>JASDDO010000010.1:419234052-421734052 GCA_030015575.1 Agapanthus africanus | reverse complement strand
AACTGCGCCCAAGGCAGCGCACCCCAATCAGACCAAGGCTCTATTTTAAAATTCAAATTTTAAATAAAGGAAGCAACGCTTCAGATAACTTGCGCTCTGCGCTGCGCGACACGTGTTAGCGCAGTTGCGCTGCGCGACACGTGTCAAGCGCAGGTGCACTTGCGCCAACTGTGCCAGCACTAAAACTTAAATAATGAATTATTTAATCAGAATTAAAATTCTAGAAAGATCTTTTTAATCTTATTAAAACAAGAAAATTATCTTCTGTAAAACAGAGGTCTTAGGATCAAAGATCCAACGGTGGGGAAATATCCCCAGATCAATCAGAGAAAGATCTCTGTAACTAACCTAACAAACTAATTGGCCATATATAAAGGCCCCTAAACTCCAAGTCTCAGATATACAGAGCTCCTCCAAAAATTTTGAGAAAAACTCAAAGAGAAAAAAGGTAAATCTTTGAAAAAAGAAGAATTTCTTTTAAAAAGTCAATGATCTAAGAGCAAGATCAAGATCTTCCATAAAAAAAAATCAAAAAAATCAAAAAAGATGCGCTCTGCGCTATCGTACAGTGCCTTGCACTCTTGATTTGCGCTGTTGCGTACCTTGGATTGGCGCACCGCACCAGAGTGCGCCACGTGTCAGCAGCGCACTGCGCTAACAGACTTGCGCTCATCAGAGTGTGACACGTGTCACCTTCACATGCGCTCTTTAACTGGCGCAGAGCGCCTGACAGGGCACGCGGCGTACTGTCAGACCATTAAATGCTCTACATTATTAAAAAGGGGCAGAGCCCAATTAAAAGGTCTAACAGACCAAAACAAATGCTATGCATTATTAAAAGGGGGCAGAGCCCAATTAAAAGGCCTAACATGCCTAATCTAAATGCTGTGCATTTAATTAAAAAGCCCAATGCTGTGCATTATTTTAAAAAAAAGGGCAGAGCCCAACCAAAGGCCTAAACAGGCCAATCATGAACAAAATGTTAAACATTTTCAAATGGACTTAACCCAATTCTGACCGTAAGTCCTCAAATTAAATTGAACTGAGCACAACTGCTCTCCCAAATCAATTTACACCCGGTTCAAGGGTACATCTCTGAACTCCTCTGATATTTGTCGCTGTAATCCTTCAACGTCGTCAGAGAGGTGACGGGTCCCGACAACCACACATTGCTATGGACTGTGGGGTCTTAAACTCATGGACCGAAATGTCATTAAACTAATATTCGTCCCCAAAATGGGAATGTTGGACCGAAATGTCATTAAACTAATATTCGTCCCCAAAATGGGAATGTTGGACCGAAATGTCATTAAACTAATATCCGTCCCCAAAATGGGAATGTTGGACCGCAATGTCCTTAAACTACTTATCGAACGCAATGTCACTAAACTAAACAATAGAGCCCCCAATTGCTCTCTTGTCGGATCTAAACGATCCCGTTAAGTCGATCGTAGTCTAAAATTAGACTAATGTGTCCTTAACGAACATTTAAGTCGATCTTAGTCTCAAATAAGGCTAACGTATCCTTAAACACCCCCCCAAACCCAAATCTAAGAAAGATACGGATTTGGATTAATCCACGTCCTACAGGCGACGGCATAACTTAGTCTCCGTATACAATCCACGGGCAACCAAACACAAAACAAACACACACGACACGAAGTGACCATATGGAGAAGGAGAAAGTTGTTACCGCGATGCGGTAGCATAATTAACTGCAGGGGCTTGCGCCTGCAGGGAAGAGCGTCCCCACAATCAAAAACCCTTCAAGCGAGGGGGAATCTGACGAAGTCTGCTACATCGGACGCATCCGTTTAAACCTTCGATACACGGTGCCATAAATCAACTTGCTATCTTCGGAGAGGTGGACGGATAGCACCAATTAGCATCTGCCCTGAATCTCAGGCAAGACTCTGTCTCGCCGCGTCATTCGGAGGGGAACAGGGTCCCTTCCTCGTCTCTGAGGCGCTCCCCAGCGGAGCCTACCGCCTACAAGACGCGGACGGACGAAAGCTTCCGCGGCCTTTCAACGCCGAGAAGCTCAAGCTATACCAGTGAGGTCAAAGCCAGCGAGTGTATACCACCCCCCCTCTTTCTCTCTTTCACAAAGATGGTGTAAAGCGTTCTCTAAAATTCATGTCCATATGAATAAAGAAACGTCGAATCATCCCGAGTTGAGTTCCGTCTTTACAATTCAAAGCCCTCGCCAAGAGGCGGCCGCGCAACCCACTGCCCGGCTATCCTTAGTAGGCTTCTTGCAGCCCCCTGACGCTAAGGACCAAAAAGTCTTCTTTAGAGTCAGTCCAGCAGCTACCCCGCTCAGTTATTCCTGACGGGTAGCTTCCCTACCGCAACGTCAGGGATCGAAAAGCCCTCCCAGAGGCAGTCGAGCCTGAGGATCCCTCGCTCGGCTATCCCCAGCGGGCAGCTTCCCTGCCGCAACGCCGGGGATCAAAAAGCCCTCCCAGAGGCAGTCGAGCCCGAGGATCCCTCGCTCGGCTATCCTTCAGGACAAAAACCCTCGCCAAGAGGCATCGGGCAACGACCCTGCTCGGCCAAGGGTCCTTGGTAGGCTTCTTCAGCCCCTCCCGCGCTAAGGACTAAAGTCCTCCCAGAGGCAGTCGAGTCCTTGCTCGGCTATCCCCGGCTGGTAGCTTCCTACCACAACCGACATGGATCAAAGTCCTCGCCAAGAGGCACTGGGCAGTAACCCTGCTCGGTCCCCATCCTGAAGGATCAAAGCCCTCGCAAGAGGCAACCGAGCAGCTACCCTGCTCGGTCATCTCCTGCTGGTAGCTCCCTACCCATGACGCCAGGGATCGAAGCCTTCGCAAGAGGCATCCGAGCGGCTGCCCCGCTCGGTCATCCCAGGCTGGTAGTTGCCTACCCGCGATGCCAGAGATCGAAGCCCTCGCCAAGAGGCAACCGCGTAGCTTCACTACCCGGTCATCCTTAGTGGGCTTCCTACAGCCCCTCCAACACTAAGGATCAAAGCCCTCACAAGAGGTGACCGAGCAGCTACCCTGCTCGGTTATCTCCGGCTGGTAGCTCCCTACCCATGACGCCAGGGATCGAAGCCCTCGCAAGAGGCATCCGAGCGGCTGCCCCGCTCGGTCCTCCTAGGCTGGTAGTTGCCTACCCGTGACGCCAGAGATCAAAGCCTTCGCAAAGAGGCGACCGCGCAGCTTCACTGCCCGGTTATCCTTGGCGGGCTTCTTACAGCCCTACCAACACAGAGGATCCGAGGCCCCAAAAAGGGGCAACAAGTCTATCGAAGTCTAAGCGATCCCCCATCGCCTCCGGGGCCATGGAGATGCCTCCTCGGCAGTGCTTGGCAAGTGATGGAGATACGAGGTCGGCAACGCTTGGCAAGTGATCGAAATCAACTTGACGAACGATCGCTAGACAAATAGCTGACCCAACAGTGCAAGCAGAGATATTTTACAAACATTCTTCACACACAGAAGATGAAATGCAAACCGATGAAACAAGAATTTTCTTTTATTACCAAAGGCAAAGTTTTTACAAAGGGTATTCTGGGACTCCCCAGCCCTACAAACTGCCCGGAGGCTTACTTCGGTCCCCTTATCGATGGCATCACGGCTTTTCGGGAGCTTTACCACCGGAGATTTCGCCACCAGGGGCGCCCCCCGCTCCCCTTGCCATCTTCCACCGGAGGCCTCGCCACCGGGAGCAGAACCCGAGCGCGGAGCTCGCCATCGGCGAACTCGGGAAGCTGCTCCTTCACGGTGTCCAGGGCCTTGTTCCACGCGATGACATAATACCCGCCGAGCTCGGTGTAAAACTGCACTAACGCCTTATAATCGGCCACAACTTTCTTAGCCCGAACCTCGGCAACCTGGGCCTCCAGAAGCGCCACCTCAGCATCCCCCTGCTGGCATCCATCTCCTTCTCCATGGCCGAGAAGCGTTCATCCATATCTGCCAGCTTCCTATCAGCGACCCGGAGGGACGCACTTAGACGATGATGGACATCCCGATTCGCTGAATTGGCAAGTTCCGCAGCCTCCGCACGGGCTGCCAGGATGTCGGCCCTTGCCCTCTCCAGGCGCAGGTTACGCCGCAAAACCTCGACCTCCGAGGGAAATGCTTCTACTGGCCTCGGTGCGTGGAACGCCCTCTCGGCCTCCATATGAGCAGCATGGGAGCAGTGTTGAAGGACCTGACGGAAAGCGGATGAGAAACCAGAAAGCCCTCGAGCCAAAGAAAGGAATACCAGAAAAACTACACGTAGAGGAGTTCGTACCTGGACGGCTCCATGGGCCATGGCCTCCAGTTGGGCCCTCAGGGAGCCATGCGGAAGCCTTCCCCCAGCCGACTCCTCCATCTCGGCGAGCAGGCCAGTAGCAACGGAAAGCCCAGACGGAACCGTGAAGACGGCGCCGCCCTCCTGCACGAAAATCCCCTCAGGGACCCTCGACGACGACGCGTGAGAGATTGTCCTCTTTCTCTTAAGAGGGCCCTCGTCCTCGCCTTCCCCTCTGTCCCCCGTCTAGGGCTCGGATAACTGTGGACGTCTCTGGCCGCCGCCGGAACAACCACCAGGAGCCGTCAACGAAGCAGGCGGCCCCATCGTCGGCAGAACATCCGGCGCGGGGCATGAGCCAGCCAGGGGCTCGGCCGAGCCACTGGCCTCCCTCTGGCGCGAGCAACCCAAAGAGTGGGAACGAACCATGTATTCAAAAAGAAGAAGAACGCCGAACAGTCGCGACTTAGGAGAGAGGAAATATGAAGTAGTAGGAGCCCTGGAGCGGGCCCCACCCCTACTAATCGCTGCAAAATACCTCATCCAACGACGCCCTTCATCTCCCACCAAAACGTCTCCTCGGGTCCAACGGCTCCGATTGCTCCACGTGTCGTTCCCACATTGAGGCGCACCCGTCAGACGCTGCAGGCCTGCATATGTAGCGTCGGCCAACCGGCACTCGACACGTGGACCATCGCGTCAGTGGCAGAATGCACGAACCGGCGCACCTTCCTTAAATGCAGAAATCTCATCCTGATTCGCTGACAGAAAAGACAAACTGACAGCCCGACGACTCGCCCCGACGAAGCCTTAGGAAGAAGCTCACCTCGGGAGGCCTGGCAGTCCATTCCTGACCCGATTCGCTGGCTGGTCGGGAAAAGAGTGGGGGGCTAATGATGATGCTCAATATTAGCGATGCGAGATCAGGACACGTGGCGGATGACATGTCCCAAGAACCGAAAGGAAGGGCCCACAGAGGCCGACCAGGCCACCCTTGTACTCGACCTGTAAGCACAAGCTGGCCTTCCTCGGGGCCACCTGCAAATTTGCCCCCTCGGCCTCTCAGCTCGCCCCGAGCTGCCGCAGGACCAAGACTCCTTAGCCCTCTTGCTCGGTTCCGAGCTCCCCAGCTGAGGCCGTCTTCCTCGGTCCCTTCGACCGACCAATTCCACCACTCGCAGGCGAAACCACCGCTCCACAAATCTCGCCACGTGAAGATTCTCCGCCAGCAACATCCCATGCTCCACGCCATCACGATCCCCATTAATGGGCGATCCGCTCTTCACGCGGGCGTGACGTCGGGAGCATAATGGCCGGTGAGATTCTCGCGCCTACCCTGCGTGCCGCCGCCGCTATATAAACCCCCATCACAGAGGGGTCAAGTAAGCCATTCTTGATTGCACTTAGCCCTTACTCTGCTCGGATCTAGTATTAACTTGATCGTCGGAGGGTCCTCGGTGGTACCAAACCATCCCGGGACTTCTTTGCAGGTACTCGGCGCTAAACTTCTCAAATCACCAATCTCCCCAAAACCCATTGAGACCCACACGCATCAGAAGATCACCGCCGAAATCCACCGGGAGATCAACGGAAGACAACATCTGACGGAGACCCGAAAAGGACCTCATCACCATGTTTGTCGATTGGGAGTACTTGCCAATGATTAATTCACGCTTCAGACCAGGTAATCCTTGATAATCACATAGCTATGAAAGTAACACCGGAGCTTTGTTAGCTCAACCATGTTTCCTTGTGATGTGTAACCCTCCAGAAGCTCTTTATAACAAGGAAATAAACAGGACTTGTGAAGCCAGGAAACTTTCGGACTATCTTTTGACATGCAAGTGTATCCGATAAACGAGATGCCTCAACTTGAGGCTTGTAAAAAGACTTCATGAACATCTCCCGCTCTGGGAAGCTACACGCATATCTCATATAATCCTCTAAACCAGAAAGAAGTTTATCGTGTGATATAGAATCAAACTCGTTGGTTTTAAACTCTATTTGATCCTTTAGCTTATCCAATTGCTTGTCAAAATCATCGTGAGGATTCACCTTCCGGTGAAAATTGGTGTCTACAAGAAACAATTGGTATTGATAATAAAGATCCAGTCTGTGGCCGGTGAGACTTAGTTGTTAAAACCAAACCCTCCACTATATTTCGGAGGATCTGAGGGTCGATCAAGTCATATTGGCCGGCAAGAACTAGGACGACAGAATCCGCACAAGTATCACGATTGACTTGCATATCGTCGACTAGTTTCCTATACATGGCAAACTCTTGAAGAGCCCCGCGTTTCAGGAAGTCAAATCGGTCAAGCTCATCGATGCTGATGACACCATGGGACCGAAAGAGGAAGTTTTCAGTAATCTCCCTCGGAGCCATCTCGGTTTTGCCGTCATAGTAGTAGTGGGCATCCAATATATTAGCTAGCTAGGGGTCGGCAGTTGAGGAAGAGAATAGGTTTTATCTGAATCCGAACATACATACCAATAGGTTAAGAAGGCGAGGGCCGGCTTCGGTGAGACTCTCCCAAGTGCTTCTGCCACCTGCTTTACCCACTCTAGTATGCTCTTCGTTGATGGAGAATTCCTCAGGGTTGAAATACGCACAGTTAGGATTACGGTTAGGGTTAGGATGAGGTGGTGGGGAAAGGGATGGCCGTTGGCTCATAGGGTTGGAACAGTGTGCAGGGTAATGCCTTCTCCTACTTTGAATAATCGCCGCCGCCACAGGCTTTGGTGCTGGATCCTTTGCTACTTTTAGGCTTAATTGCACAAAGGTATCCATGAATTCTCATGCTTTTTGCAATTTATGCTATGAACTTTCATAATTAAAAATAGCTACCATGAATTGCCGTTTTCATTTGCAAATTAATACCATTTTATGCCATGTCATGATACAAGTTCATGGTATCTATCTTTAATTATGAAAGTTCATGATATCAAGTACAAAATATATGAAAGTTCATGGATACCTTTTTGCAATTAAGGCCTACTTTTAAATAGGGTTTTGCATGGGCTTTAAAATGTTGCAAGTTGGGCCAAGCACTTTACCGACACCCATATTGCCATGTGGGCTCTTGACGTAATAACGATATCACAATTTTGACCCATCTGTCTCTAACCGGAGGTTCAATTAAATAGCTTTTCGACCATCCCTCAGCAATATTAGAATATTAAACTTTGGCTTTGACCCCAGGCGTTAAAGATGAGATGATCGAATACACTTATATTATTTTTTTAGCTATCTTTGAAAAAATTGGTGAACAGATATGTTCTCATTCTGTTTGAGAAAAATATATATGATATTGTTAGTTATTTTTTGTTATTTAAATATAAATATTATCCGACTTATATCTTCTTTTGTTATATAAGTATAGGAACATAGCTACTCATCATTAGATTCTTCCAAATCTTCGTTTAAATCTTTCCACTATATCTTTTCCAAATTTGGTTACTTTCTTGCAGTATTTTTGGCCGATCAAATGTTGTATAAAATCTTTCGAAGCTTTCTAAATTTAACCGTTTTCATACACAATTTTCTTATCATAAACTTCTCTTCCGTTCAGTCTGTTGAACATACGCACGGTCCATCCGGTCCTGTGCTGAACTAGACTTGACGGTATTCATCTTGGCACTCGGCTCGGCTATTTTACTCTAGACTATCTCCCTAACGCCATATGTCTTATAAGATGAATAGATAGATGGCGGAAAGTTTAGAACTTTGATCCCTGTAGTTCATTACACTACAAAGGATTTGTTTCACCTTAAGTTTTGCAATGCATCATGTAATAAAGAGCTGCCAAACTTGTGTAGTCCTGACTAGCTTGTTCTCATTAAATTTGGCAAGTATTTATTGGCAACGGGGACTTGACTTCTGATCAGGGACTCAGGACAGCCACAAAATATAATTTGGGTTGGCCTGATGTGAGTAAAATGTCATTCCAACCACTTTTGATGTCTTTTAAAATGGCAGGACAAAGTCACACCGTTAACATTATAGCAAAGTGCATTTATAATACCTTTGCTGTCTCTCTGCATAAAAAAACTTTTGATTTATTCTTTCTATCTTAAAATATCTAAGAGAGCAAAATAAATTTTACTTGTGATATAATTAAATACCCAAATGATATAAAATATTTCATATTTATCCTTTTAAGTTCTTTTAAGTTTTAGAGAGGGACTAATGGAAATCATCATCAATAATATATAATCAGTCTATTTCTATCATAATAATGAGATCGGTTTTAAGACATTTACGAGGCTCCTTGAAAGTTTATAGAAAATAATAAGTGGTTGTGCATGGTTGTCTGATCCTATTTTATGAATAAAAGAAGATATATCATAATTCGGATATCTAGTCAGCAATAATACTCTAAGGTTTCTAAACTATGATATTACTACTTTAAAATTTATGCCAATATTAATAATAATGATAATAATAATTGGGCTAAATTTCAATAAACCCTCCTAAGATTTGGGTTGTATCACATTACCTCTCTATACCTCACTATATTTCAAAATGATACAAGTACCATCTTAAATTTTAGATCTATATCATATAACTACTCTATATTTCAAAATACCACGTATTATACCATCCAAAGTTTATTTATATTTTCAAATATGAACATTTTATTTCAGAACAATAACATTTTTGTAAGAGAAAATTAAAATAAGCAATAAAATATAATAAACTAATATTATTTTTTAAATATGATATCTTTTCTTCCCAATCATGGAACTCACTTCCCAATTATCCAACTCTCTTTCTTGTTACCCCTCCTTCCTCCCCTTTTTAGTTTTTCAAGATTTGGTTTTAAAATATGTTAATAAAAATAAGATTATGAGTATGTTTAAGAATTACAATAGGTGGTTGAAGT
This sequence comes from Agapanthus africanus, assembly GCA_030015575.1. NCBI lineage: Eukaryota > Viridiplantae > Streptophyta > Magnoliopsida > Asparagales > Amaryllidaceae > Agapanthus > Agapanthus africanus. The sequence continues at coordinate 421,724,900 of JASDDO010000010.1, read as the reverse complement.
GAAAACACAATGATGTAAGAAAATAGATTAAATATAAAAGTAGTTAGTGGGTGAGCTAATTAAATAAAGAAAAGATTGCGCTATTTTTTCTTATAAAAAATAAAAAATAAAAGAAAAAAGAAAAAATACATTCTAGATATCATGTTATAATATATATGAAAAAATGAGGACATAATAATTTCCACAAAACAATATTGAACAATGAAAGATATAAAGGGATGAAAAAATAGAGTGGAAATAAAGAACGACATGAAGAAGAGAAGGAGACGTAACAAACAAAAAGTAAACTGAAATGAAGGAAAAGGTTTTGAAAATAAATAAAAATTGAGTTTTCTTAATTTTGTATGTAAAGATCTAAGAGTCATTTGGCCATTTCACAAGGTTTACGTTAAGTTTGGATGTTTCATAAGCTATCATAGTTTCTGGGGGGAGGGAGGGGGGAGCTGTTAGAAATTATGGAGTTTCTTTCAGGTCAGACGTCTGCCTAATACAAGAGCAGACGTCTGGACATGTCCATGTCAGAAACATAGAGCAAGGGTAGACATCTAAAATCCAGCACAACAGACATCTGCAAAAGACCAAACCCCAACCCGAGACTGAAGGCCAGACGTCTGACCAAGTGTGGTTCAGATGTCTGGTGAAGAGATGAAGCCCAACCTGAGACTTGAGATCAGACATCTGGGGACAAGACAAACGTCTGTACAAGGGAAATCAAGATGTGCATATTAAAGACAGACGTTTGCCCAAACGTAGGCTAGACATCTGTCAACGACGAAACTGCAGCGAATATTTATTTGGTAAATTGAGATTTATCTCAATTTTGGGTAGGTTTAGAGCTTGCCTATATAAATGGACCTCTCATACATGTATTAGTTGCTGCCTAAATTAATCTAGAGAGAGATTATTGTATTGAGAGGGTGACAACTAGGATTTGTGAGATCTAGAGAAATTTGAGAGAAATTTCCTAGGGTTGTTCATGCTTGTAATTGATTCAAGAATTCTAGTGAACGTTAGCAGATTCCGCTCTGCCGGGGACTAACCATACAGTGGGTGAACCTCGTTAACAAATCCTCTGTTATTTGTGTTTGATTTCTTATTTATTCTTGCATCATTTATCGTTTTATCTTTCGCTGATTAATTGTGTGCTGTGTTGATTGCGTGATTGTGTTGTCACAAGCATTGTTCCATGTAACGGCTCCTCCTATCCCCAAGGAACATAGGGTTCTTCAATTCTACGATCTAGATCAACAGTGGGTAACGACAACTACGTCCTCTTCTTCACTTTCTTAGATCGTTGTTTTGAAAGCGTTGGTTCAGATTTAAGGGAGAAGTTGTGTTTTATGTGACCGTATAACAAAAGATGGCGATGGGTAAGATAAGGATCGAAAAAATCAAAGGTCACAATTATGATTGGTGGCGCATACAGATGGAAGACGATATATATCAAAAGAATCTGTATTTTCTGTTGATAGGCGAGAAGCCCGAGAAGATGGCCGATGAGGTGTTGAACCTTTTGGATAGGAAAGTCTTGACGACAATCAGATTATCGTTGACGCTGTAGGTAGCCTTTAATATCTCGAAGGAGAAGACAATCATGGGGCTAATGAAGATGTTAGCCAAGTTGTATGAGAAGCCATCTACATCAAATAAAATCTTCCCGGTGAAGAAGCTTTTTAACATGAAGATGGCAGAAAGTGGTTTGGTGACAGAAACGATTTCAACAACGTGACGAGCCAATTTGAATCCGTTTCAATTTCATTTGAAGACGAGATTCGAGCCCTGCTATTTCTCTATTCGTTACCGGAGAGTAGGGAAAATCTCGTGATGGCGGTTAACAACTCTATCTTAGTGACTCTCACGTTTTGTGATACTGTGAGCAGCATATTAAACGATGAGATAAAGAGAAAATCTGTGAGTGGAAGTTCGGGAACTTCTGCACTTGCAGTGGAGAATCACGGTAGAACGATGGAAAGGGTAAAGGGCAAGAAGGGAAAGTCTAAAAGCCAAGAAAAATCTCAAAGAAAAATCTAAGGCGTGTGTTGGAATTGTAAGAAGAAGGGCCATAAGAAAAGTGATTGCAAATCTTCAAAGAAAGGCTCAGATGAGAAGGCGGATGGAAAAGAAGCAAAGGTGGTGTCTACATAAGAATAAGGGGAACAAGGACTTTATTTATCGACGAACGAGAGCACAAATGCGGATACTTAGTTCCTACATTCGAGGGCATCCTTCCATTGCACTTCAGACCGACATCACTTTAACGAGTATGTTCAAGGTGATCTTGAATATGCGACGATGGGAAACAATCTGTAATACCCCAGCACGATCATACGTTATTTAATGATTTTAATTAATATTTTAAATTTTGTTTATTTATTATTTGAGTTGTGATTGGTTTGAATAGTATATGTGTTTATCATACCCGACCCGCTTGCGTGAAACCCGTTATGGTACTAGAGTATTTTTTATTAATATTTATCTGTAAACTAAATCAATATGAATTTTAAATAACAGATATATAATATTTAAATTATATGTATATATTTTCTAGTATCCATACATTAGGGATATTTTCATATATTAATTGTCAGTATATTTTATCTTATTTAAATATCTCATGATATTATATTGACATTTATTTATTGCAGGTAAATTTTAAATATCCTATATACCATATATATATATATATATATATATATATATATATATATTGGATTATAATATTTTACTGTAACCCTTAGATTTATAGTTTAAGGAGGCTACGTGGTGTATATTATTTCCAATATTTTTTCCGAGATATTTAGTAGAGACGGATTGGAGATTTGTATTATCTTTTATTATATTATTAGTTATATATTAAACTTTACATATATACATATACCTATACTATATAATATATATTTTCAGTGAGTTTTAGTAGAGACGGATCAGGGATCTTAATATCTTTATATAATATTATTTAGCTATTGGGTTATACACATACACACACATACACATTTACCTAATTTAATATAAAATAAATATATATTTCCTATATATATACTAAAACACACACACTCTCTCTGCCCCATTTCTCTCTCTCTCGTCTCTCTCTCTCTTCCTTTTTCTTTCTCTCATTACCAAGCCCGACCTTCACTTCATCGCCTCCCCGTCTCCACCTCCGACCACCATCAACACCCTCACCGCGACCATCATCTTCATACCCATCCGAAGCAACCAAGAACACCCTCATCCGAGACCCCATTGCTATCTTCCTCTTCAAACTTCAACTGAAAACCCATCACCATCCTCTTCGAAACCCTCGACCCTAACTCTGTTCATCATTTCCTCCTCACAGTCGACCAAGCTTCAAACGCTGCCATCATCGACATCTTCTTCTAACCCAGAGCACCGACGACCCATTGCTACCACCTCCATCTTCTTCTTCTTCTTCTTCTTTAAACTCCGACCACCACCACCATCATCATCATTGCCCTGATCTCTCTCCTCCTTTCTTGACCCAAGTTTCAACCCATCACCATCCTGTTGGATATAGTGCCCTCAAAGTCAATTATTGGATCGCAGATACGTGATTGCAATGATTGAGGGAGGACCTATACCGATATGACAGTCTTGCTCGAGATGATAGTATGCTATCTGGTTTGTCTTTATCACCGTATACATGCTTTAGTTCACTATTGCATGTTGATAGAGCCCATAAGATTCTTGCTTGACTGCCAGCAGTATGATGGCGATCATATACGTGGGAGCCGGGGTCTGTAAGCACATCCTTAAAGTGTCCCTAATCGTGGGAGTTTCGAGACAGGGCATCGATACTCCAGAATAGGCTAGTGTATACAGTCGAGACCCCGACGAGAGGCGGCGGCCGGTCTCACAAGCCATTGGTGTCAGTTGGTTCACCTAAGAAGTATACAGGTGCTCATTGTGTTATGAGTACACCGGACAGGACTCGCCGGGAACATGCTAGTTAGTATTATACATATCGTCAGATAGCAGTTCCCTGGTGACATGTGTACAGGTTAGTTTGTCGACATGAGATCGTCATTTGTCTCGTGTGAGTTCCCACTGTGCTTTGATTACTACCCTACCACGCTCAAAGGAGACGTGCAAATAGGTTTTAGTTGGGTACAGTCCCGAGCCACATGGAGGCAGTGAGCGGATCGTCGGGGATTCGTCTCTTCCGGTATTGGGGGTTGATGTCGCACAGTGCACGGGTGGCCATCACTAGAAATCCTCGGCCGAGGTAGTGGAGAATTACTGATTTGGATCAGTAGTTTCTCAGGAGGTGATGGGCTTCATACCGACACGAATTATCGCGTTATTAAGGGTCTGAATTTATCCACCCCCCTAGACTCGATATGCGATACTCTTAGACAAACGGACCGGACTGTACGGGTATTGTCACTGTCAGACTCAGTAGGGTTTCTGGATGAGTTCGCTCGTCAGCTTCCCTTCCAATCAATACATAGGCAACCGTTACGTACAGTCAGTACCTCTGATGTGCTAGAGGTTATACCCAGTGCCAGTGTGTTGATGAGTCATTAGAGTCCCCCACAGACAGTTTCCCAAGTTCGGGCGAAACGTTGTAGAGGCCGTATGGTTTTATGGCAGGGTTCGGAAAATGCACGTGCGTTTACGCACGTGTCATATTTCGAGCAGATAATACTGGTGGGCTTTGGCTTAAGCCGGATCCAAGTATTATACTGTATAGATATAATATCTTTGTCTCAGTTGCATTTGTATTCGGTCGTAATACAAATGCGGGTATGTTTATACTGTTACGGGGTTATCCTGAAATTCGTTTCAGGATCGCTTTTGGAAGTTGCCAGTTTCCTGTTTTCTATCACCCGTATTAAATATTCGGTTTAATACGGATTTATCTTTTCTTGGGTGAGTCATGGTTCTAGAAGGTTCTAGGTTTGATGATTCATAGTTAGCATTTAATGATATGATGATGTGTTTTCATGGTTCATTGTATGCATTAAATGAATGCAAGGTGTCATTAGTGACTCATTTTGTATTCATTAAGTGTAAAGATGAATCATTCATATCATTAATGGTTATGGTCACTCTCCCCTTCTCCTACACTCACCCCCTTGCTTCATAATGTGGCCGACCATTCACCCCCTTGCTTCATAATGTGGCCGACCATTCATTCTTGAGGATGATGGGTAGTTTGCTTGAAAAGATTATGATAGTTTTGGTGTATGGAAATTTCATAGCTCATTTTATTCCATCACAATTTCAAAAGGCAACTTCATTAACCGTTCGTCCATGGTTTTGAACGAAGTGAGACAAAGTGTTCTACTCATTCTCTACATCATCTTGGTCATCTCTTTTAGCAAACTTGACGACCGAGTTGCCTCGGTTCAGTGGCGGGAGCCCGTTTAAAGATCCGTCGACGTGGTGCCACCTGGACGAGAAGACTGGAGATTCAGGAGATCGGAGCAGCCGCAACAAAGCGTGGGATGATGGTTGAAGACTGAAGGATTCGGATCGTTCGGTATAACATTTCTACTCACTTTGTAGTTTGTTAGTTTAGCTTTAATGGCAGATCCGGGTTATAGTATGCGATAGCGCCAGTCAAAAAGTTTTTGTTCCGCATTTGGCGTCTGTTAGACGGCCGGGGCGCTACCGTATATTTACAGTGGTATCAGAGCCTCACCATTAAGCTTTACTAATTTGTGCTAACGCGTTTAAAATATCGATCGGACGGAATTTCGAAAACTACAATTTTCTGGGTTAATGTTTCTGTCGATTTTTAAAAGGGTCTAAATATTATTTTGAGCATCACAGAAAATTAAGCAGGCTTTTTGAAGAAAACTCAAGAAAAACGATCAACTGAATCGACCGTACGGCCGCGGAAACGCGGTCAAAGCCTAGCTTTGACCGCGGAACCTCGGCCGTCTTGGTGATTCAGTTGGCCAATTTTCTTCTGGTGTTTCTACACAGTGAATTGTGGTTTTTGGTACTGTTCTTTTGGGCCCAGATTTTGTTACTGTACACCAGATGTACGTGGGGCCCACTTCGGGAAGTTTTGTCGATCGAAATTTTAAATTTGTTAGTATGCAGTAATTACATTATATCTTCGACCGGGAATGCCATTCGAGCGGTAAATTGCGTCTCGTTGCTATAACTCTTTTAGACGGATTTGCGAATGTGACATTCGCGTTGATGTTTTGTGTTGTGCTGTGATGTTGCGGATATGTCGTGGTGGATAGCAGTGTGCAATGGTAGTGCAGTTTGGATTTATTTGTACATTTGATATTGTGGTGCGAGCGTCCAACATGTGGATTGCCGTTATTGCCTGTTTGCATAATATTCTTTTGGGGCACGATTGGGCTGAGTTCGATGTACCCGTTGTACATATTTTTATTTCTGTACTAGGTTTACCCCGCGACGAAGTGCACGGATAGCCGGGTTCTGGAGGCCAACGGGTCCGTATCTCATGGCTTTGAGAGGCAGAGGGGCCTTACTCTAGAATTGGCAGACTATTCGCCGCACTCGTAGGGGGTACAGGTTGACCCGTCCAGGGGTACTCAAGTTACCGGATTCCGTGAAGTGCCGGGTGGTCCATTCACTTTGCTGTAGGGGGCTGCCTCGCTTCAGGTTTTGGCGGGTAACTTGCCGCACCCGTAGGGGTCTAGGTTTCATTGCACAAGCTATCCACACGACCAGGGGAACGTCGGGTTTCAGTAGCGGCTCTATGAAACCCGGGGATCCCAGATTATCTGTATTATTCTGTGATGCTTATTACTTTTCTGTAATGTTGCATATTATCACGCCTGGAGCGATTACTGTATATTGGTATATATACTATTAGATATTGTATATGTTTTACACCCGCGCTAGTCCAGTCCCAGCTCTGTCGTTAGTTAAGTAACCTAACGGGTGATGACAGGACCCAGTGGCGAATGCAGATGGCATATACGTACATTATATTTTCGTTCTTTTCTGGTGTGATTATTTGATGGGACTGTATTGATTCTTATCAATGCAAGGATAAAACAAACCTATATTTGATGTTATTGGAACAGTTTTAAAAAATGTTATTATAAAGACGTTTCCTTTTGTTTTGCACAGTGATATTCAGTTAGAATATCCTGCACCTCATTCGACGAGGCAAGGGCCGAGATCCCTTCACCGGGAATGATCCCTTGGGCAGAAATTTGCGTCAGGGTAATAACTTCACTGTAGTCGATTACAAGTTGCTTTGCATCGTGGTATTCAGTTTGGAATATCCTGCACCTCATTCGACGAGGAAAGAGCCGAGATCCTTTCACCGGAAGTGACCTATTTAGCAAAGGTTTTCGCCACTATATTTTTATGAAAAGCTATCAGGTTCCTTCAACGAGATCAAGTTCATTACGTTAAATGTTTTTCGCCAAAAACCAGCCGTAGCCCTCCGTCATTTCTTATGGATGGTCAGTAGTATTCAAGCTATGTTTGTTGGCCTTCGTCAAGGCATAGTGTTTGGTAGCTGCTGGGGTATTCATTTGTTGCATAGATAGATGTGTTGATTTGGGACAGTCGTATAGCCTTGTTGGCCTTCGTCAAGGGCTTGTACGGGTGGGTTCAAATTGACCTGGACAATGACGGATAGAACTTGACATGTGATTTATGATTTGTTGGCCTTCGTCAAGGTCATAAGAGCATGAGGCAAAAATTATATCGGGAGTTTCTAAAGAAATTGAAACTTGCCAAGTATGAGCATACCTTCTGGAGTGTGATAACTTGAGTGACTTCCATCAAGTTATCATGCGATGATAGTTGGATCCCAATTCTCACTGAAGAGTTGGTTTGCTCTTCAGGTGATCCCGATTGATTCTTCTTTCAGGTTTGGAGGAGAATTTGACGGAACAGTGGGAGGTTTTCTGATTAGATAAAGTGATAACCATTCTGATCTAGGTTAGAGTGCACGCAGAGTGTTTCTTTTCTCTCTCTCTCTTTGGCAGCGACCATTGACCGACCCTAGACAATGACTCAGTGACCAAGTTGACCGAACCTTCTTAAAATACTGGCTTTTGGATTGTCTAAAGTTGCATAAGTCATTGCCGCTCCTTCTTTTACCCTTTGTATTTCTCAGAACACCCCGTATTACTACGGACATCCACTTCCATTGGATTGATCCATCGTATGGTTATATACGAACTTGGAGGGACTTCTTCGAGGATGGATCAAGGTTCAGGAGAAATAGAATTGGTTTATTCAGTTGTCTTTTATTATCACCTTCTCCCAGGTTGTGAGGGCTCCTTAGTTTAGGAGAGTACACCTATTACGCTTATTGGATAGTCTTATTCCAAACCATAGGCTGGTGCCGAAAGGTAGGGAATGAAGAAAACCAATTAGCCTAAGTAGGGTGTATAGAAGGTAATAACTATAGACAAAATAAAGGGATTAGAAAGAGGGCAAAGTAAATTGCGACTGTTATCATTCACGACCAAACCGCGTACTTCATCGCCACTCCTATTTCACCTTTGCTTTTTTCCCCAGTTCAGGAGAAATAGAATAAGGTATTATTCAGTTGTCTTTTATCATCACCTTCTCTCAAGTTGCGAGTACTCCTACGATTAGGAGAGTACACCTATTATGCTTACTGGATAGTCTTCTTCCAAACCATAGGCCGGTGCCGAACGGTAGGAAAGGAAGAAAAACCATTTAGCTTAACGATGGTGTACAGAAGGTAATGAATAAAGACAAATAAAGGGATTTGGAGAGATGGCAAAGAAATATACGGTTATAGTCATGAATTGGATTATGGAAGATGCATTACTAAGAATACCAGGATACCCCTACGAAACATTTTCATGTTTCAGTTTCACTGTGCATTGTTAAAGGAAAACTGTTTTCCCAATTAGATACTTACTCCAGAGTATGTATTTACCAGGTATGATTCTCACATCTGTATGGTTTTACAGATGATGTGTGGGAGTAAGTTATTGAGAATTAGGTGATCATCCTCATTATATCGGAATTCATTGTAATTGGTGATATTTGAGGAAATCGCCTGGGTACAGTTTTCAATCTACGATGCACAGGTTTTGAGTTATTCAACTCAGCGGACTTATACAGAGTATTGTATATTGTCCAGTGTCCATTAGGACAAAGGGGTTGGTCCTCGTACTATGTTCTATTTACTTGTGACTTCTCTAGTTTTTAGACAAGTGTTTCGTAGAAATACAAAGTCTAAGTTTTGAGAAGTTGTGGGTATAAGAATAAAGTAGAGAACCCGGTGTCGCAAATATCGGAATTCTTCAAAGAGATTGAAGATGTAGATTCTTGTGATTGGTATTCAGTTAATAGTAATCGTTTTGAGAAACTTGTTTCTCTTTCAGATTACTCATAATTGGATGGATTCCTAAGTTGAGTAATGCTGATTATCCTCTCTCCATTAAGTTGATATGCACTGGAGACAGCTGCATGATTTGAATCTGGTTCCAATTAAATAAGTGCCAAAGTTTCTATATTGGATATAGAATGGTTCATATCTTAACGATGTTAAGGTACGATAAGTTGTCCAGCTTATGCTTAAAACCAGACACTGGATAACTCAAAGCACGTTTCTGTAATGGCAGTTTGTGGGTTGACCCTGGCTATGACGAGGGTTGATTTTCTACCATCTGGAAGATCAATAGTGATATTGTTCTTGACTCGTCACAGTTTTAGTAAAATGGATTTTTTCAGAAAACAGTAGTGGGAGTATGGTAGAACTGGAAGTGATTCCAGAACCGCAAACGATTACGGAAAATTTAATAGGACCTATATATTCAATCAGGTTTGACATTCCATTAGCCGCTCCGCAGATATGGTGGGTAACCTCAGACACCCGAGAGGTATTCCAGTAGCCTCAAGGAAGGTGACAGGGAGGTTCATGTTTACCCAGACTTGACACTACTGTTGTTCCAGACTATGAGACCCGGCAGGAGGATAAGTATAGCGTCGTTCTAAACTAGATTTAGAAGTGAACGCATACATATTATTCTGTCAGAGGGTTGTTGTGGTCAGTGGGAGCAGCGGAAGCATAGTGGGCAAGTAGCTTATGTCTATTTATAGGCTTGAGCAGATATAGAGAAGATAAGATCATCTAATTTTTGATGTGACAGTCATGGGTTTGACTTCATCAGAATAGGGGATGGATCTGTTAAGGAGGTGGTAGGGTGTGATGTCCTGCTATTTGGATGACATACACAGAGTAGGAAGTAAAATTCATATACTACGATCGGTTATACTGTGGTCGTCACACAGTTGTTTCTTCACACAGGATATGGATATAATATCAGACATTCTGGTTACTAGATTTATGGTTTTAGATCTAGATTTGGATAGTTTCCCAATGTGGGTATTTTGACAGTATTCTAATAGTATTTTAGAATAGATGGCTCCTGGCATGGTGGTGTACCTGCAGGTGATGGAGTTACCCTCTCTAAAGGTGTCTTACAGACTAAAGGGGAGAGGGATGGGCATGATTGGTAGATCACTTGCTTAGGTAATTGAGTCAATCGTGAGAAATCAAGTACCACACCAAATGTTGTTTTTGCACTAGATGCGATAAGTTTATATTAATCCAATTCTGGAGAAACATAAAGAAGCAGTTTTAGAACATAAGTGAATGTTCTACGGATTTGATGACGGCAGCCTCCTTCGGGAGACGGTTATCATTCCAGGCTTCAAAGGTGACATGGTTGACAGAGTGATTGTCAGAGTTATAGTTTTCCCTCTGACGAGGGACAGTATTATGGGCAGGTGGTCCAAGAGGATACTGTGGGTGGCATGGTGCTGGATACTGATTAGGTTCAGTTATCAATACAGTCTAAGAAGTTTGGATTTGGATTTCATTTATGAACTAGGTCCCATCTTATATCCAGACATATTCTAAGACACCTATTACTCGATTCGGGAGATGGTTTTCTCCGCGAACTTGAGATTAAGAGAGACATAGAAAGAAACATCAGGGCAGATCCACTCACTGAGGCTATTTCTCGAACACAAGAGTTTTACAAACTAGCTTTGTGAAACTGATTAGTAGAGAAGTTGGGTGTTCGGTATCACACAGGCTGTGAGTATGCGACATCGCAATAATTAGCCTTAAGTGCAAGTGGGAGATTGTTGGATATAGTGCCCTCAAAGTCAATTATTGGATCGCAGATACGTGATTGCAATGATTGAGGGAGGACCTATACCGATATGACAGTCTTGCTTGAGATGATAGTATGCTATCTGGTTTGTCTTTATCAGTGTATACATGCTTTAGTTCACTATTGCATGTTGATAGAACCCATATGATTCTTGCTTGACTGCCAGTAGTATGATGGCGATCATATACGTGGGAGCTGGGGTCTGTAAGCACATCCTTAAAGTGTCCCTAGTCGTGAGAGTTTCGAGACAGGGTATCGATACTCCAGAATAGACTAGTGTATACAGTCGAGACCCCGACGAGGGGCGGTGGCCGGTCTCACAAGCCATTGGTGTCAGTTGGTTCACCTAAGAAGTATACAGGTGCTCATTGTGTTATGAGTACACCGGACAGGACTCGCTGGGAACATGCTAGTTGGTATTAAACATATCGTCAGATAGCAGTTCCCTGGTGACATGTGTACAGGTTAGTTTGTCGACCTGAGATCGTCATTTGTCTCGTGTGAGTTCCCACTGTGCTTTGGTTACTACCCTACCACGCTCAAAGGAGACGTGCAAACAGGTTTTAGTTGGGTACAGTCCCGAGCCACATGGAGGCAGTGAGCGGATCGTCGGGGATTCGTCTTTCCCGGTATTGGGGGTTGATGTCGCACAGTGCACGGGTGGTCATCACTAGAAATTCTCGGCCGAGGTAGTGGAGAATTACTGATTTGGATCAGTAGTTTCTCAGGAGGTGATGGGCTTCATACCAACACGAATTATCGCGTTATTAGGGGTCTGACTTTATCCACCCCCCTAGACCCGATATGCGATACTCTTAGACGAACGGACCAGACGGTACGGATATTGTCACTGTCAGGCTCAGTAGGGTTTCTGGATGAGTTCGCTCGTCAGCTTCCCTTCCAATCAATACATAGGCAACCGTTACGTACAGTCGGTACCTCTGACGTGCTAGAGGTTATACCCAGTGCCAGTGTGTTGATGAGTCATTAGAGTCCCCCACAGACAGTTTCCCAAGTTCGGGCGAAACGTTGTAGAGGCCGTATGATTTTATGGCAGGGTTCGGAAAATGCACGTGTGTATATGCACGTGTCATATTTCGGGCAGATAATACTGGTGGGCTTTGGTTTAAGCCGGATCCAAGTATTATACTGTATAGATATAATATCTTTGTCTCAGTTGCATTTGTATTCGGTCGTAATACAAATGCGGGTATGTTTATACTGTTACGAGGTTATCCTGAAATTCGTTTCAGGATCGCTTTTTGAAGTTGCCAGTTTCCTTTTTTCTATCACCCGTATTAAACATTCGGTTTAATACGGATTTATCTTTTCTTGGGTGAGTCATGGTTCTAGAAGGTTCTAGGTTTGATAATTCATAGTTAGCATTTAATGATATGATGATGTGTTTTCATGGTTCATTGTATGTATTAAATGAATGCAAGGTGTCATTAGTGACTCATTTTGTATTCATTAAGTGTAAAGATGAATCATTCATATCATTAATGGTTATGGTCACTCTCCCCTTCTCCTACACTCACCCCCCTTGCTTCATAATGTGGCCGGCCATTCATTCTTGAGGATGATGGGTTGTTTTCTTGAAAAGATTATGATAGTTTTGGTGTATGGAAATTTCATAGCTCATTTTATTCCATCACAATTTCAAAAGGCAACTTCATTAACCGTTCGTCCATGGTTTTGGACGAAGTGAGACAAAGTGTTCTACTCATTCTCTACATCATCTTGGTCATCTCTTTTAGCAAACTTGACGACCGAGTTGCCTCGGTTCAGTGGCGGGAGCCCGTTTAAAGATCCGTCGACGTGGTGCCACCTGGACGAGAAGACTGGAGATTCAGAAGATCGGAGCAGCCGCAACAAAGCGTGGGATGATGGTTGAAGACCGAAGGACTCGGATCGTTCGGTATAACATTTCTACCCACTTTGTAGTTTGTTAGTTTAGCTTTAATGGCAGATCCGGGTTATAGTATGCGATAGCGCCAGTCAAAAAGTTTTTGTTCCGCATTTGGCGTCTGTTAGACGGTCGGGGCGCTACCGTAGACTTACACATCCTCGTCTCCATCTTCATCTTCTCTTAACCCATGACAACATCCTACTCGACTCCATCACCGGCGCCAACTTCGACAGCAACTGTCGAACCCAATGCGTCCCTCAAGCATCTCCTACAACCCTAACCCTATGATTTGGCTGGCCTTACCTAAACCGAGGCCATCTCATCATCACTGAGAGTTTCCAACTTAATCCAGTCGTCGCATCGTTTTCAAGAGCCGTGGTCATTGACGCCATATTCGTTATGATCTCTTGACCATAATTAACATCCGTACTCGAGCACCTTACCTGAGCTAAGATCGTGCCTTGTGTTCACATCTCCATCGTCGTTGCCATCACATCATCAATTCGAGGCACGTATTCGTTACTTACTCTAACATGCTAGTTACGGCAAGGTCCACTCTTACTGTAACATTATTGCTACATTCATTTTGTTCATAATATTATATTTTTCACAAACTGACAATATTTACAAATAACATCCCTCGAATTGCAAAATAACTTACGGTATACAATATTGTTAGAAGCTAAAACACTGTCTTGATAACACTTGTTAATGGTTTAGGATAAGTAACATTATGAGATAGAAATTTAAATACAAAATATAGAGGTTTAAATATAAAATAGTAGTTTAAGATATTGATGATTACGTTTGCAATTATCAAGTTAATTAATTATTGTTATACTGTACATTTGGAATATTAGTATTTTCATGTGGATCAATAAATACAGTTATAACTTATTTGTTTAAATAAAGTCATTTCATATATCAAATTAATAATGGATACATCATTTTCGTTACATTCGGTATCACAGCTAGATAAATGTGACAATTATAATCCTCCTATTTATTATTATTTGTTTTGTGCGATTAAATACTTCACTTATTTAGTACACAATACCTGACATGCTGGTGACCTGCCATCTTGCTACTGCCATGGCTATATTGCTTATACCTGTTACCTGTGATACTTACCGATGCCAACAATCCTGAATTGTTGTCTTGATAGACGTGGCATGTTGTTTAGATAGACATAACCTGTACCTGCCTGTTCTTGTGTTGGTATTAGGTAGATATTATTCATACCTGACTTGGAAAACGAAATCTGGGGAAACGGGGAAATCAAAAGTGTAACTGTCGTGTAACTTAAAAGGACATTACTTGATCCGTGGTTCCGGGGGTAACAGAACAAAATTATTCGTGGTTCGTACTACTTGATCCGTGGTTCCGGAGGGTAACGGAACATAATTATTCCTGATTCATATATATTGATCCATGGTCCCGGAGGGTAACGGGATATATAATTTTGATTTACATGGAGGAGTACATTCATTGGTTTCAAATACCTGTAGGATAGTTATCCTAGAAATACAGATTTTAGGATACGCGTGACATACCTATAGCCTGCTGTTATAACACCTGTGATTGTTTATTTATACTCATACTTTATTTTGCATGTGACATCCTGTATAGCACACTGTTCAGTTTATTATTATTATCATGATATTCATGATACACTGACGTCTGTGTTTTGCATAGCCCAGATTCTTGACGTTAGCACCTGAGAATCGTGAGTATTTCAACAGGTTTTCCGATCAGTGAGGACCATTTAACTAATATAGCGCCGATTGACGGTTTAGGTATTTTTTTCCTTGGATTTTTATTGCTTCCGCTACTATTTCCTGTTATCGTTCTTGTGGTTTTTAGACATGTTTAGAGATAGATAGTTATATTATTATTCTTGATTACTGATTGAGAACCGTAATGTGACTGTGGAAGAATATTTCCTTATCGTAGGTACAATGGTTGGCTTTGTCATGTTCCCGATTTTATGTATTTTGGGAAGCGGGGCGTAACACGGTCAGCCATGCAAGATCGTTGGAAAAGGGACGATCATTTTGCAACCGTCAGGAGAGGTCAATTAAAACTGAAGAATGCGAGACGTATTCCAGATTTGAACAAAAGTCTTATTTCCATAACTCAGCTTGACAACGAAGAATATATTACGACGTTTGGAAATTCTCAATGGAAGATTTCCAAAGGGTCGTTGGTGGCTGATTAGGAAAGATTTTATAGATCAAAAATATAATTACCGCAATCAAGAACGGCGTCGCTTGGTAGCTAGCCGGTGAATACGGGTCGGTCCACAGGGATGTTGTAAATTTCCTAAATGTTCTTACGAGCTAATTCCAAAGGGTGTTGGATCTTTTAATTAAATCTAAAAACTAAGTTGAGTTATACTAGGATTAAGAAACTAAGATTATCTAGATCTAAGTCTTGCTAGGGTTAGGTCTAGGGTAAGTTGAGAGATTAAAGGTTTCCTCACCGCTTTCAATGCCCTAATTTAGGTCTATTAGATGTTATGGTAATTATCAATAAAAGGGATTAGTACCATCGGGAAGATGTTTCTTCCTCTAGGTTCTTATCCTTCCTTTATTGATCCTTACCCTAACCTCGATGGAAAACACGCGCAACCGGTCCTTTATACTACGGTATCACCGTTACCTCGAGGGGTAAGGTGCCGCAGAGAGCAGTGTGTGCGTGTATGCATGGAGTTCTAATTATTATGTGCGATGGGGCAAGAAAGGGGTGAGAGATCTCATCTCTCAAACATTTCCCTAAAGCTAACCCTAACAAGCGAGGAGACTACCCGCTCATTAGGGAATTAAAAGACATTCTAATTACAAGTAAACTAAGGCAAAGAAATAAAAGAACTTACTAATTATTATTGATGGCTCTCTCCAAACATCAACCCAGTACAGATCTGAATTTATGAAATGAAAAGAGGCATGAACAAATACAATGAATTGAGTCTCTATTTATAGGACATAGAAAACCCTAGGTTTACAATTGCCGCATGTCTGTATTTACCAAAATACCCCTAGGTTGACTAGTCAGCGCCTCCTCCAACTTTTGGTAAAAAATTATTCTTCTCTGGGCTTTAGATGGCCGCGGAACCGCGGCCGCAGCAGGAGTTGGGCCGCGGTTCCGCGGCCCAATGATTGACTTGATGGATGAAAATTTTGGGCTTGGTTCTGGGCTGTTTGGTCTTCATACTTCTTTGGTTGTTTCTTTAAAATAGCTTCTGGTTCTCCTCCAGATTTTCTAGTGAATAATTGTGGTAGACTTTAACCGTGGCTTCGCGATCTTGGACCTTGCGTTGCCTTGTACTGATCTTTTGTGTAGGCTTGATTAAGATCCTTCTATTTGTTGGTCAAAGTCCCTCTTTTGTATCGTCTTTTGTCTTTTTCACTGTTTTTGCTCCAAGAATCTGTAACCTGTAATTATGTAGCAGACATGGGTCAAAAACACCTGTTTATTTGTAAAAAGAATAAGAATGGGAAATATAATAATACAATATTATGATATGAACAAATACCCCCAAACTTATCTTTTGCTCGTCCTCGAGCAAACTTAGTTTTATTCTCGACAAAAACCTAACCCCACTTTCGCAGGGAATCGCGATTGCACTGAGCGCGTGCAACAAGCCGTTAAACCTCTAGGTGTCCCTAGTAGGAGGAGTGTTGTCTCCTGAGGGTTTTCAGCGGATACTACCCACAAAATCCTATCAATTTGGCTTTTCGACTTTAATTCTCCAATTAGGGTTTCTAACAAGGAATTCTATTATCTTCGACTCGTAAATTATCCACCCATATTCTTCACACTTCCTCATCATTTAACTTAAGATTATATATGTTCTGCAGACCTACTTAGCTTTCGGCATCTCTTAAGTTTTCCTTCTAGGGTTCCATCTCTACTTAGGAATTTTTATAACTCTATTAAAGATACAAGTTCTATTCTTTATTCCTCTCTCTTATCTAAATTCCAATCACATATCCCTACGTGTGTGTATATATATCACCCCTACACTTGGAAATTCAAATCAAGCAATCATACTCTTGTCCGTTGTCCAAAGTACTTATTAATTAGTGAAT
Source organism: Agapanthus africanus (assembly GCA_030015575.1). NCBI lineage: Eukaryota > Viridiplantae > Streptophyta > Magnoliopsida > Asparagales > Amaryllidaceae > Agapanthus > Agapanthus africanus. The sequence goes on along the minus strand of JASDDO010000010.1, from coordinate 421,707,768 downwards.
TTTAAATGAATTTTTCTTACCTTCATGCGACCGTTAATACTTCTTGAGGTACCAACGACCGATTACGAAATGCGTTTGCACTTTAAAGTGTAATTCCTAGTCTTGCAACACCCAAGGTTTTTAGCAGTGACTCCCAAACCAGTTGGTCTAAGGCACTGGGTGATAAAGCACCCTCACTAAATATTTTTCTATTTTTACAGCCTTAAGTAATCACAAAAACCAGTGTTCATTTTTTTTCTTTATTCACACTTGTATTTTTCATTTTATTTTCTTCGTACTAAGGACTTTAGACAAGAGCATTTCAAGATCTCCTCTACTATTCCAAGTTTCAAGGTGCGTGTTTGTGCAATTTGTAGGGTATATATTTTCAGAATCTAGACTTAAGCTAGGAATTATTTTTCAAACTTATACTCAAATAAAAATATCAATACTTTTCCTTTTTTTTGACTTAGCCCAAGAAATGAACTCAAAATTTGCCTATTTCTAAATAAACTACAAAGACATATACTTTCTACCGTTAAACTTTAAGAAAGGTTATTTTTAGGGTTTTTAATTTACTAAGTCTAAGATCTAGTTGTTCCTACCTAGTTAACCTGTTTGTCAAACTTAAGTCAAATAAGGCCAAAATTGAATACATTAATTTTTTATAATTTTTGAAATTTTTCAATTTTTATGGGTTTTAAAATAAGTATGCAAATGCAAAAATATGTACATATGAATGCGAAGAAAGATGACTTACCGAGTATACCCCCAAACTTAAACTTGACAGTGTCCTCACTGTCATGCCACATCAAGAGGGTCAAAATGTCGGCACTCCCCTGTTTATTTATTTAAAAAAAAATTTATTTTTATTTTTTATTGTTAAAAGAAAAACAAGAATATATATACAGAAAGGCCCCCCAAACTTCATTGAAACAATGTTAAACGTCATTTCCAAACTTTGCAAAGACCAAACGTCAACACCAACCATTCGAAAAATTTATCTGTAAAGAGTATCGGTTGGTGGAAGAACATGTTGTACCGATCCAAAAAGAATTGGGGAAAATAGAAGTGGTGGTATGGAAAGTGTGGAAGTGAATAGCTATGAGGTGGTGATGCATCAAAATGAGAATGCGAATGATCAGCAATAAGTGGAATATTGGCATTCTCGTAGCTTATTAAAAGAAAAGGGGGTGGTTCAACTTCTAAAGGAGGAGGTTGACTAACCACACTATCCCCAAGATATTTCTGTGGATCCTTTATCGACTTGGCATCATCCATCATATGCATATGATATTCAATTATGAGGGAACTAATCTCCTCGATGTCCGCCATAGTCCAGCCGAAAGCTTGCCGCCTATCTTGTAAGACCATTAAAAGGGCGTTCTCTTGCTCAAGGGCTAGAGAGGCCGATATGATAACGGGAAAGGTCTCATTCTCACCTATGTAAGCATATTTTAGGTGAGACGCAAGGGCGTGAGTTCGAGTTTCGGAGGTGAAACAATCATAGGCAAAATTGGGAAATCTACCTCGAACTCAAAGGACTCCAACACAGGTTCGAAATCACTGCAAACAACCGATTCGGATGGTTCGACTAACTCATCCAAAAATTCAAAAGACTCATATTCGGGCTGTGAGTCGTCAAAATCATCCGAAAAAATGAAACTTTCATAATCAATATCGGTTGTTTCAACTGTGGTAGATTCAAGGAGGGACGCACTAGTGGCGTCAAAACTGTTTTCATCAAACAAAAATCTTTCAAGCTCGCAGTCCTCCTGCGTGATTTCGTGAATAGAGCAAACTTCTCGTGTACTAGTTTTAGGCACGGGGGGCAGACTTCCTATCTTGCAAATATTGAACTCACTAGACATCTTCCTGAAGGATAGAGTCATGGAGCCATTGCGACAATTTATTACGGCATTGGAAGTGGCCAAAAATGGTCGACCGAGGATCACCGGAATTTGGTTTTGTGGGTTAGCAACAGGTTGTGTGTCCATAACAATAAAATCAATGGGGAATATGAAATCCCCAACTTTGATCAACACATCCTCTAGCTCACCCCTAGGATGGGTGATTGATCGATCAGCCATTTGGATAGTACAACGAGTGGGTTTCAACTCTCCAACCCCTAATTGCTCGTACACGGAGTAGGGAAGCAGGTTAACACTAGACCCAAGATCTAAAAGTGCTCGATTAATTTTCTTATTCCCAATTGTTATTGAAATCGTAGGACAGCCGGGGTCCTTTTGCTTTTGGGGTAAGGGTTGAGGTTGGTTAATAGCATTGCTCACTGCACTAGCCACTAGCACTTTCTTGGGTATTTGAGATTTTCTCTTGGAGGAGCATAAGCCCTTTAAGATTTTAGCGTACGAAGGGACTTGTTGGATTGCATCCAAGAGAGGTATATTTATGCTAACCTGTTTAAATAACTCCACAATCTTCTCCATTTGTGAAGTTGGTTTATTGGGATTCAACCTGTTTGGAAATGGAGTATTTTGAAAATTAGTTGAATCCAATGTCTGTGGAGTAGAATGTGGAGTTGGAATGGATCCCAGTGTGGGTGTGTTCGTGAAGTGAGAAGTGGGTCCGTTCGGATTAGAAGAAGAAGAGCCTTTTGAAGAATGAAGAATAGGCTCTCGCGGAGGAGATGAGGGTGAAGAAGAGGATGGAGAAGAAGAAGAAGGAGGAGAAGAAACCACCGGCGGGGGTGTCATCACTAGTACCCACATTATTTTGCAACACTTTTCCAGATCTCAACGTGGTCACTGCATTTACATTGTGATATTCATGTGCGTTGTGTGTGTGACCGGGATTTGGCAATGGTTGAGATGTAAGCTTTCCCTTTTCTCTCTCGCTCAACGCAGCAGTTAATTGTGCAATTTGTGCCTCAATAGATTTGATGCTTTGATCGTGTGAAGCATTGTTGTGCACCAAAGACTGGACGCAATTTTCCAATCTTGCTGCGGATTCTGTAGATTGCTTGAGAAACGCATCTAGACTTTTTTCTAGCAAGATAACCTTATCATCATTTGGTTGAACCAAGTTGTTCGTTTGATTTGGATAAGGTTGTGGTTGGAAAGGTTGCTGGTATTGAGTTTGTTGGGGTGCTTGTTTTTGTGGAGGAGGAGGCCTTTGAAAGTTGTTGTTTCCTTGGAATTGCTGATTTTGATTCCAAGCAAAATTTGGGTGACTCCTTCAACCCGGATTGTAGGTCGAAGAGTAAGGATCATTTCTTTGTCGTTGCTGAAAGACAGTATTGACTTGATCTTTTCCTTGAACAGGCGGATTGTAAGGACACTCTTCGGTAAGGTGTGATTGATCCGAACAACAAGCACAAACAGTTCGTGGGGGTAAAGCAGGGGCAGGAGAAGACGATGAGATTTTGGTCTCAATGGCTTCTAGCTTTTTCATAAGTGCGGCCATCTCGGCCTTCATAGCAATCGACATATCTACTTGATGTATGCTTGCCCTAGATGGACCAATAGAAGAAGATGAGGTGGTCTTTGTGCTCTCCCACTGAGTTGTTTGTTCAATAAGATCCTCGAGAAACTGCCATACTTCCTCACTAGATTTGGTTAGAAAGTGACATTGACAAATGATTTCTAGCAACTGCTTCGTTGCCGGGTTCAATCTCTCGTATAATGTTTGGCAAAGTTGCCAATTTTCGATCCCATGGTAGGGGCATTGAACAAGTAGGTCCTTGAATCTTTCAAAACACTTCCAAAATGATTCAGAAGGAAGCTGGGAAAATTGTATTATCTCATTGCGAATTCTCGCGGTCTTGTGATGAGGATAAACCTTTTTAAGAAAAGCTTTAACAAACCCGTCCCAATTTCTAATTGAATGTGATGCTATGCTGTATAGCCACTTCTCGGTTAAGTCATATAAGGTGAAAGGAATGACCCTTAGCCTTATAGCGTCATCACTTAATTGGGTAGTTTTCATCATGGCGCAAACTTTTTGGAATTTATTGATAAAGATATAGGCATCTTCAGATTCCAATCCATGAAATTTTGGCAGCATATTGATGAAGTGGGGTTTTATTTCAAAATTGTCCCCATTTGCCGGTGGGGGTGAAAGACAGGTAGGTAAAGAGGCGCGGACAGGGTAGAAGAGATCCTGGAGCGCGATTCGTTGGGGCGCTACAACAGGCGGGAGATTCGGGTTATTCGCACATAACGGAGGTGGAATCAGTCCCGTGGGTAAGGTGTTGTTGGGATTATGTCCCGACATACTTTCGGAAGAAGAATTTGAAGGTGGAGGTAAAGAAGTGGAAAGGAGACTTCGGAGTCGAAAGGTTCGTCGGTCGGTACCAACGAAACACGGACTAATCGGACGCTAGTGTCCCTAGTCCAACCGGACATACACTAAAGGGGTAGTGTAGTCAAAAAGGTGAAAGACAGAATGTGGAGGTAAGAAAATGTCAATGAGAGGAAATGGTGTAAGTGAAGTGCAAAGATTTTTTTAGCGACAAGTTGCAAGTTTTTTTGAAAAGATCTTTCCTTTTTCTTTTTATTTAGAACTGTTAGCAAAAAGATTTTCGTTAAAAGATATGCAAAACAGTAAATCACTTGCAATCAAATCTTTTAAGCGCGGCGCAAAGAATCCTGCAGAAAATCAATTATTGGAAGGGAGAAGATTTTTTTAGCGCAAAGAATCCTGCAGAAGATTTGGCAAAAGATATATTTTAGGTTGCAGAGAAGGGAAAAAGAAAACAAACAGAGCAAATTTCGCGCACTGAAGACTCCAGGAGACCGCAGAACCGCGGTTTGGGGCACTGTTCAGCCGCGGAAGGGCGGCAGCGCGGCGGCTTCACGGCTCTGGAAAAATTCTGTAGCTCTGTTGTTCTAATTCCCTTCTGTTTTGATCTACCTTTTTCTGTTTCGAACTATGGAATTTTCCAGATCCGTTGATCCTACAAAAATTCACACAAGAAACCCTTCAAACAATAAAAGATGATAGAATTTTTATATTTTTGATTTTTTTTATATTTTATATAAACCCGAAATTACAAAAAGGAAATTTTACGCCATCCCCGGCAACGGCGCCATTTGATTAGGAGAGATTTTATAGATCAAAAATATAATTACCGCAATCAAGAACGACGTCGCTTGGTAGCTAGCCGGTGAATACGGGTCAGTCCACAGGGATGTTGTAAATTTCCTAAATGTTCTTACGAGCTAATTCCAAAGGGTGTTGGATCTTTTAATTAAATCTAAAAACTAAGTTGAGTTATACTAGGATTAAGAAATTAAGATTATCTAGATCTAAGTCTTGCTAGGGTTAGGTCTAGGGTAAGTTGAGAGATTAAAGGTTTCCTCACAGCTTTCAATGCCCTAATTTAGGTTTATTAGATGTTATGGTAATTATCAATAAAATGGATTAGTACCATCGGGAAGATGTTTCTTCCTCTAGGTTTTTGTCCTTCCTTTATCGACCCTTACCCTAACCTCCATGGAAAACACGCGCAACCGGTCCTTTATACTACGGTATCACCGTTACCTCGAGGGGTAAGGTGCCGCAGGGAGCAGTGTGTGCGTGTATGCATGGAGTTCTAATTATTATGTGCGATGGGGCAAGAAAGGGGTGAGAGATCTCATCTCTCAAACCTTTTCCTAAAGCTAACCCTAACAAGCGAGGAGACTACTCGCTCATTAGGGAATTAAAAGACATTCTAATTACAAGTAAACTAAGGCAAAGAAATAAAAGAACTTACTAATTATTATTGATGGCTCTCTCCAAACATCAACCCAGTACAGATCTGAATTTATGAAATGAAAAGAGACATGAACAAATACAATGAATTGGGTCTCTATTTATAGGACATAGAAAACCCTAGGTTTACAATTGCCGCATGTCTGCATTTACCAAAATACCCCTAGGTTGACTAGTCAGCGCCGCCTCCAACTTTTGGTAAAAAATTATTCTTCTCTGGGCTTTAGATGGCCACGGAACCGCGGCCGCAGCAGGGGTAGGGCCGCGGTTCCGCGGCCCAATGATTGACTTGATGGATGAAAATTCTGGGCTTGGTTCTGGGCTGTTTGGTCTTCATACTTCTTTGGTTGTTTCTTTAAAATAGCTTCTGGTTCTCCTTCAGATTTTCCAGTGAATAATTGTGGTAGACTTTAACCGTGGTTTCGCGATCTTCGACCTTGCGTTGCCTTGTACTGATCTTTTGTGTAGGCTTGATTAAGATCCTTCTATTTGTTGGTCAAAGTCCCTCTTTTGTATCGTCTTTTGTCTTTTTCACTGTTTTTGCTCCAAGAACCTGTAACCTGTAATTATGTAGCAGATATGGGTCAAAAGCACCTGTTTATTTGTAAAAAGAATAAGAATGGGGAATATAATAATACAATATTATGATATGAACAGTGGCCGCAAGAGGCAAATTGCATAGTTTGTTGTACTCATTCAGTAGGAACAGCGGAGATTCGGTTGCATTGGCGGCAAGTTCAAAGATAAATTCGGAGACTTTGTTGTGGCATAGAAGATTAGGACGCCTTAGTAAGAAGAATATGAAAAATCTTCAAGGTAGGGAACTTTTTTCAGGGCTGAAGAAGGTGGGGTTAGGGTTTTTCGAGAGTTACGTTTATGAGAAGCAAAGCGCGCTTAGATTTCAAATTAAAGGTGTAGCAAAGAAGACCAAGAAGCCGGAGATGGTGCATACGGACGTACGGGGTCCGGCCTCGATAGAGTCTTATGCAGGGAATCGGTACTTCTTGATGTTCATTGATGATGCAAGCCGGAAGACTTCGGTGTATGCGGTGAAGAAAAAGTCTGATATGTTTGGTATCTTCAAACAGTGGATTGCGCAAGTGGAGAACCAAATGGGGGCTAAGGTAAAATGCCTTAATTCTGATAATGGAGGGAATACCGCACACAGGAGTTCGAGGCGTTTTGCTCACAGAAGGGTATTCATTGGCTAAAAACGGTACCGGTGACACCACAGCAGAATGGCATCGCTGAAAGGATGAACATGACAATCCTAGAGCGAGTGCGGAGCATGACCTTGGATGCGGATATGCCAAAGTTTCTATGGGCAACAACTGTCAATGCTATTGTGTATTTGATCAATAGAAGCTCGGCAAGTGTGCTTGATAGAGGCATTCCAGAAGAAATTTGGTCAGGTAAACCGGTTAATTACGCTAATCTAAAAGTATTTGGTTGTATTCCATATTCTTTGGTTCATAAGGCAGAAATTAGTAAGCTTGACTCCAAGTTTAGGAAAAGTGCTTTCATCGGATATGGTGGAGACGAGTTCGGATATCGGCTGTGGGATTATACAAATAAGAAGGTAATGCGAACTTGTAACGTTGTTTTTGATGAGCAACACTTGTACAAAGAAGAGAAGCAAGCCAAAGATAGTGCGGTATCGGAGTTTGTCGAGTTGGACGGAACTCAAGAGAGCATTCAGGTACCTATAGGTGGAGATAAGAACGTGGAGGAAGTTATAGTGTAGAATTAGGTTTAAGAACAGGATGATGACCATATTTAGTAACAAGATGTACCGGTTCTGAGGAGATCTACACGAGATAGGCGGCTACCTGAAAGACTTGTGACCGACTTCGTTCTGCATAAGGATTCGGGGGAGCCCGAATCTCTTGAAGAAACAACAAGCGATGGTGCTAGCAAGCAGTGGGAGCAAGCTATGAATGAGGAGATGGATTCTTTGAAGAAAAACCGTACGTGGGACCTAGTGAAGCTACCCAAGAGTCTGAAAGCATTGCTGAATATATGGGTGTACAGAATTAAAGATGAGGCCAATAGTGTGAAGCGGTACTAGGCTCGTTTGGTAGTCAAGGGTTACGAACAAAAACAAGGTATTGATTATCAAGAAATATTTTCTCCAGTTGTAAAAATGACATCTATTCAGGTGATTATTAGTATCGTAGCGGTGAAGGACTTACTCTTAGAGCAGCTGGATGTTAAAACCGCATTCCATCATGGAGACTTGGAAGAGGAGATTTATATAATGCAACCACCGGGATACGAAGTGAAAAGAAAAGAAACTATGGTGTGTAAATCGCGAAAGAGCTTGTATGGCCTCAAGCAAGCTCCTAAGCAGTGGTATCTCAAATTCGATCATTTCATGTTAGAGACGAGGTTTGTGAGATATGAATCCGATCACCGCGTTTACATTCAGAGTTTTAAGGACGACGACTATATTATTCTATCATTGTACGTGGATGATATGCTAGTAGCAGGTCCGAATTTCGAGAAGATTCAAAATCTGAAGAAGACAATAGCTGAAAAATTCTTCATGAAGGATTTGGAAACGACAAAGCAAATCTTGGGCATGAAGATCGTAAGAGATAGGAAGCAGTGGAAACTGTGGTTATCGCAAAGGGAGTACATTGAGAACGTTTTGAAGCGGTTCAACATGGACTGTTGGGGTAAAAAATTATTCCCCGTTTGACCAAGTCAAAGTCAAAGTCAACCCCAAGCCAAGTGGGTCCGAGCCCAAGCGAGGGGGCCCAAGCCAAGTGAGCCTAAGCTCAAGTCAAGACCGATCATGGAACGGGTCGGCCCCATAACAAAAAGAATGAAGCAATAAATTAGTTTAATATAATTTTTTAGAAATAAGTGTATGGAAAATGGGTAAAAATCCAAATTTTTTTAAAGCTCATGGATTATGTGCAAAAAAAGGAATAAGCACATGAGACATGGGAAGACACAAGTGCCATTTGGAAAATTCCAAAAGGCTATATATAAAGTGTGTAGTCTATAAAATGTAAATATGATGAGAAAATTAAGAACAACTTTTATCCTCTCAAAATTTCTAGGGTTCTATGCTTACTTCTCCTTACTCAAGATTTTAAATCTTCTTCTCTCTTTTTGAATTAAATCAAGAATTTAACTCTTCATTTCTTAGAAAAAAATAGTTTTTCACCATAAAACCCTTGAAGGATAGTTCGAATCTCCCGTCACATCTCTAAAAAGGGGGAGATATTTAAATCGCACTACCTTTATTCTCTAAGATCCCAAAGAAAGAGGAGGAAGAATGAAACCCATCTCAAAAGAATCCATTGTCACGATCCACCCCTAATACAGATGGTATTGTCCGCTTTGGCCGAAGCGACACGGTTTTGTCCTTGGGCCGAACCGGACCAGACCAGGGGCCACTTCCCAGGAGGTCACCCATCCTAAAACTTCCCTGGCTCAAGCACGCTTAACAACGGAGTTCTCAAGCTCCTGTAATGCCGGTTCACTTAAAAGACGCCTCTGTGTTATAAGAGTGGTATCATTTCATTTATAGTTCCGGATCTGCCTTCTCTCTTTCGGAATGTATTCCGAAAATTCCCCATTATTCTACAGTGGGTCCCACGGACTCAAGAGGTGGCCCACACGAATTCAAGAGGTGGCCCCCGCCCTCTTGGCATGACAGTTGGCATGGCACTTTGATCCGTGAGCAAGAACCGGGTCCCGACACCCAATTTAGGGAAGTCCAAGGCTTGAAAAAGAAGAAAAGGGACCTCTTTTCACCATCCATGTAACAACTCTGAAATCTCTATACAAAATTATTTGTTGAATGTATAAAAAAGGGTATTTCAGCCTGTATAGGAGTTATAAGTTATTTTTGTTCAACAAAAGGAAGAAACAATTTGTAGCTCACTGGTAAAGTCTCTACACTGCTGTGCCATAACCTGTGTATTCGAATCCTCTCAGTCCTAATTGTTTTTAAGATTTTCTCTTTTCAATTTTTCGGAAGCCCAAGAGTTGCATGTGCAATTAATGGAGAATCGAAAAGTTTTAGAAAAATCAAACAGGCGCAATGAGGAGTAAATACAAATTAATGCACGTGGCACGAATCTCGAGGCATTTGGCCAAAATCTGATCGCCCGTTTCCTCTAAATACCTGCCGTCGCCGGTCCACCTTGCACTGATCGTCTTTGTGCTTTGTACACTAGTCCCTTCAACTCCCCTCTACCGTATTTTATTATTTGATTTCCCTGCAATTAAATAGAGACCTACAGACCTTTCATTTTCTCTATAATCATAATTTTTAATATCATTAATCTTGTTTTAATTCACCCTACACTTTCATGTCATCCCTATAAATACCACACCATTTCCCTAGCTCTCCCATTTTCTGAAATTCTATCAAAAATCTTCAAAACTCTCTAAGTACAAGTGGAGTTAAGACTAGTTAAAGAGGAGTTAGCGATCAAGCCTCTTTCGTTGAAAATCGGAATTGTTTCCGGAGCTACCGCGATGCCACGGAGCCCTCTCTCCTTTCTATACCCTCTTTATAGCATTACTCAACCGGTAAGTCCCTTCATCTCTCTCTCTTTTCACTCCAATATAATCTTTAAAACATATCGATAAAAGCGGAGTTAGTATATAACTTTTGTCCTTAAAACAATTTTTGTCACTTTGACATATTTAAAAGTTCATACCAATTCCCTAATATCACTTCAAAGTAATATTCACATCAAATACCTCCTTACGTAACCAAAATTTCATATCCAATAATCATATAGCGAACTTTTTCATAAAAATACCATGAACTTTAATGTAACCGTATTTTCGATAATTAGAGTATATACCTTTAGATTATTCACGGGGTAATGAACTACCCCCCATACATACTATGATTTCATAGCACGATATTCTAAGTATATGGTTAATTCAAAGAATAAGATTTTCATTGAAATACCACAGTTTTTACAAAAAGGGTTTTCTTTTTAATCGCCATTCTTAAATCTTTGGCAATTGCGTCTCTACAACTCTCGTTAGGGGACCCGCTAATAGATGGTGCGGATTATCGCACATGCTTGGGATAGTAGAGTGAGATGCAGAACTTCTCACGGAGTATTCGGTCTCAAAAGGAAATAAAAATACGGTTTTTAAGAAATACGATTTTTCTAAACAAAACAAACTTTGAAAAAATTATATAAAATTATGAATCCGTATTTTCAATTAAAACAAATTATGAAACTATATTTTTAAAATGAAAGATTAGAATTTTTAATAAAATACCATCAAGTTTCCAAAAGTAGTAGTTTTTATAAAAGTACCATAAACTTTCAAAAATTAGGTTTTATCACTAAAATACCACAACAATTAAAATACATGTTCATGAAAACCCTAATTATTATAAATCACCCTTGAGGCTTATTTTTAAACAATATTAACATATTTTTCATAAAACCCCTCGAGATATGCAAACAATATTTAAGAACTCTAAATTAATATAGGTTTAAACGGTATCATTTCTCTTGAGTTCCGGGGAGCCGGAGAAAGCGAGTGCTTGCCTATTCAGGTTAGAAAACTTAACGGAGTTATCAATGGTAATTGTCTTGGAAAAAGACACAAATCCTGCCGTCCATGTGCAGCAGTTGCCGATTTCTCCCGAACATAAGATATTTATCTGTTAAATCAATTCATATGAAAAAGACTATAACCCGAATCTAAACTTAAACTTGAACTCGAATCCAAATTCAAATCTAAACTTGAACATGAACTTGAACCCAGTCTACTCGAACTAACTTGATTTGAACCTAGATTGTAATTGACTTGACTCGCATTTTACTCAACCCACTCGACTTCATTCTATATCTTTTTCAATCTATGGTTTCGATCAAGACATGTTATAATCAATCAATCAAATTAATTAAGTATATTATACAGTTATAAATTATCTATACTCGGGGTGCTTTGGATAGTTTCTTGTGTGAATCCAACGGAGTTTCAGGAGTCTCGTATTAACCTCTTTTTTTTATTTTACTCGAATGTTAGTCGGGTCGACTCATCCACAGTCTAGAGCCTCGATGCTAACACATGAAATGGGCCCGTATTTTCTTGCTCCTGGTGCCCCACTCTTGAGCTCGTGAATACTTCTACGGCTGAGTTGACATTCACACTTGTAACTTAACGTTAACATAGTGGCCATATAGAGACATATAGTACATATTTACCCATGAACATATACTTTTACTCTTCATATATATATTATACACTTGTCATTCTTTTTACTCTTACTTTATTTTTAGGACTTATCGAGCGCTAGTTCGCTGACAAGCATTTCACCCACCCTTATTTTTTTAGAATGTTCGTCAGATACGGTCGAGACGGAGGAAGTGGAGGCCACAGATGAAGACTACAACCAGATTGCTACTCAGGATTTGTTTAGCTTCACTTTTTATTCAGCTTATGTATGCCACATGTTTAGGCATTTTCCTTTATTGTATTTACTTTCCAGTTGAAACTCATGTATTTGTAAATATTTGAAGTTGAATGTAAATAAAGATATTTGTTGAAAATTTTACAATCTCCATTTATTCTTTCAATGTGTATTATTGTTTCAATACGCTTAGTATATTTATTTAGGGAATGACTTTCTCCGAATAAATATGTCGCAGGCTTGCCACATCATCGTTTCCGTCTACTGGGAAGCAGGGCGTGACAGGTTATATTGGTGGCCCATGCAGGTCAGTTCTGCATAAAGTCGTAAACAATATACCATAAGAATTAATGAGTTCAACAAACATTTACATTCCTTGCATTTCAAATTTCTTAAATATATCCTGACCTATCTTTTATATCAAGGTGATGGACTCTCCGAACAATACCAGCACCAACACCAATGGAAATGCTCCACCGCCTACACTACCACTACCACGTACCGTTGCAGCTCCTATCAACGAGCAAACGGTACTTCTTGAGGCTATTAAGAGCCTATTGGAGGGTCAGCAACAGCAGACTGCTATACTTATGAATCGCCCTGAGGCCGAGACACCTGGAGTAAAACAGTCCCGGACCTTACACCCAAAGAACTTCTCGGATAAGGAGAACCCGCTTGAAGCAGAAAAATGGGCTCAAGCGGTCGAGGATGATCTAGCCGCGGCTCAAGTGCCAGATATAGATTGGATAAGAGTTGCTAAGTTGCAACTGACCGACAATGCCAGAGTTTGGTGGAAGGCTGAGGAGAGCTGTCTCGCGCAACCGATAAAATGAAAAACATTCCGAGATCTCTTCGATTCCAAGTATTTCCCAGAGACTGCCCGCTTTGACATGGAGCAGAAATTCATCCATGTACAACAAGGCTCGATGTGGGTCAAGTCAGTGTATGAATATAATGCTGAGTTAACCATGCTTGACAGGTAAGATATAGTCTCAAGTAGAATTTTCCTACCTCATTTACTACACTGCTAACACAAGGTCGTAACAGGTTCGCTGCACACCTTATTCCCACTGTTGAGATCCGGGCACGATGATTCCAGCTGGGGTTGGACTCTGAAATCCAAGCTGCACTCGCTACAGGGGATTTCCTAACCCATGAACTTGCTTTGAAGGCTGCCCGACGCTATGAGGCAGTTGTGAAGAAGAATGGTAGGCCGCAGACTGCCGATGTGGAACGCCTTGTGCACCAGATTACGGGAGGGGCCTCTTCCAGGCCAGCTTTCAATGGACCATCTCGAAGGCCAGTAGGATCGTTCGCCAACAGTAGGATAGACTTTTGCATCTATTGCAAGAGAACAGGGCACCTTGTAAAGAACTGTCGTAAGGAGAACAACTTGTGCCTGATCTGTGGGTCTTCTACTCACGCCATTGGAGCATGCCCCCAGAACCGAGGACCCAACAACCCTCCAGCTACCCGGTTAGCTCTACCATCTCCAGATCTTCGCACCCAGTCCGCTCAACTCCAATGCCGAGTGTTTAACCAGGTATAGTGGAAAGTGCCGCGATGCCAAGTATTCACTATGCCGGTCGAAGATGCTGCAACTATGGGTCAGGTTATCACTGGTAAATCTCTTCCCTATTCTCTTTCAATTCTTTCAATTCATAGTCATCTTATATTTGTTATACCTAAATATATCCCACATGACTTAGGTACAATCTTAGTAGCCACCCTATCTGCACTCGTGCTCTTCGACACTGGGGCATCACATTGTTTTATGTCGCAATGGTTCGTACGAACTCATGCGATCCCAGTTAAACCGTTTGTATTTAGCTGGAACGTTAGTTTTGGGAACGACGTTCTAAAAGCAATCTTGGGATACAATATATGTTCAGTGGTCGTCTACAGTCGAGAATTCTATGCGTACTTCAAGGTGCTGGGCATACCGAACTTCGATGTAGTCTTGGGAATGGACTGGCTAGGAACTTTCTTCGCTACCATCGACTGTCGCCAAAGGAGGGTAGTGTTTGAAATACCAGATCACTCAGTGTTCTACTTCAAAAGTGGATACCGGACCTTGGAGCCTAGCATCTACAATGAAAAACCAAAGAAGGCAAAGATTGCAGCGTTACAAGCAGAAGGATCGAAGCCAGAGGTAGTTCGAGAGTTCGAGAATGTATTCCCGGAAGATATATCAGGTTTGCCTTCCAATCGAGGTCTTGAATTCAGTATTGACTTGCAACACGGCGCACAACCGTGATCAAAGCTCCATACCGATTAAGTCTGGAGGGATTGAAGGAGATCCGTATTCAGTTGGACGAACTCCTGAAGAAAGGTTGGATCCGACCCAGTACTTCAAGTTGGAGATCTCCGGTGAGTGCTGGTGAAGAAGAAGGAATGTACCTACAGGATGTGCGTGGATTATTGAGCTCTGAACGAGGTGACAATTGAAAACAAGTATCTGCTACCTCGCATCGATGACTTTTTCGATCAGTTAAGTGAATCTCGTATCTTTTCAAAATTAGATCTTCGTTCAGGATATCATCAGGTGAAGGTCAAGGAGTCTGACATTCCGAAGACAGCATTTAGGACTCGTTATAGTCATTATGAATATCTCATAATACCATTTGGAGTGATCAATGCACCTGCCATCTTTATGAACTTGATGAACTAAGTTTTCCGAGAGTACTTTAACAAGTTTGCTGTTATATTCATCGACGACATCCTGATGCAAACGGAGCACTTACGGATTGTTCTAAAGACATTACGACAACATCAGCACTATGCCAAGTATAACAAGTGTGAATTTTGGCTAGATCAAATCGGATTTCTCGGACATATCGTTTCAGGCGAAGGAATCTTTATGGATCCAGCTAAGATGTCAGCTATCAGCGAGTGGCCGACACCAAAGATGGTGAAAGATATAAAAAGTTTTTTGGGCTTAGCAGGATACTACCGACGATTCATTGAAGGATTCTCAAAGATCGCAGCACCCCTGACCAAGCTCACACGTAAAGACGAAGTATTCGTGTGGTCAGAAGTATGTGAGAAGGCTTTTGTGGAACTCAAGTCGAGATTAACCTCTTCTCCTATCCTCATAATACCAGATCAATCTGGTGGATTTGATATGCATTGTGATGCATCCGGTAAAGGATTATGATGTGTTCTACACCAGTATAGAAAAGTTATGGATTTTTTATCAAGGAAATTAAAAGTTTATGAACGCAACTATCTAACACATGATCTGAAACTGGCAGCAGTGGTCTTCGCACTCAAGATTTGGCGCCACTATCTTTTGGGAGAACGCGTTGATATATACACTGACCACAAGAGTCTGAAGTATGTATTTACTCAGAAGGAACTCAACATGCAGCAGAGAAGATGGCTAGAACTCTGGCGGACTTCGACATCAACCTATAGTATCATCCTGGGAAGGTGAACGTAGTTCCTGATGCACTTATTCGCAACCATTAGCAATGAACATCACCGCTCAATGGAAACTACAACAAGAATTGCACGGATTGGAGATCGAAGTAGTTATGCTAGGTAACGATTCATATTTGATGAACTTATACGTTCAGTCCACTCTTGTAATTCAGATCAAGGCAGCTCAAGCAAATGATGCCAAGCTACAAAAGATCCGAGAACAAGTAGAAAGTGGACTTTGAACCGACTTCATCGTCTACGAAGATAGATCCTTGCGATATGTAAGCCATTTATACGTGCCAGTCGACCCTTTTCGAGAAGAGTTGATGAAAGAAGCTCACAGCTCCCTTTATTCTGCATACCCCGGCGGCACGAAGATGTACAAGGATCTACGGCAACACTACTGGTGGTATGGAATGAAGCATGAAATATCTAGAAGCGTAGCAAAGTGCTTGGTGTGTCAGCAAGTGAAGGCTGAATATCACAGAACCGCTGGTCTACTCCAGCCATTACCAATCCCAGAATGGAAATGGCAGCATATTACCATGGACTTCATGACTACTCTCCCTCACAGCACGAAAGGTAATGATGCAATTTGGGTTATTGTGGATCGACTCACTAAGTCGGTTCATTTTATTCCGTTTCGAGTTGGCCAGTCAACCGAGATGTTGGCAAGAAAGTACATGGAGGTGAGTAAAAATCTAAAATAAGATTTATCATTCAAGGTGTACAATACTTGTCTTGATACCCATAATCTCATGCAGGATATCGTGAGATTACATGGTGTACCTATCTGCATCATTTCCGATCATGATACAAGATTCCGATCATAGTTTTGGCAGAGTCTACAAGCTATCCTGGGGACGAGTCTGAATTTCAACATGTCGTATCATCCACAAACAGAAGGACTGTCCGAGCGAATAATTCAGATTCTGAAAGACGTGCTGAGAGCATGTATGCTAGACTTTGGAGGTTCGTGGGAAGATCACCTACACCTGGTGGATTTTTCATACAGCAACAACTACTAAGCAAGTATTGGGATGGCACCATTCGCAGCACTCTATGGATGGAAGTGGCGTTCCCCGCTGAGTTGGGACGACGTTGAAGATTGTGAACTCCTTGGACCAGAAATGATCGTGGCAACTGTAGATGTAGTTCGCACGATCAGGAAAATGATGCGCATAGCCCAGGATCGACAGAATCCTTAGACAGATGCAAAACGACGACATCCGGAGTTTCAAGCCTGAGAGCATGTATTCCTGAAGATCTTTCCAAATAGAGGAGTGATACGTTTTTGCAAGAGGGGTAAACTCAGTTCAAGGTATATAGGACCGTTCGACATACTCGAACGACTTGGAGAAGTGGCATACCATTTAGCACTACCACCCTCATTGGAAGAAGTACACAACTTGTTCCACATATCCCAACAACCAGTTGAGATCTTGGAATGAAAGGAGAAGATATTGCGGAACAAGGAGGTAAACTTGGTCCAAGTGATATGAAGAAAGGATTCGCCGGGAGAATCAACTTGGGAAAGAGAAGAAGATATGCATGCACGATACTCTTACCTTTTTGAAAATTAGTCTCTATATAAATTTCGAGGACGAAATTTTTATAAGGAGGGTAGAATGTAACGACTTTGAAATCCCTGTACAAAATTATTTGTTTAATGTATAGAAAAGGGTATTTCGGTCTGTGTAGGAGTTATAAGTTATTTTTGTTCAACAAAAACAAGAAGCAATTCGTAGCTCACCAGTAAAGCCTTTACACTGCTGTGCCATAGCCTGTGTCTTCGAGTCCCCCCAGTCTCAATTATTTTTAAGATTTTCTCTTTTTAATTTTTCGGAAGCCTAAGAGTTGCACGTGTTAGTTGTATGTATGCCCTAGAGGCCAGTATTGTACAGATGATGTATATTATATTGGATGCTTGGACATATATAGAGATGACTTTCTTGCTCGATATGATAGTATGCTATCTGGTTACTCTTTATCTTAACATGTACACTAGTCTCTTTAAACTGTCTTATAGTTACATGTTGGTAAAGCCCTTAGGATGTGTACTTGACTACCTGGACTATGATGCAGATCATACTAGTGGGGACATGGTAGTCCATAGGTACATCCTTCAAGGTCCCTAGTCGTGGGTGTATCGAGACGGGGCATCGATATACCAGAGTAGACTAGCGTATACGCTTCTCGACCCATGAGATGGGCGATGGATGATCCCATATCCATTGGTGTTTGACATCAGAGATGGTGTACGGGTGCTCAGTGGAGACTGGGTACACTGGACGGACTCGCCGAGAACTCCCAGATGGTATTATACCTCACGTCAGATGGCAGTTCTCAGGTGACACTTGTACAGGTTAGTCTGTAGACCCGAGATCGTCATAGAGTCTTGTGTGATTCCCACTGTGCTTTGATCTCCACCTTACCACGTCCATGAGGGCGTGCAAAACGGTGGTCTTTGGGTACAGTTCCGAGTCATATGGAGGCAATGAGCGATAGGAGGGGTTTCGTCTCTCCCGGTATTGGGAGTTGATGTTGCGCTGTGCTCGATTGGCCGTAACAGGGAAGTCCCTGGCCAGGGCTGATCAGAGATTTGCTGGTAAGTGTTACCAGTAGTTTCTCGACCCGTTATGAGCCTCACATCGGCATGACTTATCGGTTATTGGGGTCTGACGTTTACCACCCCTAGACTTGATATGCGACGTATCAGACGAACAGACCGGACTGTACGGTAAGTGTTACTGGTTGGATTCACAGGAGTGTGAGCGGGCTAGCTCGTCGATCTTCTGATCGCTCAATACCCGGGTGGCCGTTACGTTTAGCAGACCGCTTGCGGCTTGTGGGTGCTTGATATGATCATCATCTGCTACCGGCGTATTGATGAGTCTTTAGAGTCCTACACAGAGGTTTCCTGGCTCAAGCGAAACGAAATAGGAGCGCATATGAGATATGTGCGGGACCGAGAATAATGCGTGTATGTGATACCGTATTTGATTCTCGCGATTAATGTTTCGATTGGTTGTATGCGATATAACCTAGTTATCGAATCGAAGATCGATTCGATAAGCCGATACATTGAATACTAGTCGGTCGTGTGCGACATGACCGGATCATTGAATCAAGTGTTGATTTAATGATTTAATGTATAATTATATATTTGATATATTACTTTGCATTAACTAGTATTGGTTCACTTTAAACGGATTTTCTCACTTGTTGTGCAATTTGTATATGTGATATACTTTTGTGCACATGTTAGTATCATGTTTGATGATGCTTGCTCTTTTGGTTAAGTGTGAAGAATTAAATTTAGGTTAAGTAAATGGTTAGGGTTCCTTATTATTCTTTCTTTTATCATTAATTATTTTGGATTAAAAGAAAAGGCATAAGAAAACAAAAAGGGTTGCTTTCTTTCTTGAAGTTTAGTGAAGCTTCATGAAGCTTGACCAAAGTGACCATTTTTGTTTTCATTCCTAACCCTAACCATATATCTAACCTTAGTAAATTCTCTACACCTAACCATGGTGCAAATTATGATAAGTATTGATTTTCTTTTTCACTTTAAAAGACTTATCATAATAATTCAAGCTTCATCTTCTTCTTCACTTCAAAAAGGAAAAGCTTGATGCCATCAATGGCAACTTCATTTCTAGAGTGAGAAATCCAAATCTAAAGTGAACCCACCTCCTATTTCTTCATCCTCTACCTCTTGCCAAGTGGTTTTGGGTGTTTTCTTCACAAGTTTCACAACTTGGTGAAGTCGGAGCTTGAACTTGTGCAACCTCGACGTAGATCGTCTTTGACACGAAGCCGACGACCTTGCTCGCCCGTTTTTCCGATGAAGCCGACGAATGAGTCTAGGATTCGTGATGGAAAGCGAGAGCACACCCATGTGGAGCTAAGGAAGTGGGGAACCGGATCTACAAAGGTTGTAGCATCTAACTTTTAGTTAAGTAGTTAACTAGATTCTCATTTCGCCTAAACATCTAGTCAACGATCCGTGTTAGGGTTTCTCGGCACCAATAATTTTTGAAATTGGCATGGTTGATGACTTGTGAGACTTCATTAGGATACCTAGGAACCCTACAGTGGTATCAGAGCCTAGCTAGAGCCTTAGGCGAAGTCGAGACGGAGTTTGAAAGCCGGACGAACCGAAAACCTAACCCCAAAATAGCTCTCTGGACTTTTTCTAAAAAATGGGATTTTTGTCAATTAAAAATATGCAGAAAATCAAGCAGGGTGTTATTTGAATTACTGTGAAATACGAGTGCCTAAGTCGACTTTTCCACCGCAGAACCGCGGCACGTGTTATGCATGCTGCGGCGGTTCCGCGGCCGTACTGTTCCCTTGTATGATGATTTCTACACAGTAACTCATATAATTTAATGCTATATTTTCTGGGATATTTTTGTTGTGACTCTACAGAAGAGTATTCTGGGGTACTTTTGGGAATCAAACTTTCGATCGGATTATCAAATTTCGTCTTTGTGTATTTCCGGATAATTTTTTGAATATGTTAAAAAGTTCGACCGGATATAAATACCCAATTTTTCCCCTGTCGGGAAATTTCCAAGTGTTGGATTTTTCCGTAGTTTAACGACGTTCTAAGTAGTGCAAGTAACGCGATGGACCCTCTAGAAGACAACAAACCTTAACTCGATTATGTGACCGTCTTGAACTGCCCTTTGAACCTTCGGGTTTGGGGCAGTACGGCGTGCCACATGTGAGGCGTTGGCTTGACCCTTCTACGGCTGGACCGTTGGTACTGAGGCACGAACTGAATGTTGTTAGACTTATTTCATGTGTTGAGCTGTATCGGGAAAACTTGGGTATTCGACTGTTCGATCGGAAAGTTTAACATTTTCTGTTTATCTGGAATGTGATATAATAATTGGAATTCACAAACAGTTATGAGATAACTGAATGAATGTTATAAATCTAGCGGTTTAGTTTCACTTGATATTGAAAAGAGTTTTCGATAATGAGACTAAAATGCGGGGTTTATAACTGTTAGGCATGTGATGTCTAAGTATTTCATTTGATTAGGCATGCGATGTCTAAAGAAGTTGCGGATTCCAATTGTTGTAGTTTTACACTTTCTTTTCTGTGACCGTAAGTGTAATTTGTGATATCGCCGGTTTCGTTGCTATATGTCAACGACAATTGGGATGCGCATATTTACTTACGTTGATGACATGTGATGTTATGTGTTGCTGGATATGTTATATTGGATCGTCGTGTTTGAATAGCCGGGGTTTTTTATGTGAGATGAGTGTTTTTTTCATTTTCATTCATGTAAAAACTTGTATGTAATATTCTTTTATTTGGGGCACTTCCAGGTAGCGGAAGATGTCACCTTTTGTATATTATTTACTTTTCCGCATTAGGATAGACCCAAGGAGGGGAGCACAAGTAACCGGGTTCTGGGGTCCAGTGGGAGACCAACTCGAGGAGTCGAGTCCGGGTCTCCTAACCCTAGAATTGGCAGGGTTGCTTGCCGCTCTCGTAGGGGTCTAGGGGTGTGGGATTGGCTATTCATCACGACCATGGAATCCGTGTTTTATACTGGCTCGTATTGAAAACACGGACGTCCTAGTATATCCAATATTTCATATGTTTATTCTGCTGCGATATCTGTGATGTGATTCTGTGATGGATATAGTATATAGTATATATGATATATTATATAGACGTTACTTATGTTTTACACCCGCGCTAGCCCTGCCCTGCTCTGTCGTTAGTTACCTAACCTAACGGTGCACGAGGGGACATCGAGGCGAATGCGGATGGCATAAGTGTACGTCATATCTATCTGTGATGTTTAGGTATTTAAATGATGGGACTTCATTAATGTGATTAATGAAAGATAAGAAACCTAAGATGTTGTGGAATCGAATTTTAAAATAAAAAGGGTAGCTACAGTTCTTGCTTTGCATAGGGGTATATATGATATACCCTGCACCTTATTCGATGAGGAAAGGACCGAGATCCCTTCACCGGGAGTGACTCCTTTAGCAGTAACTGGCAGATGCTACACACTCGGTTTGGCTTTGACTGCTTTTGAGAGTTTTTGCTTTGCACAGTGATATATATGATATATCCCGCACCTCATTCTACGAGGAAATGGCCGACGATCCCTTCACCGGGAGTGACCCCTTTAGCAAAACTGGAAAAGCCTCAAAATCACTCCATTTCAAAACTTCATTTGATTCTACAACGATATCAAGTTCATTATGCTCATGGTTTTATGAAAACCTGCGTAGCCCTCCGTCATTTCAGATAAGTACTACTTAGTATTCGTGCTATGGTAGTTTGGCATTCGTCAAGGCGTAGTGTACGGTAGCTAACTAGTATTTATCTGCTTATGCATATGATGCAGATTGGATTAGGGTATTCGTACGGCGTTGTTTGGCATTCGTCAAGGGTCGTGCGGGTGGGTTTAATTCAATCTAGAAATGTACGGGTTGAACTTGACTAGTGGACTATGGGTTGTTTGGCATTCGTCAAGGTCATAGAACACTAGGGGTAAAATATTATCGGGAATTTCAAGTGTTGAAATCTGCAATGAGATTGCATACCTTCTATGAGATAGTTGGATCCCGATACCCACTGCGAGTAAGAGTTACTCCTGGGAGAGTTTTGCACATTGCAATTAGCCGATCAAGTAGGTGTCTAGAAAGGTGTTAACGAGGTTACGCCTCTGGGAAAACGAGGTTTACATTAATTAGGTTCGTGCGAAAGCACGGGGGACCTCCCTCAAAGTACCGACACTGGCCTGGCTGAAAGATTGGCGAACTTGTAGTGTGTAATTAATCCCGGCTAGTCTTTCCTTTTAGGGTTTGAAGGAAGATTTGATAAAAAGCAGTGGGAGACATCCTGATTAGATAAGATAATAACCAATCTGATCTTGCACGAGCATACGCTAAAGTGTTTTCTTCTCTCTCTCTCCAGGTAGCGACCATTTCATGCCCTAATGAAGATAATAATATGGATGTATTGACCGAACCCGCATGTTATACTGTGCAGGGGAACGTTGGACCCGTTCTATCTTATAAGTGTTATAAGAATGAACAGGAAACAGGAGAATATCTGGATTCTCACACCGCCCAAACGGAGAACATGCATGTTGATGCATCATCTTCGGGTGTGTTTGTCATTGAGAACTGTTTCTCAGTTCACCCTACGTCCTGGGTATTAGATACCGGATCAGGATCCCACATATGTAAGATGTTACATGGGCTGCGAAAAGGTAGAGAACTGGGAAAAGGTGATCATTCCGTTCAAGTAGGGAACGGTGCAAATGTTGCAGCCAAAGCAGTTGGCGAATATCATCTAGTATTACCAAGTGGTGATACAATAATTCTGAATGAGTGCTATTATATACCAAACATGATGTGCAACATTATATCAGTTTCTTTATTGAGTAAAGAAGGATATAATTTTGTAGTAAAGGATAATGTTATGAACATATTCCTAGATCAAAAGTTGATTGCATCAGGCTTGCTGCATAATGGCATATTCATTCTAAATCAAAATACAGTCCTCAATATACAAAACACACACAAGAAGAAAAGTTCAGAAATGAACGAATCCTTCTTGTGGCATTGTAGACTTGGTCATATCAATGCAACACGACTGGCTAAGTTACATAAGGATGGTTATTTGAATCCGTTCGAATTATCATCTTATGATACTTGCCATTCATGTCTCAAAGGAAAAATGACCAAAGCTCCGTTTAGTGGACACGGAGAAAGAGTTACTGAACTCTTAGGACTGGTACATAGTGATGTATGCGGTCCCATGTCTACCCTTGCCAGGAACGGTTCTTCCTACTTCATTACATTCACTGACGATCTCTCTAGATATGGGCATGTGTTCCTATTGAAACATAAGTCTGAAGCTTTTGAGAAATTCAGAGAATATAAGCACGAAGTAGAGAACCAAACGGGCAAAAGTATTAAGATCTTTCGATCTGATCGAGGAGGAGAATACTTGAGCAATGAGTTCCAAGATTATCTAAAAGAGAATGGGATTCTCTCTCAGCTTACTCCACCTTATACACCACAGCACAACGGTGTATCGGAACGAAGGAATCGCACCCTATTAGATATGGTGCGTTCAATGATGAGTACAGCTGAGTTACCTATTTCCTTCTGGGGGTATGCGCTTGAGACAGCCATACACCTATTGAATATGGTTCCTACCAAATCAGTGCCTACCACTCCATATGAGATATGGAAAGGGAAGAGACCATCTCTTAAGTATGTTAAGATATGGGGTTGTCCAGCCTATGTCAAAAGACAAAATCCGGACAAACTCGAGGCAAGATCTGTCTTATGTAAGTTTGTAGGATATCCCAAAAATTCACAGAGGTATATCTTCTACCATCCCGAGGAACAAAAAGTGTTTGTTTCTCGGCATGCCACTTTCTTAGAAAAAGGTTTTCTTATGAAACAGATAGGTGGCATTGAGGTAGAACTGGAAGAGGTTCCAGCGACATAAACTATAACAGAGGACTTGGTAGAACCAGAGGATTCAGTAGTACCCGACGAACCTCAGCCTCTCCGCCGATCTAGTAGGGTTTCTCGTCCACCAGAGAGATACTACGGTTTTCTCATTGACGGTGGAAGCGAGGATTGCATCATGGAGGATGATGACCCAACTAGCTTCGAGCAGGCCATCACGAGTGGGGACTCAGTGAAATGGTTGGATGCTATGCGGTCCGAGATGGAATCCATGTACACCAACAAAGTATGGACTTTGGACGTTGCTCCTGAAGGGGTAAAACCCATTTGGAGCAAGTGGATCTTCAAGAAGAAACTTGGTGTAGATGGGAAAGTGGAGACTTTCAAAGCTAGACTTATAGCAAAGGGTTTTCGTCAAAGACCAGGTGTGGACTATGACGAGACCTTTTCTCCAGTGGCTATGCTTAAATCCATCCGGATCATGCTTGCCATCGCTGCTTATCATGATTACGAAATCTGGCAAATGGATGTTAAGACCGCCTTTCTAAATGGTGATTTAGAAGAGTGCGTGTACATGACTCAGCCAGAGGGCTTCGTAGACAGTGGGAGCAGCGGGAAGGTGTGCAAGCTGCTTAAATCCATTTATGGATTAAAGCAAGTATCGCGGAGTTGGAACATCTGCTTTGACGTCGTTATCAAAGAGTTTGATTTCGTCAAAAACCCAGATGAAACTTGTATCTACAAGAAGGTGGCAGAGAGTAAGGTCGTCTTCCTCGTATTGTACGTGGACGACATACTCTTGATAGGAAATGATATTCCTATGCTGCAATCGGTCAAGCTCTTCTTATCACAAAGATTCTCAATGAAAGATCTTGGTGATGCCTCCTGCATATTGGGAATTAGGATCTATAGAGATAGATCCAAACGGATTTTGGGATTGTCCCAATCCAGGTACATTGACACCATACTAAAGAGGTTTAGTATGGAAGAGTCCAAGCGTGGGAACTTGCCCACGATCTCTGGAGTCACTCTCTCCAAAGAGATGTCTCCCAAGACTGATTTGGAGAGAGCTCGCATGCAAGGGATACCCTATGCTTCGGCAGTAGGCTCTATCATGTATGCGATGTTGTGTACCAGACCCGATGTAGCATACTCACTAAGTGTAGTGAGCAGGTATCAAGCTGATCCTGGAGAGAGTCACTGGACAGCTGTGAAGAGCATTCTCAAGTACTTGCGAAGGACTAGAGATATGTTCTTGGTGTATGGTAACGGAGACCTCCAAGTGGAGTCCTTTACCGATTCGAGCTTCCAGAGTGATAAGGACGACTCTAAGTCGCAGTCGGGCTTTGTCTTTACCCTTTACGGAGGGGCGGTTAGCTGGAAGAGTTCCAAGCAGGAAACCGTGGCAGACTCGACGATGGAGGCTGAATACATCGCTGCCAACGATGCTGCCAAAGAGGCTGTCTGGATCAAGAAGTTCATTGATGAACTTGGAGTGGTTCCATCCATTGAGCATCCAATACCTTTGTATTGCGATAACAATGGAGCGGTGGCTTTGGCCAAGGAACCCAGGTCCCATCAGCGATCCAGGCATATTCTGAGGCGGTATCACCTGATCCGGGAGATAGTTGATCGCCGGGAGATCAAGGTCAGGAGGGTTGACACGAAGAACAACACGGCGGATCCACTCACGAAGGCCATTCCCCAGATACGGTTTGAGAGACTCTTCGGGATGCTCGGTATGCGATACTACAGCAGCTGGCCCTAGTGCAAGTGGGAGATTGTTAGTTGTATGTATGCCCTAGAGGCCAGTATTGTACAGATGATGTATATTATATTGGATGCTTGGACATATATAGAGATGACTTTCTTGCTCGATATGATAGTATGCTATCTGGTTACTCTTTATCTTAACATGTACACTAGTCTCTTTAAACTGTCTTATAGTTACATGTTGGTAAAGCCCTTAGGATGTGTACTTGACTACCTGGACTATGATGCAGATCATACTAGTGGGGACATGGTAGTCCATAGGTACATCCTTCAAGGTCCCTAGTCGTGGGTGTATCGAGACGGGGCATCGATATACCAGAGTAGACTAGCGTATACGCTTCTCGACCCATGAGATGGGCGATGGATGATCCCATATCCATTGGTGTTTGACATCAGAGATGGTGTACGGGTGCTCAGTGGAGACTGGGTACACTGGACGGACTCGCCGAGAACTCCCAGATGGTATTATACCTCACGTCAGATGGCAGTTCTCAGGTGACACTTGTACAGGTTAGTCTGTAGACCCGAGATCGTCATAGAGTCTTGTGTGATTCCCACTGTGCTTTGATCTCCACCTTACCACGTCCATGAGGGTGTGCAAAACGGTGGTCTTTGGGTACAGTCCCGAGTCACATGAAGGCAATGAGCGATAGGAGGGGTTTCGTCTCTCCCGGTATTGGGAGTTGATGTTGCGCTGTGCTCGATTGGCCGTAACAGGGAAGTCCCTGGCCAGGGCTGATCAGAGATTTGCTGGTAAGTGTTACCAGTAGTTTCTCGACCCGTTATGAGCCTCACATCGGCATGACTTATCGGTTATTGGGGTCTGACGTTTACCACCCCTAGACTTGATATGCGACGTATCAGACGAACAGACCGGACTGTACGGTAAGTGTTACTGGTTGGATTCACAGGAGTGTGAGCGGGCTAGCTCGTCGATCTTCTGATCGCTCAATACCCGGGTGGCCGTTACGTTTAGCAGACCGCTTGCGGCTTGTGGGTGCTTGATATGATCATCATCTGCTACCGGCGTATTGACGAGTCTTTAGAGTCCTACACAGAGGTTTCCTGGCTCAAGCGAAACGAAATAGGAGCGCATATGAGATATGTGCGGGACCGAGAATAATGCGTGTATGTGATACCGTATTTGATTCTCGCGATTAATGTTTCGATTGGTTGTATGCGATATAACCTAGTTATCGAATCGAAGATCGATTCGATAAGCCGATACATTGAATACTAGTCGGTCGTGTGCGACATGACCGGATCATTGAATCAAGTGTTGATTTAATGATTTAATGTATAATTATATATTTGATATATTACTTTGCATTAACTAGTATTGGTTCACTTTAAACGGATTTTCTCACTTGTTGTGCAATTTGTATATGTGATATACTTTTGTGCACATGTTAGTATCATGTTTGATGATGCTTGCTCTTTTGGTTAAGTGTGAAGAATTAAATTTAGGTTAAGTAAATGGTTAGGGTTCCTTATTATTCTTTCTTTTATCATTAATTATTTTGGATTAAAAGAAAAGGCATAAGAAAACAAAAAGGGTTGCTTTCTTTCTTGAAGTTTAGTGAAGCTTCATGAAGCTTGACCAAAGTGACCATTTTTGTCTTCATTCCTAACCCTAACCATATATCTAACCTTAGTAAATTCTCTACACCTAACCATGGTGCAAATTATGATAAGTATTGATTTTCTTTTTCACTTTAAAAGACTTATCATAATAATTCAAGCTTCATCTTCTTCTTCACTTCAAAAAGGAAAAGCTTGATGCCATCAATGGCAACTTCATTTCTAGAGTGAGAAATCCAAATCTAAAGTGAACCCACCTCCTATTTCTTCATCCTCTACCTCTTGCCAAGTGGTTTTGGGTGTTTTCTTCACAAGTTTCACAACTTGGTGAAGTCGGAGCTTGAACTTGTGCAACCTCGACGTAGATCGTCTTTGACACGAAGCCGACGACCTTGCTCGTCCGTTTTTCCGATGAAGCCGACGAATGAGTCTAGGATTCGTGATGGACAGCGAGAGCACACCCACGTGGAGCTAAGGAAGTGGGGAACCGGATCTACAAAGGTTGTAGCATCTAACTTTTAGTTAAGTAGTTAACTAGATTCTCATTTCGCCTAAACATCTAGTCAACGATCCGTGTTAGGGTTTCTCGGCACCAATAATTTTTGAAATTGGCATGGTTGATGCCTTGTGAGACTTCATTAGGATACCTAGGAACCCTACAGCACGTGCAATTCATGGAGAATCAAAAGATTTTAGAAGAATCAAAAGATTTTAGAAAAATCAAACAGGCGCAATGAGGAGTAAACACAGATTAATGTATGTGGCACGAATCTCGAGACATTTGGCAAAAATCTGACCGCCCATTTCTTCTAAATGACCGCCGCCGATGGTCCACCTTGCACCGATCGTTTCCGTGCTTTGCACACTTGTCCTTTCAACTCCCCTCTATCCTATTTTATTATTTTATTCCCCTGAAATTAAACAGAGACCTATAAACTTTTCATTTTCTCCATAATCACAATTTTTAATATCATTAATCTTGTTTTAATTCACCATACACCTTCATGTCATCCCTATAAATACCACACTATTTCCCTAGCTCTCCTCTATTATGAAATTCTATCAAAAATCCTCAAAACTCCCTAAGGACAAGTGGAGTTAAGACTAGTTAAAGAGGAGTAAGAGATCAAGCCTCTTTTATTGAAGATCGGAATTGTTCCCGGAGCTACCGCGACGCCATGAAGCCCTCTCTCCCTTATTTACCCTTTTTATACCACTACTCAACTGGTAAGTCTCTTCATCTCTCTATCTTTTCACTCCAATATAATTTTTAAAACATATCGAGAAAAGTGGAGTTAGCATATAACTTTTGTCCTTAAGACAATTTTTGTCAATTTGCTATGTTTAAAAGTTCATACCAATTCTCTAATATCAATTCAAAGTAATATTCACATCAAATACCTCCTTACGTAACCAAAATTTCATATCAAATAATCATATATCGAACTTTTTCATAATAATACCATGAACTTTAATGTAACTGTATTTTCGATAACTAGAGTATATACTTTTAGATCATTCATGGGGTAACGACCCGTCCCACACGCACACTATGGTTTCATAGCACGGTATTTGTTCATCACGAAAAACTGCATTTCAATACCGCCCATTCATTATCATTTTTGTGATATATCGGTACTATTAAACCGTGTCTGCTCAATAAATACAGATTACATGTATTCGTGTCAAAACTCTAGAAACACACTCAAAATGCATGGATACGACATTTGTGAGCCGACACTACAACTGAAACGGGAAACTGATCAATATTCAAGAGTTTGCAAAAACAAATCAATGTGTACACATCTTTATTCAAGAATGGTCCAACATGATACAACAAGATACAAAGTGTGAACACAAATCTTTTGATGCACGAACCATGGTGGGGCTAGCCTAGCACAAGTAGGCAAATAAGAATCATGACTTGTGCAAGTGGATGAGCAAGTGGGTGTGTGATGAGTGAAGCAAAATGGTATGATGTGATTTAAAGTCATATTTTCCCTCCAAATCTATAGATTGCAGACCAAACTTAGATTAAAAAGTCAAACAATGCTAGAGAGATCATGGAGAGACTATAAGATCATCATAAGAAGACGTGCCCCAACACTGGAGAAAAAACCGGCGGTTTCCCCAAAAGACCCGCTACCACCGGCCCATATTGCTAAAATGTTCTTCATTTTTCTTCTGGTCAATCCACATTGTCATATCACCCTTGTTTTATTGTTTGTTTATTCTGTGGAGATGCCTATAAATACACACCATAAGAGAGGCTTAAGGATCCATGTTTTTAGTTTAGAACAAGTTTTTCATTTTGTAGATGTTAACTTGTATTTCCTTTTGTACTCTTGAGTTCTTGCCCTCTATCTTGCCTTGTAACTTCTTCACTGAACCTACAAGCTTAAGGTTTAGGTTCTTGAATTCAAATTAGCTTGTATCTTCATTATCAATCAATAAAAAGTTCTCTTTTACTCATTTCATGTCACGTGCTTGCTAAAATTGTGATCTAGTGAAATCCTTTGCTTTTCTTTGATTTTGCAACCTCTTAAGTAAGCTTGCAATTTTAAAGTTTGGTATTTTGATTTCATTTTGAGATTTGGACTTAAGGACACTTGAAGAATTGCATATCGGATATATCGGTTCTTAGTTCTTAACCTTTGCTTTACTTTTCTTTGCAATTTTTACTATGAGCCTTTCTCTTTTTATATTTTATTTAGTTCTTGTAAATATGTGTGAGTAATTATTTAACTTGTTAAGGGTGTTAGGATCCGGCGCCCACACCGCGGAGGCTGCGGGCTAGGCGGAAGCGAAAACAAAAACTTTTTGCGGGTACCGGACGCTTACACCCGAGGATTTGAACCAAACACCCTAAACTAGTAGGCTAAAACATGCAAGGTTTGAGAAATACAATCTTTGTCGCATGTCCACCCAATTGTGGAAGACCCCTCCAAGCTCGTAACCACCGGGAACGTGCTTAAGCATCGACCACCCTTGCCGAAAACGATCCACCTGAGGGAACGCGGAGGAGTCTCTAACCGACGGTCTAAAGTTGCTAGGTTTGGATGGCCGGTGATGTAGGAATAATCCACTAAATTTTCTCTCTAGAATTTTACTTAAAAATGAGAGCAAGAAGAAGAAGGAGAAGAGCTAGAGATGAGCATGGATCAAGAGAAGAAAAACCATCAAGTCATGAAGTGAGGATGGCATGCTCTTTTTATCAACCATGGTGCAATAGTGCTTACAAATGAATAAATCATTTAAAAACCAATGCCATGCCTCATAACCATGTTTGCACCATGCCTCATTATCTCCACTTGGCACCTCATTTCCCATTTAATTTTCCAAAAAGGAAAATCAAATATGAGGTGTCCTTCTTCTAGATGTATTCCCGTATAAATACGGAATACTTCACCTGGTATATGTATCGCTACATATACGCGCATCCGTATAAAAATACGGATAGTGTTAGTTATATGTATGCCCTAGAGGCCATTACTGTACATGAGATGTATATTGTAGTGGATGCTTGGACATATATAGGGAGGACATTCTTGCTCGACATGATAGTATGCTATCTGGTTACTCTTTATCTTAACATGTACACTGATTGTCTCTCTGTTACATGTTGGTAAAGCCCTTAGGATGTGTACTTGACTACCTAGATTATGATGCGGATCATACTAGTGAGACAAAGGTAGTCCGTGAGTACATTCTTTAATGTCCCTAGTCGTGGGTGTATCGAGACGGGGTATCGATATACCAAAGTAGAATAGCGTATAGCTTCTCGACCCATGTAGATGGGTGATAGATGATCCCATATCCATTGGTGTTTGATATTAGAGATGGTATATGGGTGCTCAGTGGAGACTGGGTACACTGGACGGACTCACCGAGAACTCCCAGATGGTATTATACCTCATGTCAGATGGTAGTTCTCTGGTGACACTGGTACATGTTAGTCTGTCGACCCGAGATCGCCATAGAGACTTGTGTGATTCCCACTGTGCTTTGATTTCCACCTTACCACTTTCAAGAGAACGTGAAAAAAGGTGGTTTTTGGGTACAGTCCCGAGTCACATGGAGGCAATGAGCGATAGGAGGGGATTCGTCTCTCCCGGTATTGGGGTTGATGTTGCGCCGTGCTCGATTGGCTATAACAGGAAGTCCCTGGCCAGAGCTATTTCAGAGATTTACTGGTAAGTGTTACCAGTAGTTTCTCGACCTGTTATAAGCCTCATATCGGCATGACTTATCGAGTTACTGGGGTTTGACGTTTACCATCCCCAGACGAGATATGCGACATATCAGACGAAGAGACCGGACTGTACGGTAATGTTACTGATTGGATTCGCAGGAGTATGAGCAGGCTTGCTTATTGATCTTTTGATTGCTCAATACCCGGGTAGCCGTTACGTTTAGCAGAACGCTTGCGGCTTGTGGGTGTTTGATATGATCATCACCTACTGCCGGTGTATTGACGAGTCTTTAGAGTCCTACACAGAGATTTCCTGGTTCATACGAAACGGAGTAGGAGCACATATGTGATATGTGCGTGACCGAGATTAATGCACATATGTGATACCGCATTCTATTCTCGCGATGTATGACATCGGTCGGTTATATGTGATATAGCCGGGTTATCGGATCAAGTGTTGATTCGATAAGTTGTTGCATTTGATATTAGTCAGTTATATGAGATATAGCCGGATTATTAAATCAAGTGTTGATTTAATAATTTAATGTATGATTGTGTATTTGATATACTAAATTACATTAACTAATATTAGCTCACTTATGATTTCTTTTTCTCACTTTGTGCTTTAGTATATATGTGATATATATTAATGTACAACTATTGTGTCATGCTAGATGCCATATGTGACATGGGTGTATGAGACTTGCACCATGCTTAATAATGTGATGGGTTTATATTTATCTAAGTTAATCAAAATTAGTAGGATTAAGTCACATGGTTGAAGCTTGTGGAACAATTGACCAAGTCTACTAAGTTTGTTTTATTTGTAGATATTTATTAAGCTAACCATTATTAACTAGCCATGGTTTATTCTCTACATGGGTTAGTGTATGACACTAACTCACCCATGGTTCACATTCTCACCTTATATGAGTTCATTCTCTCATCTCTTCACTTGAGATTCTTCTTCCTCATGAGAAAAGCTTACTAGCTTTTCTCAAGGTGAGATAATATTGTGAGAAAAATAAATCTAAAGAGAGCTCACTTCCTACTTCATCATCCTCTACTACTTTCCATTTAGTTTAGGGTGTTTGCTTCACTAATTTCACAATTAGTGAAGAGGTAGTATGAGCTTGAGTCTCCTCGACATAGATCATCTTCGGCCTCGAAGATTTCGAGCAAGCTTGTTTATTTCTCCAGGAGAACCCATACTAAAGTTCGGGAAATCAATACTCGCAGCGAAGGGACTACTACACGGAGCTTTAGAAGTGAAGGACCGGTCTACAAAGTTTGTATTCCTCATTCACTTAGTGTAATGGTAGATTACATGTTATATTGTCTATTTACTCTAGCTTGATACTAACTTAGGATTGATTAGCATCTTAGAATTTTTAAATTTTGCATGGTAGTTGCTGTGAAAACCCAGTAGAGTGCTAAGGAATCCCAACAGTGGTATCAGAGTCGGGCTAGAGTATTAGACGGTGTTTGTTAGATTACGAAACCGAAACTACTCCGAAACTTGAAAGACCGAATACTAGGTTCTGTCTATTTTTAAATGACCTCAAAAATTTTTTAAACAAGTGCAGAGTGTTGTATGGGATTGTAACAACCCCAAATTTCCAATACAATTTTTTCAAAATATTTTTTTTCAAAAATTCATAATGGGGTATTTATTACCTGAGCACAAGACTTAAGTAATTAAATAACTCCATTTTTAAAGTACAAAGAATTGATCTAAATTCAAAGTATACTTGGAGTATTTAATGTTGCTGATATCTCTTTAAGTAATTATTTCACATAAATAATTACAAGAAGGAGCTTGTAGCTCATTGGTAATACCTTGCACTGCTGAACCAAGCCACCAGAGTTCAAATCCCCGGCCCCACATTATTTTTATATTGTTTTTGTTTTAAATTCCATGGAAACCCAACAGTTCAACTGCCATAGCTCCAGAAAACCCCACTACCAATGAAAAGTTAGATGTTCCAGTAGCTACCCCGTGCGACCCCCAGCTTCCGGCACCCCGACTCGGCCCGACTCGGCCGAGTCGGCCGGCGGACCGGCCGGACTTGGCCGTTCGGCCGAGTCATCAACACAAAAAGTTGGTTTTTCATCTTCTGACCTCCCCTGCATACTTCAATTCTGCAGATCGTTTCCAGAAAGCACAATAAACACCAATTACTCCGATTTTTAATGAATTTCTACTTTTTTTTACAATTTTTTTAATTAAAAACCTTTCACCCACCCTACCCTAGCCTACCCTATAAATACACCCCCTACTCTCTACTCTCTCATCCCAAAACCCTTAGCTCACTCTCTCAAAAATTTTCCAAGAGTTGTGTACCTTGAAAACAAGTGCGCGAAGCTCCGACGCAATTCCGGCGATGTTTTTAGGAACAACCGGCGACGTTTTTAAGAACAACCGGCGACGAAGCAACACCTCGGCAACCTCTTTAGTCCCCCTTCACTCCTTTACTTAATCGAAACCCGTAAGTCCCATTCTATCTCTCTTTCTCATTCTCTAAAATACGAAATTACAAAAGCCGACGGAATCGGAACAAATCCGATTTCCGATTCGGTTGTCTATAAAATTTCACTTCTCACCAATACATTCATGCCTAAACATCTTTATGTTGACTATTAAACATTTAACAATCAATTTGAATAAGTTTCATCACATGAAATGATAGCCTTTCCAATTTATCGTATTTTTCACTTAAATATCACAATATTTCGATTTCACATTTAACCCCTAAACTTTGCTATACATTTAAAGTAGAGCACGAGGTAATGACCTACCTCCATACACACGCAAATACAACCCTAAACGACATCTTCAAAAACTTAGAATACGATAAAACAATACTTTCATTTAAATACCATATTCTTAATAAAATCAATTCTAAAAGTTTAGCTTTGATACACTTTTAAATAAATACCTCTTATTAGGAAAACACGATAAGTTGTGGACATCGATCGTTTATCTAAACCTGACTTTGTGGTGTTTAGGCTAGGCAAGTGAGCAAAGGTAAATTTAAAAGGCCCGTCTCACGATTCGTGAGCGGATCCCTCCTTTCCTCATTTGTACTTATCTGGCCACAATTGGCGGTGAAGAGGCGATTTGAGGCATCTAACGACTTGTCGTTTAGACCATTTAGAAATAGGCTAGTTGACTTAGGAAACCCTAGAATCTAAAATACGGAAAATTTACACTTTTGCAAATAAATACCTTTTAGTTTATAAAACCGTTTTCTAAAGGATCAGTATTTTACAATCTTTACAAAGCGCCGCTACAATCCAATTTTGGGGAACCCGTTCGGGATAGTGCGGATTATCGCACATCCTCGGGCTTAGTAGTGCGAGATTCAGATCTCCGCAAGGAACATTCGGTCTCGAAAGGTTTAAAATACGACATCTTAAGAAAATGAGATTTTTGGAATATAAAATATTTATTAAAATAATTTTTGTATAAACATATGTATTTTTATCATTTAAATATCTATTTTATTATAATATAAATTTTCCACCTTTTCCTAAAAATCACAAGAATAAATTTACACTAAAATACCATGAACTTCAAATAAATCAATATTACAGATAAATACCCTTATTTATAAAACTAGGATATTTTCACTAGAAATTTCATAACATAAAATGCACCCTCATTACAACTCTAAAAACGAGTAATAAATACTTGAGGTGTATTTTGAAAAGTATATATATGTATTTTTACATAAACCCCCCTCAAGTTTTATAAATTACCCTAAGGACCCTA
This sequence comes from Agapanthus africanus, assembly GCA_030015575.1. Classification (NCBI taxonomy): domain Eukaryota; kingdom Viridiplantae; phylum Streptophyta; class Magnoliopsida; order Asparagales; family Amaryllidaceae; genus Agapanthus; species Agapanthus africanus. The sequence continues at coordinate 421,672,447 of JASDDO010000010.1, read as the reverse complement.
GCAATTATAAGACTTCGATTCACAGTTCTAATTGTCTGACTCGGGTTTGAGTCTGTTTAATCCGACTTGAATATGATTCAAGTCAATCCATAATCTACAAGATTACAATTCAATGTGAACACATGAATTCATGAATACAATTATCAATTTATACAACTTGACTGAACCAAACCATGGATATATATTCCTTTTACATGATTCTCAGTATTCCAATTACATGACTCTACGGTTACAACCGTTTCCTGATATCATGGTTTCGGTCAGTCAGTCAATCAATCTTACAATCAATACAATTTACAAGATAATAATACAAATAAGATATCGCGAGGTTTAAGGAGTAGATTGGTACGGAAAGTGTTAAAAGTGGCACGAGACTGTAAGACTTAATACACCTAACATGAATTCAGTTGCTGTTGTACCGTGGAATAAATGGTTCCTTGTACTATACGTGCCTCTAGTCTCTGGCATATAGAGACTCCTCTCGTATACACTGGCATTCTTCTGTTCCAAGCTACAAACAACAGCGTTAATACGACATTACTACAAGATAATACAACTTTAAAAGATACATTCTTATTCTATCTATTCTACTTTCCTCTTACCTTTGGGACTTACCGAGCGACCTGTTCGCCGACGACATTCTATTTCTTTCTTCTTTGAATGTCGTCAGGTGATTTGGACCCGGCAGAGATCGAGCCATCTCAAGAAGACTTGGAGCAGTTTGCCGAAGACCCTGCACTTTAGTTTCATTGTACACTTTCCTTTCTGTACTTTTCATTTCCTGTTATGCCACTGTTTAGGCATCTTTTTATTTCAGTTGTATTTCCTTTTCATGCATTGTACAACGAATGTTAATAAATAAAATTTGCTGTTTTTGTTATCCTTGTCTCTTGTGTAATTATTTTATATTGCTTAGATACGCTTAGCGTATGTACTTCTGAGTATATACGTAGCGGATCTCGTCGCGTCCCCTTCGCCATATACCAGGAAGCGGGGCGTGGCAGGTTTTGTTGGCGGTCCATGCAGGTCAGAGCTGTATGAATCCCTATCATGCAATTCTGTTCTGCATGAACAACCTAAGCAATATAACACAAGAAGCAGCAACTAAAATATTCTTTACAATTCATGTTCCTTGAATCTTACAATTTCATATTCCTTGAATCTTATCATTTCATGTACTTTGAATCTGTCATAACCCAAAATTTTCTTCAAGGTTATGGATTCCCCGAACAACACCAGCACCAATGTCAACAACACACCTCCACCTCCAGCACTACCAATCACACCTGCCGTTCCTGCTCCACTCAACGAGCAAACGGTTCTGCTTGAGGAAATCCGGAGCCTCCTGGTTGGACTGCAGCAGCAGACTGCTGTATTATTGAACCGACCAGAAGCAGAAGCAACCGTCAGGAAACGCTCAGCCACCCAGATGGCAAGAGGAACCTACACTACACAACCTGCAAAACCCAAGAGACAGAAGGAAACAATTAACCAGTCAAGTTCAGGATTTTGCTACTACTGCCATAGGAATGGACACTTGTGGAAGGACTGTAGGCGCGCAAAAGGCCAGTGCCTAGTTTGCGGCGCATCCGATCATAGAATTGGAGACTGTCCCTATACACGCAACTCAGCCCACACACCCACTATCTACCCGCAACAGCCAGCTATCCAGACTCCTGCACCTAGTCTTGCACTCCCTGCACCACCTCCACGTGGACCACATTTACCTCGACAATCAGCATTGTACCAGCTTGCACGAAGAAACGTGGCGAGACACCAGGCTTAAAATTTGGCGGTCGTAGAAGCTGATACGGTTGGTCAGGATAACCCTGGTAATTCTCTTCAACTTTTTTATTCACACCCTTACATCACTTTGTCATTCTTCACACACTCTCACCAAAACTTTCCTTGAATCTGTTACATTTTCCTCTTACAAATTTCGAGAACGAAATTTTTATAAGGAGGGTAGAATGTAACAACCTCAAATTTCCGATAGAAATTTTTCAAAATATTTTTTTTCAAAAACTCATAAAGGGGTATTTATTACCTGAGTATAAGACTTAAGTAATTAAATAACTCCATTTTTAAAGTACAAAGAATTGATTTAAATTCAAAGTATATTTGGAGTATTTAATGTTGCTGATATCTCTTTAAGTAATTATTTCACACAAATAATTACAAGAAGGAGCTTGTAGCTCATTGGTAATACCTTACACTGCGGAACCAAGCCACCAGAATTCAAATCCCCCGCCTCACATTATTTTTATATTGTTTTTGTTTTAAATTCCATGGAAGACCAACAGTTCAACAGCCATAACTCCAGAAAACCCCACTACCCATGAAAAGTTAGATGTTCTAGTGGCTACCCCCTGCGACCCCCAGCTTCTGGCACCCCGACTCGGCCCGACTCGGCCGGCCGGACTTGGCCGGTCGGCCGAGTCATCAACACCAAAAAGTTGGCTTTTCATCTTCTGACCTCCCCTGCATACTTTAATTCTGCAGGTCGTTTCCAGAAAGCATAATAAACACCAATTACTCCAATTTTTAATGAATTTCTACATTTTTTAACAATTTTTTTTAATTAAAAACCTTTCACCTACCCTACCATAGCCTACTCTATAAATACACCCCCTACCCTCTACCCTCTCATCCCAAAACTCTAAGCTTACTCTCTCAAAAATTTTCCAAGAGTTATGTACCTTGAAAACAAGTGCATGACGAAGCTTCGACGAAATTCCGGCGGAAATTCCGGCGACGTTTTTAGGAACAACCGGCGACGAAGCAATGCCTCGGCAACCTCTTTAGTCCCCCTTCACTCCTTTTCTTAATCGAAACCCGTAAGTCCCATTCTATTTCTCTTTCTCATTCCCTAAAATACGAAATTACAAAACCCGACGGAATCGGAACAAATCCGATTTCCGATTCAGTTTTCTATAAAATTTCACTTCTCACCAATACATTCATGCATAAACATCTTTATGTTGACTATTAAACATTTAACAATCAATTTGAATAAGTTTCATCACATGAAATGATAGCCTTTCCAATTTATCGTATTTTTCACTTAAATACCACAATGTTTCGATTTCACATTTAACCCCTAAACTTTGCTATACATTTAAAGTAGAGCACGAGATAATGACCTACCTCCACACACACGCAAATACAACTCTAAACGACATCATCGAAAACTTAGAATACGATAAAACAATACTTTCATTTAAATACCATATTCTTAATAAAATCAATTCTAAAAGTTTAGCTTTGATACACTTTTAAATAAATACCCCTTATTAGGAAAACACGATAAGTTGTGAACATCGATCGTTTATCTAAACCTGACTTTGTGGTGTTTAGGCTAGGCAAGTGAGCAAAGGTAAATTTAAAAGGCCCGTCTCACGATTCGTGAGCGGATCCCTCCTTTCCTCATTTGTACTTACCTGTCCACAATTGGCGGTGAAGAGGCGATTTGAGGTATCTAACGACTTGTCGTTTAGACCATTTAGAAATAGGCTAGTTGACTTAGGAAACCCTAGAATCTAAAATACGGAAAATTTATACTTTTGCAAATAAATACCTTTTAGTTTATAAAACCGTTTTCTAAAGGATCAGTATTTTACAATCTTTACAAAGCGCCGCTACAACCCATTTTTGGGGAACCCGTTCGGGATAGTGCGGATTATCGCACATCCTCGGGCTTAGTAGTGCGAGATTGAGATCTCCGCAAGGAGTATTCGGTCTCGAAAGGTTTAAAATACGATATCTTAAGAAAATGAGATTTTTGGAATATAAAATATTTATTAAAATCATTTTTGTATAAACATATGTATATTTATCATTTAAATATCTATTTTATTATAATATAAATTTTTCACCTTTTCCTAAAGATCACAAGAATAAATTTACACTAAATACCATGAATTTCAAATAAATCAATATTACACATAAATACCCTTATTTATAAAACTAGGATATTTTCACTAGAAATGTCATAACATAAAATCCACTCTCATTACAACTCTAAAGACAAGTAATAAATACTTGAGGTGTATTTTGAAAAGTATATATAAGTATTTTTACATAAAACCCCTCAAGTTTTACAAATTACCCTAAGGACCCTAGCAATTATAAGACTTCGATTCACAGTTCTGATTGTCTGACTCGGATTTGAGTCTGTTTAATCCGACTTGAATATGATTCAAGTCAATCGATAATCTACAAGATTCCAATTCAATGTGAACACATGAATCCATGAATACAATTATCAATTTATACAACTTGACTGAACCGAACCATGGATATATATTCCTTTTACATGATTCTCAGTTTTCCATTTACATGACTCTACGGTTACAACCGTTTCCTGATATCATGGTTTCGGTCAGTCAGTCAATCAATCTTACAATCAATACAATTTACAAGATAATAATACAAATAAGACATCGCGGGGTTTAAGGAGTAGATTGGTACGGAAGGTGTTAAAAGTAGTACGAGACTGTAAGACTTAATACACTTAACATGAATCCAGTTGCTGTTGTACCGTGGTATAAACGGTTCCTTGTACTATACGTGCCTCTAGTCTCTGGCATATAGAGACTCCTCTCGTACACACTGGCATTCTTCTGTACCAAGCTACAAACAACAGCGTTAATACAATATTACTACAAGATAATACAACTTTAAAAGAGACATTCTTATTCTGTCTATTCTACTTTCCTCTTACTTTGGGACTTACCGAGCGACCTGTTCGCCGACGACATTCTATTTCTTTCTTCTTTGAATGTCGTCAGGTGATTTGGACCCGGCAGAGATCGAGCCATCTCAAGAAGAATTAGAGCAGTTTGCCGATGACCCTGCACTTTAGTTTCATTGTACACTTTCCTTTCTGTATTTTTCATTTCCTGTTATGCCACTGTTTAGGCATCTTTTTATTTCAGTTGTATTTCCTTTTCATGCATTGTACAAAGAATGTTAATAAATAAAAGTTGCTGTTTTTATTATCCTTGTCTCTTGTGTAATTATTTTATATTACTTAGATACGCTTAGCGTATGTACTTCTGAGTATATACGTAGCGGACCTCGTCGCGTCCCCTTCGCCGTATACCGGGAAGCGGGGCGTGACAGGTTTTGTTGGCGGCCCATGCAGGTCAGAGCTGTATGAATCCCTATCATGCAGTTCTGTTCTACGTGAACAACCTAAGTAATATAACACAAGAACCAGCAACTAAAACATTCTTTACAATTCATGTTCCTTGAATCTTACAATTTCATATTCCTTGAATCTTATCATTTCATGTACTTTGAATCTGTCCTAGCCCAAAATTTTCTTCAAGGTTATGGATTCCTCGAACAACACCATCACCAATGTCAACAACACACCTCCACCTCCAGCACTACCAATCACATCTGCCGTTCCTGCTCCACTCAACGAGCAAACGGTTCTGCTTGAGGAAATCCGGAGCCTCCTGGTTGGACTGCAGCAGCAGACTGCTATATTATTGAACCGACCAGAAGCAGAAGCAACCATCAGGAAACGCTCAGCCACCCAGATGGCAAGAGGAACCTACACTACACAACCCGCAAAACCCAAGAGACAGAAGGAAACAATTAACCAGTCAAGTTCAGGATTTTGCTACTACTGCCATAGGAATGGATACTTGTGGAAGGACTGTAGGCGCGCAAAAGGCCAGTGCCTAGTTTGCGGCGCATCCGATCATAGAATTGGAGACTGTCCCTATACACGCAACTCAGCCCACACACCCACTATCTACCCGCAACAGCCAGCTATCCAGACTCCTGCACCTAGTCTTGCACTCCCTGCACCACCTCCACGTGGACCACCTTTACCTCGACAATCAGCATTGTACCAGCTTGCACGAAGAAACGTGCCGAGACGTCAGGCTTACAATTTGGCGGCCGTAGAAGCTGATACGGTTGGTCAGGATAACCCTGGTAATTCTCTTCAACTTTTTTTCACACCCTTACATCACTTTGTCATTCTTCACACACTCTCACCAAAACTTTCCTTGAATCTGTTACACTTTCCTTTTACAAATTTCGAGGATGAAATTTTTATAAGGAGAGTAAAATGTAACAACCCCAAATTTCCGATACAAATTTTTCAAAATATTTTTTTTCAAAAATTCATAAAGGCGTATTTATTACCTGAGCATAAGACTTAAGTAATTAAATAACTCCATTTTTAAAGTACAAAGAATTGATTTAAATTCAAAATATACTTGGAGTATTTAATGTTGCTGATATCTCTTTAAGTAATTATTTCACACAAATAATTACAAGAAGGAGCTTGTAGTTTATTGGTAATACCTTGCACTGCTGAACCAAGCCATCAGAATTCAAATCCACTGCCTCACATTATTTTTATATTGTTTTTGTTTTAAATTTCATGGAAGCCCAACAGTTCAACAGCCATAACTCCAGAAAACCCCACTACCCATGAAAAGTTAGATGTTCCAGTGGCTACCCCCTGCGACCCCCCAGCTTCCGGCACCCCGACTCGGCCCGACTCGGCCGAGTCGACCGGCGGACCGGCCGACTCGGGCCAGCGCCGCCGGCCGGACTTGGCCGGTCGGCCGAGTCATCAACACCAAAAAGTTGGTTTTTCATCTTCTGATCTCCCCTGCATATTTTAATTCTGCAGATCGTTTCCAGAAAGCACAATAAACACCAATTACTCCAACTTTTAATGAATTTCTACATTTTTTTACAATTTTTTTTTAATTAAAAACCTTTCACCTACCCTACCCTAGCTTACTCTATAAATACACCCCCTACCCCCTACCCTTTCATCCCAAAAGCTTAAGCTCACACTCTCAAAAAATTTCCAAGAGTTGTGTACCTTGAAAACAAGTGCGCGGCGAAGCTCCGACGAAATTCCGGCGGAAATTCCGGCGACGTTTTTAGGAACAACCAGCGACGAAGCAACGCCTCAGCAACCTCTTTAGTCCCCCTTTACTCCTTTGCTTAATCGAAACCCGTAAGTCCCATTCTATCTCTCTTTCTCATTCTCTAAAATACGAAATTACAAAACCCGACGGAATCGGAAAAAATCCGATTTTCGATTCGGTTTTCTATAAAATTTCACTTCTCACCAATACATTCATGCCTAAACATCTTTATGTTGACTATTAAACATTTAACAATCAATTTGAATAAGTTTCATCACATGAAATGATAGCCTTTCCAATTTATCGTATTTTTCACTTAAATACCACACTGTTTCGATTTCACATTTAACCCCTAAACTTTGCTATACATTTAAAGTAGAGCACGAGATAATGACCTACCTCCACACATACGCAAATACAACCCTAAACGACATCATCAAAAACTTAGAATACGATAAAACAATACTTTCATTTAAATACCATATTCTTAATAAAATCAATTCTAAAAGTTTAGCTTTGATACACTTTTAAATAAATACCTCTTATTAGGAAAACACGATAAGTTGTGGACATCGATCGTTTATCTAAACCTGACTTTGTGGTGTTTAGGCTAGGCAAGTGAGCAAAGGTAACTTTAAAAGGCCCGTCTCACGATTCGTGAGCGGATCCCTCCTTTCCTAATTTGTACTTACCTGTTCACAATTGGCGGTGAAGAGGCGATTTGAGGCATCTAACGACTTGTCGTTTAGACCAATTAGAAATAGGCTAGTTGACTTAGGAAACCCTAGAATCTAAAATACGGAAAATTTACACTTTTGCAAATAAATACCTTTTAGTTTATAAAACCGTTTTCTAAAAGATTAGTATTTTACAATCTTTACAAAGAGCCGCTACAACCCATTTTTGGGGAACCCGTTCGGGATATTGTGGATTATCGCACATCCTCGGGCTTAGTAGTGCGAGATTCGGACCTCCGCAAGGAGCATTCGGTCTCGAAAAGTTTAAAATACGACATCTTAAGAAAATGAGATTTTTGGAATATAAAATATTTATTAAAATTATTTTTGTATAAATATATATATATATTTATCATTTAAATATCTATTTTATTATAATATAAATTTTCCACCTTTTCCTAAAAATCACAAGAATAAATTTACTCTAAAATACCATTAATTTCAAATAAATCAATATTACAGATAAATACCTTATTTATAAAACTAGTATATTCTCACTAGAAATGTCATAAATAAAATTCACCCTTATTACAACTTTAAAGACGAGTAATAAATACTTGAGCTGTATTTTGAAAAGTATATATAAGTATTTTTACATAAACCCCCCTAAGGACCCTAGCAATTATAAGACTTCGATTCACAGTTCTGATTGTCTGACTCGGGTTTGAGTCTGTTTAATCTGACTTGAATATGATTCAAGTCAATCCATAATCTACAAGATTCCAATTCAATGTGAACACATGAATCCATGAATACAATTATCAATTTATACAACTTGACCGAACCGAACCATGGATATATATTCCTTTTACATGATTCTCAGTATTCCATTTACATGACTCTACGGTTACAACCGTTTCCTGATATCATGGTTTCGGTCAGTCAGTCAGTCAGTCTTACAATCAATACAATTTACAAGATAACAATACAAATAAGATATCGCGGGGTTTAAGGGGTAAATTGGTACGGAAGGTGTTAAAAGTGGCACGAGACTGTAAGACTTAATACACCTAACATGAATCCAGTTGCTGTTGTACCGTGGTATAAACGGTTCCTTGTACTATACGTGCCTCTAGTCTCTGGCATATAGAGACTCCTCTCGTATACACTGGTATTCTTCTGTACCAAGATACAAACAACAGCGTTAATACGATATTACTACAAGATAAACAACTTTAAAAGATACATTCTTATTCTGTCTATTCTACCTTCCTCTTACCTTTGGGACTTACCGAGCGACCTGTTCGCTGACGACATTCTATTTCTTTCTTCTTTGAATGTCGTCAGGTGATTTGGACCCGGCAGAGATCGAGCCATCTCAAGAAGACTTGGAGCAGTTTACCGAAAACCCTGCACTTTAGTTTCATTGTACACTTTCCTTTCTGTACTTTTCATTTCCTGTTATGCCACTGTTTAGGCATCTTTTTATTTCAGTTGTATTTCCTTTTCATGCATTGTACAAAGAATATTAATAAATAAAAGTTGCTGTTTTTAATATCCTTATCTCTTGTGTAATTATTTTATATTGCTTAGATACGCTTAGCGTATGTACTTCTGAGTATATACGTAGCGGATCTCGTCGCGTCCCTTTCGCCGTATACCGGGAAGCGGGGCGTGACAGGGATGCAACATGAACACCATGAAAATTTCAGGCAGTTTGCTCGGATTTTGGCCGAGATCATGTAGGTGGTGGCCGGCCAATTTTTTTTTGTTTTGCTTGAAATTTGCAGGGTGTTCCAGAGACAGGGTTTTTGTGTTTCAGGTGTTGTTTGTTTTTGCTAATTTTGCATGAGATGTAATCTTACACTATAAACAATTCGGAGTGTTTCGTATTCGTAGTTTAACATTGTATTTGGGTTTTCACATATTATCTAGACAATGTTAAAATGTTCGATCGAATGTCAAAAACCCATTTTTCCAAGTTTAACATATTCGGAAAAACATGCAAGTAATTCTGTGGACTCTCTAGAAGAATGAAAACCTAGCTCGAGATAATGACCATGGAACCGCTTTGAACCTTAAGGTTTGTGGAAGTTTTGCGGTGCCATTAATGAGGCTTGAGTTTGCCTTTCTACGGCTGGTCCATAGGTACTGTGGCATATTCCGATTATTATTAAAACTGTGCTCAAGTGTTGAGCTGTCGGGAAATTGTGGGACTTTGATGAATCAATCGAAATGTTTAACGTCGTCCGGATATCATGTGATCGTGATACAATAATTGGAATCTATCTAGTTGCATGCAAGTTTAACATTTCGGCCTCGGACTGATTCGGGAATCTTGTTGAATTACCCGACTTCCTTTGAAAAGTGTTTTCATGGTTGAGACCTAAATATAAAATTTGCATTGTTAGGAATGAAATTCAGAATATGTGATATTCCGGATTTATGATGTCTAAGGGCAGTGCGGATTCCAATTGTTGTAGTTTTTTCACTTTCTTTTCTGCGACCGTAAGTGTAATATGTGGTGTATCACCGGTTTCGTTGCTATATGTCAACGACAATTGGGATACGCATATTTACTTACGTTGATGACATGTGATGTTATGTGTTGCTGGGATATGTTATAATGGATTGTCGTGTTTGAATAGCCGGGGTTTTTATGTGAGATGAGAGTTTTTCATTTTCATTCATGTAAAATTCAATGTATGTAATATTCTTTTATTGGGGCACTTCCGGGTTGAGGATGATGTCACCATTGTTGTATATTATTTACTTTTCCGCATTAAGATAGACCCAAGGAGGGGAGCACAAGTAGCCGGCTTCTAGAGTTCAGTGGGAGACCATCCGAGGCGTCGAGTTCGGGTCTCCTAACTCTAGAATTGGTAGGATTACTTACCACTCTCGTAGAGGTCTAGGGATGTGGGTTTGGCTATTCATCACGACCATGGAATCCGTGTTTTATACAGGCTTAATATAAAACCCGGAAATCCTAGTATATCAAATATTTCATATGTTGTTTTCTGCTGCGATATCTGTGATGTGATCATTTGATATGTTGAGATAGATACTGCATATAATATATGTGATATATTATATAGACGTTGCTTATGTTTTACACCCGTGCTAGCCCTGTCCCGCTCTGCCGTTAGTTACCTAACCTAACGGTGCATGACAGAATATCGAGGCGAATGCGGATGGCATAAGCGTACGCTGTATTAATCTGTGATGTTTAGGTAACTTAATATGATGGGACATTCATTAATGAGATTGATGAAAGAAAATAAACCTAAAGATGTTGTGGAATCGAATTTTCAAAAACAGGTAGTTTTAGTTCTTGCTTTGCATAGCGGTATTCCTTGTAGAATACCCATCACCTTATTCGATAAGGAAAGAGCCGAGATCCCTTCACCGGGAGTGATCTCTTTAGCAATAACCGACAGATGCTACAACTCACGGTTTCGTCTTTTGATTGCTTTTATAGTTCTTGCTTTGCATAGTGGTATTGTGAATATCCTGCACCTCATTCGACGAGGAAAGAGCCGAGATGCCTTCACCGGAAGTGACCTTTTTAACAAAACTAGCAAAGGCCTCAAAAACACTCTATTTTAAATCATTTGATTCTTCAACGATATCAAGTTCATTACGCAAAAGGTTTTCTTAAAAACCTGTCGTAGCCTTCCGTCATTCCAGATAAGTAGTAGTTAGTATTCGTGCTGCGTTTGTTGGCTTTTATCAAGACGTAATGTGCGGTAGCTGACTAGTGCTTATTTGCTTAAGCATATGATGCTATTGGATTAGGGTAGTCGTGCGACCTTGTTGGCCTTTGTCAAGGGTCGTGCAGATGGGTTTAATTCAATCAGGAAATGATGGGTTGAACTTGACTAGCATCCTATGGTTTATTGGCCTTTGTCAAGGTCATAGGAGGTTAGGGGCAAAATTATAGGGAATTTCAAGTGTTGAAATTTTCAATGAGATTGCATACCATCTATAAGATAGTTGGACCCCGATACCCACTGCGAGTAAGAGTTACTCCTGGGAGATTTTTACACATTACAATTAGCCAATCAAGTAGGTGTCTAGAAAGGTGTCAACGGGGTTACGCCCCTGGGAAAACGAGATTTATTTTAATTAGGTCCGTGCGAAAGCACGGGGAATCTCCCCTAAAGTACCGGCACTGGCTTGTCTGAAAGATTGGCGAACTTGTAGGGTATAATTAATCCCGGCTAGTCTTTCCTTTTAGGGTTTGAAGAAAGACTTGATAAAAACAGTGGGAGTCATGCTGATTAGATAAAATAATAACCAATCTAATCTTGTAAGAGTATACGCTGAGTGTTTTCTTCTCTCTCTCTCTAGGTAGCGACCGTGTCACGCCTTAATCAAGATAATAATATGGATGTATTGACCGAACCCGCTTGTTATACTGTGCTGGGGAACGTTGGTCCCGCTCCAACTTATAATTGTTATAAGACCGAACAGGAAATAGGGGATTACCAGAATTCCCGTGCCGCCCAAACGAAGAAAGTGCATGATGATGCATCTTCTTCGGGTGTGTTTATTACCGAGAACTGTTTCTCAGTATCCTCTACGTTTTAGGCATGAGATACCGGATCAGGATCCCACATATGTAATCTGTTACATGGGCTACGGATAGGTAGAGAACTAAGAACGGGTGATAAAGTTTCAAGAGTTGGAAACAGTGCAATTGTTGCAGCCAAGATGTTGGCAGTTATCACTCTGTATTACTAAAATACATTGATTCTGAACCAATGTTATTAGATACCGAACCTGATATACAATATCATATCAGTCTCTTTATTCGGTAAAGAAGGATATAATTTTGTATTGTTGGATAATGTTTTGAACATTTCCTATATCAAGAGTTGATTGGTTCAGGCACGTTATCTAAAAGCATATACGTTCTAAATCAAACTACAGTTCTTAACGTACAGAACACACACAAGAGGAAGAGTTCAGAAATGAACGAATCCTTCTTGAGGTAATGTAGACTAGGTTATATCAATGCGACCCGACTAGCTAAGTTACATTTAGATGCATATTTAAATCAGTTTGAATTTACATCTTGTGAAACTTTCCAATCATGTCACAAAGATATAATAACCATAGCTCCGTTTACAGGAAACAGAGAAAGAGTTAGTGAACTCTTGGAATTGATACATGATGATATATGTAAGTCCCCTGTCTACACATACCAGGATTGGTTCTTTGTACTTCATTACATTCACTGATGATCTCTCAAGATTCGGACATATGTTCCTGTTGAAACACAAGTCTGAAGCTTTTGAGAAATTCAAAGAATATAAGTTAGAAGTAGAGAACCAAAACGGGTATAAGTATTATGTCCTTTGATGTGATTAGGGAGGAGAATACTTGAGCACGGAATTCCTGGACTATTCTAAAGGAGAATGAGTTTCTCTCTCAGCATTACTCCTCCGTATACACCACAACACGTCGGTGTATCGGGGCGGAGCAATCGCACCCTATTAGATATGGTGCGCTCTATGATGAGTACTACTGAGTTGCCTATTTCCATTTGGGAGTTGTGCGCTTGAGAAAGCTGCATACCTATTGAATAGGGTTCCAACCAAATCAATTGCCTACCACTCCATATGTGATATGGTATGGGATGCGCCCATGTCTTAAGTAAGTTAAGATTTGGGGTTGTCCGGCCTATGTCTAAAAGCAAAATCTGGACAAACTCGAGGCAATGTTAGTTCTGTGGAAGTTTGTTGGATATCCCAAGCATTCGCAAAGGAATATCTTCTACCGCACCGAGGAACAAAAAGTGTTTTATTTCTCGGCATGCCACCTTTTTAGAAAAGGAATTTATTTTGGAAAGAAATTTGTGGTCATGAGGTAGAATTGGAAGGAGTTCCAGCTACACAAACTACAGCTGACGATTTGGTAGAACCGGAGGATTCAATAGTTCCCGACGAACCTCAGCCTCTCCGCTGATCTGGTAGGGCTCCTCATCCACTTGAGAGATACTTCGGTTTCTCTATGACAGTGGGAGCGAGAATTGCATCATGAGATGATGACCCAACTAGTTTCGAGCAGGCCATCAAGAGTGAGGACTCTGTAAGAATGACTGGATGCTAAGTGATCTGAGATGGAATCCATATACACCAACAAAGTATGGACTTTGGATGCTTTATCTGAAGGGTTAAATCCCTATCAGGAGCAAGTTTATCTTGAGAAGATTACTTAGTGTAGATGGAAAAGTTGAGACTTTCAAAGCTATACTTATTGTATAAGATTCTTGTCATCGACCAGGTGTGGTTTATGATGAAACCTTTTCTACAGTAGCTATGCTTAACTCCATCCGGATCCTACTTGCCATTGCTACATACCATGACTACGATATCTGACGGTTGGGTGTCATGACTGCTTTTCTAAATACTGATTTAGAAGAGAAGCGTCTATAAATACAGCCAGAGGGTTTCGTAGACAGTGGGAGCAGCGGAAACGTGTGTAAGTTGCTTTACTGGTTAAAGCAGGCATCGCGGAGTTGGAATATCTGTTTTGATGCGGTAGTCAAAGCGTTTGACTTCATCAAAATGGTAGATGAACCTTGTATATACAAAAAGGTAGTAGAGAGTAAGGTGTTTTTCCTCGTATTGCACGTGGATGACATACTCTTTATAGGAAATGAATTTCTAATGTTACGCTCTGTCAATCTCCTCTTATCATAAGGATTCTCCATATAGGATCAAGGTGATACCCCCTAAATCCTGGGTTTTGGATCTATGAGATAGATCTAAATGGATGTTAGGATTCTCACTAGGTGTAGTGAGATGGTATCAATCGATCCTGGGGATAATCACTGGATAGATTCCAGGGTGGTAAGGTCGATTGAATGTCAGTCACAGACATTGTCTTTACCCTCAGTGGAGGGACGGTATGTTGGAGGAGTTCCAAGCTAGATACCGTGGCAAACTAGACGATAAAAATGGATACATCGCTACCAAAGATGCTACCAAAGAGAAAGTCTGGGTGTATATTAGTTCATGAGATGAACTTCGTTTCTACCATTGTGTGACAATGGAGTTGTGCCTTATGCCTAGGAACCCCCGTCCCATCAGTGATCCAGACATATTCTAAGGTAGTATTACCTGATCATGGAGATGGTTGATCTCCAGGGAGATTGTTCAGTTGATAAAACTGCACATTTGTTATTACATTTTTCCTACTATTTCTATACTAGAAAAGGTGTTTATTATAATATATGATACATATGAGGGTTTATCTGTTAAAATACTATTTTTCATGTGTTGATATATTATAATTAACATTTGGTAGGAAAATGTATGCAAAGATACCATTGACCAAATCTTAATGATAAAATTAATATCTCAATAAAAAAAAACACTACTAATATTATTTGTTGAGATTGTGCAGAATTTTTCAGGGCTAAAAATCAGGGGAATCAAAGTTGTTAAGAGCAAACCTGCCTAATTAAGAAAGCAAACTAAGAAATCAATTCTGGCAGAAACAAAGAAAAGATTTCCAATTTCCAGATGTTCCAAAGATCAACACTTGTCATCAAGAGGAAGCCCTAGAAGATTGAACCTATGAATCCACAACAAGGCCGCAGATCCGCGGCCAAACCCCCTATTGGCCGCGGATCCGCCGCGTGCCAGATGGGTTGGAAGCTGAGATTTCGTCTGTTGGATCTTAACTGATGGTTTCCAATTTAGGAAGCTAGATTTCTGGCTTTGGGACTATAAATAAAGACCGAGAGCCTCTTGGAAAAATCATCAAGTCGACGAGATCACGAAGTCCAAGACGGCTCACGCATCCAGGCTAATCATCAACGGTTCATCTACCTCCTTAGAAGAGATCGAGAAGCAAACTAGTATTTGTAATCATTTTCTAAGGAAACAAAGTGTAAATGAGTTTTGTTGATTTATAAAGGTAGTTCTTTTTCTTATTCTATTTCTTTGTAGTTTCATTATGAATTCTCTCTCCATCTCTTCTTCTCCCAACATGCGCGAGTAATTCTCCGCTTGTTAGGGTTCATAGGATTATGGTAGGTTAATGGATGATGAAAATCCTTAAACTCTTTTTACGTCCTATAAAGTTTATAAACTTTATCAAAAGAACCATTAACATCCTAATTGGGCGTGCTACCAATTCATTGTTAGTCTTGACCGCGATTAGAGATTAGATTAATGATTGTTTTGGTAAAGGCTAGATATGAACGGAGTTCCATATCGAGATAGGGGTTAAGAGTGGGAACCCTTTTCCCTCCAGAAACCCTAATCTACATGCATCACTGTCGTTCTAGTTTTAAATCTATTAAAGGATAAAAAGGGTAATCTTTAATGAATCATCCATAACTACTAAATCATAATGAACCCTATAAGCCCCCTCTTGTATTAAACTTACATCCGTAGTTAATAGATCTATATTTTGCATCAGTGTTTAACGTAGATCTAGATCCTACAACCATTCTACAATATTCTTTATCTCTCCTCTCTTTTTCAACACATCTAAAGTAAGAGTAAAAGATTCAACGTTTCCCTGAGAACGACCCGTACTCATCTCGGTCTAGCTACACGCGACACCGTTATTGATTGCAGTTATTCTACAAACACACTTTTTTACATCAATCAGAGATCGAGGTTAGGAGAGTAGACTCAGAGGACAATACGGTGGATCCACTCACAAAGGCCTTTTCCCAGAGAGAGACTTTTATGGGATGGTTGAGTATGAGATACTACAACCACTGCTACATGATGGCCTTAGTGCAAGTGGAAGATTGTTAGTTATATGTATGCCCTAGAGGCCATTACTGTACATGAGATGTATATTGTAGTGGATGCTTGGACATATATAGGGAGGAATTTCTTGCTCGACATGATAGTATGCTATCTGGTTACTCTTTATCTTAACATGTACACTGATTGTCTCTTTGTTACATGTTGGTAATGCCCTTAGGATGTGTACTTGACTACCTAGATTATGATGTGGATCATACTAGTGGGACAAAGGTAGTCCGTGAGTACATCCTTTAATGTCCCTAGTCGTGGGTGTATCGAGACGGGGCATCGATATACCAGAGTAGACTAGCGTATAGCTTCTCGACCCATGTAGATGGGCGATGGATAATCCCATATCCATTGGTGTTTGACATCAGAGATGATATATGGGTGCTCAGTGGAGACTGGGTACACTGGACGGACTCGCCGAGAACTCCCAGATGGTATTATACCTCACGTCAGATAGCAGTTCTCTGGTGACACTGGTATAGGTTAGTCTGTCGACCCGAGATCGTCATAGAGTCTTGTGTGATTCCCACTGTGCTTTGATTTCTACCTTACCACGTTAAAGAGAACGTGCAAAACAGTGGATTTTGGGTACAGTCCCGAGTCACATGGAGGCAATGAGCGATAGGAGGGGATTCGTCTCTCCTGGTATTGGGGGTTGATGTTGCGCTGTGCTCGATTGGCTATAACAGGAAGTCCCTAGCCAGGGCAGTTTCAGAGATTTACTGGTAAGTGTTACCATTAGTTTCTCGACCCGTTATGAGCCTCATATCGGCATGATTTATCGAGTTACTGAGGTCTGACGTTTACCACACCTAGACGAGATATGCAACATATCAGACGAAGAGACCAGACTGTACGGTAGTGTTACTGATTGGATTCGCAAGAGTATGATCAGGCTTGTTTGTTGATCTTCTGATCGCGCAATACCCGGGTGGCCGTCACGTTTAGCAGACCGCTCGCGGCTTGCAGGTGTTTGATATGATCATCACCAACTGCCAGCATATTGACGAGTCTTTAGAGTCCTACACAGAGGTTTCCTGGTTCATGCAAAACGGAGTAGGAGCACATATGTGATATGTGCGGGACCGAGATTAATGCGCGTATGCGATACCGTATTCTATTCTCGCAATGTGTGGCATCGGTCGGTTATATGTGATATAGCCGGGTTATCGGATTAAGTGTTGATTCGCTAAGTTGTTGCATTTGATATTAGTCGGTTATATGAGATATAGCCGGATTATTAAATCAAGTGTTGATTTAATAATTTAATGTATAATTGTATATTTGATATACTAAATTACATTAACTAATATTAGCTCACTTATGATTTCTTTTTCTCACTTTGTGCTTTAGTATATATGTGATATATATTAATGTACAACTATTGTGTCATGCTAGATACCACATGTGACATGGGTGTATGAGACTTGCACCATGCTTAATAATGTGATGGGTTTAAATTTATCTAAGTTAATCAAAATTAGTGGGATTAAGTTACATGGTTGAAGCTTGTAGAAGCTTGTGGAACCATTGACCAAGTCCACTAAGTTTGTATTACTTGTAGATATTTATTAACCTAACCATTATTAACTAGCCATGGTTTATTCTCTACATGGGTTAGTGTATGACACTAACTCACCCATGGTTCACATTCCCACCTTATATGAGTTCATTCTCTTATCTCTTCACTTGAGCTTCTTCTTCCTCATGAGAAAAGCTTACTAGCTTTTCTCAAGGTGAGAAAATATTGTGAGAAAAATAAATGTAAAGAGAGCCCACTTCCTACTTAATCATCCTCTACTACTTGCCATTTAGTTTAGGGTGTTTGCTTCACTAATTTCACAATTAGTGAAGAGGTAGCATGAGCTTGAGTCTTCTCGACGTAGATCATCTTCGGCCTCGAAGACTTCGAGCAAGCTTGTTTATTTCTCCGGGAGAACCCATACTAGAATTCGGGAGATCGATATTCGCAGCGAAGGGACTACTACACGGAGCTTTAGAAGTGAAGGACCGGTCTACAAAGGTTGTATTCCTCATTCACATAGTGTAATGGTAGATTACATGTTATATTGTCTATTTACTCTAGTTTGATCCTAGCTTAGGATTGATTAGCATCTTAGAATTTTTTAATTTGGCATGGTAGTTGCTGTGAAAACCCAGTAGGGTGCTAAGGGATCCCAACAGATAGCACCAAAGAGAGAAAATGAACAGTGAACAATAATACTAAAATATATGTATCAAAATACATATATAAATTATTAAATCAAAACTTGATTTAATAATCCGGCTTAATTCTAAGCCGGCCAGTATTATCAACCGTCCGATTAAATTCCGTGTATCGCGTACACATATTTAATCGGATCCCCTGCACGTACCAACGTACGGCTCCTACATCTGTCGCCTGAACCGGGAAAACCCTCTGTGTGGGACTCTAAAGACTCGACAATATGCTGGCAGTGGGTTTAACTACAAGCACGTTAGCGGCACTAGCTGTACGTAACGGCTACCCAGGTACTTATCAAAAGGGGGTCGACAATCAAGTGTGTCCTTACCCTACTAAGCCTGAATGTAACAATCTCCGTACAGTCTGGTCTCTTCGTCAAAGAGTATCGCATATCGGGTCTAGGGGGTAAAAAACGTCAGACCCCCACTAATCCGATAAGTCGTGTCTGAGTCAAGCTCATCACCAACTGAGATACTACTGATCAAGTATCAGTAAATCTCCCCTTCCTTGGCTATGTATTTCTGGTGATAGCCAACTAAAGACAGCGCAATATCGACTCCTAATACTAGGAGAGACGAATGCCTGACAGTCGACCACTGCCTCCATGTGGCTCGGGACTGTACCCAACTAAAACCTGTTTGCATGACTCCTTTGAGCCGTGGAAGGGTAGTAATCAAAGTACAGTGGGAACTCATACGGGACAAATGACAACTTCAGGTCAAAGGACTAACCTGTATTCATGTCACCTGAGAACTTTCATCTGACGATAGGTATAATACCATCTAGAAGTTCTCGGCGAGTCCATCCAGTGTACTCACCTTCAGTGAGGACCTGTATACCGTCTTAGGTGAGACAACACTAATGGCTTGTGAGACCGGCCACCGCCCCTCATCGGGGTCTCGAGACGTATACATTAGTATACTCCAGAATATCGATGCCCAGTCTCGATACTTTCACGACTAGGGACATTTAAGGATGTGCTTATGGACCACCCAGCTCTCACGTATATGATCGCCGTTATAATGCTGGTAGTCAAGAAAGAATCGTATGGGCTCTATCAACATGTAATAGTGATCTGCAATACCACATAATGCATGTACATGATGATAAAGACAAACTAGATAGTATACTATCATTTTGAGTAAGATTGTTCTATCTGTATAGGTCCTCCCTCAATTATCATAATCGCATGCCCTGCAATTACAATAATTGCCTTGAGGGCACTATTTCCAACAATCTCTCACTTGCACTTAAGGATAATTATTGCGGCATCGCATACCGACATCCCGTGTGCTATCGAATACCCAACTTCTCTACTAATCAGTTTCTCAAATCTCGTCTGAGGAACATCCGTGTTCGAGAAATAGCCTCAGTGGGTGGATCCACTATAATGTTCCAACTTCATCTCTCTATATCTCAACTTTGCGGAGATGAACAATCTCCCAATCTGAGCGATACCCCGCCTTAAGAATTTGTCTGGATACCTGATGGGACCAAGTTCATCAATGAACAACTCATATCCAACAAACTTCTTGGGATGTATCCTCTGTTGAGTTATAACCAGCATCTTGAACCTTACCTACCTCAGTATCCTTATTGGAACATTATCCAATATACTGATCCTCAGAAAAGGCTAAACTCACAACTTTGACAGCATCTCTGTCATCCAGGTAACCTTGGAAGCCTAAACTGATAACCGCTTCCTAGAGGAGGCTGTCGTTATTCTATACCAAGAACATCCTCTTATGTTCTTTACTGCTTCTCCTTGTTTCTCTAGGATTGGATTAATATATGTGTATTGCATCTAGTGCAAAATTAATGATGTGTCACACGTGCCTGCCCCTCTTTTCATCAGTCTAAAAGAAATCTCTTTTAGAGAGGGTGACCCCATCACTTGTGGGTACACCACCACGCCAGGAGTCGTCCATTCTAAAATACTTTTAGAATGCTGTCTAAGTACCCGATTTGGGAAACTTCCCAAATCTATATCTAAAACCATAGATCTAGTCACCAGAACTCCTGATATCCTATCCATATCCAACGTGGAGAAAACACTGTGTAACATCCAAAATCTGACCGACTGCACTATAGGAACATCACTTCTTATCCGTAGTATGGCATCTAAAATATGGACAGTACTCCCTACATCCTTCTTACTTGGTTCATCTTTTGTTTTGATGAAGTCAATCATCTTGACTGTCGCATCAATAACAGATGATCCGTCCCCGCTATCCTTGCTTTAGTCTATGAATATACATAAGCATTTTGCACACCTTCCGCTGCTCCCACTGACTACAGTAACCCTCTGGCAGAGTCAAATACACGTGCACTTCCAAAATCCCATTTGGAAAGACGTTATAGTCACCCACTTGCTGGATATCATAGCCATGAACTGCATCAGCGCCAAAACATATCCATATATTCTTTCATTTCAGTTATTCCATTGTTTAGGCATTGCTTTCTATTCATGTATTTACATTTCCAGTTATACCTGTAAAGAATTGTTAAATAAATAAAAGTTGCTGTTCATTTATATTCCTGTCTCTTGTGTACATTTTTACTTTATATTGCTTAGATACACTTAGCGTGTTTACTTCTGAGTAAATACGTCGCATGACCCGTTGCGTCTCCTTTCCCGTACACCGGAAAGCGGGGCGTGACAACTTGCAAAGTCCTCTCGACGTTCAAGGAGAACACCTAAGTGAGATCGTTATGACTCACAAACATGAAGGACACTTATAGATCCCCACGATATCCAAGGAGAATATGCACTTGCGAGATCCTTTCGACTCGTAAGGATAAAGTACCCTTCTATGAGACCATCAGGACTTATAGAATTCAAAAGCCTTAGATTACATATCGGACCCTATGCCTAAGCCATCATATACCCCTTTAAAATAGCCCTATTGCCAACTGGAATACATTGTTCCTGAACGACTGTTATTACGCACCCTCTATGATAAGCAATTTAATATCAATTTCTTTATTAGATAAAGAAGAATATAACTTTGTAGTAGAGAATAATGTTATGAACATTTACCTAAATCAAGTGTTGATTGGGTTTGGTGCGTTATGTAACGGATTATACGTTCTGAATCAAAACACAGTTTTTAACGTACAAAACACACACAAGAGGAAAAGTTGAGAAATGAACGAATCCTTCTTGTGGTATTGTAGACTAGGTCATATCAATGCGACACGACTAGCTAAATTACATAAAGATGGATATTTGAATCCATTCGAACTTTCATCTTATGAAACTTTCCAGTCATGTCTCAAAGACAAGATGATCAAAGCTCCGTTTATAGGACACGGAGAAAGAGTTAAGGAACTCTTGAGACTGATACATAGTGATGTATGCGGTCCCATGTCTACACATGCCAGGAATGGTTCCTCGTACTTCATTACATTCACTGACGATCTCTCAAGATTCGGTCATGTGTTCCTGTTGAAACAAAAGTTTGAAGCTTTTGAGAAATTCAAAGAATATAAGCATGAAGTTGAGAACCAGACGGGTAAAAGTATTAAAATCCTTCGATCTGATCGAGGAGGAGAATACTTGAGCACAGAATTTCGTGACTATCTAAAAGTGAATGGGATTCTCTCTCAGCTTACTCCTCCATATACACCACAACACAACGGTGTATCGGAGCGGAGGAATCGCACCCTATTGGATATGGTGCACTCTATGATGAGCACCGCTGAGTTACCTATTTCCTTTTGGGGTTATGCGCTTGAGACAGCAGCATACCTATTGAATCAAGTTCCATCTAAATCGGTACCCACCACACCATATGAGATATAGAGTGGAAATAGGCCATATCTTAAACGATTTAAGATATGGGGTTGTCCGGCCTATGTCAAAAGGCAAAATCCGAACAAACTCGAGGCACGATCAGTTCTTTGCAAGTTTGTGGGATATCCAAAGAATTCATAAGGATATATCTTCTACCACACTGAAGAACAAAAAGTGTTTGTTTCTCAATACGCCACCTTTTTGGAAAAGGAATTTCTTGTAAAAGAAATTAGTGGCAAAGAGGTAGAGCTGGAAGAAGTTCTAGTTACACAAACTACAACTGATGATTTATTGGAACCAGAGGATTCAATAGTCTCCAACGAACCCCGGCCTCTCCGCAGATCTAGTAGGGTTCCTCATCCACCTAAGAGATACTACGGTTTTCTCATTGATGGTGGGAGCGAGGATTGCATCATGGAAGATGATGACCCAACTAGCTTCGAGCAGGCCATCACGAGTAGGGACTCTGTGAAATGGCTGGTTGCAATGCGATCTGAGATGGAATCCATGTACACCAACAAAGTATGGACTTTGGAAGTTGCTCCCGAAGGGGTAAATCCCATTGGGAGAAAATGGATCTTTAAGAAGAAACTTGGTGTAGATGGAAAAGTTGAGACTTTCAAAGCTAGACTTGTTGCAAAAGGTTTTCATCAACGACCAGGTGTGGATTATGATGAAACCTTTTCTCCAGTGGCTATACTTAAGTCCATCAGGATCCTACTTGCCATCACTGCATACCATGACTACGAAATCTGGCAAATGGATGTTAAGACCGCCTTTCTAAATGGTGATTTAGAAGAGAGTGTGTACATGACTCAGCCGGAGGGCTTCGTAGACAGTGGGAGCAGCGGAAAGGTGTGCAAGCTGCTTAAATCAATCTATGGGTTGAAGCAGGCATCGCGGAGTTGGAACATCTGTTTTGATGAGGTAGTCAAAGAGTTTGACTTCATAAAAAACGTAGATGAACCTTGTATATACAAGAAGGTCGCAGAGAGTAAGGTCGTCTTCCTCGTATTGTATATGGATGACATACTCTTGATAGAAAATGATGTTCCTATGCTGGACTCGGTCAAGCTCTTCTTATCACAAAGATTCTCAATGAAAGATCTAGGTGATGCCTCCTACATCTTGGGGATTGATATCTATAGAGATAGATCTAAACGGATACTGAGATTGTCCCAATCCAGGTACATTGACACCGTACTAAAAAGCTTTAGTATGGAAGATTCCAAGCGTGGGAGTATACCCACGATCTCATGACTCACTCTCTCCAAAGAGATGTCTCCCAAGACTGATTTGGAGAGAGCTCGCATGCAAGAGATACCCTATGCTTCAGCAGTAGGCTGTATCATGTACGTGATGTCATGTACCAGACCCGATGTAGCGTACTCACTAAGTGTAGTGAGTAGGTATCAAGCAGATCCAGGAGAGAATCACTGGACAGCTGTGAAGAACATTCTCAAGTACTTGAGAAGGACTAAAGAGATGTTCTTAGTGTACGGTAACGGTGAACTCCAAGTGGAGTCCTTTACCGACTCGAGCTTCCAGAGTGATAAGGATGACAGTAAGTCGGTCTCGGGTTTTGTCTTTACCCTCAACGGAGGGGTGGTGTGTTGGAAGAGTTCCAAGCAAGACACCGTTGCAGACTCGATGATAAAGGCTGAATACATCGCTGCCAACAATGTTGCCAAAGAAGCTGTCTGGATGAAGAAGTTCATTACCGAGCTTGGTGCGGTTCCATCCATTGAGCATCCAATACCTGTGTATTGTGATAACAATGGAGCGGTGGCTTTGGCCAAGGAACCCAGGTCCCATCAGAGATCCAGACATATTCTGAGGAGGTATCACTTGATCCGGGAGATAGTTGATCGCCGGGAGATCGAGGTCCGGAGAGTTGACACGAAGGACAACATAGCGGATCCACTCACAAAGGCCCTCCCCCAGACACAATTTGAGAGAATTTTTGGGATGTTGGGTATGAGATACTACAACATATGGCCTTAGTGTAAGTGGGAGATTGTTAGTTATATGTATGCTCTAGAGGCCATTATTTTATATATGATGTATATTATAGTGGATGCTTGGATATACATAGAGATGACTTTCTTGCTCGACATAATAGTATGCTATCTAGTTGTTCTTTTTCTTAACATGTAGACTTGTATTGTGGTACTGTCTTGCTCTCACATGTTGATAAAGCCCTTAGGATATGTACTTGACTACCAGGACTATGATGGAGATCATACTAGTGGGGCCAGGGTAGTTCACAAGTACATACTTTAATTGTTCCTAGTCGAGGGAATATCGAGACAGGACATCGATATTCCAGAGTAGAATAGCGTATACGCTTCTTGACCCATATGATGGGCGATGGATGATCTAACATCCATTGGTGTTTGACATCAAAGATGGTATACGGGTGCTCAGTGGAGACTGAGTACATTGAACAGGACTCTCCGAGTACTCTTATGTGGTAGTATACCTATCGTCAGATAGCAATCCTCTGGTGACACTGGTACAGGTTAGTCTGTAGATCCGAGATCGTCATAGAGTCTTGTGCGGCTCCCACTGTGCTTTGATTTCCTCCCTACCACGCTCAAAGGAGACGTGCAAACAGGTGGATTTTGGGTACATTCCCGAGTCGCATGGAGGCAATGAGCGATAGGAGGGGTTTCGTCTCTCCCGGTATTGGGGGTTGATGTTGCGCTATGCTCGATGAGCTATAACCGGAAGTCCCTGGCCAGGGCTGCTGCCGAGATTTACTGATAAGTATTATCAGTAGTTTCTCGAACCGTTATAGGCCAGACATCGGCATGACTTATCACGTTACTGGGGTCTGACGAAATCTACCCCTGACATGATATGCGACATATCAGATGAAGAGACCCAGCTGTACGGTAGTGTTACTGATAGGCTTCATGGAGATTGTGGACAGGCTTGCTTGTTGATCTTCATATCGTTCAATACCCGGGTAGCCGTTACGTCCAGCTAGTACCGCTGGCGGCTTATAGGTGATTGATGTGATCATCACCTACTGCTGGCGTATTGACGAGTTTTTAGAGTCCCACACAGAAGTTCCCTGGTTCAAGCGAAACGAAGTAGGACACATATGTGATATGTGTGCAGGCCTGATTAAATACGAGTATGTGATACCATATTGTAATTTGAAAGTCGTCTGTTATCGGTTCGGTTATATGTGATATAACCAGATTGTCGAATCAAGTGTTGATGCGATAATGCGATATACAGATAAATGATATCAGTCGGTTATATGTGATATAACTGGATTATTAGATCAAGTGTTGATTTAATAATGTGATATATATTATAAGTGATATAATTATATCTTAACTAATATCATTAGCTCACTAATTATTCTTCATTATATATATTAATATATATGATATATATATAATAATGAAGCATGCCATTTAAATTTCTTTTTTGTGAAAATAGAAATGAAGTGGAAAATGCAAGCAAGGTTGCAAGCATGAGATTTACTTTAGTTTATTCATCTTGACTCACTATTCAAGTATGGTTGCAATTTTATATTGCATAATTCCATGCTTGAATGAGTGAGGGGTCAAGAGTTGCCATTCATTCTAGCTCATTCTCAACACTTAGCCAATTTTCTTGAGTTGCTCCCATGGTTGCTCTCTAGCTTCTTCTTCCTCCTATTGTCATGGCTCAAGCTTCAACCCTCACATGTAATGTGAATCATGAAGCTTGAACACAAACTAGTGAGCTCTTAACATCCCCTACTTCATCATCCTACACTTGACTAGTGATCAAGTGTAGCGTGTTTCATACGCTAAAGAGTTTAGTGTAAAGATAGCTTGATATGGAGGGACTTCGCGTGGATCATCTTCGGCATGAAGGTCATCGGAGGAAGCTCGTTCAAAGTCTCAAGAGAAGCCTAGTGGAGTCGCGGGACTACTACACGGAGCAAGTGAAGAGAAGGACCGTCTACAAAGATTGTATTCTTGTTCTCTAGATGTAAAGTAGTTTACATTTGGTATTGTCTAAATCTCTAGTTAAAGATTCTGTGATTAGGGTTGTTTAGCATGACAATTTTTTGAAAATGGCATGGACGATACCTCCCGAAACCTTGCTGTCGTTCTAGGGAACCTTACACCTTGGACTAGAGATGATCGTAGCAACTGTGGATGTAGTTCGCACGATCAGGGAAAGAATGCGTATAGCTCAAGACCGACATAAACACTGGGCTGATGCAAAGCGCCGACACCTAGAGTTCCAGCCGGAAGATCATGTGTTCTAAAAGATCTCTCCAAATCATGGAGTAATTCGCTTTAGAAAGAGGGGTAAGCTCAGTCCGAGGTTTATTGGACCGATCGACATACTCAAACGAGTCGTAGAAGCGGCTTATCGTTTGGAACTTCCACCCTCATTAGAAGGAGTGTACAACGTATTCCACATATCCCAGCTTCGAAGATATGTGAGCGACCGCAGCCACATACATGATCACTCCGAGCCCACTGTACAGACAGATCTATCTTGTAAGAAGCAACCCGTTGAAATCCTGGACAGAAAAGTAAAGTCACTTAGAAACAAGGAAGTAAATTTGGTCCGAGTGATGTGGAGAAAAGAATCACCAAAAGAATCACCAAAAGAATCAACGTGGGAATGCGAGGACGACATGTGTGCAAGATACCTTTACTTGTTTGTAAACTAATCCTAAAATAATTGTAAATTTCGAGGACGAAATTTTTATAAGGAGGGTAGAATGTAACGACTTCAATTTCATTGCACAAAAATTTTCAAATTAATGTACAGAATAGAGTTTCAAGCCTGAGCACAAGTTATAAATTAAAATTGTTTAAGAACAGCAAGAAATAGCTTGTAGCTCATTGGTAAAACCTTGCATTGCTGTGACATAGCCTCTGTGTTCGAATTCCATCAACCACATATATTTTACTGATTTTTATTTTAAACTTTTTG
The DNA here is from genome assembly GCA_030015575.1 of Agapanthus africanus. Classification (NCBI taxonomy): domain Eukaryota; kingdom Viridiplantae; phylum Streptophyta; class Magnoliopsida; order Asparagales; family Amaryllidaceae; genus Agapanthus; species Agapanthus africanus. The sequence goes on along the minus strand of JASDDO010000010.1, from coordinate 421,645,094 downwards.
GAAGCACAAAAATTTACACGTGCAATACATGTAAAAATGAAAAGTCAGATAAAACAAACATGTGTACAATGATATATGAACCGACCTAGACACGTGGCAAGAATCCAAGACCCAAACCCATACAGGTGGCCGGCGAGATGGCCTATAGGGCCAACGACGTCGGGCCCCCCCCGTTGGGAATGCTCCCATGTTCTGAACCCCAGTCTTTTGGCCTACCCCCACTACTCCCATATTGTTTGATTTTCCTGTAAATTAACAGAGATATAAAAATCACCATTAATCAAAGTTTAAATGCATTTTTAATTCTCTTTTCAATTCTCAAAACCCTAATTCTTCCCTATAAATACAACCCCACACCTTAGCCCTCTTCATTCTGAAATCATTTTTTAAAATTCTCAAAATTTTCCAAGTCAAAGAAGAGTACAAATGGAGTTAGCACTAAGTCAATTTCCGGCGACGATTCGAGACGATTCCGACGACCCCGCGACCCCACGAAGCCATCAAACGTTCCCTCAACCTCCCCTCTATTCTCTAAGCTAGTAAGTTCCTTCTCTTTTCTTCTTTTCACATCTCAAAACTTCTTTTCAATAATGTCGGTAAGTGGAGTTATACAGACATTCAGTTCTAAAACTTTTTAAAATAACAAATTTTCTTAAGAACTAATTATCTAAATCATTATACTTTGTTTGTTAAACATTAAAAAATAATTATAAACAAGTTTCATTTCAAAAATCCATATAAAACAACTTTTATTACATTTTTACGTTTAAATACTATAAAGTTACATATGACATCTTTTATCATTTTTGCTTGTATTACCTTTAGAAAATCTCACGAGGTAATGACCTACCTCTCACAACACGCATCATGACATAGCACGATTGGCTTTTAACAATATATATTTTGGGAAAAATACGATATTTTTTACATTAAAATACCATAAACTGTTAAAAACCGTATTCTTTAAGTTGTATTATTTAAATTCCTTGCAATTATGCCTATACAGCCCATTTTGGGGAAACCAATTCGGTTGGTGCAGGTTATCGCACATCCATCGGACTAGTAGGGCGAGATGCAGACCTCCTCACGGAGCGTACGATATCGATGGAATTTTTAATGCAATTTTTAAGAAAAACGTGATTTTCTATTTAATAAATAAATTTATTTTTAATAATTATATATAAATATTATCAAACCATCTATTTTAAATATATAATAAATTCCATGTTTTCTAAACAAACGAAAAGAATTACAAGTTTCATGAAAATACCATCAAGAATTCATACAAGTCAATTTTACACTAAAATACCATGTATTATTCAAGCTAGATATTTATTCACTAGAATACCTCACTTTTAAAAGCAAATTCATCCATGAAAACCCTAAAGAATATAAATAAATACTTGAGGATTATTTTGGAAGTATATGTAAAATATTTTTCATAAAATCCCCTCAATTTATATTAATTTACATTAAGGACCCTAGTAAATATAGGTTTAAGCAGGACCAATTCTCTTGAGCCTCAGGGAGCAGGAGAAAATAGGTGCTTGCTTATTTAAGGTAGAAAACTAAAACGGGGTTATCAATGGTAATTGGCTTGGAAAAAGTTATAAATCCTGCCGTCCATGTGCAGCAGTTACCGATAACTCCTAAACCTAATTCAAGATCCAATTCCGTTTAAGTGTCTGACTCAATCTGAGTCTCAGTCTAATCCGAATATAATCTAAATATGAACACAATCCAATCTTAACTCCAATACAACATGAATCCAATTTATACTTGAACTTGAACATGAATACCAGAACTATACCAGAACAAAATCAACATGACTTGAATTGACCGAACCGTGCATATATCTTGACTTGACTACATGACTATCCGTTTACATCCTTATCCGTTTACATGAACAATTTATACCATAGTCTCGGTAAGTCTTACATCTATAAAACAACACGATATACATTTACGGGGTTTTTAAGGGATAGATTGGTACGGAATATATTAGAAGTGGAATGAGACGGTCACTATAATACACCTAACCTGAATATCCATTGCCGTTGTCCCGTGGGTTTTGACGGGGTCTTGTACTCCATATTCCTTAGTCCACGGAGCAAGTTGGACTCCTCTCATATATACCGATATATTATGTACCAAGATAAAAACAACTACGTTATCATAACTAACATTTTCTTTATCAGTTCTATTCACTCTATTTGTCTATTTCTATCCTATCTCTTGGGACTTACCGAGCGCTAGTTCGCTGACGACATTCCTATTTCTTTTTTCTTTGGAATGTTGTCAGGAGGAACCGACTCTCAGGAGATCGAGCCCAGCCAGGACGATTTGGAGCATTTTACCGAGGATTCGGAGTTTTAGTTCACTTATACTTACTTTACTTTTAGTTCACTTGCCATTGTTTAGGCATCGCTTTCCAGTATTGTATTTACTTTTCAGTTGTATGTAAAGAATGAATATAAATAAAAAGTTGATGTTTATTTATATCTATTGTCATTTCTTGGGTATATTTATTATATTACTTATTTACGCTTAACATGTTTACTTCTGAGTAGATACGTCGCGGGCCTCGCTATGTCTACTTCCTCGTACACTAGGAAGCGGGGCGTGACAGATGGACCTCATATGCCAAGGCGTAATGTCTGAGCTTCGTTATTGCGAAGATCAGTGCCAGGCAATGTTTTTCGATGGGGGAGTAGTTGTTTTATGCCCCCAAGAGAACTCGACTTAAATAGTATAGAGCTCTCTCCTTTCTCTGATCGTTCTCTTATGCCCATAGCGCCAAGAGAACCCTCAATAGCTGTTTTATATAGGATGAGGGGGTTTTCCTTAACCGGAGCGGTCAATACCGGCGGATTTTGCAGGTATTTTTTGATTTCGTCTAGTGTATTTTGACACTTTTGATCCTAGACGGACGGGGTCCCTTTCTTTATTAGATGATCGTAGGGACGGCATTTTCTAGAGAGGTTGGTTATGAACCGCCGTATATATGCGAGCTTTCCTTGAAGAGATCGCATCTGTTTGAGAGTTCTTGGCGTGGGCATTTCCATAATTTCCTTGATCTTTAAGGTATCAATTTCGATACCCCGGTGCCGTATGTTGAATCCTAAGAATTTTCCTGAGAAGTCTCCAACCGCGCATTTTAGAGGATTCATCTTCAGATTATACTTCCGAAGATGTCGGAACACTATTTTTAGATGTTCCCAATGTTCCTCGTGAGATCTGCTCTTTACCAAAAGGTCGTCAATGTAGCATTCGATGATCTCATGGATGAGGTTATCGAAGATCTTTTTCATGGCCCTTTGGTAGGTAGCACCAGCGTTCTTCAGACCGAAGGGTATTACCTTATAGCAGAATATGCCCAGCGGAGTCCGGAAGGCAGTATGCTTTTGATCTTTTGGATGTATTTTTATTTGATTGTATCCTGAAGATCCATCCATGAACGAGAAGACCTCATGGGTAGATGTGTTATCAATCATTAGCTCGGTAATAGGCACTGAGAAATCATCCTTCGGGCAAGCTTTTTTAAGGTCCCGAAAGTCCACGCAGATGCGCACCGGCCCATTTTTCTTCATTACCGGAACGATATTAGCATTCCAGTCGGGATATTGAACTTCTCGGATGAAACCGAAGTCAATTGGTTTTTTGAATTCAGCGTTGATACTCATCTCAAGTTCGAGTCGCATCTTTCTCGGTACTTGTTTGATTGGCTTGATGTCCGGTGATATGGCCAGTTTATGTACCGCTACCTTCTGATCTAGACATGGCATTTTGGAATAGTTCTATACGAATCAGTTTTTATATTGCATGAGCACGTCCTTTAATGTGGCTACCTGTTTTTCAGATAGTACCTCACTGACAAACGTTGGCCTTGGATCATTTTGCGTCCCTAAGTCAATTTTCCTTAGCTTGTCCGCCGTGGTGTGTATCCCATCTTCTAGCTCTTTTAGGGATGGTAGAAACTCTAAGATCACCTCGTCCTCGTCTTCATTTGAGAAGCACCTGTAGAGGTCATCCTTATTCTCGTGCCCTCCCTCCTTTGAGAGTGTTATCATGTGGCAGGTACGAATTCACTTCCATTCTTGATGTTGAGCTGGTCCTATCCTCATGGTATAGGTCCTGTTTGGCTCATGCTTTTGCGGCGGGGCTACCTTCCAGCTGTCGGATAAAGCAAACTTGCCTTATTGATACTGGTTTTCTACCCAGTCTTTGAAGGTAAAGCAGTCTTCAAGGGGATGACCTATTGCTCGGTGGTAGGAGCAATAATCCGGATGATGGACTTCGTTTATTTTTTCAGGGTGCCGAGTCTCCTTAAGCATCACCATTTGATCCTTCATGACGAGGTTGAATATTTTCCTCGTCTTGTCTTAGGGAAAAGAGTATTCCCGACCCATCTTCTTTATAAAGGATGGGTTCCAATCGAGTTTTTCTCGATTGCATGTCATCTTAGATCCGCTTCGTTGTTTTTGAATGTGGTTTGCGTTCTTTACCCTGTTTTTGCCTCTATTTCGGGATTTTCCCTTTTCGCGAGGACATATAGCAGGCCGGGGATGAAGAGCATTATAATCTTCTTTTTCCGCAGAGTGCCGATTGAGGCGCCGCATCCTGGCTTTTTCATAGATAGCCATTTCGCGACTGTGGTTGTCTCGACTCTTTTGACAAGGCTATTTTATTAGATTGTCTATTTGTTCTTCGAGCGACGAACTTAATATTCTTAGAGCGGGATTTCGCTCTGTTTCAACGTCACGGCCACTTGGAAGAGCGTTTTCCTCTTCGCTGGAGCTGTTTATGACGCGACAGCTGTGGAACTGCTCCCATTTCCTGGACCGAATGTATCCAAGCTCGGTTGTCTCCATCTTCCCGTTGGGCATTTTTCGTTGAGTCCCGGGATTATCCCAATTTTTTTTAGAATTGGACTTGCCGAACAGTTTGTTCGAAGGGTACACCTTGGCATCTTATCAGCCTTTTCAATCTCTCCGCGTAGTATCTTGGCAGACGAGTTGGTTGAAGCCTGTCGATTGCAAAATCGGCACCATACCAGACTTTTTTCTCTACTCTGGTCTCCGTAGATTGGTAAAAGAGGATCTCCTTTTCACCTCTTCGCCTGGGAGGCACGTAGAAAGTCTGTAATTCCTGTACGCTGTATGTATCGAGCGCATCAAGTTCCTTGTAGTGCCGAGACGGAGCCATTGTGATTTTCAGGCTCTGATCTACTCCGGCGAGGGTTTGCACTGACGGACGGATGGAGAACACTGCATTGGCCTCGTCCTCAGAGTCGCTGCCAAAGACCGGAATATGAGTGGATTGTCTGGGCTTGTTATTCTTCGTCTTCTTCGGTATCGCTCCCAAAGATCGAGATAGTGGCGACGGACTTCTGTTTATCCTCTAGCTTATGACACCTTTCTGTATCTTTGAAGTCTGGCAGGAAGTACTTTGCGTTTTCATATTTTCGGACTTTGTTTATGGAGAACGGATTTAGCTCCCCTGTGACAGTGTACTCCAGGCCGTCTTTGAAATACTTCATGCACTGATGTTGTGTAGAAGGGATGGCGTTGTACTCATGTAACCAAGGCCTGCCGAGCAGAGCGTTATAGCTCTTGGCGTCAATGAAATGAAATTTGATGTCAGTGACGAGCAACCCAAAGCGTAGTGTGAGTATTACGAATCCGAGCGTCCGTAACGACTGTGAGTAGAACCCGGAGATGGTAATTTTGTATCAGGCCAAGTGCTGGACATTCATGCAAATCTCCTTCAACACTTTCACGTTGAGAAGGTTAACGTAGGATCCGTTGTCGACAAGGATTTTTCCTATCTTGATATCGTGGCAGTACCCGGTGATGTATAAAGGGAGATTATGTTCGCACGTACCGAGGAGGAGGTCTTCATCGCTGAATGTAATGTCAACTGTGTGAACCTCTGCCAGCTCGTTCTTCATCTTCTCTTCTGCGAGGAAAGCTTGGAACTGATCGGGCTCTTGTAATTCCTTGATCAGAGATTCTCGTACCTCTTTGGACAGGAGGAGAGCATCCAATATGCTCAGTTGCGAAAGTATTTTCCTCAGATGTGCTAGGAAATTGTAATCCAGCATATTTTTCTTAGGCGGGTCCTTGGCTGCAAGCTCTTCGACAACTCCACCGTCGAGGGCAATTTCCTCAGGGATTTTTTCTTTCCCTTTGTCTCTTTTTCTCAAACCTTTGTTTGTAGGTCCTAGGTTCTTCTCAGGCAGCATACAGTTACGCAGCTGAATGTTCTCACAATTCTTCTCCTCCTCTTCTTTTTTGGAGGTGGAGTCTTTGAAGAGAAGGCTGAGGGGTATTTCGTCCTCAGAATTGCTTTCGAAGGTAAGAACTTGGGTTTTTTCCCCTTCTGGACTGATATCAACCATATGCCAGTTGCCAGTCATTTTTTCACGCACATCTGTCACACTTTTTTGCCGTCGATGAGTTTCGCGCTTCATCCCTTGAAGTGTTTTTGATGGGCAACGTATCCTTGCCACCACTTCTTGAAGGCACTGCATTCCTCGATAGGATGGGTAACTCTCCGATGATATAGGCAGTAGTTTAGATGTGAATCCTTTCCATCAAGGCATATGACCCTGGTAGTGTTCCTCATGAGAGGTGGCAGCTTCATCCCTATTGACAAGGCTTTGGAGAACCGCTCTCTGTCCCGATCCTGCCCTTATTTGTGGCAGGTGTGCTTTGGTTTGGTTGGAGTACTTTACGATCCATCCTTGCCGCAGCTTCTTCATCCTGACGCTGACGCTTAGCCTTTTCTTATATGGCTATTTCGCGTTCTCGGTCAACTTTGCTCTTTCGAAAGGCTTTGTTTAACAGCCTATCGATCGGGCCTTCTGGAAGTTCCAGGGATTTAGCGCCGATCCTGCCCCCAGTTCCTCCGCGTTGTTTTCTGACGCCAGGGGAGTTTCTTCGTCATTTGATGACAAATGGAAGACCATGTGGTAACTTGCTATAGAGTCTTCGGTTTCTTTTGATGAGTCATTTTCCTCATCGTTGTCACTATCTTCGTTCTTAAGAATATGCTTGAGGAACTATTCGAGAATGACAGGTGTATACGCCTTCTGGTTGTACTCCTTAAGTGCGTCGATGTACTTTTGTAGGTCTGTGCGCTTGTCGTCATACTCGACAGGATGCACATGCTTCTTGGTCTTCTTCTTCTTTGAAGACTTGACTTGGGGATTTTGTCCTTTGTCAACAATTTTTGGTACAGGACGCAGTTTCAGCATCCCTTCGATGATTTCAGGTTCAAGTGGGCTTTTCCACCTGACTGCCGGACATGCCTGTAGATCCTTCAGCATTCTTTTGGTTTTAGTTGAAAGAACGACTTCCCATGGAGTTTCTTCCACGAGTGAACATGATGCCTCCGGCGCATCCACTGTTTTGGGAGTGTGCTTCTGGGGTGGGTTTATCCGCCAGTTCTAAGACAGCGCGAACTTCCCCTGTTGATATTGGTCCTCGACCCAGTTCTTGAAGACGTAGCAATCTTCAATTGGGTGGCTCACCATTTTGTGATAGAAGCAGTAGTTGGGATTGTTGACGTCGCCGGGTTGCGGTGGACGCCGTGGGTCTGGCAATGTAATGAGTTCGTTGCGCACTGCCAACTCAAACAGTCACCTCGTTTTGTCGCGGGGAAATGAGTAAGCGCGTCCTAGCCTTTATTCCAGGGATAGGCGCGCATTGTTTTGGCGAGCAGCTAGTTTTGGGCCACTTGGTTGTTGTTGAGTATTGGAGACGAAGGCTGCCTTCCCTTTACCCTTATTATTTCGAGGGTCCTTATTTGAGGAGGAAGGCCCGTGGTCCATCTGGTCCATTTGGGCCAGTTTATCGATCAGAGCCTGGAAGGTGGTCGGCTTGAAGAATGTCATGAACCGGGACACAGCCATTTGAGGATCCAGATTCATGATGAACATGCCCATGGTGGGAGATTCTTTGATGCGCTGTTCAAACTTTGACCATAGGTTTCGCTATCGGATCATGTATTGGACCCAAGTTTCTCCCGGCCTTACCCTGGAATTGATTAATGTCGTGATTGGGGTGCGCTCACTTGCGCTGGCGAATCGCTATGTGAACAGTAGTTCCATCTCTGTGAATGTTCTCACGGAGTCATTTGGGAGCTCCGAGTATCATTCAAAGGCCGTCTCTGACAGGCTACCAATGAATTGGCGAAGAAACAGTTTATCCTCGCCTCCAGTGTTGCCGCACAAAGCTCTGAACTGTGCGACGTGCTGGTGTGGATTGCCTGTCCCCTTATACACATGGAACTTGGGGATCATATATCCCGACGGGTATTTGATTTGGTCATACGAGCCTGGATACGGTCGCCCGGTTCTGATGATTTGGCCAGCCGCTTCATTAGCTTGATGGGCTCTTATTTGTTGAGCTATATAATCATCAAGAGCAAACTTGGAGATCATTTCCCCCCTTGGCTGTTGATACAGCCGGAAGAGAGTTTGATATTTTCCCTTTGTTATCCTCAATGATTATCGACGGATCCTTGGCCGGGGGTTCTGGCTGGATCATCATTCCAACCATATCCTGAAACAAGAGCGTCATCTGCTTTATGTTAGCGGCTTGCCCAGCTGCTTCCTTTTCCTTTCTTTCAAGAACCCTTCGCAGGAACTCTGTATCGGTCTCCTGCTCCTGGCGCTGTCCGGCTTCTGGATCCGGACTTTCTTTCTGTCCGGTGAGTGCTGCCAATTTGGTCAGCATTTCCTGAAGCTTTTGTTATTGCTCCTGAGCTTTTGTCAGCGACCGAGTTTGCGGCCGGTGACTCACGGAAGCACGGCTTTCTTCTTTCCCGGAAGACATGGGGACCGTATGTACAATCATGCCCCCAGACTTGGGGCGTTTGGGGCCAGCACCTTTGGAATTTGCCGCAGGCGGTGGGGTTTTCTCCAGCCTCATCCTTTTGTGGGAGGTCGAAGTCGAAGGAGCCGTTATGACAGGCAACCGTGTAGAAGTCTCTCACTGACGGAGGGATGGTCTTTCTCTTGCCGAGCCTTCGATTTCTTCGATCGACGAGAGTAGTTCTGGTTAATCACAGAGTCTTGGACTTTTCGCCAGACCCGATGAATTTAGGAGGAGAGCCGCTGATGGGGCTGTTTTGGATTTGCCTGCACTGTAACCTCTGCAGGCGGGGGTGATTTCTTTAGCATCGCCGTTGGAGAGTTCTTGCTGTTGGACTGCCTTAGCATCCTCACTAGGTTTTCCAATGCATCAAGCATGCAATTTAAAAATTCTAAGGTGCTAAAGAACCTTAGCCTAGGATCTAACTAGAGGATTAGGAGTAAAGCAAACATGTAATCAAACATTACACTAAGTGAATGGGGAATACAACCTTTGTAGACCGGTCCTTCATTTCAATAGCTCCGTGTAGTAGTCCCCTCGCTCTAAGTAGTGATCTCCCGAACTCAAGTTAGGCTCCACAAAGCGAAATGAACAAGTTTGCTTGAAGTCTTCGAGGATGAAGATGATCTAGTCGAGGAATCTCCAACTCAAGCTACCTCTTCACTAATTGGGAATTAGTGAAGCAAACAACCTAAACTAAATGGCTAATCTAGTGTAGGTTGATGTAGGATTTTTGCTCACTTTAGAATTATTTTTCTAACTAATTTTCTTCACCTCTTGAAAACCTAGAGAGCTGTCAAGAGATGAAGAAGAAGATGAAGTGGTGAAAGAATGAAATGAGAATTGCAACCATGGGTGAGAAAATATCATATATTTTCATTGTAGAGACTTAACCATGGCTATAGATAATGGTTAGATTAATAAATATCTTAAGATAAAACAAAATTAGTGGACTTGGTCAAGATTTCTCCAAGCTTCAAACCATGTGACTTTTCCACCTAATTTTGAATTACCTTAAATAAATAAATACCCTTAATTATCTATGGAATGGTGTGAGTCTCATACACCCATGTACAATGTATCATCAAGCATGACACAATAATAAATATCACATATATTTTATATAGAAGTGAGAAAAAGAAATGCTTAAGTGAGCTAATATTAGTTAATGTAAAATTAATATATCAAATATATAATCATACATTAAATTATTAAATCAACACTTGATTTAATAATCCGACTATATCACATATAACCGACTAATATTATTTATCAACTTATCGAATCAACACTTGATTCGATAACCCGGCTATATCACATATAACCGATCGATATCATATATCGCAAGATTAGAATACGGTATCACATACACGTATTAATCTAGGTCCCACACATATCACATATGTGCTCCTACTTCGTTTCGCCTGAGCCAGGAAACCTCTGTATAGGACTCTAAAGACTCGTCAAAACGCTAGCAGTAGGCAGTGATTATATCACATACCCACAAACCGTCAGTGGCACTAGCTGTACGTAACGGCTCCCAGGTATTGAGCGATCAGAAGATCAACAAGCAAGCCTGCTCATACACCCATGAATCCAAAAAGTAATGCTACCGTACAGTCCGGTCTCTTCGTCTGATATGTCGCATATCCAGCCTGAGGGTGGTAAAACGTCAAACCCCAATAGCTTGGTAAGTTATGCCGATGTAACACCCATAACGATTCGAGAAACTACTAATAACACTTACCAGTAAATCTCAGCAACCATAGCCATGGATTTCCTGTTATGGCCAATCGAGCACAGCGCAACATCAAGCCCCAATACCGGGAGAGACGAAATCCCCTCCTATCGCTCATTGTTTCCATGTGACTCGGGACTGTACCCCAAAACCACCTGTTTGCATGACTTAGTAAAGCCGTGGTAGGGTGGAAATCAAAGCACATTGGGAGACACACAAGACTCTATGACGATCTCGGGTCGACAGACTAACCTGTACCAGTGTCACCAGAGAACTGCTATCTGACGTAAGATATAATACCATCTAGGAGTTCTCGACGAGTCCTGTTCAGTGTACCCAGTCTCCACTGAGCACCCGTATACAATCTTTGATGTCAAAAACCAATGGTTGTGGGATCATCCATCGCCCATCATATGGGTCAAGAAACGTATACGCTAGTCTACTCTGGAATATCGATACCCCGTCTCAATACTCCCACGACTAGGAACAATTAAAGAATGTACTTACGGACTACCCAGGCCACACTAGTATGATCTCCATCATAATCCTGGAAGTCAAATACACATCCTAAGGGCTTTATTAACATGCAACAGAGAGACAGTGCAAGTATACATGTTAAGATAAAGAGCAAGCAGATAGCATACTATCATGACGAGCAAGAAAGTCCTCCCAAGCATCCATTATAATATACAACCATTGTACAATAATGGCCTCTAGGGCATACATACAACTAACAATCTCCCACTTGCACTAAGGTCATTTGTTGTAGTATCTCATACCCAACGTCCCATAAAAGTCTCTCATGAGAAAGGCCTTTGTGAGTGGATCCGCCGTATTATCCTTCATGTCAACTCTCCTGACCTCGATCCCATGGATATCAACCATCTCTCTGATCAGGTGATACTGCCTAAGAATAAGTCTGGATCGCCGATGGGACCGGGGTTCCTAGGAAAAAGCCACAACTCCATTGTTGTCACAATACCAGTTATTGGACGCTTAATAGTAGGAACCTTGTTCATCTCATGAACAAGAAATATCCAGACAATCTCTTTGGTAGCGATGTATTTAGCCTTTATCGTCTAGTTTGCCACGGTATTTAGCTTGGAACTCTTCCAACATACCATCCCTCCACTGAGGGTAAAGACAAAGCCTGAGACTAACTTTCAGTCGACCTTATCACTCTGGAAGCTTGAATTGGTAAAGGACACCCACTGGAGTTCACCGTTACCAAACACTAAGAATATTTCTTCAGTGCTTCCTAAGTACTTAAGAATGCCCTTCACAGCTACCCAGTGATTCTCCCAAGATCTGATTGGTTTCTGATCTCTACATTTAGTGAGTTAGCTACATCTGGTCTTGTATATAACATCGTATACATGATAGAGCCTACTGCCGAAACATAGGGTATCCCTTGCATGCGAGCTCTCTCCAAGTCAGTCTTAAAGGACATCCTTTTGGAAAGAGTGATTCCTATGTGAGTGGGCGAACTGCTACGCTTAGAATCTTCTATACTAAACCCTTTTAGTATGGTGTTAATGTACCTGGATTGGGACAATCCCAACATCCACTTAGATCTATCTCTATAGATCTTAATCCCTTAGATGTAGTAGGTATCATCCGAATCTTTCATGGTGAATCCTCGTGATAAGAGGAGCTTGACCGAGTGTAGCATAGGAACACTATTTCCTAGCAAGAGTATATCATCCATGTACAATACAAGGAAGACTATCTTACTCTCTACAACCTTCTTGTATATACAAGGTTCATCTGTATTTTTGATGAAGTCAAACTTTTGGACTGTCATTTCAAAACAGATGTTCCAACTCCGTGATGCAGCTTGCATACCTTTCCGCTGCTCCCACTGTCCACGAAGCCCTATGGCTGTCATGTGCACGCTCCCTTCTAAATCACCATTTAGAAAAGCGGTCATGACGTTCAACTGCCAGATTTCATAGTCATGGTATGCAGCGATGGCAAGTAGGATCCAGATGGACTTAAGCATAGCCACTGGAGAAAAAGGTTTCATCAAAATCCATACCTGGTTATATGATAGAAACCTTTTACTTCAAGTTTAGCTTTGAAAGTCTCAACTTTTCCATCTACACCAAGTTTCTTTCTCAAAGAACTACTTGCTCCCGTTGGGTTTAACCCCTTCAGGAGCAACATGCAAAGTCCATACTTTGTTGGTGTATATGGATTCCATTTCAGATCGTATTGCATCCAGCCATTTCACAGAGTCCCTATTAGTAATGGCCTGCCCGAACCTAGTTGGGTCATCATCTACCATGATACAATTCTCGCTCCCATTGTCACTAAGAAAACCGTAGTATCTCTCAGGTGGGTGAGGAACCCTAACAGATTCGCGGAGAGGCTGAGGTTCATTGGAATCTATCGAATCCTTTGGTTCCACTAAATCATCAGTCTTAGTTTGTGTAGCTGGAACTCCTTCCAGTTGTACCTCATAATCACAATTTTTTTTCTTCAAGAAATTCTTTTTTCTAAAAGGGTGGCATGCTGAGAAACAAAACACCTTTTGTTCCTCGGTGTGATAGAAGATATTCCCTCGCGAATGTTTGGGATATCCAACAAACTTGCAGAACTGACCTTGTTTCGAGTTTGTCCGGATTTTTCTTTTCAACATAGGCCGGACAATCCCATATCTTAACTCGTTCAAGACATGGTCTCTTCCCATACCATATCGCATATGGAGTGGTAGGCGCTGATTTGGTCGGAACCCTATTCAATAGGTATGCAGCTTCTCAAGCGCATAATTCCAAAAGGAAACAGGTAACTCAGCAGTACTCAATATAGAGCGCACCATATCAAATAGGGTATGATTCCTCCGTCCCGATACACCGTTGTGTTGTAGTGTATTTAGAGGAGTAAGATAAGAGAGAATCCAATTCTCTTTTAAATAGTCCAGGAACTTCGTTCTTAAGTATTCCCTTCCCCGATCAAATTGAAGGACTTAATACTTTTACCCGTGGTTCTCAACTTTAAGCTTATATTCTTTGAACTTCTCAATGGTTTCAGACTTGTGTTTCAACAGGAACATATGTCCGAATCTTAAGAGATGGTCATTGAATATAATAAAATACGAGGAACCAATCCTGGCATATGTTGACATGTGACCGCATACATCACCATGTATCAGTCCAAGAGTTCAGTAACTCTAACTCTGTTTCCAGTAAACGAAGTTATGATCATTTTATCTTTGAGACATGACTGGCAAGTTCTATAAGATGAAAATTCGAACGGATTCAAATATCTATCCTTATGTAACTTGGTTAGCCGTGTCACATTGATATGACCTAGTCTGCAATGCCAAAAGAAGGATTCGTTCATTTCTGAACTCTTCCTCTTGTGTGCGTTCTGTATACTTAGAACTGTGGTTTGATTTAGAACGTATATGCCATTACATAACATGCCTGATCCAATCAACTTTTGATTCAGGAAAATATTCACAACATTATCCTCCAATACAAAATTATATCTTTCTTTAACTTAATAAAGAAACTGACGTAATGTTGTATATCAGGTTCAGCATATAATAACATTTGTTCAGAATTAATGTATTTACCATTTGGTAATACAAGGTGATATTTGCCAACTGATTCGGCTGCAACAATTGCACAATTCTCTACTTCTTAGAGACATATCACCCTACCCCAGTTCTCTACCTTTATGTAGCCTATGTAACAGATTACATATGTGGGATCCTGATCCGGTATCAAATACCCAGGACGTAGAGGATACTGAAAAACAGTTCTTGGTAACAAACACATCCGAAGAAGATACACCAACATGCTCATTCCTCGTTTGGGTCGCGTGGGAATCCGGATATTCCTCTATTTCCTACTCGGACTTATAACAATTATAAGATTGAGCGGAACCAACGTTTCCCAGCACAGTATAATAAGCAGGTTCGGTCAATACATCCATATTATTATCTTGATTAAGCCATGTCACAGTCGCTACCAGGAGAGAGAGAGAGAGAAGAAAACACTCTGCGTATGCTCTTGCAAGATCAGATTGGTTATTATTTTATCTAATCAGGATGGCTCCCACTGTTTTTATCAAATCTTCCTTCAAACCCTAAAAAGTAAGACTAGCCGGGATTAATTACACCCTACAAGTTCTCCAATCTTTCAGCCAGGCCAGTGTCGGTACTTTGAGAGAGGTTCCCCGTGCTTTCGCACGGACCTAATTAAAATAAACATCATTTTCGTAGAGGCATAACCCAGTTGACACCTTTCTAGACACCTATTTGATCGGCTAATTGTAAAGTGCAAAACTCTCGCAGGAGTAACTCTTACTCGCAGTGGATATCGGGATCCAACTATCTCATAGAAGGTATGTAATCTCATTGCAAATTTCAACACTTGAAATTCCCGATAATGGTTTTTACCCTAGCACACATGATCTTGGCTATGGTCAACATATCATAAGCACTAGTCAAGTTCTACCCGTCATTTCGTGATTAATTAGACCCACTCACATGACCCTTGACTATGATCAACATAATCACATGAATGTCCTAACTAATAGCATCATATGTTGTGTAGGAAGACATCACTTAGCTACCGTACACTATGCCTTGACTATGATCAACATATGCAGCACGAATACTAAGTACTCTACTTCCTAAAATGATGAAGGGTTGCAGATGGTTTTTAAGAAAACTTTTAATGCTTTGAACTTGATATCGTTGTAGAATCAAATAGTTTTAAAAGGAGTGGCTTAAGCTCCGCATTTTGAAACTTGCTTTTTCATAAAAAGGCTGAGTGGGTTTAAAATTCGATTCTACAACATCTTTAGGTTTATTTTCCTTTTCATTAATCTTATTAACGAAGTCCCATCATTTATGCTTTCTAAGCATCACAGATAAAGAAACGAAAATAGAACGTACGCTTATGCCATCCGCATTCGCCACAGTGTCCCGTTATGCACCGTTAGGTTACTTAACTAACGGCATAGCGGGGAAGGTCTAGCGTGGATGCAAAACATAAGCAACGCTTATTATATATCATATATGTAATAGATACCATTCGTTTCAGCATATAAAGTGATCACATCACCGAATATCAGCAGCAGAAGATAACATATGAAATATTGGATATACTAGGATTTCCACGTTTTAAATTAAGCCAGTAAAAAACACGGATTCCACAGTCGTGATGAATAGCCAAACCCACATGCCTAGACCCCTACGAGAGCGACAAGTAACCCTACCAATTCTAGAGTTAGGAGACCCGGTCTCGACTCCTCGAGATGGTCTCCCACTAGACTCTAGAATCCGATTACTTGTGCTCCCCACCTTGGGTCTATCCTAATACGGAAAAGTAAATAATATACATCAATGGTGACATCATCTTCAACCCGGATGTGCCCCAATAAAAGAATATTACATACAGGTTTTTACATGAATGAAAATGAAAAATTCTCATCTCACACAAAAACCCCGGCTATTCAAACACGACGATCCAATATAACATATCACAGCAACATATAACATCACATGTCATCAAGGTAAGTAAATATGCGTATCACAATTGTCGTTGACATATAGCAACGAAACCGGCGATACACCACATATTACACTTACGGTCACAGAAAAGAAAGTGAAAACTACAACAATTGGAATCCGCAACCACCTTAGAGATCATAAACCTGAAATATCACATTCTTTGGATTTCATACCTAACCATATGAATTCCTTAGACATCATAAACCCGGAATATCTCATATTCCGAATTTCATGCCTAACATTATAAACCCCGCATTTTAGTCTCGATATTGGAAACACTTTTCAATAACAAGTCGGGCAATTCAACAAGATTCCCGACAAGATGAGTGAATGCTCATCGGAAACTTTAGTAGACGACCGCACCCCCCGATGTCGTCGACGAAGTGCACTTAGGCGGAATACCGTGACCGCGAGCACCCGGGAGATTGCTTTTGGCAACGAGTTTTTCTACAGTCACTTGGTCGGGACTATGGGGCGTGGCTATCTAGTAATGTTATCCAGCGAGTATCCGCGTACACTACGTGATTGCGACAGAGTTTTGATCCATATCAAAACCCCGTGGCAACCGATCAAATGAGACTAAATTGCTAGGTTTACAAAATTCAAACTAGTTTTCACAAAACTAATTATTGTGGATTCCAAATATTGTATCACATTCATAAAAACTAGGCGATGTTAAACTTTTTGATCGATCGATCAACCACCAAAAATTCTCAGAGGACTCAACACTTGAATTAGATTCAAAAATTCCTAGACAGTGCCACAAGCACATATGGACCAGCCCAAGAGAGCACGTCCCAAGCCTCACCAACGGCGCCGCGGAACCGTCGCCAAAAGCACCTTTTGGCCGCGGTTCCACGGTCGTTGGGTCAAGTTGGGGGTTAGTTTTTCTTGGGGGTCCACACAATACTTTGCACAATTTTCTGAACATTTTTAAACCCAAAAATTCCAACTTTTGAAAAATTTCCAGAGAGCAATCTTAAGGTGGTGTTTGATATTCGTTCGAACTTTTTAACGTCGTCTAATTTACCCGAAACGATTTTAAAATCACGACTACGAAACACTCCGAATTGTCTTTACAGAAAGATAACATCATATGCAATTTTAGTAAAAACAAACAATACCAGAAACACCAAAGCCCAGAGACTGGAACACCAGAGAAAATTCAACCCAAAATTTTCATAGAAAACCGGCCAGTTCGGTATTATGGTGCTTTTTGCCGGGTCAAAACCGGTGGATTGTGCTCAATTTTCTCTGGTGTTCATATTACATCACATGTAACATTCTGCACTAATTTAAAAAAATTTCAGAGAACTTTTAAAAATCAACAGAAACTATGGATTTTGTTTCGAGGTTTCGGAGTTGTTTCGATTTCGTAGTTCTATTAACATCGTCTAATTCTTTAGCTTGGCTCTGATACCATGTTGGACTTCCTTAGCACCCTCACTAGGTTTTCCAATGCATCAGGCATGCAATTTAAAAATTTTAAAGTGCTAAAGAACCCTAGCCTAGGATCTAACTAGAGGATTAGGAGTAAAGAAAACATGTAATCAAACATTACACTAAGTGAATGAGGAATACAACATTTGTAGACCGGTTCTTCGCTTCAATAGCTTCGTGTAGTAGTCCTCTCGCTCCAAGTAGTGATCTCTAGGACTCAAGTTAGACTCCACAACGCGAAATGAACAAGTTTGCTTGAAGTCTTCGAGGCCGAAAATGATTTACGTCGAGGAATCTCCAACTCAAGCTACCTCTTCACTAATTGGGAATTAGTGAAGCAAACAACCTAAACTAAATAGCTAATTTAGTGTAGGTTGATGAAGTAGGATTTTTGCTCACTTTAGAATTATTTTTCTTACTAATTTTCTTCACCTCTTGAAAACCTAGAGAGCTATCAAGAAATGAAGAAGAAGATGAAGTGGTGAAAGAATGAAATGAGAATTGCAATCATGGGTGAGAAAATATCATATATTTTCATTATAGAGACGTAACCATGGCTATAGATAATGGTTAAGTTAATAAATATCTTAAGATAAAACAAAATTAGTAGACTTGGTCAAGGTTTCTACAAGTTTCTCCAAGCTTCAAACCATTTGACTTTTCCACCTAATTTTGAATTAGATTAAATAAATAAATACCCTTAATTATCTATGGAATGGTGTGAGTCTCATACATCCATGTACAATGTATCATTAAGCATCACACAATAATATATATCACATATATATTATATAGAAGTGAGAAAAAGAAATGCTTAAGTGAGCTAATATTAGTTAATGTAAAATTAATATATCAAATATATAATCATACATTAAATTATTAAATCAACACTTGATTTAATAATCCGGTTATATCACATATAACTGACTAATATTATTTATCAACTTATTGAATCAACACTTGATTCGATAACCCGGTTATATCACATATAACCGATCGATATCATATATCGCGAGATTAGAATACGGTATCATATACACGTATTAATCTCGGTCCCACACATATCACATATGTTCTCCTACTTCGTTTCTCTTGAGCTAGGAAACCTCTATGTAGAACTCTAAAGACTCGTCAATACACTAGCAGTGGGCAGTGATTATATCACATACCCATAAACCGCCAACGGCACTAGCTGTACGTAACGACTCCCAGGTATTGAGCGATCAGAAGATCAACAAGCAAGCCTGTTCATACTCCCGTGAATCCAATAAGTAACACTACTGTACAGTCCGGTCTTTTCGTCTGATATGTTGCATATCCTGCCCGGGGGTGGTAAAACGTCAGACCCCAACAACTTGATAAATCATGCCGATGTAAGGCCCATAACGGTTCGAGAAACTACTGATAACACTTACCAGTAAATCTCAGCAACTCTGGCCAGGGATTTCCTGTTATGGCCAATCGAGCACAGCGCAACATCAACCCCCAATACCGAGAGAGATGAAATCCACTCCTATCGCTCATTGCCTCTATGTGACTCGGGACTGTACCCAAAAACCACCTGTTTGCATGACTCAGTAGAGCTGTGGTAGGGTGGAAATCAAAGCACATTGGGAGACACACAAGACTCTATGATGATCTCGGGTTGACAGACTAACATGTACCAGCGTCACCAGAGAACTGCTATCTGACGTAAGGTATAATACCATCTAGGAGTTCTCGGTGAGTCCTGTTCAGTGTACCCAGTCTCCACTGAGCACCTGTATACAATCTTTGATGTCAAACACCAATGGTTGTGGGATCATCCATCGCCCATCATATGGGTCAAGAAACGTATACGTTAGTCTACTCTGGAATATCGATGCCCCATCTCGATACTCCCACGACCAGGAACAATTAAAGGATGTACTTACGGACTGCCCAGGCCCCACTAGTATGAACTCCATCATAATCCTGGAAGTCAAATACACATCCTAATGGCTTTATTAACATGCAACAGAGAGACAGTGCAAGTATACATGTTAAGATAAAGAGCAACCGGATAGCATACTATCATGACGAGCAAGAAAGTCCTCCCAACCATCCATTATAATATACAACCATTGTACACTAATGGCCTCTAGGGCATACATACAACTAACACTTGCGTACCCTCTTGAGCAGATCAAAGTTGTACCGGTTGGAACAACAGCGTCAACTTCTACCATTGGAGCTGGTGGGGTAAGTCCAAAAGGGGAGCTACCCCCAGGTTTCCTCACTCGGCTCCAGTGGCGACGTCGAGCATACTTTCCAGAAGGGACCGCCTTAGTTGTAGAAGCGGATTTATCGTGCCCCGGGCTTTAGTGAGGGGCTGCTGTTGGTGTCAGCCTGTTGAAGACCAACATCCTGATTGGAGTTTGGGAAGGGCCGACCAATCTTTCAAAGACCGACGTTTTGATGGGGGAAGCGTTTTTGACGGCTTCACCCGTAGGAGGATTTAGGAGGGCTATCCGTTTTGGGGCATCCCCTTCGGGTATCACGAGCCTCTTTGCGGGCCTGTTTGAGCTTTGTCTCAGCCTGTTGAAGACTGAGACACCAGATTTGGACAGCCCGTTGAGAGGGGTCGTTGCAAATCGATCAAAGACCGACCTCTTGAGAGCATCCTCTTATGGTGCTGAGGCACCGAAACTCATTGGTGAGAGCATGGTCCTAAAGAACAATCCAGTAGTGGCTTGCGTGACTTGCCCCACTGGCATTGAAAAAATGGAGGCCGTGTTGGTCCCATAGGTCACACCTCCAGTTGGGGTGGAGCGAGAGTTTCTGTTGCAAGAGGTGCAGTTGGAAGCCATCGATTTTCTCTGCACAAGAGAAAGACACCAAATTTTAGTCTCTCAAATCCAAGGTCAACCATAGAGAACTGCGATTTTGTTCGCGAAACACGACATACGAAGTGTGGAGTGGAAAGAGGAAAAGGTCCCACCGGGCAGAATCTGTTCATCGCCGAAAGACGGACCAGGACGTTAGGACGTCTGGCCTGAATTTTGGGGGCAGATGCTATTTGGACTTATCCATCCACCTCTCCAAAGATACCAAGTTGATTTATGGAACCATATATCGGAGGTTTGGACAGACGCGGCGTTATAGCAAACTTCATCAGATTCCACCTCATTTTATGAGGGGTTTTTGATTGTGGAGACGCTCTTCCCTGCAGGTGCAAGCCCCTACAGTTAATTACATTACCGCATTGCGATAACCACATTCTCCTGCTCCGGCAGTTCACTTCGTGTCATGTGTGTTTTTGTTTGTTTTGGTTGCCCGTGGATTGTATACGGAGACTAGTTTATGTCGTCGCCCGTAGGGCGCGGATTAGTCCAAATCCGTATATTTTAGATTTGGGCTTGGTTTTATTTAAGGATCGTTAATCTAGTTTGAGATTAAGATCAACTTAAATATATATGAGCATTTAGGGCTCAATTTATTTTTTCCTAAGGATACGTTAGTCCAATTTGAGACTAAAATCCACTTAATAACATTTTAGGATCATTTTTGCTTAAGATCCAGCAAAAGAGCATTTGGGCTCAGCTGTAAGAAAACTTTAGAGACCTAGCTAATTTTAGCTTAGTCTGCTTAGTCTTTTCTTTTTTTCAAAAGTGCTAAGCACTTATTTGGGCTTTATTTGTTCAGCCCTTTTCCTTTTATGTAAAAGTGCTAAGCACTCATTTGAACTCTGATGCCCACATGTATGCCATGTGAAGCATTCGGTCATGGGCGCTACCTAATAAATGTTGAACACTTTAGTCATTTTGACTAAATGTGAAGTGCTAAGCATTTCTTATGGCGTCCATGTGAGGTGTACGTGCGACGCTGGGCCCTGCCCAATTAGTGCTGAGCACTCAGCCGTTTTGGCTATATATGAAGTGTTAAGTACTTTTTATATGGCGCCCATGTGAGAAGCACGTGCGGCGCTGGGCGCTGCCCAATCAGTGCTAAGCACTTAGCTGTCTTTGGTTGTATATGGAGTGCTGAGCGCTTTATTCAGCGCCCACGTGTGTTTCACGTGAGGTGCCGGCCTTCTGTTTTGGGTGCCCGCGGGTTTTCACGTGAGGCGCTAGGTGCTGTTAAAAAGGGGCACCCACGTGGGAAGCACGTGATACGCTAGTTTTTTTTATATGGAGATTTAATCTCTGTTGGTGTTTTCAGAGAGGTTAAACCTCTGTCAATGGTATTTTAACCATTAACGCTCACCAAAATCACTAACTTCTTGATTTGAAGAAACTGAGTTCTTGGAGTATTATGGACTCTATTTTCTTTCTTTTTAATTTGTTCTTCCCTGAATGTTTGATTCTCAAGAACAAGATCTTCCCGATGAGAATTAAATTCTCAACTTATGGGAGACTTGTCTTGTGGATCTCAGATCCAGAGAAAAAACTAAGCTCTTTTAAATGGGTTAAACTCTTAGATGTGATAGAGATATTTTGGTCTCTTTTCTTTACCTAGGGTTTCGAGAAGGAAGGTTTTCTTCTTTGAGAATTGAATTCTCTGTTCTCTCAAGAGCTCACTGTATTTTTGGCAGGAGCTTAAGGGGTGTTTTCTTATCTCCCTGTGTGTATCTCTCTCTCTATGTATCTCCGAGACTTGAATTCTCGGGTCCTTTATATAGTGAAGGAAGATTGTTAATTGGTTTTGAGAAAATCTCTCATTGAGAGATTCCAATTGATTTAATTGGTATCAAAATTGATTTGGGAAATTTTACCCACCGTTGGATTTTTGATCTAAGGACTTCTGTTTTTACAGAATATGTTGTTCTTGTTTTTAATAAGATTGGGAAAATATTTTCCCATATATAGAATTTATTCCGTAAAATGGTGATTTTTAATCACCATTGGATTTTTAATCCAAGGGTTTTCTGTTTTTCACAGAGCAATCTTTTTATTTGAAAAGATTGAGAGAATATATTCCCAAAATAGAATTTTATTCTATTGTTGGATTATTGATCCAACCAAGAGTATCTTTCATATTTAGAAAGATTTAGGAAATGTTTTCTCCTAATTATATATTTTGATGATTTATCATCTCCGTTGGATCTTTGATCCAACGGCTCTGTTTAACAGAGAGTATCCCAACCTTATGTTAGGGAAACGTAGAATTTAATTCTACTTGGGCGCCGGCGCTCACGTGTTGTGTACGTGGGCGTCACTTAAGAATTTAATTCTTATGATAGGTACTTATGTGCTTTGCACATTGGCTCCAGTGTATGGAGCACATGGGGCGCCATCTAAAAGTTTAACTTTTATATAATAAATTCTTTTGTGCTTTGCACATTGGCGCCCGCCTGAGGAGCATGTGAGGCGTCACCATAGGATTTAATCCTATAAAATTGGTTCTGACGTTGGAGCCCTCGTGGAGAGCACGTGAGGCGCTGCCTCATTAAATTCCAACAGAGCTTTGCTCTTTTATCAGGTTAAATATTGGGGGAACAACCATCAAGTTTCCAAAAGTAGTAGTTTTCATAAAAATATCATAAACTTTCAAAAACTAGGTTTTATCACTAAAATACCACAACAATTAAAATACATGTTCATGAAAACCGTAAATATTATAAATCACCCACAAGGTTTATTTTTAAACAATATTAACATATTTTTCATAAAACCCCCTTGAGATATGCAAACAATATTTAAGGACTTTAGATTAATATAGGTTTAAGCGGTATCTGTAGGGTGTTTTTCTTCACCCCATTAAGATGGAAATGCGTGCGCTTGTCAGGTGTATACAGATTCCTCCTGTCTAGGATAGACTGGGGTTTATTGATTATGGAGATCCGAATTTCCGGCAGCGGCAGACTAAGCTGCCGTTAATTACCCCTCGCCTTTGAAGCGAAAGAACTTCCGATTAACGGGTCAAACTAGTCATGCGAACTCAATGTGCGGTGTACGTATGTTGTATTTTGGATGTATCGGGATTCTCGCAGAGTTTATGGAGGTCCCGCTATCCGGATAGCGGGCTGGGGGTTAAGGGGGCTATCAGCCCTCTTGCGGGGTGCAGGGTAGCGCCCCGTTAGAAAATTTTCGTAATGAGGGACGTGTTTTGAGCATGGAGCATGGGGGAAAAGGAAGGGTGAGGTGCGTCCTAAGGATGCATGAGTGGCACGTGAATGCTCAGTGCCAGCGGATCACGTTCTAGGCGCGTGGGCGCTGGGCACCAGGGGCCACGTGCGAGGCTCGTGGGCGTTAGGCATCGGCGCCTCATGCTCCCGGCACGTGAACGCTGGGCGCCGACGCCTCACGCGCCCGGCATGTGGGCGCTGGGCACCTGCAGAAAAGGGGCTTACCCCAGGGACTAGGAATTAAACTCCCGAGGGACTTTGAAAACTCCTAGAAAAAGAAAGGATTTTTATTGTGGAGTTAAGCCCCAAGAGAATTTTTTATTATGGAGTTAAACTCCAAAAGATTTCAAATGAAGTTAAACTCTCAAAAAGATTTTATTTATGGAGTTAAACTCCAAAAGAGTTTAACAAATTAGTTGAACTCCCAAAAATCTTCGGAGATGATCAAAGGGGGTCCCTTTCTTCTCGCTTAAGCCTTGAATCTTCTCTTAAGGCTTAGATCTTCCGAAAGTGGGATTTTTGGAGAGGGGTCTCCTTCTTCCTTCTCTCGGTTGGCTGGATCTTGGAGAAAAGGGGGTGAGACTTAAAAATCTCCCCTTTTAGAGATTTGATGGGAGATCTGAGCTTCCCTTTGTGGGTTTTACGGTGAAAACTGGTACTTTTTAGGAAAAGAAGAGTCAAACTCTTGATTTAATTCAAGAAAAATGAAGAAATTTTAGAACCTTGAGGAAAGATAAGAAGGCACAGAACCCTAATTTTTTAAAGAATGAAAGTTGTTATCGATTTTTTCATCATATTTGCCTTTATAGGCTACACACTTTACATACGACCCTTTGGGCTTTTCCATGTAGCACTTGTGTCATCCCATACCTTATATGCTTATTTCTTTTTACACATAAGACATGGGGTTTACAAAATTTTGGTTTTTAACCCATTTTTCATATATTTATTTCTAATAACTGCATTTAAACTAATTTATTGCCTCATTTTTGGCATGGAGCCGGCCCCTTCTATACTTGTGCTTAACTTGGGCTTGGTTCCGCTTGCTTGGGCTTGGGCCCACTTGCTTGGGCTTGACTTTGACTCTGACTTAGTCAGTCGGGGTGTAATTCTTTGACCCCAACGGTATCATTTCTCTTGAGCCCTGGGGAGCCGGAGAAAGTGAGTGCTTACCTATTCTGGTTAGACAACTTAATGGAGTTATCAATAGCAATTGTCTTGGAAAAGGATATAAATCCTGCCGTACATGTGCAGAAGTTGCCGATATCTCCCGAACATAAGATTTTTACCAGTTAAATCAATTCATATGAAAAAAACTATAACCCGAATCTAAAGTTAAACTTGAACTCGAATCCAAATTCAAATCTAAACTTGAACATGAACTCGAACCCAGTCTACTCAAACTAACATGATTTGAACCAAGATTGCAATTGACTTGACTCGCATTTTACTCAACTCACTCAACTTCATTCTACATCATTTTCAATTTATGGTTTCGATCAAGACGTATTATAATCAATCAAATTAATTAAGTATATTATACAGTTATAGATTATCTATACTCGGGGTGCTTCGGATAGTTTCTTGTGTGAATCCAACGGAGCTTCATGTCGGGACCCGGTTCTTGCTCACTGAACAAATTGCCACAGGGAACAAAGTGCCATGCCAATTGACATGCCAAGGGGGCGAGGGCCACCTCTTGAATCCGTGTGGGCCACCTCTTGAGTCGTAAGACCCATTATAAAATAATGGGGAATCTTCGGAACACATTCCGAAAGAGGACCGAACTGCATTATAAATGTAATGATACCACCCTCAATTACAGAGGCGCTTTTTAAGTGAATTGGCACTACAGGAGCTTGAGAACTCCATAGTTAAACGTGTTCAGTCCAGGGAAGTCTTGGGATGGGTGACCTCCTGGGAAGTGGCCCCTGGTCGGGTCGGGTCGGCTCTAAAGGGCAAAACCGTGCGATTTCGGCCAGAGCGGACAATACCATCTATACCGGGGAATGGGGCATTACATTTATGGTGGCCCATGTAGGTCCCTCAGTAGTAGGTCTGTGGTTCGAAGACGAACCATTGTTCAAACGTGGGGAGAATGTCGGGACCCGGTTCTTGCTCACGGAACAAGGTGTCACGCTAATTGACATTCCAAAGGGTCGGGGGCCACCTCTTGAATCCGTTGGGGCCACCTCTTGAGTCCGTGGGACTCACTGTAGAACAATGGAGAATTTTCGGAATACATTCCGAAAGAGGAAAGAACTGTATTATAAATATAATGATACCACTCTCAATTACAGAGGCGCCTTTTAAGTGAATCGGCACTACAACAGCTTGAGAACTCCATAGTTAAGCGTGCTCGGGCCAGGAAAGTCTTGGGATGGGTGACCTTTTGGGAAGTGGCCCCTGGTCGGTGTAGGGTGTTTTTCGTCACCTTATTAAGATGGGAAATACGCGCAGCTTGTCAGGCGCATTACAGATTCCCCCTGTCTATGCTAGGCTGAGGTTTATTGATTATGGGGAGCCGCGGACTAAGCTACCATTAATTACCCCTCATCTTTGAAGCGAAGAAACCTCCGATTGACGGGTCAAACTAGTCATGCGAACTCAATGTGTCGTGTGTGTGTTGTGTTTTGGAGGGGACTTGAATGTATCGGGGGCCACGCAGAGTTTACGGGGTCCCTCCCGGATAGCGGGCTGGGGGTGAAGGAGGCTAGCAGCTAGGGTGCGGGGTAGCGCCCCGTTAGAAATTTTTTCCAGCGGGGGAGATATTTTTAGTGTGGAGTGCATGGGAAAAGAGGGGAAAGGAGCGTCCTAAGGATGCGTGCATGGCGCGTGGGCGCTGGGGGCCCGCAGGGCACGTGCGAGGTGCGTGAGCATGGAGCGCCAGCGCCTCACGCACCGGCATGTGGGTGCCTGCAAAAAAAGGGGGGACTTAGCCCCGGGATTAGGAGTTAAACTCCAAGGGACTTTGGAAACTCCCGGAAAAAGGGAGGATTTTTATCTTTATGGACTTAAACTCCCAAAGGATTTTGAATGGAGTTAAACTCCAAAAGATTTGGATTTGGAGTTAAACTCCTAAAAGAACTGGATTAGGAGTTAAACTCTTTTAAGGATTTGGGTCTTGGAGTTAAACTCCCTAAAGATCTTCGAAGGGGATCAAAGGAGACCCCTTTCTTCTCCCGTGAGCCCTGGATATTCTCTTGAGTCTTGGATTTTTCCCAAAGTGAGATTTTTTGGAGATGGGTCTCCTTTTTCCTCCTCTCTGTTAGCTGGATCTTGGAGGAAAGGGGGGTGAGACTTAAAAATCTCTCATTTTAGAGATTTGATGGGAGATCTGAGTTCCCCTTCAAGGGTTTTATGGTGAAAAACTATTTATTTTTAGGAAAATAAGAGTTAAACTCTTGATTTAATTCGGAAAAGAGAAGAAGCTTTAAAAACCTTGAGAAAGGAGAAGGAGGCACAAACCCTAGTTTTTTTTAGGTGAATCAATTATTGTCCTTCATTTCATTATCATGTTGCCTTATATAGATTTAAAAATTTACATATAGCCCCTTGGGCTTTACAAAAATGGTATTTTGCCCATCTCATGCCTCATGTACTTATTTGTTTTGCACATGAGTCATGGGCCTAATAAAAATTTGGCTTTATGCCCTTATTCATAAAAATTACATTATTTATTTATTACATAATTTTCATTTTGGCATGGGACAGGCCGGCCGTTTCATGTTCGGGTTCGACTTGGGTATGGGCCCACTTGACCTGGGTTTGGGTCCACTTGGTTTAGGGTTGACTTTGACTTTGACTTGTTCATCCGGGATGTAATTTTTTTGACCCCAACAGTCGGGTCCGGTCCGCTCTAAAGGGCAAAACTGTGCGGTTTCGGCTAGAGCGGACAATACCATCTGTATTGGGTTCGTCAGCGAGGTCTAGGGACTAAGGAGGTGGAACAGGAGTACAACCAGTTCACAGCACATGCCGATCTCTAGTTTCTTTCAGCTTTCATCTCATGTAAGCCACATGTTTAGGCTTTTATATTTATATTTCTTATTTCAGAAATCATATATCAGTTTATACCTTATACAGTTGCGAATGTAAATATATAAAATAGTTGGAGTTTATTTTCACTTGTCTATTCTTTTCATTATTATACTGCTTATATTACGCTTAGCGTATTTATTTTGAGAAACAAGTTTCTCAAAATAAATACGTCACGGGCTTGTTACGTGCCGTACTACTCTTTTGGGAAGTGGGGCGTGACACTTCAGGAGTCCCGTATTAATCTCTTTTTTATTTTACTCGAATATTGGTCGGTTCGACTCATTCACAGCGTAGAGCCCCGATACTAACACATGAAATGGACCCGTATTTTCTTGCTCCTAGAGCCCCACTCTTGAGCTCGTGGATACTTCTACGGCTACGTTGATATTCACACTTGGAATTTAGCGTTAACATAGTGACCATATAGAGACCTATAGTATATATTTACCCATGAACATATACTTTTACTCGTCATATATATATATATATATATATATATATATATATATATATTCTACACTTGTCATTCTTTTTACTCTTATTTTATCCTTGGGACTTATCGAGCGCTAGTTCGCTAACTTGCATTCCAACCATCCTTATTTTCTTGGAATGTTCGTCAGATACGGTTGAGACGGAGGAAGTGGAGGTCACAGAGTAAGACTACAACCAGATTGCTACTCAGGATTAGCTTAGCTTCACATTTTATTCAGTTTATATATGTCACATGTTTAGACATTTTCTTTTATTGTATTTACTTTCCAGTTGAAACTCGTGTACTTGTAAATATTTGAAGTTGAATGTAAATAAAGATATTTGTTGAAAATTTTACAGTCTCCATTTATTCTTGCATTGTGTATTATTGTTTTAATACGCTTAGTATATTTATTTAGGAAATGACTTTCTCTGAATAAATATGCCGTGGGCTTTCCACGTCATCGTTTCCGTCTACCGGGAAACAGGGCGTGACAATCCAAAATCTAAATCTTTTGGGAGTTTAACTCCAAATCAATTTTTGAGGAGCTTAACTCTAAGATCCAAATCCTCAAAAGAGTTTAACCCTAAATCCATATCTTTTAGAAGTTTAACTCCAAATCCAAACCTTTTAGAAGTTTAACTCTAGTTCCATATCCGATTTCTGTTTAGGAGTTCAACTCCAAATCTAGAGTCTAAGCCCTTCTTTCTGCTGGCGTCGAGGGGCCGCGTGCCGGATGCGTGGATTGCTGGCACCTTTTGCTCACGTGCCGAGCGAGTGGACCGCTGGCACCCAACACGTGACCCGCTGGTACCAGCGGCCACGTGCCATCTCACGCGTCCTTAGGATGCTCCTCACCTCTCTTTTCCCACACGTTTCACACTCGAACATTTTCCCGTTAGAAAAAAAATTCTAACGGGGCCCTGTCTCGCACCCTGCAAGGGGGATGCTAGCCCGATTGACCCCGGCTTGTTATCCAAGCAGCGAGACCCCTGTAAACTCTGCGAAGCCCCTGATACGTCCAAAACACCTTCAAAACACAATATACGCACTCTGCACATTGAGTTCGCATGACCAGTTTGACCCGTCAATTAGAGGTTCCCTTACTCTAAAAGCGAGAGGTAATTAACGGCTGCTTAATCCACGGCTATCGGATATTCAGATCTTCACAATCAATAAACCCTAGCCTACCCTAGATAGGGTGAATCTGTACACGCCTGACAAGCACGCGCATTCCCATCTCCATAGGATGACGAAAAACACTCTGTATAGACAAGTCAAAGCTGATGAGTACGCTCTCATAGAAACATTTCAAACTCAGTGAGGAGTTGTGCCCGACAACTCAAGAGCAGAAAGATGAGATGACGAGCGTGCCTTATGCATCTGCGGTGGGGAGTTTAATATATGTGATGGTGAGTACGAGACCTAATATTGCACATGCGGTGGGAGTTGTTAGTAGGTACATGCAGAACCCGGGTGTCGGAATGCAGTGAAGTGGATGTTGAGCTATCTAAGAGGTATGTCAAGTCACCGCTTATGTTTCGGAGGTGACTCTCTAAAAGTGCAAGGTTATGTTGATACGGACTATTCAGGTGATTCAGATAGCGGGAAGAGCACAACGGAGTACGTATTTACGGTTGGGAGAACAACAGTGAATTGGGTCCCTCAACTACAAAAGGTGGTGGAATTATCAACAACGGAGGATGAATACGTGGCGATGACAGAATCCAGCAAGAAGATGATATAATTGTAAGGGTTACTTGAAGAATTGGGCAAGAAGAAAGACTTCAATACCTTATGGAGCGACAATCAAAATGCGATACATTTGGAGAAAAACGCGGCTTATCATTCGAGGATGAAACACATCAAGGTGTGGTATCATTTTATTCAAGGTGTGGTATCATTTTATTCGCATTGCGGTGGAAAAAAGAGAGTTGACATTGCAAAAGATCGCAGGAGAAAAGAATCCAGCGGATATGCTCATCAAAGTCGTAGATAGGAACAAACTGGAGCTCTGTTGCGAGTTGGTGAACTCCTCCATGAAAATATGATGAGGAGAGAGTAAAACAGAGTCATGTAAAGTCTACTAGCGTTGAGAATCAAGGCAGAAGAATCTCCAATTGGGAGATTGTTAGAAATTGTGGAGTTTCTTTCATGTCAGACGTCTGCCTAATACAATAGCAGACGTCTGGACATGCCCATGTTAGAAGTACAGAGTAAGGGCAGACATCTGAAGGCCAACATGGTAGACGTTTACAGAAGACCAAACACCAACCCGAGACTGAAGGCCAAACGTCTGACCAAGTGTGGTTCAGACGTCTGGTGAAAAGATGAAGCCCAACTCGAAACTTGAGACCAGACGTCTGGGGATGAGACAAACGTCTGCATAAGGGAAATTAAGATGTGCAGATCAAAGGCAAACATCTGCTCAAACGTGCGTCAGACATCTGTCGATGGCGAAACTGTAGCGAATATTTATTTGGTAAATTGAGATTTATCTCAATTTTGCGTAGGTTTAGGGCTTGCCTATATAAGGGGACCTCTTATACATGTATTAGATGCTGTCTAAATTAATCTAGATAGAGAGAGATCATTATATTGAGAGGGTGACGGTTA
Source organism: Agapanthus africanus (assembly GCA_030015575.1). Classification (NCBI taxonomy): domain Eukaryota; kingdom Viridiplantae; phylum Streptophyta; class Magnoliopsida; order Asparagales; family Amaryllidaceae; genus Agapanthus; species Agapanthus africanus. Next base: position 421,614,296 of record JASDDO010000010.1, on the reverse strand, counting down.
TGGTTTGTAAGATCTAGAGAGATTTGAGAGAAATCTCTTAGGGTCGCTCATACTTGTAATTGATTCAAGAATTCTAGTGGACGCTTGCAGATTCTGCTCTGCCGGGGATTAGCCATACCGTGGGTAAATCTCGTTAACAAATTCTTCCTTGTTTATGTTTGATTTCTTATTTATTCTCGCATCGTTTATCGTTTTATCTTTTGCTGATTAATTGCGTGGTTGTATTGATTACGTGATTGTGTTGTCATGAGTATTGTTCCGTGTAACGGCTCCTCCATCCCCAACAGCAGAATTTTGAAATATAGGGCGGTAATGTGATACAACCCCGAAACTTAGTGGGGTTTAGTGAGATTTAGCCTAATAATTGTATTAACAGTGGTATTGGTAATAATTATAACAATAAATAACAAAGACCAAAACTTTACAGAGAAAGTATGCCTCATAGCTCATGCAAGCTTGCAATGTTCATGTTACATGTTGGCTCTACAAATAACACTATTAAATGCCTAACCCTTCACTGTTCAAAAAGGTTGCATTCAATCTTGCTTTTGGACCCATCAAAGATTTCGATAAGAACTTGAAGATATGTGCAGAAGTCCTACCCGAATCAGGCTTACTCATTATAACTACAAGCTGCAATTATGGTTCAAAACCCGCATTAATACACTAATTATGCCGGATATATATGTTTTAGTCTCCATCCCCACCGACTCTTGTAAGCTCAACAACCCTAAAATTTATTGTGTTGAGGCCTTGTCACTTGTTTATAAAATCTTGGAGTTGGTCTCAAAATATTCACAAACACTAGGTTTTTCATTTCTATATGGCTCCCCATAGTGTGGCATTGCAGGCTCTTCTCTTCTTTGTGCTTGCCCTTGCAAATCTCCATCTCTCATCATGCCAATTGGTGAAAGGCTCAGTCTCTTGCCTTGATTGCAATCCTCACCATGATCTCTCTGGTTCTTACTTTATCTAATTTTAGTTTAGCAAATCGATTAATTTTCTCCTTTCTGTTTCTTCTTATTTTTGAACTTTTTTTTTCCATGTTCATTCGTTATATATTCATGGATACAATCTTTTTATACAGATTCATCAGCCAGATAATTAGGTACAATTTTAAGCTAAATACAGAAATGAAGGAAATCGATAGTCTCAAAGCTGTAAATTTATTTAAGAAAGATGGACTAGAGAGAGTGCAATGCTATATTTTGGATATAAGATTTAGAAGTCGAGTATATATAGTTAAAATTTTGAATAATTTTTATTCTTCATTGTTATTTATAGAAATCTATTTTCACGCTTATCTTGAACTTCGGTCTTCGCATATATTGCAGAATCTATATCCCATCCATGATGTCATCATCACGATATATTTTGGAGTAATTCATCATAATATATTAATTCACTATGTTGCAATGTTGCAGGCATGAGAATAGCAGTGAAGTGCAGAGACGAGAAAAGGATAGGATATGCCTTAACCAACACAAAAGGATTTTTCGAGGTCGAGATTCCTAGAAACTCGCCGCCGCCTCCATCTGCATCCCCAAACTGTGTTGCAATGCTGCTCGGAGGACCAATGCAGCTCTGGGCTTTCAAGAAAACGACGATGTCGAAAATCGTAAAGGCTAATGCACCAAAGAATTCCTATGGCTTGTCCACTCCTATCAAATTTTACACATCATCTCCCTTGACAAATGATCGAAGAACTAAGATGGATGAGAAAATACCGGCATTTCCTCCAACGAGCTTTCCACCACTGGAGAATCGGACCGGTGATTTGCCGTTGATCTTCTTCTTTCCTTTCATTCCTATCATAGGGATTCCATGACCATCAATAATATTATCAGGATATAAAATTACTTTTTAAACCCTTGTCCAAACTTCAGAATTTGAATTTGAATGCCAGCGGTGGTGTCTTAAATCGATGGTATTACGTTACGATTCTGAACTACTAATGATGACGAGGGTTGAGGGATAATTTTATATTTTAATGTTAGTATTACGTAGAGTTCAAGTTTAATATTTGTGCTATTTGTTATGAAGGTTTAGAGTTGTTGGTTCTTGATTGTGTTGTATTACTTCTTTATATTAAGGATTGGTTATTAAGTGTGTAATAAAATTGATTTGGGATTTTCATTAACGCTTGTATGGCTTAATCCATGCTTTTTTTCAATTATAATTTTTGTATGGAAGAGGCAGAATATTCCGAGAAAAATGTAGAAACAATAATTTTGTAGGAATTAAAACCGAAACAAAGTTTCTTTTATTTATCGCCTCTTGTAACCGAAATCAACTTGGGGGCAGGGGCAATGTAGTGGACAGGGGTCCTGCTATAACCAAATTTTACTTGAGGTTTGAAAGGTACGCACAATATAACACATCTATGCTACCATGTCAAGGTGGCAAGCGGCCGGCCGTGCCGGGCCGGGTTTTAGGCCGGGCCTGGGTCCAACCGGCCGGATCGGTTCAAATCCAATCAAAATATTATTTTTTTTAAAATTAGGTTTTCTGGAGGGTTTTTTTTGGAAATTTTTTTAAGCCCGAATTTCGCGTTGGTCTCGGATGAGATCTGGAATTTTTTTTTTTAGAGACGTAAGTTGGCAAACCTTATCTTTCATACAATTGAAAATATTAAAAATTTACTCGGCCGCTCTCCATCATTTCAGACGGTATTTACTTCCTTTTATTTCAACTTTTTTTTTGTTTTTTTCCTTCCTCCCTTGGAATCCTCACCCCACTTTAACTCAAATAAAAAAAGCATTCATTCCCCATCCACACCCACAAGGGCACAACATTCATAATTTGATTCCACAAGTACAAAATCAATTCAAGTGTCGGTCCACAAATTTTTTTTAACCCAATCCTAAAAATTCCGATATTTTTTTATTGGCTCCGGGACCGACCCGAACCGGGCACAGGCCAGGCCGTCGTGCTGCCCTGGCCCCGTCCGTCCCAGCCCTAGACTAGGCCTGACCGGACCAAAAAGCGGGCCGGACCACAGACCGCCCGGCCCATTTGCCATCTTGACTACCACGTAACTACAACTTTCTCACAAGAGCTTTAAATTTTGTGTCCGAAAAATTCTTTCTCTCTCTCTCTCTCTCCACTCTCTCTCATTTTCATCTAGCCAAGGCCCAAGGGGTTTCTTTTGTAGTTGAATATCAGAGAGAAAAGCAGAGAACTTGTATCATGAATTAAAAAGAATGTGGAAAGTAGAATCCGCTTTTTTGCCACGTCACGCCTCCGGTCCGTTTCATTTTCTCTCCAAACCCTTTAAAGGTGAGAAGAAATTGCAAAAAATATGAAAAAGAAAAATGATTCTAATTCTATGGAGATAGATCCTGAACCCTTAACCAATAAACAGGCTGTGAAGTTGTGAAAATTTTGCATTTGGCGGAAATTAAATAAAAGAGATAAAACACAATGATTTTGGTGAAGGGAAAAACTTCTTGCTCTGCAAAAAAACCTTTTATTAATTCTCCTCCGGATTAGGCTGGAGTGTTAAAAGTTACAAATTCAAAAGCTTCGTTTACAATTCAACTTTTATCTCTCCTTCATAGCCCCAATTTATTTAAGTCTATAAAGGACTAGGTTAAAATTAATATAAAAAACACCTATTTTCTACTTTTTATACTACGAGATTTAAAAGGCAGGGTAAGAACTTTGCTAATTTCCAAGAAATCCACTGAAACAATAAATTTTTGGGATTTTTATTAAAAAGTTTCCACATACTTTGCTTATTACTGAAAATCATCTCATACTTTATATTTACTTAAAAAACCCCAAACATTTATATTGCACTAAAAATCCTCTAACATGCCAAAAAGAGAATATTTTTGATATCTTCCATTAGTGAGGCTAACGATGAGTATCAGGTTAAGATTTTAAAATCTTCCCAATCACTCTTCTTTTCTCAAAATTTCTAATATTTCCTTCAAATTGAATTTTGGATTAGGTACCGATCAAAAATCTCTTAAATTGATTATGGAAACCTGCTCGTCTCTCTCAACCTTCTCCAGCAATGAGCTTGTCGAGTGTCGTTGTCCCTTTAATTATATATTTCAAATTCATGGGCAATCTCATTTCAAAAGAGAGCGATTCCTTAATTGCCTTAAATCATAATCTTCAACTAAGTGAAGATGTGAGTTTTTAATAGGATAAAGACCTGTCTAAATAACTAAAAAGTAAAAGATCAGTTTAAACGTAAACTCCAGCTTCTCCTCCTAATGGAACACTAACTTTTGATGAAAAACAAGTGATCTCTTTTTAGTGCCTCTTAAATGTATGAAGACTATTTTAAGTAAATATGAAGTATAAGGTAGCAGTTTAATGATTAGCGAAGTATGTACCAGCTTTTTAATAAAATGCTCTGAACTTAAAAGAATGTAGAGGTGGCAATTGGGCCGGGTCAGGTTAACATTAACTTTGACCTGGTCTAATTATGCTTTGATCCAAATATATATATATATATATATATATATATATATATATATAGAGAGAGAGAGAGAGAGAGAGAGCAGGAGAGAGAAAGAGAGCGTCGAGATATATATATATATATATATATATAGAGAGAGAGAGAGAGAGAGAGAGGGAGAGAGAGAGAGCAGGAGAGAGAAAGAGAGCGTCGTTAGATCTTGTATTTTTAATCAACGGTTAAAATTAATTCAGCTCAATAAATCGTTAATAAATGGAAAGTAAATATTCTTAGCCATTAATACATTTCCTCATATTCTTCTCAATGATTTAAAATTTATAAAATAATAGTAATAGTAATAGTAACAGTAATAGTATAATAATAGTAATAATATAGTAACCATAATAATACTAATAATCTATATAATAATAATAGTTGTGGTAGTATAATAATATTAAAAGATTTTTGCCATATATATATATATATATATATATATATATATAATACTATTTGGGAATTTTTAGGTTTTACCATAATATCTTTTTTTATATTCTTGGTCATATTTTAATATTTATAAAATAATAGTAATAGTAATAGTAATAATAATAAATATAATATAACAATGGTAATAATAGTAATGGTGGTAATAATAATAATAATAAAATAATTATAATTATAATAATACAATAATAGTAATGGTGGTAATAATAATAATAATAAAATAATTATAATTATAATAATATAATAATAGTAGCAGTAGCAGTATAATAATAATAAAAGATTTTTGCCATTATATCTAATAAATATAATAAATAATAATAATAAAGATTTGGGACTTTGCCCATCTATATAATAATGATATATTGATAATAAATTAATATATCTTAATAAATTTAAGTTTTTACGATTAATACATGTCTTATATTCTATTAATAGTAGTAATGATAAAAGTAGTAGTAGCAGCAGCAGCAGTAATAGTAATAATAGTAATAAAAGATTCTTCCCATATATAATCTATATAATTGATAATAATAATAATAAAGATTTGATATTTTTGCCATTAATACCTATTTTATATTCTGTTACTAGTAGTAGTAATAAAAGTAATAATAATTGTAGTAGTATAACAATAAGAAAAGACCATCAGATGAGGAGCAACTTAATAGATGGACCATTCTTGATGTTCCTTCTAAAGAGATCTATAATACCGAGACGTTTGATTTTCCGTGCAGACTTTTTATTAAGAGTTTGGAAAAAACTCTTTCTGTTGATGGTACAGAACAAACCATAAAAGTTCTTTTTGAAAAAGATGTTTTTGTTGATTCTTAGTGCTCTCGCCGCTAACCCGCGGCCAATGCAGAATTCAAAAACAAAAATTTTCATAGCACTATAAACTAAAATTCAAGAATCGAACCAAACACCTAAACAATTTGAAATAAAATAATGAAGCCCATTCCTCTCTATATATCTTCAATCATGCTCAATGTCACCTTACCCTCCACCTCATTTTATGAATATTCATAAATGGATATTCACAAATGAGGTGTCTATCTTTTAGAACAAATTTCGTATAAATATGGAATACAACCTGGTATACGTATCGAAATATATATATGCGTATTCGTATAAAAATACGAATAGCCGAGAGAGAAAATGAATGGTGAACAATAATATTAGAAAATATATATCAAATATATATATACAAATTATTAAATCGAAACTTGATTTAATAACCCGGCTTAATCCTAAGCCGACAGTATTATCAACCGTCAGTTTAAAATCTGTGTAGCCTGTACACATATTTAATCGGACATATGTATGTACCAACATACGTTATCTACATCATATTTTCCGAACCATGAAAACTCTCTGTGTGGAACTCTAATGACTCATCAATACGCTGGCAGTGGGTTTAACCACAAGCACGTCAGCGGCACAAGCCGTACGTAATGGCTACCCAGATATTGAGTGAAAGGAAGGCCGACGAGCAAACTCATCTGTACTCCTACCGAGCCTGTCTGGGATAATATCCATACATTCCAGTCTGTTCATCTAAGAGTATTACATAACGGGTCTAGGGGGTGGATAAAGTCAGACCTCTAATAACACGATAATTCATGTCGGTGTCAAGCCCATTACTCACTGAGAAACTACTGATCCAAATCAGTAATTCTTGTCCAACTTGGCTAAGAATTTCTGGTGATGGCCACCCATGCACAACGCGACATCTACCCCCAATATCGGGAGAGACAAATCCCCGACGATCCGCTCACTGCCTCCATTTTGCTCGGGACTGTACCCAACTAAAACCTATTTGCATGACTCTTTTAAAACAGGGTAGGGTAGTAATCAAAGCACAGTGGGAACTTACACGAGACAAATGACGATCTCAGGTTGACAGACTAACATGTACTCATAATATCTGAGAACTGTTATCTGATAATAGGTATAATACTATCTAGCATATTCCCGGCGAGTCCGTCCAGTGTAACTCATAACCCAATGAGCATCTGTATACTATCTTAGGTGACTAACCGACACCAATCCCTTGTGAAACCGGCCACCGTCTCTCGTCGGGGTCTCGAAAAGTATACACTAGTATACTCCGGAGTATCGATGCCCAGTCTCGATACTCTCTCGACTAGGGACATTTAACGATGTGCTTATGGACTACCCAGCTCTCACATATATGATCGCCATCATAACACTGGTAGTCAAGAAAGAATCATATGGGCTCTATCAACTTGTAATAGTGATTTGTAATACCACACAATGCATGTACATGATAATAAAGTCAAAGCAGATAGCATACTTGTTGGATATAGGTCCCCTCAAGACAATTATGGTAGTTATAGGAATGCAATTACTGAATTCGAGGAGGGCATATATCAAGAACAGTCTTGCTCGAGATGATAGTACGCTATTTGGTTTGTATTTGTCATTCATAACTATACTTTTTTCTTGCTACAACGTATCACCACTACATGATGTCAAAGCCCATAGGATAATTACTTCACTACCATGATTATGATAGGGATCATACTAGTGGGCCCTGGATAGTCTATAAGAACAACTTTAAAAGTCCCTAGCCGTAGGAGTATTGAGGCTTGGTATCGGTACTCCAGTTTAAACTAGTGTATGCGTTTCATGACCCTGTACGGGACGATGGCTGGTTCCATAGCCATTAGTGTTTGACACCGATGATTGTATACATATGCTAATTGGATGTGTTACACTGGACTAACTCGCCGAAAACTCCTGGATGGTATTATACCAATCGTCAGATAGTAGTTCTTTGGTTACATGAGTACAAAGTAGTCCTTAGACCCAAGATCGCTATAATGTCTTGTGTGTGTTCCCACTGTATTTAAATTACTACCCTACCACGGCTTTAAAGAGTCGTGCAAACAGGTTTTAGTTAGGTAAAATCCCTAAGCATATGGAGGCAGTGAGCGGTCGAGAGAATTCGTCTCTCCCGGTATAGGGAGTTGATGTCACAATGTGCATAGCTGGCTATGACCATAAGTACTTGGCCAAGGTATACGCGATTTACTGATAAGTGTTATCAGTAGTTTCTTAGATGGACATGAGCTTGATACCGGCACGACTTTTCGGAATAGTGGGAGTCTGTCGGAATAGAGACAGTCTTAGACAAAGAGACCGGATTATACGGTGAATGTCACAGATAGGCTCTAGTAAGGTACGGACGAGCTTGCTTGTCGACCAGTGTTTTTTTTCAATACCTGGATAGTCGTTATGTACAACTAGTACAGCTAACGTGTTTTTATGTTAACCCGGTGGGGGGTTGATCTGAAAGTGTTTCGGATCAATCGGATATGATCCTGACCTACTGCCTATTGGATATATTGCCATCAAGGCAATTATTGTACGCGATTATGATAATTGAGGGAGGACCTATACAGGTAGAACAATCTTACTCTAAATGATAGTATGCTATCTGGTTTGCCTTTATCATTGATGTTTACACGTTTTACTTGTTATTGCGTGTCGCTAATACATAATGATGAAGCCCGTAGGATTCTTGCTTGACTACCAATATTATGATGGCGATCATATACGTGAGAGCTGGGTAACCTATAAGCACATCCTTAAATATCCCTAGTCGTGGGATTATCGAGATTGGGCATCGATATTCCGGAGTAGACTAGTGTATACGCTTCGAGACCCCGACGAGGGGCGGTGGCTGGTCTCACAATCCATTAGTGTTGTGACACCTAAGATAGTATACAGGTACTCAATGGAGGTGAATACACTGGACGGACTCGCTGAGAACTTCTAGATGGTATTATACCTATCGTTAGATAGAAGTTCTCAGGTGGCATGAGTACGGGTTAGTCCTTTGATTTGAAGTCATCATTTGTCTCTTGTAAGTTTCTACTGTATTTTGATTACTACCCTACCACGGCTCAAAGGAGTCATGCAAACAGCTTTTAGTTGGCTACAGTCCCGAGCCACATGGAGGCAGTGGTTGACTGTCAGGAATTCGTCTCTCCTGGTATTAGGAGTCGATGTCGCGCTGTGTTCGGTTGTCTATCACCAGAAATCTGTGGCAACGGTAGAGGAGATTTACTGATAGTTGATCAGTAGTATCTCAGTTGGTGATGAGCTAGACCCAGACACGACTTATCGGGTTAGTAGGGGTCTGACGTTATCCACCCCCTAGACCCGATATGAAATACTCTTTGACGAAGAGACCGGACTATACGGAGATTATCACATTCAGACTCAGTAGGGTAAGGACGCATTTGATTGTCGACCTCCCTTTCGACAACTACGTGGGTAGCCGTTATGTACAGCTAGTGCCGCTGACGTGCTTATGATTAAACCCATTGCCAGCGTATTATCGAGTTTTTAGAGTCTCACACAGAGGGTTTTCCCGGTTCAGGCGACAGATGTGGGAGCCGTACGTTGGTACGTGCAGGGGGTCCGATTAAATACGTGTACGCGATACACGGACTTTAATCGGATGATAATACTAACCGGCTTAAGATTAAGCCGGATTATTAAATTAGGTTTTAATTTAGTAATTTTTATATGTATTTTGATACATGTATTTTAATATTATTGTTCACTATTTATTTTCTCTCTTTGGTGCTATCCGTATTTTTATACGGATATGCTTATATATATCGATACATATACCAGGTGAAGTATTCCGTATTGATACGGCAATGCTTCTAGAAGAAGGACACCACATATTTGATTTTCCTTTTTGGAAATTCAAATACAGAAATGAGGTGTAAAGTTAGAGACAATGAGGCATGGTCCAAACATGATAGAAAAGCATGGTTTTATTTTTAAAATGATTTTTCATTTGGTTGCACTATTGGTGAATGGTTGATATTGATAAAGCCATTCCTTTTTACTTGATTTTGGTTGGATGGTTATTTTCTTGAGTTTAGCTCTTGCTCCATGCTTCATCTTCTCCATCTCTTTTTTCTTCCTGCTCCCATTTTTGAGCAAGATTCTAGAGAGAAAAATTTAGTAGAGTATTTCTACATCATCGACCATCCAAATCTAGCAACTTTGGATCGTTGGTTAGAGCCTCCTTCGCGTTTCCTCGGGTGAATTGTTTTCGGCAAGGGTGGTCAATTCTCAAGTGCGATCCCGGTGGCTACAAGCTTGGAGGGGTCTTTCACAATTCGGTGGACACGTGACAAAGGTTGTATTTCTCATTCTCTTGCACTTCTAGATTAGCTAGTTTAGGTATATGGTTCAAATTTTGGGTTTTACGTGACTCCGGTGCTCGTAAGAATTTTTGTTTTCGCTTCCGCCAAGGCCGCGGCTTCCGCAGCGCGTACGCCGGATCCCAACACTGCCAGCGTATTGTCGAGTCTTTAGAGTCCTATACAGAGAGTTTTCCCGTTCTAACGAAATGATGTACTTCACGTACGGTGATACGTGCGGGGTCCAATTAAACATGTGTATGTGGTACTACATTTTTTTTAATTGGACAGTTAATATTAGCCGGTTTGTGATTGAACCGGGTCATTGATTTAAGTGTTGATTTAATGATATCATTTATATATGATGAAGCATATATAAACTAGTATTAATGTGTTGTTCTCACACTTCTTTTTTTGCTACATGTTATGTTACATATTATGTACATGATACATATAATGGTCATGAGAGTAAATATATGTATAATGTTATTATATATATATATATATATATATTTGTTTTCTTTTGCTATTATGTCTCTTTGCACATGGCGAAGGGTGAGGTGTATACTATGTAGCATACACTCTCATCCTTTGTGCCATGTGTTGTGATGAAAAGGAATAAGATAGTGAGATGGTTAAGTAGTGCAAAGCCTCTAACCATAACATTATTTCACATTCTCTTTCATCAAAAAAAGGAGAAATGAACAAATAAAAATGAAAAAAAGTAGAGATGAGAAAAGAGAGCAAGAGAGTTCATTTTTCATACTACATCTCTTTCATTTTGATATTTAGCACATACAAAATGAGAGTTGCTTCACTCTTGTTGAAGTTGGAGGTAGAACCGGTGGTTTTCGCGTGCATCATTTTCGACGAAACCGATCGGAGATCAAGCATAATCCGTAGCACTGCGGAGCTTAGCCAGAGTCCGGATTCAACCATTGGGGCAAATGAAATTGCTTCAAAGGTTGTGTTTTCTACTCTAGATAATTTAGTTTACAAGTTATAGTTTATGGTTAGATTCTAGGTTAGGGTGCTCTTGTTCGCATGTATTACTTCATTTTTCCACTTTCGCAAATGGTTTTAAATACCCGTTCAGCGAGCAAGACCTCCTTTGTCACATCCCGCTTCCCAGTAGACGGAAACGATGACGTGGCAGATCGCAACGTATTGACTAAGAAATAAATATATTAAGCATAATTAAGCAGTATATAAAACGTATAAGAATGACAAGAGTACTAAAATAAACGGCAACTTTATTTACATTCTTCTTTACATACACCTGTTTAAAAAGAAAAAATACAATTGTTTCCCCAATAATAGAAGAGCGAGGCTCTGTTCAAAATTTGAAAAGAGGCAGCGCCTCACATGCCTTGCATGAGGGCGTCAGTGCCGAGAGTTAAAAACTCTGGGACAGCACCTTACGTGCCTTGCACGAGGGCGCCAGCGTCTAGAGTTAAAAAACTCTGAGGCAGTGCCCCACATGTCCCGCAAGAGGGCGCCGGCGCCAGAACTAAAAGTTCTCTGCCATTGGATCAAAAATCCAACGGAGATGATAAAGCATCAAAATATAGAATTAAATTCTGTTGAGAAAATATTTCTCAAATCTTTCTGAACGAGAAAGATTACTCTCTGTAAACAGAGTACCATTGGATTAAAAATCCAAGGGTGATTAAAAATCACAAAGCTACAGAATAAGCTCTGTATGAGAAAATATTTCCCCAATCTTTCTAAACAAGAAAGATTACGCTCTGAAAAACAGAGCACCGTTGGATTAAAAATCCAATGGTGATTAAAAAAATTACAAAGTTACAGAATAAGCTCTGTATGGAAAATATTTTCCCAATCTTGTTAAAAAAAAGAAAAATATTTTCTGTAAAACAGAAGTCCTTGGATCAAAGATCCAACTGTGGATAAAATTCCCAAATCAATTAAGGATCTCTCAATGAGAGATTTCTTTAACTAAATGAACAAACTTGCCTCCACTATATAAAGGCCTCAAGACTTCAAGTCTTGAACAGAGGAACCCCCCATAAACTTCAAGTTCAAAAAAAAGAAGAGGAAGCAAAAAAAACTTTAAGAGAGAAGAAGGAAGAACTTTCTTCAAGGTAAATAAAAATAATAGAGATTATAATATCTCATCTGCATATCCAAGGGTTTAACCCTCATAAAGAACATAGTTCTTTTCCTGGATCTAAGATCCATGAAACAAGTCTCCCACAAATGATAATTTAATTCTCATGGGGATGAATTTGTTCTTGGGGATCGAAGATCCAGAGAAGAACAGAGAATTGAACTCTTCAGAACAGAGCATATAAAGAAAACCTAGCATCAAGCGCCTCACGTGTCCCTCACGTGGGCGCTGCTTAATAAAGAGTGCTTAGCACTCGCGGGCCGGCACTCAGCGCCAAGCGCCTCACGTGTCCCTCACGTGAGTGCCGCTCAATAAAGAGTGCCTAGCACTCAAGGGCCGGCGCTCAGCGCCAAGCGCCTCACGTGCCTATCACGTGGGCGCTGCTCAATAAGGAGTGTCTAGCACTCAGTGGTTGGCGCTCAGCGCCAAATGCCTCACGTGCTCTGCACGTGGGCGCAATAAAGAGTGTTATACTCCATAAAAAACAAAAAAAGAGGGTAAAGTAAAGGGCAAGCGTCAGAACCCAGCACTGTTTGCACAGAAAAGAGACTGAGCCTAAACAAGTGTATAAATAAAATGCTTTCTTTTAGGCCTATGCAGCTAATCCACTGCTTGGGCCTGCTATATTCAATCACTTTATTCAAAGACTTAGTGGGCTAAGTCCAAATTGACCAAAAGTCTATAATTCAGATCAACCGAGCCCATGTGTTCACCATTTTCCAAAATTAGTCTTACTCCCAGACATGACTACTGATCTTTAGACGGACATTGGTTCAAAGGTACATCTTCTCATACCTCTGATACATGTCACTGCAACTCTTCAGCGTCTTCAGAGAGGTGATGGGTCCCGATAACCAATAACTTCTTGGTGCACTCCTAAATTGACGGGCACATCGACTATGGACCGCAATGTCCTTAAACTAAGTTATGGACTGCAACGTTCTTAAACTAAAACAATATAGAGTCCAAATGCTCTTCTGTTGGGTCTGAATAATCCCAAAAATCTTGTTGAGTAGATCTTAGTCTAAAATTAGACTAACGTATCCTCAATAAATATTTAAGTCGATGTTAATCCCAAACGAGATTAACGATTCTTAAATCAAACCAAACCTAAATCTAAGAATATATGGATTTGGACTAATTCACGCCCAACGGGCGACAACACAAATTAGTCTCCGTATACAATCCACGGGCAACCAAAAATAAAACAAACACACACGACACGAAGTGAACATCTAGAGCCGGAGAAAGTGGTTATCGCTATGTGGTAACGTAATTAACTGCAGGAGCTTGCGCCTACAGGGAAGAGCGTCCCCACAATAAAAAAAAAACCCTCGCAAACGAGGGGGAATCTGACGAAGTCTGCTACAACAGCCGCATATGTTCAAACCTCTGACACACGGTGCCATAAATCAACTTGGCATCTTCGGAGAGGTGGACGGATAAATCCAAATAGCATCTGCCCCTAAATTCAGGAAAGATGTTTGTCTTTCCCCGTTTTCGGCGGTGAACAGATTCTGGCACGCCCGGCGGGATTTCTTCCTTTTTCCACTCCACACTTCGTGTGTCGTGTTCGCGAACGAATCGTGGTTTAATATGGTTGCCCCTGAATTCGAGGTACTATGATTTGATGTCTTGCTCTGTGCAGAAGAGAAGATAGCATCAATGGCTTCCAACTGCACCAATTGCAACAGCAACTCCTACTCCGTCCCTGCTGGAAGAGTGACTTATGGGCCCCAAGCGGCCTCCATCTTCGCAATACCAGTGGAACAGGTGACTCAGGCCACCACTAGACTATTCTTCGGGACCATGCTCCCGCCAACAAGCTTCAATGCCTCAATGCCATCACAAGATGCTCCAAAGAAGTCGGTCTTTGATCGGCTCGCAACCACCATGGCCCCTCTCAACGGGTCTTCCAAGTCTGCCGCCTCAGTCTTCGATAGGCTGAGCTAAAGCTCCACTGGGCCCGTAAAGAGACCCGCAATACCTGAAGGGGTTATCCCGAAGCGGATAGCCATTCTAGCTCCGATAGACGAAGTCGTCAAAGCGGCTTCTCCTTTTAAAGGATCGGTCTTCACAAGACTGTCCGTTCCAACTCCCGCTTCGGGTGAAGTCATCAAAGCTGCTTCCCCTATCGAAAGATCGGCCTTTGCAAGATTGACCGTTCCCTCTCAGTGGACGTCGGTCTTCGACAGGTTGACACCAACAACACCCCACCAGAGTAGGGGCATGACGAAGCCACTCCCGTAACTGAACCATTCCCATCTGCACGACATGCTCAACGTCGCCACTGGCGTCGAGTAAGGAAGGCTGGGGGCAATTCCCCCTCTGGACTTACCCCACCATCTCCAATGGTGGACATTAACGCTGTTGTTCCAACTGGGAACAGCTTCGAGCTGCTCAGGAAGGTGCGCAAAAACTATCCAACCGCCATATTGAAGAAGTCTCCTTCGCCTGCTGAAAGCATGACACAGGTGAAGCCGGAACAGCCTCCTCAGCGGTTGTCCTCCTAGATCCACAGAGTCTGGCGGAAAGTCCAAGACTCTATAATTGACAAAGATTACTCTCGCCGGCTGAAGAAGACGAAGGCTCGGCAAGATGAGGACCATCCCTCCGTCGTACCACGGAAGGTATCATCTGCGTGGGTGCTTGCTGCAACAGCCCCCTCAACTTCGGCCTCCCACAAAAAGAGAAGGCATGAGAATCTCCCACCACCGGCGGAAAATATCAAAGGTAGTGGACCCAAACGCCCCAAGTCTGGGGGCATGGTCGTGCACACGATGTACATGGCTTCCAGCAAAGAGGAAAGCCGTACTTCCACGGGTCATCGACCACTTACACAGTTTGTGACAAAGGCTCAGGAGCAACAACAAAAGCTCCAGGAGGTGTTGACAAGGATGGCCGCACTCACTGGGCAGAAAGAAAGCCCGGAAACATCGTCAGAACAACGCCAGGAGCAGGAGACCGACACCGAATTCTTACGAAGGGTGCTTGAAAAGAAAGATAAAGAGGCCGAGGAACAAGTGGCTAATATAAAACAAATGGTGCTTCTGTTCCAAGACATGGTGGGGATGATGATCCAGCAGGAATCTCCAGCCGAAGACCCTCCGATAATCATCAAAGACGACAGAGGGGAAACGTCAAACCCTCTTCCGGCTCTATCAGCAGCCAGGGAAGAGACGATCTCCAAAGCTGCCCTTGACGACTACATAGCTCAACAAATACGAGCTCATCAGGCAAGCAAAGCGGCTGGTCAAGTCGTCAGAACTGGGCGACCTTATCCAGGCTAGTACGATCAAATCAAGTACCCGCCAGGATATACGATCCACAAATTCCATGTGTATAAGGGGACGGGCAATCCGCACCAACACGTTGCTCAATTCAGAGCTCTATATGGCAATACTGGAGGCGATGAAAAACTATAGCTTCGCCAATTTGTCGGCAGCTTGGCGGAGACAGCATTTGAATGGTATTCGGAGCTTCCGAATGATTCCATCAAGACATGTACATAAATGGAGCTACTATTTACGCAACGGTTCGCAAGCGCTAGCGAGCGCACTCCGATCACGACACTAATCAACGCCAAGGTGAAGCCGGGATAAACCTGGGTTCAGTACGCAATTCGGTGGCGGAACCTATAGTCGAAATGTGAACAGCGTATAGAAGAAGCTCCTGCTGTGGGCATGTTCATGGGGACCCTTGATCCTCAGGCAACTATATCCCGGTTTATGATGTTCTTCAAGCCAACCACCTTCCAGGTCTTGATTGACAAACTGGCCCAAATGGACGAGATGGGCCATAGGCCGTCTTCTTCAAAGATAGATCTTCGGAATGAAAAGGGCAAAGGGAAAGCGACCTTCGTCGCCAACGCTCAACACCAATCGAGTGACCCGAAACCGGTTGCTCACCAAAACAATAAACTAAGATCCCTTGGAGAAAAGTTGAGACGTCCTTACTCGTTCCCCCGGGATAAGACGAGGAGACTATTCGAACTAGCGGTGCACAACAGGCTCATCACTCTGCCGGATCCAAGACGCTCACTGCAATCGGGCGACGTCAACAATCCTAATTACTGCCCCTACCATCGAATAGTGGGCCACCCAATCGAAAATTGCTACGTCTTCAAAAACTGGGTTGAAGACGAGTACTAACAGGGCAAGTTCGCGCTTTCTGAAAACTGGAAGGTAAACCCGCCGCAGTAGCACACTCCTAAAAAGGTGGATACGCCGGGGGCATCATGCTCATTTGTAGAGGAAGCTCCGTGGGAAGTGGTCCTTTCAACTAAAACTAAAAGAATGCCGAAGGATCTTTAAGCATGTCCGGCGATTAGATGGAAGAGCCCGCTGGAGCCTGAGATTATTGATGGAATGCTGAAACCGCGCCCAATGCTAAAAGTTGGTAACGATGGGCAAAACCTCCAGGCCAAGCCTCCGAAATATTTAAACAAAAAGAAGAAGGCCAAGAAGCCTGTGCAGCTCGACAGCAATCGTACGGGTCTGCAAAAGTACATCGACGCACTGGAGGATACAACCAAAAAGCGCGGACACCAGTCACACTGGAATGATTCCTCAAGCATATTCTTGAGAACGAAGACACTGACATTGATGAAAGAGATAACTCGTCAGAAGAACCCGAGGATTATGTGGTGAGTTGCCACATGATCTCTCACTCATCGGCAAATGGCAAAGAAGCTTCTGACGTAGAGAAACTGGGGACAGATCCAGGACCAACATCCCTGGAACCGTCAGATGACCTAATCGACAAGCTGCTGAACGAAGCCCTCCAAAAGAGCAAAACTGACCGAGGACGTGAAACGGCCATATACGAAAAGGCCAAGTATTAGCGTCAAGCTGAAGAAGCTCCGGTAATGAGAAGTCATAAAATACCCCAATCGGATCGAAGCGGGCTTGCCACCAGCAAGAACAGAATCAAGATAAGGAAGCAGTTTGCCAAAGCTCTATCAATAGGAATGAAGCTGCCACTTTTTGAAGGAAATACTCCCGGGAGTACGTGCCTTGACGAAGCGGATGAAAATCCGAAATACTGCTTGTATCATCGGAGGGTCACACACCCTACCGAAGAGTGCAATGCCTTCAAGAAGTAGTGGCAGGGATACGTTGCCCACTGACAACTCTTCAAGCGAATAAAGCGCAAATCCCGTCGGTAACAGAGAAGCGCGACAGACAAGCGTGAAGGAATGGCTGACAACTGTCATATGGTTTATACCATCCCGACAAGAGCAAAACCTCAAGTTCTTACCTTCGGGAGCGATTCTGACGAAGAAATAGCCCTCGGCCCTCTGTTCATGGAATCCACCTCTGAAAAAGAAGAAGAGATGAAGAAGTGTGAGAACATTCAGCTGCGTAACCGTACGTTGCCTGAAAAGAATCTCGGACCTTCAAACAAAGGTTCGGGCAGAAGGGACAAAGGGAAGGAAAAAGTCCCTGAGGAGATTGCTCTCGATGATAGAGTCGTCGAAGTGCTCACAGCCAAGGACCCGGCCAAAAAGAACAAGGTAGATTATAATGTTCTGGTACATCTGAGAAAAATACCCTCACAATTGAGTATCTTGGATGTCCTTCTCCTGTCTAAAGAGGCACGAGATTCCCTGATCAAGGCGTTACAAGAGCCCGACCAGTTTCAAGCCTTCCTGGCAGAAGAAAAGATGAAGGACGAGCTGGAAGAAGTCTACACGGCTGACATCACCTTCAGCGATGAAGATCTTCTCCTCGGAACGTGCGAGCATAACCGTCCGTTGTATATAACCGGGTATTGTCACGATATCAAGATAGGGAAGATCCTGGTCGACAACGGGTCCTCCGTCAACCTTCTCAATGGAAGAGTGTTGAAGGAAATCTCCATGAATGTGCAGCACTTGGCTCGAGATAAAATTACCATATCCGGTTTTGACTCTCAATCATCACAAACGCTCGGGTCTGTAATACTGACATTACGCTTTGGGCTGCTCGTCTCTGACATCAAGTTCCATATTATTGACGCTAAAACTTGCTACAACGCTTTGCTCGGCAGGCCTTGGTTATATGAGTATAACATCATCCCTTCTACACAACATCAGTGTATGAAGTACTTCAAGGATGGGCTCGAGTACACAGTTACAGGGGAGCTGAACTCATTTTCCTTAAATGAAGTCCGCAAATATGAAGTCGCCAAGTACTTCTTACCAGACTTCGAAGACATAGAAAGATGTCGCAAACCGGAGAATAAGTAAAAAGCCATCGCCATTATCCCGATATTTGGGAGCGATACCGAAGAGGATGAAGAGATGGTCTACTTGGGACAACCTCAAGGCAACAGGCTAGAACCATCCACTTCTATTTTAGTCTTTGGCAGTGACTCTGAAGACGAGGCCAACACAATGTTCTTCGTCTGCTCGCTAGTGCAGACCTTTTCTGGAGCTGACCAGAGTTTACAGATTACCATGGTTCCGCAGCGGCATTACAAAGAACTTGATGCACTTGATATGTACAGCATGCAAGAGATGCAAACCTTTTACGTCCCTCCTAGGCAAAGAAGTGAAAAGGCGATCCTTTTCTATCAATCCACCAAAACTAAAGTGGAGAAAGAGGTATGGCATGGTGCCGAACCTGTGCTCGATAGGCTTCAACCAATCCGTCTGCCCAGATACTATGCAGAGGGACTGAAAAGGCTATTGAAACGCCAAGACGTACCCTTCAAACAGACTGCTCGACAAACCCAGTTCTATAACAAGATTTGGGACGTTCCCGGGACTCAGCGAAAGATGCCCAACGGGAGGATGGAGACGACTGGACTTGGATATGCTCGGTCCAAGAAACATGAGTGACTCCATGTTTGCCATGTCATAAATAACTCCAGTGGAAAGCGAATGCATTTCCAGATAGCGCTGATATCGAACTAGAGCGAGATCCCGCCGTAAAAATGCCAAGCCCGTCATTCGAAGAACAAATTGACAAGCTAATAAGGGAAGCGGGTCAAAAGGTTCGGGATGACCACAGCCGCGAAATGTCCATTTACAAGAAAGTCGGAACGCAACGTCTCATTCAGCAGGCTACGAAGGATGACGATGCTCTTCACTCTCAGCCCGATGTGCGCTTTCGTGGCAAGAAAAGAGCCCGATGTAGAAGCAATAACAAAGTGAAGAATAGGAACGACGTTCAAGAACTGCGAAGCGGATCCAAGAAGCTACGCGATCGAGAAAAAGTCAGCTGGAATCCGTCTTTTATGAAAAAGATGGTCCGGGAATACTCTTTCCTTCAAGACAAGACTAGGAAAATATTCAACCTTGTCATGAAGTATCAAATGATGACACTCTCGGAGTCTCGGCACCCTGAGCAAGTAAACAAGGTCCATCATCCGGATTATTGCTCCTACCACCGAGTAGTGGGACATCCTCTTGAATACTGCTTCACCTTCAAAGATTAGGTTGAAGATCAGTATTAGCAAGGCAAGTTTGCTCTATCCGACAGGTGGAGGGTAGCCCCGCTACGAAAGCATGAGCCGAGAGCAACCTCCACTGTGAGGGAAAGTCTAGATCGTCATCGAGCCTGGAAACAAACTCGTACCTGCCATTTGATAACATTCTCAAAGGAGGGAGAGCACGAGAATATGGACGACCTCTCCCGTTGCTTTGCAAATGAAGATGAAGACGAGGTGATCTCAGAATTTCCACCGACACCAAAAGAGCTGGAAGATGGGATACATACCACGGCGGACAACCTGAAAAAAATTGACTTGGGGACGGCAAACGATCCAAGGCCAACGTTCATCAGTGAGCTGCTGTCTGAGAAACAGGTGGCCACGTTAAAGGATGTGCTTATGAAGTATAAATACTATTTCACATGGAAATATTCCGAGATGCCGGGATTAGATCCAGAGATATTTGTGCATAAACTGGCGATATCGCCGGACGTCAAGCCAGTCAAACAGGCGCCAAGAAGAATGCGGCTCGAGCTTGAGATGAGTATCAATGCCGAAGTCAAGAAGCTAATCGACTCCAGCTTCATCCAAGAAGTTCAATACCCTGACTGGATAGCCAATATCGTTCCAGTAATGAAGAAAAATGTGACAGTACGCATCTGCGTAGATTTTCGGGATCTCAGCAAAGCTTTTCCGAAAGATGACTTCCTAGTGCCTGTTATCGAGCTGATGATCGATAACACATCTACCCATGAAGTCTTCTCCTTCATGGATGGATTTTCGGGGTATAATCAAATAAAGATGCATCCCGAAAACCAAAAGCACACTGCTTTCTTGACTCCGCTAGACATATTCTACTACAAGATGATGCCCTTCGGTCTGAAGAATGCTAGCGCCACCTACCAGAGGGCCATGACAAAGATCTTTGATAACCTCATACACAAGATTGTCGAATGTTATATTGACGACCTCGTGGTGAAAAGCAAATCGTACGAAGAGCACTGGGAGCATCTAAAGATAATGTTCCAGTGCCTTCGGAAGTACAACCAGAAGATGAACCCTCTGAAATGCGTGTTTGGAGTTTCTTCAGGAAAATTCCTAGGATTCATCGTACGACATCGAGGCATCGAAATAGACCCATCAAAGATTAAGGCGATTATGGAAATGCCCGCGCCAAGAACTTTCAAACAACTGCGGTCTCTTCAAGGAAAGCTCGCGTATATCCGGCGGTTCATACCTAACCTCTCCGGAAAATCCCGCCCTTACAGTCATCTAATGAAGAAGGGGACCCCATTCGTTTGGGATCGTAAATGCCAAAACGCACTGGACGAAATCAAGTAATATCTGTAGAACCCGCCGGTACTGACTGCTCCGGTCAAGGGAAAGCTCCTCATCCTATACATAACAGCCCTTGAAGGTTCTTTAGGCGCGCTATGGGCACAGGAGAACGACCGGGGGAAGGAGAGAGCTCTCTACTATTTGATTCGAGTTCTCCTGAAGGAAGAAAATAACTACTCCCCCATCGAAAAGCATTGCCTTGAAAGGTTCCCAGGCACTCTTGTGAAGGTTAATAAGGCATCAAACATGCCCGGATAAAAATTTAGACGTGCCGAACAACCCAAAGCCGGGATCTTTGCTAGATTATTAGGGTTTAACATGCAAGATGATAACTTTTATCTAAGTGTGAGGGATTACAACCTTTGTAGTCCGCTCCTTCGCTTCATAAGCTCCGAGTAGAAGTCCCTTTGCCGCGATCCACGATTTCCCGGACTCATGAGAGGCTCCACGACTCGAACGATCCATGCTAGCTTGAAGCATTCCAAATCTCCGATGATCTACCTCGAAGTTGCAAAGACTCAAGCTTTCTCACTCTAAAGAGATGAACACACTAATCTCATGGGCTAGATGAGATGAGGATGAGAGAGTAGTATTTTTGCTTTCTTTTTAATTCATTTTCTCATATTTATTCATCACATAAAGAAAATCAAGTAAGCTTTCTTCAAGAGAGAAGAAGATGATAATGGAAAATCAATAATAAGATTAATACTTTTGTGATGAATAGAAAGAAGACTATATGATTGATTTATAAACCATGGTCAAGGATGAGTGGCTAGGATTTAGTAGAGAATAAACTAGAGTTAGGGTTTGGTTGGGTTAAGAATGTGTCATCCAAAAATATCTTAAGAATGACAAAAGAAAAAGCTTCTAGAAGGTGCATGAAGCATCTAACCCTAATCAAACCCTAACCTCAATTAATCATCCTTAAACATGTTTAACAATTAATCATATCATGTCACAATAATATATATCACATATATATTATATATTTGCAACAAAAGAAAATAATACAATTAACATATATCGCATATATATCAATGTATCATCCAATGAGAAAATGAAATAATAAAGCGAGCCAATATTAGATAATGTAATAATATATCATATATATATTATTATACATTAAATCATCGAATCAACACTTGATCCGACGATCCGGCTATATCGAATATTACCGACTAATATATCATGTACCGATTCATCGAATCAACACTTGATCCGATGACCCGGTTCATTTCTAAATATCGCGAGAATATAATACGGTATCCCATATCGCATTATTCTCGGTCCTGCACATATCACATATGTGCCTCTACTCCGTTTCGCCTGAGCCAAGAAACCTCTGTGTAGGACTCTAAAGAATCGTCAATACGCCGGTAGCAGGTGATGATCATATCAAACACCCACAAGCTGCAAGCGGTCAGCTAAACGTAACAGCCACCCAGGTATTGAGCGATCAGAAGATCAACAAGCTAGCCTGTGCGTTCTCCTGTGAATCCAATCAGTAACACTCCCGTACAGTCCGGTCTGTTCATCTGATATGTCGCATATCAAGTCTAGGGGTGGTATACGTCAGACCCCAGTAACCGATAAGTCGTGTCGATGTGTGGATCATAACGGGTCGAGAAACTACTAGTAACACTTACCAGTAAATCTCTATATCAGCCCTGGCCAGGGACTTCCAGTTATAGCCAATCGAACACAGCACAACATCAACTCCTTATACCGGGAGAGACGAATCCCCTCCTATCACTCATTGCCTCCATGTGATTCGGGACTGTACCCAAAAGCCACCGTTTTGCACGCCCTCTTGGATGTGGTAAGGTGGAAATCAAAGCACAGTGGGAATCACACAAGACTCCATGACGATCTCGGGTCTACAGACTACCCTGTACCAGTGTCACCGGAGAACTGCCATCTGACGTGTGGTATATCACCATCTGGGAGTTCTCGGCGAGTCCGTCCAGTGTACCCAGTCTCCACTGAGCACCCGTACACCATCTCTGATGTCAAACACCGATGGATATGGGATCATCCATCGCCCATCATATGGGTCAAGATGCGTATACGCTAGTCTACTCTGGTGTATCGATGCCCTGTCTCGATATACCCTCGACTAGGAACAGTTATAGGATGTACTCATCGACTACCGCGGCCCCACTAGTATGATCTCATCATAGTCCCAGTAGTCGAGTACAGATCCTAAGGGCTTTATCAACATGTGAGAGTAAAACAGTAAACCAATACAAGTCAACATGTTAAGATAAAGTGAAACCAAATAGCATACTATCATGACGAGCAAGAAAGTCATCTCTATATATATCCAAGCATCCAATATAATATACATCATATGTACAACAATGGCCTCTAGGGCATATACATAACTAACAATCTCCCACTTGCACTAAGGCCAGCTGCTGTAGTATCTCATACCTAGCATCCCGAATAATCTCTCAAACTGTATCTGGGGAATAGCCTTCGTGAATGGATCCGCAGTGTTGTCCTTCGTATCTACTCTCCTGACCTCGATCTCCCGGCGATCAACTATCTCCCTGATCAGGTGATACCGCCTCAGAATATGTCTGGACTTTTGATGGGACCTGGGTTCCTTGGCTAACGCCACAGCTCCATTGTTATCGCAATACAGAGGTATTGGATGCTCAATGGATGGAACCACACCAAGTTCACTAATGAACTTCTTGATCCAGACAGCTTCTTTGGCAGCATCGTTGGCAGCGATGTATTCAGCCTCCATCGTCGAGTCTGCAACGGTATCCTGTTTGGAACTCTTCCAACATACCGCCCCTCCATTGAGGGTAAAGACAAAACCCGAATGCGACTTAGAGTCGTCCTTATCACTTTGGAAGCTGGAATCGGTAAAGGACTCCACCTGGAGTTCTCCGTTACCATACACCAAGAACATCTCCTTAGTCCTTCGTAAGTACTTGAGAATGTTCTTCACAGCTGTCCAGTGACTCTCTCCAGGATCTGCTTGATACCGACTCACTACACTTAGTGAGTATGCTACATCGGGTCTGGTACATAGCATTGTATACATGATAGAGCCTACTGCCGAAGCATAGGGTATCCCTTGCATGCGAGCTCTCTCCAAATCAGTCTTGGGAGACATCTCTTTGGAGAGAGTGAGTCCAGAGATCGTGGGTTGATTCCCACGCTTGGATTCTTCCATACTAAACCTCTTTAGTATGGTGTCAATGTACCTGGATTGGGACAATCTCAGTATCCGTTTAGATCTATCTCTATAGATCATGATTCCCAATATGCAGGAGGCATCACCTAGATCTTTCATCGAGAATCTCTGTGATAAGAAGAGCTTGACTGATTGCAGCATAGGAATATCATTTCCTATCAAGAGTATGCCATCCACGTACAATACGAGGAAGACAACCTTACCCTCTGCTACCTTCTTATAGATACAAGGTTCTCTATATTCTTGATGAAGTCAAACTCTTTGACTACAACATCAAAACAGATGTTCCAACTCCGCGATGCTTGCTTTAACCCATAAATGGATTTAAGTAGCTTGCACACCTTTCCGCTGCTCCCACTATCTACGAAGCCCTCTGGCTGAGTCATGTACACGCTCTCTTCTAAATCACCGTTTAGAAAGGCGGTCTTAACATCTATTTGCCAGATTTCGTAGTCATGGTATGCAGCAATGGCAAGTAAGATCCGGATGGACTTAAGCATAGCCACTGGAGAAAAGGTTTCGTCATAATCCACACCTGGTCGTTGACGAAAACCCTTTGCTACAAGTCTAGCTTTGAAAGTCTTAACTTTTCCATCTACACCAAATTTCCTTTTAAAAATCCACTTGCTCCCAATGGGTTTTACCCCCTCAGGAGCATTTTCCAAAATCCATACTTTATTGGTGTACATGGATTCCATCTCAGATCGCATTGCATCCAGCCATTTCACAGAGTCACCACTCATGATGGCCTGCTTGAAACTAGTCGGGTCATCATCATCCATGATGCAATCCTCGCTTCCACCATCAATGAGAAAACCGTAGTATCTCTCAGGTGGACGAGAAAACCTACTAGAACGGCGGAGAGGCTGGGGTTCGTCGGGTACTACTGAATCCTCTGGTTCCACTAAATCATCTGTTGTAGTTTGTTCTGCTGGAACCTCTTCCAGTTCTACCTCAATGCTACTGTTCTGTTTCATAAGAAAACCTTTTTCTAAGAAAGTGGCATGTCGAGAAACAAACACCTTTTGTTCCTCGGGGTGGTAGAAGATATACCCTTGTGAGTTTTTGGGATATCCTACAAACTTACATAAGACAGATCTTGCCTCGAGTTTGTCCGGATTTTGTCTTTTGACATAGGCCGGACAACCCCATATCTTAATGTAATTAAGATGTGGTCTCTTCCCTTTCCATATCTCATATGGAGTGGTAGGCACAGATTTGGTAGGAACTCTATTCAATAGGTCTATGGCCGTCTCAAGCGCATACCCCCAAAAGGAAATAGGTAACTCAGCTGTACTCATCATCGAGCGCACCATATCTAATAGGGTGCGATTCCTCCGCTCCGATACACCGTTGTGCTGTGGTGTATAAGGAGGAGTAAGCTGAGAGAGAATCCCATTCTCTTTTAGATAATCTAAAAACTCACCGCTTAAGTATTCACCTCCTCGATCAGATCGAAGAATCTTAATACTTTTGCCCGTTTGATTCTCTACTTCGTGCTTATATTCTCTGAATTTCTCAAAAGCTTCAGACTTGTGTTTCATCAGGAACACATGTCCGAATCTAGAGAGATCATCAGTGAATGTAATGAAGTAGGAAGAACCGTTCCTGGCATGCGTAGACATGGGACCGCATACATCACTATATATCAGTCCTAAGAGTTCAGTAACTCTTTCTCCGTGTCCACTAAACGGAGCTTTGGTCATTTTTCCTTTGAGACATGAATGGCAAGTATCATAAGATGATAATTCGAACGGATTCAAATAACCATCCTTATGTAACTTAGCCAGTCGTGTCGCATTGATATGACCAAGTCTACAATGCCACAAGTAGGATTCGTTCACATCTGAACTTTTCCTCTTGTGTGTGTTTTGTATATTCAGGACTGTATTCTGATTTAGAATGAATATGCCATTATGTAACGAGCCTGATGCAATCAACTTTTGATCTAGGAATATGTTCATAACATTATCCTGTACTACAAAATTATATCCCTCTTTACTTAATAAAGAAACTGATATAATGTTGCACATCATGTTCGGTATATAATAGCACTCATTTAGAATCAGTGTATTACGACTCGGCAATACTAGGTGATATTCACCAACTGCTTTGGCTACAATACTTGCACCGTTCCCTACTTGAACGGAATGATCACCCTTTCCCAGTTCTCTACCTTTACGTAGCCCATGTAACTGTTTACATATGTGGGATCCTGATCCGGTATCTAATACCCAGGACGTAGGGTGAACTGAGAAACAGTTCTCAATAACTAACACATCCGAAGAAGATGCATCAACATGTATGTTCTTTTGGGTGGCGTGAGAATCTAGATATTCTCCTGTTTCCTGTTCAGTCTTATAACTCTTATAAGAAAGAACGGGTCCAACGTACCTTTGCTCAGTACAATAATTAGGTTTAGTCAATACATCCATATTATTATCTTGATTATGGCCTGACATGGTCGCTACCTGGAGAGAGAGAGAAGAAAACACTTTAGAGTATGCTCTTGCAAGATTAGATTGGTTATTATCTTATCTAATCAGGATGTCTCCCACTGTTTTTATCAAATCTACCTTAAAACCCTAAAAGGTAAGATTAGCCGGGATTAATTACACCTTACAATTTCGTCAATCTTTCAGCCAGATCAGTGTCGGTACTTTGAGGGAGGTTCCCCGTGCTTTCGTACGGACCTAATTAAAGTAAACCTCGTTTTCCCAGAGGCGTAACCTCGTTAACACTTTTCTAGACACCTACTTGATCGGCTAATTGTCCTGTGTAAAACTCTCCCAGGAGTAACACTTACTCGCAGTGGGTATCGGGATCCAACTATCTAATAGGAGGTATGCAATCTCATTGCAAATTTCAACACTTGAAATTCCTGATAATGTTTTTACCCCTAGTGTGCTATGACCTTGACGCATGCCAAACAACCCATAGTCCACTAGTCAAGTTCAACCCGTACATTTCGTGATTGAATTAAACCCACCCGTACGACCCTTGACGCATGACAAACAACGCCGTACGAATACCCTAATCCAATCGCATCTCATGCTGCAGATAAGTAATAATCAGCTACCGTACACTACGCCTTGACGCATGCCAAACTACCGTAGCACGAATACTAAATATTACTTATCTGAAATGACGGAGGGCTACGCAGGTTTTTCTGAAAACCTTGAGCGTATTGAACTTGATATCGTCGTAGAATCATGTAGTTTTTGAAAAGGAGTGTTTTTGAGGCTTTTCTTAGTTTCGCTAAAGGGGTCACTCCCGGTGAAGGGATCGTCAGCCCTTTCCTCATCGAATAAGGTGCAGGATATATCATATATACCGCTGTGCAAAGCAAAACACTAAAAGCATTCAAAAGACAAACCGCGTTTTGTAGCATCTGCCAGTTTCGCTAAAGAGGTCACTCCCGGTGAAGGGATCGTCGGCTCTTTCCCCATCGAATAAGGTGCAGGATATATCATATATATCACTGTGCAAAGCAAAACTGTAGCTACCCTTTTTATAAAGTTTTTGATTCTACAATATCTTTAGGTTTCTTTTCCTTTTATTAATCTCATTAATAAAAATCCCATCAGCTTATGCTTCCTAAGCATTACAGAAGAAACGAAAGCAGTAATATTTATATATCAGCATATATATATAGTATAAGCATTCGTCTCAGGCAGTAATATGATCTCATCACAGAACATTGCAGCAGAAGAACATATATGAAATATTAGATATACTAGGACGTCCGTGTTTTCAATACGAGCCTGTATAAAACACGGATTCCACGGTCGCGACGAATAGCCAAACCCACATCCCAAGACCCCTACGAGAGCGGCAAGTAACACTGCCAATTCTAAGGTTAGGAGACCCGGTCTCGACTCCTCGAGATGGCCTCCCACTGGACCCTAGAACCCGGTTACTTGTGCTCCCCACCTTGGGTCTACCTAATGCGGAAAAGTAAATAATATACACTGGTGACAGCAACCGCAATCTGGAAGTGCCCCAAATAAAAGAATATTACATTACAAATGAATTTTACATGAATGAAAATAAAAACCCTCATCTCACATAAAACCCCCGGCTATTCAGAACGCGACGATCCAATATAACATATCACAGCAACACATAATATCACATATCATCAACGTAAGTAAATATGCGCATCCCAATTGTCGTTGACATATAGCAACGAAACCGGCGATATCACATATTACACTTACGGTCACAGAAAAGAAAGTGTAAAACTACAATATTTGGAATTCACAATCACTTTAGACATCATAAATCCGAAATATCACATACTCCGCATTTCATGCCTAACTCTATGAATTCCACATATTGTATCACATTCCAGATAAATAGACAGTATTAAACTTTTCGAACAGATAATCAAACGCCGAAGATTTCCCAAAGTGCTCAACTCTTGAGCGGAGTTCAAATAATCCCAGAACATGTCCAAGTATCAGTGATCCAGCCGTAGAAGGGTCAAGCCAACGCCTCACATGTGGCACGCCGTACTGCCCCAAACCCGAAGGTTCAAAAGGCAGTTCAAGACGGTCACATAATCGAGTTAAGATTTGTTGTCTTCTAGAGGGTCCACCGCTTAACTTGTACAATTTTTCCGAAAGATTTAAACCCAATAAAAATTCAACGCTTGAAAGTTTTCCGTGCCGGGATAAAGTGGGTTAATGATATCCGTTCAACTAGTTTAACAGTTTCTAAATATCCGGAAAGAAATACGAATTTAAATATTCCGATCGAATCTACGATTACAAAATAAACCCCAGATTTAAACAACACTGGAATCACTTTTAAAAATATCCAGAAGCATCAACAAGCACCTACGGACATTACCATAAAAGCCACGTGTCGCCAATCCATTAATCCGCCGCGGAACCGCCGCGCAAGCATGCTTGCGCCGCGGTTCCGCCGCCGTTTGGACGAATTGGGGGCCCGGGTTTTATGGTAATTCTTAGAATTCCCTGCTGATTTTTTTACATATTTTTAATTCAGAAAAATCCCAAATTTTGAAAAATTTCCAGAGAGGGGGCTTTTTCCGTCGGTTCGGGTTCGATCGGAGTTTTAACTTCGTAAACACATCGCTTAATGCTCTAGCTAGGCTCTGATACCACTGAAAGGTTCTCAGGCACTCTTGTGAAGGTTAATAAGGCATCAAACATGCCCGGATAAAAATTTAGACGTGCCGAACAACCCAAAGCCGGGATCTTTGCTAGATTATTAGGGTTTAACATGCAAGATGATAACTTTTATCTAAGTGTGAGGGATTACAACCTTTGTAGTCCGCTCCTTCGCTTCACAAGCTCCGAGTAGAAGTCCCTTTGCCACGATCCACAATCTCCCGGACTCATGAGAGGCTCCACGACTCGAACGATCCATACTAGCTTGAAGCATTCCAAATCTCCGATGATCTACCTCGAAGTTGCAAAGACTCAAGTTTTCTCACTCTAAAGAGATGAACACACTAATCTCATGGGCTAGATGAGATGAGGATGAGAGAGTAGTATTTTTGCTTTCTTTTTAATTCATTTTCTCATATTTATTCATCACATAAAGAAAATCAAGTAAGCTTTCTTCAAGAGAGAAGAAGATGATAATGGAAAATCAATAATAAAATTAATACTTTTGTGATGAATAGAAAGAAGACTATATGATTGATTTATAAACCATGGTCAAGGATGAGTGGCTAGGATTTAGTAGAGAATAAACTAGAGTTAGGGTATGGTTGGGTTAAGAATGTGTCATCCAAAAATATCTTAAGAATGACAAAAGAAAAAGCTTCTAGAATGTGCATGAAGCATCTAACCCTAATCAAACCCTAACCTCAATTAATCATCCTTAAACATGTTTAACAATTAATCATATCATGTCACAATAATATATATCACATATATATTATATATTTGCAACAAAAGAAAATAATACAATTAACATATATCGCATATATATCAATGTATCATCCAATGAGAAAATGAAATAATAAAGAGAGCCAATATTAGATAATGTAATAATATATCATATATATATTATTATACATTAAATCATCGAATCAACACTTGATCCGACGATCCGGCTATATCGAATATTACCGACTAATATATCATGTACCGATTCATCGAATCAACACTTGATCCGATGACCCGGTTCATTTCTAAATATCGCGAGAATATAATACGGTATCCCATATCGCATTATTCTCGGTCCTGCACATATCACATATGTGCCTCTACTCCGTTTCGCCTGAGCCAAGAAACCTCTGTGTAGGACTCTAAAGAATCGTCAATACGCCGGTAGCAGGTGATGATCATATCAAACACCCACAAGCTGTAAGCGGTCAGCTAAACGTAACAGCCACCCAGGTATTGAGCGATCAGAAGATCAACAAGCTAGCCTGTGCGTTCTCCTGTGAATCCAATCAGTAACACTCCCGTACAGTCCGGTCTGTTCGTTTGATATGTCGCATATCAAGTTTAGGGGTGGTATACTTCAGACCCCAGTAACCGATAAGTCGTGTCGATGTGTGGCTCATAACGGGTCGAGAAACTACTAGTAACACTTACCAGTAAATCTCTATATCAGCCCTGGCCAGGGACTTCCAGTTATAGCCAATCGAACACAGCACAACATCAACTCCCTATACCGGGAGAGACGAATCCCCTCCTATCGCTCATTGCCTCCATGTGATTCGGGACTGTACCCAAAAGCCACCGTTTTGCACGCCCTCTTGGACCTGGTAAGGTGGAAATCAAAGCACAGTGGGAATCACACAAGACTCCATGACGATCTCGGGTCTACAGACTACCCTGTACCAGTGTCACCGGAGAACTGCCATCTGACGAGTGGTATATCACCATCTGGGAGTTCTCGGCGAGTCCGTCCAGTGTACCCAGTCTCCACTGAGCACCCGTACACCATCTCTGATGTCAAACACCGATAGATATGGGATCATCCATCGCCCATCATATGGGTCAAGATGCGTATACGCTAGTCTACTCTGGTGTATCGATGCCCTGTCTCGATATACCCTCGACTAGGAACAGTTATAGGATGTACTCATTGACTACCGCGGCCCCACTAGTATGATCTCATCATAGTCCCAGTAGTCGAGTACAGATCCTAAGGGCTTTATCAACATGTGAGAGTAAAACAGTAAACCAATACAAGTCAACATGTTAAGATAAAGTGAAACCAAATAGCATACTATCATGACGAGCAAGAAAGTCATTTCTATATATATCCAAGCATCCATTATAATATACATCATATGTACAACAATGGCCTCTAGGGCATATACATAACTAACATGCCTGGCACCGATCTTCGCGATAACGAAGCTTCGACATTATGCATTGGCACATGAGGTCCAACTCATATCAAAGGTGGATCCTCTCAAGTATTTGATGTCCAGAGCCATGCTAACAGGAAGATTTGCCAAATGGGCCCTCCTCTTGATGGAGTTCTCGATAGTATATCGTCCCCTCAAGGCTATAAAAGGCCAGGCCATCGTCGACTTTCTCGCTGAACATCTGATACCTGCCGACTCTCCCTTGAATTGCGAGTTACCAGACGAACACGCGTTTGACGCAATTGATGGGGAGAAAGAAGGGAATGATACTCGATGGGAACTCTACTTCGATGGAGCGTCCTCCTTGAAGAAGCGAAAGCAAAACATCCCCATGATTAATGCCGGGGTGGGCCTTATCTTTGTGACTCCGCAAGGAGGGATAATGTGTTTTGCCCTTTCTTTAAAAGAGCCGAGAACAAACAATGAGGCCGAGTATGAAGCTTTGATAGCAGGTCTTGAGATTGCTGTCGATATGGGAATCGAAAACCTCCTTATATATGGAGACTCCTAGCTGGTCGTTAGCCAAGTAAATGGCGACTACCAGACGTGCAAACCAGAACTGATCAGGTATGGTGAAAGAGTGCAGCAACTACTAACGCAAATCCCCTCCTACACCCTGGAAAGCATACCGTGTGCGGAAAATAGCAAGGCGGATGCATTAGCTAAGCTCTCTAAAGAACTGGCCGACGAAAACCTCGATGACGTAAGGATCATTATGCAAAGCCGCCGGATTCTCGCGCCAGCAGAGATATCTCCGAATACGTCTAAAGGAGGGGAAGCAACCAAACAAGTGGCTTTCCAAGAAGAGGATGAAGAAAAGGCTGAGGATTGGAGAGAAGTCTTCATAGACTACTTCAAATCCCATCGAACACCTGAAAACGCATCTTCGAGACATCAGCTCATGAAGCGAGCTCTGTCTTTCACATTTGTCAATGATACTCTATATAAGAGATCATTCGACTGTCTGTGGTTGAGAAAAGGAGAGTCATCCAAGAAACTAACGACGGACTCTGTGGTTCACATCAAGCCGGGCCAAAGATGAAGCTGAAGATCAAAAGGATGGGCTACTATTGGCCCACGATGATTCAGGACCGCCTCGAATATGCGAAGTAGTGTCACTCGTGCTAGATTCATGGGGACTTCATCCACCAGCATTCGAATCCGCTAAACCCAACACTGGCTAGCTGGCCATTCGAAATGTGGGGAACCGATATAATTGGGCCCATCGAACCGGCATCATCCAAGGGACATCAGTACATACTAGAAACAACCGATTACTTCTCCAAGTGCGCAAAAGCAATACCTCTGAGAGAGGTGAAGACGGAGAACATCCTCCATTTCTTCAGGACACATGCCATCTACCGATTCGGCACTCCGCGATAGATCATCTCGGATAATGGGTCGGCCTATAGAAGTCATAAGATCAGTCGCTTTGCACAACAGCATAATATAGATTGGAGATATTCTTCAGTTTATAATCCCCGAACTAACGGTCTAGCTGAGGCTTTCAACAAGAGCTTGACAAAGATCATAAAGAAAATGGTGTCCAGAAATAAAAGGGACTGGCACGAGAGATTGCATGAAGCTCTCTGAGCCTATCGGACTACGTTCTAGACGGCCACAAACACAACGCCATTTGCGTTAGTATTCGTCACGGAAGCGGTACTTCCCTTAGAGATAGAGCTACCCTCTCTACGAGTGGCTGTTCGGTACGAACTGATGGATGAAGAAAATACCCATCTTCGGCTTGAGGAGCTAGACGCCCTTGATGAAACTCGTCTCATGGCGCAGCAAAACTTAGAAGCTTATAAAGCAAGGACGACGCGCTCATATAAAAGATTGACTAGGCCGAGAACATTCCGCTAAGGCGAACTCGTGCTATTCGTAAAAAGACCTATGATCCCCAATCGTGCTAAACGGGGGAAATTCAATCCGAACTATGAGGGCCCGTATATCATAGACAAGGACTACCAAGGCGAGACCTACTTGCTCATGGATATGCATGGCGAAAGACCCTTCAGGCCAATAAACGGCGGGTTCCTTAAGAAATACTACGCTTAACAAGTCACGGCTCAAGTTAATAATGGATGACGACGCTCGTGTCCGCTCGCTGTCCTCCCGAGTCTAAACTCTATAAGTAGTATCCGGCAAAACTTCGCCTGGAAGCTGCCATGGACTGAGATGTCCTTAAACTAACATTGGACCGAGATGTCCTTAAACTAATGATGGACCGTGATGTCCTTAAACTAAATACGTCGCCTAAAAACATGGCGACAGTGGAATCCGGGTTCACAAGTCCGAGCAGCAAGGATTGCGACTTAAGTCCCTTTGGCTACATAGTTTACCCGATTAGCGAAGTCCCACCGTGACAAAAAAAACGGTACGTCCAAAAGAAAAATTAATGGGCATGGATGAAAACCCGAAAGGGCTCCGTAAGTAAAAATAGCAGGGCTACCGGCGAGTTTATGAAAACCCGAAAGGGCGCGATCTCGTTAAAATAAAGACACTTGCAAGGTCCTCTCGACCTTGTGAGGAGAAAATACCTACGTGAGATCCTTACAACTCACAAGGGAGCAACACACTTAGGGACCCCCACGATTCCTAAGGATAAATTACTCTTACGAGATCCTCACGATTTGTAAGGAGAATCCCCCTTATGAGACCCTCACGGCTCATAGGATTCGAAAGCCTTAACTTACAAGGATCTGAACCTGTTCTTAAGCCATCACATTCCCCAAGTTTCCCTACAAGCGGTTCAATATTGACCCTTGTATACAATCCACGGGCACAAATAAACGTTTCCCCCACCAAGTTCCACCAATGGCGCGAAATTTCC
This sequence comes from Agapanthus africanus, assembly GCA_030015575.1. NCBI lineage: Eukaryota > Viridiplantae > Streptophyta > Magnoliopsida > Asparagales > Amaryllidaceae > Agapanthus > Agapanthus africanus. Next base: position 421,579,900 of record JASDDO010000010.1, on the reverse strand, counting down.
CCATTTGGTGAACGACACTTGTAAGTCCTCTCGACTTATAAAGAGAAAACACTCTTGTAAGATCCTTACGACTTATAAGAGAACACACACCTAAGAATCCTCATGATTCCTAAGGAGAAAACACACCTACGAGATCCTCACGATTCGTAGAGAGAAACACCTTTATGAGACCCTTACGGCTCGTAAAGTCAAAAGGCCTTAGTCAACAGGATCCTAACCCTGTCTGCTAAGCCACCTTTGTTCAGATCGACGAAGGCAAGTGATGATTCTCTCCTGGCAATATCCCAGTTGTAGCGATGCTGATGCCTAAATTGGTATCGAATTCCAAGTCCTTTCACGGCAAATGATGATTTGCTCCTGGCCATATTCTAGTCGCAGCGATGCTGATGCTAAGATTGGTATCGGATCTCAAGTTCTAAACTCGCAATAAACTCAACGAGCCAAAAATGCATATGAAATAGCCGAAATGATGGGGCAACTCACAATAAAAAAATCAGCGAGTAAAATATATGCAGATAAAATAGCCGAAATGTTTGGGCAACTCGCAATAAAAAGCAGTGAGTAAAAAGAAAGATAGCCGAAATGGTTGGGCACCACGAAAAAAAGCCGAAAGGATTAGGCAACTTTCGCGATATAGAAAGCAAAAATGATAAAGCATCGCGGACGACAACATCTACAGCCTAGAGATCAACAACAGCATTCTTCCTCACTCCAGCAGGATGCAGACGCAACATCAACAAACGGAACCATGGTAAAGTGCCTAGTTCCAAATCTCGATGGTTCACAGACAACCTAGAGACAACCTCGACATTCATTAGACACAATGTCAACAAACGAAGCAAAGGAAGATTCCTGGCTTCAGGGTCTTGACAGCAACTCAAATGAGACCTGAAAAGACTATCAGAGATCATCCCACACCAGCATAGAGTGGTTATGACTCATCGGGGCTCCTAAACTGAGCCTAACCTCAAGTAAAAAGCGGTATGGAATATCCATAGTGCTTGCTCTTCCGACGGTAATATCACCTGGGAGATTACTTGAAGACGTCTTGTCCAGCCCCCGAAAGGATCAGAGACATGACAGTCGCGGGGCTACTCGAATAGTAAGATTGTATATCGGGGAATACATCAACCAACGCGACAGTACGACGGGTAAAAAACCCTAGTACCACAGACCAACGGACTTCTATTAGCAGGAGTTAACTGTGACGTTAGGACATCCTTGCGAGAACTTCTCGATTCGTCTCGACTCGTAAGGAAATTAGTGTTCCTGCGAGAACTTCTCGACTCGTCTCGACTCGTAAGGAAAAGCCTTAGGCAACGGGGATAAGGACATGTTTCCTAAGCACCGGGTCTTTGCAAGTCCATCCAAGGTGGACTATTGCATACTATTCACGGGCCACACTCTCCAAAGTCGAATATCGATAAGGAAGGAAACAACCACTTATGAGTCCTCTCGACTTGTTAGGGGGAAATATCTCTTGTGAGATCCTTACGACTTTCAAGAGAAAATGCACTTAGGAATCCTCACGACTCCTAAGGAGAAAATACAACTACGAGATCCTCATGACTCGTAGGGAGAAAAGTCTTTATGATACCCTCACGGCTCGTAAAGCTGAAAAGTCTTAGGCGGCAGATCTGAACCTGTTCCGAAGCCATTGCTGCCCTGCAAGGAGATCAAGATAGACTATCTATAGGCCACATTTGCAAAAGGAACATGCCCATATAAAATAAAATATGTCTTTTATTCATGAATTCAAGTGAATACAAGATACATTTCACAAAGAAATCAAAATGCATACATGTTATTCATAAACCTCAAGTTTACAATTAATACAAAAAAGGGAGGGTACAAAGATGGTTATTGAGGAGGAGGCGTATTCAACAAATTAGCAAGCCGCCCCCGCGCTCCTTTCAATCCCTTCTCGCGATCAACCACCGCGGCCAACTCCATTTCAAATTGAGTCCACTGCCGCAAACAGGACGAAAGCCGTTCATCAGTTTCTAGTATAGCAGCTTCGTAGTCCTGCATGACCCGCTCGGTGAAGTCAAGCGTTCGCCTTAACGCCAACCCATCCGAAATATATCTCTGGAGGTTGTCAAAAATAGCTTTTAGCTATGCAGCATTCGCTTTGATCTGGGCATGCAATCGTACAGACTCGCTAGAGGCCACCTCATGTTCCTTTCGTGTCAGGGTCGCCTCTTGTTCAAAATGGAGAATGAAAGGAACACTATGCTTGACCCACGCAACCCGCTAAGAGTTCAAAGCCAAAACCTCAGGAGCGAGACATTTGAGCTCAATCTCGTGCAGGCAAGCCTCGATCTTTCTGCAGTAATCAACCCAAGTGCCGACAAGATCTTCATCATGGAAGTTCATGAGTGTCGCTAGCATTGGGTTAACTTCAACAGCAAAATCTGCAACTGATGTGAGGGCCTCGGCGTCAAGATTTTCGACGAGTTCGCTTAACATTTAACGGCATTTTGCGGCGCCTCTGGAAGATATACGTTTGGCAAAGGGCCTTGCGGGCATCGGAATACGGGACTCGAAGGGAGCGGGAGCCAGTGCAATTGCTGCAAAATGAATTACGGTCAAATGCCGACTCAGGAAATGAAGGAAACATATGATCGATGAAGTCTATTATACTAGCTATGACAGGCGGCAGGACGGGGAGTGTCGGAGGCACGATTGTTCTTTCACCCCCTCCTTCGACCCGTAACGCTATATTCAATATGAAGAAGAATTAGCAACAACATGTCTATTTGTAAGAAAAGGACGTCAATTGAAGAATGTACTAACCAATACCAGAAGGTGGAACGATTTCCGACTGGAATGAGAAATGTGGGTTCAACACCTGGTATAAATGGTCGAAAATGACTCCTGCAGAGTTGTGACAACATACTATCAGTACAAGGAGGAGGGTACCTACAGTGAAACCGATAAGTCAAAACCATACCTTCCGACATTTGAGGGGGCACGGGAGAAGGCGAAGGGACGGCGACCGTCAGAGTTGCGACTAGTGACGCTTCTTCAGATGGCACATCCTCTTGATTCACCGCGCCTGTACTCAAGACAAACAAAATATCGTTAAAAGGGCTAATCTGGGATAAAAAAAACTAAAAACAGTCGCCTAAAGACTACCTGATAGATCATGGACCAAAGCCATGACGGAGGCATCACCGGGTATAACGGCTTCCTCACTCCCTCTCGGAGGAATAGATTCCGCGCCCATAGCTTTGTCTCTTGACTCAACGAGGGCCATCGTAACACTTGCGATGCTCGCCGATACCAAGGAGCCACAGGGAGAGAGAGCAGCGGTCCCAGATTTCCTGGAAAGAGTAGCTACTTCGGGCTCTATAACATCCAACGTTTCGCCTGCCATCCCATCGTCAGGACTTGGCCCTGCAGGAAATGAGTATATCAAAATTTGAGGATCTAGTTCTAATAAAAAGAATGGGCGTTACATTACCTCAAAGTAACTTTCCAGTTTCTTCATGAGCCACGCATGCAACCTGTCTATGGGCAGTATACAAGGCAGCTGGAACATCCGCCAAAGGAATATCAACAGATAGAATATTACTTGAGCCGGCACCTACGACCAAGACGGCGTCGCGCTCCTTCACTGCATGCTTCCTGCGCTTCTTTTCGGTCTGGGCTGTGAGAAATAACCTCCTCAAGACTTCTGACAGGGGAACGTCATCATCGAAACCAAGCTTTGCCTCCGGAGCCGATACGGCATCCGTAATCGGCTATTTTAGCGAAGCCTCTTGCGGTAACCTTAGGAGGGCCGTGGTCACGGTAGCTGGTTTCAAGGGTTCTACTGCATCGCCGCTCGGGATCGGCACTGCATTCGGAATGACCTGAGTCGAGGTAGTCCCTGCAATAAAATAAAGGAGAGGGTTAGAGCATGAATAAAAACAATAAGGGTGTAATGAAGCGGCTCATACCAAGACCCAAAGAAGCGCGGAGCCTCTTTTCCTCCTCGAACGTCCTGAAGGAAGCCGCGAGATCTTCTTCGGCAGAAATACCTGTTGAAGAAGAAAGCATCAATACAAACATAACAAAGAGAAAAGAGATAACCGCGGAAGAACATAACTGAAAGTATACCTGATTTCGCGATAGTAATCAGCGTCGCTTCTCCGCGAGCTAGACGCTCGGAAGCCACAAGGGCAGCCATAAGATCAGTATCATCCGCAGGCGCGATGAAAATACCCTAATTGGTCCCATACTCGCACAAACCCTTGCTATACGGAGCATATGGCTCCTGGCAAAATATGACATCGGCAGAGAATAGAGACTTCTTCTTTTTCTGCGAGCGGATGCTGGCGGCCGATGACAAGAGCTTATGCTTGATGGGCATTTTTAGGCGACGGGTCCCAATTTCTGCACCAACGTCGGATTCCTGGGACGCTACAGCTACACGGGGTGGATGCTTCTCATAAAAGGTACGCGGGACCACAACTGCAGCAACTTCTCTTAAGGAGGGACGAACGGCGGTCCGTCGCTTCAAAGGAACTGCTGGGTTACAGGCTGGGAAAGCGTCCTTATGATCAAGTAGTAGCTGCCTCTCTTCCCTGATAACAGCACCCGTCGCATGCTGGTACCACGCCACGTAGGCGCTCGAAACTTTCGGCACGTAGCTTGGCTCACTGATGAGAAAGCTAGGCCCCGTATTTAGCCGCATAAAGTGGTGCAGCGCGTTACGGATACCCTCTTCTGTAGCTACCGGGTCGGCCAATAAAGCCTCGAGCGGGACACCCTAATCATAACCTGACTTTGAGCAAAACGGTGCGAGTTATACCTCATGAACAATGCCGAGGCGCCCTGCCTGAACACTAGAAAGCTTGGCCTGATCGAATATAAGTGCAGGATCTCCCGAGCCTTCAACGTAGGAGCTCCATCTTTGGAAGTATCACGCAGCGGTTGCACCGCCTTGGTAGATTCCTTGCCGATAGTTATGACTCTGTCGACAAAAGTCATACTATCCCCGACCATACGCAGGCGAAGGACCAGACGTCGAGCCTCTCGCTGCGACGGATCTAATGCGGAAGCGTCAACTAGAAATATGACCCGGGGAAAGTTATAGCTGTCGTAGAAGCGGGGCTGTTTGTGGACTCCGAAAGCACCAAGCACGTGCATCTCGACCCAGGACGTAAAGTAGTGCAATGGAAGATGTACAGGTTTTACCCCAGGTTGCGTAGTATTTGCTGATAAGCTCAGGCCGTGGTATAGATAAGCCAGCCCCGCAATCCCAACGGCCACACGCATCCCCGCAACCATGCGGTGGGTTGGGTAAAAGACTGACGGCCTCATATAGCGAGGGTGCATCGGAAGCACGAACCAGTTCAACTACAAGCCAATAAACCCCCAGGAAGAACGTATCTTCATCGACGTCTGAAGCCGAGAGCTCTGCAAAAGGGACGACCGGGGTGTCTGGAATGAAGAAGCTTCTTAAATCTGCTTCAGCCGTCGGATGGTTATCCAAACCGAAACCAAACGGGTCGTCAAGATTGGCGAATTTCGCGGCTTGTTTTGATAAGACTTCTGGGCTAAGAAAGCGAGCGATGAAGTCTGTGAAGCTGACTCCATGCCCCCCAGACTTTAAAAATAAACTTTCATAAATGTTCAACACCTTGATTAGGTTCGACAATCGATGTTGAACGGCATTCTCCGGGGTAAGGCCCATCACCACTGATTTGGTGGCAAAGATGTATTCGTCAGGGGGTAGTATCTCCTCGTAATGTTCCCCTCTGACAGGTAAGCTGGAGATCTCCGCGAACTCCTCCAAGGAAATTGAAACTTCCCGATCCGATAGAAGAAAGGTGTGAGTCGGGATGTTCCATTGTTCTAAGAAAGTTTTGACCCACCATACAGGAGGCGTGGAATACTGGAAAAGAGATGCATAAATCGCGGGGTACAACCTGAGCTTCAGCAGTAATGATTTCTTGGCCGATAGGATGCATCCACTGCAGATATCCGGCTGAATGGCGAGGAGTCAAGACAATCATGTATACTTGTCCCCAAGGGCGCGACTCGCCTTGACATATGCGCCGCCCTAAAATATCCAAAGCCATCGGCGGCTGTACGGGTATTGAGGCCATAGAAGGTTGAAGGCGACCCTCTGAGGTCCAGTTGACCTCCTCTACGGCGTAATTCACCTAATTCACCTGAGGCGAGTCGGCGTAGTGAATCACTAAAATGGGCTCTGAGGGTACTGCACAAGAAAAACTACGCCGACCCTGGATAATTTGATTGTACCACGACCCCCATAGATGAAGAGATTTCTGCTCCGGGTCATGATCTTTAATGAGCACGAAGACTTCCCGATCCACGGGCGCGTCAGCGAAGGCGCTCTCTGAACAAACAAAAGGAAAGGAAGAATCGAAAGCCATGCTACCTGCACAAAAAAAGACGAGGGTTAGTTTCCAACGCTATAATCTGATTTCTGACACTTGGTACTTTAGAATTGTACCACACTGCAATGCAGGAGAAAGGGACCAAGGGGGACCCATAAAATCAAAGTGACAACTCATCATTGATGAGACAGTCACTCATTAAGGAGGGAATCCTAAAAGGATTCTCATTTAATGAGAAACTCATTGGGCCAAAGAGTTGAACTCCCTCAAGAGCAATGCTCTACAGATAGAAATCATATCTATCAAATGTAATTAAGAGGGGAATAAAATTCCCTAAAAATTTCTAAACAGCTATGCTCTGTGAAAGCAATGGTACAAGGTAAAATCCCAAGATCTTTAAAGATATGAAGTACAAATCCAAGAAACTCTAAGAGTTCTTCATTAACGGGTTAAGAAACCCTAAAAAAGATTTTTTTTATATGCATGATCTAAGAAGAGCAAAGCTCTATTTTCATTTAACGGGTTAAGAAACCCTAAAAAACACCTTTAAGATCCATGATCTAAGAAGAGCAAAACCCTGTTTAATGGGTTCGAGCATAATCCTTACCAAATTTTTGGACAAAGTTCTAACTTTAAAAGAGTTTCCTTGGGAAGAGATCTAAGCTCTGAAAAAGAGAATTAAATTCTCAGAAGAACAAAGAAGAGAAGAAGATGAACAGCAGTCATCTCAAGGGCCAAAGGCCCTACTTATAGGCAAGGGAAGCCGATCCAACTTCCAAGAAGATCCAACGGTGGAAAAGCTGCCACCGCTGCACCCACATATGAGCCATGTGAGCGCAACGGTGGGGGGCATTTGTTTCCCCAATAATAGAAGAGCAAAGCTCTGTTCAAAATTTGAAAAGAGGCAGCGCCACACGTGCCTTGCACGAGGGCGCCAGCGCCGAGAGTTAAAAACTCTAAGGCAACGCCGCACGAGGACGCCAGCGCCGAGAGTTAAAAACTCGAGGCAGTGCCTCACATGCCCCACACGAGGGCGCCGGCACCAGAACTAAAAGTTCTCTGCCGTTGGATCAAAAATCCAACGGAGATGATAAATCATCAAAATACAGAATTAAATTCTGTTGAAGAAATATTCCTCAAATCTTTCTGAACAAGAAAGACTACTCTCTGTAAAACAGAGCACCGTTGGATTAAAAATCTAAGGGTGATTAAAAATTACCAAGCTACAGAATAAGCTCTGTATGGGAAAATATTTCCCAAATCTTTCTAAACAAGAAAGATTACGCTCTGAAAAACAGAGCACCGTTGGATTAAAGATCCAATGGTGATTAAAAAAATCACCAAGTTACAGAATAAGCTCTGTATGGAAAATATTTTGCCAAACTTGTTGAAAACAAGAAAAATATTTTCTGTAAAACAGAAGTTCTTAGATCAAAGATCCAACAGTGGATAAAATCCCCAAATCAATTAAGGATCTCTGAATGAGAGATTTCTTTAACTAAATCAACAAACTTGCCTCCACTATATAAAGGCCCCAAGACTTCAAGTCTTGAACAGAGGAACCCCCCCAATAAACTTCAAGTTCAAAAAAAGAAGAGGAAGCAAAAAAAGCTTTAAGAGAGAAGAAGGAAGAAGAACTTTCTTCAAGCTAAATAAAAATAATAGAGATCATAGTATCTCATCTATATATCTAAGGGTTTAACCCTCATAAGGAACATAGTTCTTTTCCTGGATCTAAGATCCATGAGACAAATCTCCCACAAATGAGAATTTAATTCTCATGGGGATGAATTTTTTCTTGGGGATCAAAGATCCAGAGAAGAACAGAGAATTGAACTCTTAAGAACAGAGCATACAAAGAAAACCCAGCGTCAAGCGCCTCACGTGTCCCTCACGTGGGCAGTGCTCAACAAAGAGTGCTTAGCACTCGCGGGCCGGCGCTCAGCGCCAAGCGCCTCACGTGTCCTTCACGTGGGCGCCGCTCAATAAAGAGTGCCTAGCTCTCAAGGGCCGGCGCTCAACGCCAAGTGCCTCACGTGCCCATCATATGGGTGCTTCTCAATAAGGAGTGCCTAGCACTCAGTGGTTGGAGCTCAGCGCCAAGCACCTCACATGCTCTGCACGTGGGCACCATAAAGAGTGTTACACTCCATAAAAGCATCAGAACCCAGCACTGTTTGCACAAAAAAGGGAATGATCCCAAACAAGTGTTTAACACTTTATTCAAAGACTGAGTGGGCTAAGTCCAAATTGACCAAAAGTCCTTAATTCAGATCAACCGAGCCCATGTGTTCACCATTTTCCAAAATTGGTCTTAGTCCTAGACATGACTACTGATCTTTAGATGGACATTGGTTTAAGGGTACATCTCCTTACACCTTTGATACATGTCGATGTAACTCTTCAGCGTCTTCAGAGAGGTGATGGGTCCCGATAACCAATAACTCCTTGGTGCACTCCCAAATTGACGGGCACATCGACTATGGACCGCAATGTCCTTAAACTAAGCTATGGACCGCAACGTCTTTAAAATAAAACAATATAGAGTCTAAATGCTCTTTTGTTGGGTCTGAATGATCCCAAAAATCCTGTTGAATAGATCTTAGTCTAAAATTAGACTAACGTATCCTCAACAAATATTTAAGTCGATCTTAATCCCAAACGAGATTAACGATCCTTAAATCAAAGCAAATCCAAATCTAAGAATATACGGATTTGGACTAATCCACGCCCTAAGGGCGACAACACAAATTAGTCTCCGTATACAATCCACGGGCAACCAAAAATAAAACAAACACACATGACACGAAGTGAACATCTGGAGCCGGAGAAAGTGGTTATCGCTACGTGGTAACGTAATTAACTGCAGGGGCTTGCGCCTGCAGGGAAGAGCGTCCCCATAATTAAAATCCCTTCGCAAACGAGGGGGAATCTGACGAAGTTTTCTACAACGACCACATCTGTCCAAACTTCCGACACACGGTGCCATAAATCAACTTGGCATCTTCGGAGAGGTGGACGGATAAATCCAAATAGCATCTGCCCCCAAATTCAGGAAAGAAGTTTGTCTTTCCCCATTTTCGGCGGTGAACAACAATGATAATAAGTAGTGTCTAAACAATGGCATAAAGGAAAAATAAGTATAAGGAACTAGAAGTCCGGCTGTGCCGTGAGCTGATCCAAGTCCTCCTGGCTAGGCTCGATCTCCTAAGATTCTGGTCCTCCTGACAAACATTCCAAAGAAAAAAATAGAACGAATGTCGTCAGCGAACTAGGGTTCGGTAAGTCCCAAAAGAAGAAATGGAATAAAACAAGTAATGTGAAATGAACGGATGAGTTGTACAAGCATATGATTGTTATTCTAACGTGGTTGTTTGTAGCTTGATACAGAAGATATTCGTGTATACGAGAGGAGTCTATCTTATTCCATGGACTATGGTAATATGTAGTACAAGGTCCTGTCATAACCCACGGGACAACGGCATGAGAATTCATGTAGTTTCTTTTAAGTGACCTCTCATGCCATGATATATGTTCCGTACCAATCTACCCCTTTATCCCCGCGTAATGTATTGTATAGATTTTGTTTGCAAGTCTTGCCGAAATCATGCATACAATTTGTTCAAGTAATCATATTCAGGATGTAATCAAGTAATCAAGTCAAGTTATAACCATGATTCAGTCAAGTCAGGTCAAGTATACATGATTAATATTGATGTTCATTTCAAGCATTCATGTTCATGTTGAAGTATTCATGTTCTTATTTGATGTTGGATTCAGGTTTGAATTAGATTCATATTTGAGTTTAGACTCAGACTGATTCAGACACTTGAAACGGATTTAGCTCTTGAATTAGGTTCGGGAGTCTTCAGTAACTGCTGCATATGGACGGCATGATTTGTGTCTTTTTCCAAGACAATTACCATTGATAACTCCGTTAAGTTGTCTACCTTAAATAGGCATGCACTCATTTTCTCCGGCTCCCTGGGGCTCAAGAGAATTGATCCTGCTTAAACCTATATTTACTAAAGTCCTTAAAATATTGTTTTTATATAACTTGAGGGGCTTTTATGAAAAGTATTTTAATATAGTTTCAAAATAAATCTCGAGGGGTGATTTATATTATTTAGGGTTTTTATGAGTATGGAATTTTAAGTATTTGGGGTATTTTAGTGATATACACTTTAACTTGGAAAGTTCATGGTATTTTATTGACAAACTTGTCTTTTCGGTATCTTGATGGTATTTTATTGAAATTTGTTAAACTTTCATTTTTAGAAAAAAATATAGATTTATTATATTTTGAAAATATAGATTTATAATTTTATATAATTTTAATTTTAAAAAAAATATTTTATTTATAAAATTCGTATTTCTTAAAAACCGTATTTAAATCCTTTCGAGATCGAATGCTCCGTGAGAAGGTCTGCATCTCGTTCTACTAGCCCAAGAATGTGCGATAATCCACACCATCCATTAGCGGGTCCCCAAAAAAGGGTTATAGATGTGTAATCGCAAAGGATATGAAATACCGTTTTAAAAGAAATCCGGTTTTTAAAGTGGTTGGTATTTTATTGTAAATTTTTCTTCGTATCAAAAAATTCATTCTACAAAGGCATCGTGCTATGGATCCAAGTGTGCGTGTGGGGAAGGTCGTTACCCCATGAAATTTTCCTAAAGGTATTGTTTTAACAAAATACTAAAAGAGGTGTTTATAAAGTTCAAGGTATTTTAATGAAAAAGTGCTACTATTGTTGTTTCACATGAGAATTTTTGATGAAATTTGATTCTAAATATCAGGGTTTAAGGTTACAAGTATTGTGTAATAACTTGGTTGATCAAAGATAAGGAGATGGAGTTTCTAGGGTTTAGAAAAAAGGATATCGGTATTAACTCCACTTACCGATATAAGTTTTTAAATCGAATTTCAATGAAGGGGAAGAGAGATTGAGAGGGACATACCTTTTTGAAAGCTCAAGGAAAGGGTTAGGAAGAAAGGTTGAACTTTGTGGCGTCGCGGGAGCTCCGGAATTTGCTTTGGTCTTCGCCGGAAGTTGCTTGCTCGCTAACCCCTCTTTACTCCACTTGTACTTAAGAATTTTTTAAGAGAATTTTGCTATAATTTTTAGAATGGTGCTGAGCCAAAATAGGGGATGGTATTTATAGTGGAGAATTAGGGTTTTGGAATTAAAATAATGGATTAAAAAGTATTAAAAAGATGATAAATGGTGAAATGAAGGGTCTCTGTTTGATTGTAGGGAAATCAAACAGTGCAGAGGAGTTAGGGTAGGTGAAGGGATGTGTGTGCAAAGCCCGGGGCGATTTGGCTCAACTCCAACTATCCCCGTCGGTTTTTAGCCTATAACGGCCGGTCGATCTTGAGGCTCTGGCCTCGAAATTCGTGCCAGCTAATTAAATCTGTATTTAAACCCTTTTGCACATATTTGATTTTTCTAAACTTTTCATTTACCTGTGTATTGCACGTGTAATCTTTTGGGCTTCTAAAAAGTTAAAAAATTTTAGAAGAAAATAATGTGTCTGATGGGATTCGAACACACATGCTATGTCACACCAGTGTAGAGGCTTTATCAATGAGCTACAAGTTGTTTCTTGCTGTTATTTAACAAAATTGACTTATAACTCAAACTCAGGATATAAACTCATTTCTGTACATTAAAATGGAAAATTCAGTACAGTAAATTCAGAACCGTTACATTCTACCCTCTTTATAAAAATTTCATCCTTAAAATTTACATTTACAAATGGAATAATTTTCAAATAGATAAGGGTATCTTGCACGCATGCCTTCTTCTCGTTCCCATGTTGATTCTCCTGGAGAATCCTTTCTCCACATCATTCGGATCAAGTTTACTTCCTTGTTCCGCAGTGTCTTCATCTTTCTGTCCAGAATTTCAACTGGTTGTTGCTCGCAAGATAAATCAGTCTGTACTGTAACCTCTGAGTGATCAAGTATGTGGCTGGGGTCGCTCACATATCGTCGTAGCTGGGATATGTGGAACACGTTGTGCATTCTTTCCAATGAGGGGGTAGTGCTAAACGATATGCCACTTCTCTAACTCATTCGAGTATGTCAAACGGTTCTATGTATCTTGGACTTAGCTTATCCCTCTTGCCAAAGCAGATCACTCCTCTGTTTGGAGAGATCTTTAGAAAAATATGGTCTCCAGGTTGGAACGCCAGATGTCGGTACTTTGAATCAACCCAATGCTTTTGTCGGTCTTGGGCTATGCGCATTTTTTCTCTGATCGTGCGAACCACATCCACAGTTGCCACGATCATCTCTGGTCCAAGGAATTCACGATCTCCAACTTCATCCCTACTTAGTAGTGAACGACACTTCCGTCCATAGAGTGCTACGAATGGTGCCATTCCAATGCTTGCCTGCTAGCTGTTGTTGTATGAAACTCCACAAGGTATAAGTGATCTTCCCATGAACCTCCGAAGTTTAACATACAAGCTCTTAGCATGTCTTCCAGAATCTGAATTGTTCGCTCGGATTGTCCGTCCATTTGTGGATGATGAGTCGTGCTGAAATTCAGACTCGTTCTTAAGCTAGCTTACAGACTCTGCCAAAACTATGATCGGAATCTTGTATCACGATCAGAGATGATGCAAACTGGTATTCTATGTAATCTTACAATCTCTTGCATGAGTTCATTGGTATCAAATATAGTACATATTGAAGGTTTAAATCTTACTTTAGATTTATGCTTACCTCCATGTACTTCTTTGCTAACGTCTCGGTAGATTGGCCAACTCGAAATGGAATAAAGTGAGCCGACTTGGTGAGTTGGTCCACAATAACCCATGTTGCGTTGTTACCCTTCGTGCTGTGAGGAAGGGCAGTCACGAAGGCCATGGTAATGTGCTACCATTTCCATTCTGGGATTGGTAACGGCTGAAGTATACCAGCAGTTTTGTGATGTTCAGCCTTCACTTGCTGACACACCAAACACCTTGCTACGCTTCTAGTTACTTCGCGCTGCATTCCATGTCACCGGTAGTGTTGCCGTAGATCTTTATACATTTTCGTACCACCGAGGTATACAGAATAAGGAGAGCTGTATGCTTCTTTCACCAACTCTTCTCGAGCTGGGCCGTTTGGTATACAAAATCGACTTCCATATCGCAAGGATCCATCTTCGTGGATGATGAAATCAGTTCGAAATCCACTTTCTACTTGTTCTCGGATCTTTTGTAGCTTGACATCATTTTCTTGAGCTGCTTTGATCTGATTTACAAGAGTGAACTGGACTTGTATTTCATCAAATATGAAGCGTTACCTGGCATAATTACTTCGATCGCCAATCTGTGCAATTCCTGCTGTAGTTTCCACTGAGCGGTGAGATTCATTGATAATGGTTGGTGGCTAAGTGCATCAGGAACTACGTTCACCTTCCCAGGATGATACTGTAGATTGATGTCAAAGTCCGTCATGAGTTCTAGCCATCTTCTCTGCCGCATATTTAATTCCTTCTGAGTAAATACATACTTCAGACTCTTGTGATCAATGTATATATCCACCCGTTCTCCCAGAAAATAGTGGCGCCAAATCTTAAGTGCCAAGATAACGGCTGCCAACTACAGATCATGTGTTGGATAGTTGTGCTCATGTCAGTTGTTTTGATGCAAAAGCCACAAGTTTTCTATGCTGGTGTAGAACACATCCTAATCCTTTACCGGACACATCGTAATGCAAAACAAATCCTCCAGATTGATCCGATATTACAGGGATAGGAGCAGAGGTTAATCTTGACTTGAGTTCTACAAAACCTTTTTCACATGCTTCTGAACACACGAATGCTTCATCTTTACGTGTGAGCTTGGTCAGGGGTGCAACAATCTTTGAGAAGTTTTCAATGAATCGTCGGTGGTATCCTGCTAATCCCAAAAAGCTTCATATATCTTTCACCGTCTTTAGTGTCGGCCATTCGCTGACAGCTGACACCATAGCTAGATCTAATAAGATTCCTTTGCCTGAAACGATATGTCCAAGAAATCCAACTTGATCCAGCCAAAATTCACACTTACTGTACTTGGTGTAGAGCTGACGTTGTTGCAATGTCTCCATGACAATCCATAAGTGCTCGGCGTGTTCTTTCCGATTCTTTGAATACACCAGGATATCGTCGATGAAGATGATAATGAACCTGTTTAAGTACTCTCGGAAAACTTGGTTCATCAGATTCATAAGATGGCAGGTGCATTGGTCACTCCAAATGGCATTATGAGATATTCATAATGACCATTGCGAGTTCTAAATGCCGTCTTCAGAATGTCGACTCTTTGATCTTGACCTGATGATAACCCAAACGAAGATCTAGTTTCGAAAATACACAAGACCTACTTAGTTGATCGAAAAGATCATCGATGCGTGGTAGTGGATACTTGTTCTTGATCGTCACTTCATTCAGAGCTCGATAATCCACACACATCCTCTATGAACCTTTTTTCTTCTCACCAATAGTACCGGATATCCCCAGCTTGAAGTACTGGGACGAATCCAACCTTTCTTCAGGAGTTCGTCCAACTGAATGCGGATCTCCTTCAATCCTTCCAGACTTAACCGATACGGAGCTTTGATCATAGGTTGCGCACCAAGTAGTAAATCGATACTAAATTCAAGAGCTTGATCGGGAAGCAAACCTGATATGTCTTCAGGGAACACATCCTCGAACTCTCGAACCACTTCAGGCTTTTCATCTTCTGCCGAGAGAGAAAACACGTCTGCATCCTTTGGTTTAGCACGGAAACTTCCTGGCTCCAAAGTTCTATCTCCACTCTTGAAATAGAAGACTGGGTGATCTGGTATCTCAAATACTACGCTCCTTTGACGGCAGTCAATAGTAGCATATAATACTCCCATCCAATCCATTCCCAACACAACATCGAAATTTGGGATGCCCAGTACATTGAAATTCGCGTAGAATTCTCGTCCGCAAATTACAACTGGACACTGATCAAATTCCATATTTGCCTTCAATAATCCATTCCCAGAACTGATATTCCAGCTTAAAATGAGTGGCTTCACGTGAAATGCTTGTGTTCTCACGAATCGTTGCGACATGAAGCAGTGTAATACCTAAGTTGTGTGAAGTTGGTTTGGAGAGTGCTAGAGAAAGTAGGGATGCTACTAGTATAGTACCTAAGTTGTGTGAGGTTGGTTTTAGATACAGGAAAAAATATAGTGATATAGAAGGATTGAAAATATATGAAAGGATTGGAATTTACCTGTGATGACTTGGCCTATGGCTTCGGCTTCTTCAACCGCCATTGTGAAAGCCTGACGTCTTGGTACATTCCTCCTTGCAGGAGGCATATTCCTTTGTCCTTGGGGCATGTTTCTCTGCTCTTGAGGCACGTTTCTCTGTCCTTGAGGCACGTTTCTCTATGCCTGAATGGCTGGCCGCTGTGGAACCGTGATTGCGGGTCTGAGTGCTGGAGCTGGGTTGAGATGATATGGACATGCTCCTTGTTCCCCGTCGAAACACGGAGACGCGACCGCGCGGGTCCGTCTTGCCTGAATTTCGGGGTAGATACTAATTGGTGTTATCCGTCCACCTCTCCGAAGATGCCAAGTTTATTTATGACACCGTATATCGAAAGTTTAAACAGATGCGGCCGATGTAACAGACTTCGTCAGATTCCCCCTCATTTGAGGGGTTTTTGATTGTGGGGACGCTCTTCCCTGCAGGCGCAAGCCCCTGCAGTTAATTACGCTACCGTATCGCGGTAACAACTTTCCCCTTCTCCAGATGGTCACTTCGTGTTGTGTGTTTTTGTTTTATTTTTGGTTACCCGTGGATTGTTTACGAAAACTAATTTATGTTGTCCCCCGTAGGGCGTGGATTAGCCCAAATCCGTATTTTCGTAGATTTGGGTTTGGAGGTTGGGTTTAAGGATACATTAGTCTCATTTGAGACAGATTAACTTAAACGTATGTTAAGGATACATTAGTCTAATTTTTAGACCAAGATCAATTTAACAGGATCGTTTAGATCCAACAAGAGAGCAATTGGGCTCTATTATTTAGTTTAGGGACATTGCGGTCAATTACCAGTTTAAGTTGATGGTGGTCTAATGTTAGTTTAAGGACATCTCGGTCCAAGGTTAAGGACATCATAGTCCGTGGGTTTAAAGGGACCCCACAGTCCGAGGTTAGGGACATCGTAGTCCATGAGTTTAAGGACCCCACAGTCCGTAGTTTAAAGAGATCATAGTCTATGAAGTTTAAGGACATCGTAGTCCGTGAAATGTGTGGTTGTTGGGACCCGTCACCTCTAAAGACGTTGAAGGATTACAACGACAGATATCAGAAGAGTAAAGAGATGTACCCTTGAACCGGTGTGAGTTTGTTAAAGGATCTGTAGTCCAGTTTGGGACAGAAATCTGTTAAATATTCGTGAGCAAATAGAATCAGTTCAATATAAGTTGAGGACTTATGACCAATATTGGGCTAAGCCCAATAAGATTAAAATGTTTAACATTTTATTGTTCTGGGCTGTTGAGCCTTTATTTGGGCTTGGCCCTTTTAACAATGCTGAGCATTAGATCCTGACATTTTTTTTCTTGTATTGAATGCATAGATTCATCAGAACAATGTGTATTCCGACAGCGCGCCACGTGGCGCGCCAGGCGCTTTGCGCCAATTAAAGAGCACATTGCGCTTCTGCCAAGTAGCGCACACGAAAAGGACACGTGTCGCACTTGGCGCTAAGTACCAGATGATGGGCGCATTGCGCCAGTTTATGAGCGCATTGCGCTTTCAATTTATGAGCGCGTTGCGCTGGTTTAGTGGCGCACAAGTGAGTGCCACGTGGCACGCTTGGCGCTGAGCGCCAGCCCATGAGCGCAGTGCGCTGTTTCAGAAGCGCAAAGCGAAAGTTGCATACGTGATTGACGCGTGGCACGTTTTGGCGCTGAGTGCCAGTGCAAGGAGCGCAGAAGCGCAGTTCAAGAGTGCAAGGCACTTTTCAATAGCGCAAAGCGCATTTGATCAAATTTATGATCTGTGAACAAGTTTATGTTCTTTTTAAAGGAGGCTTTGCCTCAAGATTTAAGAACAACAGTTCTTATTTTTGGAAGGGCTTTGCCTTTGTAGATCAATGATCTGTGAATGAAGTAAATACTTCTTTTATTTTTATGGTGAGATTTTTTGATCTATTTTTATAAAAGACCTTGGTCTTTTGTAGATGTATGATCTTTTAAGAAAATAATTCTTCTGTTTTAATGAGATGATTTCATCTCTTTGTGCAAGAATCATTTTTTTTTACCTTGAAGAAATGATCTTCTTTCAAGAGCTTGCTCTCTTTCTTTTGAGTTTTCTCATAGATTGTAGGGGTTTTTTTCTATCTCAGACTTGAAGTCTTGGGGCCTTTATATAGGGCAAATTGATTTGTTAAATCAGTTAAAGAGATTTTTCTCTGGTTGATTTGAGGATATTTCCCCACCGTTGGATCTTTGATCCTAGGGTTTCTGTTTTACAGAAGGCAATCTTCTTGTTTTTAACAAGATTGGAAAGATCTTTCCATAACAGAATTTTAATTCTGATTAATTAATGATTTATCATTATTATTAGATATTTTGATCTAACGGTGAGGAATTTTATAATTCCAGCGCTGGCGCACCCGTGTTTTGCACGTGGTGCGCTGCTCAGAGCGCAGTGCACTTTGCGCTAGCACATCTACGTTTGACACGTGGCGCAGAGCGCAGCACAGCCTGCGCTAGCGCATCCGTGTTTGACACGTGGCGCGCAGCGCGCCTTGCGCTGGATCTGAAGCGTTGCTTCAATTTTTAAATTTTGAATTTTAAAACAGAGCTTTGCTCTGATTGGGGGTGCGCTGCTTAGGGCGCAACGTACCTGGCTCTAGCGCATCTGTGTTTGACACGTGGCGCGCAGCGCGCCTAGCGCTGAATCTGAAGCGTTGCTTCAATTTTTAAAATTTGAATTTTAAAACAGAGCTTTGCTCTGATTGGGGGTGCGCTGCCTAGAGTGCAGCGCACTTGATGCAGCGCATCTGTGTTTGACACGTAGCGCGCAGCGCGCCTAGCGCTGAATTTGAAGCGTTGCTTCAATTTTTAAATTTTGAATTTTAAAACAGAGTTTTTCTCTGATTGGGGGAAACAATTGCCCCCCCACAGTTGCGCTCACGTGGCGCTCACGTGAGTGCAGCGGTGACAGCATCTGAGCCCTTGGATCAACTCAGAAGTTGAAGAAGCGGTTCAATACCTATAAATAGGACCTTTGGTCTCTTAGATAATTTTCATCTTCTTCTTGAGTATTTTTATTTAGAGCATCTCTCTTCAGTTTAAGAACTTTTCAAGAGTCAGAACTCTATCAAAATTTAGGTAAAGTTTAAATTTTTTAATAAATTAGGGTTTCACCCATTAATCAGAGCCTTGCTCTTCATAGATGTTTGATATAAAGAAAACCCATTTAGGGTTTCATTAACAGAGCTTTGCTCTCATGAACCCATAGATCTAAAGAGATCTTTTCTTGGGGTTTCTTAACCCATGAATTAGAGCTCTGCTCTTTTGATAACATGTAGATTTCTTAATCTTTGATGAAGAACTCTTAAGAGTTTTTTTTTATGGATCTTGAAGATCCTAGAATTTTTAATTCGTAAAAAAATTAATTTTAATTAATTCTTTTCTGATGGATTTTTCCATCATCATTACAGAGCCAGGCTCTTAAGGAATTTTATTCCTTCATGATCAGAGTTTGACAAGTGTCATTCTGTCATAAAGCATTGCTCTCAAAGGGAGATTTTCTTCTTTTCCCGAGGGATCTCTCATTTAATAAGAATTTTCTTGAGGATTTCCTCATTTAATTAACATTTTCATCCAATGATGAGGCTGTTTTATTAATCGATGCATTGTCATCTAGATTTTATGGGTCCCCCTTTGGTCCCCTTTCCACTGCATTGCAGTGTGGTACAAATTTTAAAGTACCGAGTGTGAAAATTTAAATTAAATTATAGCACTGAAAATTGACTTTTGTCCCCTTTTTTTGCAGGCGACATGTCTTTCGATACTACATTTCCATTCGTCCGTTCAGAGAGAAGATTCCCTGAGGCACCTGTGGGCCAGGAGGTTCTCGAACTCATCAAAGACCATGACCCGGAACACAAAAATCTTCACTTGTGGGGTAGATGGTACGACCAGATTATTAGAGGTCGTCAAAGCTTCTCTTGTGCGACGCCGTCGGAGCCTATCTCGGCAATCCCGTATGCGGATGCACCCATGGTGAACTATGCTATGGAGGTGGTTAATTGGACTTCGGAGGGTCTTCTTCAGCCTCCGATCGCCGCAGTACCCATGCAGCCGTCGACGGCTTTGGATACCCTGGGGCGGCGCATATCCCAGGGCGAGTCGCGCCATTGGGGACACCCCTACAACATCGGGCTAACACCCCGTCATCCGGCCGGGTACTTGTAGTGGACTCGGTACATCTTGTCGGCGAAGAAATCGCAGCTGTTGAGGCTTAGGCTATACCCTGCGGTCTACGCTTCGTTGTTCCAATATTCTGCACCTCCCACGTAGTGGATTAAGGCGTTCTTGGAGCAGTGGAACATCCCGACCCAAACTTTCCTTCTACTGGACAGAGAGGCCTCTATTTCCTTGGAAGAATTCGCCGAGGTTTCTGGTCTACAGGTCAGGGGAAGCACTATGAGGAGCTGCTTCCTCCGGATGAATACATTTTTGCCACCAAGCCAGTAGTGATGGGCCTCATGCTAGAGAACGCCATTCAGCACCAGCTCCCCAGCCTGTTAAAGGTATTGAACCTGTACGAGAGCCTCTTCCTTGAATCCGGAGGCCGAGGGGGTTCAGTTTTGCGGACTTCATTGCCTGGCTTCTTCGCCCGGAGATTTTGTCGCGATGAGGTAAAAAGTTTGCTAAGCTCGATGATCCCTTTGGCTTTGGCTTGGACCGTCAGCCGGTACTGGAAGCTGATCAGAAGGGCTTCTTTCTTCGTGACGCTGCAAACATCCCTCTGTCAGAAATCGCCACTCCGGGTATTGACGAGGAGGCGTTCTTTCTTGGGTTTCTTGGGCTATGGTTGAGCTGGTTCATGCTCTTTATGCATCCTCGTTACATGAGGCCTTCTGTCTTCTACCCCGTGCATCGCATGGTTGCCGGAATACAAGTGGCCATCGGGATCGCCGGGTTAGCCCACTTATACCACGGTCTTAGCGTAGCGGCTGATACCACTGAACCGGGGGTGCATCCTGCCAACTTCCCGATGCATTACTTCACTTCATGGATGGAGATGCACGTGCTCGGGGTCTTCGGCATTCACAAGAGACCTTCGTTTTACGAGTGATGCAAGTTCCCTCGGATTATGCGGCTGGTTGACGCCTCCATCGTGAGTCCGTCACAGCGGGAAGCTAGGGGCTTGCTCCTTCATCCGCACACGGTCGGAGATGGTATGTCTTTCACGGACAAAGTCTTGACCATCGTCCAGGAAACTTCCAAGGCGGTGCTGTCACTGCAAGACATTTTTAAGGACGGGGCCTCCGTGTTGAAAGCCCGGGAGATTCTCCATTTGTACTCCATCAGGTTGAGCTTTCTTGTATTCAGGAAAAATGATGTGGCACTATTCATGAGATACAACCCCCATCATTTTGCCCAGCAGCTTGATTTATGCTGGAGGCTTTCTTGGCAGAACCCGTTGCCACTGAAGGGGGAATGCGGGGCACGCTGCATCATTTCATGCGCTTAAATACGGGATCTTACTTCTTTATCAGTGAACCGAGTTGCGTCCCGAGGGCCCTTAACGTATTCGTGGCTTGGTATCAACATACAATGGGTGCTGTTATCAGGGAGGAGAAGCGGCTGCTACTTGACCGCAAGGGTACACCCCCTGCTAGTGACCGAAACCTTCCCTTGAAGCGACGGACCATTGTCATTCCTCTGCTAAGAGGAGCTGTAGTGATTGAAGTCCCCGAGGACAGGCCTGAGCTACCGGTGCCCCGTGCTCCCGTGGAGACGGTGGATGTACCACCGGTGCCCCGTGCTCCCACGGGGACGGTAATTGTAGCTTCTCCCGAATCTGGAGTGGGCTCAGATATCGGGACTCGTTGCCCCAAAGTGCCCACTAAGCGTAAGCTTGTGCTTGCTGCGACTGGAGCTCGCGCGCAAAAGAGGAAGAAGAAGTCGGTCCTTTCTCTAGATGTTGTACTCGGCCTGGAGACTCATGCTTCTTATAACGAGGGCCTGAGCGAATAAGGGACCAACGAAGCACTCTTCATAGAGCCAGAAGATAATGATCTCGAGGCTGCTATTGCAGCTTCTGTGCGATCCGCAAGCCACCAAGCAGAAATGGCCACCCTTATGCAATCAAGTAAACATCAGTCGCACCTTATTATTGCATTATATCTTTATCTTTATTATCATGTCTTGACTGACATTTTTCTTTCTGTAACAGGCTTTACCACTGAAGAGGCTCTGGCGGCTTCCCGTAGGACCTTTGAGGAGGAGGAGAGGAATCACGCCTTGTTGGGCATTGGTATGTCTCGGCTCATTGTATCTTCATTCTCCTTTCTTATGGACAATCTAACCCCTTCTTTATCTTATCGCAGGGACCACAATACCAATCCCGCAGAGTGATGCAGAGATTCCTCCCGGGCCAGCCACCGAAGTCCCGACCTCTTTGGCACTGCCGAAAGAGGCCTTACTCAAACGACCGATGACGGAAGCTATAACGGCTCCAGAGGTAACCCTTGGCATGGATGACGGCGTCCTATTGATAGAGGCGTCCAGAAGATCCGCTTTGACAACCCGGGCGGAAAGGAAGCGCCGAATGCGCGTGGCAAGGGAGCGTAGTGCTGCGTTGGCCGCGGGTGCGGGTTCGAGCACCGCTACCCCTACCCCTACTCTTTCAGAGGAATCCCCGGCTGCCTTTTCCACTGCCTATAGACGGGCAGCACGTGCGGCTCGGGAAGCGGTCGGAAGACCAACTCAAGGTAATGTGACACGAGGTTCCGTTGTCAAAGTTTTAAATATCAATTCTCATATATCTTACCTTGCAGGGCCGAGTCTTACCGAAGAAGTGGTGGCAACCGCCGAGCCTGGGGTAGCGGTAGAGGAAGTAGTCGTGATTGCCGAACTCGAGGCGGCGGTAGGCGAGATGGCTGCGATCGCCGAGCTCGAGGTAGCGGCGGGTGAGACATTCACGATCGCCGAGCCTGAGATGGCGGTAGGTGAGATGATCACCATTGCCGAGTTTGAAGTGGTGATGGGTAAGATGGCTACAGCCGCCGAGCCTGAGGTGATGATGGATGAGACGGGTACAGCCACTGAGCCCGAGGTAGTCACTCTTTCGCAAGAGTCGGGCACTGCCCTGATCGTTGCTCTTTCCGCTTGCGGCTCTTTGCCATCTCCTGGCGTCGCAAGCGTTACGACGGCTCTCGTAGAGTCAGGGGATGAGGCGACGGGAGGTGAGACCATCCCGATGGAAGAGGATGGAGCAGTTGCTGTATCAAGTGACGCCCTCATCGCGGTTCTGATCGGCGACTCATCAGGTAGATTTTGGGTCATTGCTTTTCTTTTTATTCTGCAATCATTTTCGATCTTTCCTGACAGTATTTATCTTGTTTCTAATGCAGGTGTGGCGAGCGTTGAGGTTGCGCTACCCGAGACAGTGCCATCAGCTACCGCTTTGACGGTGGCACCTCCTCTTCCCTCTCTCGTACCATCTCAGATGTTGGAAGGTGCAGATTCGTACCCATCAGTCTTATTTTTTTAGGCCGTATAACTTATGTACTGACGTTGCATTACTGCGTCCTTGCAGGAGTCCTTTTTGACCACCTGTATCAGGTGCTGCACCGACACTTCTCCTTCCTGTCAGAGATTAGTCCGCCTGGTGGTGTCGGTGAGTATCTTTTCTAAATGACGTCCTTTTTTAACGGGCAGTCACATTATTGCTAATCCTTCTTTGCATTGCTTGTAGCCTTACAAATTGAAGGAGAGGACAAGGGTATTGTTGCACCACCGGCACTCCTAGCTCTGCCCCTTGTTGCATCCGGTATAGTAGACTCTATTGTTCGTATACTTTTCTTTATTTCTTGAGCCGACATCTGATTGTGATTTGTTTTGTAGCGGTCACATCGATTCCAGCCCCTTTCGAGTCTCATATTATAATGCCGGCAGGGCCCTTTTCCAGATGTCCGTCCTCAAAAGGTGCTGTGACCAGTCTGCGTATGCTGAGCGAATACATCGAGAAGCTTGACGTGGAGGCTCCTACATCTGCCGCAGATTTCCCTGCCGAGGTCAATCCAATGCTGGCAACGCTTGTGAACTTCCATAATGAAGGCGTCGTCGAGTCTTGGGTTAATCATTGCACGAAGATTGAGGCCTGCCTGCATGAGTCTGAGCTTATGCGTCCTTCCCCTGAGATTCAGGCTTTGAACTTCCAGCGGGCCGCATGGGTCGAGCAGAGCGTGTCCTTCCTCCGCCATTTCGAACAAGAAGCGACCTTGAGGCGGAAGGAACGTGAGGAGGCTTCTGCTGAGTCTGTTCAATTACGTCCCAAGTCGAAGAGAACGCTGCACAACTGAGAGCCGTCTTTGACACCTTGCAGCACTATATCTCAGAAGGGCTCGTATTGAGACAGAAGCTCGACTCTATCGAGCGGGTTACACAGAGTCGCGAAGCTGCCCAACGGGAAATTGAAGAGAAGATTTCATCATGCTTGCAACAAAGGACTCGAATTGAAGCGGAGCTAACCGCGGTGGCTGATCAAGAAAAGGGGTTGAGGGAAGTGCGCGAGCGGCTGATCGGACCATTGAAAGCGCTTCCCTCTCAATAATTGTTTTTTGTACCATTTGTAATTTTGAATAAAATGTATTCATTCTTTTATTCATTCATATGATGTATTTTGTACTCAATTGAATTCATGAATAAAAGATACATTTCTTTTCGCAATGTCTTATGTTATTTCTTGCTTTCTTCTTTCTTTTGTTATCAGCATGTCAGCTTAGCAAACATAGCCGGCAGATGATAGGGTGAGCATCTTGTTTTGGCTTCTTCGAGGGGTAGTGATGGCTTAGGAAGAAGGTTCAGATCTGCTGCCTAAGACTTTTCAACTTCATGAGCCGTGAGGGTCTCATGAAGACTTTCTCCCTACGAGTCGAGAGGATCTCGTAGGTGTTTTTTCTCCTTAGGAGTCGTGAGGATTCCTAAGTGTGTTTTCCCTTATAAGTCGTAAGGATCTTATAAGAGAGTTTTCTTCCTTACGAATCGAGAGGACCCGTAAGTGTTTAGTGAGATTGACATGTAGATGACGTATTTCCGAGACGGGGTCATATGGATGACGTATTTCCGAGACGGGGTCATATGGATGACGTATTTCCGAAACGGGGTCATGTGGATGACATAGTTCCGTGACGGGGTCATATGGATGACGTATTTCCGTGACGGGGTTATATGGATGACGTATTTCCGTGACGGGGTCATGTACATGACGTATTTCCGTGACGGGGTCATATGGATGACGTATTTCCGAGACGGGGTTATATGGATGACGTATTTCCGTGACGGGGTCATATGGATGACGTATTTCCGAGACGGGGTCATGTACATGACGTATTTCCGTGACGGGGTCATATGGATGACGTATTTCCGAGATGGGGTCATGTGGATGACGTATTTCTGCGACGGGGTCATGTGGATGACGTATTTCCGCGAGCGACGGGGTCATGTGGATGACGTATTTCCACGACGGGGTCATGTGGATGACGTATTTCCGTGACGGGGTCATGTGGATGACGTATTTCCGAGACGGGGTCATGTGGATGACGTATTTCCGAGACGGGGTCATGTGGATGACGTATTTCCGCGACGGGGTCATGTGGATGACGTATTTCCGCGACGGGGTCATGTGGATGACGTATTTCCGAGACGGGGTCATGTGGATGACGTATTTCCGAGACGGGGTCATGTGGATGACGTATTTCCGAGACGGGGTCATGTGGATGACGTATTTCCGAGACGGGATCATGTGGATGACGTATTTCCGAGACGGGGTCATGTGGATGACGTATTTCCTAAACGGGGTCATGTGGATGACGTATTTCCGAGACGGGGTCATATGGATAACGTGTTTCCGCGACGGGGTCATTTGGATGACGTATTTCCGAGACAGGGTCATTTGGATGACGTATTTCCGAGACGGGGTTATGTGGATGACGTATTTCCGAAACGGGATCATGTGGATGACGTATTTCCGAGACGGGGTCATATAGATGACGTATTTCCGTGACGGGGTCATATGGATGACGTATTTCCGTGACGGGGTCATGTACATGACGTATTTCCGCGACGGGGTCATATGGATGACATTGTGTCTGTTGTAATGAGACGAATATTGAAGTGGTCTCTAGGTTGTCTGTGAACCGTTGAGATTTGGCTTCTTCTTCTGATGGAGCCTGGGGAGGGAAGGTGTGATTCCTTCTTTGTTTGCGCCTCTAGATTGTATACAGGGATTGATGTGATATCACCTGTAGGGCAAAAAGTTTCATTTTATATTTTTCTTTCCACGATGCTCTAGCATTTCAGCTTTTATATCGCGAAGGTCGCGATTTCCCAATCATTTCGGCTTTTATTTTATTTTTACTCGCTGCTTTTTATTGCGAGTTGCCCAATCATTTCGGCTATTTTGCATGCATACATCTTTATTTGCTGATTTTGTTTGCAAGTTGCCCAATCATTTGGGCTATTTCGTATGCATGTGTGGCTCGCTAGCTTCTTTGCTGCAAGTTTGGAGTTAGACACCGATTTCGGCATCAGCACCGCTACAACTGGGACATTGTCAGGAGCGAATCATCATTTGCCTCCGTCGATGTCGAACAAAGGTGGCTTAGAGAACAGGGTTAGGATCCTGTCGACTAAGGCTTTTGACTTCATGAGCCGTAAGGGTCTCATGAAGATATTTCTCCCTATGAGTCGTGAGGAACCCGTAGGTGCGTTTTCTCCTTAGGAATCGTGAGGATTCCTAAGTGTGTGTTCTCTTATAAGT
Source organism: Agapanthus africanus (assembly GCA_030015575.1). NCBI lineage: Eukaryota > Viridiplantae > Streptophyta > Magnoliopsida > Asparagales > Amaryllidaceae > Agapanthus > Agapanthus africanus. The sequence continues at coordinate 421,553,509 of JASDDO010000010.1, read as the reverse complement.
CGTAAGGATCTTACAAGAGTGTTTTCTCCTTATAAGTCGAAAAGACTTCCAAGGGTTGTTCACCGTGCAGACATATCCCTAGTCACGGATGGGACTTTGTTAGGGAAATGTTTATTCGCACCCGTGGATTGTATACAAGGGTCAGCGTTGAGCCACTTGTAGGGCAGCATTGGAGGTTGTGGTGGTCGCTTAAGAACAGGTTCAGATCCCTGTAGCTTAAGACTTTTGAATCTTATGAACCGTGAGGGTCTCATAAGAGAGTTCTCCTTACGAGTCGTGAGGATCTCGCAAGTGTAATTTCTCCTTAGGAATCGTAGGGATCCCTAAGTGTGTTGCTCCCTTGTGAGTCGTAAGGATCTCACGCCGGTGATTTCTCCTCACAAGGTCGAGAGGACCCTGCAAGTGTCTTTTAACGAGGTTGTGCCCTTTCGAGTTTTCACAAAACTCGCCGGTAACCCTGTTGTTTTTACTCACAGAGCCCTTTCGGGTTTTCATCCGTGCCCTTTTCGCTTATGGACATACCGTTTTTCCTTTTTTCTCTCTTTTTTTATTATTCTTCTTTTTTTTGTATCAGCCTTGGGATGCTGCAGTCCACAGTAGTTTATCGACGTCTCGGTCAACAGCTAGTTTTAGGACATAGTGGTCATTCGTTAGTTTAAGGACGTTTCGGTCCGCTGTTAGTTTAAGGACGTTTCGGTCCGCCGTTAGTTTAAAGACGTTTCGGTCCGCTGTTAGTTTAAGGACATTTCGGTCCGCTGGCTGGTTACTACTTATAGAGTTTGGGCTTAGGAAGATAGCGAGCGGACATAGTCATCGTCATCTATCATTAACCTAGGCCGTGACTCGTCAGGCGTAGTATTTCTTTAGGAAGCGACCATTTATTGGCCTGAAAGGTCTTTCACCATGCATGTCCATGAGTAGATAAGCTCCACCATGGTAGACCTTGTCTATGATATACGGGCCTTCATAGTTCGCCTTGGCGGAATGTCCTCGGCCTAGTTAACCTTTTATATGAGCACATCATCTTTGCTTTATAAGCCTCCAGATTTTGTTGCGCTATGAGCCGGGTTTCATCAAGGGCATCGAGTTACTCAAGCCGAAGGTGAGTATTCTCTTCGTCCGTTAGTTCGTAGTGAACTGCCACTTATAGAGAGGGTAGCTCTATCTCGAGGGGGAGTAGCGCCTCTGTATCGAATACCAATGCGTACGGTGTTGTGTTTGTGGCCGTTTTGAACGTAGTTCGATATGCCCAGAGAGCTTCATGCAGTCTCTCATACCAGTCCTTCTTATTTCGAGACACCGTCTTTTTCACGATCTTCGTCAAGGTCTTGTTAAAAGCCTCAGCTAAACCGTTAGCTCGGGGATTATAGACTGAGGAATATCTCCAATCTATGTTATGCTGTTGTGCGAAGCGGATGATCTTGTGGCTTCTATAGGCTAGCCCGTTATCGGAGATAATCCGTCATGGAGTTCCAAACCGATAAATGACGCGTGTCTTGAAGAAATGGAGGATATTCTCCGTTTTCACTTCCTTTAGCGGTACTGCTTCTGCCCATTTGGAGAAGTAATCAGTTGTCGCCAAAATAAATCGATTTCCTCTGGACGATGCTGGTTCGATGAGGCCGATTATGTCAGTCCCCCACATTTCGAACGGCCAGCTAGCCACTGTTGGATGTAGTGGATTTGGATGCTGATGGATAAAGTCCCCGTGAATCTGGCACGAATGGCACTGCTTTGCGTATTCGAGGCAGTCTTGGATCATCGTAGGCCAATAATAACCCATCCATTTGATCTTCAGCTTCATCTTCGGGCTGGCTTGGTGAGAACCGCAGTGTCCGTCGTGAGTTTCTTGGACGACTCTCTTTGCCTCTTCAGGTCCCAGGCATCTTAACCACAAAGAATCGAACGATCTCTTATACAGAGTATCATTAATAAAGGCGAAAGATAGAGCTCGCTTCATGAGCTGATGTTTCGAGGACGTATCTTCAGGTGTTCGACGGGATTTCAAATAATCTATAAAGACTTCTCTCCAATCCGTAACCTTTTCCTGGTCTTTTATTTGCAGAGTCATTTGCTCGGTCGCTCCCTTTTCTGACAATTTCGGCGATAGTTCTGTTGGTGAGAGAACCCAACGGCTTCGCACAACGATCCTCACGTCATCGAGGTTTTCGTCAGCCAGTTCTTTAGCGAGCTTGGCTAATGCATCCGCTTTACTATTTTCTGCACGCGGTATGCTTTCCAAGGTGTAGGAAGGAATTTGAGTCAGCAGTCGCTGTACTCTCTCGCTATACTTCACCAGCTCTGGTTTGCATGTTTGGTAGTCGCCGTTTATTTGACTAACGACCAGCTGGGAGTCTCCGTATATGAGGAGGTTTTCAATTCCCGTGTCGATAGCGATCTCAAGACCTGCTATTAAATCTTTGTATTCGGCTTCATTGTTTGTCCTCGGCTCTATTAAGGAGAAGGCAAAGCGCATTATCCCTCCTTGTGGAGTTACGAAGATGAGGCCTACCCTGATTTGATTATGGGCGTGCTTTGTTTGCGCTTCTTCATGGAAGATGCTCCATCGAAGTAAAGTTCCCACTGGGTATCAACCCCATCGATCATGTCAAACGCTTGTTCGTCTGGCAATTCGCAGTTCAAAGGAGAATCAGCAGGTATCGGATGCTCAGCAAGGAAGTCTGCGATGGCCTAGCCTTTCACCGCCTTAAGAGGCTGATAAGTTATCGAGAACTCCATCAAGAGCAAGGCCCATTTAGCGAGCCGCCCCGTCAATATGGCCTTTGACATCAAATACTTGAGAGGATCCACCTTTGATATGAGATGGACCTTATGTGCCAACGCATAGTGTCTGAGCTTCGTTATTGCGAAGATCAACGCCAGGCAGTGTTTTTCGATGGGGGAGTAATTGCTTTCTGCCCCCAGTAGAACTTGACTTGGATAATAAAGGGCTCTCTCCTTCCCTTGGTCGTTCTCCTGTGCCCATAATGCGCCTAAGGAACCTTCAAGGGCGGTTGTATACAGAATGATAGGTTTTCCTTTAACGGGAGTGGCCAATACTGGCGGATTCTGCAGGTATTGCTTGATTTAGTCCAGTGCATTTTGGCATTTGCAATCCCAGACGAAAGGGGTTTCCTTCTTCATCAGGTGACTATAAGGACGACACTTGCCTTAGAGATTGGCTATAAATCGCCGGATATACGCGAGCTTTCCTTTGAGAGACCGTAGTTGTTTGAGAGTCCTTGGCGGAGGCATTTCCATGATCGTCTTGATCTTTGACGGATCTATCTCGATGCCTCGGTGTCGGATGTTGAATCCTAGGAATTTTCCCGATGAAACTCCGAACGCGCATTTGAGAGGGTTCATCTTCAAGTTGTATTACCGAAGGTGCTGAAACACGATCTTCAGATGCTCTAAATGTTCCTCGTATGATTTGCTTTTAACCACGAGGTCGTCGATATAACATTCGACAATTTCATATATGAGGTCATCGAAGATCTTCGTCATGGCCCTCTGGTAGGTGGCACCGGCGTTCTTTAGACCGAAGGGCGTCACCTTGTAGCAGAATATGCCCAAAGGGGTCCGGAAAGCAGTATGTTTCTGGTCTTCGGGATGCATCTTTATCTGATTATTTCTTGATGAGCCGTCCATGAAGGAGAAAACTTCGTGAGTGGACGTGTTATCTATCATCAGCTCAGTGACTGGTACTGGGAAGTCATCCTTCGGGCAGGCTTTATTGAGATCCCGAAAGTCCACACATATATGCACCGTCCCATTTTTCTTCATCACTGGGATGATGTTGGCAATCCAGTCAGGATATTGGACCTCCTGGATGAAGCCGGAGTCGATTAGCTACTTGACCTCGGCGTTGATGCTCATCTCAAGCTCGAGCCGCATTCTCTTCGGTGCCTGTTTGATCGGCTTGACGTCCGGAGATATCGCCAATTTGTGTACAGCAATCTCTGGATCTAGTCCTGGCATCTCGGAATAGTTCTATGCGAAACAATCTTTATGCTGCATGAGCATGTCCTTTAGCGTAGCCACCCTTTCTTCAGACAACAGCTCACTGACGAACGTCGGCCGCGGGTCACTTGCCGTCCCCAAATCAATTTTCTTGAGGTTATCTGCAGTGGTATGTATTCCATCTTCTACCTCTTTTGGCGCCGGTGGAAACTCTGAGATGACCTCGCCATCATCGTTTTCGAAGCACCAGGAGAGGTCATCCACATTCTCGGGCTCTTCTTCTGACAGCGTTATCACGTGGCAGGTACGAGATCACTTCCAAGATCGATGTTGATCTGGTTCTGCTCTCGTGTCTTCGGTTCATACTTCTGCGGCGGGGTTATTCTCCAACTGCTAGATAGAGCGAACCTGCCTTGTTGATATTGGTCTTTGACCCAATTCTTGAATGTGAAGCAGTCTTCGAGAGGAAGTCCTATTGCCCTGTGATAGGAGAAATAGTCCGGGTGAGAGACTTTGCCTGCTTGCTCGGGGTGCTTGGACTCCGGGAAGGTAATCATTCGATGTTTTATGGAAAGGTCAAGTATCTTCTGTGTTTTATCCTGGGGAAAAGAGTATGCTCGACCCATCTTCTTTATAAGAGACGAATCCTGGTTGCTCGATTCCCGATCACGTGGCTTCTTGGATCCGCTTTGTCGCTGTCGAATGCCTTTCCCGTTCTTCGGTTTATTTCTGCCTCTTCTTTGGGCCTTTTGTACAACGGATTGGCAAGGAGGAGCATTTTCATTTTTCACAGCTTGTTGAAGGAGGCGCTGCGTCCTGGCTTTCTCGTGGATGGCCATTTCGCGATTATGATCGTCTCAAATCTTTTGACCCGCTTCCCTTATAAGTTTGTCCATCTGTTCTTCGAACGACGGACTTGGCATTTTCACGGCGGGAGTTCGTGCTGGTTCAGGGTTAGCATCTTCCCATAGAGCATCTCCTTCTTCATCAAAGTCATGTATGACATAGCAGTCGCAGAGTAGCTCCCGTTTCTTGGATTGAATATGCCCAAGCCCGGTCGTTTCCATTCTCCCGTTGGGCAAATTTCGTTGAGTTCCGAGAACGTTCCAGATCCTGTTATAGAACCGTGCTTGTCGCGCAGTTTGCTTAAGGGGTATACCTTGGCATCTCAAGAGTCTCTTTAGTCCGTCTGTGTAATATCTGGGCAAACGGATGGGCTGGAGCCTGTCAAGTGTAGAATCCGCGCCATGCCAGATTTCTTTCTCCACTTTGGTTTCCCCGGATCGGTAGAATAGGATCGCCTTTTCACCTTTTCGCGTGGGAGGGACGTAGAATGTCTGCAGTTCTTCCACACTGTAGGTATCTAGCGCATCTAGTTCTTTATGATACTTGGACGGAACCATGGCAACTTGCAAACTTTGATCTTCATCAGCGAAGGTTTGTATTGATGGCCGTGCAGAGAATACGGCATTGACCTCATCTTCCGAGTCACTGCCGAAGATCAACATAGGAGTGGACGGTCCTGGCTTGTTGCACTAGGATGGACCTGAGTAAACTATTTCTTCTTCCTCCTCGGTATCACACCCGAAGACCGAAATAGTAGTGATAGCTTTGTTCTTCGGTTTGTGACATCTTTCCGTGTCCTCGAAATCCGGTAAGAAGTATTTTGCATCTTCATACTTTCGGACTTCGTTCACGGAGAATGGGTTCAGCTCTCCTGTTACGGTATACTCGAGACCATCTTTGAAATATTTCACACACTGATGTTGTGTAGAAGGGACGATGTTGTACTCGTGTAACCAGGGCCAGCCGAGCAAAGCATTGTAGCATGTCTTGGCGTCAATGACGTGAAACTTAATGTCCGTGACAAGCAGCCCAAAGCATAGTGTCAATATCACAGACCCAAATGTCCGTGATGATTGAGATTCGAACCTGGATATGGTGATTTTGTCGCGAGCGAGGTGCTGAACGCTCATGCAGATTTCCTTTAGCACCCTTACGTTAAGGAGGTTGACGGAGGACCCATTGTCGACCAGGATTTTACCTATCTTGATTTCATGACAGTATCCGGAGACATATAGGGGACAGTTGTGCTCGCATGTCCCAAGGAGGAGATCTTCATTGCAGAAGGTGATATCGGCTGTGTGTACTTCTTCCAGCCCGTCCTTCATCTTTTCTTCGGCGAGGAAAGCTTGGAATTGCTCGGGTTCCTGTAGTGCCTTGATTAAAGAATCTCTTGCTTCTTTGGATAACAGAAGGGCGTCGAGAATGCTTAACTGCGAAGGTAGCTTTCTCAAGTGTGGCAGAACGTTGTATTCCACCTTACTTTTCTTTGGCGGGTCCTTGGCTATCAGCTCTTTGATGGCTTGGTCATCAAGGATGATATCCTTAGGGACTTTTTCATTTCCCTTATCTTTTCTATTTGACCCAATGTTCTAGGGCCCAAGATTCTTTTCGGACAGCGTGCGATTACGCAGCTGAATGTTCTCGCAGTTCTTTGGTTCTTCCTCTTTTCCCGAGGTGGATTCTTTGAAGAGAGGGCCAAGAGCTATTTCTTCATCAGAATCGCTCCCAAAGGTGAGAACTTACGATCCCCCATAGTCAACCATGTGGCAGTTGCCGGAAGTTCTTTTATGCTCCTCGGTCGTATTTCTTCGCTCCCGACGAGCTTTGCGTTTCATCCGCTTGAAATGTTGCCGGTGAGCAACATATCCCTGCCGCCATCTTTTAAAAGCGTTGCACTCCTCGGTGGGGTGCGCAATCTTTCGATGAAAGCAATAGCTAGGATGTGTTTCCGCTTTACCAAGAACGTTTCCTTCGAAGGGTGGCAGCTTCATTCCCATCGATATGGCTTTAGCGAACCTTTTCCTCATCTTAAACCTGTTTTTATTTGCGACGGATGTACTTTGATCTGGCGAGAGTGTTTCAACTCTTTTGTCCAGTCGTCGGTGTTTGGCTTTTTCAAATATGACCATCTCGCGCTCCCGATCAGCTTTGCTTTTCGAAAGAGCTTCGTTCAGGAATGCATCAATCATTTCGTCTGATGGCCCTAGAAGTTCTGGTTCAGGATTTTCCCCCAGTTTCTTTGTGCAAGGAGCTTCTTCATCGTCTATCGACGAGTGAGAGATCACATGGCAGCTTGCTACATAACCTTCAGAATCATCTGACGAGTCTCCTCCATCATTTCCGTCTTCAAGGACGTGGCTGAGGAACTTTTGGAGCGTGATTGGAGTCCGCACCTTCTGGTTATACTCTTCCAACGCGTCGATCTGTTTTTGCAGGTCCGTGTGCTTGTCGCCAGGCTTCACGGGCTTTTTGGTCTTCTTCTTCTTTTTCGAAGACTTTGACGGCTGGATGTGAGCGCTTTGCCTATCACTACTAATCTTCGGAGTTGGGCGCGGCTTCAGCACTCTTTCGATGATCTCAGGTTCCAGTGGATTCTTCCACCTAATTGCCGGACATGTGTGGAGATCCTTCAGCATTCTTTTCATCTTGGCTGAAAGAGCAACCTCCCATGGAGCTTCTTCTACAAAAGAGCATGAGGCCTCCAGTGTATCCGTCTTCTTGTGAGTGTGTGGCCGAGGCAGGTTCACCTTCCAATTCTCAGATAATATGAATTTGCCCTGCTGGTATAGATCTTCTATCCAGCTTTTGAAGATGTAACAATTCTCGATCGGATGGCCCAACATTCAGTGATAAGGGCAATAGTTAGGATTGCTAATGTCGCTGGGTTGCGCTGGGCGCCTTGGCTCCGGCAGATTGATGACCCTGTTGCGCAGTGCAAGCTCGAATAACCTCTTCGTCTTGTCTCGAGGGAACGAGTAAGGGCGTCCCATTTTATCTTCGAGAGATCGAGTTCTGTTATTTTGGCGATCAACTGGTCTCAAGCCGCTGGGCTGCTGTTGAGCATTGGCGACGACGATCGCTTTCCCCTTTCCCTTCTCATTTTGAGAGTCTGGCTTTGGAGGAGACGGTCTATGACCCATCTAGTCCATTTGGGCCAACTTGTCAATCAAGGCCTGGAAAGTAGTCGGCTTGAAAAACATCATGAACTGGGAGATAGTCGCCTGTGGATCAAGAGTGCCCACGAACATGCCCACCGCCGGTGCTTCTTCGATGTGCTGTTCGCATTTCGACCACAGATTCCGCAATGGTATTGCGTATTGAACCCATGTCTCTCCAGGTTTCACCCTGGCATTGATCAATGCCGTTATTAGGGTGCGTTCACTAGCACTCGCGAATCGCTGGGTGAATAATAGCTCCATTTCTGCGAAAGTCTTGACGTAGTCGTTTGGAAGTTCAAAGTACCATTCGAATGCTGTCTCCGATAAGATGCCAACAAACTGACGGAGCAAAAGTTTATCATCACTCCCGGTGTTGCCGCAAAGAGCCCTGAACTGAGCGACATGTTGGTGGGGATTGCCCGTCCCTTTGTATACATGAAATTTAGGGATCATATATCCTGGTGGGTACTTTATTTGGTCATACCAGCCTGGATATGGTCGCCCAGTTTTAACAACCTGGCCGGCTGCTTCATTCACCTGGTGAGGTCGTATTTGCTGAGCAATATAGTCATCTAGAACGGCCTTGGAAATGGTTTCCTCTTTGGCTACTGAAAGAGCCGGAGGAGGGTTCGATGTCTCCCCTCTGTCGTCTTCAATGATGATAAGAGGGTCTTCAACTGGAGGTTCTAGTTGTAACATCATCCCGACCATATCTTGGAAGAGAAGCGCTATTCGTTTTATATTAGCCATTTGTTCTGCTGCTTCTCTGTCCTTATTTTTGAGGACTCTGCGGAGGAAGTCAGCATCGGTTTCTTGTTCATGACGCTGCTCTGATGATGCCTTCGGGCTTTCTTTTGGCCCGGTGAGTGCGGCCATTTGCGTCAGCATTTCCTGAAGCTACTGTTGCTGCTCCTAGGCTTTTGTCACGGATCGGGTGAGCGGTCGGTGACCTGTAGAAGCGCGGCTTTCCTCTTTTCCGAAAGCCATATAAACAGTATGCACGATTATACCCCCAGACTTAGGGCGTTTGGGCTCAGCGTCTTTATGGTCTGCCGTAGTCACAGGGGCTTTCTCTGGCCTCCTTTTCTTTTGAGCAGTTGACGTTGAGGGGGCCATTACGTCGGGCATCTAGGTAGTTGTCGTCCTTTGTGGCTTAACAGGACGGTTCTCTTCCTGTTGAACCTACACTTTTTTCTGTCGGCGAGGGTAATCTTGATCAATTACTGGGTCCTGAACCCGTCGCCAGACTTTGTAAACTTTGGAGGACAGCCGCTGAGAGGACCGCTCCGGCTTCATTTTTGTAACATTCTCCACGGGTGGGGAGATATTTTCAGTACGGCGGTAGGAGAGTTCTTGCGCACCTTGTTCAGCAATTCAAAGCTGTTCTCAGTTGGAACAGCAGCATCGATCTCCACCGTTGGAGCTGGTGGAGTAAATACAGCTGGAGAGCAGCCCCCAGCCTTCCGTACTCGGCGCTAGTGACGACTGCGAGCATGTCGCGCAGATAGGATTGTTTCAGCTTGAGGGGTGACTTCGTCATGCCCCTATTCTGGTGAGGCGATGCTGGTACCGGCCTCTTGAAGACCGACGTCCGTCGAGCAGCAGTGTCTAACCTGTCAAAAACAGACCTCTAGACAGGGGAAGTAGCTTTGAGGACTTCGACTGGAGCGGGAGCCGAAATAGTCAGTCTTGTGAAGACCGACCCTTTGGCAGGAGAAGCCGCCTTGACGACTTCGAAAGCAGGGATGGCTATCCTTTTTGGGACAACCCTTTCTGGAATTGCAGGCTTCATCTTGGGCCCACATGAGCTTTGGCCCAATCTGGCGAAGACTGAGGCGCTGGAGTTGGACGACCCATCGGGGGCGGCCGCTGTAGTTGCAAGCCGATCAAAGACCGACTTCTTGGGAGCTTCTTGTTTTGGTATAGGAGCGCTGAAGCTCGTTGGCGGGAGCATGGTCCCAAAAAACAATCCAGTGGTGGCCTGAGTGACCTGTTCCACCGGCATCGTGAACAGGGAGGCCGGTTGGGCCAGTAAGCTATACCTCCAGATGAGGCGGAACGTGAGTTGCAGTTGCAGCTGGAACACTTCACGCAAGTATACGCCATTGATGTTTTGTTTTCTGCGCCAAGCGAGAAACCAAATCTAAGTACCTCGAACCCAAGGGCAACCATATCAAACCGCGATTCGTTCACGAACACGACACACGAAGTGTGGAGTGGAAAGAGGAAAAGGTCCCACCGGGCATGTCAGAATCTGTTCCCCACCGAAACACGGAGACGTGACCGCGCGGGTCCGTCTTGCCTGAATTTCGGGGAATATGCTAATTGGTGCTATCCGTCCACCTTTCCGAAGACGCCAAGTTGATTTTTGACACCGTATATCTAAGGTTTAAACAGATGCAGCCGATGTAGCAGACTTCATCGGATTCCCCCTCATTTGAGGGGCTTTTGATTGTGGGGACGCTCTTCTCTGCAGGCGCAAGCCCCTGCAGTTAATTACGCTACCGCATCGCGGTAACAACTTTCTCCTTCTCCAGATGGTCACTTCGTGTTGTGTGTGTTTGTTTTGTTTTTGGTTGCCCGTGGATTGTATACGGAAACTAATTTATGTTGTCGCCCGTAGGGCGTGGATTAGCCCAAATCCGTATTTTCTTAGATTTGGGTTTGGGGGTTGGGTTTAAGGATACGTTAGGCTCATTTGAGACTAAGATCAACTTAAACGTATGTTAATGAAACATTAGTCTAATTTTTAGACCAAGATCAACTTAACAGGATCGTTTAGATCCAACAAGAGAGCAATTGAGCTCTATTGTTTAGTTTAGGGACATTGCGGTCGATTACCAGTTTAAGGACATGGTGGTCCAATGTTAGTTTAAGGACATCTCAGTCCAAGGTTAAGGACATCATAGTCCGTGGGTTTACAGAGACCCCACAGTCCGAGATTAGGGACATCGTAGTCCATGAGTTTAAGAACCCCACAGTCCGTAGTTTAAAGACATCGTAGTCTATGAAGTTTAAGGACATCGTAGTCCGTGAAATGTGTGGTTGTCGGGACCCGTCATCTCTCTGAAGACGTTGAAGGATTACAATGACAGATATCAGAAGAGTAAAGAGATGTACCCTTGAACCGGTGTGAGTTGGTTGAAGGATCTGTAGTCCAGTTTGGGACTGAGATCTGTTAAATATTCGTGAGCAGATAGGCTCAGTTCAATATAAGTTGAGGACTTATGGCCAATATTGGGCTTAGTCCAATAAGATTAAAATGTTTAACATTTTATTGTTCTGGGTTGTTGAGCATTTATTTGGGCTTGGCCCTTTTAATAACACTTCACATTAGATCCTGACATTTTTTTTGTCTTGTATTGAATGCATAGCATTCATCCGAACAATGTGTGTTCTGACAGCACGCCACATAGCGCGCCAGGTGCTTTGCGCCAATTAAAGAGCGCATTGCGCTTCTGCCAAGTAGCGCACACGAAAAGGACACGTGTCGCACTTGGCGCTAAGCGCCAGATGATGGGTGCATTGCGCCAGTTTATGAGTGCATTGAGCTTTCAATTTATGAGCGCGTTGCGCTAGTTTAGTGGCGCACAAGTGAGTGCCACGTGGCGCGCTTGGCGCTGAGCGCCAGCCCATGAGCGCAGTGCGCTGTTTCAGAAGCGCAAAGCACAAGTTGCATATGTGATTGACGCGTGGCACGTTTTGGCGCTGAGCGCCAGTATAAGGAGCGCAGAAGCGCAGTTCAAGAGTGCAAGACACTTTTCAACAGCGCAAAGCGCATTTGATCAAATTTATGATCTGTGAACAAATATATGTTCCTTTTAAAAGAGGCTTTGCCTCAAGATTCAAGAACAACTGTTCTTATTTTTGGAAAGGCTTTGCCTTTGTAGATCAATGATCTGTGAATGAAGTAAATACTTTTTTTGTTTTTATGGTGAGATCTTTAGATCTCTTTTTATAAAAGACCATGGTCTTTTATAGATTTATGATCTTTTAAGAAGATAATTCTTCTGTTTTAATGACATGATTTCATCTCTTTTTGCAAGAATCATTCTTTTTACCTTGAAGAAATGATCTTCTTTCAAAAGCTTGCTCTCTTTCTTTTAAGTTTTCTCAAAATTTGTAGGGGGTTTTTTCTATCTCAGACTTGAAGTCTTGGGGCCTTTATATAAGGAAAATTGATTTGTTAAATCAGTTAAAGAGATCTTTCTCTGATTGATTTAGGAATGTTTCCCCGGCGTTGGATCTTTGATCCTAGGCTTTCTGTTTTACAGAAGGCAATCTTCTTGGTTTTAATAAGATTGGAAAGATCTTTCCATAACAGAATTTTAATTCTGATTAATTAATGATTTATCATTATTATTAGATCTTTTGATCTAACGGTGGGGAATTTTATAATTCCAGAGCTGGCGCACCTGTGCTTTACACGTGGTGCGCTGTTTAGAGCGCAGTGTACTTTGCGCTAGCGTACCTACGTTTGACACGTGGTGCGCAGTGCAGAGCGCAGCACAGCCTGCGTTAACGCACCCGTGTTTGACACGTGGCGCGCAGCGCGCCTAGCGCTGGATCTAAAGCGTTGCTTCAATTTTTGAATTTTGAATTTTAAAACAGAGCTTTGCTTTGGTTGGGGGTGCGCTGCCTAGGGCGCAGCGTTCCTGGCGCTAGCGCATCTGTGTTTGACACGTGGCGCACAGCGCGCCTAGCGCTGAATCTGAAGCGTTGCTTCAATTTTTAAATTTTGAATTTTAAAACAAAGCTTTGCTCTGATTGGGGGTGCGCTGCCTACGGCGGAGCGCACCTGGCGCTAGCGCATCTGTGTTTGACACGTGGAGCACAGCGCGCCTAGTGCTGAATCTGAAGGGTTGCTTCAATTTTTAAATTTTGAATTTTAAAACAGAGCTTTGCTCTGATTGGGGGAAACAAATGCCCCCCACCGTTGCGCTCACCTGGCACACACGTGAGTGCAGCAGTGACAGCATCTGAGCCCTTGGATCAACTCAGAAGTTGAAGAGGAGGTTCAATGCTTATAAATAGGACCTTTGGTCCCTTAGATGATTTTCATCTTCTTCGAGAATTTTTATTCAGAGCATCGGTGTTCAGTTTAAGAACTTTTCAAGAGTCAGAACTCTATTAAAACTTAGGTAAAGTTTAAATTTTTTTAAATAAATTAGGGTTTCACCCATTAATCAGAGCCTTGCTCTTCATAGATCTTTGATCTAAAGAAAACCCATTTAGGGTTTCTTTAACAGAGATTTGCTCTCATGAACCCATAGATCTAAAGAGATCTTTTCTTGGGGTTTCTTAACCCATGAATCAAAGCTCTGCTCTTTGGATAACATGTAAATTTCTTAATCTTTGATGAAGAACTCTTAAGATTTTTTTTTATGGATTTTGAAGATCCTAGAATTTTTAATTCATAAAAAAATTAATTTTAATTAATTCTTTTCTGATGGATTTTTCCATCATCATTACAGAGCCAGGCTCTTAAGGAATTTTATTCCTTCATGATCAGAGTTTGACAAGTGTCACTCTGTCATAGAGCAAAGAGAGATTTTCTCCTTTTCCCGAGGGATGTCTCATTTAATGAGAATTTTCCTGAGGATTTCCTCATTTAATTAACAGTTTCATCCAATGATGAGGCTGTTTTATTAATTGATGCATTGTCATCTAGATTTTGTGGGTCCCCCTTTGGTCCCCTTTCCACTGCATTGCAGTGTGATACAAATTTTAATGTACCGAGTGTGAAAATTTAAATTAAATTATAGCACTGGCAATTGACTTTTGTCCCCTTTTTTTGCAGGCGACATGTCTTTCGATACTACGTTTCCATTCATCCGTTCAGAGGGAGGATTCCCTGAGGCACCTGTGGACCGGGAGGTTCTCGCGCTCATCAAATACCGTGACCCGGAAGAAAAAAATCTTCACTTGTGGGGTAGATGGTACGACCAGATTATCAGAGGTCGTCAAAGCTTCTCTTGTGCGACGCCGTCGGAGCCTATCTCGGTGATCCCGAATGCGGATGCACCCCCGGTGAACTATGTCGTGGAGGTGGTTAATTGGACTTCGGAGGGACTTCTTCAACCTTCGATCGCTGCAGTACCCATGCAGCCGCCGGCGGGTTTGGATACCCTGGGGCGGCGCATATGCCAGGGCGAGTCGTGCCCTTGGGGACAGCCCTACAACATCGGGCTAACTCCCCGTCATCCGGCCGGGTACTTGCAGTGGGCCCGGTACATCTTGTCGGCGAAGAAATCGCAGCTGTTGAGGCTTGGGCTATACCCTGCAGTCTACGCTTCGTTGTTCCAATATTCTGCACCTCCCACATGGTGGATTAAGGCGTTCTTGGAGCAATGGAACATCCCGACCCATACCTTCCTTCTACTGGACAGAGAGGTCTCTATTTCCTTGGAAGAATTCGCCGAGGTTTCTGGTCTACCGGTCAGGGGGGAGCACTATGAGGAGCTACTTCCTCCAGATGAATACGTTTTTGCTACCAAGCCAGTGGTAATAGGCCTCACGCCAGAGAACGGCATTCAGCACCGGTTCCCCATCCTGATAAAGGTGTTGAACCTGTACGAGAGCCTCTAACTTGGATTCGGAGGCCGGGGGGTCAGTTTTGCGGACTTCATTGCCCGGTTTCTTCGCCCGGAGATTTTTTCGTGACGAGGAAAAAAGTTGATCCCTTCGGCTTTGGCTTGGATCGTCAGCTGGTACTGGAAGCTGATCAGAAGGGCTTCTTTCTTCCTGACGCTGCGATCATCCCTCGGTCAGAAATCACCGCTCCGGGCATTGACGAGGAGGCGTTCTTTCTTGGGTTTCTTAGGCTATGGTTGAGCTGGTTCGCGCTCCCTATGCATCCTCATTACATGAGGCCTTCTGTCTTCTACCCCGCGCATCGCATGGTTGCCGGAATTCAAGTGGCCATCGGGATCGCCGGGTTAGCCCACTTATACCACGGTCTTAGCGTAGCGGCGGATACCACTGAACCGGGGGTGCATCCTGCCAACTTCCCGATGCATTACTTCACTTCATGGATGGAGATGCACGTGCTTGGGGTCTTCAGCATTCACAAGAGACCTTCGTTTTATGAGAGATGCAAGTTCCCTCGGATTATGCGGCTGGTTGACGCCTCCATCGTGAGTCCGTCACAGCGGGAAGGTAGGGGCTTGCTCCTTTGTCCGCGCACGGTCGGAGATGGTATGTCTTTCACGGACAAAGTCTTGACCATCGGTCAGGAAACTTCCAAGGCGGTGCTGTCACTGCAAGACATTTTTAAGGACGGGGCATCTGTGTTGAAAGCCTGGGAGATTCTCTATTTGTACTCCATCAGGCCGGGCTTTCTTGTATTCAGGAAAAATGATGCGGCGCTATTCATGAGATACAATCCCCATCATTTTGCCCAGCAGCTGAGTTATAATCAAGGAGTCCCGCTGGGGGCTTTCTTGGCAGAACCCGTTGCCACTGAAGAGGGAATGTGGGGCGTGCTGCATCATTTCATGCGCTAAAATACGGGATCTCACTTCTTTATCAGTGAACCGAGTTCCGTCTCGAGGGCCCTTAACGTATACGTGGCCTGGTATCAACATCCAACGGGTGCTGTTATCAGGGAAGAGAAGCGGCTGCTACTTGACCGCAAGGGTGCACCCCCTGCTAGTGACCGAAACCTTCCTTTGAAGCGACGGACCATTGTCATTCCTCCGCTAAGAGGAGCTGCCGTGATTGAAGTCCCCGAGGACAGGCCTGAGCTACCGGTGCCCCGTGCTCCCGTGGAGACGGTGGATGTACCACCGGTGCCCCGTGCTCCCGTGCGGACGGTAAATGTAGCTTCCCCCGAATCTGGCATGGGCTCAGATATCGGGACTCGTCGCCCTAAAGTGCCTATTAAGCGTAAGCTAGTGCTTGCTGCGACTGGAGCTCGTGCGCAAAAGAGGAAGAAGAAGTCGGTCCTTTCTTTAGATGTTGTACTTGGCCTGGAGCCTCATGCTTCTTATAACAAGGGCCTGAGCAAATATGGGACCAACGAAGGTCTCTTCATAACGCCAGAAGATACTGATCTCAAGGCTGCTATTGCAGCTTCTGTGCGATCCGCAAGCCACCAAGCGGAAATAGCCACCCTCGTGCAATCAAGTAAACATTAGTCGCACCTTGTTATTGCATTATATCTTTATCTTTATTATCATGTCTTGACTGACATTTTTCTTTCTGTAACAGGCTTTACTACTGAAGGGGCTCTGGCGGCTTCCCTTAGGACCTTTGAAGAGGAGGATAGAAATCGCACCTTGTTGGGCATAGGTATGTCTCGGCTCATTGCATCTTCATTCTCCTTTCTTATGGACAATCTAACCCCTTCTTTATCTTATCGCAGGGACCACAATGCCAATCCTGCAGGGTGATGCGGAGATTCTTCCCGGGCCAGCCACCGAAGTCCCGGCCTCTTCGGCACTGCCGAAAGTGGCCTTACTCAAACGATCGATGACGGAAGCTATAACGGCTCCAGAGGTAACCCTTGGCACGGATGACGACGTCCTATTAATGGAAGCGTCCAGAAGATCCACTTTGACGGCCCGGGAGGAAAGGAAGCGCCGAATGCGCGCGGCAAGGGAGCGTAGTGCTGCCTTAGCCACGGGTGCGGGTTCGAGCACCGCTACCCCTGCCCCTACTCTTTCAGAGGAATCCCCGGCTGCCTTGTCCACTGCCTATAGACGGGCAGCAGGTGTGGCTCGGGAAGTGGTCGGAAGACCAACTCAAGGTAATGTGACATGGGGTTCCGTTGTTAAAGTTTTAAATATCAATTCTCATATATCTTACCTTGCAGGGCCGAGTCTTACCGAAGAAGTGGCGGCAACCGCTGAGCCTGGGGTAGCGGTAGAGGAGGTAGTCGTGATTTCCAAACCCGAGTCGGCGGTAGGCGAGATGGCTGCGATCGCCGAGCTCGAGGTAGCGGCGGGTGAGACAGTCACGATCGCCGAGCCTGAGATGGCGGTAGATGAGATGACCACCATTGCTGAGGCCGAGGTGGTGATGGGTGAGATGGCTGCAGCCACCGAGGCTGAGGTGATGTTGGGTGAGATGGGTACAGCCGCCGAGCCTGAGGTAGTCACTCTTTCGCAAGAGTCAGGCACTTCCCCGATCATTGTTCTTTTCGCCTGCGGCTCTTTGCCATCTCCTGGCATCGCAAGCGTTACGACGGCTCTCGTAGAGTCAGGGGATGAGGCGACGGGAGGTGAGACCATCCCGATGGAAGAGGATGAAGCAGTTGCTGTATCAAGTGATGCCCTCGTCGCGGTTCCGACTGGCGACTCATCAGGTAGATTTTGGGTCATTGCTTTTCTTTTTATTCTGCAATCCTTTTCGATCTTTCCTGACAGTACTTATCTTATTTCTAATGCAGGTGTGGCGAGCGTTGAGGTTTCGCTACCCGAGGCAGCGCCATCAGCTACCGCTTTGACGGTGACACCTCCTCTATCCTCTCTCGTACCATCCCAGATGTTGGAAGGTGCGGATTTGTGACCCATCAGTCTTATTTTTCTAGGCTGTATAACTTATGTACTGACGTTGCATCACTGAGTCCTTGCAGGAGTCCTTTTTGACCACCTGTATCAGGTGCTGCACCCACACTTCTCCTTCCTGTCAGAGATTAGTCCGTCTGATGGTGTCGGTGAGTATCTTTTCTTTAACGGGCAGTCATATTATTGCTAATCTCTCTTTGCATTGCTTGTAGCCATACAAATTGAAGGAGAGTACAAGGGTATTGTTGCACCACCGGCACTCCCAGCTCTGCGCCCTGTTGCAGCCGGTATAGTAGACTCTATTGTTCGTGTACTTTTCTTTCCGTGTCCTCGGTATCACTCCCGAAGTCCGGAATAGTAGTGATAGCTTTCTTCGGTTTGTGACATCTTTCCATGTCCTCGAAATCCGGTAAGAAGTATTTTGCATCTTCATACTTTCGGACTTCGTTCACGGAGAATGGGTTCAGCTCTCCTGTTACGGTATACTCGAGAACATATTTGAAATACTTCATACACTGATGTTGTGTAGAAGGGATGATGTTGTACTCGTGTAACCAGGGCCGGCCGAGCAAAGCATTGTAGCATGTCTTGGCGTCAATGACGTGAAACTTAATGTCCGTGACAAGCTGCCCAAAGCGTAGTATCAATATTGCAGACCCAAGCGTCCGTGATGACTGAGAGTCGAACCCGGATATGGTGATTTTGTCGCGAGCGAGGTGCTAAACGCTCATGTAGATTTCCTTTAGCACCCTTACGTTAAGGAGGTTGACGGAGGACCTATTGTCGATCAGGATTTTACCTATCTTGATGTCATGACAGTATCCGGAGACATATAAGGGACGGTTGTACTCGCATGTCCTAAGGAGGAGATCTTCATTGCCGAAGGTGATATCGGCTGTGTGTACTTCTTCCAGCTCATCCTTCATCTTTTCTTCGGCGAGGAAAGCTTGGAATTGCTCGGGTTCCTGCAGTGCCTTGATTAAAGAATCTCTTGCTTCTTTGGATAACAGAAGGGCGTCGAAAATGCTTAACTGCGAAGGTAGCTTTCTCAAGTGTGCCAGAACCTTGTAGTCCACCTTACTTTTCTTTGGCGGGTCCTTGGCTGTCAACTCTTTGATGGCTTGGTCATCAAGGATGATATTCTCAGGGACATTTTCTTTTCCCTTATCTTTTCTATTTGACCCAATGTTCGAAGGCCCAAGATTCTTTTCGGGCAGCGTGCGATTACGGAGCTGAATGTTCTCGCAGTTCTTCGGTTCTTCATCTTTTCCCGAGGTGGATTTTTGAAGAGAGGGCCAAGTGCTATTTCTTCATCAGAATCTCTCCCAAAGGTGAGAACTTGCGATCCCCCATAGTCAACCATGTGGCAGTTGCCGGCAGTTCTTTTGTGCTCCTCAGTCGTATTTCTTCGCTCCCGACGAGCTTTGCGCTTCATCCGCTTGAAATGTTGCCGGTGAGCAATATATCCCTGCCACCATCTTTTAAAAGCGTTGCACTCCTCGGTTGGGTGCGCAATCTTTCAATGATATAAGCAGTAGCTAGGATGTGTTTCCGCTTCACAAAGGAAGTTTCTTTCGAAGGGTGGCAGCTTCATTCCCATCGATATGGCTTTAGCGAACCTTTTCCTCATCTTGAACCTGTTTTTATTTGTGACGGATGCACTTTGATCTAGCGGGAGTGTTTCAACTTTTTCGTCCAGTCGCCGGCATGTGGATTTTTCAAATATGACCATCTCTCACTCCCGATCAGCTTTGCTTTTCGAAAGAGCTTCGTTCAGGAATACATCAATCATTTCATCTGATGGCCCTAGAAGTTCTGGTTTAGGATTTGCCCCCAGTTTCTTTGTTCAAGGAGCTTCTTCATCGTCTATCGACGTGTGAGAGATCACATGGCAGCTTGCTACATAACCTTCAGATTCATCCGACGAGTCTCCTCCATCATTTCCGTCCTCAAGGACGTGGCTGAGGAACTCTTGGAGCGTGATTGGAGTCTGCACCTTCTGGTTATACTCTTCCAGCGCGTCGATCTATTTTTGCAGGTCTGTGCGCTTGTCGCCAGGCTTCACGGGCTTTTTGGTCTTCTTCTTCTTTTTCGAAGACTTTGACGGCTGGATGTGAGCGCTTTAGCTATCACTACCAATCTTCGGAGTTGGGCACGGCTTCAGCATCCCCTCGATGATCTCATGTTCCAGTGGATTTTTCCACCTAATTGCCGGACATGTGTGGAGATCCTTCAGCATTCTTTTCGTCTTGCCTGAAAGAGAAACCTCCCATGGAGCATCTTCTATAAAAAAGCATGATGCCCCCGGTGTATCCGTCTTCTTGGGAGTGTGTGGCCGAGGCGGGTTCACCTTCCAATTCTCAGATAATACGAATTTGCCTTGCTGGTATTGAAGTTCTATCTAGCTTTTGAAGATGTAACAATCCTCGATCGGATGGTCCAACATTCGGTGATAAGGGAAATAGTTCGGATTGCTAATGTCGCCAGGTTGCGCTGGGCGCCTTGGCTCCGGCAGATTGATGAGCCTGTTGCGCATTGCAAGCTCAAATAACCTCTTCGTCTTGTCTCGAGGGAACGAGTAAGGGCATCTCATTTTATCTTCGAGAGATCAAGTTCTGTTATTTTGGCGATCAACTGGTCTCGGGCCACCGGGCTGCTGTTGAGCATTGGCGACGACGATCGCTTTCCCCTTTCCCTTCTCATTTTGAGAGTCAGGCTTTGGAGGAGACAGTCTATGCCCCATCTGGTCCATTTGGGCCAACTTGTCAATCAAGGCCTGGAAAGTAGTCGGCTTGAAAAACATCATGAACTGGGAGATGGTAATCAAGAGTGCCCACGAAAATGCCCACCGCCGGTGCTTCTTCGATGCGTTGTTCGCATTTCGACCATAGATTCCACCATGGTATTGCGTATTGAACCCATGTCTCTCCAGGTTTCACCCTGGCATTGATCAATGCCGTTATTGGGGTGCGTTCACTAGCACTCGCGGATCGCTGTGTGAATAATAGCTCTATTTCTGCGAAAGTCTTGACGGAATCGTTTGGAAGTTCAGAGTACCATTCGAACGCTGTCTCCGACAAGCTGCCAACAAACTGATGGAGCAAAAGTTTATCATCACCCCCGGTGTTGCCGCAAAGAGCCCTGAACTGAGCGACATATTGGTGGCGATTGCCCGTCCCTCTGTATACATGAAATTTAGGGATCGTATATCCCGGTGGGTACTTTATTTTTGTCATACCAGCCTGGATATGGTCGTCCTGTTTTAACAACTTGGCCGGCTGCTTCATTCGCCTGGTGAGCTCGTATTTGCTGAGTAATATAGTCATCCAGAGCGGCCTTCGAAATGGTTTCCTCTTTGGCTACTGAAAGAGCCGGAGGAGGGTTCGATGTCTCTCCTCTGTCGTCTTCAATGATGATAGGAGGGTCTTCAGCTGGAGGTTCTGGTTGTAACATCATCCCGACCATGTCTAGGAAGAGAAGCGCCATTCGTTTTATATTAGCCGTTTGTTCTGCTGCTTCTCTGTCCTTCTTTTCGAGGACTCTGCGGAGGAAGTCTGCATCGGTTTCTTGTTCATGACGCTGCTCTGATGACGCCTCCGGGCTTTCTTTTGGCCCGGTGAGTGCGGCCATTTGCGTCAGCATTTCCTGAAGCTTCTGTTGCCGCTCCTGGGCTTTTGTCACGGATCGGGTGAGCGGTCGGTGACCTGTAGAAGCGCGGCTTTCCTCTTTTCCGGAAGCCATATAAACAGTATGCACGATTATGCCCCCAGACTTGGGGTGTTTGGGCTCAGCGTCTTTGTGGTCTACCGTAGTCACAGGGCCTTTCTCTGGCCTCCTTCTCTTTTGAGCAGTTGACATTGAGGGGGCCATTGCGGCGGGCACCCAGGTAGTTGTCGTCCTTTGTGGCTTGACAGGACGGTTCTCTTCCTGTTGAACCTTCACCTTTTTCTGTTGGCGAGGGAAATTTTAATCAATTACTGAGTCCTAAACCCGTCGCCAGACTTTGTAAACTTTGGAGGGCAGCCGCTTAGAGGACCGCTCCGGCTTCGTTTTTGTAACATTCTCCACGTGTGGGGGAGATCTTTTCAGTACGGTGGTAGGAGAGTTCCTGCACACCTTGTTCAACAATTCAAACCTATTTCCGGTTGGAACAGCAACATCGATCTCCACCGTTGGAGCTGGTGGAGTAAATCCAGACGGAGAGCTGCCCCAGCCTTCCGTACTCAGCGCCAGTGATGACGTCGAGCATGTCGTGCAGATGGGATTGTTTCAGATTGAGGGGTGACTTCGTCATGCCCCTATTCTGGTGAGGCGCTGCTGGTACCGGCCTCTTGAAGATTGACGTTCGTCGAGCAGCAGTGTCTAACCTGTCAAAGACAGACCTCTGGACGGGGGAAGTAGCTTTGAGGACTTCAACTGGAGCGGTAGCCGAAATAGTCAGTCTTGTGACGACCGACCCTTTGGCAGAAGAAGCCGCCTTGACGACTTCGGGAGAAGGGATGGCTATCCTTTTTGGGACAACCCTTTCTGAAATTGCAGGCTTCATCATGGGCCCACATGAGCTTTGGCCCAATCTGGCGAAGACTGAGGCGCTGGAGTTGGACGACCCATCGAGGGGGGCCGCTGTAGTTGCAAGCCGATCAAAGACCGACTTCTTGGGAGCTTCTTGTGTTGGTATAGGAGCGCTGATGCTCGTTGGCGGGAGTATGGTCCCAAAAAACAATCCAGTGGTGGCCTGAGTGACCTGTTCCACCGGCATCGTGAACAGGGAGGCCGCTTGGGGCCCGTAAGCTATACCTCCAGATGAGGCGGAACGTGAGTTGCAGTTGCAGCTGGAACACTTCACGCAAGTAGATGCCATTGATGTTTTGTTTTCTACGCCAAGCGAGAAACCAAATCTTAGTATCTCGAACCTAAGGGCAACCATATCAAACCGCGAATCGTTCGCGAACACGACACACGAAGTGTAGAGTGAAAAGAGGAAAAGGTCCCACCGGGCGTGCCAGAATTTGTTCCCCGCCGCAACATGGAGACGCGACCGCGCGGGTCCGTCTTGCCTGAATTTCGGGGCAGATATTAATTGGTGCTATCCGTCCACTTCTCCGAAGATGCCAAGTTGATTTATGACACCGTATATCGAAGGTTTAAATAGATGCGGCCGATGTAGCAGACTTCGTCAGATTCCCCCTCATTTGAGGGGTTTTTGATTGTGGGGACGCTCCTCTCTGCAGGCGCAAGCCCCTGTAATTAATTACGCTACCGCATCACGGTAACAACTTTCTCCTTCTCCAAATGGTCACTTCGTGTCGTGTGTGTTAGTTTTGTTTTTGGTTGCCCATGGATTGTTTACGGAAACTAATTTATGTTGTCTCCCGTAGGGCATGGATTAGCCCAAATCCGTATTTTCTTAGATTTGGATTTGGGGGTTTGGTTTAATGATACGTTAGTCTTATTTGAGACTAAGATCAACTTAAACGTATGTTAAGGATACACCAGTCTAATTTTTAGACCAAGATCAACTTAACAGGATCGTTTAGATCCAACAAGAGAGCAATTGGGCTCTATTGTTTAGTTTAGGAACATTGTGGTCGATTACCAGTTTAAGGACATGGTGGTCCAATATTAGTTTAAGGACATCTCGGTCCAAGGTTAAGGACATCATAGTCCATGGGTTTAAAGGGGCCCCACAGTCCGAGATTAGGGACATCATAGTCCATGAGTTTAAGGACCCTACAGTCCGTAGTTTAAAGAAATCGTAGTCTATGAAGTTTAAGGACATCATAGTCCGTGAAATGTGTGGTTGTCGGGACCCGTCATCTCTCTGAAGATGTTGAAGGATTACAACGACAGATATCAGAGGAGTAAAGAGATGTACCCTTGAACCGGTGTGAGTTGGTTGAAGGATCTGTAGTCTAGTTTGGGACTGAGATCTGTTAAATATTCGTGAGCAGATGGGCTCAGTTCAATATAAGTTGAGGACTTATGGCCAATATTGGGCTAAGTCTAATAAGATTAAAATGTTTAACATTTTATTGTTCTGGGCTGTTGAGCGTTTATTTGGGCTTGGCCCTTTTAATAATGCTGAGCATTAGATCCTGACATTTTTTTTGTCTTATATTGAATGCATAGCACTCATCAGAACAATGTGTGTTCTGACAGCGCGCCACGTGGCGCGCCAGGTGCTTTGCGCCAATTAAAGAGCACATTGCGCTTCTGCCAAGTAGCTCACACGAAAAGGACACGTGTCGCACTTGGCGCTAAGCACCAGATGATGGTCGCATTGCGTCAGTTTATGAGCGCATTGCGCTTTCAATTTATGAGCGCGTTGCGCTAGTTTAGTGGTGCACAAGTGAGTGCCACGTAGCGCGCTTGGCGCTGAGCGCCAGCCCATGAACGCAGTGCGCTGTTTCAGAAGCGCAAAGCGCAAGTTGCATACATGATTGACGCGTGGCACGTTTTGGCGATGAGCGCCAGTCCAAGGAGCGTAGAAGCGCAGTTCAAGAGTGCAAGGCACTTTTCAATAGCGCAAAGCGCATTAGATAAAATTTATGATCTGTGAAAAAATTTATGTTCTTTTTAAAGGAGGCTTTGCCTCAAGATTCAAGAACAACAGTTCTTATTTTTGGAAGGGCTATGCCTTTGTAGATCAATAATCTGTGAATGAAGTAAATATTTCTTTTGTTTTTATGATGAGATCTTTTGATCTCTTTTTATAAAAGACCTTGGTCTTTTTTAGATCTATGATCTTTTAAGAAGATAATTCTTCTGTTTTAATGAGATGATTTCATCTCTTTGTGCGAGAATCATTCTTTTTACCTTGAAAAAATGATCTTCTTTCAAGAGCTTGCTCTCTTTCTTTTGAATTTTCTCAAAATTTGTAGGGGGGTTTTCTATCTCAGACTTGAAGTCTTGGGGCCTTTATATAGGGCAAATTGATTTGTTAAATCAGTTAAAGAGATCTTTCTCTGATTGATTTGGGGATGTTTCCCCACCGTTGGATCTTTGATCTTAGGGTTTCTGTTTTACAGAAGGCAATCTTCTTGTTTTTAACAAGATTGGAAAGATCTTTCCATAACAGAATTTTAATTCTGATTAATTAATGATTTATCATTATTATTAGATCTTTTGATCTAACGGTGGGGAATTTTGCACGTGGTGCGCTGGCGCATGCGCTGCTCAGAGCGCAGTGCACTTTGCGCTAGCGCATCTATGTTTAACACGTGGCGTGCAACGCAGAGCACAGCTCAGCCTGTGCTAGCGCACCCGTGTTTGACACGTGGCGCGCAGCGTGTCTATCGCTGGATCTGAAGCATTGCTTCAATTTTTGAATTTTGAATTTTAAAATAGAGCTTTGCTCTGATTGGGGGTGCGCTGCCTAGGGAGCAGCGTACCTGGCGCTAGCGTATCTGTGTTTGATACATGGCGCGTAGCGCGCCTAGCGCTGAATCTGAAGCGTTGCTTCAATTTTTATGTCTTAAATTTTAAAACAGAGTTTTGCTCTGATTGGGGGTGCGTGGCCTAGGGCGCAGCACACCTGGCACTAGCGCATCTGTGTTTGACACGTGGCGCGCAGCGCGCATAGCGCTGAATCTGAAGCTTTGCTTCAATTTTTAAATTTTGAATTTTAAAACAGAGCTTTGCTCTGACTGGGGAAAACACTCCTATGGAGTGAGTGGATGCGCCACAAACAAAACACAAGCCATTTGCACGCCTGCAGTTCTTTGCCAGGTGTCCATTCCTTCTGCAGTAAAAGAAAAAATCTGGACTGGACCGGTTAAATGATCCTCCCGGTCTCCTGGGTGCAAAAGTTGGCCTAGAAGAGGCTCCTCCTGACAACTGTGTGGCAGGGCGTTTCACTCCAGCAGCCCGTGGTCTATCTTTCTTCTTCACAACTGCCTCATAGTGTCGGGCAGCCTTCAAGCAAGATCATAGGTTGGGAAATCCCCTATAGCGAATGCAGCTTGGATTTCTAGGTCCAACCCTTACTGAAATCGTTATGTCCGGATCTCAGCGGTAGAAATCAGGTGTGCAGTGAACCTGTTACAATCTTGTGTTAGCAGTGTAATGAGTGAGTTTAGGAATTTGAATTTGTGACAATATCTTACCTACTAAGTATGGTAAACTCTGCATCGTATTCATTCACAGACTTGACCCACATCGAGCCTTATTGCAGATGAATGAACTGCTGCTCCATGTCAAAATGGGCAGTCTCAGGGAAGTACTTCGCATCGAATAGATTGGGAAACGTCTTCCACTCGATAGGTTGGGTGAGACGGCTTTCTTCAGCCTTTCACCAGACTCTGGCGTTGTCTGTCGGTTGCATCTTTGTAACTCTCACCGCTGCTGCCCGATCATCTTCAATCGATTGAACCCATTCTTCCACCTCCAGTGGGCTCTCTTTTCCTGAGAAGTGCTTTGGATGCAGTGCCCGAAATTGTTTGATTCCGGATGCCTCGGCTTCGGGACGGTGCATGAGGATAGCGGTCTGCTGCTGGTGACCCTCCAGTAGGCTTTTGATAGCCTTAAGTAGTAATGTTTGCTCGTTGATGGGAGCTGCAACGGTAGGTGGTGGTTTTAGAGTAGGCGGTGGAGTGTTGCCATTGACGTTCGTGCTGGTGTTGTTAGGAGAATCCATGACCTTGATAGAAAAGGAATGGTTATGATAGATTCAAGAAATTTAAAATGTAAGGACTGTATTGTTGCTAATTCTTATAATTCTTATGAAATATATTGCTTAGGACTTCATGCAGAACAGACCTACATCGGCCACCATAAATGTAACGCCCCACACCCTAGTATAGATGGTATTGTCCGCTCTGGCCGAAACCTCATGGTTTTTCCCTTTAAAACGAACGGACCCGACTAGGGGCTACTTCCCAGTAGGTCACCCATCCCAAAACTTCCATGGCTCGAGCACGCTTAACTACGGAGCTCTCAAGCTCCTGTAGTTCCGGTTCACTTAAAAGGCGCATCTGTAATTGAGGGTGGTATCATTACATTTATAATGCAGTTCGGTCCTCTTTCGGAATGTGTTCTGAAAATCTTCTATTGTTCTACAGTGGGTCCCACGGACTCAAGAGGTGGTTTTCACGGATTCAAGAGGTGGCCCCCTCCCCCTTGGCATGACAATTGGCATGACACTTTGTTCCGTATGGCATTTTGTTCCGTGAACAAGAACCGGGTCCCGACAATTATGATTATATTTCTTGTGATATTGTGATATCTTGTTATTTGGATTGGTTGCGGATCATTGTGAAATGAATAGCCCCGTGCGTCAAGTGTAATGTGATGTATTTCATTTCATTCATGTTGCAACCAAAATGTATATTTTTTAATTCGGGGTGAGCGGTTGACATGTGGCCGTCGCTACCGCTTTTTGTATTTTTATTTATCGGGGCTCGATCAAGTTGCGATCGATGTCACCGTTGTATTAATACAGGTTTTACAATTACCCTATAGAGAAGCGCACTAGCAGACGGGTTCTAAATTGCAGCGGGTGGCCATCTCAAGGAGTTTAGACCGGATCACTCGATTTTAGGACCGGCAGGTTGCTTGCCACACTTGTATGAGGTTAGGATAGACCCGCGGAGGAGTGCACAAATCATCGGAATCAAAAAAGTGCTGGGTGATCCCATCATGATGATGATGCTAGGTCGCCTCGTTTATCGGATTAGCGGATGCCTTGCCGCACTAGTAGGGGTCTGCTTTTGGCTATGCAAGGGCTATTCACACGACTGGAGAATGTTGCGCTTCGTTTGTGGCTTAAACAAAACACGGGATTCCTAGGTGATCCGACCATTCCAACTCTGTGATGTTATTTTTCCGCATGCTGTAATATGATTATTTGCGTGTGATGGTATGTGTGTGTGTGTGTATAATTAAATGCTATATACGTTCTACATCCATGCTAGCCCTGTCCCTACTCTGCCGTTAGTTAAGCAACCTAACGGTGCATGACGGGGCCCCGTGCTGAATGCGGATAGCGTATATGTGCATTCTATTTTTCCTTTTCATATTGTTTTTTTGTGTGAGAAGGAAAGTGCTAGATAATGTGATTATCTAAATGAAGGGATTACGTTAATAGGATTAATGTAAAGTAAAATAAATCCATACGTTGTAGGAACCGCTTTTTATCTAAAAAAGGACATTTAGTCGATTATTTTACTTTGCATCGGGGCATTCGATTAGGAATGTCATGCACCTCATTCGATGAGGAAAGAGCCTTGATCCCGTCATTGGGAGTTCGCTCTTGAGTAAAAATTGTGTCACTAAATTTTTTTTTGTAGCCGTATTCTTTTACTTTACATTATGGCATTCGGTTAGGAATATTCTGCACTTCATTCGATGAGGAAAAAGTCTAGATCCTTTCACAGGGAGTTTACTCTTGAGCAAAAGTCTACGCGGCTATAAATTTTCAAAACCAATCAGTTCCTTCATTGAGATCAAGTTCATTACGTTAATGGTTTTCTTCAAAACCATTAGTAGCCCTCTGTCATTTTAGGAAGTAGAGTACTTAGTATTCGTGTTGCGTTTATTGACTCAGTCAAGGCGTAGTGTACGGTAGCTAAGTGATGTCTTCATGCTTGCATACAATGTGATTGGTTAGGACAGTCGTATTCCTTGTTGACTCCATCAAGAGTGGTACGGGTGGATCTAAATCAATCACGAAATGACGGGTTGAACTTAACTAGCGACTTATGATTTGTTGACTCCGTCAAGGTCATAACTCATTATAGGTAAAATACGATATCGGGAGTTTCAAGTGTTGAAACTTGCAATGAGATTGCATACCTTCTATGGTGTGGAGTGACTTGTTGACCTCGTCAAGATTACCACTCCATGATAGTCTGGGTCCCGATTTCTACTGTAAGTAATAGTTACTCCCGGGTGATTTTCTATACGAAATCCCAGCTAGTTCTCCTTTTAGGGTTTGAAAGAGAAATTGACGGAACAGTGGGAGCCATCCTGATTAGATAAAAATACCAATCTGATCTAGCTTAGAGTGCACGCTGAGTGTTTCTTTTCTTTCTCTGGCAGCAACCCTGGACCGACTTTAAACTAAGACTCGTTAACCACATTGACCGACCTTTTTACAAATTCATAGCTTTGGAATATCTGGATTTCCCTAATCCACGACATAGTCGTATATATCCTTACCTATCTTACTTCTCCTTCTGCAAACTCCAGAACTCTCTGTATTCAGTACAGAGATCCATATTGCTTGGAAAGCCATCGTATAGTTAGATATGAACTCGATGAAATTGTTTCAGCCGAGGATGACCACTGTTTCTGAATTAGATGAATAGTTCGTTTGTCTATCCCTCCTACCTTATCTCAATTTCGAGAGCTCCTTACATATAAGGAGAGTATACCAGTTACGCTTATTGGATTGTCTTCTTCCAATCCCGAAGCTGGTGCTGAATGAGTGGAAAGAATAAAACCAACTAGTATAAGTTCGGTATAAAGGAAAGTAAGATGGAGAGACATCAAGAAGGGTTGAAGTGTGAAGAATAGAAATTGCAACTATTGTCATGAGCCTGGGCAATGAAAAAGACAATACATTGAATACCCGACAAACCCCATGAAACATTTTGATGTTTCGGATTTCCTGTGTGTATCTATATTTTGAAAAACAGTTTCTCAATAAACTCTAACTCCTAGGTATAAAGATATCGGATAAGAATTCCACATCTATAGGGCATTACAAATGCTGAGAATAAGCAGAGAATTGGGATTGGTTGATTATATTCTCAATGTCGGTTTTCAGAGCAATTGTTGCTATTGAAGAAAATCATCAAGTTTTGCCTGAACGGCAAACTTTTGGTTTCTTTTAACTAAAAGAATGTTTTCAATTAACAGCACATGGAAATTGAGTTAGTGAACTTGTAACAACCCTAAATTTCCTGTACAACTTTCTGTAGAATTTTTTTCAAAATTTAAAGAAAGGGGTACTTTTGCCTGAGCACAAGTTAAATATTTGTTTTGCTTATTAATTACAAGAAGGAGCTTGTAGCTCATTGGTAATACCTTGCACTGCTGAACCAAGCCACCAGAGTTTAAATCCCATACCCCACATTATTTTAATATTGTTTTATTTTGAACCTGTAGAATACCAAGGGTTTACACGTGCATATCTCACAAAAACCCCACTACACACTGAAATGTAATTGTACCAGAGGATAGACCAGCCGTCGGGGGAGGATTTCGGCCGCCTAACTTGGCCGGAATCGGCCAACTCGGCCGGCGAACCGGCCGACTCAGGCCGCTGGCCGAGTCACGGCCGAGTCGGCCGATTCCGGCGACGACCCCAACACAAAAAATGTATCTTTTGGTCTCCCCTGTACACTTGCATAATTTATTTCCTCAGACCATTTCCAGAGCTCTTTTAAAACCACAATTACTCTACTTTTAATACATTTTATTACATTTATCACATTTTTTTTCATTTTAACGTTTCACCTGCCCTAACCCTAGCCTAACCCTATAAATACAACCCCTAAACACTATCCCCTCACCCCAAAATTCTGAGCAAAGTCTCAAGAAATTTCCTAGAACCCTAGTGTGCATTTGAAGTGAGCAAAGTGGCGAAGCTTCGGCGAATTTTCCGGCGACAACCCTAGGAATTCCCGGCGACGAAACGACGCACCGGAAACTACGTCCACTCCCTCTCCCTCTCCTCTTTAAGCTAAACCCATAATTCCCACCTTCCCACTTCTTTACTCTTTCTGAAAATACGAAATTCTAAAACCCGACGGAATCGGAGCAAATCCGATTTCCGATTCGGTTCTTCCAAAAATCTCACTTTTTCTTTAATACAATCTTGTTAAACCATTACATGTTGACTATTAAACACTAACTAATCATATTGAATAAGTTCCATATCAAAAGAAATTTCTATTTCCATTTTACCGTACTTTTACATTAAAATACCATAAAGTTTCATTTCGACATTTAAACATCACAAACTTGCTATACCTTTAAGTAGATCACGAGATAATGACCTACCTCCTCACAACACTCATATGCAACATAGCACAAAACCTTTCGGGAACATAGAATACGGGAAAATGAAACATTTCAAATAAATACCATTACTGTTAAAACCGTTTTCTAAAATATTAGTATTTTACATAAATCTTTGCAAAGCGCCGCTACAACCCATTTTGGGGAACCCGTTCAGGATGGTATGGATTATCGCACATACTCGGGCTTAGTAGTGCGAGATACAGATCTCCGCAAGGAGTATTCGGTCTCGAAAGATTTAAAATACAACATCTAAGAAAATGAGATTTCTAAAAATATAATATATAGTAAAATTATTTTTATATAAATATATATATATGTGTGTGTGTGTGTGTAATATCAAAATATCTATTTTTGTTATAATATAAATATTCCAACTTTTCCAAATCAAAGAATCACTTTACATTAAAATAGCATGAATTTCATACAAATGCAATATTACAATTTAATACCATATATTACGAAAATTATTTTCACTAAAAATATCACAAATATAAAATCTACATGTATTAAAACTCTAAAGACGATAATTAAATACTTGGGGTGTATTTTGAAAATTATACAAAAGTATTTTTACATATAACCCACTCAAGTTCTATAAATTACCCTAAGGACCCTAGTAAACATAGGTTTAAGTGGGACCAATCTCTTGAGCCTCAGGGAGCCGGAGAAGTGGGTGTTTACCTATCTAAGGTAGATAACTTAAGAACGGTGTTATCAATATGGTAATCGTCTTTGAAAAAGACACAAATCCTGCCGCGCATGTGCAGCGGTTACCGATAACATCAAAACAATCAGAACTTCAATTTCTTTAATAAATTTTCTGACTCAGACTGAGTCTTCTCATTAATAATCCGACTTGAATATGATTCAAGTACAATCTACAATCTACAATATTACAATTCAACATGAATTCATATATTCAATCTGTTCAAACTATTCAATTTATATTGACCGAACCGAACCATGGATATATTTCCATTTACATGATTCTCCAGTTACATCCATGATTCTACAGTTACATCCATTTACTGATATCATAGTTTCGGTAAGCCACTCAATTATACAATCTATACAGTTTATAATACAAGACAATACAATACAACTATACAACAAGACATCTCGGGGTATAAGGGGTAGATTGGTACGGAAGGAGTGGCACAAGACAGTAACCATAAGACATCTAACCTGTATTCTGTTGCTGTTGTATCGTGGCATGAACGGTTCCTTGAGTTCCTGATACCTTAGTCTCCGGGGCAAGTAAGACTCCTCTCGTATACAATGGCATCCTTCTGTACCAAGCTACAAATAACAGCGTTAACACCACATTATAACAATATAATACAACTTTAAAAACTACATTCTTATTCTTTCTATTCTATTTCTCCTTTATCTTTGGGACTTACCGAGCGATCTGTTCGCTGACGACATTCTCTACTTTCTTCTTTGAATGTCGTCAGGTGATCTGGACACGTCAGAGATCGAGCCCAGCGCTGAAGACTTGGACCATTTCGTTGAAGACCCAGAGTTTTAGTTCATTGCACACTTTTATTTCAGTACCTTTCCCTTTATGTTATGCCATTGTTTAGGCATTGCATTATCTCAGTTGTATTTACATTTCCATGCATTGTACAGAAAGAATGTGAATAAATAAAATTGTTGTTTTATTATATCTTGTCTCTTGTGCATTTACTTTTATATTACTTAGATACGCTAAGCGTATTTACTTCACAGTAAATACATAGCGGCCTCGTCCCGTCCCCTTCGCCGTACAACGGGAAGCGGGGCGTGACAGGTTTTGTTGGCGGCCCATGCAGGTCAGACCTGTATGAAACTCTATCATGCAGTTCTGTTTTGCGTGAACAACCTAAGCAATATAACATAAGAACCAACAACTAAAACATTCTTTACAATTCATGTTCCTTGAATCTTATAAATTTATATTCTTTGAATCATATACTTTGAATCTGTCATAACCCAAAATTCCCTCAGGTCTTTTACAATCTTACCAAAACCTTCGCATCCTTTCATTCCTTCGCGCATTTTTCATATACTATCTGTACTTCAGTCACCAAACTTTTCTTAAATCTGTTAAACTTTCCTTTTACAAATTTCGAGGATGAAATTTTTATAAGGAGGGTAGAATGTAACAACCCGAAATTTCATGTACAACTTTCTGTAGAATTTTTTTTCAAAATTTAAAGAAAGGGGTACTTTTGCCTGAGCACAAGTTAAATATTTGTTTTGCTTATTAATTACAAGAAGGAGTTTGTAGCTCATTGGTAATACCTTGCACTGCTGAACCAAGCCATCAGAGTTCGAATCCCATACCCCCACATTATTTTTAATATTGTTTTATTTTGAACCTTTAGAATACTAAGGGTTTACATGTGCATATCTCACAAAAATCCCACTGCACCCTGAAATATAACTGTACCAGAGGATAGACCAGCCGTCGGGGGAGGATTCCGGCCGCCTAACTCAGCCGAAATTGGCCGACTCAGGCCGCCGACCGAGTCGCAGCCGAGTCGGCTGATTCCGGCGACGACCCCAACACAAAAAATGTGTCTTTTGGTCTCCCCTGTACACCTGCATAATTTATTTCCTCAGACCATTTCCAGAGCTCTTTCAAAACCCCAATTACTTCACTTTTAATACATTTTATTACATTTATCACATTTTTTCATTTTAAACTTTCACTTACCCTAACCCTATCCTAACCCTATAAATACAAACCCTAAACACTACCCCTCAACCCAAAATTTTGAGCAAACTCTCAAGAAATTTCCTAGAACCCTACTGTGCATTTGAAGTGAGCAAAGAGGCGAAGCTCCGGCGAATTTTCCGGCGACAACCCTAAGAGTTCCCGGCGACGAAACGGCGCACCGGAAACTACGTCCACTCACTCTCCCTATTCTTTTTAAGCTAAACCCGTAAGTCCCATCTTCCCCCTTCTCTACTCTTTCTGAAAATACGAAATTCTAAAACCCGACGGAATCGGAGCAAATCCGATTTTCAATTCGGTTCTTCCAAAAATCTCACTTTTCCTTTAATACAATCTTGTTAAACCATTACTTGTTGACTATTAAATACTTACTAATCATATTGAACAAGTTCCATATCAAAAGAAATTTCTATTTCCATTTTACCGTACTTTTTCATTAAAATACCATATATTTTCATTTCGACATTTAAACATCACAAACTTGCTATACTTTTAAGTAGATCACGAGATAATGACCTATCTCCTCACAAAACTCATATGCAACATAACACAATACCTTTCGGAAATATAGAATACGGGAAAATGAAACATTTCAAATAAATACCATTACTATTAAAACCGTTTTCTAAAAGATTAGTATTTTACACAAATCTTTGCAAAGTGCCGCTACAACCCATTTTGGGGAACCCGTTCAGGATGGTACGGATTATCTTACATCCTCGGTCTTAGTAGTGCGAGATACAAACCTCCGCAAGGAGCATTTGGCCTCGAAAGATTTAAAATACAACATCTTAAGAAAATGAGATTTCTAGAAATATAATATATAGTAAAATTATTTTTATATAAATATATATATATGTAATATCAAAATATCTATTTTTGTTATAATATAAATATTCCAACTTTTCCAAATCAAAGAATCACTTTACATTAAAATACCATGAATTCCATACAAATGCAATATTACAATTTAATACCATATATTATGAAAGTAGGTTATTTTCACTAGAAATATCACAAATATAAAATCTACATATATTAAAACTCTAAAGACGATAATTAAATACTTCGGGTGTATTTTGAAAATTATACAAAAATATTTTACATATAACCCCCTCAAGTTCTATAAATTAGCCTAAGGATCCTAGTAAACATAGGTTTAAGCGGGACCAATCTCTTGAGCCTCAGGGAGCCGGAGAAGTGGGTGCTTGCCTATCTAAGATAGATAACTTAACAACGGTTGTTATCAATACGGTAATCGTCTTTGAAAAAGACACAAATCCTGTCACCCATGTGCAGCGGTTACCGATAACATCAAAACCATCAGGACTTCAATTTACTTTTCTAATTGACCGACTCAGATTGAGTCTCATTTATAATCTAACTTGAATATGATTCAAGTACAATCTACAATCTACAATCTACAATATTACAATTCAACATGAATTCATATATTCAATCTGTTCAAACTATTCAATCTATATTGACTGAACCGAACCTTTGATATACTTCCATTTACATAATTCTCCAGTTACATCCATGATTCTATAGTTACATCCATTTAATAATATCATTGTTTAGGTAAGTCACCCAATTATACAATCTATACAGTTTACAATACAAAACAATACAATATAACTATACAACAAGACATCTCGGGGTATAAGGGGTAGATTGGTACGGAAGGTGTTAGAAGTGGCACGAGACAGTAATCATAAGACACCTAAGCTATATTCTGTTGCTGTTGTACCGTGGCATGAACGGTTCCTTGATTTCTTGATACCTTAGTCTCCTGGGCAAGTGAGACTCCTCTCGTATACACTGGCATTCTTTTGTACCAAGCTATAAACAACAGCGTTAACACCACATTATAACAATATAATACAACTTTAAAAGCTACCTTTTTATTCTGTCTATTTTATTTCTCCCTTATCTTTGGGACATACCGAGCGATCTGTTCGCTGATGACATTCTCTTCTTTCTTTTTTGAACGTTCTCAGGTGATCTGGACACGTCAGATATCGAGCCCATCGCTGAAGACTTGGACCATTTCGTTGAAGACCCAGAGCTTTAGTTCTGTTAGTGTATATGCCCTAGAGGCCATTACTGTATCATACTGGTTTGTATATTACTTAATGGATGCTTGGGATATTCACCTTGTATATACAATCTTGCTCAAAATAGTGGTATGCTACTTGGTTTGTTTCTACTTCAATGTGTACATGTGTTTATTTTTGTATATCGCCTATACACATTAGTAGAGCCCTTAGGATCTTTGCTTGATTACCAGCGATGTGATGGCCGTCACACTAGTGGGGCTGGGTAATCTATAAGCACATCCTTATGCAGGTCCCTGGTCGCAGGACTATCGAGACAGGGCATCGATACTCCGGAGTAGACCAGCGCATGCGCTTCTCATCCCAGTGTGGGAGACGGTCTGTCCCACAGCCGTCAGTACGTCGTACTTGAGATAGTATGCGGGTGCTCGTTAGGTTACGGGTACACTGGACAGGACTCGTCGGGAACTGACTAGTTGGTATTATACCTATCGTCAGTTATCAGTTCCCAGGTGACATGAGTACAGCTTAGTCCGCTGACTTGACACTGTCACTCCGCCTCGAGTGTGTTCCCACTGTACTTTGATCACTACCCTACCACGGCTCAAAGGAGTCGTGCAAACAGGTAGTGGTTGGGTGCAGTCCCGAAGCACTTGGAGGCAGTGACGGTTAGACAGGATTCGTCTCTCCCGGTATTGGGGGTTGACATCGCGCTGTGTCTAGGAGAGCTATTACACGAGTAGTCCCTGGCCAAAGCAATCGAGATATACTGGTAGGTTTCCAGTGTTATCTCAGGGTGTTTTGGGCTTCGCTCCGGCACGACTTGTACCGCTATTGGGGGACTGACGTTTACCGCCCCCTAGGCCCGCCATGCGATGTATCAGACGAACAGACCGGACTGTACGGAGAATGTCACACTCAGGCTCAGTAGGAGTTCAGATGGGTTTCGCCTCGTCGGTCTTCTTGTCGGCATTACCTGGGGACCGTTACGCACAGCTAGTGCCGCTTGTGGTCTGTGGTTAAACCCACTGCCAGCGTAGTGTCGAGTCTTTAGAGTCCCACACAGAAAGCTTTTCGCCTTTAGGCAAAAGAGTAGAAGTCGCATGGTATTGCGACAGGTCGCATGGTTTTGCGACAGCGTTCGGTCACATCCGTGCACTTGTGCGCGTACAGTGTCCGGACAGTTTACACTAGCGGGCTTTGGTTTAAGCCAGATCCTAGTGTACCTTATGGGATTGGATTTATCCAGTTTGCATTCGTGTTCCTCGGAACGCGGATGCGGTTGTGTATGCACAGTTGACAGGGAGACAGAGGCAGTGGATTCTCATTAGGGTTGTTGATAGTTGACCGTTGACTATTGACCTTTTGATCAACCCTAATGAGAATATGATATGTGATTAACTATTGTATTAATTAAGTATTATGGTGATATGGTTGTTGACTTTGTTGACTTGTTGACTTTTGTTGACTTGTTGACTTTGTTGACTTGTTGACTTTTGTTGACTTGTTGACCGGTTGACTAGGCTTGACTAGTTGACCATCATGATAACCATAGCCATCATTTCATGGCAAAGACTTTTGTTTGCTTGCTCATTTGTGCAAAATGAGTGCATGAAATGATATGGTTATGGTTGCTTCAACCATCACATAAGACTTTTTTTTAGTATGATGAGTTATCATGACTTTGGATTATGAGAGGGTGAAAGACAAAAGAGAGCCTCATTCTTTCTTGCTCATTCTCTCTCTTGTTCTTGAGCTCTCCTTTTGCTCTCACCCTTTTGCTCTTGCTCCCTCTCTTTAATCTATGGTTCTCTTGTCTCATGAGTTGAGAATCAAGAACCATAGATAAAATCCCATTCTAATTCTTCTCTACTCATTCTAGTTCATTAGGTTTAGCAAACCAAGTGAACTAGTTTCTTCAAAGAACGAAGAAGGAGCTAAAGGTTGGAGCTTTCAGGTGGATCTATCTTCGGCGTACGGAGACGACGAGAAGAAGCCATTCCGGACCACCATCGGAGCTTGAAGACGAAGGAGTTCAAGACAAGCAAGGTATAACCCCCTAACCGAGTAGCTAGAAACTCATAGTTAGGTTGTTAGATAGATGTTTAACCAAGATCCGGGTTATAGGTCCATGTTACCACCTCCGTAAAAATTGTTTTTTACCAAATTCCGCATTCCCGAAAGAACCGGGAGAGGTAGCATGGACTTACAGTGGTATCAGAGCCTAGTTAAACTCTATCTAACTTGTTAGCAAGTAACTAGAAGATCGATCAAAGAAAAAGTCCCGAAAACGAACCCCGAAAATTTGCAGTTTCTGTCGATTTTTTTACTGTTCAAAAATTGATTATTTTCACACCTAAAATCGGCTCAGGCTTTTCTGTGAACACCCACCAAAATTGGTCCAACGATCGAGTCAAAGAGCCGCGGATCCGCGGCCGAGTTGACTCGGCCGTAGTCCCTTTTTGGTGCAGTGTTCTTCTGGGGGTATTTTGGGATTTTTGGAATATATATTTTCTGCCCAGATTTTCCAGAACGAAAATTTTATTTTGGGGTCCCGAAAATCCGTATTTTTGATCGAACTTCTAAAAGACTTAAGCTAACGGGTTTTCTGTAATGTGTTATTTGTATTGAACGTCTACTAATCGCTATATGTCGATTAGTGGGGGTTATACAAATCTGTGATCTGTAATGTTGCTGGAATGTGGATATGAATATGTTGGATTGTCGCGGGTGAATAGCCGGGGGTTGTGAGACGAG
Source organism: Agapanthus africanus (assembly GCA_030015575.1). Taxonomy (NCBI): domain Eukaryota; kingdom Viridiplantae; phylum Streptophyta; class Magnoliopsida; order Asparagales; family Amaryllidaceae; genus Agapanthus; species Agapanthus africanus. Next base: position 421,515,471 of record JASDDO010000010.1, on the reverse strand, counting down.
AGTTTTCTTTTCTTTCAATTCATGTAAATTTGTAAATTGATGTAATAATTATTTGTATGGCCGCACAACCGGGTCGGGGTTGTAGCCGTCATTGTATAATTTCTTTTTACTGTTTCTGCTCCTAGGATAGACCCATGGAGGGGGTGCACAAACTACCGGGTATGCCGAAGTGTCGAGTGGCCTACTCATGGAGATGAGGGAGGTTGCTACGCTTCGGGTACTTGGCGGGTAGTTTGCCGCACCCGTAGGGGTCTTGGGTGGGGTTTTGTCTATTCACCGCGACCGTGTAATTTGTCTTTCGTTACAGGCTCGTACGAATTACAGATTCCTAGTATATCCAATGTATTCATCTGTGATCTGAAATGTTTATCATTGCAGTATATCTATATATGATATTATTTAGGCGTTGCTTATGTTTTACAGACGCGCTAGCCCAGCCCCCGCTCTGTCGTTAGTTAAGTAACCTAACGGGTAATGACGGGGCCCCGTGGCGAATGCGAATGGCATAAGCGTACGTCATATTTTGGTTGTTTTCTGCAATGGTAGGATTAAATGATGGGACGCATTAAAAGAACTAATGCAAGAATATCACGCATTAAAAGAACTAATGCAAGATAATAAACCAAGTTAAAGTCATTGGAACACTTTCGAAAAACCACTCGGTTCTTTTCAAAAGCAACTTTTAAATACGGAGCTTGAGCCACTCCTTTTAAAAGCTATCTCGTTCCATCGACTATATCAAGTTCACTACGTTCACGGTTTTGCCAAAACCATCCGTAGCCCTCCGTCGTTTCACATGAATAGTCAATAGTATTCAAGCTGTGTATGTTGGCCAAAGTCAAGGCACAGTGATTGGTAGCTATTGGGTGTTCATGTGTAGCATAGATAGATGCGTTGGTTTGGGACAGTCGTACTGCCATTTTGGCCAAAGTCAAGGGTAGGTACGGATGGATCCAAATTAACCTGGATAATGACGGGTAGAACTTGACATGTGACTTATGATATTTTAGCCAAAGTCAAGGTCATAAGAGCATGGGGCAAAAAATCCACATCGGGAGTTTCATAAGTACTGAAACTTGCTAGATTTGCATACCATTTGGAGTGTGATGATTCTGGTAGGATTCCTTCAGTTTCGTCACGCAATGATATTTGGATCCCGATCCTACTGTGAGTATATGCTACTCCTCGGGAAATTTCTCACTTAACGATCAATGCTATAAACCTAGTAGGTGCCTAGAAAGGTGTTAGCGGGGCTACGCCCCCAGGAAAAAGAGGTTCTCTAATTAAGGAACTTCGCGAAAGCGTTGGAAAACCTCCCTCGAAGTACCGACACCGGCCTGGCTGAACGGTTAAGCAAGTATTGTACGGTGGGATTGATCCTGACTAATTCTTCCTTTATGGTTTGAGGAGGGATTCGAGAAACAGTGGGAGCCATCCTGTTTAGACAAACTAAAAACCACTCTAAACTTGCAAGAGCATCATGCTGAGTGTTTCTTATTCTCTCTCCTAATTGCAGCGACCAATCAACATAACTGGACTTAAGTTACTCCTAGATAAAAACAAACTGACATGGCCAAACTACAAAGATTGGCTCAGGAATGTCAAGATAGCAATCACTTACGACAAGCTGGGGTATCTTTTTACCACCAAAGCTCCCCCTGTCCTTGGTCCAACTTCCAGCGTCGCGGATAAGGAAATCCGCAAGACTTGGGAGATTGATAGCGCGAAGGCCAAATGCCTCCTGCTTGCCTCGATGGACAACGAACATCAGAGGAGGCACGAGAATATGGACATGGAATCCATATTGCTTCATACAAAAGAACTGTATGGAGAGCAATCTCGTATCGCAAGATACGAAGCGTCGAAAAAGTTATTTTCGACAAGAATGGCCGTCGGATCATCAGTAGCCGAGCACGTGCTAAAGATGATCGGCTACATTGAGGAGCTCGCAGACCTAGGGATCACATTGGAGAGTGAGCTATATACGGATATAGTTCTCCAGTCCCTTCCTTCCACTTACGCCCAGTTTATACTGAACTTCAACTTACAAGAAAAAGAGGTTGAACTTTCAGAGCTCCTCAACATGCTGAGGAGCGCAGAGGGCACCCTACAGAAAGGTAGGGATACATCCACTTTGTTTGTAGGAGGATCATCTTCTTCTAGGTCCAAGGCGAAAGCCAAGGGAAAGAAGAAGAAGGCCCCCGCCAAACCAAGGGGCGGTGTTAGTAAAGTGGATACGAAGGGAAAAGGTAAAGCAACAAAGATAGCGGGGAAGCTTGTGGATAAAGAAGAATACTTCTATTGTCATAAGAAAGGACACTGGAAGAATGATTGCAGGGCCTGGAAGGCCAGAACACAGGAATTGAAGCAGGTTGCAGCTTCAGCTTCAGGTGTGTATGTTATTGAAAACTGTCTTTCAATAAACTCTACTTCCTGGGTATTGGATACCGGATCAGGATCTCATATCTGTAATTCTTTGCAGGCGTTGAGAAACCGTAGGGTTTTGAAGGCAGGTGACATGACCCTCAGAGTTGCGAACGGAGCTAGCATGGATGCTAAAGCGGTGGGGGACTATCACCTGGGAATGTCAGATGGACATGTTTTGGTTTTGCGTAATTGCTTTTTTGTACCCAACGCAACTTGTAATATCATTTCTGTATCTTTAGTTTCTAAAGAAGGTTATGAATTTGCGTTTGTAAGTAATGTTGTAAACATTCACCTTAATCAAGTTTTGATTGGGTCAGGTACATTGAGTAATGGTATATACGTGTTAAACCAACCACAGATTTTTAATGTCCAGAATACACACAAAAGAAAGTCTCCAGAAATAAATCAGACTTTCTTATGGCATTGTAGATTGGGTCACATCAATGAGAGAAGGTTGACGAAGTTACATACAGAAGGGTATTTGAATGCGTTCGAATATCAGTCGTATGCCACTTGTCAATCCTATCTCAAAGGAAAGATGACAAAGACTCCGTTTACTGGACATGGAGTAAAAGCGAGCGAGCTCTTGGGACTCGTACACAGTGACGTGTGCGGTCCAATGTCTACACATGCCCGAAGCGGACATTCTTACTTCATTACTTTTACGGATGACTTCTCAAGGTACGGTTATGTCTTCTTGATGAAACATAAGTCCGAGGCCTTTGGAAAATTCCAGGAGTATAAGAATGAAGTAGAGAAACAGACCGGCAAAAGTATTAAGATTCTAAGATCGGATCGAGGTGGAGAATACTTAAGTGCCGAGTTCCTGGACTATTTAAAAGAGAACGGAATTCTCTCTCAGCTTACTCCTCCATACACCCCGCAACATAACGGTGTATCGGAGAGACGGAACCGCACCCTATTGGATATGGTACGGTCCATGATGAGTAACGCTGAGTTACCGCGATCATTCTGGGGATATGCGCTAGAATCAGCCGCATACCTTTTGAACCGAGTTCCCACTAAGACTGTGCCTACTACGCCATTTGAGATGTGGTGTGGGAAGAGACCCCATCTTAATCACATTAAGACATGGGGAAGTCCAGCTTTTGTCAAAAAGCAGCATGCGGACAAGCTCGAGGCACGCTCAGTACTGTGCAAGTTTGTGGGATATCCAAAGAATTCCAAGGGATATTTCTTCTACTGTGAAGAGGAACAAAAAGTTCTTGTTTCTCGTCATGCCCACTTTCTAGAACACCAGTTCATAGAAAAGGAAATAAGTGGGAGCGCAGTAGAACTGGAAGAAATTCCAGAACCACGGACTATTACTGAAAGTTTAGTGGAACCAGAGGGTTCGGAAGAACAGGACATTCCTACGCCGCTCCGCAGGAGTAGTAGGCAGTCTCATCCGCCCGAGAGATACTGCGGTTTTCTCATAGACGGGGATAGAGAGGATTGCATCATAGATTATGATGAGCCTACTAGCTTCCAGCAGGCCGTTCAGAGCGTTGACTCAGTGAAATGGCTGGATGCAATGCGGACCGAAATGGAGTCCATGTACACCAACAAGGTATGGACGTTGGACATTGCTCCAGACGGGGTAAAACCCGTAGGATGCAAGTGGATCTTCAAAAGGAAGATTGGTGTAGATGGACAGGTTGAGACCTATAAAGCTAGGCTGGTAGCAAAGGGTTTCCGTCAAAGACCTAGCTTGGACTATGACGAAACCTTTTCTCCAGTAGCCATGCTGAAATCCATTCGGATCCTTCTTGCCATTGCTGCCTTCCACGATTATGAGATCTGGCAAATGGACGTAAAGACAGCTTTTCTAAATGGAAATTTAGAGGAGTGTGTCTATATGGACCAACCAGAGGGTTTCATTCAGAGTGGGAGCAGCGGAAAGGTGTGCAAGTTGCTTAAGTCCATCTATGGACTAAAGCAGGCATCGCGGAGTTGGAACATCTGCTTTGATGAGACGGTCAAAGAATTTGGCTTTGTCAAAAATCCAGATGAACCATGCATCTATAGTAGATTTGTAGCGAGAACTGTAGTATTCCTCGTTTTATACGTGGATGACATTCTCTTAATAGGAAATGACATTCCTATGCTACAATCTGTCAAGGGGTTCTTGTCACACAGGTTCTCCATGAAAGACCTGGGTGATGCCTCATACATTCTGGGTATCCGGATCTACCGTGACAGATCCAAGAGGATATTAGGACTTTCTCAGTCCAGGTACATCGACACCGTGCTGAAAAGATTCAGTATGGAAGATTCCAAGCGCGGTAACCTGCCGGCTTGTCACGGGATCACCCTCTCTAAAGAGATGTCTCCCAAGACTGATTTGGAGAGGGATCGCATGTCTATTATACCCTACGCTTCTGCGGTAGGCTCTATAATGTATGCGATGTTGTGTACCAGACCGGATGTAGCTTATGCACTGAGTGTGGTAAGCCGGTATCAGTCAAACCCTGGGGAGAAACACTGGATAGCGGTAAAGAACATTCTCAAGTACCTGAGAAGGACTAAGGAGATGTTCTAGGTGTATGGCGGAAAAGACCTCCAGATCGAGGCCTTTGCTGACTCCAGCTTCCAGAGTGACAAGGATGATTCCAAGTCCATGTCGGGTTTTGTCTTTACCCTCAATGGAGGGGCGGTGTGTTGGAAGAGTTCCAAACAGGAAACCGTTGCAGACTCGACGATGGAAGCGGAATACATCGCTGCATCTGATGCCGCAAAAGAAGCTGTCTGGATGAGGAAGTTCTTGAAAGAACTTCAGGTGGTTCCGTCCATTGTTGATCCAATACCTCTGTATTGCGACAACAACGGGGCTATAGCTTTAGCGAAGGAACCCAGGTCCCATCAGAGATCCAGGCACATCTTGAGGCGGTATCACCTGATCAGGGAGATCGTGGATAGCCAGGAGATCGAGGTTCGGAGAGTCGCTTCAGAAGATAACACTGCAGATCCATTCACCAAGGCCCTGCCCCAGACTCAGTTCGAGCGGCTGATCGAGATGATAGGTCTTCGATACGCCAGTACATGGCCTTAGTGCAAGTGGGAGATTGTTAGTGTATATACCCTAGAGGCCATTACTGTATCATACTGGTTTGTATATTACTTAATGGATGCTTGGGATATTCACCTTGTATATACAATCTTGCTCAAAATAGTGGTATGCTACTTGGTTTGTTTCTACTTCAATGTGTACATGTGTTTATTTTTGTATATCGCCTATACACATTAGTAGAGCCCTTAGGATCTTTGCTTGATTACCAGCGATGTGATGGCCGTCACACTAGTGGGGCTGGGTAATCTATAAGCACATCCTTATGCAGGTCCCTGGTCGCAGGACTATCGAGACAGGGCATCGATACTCCGGAGTAGACCAGCGCATGCGCTTCTCATCCCAGTGTGGGAGACGGTCTGTCCCACAGCCGTCAGTACGTCGTACTTGAGATAGTATGCGGGTGCTCGTTAGGTTACGGGTACACTGGACAGGACTCGTCGGGAACTGACTAGTTGGTATTATACCTATCGTCAGTTATCAGTTCCCAGGTGACATGAGTACAGCTTAGTCCGCTGACTTGACACTGTCACTCCGCCTCGAGTGTGTTCCCACTGTACTTTGATCACTACCCTACCACGGCTCAAAGGAGTCGTGCAAACAGGTAGTGGTTGGGTGCAGTCCCGAAGCACTTGGAGGCAGTGACGGTTAGACAGGATTCGTCTCTCCCGGTATTGGGGGTTGACATCGCGCTGTGTCTAGGAGAGCCATTACACGAGTAGTCCCTGGCCAGGGCAATCGAGATATACTGGTAGGTTTCCAGTGTTATCTCAGGGTGTTTTGGGCTTCGCTCCGGCACGACTTGTACCGCTATTGGGGGACTGACGTTTACCGCCCCCTAGGCCCGCCATGCGATGTATCAGACGAACAGACCGGACTGTACGGAGAATGTCACACTCAGGCTCAGTAGGAGTTCAGATGGGTTTCGCCTCGTCGGTCTTCTTGTCGGCATTACCTGGGGACCGTTACGCACAGCTAGTGCCGCTTGCGGTCTGTGGTTAAACCCACTGCCAGCGTAGTGTCGAGTCTTTAGAGTCCCACACAGAAAGCTTTTCGCCTTTAGGCAAAAGAGTAGAGGTCGCATGGTATTGCGACAGGTCGCATGGTTTTGCGACAGGGTTCGGTCACATCCGTGCACTTGTGCGCGTACAGTGTCCGGACAGTTTACACTAGCGGGCTTTGGTTTAAGCCAGATCCTAGTGTACCTTATGGGATTGGATTTATCCAGTTTGCATTCGTGTTCCTCGGAACGCGGATGCGGGTGTGTATGCACAGTTGACAGGGAGACAGAGGCAGTGGATTCTCATTAGGGTTGTTGACAGTTGACCGTTGACTATTGACCTTTTGATCAACCCTAATGAGAATATGATATGTGATTAACTATTGTATTAATTAAGTATTATGGTGATATGGTTGTTGACTTTGTTGACTTGTTGACTTTTGTTGACTTGTTGACTTTGTTGACTTGTTGACTTTTGTTGACTTGTTGACCGGTTGACTAGGCTTGACTAGTTGACCATCATGATAACCATAGCCATCATTTCATGGCAAAGACTTTTGTTTGCTTGCTCATTTGTGCAAAATGAGTGCATGAAATGATATGGTTATGGTTGCTTCAACCATCACATAAGACTTTTTTTTAGTATGATGAGTTATCATGACTTTGGATTATGAGAGGGTGAAAGACAAAAGAGAGCCTCATTCTTTCTTGCTCATTCTCTCTCTTGTTCTTGAGCTCTCCTTTTGCTCTCACCCTTTTGCTCTTGCTCCCTCTCTTTAATCTATGGTTCTCTTGTCTCATGAGTTGAGAATCAAGAACCATAGATAAAATCCCATTCTAATTCTTCTCTACTCATTCTAGTTCACTAGGTTTAGCAAACCAAGTGAACTAGTTTCTTCAAAGAACGAAGAAGGAGCTAAAGGTTGGAGCTTTCAGGTGGATCTATCTTCGGCGTACGGAGACGACGAGAAGAAGCCATTCCGGACCACCATCGGAGCTTGAAGACGAAGGAGTTCAAGACAAGCAAGGTATAACCCCCTAACCGAGTAGCTAGAAACTCATAGTTAGGTTGTTAGATAGATGTTTAACCAAGATCCGGGTTATAGGTCCATGTTACCACCTCCGTAAAAATTGTTTTTTACCAAATTCCGCATTCCCGAAAGAACCGGGAGAGGTAGCATGGACTTACAAGTTCATTGTACACTTTTATTTCAGTACCTTTCGTTTTCTGTTATGCCATTGTTTAGGCATTGCTTTATCTCAGTTGTATTTACATTTCCATGCATTGTACAGAAAGAATATGAATAAATAAAGTTGTTGTTTTATTATATCTTGTCTCTTGTGCATTTACTTTTATATTGATTAGATACGCTTAGCGTATTTACTTAACAGTAAATACGTAGCGGCCTCGTCCCGTCCCCTTCGCCGTACAATGGGAAGCGGGGCGTGACAGAACTCAAGGGACTTATACATATAGATGTATGTTGTCCGATGTCCATACTGACATGGGATTGGTACTATGTATTCCGTATTGAGAATTTGATTCTCTCTCAGATTGCTCATCTGCGGGTGCACTCCATAATGAATAATGTTGAGTTGCCTTCTTCAATTTTGGGGATGCACTAGAGATAAATGCGTATCAATTGATACTGGTTCCACTTAAACAAGTACATCTTTTCTATATGTGATATATAATGGTGTCCATCTTAAAGTTGTTAAGATGTGGAGTTATCCAGTTTGTGTATAAAATCATAATCCGAATAAACTCGAGGAACGTTTCGGTAATAGCAGTTTGTGGGTTATCCCAAGATTTCACGAGGGATGGTTTCTACCATATTCAAGTTCAAAAGTGTTTTGTCCTTAACTCGCCACCTCCTTGGTAAAGAAATTTCTTGCAAAAGAAATTAATGGGAGTATGGTAGAACTGGAAGTGATTCTAGAACCATAAATGATTACTGTAAGTTTAGTGGAACCTGATGATCCAATTAACCCTGATAGACCATAGCTACTCCGCAGATTTAGTAGGTGATCTCAGCCACCCGAAAGATATTTCGGTTTTCTCGTAGACGGTGATAAGGAGGCTTGTGTCATGTGATGATGACCCTACTAATTATCAGCAGGCCATATGAAATAGTGATTTCCGACTGATGGCTGGATACCGAGATTATCCAAGTTGGACTCCATACACTATAACAAATTATAAACTTTGTTGTATGCTCCTAAAAAGGGTAAAATCCATCAGGTGCAAGCAGATCTTTCGAGATCAATGCAAATGGAAAGATATTAACCTAATAAGGCCAAACTTGTAGTTAATATGTATTCATCAAATACCCGATGTGGATTGTGATAATGCTATTACTTCATTGTATGTGTTAAAGTCTATATGGATAACTTATCACTGTTGTTTGTATGACTATGATATCTGGTATGAGAATTATTATAATGTCTTTCTAAATTAGATTTAGAAGTATATGTGTATATGACTTTACCATAGGTTGTCGTAGTCGGTGGGAGCAGCAGATAGTGTGCAAATTGTTTAATTCTATTTGTAGACTAAAGCAGGTATAGCAGAGATGGATCATCTGATTTGATGCTATGGTCAAAGTGTTTGACTTCATAAAAATTAGAGATGAACCAAGCATTTGTAAGAAAGCTTTAGGGAGTACTGTCAGGTTCCGCTTATTTATGTGGATGACATTTTTCTTGATAGGAAATGATGTTCCTATTGAATGGACGACTCCTAGTAAGGTAATGTACCCACAGGTAATTGGGTCACTCTTTCTGAAGATGTCTTTCGGGACGAATGAAGAGAGGGTTCACATGAATGACATTCGACATACCTTGGCAGTGTGGTCAATCATGCGATATTATATACCATACCAGACATTGCTTTTACACTTAGTGTAATAAACAAATATTAGTCCAATCCTGGAGAAATATAGGAAGAAGTGAAGAATATATGAGATGTTCTTGGTGTATGGTAATGGCAGACTTCTTCGGGATACGATTACCGATTCCAAATTCCGTAGTAACAAGAGTAACAGAGTATCTATCATGAGTCAATTAGTTTACCCTCTTATGAGGAGCAGTATATTGGAAGAGTTCCAAGTGGGGAACCGAGGTAGTCAAGGTGCTAGATACTGATTCTGACTAAGCAGAGAATACGTCCTATGAAATTGTCTGGATAAATATGTTCATATATGAACATGGTCACATCAGCTATCCAAACAAAGTTCTAAGATATGTATCACTCATTTCGGAAGATAGTTGATCTCCGTGAAGTTGAGATTCAGAGAGATATATATGGAAACATTATAGCGGATCCACTCACTAAGCCTGTTTCTCGAACATATTTTGAGAAACTGTTAGTATAGAAGTTGGGTATGTAGTAGCACATGAGACATGTGTATACGATACCTCCATAATTGGCCTTAAGTGCAAATATGAGATTTTTGGATATAGGTACCCTCAAGGTAATTATCGTAGTTGCAGGAATGCAATTACTGAATTCGAGAAGGGCCTATTGTTCCCCTTCGAAAGACGCGGCTCGTAGACCTGGGCGTCTAGGCCTGAGATTCGGGGCAGATGCTATTTGGTTTTATCCGTCCACCTCTCCGAAAATGCCAAGTTGATTTATGGCACCGTGTATCGAAGGTTTAGACGGATGCGACCGTTGTAGCAGACTTCGTCAGATTCCCCCTCGCTTGAGGGGTTTTTGATTGTGGGGACACTCTTCCCTGCAGGCGCAAGCCCCTGCAGTTAATTACGCTACCGCGTAGCGGTAACAACTTTCTCCTTCTCCAGAATTTCACTTTGTGTCGTGTGTGTTTGTTTTATTTGTGGTTGCCCGTGGATTGTATACGGAGACTAAGTGATGCCGTCGCCCGTAGGACGTGGATTAGTCCAAATCCGTATTTACTTAGATTTGGGGTTTGGTATTTTAGTTTAAGGATACGTTAGCCGCATTGAGGCTAAGATCAACTTAAACGTTCGTTAAGGATACGTTAGTCCTGTTTGAGACTAAGATCAACTTAACGGGTAGAGTAGTTGAGGGCTCTATTGTTCCAGTTTAGGGACGTAGTGGTCCGTTTAATGTGTATGACCATCGAGACCCGTCACCTCTCTGACGACGTTGAAGGATTACAACGGCATGTGTCAGAGGAGTTCGGGGATGTACCCTTGAACCAAAATTGATTTGGAGTTTTATAGTCCATTTGAATGTTTAAGGATGCGTTAACCAGGTTTGAGGCTAAGATCAACTTAAACGGGATCGTTTAGATCCGGCAAAAGAGCATTTAAGGGGCTCTATTTTTCCAGTTTAGGGACGTAGTGGTCCATAGGTAGTTTAAGAACATTGCGGTCCATTGCCAGTTTAGGGACATGGTGGTCCATCATTCCCATTTGGGGACGAGCATTAGTTTAGGGACGTTTCGGTCCAACATTAGTTTAGGGACGTTTCGGTCCAACATTAGTTTAGGGACGTTTCGGTCCACGAGTTTAAGGACCCCGCAGTCCATATCGATGTGTGGTTTTCGGGACCCGTCACCTCTCTGACATCGTTGAAGGATTACAATGATAGGTGTCAGAGGAGTTCAGAGATGTACCCTTGAACCGGTTGTAAATTGATTTAGGAGAGCATCCGTGCTCAGTCAATTTAATTTGAGGACTTACGGCCATGATTGGGCTAAGTCCAGTTAAAAAAATGTTCAACATTTTTATTTGCCTTTGGCCTATTAGGCCTGTGCTAGGGCTTTGTCCCTTTAAGTAATGCACTGCATTTCTTATTTTGTTTAGGCTCTGCCCTTTTATAAATGATGCAGAGTATCAATTTTGGCCTGACAGACCTTTGTTTGGGCTCTGCCCTTTTATAAATGATGCAGAGCATCAATTTTGTTTGGGCTCTCCCCTTTTATAAATGATGCAGAGCATCAATTTTGTTTGAGCTCTACCCTTTTATTGCATTGCAATTTATTTTGGCCTACTAGGCCTTTTTGATTTGGGCCTGGCTCTTCAGTAAACAATGCAGTGCATTTGTCAGGCGCTTTGCGCCAATCATTGAGCGCAAGCGCTTGTGGTGGTGACACGTGTTACGCAAGCGCAGTGCGCTGCGCCAGTGCGCTGCGCTTGCGCTGCGACAGTGCGCTGCGCTTGCGCTGCTGACACGTGTCGCGCTCTGGTGAGTTGCGCCAATTTTAGAGAGCAAGGCTCTATCTTAAGCGCAGTGCGCTGCGCCAGTGCGCTGCGCTTGCGCTGCTGACACGTGTCGCGCTCTGGTGAGTTACGCCAATTTTAGAGAGCAAGGCTCTATCTTAAAAGCGCATAGCGCAAGTGGTTCAGGTGCTGACACGTGGCGCTCTCTGGTGGCTTGCGCCAACCCAAGAGCGCAACAGTGCAAATTTTACAAGTGCAAAGAACTGTTTTAATTCTTTGATCCAATTTAGATCAGAGAAAACAGGTTTTTCTTGTTTTTTTTCTTGTTTTCAGAGAATCAATAGTTCATAAAAAAAGTGCAAGGCACTGTTATTTATATTTTATTGAAGATCATTGATCTTATTCTTAGATCAATGATCTATTAGAAGAAATTCTTCTATTTTAAAGGTTTTTTACCTTTTTCTTGAGTCTCTTTTCAAGTTTCTTCAGAGTTGAAGTTCTTGATGATTCTTGATCTCTCACAATGTTGATTATCCTTTGAGTTGGGGTGGGTCTTTATATAGTGCCCATAGATTTGTTAGGTTTGTTAAAGAGATCCTTCTCTGAGTGATTTGGGGAATTTTCCCCACCGTTGGATCTTTGATCCAAGGGCTTCTGTTTTACAGAAGATAATCTTCTTGTTTTAACAGAACAGAAGAATCTTTCTAGAATTTAATTCTGTTTGGCGCAAACGCTCCAGCGCGTGACACGTGTCACGCAGCGCAGAGCGCAGCGCAACTGCACTTGCATAACTGCGCTGACACGTGTCGCGCAGCGCAGCGCTTGCGCATCTGAAGCTTTGCTTCCTTTTAATTTTGTTTTTTAATAGAGCTTTGCTCTGATTGGACGCGCTGCCTCGGACGCTGCGCTCTCTGCGCTGGCGTGCCTGATTTTGACATGTCGTGTCCTGCGCGCAATGTAGAGGATCTGAAGCGTTGCTTCATTTATTAAAGTTTAAATTTTCAAAGTAGAGCTTTGCTCTGATTGGGGGGAAACAGAAGCGTTGCTTCATCTCCCACCTTGGAGTTTGAACGGAGCTTTGCTCTGATTGGGGTAAACACCTATACCAAGAACAGTCTTGCTCAAGATAATAGTACGCTATCTGGTTTGTATTTTTCATTCATAAGTATATGGTTTTCTTGCTATAACGTATCACCATTATATGATGTTAAAGCCCATAGGATTTTTGCTTGACTACCAGGATTATGATAGGGATCATACTAGTAGGTCCTGGATAGTCTATAAGCACATCCTTAAAAGTCCACGGTCGTAGGATTATCGAGACTTGGCATCGGTACTCCAGTTTAGACTAGGGTATATGTTTCATAACCCTATATGGGGCGATGGCTGATCCCATAGCCATTGGTGTTTGACACCGATGATTTTATACAGGTGTTCATTGGATGAGTTACACTGGACAGACTTGCCGAAAACTCCTAGATGGTATTATACTAATCTCAGATAGCAGTTCTTTGGTGACATGGGTACAGGGTAGTCCCTAGACCTAAGATTGCCATAATGTTTTGTGTGTGTTCCCACTGTACTTAGATTACTACCTTACCACAGCTTTATAGAGTCGTGCAAACAGATTTTAGTTGGGTATAGTCCCGAAGCACATAGAGGCAGCGAGCGGTCGAGGGAATTCATCTCTCCCGGTATAGTGAGTTGATGTCACACTGTGCACAGCTGGTTATGACCATAAGTCCTTGGCCAAGATATATGATATTTACTGATAAGTGTTATCAGTAGTTTCTCATATAGACATGAACTTGATATTAGCACGACTTGTCGAGATAGTAGGAGTCTGACGGCTTCCACCTCCCAGACCCGGTATGCGATAGTTTTAGACGAAGAGACCGGACTGTATAGTGAATGTCACTGATAGGCTCTAGCAAGGTACGAATGAGCTTGCTTGTCGACCGACTTTTTCGTTCAATACCTGAGAAATGAACAAAAGAAAATGAAAGAGATGTAGTATGAAAAAAGTAGAGATGAAAAAAGAGAGCAAGAAAGTTCATTCTTCATACTACATCTCTTTCATTTTGATGTTTAGCACACACAAAATGAGAGTTACTTCACTCTTGTTAAAGTTGGAGCTAGAACCGGTGGTTTTCGCGTGGATCATCTTTGACGGAGCCGATCGGAGATCAAGCATAATCCATAGCACCGCAGAGGTTAACCGAAGTCTGGATTCAACTATTGGAGCTAATGAAGTCGCTTCAAAGGTTGTATTTTCTACTCTAGGTAATTTAGGTTACAAGTTATAGTCTATGGTTGGATTCTAGGTTAGGGTGCTCTTGTTCGCATGGATTACTTCGTCTTTCCGCTTTCGCAAGTGGTTTTAAACCCCCCTCCAGCGAGTGAGACCCCCTTATAATACTATCATCTCGAGTAAGACTATTCTACCCATATTGGTCCTCCCTCAATCATTATAATTGCCTGCCTATGATTACAATAATTGGCTTGAGAGAACTATATCCAACAATCTCCCACTTGCACTTAAGGCTAATTATTGCGGTGTCGCATACTCACAGCCTATGTGCTACCGAATATCCAACTTCTTTACTAATCAATTTCCCAAATCATATTTGCGAGACATTCGCGTTCGAGAAATAGCCTCAGTGAGTGGATCAGCTTCAATGATTCTATCTTTATCTCTCTATATCTCAATTTCGCGGAAAACGACTATCTTCCAAAATGAGCGATACCTGTCTTAGAATTTTTTTGGATATCTGATTGGACCAAGTTTATAAATGAACTCCAAATCCAAAAAAACTTCTTAGACTGTATCTTCCACTGAATTTAATTAATATCCTGCACCATACCTTCCTCAGTATCCGCTTGGACCCTTTGTCCAACATACTGCCCTTCAAAAGAGGGTAAACTGTAACTTCGACAGCCACTCTGTCATCCAGATTACCTTGGAAGCCTGAAATGATAACCGCCTTCTTAAAGAGGCTGCCGTTACTATATACCAAGAATATTCTCTTATGTTCATAATTGCTTCCCAATGTTTCTTTAGGATTGGATTAATATGTGTTTATTGCAGTTAGTGCAAAAGCAATATCTGGTGTGGTACTTGACAAAGCATGATTGACTCAATTGCCTAAATAAGTGATATGTCATTCATGCAAATCGCTCTCTTCATGAGTATAGAAAACATCTCTTTAGAGAGAGTGATTCCATCACCTGTGGGTACACCACTATGCCAGGAGTCTTCCATTCTAAAATATTTTAGAATAGTGTCAAAATACCCGAATTGGGACACTTCCCAAATCTAAATCTAAAACCATAGATCTAGTCACTAGAATCCCTGATATTTTGTCGAGGTCTTATGTGGAGAAACACCTTGTGACAAACACAATATAACCAATCATAGTATAGGAACATCACTTCGTATCAAAGAAGTATATCATCCAAATAGCAAGACATCACTCGCTACTACTTTCTTACTAGGTCTATCTATTGTTTTGATGAAGTCAAACTCTATGACAGTCACATCAAAAATAGATGATCTATTTCCGCTATTCTTGCTTTAATCTATAAATAGACATAAGCCACTGGCCCACCACGCTTCCGCTTCTCCTACTGACTACAACAACCTTCTCGCAGAGTCATATACAAGTGCACTTCTAAAGCTAATTTAGAACGACGTTATAGTCATCCACCTGCCAGATCTTATAGTCTAGGACAGCAGCAGTGGTAAGCAAGGGTCATCAAAACCTCATTGTCACTCTCTTTAAAGAGACTGAAATACCTCTCAAGTGGCTGAGCTTACCCACCAAATCTACGGAGTAGCTAATAGATTGTCGAATCCAATTGAATCCTTAAGTTCTACCAAATTTTCAGTAGTCGTTTATGGTTCTAGAATCACTTCCATTTCTACCATACTCTCACTAATGTTTTCTGAAAAAAATTCATTTTAAAACGGGTGGCGAGTCAAAAACAATATAACTATTTTACCTGTAAATAGTAGAATATTAACCCTCATCAAAGCCCGGGATAAACCACAAACTGCCATGTGCCTTGTGTTTATCTGGATTCTGGTTTTAAGCATAAGCTAGACAACTCCATATACCTTAACATCGTTAAGATATGAATCCATTCTATATCTAATATAGAAACAAAGGCACTAATTTAATTGAAACCAGATTCAAAAATCATGCAGCCGTTTCCTGTGAATATCGACTAAATGGAAGAAGGCCATGTGATATTACTCATCAAGGAGTGCACCCACGGATGAGTAACCTGAGAGAGAAGCAAGTTCTCAAATATATTACTTACGATGGAATAACTAGCATAAGTATCTATATCTTCGATCACCTCGAAGAATCCTGATACTTCCAGCACATGGTTCTCTACTTTATTTTATATCTATAACTTCTCAAAATTTGGACATTGTATATCAACGAAATACATGTCAAAAACTAGAGAAGTCATAAATAAACGGAATATAGTACGAGTACCAACCCCTTGTTCTAATGGATATCAGACAACATACAATATTTTGTATAAGTCCTTCGAGTTTTAATAACTCAAACCATATGCATCGTAGGTTGAAAACTGTATTATGGTTAAGAAGAGTTACACCGTTATTGAATGCACCTTACCGAATCATCAACTGATAAAGGTAAATATCATAAACATAATTTTAAAAAGTTATATCTCACTTTATAAAATAAACGTACAGATATATCAGTTTGAAACTGGTGCATAACAACAGATATTCAAAACCAAATAATTGCAGTTAGGAAAAACTCAGATGACATCCTTAAATATCACCAATTATAAAGAATTCTGATATTGAGGATGTAATCACCCAATTCCTGATATTCTACTCCCGCTCAGCATCTGTAATGCCATACAGATGTGAGAATCAAGCCCGGTAAATACATACCCTGAAGTCAAAATCTAATTGGGAAAGCAGTTTTTCAATTAACACCGTAAAGTAAAACTGAACCATGAAAATGTTTCGAGTGGGTGGCCGGGTATTCTTAGTATGCCTTTATCATTATCCAGATTCATGACAGTAGTCGCAATTTTCTTTGCCCTCACTTCAATACTTTTATATGTCTTTATTTCTTATCTTTTGTACACGGTTTTATTCTTCCCTACCTTTCGACGCCTGCCTAAGGTTTGGAAGAAGACTATCCAATAAGTGTAAAAGGAGTACTCTCCTAATATTATGAGCCTTCACAACCTGAGAGAAAGTAAATAGAAAAGACAACTAAATAATCCTATTCAATTTCTCTAAAACCGGAATCCATCCTCGAACTGAAATAAGTTTCTTCAAGTTCATATGTAACTATATGATAGAATACCAAAGCAATATGGATTTTTATAGCGATACAGAGTGTTCTGGAGGAATGCAAAGGGGAAGTAAGAGTGGCATGGATATATGCGGCTTTGTCATGAATCATGAAAACCCAAAATCAAAATGTGTCAGAAGGTTCGGTTAACTTGGTTCAGGAGTTTTAGTTTAAGTTCAGGTCATGGTCACTGCCAAACAGAGAGAGAAAAGAAACACTCAGTATGCACTCTAACCTAGATTAGATTGGTTAATCACTTTATCTAATCTGAATGGATCCCACTGTTTTCTCAAATTCTCTTTCAAACTCTAAAAGGAGAATTAGTCAGGATCATATAAAATCACCCAAGGAGTGTTACCTACTCATTAGTGGGAACCAGGACCCAACTATCACCGCATGATAACTTGATAGAAACACTCTCAAGTCGCAACACTGCAGAAGGTATGCGCATGCCTGGCAAGTTTTCTTTATATTTGAAACTCCCGATATGGTTTTTACCTTTAGGATCCAAGTGACCTTGACATTGCCAACATATCAAAATGTCCTAATCAAGTTCAACCCGTCATTATCTTGATTGTATTAAACCCACCCATATGGGTCCTTGACAATGCCAACATGACCGTACGACTATCCTAACCAATCACATCTAATACTACAAACAAGCAATGCTCAGCTACCGCAGACTACGCCTTGACAATGACAACATACGTAGTACGAATACTGAGCACTACTCGTAGGAAATGACGAAGGGTTATGGCTGGTTTTTGGCGAAAAAATTTTAATGTAATGAACTTGATATCAATAAATGAACTTGAAAAGTTTTGAAAAGGAGTAGTTTAGGCTCCGCATTTTAAAACGAGTGGTTTTGTAGAAACCGAGTAGTTTATAGTCACGTAAAATTTTACCAAAGAGGTCACTCCCTGTGAAGGGATCTAGGCTCTTTCTTCATCGAATGAGGTGCAGGATATTCCTAATTGAATATCTTGACGCAAAACAAAAGGAAACGCCTATAGTTTTCAAAAATTGGTTTCGACAACATCATATAGGTTTGTTTTACTTGCATTAATCAAATTTAATGCAGTCTCATCAATTAAACATATCATGCTAGAAAGAAATGAAAATAGG
Source organism: Agapanthus africanus (assembly GCA_030015575.1). Classification (NCBI taxonomy): domain Eukaryota; kingdom Viridiplantae; phylum Streptophyta; class Magnoliopsida; order Asparagales; family Amaryllidaceae; genus Agapanthus; species Agapanthus africanus. The sequence continues at coordinate 421,497,353 of JASDDO010000010.1, read as the reverse complement.
CACACATATATGCCATCCGCATTTGCCACAGGGTCCCGAGTTTTCACCGTAAGGTTACATAACTTACGGTAGGACAGGGACAGGATAACGCGGATGCAAAACATATATAGCATCTTATATATATATATATATATATATACATACATACAAACATTCATCTCTTGCATGATATCAAGTAACATCACAGAAGCATCACGGCAGAAGCAAACACAGTATGGAAATGCGAATAATCTAGAAAAAGTACATTTCAATGGGGCCAAATATGAAACGCAATTTTCTAGTTGTGTAGATAGCCCGTAGTATCGGATTCTAGATCTCTACGAGTGAGTCAAGCCATCTGCCAATCCCAGAACCGAAGCAATCCCAATCAATGAAGAGAATAGGCCACCCAGCTCTTCCAAAATCTGGTGATTTGAGCACCCCTCTGTTGGATATAGTGCCCTCAGAGTCAATTATTGGATCACAGGCACGTGATTGCAATGATTGAGGGAGGACCTATGCCGGTAGGACAGTCTTACTCAAGATGATAGTATGCTATCTGGTTTATCTTTATCATCGTGTACAGCTTTAGGTGACCTTAAAGGTTACTATTGCACGTTGATAGAGCCTTTAGGATTCTTGCTTGACGGCCAGCAGTATGATGGCGATCATATACGTGGGAGCTGGGGTCTATAAGCACATCCTTAAAAGGTCCCTAATCGTGGGAGTTTCGAGACTGGGCATCGATACTCCATTAGTAGACTAGTGTATACAGTCGAGACCCCGACGAGGGGGCGTGTCCGGTCTCACAAGCCATTGGTGTCAGTTGGATCACCTAAGATGTATACAAGTGCTCATTGGGTTATGAGTACATCGGACAGGACTCGCTGGGAACATGCTAGTTGGTATTATACCTAGCGTCAGATAGCAGTTCCCTGGTGACATGTGTACAGGTTAGTTCATCGACCTGAGATCGTCATTTGTCTCGTGTGAGTTCCCACTGTACTTTGATTACTACCCTACCATGGCTCAAAGGAGTCGTGCAAATAGGTTTTAGTTGGGTACAGTCCCGAGCCACATGGAGGCAGTGAGCGGATCGGCAGGGGTTTCGTCTCTCCCGGTATTGGGGGTGAGGTCGCGCTGTGTCTAGGAGAGCCATTACACAAAGCCCTCGGCCGAGGTAGGAGATTTACTGGTAGGTATTCCAGTAGTATCTAAGGGTGTTCTGAGCTACACTCCAACACGACTTGTACCGCTTTTGGGGGTCTGACTTTTACCAACCCCCTAGGCCAGCTATGCGATGCTTATAGACGAACGGACCGAACTGTACAGATATTATCACTGACAGGCTCAGTAGGGTGTCAGGATGAGTTCGCTCATCGACCTCCCTTTTTGTCAATACCTGGTAGCTCGTTACGTACGGCTAATACCTCTGACGTGCTAGTGGTTAAATCCATAGCCAAACTATTGACGAGTCTTTAGAGTCCCCCACAGACAGTTTCTCAAGTTTCGGGCGAAACATTGTAGAGGCCGTATGATATATGGCAGGGGCCGATCATATACGTGCAGTAGTGCACGGATCATGATCGGACGGATCATACTAGTGGGCTTTGGTTTAAGCCGGATCCTAGTATTAGATTTGTTGGATTACTTTAGTCTCATCACATTCGCATTCAGTCGGAATGCGGGTGCAGGTATGTATATATAGGTGAGGGGTATCCTTGTGATCCGTTACGAGTTTACTTTAGATGTTGCCGTATCTTTTTATTGTTGCAAACATTTGGATTAATGTTTGTAAATGGAAATAATGAGCTAGAATTTCATCATGACATGCATTAAATGTGACATGGAATTCATTAGTGACTCATGGTCTTTTTTTATGTGCTAATGTCACATTATATGATGGTTTTGTGATGATTTGATAAGAGGAAAGAGAAAGGGGCTGCCTTATGCAAGCTTGGTCTTGTATTTTTTGATACACTCTCTCACTCTCATTTTCTATCATCTCACATAAAAAAAGAAAAAGGCTCATTTTCTTCTTCTTCTTCCTCTAGCTCAAAACTTCCATCAATGGCTTCACCTCTAACCTCCATCCAACTCATGGATGTAAGAGACAAAGTAATCACAAACATTCTCTAAATCACCTTGGACACGTCGGCTAGCACACTTCATGTCCGAGTTGCTTCGGATGAAGCGGGAGCCCGTAAAAAGAATCGATGATGTGGTGCCCTTTCCGACGAGGAGATCGAGATCGGAGATGCCGCGAGGAGCTTGGGATGGTGGCCAAAGACCGAAGGACACGAGATCGATCGGTATAGCTTTCCAACCCTCTCTCTAGATAGCTAGTTGTAGGTTAATGGTTCGATCCGGGTTTTAAGCATACGATAGCGCCGGTTTCTAGTTTGAAAAAGTTTTCGTTTCCGCATTTTGGCCTCGTACAGACGGCCAGGGCGCTACCGTAGACTTACACGGTATCAGAGACATGTCATTAATCTTTACTAGCTTGCTCTAATGTGTTTAGAACTTCGATCGAAAATTCCGAAACCGCGATTCCAAGTCATGAACTTTCTGTCGAATTTTTTTTTGTGCTCGAAAAATTATTTGGTGTATTGCAGAAATTCGTGCAGGCGATTCTAAGATTACTGTGAAAATTTGGTAGCATTCTGTCACTGTTGCGCCGCGGAACCGTGGCCTTACCCATGCTTTAGCCGCAGTTCAGCCGCCATTTTGTCTCTTCTGTGCACCAAATTTTGTACAGTGTTCTTTGTGTTGGAATTGGGGTTTTTGATATTATTTTTTTGGGCCCAGATTTATTTGAGTACTGGGTATTGTGCTTGGGACCCACTTCAGGAAATTTTGTCGATCGAAAATTTTAAATATGTTAGTTCACAGTATTTACATTATATCTGCGACCATGAATGTCATTTGATCGGTAAATCCTTTCTAATTGCTATAGCCCTTTTAGACGGATTTGTGAACGTGATATTCACGTTGATGTTCTGTGTTGTGCTGTGATGTTGCGGATTTGTCGATAGCCTGGATGCAATGGTAGTACAGTTTGGTTGTATTTGTACATTTGATAATGCGAGGCGAGCGTCCGACATGTGGACTGCCGTCACTGTCTGTTTGTATATTATTCTTTTGGGGCACGACCGGGCTGAGGTCGATGTACCCGTTGTATATTTTACTTTCTGTACTAGGATTACCCCGCGGAGGGGTGCATGGGTAGCCGGGTTCTAAAGGGCAACGGGCCCGCATCTCATGGCTTTGAGACGGAGGGGGATTCACTCTAGAATTGGCGGGCTATTCGCCGCACTCGCAGAGGGTACAGGTTGACCCAAGGAGGGGTGCTCAAGTTACCGGATTCCGTGAAGTGCTGGGTGGTCCATTCACGTTGTTGAAGGGGGCTGCCTCGCTTCAGGTTTTGGCGGGTAACTTGCCGGCCCGTAGGGGTCTTGGATTTCATTGCACAGGCTATCCACACGACCAGGGGAACGTCGGGTTTCAGTAGTGGCTCTATGAAACCCGGGGATCCCAGATTATCTGTATTGTTCTGTGATACTTATTACATTTCTGTGATGTTGCATTTTATCACTCCTTGAGCATATATTATATATTGTTATATATACTAGTAGATGTTGTATATGTTTTACACCCGTGCTAGTCCAGTCCCCGCTCTGTCGTTAGTTAAGTAACCTAACGGGTGATGACGGGACCCAGTGGCGAATGCGGATAGCATATACGTACATCATATTTTCGTTCTTTTGTGGTGTGATTAATTGATGGGACTGCATTGATTAGGATCAATGCAAGCTAAACAAACCTAATCTGATGTTATTGGAACATTTTTCAAAAAAAGATGTTATTGCAAGGACGTTCTCTTTTGTTTTGCACAGTGGTATTCGGTTATGAATATCCAGCACCTCAGTCGACGAGGTAAGGGCCGGGACCCTTCACCGTGAGTGACCCCTTGGACAGAAGTTTGCGTCAGGGTAATAACTTCACTATAGCCGATTACTTTTTGCATTGCATCGTGGTATTCAGTTGGAATATCCTGCACCTCATTCTACGGGGAAAGAGCCGAGATCCCTTCACCGGGAGTAACCTCTTTAGCAAGGGTTTTCGCCACTATATTTTTATAAAAAGATATGCAGTTCCTTCAACGATATCAAGTTCATTACGTTAAAGGTTTTTCGCCAAAAACTTGACGTATCCCTCCGTCATTTCTTACAAGTATTACTTAGTATTCGTGCTGCGTTTGTTGACTGTGTCAAGGCGTAGTGTGCGGTAGCTAAGTAGTGTTTGTTTGTGTCATATTAATGGGATTGGTTAGGACAGTCGTGCGGCCTTGTTGACTGTGTCAAGGGCTCGTACGAGTGGGTTTAATGCAATCCAAGATAATGACGGGTTGAACTTGACTAGGACTCTTTGATTTGTTGACTGTGTCAAGGTCACTTGGGTCCTAGGGGTAAAAATCACATCGGGAGTTTCTAAAGAAACTGAAACTTGCCAGGCATGTGCATACCATCTGGAGTGTGATAACGTGAGTGGATTCCGTCACGTTATCATGCGATGATAGTTGGATCCCGATTCCCACTGATGAGTTGGTTTACTCCTCGGGTGATCCCGACTAATTCTTCTTTCAGGTTTGGAGGAGAATTTGAGGATACAGTGGGAGGTTTCCTGATTAGATGAAGTGATAACCATTCTGATCTAGGTTAGAGTGAATGCTAAGTGTTTCTTTTCTCTCTCTCTTTAGTAGCGACCATGGCCCGACCCTTGACTACGACTCAGTGACCAAGTTAACCGAACCTTCTTATAACACTGGCTTTTGGATTATCAGAGTTGCATACCTCATTTCCACTCCTACTTTTACCCTTTTCTCCAGAACACCCCATATTACTACGAACATCCACTTCCATTAGATAAAACCATCGTTTGGTTATATACGAACTCGAAGTAACTTGTTCCAGATTCGAGGATGGTTTCCGGTTCTGGAGAAAACGAATAGGACTATTCAGTTGTCTTTTCCTTTTACCTTCTCTCAGGTTGCGAGTGCTCCTTGGATTAGGACGGTACACCTATTATGCTAATTGGATAGTCTTCTTCCAAACCCTAGGCAGGTGCCGAATTGTAGGGAATGAAGAAAACCATTTAGCCTAACGATGGTGTACAGAAGGTAATAAGTCAAGACAAATAAAGGGATTAGTAAGAGGGCAAAGTAAATTGCGACTGTTATTCATGACCAAACCAAGTATTTCATCGCCACTCCTACTTCACCTTTGTATTTCTCCAGGACACTCCGTATCACTACGAAGATCCACAGTTTATTGGATACTCCATCGTATGGTTATATACGAACTCGAAGGAACTTGTTCCAGTTCGGAAATGGATTCTGGTTCAGGAGAAATAGAAATAAGGAATTATTCAGTTGTCTTTTATCTTTACCTTCCCTCGGGTTGCGAGTGCTCCTAGGATTATGACAGTACACCCATTATGCTTATTGGATAGTGAAGGAAGAAATATACGGTTACAGTTTAGCCCATTAATATACGGTAGGGAAGGAAGAAAACCATTTAGCCTAACGAAGGTGTACAGAAGGTAATGACTAAAGACATATAAAGGGATTTGGAGAGATGACAAAGAAATATACGGTTACAGTTGTGAATCTGACAATGGAAGAGGCATTACTAGGAATACCCAGATACCCCTTCGAAACATTTACATGTTTCAGTTTCACTGTGTATTGTTAAAAGAAAACTGATTTCCCAATTAGTCCTTACTCCAGGGTATGTATTTACCAGGTTTGATTCCCACATCTGTATGGTTTTACAGATGATGAGTGGGAGCAAGTTATTGGGAATTGGGTGATCATCCTCATTATATTGGGATTCGTTGTAATTGGTGATATTTGAGGAAATAGCCTGGGTTGTTTGCCAGACGGCAAATATTTGGTTTTGAATATCCGTTATAATGCACCAATTTCAAATTGATATATCTGTATGTTTATTTTTATAAAGTGAGATATAACTTTTTGAAATTTTGTCTATGACATTTACCTATATCAGTGGATGGTTAGGTAAGAAGTATTAAACAGCGGTGTAATTCTTCTTAACCATAAGTACAATTTTCAACCTACGACACACAACGAATGAGTTATTAGACTCAGGGGACTTATACAGAGTATTGCATGTTGTCCAGTGTCCATGAGGACAGAGGGGTTGGTACTCGTACTATATTCTGTTTACTTGTGACTTCTCTAGTTCTTAGACATGTGTTTCGTAGAAATGCAAGGTCTAAGTTTTGAGAAGTTATAGGTATAAGAATAAAGTAGAGAACCAGGCGTTGTAAGTATTAGGATTCTTCAAGGTGATCAAGATGTAGATACTTGTGTATGGCATTCAGTTAATAGTAATGATTAAGAGAACTTGCTTCTCTTTCAGGTTACTCATAATTGGAAGCACTCCTAAGTTGAGTAACGCTGATCGGCCTCTTTCCATTTAGTTGACATGCACTGGAGACAGCTGCATGATTTGAATCTGGTTCTAATTAAATCAGTGCCTCTGTTTCTATATTGGATATAGAATAGTTCATATCTTAACATTGTTAAGGTACGGGGAGTTTTTCGGCTTATGCTTAAAACCAGAATCTGGATAACTCAAGGCACGTTTCTGTAATGGCTGTTTGTGGGTTGACCCGGGCTATGACGAGGGTTGACTTTCTACCATCTGGAAGATCAATAGTGATATTGTTCTTGACTCGCCACAGTTTTGATAAAAATAGATTTTTTTCAGAAAACAGTAGTGGGAGTATGGTAGAACTGGAAGTGATTCCAGAATAACAAACGATTACTGGAAATTTGATGAGAACCTAAACATTCAATCAGGTTTGACATTCCATTGACCACTCCGCAGATACGGTGGGTAACCTCAGGCACCCGAGAGGTACTCCGGTAGCCTCAAGGACAGTGACAGGGAGGTTCTTGTTTACCCGGACTTGCCATTGCTGTTGTTCCAGACTGTGAAACCCGGCAGGAGGATGAGTATAGCGTCGTTCTAGACTAGCTTTAGAAGTGCATGTATATATGACTCTGCCAGAGGGTTGTCGTAGTCAGTGCGAGCAGCGGAAGCATAGTGGACAAGTAGTTTATGTCTATTTATAGACTAAAGCAGAATATAGCGGAGATAGATCATCTATTTCTGATGTGACAGTCATAGGTTTGACTTCATCAGAATAGGGGATGGATCTGTTAAGAAGGTAGTAGGGTGTGATGTCCTAGTATTTGGATGACATACACAGAGTAGGAAGTGAAGTTCCTATACTACGATCGGTTATGTTTTGGTTGTCACATAGTGGTTTCTCCACAAAGGACATGGATATTATATCAGATATTCTAGTTACTAGATCTATGGTTTTAGATCTAGATTTGGGTAGTTTCCCAATCAGGATACTTAGACAGCATTCTAAAGGTATTTAGAATGGACGACTCCGGGCATGGTAGTGTACCTGCAGGTGATGGAGTCACCCTCTCTAAAGGTGTCTTACAGACTAAAGAGGAGAGGGATGTGCATGATTGGCAGATCACTTACTTAGGCAATTGAGTCAATCATGAGATGTCAAGTACCACACCAGATATTGTTTTTGCAGTAGATGCAATAAGTTGATATTGATCCAATCATGGAGAAACATTCGGAAGCAGTTTTGGAACATAAGTGGATGTTGTAGGGATATGATAACAACGGCATCTTTTAGGAGACAGTTATTATTCCAGGCTTCCAAGGTGACCTGGATGACAGAGTGGCTGTCAGAGTTGTAGTTTTCCCTCTGAAGAGGGGCAGTATTTTGGACAGGTGGTCTAAGCGGATACTGAGGGAGGCATGGCGCAGGATACTGATTGGTTTCAGTTGACGATACAGTCTAAGAACTTTGGATTTGGAGTTCATTTATGAACTAGGTCCCATCAGATATCCAGACATATTCTAAGACAGATATTGATCATTTCGGGAGATGGCTTTCTCCGTGAACTTGAGATAAAGAGAGACATAGAAAGAAACATCAGGGCGGATCCACTCACTGAGGCTATTCCTCGAACACAATAGTTTCACAAACGGGCTTTGTAAGACTGATTAGTAGAGGAGTTGGGTATTCGGTATCACACGGGCTGTGAGTATGCGACATCGCAATAATTAGCCTTGAGTGCAAGTAGGAGATTGTTGGATATAGTGCCCTCAGAGTCAATTATTGGATCACAGGCACGTGATTGCAATGATTGAGGGAGGACCTATGCCGGTAGGACAGTCTTACTCAAGATGATAGTATGCTATCTGGTTTATCTTTATCATCGTGTACAGCTTTAGGTGACCTTAGAGGTCACTATTGCACGTTGATAGAGCCCTTAGGATTCTTGCTTGACGGCCAGCAGTATGATGGAGATCATATACGTGGGAACTGGGGTCTATAAGCACATCCTTAAAAGGTCTCTAGTCGTGGGAGTTTCGAGACTGAGCATCGATACTCCATTAGTAGACTAGTGTATACAGTCGAGACCCCGACGAGGGGCGGTGGCCGGTCTCACAAGCCATTGGTGTTAGTTGGATCACCTAAGATGTATACAGGTGCTCATTGGGTTATGAGCACACCGGACAGGACTCGCTGGGAACATGCTAGTTGGTATTATACCTAGCGTCAGATAGCAGTTCCCTGGTGACATGTATACAGGTTAGTTCATCGACCTGAGATCTTCATTTGTCTCGTGTGAGTTCCTACTGTACTTTGATTACTACCCTACCACGGCTCAAAGGAGTCGTGCAAACAGATTTTAGTTGGGTACAGTCCTGAGCCACATGGAGGCAGTGAGCGGATCAGTAGGAGTTTCGTCTCTCCCGGTATTGGGGGTGAGGTCGCGCTGTGTTTAGGAGAGCCATTACACAAAGCCCTCAGCCGAGGCAGGAAATTTACTGGTAGGTATTCCAGTGGTATCTCAGGGTGTTCTGGGCTACACTCCAACACGACTTGTACCGCTTTTGGGGGTCTGACTTTTACCAACCCCCTAGGCCCGCCATGCGATGCTCATAGACGAACGGACCGGACTGTATGGATATTGTCACAGACAGGCTCAGAAGGGTGTCAGGATGAGTTCACTCATCGACCTCCCTTTTGGTCAATACTGTAAGTGTATATGCCCTAGAGGCCATTACTGTATCATAATAGTTTGTATATTACTTAATGGAAGCTTGGGATATTCACAGTTGTATAGACAATCTTGCTCAAAATGGTAGTATGCTACTTGGATTGTTTCTACTTTAATATGTACATGTGTTTCTTTTAGTATATCACCTATACACATTAGTGGAGCCCTTAGGATCTTTGCTTGATTACCAGCGTTGTGACGGCAGTCACACTCTTGGGGGCTTGGTAATCCATAAGCACATCCTTATACAGGTCCCTAGTCGTAGGACTATCGAGACGGGGCATCGATACTCCGGAGTAGACTAGCGTATGCGCTTCTCATCCCAGCTGGGGAGACGGTCTGTCCCACAGCCGTCAGTACGTCGTATTTGAGATAGTATGCGGGTGCTCGTTAGGTTACGAGTATACTGGACAGGACTCGTCGGGAACTGATTGGTTGGTACTATACCTATCGTCAGTTATTAGTTCCCAGGTGACATGAGTACAGCTTAGTCCGCTGACTTGACACTGTCACTTCGCCTCGAGTGTGTTCCCACTGCACTTTGATTACTACTCTATCATGGCTCAAAGGAGTCGTGCAAACAGATAGTAGTTGGGTGCAGTCCCGAAGCATTTGGAGGCAGTGACGGTTAGACAGGATTCGTCTCTCCCGGTATTGGGAGTTGATATCACGCTGTGTCATGGAGAGCCATTACACATAGTCGTCCCTGGCCAGGGCAAGCGAGATATACTGGTAGGTTTCCAGTGTTATCTCAGGGTGTTCTGGGCTATACTCCGACATGACTTGTACCGCTATTAGGGGACTGACGTTTACCGCCCCCTAGGCCCGCCATGCGATATTCTCAGACGAACAGACCGGACTGTACGGAGACTTTCACATTCAGGCTCAGTAGGAGTTCAGATAGGTTTCACCTCGTCAGTCTTCTTATCGGCATCTACCTGGGGGCCGTTACGCACAGCTAGTGCCGCTTGCGGTCTATGGTTAAACCCACTGCCAGCGTAGTGTCGAGTCTTTAGAGTCCCACACAGAGAACTATTCGCCTTTAGGAAAAAGAGTAGAGGTCGCATGGTTTTGCGACAGGGTTCGGTCACATCCGTGCACTTGTGCACGTTTAGTGTTCGGGCAGTTATCACTAGCGGGCTTTGGTTTAAGCCAGATCCTAGTATATTTTTTGGGAATGATTTTATCTCGTTTGCATTCGTGTTCCTCGGAACACGGATGCGGGTGTGTATGCACAGTTGACAGAGACAGAGGCAGAGGATTCTCATTAGGGTTGTTGACTGTTGACTTTTGCTAAACCCTGATGAGAATAAGAAATATGATTAATGATAATATTAATTAAGTATTATTGTGCCATGGTTGGGTTGAAAGGTTGACTTTGTTGACTTGTTGACTTAGTTGACCGGTTGACTAGGTTGGACTTGTTGACCATCATCATGACAATGGCTATCATTTCTTGGCATTGACCTTTGTTTGCTTGTTTGTTCACAAATTGCATTTAATGCATGAAATGATATTGCCATTTGATATAATAACAACCATCACATAATACTCAATTAATATTATGTGTTATGATTATTTTGGATTATGAGAGCAAGGGTAAGAAAAGTCTTGCTCATTCTTTTCATTTCCATTCTCTCTCATGCTCAATCTCTACCTCTTCCTCTTGCTCTCTCTCTAGCTCAAGGAAACTCCCTCTCATGAGTTGAGAATCATTTCCTTAGAGATAAAAACCCATAACACTTCTCTACTCATCCTAGTTCACAAGGTCTAGCAAGCCAAGTGTTCTAATTTCTTCTAGTTTGAAGTTGAAGCCAAAGGTAGAAGCTTTCGGGTGGATCCATCTTCGGCGCAAGGAGACGACGAGGTGAGGCCGATCCGACCACCGCAAGGAGTTGAAGAAGAAGTAGTTCAAGTTAAGGTATAACCCCCTAACCGAGTAGGTAAAACTCCTAATTAAGTTGTTAGATAGTTGTTTAACAAAGATCCGTATTTTGAGTCCATGTTACCCCCAAAGAAAAAATTGTTTTTCACCATTTCCGCAACCCCAAAGAACCGGGGACGAGTAACGTGGACTTACAAATACCTGGTAGCTCGTTACGTACGGCTAATACCTCTGACGTGCTAGTGGTTAAATCCACAGCTAAACTATTAACGAGTCTTTAGAGTCCTCCACAGACAGTTTCTCAAGTTTCGGGCGAAACGTTGTAAAGGCCGTATGATATATAGCAGGGTCCGATCATATACGTGCAGTAGTGCACGGATCATGATCGGACGGATCATACTAGTGGGCTTTGGTTTAAGCCGGATCCTAGTATTAGATTTGTTGGATTACTTTAGTCTCATCGCATTCGCATTCAGTCGGAATGCGGGTGCAGGTATGTATATACAGGTGAGGGGTATCCTTGTGATCCGTCACGAGTTTATTTTAGATGTTATCGTATCTTTTTATTGTTGCAAACATTTGGATTAATGTTTGTAAATGGAAATAATGAGCTAGAATTTCATCATGACATGCATTAAATGTGACATGGACTTCATTAGTGACTCATGGTCTCTTTTTATGTGCTAATGTCACATTATATGATGGTTTTGTGATGATTTGATAAGAGGAAAGAGAAAGGGGCTGCCTTATGCAAGCTTGGTCTTATATTTTTTGATACACTCTCTCACTCTCATTTTCTATCATCTCACATAAAAAAAGAAAAAGGCTCCTTTTCTTCTTCTTCTTCCTCTAGCTCAAAACTTCCATCAATGGCTTCACCTCTAACCTCCATCCAACTCATGGATGCAAGAGACAAAGTAATCACAAACATTCTCTACATTACCTTGGACACGTCGGCTAGCACACTTCATGCCCGAGTTTCTTCGGATAAAGCGGGAGCCCGTAAAAAGAATCGATGATGTGGTGCCCTTTCCGACAAGGAGATCGAGACCGGAGATACCGCGAGGAGCTTGGGATGGTGACCAAAGACCGAAGGACACGGATCGATCGGTATAGCTTTCCAACCCTCTCTCTAGATACTTAGTTGTAGGTTAATGGTTCGATCCGAGTTTTAAGCATACGATAGCACCGGTTTCTAGTTTGAAAAAGTTTTTGTTTCCGCATTTTGGCCTCGTACAGACGGCCGGGGCGCTACCGTAGAGTTACACCCTCCACGGATCAATCCTATATCCCCTACGAGTGCGGAAAATAGCCCACCAATTCTAAAATAAGGCACCCCGGTCTCAACGCCATGAGATGGAGGCCTATTGCCCTCTAGAACCTAGCTACTTGACACTCCGCCGTAAGGTAATCTTAGTGCATGTAATGAAAAATTGAATATACAAGCCCTCTAGAACCCAGCAACTCGACATTCCATCGTAAGGTAATCCTAGTACATGTAATAAAAAATTAAATATATAACGGTAACTGCGTCCGCAACCTGGACGCGCTCCAAAGAATAATACAAACCGTGATGACGACAGTCCACATGTCAGACGCTCACCACACAATATGAATATACATTACATCACAGAGAATAACATCTAATACTAAATACACTGGGCTATCCATCGTGACAAATCAACATAACCATGAACAGCAAGCAACATTCATCACAGAACATGCAAACTTGCGAGTATCAATTCTGTAATCCCGTCTAATTGAAATGTATAGCCATTAGACGAAATTTTACTAAAAATTATGATACACGCAACCATCACTAAGCCTACTACAATTGAATACTGTACACTAATAGCCAACACTTCAATTTTCCAAAACACCGAAAATCAAGTGTGCTAAAAACAAAAAAAAATTCCATGCTAAAACCCAGTTCGGGAGTTCAAAATGAGCTCGGATTGAACCAAAACATCACGGAGGGCCCCGGCATAAAATTAACAACGACTCGGTGGCACCTAAGGGGGTGGGTCCTAAGGGGGTACCCACCCCTTTAGGCCACCCTAAGCTGGTCTGGGGAGTAGGCAGACCCAAAACTGCCTTGTTAGGAAGTTCTCGGGTCCCCACCTCCTAAGGCCACCTTAAGGTGGTCTCGGGGTGGTGGGCCCTGATGGGTTTTGCCGAAGCCCTGGCCATCTACCATGGCCGATGCGTACCAAAAACTGGCTTTCAAAAATTTTGGCACAAACAAAACCCACTCCAAGGTCGAAACCATAAACTATACTAGCTAAGAAAAGAGAGCTAAACTACAAAGTAGAAATGGTTATACCTAATGAACCAAGTCCTTTTGTCTTCAACCATCTCCCAAGCTCCTTGAAGTCATGGATCGAATTTGGTTGCCGGTCTTCCTCCATCCATGATGATCCACCCGAGGGAAAATGGTGCAAGCTCCAGCCTCGCCTAGCGAGGCAACCGACGCTCCAAGGTTGCTAGCAATGGAGAGTTGAGGTGTAGAATTATCTCACTATAATTTTCTCTCATATGAAATGCTCAAAAGAGCAACCATAGAAGATGAAGAAGGAGGTGAGGAAGACAATGGCATGAGCAACCATGGAAAAAATGGCTAAGTCTCTCAAGAGAGTGAGAATCATCAAGTGAACCAAGAATGAATGGATGGCATGTAAAGAATTGGCTAAGTCATTTACAACCATGCAAACAAAAATATCTTCTCTCAATTTTCCAATAAACAAATGAGAGCCATGCTTCTCTACATGCCAAGTCATGCCCATGCCAACTCACCCCTCCATCTCATTTCCCAAATTGATTTTCTAAAATGAAAATCAAATAATGAGGTGGCCAACTTCTAGAAGCTATTCCGTATAAATACGGAATGCAACCCGGTACACGTATCGAAATACATATACGTGTATTCGTACAAAAATACGAATAGTCAAGAAAGAAAATGAATTGTGAACAATAATACTAGAATACATATATATATATATATACATATATAAATTATTAAATCAAAACCTGATTTAATAATCCGGCTTAGTCCTAAGCCACTAGTATTATCAACCATCCGATTAAAGTCTCTGCAGCCTGTACACATATTTAATCGGACACCTATGTGTACCAACATACGTCATCTACACCATATCGCCTGAATTGTGAAAACCCTCTGTGTGGGACTCTAAAGACTCGTCAATACGCCGGCAGTGGGTTTAACCACAAGTACATCAGTGGCACTAGCTGTACGTAACGGCTACCCAGGTATTGAGCGAAAGGAAGGCCGACGAGCAAACTCATCCATACCCCTACTGAGCCTGACAATGATAATCTCCATACAGTCCGGTCTGTTCGTCTAAGAGTATCGCATATCGAGTTCAGGGGGTGGATAAAGTCAGACCCCTAATAACGTGACATATCGTGTCGGTATGAAACCCATCACCACCTGAGAAACTACTGATCCTAGAACAATAATTCTCGACTACCTTGGCCAAGAATTTCTGGTGATGGCCACCTATGCACAACGCGACACCAACCTCCAATACCGGGAGAGACGAATCCCCGACGATCCACTCACTGCCTCCATGTGGCTCGGAACTGTACCCAACTAAAACCTGTTTGCATGACTCCTTTAAGCCATGCTAGGGTAGTAATCAAAGAACAATGGGAACTCACACAAGACAAATGACGATCTCAGGTCGACAGACTAACCTGTACTCACGTTACCTGGGAACTACAATCTGACAATAGGTATAATACCATCTAGCAGGTTCCCGGCGAGTCCGTCCAGTGTACTCATAACCCAATGAGCACCTGTATACTATCTTAGGTGACTAACTGACACCAATGGCTTGTGAGACCGGCCACCGCCCCTCGTCGGGGTCTCGATAAGTATACACTAGTCTACTCTGGAGTATCGATGGTCAGTCTCGATACCCCCACGACCAGGGACATTTAAGGATGTGCTTATAGACCATCCAGATCCCACGTATATGATCGCCATCATAGTACTGGTAGTCAAGAAAAAATTCTATGGGCTCTATCAACATGTAATAGTGATCTGTAATGCCACCTAATGTTGTACATGATGATAAAGACAAACCAGATAGTATATTATCATCTCGAGTAAGACTGTTTTACCGGTATAGGGCCTCCCACAATCATCACAATCGCATGCCTGCGATTCAATAATGGACTTGAGGGCACTATAGCCAACAATCTCCCACTTGCACTTAAGGCTAATTATTGCGGTCTTGCATACTCACAGCCCATGTGATACCGAACACCCAAGTTCTTTACTAATCAGTCTCGCAAAGCCCGTTTATGAAACTATTGCGTTCGAGAACTAAACTCAGTGAGTGGATCCGCTCTATTGTTTCTATCTTTATCTCTCTATATCTTACCAGCATGTCGTCGACGTAAACTTCCATTTTTCTCCTGATCTACGGCTTGAACAGTCTATTAACAAGGCGCTGATATGTAGCCCCAGCATTCTTAAGACCGAAGGGCATCACTTTGTAGCAGTATACCCCCCGAGCTGTGGTGAACACGGTAAGTTCTTCCTCTGCCGGGTTCATCCAGATCTGATTGTAACCAGAAAACACATTCATGTAGCTATGTAATTCATGGCCGGCTGAGCTGTCCACTAACTGGTCTATCCGAGAGAGGGGATAGTTGTTTTTGGGACAGGCCTTGTTTAGATCTGTGAAGTCGACGCACATGCGCCATTGCCCGTTCACCTTTTTCACCATGACCATATTCGTCAGTCACTCTGAATAGTCCAGGTTTCTAATAAAGTTGGCAGTGAGCAGTCGATCCACTTCGTCCTCGATTGCCCTTTACTTTGCCGGCGGAAATCTTCTCTTCTTTTACCGGACGGGCTTTGCTTTCGGGTTGACCTCGAGCTTGTGGGAGATCACTTTGGGGTCTCGGGCATGTCCGCGGGGGTCCAAGCGAACACGTTTGAGTTGTCTCGGAGGAACAATATCAGGTCCTCTGGTGGTCCCCGGTTAGGAGAGAGCCGATCTGGATGGTCCGGTCGTCGACCCTTTCGACGAGGGGGACTTCCGTCAGTGCTTCTACCGGGAATCCTCGGACTTCCCTTTGGTCGTCACACGTATCCACAGAACCCTGGAAATCACATGTCTCTTCAAATCGTCGCACGTCTCTCTGGCGGATTCCACGGAGGCGAGACAAACCCTAGCAATTTTCTGGTTCCCGTAGGCCCGACCTATCCCCCTTGGTCTAATGGAAATTTGATTGCAGGGTGTTAGGTCGAGATTTGAACCTGGAGGGCATTCAACGTTGGTCGTCCCAAGAGAATGTTGTAAGACGAGGGGACCTTGGCGACAAGGAAATTCACCGGCATGGTTTGCGTACGACCCGCTTCTCTGATGTTAAGGAGGAGGGTGACCACTCCCTCGGCCGGGATGGAGTGGTTGGTGAACCCTGAGAGGACGTGGGAGGTGGGTCGTAGGTCGGACGGTCCTAGCCCCATATGCTTGAAACAGTCATAGAAGAGAATGTCTGTCGAGCTCCCGGAATCAACCAATATCCTCTGTACCTTATAACGAGAGGGTCGTTGTGAGGCAAGGATATACCGTGGAGATCTTCATCGGTGAAGATGATGGGCTCGGCCGTCCTACACTTCTTTTGGGGTGGGTCGCTTATACCCTCGACCGGTAGGAGTTAGAGGTTTTCGCCGGCTTCCCGAGCAGGTTCTGAGATAATGGCCGAGGTAACGACCATGATTTGGGCGATCGTTAATTCCTCGGAAGGGGGCTGGTTCTCCTGCTCCCGGATTGCCTGCCGCTTGTACCGTAGGTACTTTTCCAAATGATCAGAGTGGATCAACTCCTCGATGTAGTCACGGAGCTGCTTGCAGTTTTCGGTCGGGTGACCCCGTGACCTATGGAAGGCGCAATACGGGCCCCGGCGATGCTTAGTCGGTCTCTGGGTGACTGGCGGGAGCTTAAAGAATCTTTTGCCTTTCGCTTCCTCCAACAGCTCGGTTTGGGAGATGTTTAAGGGAGTGTACTCATGAAACCTCAGGGTTTAAGGTTTCGGGCGATCGACCTTCTTTTTCTCCTCCCGGTCTCTTTTCTTTTTGTCTGGTTGGTCAGCTCGGGGCATGTTTACGTTCACCTCCGACTCGAATTTGATCTCCCGCTTGGTCCAAGCTTTTACCTCAACCAAAGTCTTAGGTTGCGCTAATGCAAAAGAGTGGAGCCACTCTTTGTGCCTAAGACCCGACCTTAGTGCGGTGATGACAGTTTCATCCCGGTGCTCGGGGACTTTGTGAAGAGCGTTGTAGAAACGGATGACGTATCCCTTAAAGGATTCCTTGTCCCCACTATTTATGGTGAACAGGTAGTCGACTGTTCTCTTTTGTCGTCGATTCCCGATGAAGTGGCCGAGGAATTGGGTGGTCAGCTCATCGAAACTCGAGATGGAGCGTGGCGTAAGTCCTCGGAACCAGTCCCTACCAGCCCGGATGAGGGTGGCGGGAAAAGCTCGGCATTTGGCCACGTCAGAGTTATCCTGGAAGTTCATGCCCGCCGTAAATGCGTCTAGGTGATCCTTCGGGTCAGATTTCCCGTCGAAAAAGGCTAACTTGGGCGGTTTGTTCCTGGACAAGACGTGCTCGGCGAGCAGCCCTTCCGTAAATGGCTTTGTCAGCGAATCGGCGGAGTATCGGGCCCCTCGCCGGACGCTTGGCCATCCCGGTGAATGCCCTCGATTTTCTTCTCGAGGGCCTCGAGTCGGTGGTGGTAACCCGAGGATTCTGCACAGTCGGAGTGGTGACTATTCACGCTCCGGTTTGCGCCAGGGTGCGGCTTCGATTCCGCTATATCAGGTGTCGCAGATCCTCGGGCGAGGCCCTTCTCGAGTGGTCCTGGCGTTCGTCATTCGTGCGCCCTTGGCGAGAAGGGAGGTGTCGGTCATGCCTGGAACCAGGCGAGCTGACCGATACCTCCTCGGGGGTGAGAACTGTAGGGTTCTTAGGAACTCTTACAAGGGTTAATATGGCATCAACCATGCCCGAATAAAATTTTAGACGTGTCGAACAACCCAAAGCCGGGATCTTTGCTAGATAATTAGGGTTTAACATGCAAGTAAACATCTTTACAACTAAGAGTGAGGGATTACAACCTTTGTAGTCCGCTCCTTCACTTCATAAGCTCCGAGTAGAAGTCCCTTCACCGCGATCCATGATCTCCCGGACTCAAGAGAGGCTCCACAACTCGAACGATCCATGCTAGCTTGTAGTCTTCCTTTTCTCCGATGATCTACCTCGAAATTTCTATAACTCAAACTCTCTCTCTTTAATGAGGTGAACACTCTAATCTAATTGGCTAGATTAGATGAGGATGATGGAGTAGTATTTATACTTTCTTTTTATATCAAATTCTTACACAAAATCATCACATAAAGAAAACCTAGAAAGCTTTCTCAAACCTCAAGGTTGAAGAAGAAGAAGAATAATGAATTAATTCCTTTTGTGATGAATAATGAAATGATATATGATTAGTAATGTAACCATGGTCAACTATGACAAGGCTAACCCATGTAGAGAATTAACTAAGGCTAAGGGTTTGGGTTGGGTTAAGAATGAGTCACTAGAAAATATCAACCATAATATCTTAGCTCATGACAAAAGAAAACCTTCTAAAAGGTTCATAAAAGAACTAACCCAATTCAAACCCTAACCTTATTTAATCTCCACTAAACATGTTGCATTCGTAATCATATCATGTTACAATAATATATATCACATATATATTATATATTTGTAACAAAAGAAAATAATACAATTAACATATATCGCATATATATCAATGTATTATCCGGTGAGAAAATGAATCAATAAAGCGAGCCAATATTAGATAATGTAATGCAATATATCATATATATTATTATATATTAAATTATCGAATCAACACTTGATCCGATAATCCGGCTATATCGAATATAACCGACTAATTTATCATGTACCGATTTATCGAATCAACACTTGATCCGATGACCCGGCTCATATCTAAATATCGCGAGAATATAATACGGTATCTCATATCGTGTTATCCTCGGTCGTGCACATATCACATATGTGCCCCAACTCTATTTTTCCTGAGTCAAGAAACCTCTGTGTAGGACTCTAAAGAATCGTCAATACGCCGGTAGCAGGTGATGATCATATCAAGCACCCACAAGCTGCAAGCGGTCAGCTAAACGTAACAGCCACCCAGGTATTGAGCGATCAGAAGATCAACAAGCAAGCCTGTACATTCTCCTATGAATCCAATCAGTAACACTCCCGTACAGTCTGGTCTCTTCGTCTGATATGTTGCATATCTAGTATAGGGGTGGTATACGTCAGACCCCAGTAACCGATAAGTCGTGTTGATGTGAGGCTCATAACAGGTCGAAAACCTACTGATAACACTTACCAGTAGTACTCTATATCCGCCCTGGCCAGGGACTTCCAGTTATAGCCAATCGAACACAGCACAACATCAACTCCCTATACCGGGAGAGATGAATCCCCTCCTATCGCTCATTGCCTCCATGTGATTTGGGACTGTACCCAAAAGCCACCGTTTTGCACGCCCTCTTGGATGTGGTAAAGTGGAAATCAAAGCACAGTGGGAATCACACAAGACTCTATGACGATCTCGGGTCTACAGACTAACCTGTACCAGTGTCATTGGAGAACTGCCATCTGACGTGAGGTATAATACCTTCTGGGAGTTCTCGGCGAGTCCGTCCAGTGTACCCAGTCTCCACTGAGCACCCATACACCATCCTTGATGTCAAAACACCGATGGATATGGGATCATCCATTGCCCATCATATGGGTCAAGATGCGTATACGCTAGTCTACTCTGGTGTATCGATGCCTTGTCTCGACACACCCTCGATTAGGAACAGTTATAGGATGTACTCATCGACTACCGTGGCCCCACTAGTATGATCTCATCATAGTCCCAGTAGTCGAGTACATATCTTAAGGGCTTTATCAACATGTGAGAGTAAGACAGTAAATCAATATAAGTCAACATGCTAAGATAAAGTTAAACCAAATAGCATACTATCATGACGAGCAAGAAAGTCCTCTTTATATATATCCAAGCATCCATTATAATATACATCATATGTACAACAATGGCCTCTAGGGTATATACATAACTAACAATCTCCCACTTGCACTAAGGCCAGCTGTTGTAGTATCTCATACCTAGCATTCCGAATAATCTCTCAAACTGTATCTAGGGAATGGCCTTCATGAGTGGATCCGCAGTGTTGTCCTTCATATCTACTCTCCTGACCTCGATCTCCTGGCGATCAACTATCTCCCTGATCAGGTGATACCGCCTCAAAATATGTCTGGACTTCTGATGGGACCTGGGTTTCTTGGCCAAAGCCACAGCTCCATTGTTATCGTAATACAAAGGTATTGGATGCTCAATGGACGGAACCACACCAAGTTCAGTAATGAACTTCTTTATCTAGACAGCCTCTTTGGCAGCATCGTTGGCAGCGATGTATTCAACCTCTATCGTCGAGTCTGCAACAGTATCCTGTTTGGAACTCTTCCAACATACCGCCCCTCCATTAAGGATAAAGACAAATCCCGAGTGCGACTTAGAGTCATCCTTATCAGTTTAGAAGCTCGAATCGGTAAAGGACTCCACCTGGAGTTCTCCGTTACCATACACCAAGAACATCTCTTTAATCCTTCTCAAGTACTTGAGAATGTTCTTCACAGCTACCCAGTGACTCTCTCCAGGATCTGCTTGATACCTACTCACTACACTTAGTGAGTATGCTACATCGGGTCTGGTACATAGCATCGCATACATGATAGATCCTACTGCCGAAGTATAGGGTATCCCTTGCATGCGAGCTCTCTCCAAATCAATCTTGGGAGACATCTCTTTGGAGAGAGTGAGTCCAGAGATCGTGGGTAGGTTCTCACGCTTGGATTCTTCCATACTAAACCTCTTTAGTATGGTGTCAATGTACCTGGATTAGGACAATCCCAGTATCCGTTTAGATCTATCTCTATAGATCATAATTCCCAGTATGCAGGAGGCATCACCTAGATCTTTCATTGAGAATATTTGTGATAAGAAGAGCTTGACTGATTGCAGCATAGGAATATCATTTCCTATCAAGAGTATGTCATCGACGTACAATACGAAGAAGACAACCTTACTCTCTGCAACCTTCTTATAGATACATGGTTCATCTACGTTTTTGATAAAGTCAAACTCTATAACTACACCATCAAAGCAGATGTTCCAACCCCGCGATACTTGCTTTAACCCATAGATGGATTTAAGCAGTTTGCACACCTTTCCGCTACTCCCACTATCTACGAAACCCTCTGGCTGAGTCATGTACACGCACTCTTCTAAATCACCGTTTAGAAAGGCGGCCTTAACATCCATTTGCCAGATTTCGTAGTCATGGTATGCAGCAATGGCAGGTAAGATCCGAATGGACTTAAGTATAGCTACTGGAGAAAAGGTTTCATCATAATCCACACCTGGTCGTTGACGAAAACGCTTTGCAACAAGTCTAGCTTTGAAAGTCTCAACTTTTCCATCTACACCAATTTTCTTTTTAAAGATCCACTTGCTCCCAATGGGTTTTACCCCTTCAGGAGCATTTTCCAAAGTCCATACTTTGTTGGTGTACATGGATTCTATCTCAGATCGCATTGCATCCAGCCACTTCACAGAGTCACCACTCGTGATGGCCTGCTCGAAACTAGTCGGGTCATCATCTTCTATGATGAAATCCTCGCTCCCACCATTAATGAGAAAACCGTAGTATCTCTCAGGTGGATGAGAAACCCTACTAGATCGGCGGAGAGGCCGGGGTTCGTCGGGAACTACTGAATTCTCTGGTTCCACTAAATCTTCAGTTGCAGTTTGTGTCGCTGGAACTTCTTCCAGCTCTACCTCTTTGCCACAAATTTCTTTTGCAAGAAATTCCTTTTCTAAAAAGGTGGCATGTCGAGAAACAAACACCTTTTGTTCCTCAGTGTGGTAGAAGATATACCTATGTGAGTTTTTGGGATATCCTACAAACTTGCATAGGACAGACCTTGCCTCGAGTTTGTCCGGATTTAGCCTTTTGACATAGGCCGGACAACCCCATATCTTAACATACTTAAGAGATGGTCTCTTCCCTTTCCATATCTCATATGGAGTGGTAGGCACTGATTTGGTAGAAACCATATTCAATAGGTGTATGGATGTCTCAAGCGCATACCCCTAGAAGGAAATAGGCAACTCAGCTTCGTTCATCATAGAGCGCACCATATCTAATAGGGTGCGATTCCTCCGCTCCGATACACCATTGTGCTGTGGTGTATAAGGAGGAGTAAGTTGAGAGAGAATCCCATTCTCTTTTAGATAGTCCAGGAACTCATTGCTCAAGTATTCTACTCCTCGATCAGATCGAAGGATCTTAATACTTTTTCCCGTTTGGTTCTCTACTTCGTTCTTATATTCTCTGAATTTCTCAAAAGTTTCAGACTTGTGTTTCATCGGGAACACGTGTCCGTATCTAGAGAGATCGTCAGTGAATGTAATAAAGTAGGAAGAACCGTTCCTGGCATGTGTAGACATAGGACCGCATACATCACTATGTACCAGCCCTAAGAGTTCCTTAACTCTTTCTCCGTGTCCACTAAACGGAGTTTTGGTCATTTTACCTTTGAGACATGAATAGAAAGTATCATAAGATGATAATTCGAACGGATTCAAATATCCATCCTTATGTAACTTAGCTAGTCGTGTCGCATTGATATGACCAAGTCTACAATGCCACAAGAAGGATTCGTTCATTTCTGAACTCTTCCTCTTGTGCGTGTTTTGTATATTAAGGACTGTATTTTGATTGAGAATGAATATGCCATTATGTAGCGAGCCTGATCCAATCAACTTTTGATTTAGGAAGATGTTCATAATATTATCCTGTATTACAAAATTATATCCTTCTTTACTTAATAAAGAAACTGATATAATGTTGCACATCATGTTCGGTATATATAATAGCACTCGTTCAGAATCATTATATTACTACTTGGTAATATAAGGTGATATTCGCCAACTGCTTTGGCTGCAATATTTGCACAATTCCCTACTTGTACGGAATGATCACCTTTTCTCAGTTCTCTACCTTTACGTAGCCCACGTAACAATTTACATATATGGGATCCTGATCCGGTATCTAATACCCAGGACGTAGGGTGAACTGAGAAACAGTTCTCAATAACTAATACACCTGAAGAAGATGCATCAGCATGCATGTTCTTTTGGGCGGCATGAGAATCCAGATATTCTCCTGTTTCCTATTCGGTCTTATAACTCTTATAAGAAAGAACGGGACCAACGATCCCCTGCTCAGTATAATAAGCAAGTTCAGTCAATACATCCATATTATTATCTTGATTAAGTCCTGACATGGTCGCTACCTGGAGAGAGAGAGACAAGGAAACACTTTAGCGTATGCTCTTGCAAGATTAGATTGGTTATTATCTTATCTAATCAGGATGCCTCCCACTGTTCTTATCAAATCTTCCTTCAAACCCTAAAAGATAAGATTAGCCGGGATTAATCACACCCTACAATTTCGTCAATCTTTCAGCCGGATCAGTGTTGGTACTTGAGGAAGGTTCCCCGTTCTTTCGCACGGACCTAATTAAAATAAATCTCATCTTCCCAGAGACATAACCCCGTTAACACTTTTCTAGACACCTACTTGATCGGCTAATTGTCCTGTGTAAAATTCTCCTAGGAGTAACTCTTACTCGTAGTGGGTATCGGGATCCAACTATCTCATAGGAGGTATGCAATCTCATTGCAAATTTCAACACTTGAAATTCCCGATAAAGCTTTTACCCCTAACGTGCTATGACCTTGACGAATGCCAACAAACCATAGTCCGTTAGTCAAGTTCAATCCGTACATTTCTTGATTGAATTAAACCCAGCCGCATGTCCCTTGACGAAACCCAACAAAGTCGTACGACTACCCTAACCCAATCACATCATATGTTACAAATAAGCAATAGTTAGCTACCGCACACTACGCCTTGATGAAATCCAAAAAACGCAGCACGAATACTAAGTATTACCTATTTGAAATGTCGGAGGGCAACGCAGGTTTTTCAAAAAACCATAAGCGTAATGAACTTGATATCGTCATAGAATCAAGTGATTTTGAAAAAGGAGTGTTTTTGAGGCTTTTCTAGTTTCGCTAAAGAGGTCACTCCCGGCGAAGGGTTCTCGACTCTTTCCCCATCGAATAAGGTGCAGGGTATATCATATATACCACTGTGCAAAACAAGAACTATATAAGCTGTCAAAAACTAAACCGCGAGTTTGTAGCATCTGCCAGTTTTGCTAAAGAGGTCACTCCCGGTGAACGGATCTCGGCTCTTTCCTTATCGAATAAGGTGCAGGGCATATCATATATACCGCTGTGCAAAGCAAGATCGTAGGTGCCTTTTTATAAAGTTTTGATTCTACAACATCTTTTAGGTTTCTTTTCTTTTTATTAATCTCATTAATATATCCCATCAGCTTATGCTACCTAAGCATCACAGTAGAAACGAAAGCAGTAATATTTATATATCAGCATATATATATAGTATAAGCATTCGTCTCAGGCGGTAATATGATCTCATCACAGAACATTTGCAGCAGAAGAATATATATGAAATATTGGATGTACTAGGATGTCCGTGTTTTAATACGAGCCTGTATAAAAACACGGATTCCACGGCCGCGATGAATAGCCAAACCCACATCCCTAGACCCCTACGAGAGCGGCAAACAACACTACCAATTCTAGGGTTAGAAGACCCGGTCTCGACTCCTCGAGATGGCCTCCCACTGGACCCTAGAACCCGGTTACTTATGCTCCCCTCCTTGGGTCTACCTAATGCGGAAAAGTAAATAATATACACTGGTGACATCAACCTCATCCCGGAAGTGCCCCAATAAAAGAATATTATATACAAATGAATTTTACATGAATGAAAATAAAAACCCTCATCTCACATAAAACCCCCGGCTATTCAGAACACGACGATCCAATATAACATATCACAGCAACACATAATATCTCATATCATCAACGTAAGTAAGTATGCATACACCGATAGTCGTTGATGTATAACAACAAAAACCAGCAATACAACTACATACTATACTTACGGTCACAGAATAGAAAGTGTAAAACTACAACATTTGGAATCCACAATCTCTTTAGACATCGTAAATCCAAAATATCACATAGTTCGCATTTCATGCCTAACTATATGAATTCCACATATTGTATCACATTCCAGAAAAATAGACAATATTAAACTTTCCGATCGAATAATCAAATATCCAAGATTTCCTAAATAGCTTAACACTTGAGCGGAGTTCAAAAAGTCGCAGAATACGTCACAGTACCAATGGTCCAGCCATAGAAGGGTCAAACCAACGCCTCACATGTGGCAACGCCGTACTGCCCCAAACCCTAAGATTTAGAGACGGTTCAGACGGTCACATAATCGAGTTAAGGTTTGTGTTCTTCTAGAGGGTCCACCGCGTTACTTGCACATTTTTCCGAAAGATTTAAACTCAAGAAAAATTCAACACTTGAAAGTTTTTCGTGCCGGGAAAAAGTGAGTTAATGATCTCCGTTTGAATATTTTAACAGTTTCTAAAATATCCGGAAAACAAAACGAAATTAAACTATCCGATCGGATCAACGAATTAAAAATAATCCCCAGAACACTCAACACTTGAGTCATATTAAAAATACCCAGAAATATACTGAATCACCTACGGATATTAATGTGCTAAAAACAATGCATAATTCTTCTGTAAGGCCGCGGATCCGCGGCGCACGCAAGGTATTGCCGCGGTTCCACGGCGGCTTGTACGGATTATTGCCTCGTTTTCCACAGTAATGCTTATATTTCCCTGCAGATTTTTTAAAGTATTTTTAATGCAGAATAAATCACATTTTTACAAAATTTCCAAAGAGGGGGTCATTTTCGATGTTTTGGGGTTCTATCGGAGTTTTAACTTAGTATACACGTCGCCTAATGCTCTAGCTTGGCTCTGATACCACTGTAGGGTTCCAAGGCACTCTTACAAGGGTTAATAAGGTATCAACCATGCCCGACTAAAATTTTAGACGTGAGTCGGGATCTTTGCTAGATAATTAGGGTTTAACATGCAAGTAAATATCTTTACAACTAAGAGTGAGGGATTACAGCCTTTGTAGTCCGCTCCTTCACTTCATAAGCTCCGAGTATAAGTCCCTTCGCCGCGATCCATGATCTCCCGGACTCAAGAGAGGCTCCACAACTCGAACAATCCATGCTAGCTTGTAGTCTTCCTTTTCTCCGATGATCTACCACGAAGTTTCTATAACTCAAACTCTCTCTCTCTCTCTAATGAGGTGAACACCCTAATCTAATTGGCTAGATTAGATGAGAATGATGGAGTAGTATTTATACTTTCTTTTTATATCAAATTCTCACACAAAATCATCACATAAAGAAAACCTAGAAAGCTTTCTCAAAACTCAAGGTTGAAGAAGAATAATAATAATGAATTAATTCCTTTTGTGATAAATAATGAAATGATATATGATTAGTAATGTAACCATGGTCAACTATGACAAGCCTAACCCATGTAGAGAATTAACTAAGGTTAAGGGTTTGGGTTGGGTTAAGAATGAGTCACTAGAAAATATCAACCATAATATCTTAGCTTATGACAAAAGAAAACCTTCTAGAAGGTTCATGAAAGAACTAACCCAATTCAAACTCTAACCTTATTTAATCTCCACTAAATATGTTGCATTAGTAATCATATCATGTTACAATAATATATATCACATATATTTTATATATTTGTAACAAAAGAAAATAATACAATTAACATATATCGCATATATATCAATGTATTATCCGATGAGAAAATGAATCAATAAAGCGAGCCAATATTAGATAATGTAATCCAATATATCATATATATTATTATACATTAAATTATCGAATCAACACTTGATCCGACAATCCGGATATAACGAATATAACCGACTAATATATCATGTACCGATTCATCGAATCAACACTTGATCCGATGACCCGGTTCATATCTAAATATCGCGAGAATATAATACGGTATCTCATATCGCATTATCCTCGGTCATGCACATATCACATATGTGCCCCTACTCCGTTTTTCCTGAGTCAAGAAACCTCTGTGTAGGACTCTAAAGAATCGTCAATACGCCGGTAGCAGGTGATGATCATATCAAGCACCCACAAGCTGCAAGCGGTCAGCTAAACGTAACAGCCACCCAGGTATTGAACGATCAGAAGATCAACAAGCAAGCCTGTAAATTCTTCTGTGAATCCAATCAGTAGCATTCCCGTACAGTCCGGTCTCTTCATCTGATATGTTGCATATCTAGTCTAGGGGTGGTATACGTCAGACCCCAGTAACCGATAAGTCGTGTCGATGTGAGGCTCATAAAAGGTCGAAAACCTACTGATAACACTTACCAGTAGTACTCTATATCCGCCCTGGCCAGGGACTTCCAGTTATAGCCAATCGAACACAGCACAACATCAACTCCCTATACCGGGAGAGACGAATCCCCTCCTATCGCTCATTGCCTCCATGTGACTCGGGACTGTACCCAAAAACCACCGTTTTGCACGCCCTCTTGGACATGGTAAGATGGAAATCAAAGCACAGTGGGAACCACACAAGACTCTATGACAATCTCGGGTCTACAGACTAACCTGTACCAGTGTCACCGGAGAACTGCCATCTGACGTGAGGTATAATACCATCTGGGAGTTCTCGGTGAGTCCGTCCAGTGTACCCAGTCTCCACTGAGCACCCGTACACCATCCTTGATGTCAAAACACCGATGGATATGGGATCATCCATCGCCCATTATATGGGTCAAGGTGCATATACGCTAGTCTACTCTGGTGTATCGATGCCCTGTCTCGACACACCCTCGACTAGGAACAGTTATAGGATGTACTCATCGACTACCGTGGCCCCACTAGTATGATCTCATCATAGTCCCAGTAGTCGAGTACATATCCTAAGGGCTTTATCAACATGTGAGAATAAGACAGTAAATCAATATAAGCCAACATGTTAAGATAAAGTTAAACCAAATAGCATACTATCATGACGAGCAAGAAAGTCCTCTCTATATATATCCAAGCATCCATTATAATATATATCATATGTACAACAATGGCCTCTAGGGTATATACATAACTAACAAGAACGCGCGATGGGCGTTGGGGCAACGGCCCAGTCTTTCCCGGGACCGTGGCGTGGAGCCATCCGGCGCCCAGCAGGTCATGGAGCCTATCGCTGTGTGAGGGTTGAGGTGGCCGGAGTCAACCCGCCAGCGCTCCGTGTTGCTGTAATAAGGGTAAGGGAGATCGAGGGCTCGAGTGTGCCCGTCCGTTCTTCGGCAGACGTCGCTATCCCGGTGAGGGGGAGCCACGGTCTGGTGGGTAGGGCTCGCCGCTTGAACGTGGACGAGGGCATCCACTATCGAGGTGAGCCTGTCTATTCGGACGGATAAGACGATGATGGTATTTGGAGGAGAAGACGAGCCGCTCCCGCCTCCGTTGTGGGGGAGGCGGCGACTTGTACTGGGATCGTCACAGTTCTCTCTCGCCATTGGGTCGAAGGCGGAAGATCAACTTTGATGAGTGGAAGAAACTTTCGAGTTCCCACAAACGGCGCCAACTGATGGAGTTCGGATCTTCTTCAGATGCTATCCTCCGTCGATCTGTACCGAGCATTGTTGAACGGCTGAGATTTGATTTGAAGGTTGTCTCCTTTGGCATGTGGATTTCAATGGGTTGATTTTGAGGTAAAGCCGGGCTATCTGCAAAGAAGTCCTGGGGTGGGTGACCACCGTAGGACCCTCCGACGATCAAGTTAGCCGAGGAAAATGAGCAGAGTAGCGGCTTATTGGATAAAAATTGTCTTACCTGAGTCGTCTGAAAGATGTGTTTTTATAGTAGTCGCATGGAGTGAGCAGGCATGAGATATTCGCCTTCGGTTACGCCCATGACGTTACACCTGCGTGAATGACGGGATCCCCTATTAATGGCGGGATATGCCCATTAATAGGGGATGCGCCAGCGTGGGACGCGGGACGTGGGGCGACGAATATCTCCCTTTGGCGAGATACACAGATTCGTTGCAGAAGCGCTAAGGCCCCGCGCTCTCGTTTGACCGTGAGAGCTAGGGAGGCTTAGCTCGGCGTGAGGCTCGAAGACGAACTGGGAGGCCGAGTAAGCTCAGCTCTGCAATAGCTCGGAGACGAGCACAAGAGGATGGGCGCCAGTTTTGCGGCTTTGTCGCTCTTGGGCAAGAGACAGAGTGTAACCTCGGGGATAGACTGAAGAAGGTCATCAATGCTCCACACTGATTTTACCTCGGTAGCCCCCCAGGAGTCTAGTGAACTGCCGCGGGTGACACGTCATTCGCTACGTGTCGTGATCTGAGGAATTCCCACTTATGAGCATCATCATATATAATACATGTACATTAATTGATGCATCTTAATTTGATTTTATCCTTATATAATAATAAATGGGTTTTTACCATAAATCTATATCTATACACATACAAAAATAAATGAAAGCGGTTTAATAATTGATGCATAAATATATTAACTATCTATAAATATAGAAATGTATAGATATATATTTTGTTTTTTTACAATAAATATACAATATCGCAAAAAAATAAGTGATTACAATATTTATTAATAATATCAAACTAACTAAAACCATCATCATCATCATCATAATAATAATAATAATAATAATAATAAAAAAGATTTGGGATTTTTGTCATCTATATAATACATATATATTAATTGCTACATCTTAATTTCATTTTTTTCCGTATATAATAATAAATGGGTTTTTGCCATAAATCTATATCCACGCCAGTATACAAAAATAAATTAAAGAGGTTTAATAATTGATATGTAAATTTATTAACTAACTATAAATATAGGCAGGGACGGACCTACATAATAACTTGAAAGGGCACGTGCCCCCTCTCGGATTTTGCAAGAGAATGAACCCCCTAGTTTTAATTCTAGCCTGGCCCCATCTCATGTAAACATGTGATCCTTACCTCCTTGGTTACAAATGAAAACCACACATTCCCATTCAAGCACAACTCTTCATTTCCTGTGTTAGACTAAGTCTGGTCCCACTCCACATCAACATACCATGTAACCCACATACTAATAAGCATAAAAGTATTTTCTTATAGCATACCTTAGATCTTCTTTTCTTCTTTTCTTGATACACCCATGTTTTTTTGTATCTTTAATAATCTGTGTTCTTAAAAATAACTCTATTCCTAAATTCCTTTATTATTTAAAGATAACACCATTCGGTCTAGTTATTTTCATAGGAGAGAGATTAATATAGTGAAGTTGAAAGCTTTTATATTGATATGAAGCAGCTAAAGATATACGTATATAACCAAAGGCTAAGCATGTTTTTTTTTTCTTTTTTGGAATAACAAAGATATTTAAAGAGGAATATTAGAATACTAAGCTTTGAAGTAATTTTTATAGCGACTTACAAATTTATAAGGGTAAAAAATGAAGGTACTAAGATTAAGTGCGTTTTTCAGTAAAGAGAAAAAATTAGGATGTAATGTAAGGGGAAAATAACATTTAAAATTCTGTCCAAAACCCAAATAAACACAATCTTTTATTCTTTCTCGAGGTATTCCTTCATTCAACCATAACCGCAAGTGGCTGCAATCGCAAGTTGCCATCGGTTTTTATGATTAAAATAGTTGTAATTTTACCATCAAATTTCATATTTGTATTATGATTTTCTTATATGATATTCGGTTGGAGTTTTAAAGGGAAACTTTTTGCGTCCCTTTTTATCAAAATTTCTGGGTATGCCACTGAATATAGGGATATATAACAATAGATTTGGGTTTTGCCATAAACATACAACATTGTACAAAGTAAGTGACTACAATATTGATTAATAATATCCGATTAAAAAAACCCATAATTAGTAAAAAAAAATTGTTTCGTTTATAAATTACAAACAACAACTGCAGTCCCTGAATTCTGTTGGATATAGTGCCCTCAAGGCAATTTTTGTAATTACAAGTAGGTGATTATGATAATTGAAAGAAGACATATACAACTATAACGGTCTTACTCGAGATGATAGTATAGTATCTGGTTTGTTCTTATCATTGTGTGTATACGTTTTAATCATTATTATGTTTCGGTAATACATAACGATAAAGCTCGTAGGATTATTACTTGACTACCAGAATTATGATGGCGATCATATATGGGAGCTGGGTGGTCCATAAGAACATCCTTAAATGTCGCTAGTAGAGAGAGTATCGAGACTGGGTATCGATACTCCGGAGTAAAGTAGTGTATACTTTTCGAGACCCCGACGAGGGGCGATGACCGGTCTTACAAGCCATTGGTGTTGAGTCACCTAAGATAGCATACAGGTGCTCACTGGAGGTGAATATCCCGGATGGACTTGTATAGAAATTCTAGATGGTATTATACCTATCGTCAAACGGAAGTTCTCTTGTGGCATGAGTACATGTTAGTCTTTTGATATGAGATTTTCATTTGTCTCATGTGAGTTCCCACTGTACTTAGATTACTTCCCTACCACGGCTCAAAAGAGTCGAGAAAATAGGTTTTAGTTGGGTACAGTCCCGAACCACATGGAGGCAGTGAACAATCGTCAGGGATTCATCTCTCCCGGTATTAGGAGTCGATATCGCACTATGTTGGGTTAGCTGTCACCATAAAATCCTTGGCCAAGGTGGATGAGATTTACTGATGTGATATCAATAGTTTCTAAGTGGGTGATTAGCTTCAGACCGGCACGACTTATCGGGTTAGTAGGGATCTGATGTTATCCATCCTTAGACCCGGTATGCGATACTCTTAGACGAAGAGACCGGACTGTACGGAGATTGTCACAGATAGGCTCAGTAGGGGTACGGATGAGTTTGCTCGTCGGCCTTCCTTTCGCTTAATACCTGGATAGCCGTTATGTACAGCTAGTGCCACTGACGTGCTTGTGGTTAAACCCACTGCCGGTGTATTGATGAGTTTTTAGAGTCCCACATGGAGGGTTTTTCCGATTCAGGCAAAATAATGTAGTGGCCGTATATTGATACGTGTAGGGTTTCGATTAGGTATGTGCGCTAGCCACACGGACTTTGATTGGGCGGATGATAATACTAGCCGACTTAGGATTAAGCCGGATTATTAAATCAAGTTTTGATTTAATAATTTACATATATATATTTCGATATGTATATTATTGTATTATATTTATTGTATTTTTCTATCTCTTAGGTATTCTTATTTTGATACGAATACGAACATGTATTTGCGGGGACGTATTCTTGTATTCATACATGAATAATTCTAGAAGGTGTTACACCTCATTTCTGGGATTTTCTTTTTAAAGAAATTGTGAAATGAGATGGAGGAGATAAATTGTGAAGGGTATGGGAAAATGAATTATTAATTCATTTTCTTATACTATTCAAGCATGATTGCAATTTTAAAATGGTAAAATTCTTTTAACAAAAGAAAGTATGCATTCTTGAATTTGAGAAGAATTTTCATTCAACCATTTAGCTTCTCTCTCCTCTTTTGGCTTCTCCTTCTTCTTCCTCTACCCTCTCATGTGTTGAGATTCAAGAGGATTAAGAGAAACAAAAATCACTAGAACACTCACACAATATCACTAAGCATCCTAAATTAGCATCCTATGATCTTTAGTTACTTCATTAATGAAGTTGGAGCTTGAACTTGGTTTCTTCGGGTGGATCACCTTCGGCGAAAGAAGACCGGTGGAAAAGATCGATCTAGGAGCCTCGAGGAGCTCAAGAAGAGGATCGAAGACGAAAGAAACGACTACAAAGATTTTAATCCTAACCGAGTAGTTAAATCCTTGTCTTGTTGTCTTCTAGTTTGGTGTTTGGTTATGATTCTTGGGTTTAGTTTCTAGTACCATCAAGAAATTTTCATTTTTGGATCCTGCATTGGCCGCGGGTTAACGGCAGAGGCACTAGGAAC
Source organism: Agapanthus africanus (assembly GCA_030015575.1). Taxonomy (NCBI): domain Eukaryota; kingdom Viridiplantae; phylum Streptophyta; class Magnoliopsida; order Asparagales; family Amaryllidaceae; genus Agapanthus; species Agapanthus africanus. The sequence goes on along the minus strand of JASDDO010000010.1, from coordinate 421,464,106 downwards.
TTTCAATGGTATTAGAGCTACCCAAACACCCTAAACTAGATAGATACAACTCCCGAATCCCGCCGTTTTTGCTCCGCAAAAACTGCTTCTAAAACCAGCGAACAATTCATGCTAGTTTGATGTTTAAAATCCCCGCGGGCTCTTAGTTTGGACCGAGAAGCCACGGGGAGGTGCACGAGAACCCCGGGGACGTCTCAAAGGGACCTAGGAAGGGCTCACCCCTCCTCCCGAGACCACCCTAAGGTGGTCTTAGGGGGTGGGGACCCGAGCCCTGCCTAAAGGGACGGACTCGGGTCTGCCTATCCCCATGCCCACCTTAGGGTGGCTTAGAGGGTGGGTACCTGCCTAGGTTCCCTCCAGATCGACATTTATATTTTTCGGGGCCCTTCGTGAAGTTTTGGATCAATCCGAGTTCATTTCGGACTCCCGAAGTAGGTTTTAGCATGGAATTTTTGCCGGTTTTTAGCACACTTGATTTTCGGTGTTTTGGAAAATTGAAGTGTTGGCTATAAATGTGCGGTATTCAATTGTCATAGGCTTTTTTTTTGTTGCGTTTATCATAACGTTTGGTAAAACGTCATCTAATTGCTATATGTATTAATTAGACGGAGTTACGGAATTGATACTCGCAGGTTTGCATATTCTGTGATGAATAGTGCCGTGTTGTTTATGGTTGTGTTGGATTGTCACGATGGATAGCCCGGTGTACATAGTATTAGATAGCTCTGTGATATAATGTATATTCATATTGCATAATGAGCGTCCGACATGTGGACTGCCGTCATCGCGGCTTGTATTATTCTTTGGGGCGCGTCCTGGTTGCGGACGTAATCACCGTTGTGTATTCAGGTTTTCATTACATGCACTAGGATTACCCTACGGCGGAGTGCTCGAGTAGCCGGGTTCTAGAAGGCAACAGGTCTCCATCTCATGGCATTAAGACCGGGGTCCCTTACTTTAGAATTGGCGGCTATCCGCTGCACTCGTAGGGAGTATAGGATTGACCCGTGGAGGGGTGCCCAAATCAAAGGATTTTGGAAGTGCTGGGTAACCCACTCACTTCGTTGATTGGGGTTGCCTCGCTTCTGAGATTGGCGGGTGGTTTTCCGCACTTGTAGAAGTCTAGGGTATGATACTACGGGCTATCCACATGGCTGGGAAAATTTCATTTCATATTTGGCTCCATTGAAATGTACTTTTCTTAGATTATCCGCATTTCCATACCTTGTTTGCTTTTGCTGTGATGCTTCTGTGATGTTATTTGATATCATGCGTGAGATGAATGTTTGTATAATATATATATATATATATATATATATATATATATATATATATATATATATATATATTTAGTAGACGCTATATATGTTTTGCATCTGCGCTAGTCATGTCCCCGTCCTGCTGTAAGTTAAGTAACCTTACGGTGAAAACCCGTGACTCTGTGGCGAATGCGGATGGTATATATGTGCGTGCCTATTTTTGTTTCTTTTGGCATGATATGATTAATTGATAGGACTGCATTAATTCTGATTAATGTAAGGAAAACAAACCAAAATGATGTTGTCGGAACCAATTTTTAAAACTAGGTTTTCTTCAAAACCATGGTCATATTCTTTTACTTTGAATAGAGGTATTCGGTTAGGAATATCCCGCAACTCTTTCTATGAGGAAAGATCCTTGATCCTTTCATTGGGAGTTCACTCTTAAGAAAAAGTTTATGTTACTAGTTTTAAAAGCGAAGCCTAAACCACTCCATTTCAAAGCCACTCGAGTTCCTTCAACGATATTAAATTCATTATATTAAATGTTTTTCGCCAAAAACTAGCCACAGCCCTCCTTCATTTCAGATTAATATTGCTTAGTATTCATGCTGTGTGTGTTGACTTCGTCAAGGCGTAGCGTTCGGTATCTATGTAGTGCTTTCTGTTGTATGGTAATGCGATTAGCTAGGACAGTCATACGACCTTGTTGATCTCGTCAAAGGCTCGTGCGGGTGGGTTTAGATTAATCCAGGATAATGACGGGTTGAACTTGACTAACGAATTATGTTTTGTTGACCTCGTCAAGGTCATAAGCCGCTTGGGGCAAAAACTATATCAGGATTTTCAAATACAAAGGAAACTTGCAAAGTATGTGCATACCTTCTGGAGTGTGGTGATTTTGGTCGGCTTCCGTCAAGGTTATCATACGATGATAGTTAGGTCCCGATTCCTACTGATGAATAGTTTACTCCTCGGGTTATCCCCACTAATTCTTCTTTTAGGATTTGAAGGAGAATTCGAGAAAAAAGTGGGAGCTATCTTGATTAGATAAAGTGATCAACCAATCTAATCTTAAAAGAGTGCACGCTGAGTATTTCTTTTCTCTCTCTCTGGTTTACGACCATAACTTACCTTAAACTTAAACTCATGAATCAAGTTAACCAAATCTTCCCACACACTTTGGATTTTGGATTGTCATGATTCACGACAAAGTTGTATATATTCCTGCTCTCCTAATTTCCTTTTGCCCTTCTCCAGAACACTTCGTATCACTACGGAGATTATATTGTTTGGAAATACCATCTCGTATGGTTACATATGAACTCGAAGAAATTTGTTTCAATTCAAGGATGGCCACAGGTTCTGAAGAAATTGAATAGGATTATTTTGTTGTCTTTTATATTTACCTTCTCTAAGGTTGTGTGGGCTCCCAGTATTAGGAGAGTACACCTATTACATTTATTGGATAGTCTTCTTCCAAATCTTAGGCTGGTGCCGAATGGTAGGGAAAGAAGAAAACCAATTAACTTAAATGTGGTGTACAGAAGGTAAGAAGTAAAGACATATAAAGGGATTGGAGTGAGGGTAAGGAAATTTGCGACTACTGTCATGAATCTGAATAGTGGAAGATACCTTACTAGGAATACCCGGCCACCCACTTGAAACATTTTCAAGTTTCATTTTTTCTGTGTAGTTATTATTGAAAACTGTTTTCCCAATTAATTCTGACTCTAGGGTATGTATGTACCAGATTTGGATCTTACATCTGTAAGGCATTACAGATGCTAAAAAGGAGTAGAATATTGGAAAATGGGTAATTTGATTCTCAATATCGGAATTCATAGCAATTTATGATATTGGATTAAATCGCTTGGTTTCTTCCTAATGGCAAATATTTGGTTTCGAATGACGGTATATACATTCTTAACCAAAATACAGTTTTAAACTTACAACACATGGAATTTGAGTTAGTATACGAGGCTTATACATGGAAATGTATGTTGTCCATTGTCTTTCGGGACAAGGGGTTGGTAATCTTACTTCATTCGGTTTACTTATTGTAGGGTATTTTTCGTCACCCCATTGAGATGGGAATACGCTGTAGGGTGTTTTTTGTCACCCTATTGAGATGGGAATACACGCGCGCTTTTTATACGTACTACAGATTCCTCCTGCCTAGGGTAGGCGGAGGCTTATTGATTGTGGGGATCCAAATCTCCGGCAACCACGGACTAAGCTGCCGTTAATTACCCCTCTCCTTTGGAGCGAGGGAACCTCCGATTGACGGGTGAAACAGGTCATGAGAACTTAATGTGCAGTGTGCGTGTGTTGTGTTTTGGAGGGGGCTTGGATATATCGGGAGTCTCGCAGAGTTTACAGGGGTCCCGCTACCCGGATAGCGGGCTGGGGGTCAAGAGGGCTAAGAGCCCCCTTGCAGGGTGCGGGGCAGCGCCCCGTTAGAAATTTTTCCTAACGGGGGCAGTATTGTGGAGTGTGTGTGTGTGTGTACACACACATATATATACATATAGGTAAAAAAAAGGGAAAAAGCGTCCAAAGGACGCGTGGGGGGCCAGCGCCCCACGTGCGCAGCATGCAGGCCCTGGACGCTGGGCGCCAGCGCCTTACGTGTGTGGCACACGGACGCTGGGCGCCAGCGCCTCACGTGCGTGGAACGCAGGCGCTGGGCGCCAACAGGAGAATGTGGCTTAGGCCCTGCACAGGGAGTTGTGCTCCCGATTGACTTTTGGAGTTGAACTCCTAGAAAGAAAGACTTTATTTTATATGGAGTTAAACTCCCAGAAGCTTTGATTTGTGGAGTTAAACTCCAAGAAATCCTTGCAAATGCTCAAAAGGGACCCCTTTATTCTCCTCTGAGCCTTAGATCTTTCCCAAAATGGGGTCTTTGGAGATAGGTCTCTTTTTTTCTCCTCTCTATTGGCTGGATCTTGGAGAAAAGGGGATGAGATTTAAAAAATCACCCCTTTTTGAGATCTGATGGAAGATCTGGGTTCCCTTTTGTGGGTTTTGTGGTGAAAAACTATTTATTTTTGGAAGGGGAAGAGTTAAACTCTTTATTTTATTCAAAAAAAAGAAGAAGGTTTAGAACCTTGAGGAAGGAGCAGGAGGCACAAAAAAACCTAGAGTTTTAGAGAATGAAAAAAGTCCTCATGATATTTTCATCATGTTTGCCTTTATAGGCTACAAACTTTACATATAGCCCCTTGGGCTTTACAAAATGGTATTTTGCCCATCCCATATCTCATGTGCTCATTTCTTTTGCACATGAGCCATGGGTTTTATAAAATTTGGCTTTATGCCCATTTTTCTTACATTTATTCACAAAATAAAATAAAATAAATACACCAAAATTATTTATTACAAAATTTTTATTTTGGCATGGGGAAGGCCGGCCGCTTCATGTTCGGGCTCGACCCGGGCATTGGCCCACTTGACCTAGGTTTGGGCCTACTTGGTTTGGGGTTGAATTGATTTTGATTTGGTCAACCGGGGTGTAAACTTTTACCCCAACAAATTTCCCCCATCAATAAATGCACACCACATATGTGGTTGTGTGCATGAAATTGATGGATCTTCTTTCGCGTGGAGGTCGAATTATTTGGTTCCCGTTTTGATGACGTGGAGGTCGTTTCTGCCATTTTAGCGACGTGGACGGTCGGTTCTGCCCTTTTTGCGACTTGGACAGTCGGTGCTGCCATTTTAGCGACGTGGACGGTCGATGCTGCCATTTTTACGACTTGGACGGTCGGCTCTGCCTTTTTAGCGACGTGGATAGTCAGTGCTGCCATTTTAGCGACGTGGACGGTCGGTGCTGCCCTTTTAGCGACGTGGACGGTCGGCTCTGCCCTTTTTGCGACTTGGACGGTCAGCTCTGCCCTTTTAGCGACTTGGACGGTTGGTGCTGCCATTTTAGCGACCTGGATGGTCGATGCTGCCATTTTTTTGCGACGTGGACGGTCGGCTCTGCCCTTTTTACGACTTGGACGGTCGGTGCTGCCATTTTAGCGAGTTGTACGGTCGGTGTTGCTCTTTTTGCGACTTGGACGGTCGGCTCTGTCCTTTTAGCGACATGGATGGTCGGTGCTACCCTTTTAGCGACTTGGACGGTCGATACAGGCCCTTTTGCGATGTGGACGGTCGGTACTGGATTTGACTTGCTCCGCTTCTTGCGGTGTCAGGGATGAAGTTGACTTATTTCCGAGGTGGAGCTTGATTCCGCCAGGGAGGTCATTGGTTGTTTTGCTGGTTTGATGTGATTTAAATTGACATCAGCACCGCTACACTGGAATATGGTACCAGAAGCGAATCATCATCTGCCATGATAGGATTTGGGGATTTTGGTTTTGGTTTGGCATCAGCACCGCTGCACTGGAATATGGTACCATGAGCAAATCATCATTTTCTGTGAGGGGGTTTCCCCATTCCTATTTTAACGACTTAGGGGTCATTTGTTTCCAATTTAACGACTTAGGGGTCATCTGTTCCCAGTTTAACGACTTAGGGGTCTATTGGATTGGAGTTTGGAATTTGGGGGTTAGGATAGGCATCAGCGTTGCTAACACTGAAGCACATGTGTCAGGAGCAAATCATCATTTGCCTTTTTCTGTTGGGGAGCGATGGCTTAGGAGACAGATTTAGGTCCTTATCACCTAAGGCTTTTCAATTTTATGAGCCGTAAGGGTCCCATAAAAACATTTTCTCCCTACGAGTCGAAAGGATCTCGTAGGTGTGCTTTCTCCGTAGGAGTCGTGGGGACTCCCAAGTGTGTTTTTTTTCTTCTTTGTGAATCGTAAGGATCCCATAAAGGTGTTTTCTTATGAGTCATAAGAATCCCGTAAGTTTGTTCTCCTCATGTATCGTAAGGACACATGAGTGGGTCTTCCCCAAAATGGAGCATAATTCTAAGGGCGAAAACCAGCGGTGTAACTGGTGATTGCGGTGGGGCATGGGTATGGTGAGAATTATTTGAGCCCGTGGATTGTATACGGCAGTCAACTTGGGGGCCAACCATAGGGCTAGGAGAATTTTGGGAGATTGGGTTTTGGTCGGCGTCTGTATCACTGCACTGTAATGTGATATCAGGAGCGACTCATCATTCACCGTTTGGGGACTTGGAATTTGGATCTTGTTTGGCATCAGCATTGCTGCACTGGAATAATGCCAGGAGCAATTCATCATTTGCCCCGGGAGGACTTGGGATTTGGGTTTTCGGTCGGCATAAGCACCGCTAACACTGAAGCGAAATGCCAGGAGCGACTCATCATTTGTCGTTGCCCGTTGGGGAGCGATGGCTCAGGAGACAGGTTTAGATCCCTATCACCTAAGGCTTTTCAATTTTATGAGCCGTAAGGGTCTCATAAAAGCATTTTCTCCCTACAAGTCGAGAGGATCTCGCAGGTGTATGTTCTCCTTAGGAATCGTGAGGATTCCTAAGTGTGTTGCTCCTTTGTGAGTCGTAAGGATCTCACGCAGGGATTTTCTCCTCACAAGGTCGAGAGGACTTTGCGAGTGTATTTTATCTCTTTTCATGAGTTTGCGCCCTTTCGAGTTTTCACAAACTCGCCGGCAGTCCTGCTGTTTTTACTCACAGAGCCCCTTCTGGTTTTCATCCGTGCCCGGTTTGCTTGTAGACATACCGTTTTTTTAGGCCGGTGGGACTTTAAATGTAGTCTTGCCGGTAGGACTTTGGAAGAGATAGGGGTCGTTTAAGCCCGTGGATTGTATACGGTTTTGCAGGATGTATGATCCAGACCGTAGGGCCGGTATGCTCAATTCTCCTGCGACTTGGAACATTCACGCGTAGTATTTCTTGAGATATCGGCCATTGATGGGTGGCATGGGCCTTTCTCCCTTGGCACTTATTAGTTAGTAGGATCCTCCACCGAACACTTTCTCGATGACGTATGGTCCTTCCCAGTTTGGCTCGAATTTTCCCTTGGCATGTCGATTGGGGATGATCGGCCTTTTGAGGACCAACACCAATTCGCCTTTCTTGAAAGCACGGAGACGAGTAATCTTGTCATATGACCGTGACATTTGTGCTCGGTACAGCTCCAGATTTTGCTGTACTGCAAGCCTCTTTTTGTCGAGAGCGTCGAGCTCTTCGAGCCGAAGGAGCACGTTTTCCTCCTCCGTCAACTCGTGCTGAATGGCCATTCTTAAATTTGGAACTTCAACTTTGAGGGGAGGACCGCCTCCACTCCTAAGAGCAATGAGTATGGAGTGGACTGAGTTGGAGTATGGTGAGTGGTACGATATGCCCACAACGCCTCGTGAAGTTTGAGATTCCAGTCTCTCTTGTTGGCTGAAATATTTTTCCTCAAGAGCTTGCATAGAGTCTTATTGAAGGCTTAAGCTAGTCCATTGGCTCTTGGATTATAGATAAAGAAATATCTCCAGTCTATCTTGTGCTGAGTAGCGAACCTTGAGACTTTGAAGCTCTTGAAAGAAGGCCCGTTGTCAGAAATGATTCTTCTTGGTGTACCGAAGTGGTATAGAATGTTATGCTAGAAGAACGTCAGAATATTTTCTGCCTTGACTTCTTCTAGCAGGACAGCTTCAGCCCATCTGGAGAAATAGTCAGTTGCGACCAATATGAACTGGTGGCCTCTGGATGACGGAGGATCAATTGGGCCAACTATATCGGTTCCCCAGCCTTCGAAGGGCCACGACGCCACCGTAGGATGCAACGGATTTGGATGCTTATGAATGAAATCACCGTGAATTTGGCAGATATGACATTTCTTTGCATGCTCTCTGCAATCCCGTATCATGGTGGGCCAGTAATACCCAAGCCGTTTAATTTGAAGTCGCATCTTGGGGCCAGATTGGTGAGCACCGCAAACGCCCGAGTGAACATCTTTCATGACCTCTTGGGCTTCGGCCAATGACAGACACCTGAGCCAGAGTTGGTCATATGACCTGTGGTATAGCGTGTCATTTACAAACACGTATCGGAGAGCTCTCTTTTTTAGCTGAATTTTTTGCATATTTTTAATTCACAAAATTCAGAGTTTTGAAAAATTGTACAGAGAAGGGTTTAGAATTAGGGTTTCGGGTTCGATCGGACTTCTAACATCGTCTACACTTCGCCTAAAGCTCTAGCTAGGCTCTGATACCACTGTAGGGTTACTAGACACACACAAGAGATTCCACAAGGCATCAACCATGCCAAATTCAAAATTTTCCGGTGCCGAGAAACCCTAAACTAGATCGTTAACTAAAGATTAGGCGAAACAACAAGCAAGCAAACTACTTTGCTACTAAGTGAATAGAAATACAACCTTTGTAAATCCGGTCCTCCACTTCTAAAGCTTCATGTTGACGTCCCTCCGCTGCGATCATCGGATCCCGGACTCTAGCGATGGTTTCGTCGGAGAAATGATCGGGCTAGGTCATTGACTTCGAGGCCGAAGATGATCTACGTCGGGAAGACTCAAACTCAAGCTATTCCTTCACTTGGTCAAAAACTTTGTGAAGAGAACACCCTATACTACATGGCAAGTAGTAAAGGATGAAGAAATAGGAAGTAGGTTCACTTTAGAATTGGATTTCTCACTCTTTTTCTCATGGCACCATTGGAGCTAGCAAGCTTTTGTGAGCTTGATGAAGATGAAGAAGACGAAAGAATCATATCAATCTTTATCCAAATGAAACTTATCCAATAAGTAATGCCATCATGGTTGAGTTAAGCCCTCATGCTTAACTCATGTAGAGAATTAACCAAAGCATTAGGTTAAGGGTTGGGTTAACTAATATCTTGAACAAATGACAAAAGAGTTGACTTTGTCAATGTTTATCAAGCTTCATGAAGCTTGATAACTTTGACCAAAGTCACACTCTTTTGTTATATGCTAGGAAAATAGTAAACCCTAATTTAACCTTGATTTGTTTCAAGTCTCATACACTTAACTTGTTTGTATCATCAAGCATGATACAAACATGTACACTTGCATATATCACATATAAACAATATGCACATTCAAGTGAGAAAATCAATCTTAAGTGAACCAATACTAGTTAATGTAAAGTAATATATCAAATATATAATTATACATTAAATCATTAAATCAACACTTGATTTAACGATCCGGTCATATTGCATATAACTGACTAATATCTATAGTAACAACTTATCGAAGCAACACTTGATCCGATAACCCGGCTATATCGCATACAACCGATCAATGTCACAAATCGCGAGAATAGAATTCAGTATCACATACTGGAATTATTCTCGGTCCCGCACATATCTCATATGCGCTCATATTTCGTTTCGCTTGAGCCAGGAAACCCCTATGTAGGACTCTAAAGACTCGTCAATATGCCGGCAGCAGGTGATGATCATATCAAACACCCACAAGCCGCAAGCGGTCTTCTAAACGTAACGGCCATCCGGGTATTGAGCGATCAGAAGATCAACGAGCAAGCCTGCTCACACTCCTGTGAATCCAACCAGTAACACTACCGTACTGTCTGGTCTGTTCGTCTAATATGTCGCATATCTCGTCTAGGGGTGGTAAACGTCAGACCCCAATAACTCGATAAGTCGTGTCGATATGAGGCTCATAACGGGTCGAGAAACTACAGGCAACACTTACCAGTAAATCCCTAAAGCAGCCTTGGCCAAGGACTTCCTGTTATAGCCAATCGAGCACAGCGCAACATCAACTCCCTATACCGGGAGAGATGAAATCCCTCCTATCGCTCATTGCCTCCAAGTGATTCGGGACTGTACCCAAAAATCACCGTTTTGCATGCCCTCTTGGACGTGGTAAAGTGGAAATCAAAGCACAGTGGGAGTCACACAAGACTCTATGACGATCTCGGGTCTACAGACTAATCTGTACTAGTGTCACCAGAGAACTGCCATCTGACGTAAGGTATAATACCAGCTGGGAGTTCTCGGCGAGTCCGTCCAGTGTACCCAGTCTCCACTGAGCACCCGTATATCATCTCTGATGTCAAACACCAATGGATATGGGATCATCCATTGCCCATCTGTATGGGTCGAGAAGGTATACGCTAGTCTACTCTGGTATATCGATGCCCCATCTCGATACACCCACGACTAGGGTCTTTGAAGGATGTACTTATGGACTACCATGTCCCCACTAGTATGATCCGCATCATAGTCCAGGTAGTCAAGTACACATCCTAAGGGCTTTACCAACATGTAACAGAGAGACAATCAGTGTACACGTTAAGGTAAAGAGTAACCAGATAGCATACTATCATATCGAGCAAGAAAGTCATCCCTATATATGTCCAAGCATCCACTACAATATACATCCTATGTATAGTAATGTCCTCTAGGGCATACATATAACTAACAATCTCCCACTTGCACTAGGGCCATCTGATAGCAGTGGTTGTAGTATCTCATACTCAACCATCCCATAATATTCTCTCTCTGGGAAAAGGCCTTTGTGAGTGGATCCGCCGTGTTGTCCTCTGAGTCTACTCTCCTTACCTCGATCCCCTGGAGATCAACCATCTCCTCGATCAGGTGATACTGCCTAAGAATATATCTGGATCACTGATGGAACGGGCGTTCCTTGGCATAAGCCACAACTCCATTGTCACACAATGGGAGGAACGAAGTTCATCTCATGAACTAATATACACCCAGACCGCCTCTTTGGTAGCATCTTTGGTAGCGATGTATCCAGCCTTTATCGTCTAGTATGCCACGGTATCTAGCTTGGAACTCTTCCAACATACCGTCTCTTTACTGAGGGTAAAGACAATGCCTGCGACTGACATTCAGTCGTCCTTATCACCCTGGAACCTTTCCAGTGATTCTCTCCAGGATCAATTGATACCATCTTACTACAACTAGTGAGTATCTTAATATCCAATTAGATCTATCTCATAGATCCAAAATCTAAGATTCAGGAGGTATCATTATGATCCTACATGGAGAATCCTTGTGATAAGCGGAGATTGACCGAGCGTAGCATAGGAAACTCCTTTCCTATCAAGAGTATGTCATCCACGTACTCTACGAGGATCACCACCACACTCCTTACTACCTTTTTTGTATATACAAGGTTCATCTACCATTTTCATGATGTCAAACTCTTTGGCTAACTCATCAAAACAGATGTTCCAACTCCGCGATGCCTGCTTTATCACATAAAACATCTTGCACACGTTTCCGCTGCTCCCACTGTCTACGAAGCCCTCTGACTGTGTACTTATAGACTATCTCTTCTAAATCTTTATTTAGAAAAGCAGTCATGACACCCAACCGCCAGATATCGTAGTCATGGTATGCAGCCGTGGCAAGTAGGATCTGGATGGACTTAAGCATAGGTACTTAGAAAAGGTTTCATCGTAATCCATACCTGGTTAATGACGCAAACTTTTAACAAGTCTAGCTTTGAAAGTCTCAACCTTTCCATGTACACCAAGTAATCTTCTCAAGATATACTTGCTCCTGATGGGGATTTAACCCTTCAGATAAAGCAACCAAAGTCCATACTTTGTTGGTGTATAAGGATTCCATCTCAGATCGATAAGCATCCAGCCATTCTTATAGAGTCCTACTCCTGATGGTCAGCCCTAAACTAGTTGGGTCATCATCTCATGATGCAATCCTTGCTCCCACTGTCATAGAGAAACCGAAGTATCTCTCAGGTGGGTGAGGAACCCTACTAGATCGGCGGAGAGGCCGAGGTTCGTTGGTTGCTATTGAATCCTTTGGTTATACCAAATCATCAGCTGCAGTTTGTATAGCTGGAACTGTTTCCAGTTCTACCCCATAACTAATAATTTCTTCACAAGAAATTCCCTTTCACAAAGGTGGCATGCTGAGAAACAAAACATTTTTGTTCCTCGGTTAGGTAGAAGATATTCCCTTGCGTATGCTTGGGATATCCAACAAACTTCCATAGATCTGACTTTTCCTCGAGCTTGTCCGGATTATGCTTTTAGACATAGGCTGGACAACCCCAAATCTCAACAAACTTAAGATATGGGCTCTTCCCTTTCCATATCTCATATGAAATGGTAGGCAACTGATTTGATCGGAACCCTATTCAATAGGTATGCAACTTCATAAGTGCATAAGTCCCTAAAAGGAAATAGGAAACTCAGTAGTACTCATCATAGAGCACACCATATCACATAGGGTGCTATTGCTCCGCCCCGATACACCGAGGTGCTGAGGTGTATACGGAGGAGTAATGCTGAGAGAGAATCTCATTCTTAGAATAGTCCAGGAATCCCGTGCTCAAGTATTCTCCTCCTTGATCATATCAAAGGACATAATACTTATACCCGTATTTGGTTCTCTACTTCTAACTTATATTCTGTGAATATCTCAAAAGGTTCGGACTTGTGTTTCAACAGGAACATATGTCTGAATCTAGAGAGATTATCAGAGAATGTAATGAAGTATAAGGAACCGGTCTTGGCATGTGTAGACAGGGGACTTTCATACATCAGCATGTATCAATCCCAAGAGTTCACTACTCTTTGTCTGTTTCCAATAAACAGAGCTATGGTCATCTTATCTCTGTGACATGACTGGCAAGTTTCACAAGATATAAATTCAAACTAATTTAAATATGCATCTTAATGTAACTTCAGCTAGTCGGGTCACATTGATATGACCTAGTCTACAATGCCTCAAGAAGGATTCGTTCATTTCTGAACTCTTCCTCTTTTGTGTGTTCTATATACTAAGAACTGTAGTTTGATTTAGAACGTTAATGCTTTTAGATAACGTGCCTGAACCGATCAACTCTTGATTTAGGAAATGTTCAAAATATTATCCAACAATACAAAATTATATCCTTCTTTATCTAAATAAAGAGACTGATATGATTTTGTATATCAGGTTCGGTATCTAATAACATTTGTTCAGAATCAATGTATTCTGGTAATACAGGGTGACAGTGACCAACAGACTTGGCTGCAACACTTGCACCGTTTTCTGCCTCATGAAACTTATCACCCGTTCTCAGTTCTCTACCTTTCTGTAGCCCATGTAACAAGTTACATATGCGGGATCCTGATCTGGTATCACATACCCAGGACGTAAAGGATACTGAGAAACGGTTCTCTGTAATGAACACACCCGAAGATGATGCATCATATGTACTTTCTTCGTTTGGGCGGCATAGGAATTCTGGTAATCCCCTAATTCCTTCTCTGTCTTATAACATTTATAAGTTGGAGCGGGACCAACGTTCCCCAGCTCAGTATAACAAGCGGGTTCGGTCAATACATCCGTATTATTATCTTGATTAAGGCGTGACATGGTCGCTACCTGGAGAGAGAGAAGAAAACACTCTGCGTGCGCTCTTGCAAGATCAGATTGGTTAATATTTTATCTAATCAGGATGGCTCCCACCGTTTTTATCAAATCTTCCTTCAAACCCTAAAAGGAAAGACTAGCCAGGATTAATTACACGCTACAAGTTCGCCAATCTTTCAGCCAGGCCAGTGTCGGTACTTTGAGGGAGGTCCCCCGTGCTTTCGCACGAACCTAATTATAGTAAATCTCGTTTTCCCAGAGGCGTAACCTCGTTAACACCTTTCTAGACACCTACTTGATCGGCTAATTGTAATGTGTAAAACTCTCTCAGGAGTAACAATTACTCGCAGTGGGTATCGAGATCCAACTATCTCATAGAAGGTATGCAATCTCATTGCAAATTTCAACACTTGAAATTCCCGATGATTTTGCCCCTAGCGTCCTATGACCTTAACGGAGGCCAAACTACCCATAGTCCGCTAGTCAAGTTCAACCCGTCATTTTCTGATTGAATTAAACCCACCCGCACGACCCTTGATGGAGGCCAAACAACGCCGTACGAATACCCTAATCCAATCGCATCATATGCTAGCAGATAAGCACTAGTTAGCTACCGTACACTACGCCTTGACGGAGGCCAAACTACCGCAGCACGAATACTAACTAGTACTTATCTGAAATGACGGAGGGCTACGACTGGTTTTTCTGAAAACCTATTGCGTAATGAACTTGATATCGTTATAGAATCGAATGATTTTGAAATTGAGTGTTTTTTAGGCTTTTCTAGTTTTGCTAAAGGGGTCACTCCCGGTAAAGGGATCGTCGGCCCTTTCCTCATCAAATAAGGTGCTGGATATATCATATATACCACTATGCAAAGCAAGAACTATAGGAGCAATCAAAAGACAAACCGAGGGTTGTAGCATCTGCCAGTTATTGCTAAAGGAGTCACTCCCGGTGAAGGGATCTCGGTCCTTTCCTTATCGAATAAGGTGCAGGATGTTCTATAAGGAACACCGCGATGCAAAGCAAGAACTATAGCTACCTGTTTTTGAAAATTCGATTCCACGACATCTTTTAGGTTTCTTTTCTTTCATTAATCATATTAATGAAGTCCCATCATTTAAGTTACCTAAACATCACAGATAAATACGACATACACTTATACCATCCGCATTCGCCTCGATGTCCCCTCACGCACCGTTAGGTTAGGTAACTAACGGCAGAGCGGGGCAGGGCTAGCGCGGGTATAAAACATAAGTAACGTCTATATAATATATCATATATATCATATACGGTATCTATCACAGAACATCAAATGATCACATCACAGATATCGCAGCAGAAGAATCATATGAAATATTGGATATACTAGGACGTCCGTGTTTTCAATACGAGGCTGTATAAAACACGGATTCCACGGTCGCGATGAATAGCCAAACCCACACCCCTAGACCCCTACGAGAGCGGCAAGCAACCCTACCAATTCTAGAGTTAGGAGACCCGGACTCGACTCCTCGAGTTGTTCTCCCACTGGACTCCAGAACCCGGTTACTTGTGCCCTCCTTCTTGGGTCTATCCTAGTGCGGAAAAGTAAATAATATACAATGGTAACATCTTCCGCAACCTGGAAGTGCCTCAATAAAAGAATATTACATACAATTAATTTTACATGAATGAAAATGAAAAACTCTCATCTCACATAAAACCCCCGGATATTCAAAACGCGACGATCCAATATAACATATCCAGCAACACATAACATCACATGTCATCAATGTAAGTAAACATGCGTATCCCAATTGTCGTTGACATATAGCAACGAAACCGGCGATATCACTTATTACACTTACGGTCACAGAAAAGAAATTATAAAACTACAACCGTTGGAATCCGCAACCTCCTTAGACATCGCATGCCTAACCATCTGAATTCCTTAGACATCACATGCCTAACAATTATAAACCCCGCATTTTAGTCTCATTATCGAAAACACTTTTCAATATCAAGTCTGGCAATTCAACAAGATTCCCGGCATTTTGATCGAATGCTCGTCGCAAACTTTAGTAGGCGGCCGCACCCCCGATGCCGTCGACGAAGTGCATCAAGGCGGAACACCGCTGCCGCGAGCACCCGAATCGATGCTTTTTGGCGACAGGGTTCTCCTACAGTCACTTGGTCGAGGCTAAGGGGTGTAGCTATCTATTAAGTTTATGCGGCGAGTATCTGCGTACACTACGTGATTGCGACGGACTTTTGATCACATCAAAATTCCGTGGCAACCGATCAAGTGAGACTAAACTGCTATGTTTATAACATCCAAATCAGTTATCTCATAACTACTTGTGGATTCCAAATATTGTATCACATTCCAGATAAATAGAAAATGTTAAACTTTCCGATCGAACAATCAAATACCCAAGTTTTCCCGAAACAGCTCAACTCTTGAAATAAGTTCAAAAACATCCATTTCATGCCACAGTACCAACGGTCCAACCGTAGAAGGGTCAAGCCAACGCCTCACATGTGGCACGCCGTACTGCCCCAAATCCTAAGATTCAAAGGGCAGTTCAAGACGGTCACATAATCGAGTTAGGTTTGTTGTCTTCTAGAGGGTCCATCACGTTACTTGCACTACTTAGACGTTCTTAAACTTCGGAAAAATCCAACACATGGAAATTTCCCGGCAGGGGAAAAAGTGGGTATTTATATCCGGTCGAACTTTTTAACATATTCTAAAATTACCCGGAAAAACACATAGACAAAGTTTGACAATCTGATCGAATCTACGAACTCCCAATACAACCCAGAAAACTCAACTCTTGAACAGTAATTAAAATTACCCAGAAAACACAGGCATTACAGACGGGGATTACTGTGCAAAGAACGTGACAAGAAGCTTCTTTATGGCCGCGGAACCGCCGCAAATGCCAGGGTGGGGCCGCGGTTCCGCGGCGCTTTAGTTGATTCAGGGACACATGCTTCATAGTAACCCCTAGAAAACCCTGCTGAATTTTTTGGATATTTTTAATTCACAAAATTCACAGTTTTGAAAAATTGTACAGAGAAGGGTTTAGAATTAGGGTTTCGGGTTCGATCGGACTTCTAACATCGTCTACACTTCGCCTAAAGCTCTAGCTAGGCTCTGATACCACTGTAGGGTTACTAGGCACACACAAGAGATTCCATAAGGCATCAACCATGCCAAATTCAAAATTTTCCGGTGCCGAGAAACCCTAAACTAGATCGTTAACTAAAGATTAGGCGAAACAACAAGCAAGCAAACTACTTTGCTACTAAGTGAATGGAAATACAACCTTTGTAGATCCGGTCCTCCACTTATAAAGCTCCTTGTTGACGTCCCTCCGCTGCGATCATCGGATCCCGGACTCTAGCGATGGTTTCGTCGGAGAAATGATCGGGCTAGGTCATTGACTTCGAGGCCGAAGATGATCTACGTCGGGAAGACTCAAACTCAAGCTATTCCTTCACTTGGTCAAAAACGTTGTGAAAAGAACACCATATACTACATGGAAAGTAGTAGAGGATGAATAAATAGGAAGGGGGTTCACTTTAGAATTGGATTTCTCACTCTTTTTCTCATGGCACCATTGGAGCTAGCAAGTTTTTGTGAGCTTGATGAAGATGAAGAAGAAGAAAGAATCATATCAATCTTTATCCAAATGAAACTTATCCAATAAGTAATGGCACCATGGTTGAGTTAATCCCCCATGCTTAACTCATGTAGAGAATTAACCAAAGCATTAGGTTAAGGGTTGGGTTAACTAATATCTTGAACAAATGACAAACGAGTTGACTTTGTCAATGTTTATCAAGCTTCATGAAGCTTGATAACTTTGACCAAAGTCACACTCTTTTGTTATATGCTAGGAAAATAGTAAACCCTAATTTAACCTTGATTTGGTTCAAGTCTCATACACTTAACTTGTTTGTATCATCAAGCATGATACAAACATGTACACTTGCATATATCACATATAAACAATATGCACATTCAAGTGAGAAAATCAATATTAAGTGAACCAATACTAGTTAATGTAAAGTAATATATCAAATATATAATTATACATTAAATCATTAAATCAACACTTGATTTAACGATCCGGTCATATTGCATATAACCGATTAATATCTATAGTAACAACTTATCGAATCAACACTTGATCCGATAACCTGGCTATATCGCATACAACCGATCAATGTCACAAATCGCGAGAATAGAATTCAGTATCACATACTGGAATTATTCTCGGTCCCGCACATATCTCATATGCGCTCCTATTTCGTTTCGCTTGAGCCAGGAAACCCCTGTGTAGGACTCTAAAGACTCGTCAATACGCCGGCAGCAGGTGATGATCATATCAAACACCCACAAGCCGCAAGCGGTCTGCTAAACGTAACGGCCACCCGGGTATTGAGCGATCAGAAGATCAACGAGCAAGCCCGCTCACACTCCTGTGAATCCAACCAGTAACACTACCGTACAGTCCGGTCTGTTCGTCTGATATGTCGCATATCTCGTCTAGGGGTGGTAAACGTCAGACCCCAATAACTCAATAAGTCGTGTCGATATGAGGCTCATAACGGGTCGAGAAACTACTGGCAACACTTACCAGTAAATCCCTAAAGCAGCCTTGGCCAAGGACTTCCTGTTATAGCCAATCGAGCACAGCGCAACATCAACTCCCTATACCGGGAGAGACGAAACCCCTCCTATCGCTCATTGCCTCCATGTGATTCGGGACTGTACCCAAAAACCACCGTTTTGCATGCCCTCTTAGACGTGGTAAGGTGGAAATCAAAGCACAGTGGGAATCACACAAGACTCTATGACGATCTCGGGTCTACAGACTAACCTGTACCAGTGTCACCAGAGAACTGCCATCTGACGTAAGGTATAATACCAGCTGGAAGTTCTCGGCGAGTCTGTCCAGTGTACCCAGTCTCCACTGAGCACCCGTATATCATCTCTGATGTCAAACACCAATGGAAATAAGATCATCCATCGCCCATCTGTATGGGTCGAGAAGGTATACGCTAGTCTACTCTGGTATATCGATGCCCCGTCTCGATACATCCACGACTAGGGACTTTGAAGGATGTACTTATGGACTACCATGTCCCCACTAGTATGATCCGCATCATAGTCCAGGTAGTCAAGTACACATCCTAAGGGCTTTACCAACATGTAACAGAGAGACAATCAGTGTACATGTTAAGGTAAAGAGTAACTAGATAGCATACTATCATATCAAGCAAGAAAGTCATCCCTATATATGTCCAAGCATCCACTACAATATACATCCTATGTATAGTAATGGCCTCTAGGGCATACATATAACTAACATGAGCTGATGTAGGTCGGCCTTGGATTATCAGACGTTCCTAAGTCAATCTCGGTTAGCTCGTCAAAGGTTGCTTGTCCGCCATCTTCGAGCTCTTGAGGAGCCTCTTTCGGTTCGGCTATCTCGTCATCATCAAGAGCTTCTCTTGAGAAGCTAAGATATCCGCAATCTAGGTTGCCAATCAAATTTTCCTTTCCTTTTGGGGCGTTTCCCTGATTTGGCGGCAGAGCCCTGCCACTTCTGAGCTGGATTTGGTTGGCCTTTGTGGCGAGCTCCTCGTCCTCTTCGGGAAAACAGAGCTCCTCCTCAGATTCGCTGCCAGGATGGATGGCATAGTATGTCACTATATGGATCTCTTCATTGGGGTCTTCTTCTAACTCCTCCAGAATTTCAGCTGCTTCTACAGGGAAGAAATCATTCAATTGAATTAGAGTTATTTCCATTTGTTCATAGTTTTCGAGGGAATCAATATATTTTTGAATCGTCAATCTCCCTGCAGACTCTTTTTCGCGCCGAGCTGCACTTTTCTTCTTCTTGAGTTTTTTGGATTTTGAGCCTGATGGAGCCGCATTGACAGCTGGAATCGTAGGCTACTTCTACCCTTCCCATTCCGTCCTGGGCTCTTTCTGAAGTAGCTTTAGCATCTTCTTTATCTTATTAGATATGTGCTTACTCTAAGGAGACTAGGGTGAGTCGGTTTCATTTCTCAGGGCAGCGGGTTCTGCTGTCTGCTACCATAAGGCTTCAGCTTCTGTCTGTATAAAGTTGGTGGTTGCAACTTGATTGTTCACCAACACACTTTTGGATAGCTCGATCTCTTCAGCCTTGTACTACTTCTCGACCCAGTCTTTAAAGATATAGCTATTCTCAATCGCATGGCTCACTATTCGGTGGTACGGTCAATACAGAGGATTGTCGGTCATTTTTCTTCTTGAGGTCTTTTCGACTCCGGCAATTGTAGACCGTTGTTCAAGGCATCTTTAAATATCTTGCGGACCTTGTCCCTTCTGGAAGAGTAAACCTTATTCTTTTTCTCCTCTAGGGAAGGACCTACTCCTCCCAGTAATGGCTTTCGATACCGGTTGGTTTTGTAATCGCCTGCCCTTCGCTTGTCTTCATTGTCGGATGCATTGAAGACATTGGTACTGCTGGAATTCCTACTTCTATGGTTGTCGTCCCTCTTGCTTTTCCAAATCTTGTTTCTCTGAGAGTCCGGGGTGGACTCTTGCTTCGAGCGTTCCAGTATTTGGACTTTCTTGGTTAGCTCTTGAAACATCTTGAGGCCTGCTGTACACAAGAGTGGGACCATCCAATTGCTGAGGTTCCCAACGAGAAGGCTGACGGACTGGTCCTACTCCAGCGGCGGTTCGCACTTGACTATGAGATTACACTATCGGGCAATAAAGTCGGTGTTGTTTTCATTCTTCCCCGGCTTGGTCCTCACATGGTCAGCAATGGAGATTTTATCACTGACACTCATGAACCTTTTCCAAAACAGAGACTCCATTTGGGCAAAGGTAATGACGGACCCGTCTGGTATACTCGCGTACCAGTCAAAAGCGACACCGTTCAGGCTGTTGACAAACTGACGAAGAAGGAGCGCATCATTGCCCCCCTGTATTTCCGCACGATGCTTTAAAGTGGGTGACGTGCTGATTTGCATTTCCCGTCCCGTCAAATCTTCCGAACTTAGGAATGACGTAGCCGCTCGGGAACTCGATCAGATCGTACTGTGCGGGATATGGCCGCCCACTACTGCCAATTTCTTTCCGAGCTTCAGCTTCGGCCACTAATGTTTTAACCTTGCTAGTGACCAAATCCATTATCCGATCTTGTGTTAGCAGGATAGTGCTATCTGGACCAAAGCGTCCCCAGAAGCGGAATGTGGCCGACTTTCGTGCGGCTAGACCAATCTTGGACCCAAAGGGACAGGCATCGGCCGCTTCGGATTGTCATCATCCGGCTCATGAGTAGCGACTTGTGCTTGATTGGGAGGTGCTCGAGCAATTTGAGCCGTAAGCTACATCACAACGTTCGTTAGGGCGTCAATTTTCGAATAGAGCTTGGCCATCTTTTTATCTTTGCTCCTGAGCTGTTTTCGAAGCTCTTGAAGCAGCTCTTGCTCCGCGGTCCTGGGGCGGAAAGTCAGCTCTTTCTTGCTGTCCGAGCTTGACTCTACATAGACTGAGGGGGTTTTCTGACAATCATCCTCATCGAGAGAGTTTTCATCATCCAGCGGAGGCGGCTGTTCTTGGGAAGCGGCAACCACATTCAAGCCAGATTGGGTTTGGGATGTAGTGGCTCCATCCTTGCTTTTGCTGCGAAGGTTGTCGCTAGGGCACCCACCCACCATATAGACCGTATAGATAACATATTCGGCCGTCTTTTTATTATCGGCGACTGATTTTACGGATCTCTGTCTTGACCCTCCTGTTTCGATAACGGACAGTCGACTGAAGGCGGCTGGCCTGGCCGGATTCTTTAATGGTGCTGACGCTTCCTTTTTTGTTTTGCCCCGCTGTTTTCACACGGCATAGAGCGCCTGGTAGACTCTTGAAGAGACGGTGTCATACTTTTTCTGTTGGGGACGGGACACGTCTCTTTGTAGCAACGTTCGGATAGCTGTCTTCTTGATTCTGGCGGTCATGGCATTTTTCTAAACCCACTTCAGAGGTTCGAAGGAATTGCTAATTTTTACGGTCGACTCAGCCGTCGTCGCAGGATGACTCTGCTCTTGGAATCTCACAAGATTCTACTTGGCCGAAGTCCTAGCCCTCTTATTGGCTCGATACCTGAGCCACTTCTGTCTCAGCCTTTCTGTTTTGAGCACTTGGCTGGTTATGGCTCTTCGGGAAGCCGTCGTAAACCGGGCAATGGAGGGCTTTGGAGATAAGCATGATTGTGCATTTGTTGGAGTCATCGCGTAACCTCGTCCGCAACGTTTGATGTTGCCTTTTGTACCGAAAGTCTTGCCCCCAGCTGGAGCACCAGAGAGTCGTTCATTCACTGTCTTAATTTTCAGTTATGGTGTCTTAGCAATCACAACATTCGGCCTCTTGCCCCTTGAGACCGGCTTGGCTACCTGTTTTTCCGGGATTTCTTCCAGATAAGCGCTTCCGGCAGGGTAGATGATGACGGAACCAAATTGGCGGGGTAGTTCCTCCCACTATCGACTGAGGCTTATGGAGAGAACCACACGAGCATTGATCTTGACCACGTACGGAATCGGGGTCGCATCAGAAGATGGATCCATCTTAGGAGACATTGTCGTTGAAAGCTGATTGCTGCACGAAAAAACATTATTTCAGTACAAACATCGGCATATAAGTTAAATGAGTTCGCATGAACACTTGACCCGAGATATGGAAAGAGAGAAAGGTCCCACAGGGCATGCCAGAATCTGTAGGGTGTTTTTTATCACCCCATTGAGATGGGAATACGCGCGCACTTGTTAGGCGCACTACAGATTCCCCCTGCCTATGGTAGGCGGGGGCTTATTGATTGTGGGGATCCGAATCTCCGGCAGCCATGGACTAAGCTGCCGTTAATTATCCCTCGCCTTTGGAGCGAGGGAACCTCCGATTGACGGGTCAAACAGGTCATGCGAACTCAATGTGCAGTGTGTGTGTTGTGTTTTGGAGGGGGCTTGGATATATCAGGAGCCTCGCGGATTTTACGGCAGTCCCGCTACCCGGATAGTTGGCTGCGGGTCAAGGGAGCTAACAGCGCCCTTGCAGGGTGTGGGGCAGCGCCCCGTTAGAAATTTTTCCTAACGGGGGCAGTATTGTGGAGTGTGTGTGTATATATATACATATATATACACATATAGGTAAAAAAGGGGAAAAAGCGTCCAAAGGACGCGTGGGGGGCCAGCGCCTTACGTGCGCAGCATGCAGGCGCTGAACGCTGGGCTCCAGTGCCTCACGTGCGTGGCACGCAGGCACTGGGCGCCAGCGCCTCACGTGCCTGGCACGCGGGCGCAGGGGCCTCACGTGCGTGGCACACGGGCGCTGGGCGCCCGCCCCTCACGTGCGTGGCACGCGGGCGCCCACCCCTCACGTGCGTGGCACACGTGCGCCAGCGCCTCACGTGCATGGCACGCGGGCACTGGGCGCCAGCAGGAGAATGGGGCTTAGCCCGTGCACAGGGAGTTGTACACCCGATTGACTTTTGGAGTTGAACTCCTAGAAAGAAAGACTTTTTTTATATGGAGTTGAACTCCCGAAAGCTTTGATTTGTGGAGAAAAACTCCAAGAAATCCTTATAAATGCTCAAAAAGGGACTCCTTTCTTCTCCCTTGAGCCTTGGATCTTTCCCAAAATGGGGTTTTTGGAGATGGGTCTCCTTCTTCCTCCTCTCTGTTGGCCGGATCTTGGAGAAAAGGGGATGAGATTTAAAAAATCTTCCCTTTTTGAGATTTGATGGAAGATCTGGGTTCCCTTTTTTGGGTTTTGTGGTGAAAAACTATTTATTTTTGGAAGAGAAAGAGTTAAACTCTTGATTTTATTCAAAAAAAATGAGAAGGTTTAGAACCTTAAGGAAGGAGCAGGAGGCACAAAAAACCCTAGAGTTTTAGAGAATGAAAAAAGTCTTCTTGATATTTTCATCATGTTTTCCTTTATAGGCTACAAACTTTACATATAGCCCTTTGGGCTTTACAAAATGGCATTTTGCCCAACCCAGGACTTATGTGCTCATTTCTTTTGCACATGAGCCATGGGTTTTACAAAATTTGGCTTTATGCCCATTTTTCATACATTTATTCATAAAATAAAATAAAATAAATACACCAAAATTATTTATTAAAAAAATTTTATTTTGGCATGGGGGAGGCCGGCCGCTTCATGTTCGGGCTCGACCTAGGTATTGGCCTACTTGACCTGGGCTTGGGCCCACTTGGCTTAGGGTTGACTTTGATTTTGATTTAGTCAACCGGGGTGTAAATTTTTACCCCAACATACGCGTCGCTTGTCAGGCATATTTCAGATTCCACCTTGCCTAGGGAAGTCGGGGGTTTATTGATTTTAGAGATCCGAATCTCCGGCAGCCGCGGACTAAGCTGACGTTAATTACCCCTTGCCTTTGGAGCGAAAGAACCTCCGATTGACGGGTCAAACTGGTCATGCGAACTCAATGTGCAGTGTGCATGTGTTGTGTTTTGATAGGGGGTTTTGGATATATCGGGGGCCTCGCAGAGTTTACGGGGGTCCTGCTACCCGGATAGCGGGCTGGGGGTCAAGGAGGCTAGCAGCCCCCTTATGGGGTACGAAGCAGTGCCCCGTTAGAAAAAATTTTCTAACGGAGGATGTGTTTCTGGTGTGGAGTGCACGGAAAATGAGGGGTAAGGAGTGTATTAAAGATGCGTGCATAGCACGTGGGTGCTGGGCGCCCGCGGGTCACATGCCGGGTATGTGGGTGCTGGGCTCCCGCGGGTCATGTGCGCAGCATGCGACCGCTGGGCGCTGAGTGCCTGCAGGTCGCGTGAGGCGCACGTGGGCGTTAGTGCCCGCGATTTACGTGCCCTACACACGACCGCTGGGCGCCCGGGAGTCACGTGGGAGGCACGCGACCGCTAGGCGCCCGTGGGTCACATGCACGGCACGCGACCACTGGAAACACCAGCGAAAAAGGGGCTTAGCCCCAGGGTTAGGAGTTGAACTCCTAAGGGGATTTGGAGTTGAACTCCTAACAGGGATTATGTATAGATTTGGAGTTAAACTCCAACAGATCTTGAACGGAGTTAAACTCCTAGAAATCTTTGGATCTTCTTTTGAGCCTTGGATCCTTCCGGAATGTGAGTTTTATAGATGGGCATCCTTCTTCTTCCTCTCCATTGGCTGGATCTTGGGGGATAAAGGGGAGGTGAGACTTAAAATCTCCCCTTTTAGGGATTTGATGGCAGATTCGAGCTCCCCTTCGAGGGTTTTATGATGAAAAACTATTTATTTTTTGAAAAGAAAAAGTTAAACTCTTGATTTAATTCAAAAAAGAGAAGAAGGTTTTAGAACCTTAAGAAAGGAGAAGGAGGCACGGACCCTAATTTTTGGGGAGAATGAATTGTTCTTTTTTTATTTCACTATCATGTTGCCTTTTATAGGCTTACAAACGTACATATAGCCCCTTGGGCAAAATAGCATTTTTCCCATCCCATGACTCGTGTGCTCATTTCTTTTGCACATGAGCCGTGGGCTTTACAAAAATTTGGCTTTATGCCCATTTTTCTTACAATCATGCATAAAAAATTACATCAAAATTATTTATTACATGATTTCATTTTGGCATGGGGGACGCCGGCCGCTTCATGTTCGGGCTCGACTTGGGCATGGGCCCACTTGGCCTAGGCTTAGGCCCACCTGGCTTGGAGTTGACTTTGACTTTGACTTGGACAACCGGGATGTAATTTTTGACCCCAACAAAGTGCCCCCATAAATAAATGTACACCGCATATGTGGGTCGTGTGCATGAAATTGATGGATCTTCTTTCACGTGGAGGTGACTTGGTTTGGTTCCCGCTTTTTGGGAAGCTGGCACTGCCCTTCATACGACATGGACGGTCAATGCTTGACGTGTCTCCGAGATGGAGTGTCAGTGTATGACGTATCCCCAATACGAAGTGTCGACGTTGGACATTTCCCCGAGAAGAAGTGTCTGTATGTGACGTTTCCCCGGCACGGAGTGTCGCCGGTTGACGTGCCCCCGGCACGGAGTGTCTCTTTGACGTTTCCTCGGTACGGAGTGTCGCTGGTTGACGTGTCCCTGAGACGGAGTGCCTGCTTGACGTTTCTCCATTACGGAGTGTCGGCTGGTTGACTTGTCCCCGGCACGGAGTGTCTGTGTTGGACGTTTCCCCGAAACGGAGTGTCTGTATGTGACGTTTCCCCAGCACGGAGTGTCGCTGGTTGACGTGTCCCCGGCACGGAGTGTCTGTCTATGACGTTTCCCGAGACGGAGTGTCTGTATGTGACATTTTCCCGGCACGGAGTGTCGCTGGTCGACTTTTCCCCGAGGCGGAGTGTCGCTGGTCGACGTTTCCCCGGCATGGAATGTCGCTGGTTGATTTTTCCCCGGCATAGTGTGTCTATATTGGGCGTTTCCCTGGCACGGAGTGTCTCTTTGACGTTTCCCCGGTACGGAGTGTCTCTTTGACGTTTCCCCGGTACGGAGTGTCATTGGTTGACGTGTCCCCGAGACGGAGTGTCTGCTTGACGTTTCCCCATTATGGAGTGTCGGTTGTTTGACATGTCCCCGGCACGGAGTGTCTTCTTGACGTTTTCCCGACACGGAGTGTTTCTTTGTTTGACACAGAGGTCGATGTTGGAATTAGTTGATTTGATTTGTTTGATTTTTTTCCTTGTTCGGCGGGACTTTTGAATTTGAGATGAATTTGGAATTTGTTTAGCATCAGTATTGCTGCACCGGAATAATGCCAGGAGCAACTCATCATTTGCCCTGGGAGGACTTAGGAATTTGGTTTTGGTTTGGCATCAGCACTGCTACACTGGGATGTGGTACCAGGATCAATTCATCATTTGTCGTGAGGCGATTTCCCTCGTTCCCAGTTTAATGACTTAGAGGTCATCTGTTCCTAGTTTAACGACTTAGAGGTCATCTGTTCCCAGTTTAAAGATTTAAGGGTCTATTAGATCAGAAGTTTGGAATTTTGGGGCTAGGGTCGGTATTAGCGTTGGTAACACTGAAGCACAGGTGCCAGGAGCAATTCATCATTTGCCTTTCCCTGTTGGGGAGCGATGGCTTAGGAGACAGGTTTAGGTCCCTATCACCTAAGAATTTTCAATTTTATGAGCCGTAAGGGTCCCATAAAAGCATTTTCTCCCTACGAGTCGAAAGGATCTTGTAGGTGTACTTTCTCCTTAGGAGTCGTGGGGACTCCCAAGTGTGTTTTTCCTTCATGGGTTGTAAGGATCCTACGAAGGTGTTTTCTTACGAGTCAAGAGGATCTCGTAAGTTTGTTCTCCTCATGTATCGTGAGGACACATGAGTGGGTCTTCCCAAATGGAGCATAATTCTATGGGTGGAGACCGGCCGCTGGACTGGTGATTGCAGTGGGGTATGGGTATGATGAGAATTATTTGAGCCCGTGGATTGTATACGGTAGTCAGTTAAGTGACCATCCGTAGTGCTAGGAGAATTTTAGGATTTTGTATGCGTCTATATCGTTGCACTAGAATATGGTACCAGAAGCGACTCATCATTCGCCATTTGGACATTCAGGGATTTGAAATTTTGGATGGCGTCTGCATCGCTGCACTGGAATATGGTACCAGGAGCGACTCATCATTCGCCATCTGGGGATTTGGATTTTGGTTGGCGTCTGCATCGCTACACTGGAATATGGTACCAGGAGCGACTCATCATTCGCTGTTGGGAATTTAGGGATTTGGTTGGCGTCTGCATCGCTGCACTGGAATATGATACCAGAAGCGACTCATCATTCGCCATCTGGGGATTTGGATTTTGATTGGCGTCTGCATCGCTGCACTGGAATATTGTATCAGGAGCGACTCATCATTCGCTGTTGGGAATTTAGAAATATGGAATTTGGTTGGCATCTGCATCATTGCACTGGAATATGGTACCAGGAGCGACTCATCATTCGCCGTCTGGGATTTGAATTTTGGTTGGCGTTGTATCGCTGCACTGGAATATGACACCAGGAGCGACGCATCATTCGCCGTTTTCTACCGTGATTGCTCTATCATTTCAGCTTTTCTTATCGCGAAAGTTGCGATTGCCCTATCATTTCGGCTATTCATTCGCGGTTGCCCCATCATTTCGGCTTTATTTTTCATCTTTATTTTACTCGCTGATTTTTATTGCGAGTTGCCCCATCATTTCGGCTTTATTTATTTATTTACACATTTTTTTACATCCACAGTTTAACGACTTAGAGGTCGATTGTTCCCAGTTTAACGACGTGGTGGTTAGTTGTATGCTTATCCCAGCTCCTCGAACTTTGATCTTGGCAGAGTTGTGTTGATGACTGCTCTGTGGTTTGTCGGTACATCTGACGACTATGAAGCTTTCCCAAGTTTGTATTGGTTCTCCACCCAATCTTTAAAAACATAGCAGTCTTCAATGGTATGACTCACTATTCTATGATATGGGCAGTATATAGGATTACTGGTCATGTTCATTTCATATGGCCGCTTTGGAATAGGCAGTTGCAGACCGTTGTTCAAGGCGTCCACGAACATTTCGTGGACTTTATCCCTCCAGAAGGAGTACACCTTCTTCTTTCTCTCCATTAGAGTAGGTGCCCTTACTGACGCTGGTCCTTGAGGCCGATTAGTTTTTGGTTCGCCTGCTGTCCGCTTATCCCATTCAGGGTATGTATTAGAGAGACTGGAAGCTGATCGCGACCGTTTTTCGCAAAAGTGTTCCGCTCTTAAGCTGGAGGGAGTATCGGTTGGCTGCTTCCGGATATCAATCCCTAGCTCACGAACCAAATTTTAATTTTGCTGTAATTGCAATCGAGCGACTTGGGTTGTGAGATCTGCCATGACGTTTGCCAGCTCGTCGACTTTGAAATGGACCTTGGCTATCTTCTTGTCCCTGTCCTGAAGCTTCTTTTGAAGCCATTGGAATAATGCTTGTTCTATAGTTCCGGGTATGACAACGGGGTCATCCTTACTGCCTGAGCTTGATTCAGCATGAACCACGGGTTCCTTTGGCTTAATGGCCTGAGCGAGCTCTTCATCATTTCGATCGAGCCGGTGTTGGATGGCAACAACCACGTCATTATCATGGCTATAAGGCATAGGATGACTTGTTCCTCTGAGCTCCATCATGTAGACCTTATGGGTTGTGTACCCGTCTATTGCTTCTTCATCGGCAATGTTGCTCGCTTGGCTCTTAGCTTGTTGCCTTGGTCCGCTCTTTTCAGAGAAAGGCAGATGTCTGAGAGAATCAGGTTCCCGAAGGACTTCGGTCTCCGTTTGTATGAAATTAGTGGTTACAGCTTGATTGTTTATTAACACGCCTTTAGACAGTTCTATCTTTCCTGCCTTGTATTGCTTTTCGACCCAATCTTTGAAGATGCAGCAGTCTTCAATAGTGTGCCCTAGGACTCGGTGGTATGGGGAAAAATTGGGATGGTCAGTCCTGCTCGCTTCACTTAGCCTTTTTGGTTCTGGTAGCCGCAGGCCATTCTTCAGAGCATCTTTGAAAATTTTCTTGACCTTATCCCTTCTGAAAGAGTAGACCTTATTTCTTCTTTCCTCCAAAGTTGGCTCTCGAGATTTGTTAGTCTTTGCTCTGCCCGCTCTTTGCTTATTTAGAGAATCGGTGCTGTTGGAACTTTCGTTTTTCCGGTTTTCGTCCCTCCGATGTCTCGGTCTGTTTATGAATTGGAGATTCTGAGTAGACTCGGGTTTTGAGCATTCCAACATTTGAACTTTCTTGGTCAGCCTTTGGAATGTTTTGAGGCCTGCGGTGTACAGGAAAGGTTTCATCCAGTCGTTCAGATTTTCTATAAGAAGACTGACGGATTGGTTTTTCTCCAATGGCGGTTCACATCTGATAGAGAGATTGCACCATCGGACAATAAAATACATGTTGCTTTCGTTGTTCTTTGGCTCGGTCCTTACGAGGTCGGCAATGGTGATTTTATCGTTGACACTCATAAACCTTTGCTTGAACATGGATTCTATTTGAGCGAACGTCGTGATCGAGTCATCCGGTATGCTTGCATACCAATCGAAAGCAACATCCGTCAAACTATTGACAAACTGACGGAGAAGGAGCGCATCATTGCCCCCAGTATTCGCACAGGATGCTTTAAATTGGGGCAATGTGTCGGTTCGCATTTCCTGTCCCATCGAACCTTTCAAATTTGGGGACGACATAGCCAGTGAGAAACTCTTTAAGATCGTACCGAGCAGGATATGGTCTCCGGCTACCGCTGACATCTTTTTTCTCTCCGTCTTTGGCTACCAATGTTTTGACTTTATTGGCGAAAAAATCTATAATTTGATCTTGTGTTAGAGGGTTGCTGCCATCGGTAGCCAAAACATTTCCCGAGATGGGATGCGGCCGACTTTCATGCAGCTCGCCCACCTTTGGATTCGAGGGAATAGGCGTCGGCTGCCTCGGGACACCGTTTTTCGGTTCATGAGCCGAACTCTGTGCTTGATTGGACGGCTGAGAAGCAACTTAGGCCATGAGCCGCAAGACGACGTTTGTCAAGTCGTCAATCTTTGAGTAGAGCTTGGCCATCTCATTGTCTTTACTTCTGAGCTATTTTCGGAGCTCTTGGAGAAGTTGCTGCTCTGCGTTCTTGGTACGGAAGATTGGCTCCTCTTCGTTTTCCGAGCCCGACTCCTCATGAACCGAAGGATCTCTCTGCTTATCAGCTTCACTGGGAGGATTTTCATTACCTTCCGGAGGATTCTGGTCTTGGGAAGTGACAGACACATTCACACTAGATTGGATTTGAGATGTAGTGGCCCCATCCTTGCTCTTGCTGCACGTGCCCACCATGTAGATGTTGGAGATAGTGCCCTCAGAGTCAATTATTAGGTCACAGGTACGTGATTGTAATGATTGAGGGAGGACCTATCCCGGTAGGACAGTCTTACTCGAGATGATAGTATGCTATCTGGTTTACCTTTATCATCGTGTACTGCTTTAGGTGACATGACACGTCGCTATTACACGTTGATAGAGCCCATAGGATTCTTGCTTGACCACCAGCAGTATGAGGGCGATCATATAAGTGGGAGCTGGGGGTCTACAAGCATATCCTTAAAAGGTCCCTAGTCGTGGGAGTTTCGAGACCGGGCATCGATACTCCATTAGTAGACTAGTGTATACAGTCGAGACCCCGACGAGGGGCGGTGGCCGGTCTCACAAGCCACTGGTGTCAGTTGGATCACCTAAGATGTATACAGGTGCTCATTGGGTTATGAGTACACCGGACAGGACTCGCCGGGAACATGCTAGTTGGTCATATACCAGACGTCAGATGGCAGTTCCCTGGTGACATGTGTGCAGGTTAGTTCATCGACCTGGGGATCGTCATTTGTCTCGTGTGAGTTCCCACTGTACTTTGATTACTACCCTACCACGGCTCAAAGGAGTCGTGCAAACAGGTTTTAGTTGGGTACAGTCCCGAGCCACATGGAGGCAGTGAGCGTATCTTCAGGGGTTCGTCTCTCCCGGTATTGGGGGTGAGGTCGTGCTGTGTCTAGGAGAGCCATTACACAAAGTCCTTGGCCAAGGCAAGGAGATTTACTGGTAGGTATTCCAGTAGTATCTCAGGGTGTTCTGGGCTACACTCCGACACGACTTGTACCGCTTTTGGGGGTCTGACTTTTACCAACCCCCTAGGCCCGCCATGCGATACTCATAGACGAACGAACCGGACTGCACGGATATTGTCACTGACAGGCTCAGTAGGGTGTCAGGATGAGTTCGCTCATCGACGTCCCTTTTAGTCAATAGCTGGTGGCCCGTCACGTATTGGCTTATACCTCTGACGTGCTAGTGGTTAAATCCACAGCCATAGTATTGACGAGTCTTTAGAGTCCACCACACTTACAGTTACTCAAGTTTCGGGCGAAACGCTGTAGAGGCCGTATGGAGATATGGCAGGGTCCGATCAGATACGTGCGGTATTGTACGGATCAGGATCGGACGGTTTGTACTAGTAGCCGTATAGGTATATGGCAGGGTTCGATCAGATACGTGCGGTATTGCACGGATCAGGATCGAACGGATATTACTAGCCGGTTTTGGTTTAAGCCGGTCCTAGTTTAGTACAGTGTAGATTTTGTCTCTTTGCATTTGTATCCGGACGGAATACAGATGCGGGTGTGTATGCACTGTATCGGGGTTTTCCTGTAATTTATTACGGGACCAGTTTTCTGGAGTTGCCAGTTTGCATTCCGTTCCGGCCGGTTTTCCTTTGTTCTTTCCCGGCCGGACTTTTCCGATGGAGGGGGTTATTTGCAATTGTGCAAATAATCTTTGTGGAGGGGGTTTCTTGCAAAACTATTGATATGATAAGAATCTTTTCTTTTGCACCATGCTTTTGCTTTAATGGGATTTGATTGAATGAGGATGGGTTAAAGTGTAAGGTATGGTTGATGTTGTGGTCACCCTCTCTTCTTCTCCTACACTCACCTCCCTCATATGATATAGTTTGTTTTCCTCCACCATTTCAAGAGAGAATGGGCCGGCCACACATGAGGAGGAGAGAAAAATGAGAGGTTCATTTTTGTGCTTCATTTGTTCATCTCATTTCCTTGCAAAATTGATAGCATCATTTGCCTCCAAAGTTTCATTCTTCCCTCCATCTAAAGGCAACTCCAAGACCCCAAAAAGAGACTACGATTCTACACTATATTCCTACAGCAAATCTTGGACGCGTCGATTCGCCAGCTTCGCGCCCGAGTTGCCTCGGTATTGAGGTGGGAGCCCGTAAAAGCTACAGGCGATGTGGTGCCCCTTTCCGACGAGGAGGAGACGGACGAAGATCCCGCGAGGAGATCGGAGTGGAGATGAAGACCGGAGGACTTGGATCGTCGGTATACATCTCTTCCCTTTCTTTTTGGTTAGCTAGACTTGTTAATGGTTACGATCCGGAGTTTAGTGCGCGGTGGTGCCGGTTTGCAAAGTCCGCAAAATTTAAGTTTATCACCGCTTCCGCGTTTGGCCGTCGGATTGACGGCCGGGGCGCCGCCGTGCACTTACAGTGGTATCAGAGCCTCGCCATTAACTTAGTCTAACTTTGTGTAATGTGTTTGCATTTCCGATCGATCAAAAAGTTCCAAAACTGCATTTTACCCACGACAGTTTCTGTTGAAATTTTTCAGTCTCGAAAAATTTTTCAGGTTGTAAAATATTGATGTACTGGAAAATCTAAGAGTTCTGTAAAAATTTGACGAAGTAACTCCACAGTTGGAGCGCGGAACCGCCGCGAAAACCACCTTTGTGCGGCCCTTCCGCCGCGCACTATTCACATCACTTCACCATTTTTTTACAGAGGCCTTCTGGGCTTAAAATATGGGCTTTGGAATATTAAAGTTGGGCCAATTATTTCTGTGAGTGCTACAGTTTTCTTTGGGGCCCACTTGTTAATTGTTTGATCAATCGGAAATTTTTTTAAACACATTTTTCACAGTATTTACATTATATCTGCGACCGTGAATGTCACTCGATCGGTAAATCCGGTCTAACTGCTATAGCCCGGTTAGACGGATTTGCGAACGTGACCTTCACGTTGATGTTCTATGTATTTGCTGTGATGTTGCGGATCGGTCGTGGGGATAGCCTGGATGCAATGCTAGTTCAGTGTTTGTTGTATTATGTACATTTGATATTGCGGGGCGAGCGTCCGACATGTGGACTGCCGTCACTGCCTGTTTGTATTATTATTTTGGGGCACGACCTGGTTGCGGTCGATGTACCCGTTGTATGTATATTTTACTTTCTGTACTAGGATTGCCCCACGGAGGGGTGCACGGATAGCCGGGTTCTAGAGGGCAACAAGCCCGCATCTCATGGCATTGAGAGGGAGGGGGCTTCACTCTAGGATTGGCGGGCTATTCGCCGCACTCGTAGGGGGTACAGGTTTGACCCAGGAAGGGTGCCCAAGTTACCGGATTCCGTGAAGTGCTGGGTGGTCCATTCACGGTGCTGAAGGGGGCTGCCTCGCTTCAGGTTTTGGCGGGTGACTTGCCGCGCCCGTAGGGGTCTAGGATTTCATTGCACAGGCTATCCACACGACCAGGGGAACGTCGGGTTTCAGTAGTGGCTCTGTGAAACCCGGGGATCCCAGATATCTGTATTGTTCTGTGATACTGTACATTTCTGTGATGTTGCATTTTATTCACGCCTTGAGCGAATATAATATATTGGTATATATATTAGTAGATGTTGTATATGTTTTGCATCCGCGCTAGTCCAGTCCCCGCTCTGTCGTTAGTTAGCTAACCTAACGGGTAATGACGGGACCCAGTGGCGAATGCGGATGGCATATACGTACATCAGTATATTTTCGTTCTTTTTGGTGTGATCAATTGATGGGACTGCATTGATTCGCATCAATGCAAGTTAAAACAAACCTAATCTGATGTTGTTGGAACACTTTTCAAAAAGCTGTTATTGCAAGGACGTTTACTTTTGTTTTGCATCGTGGTATTCATTGGAATATCCTGCTCCTCAGTCGACGAGGCAAGGGCCGAGATCCCTTCACCGGGAGTGACCCCTTGGACAGAAGTTTGCGTCAGGGCATTAACTTCACTATAGCCGATTACTTTTGCTTTGCATCGCGGTATTCATTTGGAATATCCTGCACCCCATTCTACGGGGAAAGAGCCGAGATCCCTTCACCGGGAGTGACCTCTTTAGTAAAGGTTTTCGTCACTATATTTTCTAAAAAGCTATCCGTTCCTTCAACGATATCAAGTTCATTACGTTAAAGGTTTTCGCCAGAAACCATTCGTAGCCCTCCGTCATTTCAGTTAAATATTCGGTAGTATTCAAGCTATGTATTTTGACCTCACGCCAAGGCATAGTGTTTGGTAGCTGCCGGTTATTTATCTGTTGCATAGATAGATGCGTTGGTTTGGGACAGTCGTACTACTATTTTGGCCTACGTCAAGGGTATGTACGGGTGGGTTCAAATTAACCTGGATAATGACGGGCAGAACTTGACATGTGACTTATGATATTTTGACCTCACGCCAAGGTCATAAGAGCATGGGGCAGAAATCACATCGGGAGTTTCAAAAGAACTGAAACTTGCCAGATATGCGCATACCTTCTGGAGTGTGATACCGTGAGCGGATTCCGTCACGTTGTCATGCGATGAGAGTTGGATCCCGATTCCCACTGATGAGTTGGTTTACTCCTCGGGTGACCCCGACTAATTCTTCTTTAAGGTTTGGAGGAGAATTTGAGGTACAGTGGGAGGTTTCCAGATTAGATAAATTGGTAACCATTCTGATCTAGGATAGAGTGCACGCTGAGTGTTTCTTCTCTCTCTCTCTTTGGCAGCGACCATTGACCCAACCCCAAGACTTTGACTCAGTGACCAAGTTGACCGAACCTTCTTTACACTGGCATTTGGATTGTCAGAGTTGCAGACCTCATTGCCACTCCTACTTTTACCCTTTTCTCCAGGACACCCCGTATTACTACGAACGTCCACTTCCATTGGACAAAACCATCGTATGGTTAGATACGAACTCGAAGGAATTCGAGGATGGTTTCCGGTTCTGGAGAAAACGAATAGGATTATTCAGTTGTCTTTCCTTTTCACCTTCTCTCAGGTTGCGAGTATTCCTTGGTTTAGGAGTAGTACACCTATTACGCAAATTGGATAGTCTTCTTCCAAACCATAGGCTGGTGCCGACCGGTAGGGAATGAAGAAAACCAGTTAGCCTAAACGGTGTACAGAAGGTATTAAGTTCAGACAAAACAAGGGATTAGTAAGAGGGCAAAGTAAATTGCGACTGCTATTCACGACCAAACCAAGTATTTCTTCGCCAATCCTAAATCACCTTTGTATTTCTCCAGGACACTCCGTATCACTACGAAGATCCCATTTTATTGGATAATCCATCGTATGGTTATATACGAACTCGAAAGGAACTTGTTCCAGTTCGGGGATGGATCCTGGTTCAGGAGAAATAGGAATAAAGTACATTCAGGTGTCTTTTATCTTCACCTTCTCTCGCATTGCGAGTGCTCCTAGGACTAGGACAGTACACCCATTATGCTTATTGGATAGTCTTCTTCCAAACCATAGGCTGGTGCCGAACGGTAGGGAAAGAAGAAAACCATTTGGCCCAAAGGGGTGTACAGAAGGTAATGACTAAAGACATATGAAGGGATTTGGAGAGGTGGCAAAGAATTATACGGTTATAGTTGTGAATCTGGATAATGGTAGAGGCATTACTAGGAATACCAGGATACCCCATCGAAACATTTCAATGTTTCAGGTTCAACTGTGTACTGTTAAAAGAAAACTGATTTCCCGATTGGACACTTGCTCCAGGGTATGTATTTACCAAGTTTGATTCTCACATCTGTATAGTTTTACAGATGATGAGTGGGAGTAAGTTATTGGGAATTGGGTGATCATCCTCATTATATCGGGATTCGTTGTAATCGGTGATATTTGAGGAGATCATCTGGGCTGTTTGCCGGTCGGCAAATATTTGGTTTTGAATATCCGCTGTTATGCACCAATCTCAAATTGATATATCTGTACGTCTATTTCCATAGAGTGAGATATACCTTTTGATATTATGTCGATGACATTTACCTATATCAGTGGATGGTTAGGTAAGGAGCATTAAACAGCAGTGTAATTCTTCTTAACCATAAGTACAGTTTTCAACCTACGACACACAGTGAAAGAGTTGTTAAACTCAGCGGACTTATACAGAGTATTGTATGTTGTCCAGTGTCCATTAGGACAGAGGGGTTGGTCCTCATACTATATTCTGTTTACTTTTAACTTCTCTAGTTCTTAGACATGTGTTTCGTAGAAACACAGGGTCTAAGTTTTGAGGAGTTATAGGTATTTGAATAGAGTAGAGAACCAGGTGTAGCAAGTATCGGGATTCTTCAAAGAGATCGAAGATGTAGATACTTGTGTATGGTATTCAGTTGATAGTGATGATAAAGAGATCTTGCTTCTCTTTCAGGTTACTCATAATTGGAAGTATTCCTAAGTTGAGTAACGCTGATCGGCCTCCTTCCATTTAGTTGACATGCGCTGGGGACAGCTGCATGATTTGAATCTGGTTCAATTAAATCAGTGCCTCTGTTTCTATATTGGATATAGAACAGTTCATATCTTAACGATGTTAAGGTACGGGGAGTTGTCCGGTTTATGATTAAAACCAGACACTGGACAACTCAAGGCACGTTTCTGTAATGGCTGTTTGTGGGTTGACCCAGGCTATGACGCGGGTTGACTTTCTACCATCTGGATGAACAATAGCAATATTGTTCTAGACTCGCCACAGTTTTATTAAAAATGGATTTTTTCAGAAAACAGTAGTGGGAGTATGGTAGAACTGGAAGTAATTCCAGAACCACAAACGATTACTGAAGATTTGATAAGGAACCTAAAGATTCAATCTGGATTGACATTCCATTGGCCACTCCGCAGATAAGGTGGGTAACTTCAGGCACCCGAGAGGTACTACGGTAGCCTCAAGGACGGTGACAGGGAAGTTCTTGTTTACCCACAATTACCATTGCTGTTGTTCCAGGCTGCGAGACCAGGCGGGAGGATGAGTATAGCGTCGTTCTAAACTTGCTTTAGAAGTGTACGTCTATATGACTCTGCCAGAGGGTTGTCGTAGTCAGTGGGAGCAGCGGAAGCATTGGTGGACAGGTAGCTTATGTCTATTTATAGACTAGAGCAGATGTAGCGGAGATAGATCATCTATTTCTGATGTGACAGTCATGGGTTTGACTTCATCAGAAAAGGGGATGGATCTGTTGAGAAGGTAGTAGGGTGTGATGTCCTGGTATCTGGATGACATACACAGAATAGGAAAAGAAACTCCTACACTACAATCGGTTGTACTTTGGTCGTCACACAGTTGTTTCTCCACATAGGAATTGGGTATTATATCAGACATACTGGTTACTAGATCTATGGTTTTAGATCTAGATTTGGGTGGTTTCCCAATCAGGGTACTTGACAGCATTCTAAGAGTATTTAGGATGGACGACTCCTGGCACGGTAGTGTACCTGCAGGTAATGGAGTCACCCTCTCCAAAGGTGTCTTACATACTAAAGGGGAGAGGGACGTGCATGATTGGCAGATCACTTGCTTAGGCAATTGAGTCAATCATGAGATGTCAAGTACCACACCAGATGTTGTTCTTGCACTAGATGCAATAAGTTGATATTGATCCAATCCTGGAGAAACAGTCGGAAGCAGTTTTAGAACATAAGTGGATGTTCTAGGGATATGATAACGACAGCCTCATTCGGGAGACAGTTATCATTCCAGGCTTCCAAGGTGACATGGACGACAAGGAGGTTGTCAGAGTTATAGTTTTCCTTCTGATGAGGGGCAGTATTTTGGACAGGTGGTCCAAGGCAATACTGAGGGTGGCATGGCGCAGGATACTGATTAAGTTCAGTTTACGATACAGTCTAAGAAGTTTGGATTTGGAGTTCATTTATGAGCTAAGTCCCATCAGACATCCAGACACATTCTAAGACAGGTATTGCTCATTTCGGGAGATGGTTTTCTCCGCGAACATGAGATATAGAGAGACATAGAAAGAAACAACTAAGCGGATCCACTCACTGAGGCTATTCCTCGAACGCAATAGTTTCGCAAACGAGCTTTGTGAGACTGACTAGTAGAGGAGTTGGATGTTCGGTATCACACGGGCTGTGAGTATGCGACATCGCAATAATTAGCCTTGAGTGCAAGTGGGAGATTGTTGGAGATAGTGCCCTCAGAGTCAATTATTAGGTCACAGGTACGTGATTGTAATGATTGAGGGAGGACCTATCCCGGTAGGACAGTCTTACTCGAGATGATAGTATGCTATCTGGTTTACCTTTATCATCGTGTACTGCTTTAGGTGACATGACACGTCGCTATTACACGTTGATAGAGCCCATAGGATTCTTGCTTGACCACCAGCAGTATGAGGGCGATCATATAAGTGGGAGCTGGGGGTCTACAAGCATATCCTTAAAAGGTCCCTAGTCGTGGGAGTTTCGAGACCGGGCATCGATACTCCATTAGTAGACTAGTGTATACAGTCGAGACCCCGACGAGGGGCGGTGGCCGGTCTCACAAGCCACTGGTGTCAGTTGGATCACCTAAGATGTATACAGGTGCTCATTGGGTTATGAGTACACCGGACAGGACTCGCCGGGAACATGCTAGTTGGTCATATACCAGACGTCAGATGGCAGTTCCCTGGTGACATGTGTGCAGGTTAGTTCATCGACCTGGGGATCGTCATTTGTCTCGTGTGAGTTCCCACTGTACTTTGATTACTACCCTACCACGGCTCAAAGGAGTCGTGCAAACAGGTTTTAGTTGGGTACAGTCCCGAGCCACATGGAGGCAGTGAGCGTATCTTCAGGGGTTCGTCTCTCCCGGTATTGGGGGTGAGGTCGTGCTGTGTCTAGGAGAGCCATTACACAAAGTCCTTGGCCAAGGCAAGGAGATTTACTGGTAGGTATTCCAGTAGTATCTCAGGGTGTTCTGGGCTACACTCCGACACGACTTGTACCGCTTTTGGGGGTCTGACTTTTACCAACCCCCTAGGCCCGCCATGCGATACTCATAGACGAACGGACCGGACTGCACGGATATTGTCACTGACAGGCTCAGTAGGGTGTCAGGATGAGTTCGCTCATCGACGTCCCTTTTAGTCAATAGCTGGTGGCCCGTCACGTATTGGCTTATACCTCTGACGTGCTAGTGGTTAAATCCACAGCCATAGTATTGACGAGTCTTTAGAGTCCACCACACTTACAGTTACTCAAGTTTCGGGCGAAACGCTGTAGAGGCCGTATGGAGATATGGCAGGGTCCGATCAGATACGTGCGGTATTGTACGGATCAGGATCGGACGGTTTGTACTAGTAGCCGTATAGGTATATGGCAGGGTTCGATCAGATACGTGCGGTATTGCACGGATCAGGATCGAACGGATATTACTAGCCGGTTTTGGTTTAAGCCGGTCCTAGTTTAGTACAGTGTAGATTTTGTCTCTTTGCATTTGTATCCGGACGGAATACAGATGCGGGTGTGTATGCACTGTATCGGGGTTTTCCTGTAATTTATTACGGGACCAGTTTTCTGGAGTTGCCAGTTTGCATTCCGTTCCGGCCGGTTTTCCTTTGTTCTTTCCCGGCCGGACTTTTCCGATGGAGGGGGTTATTTGCAATTGTGCAAATAATCTTTGTGGAGGGGGTTTCTTGCAAAACTATTGATATGATAAGAATCTTTTCTTTTGCACCATGCTTTTGCTTTAATGGGATTTGATTGAATGAGGATGGGTTAAAGTGTAAGGTATGGTTGATGTTGTGGTCACCCTCTCTTCTTCTCCTACACTCACCTCCCTCATATGATATAGTTTGTTTTCCTCCACCATTTCAAGAGAGAATGGGCCGGCCACACATGAGGAGGAGAGAAAAATGAGAGGTTCATTTTTGTGCTTCATTTGTTCATCTCATTTCCTTGCAAAATTGATAGCATCATTTGCCTCCAAAGTTTCATTCTTCCCTCCATCTAAAGGCAACTCCAAGACCCCAAAAAGAGACTACGATTCTACACTATATTCCTACAGCAAATCTTGGACGCGTCGATTCGCCAGCTTCGCGCCCGAGTTGCCTCGGTATTGAGGTGGGAGCCCGTAAAAGCTACAGGCGATGTGGTGCCCCTTTCCGACGAGGAGGAGACGGACGAAGATCCCGCGAGGAGATCGGAGTGGAGATGAAGACCGGAGGACTTGGATCGTCGGTATACATCTCTTCCCTTTCTTTTTGGTTAGCTAGACTTGTTAATGGTTACGATCCGGAGTTTAGTGCGCGGTGGTGCCGGTTTGCAAAGTCCGCAAAATTTAAGTTTATCACCGCTTCCGCGTTTGGCCGTCGGATTGACGGCCGGGGCGCCGCCGTGCACTTACAGTAGACTATATGGATCACATATCCAGCCGTCTCTTTATCTTTGGCAGGGTTACCCTGTTCTTGAAAGCTCATGAAGTTCAGCCTAGCATGAGTTCTAACCCTTTTGGTGGCTCTATATCTGAGCCTTTTCTGTCTTAGCTTCTCGATCTTGAGGGCTCGACAGGCATCCATCATCCAGGAAGCCATCGTGAGTCGATTGACGGGGAGCTTAGAGATGGTACCTGATTGAGCAGTTGTCGGGGGCACCGCTGGAGCTTTCATGAAACGCCTTGTTGCTTTGTTGGTGTTGATAGCCTTGCCCCCAGTTGGGGCTAAGGAAATTCGCTCATACACCAACTTGCGCTTGGGTAGTGGTGCCCTCGAGATCACCACATTTGGCCTCCTGCCTTTCGAGGCCGGTCTGTCTGTTACTGGAGCTTGAGAAGCTGGGATGGCGCTAGCTGGCACGAACAGAATAGAGAC
Source organism: Agapanthus africanus (assembly GCA_030015575.1). Lineage (NCBI taxonomy): Eukaryota > Viridiplantae > Streptophyta > Magnoliopsida > Asparagales > Amaryllidaceae > Agapanthus > Agapanthus africanus. The sequence continues at coordinate 421,423,076 of JASDDO010000010.1, read as the reverse complement.
GAATGGTAGCAGTGACTCTTCCCATTGTTGCCCGAGACTGGCCGGGAGGACCGTCCTGGCGTCCATCTTCATCGTGTAGGAGATGGGAGTTGTGTAGAGAGCTGAGCTAATCCTTGGAGACATTTTGTTGCGTCTGGAGATTGCAATTTGAAATTTGTTAACCTACACAAAGAAGCATGATTTTAGTATAGGCAATCAATATGTATATTGATTGAGTTCGCATGAACGTTTAACCCGAAATATGGGAGGAGTGATTGGTCCCACCGGGCATGCCAGAACCTGTAGGGTGTTTTTCGTCACCCCATTGAGATAGGAATACGCGTCGCTTGTCAGACGTACTACAGATTCCCCCTTGCCTAGGGTAGGCGGAGGTTATTGATTGTGGGGATCCGAATCTCCGGCAGCCGCGGACTAAGCTGCCGTTAATTACCCCTCGCCTTTGGAGCGAAGGAACCTCCGATTTACGGGTCAAACTAGTCATACGAACTCAATGTGCAGTGTACGTGTGTTGTGTTTTGAAAGGGGGTTTTGGATATATCGGGGGCCTCGCAGAGTTTATGGGGGTCCCGCTACCCGGATAGAGGGCTGGGGGTCAAGGGGGCTAGCAACCCCTTGCTGGATGCGGGGCAGCACCCCGTTAGAAAAATTTTCCTAACGAGAGACGTGTTTCTGGTGTGGAGTGCACGGAAAATAAGGGGTGAGGAGCATCTTAAAGACGCGTGCATGGCATGTGAGCGCTGGGCGCCCGGGGTCACGTGCCTGGCGCATGGGCGCTGGGTACCCACGGGTCACGTGCCTGGCACGTGGGTGCCGGGCGTATGGGCGCTGGGCGCCCGCGGGTCACGTACGCAGCACGCAACCGCTGGGCGCCAGTAGGTCATGTGCGCAGTACGCAACCGCTGGGTGCTGAGCGCCCGCGGGTCGCGTGAGGCTCACGTAGGCGCTTAGAGCCCGCGAGTCACATGCCCTGCAAGCGACAGCTGGGCGCCCGCGGGTCACGTGCGCGGCACGCGACCGCTGGGTGCCTGCTGGTCATATACGCAGCAAGCGACCGCTAGGCGTTCAGGGGTCACGTGCATGGCACGCGACCGCTGGAAACACCAGTGGAAAAAGGGCTTAGCCCCTGGGTTAGGAGTTGAACTCCCAAGAGGCTTTGGAGTTGAACTCCTAATAGGGATTATGTATAGATTTGGAGTCAAACTCCAACAGATCTTGAATGGAGTTAAACTCTTAGAAATCTTTGGATCTTCTCTTGAGCCTCGGATCCTCCCGAAATGGGATTTTATAGATGGGTATCCTTCTTCTTCCTCTCCGTTGGCTGGATCTTGGGGGAAAAGGGGATGTGGGACTTAAAATCTCCCCTTTTAGGGATTTGATGGCAGATCTAAGCTCCCCTTCGAGGGTTTTATGGTGAAAAACTATTTATTTTTGGAAAAGGAAGAGTTAAACTCTTGATTTAATTCAAAAAAGAGAAGAAGCTTTTAGAATCTTGAAGAAGGAGAAGGAGGCACAGATCCTAATTTTTGGGGAGAATGAATTGTTCTTTTTTTTTAATTTCATTATCATGTTGCCTTTTATAGGCTTATAAACTTACATATAGCCCCTTGGGCTTTACAAAATAGCATTTTGCCCATCTCATGCCTCATGTGCTCATTTCTTTTGCACATGAGTCATTGACTTTACAAAAAATTGGTTTTATGCCTATTTTTCTTACAATCATGCATAAAAAATTACATCAAAATTATTTATTACATGATTTCATTTTGGCATAAGGGGCTGGCCGCTTCATATTCAGGCTCGACTTGGGCATGGGCCACTTGGCCTAGGCTTGGGCCCACCTGGCTTGGAGTTGACTTTGACTTTGACTTGGTCAACTGGGGTGTAATTTTTGACCCCGGTACTTATAAGTTCTCTGATTTTAGACACGCATTCGTTGAAATGCAAGGTCCAAAGAATTTAAGAAGTTATAGGTATAAGAATAAATTAGAGAACCATACGTTAGAAATATCAGGATTTTTCGAGGTGATCGAAGATTTAGATACGTATGCTAGGTATTCCATCATAGTAATATTAAAAACATGATTCTCTCACAAGTTACTCATCCGTGGGTGCGCTCCTTGATGAGTAATGTTGCATGGCCTTTTTCCATATGGGATATGCACTGAACACAATTGCATAACAATTGAATATAGTTCCATATAAATTAGTGCTTTTGATTCTATGTAGGCATAGAATGGTTGCATATCTTGAGGATGTTGAGTTATCCAGTTTCTGTATAAAATAAGAATCCAGAAAAATTCATGGCACACTTCAGTAATGACAGTTTGTGGGTTATTCCAGGCTTTTAGCAAGGGTTTAAATTCTACCATTTCAAGATCAAAAGTTGATTTGTTCTTGACTGGCCACTTTTTTTATATGAAGGACTTCTTTTTGCGAATGAAATAAATGGGGGTATGGTAAAACTGGAAGTGATTCCAGAACCACAAACGGTTACTGAAAATTTAATAGAACCTGAAAATTCAATTGGATTCGATAATCCATTAGTCACTCCGCAGATTTATTGGGTAAGCTCAGCCACCGAAGAGGTACTTCGGTTTTCTCAAAGACGGTGATATGGAGATTTAGATAACCTAAGCTTATCACTACTGCTGTCCTTGACTATGAGATCTGACAGGTGGATGACTATAACGTCACTCTAAATTGACTTTAGAAGTGCGCGTGTATATAACTCTGTTAGAGGGTTGTTGTATTCGGTGGGAGCAGCGAAAGCGTGGCAGGCAAGTTGCTTTTGTCTATTTATAGACTAAAGAAAGAAGAGCGGAATGAGTCATCTAGTTTGATATAAAAGTTATAAAGTTTGATTTCATCAGAATAACAGATGCATCTGGTAAGAAGGCAGTAGGGAGTGATGTCCTGGTATTTGGATAGCGTGCTCCTGATAGGAAGTGATGTTCCTATATTACGATCGGTTATACTATGGTTGTCACAAGGTGTTTCTCTATATAAGATATGGACAATATATCAAGGATTCTGGTAACTAGATTTATGATTTTAGATCTAGATTTAGGAAGTGTCACAATCAGAGTACTTGGACACCATTCTAAAGTAGTTTAGAATGGACGACTCCCGGCGTGGTAGTCTACCCACAGGTGATGGAGTCTCCGTCTCCAAAAGTGATGTCTTCTAGATTGATGAAGAGAGGGAGTTACATGAATGACATATCACTTGCTTAGACAATTGAGTCAATCATGCGACGTCATGTACCTGACAAGACGTTACTTTTTGCACTTTCTGTAGTAAGCGGATATTAATCCAATCTTGGAGAGACAAAGGGAAGCAGTAAAGAACATAAAAGAATGTTTTTGGTGTATGGTAATGGCAGCCTCCTATAGGAGGCGGTTACCTGTTTAGACTTCTGAGGTGACCTGGATGACAGAGCAGCTGTCAGAGTTATAAGTTTACCTTCTCCTGAAAGGCAGTATGTTGGAATGGATTCTAAGTATGATACTGAGCTAGACATAGCGCGGGATGACTCAACGGAGGATACGGCCTAAGAAATTTGTTGGATAAAATAGTTCATTTATGAACTTAGTCCCATCAAGTATCCATACAAATTCTTGAGGCAGGGTATTTCTCAGTTCAGGAGATCGTTGGTCTCCACGAAGATGAGATTTAAAGAGATAAAGTTAGAAGTATTGTAGTGGATCCACTCACTGAACCTATTTCTCAAACACCTAACTTTCTCAAAACGAGTTTTGAGAAACTGACTAGTAGAGAAGTTGGGTATTTGGTAGCACACGAGCTGTGAGTATGCGATACCGCAATAATTGGTCTTAAGTACAAGTGGGAGATTGTTGGATATATGCCCTAAAGGCAATTATTTTAATTGCAAGTAGGAGATTATGATAATTGAAAGAGGACCTATACAATTAAAACAGTCTTACTCGAGATGACAGTATGCTATCTGGTTTGTCTTTATCATTGGGTGTATACGTGTTACTCGTTATTACTTGTCGGTAATACATAATGATAAAGCCCGTAGGATCATTGCTTGACTACTAGTATTATGATGGCGATCATATACGTGGGAGCTGGGTGGTCCATAAGCACATCCTTAAATGTCTCAAGTCGAGAGAGTATCGAGACTGGGCATCGATACTCTGGAATAGAGCAGTGTATACTTTTCGAAACCCCAACGAGGGGCGGTGGGAGGTCTCACAAGCCATTGGTGTTGAGTCATCTAAGATAGTATACAGGTGCTCACTGGAGGTGAGTACACCGGGCTGACTCACCAATAACTTCTAGATGATATTCTACCTATCGTCAGATGGAAGTTCTCTTATGGCCTGAGTACATGTTAGTCTTTTGGCCTGAGATTTTCATTTTTCTCTTGTGAGTTCTCATTTTACTTAGATTACTACCCTACCATGGCTCAAAGGAGTCATGCAAACAGGTTTTAGTTGGGTACAGTCCCGAACCACATGGAGGCAGTGAACAATCATCAGGGATCCATCTCTCCAGATATTGGGAGTCGATGTCGTGCTGTGTTGGGTTATATGTCACCATAAAATACTTGGCCAATGTGGATAGGATTTACTGATGTGATATCAGTAGTTTCTCAGTGGATGATGAGCTTCAGACAGGCACGACTTATCGGGTTAGTAAGAGTCTGATGTTATCCATCCCCTAAACCTGGTATGTGATACTCTTAGACGAAGAGACCGGACTGTACAGAGATTGTCATATACAGGCTCAGTAGGGGTACGGATGAGTTTGCTCGTTCCTTTCGCTCAATACCTAGGTAGCCGTTACATACAGCTAGTGTCGCTGACGTGTTTGTGGTTAAACCCACTGCCAACGTATTAACGAGTCTTTAGAGTCCCACACAGAGAGTTTTCCCAGTTCAGGTATGCCACGCCCCGCTTCCCAGTAGACGGAAACGAATGACATAGCAAATCTGCGGCATATTTATTCATAGAAGGTCATTCCCTAAATAAATATATTAAGCGTATTGAAATAATAAAACTCAATGCAAGAATAAATAGAGACGGTAAAATTTTTAACAAACATCTTTATTTATATTCAACTTGAATATTTATAGGTACATGAGTTTCAACTGGAAAGTAAATATAATAAAAGAAAATGCATAAACATGTGGCATACATAAGCTAAAAGAAAAAAAGAAGTTAAGCTACTCCCGAGTAGTTATCTGGTCGTAATCTTCCTCTGTAGCCTCCACTTCCTCCGTCTCGACCGTATCTGACGAATATTCTAAGAAAACAAAGGTGGGTGGAATGCCCGTCAACGAACTAGCACTCGGTAAATCCCAAAGATGGGGTAAGAGTGAAAAGTAACAAATATATAATAACAGAAATAATATAAATGACCAATAAAAGTGTGTAGATCTAAATATGTGTATATATATCTATAAGTCTCTATATGATTACTATGTTAACGTTAAGTTCCAAGTGTGAATGTCAACGCAGCGGTAGAAGTATTCACGAGCTCAAGAGTGGGGCTCCAGGAGTAAGGAAATACGGGCCCATTTTATGTGTTAACATTGGGACTCCAAACTATGGAGGAGTCGACCCGACTGAGATTTGAGTAAAAGAAAAAAAATTTAATACGGGACTCCTGAAGCTCCGTTGGATTCACACAAGAAACTATCCCAAACACCCCGAGTATAATATATATTATAACTGTAAGATACCCTTAGTTAATTTGGTTGTTTGATTATAACATGTCTCGATCAAAACCATAGATTGCAAAAGTTGAATAATGAAGTCAAGTAAGTCGAGTAGAAAGCGGGTCATGTCAATTGCAATCTTGGGTTGGGTCAAGTTAGTCGAGTAGATTGAGTTCGAGTTCGAGTTTACGTTCATGTTTAGGTTCGAGTTTGGATTCGAGTTGAGTTTGAAGCCCGGTTTAGATTCGAGTTTGTGTTCAAATTATAGACATTTCTTATGAATTGATTCAATTTTTGAAGATCTTAAGTTCAGGAGAAATCGAACAACTGTTGCACATGGACGGCAGGATTTGTGTTTTTTTCCAAGACAATTGCCATTGATAACTCCATTAATTTTTCTAACCCAAATAGGCAAGCACTCACTTTCTCCGACCCTCCCGGGCTCAAGAGAAATGTTACCGCTTAAACTTATATTAATCTAGAGTCCTTAGAGATTTATTATTGTTGTTTATATTGTATTTATATTGTTTATATTACTCAAAGGGTTTTATGAAAAATACTTTAATATTGTTTAAAAATAAATCTCGAGAGTGATTTATAATATTTATAGTTTTTTTTATGAAGATGTATTTTCGTTTTAATGGCATTTTAGTGATAAAACCTAGCTTTTAAAAGTTTGTGGTATTTTTATGAAAACTACTACTTTTAGAAACTTGATGGTATTTTCATTTAAAACTTTAATCTTTTATTTCAAATATATAATTTCACAATTTGTTTTTATTGAAAATACGGATTTATAGTTTTATATAATTTTTCAAAGTTTTGTTTTGTTTAGAAAAGTTGTATTTCCATTAAATCATATTTTCATTTCCTTTCGAGACCGAATTCTCCGTAAGAAGCTCTGCATCTCACTCTAATATTCCAAGGATGTGCGATAATCCGCACCATCCATTAGCGGGTCCCCTAATGAGGGTTGTAGAGCCGCAATTGCCAAGGATCTAAAAACATCGATTAAAAAACTTGTTTTATAATGAGATGGTATTTTATTGCAAAATTGTTGCACTTAATTAAAATTCTAATCAAACATCGTGCTATGAATCAAAATTGTATATGTGGGGTAGGTCGTTTCCCCATGAATTTCTAGATGTATATACACTAGTTATCGAAATAAGGGTTACACTAAAGTTCATGGTATTTTTCTGAAAAATTCTGTTATATGATTATTTCACATGAAATTTTGGTTACACAAAAAGGCAATGATGTGAATATTTATTTGAAGTGATATTAGGGTGATTATGTAACATATTTACCTATCGAGTATGATAAAAAAATTTAAAAGAAAAAACTTTTAAGGTTAACTCCATTTTGTCGGTATGATTTTTGAATACAATTTGAAATGAATGGAAAAGAGAGAGAGAAAAGACTTACTGGTTATGTAGTGTTAAAAAGAGCGTAAGGAAGAGAGACAGGGTCTCCTTGGCATCGCGGTACCATCGGAAAAGCTCCGATCGTCGAGATTTGATCGCTACTCCTCTTGGTTTATTTAACTCCTCTTTGCACTTAGAGAATTTTGAGAATTTTTTAGAAGGATTTTCAGAATGGGGGAGAACTAGAGAAGAGGTGTATTTATAGTGAAGAATTTAGGGTATTGGAATTAAAAATTTTGAATAAAAAGAATTAAAACGGTGTTAATAAGGATTTGAATAGTCTCTGTTTAATTGCAGGAAAATCAAACAGTGCAGAGGAGTAGAGGGGAGTGAGTCGTGTGGGTAAAGCAAGGAGTCGATCGGGGCTATATCAACCGTCGGTAGCGGCCAGAAGGTGAATTTGGATGGTCGTATTTTGTCCAAGTGTCTCGAGATTCGTGCCAGGTGTTTTAATCAGTGTTAACTCCTCATTTATCCCGTTTGATTTTTCTGAAACTTTTCGATTCTCCGTGTATTGCACGTACAACTCTTAGACTTCCGAAAAGTTAAAAGAACTATTAAAAATAAATGAGACTAATGGGAATCGAACACACAGGCTATGGCATAGCAGTGTAGAGGTTTTATCGGTGAGCTACAAGTTGGTTCTTACTTTTATTGAAAAAAATAACTTATAACTCCTAATCAGGCTAAAAATACCTTATCTGTATATTTGAATAAGTTACATTTGTACAGGGATTGCGGAGTCTTTACATTCTACCCTCCTTATAAAAATTTCATTCTTGAAATTTATATAAAGGACTAATTTTCGAATAGATGAGGGTATCGTGCACGCATATCGTCTTCTCACTCCCTTGTCGATTCTCCTGGCGAATCTTTCCTCCACATCACCTGGACCAAGTTCACTTCCTTATTCCACGATGTCTTCTCTTTTCGATCCAAGATCTTGACTGGCTGCTACTCGCAAGTCGGATCGGTCTGTACTGTGAGCTCTGAGTGATCAAGTATGAGGCTAGGGTCGCTCACATATCATCGTAGCTGGGATATATGGAACACATTATACACTCCTTCCAATGAGGGTGGTAGTGTCAAACGGTATGCCACTTCTCCAACTTGTTCGAGTATGTCGAACGGTTCAATGTACCTTGGACTAAGTTTACCCCTCTTTCCAAAACGTATCACTCCTCTGTTCGAAAATATCTTCAGGAACACATGCTCTCCATTTTGGAACTACAGGTGTCGGCGTTTTGCATCTGCTCAATACTTCTGTCGGTCTTGGGCTATACGCATCTTTTCCCTGATCATGCGAATTTCATCCACGGTTGCCACGATCATCTCTGGACCAAGGAGTTCATGATCTCCAACATTGTCCCAACTCAGCGGGGAACGCCACTTCTGTCCGTAGAGTGCTGCGAATAGTGTTATCCCAATGCTTGCCTGGTAGCTGTTGTTATATGAAAACTTCACAAGGTGTAGGTGATATTCCTACGAACCTCCGAAGTCTAACATACAAGCTCTCAGTATGTCTTCCAGAATCTGAATTGTTTGCTCGGACTGTCCGTCTGTTTGTGGATGGTATGCCATGCTGAAATTCAGACTCGTTCCCAATCTAGCTTGCAGACTTTACCAAAATTGTGATTGGAATCTAGTATCACAATCGGAGACGATGCAAACAGGTACTCCATATAGCCTCACTATCTCCTGTATGAGTTTATGGGTATCAAGACAAGTATGGTACATCTTGAAAGTATAAATCTTACTTTAGATTTTTACTCACCTCCATGTACTTCCTTGCTAACATCTCGGTTGACTGGCCAACTCTGAATGGAAAAAGTAAGCCGACTTGGTGAGTCGATCCACAATAACCTAAACCGTGTCGTTACCCTTCATGCTGTAAGGGAGAGCAATCATGAAATCCATGGTAATGTGCTACCATTTCCATTTTGGGATTGGTAACGGTTGAAGTAGACCAGCAGTTCTGTGATGTTCAGCTTTCACTTGCTGACATACTAAACATTTTGCTACACTCCTTGCTACTTCACGCTTCATTTCATGCTACCAGTAATGTTGTCGTAGATCCTTGTACATCTTCATGCCGCCAGGGTGTACAGAATAAGGAGAGCTGTGAGTTCTTTCATTAACTCTTATTGAACAGGGCCGATTGGTACGTATAAACGGATCTCATACCGTAAGGATCCATCTTCGTGGATGATAAAGTCGGTTCTACGTCCACTTTCTACTTGTTCTTGGATCTTTTGTAGCATGGCATCATTTGCTTGAGATGTCTTGATCTGATTGACAAGAGTGGACTGAACTTGTAAGTTCATCAAAGATGAGGCGTTACCTGGAATAACTATTTCAATCTCCAATCCGTGCAATTCTTGTTGTAGCTTCTACTGAGCGGTGAGATTTATTGCTAATGGCTGGCAACTAAGTGTATCAGGAACTACGTTCACCTTTTCAGGATGATACTGTAGGTTATTGTCAAAGTCCGCTATGAGTTCTAGCTATCTTCTCTGTCGCATGTTGAGTTCCTTCTAAATAAATATATACTTCAGACTTTTATAGTCAGTATATATATCCACTCGTTCTCCCAAAAGATAATGACGCCAAATCTTGAATGCGAAAATCACGGCTGCCAATTTCAGATCATGTGTTGGATAGTTGCGTTCATGAACTTTTAATTGTCTTGATGCAAAAGCCACAACTTTTCCATGCTGATGTAGAACACATCTTAATTCTTTACCGGAAGAATCACAATGTACATCGAATCCGCCAGATTGATCCGGTATTACAAGAATAGGTGCAGAGGTTAACATCGACTTGAGTTCTACAAAAACCTTCTCACATGCTTTTGACCACACGAATGCTTCATCTTTACGTGTGAGCTTGGTCAGGGGTACTGTGATTTTTTAGAATCTTTCGATAAAGCGTCGGTATTATCCTGCTAAGCCCAAGAAACTTCTTATATCTTTCACCGTCTTTGGTGCAGGCCACTCGTTGATAGCTGACACCTTAACCGGATCTACAAAGATTCCTTCACCTGAAACGAAGTGTCCGAGAAATCTGACTTGATCTAGACAAAATTCACACTTTTTGTACTTGGCATAGTGTTAATGCTGTCTTAGTGTCTCCAGGACAATCCGTAAGTACTCGGTGTGCTCTTTTCGATTCTTTGAATACACCAGGATGTCGTCGATGAAGATAATAACAAACATGTCTAAGTACTCTCAAAAAACTTGATTCATCAGGTTCATACAGATGACAGGTGCATTGGTCACTCCAAATAGCATTAAGAGATATTCATAATGGCCATAACGATTCATAAACGCCATCTTCGGAATGTCAGACTCCTTGACCTTCACTTGATGATAACCCAAACAAAAATCTAACTTTAAGAAGACACAAGATCCACTTAACTGATCAAAAAGATCATCAATGTGAGGTAATGATACTTGTTCTTAATCTTTACTTCGTTCATAGCCCGATTATCTACACATATCCTGTAGGTACCTTCCTTCTTCTTTACCAGTAGCACCGGAGATCCCCAACTTGAAGTACTGGGTCTGATCTAACCTTTCTTCAGGAGGTCATCCAACTGAATACGGATCTCCTTCAACCCTTCTGGACTTAATCGATATGGAGCTTTGATTATAGATTGTGCGCCGGGTTGCAAATCAATACTGAATTCAAGAGCTCGATCAGAAGGCAAACTTGATATATTTTCAGGGAAAACATCCTCGAACTAATTCTGGTTTCGATCCTTCCGCTTGCAACGCTGTAATCTCTGCTTTCTTTAGTTTCGCTCGATAGACGCTAGGCTCTAAAGTCCGATCTCCGCTTTTAAAATAGAACACTGGGTGATCTGGTATTTCAAACATTACCCTCCTTTGGTGAAAGACGATGGTTTCGAAGAAAGTTCCAAGCCAGTCCATTCCCAAGACTACGTCGAAATTTGGTATGTCCGATACCTTGAAGTCCCCATAGAATTCTCGACTGCAGACGACCACTGAACACAGATCTTATCCCAAGGTTTCTTTTAGAACGCCGTTCCCTGAACTGACATTCCAGCTGGATACGAGCAGCTTAACTGGGATCGCATGAGTTCTTACGAACCGTTGCGACATGAAGCAATGCGATGCCCCAGTGTCGAAGAGCGCGAGTGCAGGTAGAGTGGCTATTAAGATTGTACCTAAGTCGGATAGAATAGGTTTAGGTTTAACAAATATAAGATGACTGTGAATTGAAAGGACTTGAAAGAGAATAGGGAAGAGATTTACCCGTGATAACATGACCCGTAGTTTCGACATCTTCGACCGACATAGTGAATGTTTGCATCATGGCACTTTCCTCTGTGCTTGGTTAAACACTCGGCGTTGAGATTGAGCGGTCTGGGTACGGGGAGCTGGTGCTGGTAAAGCTAACCGGGCAGGAGGAGCTTGGATCGCCGGTCTAGCAGGAGGATTGTTAGGTCCTCGGTTCTGGGGGCATGTTCCGATTGCGTGTATAGAAGACCTATAGACCAAGCACAAGTTGTTCACCTTACGACGGTTTTTTACTAAATGTCATGTTCTTTTGCAGTAGCTGCAAAAGTTTGGCCTGTTGTTGGCAAACGAACCTCCTGGCCTCCGAGACGGTCCGTTGAAAGCTGGCCTGGAAGAGGCCCCTCCTATGATCTGGTGTACAGCGCGTTTCACACCGGCCGACTACGGCCAGCCCTTCTTTTTCATAACTGCCTCATATTGTCGGGCAGCCTTCAAAGCAAGCTCGTGAATTGGGAAATCCCCTGTAGCGAATGCAGCTTGGATTTTAGAGTCCAACCCTTGCTGGAATCGTCGAGCACGGATCTCAGCAGTAGGAATAAGGTATGCAGTGAACCTGTTACGACCTTGTGTTAGCAGTGTTGTAAGTGAGATAGGAAAAATCGAACTTGAGACTATATCTTGCCTACCGATCATAGTAAACTCAGTATCATATTCATCCACAGACTTGACCCACATTGAGCCTTGCTGTAGGTGGATGAATTGCTTCTCCATGTCAAAGCAGGAAATCTCCGGAAAGTACTTCGCATCAAAAAGGTCTCAGAATGTTCTCCATTCCATCGGTTGTGCGAGTCGGTTCTCCTCGGCTTTCCACCATACTCTAGCATTATTGGTCAGTTGCAACTTAGCAACTCTTACCCAAGTTATATCTGGAACTTGAGCCACTGCTAGATCATCCTTTATCGTCTGAGCCCATTTTTCTGCTTCAAGCGGGCTCTCCTTACCCGAGAAGTTTTTTGGGTGTAAGGCCTAGAACTATTTTACTCCAGATGTTTCAGCCTCGAGGCGGTTCATAAGGATAGCAGTCTGCTGCTACTGACCCTCTAATAGGCTCTTGATAGCCTTCAACAGTATCGTTTGCTCATTGATAGGAGCTGGAACAGTAGGTGGTGGTGGTGGTGTAGGAGGTGGAGTATTGCCATTAACGTTGGTGCTGGTATTGTTCGGAGAGTCCATCACCTTGATATAAAAGATATGTTAGGATAGATTCAAGCAATTTGAGATGTAAGGAATGTAAATGTTTGTTAAACTCATCAATTCTTGTGGTATATTGTTTACGACTTCATGCAGAACTGACCTGTATGGGCCACCAATAAAACCTGTCACGCCCCACTTCCCAGTAGACGGAAATGAATGATGTGGTAAGCCCGCGACATATTTATTCAGAGAAAATCATTCCCTAAATAAATATACTAAGCGTATTGAAACAATAAAACTTAATACAGGAATAAATGGAGACCGTAAAATTTTCAACAAATATCTCTATTTACATTCAACTTGAATATTTACAAGTACATGAGTTTCAATTGGAAAGTAAATACAATAAAAAAAATCTAAACATGTGACATACATAAGCTGAAAGAAAAAAGGTAATTAAGCTAATCTCAAGTAGTTATCTGGTCGTAATCTTCCTCTGCAGCCTCCACTTCTTCCATCTCGACCGTATCTGACGAACATTCCAAGAAAATAAAGGCAGGTGGAATGACCGTCAGCGAACTAGCGCTCGGTAAATCCCAAAGGTGGGGTAAGAGTGAAAAATGACAAATATATAATAACAGAAATAATATAAATGATCAGTAAAAGTATGTAGATCTGAATATGGGTATATATCTATAAGTCTCTATATGGTTACTATGTTAACGTTAAATTTCAAGTGTGAATGTCAACGCAGCCTTAGGAGTATTCACGAGTTCAAGAGTGGGGCCCTAAGAGCAAGAAAATACGGGCCCATTTCATGTATTAATATCGGGACTCCAAGCTGTAGAGAAGTCGACCCGACTAAAATTCGAGTAAAAGAAAAAAAGGTTAATACGGGACTCTTGAATCTCCGTTGGATTCACACAAGAAACTATCCCAAAAACCCCGAGTATAATATATATTATAAATGTAAGATATTCTTAGTTAATCTGGTTATTTGATTATAACATTTCTTGATCGAAACCATACATTACAAAAGTTGAATAATGAAAGCGAGTAAGTCGAGTAGAAGGCGAGTCATGTCAATTGCAATCTTGGGTCGAATCAAGTTAGTCGAGTAGATTGAGTTCGAGTTCACGTTCAAGTTTAGATTCGAGTTTGGATTCGAGTTGAGTTTGAAGTCCAATTTAGATTCGAGTTTGTGTTCAACTTATAGACATTTCTCGTGAGTTGATTCAACTTTTGGAGATTTTAAATTCAGAAGAAATCGGACAACTACTGCATATGGATGGCAGAATTTGTGTCTTTTTCCAAGAAAATTGTCATTGATAACTTCGTTAATTTATCTAACCTGAATAGACAAGCACTCAGTTTCTCCGGCTCCCCGGGGCTCAAGAGAAATGATACCGCTTAAAACTATATTAATCTAGAGTTCTTAGAGATTTATTATTGTTGTTTAAATTGTATTTATATTGTTTGCATTTCTCGAGAGGGTTTTATGAAAAATACTTTAATATTGTTTAAAAATAAATCTCGAGAGTGATTTATAATATTTAGATTTTTTTTATGAAGATGTATTTTCGTTTTAATAGTATTTTAGTGATAAAACCCAACTTTTAAAAGTTTATGGTATTTTTATGAAAACTACTAATTTTAGAAACTTGATAGTATTTTCATTTCAAACTTTAATATTTCATTTTAAAAATATAATTTCACAATTTTTTTATTGAAAATACGGATTCATAGTTTTATATAATTTTTCAAAGTTTAGTTTTGTTTAGAAAAGTTGTATTTTCTTTAAATCGTATTTTCATTTCCTTTCGAGACCGAATTCTCCGTGAAGAGCTCTGTATCTCGCTCTTCTATCCTAAGGATGTGCGATAATCCGCACCATCTATTAGCGGGTCTCCTAATGAGGGTTGTAGAGCCGCAATTGCCAAGGATCCAAAAATATCGATTAAAAAACTTGGTTTATAATGAGATGGTATTTTATTGCAAAATTGTTGCACTTAATTAAAATTTTAACCCAATATCGTGGTATGAATCAAAAGTATACTTGTGGGGTAGGTCGTTACCCCGTGAATTTTTAGAGGTATTTACACTAGTTATCGAAATAAGGGTCATATTAAAGTTCATGGTATTTTCTGATAAAGTCTGTTATATGATTATTTCACATGGAATTTTGGTTATATAAAAAGGCAAATGATGTGAATATTGATTTGAAGTGATATTATGATGATTATGCGACATATTTAACTATCAAGAATGATAAAAACATTTAAAAGAAAAGACTTTTAAGGTTAACTCCATTCTGTAGGTATGATTTTTTTAATACAATTTGAGATGAAAGGAAAATGGTGAAAAAAGGGACTTACTGGTTGTGTAGTGTTAAAAAGAGGGTACGAAAGAGAGACGGGGTCTCATTGGCATCGCGGTAGCGTTGGAAAAGCTCCGGTCGTCGAGATTTGATCGCTACTCCTCTTGGCTTGCTTAACTCCTTTTTGCACTTAGAGAATTTTGAGAATTGTTTAGAAGGATTCTCAGAATGGGGGAGAGCTAGAGAAGGGGTATATTTATAGTGAAGAATTTAGGATATGGGAATTAAAATTTTTTAATAAAAAGAATTAAAACGGTGTTAATTAGCATTTGAATAATCTCTGTTTAATTGCAGGAAAATCAAATTGTGCAGAGAAGTAGAGGGGAGTTGAAGAGACATGTGGGCAAAGCACGAAGTCTATCGGGGCTACATCAACCGTCGGTAGCGGCCAGAAGGTGAGTTTGGGCAGTTGGATTTGGTCCAAGTGTCTCAAGATTCATGCCAGGTATTTTAATCAATATTAACTCCTCATTTATCTCGTTTGATTTTTCTGAAAGTTTTCGATTTTCCGTGTACACGTGCAACTTTTGGGCTTCCGAAAAGTTAAAAAGAAAAATATTAAAAATAAATAGGACTGATGGGAATCGAACACACAGGCTATAGCACAGCGGCGTAAAGGCTTTACCAATGAACTACAAGTTGTTTTTTATTTTTATTGAACAAAAATAGCTTATAACTCCTAATCAGGTTGAAAATACCCTTTCTGTACATTTGAATAAGTTCCATTTGTACAGATTGCAGAGTCGTTACAAGGTAAAATGATGTAGTGGCCGTATATTGATACGTGCGAGGTTCCGATTAGGTATGTGTGCTAGCCACATGGACTTTGATCAGGTGGATGATAATGCTAGCCGGCTTAAGATTAAGCCGGATTATTAAATCAAGTTTTGATTTAATAATTACATATATATATTTAGATATGTATATTCTAGTATTATATTCATTGTATTTTTCTATCTTTTGGGTATTCGTATTTTGATACGAATACATGCATGTATTTGCGGGGGCATATTCTTGTATTCATACAAGAATAATTCTAGAAGGAGGACGCCTCATTTTCAGGATTTTCTTTTTGAAGAAATTTTGAAATGAAATGGAGAGAAATGGTAGAGGGTATGGGTAAATAAATTATTAATTCATTTGTTTATACTATTCAAGCATGCCTGCAATTTTAAAATGGTAAAATTCTTTTAACAAAAGAAAGGATGCATGCTTGAATTTGAGAAGAATTTTCATTCAACCATTTAGCTTCCCTCTCCTCTTATCCTCATTCTCCTTCTTTCTTTATCCTCTCATGTGTTGAGATTCAATAGAATTAAGAAAAAGAAAAATCACTAGAACACTCACACTATATCACTAAATATTCTAGATTAGCATTCTAGGATCTTTAATTATTTCATTGATGAAGTTAGAGCTTGAACTAGGTTCTCTCGGATGGATCATCTTCGGTGAAGGAAGACTGGCAGATAAGCTCGATTTAGAAGTCTCAAGGAGCTCAAGAAGATGATCGAAGACGAAGGACACGACTACAAAGGTTGTAACCCTAACCGAATAGTTAAATTCTTGTCTTATTGTCTCCTAGTTTGGTGTTTGGTTATAATTCTTAGGTTTAGTTTCTAGTGCCATCAAGAAATTTTCATTTTTGGATTCCGTATTGGCCACGAGTTAGCGGCGGGGACACTAAGAACTTTCAAGTTCTCCGGACAAAATTGTAAACAAGGGAAATTAGTAGAGAAATCTTTTGCTTTGGAAAGAAAAAAGGTCTCTCTCTCTCTCTACTTTGAGATTTTCTTTTATCACAATATTTTTATTTTATTTTATTTATCATAATTGTTTTGATCAGTTCTTATTATTTCCATTTTAATTTTGAATGTTTTTATCAAAAAAATTACATGTCATGTTAATACTTTTGAATTATTCCATAAAACAAATAAATAGAAATAATTATTTTTGAAGTTAGTATATCTTACTATTTATACATAGATTTTTTTATAAGGAAAAATCTTCTGCCGTTTGTATCTCATAATTACGTTAAGGAGTTTTTAATCGTAACCACTATTCTACTTTTGTAGATAAGCAAAGGAGTTTTTAATCGCATCATCAAGAGCAATGGGTATCTATTTTGGTATGTGAGCTTTTTATTAATGACTTTTTTATTAATATGATATGCACCATAAAATTTCGCCTACATATTTGGTCCATGTTATTTCCCTGGATTTTTTTCGATTTGGCTTCATTACATTCGACAGCAAGAGATATCTATTTTCGCAAGTGTTGTTTATATTAGTCATTTTAAAATATAAATGATGTGCACCATGAAATTTTGGTTATTCATTTGGTCTATGTTATTTTAGTAGATTTTCCACAAGTGTTAAATATTTCATTATGGAAGTTGTTGCTATATTAATTTTTACATAGTTTTTCATAAAAATAATATGTAATATTCGTTGGTGATTCTTTCGGATTTTAACGGACTACTCATCAACACCCTATTTGCAGATAATAACTTAGATTGTGTGTTGCCAACCGGTCCGCGATTTTTAAAAACGAAAACTCCCGATCTACGACATATTTTAACGATCCAATCCGTTCAAGTTGATCATCCTACTCTCAAATATACGTGTATACAAAATCAAAGGATTTGAAGACGTCTAGCCTATATATCGGATGAAGTTTATGTTGCATTATCGAAAGACGTCTATTTTTGCACCCATAGGCTAGAGGTCTTCAAATCCGTTGATTTTTCATGTACATATATTTGAGGATGGGATGATCAACTTGAACGGATCGGAACGATAAAATATGCCGTAGATCAGGAATTCACGTTTTTAAAAAGCGCGGACCAATTTACAATGGAGCACTCCCATACACACACACCAAAATAAATTTAAAAAAAAGGTTTCATAACCGATTTAATGGGATGTATAGATATAGATTTGGATTTTTGCCATAGATATACAATATTGTACAAAAATAAGTGATTACAATATTTATTAATAATATCAAATTAACAGAAACCACGGTTAGTAATTTTTTTTGTTTCAGTTATAAATTACAAACAACTACTGGAGTCCTTGAATTCTCCCTACAAATTTGTAGAGATGATTCTTTTGCTTTTGAAGAAAAAGGGCAAAAAGGTGTCTCTCTCTCTCTCTCTATACTTTGAGATTTTATTTTATCACACTAGTTTTTTATTTTTATTTTATTTATCATAATGGTTTTTATCTGTTCAATTTTTTTTTATTTTGAATATTTTAAGAAAAAGGTTACATGTCATGTTAATGTTTAGAATTATTTCTGAAAACAAATAAATATCATGATATTTGGAATAATTATTTTGAAGTTGGTATATCTTACAATCTATAGATAGATATAGATTTTTTTACATGGAGAAATTTTCTTACGTTTGTAACCCATAATTATGCAAAGGAGTTTTTAATCACAACCATTATTTATTTTTTTGCAGACAAGCAATGGAGTTTTTAATCGCATCAAGAGCAATAGCAATGAGTATCTATTTTGGTAAGTGATGTTTATATTATTGACTTTTTTATTAATATGATATTCACCATGAAATTTTGCTTACATATTTGGTCTATGTTATTTCAATGGATTTTTTCGATTTGGCTTCATTAGATTCGACAGCATGGGGTATCTATTTTTGTAAGTGTTGTTTATATTAGTTATTTTTAAATATAAATGATGTGCATTATGAAATTTTTGTTATACATTTGACCTATGTTATTTTCGTAGATTTTTCGAGAGTTAAATATCTCATTATGGAAGTTGTTGATATATTATCTTTTTATGTAGTTTTTCATGCAAATTAAATATATGAAATGTCGATCAGTGATTCTTTCAAATTTTAACAAATTATTCATCGGTATCCTATTTGCAGATAATAACTTAGATCGGGTGGGGGGATAATGGAGGAAAGATGCCATAGGAGAGAATTTTCTCCTATGACGTCGTAAAATTACACTCTTCATGATTTTTTTTGACAATCGACATTCATCACCTACATCTTTATCATCTAAGATGTGGAAACACCAAATTTCATATGGTTCTATCACTTTTTCACCGTTGATCTGATGGATGCAAAATTAACGGTTTACCGACAATAAAACTTTTTACATTGCTAATTCAACGGTGAAAAGATGATAGAATCACGTGAAGTTTGGTGTATGCACATCTTAAATGGTAAAGATGAGGATGATGAATGCCGATCGTCGAAAAGAACGATGGAGGATATAGATTTTTGACGCCACCTAACGAAAAAACCTCCCACTACTACACTAAGAGATTGGCCCTACGGAGATAAGAATCCCTAGGGGCAACTTTTTATTGCTTCTACGGATTAATCTGTAGAGCCATCGGTTTGCCTCTACGATGCCCTACGTATTAATTAAAAAAATATTAAAATGTAATATTTTATTTGGCCCAACGGAGCCGCAAAAGAAGGCCCTACGGATTAATCCGTAAAGGTGTCAAAGGGTTATTTTTAAAAAAAATAAAGCTCGGTAATTTCCCACCTCCACTAATTTTTCCCACCAACTCCCCAGCGTGATCGATCATCCGTTCCTCCACCTCAGTCTCGTCATCTGCCTCCTCCACCTCTCGTCGCCAAAATTTCCCGCCGTCGTCATCAACACAGTCTCGCCAAAAATTCCTGCTCGTCGCCATCTTGCCGCCACCACAGTCTCGTCGAGCACCATCCCTGGCCTCTTCCACCTTGTCGAGCTCCATCCGCCGGCAAAACTACAACCGAGATGTGTTAATTCCATTTTGAACTTATAATTATGTTTTTTTGTTATTGTTGATGTTAGTGTATATGTCCTAGAGGCCATTACTGCATCATATTAGTTTGTATATTACTTAATGGAAGCTTGGGATATTCACAGTTGTATAGACAATCTTGCTCAAAATGGTAGTATGCTACTTGGTTTATTTCTATTTTAATATGTGCATGTGTTTCTTTTAGCATATCGCTTATACATATTAGTGGAGCCCTTAGGATCTTTGCTTGATTACCAGCGTTGTGATAGCAGTCACACTAGTGGGGGCTGGGTAATCTACAAGCACATCCTTATACAGGTCCCTAGTCGTAGGATTATCGAGACGGGGAATCGATACCCCGGAGTAGACTAGTGTATGCGCTTTTTATCCCAGCAGGGGAGATGGTCTGTCCTACAGCCATTAGTACGTCGTACTGGAGATAGTATGCGGGTGCTCGTTAGGTTACGAGTACACTGGATAGGACTCGCTGGGAACTGTTGGTTGGTATTATACCTATCGTCAGTTATCAGTTCCCAGGTGGCATGAGTACAGCTTAGTCCGTTGATTTGACGCCGTCACTTCGCCTCGAGTGTGTTCCCACTGTTCTCAGATTACTACCCTACCACGGCTCAAATGATTTGTGCAAACAGGTAGTAGTTAGGTGCAGTCCCGAAGCACTTGGAGGCAGTGACGGTTAGACATGATTCGTCTCTCCCGGTATTGGGAGTTGATATCGCGCTGTGTCTAGGAGAGTGATTGATTCGAAAGAGTGTGTTTGTAGTTTAACCGCAATCAATAACGGTGTCGCGTATAGCTAGACCGAGATGAGTACGGGTCGTCCTCTGGGAAACGTGGAACCTTTTACTTTTACTTTAGATGTGTTGAGAAAGAGAGGAGGGATAAAGAATTTTATAGAATGGTTTCTAGATCTACGTTAAACAAGAATGTAAAATATAGATCTAGATTATTTTTAAAATGTAATTAATATAATAAGAGGGCTTGTAGGGTTCGTTAGGATTTAATAGTTATGGACGATTAATTAAAAGTTACCCTTTTTATCCATTAATATATTTAGAACTAGAACGACGGTGATGCGTGTAGATTAGGGTTTCTGGAGGGAAAAGGAACCCCACTCTTAACCCTTATCACGACACGGAACTCCGTTCATTATCTAGCCTTTACCAAAACAATCATTAATCTAATCTCTAATCGCGGTCGGAACTAGCAAAGAATTGCTAGCACCCGATTAGGATGTTAATGATTCTTTTGATAAAGTTCCTAAACTTTATAGGACTTAAAAAGGCTTTAATTATTTTCATCGTCCATTAGCCTACCGTAATCCTACGAACCCTAACAAGCGGAGAATTACTCGCGCATGTTGGGAGAAGAAGATGAAAAGAGAGAGAGGGAAAACATAATGTAAGATGCAAAAACAATTAAATAAAAATAACTACCTTTATTAATCGACTTGAACAAACTACACTTTAATCCATAGAAAATGATTACAACTAGTTGCTTCTCGATCTTTCCTAAGGAGGTAGTCGAACAGTCGATAATCAGCCTGGATGCGTGAGCGTCGGGAGCTTTGTGATCGCGTCGGCTTGATAGCTTTTCCAAGAGGCTCTCGGTGCCTTTTTATAGTGCAAAGCCAGAATTTTTTGCTTCAAAAGTTGGTAAAATATAGTAGAGAATCATGCCCCAAAATCTTTCCTTCCAACTCCATAATATTGCGGCGGATCCGCAGCAAATGGGTGCTAAGGCCGTGGATCCGCGGCCAACGGGTGAGATCTCTTGATCAAAATTCTTGTGCTTTCTTCTTGTGACAAGTGTCAATCCTAGGCACCTTCATAATTCAGAAATCTTCTCACGGTTGCTTCCAGACTTGGTCTCCAAGTTTTGGTTCTTAATTTGGCAAGTTTTCTTCAACAAATTGATTTGTTTGATAAATTCTTCATAACAACTTGGAAAATTCTGCACAAGAACTTAAATAAGATTTAGTAGACTTAGTTCTACTAGGATTAGGTCAATGAATTTATTTGCATACACTTTCCTACCAAATGATAATTAAAATATATTAACACATGAAAAATGGTGCTTTTACACATAAACCCTCATATGTATAATATATTATAATAAAGTCCATTTTTAATATGAAAATGGTAGGAAAAATGTAATACAAATGTGCAGTTTTATCAACTGAACAAATACCCCCAAACTTATCTTTGATCGTCCCGAGCAAACTAGTTTATTTAAGAGGAGAAAAAGAAAGGAGAAAACTAAGCACACTTTCGTAGGCAGACACGATTGCACTGAGCACGTGCAACAAGCCGTTAAACCTCTAGGTGTCCCTAGTAGGAGCAGTGTTGTCTCCTGAGAGTTTTCAGCGGATTACACCCACAAAATCCTATAACAAAAGAAAGATGGTGAAATTTACATATAAAGATAAGAACCATAAAAGAAAGGCCTTGAAAAGAAGAGTTTCCAACTATACTAGCTTTTCAGTTGTCATGAGCCCTATCTTAATAGTCATGAAAAAATGTTAGAAATCACATCATCCCTCAATAAAATATCGTCTTTATTCTTCATTCCTACCTTTCATCCAAACATTGATCATATAACCCCACGTGTGTGTAAATAACATCCCTACACTCGGAGAATTCAATTCAAGCTATCATACTCTTGTCCATCTACCTTAGTACTTTTTAATTTGATGAATATTAAAGATTTGCTCACACATTTTCATGTGACCGTTAATACTTCTTGAGGTACTAACCGACCGATTACTCAAGTGCTTGCTGATTCGGTGATAGTATTTTCCTCTTCTTGCACCACCTAAGGCTTAGCAGTGACTCCCAGACCAGTTGGCCTTATGGCACTAGGTGAAGAGGCACCCTCGCTATATTTTTTTATTGCTGCCTTGGCGATAACAAAACCAGTATTCATTTTTTTTCATTTCCTTCATACTTTGGCTTTTTGACAAGAGCATTTCAAGGTATCCTCTACTATCCCGAGTTTCAAGACGTGTGTAAGTGCATATAGTAGGGTATCAACATTCAAATGTTCGGCTTCCAGAATAGAAACTATTTTTCAGACTTATTTTATCCTCAGATTAGTGACTTCCTTTATCTTACTAACCCTTGGGACAACAGCTCATAACTACTTATTACTAGTTCGTTTAAGAAACTTCTAATTTTCTTGGTTTTCTTAAACTATTCCTATCTTTTGGATGTAATTTTTCACTTTCTACTCTTTTGTTATAAAAGAAAAAATTTTAAAATTTTTTGAAAATGTTATGCTTATGCAAAATATGATGCAAATTGATGTGTAAATAAGCACAAACCTCCCCCAAACCTGTTTACAGCAGTGTCCTCACTGATGTCATCCGTTAAGCTCAAAAAAACCTGTAGACTTGGGAGGAAATTATTAATGGAGGCAAGAATATATGAAAGTGAATCTCCTCCCCCAAATTTATTTTTGGCTCACAAAAAAAAATCATTTTCTTTCAAGAGCCCAAAATATACCACCGTCCCAAACTTAAACAATTTTAATCTTTTAAAATCACACGAGAGAATCAAGGGTATTGGTCAATGCCAAGCTTTGCAAAGACCGAAGGTCAACACCAACCATTCAAAAATTTTATCGATGAAGCACCAAGGTTAGTGGAAGAACATGTCACCTTTCGACAAGAAGAAGTGGGGAGGTGACAAGAGGTGTATTGGAAAACGATTGCGTCTCAATTTGGAGAGACGACACAGTGATATTAATGATTATCATGATTGTCCAAAAGAGGGGTGGAGGTCCAATTTCTTCATCTTGGAGTTGATTCATCTCAACACCCGTGTCTTGTAAAAATGCGAGTTCATCAGCGAAAATTTCCTCAAAGCTTTCATCGATACCCCGAAAAATAATGTCATTAGAAAAAATGGGGTGATCATCAGACTCAATATAAAGTTCCTCATTAGATGTTAACCCGGACAACTCGGTGGAAGAGTAAATGGTTGGGTCAAACAACAACATATGAAAAGAGTCTGCATCATGAGGTTGATCAAATTCGCTGCTGTCGACATCCATTAATTCGACAGAACACACATTAGCATAGGGTTCGGAGGGTTCACTTCCCAACTTGTAAATATTAAGCTCAATTGACTTCTTTCTAAAGGATAGGGTCATAGAGCCGTTTCTACAATTAATTACTGCGTTGGAAGTGGCCAAAAAGGGTCGACCGAGTATCACCGGGATTTGATTGCGTGGGTTTGCCACAGGTTGTGTATCAATAACGATAAAGTCCACAGGAAATATGAATTCCCCGACTTTGATTAACACATCCTCTAGCTCACCCCTAGGTTGGGTGATAGATCGATCGGTCATTTGAAGAGTGCAATGCGCAGGTTTTAACTCTCCGATCCCTAATTGCTCATACACAGAATACGGAAGCAAGTTAACGCTAGCACCAAGATCGAGTAGAGCACGATTGATATTTTTACCCCCAATGGAAATAGAAATTGTAGGACTTCCGGGGTCCTTTCGTTTCTTGGGTAGTTGTTGTGTAAAAACAGTGCTCACATTACTTGTAAGGAAAACTTTTTTAGGTACTTGAACTTTTCTCTTCCTAGTGCACAAGTCCTTTAGGATTTTCGCATATGACAGAACTTGTTGAATAGCATCTAGGAGAGAAATGTTTATGTTAACTTGCTTAAAAATTTCCACAATCTTCTCCATTTGTGGACTTGGTCTGTTGCCCCTTAACCTGTTTGGATAAGGTGCTTGATCAATAAGTTTTGAGTCCAACGTTTATGGAGAAGACCGTGGGGATGGATTCGATCCCAAAACTGGAGTGGGAATCGACTTAGATAGATTTGGCGAAATGGGCGAAGGGTTCGAGCCTTGGGGAAAACGGAGAATAGGCTCGGATGAAGGTGGGAGGCTAGACGAATTAGGGGAAGAAGAAGAAGCTGGGGTATCATTGGTGTCACTATCATCACACTGCTCACCCACTCGGTCATTCAGCACTTTTCCCGATCTCAACGTGGTAACAGTACTTACATTATAACTTTGTGAGTGGCCAGGATTAGGTATGGGTTGAGATGGGAGTTCCCTTTCTCTCTCGCACTCATTGCGGCGTCTAACTGTGCGATTTGGTTTTCTATTGATTTAATACTCTCACTATGGGAGAAGGAGTTTTTCGTTAGGGTATCAATAGAAGACCTTATCTCAGCCGAATTTTTCATGGATTGTTTCATGAACATATCCAAAGTTTGTGCAAGTGAGATGTCAGTACCGGTCACTTGTGGTGTAGAAATGTTGGCCGGATTTTGGAAATTTTTTGACTGAAAGGGGGGCTGATTCTGTGGTTGTGGTTGCTGTGGAGGAGGTCTTTGATAATTGCTTTGTTGGTTTTGATTCCAAGCAAAGTTAGGATGATTCCTCTATCCTTGATTGTACGTGGAAGAATAAGGGTCGTTTCTAGGTCGCTGCTGAAAAGCAGCATTAGCTTGAAACGAAGCATTCATAGGACATTCTTCCGTTAAGTGTGAAGGATCCGAACAGCAACCACAAACGGTCTTAGGAAGCGTGACCTGATTTAGGGAGAATGTTGAGAACTTATTTTCAATAGTATCGAGTTTCTTCTGTATCGCTGCCATTTCGGCTTTCACTGCGATAGAAACATCGAGCTGGTGAATACCTTCCTTAGTTGAAAGTGCTCTTACGCTTTCCCACTGCAAAGTGCTTTCTGCGAGATCTTCCAGATATTTCCATGCTTCACCGTCATCTTTAAAAATGAAATTGCATTGACACATTGTTTCAAGCATCTGCTTTGTCGCTGGATTAATGCCCTCATAAATAATTCGGCATAAATCCCATCTATTGATTCCATGATGAGGACATTGGACAAGCAGATCTTTGAAACGTTCAAAGCACTTCCAAAATGGTTCATTGGGAAGCTGGGTGAACTGGTTGATCTCGCTTCTCACGCGGGCAGTCTTATGGTTTGGGTAAAACTTCTTAAGAAATGCTATGACGAATTCATCCCAATTAGTGATAGAGTGTGCGACAGTATTATAAAGCCATTTTTCTGCCAAGTCGCACAGTGTGAATGGGAGAAGACGTAAGCGCATAGCATCTAAAGTCAATTGTGAAGTACCCATCATTGCGCATACGTTTTCGAATTTGGTGATGAAAACGTATGCGTCTTCCGACTCAAGCCCGTGAAATTTGGGCAGCAGATTGATGTAGTGGGGTTTAATTTCGAAATTATCCCCGTTAGGTGGTGGAAGAGATAGACAAGTGGGAAGAGGACCACGGATAGGATAGCATCTCTCTTGGAGAGAGATGCGCGGTGGATTCTGCTCACCTGCGGGCGGTGGCAGCGTGGTGTTATAATTAGATGGAGTGCCGTCCATCACGGTCGATGTGGTGTGTGGTGGGGGAAAAGAAGATGAAGAAGTACCGACTTCGACGTCGATAGCAGGAACGCGGACAAGACGGGCACTAGGATCCCGTGTCCAGCCGAGCATGCACTAAGCGGGTTTAGTGCAAGTGGCAGCGTGTGTGTGATTTTAAAATTGGCTTGTTTTGAAAAAGTGGGACTCAAGACAAATCTCCCTAATATGCATAAGCAACCCTAGAACTAAGGTTACCTAGGTCCAGTCTCTAGACCGCTCCTAGACTTCCAAAGGACAAGCCGCTGGATAAATCCTCTACCGTCTCCGTACTACCCTTGTAGCCAGATAAGTGCCAGGTAAGTGGGATGGAACCACGTCGTGGGCCTAATTAAAAACCACTAGCCTTTGTCACACTTGCCTAGGCACTACAAAAGTAATGCGGATAAACGATAGATTACCCACGACCTTCCTCTGTCCTTATTGAGCGCGACAGTCCTTAGAGTCTGGTCTAGATATTTTTTTAAATTAATGAAGGGTTGATCTATATGCCCGGTTTGTGATTTGTGGGGCTTAGGAAGGGTGATGAAATCCCCACCTAATCTTGATTTGGTCTTTGCCCCTTAAAGTCCGTATTAAATATGCAAAAAAAAACCAATCACAAAACTTTTGCAAAAAGAATTTTTTTTTTTTAGCGGCGCAGTTTTGCAAAGAATTCTGCAGAAAAATAGAGTTTATTGGATTTGAGGGGAGAGAGGAGGAGTTGAAAGAAAATACCAGAGAAGATTGAAGCCCTAATTCCTCTAACCTGCCGCGATTCCGCCGTCGATAGGGTGCTTTTGCCGCGGTTCCGCCGCGTGGCAGAGGGATCACTTGATAAAAAAAATTTATATCCTTCTGTGCTCCTCTGGATCTCTAAAAATGTCTCTGTTCCCTGTTCTCCTTAATTCTGTGACTCCAGATCTCCTTGCAAAATTCACGCACAAATCGTTAAATATGCAATTTGCAGTTTTGTGTTAATAATGATATGACTCGTCTAAGAATTCAACACAAATAGTAAAAATAAAAAATTACGCACGTATCCCCGGCAACGGCGCCATTTGATTGATTCAAAAGAGTGTGTCTGTAGTTTAACCGCAATCAATAACGGTGTCGCGTATAGCTAGACCGAGATG
Organism: Agapanthus africanus; assembly: GCA_030015575.1. Lineage (NCBI taxonomy): Eukaryota > Viridiplantae > Streptophyta > Magnoliopsida > Asparagales > Amaryllidaceae > Agapanthus > Agapanthus africanus. Next base: position 421,395,799 of record JASDDO010000010.1, on the reverse strand, counting down.
AGTACGGGTCGTCCTCTGGGAAACGTGGAATCTTTTACTTTTACTTTAGATGTGTTGAGAAAGAGAGGAGGGATAAAGAATTTTATAGAATGGTTTCTAGATCTACGTTAAACAAGAATGTAAAATATAGATTTAGATTATTTTAAAGATGTAATTAATATAATAAGAGGGCTTGTAGGGTTCGTTAGGATTTAGTAGTTATGGACGATTAATTAAAAGTTACCATTTTTATCCATTAATATATTTAGAACTAGAACGACGGTGATGCGTGTAGATTAGGGTTTCTGGAGGGAAAAGGAACCCCACTCTTAACCCTTATCACGACACGGAACTCCGTTCATTATCTAGCCTTTAACAAAACAATCATTAATCTAATCTCTAATCACGGTCGGAACTAGCAAAGAATTGCTAGCGCGCCCGATTAGGATGTTAATGATTCTTTTGATAAAGTTCCTAAACTTTATAGGACTTAAAAAGGGTTTAATTATTTTCATCGTCCATTAGCCTACCCTAATCCTACGAACCCTAACAAGCGGAGAATTACTCGCGCATGTTGGGAGAAGAAGATGAAAAGAGAGAGAGGGAAAATATAATGTAAGATGCAAAAACAATTAAATAAAAATAACTACCTTTATTAATCGACATGAACAAACTACACTTTAATCTATAGAAAATGATTACAACTAGTTGCTTCTCGATCTTTCCTAAGGAGGTAGTCGAACAGTCGATGATCAGCCTGGATGCGTGAGCGTCGGGAGCTTCGTGATCGCGTCGGCTTGATAGCTTTTCCAAGAGGCTCTCGGTGCCTTTGTATAGTGTAAAGCCAGAATCTTTTGCTTCAAAAGTTGGTAAAATATAGTAGAGAATCATGCCCCAAAATCTTTCCTTCCAACTCCATAATATTGCGGCGGATCCGCGGCAAATGGGTGCTAAGGCCGCGGATCCGCGGCCAACGGGTGAGATCTCTTGATCAAAATTCTTGTGCTTTCTTCTTGTGACAAGTGTCAATCCTAGGCACCTTCATAATTCAGAAATCTTCTCACGGTTGCTTCCAGACTTGGTCTCCAAGTTTTGGTTCTTAATTTGGCAAGTTTTCTTCAACAAACTGATTTGTTTGATAAATTCTTCATAACAACTTGGAAAATTCTGCACAACAACTTAAATAAGATTTAGTAGACTTAGTTCTACTAGGATTAGGTCAATGAATTTATTTGTATACACTTTCCTACCAAATGATAATTAAAATATATTAACACATGGAAAATGGTGCTTTTACACATAAACCCTCATATGTATAATATATTATAATAAAGTCCTTTTTTAATATGAAAATGGTAGGAAAAATGTAATACAAATGTGCAGTTTTATCAACTGAACAAATACCCCCAAACTTATCTTTGATCGTCCCGAGCAAACTAGTTTATTTAAGAGGAGAAAAAGAAAGGAGAAAACTAAGCACACTTTCGTAGGCAGACACGATTGCATTGAGCACGTGCAACAAGCCGTTAAACCTCTAGGTGTCCCTAGTAGGAGCAGTGTTGTCTCCTGAGGGTTTTCAGCGGATTACACCCACAAAATCCTATAACAAAAGAAAGATGGTGAAATTTACATATAAAGATAAGAACCATAAAAGAAAGGCCTTGAAAAGAAGAGTTTCTAACTATACTAGCTTTTCAGTTGTCATGAGCCCTATCTTAATAGTCATGAAAAAATGTTAGAAATCACATCATCCCTCAATAAAACATCGTCTTTATTCTTCATTCCTACCTTTCATCCATACATTGATCATATAACCCCACGTGTGTGTAAATAACATCCCTATACTCGGAGAATTCAATTCAAGCTATCATACTCTTGTCCATCTACCTTAGTACTTTTTAATTTGATGAATATTAAAGATTTGCTCACACATTTTCATGTGACCGTTAATACTTCTTGAGGTACTAACCGACCGATTACTCAAGTGCTTGCTGATTCGGTGATAGTATTTTCCTCGTCTTGCACCACCTAAGGCTTAGCAGTGACTCCCAGACCAGTTGGCCTTATGGCACTAGGTGAAGATGCACCCTCGCTATATTTTTTTATTGCTGCCTTGGCGATAACAAAACCAGTGTTCATTTTTTTTTCCATTTCCTTCATTCTTTGGCTTTTTGACAAGAGCATTTCAAGGTATCCTCTACTATCCCGAGTTTCAAGACGTGTGTAAGTGCATATAGTAGGGTATCAACATTCAAATGTTCGGCTTCCAGAATAGAAACTATTTTTCAGACTTATTTTATCCTCAGATTAGTGACTTCCTTTATCTTACTAACCCTTGGGACAACAGCTCATAACTACTTATTACTAGTTCGTTTAAGAAACTTCTAATTTTCTTGGTTTTCTTAAACTATTCCTATCTTTTGGATGTAATTTTTCACTTTCTACTCTTTTGTTATAAAAGAAAAAATTTTAAAATTTTTTGAAAATGTTGTGCTTATGCAAAATATGATGCAAATTGATGTGTAAATAAGCACAAACCTCCCCCAAACCTGTTTACAGCAGTGTCCTCACTGATGTCATCCGTTAAGCTCAAAAAAACCTGTAGACTTGGGAGGAAATTATTAATGGGGGCAAGAATATATGAAAGTGAAAATCCTCCCCCAAATTTATTTTTGGCTCACAAAAAAAAATCATTTTCTTTCAAGAGCCCAAAATATACCACCCCCCAAACTTAAACAATTTTAATCTTTTAAAATCACACGAGAGAATCAAGGGTATTGGTCAATGCCAAGCTTTGCAAAGACCGAAGGTCAACACCAACCATTCAAAAATTTTATCGATGAAGCACCAAGGTTAGTGGAAGAACATGTCACCTTTCGACAAGAAGAAGTGGGGAGGTGATAAGAGGTGTATTGGAAAACGATTGCGTCTCAATTTGGAGAGACGACACAGTGATATTAAAGATTATCATGATTGTCCAAAAGAGGGGGTGGAGGTCCAATTTCTTCATCTTGGAGTTGATTCATCTCAACACCCGTGTCTTGTAAAAATGCGAGTTCATCAGCGAAAATTTCCTCAAATCTTTCATCGATACCCCGAAAAATAATGTCATTAGAAAAAATGGGGTGATCGTCAGACTCAATATAAAGTTCCTCATTAGATGTTGACCCGGACAACTCGGTGGAAGAGTAAATGGTTGGGTCAAACAACAACATATGAAAAGAGTCTGCATCATGAGGTTGATCAATTTCGCTGCTGTCGACATCCATTAATTCGACAGAACACACATGAGCATAAGGTTCGGAGGGTTCACTTCCCAACTTGTAAATATTAAGCTCAATTGACTTCTTTCCAAAGGATAGGGTCATAGAGCCGTTTCTATAATTAATTACTGCGTTGGAAGTGGCCAAAAAGGGTCGACCGAGTATCACCGGGATTTGATTGCGTGGGTTTGCCACTGGTTGTGTATCAATAACGATAAAGTCCACAGAAAATATGAATTCCCCGACTTTGATTAACACATCCTCTAGCTCACCCCTAGGTTGGGTGATAGATCGATCGGTCATCTGAAGAGTGCAATGCGCAGGTTTTAACTCTCCGATCCCTAATTGCTCATACACAGAATACGGAAGCCAGTTAACACTAGCACCAAGATCGAGTAGAGCACGATTGATATTTTTACCCCCAATGGAAATAAAAATTGTAGGACTTCCGGGGTCCTTTCGTTTCTTGGGTAGTTGTTGTGTAAAAGCAGTGCTCACATTACTTGTAAGGAAAACTTTTTTAGGTACTTGAACTTTTCTCTTCCTAGTGCACAAGTCTTTTAGGATTTTCGCATATGACGGAACTTGTTGAATAGCATCTAGGAGAGAAATGTTTATGTTAACTTGCTTAAAAATTTCCACAATTTTCTCCATTTGTGGACTTGGTCTGTTGCCCCTTAACCTGTTTGGATAAGGTGCTTGATCAATAAGTTTTGGGTCCAACGTTTGTGGAGAAGATTGTGGGGATGGATTCGATCCCAAAACTGGAGTGGGAATCGACTTAGATAGATTTGGCGAAATGGGCGAAGGGTTCGAGCCTTGGGGAAAACGGAGAATAGGCTCGGATGAAGGTGGGAGGCTAGACGAATTAGGGGAAGAAGAAGAAGCTGGGGTATCATTGGTGTCACTATCATCACACTGCTCACCCACTCGGTCATTCAGCACTTTTCCCGATCTCAACATGGTAACAGTACTCACATTATAACTTTGTGAGTGGCCAGGATTAGGTATGGGTTAAGATGGGAGTTTCCCTTTCTCTCTCGCACTCATTGCGGCTTTTGACTGTGCGATTTGGTTTTCTATTGATTTAATATTCTCACCATGGGAGGAGGAGTTTTTCGTTAGGTTATCAATAGAAGACCTTATCTCAGCCGAATTTTTCATGGATTGTTTCATGAACATATCCAAAGTTTATGCAAGTGAGTTGTCAGTACCGGCTACTTGTGGTGTAGAAATGTTGGCCGGATTTTGGAAATTTTGTGACTGAAAGGGGGGCTGATTCTGTGGTTGTGGTTGCTGTGGAGGAGGTCTTTGATAATTGCTTTGTTGGTTTTGATTCCAAGCAAAGTTAGGATGATTCCTCCATCCTTGATTGTACGTGGAAGAATAAGGGTCGTTTCTAGGTCGCTGCTGAAAAGCAGCATTAGCTTGAAACGAAGCATTCATAGGACATTCTTCCGTTAAGTGTGAAGGATCCGAACAGCAACCACAAACGGTCTTAGGAAGCGTAACCTGATTTAGGGAGAATGTTGAGAACTTGTTTTCAATAGTATCGAGTTTCTTCTGTATCGCTGCCATTTCGGCTTTCACTGCGATAGAAACATCGAGCTGGTGAATACCTCCCTTAGTTGAAGGTGCTCTTACGCTTTCCCACTGCAAAGTGCTTTCTGCGAGATCTTCCAGATATTTCCATGCTTCACCGTCATCTTTAAACATGAAATTGCATTGACACATTGTTTCAAGCATCTGCTTTGTCGCTGGATTAATGCCCTCATAAATAATTCGGCATAAATCCCATCTATTGATTCCATGATGAGGACATTGGACAAGCAGATCTTTGAAACGTTTAAAGCACTTCCAAAATGGTTCATTGGGAAGCTGGGTGAACTGGTTGATCTCGCTTCTCACGCGGGCAGTCTTATGGTTTGGGTAAAACTTCTTAAGAAATGCTATGACGAATTCATCCCAATTAGTGATAGAGTGTGCGGCAGTATTATAAAGCCATTTTTCTGCCAAGTCGCACAGTGTGAATGGGAGAAGACGTAAGCGCATAGCATCTAAAGTCAATTGTGAAGTACCCATCATTGCGCATACGTTTTCGAATTTGGTGATGAAAACGTACGCGTCTTCCGACTCAAGGCCGTGAAATTTGGGCAGCAGATTGATGTAGTGGGGTTTAATTTCGAAATTATCCCCGTTAGGTGGTGGAAGAGATAGACAAGTGGGAAGAGGACCACGGATAGGATAGCATCTCTCTTGGAGAGAGATGCGCGGTGGATTCTACTCACCTGCGGGCGGTGGCAGCGTGGTGTTATAATTAGATGGAGTGCCGTCCATCACGGTCGATGTGGTGTGTGGTGGAGGAAAAGAAGATGAAGAAGTACCGACTTCGGCGTCGATAGCAGGAACGCGGACAAGACGGGCACTAGGATCCCGTGTCCAGCCGAGCATGCACTAAGCGGGTTTAGTGCAAGTGGCAGCGTGTGTGTGATTTTAAAATTGGCTTGTTTTGAAAAAGTGGGACTCAAGACAAATCTCCCTAATATGCATAAGCAACCCTAGAACTAAGGTTACCTAGGTCCAGTCTCTAGACCGCTCCTAGACTTCCAAAGGACAAGCCGCAGGATAAATCCTCTACCGCCTCCATACTACCCTTGTAGCCAGATAAGTGCCAGGTAAGTGGGAAGGAACCACGTCGTGGGCCTAATTAAAAACCACTAGCCTTTGTCACACTTTCTTAGGCACTACAAAAGTAATGCGGATAAACGATAGATTACCCACGACCTTCCTCTGTCCTTATTGAGCGCGACAGTCCTTAGAGTCTGGTCTAGATATTTTTTTAAATTAATGAAGGGTTGATCTATATGCCCGGTTTATGATTTGTGGGGCTTAGGAAGGGTGATGAAATCCCCACCTAATCTTGATTTGGTCTTTGCCCCTTAAAGTCCGTATTAAATATGCAAAAAAAAAAACCAATCACAAAACTTTTGCAAAAAGAATTTTTTTTTAGCGGCGCAGTTTTGCAAAGAATCCTGCAGAAAAATAGAGTTTATTGGATTTGAGGGGAGAGAGGAGGAGTTGAAAGAAAATACCAGAGAAGATTGAAGCCCTAATTCCTCTAACCTGCCACGATTCCGCCGCCGATAGGGTGCTTTTGCCGCGGTTCCGCCGCGTGGCAGAGGGATCACTTGATAAAAAAAAATTTATATCCTTCTGTGCTCCTCTGGATCTCTAAAAATGTCTCTGTTCCCTGTTCTCCTTAATTCTGTGACTCCAGATCTCCTTGCAAAATTCACGCACAAATCGTTAAATATGCAATTTGCAGTTTTGTGTTAATAATGATATGACTCGTCTAAGAATTCAACACAAATAGTAAAAATAAAAAATTACGCACGTATCCCCGGCAACGGTGCCATTTGATTGATTCGAAAGAGTGTGTCTGTAGTTTAACCGCAATCAATAACGGTGTCGCGTATAGCTAGACCGAGATGAGTACGGGTCGTCTTCTGGGAAACGTGGAACCTTTTAGTTTTACTTTAGATGTGTTGAGAAAGAGAGGAGGGATAAAGAATTTTATAGAATGGTTTCTAGATCTACGTTAAACATGAATGTAAAATATAGATCTAGATTATTTTAAAGATGTAATTAATATAATAAGAGGGCTTGTAGGGTTCGTTAGGATTTAGTAGTTATGGACGATTAATTAAAAGTTACCCTTTTTATCCATTAATATATTTAGAACCAGAACGACGGTGATGCGTGTAGATTAGGGTTTCTGGAGGGAAAAGAAACCCCACTCTTAACCCTTATCACGACACGGAACTCCGTTCATTATCTAGTCTTTACCAAAACAATCATTAATCTAATCTCTAATCACGGTCGGAACTAGCAAAGAATTGCTAGCGCGCCCGATTAGGATGTTAATAATTCTTTTGATAAAGTTCCTAAACTTTATAGGACTTAAAAAGGGTTTAATTATTTTCATCATCCATTAGTCTACCCTAATCCTATGAACCCTAACAAGCGGAGAATTACTCGCGCATGTTGGGAGAAGAAGATGAAAAGAGAGAGAGGGAAAACATAATGTAAGTTGCAAAAACAATTAAATAAAAATAACTACATTTATTAATCGACTTGAACAAACTACACTTTAATCCATAGAAAATGATTACAACTAGTTGCTTCTCGATCTTTCCTAAGAAGGTAGTCGAACAGTCGATGATCAGCCTGGATGCATGAGCGTCGGGAGTTTCGTGATCGCGTCGGCTTGATAGCTTTTCCAAGAGGCTCTCAGTGCCTTTTTATAGTGCAAAGCCAGAATCTTTTGCTTCAAAAGTTGGTAAAATATAGTAGAGAATCATGCCCCAAAATCTTTCCTTCCAACTCCATAATATTGCGGCGGATCCGCGGCAAATGGGTGCTAAGGCCGTGGATCCGCGGCCAACGGGTGAGATTTCTTGATCAAAATTCTTGTACTTTCTTCTTATGACAAGTGTCAATCCTAGGCACCTTCATAATTCAGAAATCTTCTCACGGTTGCTTCCAGACTTGGTCTCCAAGTTTTGGTTCTTAATTTGGCAAGTTTTCTTCAACAAACTGATTTGTTTGATAAATTCTTCATAACAACTTGGAAAATTCTGCACAACAACTTAAATAAGATTTAGTAGACTTAGTTCTACTAGGATTAGGTCAATGAATTTATTTGCATACACTTTCCTACCAAATGATAATTAAAATATATTAACACATGGAAAATGGTGCTTTTACATATAAACCCTCATATGTATAATATATTATAATAAAGTCGTTTTTTAATATGAAAATGGTAGGAAAAATGTAATACAAATTTGCAGTTTTATCAACTGAACAAATACCCCCAAACTTATCTTTGATCGTCCCGAGCAAACTAGTTTATTTAAGAGGAGAAAAAGAAAGGAGCAAACTAAGCACACTTTCGTAGGCAGACACGATTGCACTGAGCACGTGCAACAAGCCGTTAAACCTCTAGGTGTCCCTAGTAGGAGCAGTGTTGTCTCCTGAGGGTTTTCAGCGGATTACACCCACAAAATCCTATAACAAAAGAAAGATGGTGAAATTTACATATAAAGATAAGAACCATAAAAGAAAGGCCTTGAAAAGAAGAGTTTCCAACTATACTAGCTTTTCAGTTGTCATGAGCCCTATCTTAATAGTCATGAAAAAATATTAGAAATCACATCATCCCTCAATAAAACATCGTCTTTATTCTTCATTCCTACCTTTCATCCAAACATTGATCATATAACCCCACGTGTGTGTAAATAACATCCCTACACTCGGAGAATTCAATTCAAGCTATCATACTCTTGTCCATCTACCTTAATACTTTTTAATTTGATGAATATTAAAGATTTGCTCACACATTTTCATGTGACCGTTAATACTTCTTGAGGTTCTAACCGACCGATTACTCAAGTGCTTGCTGATTCGGTGATAGTATTTTCCTCGTCTTGCACCACCTAAGGTTTAGCAGTGACTCCCAGACCAGTTGGCCTTATGGCACTAGGTGAAGAGGCACCCTCGCTATATTTTTTTATTGCTGCCTTGGCGATAACAAAACCAGTGTTCATATTTTTTTTTCATTTCCTTCATACTTTGGCTTTTTGACAAGAGCATTTCAAGGTATCCTCTACTATCCCGAGTTTCAAGACGTGTGTAAGTGCATATAGTAGGGTATCAACATTCAAATGTTCGGCTTTCAGAAGAGAAACTATTTTTCAGACTTATTTTATCCTCAGATTAGTGACTTCCTTTATCTTACTAACCCTTGGGACAACAGCTCATAACTACTTATTACTAGTTCGTTTAAGAAACTTCTAATTTTCTTGGTTTTCTTAAACTATTCCTATCTTTTGGATGTAATTTTTCACTTTCTACTCTTTTGTTATAAAAGAAAAAATTTTAAAATTTTTTGAAAATGTTGTGCTTATGCAAAATATGATGCAAATTGATGTGTAAATAAGCACAAACCTCCCCCAAACCTGTTTACAGCAGTGTGCTCACTGATGTCATCCGTTAAGCTCAAAAAAACCTGTAGACTTGGGAGGAAATTATTAATGGGGGCAAGAATATATGAAAGTGAAAATCCTCCCCCAAATTTATTTTTGGCTCACAAAAAAAATCATTTTCTTTCAAGAGCCCAAAATATACCACCCCCCAAACTTAAACAATTTTAATCTTTTAAAATCACACGAGAGGGTCAAGGTTATTGGTCAATGCCAAGCTTTGCAAAGACCGAAGGTCAACACCAACCATTCAAAAATTTTATCGATGAAACACCAAGGTTAGTGGAAGAACATGTCACCTTTCGACAAGAAGAAGTGGGGAGGTGACAAGAGGTGTATTGGAAAAAGATTGCGTCTCAATTTGGAGAGACGACACAGTGATATTAATGATGGATTACTCGCATTATCATGATTGTCCAAAAGAGGGGGTGGAGGTCCAATTTCTTCATCTTAGAGTTGATTCATCTCAACACCCGTGTCTTGTAAAAATGCGAGTTCATCAGCGAAAATTTCCTCAAAGCTTTCATCGATACCCCAAAAAATAATGTCATTAGAAAAAATGGGGTGATCGTCAGACTCAATATAAAGGTCCTCATTAGATGTTGATCCGGACAACTCGGTGGAAGAGTAAATGGTTGGATCAAACAACAACATATGAAAAGAGTCTGCATCATGAGGTTCATATATCTCTCATATAAGAGCAAGGTTGGGGTGAGACTATTTTTTTTTCTCTCATGCCCTTTCTTTCTCTTGCATTGCTCTCCCTCTTCGTCTCTCTCAAAGCTCTCTTGTTTCATGAGTTGAAAAACATGAGCTTTGTGAGATAAAACCATCAAGACAACTCTCTACTCATTCTAGTGTTCTTAGTCTAGCAAGCCAAGCACTCTAGTTACTTCTTGGTTGAGGTAGGAGCTCAAGATAGAGGCCTTCGGGTGGATTTTTCTTCGGCAAAGAGAAGACGACGAGGAGGAGCCGTCTACACCACTCCAAGGAGCTAGCAACAAAGAGAACCACAACAAGAAGAGAATGAGTTCAAGAACTAGGTATAACCATCTTACCTAGTAGCTAGAACTTGTAGTTGGTTTGTTAGTTTTTGTTTAGCAAAGATCCTTTATGTTTAGTCTATATTTTCTTGTGATAAAAATCTGATTTTTTCTCTTTCCGCCTCCTCGTAAGTACCGGGGTGGGTTACATAGACTTACAGTGGTATCAGAGCCTAACTAAACAACAACTAACATGTTAGCAAAGTGTTTAGAACTTCGATCCGGAAAAAATCACAAAATACATCAAAATTTAGTATTTTCTGCCGATTTTAAAAATAGGCCTAAAAATATTTCCAGAGACCTAAAAAATACGTGCAGGGTTTTTTATGAACACCTAAGAAAAACGAGCTCATGACTCGGTCAGACTGCCGCTGAAGCGCGGCGAAACCAAGCGTTTCGCCGCGGATCCGCGGCCGAGTCGACTCGGAGTCAACTCGTTTTTCCTGCAGTGTGTCCAGATTGATGTTTTGTGATTTTTCAAATACTTTGTTTCTGCCCAGATTCTTCAGAGAACAGTATTGTATTTGGGGTGGTTTCAAATTAGAAAATTAATCGAAATTCTATAAACTTTAGTTAATTGATTATATCTGTAATGTGATATATGTACTGAACGTCGACTAATCGCTATACGTCGATTAGTGGGGTTTTTACATACCTGTGATCTGTGATGTTGGATTGTGTATATGAACTTGTTGGATTGTCGCGGATGAATAGTCGGGGTTGTGAGATGAGTGTTTATTTATCTTTCATTTGATGTAAATTGTAAATTGATGTAATATTATTTTTATGGCCGCACATTCGGGTTGAGGTTGTAGCCGCTATTGTATATTATTTCTTTTACTGTTTTTGCTCCTAGGATAGACCCAAGGAGGGGTGCACAAACTACCGGGTACTTTGAAATGCTGAGTGACCTAATCACGTTGTTGAGGAAGATTGCTTCACTTCGGGTACTTGGCGGGTAGTTTGCCGCACCCGTAGGGGTCTAGGGTAGGGTTTGGCTATTCATCGCGACCGTGTAATCCGTCTTTCGTTGCAGCATCGAACGAAACGCGGGCATATCCAATTTGTTCATCTGTGATCTGGAATGGCTATCATTTTATCTGACTAATGTATATATCTATATATGATATCTAGTAGGCGTTGCTTATGTTTTGCATCCGCGCTAGTCCAGCCCCCGCTCTGTCGTTAGTTAAGTAACCTAACGGGTGATGACGGGGCCCCGTGGCGAATGCGGATGGCATAAGCGTACATTATATTTTCATTGTTTTCTGTAATGGTAGGATTAAATGATGGGACGCATTATATCAATGCAAAGAATATAAACCAAAGTTAAATCGTTGGAACAATTTCAAAACCACTCGGTTTTTTCCAAAACAGAAAACTTTTAAAAACGCGAAGCTTAAACCACTCCTTTTTAAAAGCTATCAAGTTCCTTCGATTATATCAAGTTCACTACGTTCACGGTTTCACCAGAACCATTCGTAGCCCTCCGTCATTTCATATGGATAGCCAATAGTATTCAAGCTATATTTGTTGGCTAAAGTCAAGACATAGTGATTGGTAGCTATTGGATATTCATATGTAGCATAGATAGATGCATTGGTTTAAGACAGTCGTACTGCCTTGTTGGCCAAAGTCAAGGATAGATACGGGTGAGTTCAAATTAACCTGGAAAATGACGGGTAGAACTTGACATGTGACTTATGATTTGTTGGCCAAAGTCAAGGTCATAAGAGCATGGGGCAAAAATCCACATCGGGAGTTTCTAAAGAAACTGAAACTTGCTAATGTTGCATACCATTTGGAGTGTGATGATTTTGGTAAGATTCCTTCAGGTTTGTCACACGATGATATTTGGATCCCGATCCTGCTGTGAGTATATGCTACTCCTCGGGAAACTTTCTCACTTAACGATCAATGCTATAAACCAAATAGGTGTCTAGAAAGGTGTTAGCGGTGCTACGCCCACAGGGAAAAGAGCTTATTTAATTAAGGAACTTCGCGAAAGAGTCGTAAAACCTCCCTCGAAGTACCGACACTGGCCTGGCTGAACGGTTAAGCAAGTATTGTATGGTGAGATTGATCCCGACTAATTCTTCTTTTATGGTTTAAGGAAGGATTCGAGAAACAGTGGGAGCCATCCTATTTAGACAAACTAAAAACTACTCTAAACTTGCAAGAGCATCATGCTAAAGTGTTTCTTCTCTCTCTCCCAATTACAGCGACCAAGCATCATGACCGGCCTTAAGTTACTATTAGATAAAAATATACTGACAGGGTCAAACTATAAATATTGGCTCAGGAATCTCAAAATGGCAATCACTTATGATAAGTTGGGGTATCTCCTTACCGCTAAAGCCCCCGCCGTCCCAGGTCCAAAATCCAGTGTCGCGGATAAGGAAATCCGTAAGACCTAGGAAATTGACTGCGCGAAGGCCAAGTGCCTCGTGCTTGCCTCTATGGACAATGAACATCAGAGGTGGTACGAGAATATGGATCTTGAATCCATATTTCTCCATACTAAGGATCTTTATGGAGAGCAATCCCGTATCGCCAGATACGAAACCTCGAAAAAGTTGTTTTCAGCGAGGTTGGCCGTCGGATCATCTGTAGCGGAACACGTGCTTAAGATGATTGGCTACATTGAGGAGCTCGCGGACCTCGGGACCACGTTAGAGAACATGCTCTACACTGACTTGATTCTCCAGTCCCTTCCTTCCACTTACGCCCAGTTTATCCTGAACTTCAACATGCAAGGAAAAAAGTTAAACTTTCGGAACTCCTCAACATGTTGAGGAGTGCAGAGGGCACCCTACAGAAAGTCAGGGAAACACCCGCTTTGTCTGTTGGAGGAGCTTCCTCTTTTAGGTCCAAGGAGAAAGCCAAAGGAAAGAAGAAGAAGGCCCCCACCAAACCAAGGGGCGGTGTTAGTAAAGTGGAAGCCAAGGGAAAGGCAAAGGTAGCAAAGGTAGCGGGACAGCTTGTGGGAAAGGAAGAGTGCTTTTATTGTCACAAGAAAAGACACTGGAAGAAAGATTGCAGGGCTTGGAAGGCCAAGAACTAGGACCCGAAGCAAGTTGTGGATTCGGCTTCAGATGTATATGTTATTGAAAAATGTATATCAATCAACTCTACTTCCTGGGTATTGGATACCGGATCCGGATCTCATATCTGTAATTCTTTGCAGGCACTGAGAAGGCGTAGAGTTTTGAAGGCAGGTGATATGACCCTCAGAGTTGCAAACGGAGCAAGCATGGATGCTGAGTCCGTGGGGGACTATCACTTGGGATTGACAGATGGACATGTTTTTGTTTTGCACGACTGTTATTTTGTACCCAGTTTGACTTGTAATATCATATCTGTATCTTTAATGTCTAAAGAAGGTTATGATTTTGCATTTGTAAGCAATGTTGTAAACATTCACCTTAATCATGTTCTAATTTGGTCGGGTACATTAAGAAACGGTATATACGTATTGAACCAACCACAGATTTTCAATATCCAGAATACACACAAAAGAAAGTCTCCAGAATTAAATTATACTTTCTTATGGCATTGTAGACTAGGTCACATCAATAAGACAAGGTTAACTAAGTTGCATAAAGAAGGATATTTGGATCCGTTCGAATATCAAACATATGCAACTTGTCAATCGTGTCTCAAAGGAAAGATGACAAAGACTTCGTTTACTGGACACGGAGTAAGAGCGAGCGAGCTCTTGGGACTCATACACAGAGATGTATGTGGTCCAATGTCTACACATGCGTGAAGTGGTTATTCTTACTTCATTACTTTTATGGATGATTTTTCAAGGTATGGACATGTCTTCTTAATGAAGCATAAATCTGAAGCCTTTGAAAAATTCCAGAAATACAAGAATGAAGTAGAAAAACAAACAGGCAAAAGTATTAAGACACTGAGATCTGATCGAGATGGTGAATACTTGAGTGCCGAGTTCCTGGATTACCTAAAAGAGAATGAAATTCTCTCTCAACTTACTCCTTCGTACACACCACAACACAATGGTGTATCGGAGAGACGGAACCGAACCCTATTAGATATGGTACGTTCCATGATGAGTAACGCTGAGTTACCGCGATCCTTCTAGGGATATGCACTAGAATCAGCTACATATCTTTTGAATCGAGTTCCAACTAAGTCAGTGCCTACCACACCATATCAGATGTGGAGTGGGAAGAAACCCTATCTTAAACACATTAAGACATGGGGATGTCCAGTTTTTGTCAAAAAGCAGCATGCGGACAAACTCGAGGCACGCTCAGTACAGTGCAAGTTTGTGGGATATCCAAAGAACTCCAAGGGATATTTCTTTCATTACGCAGAGGAACAAAAGGTATTTGTTTCTCGTCATGCATGCTTCTTGGAAACTGAATTTTTAGAAAATCAGATAAGTGGGAGCACAATAGAACTGGAAGAAATTCCAGAACCACAAGCTATTACTGAAAGCTTAGTAGAACCAGAAGTTCGAAAGGACAGGACATTCCTGCGCCACTCCGCAGGAGTAGTAGGCAGTCTCATCCGCCCGAGAGATACTACGGCTTTCTCGTAGACGAGGATAGAGATGATTGCATCATTGATAATGATGAGACGACTAGCTTCCAGTAGGCCATTCAGAGCACTGACTCGGTAAAATGGCTGGATGCAATGCGGACCGAGATGGAGTCCATGTACACCAACAAAGTATGGACTTTGGACGTTGCTCCAGAAGGGGTAAAACCCGTAGGCTGCAAATGGATCTTCAAAAGGAAGATTGGTGTAGATGGACAGGTTAAGACCTATAAGGCTAGACTTGTTGTAAAGGGTTTTCGTCAAAGACCTGGTTTGGACTATGACGAAACCTTTTCTCCGGTGGCTATGCTCAAATCCATTCGGATCCTTCTTGCCATTGCTGCCTTCCACGATTATGAGATTTGGCAGATGGACGTAAAAACCGCTTTTCTAAATGGAAATTTAGAGGAGTGTGTCTATATAGACCAGCCAGAGGGTTTCATTCAGAATGGGAGTAGCGAGAAGGTATGCAAGTTGCTTAAGTCCATTTATGGACTGAAGCTGGCATCGCGGAGTTAGAACATCTGTTTTGATGAGACAGTCAAAGAATTTGGTTTTATCAAAAATCTAGATGAACCATGTATTTATAGTAAGATTGTTGCACGAACTGCCGTATTCCTCGTTTTATACGTGGATGACATTCTCTTGATAAGAAATGACATTCCTATGCTACAATCTGTTAAAGGGTTCTTGTCACACAGGTTCTCCATGAAAGACCTGGTGATGCCTCTTACATTCTGGGGATCCGGATCTATCGTGATAGGTCTAAGAGAATATTAGGACTTTCACAGTCCAGGTACATCGACACCATGCTAAAAAGATTCAGTATGGAAGATTCCAAGCACGTTAATTTACCGGCGTGTCACGGGATCACCCTCTCCAAAGAGATGTCTCCCAAGACTGATTTGGAAAGGGATCGCATGTCTATTATACCCTACGCCTCTGCGGTAGGCTCTATAATGTATGCGATGTTGTGTACCAGACCAGATGTAGCTTATGCACCGAGTGTAGTAAGCCGGTATCAGTCAAACCCTCGGGAGAAACACTGGATAGCAGTAAAGAACATTCTGAAGTACCTGAGAAGGGCTAAGGATATGTTTTTGGTTTACGGCGGAAAGGACCTCCAGATCGAGGCCTTTGCTAACTCCAGCTTCCAGAGTGACAAGGATGACTCTAAATCCATGTCGGTTATGTCTTTACTTTCAATGGAGGGGCGGTGTGTTGGAAGAGTTCCAAACAGGAAACTGTTGCTGACTCGACGGTGGAAGCGGAATATATCGCAGCATCTGATACTGCAAAAGAAGCCGTCTGGATGAAGAAGTTCTTGACAGAACCTCAGGTGGTTCCGTCCATTGTTGATCCAATACCTTTGTATTGTGACAACAACGGGGCTATAGCTTTAGCAAAGGAACCCAGGTCCCATCAGAAGTCCAAACACATCTTGAGGCGGCATCACCTGATCAGGGAGATCGTACATCATCAGGAGATCGAGGTGAAGAGAGTAAATTCGGAGAATAACACTGCAGATCCATTCATGAAATCCATACCCCAGACTTAGTTCGAGCGGCTGGTCGAGATGATAGGTCTTCGATACGCCAGTACATGGCTTTAGTGCAAGTGGGAGATTGTTAGTGTATATGCCCTAGAGGCCATTACTGTATCATACTAGTTTGTATATTACTTAATGGAAGCTTGGGATATTCACAGTTGTATAGACAATCTTGCTCAAAATGGTAGTATACTACTTGGTTTGTTTCTACTTTAATATGTGCATGTGTTTCTTTTAGCATATCGCTTATACATATTAGTGGAGCCCTTAGGATCTTTGCTTGATTACCAGCGTTGTGATGGCAGTCACACTAGTGGGGGCTGAGTAATCTACAAGCACATCCTTATACAGATCTCTAGTCGTAGGATTATCGAGACGGGGCATCAATACTCCGGAGTAGACTAGCGTATGCACTTCTCATCCCAGCAGGGGAGATGGTCTGTCCCACAGCCATTAGTACGTCGTACTGGAGATAGTATGCGGGTGCACGTTAGGTTACGAGTACACTGGACAGGACTCGCTGGGAACTGTTGGTTGGTATTATACCTACCGTCAGTTATCAGTTCCCAGGTGATATGAGTACAGCTTAGTCCGTTGACTTGACACTGTCACTTCGCCTCGAGTGTGTTCCCACTGTTCTTAGATTACTACCCTACCATGGCTCAAATGAGTCGTGCAAACAGGTAGTAGTTGGGTGCAGTCCCGAAGCACTTGGAGGCAGTAACGGTTAGACAGGATTCGTCTCTCCCGGTATTGGGAGTTGATATCGCGCTGTGTCTAGGAGAGCCATTACACAAAGTCCCTGGCCAGGGCAAGCGAGATTTGCTGGTAGTGTTTCCAGTATTTTCTCAGGGTGTTCTAGGCTACACTCCGACACGACTTGTACCGCTATTAGGGGACTAACGTTTACCGCCCACCTAGGCCCGACATGCGATACTCTCAGACGAACAGACCGGACTGTACGGAGATTGTCACATTCAGGCTCAGTAGGATTTCGGATGGGTTCACCTCATCGGTCTTCTTATCGGCAACTACCTGGGGACCGTTACGTACAGCTAGTACCGCTTACGGCTTGTGGTTAAACCCACTGCCAATGTAGTGTCGAGTCTTTAGAGTCCCACACAGAGGGTTGTTCACCTTTGGGCAAAACAGAGTAGAGGTCGTATGGTTTTACGACGGGGTTCGTTCACATACGCGCACTTGTGCACGTTTGGTGTCCGGGCAGTTATTACTAGCGGGCTTTGATTTAAGCAAGATCCTAGTATTTGTTTTGGGATTGGTTTTGTCTCATTGTATTCATGTCCTCAGAACACGGATGCGGGTGTGTATGCACAGTTGACAGAGGCAGAGGAACCTCATTAGGGTTTTTGACCGTTGACTTTTTCTAAACCCTAATGAGAATGAGAAATATGATTAATAATATTAATCAAGGATAATTGTGCCATGGTTAAGGTTGGGTTGACCATTTGACTTGTTGACTTTTGTTGACCTTGATATTTTCTTTTGCAAAAGATGCTTGTTGAAGCTTGCATTAGCATTAAATGTGAAATGATAATGGTCAAATCAACTAACCATCACAATTATCTTAATTATTATTATTATTCTCATATATCTCCCTTATGAGAGCAAGGTTGGGGTGAGACTATTTTTTTCTCTCATGCTCTTTCTCTCTCTTGCATTGCTCTCCCTCTTCCTCTCTCTCAAAGCTCTCTTGTTTCATAAGTTGAAAAACATGAGCTTTGTGAGATAAAACCATCATGACAACTCTCTACTCATTCTAGGGTTCTTAGTCTAGCAAACCAAGCACTCTAGTTATTTCTTGGTTGAGGTAGGAGCTCAAGGTAGAGGCCTTCGGGTGGATCTTTCTTCGGCAAAGAGAAGACGACGAGAAGGATCCGTCTACACCACTCCAAGGAGCTAGCAACAAAGAGGACCACAACAAGAAGAGAAGGAGTTCAAGAACTAGGTATAACCATCTTACCTAGTAGCTAGAACTTGTAGTTAGTTTGTTAGTTTTTGTTTAGCAAAGATCCTTCATGGTTAGTCTATGTTTCCTTGTGATAAAAATCTGATTTTTACTCTTTCCGCCTCCTCGTAAGTACCGGGGTGTGTTACATAGACTTACAGTTGATTTTAGGGTTAGTTCCGAATTAATTGGGGCTTAATTAGGGTTAGGGTGAGGGTTAGGATTAGGGTTAATTAAGTAGGGTTAGGGTTCGGTTTAGGGTTGGGTTTAGGTTTAGGGTTAGGGTTAATTAGGTAGGGTTAGGGTTAGTTAGGGTTAATTAGGTAGAATAGGGTTGGTGATGATTAGGATTTGGGTTAATTAAATTAATTAGGGTTAATTTTGGTTTGGGCTAGAGTTAATTTGGGTTGGGGTTTGGGTGATGGTTAGGGTTAGATTAATTTGGATTAGAGTTTGTGCTAGGGTTAAGTGTATTTTTGTTAGGGTATTGATTAGGGTTTATTTGGGTTAATTAGGGATAATTTGAGGTGGGGTGATTATTAGGGTTAATTAGGTAAATTTAGGTTAATTGGATTAATTTTGGGTTAATTAGGGATAATTTGAGTTAGGGTGATGATTAGGATTAATTTGGGTTAATTAGGTTAATTTGGGTTAATTAGGGTTAGGATTCAGGGTGCACTGGTTCTTTCAGTAGGATACTCGATGATAACGTAAACGTATAATTTTACCGCAAATGCAAGAAAAATTTACCCTAAAATAAAAACTTCGAACCATTAATAACGAAACGTAAACGTAAAACCTATTCAAATTAAATGTTCAAGTTAAAACCAATATATGATGCTCGATGATAATATGAAACTTTCATATTCTCATCGATACTCATATGTGAAAATCAAAGCGCGACTTAGTCTCCGTCTATCGGTTAACATACGTTCGATATTCGTCGTGATATAGAACTATACGAAGGTTGTTAAATATCGGACGGTATAGTTCGGTGCTAACAACCGTCGTGTAGTCTATATGACGAGAAGATTCAATCGTATGATAACCGATAGATTTGTCCAGTGTGGACAAGTTAGGAATGTATAAAGCAAACACCTGCATTCACTTGTGTTTTCATTCGTTTCGAGTTATTTCGTCGGTAATTTTCCGCTGGTTCTCCGTGTACAAAGATAGATTAGATGTTCATTTCAACGTTGTTTCACGGTATTGAAATGATTATCTATTCTATTACATTGTACTCGGAGAACAGCGGGGAGGTGCTGCCGAAATTTACTCGAAACGGATGAAAGCACAAGCGAATGGGTATCTGCTTTATACATTCTTAATGGGATAGAAGCCTTACCCCAGACAACCGAACACACACATACAACATGAATACACAACAAACGCACACACAAAGCACATACATACTAACAACCCTACACCTAAGCGAAATCATAAATTGGAATACATATACACAGAATACAACTCATACTTGGGTATCTTCAAATCTAACTTTGTTTATCGATAATTTATTCTTTTCAACGACAAACTTGCCGCTAAGGATTTTCTTCTTTGTCAGTAACCATCCCATTCTTAGATTTCTCAATATAGGCACTATAACCTATAATTTATATATTATACAGTCTAACATGACCCATGAGTACATCAGAGTTAAGAACTGGATGTACGTGGATTGGCAACAACGCATGCAATCTAAGTTTGTCGCAGGAGTTGCCGCTTTCATTAAATTTACACATGCACATAATAAGATCGTGTTAGAGAAAATTCTCTGCCCGTGCGATAGATGTGGGAATAAGTTCTGGCAGAAGGTAGAAATCGTAGAGCTCCACATCGTTAAACATGATTTTACTAAACTTTATACAACTTGGCTATATTACGGGAAAGGACAAGAAGAAGACGGTAAGGCGGTAGAAGAAGAAGGAGAAGACGGTAATGCGGAAGAAGAAGAAGAACATGATAATTTCTTTCCAGGAGAAGAAATGGAGGATATGGTAGAGGCTGCCCTAGGTGATAGTATTCCTATCGAAAATGATATTCCTTTCGGCCAAGGACCGCGTGCGGATAAGTATGAAAAGTTCATGAATGATGCTAGAAGATCAATTTATGAGAATGCAAAGTATTCCACCATATCATGGTTCGTCCAACTTTTCCAGATTAAGTGCCTAAATGGATGGAGCAACAAGTCATTCACGATGCTTCTGAAATTCCTGAAAGATTCTATGCCTCCGGAAAATAACATGCCCGACAGGTGATACGAAACCCAGAAGATGATGTCTGATTTGGGTCTGAAGTGTGAGAAGATTCATGCATGTCGTAAAAATTGCATGTTGTACCGGAAAGAGAATTCAGATTCGAAACAATGTCCAACATGCGGAGAGGCCAGGTATAAACCGAAAGAATCTGATTAGAAGCCCAATATACCTGTCAAGATATCACGATACTTTCCCATAACACAGAAGCTGCAGAGGCTATTCAGGTGCAAGAAAACAGCTGATGCAATGATTTGGCATCACCGTGCTGCTCCAAGTGAAGATGGAAAAATGAGTCATCCAAGAGATTCACCGGCGTGGAAGGATTTCGATAGGAGGCATGAAATATTCAGTAGTGATCCTCGCAATGTCAGGCTCGGAATTGCTAGTGATGGATTCTGCCCATTCAACTATATGGCTGGAAGCCACAGCACATGGTTCATTTTAATGATAGTTTATAATCTTTCACCTTGGTTGTCTATAGATCAATTCTACTTTATAATGCCTCTTCTTGTTAATGGACCAAACTCACTGTCACGCCCCGCGTCCCGGTGTACGGATAAGGTGACACGACGAGACCCACTACGCATTTACTCAGAAGAAAACACGCTAAGCGTAAATAAGCAATATGATAAAGTACACAAGAAAAATGACAAGAGATATAATTGAACAACAACTTTTATTTATTAAATATTTCTTTACAATACAACTGAAAATGTAAATAAAAGAATGGAAAGCAATGCCTAAACAATGGCATGAACTGAAAGAAAAGTAAGTACAAGTAAAGCTTAATGGTCGTGCTGCTCAGTGGTCTGCTCCAATTGTTGGATATATGTATGCCCTAGAGGCCATTATGTGATAGTGGATGTATCTATACATGTATATATATTCAGTTTGCATTCTTGCTCGACATGATAGTATGCTATCTGGTTATTCTTTATCTGACATGTTTATTTGATCATGCTTCTATTCATTCATACATGCTGATAAAGCCCTAAGGATATCGGCTTGACTACTCTGATTATGATGGAGATCATACTAGTGGGACATCTGTAGTCTATAAGCATATCCTGGAACGTCCCTAGTCGTAGGTATATCGAGACGGGGCATCGATATACCAGAGTAGACTAGCGTATATGATACTAGACCCATACGATGGGCGATGGATGTTCCCACATTCATCGATGTTTGACATCAAGATCATATACGGGTGCTCAGTGGTGACTGGGTACACTGGACGGACTCACCGAGAACTCCTATATGGAATTATATCTGTCGTCGGATAGCAGTTCTCAGGTGACACTGGTACAGGTTAGTCTGTAGACCCGAGATCGTCATGGAGTCTTGTGTGTTCTCCCACTGCACTTTGATTGCCACCCTACCACGGCACTACTGAGTCGTGCAAACAGGTGGCCGTTGGGTACAGTCCCGAGACACACGAAGACGATGAGCGATAGGAGGGGTTTCGTCTCTCCCGGTATTGGGAGTTGATGCTGTGCTGTGCTCGACTGGTTATAACAGCAAGTCCCTGGCCAGGGCTGCTGAGATTTGCTGATAAGTATTATCAGTAGTTTCTCGATCTGTTATAGACCATTCACCGACACGACTTATTGAGTTATTGGGGTCGACGTGACCATCCCTAGGCTCGATATGCAGCATATCTGACGAAGAGACCGGACTGTACGGTAGTGTTGCCGGATGGCTCGACGGGAGTTATAGCAGGTTCGCTTGTTGTCTTCTGATCGCTCAATACCCGGGTGGCCGTTACGTTTAGCTGACCGCTTGCGGCTTGAGGGTACTTGATATGATCATTACCCTCTGCCGGCGTATTGACGAGTCTTAGAGTCCCACAGAGGAGTTACCCAGTCCAGGCGAAACGTTGTGGTGCGCATATGCGATATGCGCATGCACCCGATTGAAATGTGCGTATATGATACCGAACATTGATCGGGTGAACTGCTTTTGGTGGGGTCATATGAGATATGACCGGATTGATAAATCAAGTGTTGATTTATCATTTAACCATTAGTTTTCTCACTTAAAACCTTTCTAGGGTTTGATGGATGTATGCATGCATGCATGTGTTTCTTTCTTCTTTTCTAGTTTCATGCACATGTAAATGTGCATACATGTACACATACATACATCAAACCACCATGGTTGTTAGCATATGGAAATGGTGGCAATGCAAGACTCACACCATAGATTATTTAATGGATTATTATTTGATTATGGATTTAAAAAGAAAATGAAAAGGAAAGGATAATTATGCTAGTTTCTACATGCTTCTTCTAACCTAACCATGCTCACCTACCACTAAACCATGGTTATCCTTTCCTTTATCATTCTAAACCCAAGTTAAATTAATCATCTATCATTTAATCATGGTTGGAGTCAAGAAGGAATAAATATATATAGTGATATTTATTTCTTTTGAAAGCTTAACCTTATGGTTATCATTTTATCTCTTGAAAAGAAATAGCCACCATTTTCATCCTCCTTCATCTTCTCCTCTCTAGTTTTTTCTAGTGAGTGAAATACAACAAAAGAAAGGTTTTTGAAGTGAGATCCAAAGCCACAACACCATTCTACTCAAGTCTAGCCAACTTGATTAGAGTGTTTACTTCGATTATACAAAGTAGCGAGCTTGGACGGAGATCTCCGCGGTGGATCATCGTGGACACAAGGGGAGTTCAAGAGGACCTCGTTTCAACACCAAAGAGCCTAAGGAGCGAAGCAAAAACGGGAGCTACAAAGGTTGTAGCCTTCAAACCCTAACTTTTGTTAGCTTAAAGTTTAGTTAACCCTAATTTTCTAGGATCGATCCACTTGCTTGTTAGTTTAGCACCTTAAAAATTATAACTTTGGGTCATTTGATGCTTCAAAACACTTCATAGGGTGCTATACTAACCTAACATTGGTATCAGAGCCGACCTAGAACATTAGGCGACGTTTTTACGAAGTGAAAACCCCGATCGGACAAAAATACCGTATTTTTAGGTGCTCTCTGGAAATTTTCTAAAACTTGACATTTTCCAGAATTAAAAATATGTAAAAATCATAGCAGGAAAATATAAGAATTACGGCAGAAAAATAATCCCATGAACAGTAGTTGTAGCCGCGGAAACGCGGCCTAAGCTTGCTTAGGCCGCTGTTCCGCGGCCGTACATATGAATTAGGGGATACTGTTTCTACAGTAATTCTATTTTCTGCATGTATAATTTTTTGGGTATTTTTAAACTGAATAAAGTTTTGAAAAATTCTGGAGATGTTTTTGGATTCATCGATTCGATCGGGACTTTCATTTCGTAGTCTTTCCGGGTAAATTAGAAAGTATTGAAGTGTTTGAACGAGTATCATTTACTCACTATTCACGGGGTTTAAATAATTTGGAAATACGTGCAAGTCTTTTTGCGGTGGTCCCTCTAGAAGACAACAAACCTTAACTCGATTATGTGACCGTCTCGAACTGCCCTTTGAACCCTAGGGTTTGGGGCAGTACGGCGTGCCACATGTGAGGCGTTGGCTTGACCCTTCTACGGCTGGACCGCCGCTACTGTGTCACACTCCGGATTTTTGAACCCTGCTCAAGTGTTGAGCTTTAGTGAATCTTGGGTGCTTGATAGTTCGTTCGAAAACTTTAATACTGTCTGTTTATCTGGAATGTGATACAATATGTGGAATTCATATAATGTAGGCATGAAATACGAAATATGTGATATTTCGCATTTATGATGTCTAAAGGGAATCTGGATTCCAAATATTATAGTTTTACACTTTCTTTTCTGTGACCGTAAGTGTAGTATGTTTGATATCGCCGGTTTCGTTGCTATACATCAACGACAATCGGGGTACGCATACTTACTTACGTTGATGATATGTGATATTATGTGTTGCTGAGATATGATGTGCAGGATTGTCGCGATCGAATAGCCGGGGGGTTTTTGTGAGATGAGAGTTTTATATTTTCATTCATGTAAATTCAAATGTAATGTAATATTCTTTTATTTGGGGCACTTCCAGGTTGCGGTTGTGTCACCAGTGTTGTATATTATTTACTTTTCCGCATTAGGATGGACCCAAGGAGGGGAGCACAGGTGACCGGGTTCTGGGGTTCAGTGGGAGGCCATCTCGAGGAGTCGAGACCGGGTCTCCTAAACTCCAGGATTGGTAGGGTCACTTGCTGCTCTCGTAGGGGTCCAGGGTGTGGGCTTGGCTATTCATCGCGACTGTGGAATCCGTATTTTCTATTCTGGCTAAATACTAAATACGGACGTCCTAGAATATCCCACGTTATATCTATATTTCTGCTGCCTGTGTTCTATGATATCTGAGACGAATGACTTATTATATATATGATATATAGTAGACGTTGCTTATGTTTTACACCCGCGCTAGTCCCGTCCCGGTATGCCGTTAGTTAAGTAACCTAACGGTGCATAACGGAACATTGCGGCGAATGCGGATGGCATAAGCGTACGTGTTATTTTCGTTTCTTTTCTGTGATTGGCTTTAGGACTTAAATGATGGGATTACATTAATGTGATTAATGTAAAGAAAATAAACCTAAAAGATGTTGTAGAATCGGATTTAAAAACTACTCGGCTATTTATGAAAAAGCTACATTTCAAAACTGCGGAGCTTAAGCTACTCCTTTTGAAAACTGTTTGATTCTACAACGATATCAAGTTCAAAGAGTTAAAGATTTTCTTAAAAAAATCATTCGCAACCCTCCGTCATTTTAGGAAGTAGAGTACTTAGTATTCGTGCTACGTTTGTTGACTTTAGTTAAGGCGTAGTGTACGGTAGCTAAGTGATGTCTTCCTACACTGCATATGATGCAGATTAATTAGGACATTCATACGACTTTGTTGATCATAGTTAAGGGTCATATGGGTGGGTCTAATTGATCAAGAAATGACGGGTAGAACTTGACTGGTACTTATGATTTGTTGACCATAGTTAAGGTCATAAGTACTAGGGGTAAAAATTACATCGGGAATTTCAAGTGTTGAAATTTGCAATGAGATTGCATACCTTCCATGTGATGGTTGGATCCCGATCCCACTGTGGGCAATAGTTGCTCCTAGGAGAGTTTTACAGTTTACAATTAGCTAACTCATTAGGTGTCTAGAAAGGTGTTAACGGGGCTCCGCCTCTGGGAAAACGAGGTTTACTCTAATTAGGTCCGTGCGAAAGCACGGGGAACCTCCCTCAAAGTACCGACACTGGCCTGGCTGAACGGTTAGCGAAGTTGTAGACTGTAATTAATCCTGGCTAGTTTTTCTTTTTAAGGTTTGAAAGAAAAACTTGATAAAAAGCAATGGGAAACATCGATTAGACAAGATAATAAACCAATCTAATCTATTCAAGAGCTTTCGCTGAGTGTATTCTTTTCTCTCTCTTAATGGCAGATACCAATGACTGGACTTAAGCTTCTACTAGATAAAAAAAACTGAACGGGACCAACTATAAAGACTGGCTAAGGAATATGAAGATCGCCTTGACTTATGATAAAATATCATATGTCCTCACGGCTTCAGCCCCGCCCGTCCCAGGCCCAAAATCCTCAGTTGCGGACATAGAAGTCCGCAAGACATGGGACGCTGACTGTGCCACGGCCACATGCCTCGCGCTTGCATCGATGGATAACACACATCAAAAGCAGCACGAGGACATGGACATTCACGGGATACTGCTCCATACAAAGGAGTTGTATGGGGAGCAGTCCCGCGTATTACGATACGAAGCATCAAGGAAACTGTTTCACATGCGGATGGCCCCTGGCACACCAGTAGCGGACCATGTTTTGAAGATGATAGCTCTTATAGAAGAGCTTGAGGACCTTGGATGGACAATGGACAATGAGCAATATATAGATATTATTCTGCAGTCCCTCCCCTCCACCTTTGCTCAGTTCATAGTGAACTTCAACATGCATGGCATGGAGAAGGACCTCCCTGAACTCCTTAATATGTTAAGGAGTGCAGAGAGCACTATGAAGTCAGCAAAGACTCCCGTTATGACCATTGGACAGTCTTCTTCTTCTCGCCCAAAAGCTAAGGCCAAGGGAAAGAAAAAGAAGAAACCCACTAATCCTAAGGGCGGAGTCAAAAAGGTGAAGGGAAAGGGAAAGTCCACGGCTGGAGACCCAGGGAAAGGCGAGTGTTTTTATTGCCACAAGACAGGACATTGGAAGCGCAATTGCACGGAGTACCTAAATCTCAAGAAGAAGCATGGTGATGCTTCTGCTTCAGGTGCGTTTGTGACTGAAAACTGTTTTTCTATAAACTCTGCTTCCTGGGTATTGGATACCGGTTCAGGTTCTCACATTTGCAATTCTATGCAGGGGCTGAGAAATAGCAAGGTTTTGAAGACAGGTGACCATACTCTCCGCGTTGGAAATGGTTCCAATGTACATACAGTCGCAGTGGGAGAGTATCACTTGGGGTTGCCATCTGGATGTATTTTGATTTTGAATCCATGTTATTTTGTACCAAGTATGCTATGTAATATAATATCCGTATCTTTGTTGGACAATGAAGGATATAATTTTGTGTTGCAGAACAATGTTATGAACATTCACCTAAATCAAATGTTGGTTGGGTATGGTACGCTTAATAACGGAATATATGTCCTAAATCAACACACAGTTTTCAGTGTACAACACACTAATAAAAGAAAATTTTCAGAATTAAATGAAGCTTTTCTTTGGAACTGTAGACTTGGTCATATTAACGAAACAAGACTAAACAAGTTACATAAAGATGGATATTTAAACTCTTTTGAATATAAATCTTATGCGACTTGCCAGTCTTGTATCAAGGGTAAAATGACCAAAACTCCGTTTACCGGACACGGAGAAAGAGCTACTCAGCTCCTTGGCCTCATACATAGTGATGTATGTGGGCCAATGTCTACACAGGCTAGAGGCGGTTTTTCATACTTCATTACATTCACCAATGATTTCTCAAGATTCGGTCATGTATTTTTATTAAAGCACAAGTCCGAAGCTTTCGAGAAATTCATTGAATATAAACAAGAAGTAGAAAAACAAACCGGCTTGAGTATTAAGATGCTTCGATCAGATCGAGGTGGTGAGTATCTCAGTACAGAATTTGCAAACTTCCTAAAAGAGAATGGGATTCTCTCTCAGCTAACTCCTCCTTACACACCACAGCACAACGGTGTGTCAGAACGACGGAATAGGACCCTATTAGATATGGTCTGATCCATGATGAGTGACGCTGAGTTACCAGTCTCGTTTTGGGGGCATGCATTGGAAACTGCAGCGTTTCTGCTAAACAGGGTTCCAACCAAAGCCGTGTCTACCACGCCATATGAGATATGGAATGGGAAGAGACCATCTCTTAAAAGAATTAAGATTTGGGGTTGCCCGGCCTATGTTAAAAAGCAGAATCCGGACAAACTCGAGACACGGTCAGTCATGTGTAACTTTGTGGGATATCCAAAGAATTCTTATGGGTATCTGTTCTACCACAAAGAGGAACAAAAAGTGTTTGTTTCTCAGTATGCCACATTCTTGGAAAAAGAGTTTTTCATTGATAGAGATGATGGCAAGATGGTAGATCTAGAAGAGGTTCTGGAGACACAAACTACAAATGACGATTTGGTTGAACCGGCTGTTGCAACAGAAACTGAAGAACCTCGGCCACTCCGTAGGTCTGGTAGGACTTCTCGCCCACCGGAGAGGTACTACGGTTTCCTCATTGATGGTGACAGAGAAGACTGTATCATGGAAGATGATGATCCTACCAGTTTTCAGCAAGCTATCACGAGTGGTGACTCTGTGAAGTGGCTGGATGCCATGAGATCCGAAATGGAGTCTATGTACACCAACAAAGTATGGACTTTGGACGTTGTACCCCCTGGGGTAAAACCTGTAGGGTGCAAATGGATCTTTAAAAGAAAGATTGGTGTGGATGGGCAGGTAGAGACCTATAAGGCAAGACTTGTGGCGAAAGGTTTTCGTCAAAGACCAGGTTTGGACTATGACGAAACTTTTTCGCCCGTAGCCATGCTTAAATCTATTCGGATCCTACTTGCTATTGCTGCTCACTACGACTATGAAATCTGGCAGATGGACGTTAAAACAGCATTCCTAAATGGAGATTTAGAAGAATGTGTTTATATGGATCAGCCGGAGGGCTTCATTGACAGTGGGAGCCGCGAGAAAGCATGTAGATTGCTTAAATCCATATATGGGTTAAAGCAGGCATCTCGGAGTTGGAACATCTGTTTCGATGATATTATCAAAGAGTTTGATTTCATCAAAAATCCAGATGAACCTTGTGTTTATAGGAAGGCTGTAGGAAGAGCTGTCACATTCCTCGTATTGTACGTGGATGACATTCTTCTGATAGGAAATGATATTCCTATGCTACAGTCGGTCAAATCATTCTTATCACTAAGGTTCTCCATGAAGGACCTGGGTGATGCCACATACATCCTGGGCATAAGGATCTATAGGGATAGATCCAAAAAGTTATTGGGACTGTCCCAAACCAGGTACATCAACACCATCCTAAAAAGGTTTAGTATGGAAGACTCCAAGCGGGGTGCCTTACCCGCTTGCCATGGAGTCACTCTCTCCAAGGATTCTTGTCCAAAGACCGATGAAGAGAGAGCTCGCATGAGCATTATACCTTATGCTTCGGCAGTAGGATCTATAATGTATGCGATGTTATGTACACGCCCAGATGTAGCTTATGCACTTAGTGTTGTAAGCAGGTATCAATCCAACCCAGGGAAGAACCACTGGACAGCTGTGAAGAACATTCTTAAGTACTTACGAAGGACTAAAGAATTGTTCTTGGTGTATGGTAATAAAGATCTCCAAATGGAGGCCTTTACCGATTCGAGCTTCCAGAGCGATAAGGATGACAGCAAATCTATCTCAGGGTTTGTATTTACCCTCAATGGAGGGGCGGTAAGTTGGAAGAGTTCCAAACAAGATACCGTTGCAGACTCTACGATGGAAGCTGAGTACATTGCTGCAAATGATGCCGCCAAGGAAGCCGTCTGGATGAAAAAGTTCGTCTCGGAGCTAGGAGTAGTTCCAACCATTATTGATCCAATACCTTTGTATTGTGACAATAATGGGGCAATGGCGTTAGCCAAGGAGCCCAGATCCTATCAGCGGTCCAGACACATCCTGAGGCGCTTTCATTTGATCCGGGAGATTGTAGATCACCGCGAGATCGAGATTAAGAGAGTTGACACAAAGAACAACGCCGCGGATCCATTCACCAAGGCCCTCCCTCAGCCGCAGCATGAGCGACTTTTTGAGATGTTGGGTATGAGATACGCCAATAACTGGCCTTAGTGCAAGTGGGAGATTGTTGGATATATGTATGCCCTAGAGGCCATTATGTGATAGTGGATGTATTTATACATGTATATATATTCAGTTTGCATTCTTGCTCGACATGATAGTATGCTATCTGGTTATTCTTTATCTGACATGTTTATTTGATCATGCTTCTATTCATTCATACATGCTGATAAAGCCCTAAGGATATCGGCTTGACTACTCTGATTATGATGGAGATCATACTGGTGGGACATCTGTAGTCTATAAGCATATCCTGGAACGTCCCTAGTCGTAGGTATATCGAGACGGGGCATCGATATACCAGAGTAGACTAGCGTATATGATACTAGACCTATACGATGGGCGATGGATGTTCCCACATTCATCGATGTTTGACATCAAGATCATTTACGGGTGCTCAGTGGTGACTGGGTACACTGGACGGACTCACCGAGAACTCCTATATGGAATTATATCTGTCGTCGGATAGCAGTTCTCAGGTGACACTGGTACAGGTTAGTCTGTAGACCCGAGATCGTCATGGAGTCTTGTGTGTTCTCCCACTGCACTTTGATTGCCACCCTACCACGGCTCTACTGAGTCGTGCAAACAGGTGGCCGTTGGGTACAGTCCCGAGACACACGAAGACGATGAGCGATAGGAGGGGTTTCGTCTCTCCCGGTATTGGGAGTTGATGCTGTGCTGTGCTCGACTGGTTATAACAGCAAGTCCCTGGCCAGGGCTGCTGAGATTTGCTGATAAGTATTATCAGTAGTTTCTCGATCTGTTATAGACCATTCACCGACACGACTTATTGAGTTATTGGGGTCGACGTGACCATCCCTAGGCTCGATATGCAGCATATCTGACGAAGAGACCGGACTGTACGGTAGTGTTGCCGGATGGCTCGACGGGAGTTGTAGCAGGTTCGCTTGTTGTCTTCTGATCGCTCAATACCCGGATGGCCGTTACGTTTAGCTGACCGCTTGCGGCTTGAGGGTACTTGATATGATCATTACCCTCTGCCGGCGTATTGACGAGTCTTAGAGTCCCACAGAGGAGTTACCCAGTCCAGGCGAAACGTTGTGGTGCGCATATGCGATATGCGCATGCACCCGATTGAAATGTGCGTATATGATACCGAACATTGATCGGGTGAACTGCTTTTGGTGGGGTCATATGAGATATGACCGGATTGATAAATCAAGTGTTGATTTATCATTTAACCATTAGTTTTCTCACTTAAAACCTTTCTAGGGTTTGATGGATGTATGCATGCATGCATGTGTTTCTTTCTTCTTTTCTAGTTTCATGCACATGTAAATGTGCATACATGTACACATACATACATCAAACCATCATGGTTGTTAGCATATGGAAATGGTGGCAATGCAAGACTCACACCATAGATTATTTAATGGATTATTATTTGATTATGGATTTAAAAAGAAAATGAAAAGGAAAGGATAATTATGCTAGTTTCTACATGCTTCTTCTAACCTAACCATGCTCACCTACCACTAAACCATGGTTATCCTTTCCTTTATCATTCTAAACCCAAGTTAAATTAATCATCTATCATTTAATCATGGTTGGAGTCAAGAAGGAATAAATATATATAGTGATATTTATTTCTTTTGAAAGCTTAACCTTATGGTTATCATTTTATCTCTTGAAAAGAAATAGCCACCATTTTCATCCTCCTTCATCTTCTCCTCTCTAGTTTTTTCTAGTGAGTGAAATACAACAAAAGAAAGGTTTTTGAAGTGAGATCCAAAGCCACAACACCATTCTACTCAAGTCTAGCCAACTTGATTAGAGTGTTTACTTCGATTATACAAAGTAGCGAGCTTGGACGGAGATCTCCGCGGTGGATCATCGTGGACACAAGGGGAGTTCAAGAGGACCTCGTTTCAACACCAAAGAGCCTAAGGAGCGAAGCAAAAACGGGAGCTACAAAGGTTGTAGCCTTCAAACCCTAACTTTTGTTAGCTTAAAGTTTAGTTAACCCTAATTTTCTAGGATCGATCCACTTGCTTGTTAGTTTAGCACCTTAAAAATTATAACTTTGGGTCATTTGATGCTTCAAAACACTTCATAGGGTGCTATACTAACCTAACACCAATTGCTCCTAGCTGGTCTCGAATTCCTCAGAGTCGGGTCCTCCTGACAACATTCCAAAGAGAGAAGAGAAATAGGAATGTCGTCAGCGAACAATCGCTCGGTAAGTCCCAAAGAGATGCAGAATGAGAATAGACAGGCAAGAGATTATAACTAGTATAAAGTTGATAGTTATGCTAACAAAGTTGTTTGTAGCTTGGTACAGAATATGCCAGTGTATACGAGAGGAGTCCAACTTATACCGTGGACTATAGTAACCCGTAGTACAAGGCTCCATCGATAAAACCACGGAACAACGGCAATGTATGTATAGTTACGTATTTTAATGACCATCTCGTGCTACTTTTAACACATTCTGTGCCAGTCTACCCCTTTAAAACCCCGTAATGTCTTTTATATTGATTGTATTGAAGTAAATTATAGATGTAAGACTTGCTGAAACCATGATATCAGTAATTCATGTAAATGGAAAGGATACAGACGGATGGTCATGTAGACCAGTCAAATGTATATCCATGGTTCGGTCAAATTATGTTGATATTGATTGTAATCTGGTATAAATGGATTCATGTTGAATTGGAGTTGTACTTGAATTGTATTCAAGGATGGATTGATTGTATTCAGATTGTTTTCAGATTAGACTGGGACTCAGATTGAGTCAGACTCTTTAAACAGAATTGAAGTCCTGAATTAGTTTTGATGTTATCGATAATTGCTACACATGGACGGCAGGATTTGTGTCTTTTTCCAAGAAAATTACCGTGTTGATAACACCGTTTTTAGTTTGTCTACCTTAAATAGACAAGCACCCAAATTCTCCGGCTCCCTGAGGCTTGAGGCTCAAGAGAACTGGTCCCGCTTAAATCTATATTTACTAGAGTCCTTATTGTAAATTAATATAACTTGAGGGGGCTTTATGAAAAATAGTTTTGATATATTTTCAAAATACACCTCAAGTATCTAATCATCGTCTTTAGGGTTTTCGTAGATGTAATTTTTAAGAATGATGAGATAGTCTAGTGAATATAAACCTAACTTGAATAGTATATGGTATTTTCATGTAATTTGACTTGTATTGAATATGATGGTATTTTCATGATCTTTTGTGACTCTTTTCTTTTGATTTAGAAAACATGAAATATATATAATATATGTAAAGTAGATATTTTGATAATATTTATATATATATATATATATATATATATATTTATTAAAAATAGAATTTATTTATTAAATAGAAATCATGTTTTTCTTAAAATTGTAAAACAAATTCCATCGAAATCGTATGCTCCATGAGGTAGTCTGCATCTCACCCTACTAGTCTGATGGATGTGCGATAACCCGTACCAACCAAGTCGGATTCCTTAAAATGGGTTGTAAGGACTTAATCGTATGAAATTTAAATAAGACAATTTAAAGAATACAGTTTTGTAATAGTTTAGGATAGTTTATTGTAAACTTGTAATTATCCCACAAACTAAACTTCCAAAAGCCATCGTGTTATATCAAGAATGAGTGTTGTGATGAGGTAGGTCATTACCTCGTGAGGTTTTTAAAGGTAATACAAAGGAATATGATGAAATATGTAGAATGTAAAGTTTGTGGTATTTAATCGTAAAAATGTGATAAAAGTTGCATAACATATTATTTTAAGATGAAACTTGTTCTAAAGTGTTTGGTTATGATTGCTAAATAATATATAAAGAATTGGTAGGTTTGTTATTAAGAAAATTTGGATTTTTAAAGAAAAGAGAATCGGAAATCGGAATAACTCCGCTTCCGACGAGTTTTGAAATGAGGGTGTTTTAGATTAGAATGAGAGGAGGGGAGAGGAGACTTACTGATTTGGAGAAGAGAAAGGAGGTAGAAGGAACTTTTGAAGGCGTCGTGGAGTCGCGTCGTCGCCGCATTTGTCCCGAATCGTCGCCGAAACTTTGACCTTGGCTAACTCCACGTGTACAACTTTGGACTTAGGATTTTAGAAAGTTTTGGCAATGGATTTCAGAATGAGGAGGGCCAAAGTGTAGGGTGGTATTTATAGGATAGAATTAGGTTTTAGGGTGTGAATAAAGAATTAAAAATGAATTAAAATTTGGATTAATGAGGTGAATTAACACTCTCTGTTAATGTGCAGAAAAATCAAACAGAATAGAAGTAGTGGGGTAAGCCAAAGGGTGCTAGGGAAAAAACTTGGGAGCATTTGCAATAGGGGGCCCGGCGGCGCCGGCCCCATACTTGATCTCGCTGGCCAAGGTGAGAGGGTTGGGGTTTGGATTGAAGCCACATGTCCATAGCTGTATAAATACTATTTTGCACATGTTTGATTTTTCAGTGACTACGTGTAGTGCACTTGCAAAATGTTGAGCTTCTAAAAGTTTAAAAGAAAAATCAATAAAAATATTATGTGGCTGAGAGGATTTGAACACATGGGCTATGTCACAGCAGTGCAAGGCTTTACCAATGAGCTACAAGTGTTTTTTTGCTGTTCAAAAGCAATTTAAATTTATAACTTGTGCTCAGGCTAAGGTATTTCTTTCTGTACTTTACAAAAAAAATTGTACAGAAGTTTTAGGGTTGTTACATTCTACCCTCCTTATAAAAATTTCGTCCTCGAAATTTATAAAAGGAAAGTGTAACAGATTCAAGAAAAGTTTGATGACAGTGGTGGAGAAAGAAATACTAGTAGTGCATGAAAAGTAACGAGATGATGCAAGGGTTTGAAAAAATTGAAGGGAATTACCAGTGTTACCTTGGTCGATAGTCTCGGGTTCTACGGTCGCTAATGTGAAAGCCTGACACCGGGATACATTCCTCCTAGCTGGAGGCACATTCCTCTGTCCTTGCGGCATGTTTCTCTGCCCTTGAGGCATGTTCATCGGTGCTTGTTGGAATTAGCATGTGGGCTGTGCCGGAGGTCCACGTGGAGGTGGTGCTGGGAGAGCAAGATGAGGTGCAGGAGCCGGATAGCTGGCCACTGTGGATAAGTGATGTGAGTTGGAACTGGGTTGCGTCTATGAGGATATGTTCCAATTTCATGAGTGGATGTGCCACAAACTAAGCACAGGCCTTTTGCGAGCCTACAGTTCTTCCATAGGTGTCCATCCCTCTTGCAGTAAAAATAAAAATCTGGACTTGGCCGTTATTTGTTACCTCCGGTCTCCTGGGGTCAAAAGTTGGTATTGAAGAGGCTCCTCCTGCCATCTGGGTGGCAGGGCGCTTCACACCGGCAGATTGAGGTCTGCCCTTCTTCTTTACTACTGCCTCATATCGATGGGCAGCTTTCAGAGCTAGGTCATGGGTTGGGAAATCCCATGCAGCTAAGGCAGCTTGGATCTCCGGATCCAACCCTTGCTGAAATCGTCTGGACCTTATCCCAGCAGTCGGAATGAGATGTGCCGCGAACCTGCTCAACATAATGAATTCAGCATCATACCCATCTACCGATTTGCTCCACATAGAGCCTTATTGTAGATGGATAAATTGCTGCTCCATGTCAAATCGGGCAGTCTCTGGAAAGTACTTCGCGTCGAACATGTCGCGAAAAGTTTTCCATTCGATCGGCTGGGCAAGACGCCTTTCTTCCGCCTTCCACCAAACTCTGGCGTTATTTTTGAGTTGCAGCTTCGCAACTCTAACCCAGGCAATCTCTGGCACTTGTGCTACTGCCAGATCGTCTTCGATACTCTGAGCCCATTCTTTAGCTTCCAAGGGGCTCTCTTTCCCAGAAAATTGTTTAGGATG
This sequence comes from Agapanthus africanus, assembly GCA_030015575.1. NCBI lineage: Eukaryota > Viridiplantae > Streptophyta > Magnoliopsida > Asparagales > Amaryllidaceae > Agapanthus > Agapanthus africanus. The sequence continues at coordinate 421,359,935 of JASDDO010000010.1, read as the reverse complement.
CAGTTCCCGGAATCGCTTCACTCCGGGTGCTTCCACTTCTGGACGGCTAAGAAGGATGGCAGTCTGCTGCTGTTGTCCCTCCAGGAGGCTCTTTATTGTCTTGAGCAGTACCGTCTACTCGTTGATCGGAGCTACAACGATAGGCGTAAGTGGAAGAAGTGGTGGTGGTGTGTTGTTGACGTTTGTACTCGTGTTGTTGGGAGAATCCATAACCTTGAAAGAAAAATAGGGTTAGGATAGATTCAAAGAATATGAAATTGTAAGATTCAAGAAATATGAAATGTAAAGAATGTTTTTAGTTGATAATTCTTGTGTTATATTTCTTAGGACTTCATGCAGAATTAACTTGCATGTCCATGCAGAACTGACCTGCATGGGCCACCAACAAAACCTGTCACATCCCGCTTCCCAGTGTACTGTAAGGAGATGCAACGAGACACGCTACGTATTTACTCAGAAGTAAACACGCTAAGCGTAAATAAGCAATATGATAAAGTACACAAGAAAAATGACAAGAGATATAATTGAACATCAACTTTTATTTATTCAAGATTTCTTTACAATACAACTGAAAATGTAAATAAATGAATGAAAAGCAATGCCTAAACAATGGCATGAACTGAAAGAAAAGTAAGTACAAATAAAACCCAATGGTCGTGCTGCTCAGTGGTCTGCTCCAATTGCTCCTGGCTGGTCTTGAACTCCTTAGAGTCAGGTCCTCCTGACAACATTCCAAAGAGAGAAAAGAAATAGGAATATCATTAGCGAACAATCGCTCGGTAAATTCCAAAGAGATGTAGAATGAGAATAGATAGGCAAGAGATTATAACTGGTATAAAGTTGATAGTTATACTAACGCAGTTGTTTGTACCTTGGTACAGAATATACCAGTATATACGAGAGGAGTCCAACTTACACCGTGAAATATGGTAACCCGCAGTACAAGGCACCGTCGATAAAACCACGGAACAACGGAAATGGATGTATAGTTACGCCTTTTAATGACCATCTCGTGCCACTTTTAACATATTCTGTACCAGTTTACCCCTTTAAACCCCCGTAATGTCTTTTATATTGATTGTATTGAAGTAAATTATAGATGTAAGACTTGCCGAAACCATGATATCGGTAATTCATGTAAATAGAAAGGATATAGACAGATAGTCATGTAGACCAGTCAAATGTATATCCATGGTTCGGTCAAATCATGTTGATATTGATTGTATTATGGTATAAATGGATTCATGTTGAATTGGAGTTGTACTTGAATTGTATTCAAGGATGGATTGATTGTATTCGGATTGTTTTCAGATTAGACTAGAACTCAGATTGAGTCAGACTCTTTAAACAGAATTGAAGTTCTGAATTAGTTTTGATTTATCGGTAACTGCTGCACATGAACGGCAGGATTTGTGTCTTTTTCTAAGATAATTACCGTGTTGATAACACCGTTTTTAGTTTGTCTACCTTAAATAGGCAAGCACCCAAATTCTCCGGCTCCATGCGGCTTGAGGCTCAAGAGAACTGGTCCCGCTTAAATCTATATTTACTAGGATCCTTATTGTAAATTAATATAACTTGAAAGGGTTTTATGAAAAATAGTTTTGATATATTTTCAAAATACACCTCAAGTATTTAATCATCGTCTTTAGAGTTTTCATAGATGTAATTTTTAAGAGTGGTGAGATAGTCTAGTGGAAATAAACCTAACTTGAATAGTATATGGTATTTTCATGTAATTTGACTTGTATTGAATATGATGGTGATCTTTTATGACTCTTTTCTTTTCATTTAGAAAACATGGAATATATATAATATATTTAAAGTAGATATTTTGATAATATATATATATATATATATATTTATTAAAAATAGAATTTATTTACTAAATAGAAATCACGTTTTTCTTAAAATTGTAATACAAATTCCATCGAGAACGTATGCTCTGTGAGGAGGTCTGCATCTTGCCCTACGAGTCCGATGGATGTGCGATAACCCGCACCAACCAAGTCATATTCCCTAAAATGGGTTGTAAGGACTTAATCGTATGGAATTTAAATAAGACAATTTAAAGAATACGGTTTTGTAATAGTTTAGGATATTTTATTGTAAACTTGTAATTATCCCACAAACTAAAGTTCCAAAAGCCATCGTGCTATGTCAAGAATGAGTGTTGTGATGAGTTAGGTCATTATCTCGTGAGTTTTTTAAAGGTAATACAAAGGAATATGATGAAATATGTAGAATGTAAAGTTTGTGGTATTTAATCGTAAAAATGTGATAAAAGTTGCATAACATGTTATTTTGAAATGAAACTTATTCTAAAGTGTTTGGTTATGATTGTTAAACAATATATAAAGAATTGGTAGGTTTGTTATTAAGAAAATTTGGGTTTTTAAAGAAAAGAGAATCAGAAATCGAAATAACTCCACTTCCGACGAGTTTTGAAATGAGAGTGTTTTAGATTAGAATGAGAGGAGGGGAGATGGGACTTACTAATTTGGAGAAGAGAGGGGAGATAGAAGGAACTTTTGAAGGCGTCGTGGAGTCGTGTCGTCGTCGGATTTGTCCCGAATCGTCGCCGGAACTTTGACCTTGGCTAACTCCACTTGTACAACTTTTGGACGTAGGATTTTAGAGAGTTTTGGCAATGGATTTCAGAATGAGGAGGGCCAAAGTGTTGGGTGGTATTTATAGGATAGAATTAGGGTTTAGGGTGTGAAAAGAGAATTAAAAATGTATTAAAATTTGGATTGAAGATGTGAATTAACACTCTCTGTTAATGTGCAGTAAAATCAAACAGAATAGGAGTGGTGGGGTAGGCCAAAGGGTGCTAGGGGAAAAAACTTGGGAGCATTTGCAATGAGGGGGACCAACGGCGCCGGCCCCATGCTTGATCTCGCCGGCCAAGATGAGGGCTTTGGGGTCTGGATTGAAGTCACGTGTCCATTACTGTATAAATACTATTTTGCACATGTTTGATTTTTCAGTGACTTTTCATTTTACGTGTAGTGCACATGCAAATTGTTGGACTTCTAAAAGTTTAAAAGAAAAATCAGTAAAAATATTATGTGGCTGAGAAGATTTGAACACAAGGTCTATGTCACAGCAATGCAAGACTTTACCAATGAGCTACAAGTGTTTTCTTGCTGTTCAAAAGCAATTTAAACTTATAACTTGTGCTCAGGCTAAGGTATTCCTTTCTGTACTTTACAAAAAAAATTGTTAAAGAAGTTTTAGGGTTGTTACAGGAAACAATATCAACGTCTATCTCCGACCTCTGATCGATGAGTTAAAATCTTTATTCATTGATAGTGTAGAGAGTTACGATGCAAACACAAATACAACCTTCACACTGCGTGCAGCTTTAATGTGGACAATTAATGACTTTTCTGTGTAAGGAATGCTATCAGGTTGGTCTATACATGGTCACAAAGCATGCCCTTATTGCCATCAATATACAATATCGAAATGATTGAATTTTAGCAGGAAGGTTTGTTATTGCGGTTATCGGCGTTTTCTGCCACTAGACCATCCCTACAGGTTAGACGCTGCTCACTTTAATGGTCATCAGGAGCTTCTTGGGCCTCCAGCCTCATTGTCCGGAGAGGACATGACTGCTCAGTAGGATGGTTACAATAATGTGACCTTCGGGATTGATCCGGCAAAACAGGTCAAACCACCATAGTAGAACAAGTTAAGCATTTTCTACGAGCTTCCGTACTAGTCAACAAATTTAGTGTGTCATTGTCTGGACGTTATGCACATAGAGAAGGGAGTATCCGAGCACGTACTTAACTTGCTTCTTTGTAAATACGGAAATCGAAAGACAACCTCCGTACTCGGATGGATCTTCAGGATTGGGAAATTAGAAGTGAATTGCATCCTAAACCGATAGCGGGTAAACCATGAAAGTTTGTACTTCCCAATGCCGCATATCATATGTTACAACCGGAGAAGAAAAGGTTCCTGCAGATGTTGCATGATTTGAAAGTTCCCATAGGTTTCTCAGGATCATTTAGCGAGAAGATAAAAATTGTGAAAGGCAAGATCGATGGGCGCTGAAAAGTCATGATCACCATGTTATTATGGAGCACCTTCTCCCATTAGCCCTCAGGACTTCCCTTTCCGAATCGGTTGGTCTAATAATCAATGACCTTTGTTGCTTTTTGAGAGAATTATGCGCTAAAGCCATGGATGTTGTAATGCAGGAGAATCTAGAAAATTCTATATCATTAATACTTTGCAAGCATGAGCATATTTTCCTCCCTTCATTCTTCGATATCATAATACACCTGACGGTTCATCTTGCAACCGAGGCTAAATTAGCCGGACCGGTACAATATCGATGGATGTATCCCGTCGAAAGGTACGTGAAATTTTTCGTTTTACGCAATTTGTAAAATTATTGTTGTCCTATATTCCCGTATTTATTTATTTAACATATTTTTCTTTAGGTACCTCTATACTCTAAAAAGGTATATACGCAATAGAAATCGACCAGAAAGTTCTATCATGCAAGGTTATCTTCTAGATTAAATAACCACATTTTGTTCCCGCTATCTGGACGAGAACATTAAGACGAAACTTAACCGGTCTCGGAGAATTCAGGACGGGCCATATCGTAAAGCGTCCTATAAGAGAGTAGACACTATATTTATCAACAAGATATATCAGTTTATCTTCCTCAATAGCGTATGTCTTGAAGAAATTAGAGAGTAAGTTTTTTTTGGATTAATTGTTATATTTGTGTTTGTGTGTGTATGAAATAATATAATATTAATGTCATAATTTATTGTTGAGAACAGAATTTATATTAATGAGGTACGTGAGGGGCATCCTGATTGGAATGATGAACGATTGGAAAATTATCATCAGGATAATTTTTGTGATTGGGTTGCAGATCATGTAAGTTGTTCGAATAACATGTTATTGCTATTAGTCTTAATCTAAACTTATATCGTTATGTATTTATTGTAAAATTTATTTTGTCAGATCCACGATCCGAACGTGTTTGCATCATTAGAGAGATATTCAAGATATTTAGCTCAGTTTCCTAGTATGGAGGTTGCATATTATAAAGGATTCGATGTCCTTGAATACAAATTTGAAATTAAGAACATAGAAACACCTCGAACCACTCAGAATAGTGGGATTGCGACGGTAGAATCGGATGGTGTGATTTATTATGGATACTTAAATTGCATACTTGGCATCCAATACCCCGGACGATCAGAACCGTTTTATATATTTCAGTGTACTTGGCACGATACACGAACCGATACAGATAAGTAGAGAAACAATTTCGGGACTTGGAAAGATGAACATGGATTGACTAGTGTAAACACACTTCGATTTTACGGTTATGACGATCCATTTATCTTTCCGAACCAAGCGTTCCAAGTATACTACTCACAGTGCTTGAAGTATCCGGGATGGAGTGTCGTATGCCGTTGGAAACCCAGAGATGTTTATGATGTCCCAGAATTCGAGGATCGTATGGAGGACAGCGATGAGGATAAAGAGGAGAGAAGACCGAGAGTGCTCCGACCGTCTGTTTCAAAAGACGGGTTGTCTTCGGCTGATCATGAAGTTACGTGGTTTAGAAATGATATCGATGATGAAATCCAAGTAGATATGTCTAATGCGTTCACGAAACGAAAAAGGTTATCAGTAATGTTATATTATTACTTCACATTTCTACGACCTATACATATATTGCATGCACATGTAATGATTATACCATTATCTAGGTTTGATGACGTCGACCGGAGCAGCGAGGGGAGGCAGGAGCACCAACCGCGGCAGCGGTAGAGGCAGAGGAAGAGTGGTTCTGCCGTCCGGAGAGCTGCGTAGGGAGCTTCATAGGGCCGGTCTTGCACCCCGATCGGTATCCCCTCGGATGACTCCTTCCATGTGGATTTTGACACACCTCCAGGTATATTGCACACATATTCATTTTGAATGTAATATTATAGATATACATGCATATTTATTTCAAAATTACTTATATAGTCAATTTTTAATTATCTAGCTGTTGGTGGTGCGTCCACATCAGAGGTAGAGGCCACCACCGCACCTGCTAGTATGTTTATATATCCTATAGTGCATGCATATTGATTTAGAATGTTATATCATAAATATACACACATTTTTTTGCTCTTACTTAGATAATCATTTTTTGATTGTCTAGCTAAAGGCGGTGCCTCCACATCTCGGGCAGAGACCACCACCGCACCTGTGGATTTGTTTATATATCTTATATTGCATGCATATTGATTTAGAATGTTATATTATTGATATACACATTCTTTTTTCAATTACTCATATAATCTATTTTTAATTGTCTAATTATATATGGTGCATCCACATCTGGCGCAGAGGCCACTCCCGCCACTTCCGTACCCTCCGTTCAGTCTGTAGGTTAGTATGAATAAATATAAAATATTTATTAATTTTACATATCCTCTAAGAATAAACATGAACTCCATGTAATTTTATCGTAAATGTTTATTTTCTAGTTGGAGTGGACGCGTCCACGTCCGGGTCACTGGCAGTTCCTCACCGGAGAAACTATCATTCCGCTCGTGCTGTTGCCCGGGTCTAGGCTCGTGCTGCTGTCAATTTTCGTTAATTCTTGATTTCTTAATACCATTTTTTTTTAATATTGCTTGTCTTGATATTTCTTGTAAATGCAGAGCTGCCCCATCCTGAAAGGGGGACTCGAGGGCCGAATCAGTCCCGCAGGCTGAGGCCCGACAGAGCTAGGGGGAGGCACCATTCCCCCTTTTCTTTACCTCCGATTATCGCTATACCGGCGATTATGCCGAGAGGTTCGACCGGTATATGGGGATGAGAGCCGCATCCTAAAGAAGTATCCACTTCACGTTGAGTGGGGCGATCAGCACCGACGCTCATTTGCCCTCTTCTGGGATCAGGCTCGGGTATTAATATATATTTTCATTTGACTTATCCAATATATTTATTATTATTTAACACTTGCAATTTAAATACATTATTTTTTTATATTTGCAGTTGGATTACGACTTTTAGTCTATACCTGGCCCTGATCACCCTGAGAGAGTGCTCGATCTTCACGCTCTGTACCAGGGCTTGATGAAGAACATGCAATCAAAGGTCTGATACAATAGGAACGAGCTGAAGATCGACTGCTATTCCTTGTGGTTGGCGACCCCCAAGGCAGAGAGAGCGGCTCTCCTATATACTCCGGCCTTTGCGAGAGTCGACGTAGATACATGGCCTCTCTTGTGCCAATATTTCGACTCTCAGTGCAAATAGCTTTGTAATTTAAATTTAATTCATTGTTTAGTATATAATTTATTTTTTTTGTGTTGCTTAATTAGAAAACTAAATCTGAATGTGTTTTACAGAAACGGGCCGATCAAAATAAGGAGAATAGGAAGTCGGTGAAGAGGGGTCGCCCCACTTATACAGGAGGCTCGAGTAACATTACTCGTGCCATGGAAGTATCGATAAATTACAATAGATCTATTTTGATATAATGTAATATTAAGAGTTATTTTATAATATATATAAATTTTTGGAGAATTGCAGAGAGCTCACACCCTGGATCAGGGTGGTACACCGAGCATGCTGACCACGTATTTTGCAGTCCACGGCACCTCGATACATCCCGCCATGGGCAAACTTTGATTCCCCGACACCGCTACCTAGGAGTATTGCGTAAGTGTTAATATTTATTCTAACAGGTTTGAAATTTTTGTTTTGAAAATTTTAAATTTAAATGATATACTTATATTTTAATAGTTAATATGGGTGTAGGAGTGGGTGGTGGAGCAGGCGGAGGCATCGGGGATCGATTTTACTAGACAGGCCGATCCGATACTACTAACCCCAGTCCTAGACGCCGCACACAGAGGGCACCACGGAGGTTGAGAGAGAGGCTGGGGACTTGGTCCTAGCAGGGTCCATATGAGGTTGGACTCCACTCCGGCGGTTATTTCCCCTTCCCACCGTGAGCGACGTCTAGAGCATGATGTTGCCATCTTGAAGACCACCGTCAAGGAGTTGAAGGAGATGTTAATACGTATACTACTTAATAGTAAAATATTATATCACATTATAGATAGTAACATATGCAATATTAGTAGCCTGAGCTTATTTGGTTGTAGACTTAGCTTTGATTAATCATACTTACATAAAACTATCTAATTAAAATAAACTACGGTTTTGCAAACTAGATACCCAAACGAGGTCTAAGTCTCTAAGTATTCTTAGATTGGGGTTTCGCAATAACCTGATAATAATACAAATTTCACTAAAATCTAATACACTGTTCTTACTCGTTTATTACACACAAAATTTAACAGACGCGACAGGCTATTTCGGTTGCAGTTCCACATGCATCTCCTTCGGCTGCGGCTCTGCAAGACACTACCTCGGCTGCGGTTGCGCAGACCACTCCTGCAGTTCCACAGCCCATTCAGACTCCCGCACAGTCCGCTCCTTTATTAGACGAGTTTTTGACGACTCAGGACTGCACCGAGGAGCGTTTATCAGAGGTGAAGGAGCTGGCCCGAGCTAGGGTAGCTTTTTTTATATTTTGATGATGTATGTACTTATATGATACATGTTGCATATATTTTGGACAATATTGGTGTTGTTTGCTTGTTCACAATGATTTAGATTGATATCGTATTCTTTTTGTTTATTTCTTTTATATATAATGCGTGAGATGTTGATTATGAATATTTCCGTATTCGGTTATATGATGTATATATTATTGTGCACAGGGCGAGGAAAAAACAGGAAGTCCTTTTTTATAAAAAAAAAACCTGATATTTTGTCCCTACGGATTAATCCGTAGGGCCATCTATTGTACCTACGGATTAATCCGTAGGTGCAAGGTTTGTCTCTACACAGTTAGCCATAGGGACAAAATATTAGGAAACCTGATATTTTGTCTCTATGGACTCAGTAACAGGGGTAAAACTTGCCCTACGGATTACTTGGCCATACAGATTAATCCGTAGGGGTATATATCTGGACTTACTGTTCAGTTGATAAAACTGCACATTTGTTATTACATTTTTCCTACTATTTCCATATTAAAAAAGGTCTTTATTATAATATATCATACATATGAGGGTTTATCTATAAAAATAATATTTTTCATGTGATTGATATATTATAATTAGCATTTGGTAGGAAAATGTATGCAATAAAATATCATTGACCAAATCCTATGAGAACAAAGTCTACTAAATATCATTTGAGTTGTTGTGCAGAATTTTTCCAAGACTAAAATCAAGGAAATCAAGTTGTTAAAGAAAACCTGCCTAATTAAGAAAGAAAAACTTGAAAATCAAGTCTGGCAGTAACTACGAGAATATTTCAAAGATCCAAAGATTCCAGAGAACTCCACATGCCAAGTAGAGATAAACTGCTGAAAGAAAATCAAAGGCCGAGATTAAATGGTCGTGGATCCGCGGTCATACCCCCGTTGGGCCGCGGATCCGCGACAATTTTAGGGAGTTAGGGGCTGCGCTTTTCTGGGGAAAATCTTTGTTGTTTTCTTCCTAATTTAGAAGCTTGGGTTCTGGTTTTGGGACTATAAATATGGACCGAGAGCCTTTTGGAAAAATTATCAAGTCGACGAGATCACGAAGTGCAAAACGGTTCATGCATCCAGGCTGATCATCAACTGTTCGTCTATCTCCTTAGAAGAGATCGAGAAGCAACTAGAAATTGTAATCATTTTCTAAGGAATCAAAGTGTAATGAATATTGTTGATTAATAAAGGTAGCTTTTTTTTTCTTATTCTATTTGTTCGTAGTTTAATTATGCAATTTCTCTCCATCTCTTTTTCTCCCAACATGCGCGAGTAATTCTCCGCTTGTTAGGGTTCGTAGGATTAGGGTAGGCTAATGGATGATGAACATCCCTAAACTCTTTTTAAGTCTTATAAAGTTTATAAACTTTATCAAAACAATCATTAACATCCTAATCGGGCGTGCTAACAATTCATTGTTAGTCCCGACCGCGATTAGAGATTAGATTAATGATTGTTTTGGTAAAGGCTAGATATGAACGGAGTTCCGTGTCGAGATAAGGGTTAAGAGTGGGATTCATTTTCCCTTCAGAAACCCTAATCTACATGCATCACTGTCATTCTAGTTTTAAATCTATTAAAGGATAAAAAGGGTAATTTTTAATTAATCATCCATAACTACTAAATCCTAACGAACCCTACAAGCCCCTTCTTATATTAACTACATCCATAAATAATCTAGATCTATATTTTGCATCAGTGCTTAACGTAGATCTAGAAACCATTCTACAATATTCTTTATCCCTCCTCTCTTTTTCAACACATCTAAAGTAAGTGTAAAACATTCAACTTTTCCCAGAGGACGACCCGTACTCATCTCGGTCTAGCTACACGCGACACCGTTATTGATTGCGGTTAAACTACAAACACACTTTTTCGTACCAATCAAATGGCGCCGTTGCCGGGGATACGTGCGTAATTTTTTATTCTTACTATTTGTGTTGAATTCTTATACGATCTATATCATAATTAAAACAAAACTGCAAATTGCATATTTAACGATTTGTGCATGAATTTTTGCAAGGAGATCTGGAGTCAAAGACTTGAGGCAACAGGAAATAGAGACATTCTTAGAGATCCAGAGGAGCATAGAAGGGAACAGAGAAAATTTCATCAATAGATCTTTCCTTCGTGCGGCGGATCCACAGCAAAGGAGGCATATCCGCGGCGGAAGCGCGGCGGGCTAGGAGATCTAGGGTTCCAAACTTCTCTGGTATCTTTATCAACTCTTTCTCTCTCCTCTAAAATCCAATAAAATCTATTTTCTGCAGGATTCTTTGCAAAATAGCGCCGCTAAAAAAATCTTTTTGCAAAAGTTTTGTGATTGGTTTTGTTTTGCATATTTTAATACGGACTTTAAGGGGCAAAGACCAAATCCAGATTAGGTGGGGATTTCATCACCCTTCCTAATAACCCCAAATCACAAACCGAGCATCTGCATCAACCCTACATTAATTTAAAAAATATCTAGACCAGACTCTAAGGACTGTCGCGCTCATTAAGGACAGAGGAAGATCGTGGGTAATCTATCGCTTATCCGCATTACTTTTGTGGTGCCTAGGCAAGTGTGTCTAAGGCAAGTGGTTTACTTAATTAGGCCCGCTATTTTCGGTGATTCGTATAGCGGATACCTCCCACTTACCTGGCCACAAGAGTCGTAAAGAGGTGGTAGAGGATTGATCCTACGGCTTGTCCTTTGGAAGTCTAGAAGCGGTCTAGAGACTGGACCTAGGTAACCTTAGTTCTAGGGTTGCTTATGCATTTTAGAGTGATTTGTCTTGAGTCCCACTTTTTTCAAAACATACCAATTTTAAATCACACACACGCTGCCACTTGCATTAAACCCGCTTAGTGCATGCATGGCTGGACACAGGATTCTAGTGCCCGTCTTGTCCGCGTTCCTGCTATCGACGCCGAAGTCGGTACTTCTTCATCTTCTTTTCCCCCACCACACACCACGACCGAGATGGACGGTACTCCATCAGATTATAACACCACGCTGCCACTGCCCGTAGGTGCGCAGAATCCACCGCGCATCTCTCTCCAAGAGAGATGCTATCCTATCCGTGGCCCCCTTCTTACTTGTCTATCCATTCCACCAGCTAACGGGGATAATTTCGAAATTAAACCCCACTACATCAATCTGCTGCCCAAATTTCACGGGCTTGAGTCGGAGGACGCGTACGTTTTCATCACCAAATTTGAAAACGTATGCGTAATGATGGGTACTTCACAATTGACTGTGGATGCTATGTGCTTGCGTCTTCTTCCATTCACACTGTGCGACTTGGCAGAAAAATGGCTTTATAATACTGCCGCACACTCTATCACTAATTGGGATGAATTTGTAATAGCATTTCTTAAGAAGTTTTACCCAAACCATAAGACTGCCCGTGTTAGGAGCGAGATCAACCAGTTCACCCAGCTTCCCAATGAACCATTTTGGAAGTGCTTTGAACGTTTCAAAGATCTGCTTGTCCAATGTCCTCATCATGGAATCAATAGATGGGATTTATGCCGAATTATATATGAGGGCATTAATCTAGCGACAAAGCAGATGCGTGAAACAAATTGTCAATGCAATTTCATGTCTAAAGATGACGGTGAAGCTTGGAAATATCTGAAAGACCTTACTGAACACACTTTGCAGTGGGAAAGCATAAGACCACCTTCTTCTAAGGGCAGTATTCATCAGCTCGATGTTTCCATCGCAGTAAAAACCGAAATGGCAGTGATACAGAAGAAACTCGATGCTATTGAGAACAAGTTCTCATCATTCTCCCTAAATCAGGTCACGCTTCCCAATACCGTCTGTGGTTACTGTTCAGATCCTTCACACTTAACGGAAGAATGTCTTATGAATGCATCGTTTCAAACTAATGCTGCTTTTCAGCAGCGACCTAGAAATGATCCTTATTCTTCCACATACAATAAAGGATGAAGGAATCATCCTAACTTTGCTTGGAACCAAAACCAACAAAGCAATTATCAAAGACCTCCTCCACAGCAACCACAACCACAGAATCAGCCCCCCTTTCAGTCACAAAATTTCCAAAATCCGGCCAACACTTCTACACCACAAGTGGCCGGTACTGACAACTCTTCACTCGCACAAACTTTGGATATGTTCATGAAACATTGCATGCAATTTTCGGCTGAGATGAAGTCTTCTATTGATACCATAAAGAAAGACTCCACTTCCCATGGTGAGAGTATTAAATCAATAGAAAACCAACTCGCACAGTTAAATGCCGCAATGAGTACGAGAGAGAAAGGGAAACTCCCATCTCAACCCCTACCGAATCCTGGCCATTCACAAAATCATAATGTGAATGCCATTACTATGTTGAGATCGGGGAGAGTGCTGAATAACCGAGTGGGTGAGCAATTTGATGTTAGTGACACCATTGATACCCCAGCTTCTTCTTCTTCTTTCCCTAATTCGTCTAGTCTCCCACCTTCATCCAAGCCTATTCTCCGTTTTCCCCAAGGCTCAAATATTTCGCCAAATCTATCTAAGTCGATTCCCACTCTAATTTTGGGATCGAATCCGTCCCCACAGTCTTCTCCATGAATGTTGGACCCAAAACTTATTGATCGAGCTCCATTTCCAAACAGATTAAGGGCCAACAGACCTAACCCGCAAATAGAAAAGATTGTGGAAATGTTTAAGCAAGTTAGCGTGAATATTCCTCTCCTAGATGCTATTCAACAAATCCCATCTTATGCAAGAATCCTTAAAGACTTGTGCACTAGGAAGAGAAAAACTCAAGTGCCTAAGAATGTTTTCATGACGAGTAATGTTAGCACAGCTTTTACCCAACAAATACCAAAGAAACGTAAGGACCCCGGCTATCCTATAATCTCTATTTCTATTGGGGGTAAAAATATTAATCGTGCTTTACTCGATCTTGGCGCTAGCGTTAACTTGCTTCCTTATTCAGTTTACGAGCAGTTAGGAATTGGAGAGTTAAAACCCGCCCATCGTACTCTCCAGATGGCTGACCGATCGATCACCAAACCTCGGGGCGAACTAGAGGATGTATTAATTAAAGTCGGGGAATTCATATTTCCCGTGGACTTTATTGTTTTAGATACACAACCTGTGGCAAACCCACGCAATCAAATTCCGGTGATACTTGGTCGACCCTTCCTAGCAACTTCTAACGCTGTAATTAATTATCGTAACGGTTCTATGAACTTATCTTTCGGGAAAATGACAATTGAGCTTAATATTTACAAGCTAGGAAGTCAGCCATCAGAACCTTCTGCTCATTTGCTGGATGTTTGTTCCATCCACGAGATAGCTCCTAAAAACTGCATGGATGAGGAACTCTGCTTTGATGTTCTCGACAACACTAATGAAATATCGTTTGATCTTGCACCACTTCATAGTGAGGATATGTTCAATGAGTCCGTCCTTGAGATTGAACCCGTTGACTCGTTGCAAAAGTCAGCAGCACTTTCCGAGTCAATATCTTATGCAAGTTTTAAACCTCTTAGGGAGTCCTAATATCATTCCCTTACCTCACCTTCTATTATCTCTCCGCCAATTCTTAATCTCAAACCGCTATCTTCTCATCTTAAATATGCATATTTAGGAGAGAATGAGACTTTGCCAGTGATTATATCCGCTTCTCTAGCCTTAGAGCAAGAGAACGCACTTTTGGCAGTGTTGAGATCGAATCGGCAAGCATTTGGTTGGACAATGGCCGACATCAAAGGGATTAGTCCCTTAATTGTTGAACATCACATACATCTGATGGATGAAGCCAAACCAACCCGAGACCCACAAAGACGGTTAAATCCCGTTATGAAGGAGGCGGTAAAGAAAGAAATCGTCAAGTGCCTTGATAGTGGAATAATTTACCCCATATCTGATAGCCAATGGGTAAGTCCAATTCATGTGGTCCCTAAAAAGTCTGGCATCACGGTCATCACTAATGAGGCTAATGAGTTAATCTAAATACGCACCCAAACTGGGTGGCGCGTATGTATTGATTACAGGAAACTCAATGCCGCAGTGAGGAAAGATCACTTCCCTCTACCTTTCATTGACCAGATGTTAGAATGATTAGCTGGACACGAATACTACTGTTTCTTGGACGGATACTCTGGCTATAACCAGGTCCCCATCGCCGAAAAGAATCAAGATAAAACCACTTTTACTTGTCCTTTTGGAACTTTTGCTTATAGACGCATGCCCTTTGGGTTATGCAACGCTCCCACTACATTTCGGCGGTGCATGATGGGGATATTTTCAGATATGGTGGGAAATTTTCTGGAAATTTTTATGGACGATTTCTCCATTTTTGGGGACTCCTTTGAGGACTGCCTTCATAATCTTGACGCGGTTCATACCCGCTGTAAGGATAAGAACTTGACTTTGAATTGGGAAAAATGCCATTTTATGGTCCAAGAAGGTATTGTACTTGGACATATAATTTCACGAAAAGGCATTGAGGTTGACAGAGCTAAAATAGATGTCATTCATAACCTCCCTCGTCCCAATTGCGTCAAAGATATACGATCCTTCCTTGGTCATGCAGGATTTTATAGGAGATTTATTAAGGACTTTAGCAAAATTGCTAGACCCTTAACCCTTCTATTGGACAAGGACACTACTTTTCACTTCGATTCGGATTGTGAGGCTGCTTTTGAATCGCTTAAAGAATCACTCACTACAGCCCCCATTCTGTCATCTCCGGATTGGAACCACTCGTTCGAGCTTATGTGTGATGCATCAGATTTTGCTATTGGTGCTGTCTTAGAACAGCACATTGATAAGATGCCACATGTTATTTACTATGCAAGTAGGACCTTGAATGATGCACAAATAAATTACACAACTACCGAGAAAGAACTCTTGGCAGTTGTATTTGCATTAGACAAATTCAGGCCCTACTTGATTGGCTCGCCAATTGTGGTTTACACAGATCAATCCGCCCTACGACATCTTTTATCAAAGAAGGATGTGAAGGCCAGGCTAATACGTTGGATGATATTGTTACAAGAATTTGATCTTGTCATCCGAGACAAGAGTGGATGTGATAACGTTGTAGCCGACCTTATTTCACGCATCACTTCTTCACCAACTTTGACCGTGCTAATAAATGACTCATTTCCTGACGAACAGCTCTTGACTGTATCCTACGAATCTTAGTTCGTGGATATCGTGAACTATCTTGCAACGGGACTTATTTCTAGTGATTGGTCGAAACAAGACAAACTTCGATTTCTATCCCAAATAAAATATTTTTACTGGGATGAACCCTATCTATTTAAGTATTGTTCCGATCAAATCATTCGCAGGTGTGTCCCTAACGATGAATTCAAGAGCGTGTTATCATTTTGTCATGATCAGGCATGCGGCGGTCATTTTGGTCCTCGAAAAACGGCGGAGAAATTTTTGCAATGTGGCTTTTATTGGCCAACATTATTTAAAGATGCATATGAACATTGCAAAACTTGTCCGCGATGTCAGCATTTGGGTCGGATTTCACGAAGAAACGAGATGCCGCTCCAACCTATATTGGTTGTAGAAATATTTGATATTTGGGGTATTGATTTTATGGGCCCTTTTCCCTACTCCTTTGAGAATCTATATATCTTGTTAGCGGTTGATTATGTCTCGAAATGGGTGGAAGCTATACCGTGTCGCACTAATGACAACAAAGTTGTCATTAAGTTCTTTAAAGAAAATATCTTTTCGCGATTCGGACACCCTCGCGCTATAATTAGCAACAACGGGACATATTTCTGCAATCGGTCTTTCGAGGCCTTGATGCAGAAATATTCAATCACTCACAAGCTTTCTACGCCCTATCATCCCCAAACAAGCGGGCAGGCTGAGATCTCAAATAGACAGAATATTGGAGAAGACGGTTTCGAAAAACCGTAAAGATTGGTCAACCAAATTGACGGATGCTCTTTGGGCATTTCACACCGCTTATAAGACCGATCTTGGTATGTCTCCATACCGCCTTGTGTTTGAGAAGGCATGCCACCTTCCTGTCGAGATCGAACATAAAGCAATGTGGGCTATTAAAGAGCTTAATTTTGATCTTGATCATGCAGGCAGCTATCGGAAGCTGCAGTTGAATGAGCTAAGCGAACTCCGCGATGAAGCTTACGATAATGCGGTGATAGTAAAGAACATGACTAAAGTGTTCCACTATAAAAATCTTTTTAGAAAAACCTTCACATCGGGGCAACAAGTCCTTCTTTACGATTCCCGTCTCCATCTTCATCCGGGTAAGCTTAAATCTCGTTGGAAAGGACCTTTTGTGGTGCGGTATGTATACCCGCACGGGGCAGTTGAAGTTGAAAATTTGAAAAACGGTTCAATTTTTAAAGTAAATGGGCATAGATTAAAACCGTATTTTTCTGCTGACCCCGCGGAGGAGCTCCTGGTTTTACAGGAGCCGCTTTATGAAAACTAAATTTTCTCCGCCTCACCTCCATGTTTTTGTAATATTTTCTCATTTTAAAAATGGAGGTGAGTAAAAATGAATTTATTTGAATATCTGTGCGTGCCAAAGAACAAGTTTGGGGGTAGTTCTCATTTAACTATTATTTTACCCCTTGTATCTCTCCCCTAGTATACAGGTCCATGCTCTAAAAAAGGCTATATCAGTGAGGACACTGCTGAAAACAGGTTTGGGGGGAGGTTTGTATTCACTGAATTATCTTTGACACTGGGCATTCAAATTTTTTTTTTATAACAAAAGATTAGAAAGTGAAAAATTACATCCAAAAGATAGGAATAGTTTAAGAAAACCAAGAAAATTAGAAGTTTTCTTAAACGAACTAGTAATAAGTAGTAATGAGCTGTTGTCCCAAGGGTTAGTAAGATGAAGGAAGTCACTAATCTGAGGATAAAAATAAGTCTGAAAAATAGTTTCTATTCTGAAAGCCAAATATTTGAATGTTAATACCCTACTATATGCACTTACACACGTCTTGAAACTCGGGATAGTAGAGGATACCTTAAAATGCTCTTGTCTAAAAGCCAAAGTATGAAGGAAATAAAAAAATGAAGAAAATATAAAAATGGTGAAATGAAAAAAATGAATACTGGTTTTGTTATCGCCAAGGCAGCAATAAAAAAAATATAGCGAGGGTGCTTCATCACCTAGTGCCTTAGACCAACTGGTTTGGGAGTCACTGCTAAGCCTTAGGTGGTG
Organism: Agapanthus africanus; assembly: GCA_030015575.1. Classification (NCBI taxonomy): domain Eukaryota; kingdom Viridiplantae; phylum Streptophyta; class Magnoliopsida; order Asparagales; family Amaryllidaceae; genus Agapanthus; species Agapanthus africanus. Next base: position 421,342,157 of record JASDDO010000010.1, on the reverse strand, counting down.
CAAGACGAGGAAAATACTATCACCAAATCAGCAAGCACATAAGTAATCGTTCGGTCAGTACCTCAAGAAGTATTAACGGTCGCATGAAAATATGTGAGCAAAAATATTCATCAAATTAAAAAGTACTACGGCAGATGGACAAGAGTATGATAGCTTGAATTGAATTCTCCGAGTGTAGTGATGTCTATTACACACACGTAGGGTTATATGATCGATATTTGGATGAAAGGTAGGAATGAAGAATAAAGAAGATATTTTATTGAGGGATGATGTGATTTCTAACATCTTTTCATGACTATTAAGATAGGACTCATGACAACTGAAAAGCTAGTATAGTTGGAAACTCTAAATTTTCAAAGTATTTCTTTTATGGTTCTTATCTTTATATGTAACTTTCACCATCTCTTTTTTATTATAAGGATTTTGTGGGTGTAATCCGCTGAAAACCCTCAGGAGACAACACTCCTCCTACTAGGGACACCTAGAGGTTTAACGGCTTGTTGCACGTGCTCAGTGCAATTGTGTTTGCCTACGAAAGTGTGCTTAGTTTTCTCCTTTCTTTTTCTCCTTCTCTTGAATAAACTAGTTTGCTCGGGACGATCAAAGATAAGTTTGGGGGTATTTGTTCAGTTGATAAAACTGCACATTTGTTATTACATTTTTCCTACTATTTCCATATTAAAAAATGTCTTTATTATGATATATCATGCATATGAGGGTTTATCTGTAAAAATAATATTTTCCATGTGATTGATATATTATAATTAGCATTTGGTAGGAAAATGTATGCAATAAAATATCATTGACCAAATCCTATGAGAACAAAGTCTACTAAATATCATTTGAGTTGTTGTGCAGAATTTTTCCAAGACTAAAATCAAGAAAATCAAGTTGTTAAAGAAAACTTGCCTAATTAAGAAAGCAAAACTTGGAAATCAAGTCTGGCAGCAACTACGAGAATATTTCAAAGATCCAAAGATTCCAGAGAACTCCACGTGCCAAGTAGAGAGAAACTGCTGAAAGAAAAAAGTGGGACTCAAGACAAATCACTCTAAAATGCACAAGCAACCCTAGAACTAAGGTTACCTAGATCCAGTCTCTAGACCGCTCCTAGACTTCCAAAGGATAAGCCATAGGATCAATCCTCTACCATATCTTTACTATTCTTTTGGCCAGGTAAGTGCCAGGTAAGTGGGAGGTCTCCGCTATACGAATCACTGAAAATAGCGGGCCTAATTAAGTAAACCACTTGCCTTAGACACACTTGCCTAGGCACCACAAAAGTAATACGGATAAGCGATAGATTACCCACGACTTTCCTCTGTCCTTAATGAGCGCGACAGTCCTTAGAGTCTGGTCTATATATTTTTTAAATTAATGTAGGGTTGATGCAGATGCTCGGTTTGTGATTTGTGGAGCTTAGGAAAGGTGATGAAATCCCCACCTAATCTGGATTTGGTCTTTTCCCCTTAAAGTCCGTATTAAAATATGCAAAACAAAACCAATCACAAAACTTTTGCAAAAAGATTATTTTAGCGGTGCTATTTTGCAAAGAATTCTGCAGAAAATAGATTTTATTGGATTTTAGAGGAGAGAGAAAGAGTTGAGAAAGATACCAGAGAAGTTTGGAACCCTAGATCTCCTAGCCCACCGCGCTTCCGCCGAGGATATGCCTCCTTTGCCTCGGATCCGCCGCAGGAAGGAAAGATCTGTTGATGAAATTTTCTCTGTTCCCTTCTGTGCTCCTCTGGATCTCTAAGAATGTCTCTGTTTCCCTTTTCCTCAAGTCTTTGACTCCAGATCTTCTTGCAAAAATTCACGTACAAATCGTTAAATATGTAATTTGCAGTTTTGTTTTAATTATGATATAGATCGTATAAGAATTCAACACAAATAGTAAGAATAAAAAATTACGCACGTATCCCCGGCAACGGCGCCATTTGATTGGTACGAAAAAGTGTGTTTGTAGTTTAACCGCAATCAATAACGGTGTCGCGTGTAGCTAGACCGAGATGAGTACGGGTCGTCCTCTAGGAAACGTTGAATGTTTTACTCTTACTTTAGATGTGTTGAAAAAGAGAGGAGGGATAAAGAATATTGTAGAATGGTTTTTAGATCTACATTAAGCACTAATTCAAAATATAGATCTAGATTATTTATGGATGTAGTTAATATAAGAAGGGGCTTGTAGGGTTCGTTAGGATTTAGTAGTTATGAATGATTAATTAAAAATTACCCTTTTATCCTTTAATAGATTTAAAACTAGAACGACAGTGATGCATGTAGATTAGGGTTTCTGGAGGGAAAAGGAATCTCACTCTTAACCCTTATCTCGACACGGAACTCTGTTCATATCTAGCCTTTGCTAAAATAATCATTAATCTAATCTCTAATCGTGGTCGGGACTAACACTTACGTATACATCCGTAGGGATAAGTATCAGGCCTTATGGATAAATCAGTAGGGGCAAGTATTTTATTTTATAAACCAATAAATTAAATAAATATTTTGTCCCTACGGAGTAATCCGCAGGGATATATGTCCCTACGGAGTAAGGCGTAGGGGCAATTATTACTCCGTAGGGACATGTTTAGGACGAAAACTTGTACCTGCGGTCTTTGTCAATACGGGGGAATTTTATGTCGGACATATCCGTAGGGGCGGTGGTTTGCCCCTACGGCAAAATCCGTATGGGCAACCCATTATTGAAGTAGTGTCCCGGAGCTTCTTTTCTTCATTATTCTCATACATATAATACTCGATATAAGTTTTATATATGAGGTTAATGAAAGAAATGTGCCATAGGAGGGAATTTCCTCCTATGGCGTCGGAAAAATACATCATTCATATTTTTTTCGACGATCGGTATACATCACGTCCATCTTTATCATCTAAGATGTGGATACACCAAATTTCATGTGATTATACCATTTTTTGACCGTTGATGTAGTTGGTGCAAAATTAATGGTTTGCCGACAATAGAACTTTTTACATTGCTAATTCAACGGTGAAAAAATGGTGGAATCACATGAAATTTGGTGTACGTACATCTTAGATCATAACGATAATGATGATGGATGGCGATCGTCGAAAAAATTGGTGGAAGTTGTATTTTTTTGACGCCATAGGAGGAAATCCTCCCTATAGCCTCTTTCCTCCAAAATATATATATATATATATATATATATATATATATATAAAAGACATGTTTCATAATCGGTTTAAAATATAAAAATAAAATAGAAGGTTTTAATGATTGATTTTACAATTAGGTTATTAATATATACAGAGTTGGATATTTTTTCATAAATAACTCTCTTTGACAGATTTTTCAAAATAAATAAAAAGCTTTCAATAATTGATTTAAATTACAAAAATAAATAAGAGGGTTTTTATAATTGATTTTACAATTATTATTAATATATATAAGTTTTGGTTTCTGCCATAAATACCCTCTTTTGGCGGATTTTGAAAAATAAATGTGAAGTGTTTAATAACTCTTAATAATAACAATAAATTTTAGAACTTAGAATATTGATTATGACCTTAAAAACCTAGTATTGGATGAAATATATGTTTACCTTCAAACCCAATTGGATATCCTTTATATTGAATAGGATGAATGATTTCAAGAAGAGTTGAAAGTTTGATGGTCATAAGAATATTCTAATCTATTAACAGTCTCCAATATATCCAAGAAGAGGGGACAAGTTAGTCACAGCATGATATTTGTAAAAAATTAAATAAATAAATCTTTACTATTATAACTAGAATCCTTATATGAAGTCATTAATCAACAAAATAAAAAATAGTAAAAATTACAAAATTCCATTAGCCAAAATAGAGAAATAGAGATGTCCACGTCATCCACCATAAAAGAAAAAAATAAGAAGATGAAATGTCAACAACCCTATTTCTCTCATTACACATTCCCAAAAAGATATACCTTACAAATTTATACATAAGCCCTTATGTATATGTTATTATGTATAACTCATAAAAAATTTCAATTTTAAGATTACCACTAACTGCAATCATTTAATCTAAATTTAAAAAATCTATAGATATTTTTAGGAATTTTCATGTAATGTACAAGATAATAAAATTCACGCCTTCAATAAATGCATGTGCATCGCACGAGCAAAATACTAATAAAATAAAATCATAAGTTTAAAACATGCCATCATCACAAGATGAAAGTAGATTGAATCTCTTTAAATAGTAGAAAAAGGATGCATCCTATACGGATTCAACTTTCATAATCATATATATCATATAAGGCTGGGTCACTCGGGAAATATTCCTTTCTAAAGCACTATTTTTCATCTTTCTCTTTTTATTCTTGGATTTATTCAAACCCTTGCTATGGCCAGTTCATGCCCCGACAACAAAAATATTATTGTGGGTTATTTTTCTAATTCTTTGTTTTTTTAATTTATCTTTTGCTACAAAACTTTCCCTAAAGAGTTATTCCTAATTAAAAATAAGCAAGTAATTTTTCTTTATTTTTCTTTTTTACTCTTTAGAATTAGTTTTTGAATTAATTTTCATGCAGAAAATTGAAATTACAAATAAACAAGTTATTTTTTCTTATTTTTCCTTTTTAATCTTTGAAAATTGTTTTCAATTTAATTTTTATGCAAAAATTTTCCATGCAAAAATCATAAAGTATATGGTATTTATATTTTAAAAACCGAAAGCTTTTCATATATTCATTTGCCTATCCCTTAGCATATTCATATGAAGCCCAAAAGAAATTGACATTTTATCGTTTTTCTTAATTATTTGGTTTTCTGTTTTTATATTTTTGTTCTTTGCTAATATTTATTTTATTTATCCTTTATCCTACGTCTAGCAATGATTGGCTATTGATTTAGAAAGAAAATTTTGGTATTTTTATTTTTGTTCAAGAGAGCCAATAATATTTTTATCTTAATACAAATTTAAAAAAAAAATAATGCATGATAGAATAAAATATGTTTACTAAATAATCCATTCTTTACATTTTCTTATAGAAATTATAATTTCTTTAAAGTTGATACTCGGATTTTATTATTTAAATAATTATCATTGTTTAAAATTTTATTAGATAATTTCAAAAAAAAATTAATATGGATTTTCAGAATTAAAAAATATTTTCTTATTTCATTATCAGTCAAAATGATACTAATTTCTTCTTGAGAAAATGAATGAATATTGCTTTTTTACTTACGCTTTTCAATTTATTCAGAAATATTTTGAATCATTTTTTATCCTACTTTTTATGCGTGGGGTCGATTTCTTATATAACCCAAAAAAAAAATTTAATTGCACCAATTCTTCGTGTAACTTACCCTATGTAGCCACTTATCCCACTTTGTATATTGTAATTAGTGCAACCACCAACCAATAAACAAAGACACTGGTCTTTACCGGAGAGGGTTGGCATAGGGCTTCCGTCCACATTAAAAAAATGTTACGAATGTGATAAGGAGCTTCAATGGTAAGAACTCGCCACCGGCGAAGTTCAACGGGTTTTGCCTCAGGTTTGGAGTCACTTGCAGCAGTACGAGTGTGAAGCCGGCCCTATCTGCTACAACCCCTAAGGAGAGGGGCATGCATATTATATAGCTAGACATTGCTCACTAAATTTATTTATTTACAAAATCACACTTCCTTGAGGAAATTACAACTTCTTAGCCGACGATGCTCAATATTGGCGATCTCCAAGATCAGGACACGTGGCAGTTGACGTGTCCCAGAACTCAGAAGGAAGGGCCCACAGAGGCCGGCCAGGCCAAACCTGTACCCGACCTGCAAGCACAAGCTGGCCGTCCTCAGGGCCCCCTGCAAATCGGCCTCCTCGGCCCCATAGCTCGCCCCGAGCTGCCACAAGACCAGAACTCATCGGCCTCCTCGCTCGTCCCGAGCTCCCGGCCGAGGCCGTCTTCCTCGGTCCTTCGACCAACTCCATCGCTCACAGACGTAACCGCCGCTCCGCGAATCTCGCCATGCGCAGATTCTCCGCCAGCAACATCCCACGTTCCACGCCACCACGATCCCTATTAATGGGCGATCCGCTCCTTACGCGGGCGTGACGTTGGGAGCGTAACTGCCGGCGAGATTCTCGCACCTGCTGCTGCGTGCTGCCGCCACTATATAAACCCCGATCACAGAGGGGTCAAGTAAGCCATTCTGATTCCACTTAGCCGTTACTCTGCAGGGATCTAGCACTAACTTGATCGCCGGAGGGTCCTCAGTGGTGCCAAACCACCCCGGGACTTCTTTGCAGGTACTCGGCGCTAAACTCCTCAAATCACCAATCTTCTCAAACCCATTGAGACCCATACGCAACAGGAGATCATCTCCAAAATCCACCGGGAGATCGACGGAAGACAACATCTGAAGGAGGCCTGAAAAGGACCTCCATCAGTTGGCGCCGTTTGTGGGAAACGCAAACTCCACAAAAACAAAGTTGGCTTTCCAATCTCCATCCGTATGGCCAGCAACCATCCTGAAGATCCAGATACCAGCCGCCGCCTCCCCCTCACCGGAGGCGCGGATGAACCTTCCCCTGCGACCATCATCAACGCCCTCGCCAGCCGGATAGATAGGCTATAGTCCTTCATGGAGGCGCTCGTCCGTGTCCAAGCGGCCGAGCCCGGGCCCCGGATCGCCGCTCCACCACCCCCAGGAGGCTCTGCCCCAGTCGGGACGGCTGACCACCAGCAGGCTACGACTCCTGGCCACAGATCTCTCGTGCCAATACTTCCTGAGGCCCGCTGATCGCCCCACGGCTCCACACCAAGGTCCGCAGCTAGAACGCCTCGCCTCAAGCCTCCTCACTACCCTTACCCCTGAGGAGATGTCGGTCACCTCGCCTGTCCATAGGCATGGTCGGCACCCCTTCCCTCGGCGGGGTCGCACAGAAGGGGCTCGCCGTGACAACTTGGGAGCCACCTCACCCGGGGATCTGAGGAATCTCATCGAGAGGAACCGGGGCCGCTTCCAGACGCAGGTCTCCCGCAGCAGAGGCCAGAGATTCCAAAGGACCGAATCCTCGGGATACCACGGTCGACTCGACGCCCTCGAGAAGAAGATCGAGGGCATACGCCGGGAGGGTCACCTCTCGAGCGACGGGGCTAAATACGCCTCCGACTCGTCCACAAAGCCGTTCACCGAAGAACTACTCGCCCACAAAGCCGTTCACCGAGGAACTACTCGCCGTCCACGTCTCCTCACACAACAAACCCCCGAAAGTCTCTCTGTTCGACGGGAAAACCGACCTGAAAGACCATTTGGACGCTTTCACCGCGGGGATGAGCTTCCAGGACCACTCCGACGCCGCCCAGTGCAGGGCCTTCCCGGCCACTCTCATCCACGCAGGTCGGGACTGGTTCCGAGGGCTCGAACCGCGCTCAATATCGACCTTCGACGAGCTGGCTACTCAGTTTCTCGGCCACTTCGTTGGGAACCGTCGGCAGAAGCGTACGGTCGACTATCTCTTCATGATTAAGAGTGGGGACAAAGAGACGTTCAAGGCCTACATCACCCGCTTCTACAACGCCCTCCTCGAGGTCCCCGAGCACCGGGACGGGACCGTCATCACGACGCTCAGATCCGGTCTGAAGCACAAGTAGTGGTTGCGCTCCTTTACGTTGGCACAGCCTAAGACCATGGCCGAGGTCAAGACGTGGACCGAGCGCGAGATTCAGCTGGAATCTAAGGTGAACGCAAATCTCCCCCGAGCGGAGCGATCCGACCAGAAGAAGAGGGCTCGAGAGGACAGGCCGGAACGTCAGCAGCCCTATCACCCGAAGTTCCAGGAGTACACCCCGCTCAACGTTTCCCTCGCAGTGTTGCTAGAGGAGGTCCAGGGCGAGAGGTTCTTCAAGTTCCCTCCGATCCTGCGTCAGGCCTCAAAGCGAACCCGAGGCCCTTACTGCACCGTCCACCATGTAAGTCCACGTTGCCCACCCCGGTGCTTACGGGGAGGCGGAAACGGTATAAAAAATCGATTTTTAGAACTTAAGGCAACATGGACTAAAAGGAGGATCTTTGCTAAACGAAAAACTAACAACCATGCTAAGAGATTTAGCTACTCGGTTAAAGAGTTATACCTAAGTCTTGAACTCCTTCTCTTCTTGCTCCTTGGAGTGGGATGAACGGGTCGTCCTCGTCGCCTTCTCTTGCCGAAGAAAGATCCACCCGAGGGCCTCTACCTTTGGCTCCTACCTCAACCTAGAGGTAAGTAAAGTGGTTGGTGTGCTAAACCTAGAACCTTTGGATGAGTAGAGAGTAATTTTGGTGTTTTATCTCAAAAGAAAAATGGTTCTCAACTCATGAGAGGGAAGAGCTTTGAGAGAGAGGAAGAGGATGAGAAAGAATGAGCATGAGAGAATGAGGATAATATCAACCATCCTCATATATATGTGAATTATGATAATTAAATAATTAATCAAAGATAATAGTGATGGTTAACTGATTGATCTCAAAAACTATCTATTAACCGCAATCAAGAATGGCGTTGCTTGGCAGCTAGCCGGTGAGTAGGGTCGGTCCACAGGGATTTTGTGAATTTCCTATTCGCTCTAACGAGTTAATTCCGATGGGAGCCGGATTGATTATTGATTAAATCTAAAAACTGAATTAATCTAGATCTAAATCTTGCTAAGGTTAGGTCTAGGTTAAGTTTGGAAAGTCTATAAATCTCACCGCTTTTTATACCCATATGAAGATCTAATTAGGTGTTATGGTAAATATTAATAAAAGGGATTAGGATGATTGGGAAGATTGTTCTTTCTCTAGATCATTGTCCTTCCTTTAGAAATCTTTACCCTAACCTCCATGGAAAACCTAAAAATCCGGACCTTTAGACTACGGTATCACTGCTACCTCGTGGGTAGAGTGCCGTAGGGAGCGGAATAAGAAGGTATGCATGGAGTTCTATTGAAAATATATGACGGGCAAGAAAGGGGTGAGAGATCTTCGTCTCTCAAACCTTCCCCAGATCTAACCCTGACAAGCGAGAAGACTACTCACTCATTAGGGAATTGAAGAACATTTATCTAGGGCAGAGAATAAAAATTATCTAGGACAAGAATTGAAATCTAAACTAGAGCAAGGAATTAAATCTACTTACAGACGCATCTCTCCAATCATCAACGCAGGGTTGTCAGATCTGAATTCATGAATTGAAAAGAAACACCGATGCTCTCCAAAAGAATTCTAAAATTTATTATTAAAAGGAGGCATAGGAAAATACAAGGCTTTGGGTTCTATTTATAGGACATAGAAACTCTAGGGTTACAGCTGTTTCGCATGTCTACAATTACAAATATACCCTCAGGAAATCTTTTTAGAGCCGCCACTACATTTTGGTAAATTTTTCTCCGCATACGGGCTTCATATGGCCGCGGAACCGAGGCATGGGTACGCTTGGGCCGCGGTTCTGCGGCCCTTTAGTGAGCTTAGATGCTGGAACTTTTGGTTCTTGTTTGTGGCTTCCTGGGCTTATATATTCTTTGGTTCTTTTCTCTGTTGGGCTTCTACATTGGCTCCAGATCTTCAGTGAAAAACTTGTAGCGGTCTTTTAACCGTTTGCCTTGACATTTTGGACCTTGCACTGCCTTATTGATTGTGAACTGTTCTTCGTCTAGGCTTGACTAGGATCCTTCTATTTGTTGGTCAAAAGTCCCTTTTTCTGTCGTCTTTTGTCTTTTTCACTGTTTTCGCTCCAAAAACCTGTAACCTGTAACATGTAGCAGACATGGGTCAAAAGCATCTGTTTTTATTCTTAAATGCATAAGAATGGGGAATACAAAATGCAATATTATGTTATGAACAAATACCCCCAAACTTATCTTTTGCTCGCCCTCGAGCAAACTTATTATTTTACTTAGTCTCGATAAAAATCTAACCTAGCCGCACTTTCGCAGGGAAACACGATTGCACTGAGCTCGTGCAACAAGCCGTTAAACCTCTAGGTGTCCCTAGTAGGAGGAGTGTTGTCTCCTGAGGGTTTTCAGTGGATTACACCCACAAAATCCTATCAATTTGGTTTTTCGATTTTTGTTTTCTAATTAGGTTTTCTAACAAGGAAATCTATTATCGTCGACCCGCAAATTATCCATCCATATTCTTCACACTTCCTCATCATTTAACTTAAGATTATATATGTTATGTAGAATTACTCAGCTTTCGGCATCTCTTAAGTTTTCCTTCTAGGGTTCCATCTCCACTTAGGAATTTCTATCAACTCTATCAAAGATACAAGTTCTATTCTTCATTCCTTTCTCTTATCTAAACTCCAATCACATATCCCCACGTGTGTGTAAATATCATCCCTACACTTGGAAATTCAAATCAAGCAATCGTACTCTTGTCCATTGTCCAAAGCACTTATTAATTGGTGAATTTTCGCTTACACATCCTTCATGCGACCGTTAATACTTTTTGAGGTACCAACAACCGATTACAAGATGCGTTAGCATTTTAAAGCATTCTTCCTAGTTTTGCAACACCCAAGGCTTTTAGCAGTGGCTCCCAAACCAGTTGGTCTAAGGCACTAGGTGATGAAGCACCCTCGCTAAATATTTTTTCCATTTTTGCAGCCTTAAGTAATCACAAAAACCAGTGTCCATTTTTTTCTTTATTCACTTTTTTTTTCTTTTTATTTTCATTGTGCTAAGGACTTTAGACAAAAGCATTTCAAGGTCTCTTCTACTAATCCAAGTTTCAAGGTGCGTGTTTGTGCATTTTGTAGGGTATATGTTTTCAGAATCTAGACTTAAGTTAGGAATTATTTTTCAAACTTATACTCTAATAAAAGTTTTAATACTTTTCCTTCGTTTCGACTTAGCCCAAGAAGTGAACCCAAAATTTGCCTATTTCTAAATAATCTACAAAGACATATACTTTCTACCGTTAAACTCTAAGAAAGGTTATTTTTAGGGTTTTTAATTTGCTAAGTCTAAGATTTAGTTTTTCCTAACCAGTTAACCTATTTATCAAACTCAAGTCAATTAACCAGAATTGAATACATTAATTTTTATAATTTTTTTAAATTTTTCTATTTTTATGGGCTTTTCTGTTTTCTAGATATAGTTTTTTATTTTTCAATTTTTCAAACTTTTATGATTTTTTTTATATAAAGATGCAATGCAGAAATTAAATATGCAAAAATAAAATATATACAATATGCAATGCAAAAGATAACTATATACACTACCCTCTCCCCCAAACTTGAGCAAAGCAGTGCCTTCACTGCCCGGCCCCACATCGCGCTCGTGAGCGTGACCGTGATCGTTCCCCTCTAGCCAAAAGGGTTTGAATACCCCTTTCAATTTCCGTCAACCGACGGTCGTGATCTCGTGCAGTCGCCCGAAACTCATCCCTCAAAGAATCGATTTTTCTCACTGTTCTCCGCATCAATCGCGCATACTGTAAATCCCCGTTTCCTTTTTAAATGAAATTTCCTATTTTCTGAATTCTAGTGATTACCTTATTCTTGACTTCATATATTTTTAGTTGGTTGTCTAAACCCTATTTTCCAGCTCTTTTGAAATTATAGTCCAAACCCTAAAAGCTAAAACCTAAGATTTAAAACCAAAGCCGAAACAAATCAAAATGAGCAAAACACTTAACATTAAACCAATTTTAAACATTCAGCCCATTTAGAATTTTAAATAAATCCCTTTTAAATATTATTCCCTCAGCCCAATTTAATTCCCTCAGCCCACTTTAAGATTTTCTTAATATTTTCATTGTGAAATTCCACGGCCCAAAGTCTTTACTCAGCCCAATCCCAATTTAATTAATTCATTACCCAAATTTGAGCCGGCCCATCTCACTGCAGCCCACGACTTTATTTTAGAAAGGAAAATTTCTTTTGTGCCGGCCCACTCCCATTAACCCAAGCCCGCTCCCCCTCACTGTTCTTCTTCCTTCGAATTTTACCCAACGGCTACCTCCTTTATCGCGCGCGACCCGCCTCCTCCGCCGACGCCCTCGTCCTACCGTTGCCCCCAACGTTTACAACCTCGTCGCCCTCATCTCTCTCTTACTCACCAACTCCATCAAAAAAAAAAAAAAAAAAACTCCTCACCTCTCTCGCTACACCCACCGAGCCCCAACCTCGAACAGCCCATCGCGATCTCCACCTCCTCCGACGACGACGACAATGCCTCGGCAACCTTCGATCACTCCTCTTCCACCAGTCTCCTCCCTCCACGACTTCACCCTTCTTCAACCCGAGCCCCTCTCAAATATCCCTCTGTATACAAACCCCACGACCAATCTCGACCACCTCACCCCATCGATGCCGGTGAACCCCCATCTCATCTGAACCATCCATCGACCTTCCACACCCTCAGCAGCACTCTCATCTCTTCAGACCCGACCCCCACTACTCCCCATCTCTCTCCAAAACCTTTCTTCCCAAACAATTTTCCCCCACTGTGAAACTGCCCTATGCACGCCGCAGGAGCGACGCCGTCGACCGTCGGCAACTCCAATACACTCGCTGTGGATCATCAAACATCCATCAACGTCTAGTGGCTGTGCAAACGACTCCGGACAACCCCGACGCGAGATCCACATCTAGTTCGAGGCTCGCGGGAATCCGATACGTGGCGTATACCGCGCGTTCGCGACGACACTGTTGCCGTACGACCCCGAGGCATTCTCCAGGCAAGTATTTACTTGCTTCATGCTACAATAATAGTGTTACCAACCTAGATCATGTAGTTTACAAGCTTTCCGATTTCCTATACGTGTTAAAACCTAAGTGCTCGATGTTAGTTACTAATAGAAATAATTGTCTAATTTGACGGCAACCGATATGTTCTGTTGGCCCTTTGAATGATGTACGTGTGTGAAATTTGCTGGAAAACACGATTGTTAGTAACGAAAATCGATACCCCCAAACATGTCGTTAAAACTGGAATTTCCCTCGTAACTGAAAACGAATAAAAACACCATAAATCATACACATATTGGAAATATGCGTTCGAGGGCTTAAATCGAATCCGACTCGACGAACTTTAACCCTATGTAGAATTTTAATGTTTTCTGTTCTGAAACCATGACGATAAGTGGATTGAAACACGACTCTGGACTGCAGTCCAGAGCGTTTCTGATTAGTGTGTTCTGTCTAAAGTCCTGCGTCCCCGTGTTTCCTGAACTCGCATGATACGGAACTTTCAGTAGTTATAAGATATTCCTGTTAGTGAAAGAAAACAAGTGGTTTCATTCCGATTCATCGCAGTTTGTTATTTTAAACTTATTTTAAAAAGGCAGAACGTAAAGCTGTTCAGAACACTTTCTGAAACGACATTTGAGATTGAACTGTGTATAACTTTCAACGTACAGATGCGACTGAGGATCCGTCTGTTGCGTTGAATACTTTATCGAAAACCCTAAATTTCATCTAACTGTGACATCGCTAAATTCTGAGCCCAACTGGGCGCAATTCGTGTCGCGAAACAGACGTTCAGTTCTGAAATTGAAATTCCAGCCGCGAACACTTAAACTGAAACAGTTATATCTTGAAAACCGAAACTCCGATTGAACTGGAACAAATTTCGTTGAGTTACTGACTGATTGTTCTATATATCTTACCTACATCATTTTTGCTGAATTCGTAACATATTAAATTGTGCAATTTATTTTAATTCATGACATGCATGCTAATTCATAACATACCGTGCTTATTGGTAGCATACAATACATATATCATACCCTTGTCATTTACACAGTGTTAGTGCGTGTGGACATTGCATTATCGTGCGTGATAGATGTTGGTTTAGGAGTGACGAGTACACCAATGGAAAGTGAACATTCGTGACAGTGATTGATACAGTGGATAGTGATGAAACCGTGTCATTGGTTTACTTGTACACAACTAGATCAATATCATATAATAGTGTAACCTGGGAAAAAAGGGGAAATCAAAGTGGAAAGAGTATCGTATTTAGCGGGACCGTGTTTAGAGGATGATCATTCGAACCGTGATACTTATACGTGTAGGACAGGATCTAGCGATCCGGCTGACAGGGTTATGTCCCGGGCATGTGGGCCGTTGTCTCGGGTATGTACGAGACTCCTGTTAAACATGATCCTCCTTCCACTATGTGATTTCAAACATGACCTAGAGACCGATAGGGACACATAACATATTCTGCATCATATTGTGACATAGTGTTTACTTGCATTATTCGCATACCAGTATTACCTCATTTACCTGTTTCATCTGAATATAATAATATTATTATTTGTGTCGCTCTGACGACCTGAGTATGCATGCTCAGATTCCGCGGGAAGACCAGTACAGGAGACGGATCTATCCTTTGAGTTCACGAAGATATAGTTTGGTGTACCTTCTTCATTTACTGCTTTCCATAAGAGAGATTGTGAGATTGAACTTGGTTAGTTATCTTTCTTGTTATCTGTAATCTGTGAACAATGAAATTTTAATGTAATAAATTAGTGATGTGATTCCTTTAATACTGTGCTTTATTTACTGATTATCATGTAGTGCTAGAAGCCGAAGTGTGACTACGGCGGGATGATTCCTTGACCGTAGGAGCATGGCTGGCCTAGTCATCCCTCGTTTTCCGTATTTTGGGAAGCGGGGCGTGACATGGTTTAGTTGGTATCAGAGCCTGTGTTTAGCATCAAGGGATAACATCCACTAGGCGATATTACGTTATTCTTGTTTCACTACTCTTGATTTCTATCCTTGAATCTGATCCTATTCTTTTGAATCTTCCAGTGATATGACGTCCCCGAACGACCCCTCCTCGGACTCCAGTTCTCAGGACCGCACGGAAAGAATACTCAGTGCACTGACCACTCTCGCGGAAGCTTAGGAGAGGAAGACAGATTTGCTTACTGAGAGACTCAGGGCGATTACCGCCGCAGGAGGACCCTCCGCACTGATTACCACCTCCGAGGGCGCTACTCCACCAGCTTATCAGGCTAGGGCCGGTACCGTGTCAGACTTCCGACGGTTACACCTAGCTGCGTTCACAGGGCTAGCTGAACCCCTTGAGGCTGAGCAATGGCTGGTAAACATGGAGAATTTATTGGCAGCCGCCAGGGTTCCAGAGGAAGACAGAGTGAATGTGATAAAGATACAATTAGAAGACGAGGCCCGTACATGGTGGTCGGTAGAAGAAAGCAGACTTGAAGAGCCGATTGAATGGAACAAGTTTAAGGAGTGCTTCTTAGATCACTATTTTCCTCCCACAGCCAAGGCAGAAATGGAGGAAAGGTTTATTCTTTTGAAGCAGAATGGACGCCCAGTGGACGTTTATGCGGCAGAGTTCAACCGTCTGAGCCGCTTTGCTCCATACATGGTCAAATCAGAAGTCACCAGGGCCAGGCGTTTCCTTCAGGGATTAGATTTTGAGTTGCAGCAGCTGATTGCATCGTTAGATCTACAGACTTTCGCACAGGTACTCAACGCGGCGAGAGTTCAAGAGCAATTGATTAGCAAGTTCAGGAGACCCCCGGTCGTTCCAGCACGTACCCACATGACTTCTCGAGGGGCCATACCGGTTCACAGAGCAGGAACGACTCAAATGAAGCGCCCATTCGTACCACAGCATCGCCCCCAGAGGCAGGGCGTAACTTGCGGCTATTGTGGTAGAGGAGGGCATACCCAGAAGGACTGTCGCCGTGCTAAGGGACAGTGTTTGATTTGCGGCTCCAGTCAGCATAGGATTAACAGTTGTCCTGAGCGAGCAGAGATACAAGGAAGTTCTGGACCGCCACAGCAGAGGCCGCAGGAACAGAGACAGCCATTTACAGGTCGCGGTCAGGGACGGGCTTTCACCTTGACCGCTGAGCAGGCAGAGGCATCAGGAGACGTGGTCACAGGTACTCTACTTGTACATTCCTTGCCAGCTAGAGTACTATTTGATTCGGGAGCATCGCATTGTTTCTTGTCTGAGCATTTCACTAACACACACTCAATACCACATGAACCATTAACCAAAGGATGGGAAATTCATACGGATAATGGCATTATTATATCTAGTCGAGAATGTAGATTATGCCCAGTTGTAGTGTGTGGCAGGGAATTCTATGCGAATTTCCTTCTGATCGGGACAGGCAGTTACGACGCAATTCTCGGGATGGATTGGATGAGCACTTTCCATGCAGTTATCGACTGTCGTGCAAGGAAGGTGATCTTCCGCATTCCCAATCACCCGGAGTTTATTTTTGAGGGCGGAAGCGAATCTTTGGAACCAGCTAAGTACAGAGCAAAGCCTAAGGAACTGACAGCTATGGAGATTGATAAGAGCCCAGCCCCAGAAATTGTTCGGGACTTCCTAGACGTATTTCCTGAAGATCTACCAGGTCTACCACCTCCTCGAATTTTGGAGTTCTCGATCGATTTGATTCCAGGTACCGCCCCAGTATCCAGGGCCCCCTACAGGATGGCACCAGTGGAGTTGGCGGAATTGAAGAAACAGGTTGAAGAATTATTGGAGAAGGGATTTATTCGGCCAAGCGCTTCACCGTGGGGTGCACCAGTTCTATTGGTGAAGAAGAAGGATGGATCGTTGCGAATGTGCATAGATTACCGGGAGCTGAACAAGGTCACAATAAAGAACAAGTACCCAATCCCGCGTATCGATGATTTATTCGATCAGCTAAGTGGAGCCAAGGTTTTCTCGAAGTTGGACCTCCGTTCTGGATATCATCAAATCAGAGTAGCAGCTGAGGATGTATGCAAGACGGCTTTCAGGACCCGATACGGACATTACGAGTTCCTTGTGATGCCGTTCGGTGTTACCAATGCCCCAGCAATATTCATGGATTTAATGAACAGGGTGTTCGCAAAATACTTGGACACGTTTGTCGTTGTGTTTATCGACGACATACTTGTCTACTCGAAGACCTGGGAAGAGCATGCTGAGCATTTGCGCACGGTCCTACAAATTCTTCGGGAAGAGAAGCTGTATGCGAAGCTGAGCAAGTGTGAATTCTGGCTCGACAAGGTACAGTTTTTAGGACATATTGTTTCAGGCGAAGGCATCTCAGTGGACCCGGTAAAGATAGAATCTGTCAGAGATTGGCCGACGCCGAAATCAGTAGCTGAGATCAGGAGTTTTCTGGGATTGGCAGGTTATTATCAGAGATTCGTCCAAGATTTCTCAAGGATCGCGGAACCATTGACGAAGCTGACAAGGAAGGACGTGCCGTTTACATGGACAGAAGAGTGCACTCAGGCATTCGACACTCTAAAGCAGAAATTAACCACGGCGCCTATTCTTACTGTACCAGATAATTCAGGTGAGTTGGTGATACACAGTGATGCCTCAGGGAAGGGTTTAGGCTGTGTTTTGATGCAGCACGACCGAGTGGTTGCTTACGCCTCTCGACAATTGAGAAACCACGAGAAGAACTACCATACTCATGACTTGGAGTTAGCCGCGGTAGTCTTTGCATTGAAGATTTGGAGGCACTATCTATTGGGTGAGAAAGTGGAGGTATACACGGATCACAAAAGTTTGAAGTATGTTTTCACCCAGAAGGAATTAAACATGAGGCAGCGCCGATGGCTAGAGCTAATGGCAGATTATGATTTGGACCTTCAGTATCACCCGGGAAAGGTGAATGTTGTACCAGACGCACTCAGTCGCAAACCAGCGGTCATGATGTTGACCGATCAGAGGAGTATTATTGAGGATTTCCAAAGACTTGAACTTGAGGTCATTACTCCGAACGCACTCAATCAATTTTGGCAACTACAGGTGCAATCTTCCCTAGTGGATCGCATCAAGATTGCACAAGCGGATGATCCCCGATTACAAAAGTTCAGAGAGCAAGTGGAAGCTGGACTGAGAACGGATTTGATTATACTTGAGGATGGCTCTCTGAGATTCGGTAGCAGACTCTGCGTACCTAAAGGTGATGTACGAGAAGAAGTGTTGGCTGAAGCACACAGTTCAGCTTATTCTGTGCATCCAGGAGGTACAAAAATGTATCAGGACCTAAAGCAGCACTTTTGGTGGAACGGAATGAAGCGGGAAATTGCGAGGTTCGTATCCAGATGCTTGGTATGTCAGCAGGTGAAGGCGGAACATCAGAGAACAGCAAGATTATTACAAACATTGCCAATACCTGAATGGAAGTGGGAGCACATTACTATGGATTTTGTGACGGCCTTACCACGGAGCCCTAGAGGCAATAACGCTATTTGGGTTATCGTCGATCGCCTCACAAAAGCTGCACACTTTCTACCTTTCCGAGTGGGACAGTCGACAGAATCACTGGCAGAAAGATATATGCAGGAGATTGTGCGACTTCACGGTGTTCCAGTCAGCATTGTGTCAGACCGGGACACGAGATTCTTGTCACACTTTTGGAAGAGCTTACAGGAGAGTTTGGGAACCCACCTTAAATTCAGCACAGCTTATCACCCACAGACGGATGGACAATCCGAGCGTACAATTCAGACGCTCGAGGATATGTTGAGAGCCTGTATGTTGGACTTTCAGGGCTCCTGGGAGGACCATCTGCACCTAGTCGAGTTCTCTTATAACAACAGTTATCAGGCTAGTATTCAGATGGCTCCTTTTGAAGCATTATACGGGCGGAAGTGTCGATCCCCAGTATGTTGGGATGATGTGGGAGAACGAAGATTATTAGGCCCCGAACTCATTGTTCAAACAGTTGACAAGGTCCAAATGATCCGGCAGCGCATTAAGACGGCTCAGGATCGACAGAAGAGTTGGGCAGATACCAGCAGAAGGACACTTGAGTTCGAAGTTGGAGATCATGTATTCTTGAAGATTTCCCCTAAACGTGGAGTTATCAGATTCGGAAGTCGGGGAAAGCTTAGTCCCCGTTTTATCAGACCTTTTGAGGTGCTAGAGCGAGTAGGAGAGGTGGCCTATCGACTTGCCTTGCCTCCATCGCTAGCTGGTGTGCACAATACCTTCCACGTGTCACAGTTGCGGCGTTATGTCCGGGATGAGAGTCATGTCCTGGACCATTCAGAGCTAGTTTTGGGAACCGATCTGTCTTACGAGGAGCAACCTACTACCATCCTCGACCGCAGAGAGAAGGTGCTGAAGAATAAAGTCATTCCATTAGTCCGAGTGTCTTGGGGCGGTCGTTCCCCAGGGGAATCCACCTGGGAGCGGGAGGAAGATATCCGTGATCGTTATCCACATCTCTTTGCTTAGTACATTATATTCTTGTGTCCTTATCAAATTTCGAGGACGAAATTTTGTTAAGGGGGGTATGATGTAAATCCCCGTTTCCTTTTTAAATGAAATTTCCTATTTTCTGAATTCTAGTGATTACCTTATTCTTGACTTCATATATTTTTAGTTGGTTGTCTAAACCCTATTTTCCAGCTCTTTTGAAATTATAGTCCAAACCCTAAAAGCTAAAACCTAAGATTTAAAACCAAAGCCGAAACAAATCAAAATGAGCAAAACACTTAACATTAAACCAATTTTAAACATTCAGCCCATTTAGAATTTTAAATAAATCCCTTTTAAATATTATTCCCTCAGCCCAATTTAATTCCCTCAGCCCACTTTAAGATTTTCTTAATATTTTCATTGTGAAATTCCACGGCCCAAAGTCTTTACTCAGCCCAATCCCAATTTAATTAATTCATTACCCAAATTTGAGCCGGCCCATCTCACTGCAGCCTATGACTTTATTTTAGAAAGGAAAATTTCTTTTGTGCCGGCCCACTCCCATTAACCCAAGCCCGCTCCCCCTCACTGTTCTTCTTCCTTCGAATTTTACCCAACGGCTACCGCCTTTATCGCGCGCGACCCGCCTCCTCCGCCGACGCCCTCGCCCTACCGTTGCCCCCAACGTTTACAATCTCGTCGCCCTCATCTCTCTCTTACTCACCAACTCCATCAAAAAAAAAAAAAAACTCCTCACCTCTCTCGCTACACCCACCGAGCCCCAACCTCGAACAGCCCATCGCGATCTCCACCTCCGACGACGACGACGACAATCCCTCGGCAACCTTCGATCACTCCTCTTCCACCAGTCTCCTCCCTCCACGACTTCACCCTTCTTCAACCCGAGCCCCTCTCAAATATCCCTCTGTATACAAACCCCACGACCAATCTCGACCACCTCACCCCATCGACGCCGGTGAACCCCCATCTCATCTGAACCATCCATCGACCTTCCACACCCTCAGCAGCATTCTCATCTCTTCAGACCCGACCCCCACTACTCCCCATCTCTCTCCAAAACCTTTCTTCCCAAACAATTTTCCCCCACTGTGAAACTGCCCTATGCACGCCGCCGGAGCGACGCCGTCGACCGTCGGCAACTCCAATACACTCGCTGTGGATCATCAAACATCCATCAACGTCTAGTGGCTGTGCAAACGACTCCGGACAACCCCGACGCGAGATCCACATCTAGTTCGAGGCTCGCGGGAATCCGATACGTGGCGTATACCGCGCGTTCGCGACGACACTGTTGCCGTACGACCCCGAGGCGTTCTTCAGGCAAGTATTTACTTGCTTCATGCTACAATAATAGTGTTACCAACCTAGATCATGTAGTTTACAAGCTTTCCGATTTCCTATACGTGTTAAAACCTAAGTGCTCGATGTTAGTTACTAATAGAAATAATTGTCTAATTTGACGGCAACCGATATGTTCTGTTGGCCCTTTGAATGATGTATTACGTGTGTGAAATTTGCTGGAAAACACGATTGTTAGTAACGAAAATCGATACCCCCAAACATGTCGTTAAAACTGGAATTTCCCTCGTAACTGAAAACGAATAAAAACACCATAAATCATACACATATTGGAAATATGCGTTCGAGGGCTTAAATCGAAGCCGACTCGACGAACTTTAACCCTATGTAGAATTTTAATGTTTTCTGTTCTGAAACCATGACGATAAGTGGATTGAAACACGACTCTGGACTGCAGTCCAGAGCGTTTCTGATTAGTGTGTTCTGTCTAAAGTCCTGCGTCCCCGTGTTTCCTGAACTCGCATGATACGGAACTTTCAGTAGTTATAAGATATTCCTGTTAGTGAAAGAAAACAAGTGGTTTCATTCCGATTCATCGCAGTTTGTTATTTTAAACTTATTTTAAAAAGGCAGAACGTAAAGCTGTTCAGAACACTTTCTGAAACGACATTTGAGATTGAACTGTGTATAACTTTCAACGTACAGATGCGACTGAGGATCCGTCTGTTGCGTTGAATACTTTATCGAAAACCCTAAATTTCATCTAACTGTGACATCGCTAAATTCTGAGCCCAACTGGGCGCAATTCGTGTCGCGAAACAGACGTTCAGTTCTGAAATTGAAATTCCAGCCGCGAACACTTAAACTGAAACAGTTATATCTTGAAAACCGAAACTCCGATTGAACTGGAACAAATTTCGTTGAGTTACTGACTGATTGTTCTATATATCTTACCTACATCATTTTTGCTGAATTCGTAACATATTAAATTGTGCAATTTATTTTAATTCATGACATGCATGCTAATTCATAACATACCGTGCTTATTGGTAGCATACAATACATATATCATACCCTTGTCATTTACACAGTGTTAGTGCGTGTGGACATTGCATTATCGTGCGTGATAGATGTTGGTTTAGGAGTGACGAGTACACCAATGGAAAGTGAACATTCGTGACAGTGATTGATACAGTGGATAGTGATGAAACCGTGTCATTGGTTTACTTGTACACAACTAGATCAATATCATATAATAGTGTAACCTGGGAAAAAAGGGGAAATCAAAGTGGAAAGAGTATCGTATTTAGCGGGACCGTGTTTAGAGGATGATCATTCGAACCGTGATACTTATACGTGTAGGACAGGATCTAGCGATCCGGCTGACAGGGTTATGTCCCGGGCATGTGGGCCGTTGTCTCGGGTATGTACGAGACTCCTGTTAAACATGATCCTCCTTCCACTATGTGATTTCAAACATGACCTAGAGACCGATAGGGACACATAACATATTCTGCATCATATTGTGACATAGTGTTTACTTGCATTATTCGCATACCAGTATTACCTCATTTACCTGTTTCATCTGAATATAATAATATTATTATTTGTGTCGCTCTGACGACCTGAGTATGCATGCTCAGATTCCGCGGGAAGACCAGTACAGGAGACGGATCTATCCTTTGAGTTCACGAAGATATAGTTTGGTGTACCTTCTTCATTTACTGCTTTCCATAAGAGAGATTGTGAGATTGAACTTGGTTAGTTATCTTTCTTGTTATCTGTAATCTGTGAACAATGAAATTTTAATGTAATAAATTAGTGATGTGATTCCTTTAATACTGTGCTTTATTTACTGATTACCATGTAGTGCTAGAAGCCGAAGTGTGACTACGGCGGGATGATTCCTTGACCGTAGGAGCATGGCTGGCCTAGTCATCCCTCGTTTTCCGTATTTTGGGAAGCGGGGCGTGACACATACTCCTGGGGAGTTAGTTCTTCCCCGCTCGAAGTCGAGCTCGAGCTAGGGGTGTGTGCGGGTACATTTTCTGCCAGTTCCGTTCGTGTCCAAATATCAGTGAGTCTAGAGTAGGACGACGTGACGCCCTCTATGAGTGGTCGAACTGGAACACCGTCTATCATGTATGAGTCAAATTCCTCTACGGGGAGGAAATAACGGCAGAGTTGGGTAACAAGTATGGGGCATGGGTATACAGTACCTCGTTTTCCCGTACCTATAGATTGGAGCAAAACAGTGCACATGTCGAACCTTGGATTTTTCATCACCAGTGTGTGTACGACATGTAATGAAGGGGTGAAAAAAGTCGTGTTGTGGGAACTACCAAAGATATTGTTTTGTGCCCATCGGCACACAGTTAAAACGTTCGCGAAAAGGGTCCGTGCTTGGATACCCTTACGTGGTTCTCGTGCACAGTCATTCCCCATCAAGGGCATATAATCTTCAAAGCGCAATGGGTGTTCATGTGCAGGTACACGTGGTATGAGTGTAACCTCGTGTATCAAGTCCCTATCGATGTGAATTTCACGATTTCCCCAATTTAGTTTAATGTAACCTAAGTTGTCAAGGCTATTATCCTCCATAGATTCATAAAATAGGGCAACTAGGTTAGGTAGGGCAAACGCAGATGAGTGGTTATAGAGTAGGAAATTCCAGCCCCTTTGTTCGATTTCATATGCGAAATATCTACCGTATACTTCGTGTGCGAAAACCGGGGAAAAATCCCTTTCAAACTGCATTTTATGTGCCATCTAGATATATTATGTTTTTCAGAAAAAAAAATATGTAAGAACAGAGAGTAAAGACACAGATGTACCTCCCCTGAAAATTACAGGGGCTGAAGCTGTAGAGGTGCGGCGGTTCGGCGGCAGGAGATGGCTACGGCGGCGGAAGCGCGGTGCTCTGGTGGCGGCGCTGCGAAATTTTTCTGGAGGGGACAGGAGGTGGCGGCTAGGGTTTTATGAAGATGAAATATTAGGGTTATGAGAACAGGAGGGCTCGGGTCTCTTTAAATAGAGGAGGAAAGAGGGTTATTTGAAGAAAACACCCTCAAAAATGAGAATTTTATTTGTAAATTGAAAATTCATCTCTTGATTCTGAAAATTTGCAATTAGGTCCAAAAAAAATTTTATTTTTTTTTATTTTTTTATTTTTTATTTTTTATGGTATTTTGGGAATATATATTTACAAATTATATACACACCCCCAAACTTATTTGAAATAATGTTTTGGAAGAAAAGAAATCTGGGGGTGAAAGTGGAGGAATATTACTCAGTGTAGATCGGCTCCTGCAAGAACAGGAGCTCCTCCGAAGGGTCCGCTATGAGGAACGGTTTCAAACGATGCCCATTTACTTTGAAAAGTGTACCGTCCTCAGGGTTTTCAAGATCAACCGCACCGTGCGGATAAACGGTGCGGACTACAAAAGGTCCCTTCCATCTAGAACGGAGCTTGCCGGGATGAAAATGTAACCGGGTGTCATAAAGTAGAACTTGTTGACCAGGTTCAAAAGTTTTTCGCAAAAGGTATTTATCGTGGAACACCTTAGCTCGGTTTTTAGCAATTATGGTATTATCATATGCCTCATCCCTCAGCGCCTCCAATTCATTCAATTGCAGCTTTCGATTGCTGCCTGCATCTCCTAAAGATAGATTCAGCTCTTTAATGGCCCAAAATGCCTTATGCTCAATTTCTACTGGGAGGTGGCACGCCTTCCCGTAGACAAGCTGGGATGGAGACATGCCAAGATCGGTCTTATATGCAGTACGGAAAGCCCATAGTGTATCGATCAATTTTAGTGACCAATCTTTACGGTTTTTAGAAACCGTTTTCTCCAAGATTTGCTTAATTTGTCGATTCGAGATCTCGGCTTGCCCACATGTTTGGGGATGGTATGGCGCTGACAGCTTATGGGTGATAGAGTATTTGCGCATTAAGGACTCAAAAGTCCTATTGCAAAAGTGAGAACCATTATCACTTATTATTGCGCGAGGGTGCCCAAATCGAGAAAAGATGTGTTCTTTTAGAAATCGAACGACAACCTTATTATCATTCGTTCGACTAGGCACAGCCTCGACCCATTTTGAAACATGGTCAACAGCCAAAAGAATATACACATTTCCAAAAGAGTTAGGAAATGGTCCCATGAAGTCTATACCCCAAACATCAAAAATGTCTACAACCAAAATTGGTTGGAGCGGCATTTCGTTTCTCCGCGATATCCGGCCCAAGTGTTGGCACCGGGAGCAAGTTTTGCAGTATTCGAATGCATCTTTGAAGAGTCGTGGCCAATAGAAACCACGCTGCAAAACTTTCTCGGCTGTCTTCTTTGGGCCAAAGTGCCCGCCACATGCTTGATCGTGGCAAAAAGACAGCACACTCTTAACCTCATTTTCTGGTACACACCGATGAATGATTTGGTCGGAACAGTATTTAAAAAGATAAGATTCATCCCAATAAAAATGCTTTACTTGGGACAAAAATCGAAGTTTATCTTGTTTCGACCAATCTTTAGGTATCAAGCCGGTGGCTAAGTAGTTTACAATATTGGCGAACCATGGTTCGCAAGAAACGGTCAAGAGTTGCTCATCGGGGAAAACATCAGTGATAGGAAGTTCAAGTGTAGGTGAGGAAGGAAGTCGTGAAAGGTGATCGGCCACTACGTTTTCACATCATTTTTTGTCCCTTATAACAAGGTCAAATTCTTGCAGCAAAAGGATCCAACGTATTAGCCTAGATTTAGCATCCTTCTTCGCAAAAAGGTGGCGAAGAGCTGAGTGATCCGTGTACACTATAACTGGAGAGCCGATTAAATAAGGCCGAAATTTTTCAAGTGCAAACACAACCGCTAAAAACTCTTTTTCTGTTGTTGTGTAGTTTAATTGGGCCTCATTTAATGTTCGGCTAGCGTAGTAAATTACATGCGGCATCTTGTTAATGTGCTGTCCAAGAACAGCACCAATGGCAAAATCTGATGCGTCGCACATAATTTCGAAAGGGTGCGTCCAGTCTGGAGATGAAAGGATGGGTGCAGAAATGAGTGAGTGTTTCAAAGACTCGAAAGCTACCATGCAAGTTGAGTCGAAAACAAAAGTGGTGTCCTTGGCCAATAAGAGAGTCAGGGGTCTAGCAATCTTGCTAAAGTCCTTGATGAACCGTCTATAAAAACCGGCATGGCCAAGGAAAGCTCGGATATCTTTGACGTATTTAGGAGGAGGAAGATTAGAAATGACTTCGATTTTAGCTCTGTCAACCTCTATGCCGTTTTGCGAGATGACATGTCCTAAGACAATGCCTTCTCGTACCATAAAGTGGTATTTCTCCCAATTCAAAGTTAGGTTCTTCTCCCTACAGCGGGTAAGAACTGCGTCAAGATGTTGTAAACACTCGTTGAAGGAGTCACCGAAAATGGAGAAATTATCCATAAAGATTTCCAAAAACTTCTCCACCATGTCCCAAAAGATCCCCATCATACACCGCTGAAATGTAGCGGGTGCATTGCATAACCCAAAGGGCATGCGACGATAAGCAAAAGTGCCAAAGGGACAAGTGAGTGTAGTCTTGTCTTGATCCTTTTTGGCTATAGGGACTTGATTATAACCGGAAAAGCCATCTAAAAAGCAGTAGAACTCGTGCCCCGCCAATCGTTCTAGCATTTGGTCAATGAATGGTAAAGGAAAGTGGTCCTTCCTTGTCGCGGCATTGAGTTTCCGGTAGTCGATGCAAACTCGCCACACTGTTTGGGTGCGAGTGGGAATTAACTCATTCTCCTCATTGGTAATGACCGTGATGCCTGATTTCTTTGGCACGACATGAATGGGGCTAACCTATTGGCTATCCGAGATAGGGTAAATGATACCACTATCGAGACATTTAACAATCTCCTTCATGACTGCCTCTTTCATAATGGGGTTGAGGCGTCTTTGTGGATCCCTTGCCGGCTTGGCATCATCCGTCAAGTGTATATGATGTTCGACTATGAGGGGACTAATCCCCTTGATGTCCGCCATAGACCAGCCGAAAGCTTGCCGATTATTATGTAAGACCATTAAAAGAGCCTTCTCTTGCTCAAGAGCTAGAGAGGCCGATATGATAACTGGCAAGGTCTCATTTTCACGTAGATAAGCATATTTTAGGTGCGGCGGCAAAAGCTTTAGCTCGAGTTTAGGGGGTGAAACAATAGATGGTAACAATGGAGTAACTGTTTCAAACTCGAAGGATTCCATCAAAGGTTCAAATCGAGTGTACGCTACCGAGTCGGATGGTTTAACTAACTCATCCGAAAAAGCAAAAGACTCAAACTTGGGTGGAGAGTCTTCAAGATCATCAACAAAGGTGAAACACTCATAATCTTTGTCCGTCGTGAAAGCTGTGTCGGATTCTAGGAGGAACGCACTGGTGGTGTCAACAATGCTATGATCAAACATAAAATTTTTGAACTCACAGTCCTCCTCCGTGATCTCATCGATCGAGCACACATCAAGTACGCTAGAATTAGGCTCGCAAGGCTGACTTCCTAACTTGAAAATGTTGAGTTCAACTGTCATATTGCCAAAAGATAGATTCATTGAACCGTTACGACAGTTGATCACTGCGTTAGAAGTCGCGAGGAATGGTCGACCAAGTATCACCCGAATTTGATTGCGGGGGTTAGCGACAGGTTGTGTATCCATAACAATAAAGTCAACAGGGAAAATGAAATCCCCTACTCTAATTAACACATCCTCCAACTCTCCCCTAGGATGGGTGATTGATCGGTCGGCCATTTGGAGAGTACAATGAGTGGGCTTAAGCTCTCCAACGCCTAACTGTTCGTACACCGAATAAGGTAGCAGATTGACACTAGCACCAAGATCTAATAGTGCTCTATTGATGGTCTTGTTCCCAATTGTGATCGAAATAGTGGGACAACCGGGGTCCTTGTGCTTTGGGGGTAAAGAATTGACAAGAGCATCACTAACAGCACTAGCCACGAAAACTTTCTTTTGTACTTATGACTTCCTCTTTTTGGTGCATAAGTCCTTTAAGATTTTTGCATATGAAGGAACTTGTTGGATTGCATCCAAAAGAGGGATATTTATGCTAATCTGTTTGAACAACTCTACAATCTTCTCCATCTGTGGAGTTGGTTTATTGGATCTCAACCGATTTGGAAAAGGAACATTTTGAAAAGTTGTTGAGTCCAACTTTTGCGGATCAGATTGTTGAGTTGGAACGGAACCCCGTGTAGATGTGTTCGTGTTGTGAGAAGAGGGTCCGTTCGAGCTAGAAGACGTAGAGCCATGTGAAGGATGGAGAATAGGCTCTAACGAAGAAGAAGAAGAGGAAGAAGAAGAAGAAAAAGATGAAGATGAAGAACCACCGGCCGAGGTGTCATAGTTAATACCCACATTGTTTTGCAGCACTTTTCCGGATCTCAACGTGGTCACAGCATTCACGTTATGATTCTGCTGTTCATGTGCAACATGTGCATGATCGGAATTTGGGAGTGGTTGAGACGGAAGCTTTCCTTTCTCTCGCTCTTTCAATGCTGCGTTGAGTCGTGCAATTTGCGCCTCAATAGCTTTGATGCTTTGATCGTGTGAGGCACTGTTTTGCACCAAAGATTGAACAGAAGTCTCTATCCTAGCTGTGGACTGTGCAGATTGCTTTAGGAATGCTTTTAGACTTCTTTCGAGCGAGCTAACAGCATTTTGAGGGGGGACAAAATTGTTGGGCACAAAATTGTTCATCTGATTAGGGTAAGGTTGCTGTTGGAGAGGTTGCTGAAATTGAGTTTGTGGAGGTGCTTGTTGTTGTGGAGGAGGAGCCCTTTGAAAATTGTTGTTTCCTTGGACTTGTTGATTTTGGTTCCAAGCGAAATTAGGGTGGCTCTTCCAACCAGGATTGTATGTCGAAGAGTATGGATCATTTCTTTGTCGCTGCTGAAAAGCAGCATTGACTTGATCCTGTCCTTGAGTAGATGCAGTGTAAGGACACTCTTCGGTGAGATGTGATGGATCCGAACAAAAAGCACAAACAGTTCGTGGAGGCACAACAGGAGCAGGAGAAAGTGCTGAGATTTTGGTCTCAAGCGCTTCTAGCTTTTTCGTAAGAGCGGCCATTTCGGCCTTCATAGCAATTGACATCTCTACTTGATGTATGCCTGCCCTAGGTTGACCAATAGAAGATGATGATGATGTGGTCTTGGTACTCTCCCACTGAATTGTTTGCTCACTAAGATCTTCAAGAAACTGCCACGCTTCCTCACTAGACTTGGACAGAAAGTGACCTTGACTAATGGTTTCTAGCAACTGCTTCGTTGCCGGGTTCAATCCGTCGTATAATGTTTGGCAAAGTTGCCATCTTTCGATCCCATGGTGAGGGCATTGAGCGAGTAGGTCTTTGAATCTTTCAAAACATTTCTAAAATGGTTCGGCAGGAAGCTGTGAAAATTGTATAATCTCATTACGGATTTTAGCAGTTTTGTGATGAGGATAAAACTTTTTAAGAAAAGCTTTCACAAACCCGTCCCAATTTCTAATTGAGTGTGATGCGGTGCTGTATAGCCACTTCTCGGCTAGGTCATATAAGGTGAAAGGAATGACCCTTAGTCTTATAGCGTCATCACTTAATTGGGTAGTTTTCATCATGGCGCAAACGTTTTGGAATTTGTTGATAAAGATATATGCATCTTCGGATTCCAAACCATGAAACTTAGGCAGCATATTGATGAAGTGGGGTTTGATCTCAAAATTTTCCCCATTAGCCGGTGGGAGGGAAAGACAAGTAGGAAGGGCGGTGCGGACGGGGTAGAAAAGATCCTGGAGCGCGACTCGTGCGGGCGCTTCAACAGGCGAAAGATTCGGGTTATTCGCACCTAACGGA
Source organism: Agapanthus africanus (assembly GCA_030015575.1). Classification (NCBI taxonomy): domain Eukaryota; kingdom Viridiplantae; phylum Streptophyta; class Magnoliopsida; order Asparagales; family Amaryllidaceae; genus Agapanthus; species Agapanthus africanus. The sequence continues at coordinate 421,312,808 of JASDDO010000010.1, read as the reverse complement.
GGTGGAATCTTTCCCGTCGGTAAGGTGTTGTTAGGATCGTATCCCGACATACCTTCGGAAGAAGAATGTGATGGTGAAAGTGAAGAAGTGGACAAGATTTCGACTTCGGAGTTGAAAGGTTCGTCGGTCGGTACCAACGAAACACGGACTAATCGGGCGCTACGGTCCCTAGTCCAACCGGACATACACTAAAAGGGTTAGTGTAGTCGAAAGATGAAAGGCAGAATGTGAAGGTAAGAAAACGTCAATGAGAAGAAGTGGTGTAAGTGAGTGCAAAGATTCTTTAGCGACAAGTTGCAAGTTTTGAAAAGATTTTTCCTTTTTCTTTTTTTTTTATGTGTGCTTTTGCAAAAAGATTTTTGAAAAGAGATTAGTGACACAAATGCAATTAACCACACATGCACAATCAGGCCTAGATCTAGGGTCACCTAGGTCAGCTAGACAGCTCCTGTCTGTTCCAAAGGGCTAGAGATAGGACCTCAAACCGCCTCTTCACCGTCAGTTGCGGCCAGGTAAGTGCCAGGTAAGTGGGAAGGAACCACGCTGTGGGCCTAATTAAAAACCACTAGCCTTGACACACTTGCCTAGGCACCGCAAAGACAGGTTAGGATAAACGGCCGATGCCTATACTAGTCCTCTGTCCTATTGAGCTCGACGTCCTTAGGGCTAAGTCTAATATTTTTTAATTAAAAGTGGCCAATGCAAATGCTTTAAGTGATTTTTGGGGTCCTGGGAAGGGTGATGAAATCCCCACCCAATCTGAATTGGTCAATAGCCCCTTAAAGTCAGATTAAAGTATGCAAAGCAGTAAATCACTTGTAATCAATTTACTATTTAGCGCGGCGCAAAGAATCCTGCAAAAAATCAATTTATTGAAAGGGGGAAGAAGATTTTTAGCGCAAAGAATCCTGCAGAAGATTTGACAGAAGATATATGGGGATTTGCAGAGGGGAGAATGAGGAAACAAACAGTGCAAATTTCGTGCAGAGAGGATTCCAGAAGACCGCGGTTCCGCCGCAGATCCCACCCCTAGGCCGCGGTTCCGCGGTGAGAAGAAGAGATCGTGCTCTGAAAAAATTTGTACGGCTCTTCTGTAGCAATCTACCTCTGTTCTGATGCACCCTTTCCTGATTCTCCTTCTGTGTTGTTTCAGATCCGTCAATCCTGCAAAGATCCACAAAGAAAACCCTTCAAACAATAAAAGATGATAAAATTTTTATATTTTTGGTTTTTTTTCTTCAGATTTTTATGATTTTTTTTATATTAACCCGAAATTACAAAAAGAAAATTTTACGCCATCCCCGGCAACGGCGCCATTTGATTGATCTCAAAAACTATCTATTAACCGCAATCAAGAACGGCGTCGCTTGGCAAACCGGTGAGTACGGGTCGGTCCACAGCGATTTTGTGAATTTCCTATTCGCTCTAACGAGTTAATTCCGATGGGAGCCGGATTGATTATTGATTAAACCTAAAAACTGAATTAATCTAGATCTAAATCTTGCTAAGGTTAGGTCTAGGTTAAGTTTGGAAAGTCTATAAATCTCACCGCTTTCTATACCCATATGAAGATCTAATTAGGTGTTATGGTAAATATTAATAAAAAGGATTAGGATGATTGGGAAGATTGTTCTTCCTCTAGATCCTTGTCCTTCCTTTAGAAATCTTTACCCTAACCTCCATGGAAAACCTAAAAATCCGGACCTTTAGACTACGGTATCACTGCTACCTCATGGGTAGAGTGCCGTAGGGAGCGGAATAAGAAGGTATGCATGGAGTTCTATTGAAAATATATGACGGGCAAGAAAGGGGTGAGAGATCTTCGTCTCTCAAACCTTCCCCAGATCTAACCCTAACAAGCGAGAAGACTACTCACTCATTAGGGAATTGAAGAACATTTATCTAGGGCAGAGAATAAAAATTATCTAGGGCAAGAATTGAAATCTAAACTAGAGCAAGGAATTAAATCTACTTACAGACGCATCTCTCCAATCATCAACGCAGGGTTGTCAGATATGAATTCATGAATTGAAAAGAAACACCGATGCTCTCCAAAAGAATTCTAAAATTTATTATTAAAAGGAGGCATGGGGAGGCATAGGAAAATACAAGGCTTTGGGTTCTATTTATAGGACATAGAAACTCTAGGGTTACAGCTGTTTCGCATGTCTACAATTACAAATATACCCTCAGGAAATCTTTTTAGAGCCGCCACTACATTTTGGTAAATTTTTCTCCGCATACGGGCTTCATATGGCCGCGGAACCGAGGCATGGGTGCGCTTGGGCCGCGGTTCCGCGGCCCTTTAGTGAGCTTAGATGCTGGAACTTTTGGTTCTTGTTTGTGGCTTCCTGGGCTTATATATTCTTTGGTTCTTTTCTCTGTTGGGCTTCTACATTGGCTCCAGATCTTCAGTGAAAAACTTGTAGCGGTCTTTTAACCGTTTGCCTTGACATTTTGGACCTTGCACTGCCTTATTGATTGTGAACTGTTCTTCGTCTAGGCTTGACTAGGATCCTTCTATTTGTTGGTCAAAAGTCCCTTTTTCTGTCGTCTTTTGTCTTTTTCACTGTTTTCGCTCCAAAAACCTGTAACCTGTAACATGTAGCAGACATGGGTCAAAAGCACCTGTTTTTATTCTTAAATGCATAAGAATGGGGAATACAAAATGCAATATTATGTTATGAACATTAACTTGAAATGACCATTATCATTTCACATTAATGAATTTTGCAAGAATCAAAGAGTATCTTTTATGTGAAATGATGATGGTCAATTTGTCAACATAGGTCAACAAGTCAACCATAGTCAAATGGTCAACAACCCTAACCATAACACAATTATAATTAATTAATATTAATAATCATATTTCACATATAAATTAGGGTTAAGAAAAAGACAACGGTCATCAACCCTAATGAAAGTCCTCTGCCTCTGCCTCAGTCAACTGTGCATACACACCCATATCCATGTTCCGAGGAACACGAATACAATGAGATAAAACTAATCCCAAAACATATACTAGGATCTGGTTTAAACCAAAGCCCGCTAGTATAAACTGTCCGGACACCAAACGTGCACAAGTGCGCGGATGTGAACGAACCCCGTCGCAAAACCATGCGACCTCTACTCTGTTTTGCCCAAAGGCGAATAACCCTCTGTGTGGGACTCTAAATACTCGACACTACGCTGGTAGTGGGTTTAACCATAGGCCGCAAGCGGTACTAGCTGTACGTAACGGTCCCCAGGTAGATGCCGATAAGAAGACTGATGAGGTGAACCCATCTGAACTCCTACTGAGCCTGAATGTGACAGTCTCCATACAGTCTGGTCTGTTCGTCTAAGAGTATTGCATGGCGGGCCTAGGGGGCGGTAAACGTCAGCCCCCTAATGGCGGTACAAGTCGTGTCAGAGTGTAGCCCAGAACACCCTGAGATAACACTGGAAACCTACCAGTATATCTCGCCTGCCCTGGCCAGGGACTTTGTGTAATGGCTCTCCTAGACACAGCGCGATATCAACCCCCAATATCTGGAGAGATGAATCCTGTCTAACCGTCACTGCCTCCAAGTGCTTCAGGACTGCACCCAACTGCTACCTGTTTGCATGACTCCTTTGAGCCGTGGTGGCGTAGCAATCTAAGAACAGTGGGAACACACTCGAGGCGAAGTGACAGCGTCAAGTCAACGGACTAAGCTGTACTCATGTCACCTGGGAATTGATAACTGACGATAGGTATAATACCAACCAACAGTTCCCAACGAGTCCTGTCCAGTGTACTCGTAATCTAACGAGCACCCGCATACTATCTCAAGTACGACGTACTGACGGCTGTGGGACAGACCGTCTCCCATGCTGGGATGAGAAGCGCATACGCTAGTCTACTCCGGAGTATCGATGCCCTGTCTCGATAGTCCTACGACTAGGGACCTACATAAGGATGTGCTTGTGGATTACCCAGCCCCCACGAGTGTGACTGCCATCACAACGCTGGTAATCAAGCAAAGATCCTAAGGGCTCCACTAATGTGTAAAGGCGATATGCTATAAGAAACACATGCACACATTAAAGTAAAAACAAACCAAGTAGCATACTACTATTTTGAGCAAGATTGTCTATACAACTGTGAATATCCCAAGCTTCCATTAAGTAATATACAAACTAGTATGATACAGTAATGGCCTCTAGGGTATATACACTAACAATCTCCCACTTGCACTAAGGCCATGTACTGGCGTATCGAAGACCTATCATCTCGATCAGCCGCTCGAACTGAGTCTGGGGTAAGACCTTCGTGAATAGATCAACAGTGTTATCTTCTGTAGAAACTCTCCGAATCTTGATCTCCTGGCGACCCACGATCTCCCTGATCAGGTGATACCGCCTCAAGATGTGTCTGGACTTCTGATGGGACCTGGGTTCCTTTGCTAAAGCTATAGCCCCGTTGTTGTCGCAATACAGAGGTATTAGATCAACAATGGACGGAACCACCAGAAGTTCTGTCAAGAACTTCCTTACCCAGACGGCTTCTTTTGCGGCATCTGCAGCAGCGATATATTCCGCTTCCATCGTCGAGTCAGCAACGGTTTCCTGTTTGGAACTCTTCCAACACACCGCCCCTTCCATTGAGGGTAAAGACATAACCCGACATGGACTTGGAATCATCCTTGTCACTGTGGAAGCTGGAGTCAGCAAAGGCCTCGATCTGGAGGTCTTTTGCGCCATACACCAAGAACATCTCCTTAGTCCTTCTTAGGTACTTGAGAATGTTCTTTACTGCTATCCAGTGTTTCTCCCCAGGGTTTGACTGATACCGGCTTACCACACTCAGTGCATAAGCTACATCCGGTCTGGTACACAACATCGCATACATTATAGAGCCTACCGCAGAAGCGTAGGGTATAATAGACATGCGATCCCTTTCCAAATCAGTCTTGGGAGACATCTCTTTGGAGAGGGTGATCCCGTGACAAGCCGGTAGATTACCGCACTTGGAATCTTCCATACTGAATCTTTTCAGTATGGTGTTGATGTACCTGGACTGTGAAAGTTCTAACATCCTCTTGGATCTGTCACGATAGATCCGAATCCCCAGAATGTAAGAGGCATCACCCAGGTCTTTCATGGAGAACCTGTGTGACAAGAACCCTTTGACAGATTGTAGTATAGGAATGTCATTACCTATCAAAAGAATGTCATCCACGTATAAAACGAGGAATACGACAGCTCTTTCTACAAATCTACTATAGATGCACGGTTCATCTGGATTTTTGATAAAGCCAAATTCTTTGACCGTCTCATCAAAACAGATGTTCCAACTCCGCGATGCCTGCTTTAGTCCATAAATAGACTTAAGCAACTTGCACACCTTTCCGCTGCTCCCACTCTGAATGAAACCTTCTGGCTGGTCCATATAGACACACTCCTCTAAATTTCCATTTAGAAAAGCGGTCTTTATGTCCATCTGCCAAATCTCATAATCGTGGAAGGCAGCAATGGCAAGAAGGATCCGAATGGATTTCAGCATAACCATTGGAGAAAAGGTTTCTCCATAGTCCAAACCAGGTCTTTGACGAAAACCCTTTGCAACAAGTCAAGCCTTATAGGTCTCAACCTGTCCATCTACACCAATCTTCCTTTTGAAGATCCACTTGCATCCTACGGGTTTTACCCCATCTGGAGCAACGTCTAACGTCCATACTTTGTTGGTGTTCATGGACTCCATTTCGGTCCGCATTGCATCCAGCCATTTTATCGAGTCAACGCTCTAAATGGCCTGCTGGAAGCTAGTCGGCTCATCATAATCAATGATGCAATCCTCTCTATCCCGGTCTATGAGAAAACCGTAGTATCTCTCGGGCGGATGAGACTGCCTACTACTCCTGCGGAGCGGCGCAGGAATGCCGTGTTCTTTCGAACCCTCTGGTTCTACTAAGATTTCAGTAATAGCTTGTGGTTCTGGAATTTCTTCCAGTTCTACTGCGCTCCCACTTATCTGATTTTCCAAAAATTCAGTTTCCAAGAAGTGGGCATGACGAGAAACAAAAACATTTTGTTCCTCTTCGTAATAGAAGAAATATCCCTTGGAGTTCTTTGGATATCCCACAAACTTGCACTGTACTAAGCGTGCCTTGAGTTTGTCCGCATGATGCTTTTTGACAAAAGCTGGACATCCCCATGTCTTAATGTGCTTAAGATAGGGTTTCTTCCCACTCCACATCTGATATGGTGTGGTAGGCACAGTCTTAGTTGGAACTCGGTTCAAAAGATATGCAGCTGATTCTAGTGCATATCCCCAGAATGATCGCGGTAATTCAGCATTACTCATCATGGAACGTACCATATCCAATAGGGTTCGGTTCCGTCTCTCCGATACACCGTTATGTTGTGGAGTGTATGGAGGAGTAAGCTGAGAGAGAATTCCATTCTTTTAAGTAATCCAGAAACTCGGCACTCAAGTATTCACCACCTCGATCAGATCTCAGTGTCTTGATACTTTTGCCTGTTTGTTTTTCTACTTCATTCTTATATTCCTGGAATTTTCCAAAGGCTTCGGATTTATGTTTCATTAAGAAGACATATCCGTACCTTGAAAAGTCATCCGTAAAAGTAATGAAGTAGGAATAACCGCTTCGCGCATGTGTAGACATTGGACCACACACGTCGCTGTGTACGAGTCCCAAGAGCTCGCTCACTCTTACTCCGTGTCCAGTGAACGGAGTCTTTGTCATCTTTTCTTTGAGACAAGATTGACAAGTTGCATATGATTGATATTCGAACGGATCCAAATATCCTTCTGTATGTAACTTCTTCAACCTTCTCTTATTGATGTGACCCAGTCTACAATGCCATAAGAAAGCGTGATTTGTTTCCGGAGACTTTCTTTTGTGTGTATTCTGGACATTGAAAATCTGCGGTTGGTTTAATACGTATATACCATTGCTTAATGTACTTGACCCAATCAGAACTTGATTAAGGTGAATGTTTACAACATTGCTTACAAATGCAAATTCATAACCTTCTTTTAGATATTAAAGATACAGAAATGATATTACAAGTTGCATTGGGTACAAAATAACAATCACGTAAAACCAAAACATGTCCATCTGACATTCCCAGGTGATAGTCCCCCACGGCCTCAGCATCCATGCTAGCTCCGTTTACAACTCTGAGGGTCATATCACTTGCCTTCAAAACCCTACGCTTTCTCAGTGCCTGCAAAGAATTATAGATATGAGATCCTGACCCGGTATCCAATACCCAGGAAGTAGAGTTTATTGATAGACAGTTTTCAATAACATACACACCTGAAGCCGAAGCCACAACTTGCTTCGGGTCCTGGTTTCTGGCCTTCCAAGCCCTGCAATTTTTCTTCCAGTTTCCACTCTTGTGATAGTAAAAGCACTCTTCCTTCCCCACAAGATTTCCTGCTACCTTTGTTTCCTTTGCCTTTCCCTTTGCTTCCACTTTACTAACACCGCCCCTTGGTTTGGTGGGGGTTTTCTTCTTCTTTCCCTTGGCTTTCGCCTTGGACCTAGAAGTGGATGGTCCTCCAACAAACAAAGTGGATGTTTCCCTACCTTTCTGTAGGGTGCCCTCAGCACTCCTCAGCATGTTGAGAAGTTCTGAAAGTTCAACTTCTTTTTCTTGCAAGTTGAAGTTCAGGATAAACTGGGCGTAAGTGGAAGGGACTGGAGAATCAAGTCAGTATAGAGCTCGTTCTCTAACGTGGTCCCAAGGTCCGCGAGCTCTTCAATATAGACAATCATCTTAAGCACGTGTTCCGCTACCGATGATCCGCCAATCTCACCGAAAACAGCTTTTTCGAGGCTTCGTATCTGGCGATACGGGATTGCTCTCCATACAGTTCTTTTGTATGGAGAAATATAGATTCAAGGTCCATATTCTCGTGCCTCCTCTGATGTTCATTGTCCATAGAGGGAAGCACGAGGCACTTGGCCTTCGCGCAGTCGATTTCCCAGGTCTTACGGATTTCCTTATCCGCGACGCTGGTTTTGGGACCTGGGACAGAGGGAGCTTTGGTGGTAAGGAGATACCCCAACTTGTCATAAGTGATTGCCATTTTGACATTCCTGAGCCAATCTTTGTAATTTGGCCCTGTCAGTATGTTTTTATCTAGTAGTAACTTAAGTCCAGTCATGATGTTTGGTCGCTGCAATTAGGAGAGAGAGAAGAAACACTTTAGCATGATACTCTTGCAAGTTTAGAGTGGTTTTTAATTTGTCTAAACAGGATGGCTCCCACTGTCTCTCGAATCTCTTCTCAAACCAAAAAGGAAGAATTAGTCGGGATCAATCTCACCGTACAATACTTGCTTAACCGTTCAGCCAGGCCAGTGTTGGTACTTCGGAGGAGGTTTTCCAACGCTTTCGCGAAGTTCCTTAATTAAATAACCCTTTTCCCTGTGGGCGTAGCCCCGCTAATACCTTTCTAGACGCCTACTTGGTTTATAGCATTGATCGTTAAGTGAGAAAGTTCCAGAGGAGTAGCATATACTCAGAGTAGGATCGGGATCCAAATATCATCGTGTGACAAAACTGAAGGAATCCTACCAGAATCATCACACTCCAAATGGTATGCAGCGCTAGCAAGTTTCGGTTTCTTTAGAAACTCCCGATGTGGATTTTTGCCCCATGCTCTTATGACCTTGACTTTGGCCAACAAATCATAAGTCACATGTCAAGTTCTACCCGTCATTCTCCAGGTTAATTTGAACCCACCCGTACCTACCCTTGACTTTGGCCAACAAGGCAGTACGACTGTCCCAAACCAACACATCTATCTATGCTGCACATGAATACCCAACAGCTACCAATCACTATGCCTTGACTTTGGCCAACAAACATAGCTTGAATACTATTGACTATCCATGTGAAACGACGGAGGGCTACGAATGGTTTTGGCGAAACCGTGAATGTAATGAACTTGATATAATCGATGGAACGAGATAGTTTTTAAAAGGAGTGGCTTAAGCTCCGCGTTTAAAAGTTGTTTTTGAAAAGAAACCGAGTGGTTTTGAAAGTGTTCCAACGACTCAACATTGGTTTATTTTCTTGCATTAATTTAATGCGTCCTATCATTTAATCCTACCATTGCAGAAAACAACGAAAATATGACGTACGCTTATGCCATCCGCATTCGCCACGGGGTCCCGTCATCACCCGTTAGGTTACTTAACTAACGACAGAGCAGGGGCAGGACTAGTGCGGATGCAAAACATAAGCAACGCCTAAATAGATATCATATATAGATATATACATTCGTCAGATGCAAAGATAGCCATTCCAGATCACAGATGAAAACATTGGATATACTAGGAATCCGCGTTTCGTTCGAGCTTGTAACGAAAGACGGATTACACGGTCACGATGAATAGCCAAACCCTACCCTAGACCCCTACGGGTGCGGCAAACTACCCGCCAAGTACCCGAAGTGAAGCAACCACCTTCAACAACGTGAGTAGGCCACTCGGCACTTCGAGGTACCCGGTAGTTTGTGCACCCCACCTTGGGTCTATCTTAGGAGCAAAAACAGTAAAAAAAAATTATACAATGACGGCTACAACCCCATCCCGGTTGTGCGGCCATATAAATAATATTACATCAATTACAAATTACAGCAATTGAAAGAAAAAGAAAACTCTCATCTCACAACCCCCCAGCTATTCAACCGCGACAATCCAATAAATTCATATACACAAACCATCAACATTACAGATCACAGATATGTATAACCCCCACTGATCGACGTATAGCGATTAGCAGACGTTCAATACATATATCACATCACAGATATAACCCATTAGCCAAAGTCTAGAGAAGTTCGATCAAAATACGGAATCGTAACCACCCCAAAAACAAATTTGTTCTCTGGAAAATCTGGGCAGAAACAAACCATCCTAAAAATCCCAAAACATCAATATAAGAACACTGCAGAAGAAACGACCCACGGCCGAGTCAACTCGGCCGCGGATCCGCGGCAAGAGCATGCTCTTACCGCGGTTCCGCGGTGAGTTGGTCGACTCGCTGGATTGTTTTTCTTGGGTGTTCTTTAAAAACCCTTAGCCGATTTTTAGTGTATGATTTATTATTTTTAAAGCAGGTTTAAAAATCGGCAGAAAGTTAGGTTTTTGAAACGTGTTTTGCGATTTTTCTCCGATCGAAATTCTAGATACTTCTCTAACTTGCTAGTTTGTGTTTAGCTAGGCTCTGATACCACTGTAAGTCCACGTTGCCCATCTCGGTGCTTACGGGGAGGCAGAAACGGTATAAAAAATTGATTTTTAGAACTCAAGGCAACATGGAGTAAAAAAAGAATTTTTGCTAAACAAAAAACTAACAACCATGCTAAGAGATTTAGCTACTCGGTTAAAGGGTTATACCTAAGTCTTGAACTCCTTCTCTTCTTGCTCCTTGGAGTGGGATGAACGGGTCGTCCTCGTCGCCTTCTCTTGCCGAAGAAAGATCCACCCGAGGGCCTCTACCTTTGGCTCCTACCTCAACCTAGAGGTAACTAAAGTGCTTGGTGTGCTAAACCTAGAACCTTAGGATGAGTAGAGAGTAATTTTGGTGTTTTATCTCAAAAGCAAAATGGTTGTCAACTCATGAGAGGGGACTGCTTTCAGAGAGAGGAAGAAGATGAGAGAGAATGAGCATGAGAGAATGAAAATAATATCAACCATCCTCACATATATGTGAATTATGATAATTAAATAATTAATCAAAGATAATAGTGATGGTTAACTTGAAATGACCATTATCATTTCACATTAATGAATTTTGCAAGAATCAAAGAGCATCTTTCATGTGAAATGATGATGGCCAATTTGTCAACATAGGTCAACAAGTCAACCATAATCAAATGGTCAACAACCCTAACCATAACACAATTATAATTAATTAATATTAATAATCATATTTCACATATACATTAGGGTTAAGAAAAAGACAACGGTCATCAACCCTAATGAAAGTCCTCTGCATTTGCCTTAGTCAACTGTGCATACACACCCGTATCCATGTTCCGAGGAACACGAATACAATGAGATAAAACCAATCCCAAAACATATACTAGGATCTGGCTTAAACCAAAGCCCGCTAGTATAAACTGTCCGGACACCAAACGTGCACAAGTGCGCGGATGTGAACGAACCCCGTCGCAAAACCATGCGATCTCTACTCTGTTTTGCCCAAAGGCGAATAACCCTCTGTGTGGGACTCTAAAGACTCGACACTACGCTGGAAGTGGGTTTAACCACAGGCCGCAAGCGGTACTAGCTGTACGTAACGGTCCCTAGGTAGATGCCGATAAGAAGACTGACGAGGTGAACCCATCTGAACTCCTACTGAGCCTGAATATGACAGTCTCCATACAGTCCGGTCTGTTCGTCTAAGAGTATCGCATGGCGGGCCTAGGGGGCGGTAAACGTCAGCCCCCTAATAGCGGTACAAGTCATGTCGGAGTGTAGCCCAGAACACCCTGAGATAACACTAGAAACTTACCAGTATATCTCGCTTGCCCTGGCCAGGGACTTTGTGTAATGGCTCTCCTAGACACAGCACGATATCAACCCCCAATACCGGGAGAGACGAATCCTGTCTAACCGTCACTGCCTCTAAGTGCTTCGGGACTGCACCCAACTGCTACCTGTTTGCACGACTCCTTTGAGCCGTGGTAGGGTAGCAATCTAAGAACAGTGGGAACACACTCGAGGCGAAGTGACAGTGTCAAGTCAACGGACTAAGCTGCACTCATGTCACGTGGGAACTGATAACTGACGATAGGTATAATACCAACCAACAGATCCCGACAAGTCATGTCCAGTGTACTCGTAACCTAACGAGCACCCGCATACTATCTCAAGTACGACGTATTGACGGCTGTGGGACAGACCGTCTCCCATGCTGGGATGAGAAGCGCATACGCTAGTCTACTCTGAAGTATCGATGCCTTGTCTCGATAGTCCTACGACTAGGGACCTGCATAAGGATGTGCTTGTGGATTACCCAACCCCCACGAGTGTGACTGTCATCACAACGCTGGTAATCAAGCAAAGATCCTAAGGGCTCCACTGATGTGTAAAGGCGATATGCTATAAGAAACACATGCACACATTAAAGTAGAAACAAACCAAGTAGCATACTACTATTTTGAGCAAGATTGTCTATACAACTGTGAATATCCCAAGCTTCCATTAAGTAATATACAAATTAGTATGATACAGTAATGGCCTCTAGGGCATATACACTAACACACCATACGCTGGGCCACGCAATAGAGGATTGTAAGCAACTCCGGGACTACATCGAGGAGCTCATCCGATCGGGGCACCTCGCCTCCTACTTTAGGGACAAATGGTAGGCCGACCGTGAGCAGGAACAGCGCCCCCCTCCCCCCCCCCGCTGAGCTAACCATCGGCCAGATCATGCTTGTTTCGGCGGACGACCAGTCCAGTGCTCAGGAAGCCCCGCGCCCGATGCCGAGCATGGAGACTAACAAGCCTCCGGGGAGCTCGGGCCGCGCTAATAAGGTTATCTATTAGCATGTACTTTTCTTTCTGGGCAATGTAAACTCTTCTTAGGGTCTGTTGTTAATTTAATAAAGATCAATGGAACATTGCAAAAAGGAAGGACAAATCTCATTTATTCAAAAGGTATTATGGGCTCCTCAGCCATACATGCAAAAAGAAAAAAGAAAAATTACAACAGCGGGGGAAGGGGGTGCAGAGAGCACTGCTCATGGTACTCGGTGAAAATCTCCGCCAGCCGAGACCTCACGAGATCCAGCCTCTGCCCTCGATTCCCACCACGCGCGTCGACCCCAAGCCTCAGTTCGTAGCACTCACGGACGGGTTCCTCTGAGTGAGCCAGCCGGTTCGCGGAGATCAGACCGAAGCGCCTCAGAGACCATAGCTTACCCACGGCCTCATCATAGAGCTGCTCGGACAAGGGGTTGTAAAGCCCCGACGACACCCTCCAGATGGAGTACATCAGCAGCTGCAACAAGGAGGAGCACCGAGGGAGCAACCGGCCGAAGTGGTCTTCGATGCTCCCATAGAACAGCTGCACAGTGTCCTCAGTGCAATTCTGTTCATAAAGGTACACATCTTCGAAGTGAATAATTTCGTGGATGGTAAAGGGGAAATCCTGCATTTTCAACTATCTGTATACAAAGGAAGGAAGAACCAGCACTCCTTCATCCTTGTATAGCCCACTGCGCCCCAACGGAGCTCAACAGTCGCCCGCTTTGGCCAACTGATCGCTGCCACGCGGCGATCATCGAGCCTTCCGTGGAGGAATCGAAACGACGCGACCCTAGCGCTTCGCCTCCCCCGACATTCAATGCGCATGCTGCGCGCATGGTCGCCGCGACCGTTCCTGTTCCCCATGCCTGCAACGGGATGGTCGGACGAAACCCCACGAAAATTTGCCGAGCGACTACCCTGCTCGGCTATCCCTGGCTGGTGGCTTCCCCACTCGCAACGCTAGGGATCAAAAGCCCTCGCCAAGAGGCAGCCGCACAACTTCACTGCCCGGTTATCCTTAGCGGGCCTTCTACGGCCCTTTCAACGCTAAGGATCCAAGCCCTCCTCAGAGGCAGCCCAGCAGCTTCCCTGCTCGGCTACCCCTGGCGGGTAGCTTCCCTACCGCAACGCCAGGGGCCAGAAAGCCCTCCCAGAGGTAGCCCAGCAACTTCCTTGCTCGGCTATCCCTGGCGGGTAGCTTCCCTACCGCAACGCTAGGGATCAGAAAGCCCTCCCAGAGGCGGTCGAGCCTGAGGATCCCTCGCTCGGCTATCCTTCAGGACAAAAGCCCTCACCAAGAGACACCGGGCAGTAACCCTGCCCGGCCGAGGGTCCTTGGTAGGCTTCTTACAGCCCCTCCCTCGCCAAGGACCAAAGTCCTCCCAGAGGTAGTCGAGTCCTTGCTCGGCTATCCCCGGCTGGTAGCTTCCTACCACAACCGACAGGGATCAAAGTCCTTGCCAAGAGGGACTGGGCAGTAACCCTGCTCGGTCCCCGTCCTGAAGGATCAAAGCCCTCGCAAGAGGCAACCGAGCAGCTATCCTGCTCGGTCATCTTCGGCTGGTAGCTCCCTACCCATGACGCCAGGGATCGAAGTCCTCGCGAGAGGCATCCGAGCGGTTACGCCGCTCGGTCATCCCAGGCTTGTAGTTGCTTACCCACGACGCTAGAGATCAAAACCATCGCCAAGAGGCAGACGCGCGGCTTCACTGCCCGGTCATCCCTGCTCAGTTATCCCGTGCGGGTAGCTTCTCTACCGCAACGCCAGGGATCAGAAAACCCTCCAAGAGGCAGTCAAGCCCGAGGATCCCTCGCTCGGCTATCCTTCAGGACAAAAGCCCTCGCCAAGAGGCACCGGGCAGTAACCCTGCTCGGTCCCCGTCTTAAAGGATCAAAGCCCTTGCAAGAAGCAACCGAGCAGCTACGCTGGTCGGTCATCTCCGGCTGGTAGCTCCCTACCCATGACGCCGGGGATCGAAGCCCTCGCAAGAGGCATCCGAGCGGCTACCCCGCTCGGCCATCCCAAGCTGGTAGTTGCCTACCTATGACGCCAGAGACCAAAGCCCTCGCCAAGAGGCAACCGCGCAGCTTCACTGCCCGATCATCCTTAGTGGGCTTCTTACAGCCCCTCCAACGCTAAGGACCCAAAGTCCGCCGTGGGGCCACCGAACAACCCTCTGCCCGTTACATGCAAAGGATCCGAGGCCTCCCAAGGGGCATCTAAGTCTATACGATCCCTCCTCGACTTCGGGGCCCATGAGGATGCCTCCTCGCCAGCGCTCGGCACGCTCGGCAAGTGATCGAAATCAACTCGACGAACGATCGCTAGATGGATGGCCAACCTGACATGGAAACACAACGGCGCAAACAGAGATATTTTACAAAGCATCCGTCGCAAACGAAAATAAAGTGCGAACCAATGAAACCAAAGCAGAAAATTTCATTACTACAAAAGGCAAAAGCTATACAAAAGGTATTTTTGGGCCCCCCGGCCTTACAAAATGCCCGGAGGCTTACAAATTCCAGAAGCGAAAAATAAAAAGAGGAAGACAGGGGATTTAGGCCTCGGGGTCAGGTGCGACCTCGGGGTCCTCGACAACCATCACGTGACGTGCAGGGTCCTCGGCAGCTTCCTCGCCAGGAATCTCTTCCCCCTACTCATCGGCGTCCATGAGGAGGTATTCGGCCCGGAGGTCTTCATCGGCGAACCCCGGCACCCGGATCTTAACGGCGTCGAGTGCCTTGTGCCAGATGCGGGTCATAGCCACGGCTAGGTCATCATAGAAGTCCTTCGACTTCTTGTAGCCCTCCACCGCCTTTGCCGCCGAAAGGTCGGCCCATTTCGCCGCCTTCATGTCGGCCGACTTAGCCGCCTCGGCTGCCGCCCCCAGTTCCTTCCGGAGGGTCTTCATCGTCTTTTTCAGGTTGCCAGCAAGCGCCTGAGCATCCCCAAGCTTGGCCTCGGCGGTCACGGTAGCCTCGCGGTACCGGGCGACCTCCTGCTTCCCGGCCTCCACCTCGCCCTCCAAGGCGGCAACCCTCGCCGTCACCGCCTCTGGCTCCCGCTTGGAGCTCTCTTCCAGCGAGGCGAGCTGGCCCCCAGCCGTCATTGCCGGGGCTACCACCTCGGCCTCCATGCGCAAGGCAAGGGCAACGTGCTGAAGAACCTGAGAGATAAGAAAGAGATTAGGAAGATGAAGGAGGCACCGAATTTCACGAAGAGCCAAACACTTACCTGCACGGACTTCTGGGCAATAAACGCCAGCTGAGCCCTGAAGTTCCCCACAGGGACTCTACCCCCGGCCGATGCCTCTATTTCATGCAGAAGGATATCCACAACGGATAGCCCCGATGGCACTGCGAACCGGAGGCCACCTTCCTCCACCATGATCGGCGAGGACCGTCCCCGGGAAGATCTCTGGGAGCTCCTTTTAAGCGGTTCCGGGGGAGAGCCAATCTCCCCCTCCGAGACCGGGTCGTCCAAAACCAGGGCCCGCTTCCGGCCCGACACTCTACTGGGACCCGGGGCGGGATCCGCCCCCGAACGCTCACGGGACGCAACCACCGGAGAAGGAGGAGCCGGGGCAGGCTTCGCGTGAGAAGAACTGGCGCCCCCAGCCTTTGTAACTTTCCTCGGCCGGAGCATGGAGGCTTTGAGCGAGTCGAAGTCCATGGGTCCTGCACGAAACAAATGCAAAGAAGTCAGTAACACAAGCAATATGTAGGCCAAAAAGCAAGCCTAACTTACCGACGAACTCAACGGGGCTGAGCTCGGCCCAACTCAGGACCTTCTCAGATAGCAGCACGTCGGATCGGGGGATGGGCTCCCATGACGTCACTCTCACCGCGGTGGGGTCATTGGACTGGTTTCCCGGCAAGCATTTCTCTCTCGACCACTTTGTAGGCAAGGGCCAGTCCTCGCCCGCGGGAGGGGAAACGAAGAAAAATTTCTTCTTCCAATCATGAATGGAAGAGGGCAGGGCCATAACCCCTACCCCGGCGGCGCCTCCCGGCCGCTTTCTAAAAGAGAGATAGACCTACCTCGGGTCGCCCGCTGGACCACCAGGGTGATTTTTGAAGACGAAAGAGGAATCGAGGAGGGAAAGGCTGAAGGGAATCGCCTGCAACTTCAGGCGGATCAGGAACCCCGAGGAGGATCCTCCATGAGTTCGGCACTAACTGGCCAGGGGCCAAACTGAAAAAGTTCAGCGCTGCGATGACCTCGGGAAAGAAGGGCAGGCGCATTCCACCCTAAAAAGCTTCCAAATATAAGGCGATCTCCCTGTCCCGTACATGGTCTGCCCTTTTCCCCTCCTTGGCTAATCGGAGCGTGTAACGCAAGGGGATGTGGAAGCGTGCCCGAGCATTGACGAGCTCATCCTCATGCCTCACCCAACACGAGGGGCTGGGGGCCACATCTACCGCCTCCTCCCTGGGGGCTGCCCCCGCCGCACGATCCCGGGGAGAAGATATGACTCCTGCTCCCCGGGGGGACTCAGACACAACTAAAGGGTCCCTAGAACCTGCTCCTACAACATATACCGACTCTACAAAGGAAGACATCTAACCTTGAGAAAAGAGATTCTCGGGAAACGAAAGCGAGAGGAAGAAGACGAGCACCGAGCAACCGGGACTTAGAAGCAGGAAATATGAAGGAGTAGGGGCCCAAGGACGGGCCCCACCCCTATTTATTGCTGTAAGTGACCTCATCCAACGACGCCCATCATCTCCCGCCAAAACGAGTCCTCGTGTCCAGCGGCTCCGATCGCTCCACGTGTCGTTCCTGTGCTGGGCCACATCCCATCAGACGCCACAGGCCTGCATACGTTGCGTCGGCCAATCGACGCTTGTCACGTGGACCGTCGCTTCAGTGGCAGAATGCACGAACCGGCGCACCTTCCTTAAATGCATAGATCTCGCTTTGATTCGCTAGCGGAAAAAACAACTGACAGCCCGGGGACGCGTCCCGACGAAGCCTTAGGAGGGAGCTCACCTCGGGAGGCCCGGCAGTCCACTCCTGACCCGACCCACTAGCTGGTCGGGACAGGAGTGGGGGGCTAATGATGATGCTCAATATTGGCGATCTCCAAGATCAAGACACGTGGCAGATGACGTGTCCCAGAACTCAGAAGGAAAGGCCCACAGGGGCCGGCCAGGCCAAACCTGTACCCGACCTACAAACACAAGCTGGCCCTTCTCAGGGCCCTCTGCAAATCGGCCTCCTCGGCTCCATACTCGCCCCGAGCTGCCACAAGACCAGGACTTCTCGGCCTCCTCGCTCGTCCCGAGTTCCCGGCTGAGGCCGTCTTCCTCGGTCCTCCGACCAACTCCACCGCTCACAGACGTAACCGCCGCTCCGCAAATCTCGCCATGCGCAGATTCTCCGCCAGCAACATCCCACGTTCCACGCCATCACGATCCCCATTAAAGGGCGATCCGCTCCTTACACTGGCGTGACGTCGGGAGTGTAACTACCGGCGAGATTCTCGCGCCTGTTGCTACGTGCTGCCGCCACTATATAAACCCCGATCACAGAGGGGTCAAGTAAGCCATTCTGATTCCATTTAGCCGTTACTCTGCTCGGATCTAGCACTAACTTGATCGTCGGAGGGTCCTCGGTGGTACCAAACCACCTCGGGTCTTCTTTGTAGGTACTCGACGCTAAACTCCTCAAATCACCAATCTCCTCAAACCCATTGAGACCCACACGCAACAGAAGATCATCTCCAAAATCCACCGGGAGATCGACAGAAGACAATATCTGAAGGAGGCCTGAAAAGGACCTCCACAATTAGCATTTTGAAAGCTCAATTGTGCTATCACAAAAACTTTAACCAAAAGTTTGTTTTATAAAATTTATCCTTTTATTAGATGGACGCGAGCTATAAGATTGAATTTTTAAAGAGAAATTAAATGGAAAATGACATGAGTGGGTTGTTTTTTAAAAGGCGGCCCATTTGTCCCCTTCCTCTCCTTTGCATGCGGACTTTACATGGCATGGCTCAATACCTAGCTTCTTGGAAAATGGATGCTAGTTACAATAGGTGAAAATTATATTAGTGATGCAAGAAGAACTTTAAGTTTAATTATTAAAATAATGTATTAAAAATTAATTTAAAAACTAATTAACCTGTACCTAATGCTTTTGAAAGGACCATTTGACACGGGTATACAAGGAACATTTATACTTTTTCTTCTCACGGTCTTTTATATATATTGAAATATAAATTATTTTCAACCCCAACTTAAAACTTAAAAAGTCTTGGATCGAGTTCACATTATTAATTCCACACGCTTCTGCTTGACTCACTTGATGTATGCATGTGCCTAACTATATATATTTCAAAGGAAAATTATAGTCACTGCATATTTTACTTTGGATCCTACATTGTCAATGGATCATAAAATTAATTGTTCAAATATAATTAGGTAAATATAACCCTTTATTTCAAGAAACTAAACATAACCATCAAGATTTATCATCGTCTTGAAATTTTAGTTCAATGACATTAATTAGTTTGAAATGGTACATTCCACTAAAAAAAACGAGGTTTGAATCTTTTTGCTCAATCAACAACAAAGGTCGATGTACCACATATCGCAATTTTAATTTTCCAACGTATTTGGAGTGTTATTGCATCAACACATGACTTAATATATCTATACTTAAATTAATTCTGATATGGATCATCCTATAAGATCACTATTTGTGAAAACCTAAAAAATAACTTGAAAAAAATATATTTAAATGGATTATTACGGTCAAAAAAAACTTTAACACTAGTAGCAAATCTGAAAATCCATGTTTATCTATAAATCTCAAAATAACCCTGGCAAAAATAATTCTCAAAACAAAAAAACCAAAAAAAAACATAGCTAATCTTTCAAATCTTCTCTAATCTCGTAAGATGGTAACTTATACTAAACAACATATTATTGTAATAAAAACATAGATATTTAAATTATGTGGCTAACAAATCTTTTTAATTTTAGATATTTTACTAATTACTAATTTAATCACATGCATCCCACGTAACAAAACAATAATACTAATTAAAACCTTATTTGAGAAAATATATAGAAAGAAAAAGGTTTTGATACTGCATAAATTCCTCATCATGGAAGTTTCACTACTAAACGATTGATTCACATTATAGTTTCTTGGAATCTCTCTCTCTCTCTCTCTCTCCACCCCCCCCCCCCCCCCCTCCCTCACCACACACACCCCAACCCACCCACCCACCTCACCTATATATTTGTTGCATCACATCCACTGCCTTCTCACCTTTCTAGCTAGCACCATATACAAACCCTAGAAAATAACTTAGAGAGAGAGAGAGAGAGAGAGAGAGAGAGATGAGTGATATAAGTAATATTGGCAACATTGCCATGAATCCACCAGGGTTTCGCTTCTCTCCAACAGAGGAGGAGCTCATGAGTTTTTATCTAAAGAACAAGTTGGAGCAAACGAGAGAAGAAGCCATAAACCTTGTAATCCCCGTCGTCGATATCTACCGCTTCGATCCATGGCAACTTCCTCGCACGTCTCCTCTATCATATTATATCTGTATTGAAAGTTTGGTTTGCAATCTATTTAATCAATTACCAAATACTTTTATGAACCTTTGGTTGTCAAAAGCTAGCAATGAACTAATTGACAATACTTTCAGTTGAACTTAATTTCTTTAAGTAGTTAATGAACCTTTTGTTGATCACAGATAAAAAAAAGAAAGGTATGGAGTTAGTTAACTAAATATTAAGGTTAATTAATCTAGCTTGGTTGAAAATTAAAACCGATTTTAGTTGTTCATGTGTATGGTAGCATAAATTTCATGGTGTCTTATTTTCTTGAAATTATATTGACATATTTCTTGGTTTCTTATATTTGCATCTTCTTGATCTTTATATTGAAGTTCAATTCTTATTTGTAGATGTCGGAATTTACTAAATAACATATTAATATATGATGGAATCTTTATAATACTGTTGTATTCCATCTATATAATTATCTTCTAAGGTCTCGTTTATAATGAGAATACAGTTTATGAAACCTAGTTTTGTGAGTTTTTTTATGTCCAAACTTAAAGTTTGAAAAATATGGCTTGTTTGACAATCAAAATAGAGTTTTCCAAACCGCGAGGTTTTAGGGACTTAAAACCCCAATTTTAAGTTCCAAATTAAAAAGAATGGAGTTTGCCAAGGTTCCATGTCTTTTCTCTTTATTATCTGTCTCTCCCGCACTAAAAACAGCTGGTAAGTTAAATAAAATTTTGGTTTACAAACTATATTATCAAGCTACTGTAAAAGTTTGTGAAACCCATGGATATAATAAAGGAAAATGATGTAATGGAAAATTTTGTATAAAAAAACTATAAAACCTAAAGAGGTAAATATGATTTGTAAGTGCGCGTTATGATTACAATAGTTTTATTTCTAGTAAAACTGGAACTGAGAGATATTGAAGTTACTAAATAAATTATGTCATTATTGATCGGAAAACGTGAAGGAATTAATTTCATAATTACATATATATAGGAGAGTCGCGCAATGAAGAAGGCGCACAATGGTTTTTCTTCTGTCCAAGGGGAGAGAGAGAGGTCCACGGAAGGCGACCAGCTCGTACGACTCCCTCTGGATATTGGAAGGCAACAGGTTCTCCGAGTTGGGTCTACTCATCAGGGGATCAAGGAAATTGCAGGGCGATGGGTGCGAAAAAGACGATGGTGTTTTATCAAGGAAGAGCTCCAAGTGGTAGCAAAACTAACTGGAAGATGCATGAGTATCGCGCTCTTGCACAAGATACAGCCCCATCGAATGGAACTCTAAGGGTAAGTGTGAGTAGCAAATAATTTTGTATATCTTTATTATTTTATCTGAGATATCTCTTGAGACCTAATTTGATCCAAAAGGTTGAGCGATTTCATGTATGTCCAACTTTATATTTATGTCTTCTTCATTTAACTTTTAAGGTTAAATATGAATCGCATGTGAATGCTTATCAATTTCTTCATATTCGACTGTAAGTTACCATGACGACAATTATATGGATCAAAATTTTACCATCTCAAACCATGCACTCCCTTCGATTGTAGCATTTCTTAGGATTTTATTTGGATCCTAAAAAGCCAATCAATGAAGATATAATGGATTAAAGTTTAATTTTTGGATAACTACTATATTTAGCAGCGAAGTACTAACTAACTTGCGTTCACGTCTTTTCTACTGCTGCTCCTTTATATGTAGTAATTATCTGGTCATTGTGGTATTTATCTGATAAATATGTAATGATTAACCTATAAATATAGTGGTTATGAGATAAATATGGTTGGATATCTGCCAAAAAGCTAAAAGGATAGAATAAGGATATTGAAAAATGAAAAATGGCCGATGTACTTAAGAGGCTTGAACCTACTGCGCTTTACAGTAAGGGAATTTGCATGAGTTTTTTCTGGAGCAGGGATTTAAACATATTGTTTTTCAGGCTTATGGAGCTTGAACCAATTTTCCCGAGTTCTAAATTAAATGATAGATCCAAATTTACATAGTTATGCCCTTCACTTCACTTCTAATTAGGTGTGATACTTTCTCAATTAACTCTCAACAAATTTGGCTTCATTCAAAATTCTATGTCAATAAAACAATAATTTCATGGAAATATACTTTTTTTTCCCTGTTGAAAAACCTTGACCTAATGGAAATAGAATTTTGATGCACAAGGATATAACTAGCTCACACTTTCTCTTCTCTTGGAGAGAAACTTCAAAATATTTGGCATTTTGTGGCCTTTCTCTCAAGAAACTACTACTAAATAAATCTGTTGGCATCCAATCTTTTGAATACATGACGCCCTTTTTTAACACTTCACAAGAAGTTTTCTACACATGGGACCCATATTTTTCCTATTTAGTATACACAACATGTCGTTTCTGATATTGGTTGTATCTTTTGAATTTATAATCTTCAGCATAAATCTAACACTCATCATAACATGCATACAACTATAATGCACATTGCCAGGCAATTTCCTTATATGGTTAATTAATTTTATGTAGTCAAGGAACGAGTTCAGCTTGTGTCGAGTATATTCTGGCAAGTTGCGATCGCTCGACCGTCGTCCTTCCATTGTAACCGAGGCTTCATCCTCTGCTGAGGATCCGCCATTGCCTCAGCAAGATACCACGTTCTGGTCATGAAAGTTCGTCTTTAATTAGAGAACGATGCCTTTCTTTACAACGACGATGCTGGAACAGAAATTGATTGGAATTCGGTTTTGCTTGATCGGGACTGAAGTAATTCGGAGCCCTAAGGACTTGAATATTCTTGATTACTTTCTTGTCGTAATAAAAGGGAACAAGTCAAGCTTTTGTCAATGGCTTGTGTAGGTAACTATCCCCTGTGGACTTTCCTATGAATTTCATGTTGTTAGTGTAATGTGGAATGCTTGCTAGCAATGAAAACTATGCGTTTGTTGAAAATTCTTTGGAATTTTAAGAATGATTTTGTGGCTATGCATTCTTCTTTGATCATGGAGGTCTGAGATGACATATGTGCATGACTTAGTTGTCATGGCTATCATTCTTTTTCTTAGGTCCGCGTCTTCGTCCTCTTGTCAACATCGATCTACGAAGATTAGCTTGGAATTTCTAGAAAAGAGATCGATGGTTCTAAGATTGAACATTGGTTCCAGTCAACCCTTAAGATAATGGCCGACCTCTAGCAACTGATTGCAGGTGGCGACTTGAAAAGGTTGACCAAGACAATCACCGCACGAAACTGAGGGAATTTTTGACGGGAGACCTATTTCGACGCGGGTATCCCCTCGAAATAGGCTGTCCACAGTTGAAAATATGTCGATTTCGACCAATATCTATTTCGACGCGAGTCTTCCGTCGAAATAGGTGTTGGCCAAAGCCTTAGCCCGATATTTTTGTTACCACAGGATCAATCGGCAACGAAGCAGAAAAACCTTACGGATCTATAAATCGAGATCCCTTTAAAGAGAATAACAAAAAACTAGATACAAGCCGCAATAATAAATAACACAAGAGATTAACGGAGAAAATGGGAGAACTTTATTAGAGTTTGAGAAAAAAATCCATCTTATAGAAGATTACAAAAAACACTCTCCTTATAATCTCCAACGAGATCTCGTTCTTCTACAAATTCTCCTTATGAATGTTTTGATACCTTATGGAGCAGTCGTTTCGTCTCCCATAAATTTTATGATCAAAACTATCTCTTAATGGAGTCGTTTCTCGTCTCTCTTAAACCTTATAATCAATTCGATATTTTTCCTTGATGAGAGCACCCTTCTATTTATACCATAGAATAAATCTTGTTCTACTTAGAGTAGAATTAACATAAATTTCGTTTATCCTTATCTAATAGATTATTATCTCTTATTTAAATTAAATCTAAATCTATATTTAAATAAGAGATCTATCTATAAGAATATTTTCTCTTATCTAAATCTATATTTAAACAAAAGATTCATCTTAATTCTATCAATAATAACTAACCATTTAAATGTAAACTAATCTCTATAATCTCCAACTTAATTTAAATCTAAATAGAACCTTGAAAATTTGTTGCCGTCATCTTGTATCCTCAGTTATTCTTCCCGTTTTTCCATACTGACACAATCTTTCTTTAGAATTTTGAAACTGGTGCTGGGACAGTTTTTAACCGGAACTGAGAAACTGTTGCGACCCTCCTACCGAGATCACCCTTCCTCACATTTGAGTACCTGAAAAGAAACCAAAGTTGTTTTGAACTTCTCCGTAGGAATGACCTTCGTCGGTATGTCCGCCGAGTTCACCTTCGTATTGATTTTGATCAAATTGATCTCATTTTCGGCCCACTCTCATATCTTGTGATACCGCACATCGATATGCTTAATTCGACTATGGTATACTTGATTCTTCGCCAAGTGAATAACGTTTCGACTGCCGCAAAACAAAAAAATCAGCCCCTTATCGAACCAGAACTCGTCAGTTAGGCTCTTTAACTACAAGCCTCCTTAGATACTTCCACTACCGCCATATAGTCTGCCTTCGTTGTTGAGAGCGTCACGGTATCATGAAGTGTCGAATTTCAACTGATAAGAGATTTTGCAACTGTATATATACAGCTCGTAAGAAATCTTCCATTATTCGAAACGATGTATGTGCAAAGACAATCGGGCCCATAAAAATTGAAGATGAATGGCCAGGATTGAACGGCTGATCCGTCACGCCCACGCTTAACCAGCGGCTGATCCGCGACCATTTGTTGGGTTCGTGGAACGAATTTTTTTGTGCTCGATTCTCTTGATTTGTTGAGCTCTTTTTAGTTATCAGATCATGAAAATTATTCTCGTTGCTCTGCGGTTGCGTTGATCTCCGAATTGTTCCCAAATTTGGCATATAATAAGGCAGATTTATTTATTTCTTTTTATTTGATTTGATTTCTCCAACTGATTTATTGTTGTGATGATCGATTCACCTCTATTTATTACAATCTTTGCTGATTTGTAATGATATTCCCAAATTTATTCCAAATTTGCAAATTTTCTTTCGATTTTCTGAATAATTCCTTTAAATCTCCATTGTACGTACATAATCCTCATTTTAGGACAATTTTCCGTCTTTTTACATTCAAGCCCTGTTATCTGTAATAATTCACAAAAGATACCCTAAACAGCATAATATATGATAATAAAATGATAAATGGGTTATAACAATGTGCAATAAATTACACCGATCAAATACGCTCACACTTATCTTTTGCTAGTTCTCAAGTAAATTTAGGGTTTCAAACTCTAAACTAAACTAAAGTACAATCTAGCTAAATCCTACTTCAACTCCTATTCTTACGCCTATAAAAGAAAATAAATGAAACAAAAATAAGAAAATGAAAACTATATACAAAGATAGGAATAAATAAGAAAAATACAAAAAAAACAAGAGTTTAAACCTCACTAGATTTTTAGTCGTCATGAACTATATCTTAATAGACTTTGATCTATACCGAAAATTACTTTCTCATCATTTTTCCAATCTTTCCTATCTATCTTGCTTCCAAACATTATCATATGCCTCTACGTGTGTGTAAAATTATCCCTACACTTGGAGAATTCAATTCAAGCAATCATACTCTTGCCCTTAGCTCTCTATTACTTTTTAATTGATGATCAAATTGATGGATTTGTTCCCCACATTTTTCATATGACCGTTGATACTTCATGAGGCACTAACCATCCGATTACCGAATGTGATCAGTTATTGGGCGTAAATAGAAATATCCTAATCCCGCAACACCTAAGGCACAACAAATGATCCCAAACCAGTCGGTCTAAGTCACTAGGTGATGAAGCGTCCTTGTTGAATTTTTTTCATGCTACCTTAATAATTGCAAGACATTGTTTAATTTTTGGTGATATTAATTTTTTTCCAGTACTAGGGCATTACAGACAAGAGTATGACAGGTCTCTTCTACTATCCAATGCTTCAAGATGTGTGCATGTGCGTATAGTAGGGTATCAACGTTCAAATGTTTGAACTCAAAAATAGGCTTCACTTATATCTTCTCAAATCTAGTAACTCTTTCATGATACCAGCATTTTGGAAACGGGCTCATGACAACTTATTACTAGATCCATTTAACTATCTCTGTTTCTTATTTTTCTTAAAATCTTTCTCTTTTAAATAAATTTTTGACCTTTTCATTTCTCTTTTCAAAATTTTCTAATACTTTTTTTAATAATAACATATGTACAAAACCACCCCCCCCCCCAACTTATTTTAGACAGTGCTCACACTGTCTTCTACCATTCAAAAAATAATTTACCGAATGCTTTTGCTAACCCATATGTTAATATTAACCATTTAAAATTTTTATAGTTAATCATGCAAGAGTAGTAAAATAAATTGTAGTAATAAACATCAATAAATACCCTAAAATGGATATGCAAAATATTGGTATGATATTTATATATGTGAAGAAAATTATGATCCGTGTTTTGCTGAAAAAACTAGTATAGAAATAAATGATGAAAATCTTAAAGAATTATGTAACTGTACTATCTGGTCGAAATATTGGCTAATTAAATCAAATTCTAAAACACGAACATGCGGAGTATAAATAAGTGATCCAGTTATAAGAGTTAAAGGTATAACTTCATCTTGCTTTTCAATAGGATTGGTTTTAATAATGACCGGAAGTGATGGAGAGTTTGACTCGACTGTTAAAGGCTCAAAAATATATTCACAATTTATTGGATGGTTCGGTGAATCTAATTCATCTATAAGATTAATTTCATCCTTAAAAATTTTCTCAAAACTTTGTTCAAAATATCCTTCTTTAAAATTAACCACCTCCTCATCATTTACTTCTTTTATTATAATAGGTGAATTTTCTTCATCAAATTTCTTATCCAACAATTCTTTCACATTCTCCTTAAATTGACTTATGAGTTGACTTTAATCTTCTAAAAATATGGGATCCCAATCCAAATTTTCTTCAAAAATTTCATTGTTTGTTCCAACTAAAGGTATGAGTTCTCTATCAATAGTTTCCTCGAATATTATACTCAGGGCAACTCCATCAAAATCACAAGTTTTCTTTACAGAAGCGGTTTTTATATCCAAAATTTTCTCAAATTTTATATCTGCAATTGTTTATTCGTCGGAAATATCTTCCTAAAAATTGTTGCAATCGGTTAAATCTGTAAATGGATGAGGGTTAGGGTCGTGACAATCACGACCATGGTAGAATTTGAAAAACAACAATTTTACAAAGCATAACCCCAATCCATCACCAAGATTATCGAATACAATATAATGTGCAAACTAGAAAAGAGTAAAGAGGTGCTACAACCTTTGTAGCGTGTCTAGCTAATCCCGGAAGACCCCGTCTAGACTTTGTGAGCTCTCGGATCCGTCTGAACGCCGACCGCCTCGCCGTAGATGATCTGCGTTGAAATTGGGCTGCCCGAGCTCTAACTTCATCACCGGACGGAAAAACTTCCTCCAGAGACTAGTTAGGCGTAGAGAAAAACGATGTGAACAATGAGTACTCTATCTTTTTATCACTCTCTCACCATGGCTATACTTGCCATTAACCTAGAGAGCAAAAGCTCTAGAAGGAGAAAGAAGATGTTTGATAGCTTGAAAAATAATGAATTAAGTTAATTGCTTTTTTCAACCCATGTTATACTAATATGACATGAATCACTCTCTCACTCTCTCTCATGTGTGTGTCACACACATGACCGAACAAATTAACGTACGACGCAAAATTAGATTCGGGATACCAAAGTTCGGCTAATAATTTATTGTGTGGGGTACCCATGTTACAAGAAGAAAGGTGTCAAGAAGGAAGGTTGGGTGGTGCAAGGATTTATTTGGGGCTAAAAAATTTTGCAAGTTCTATAAAATATTTGTCCTTTTTATTTTCATTTTTCATTGATTTTTTTTTCTTTCTCTTTATTTGGAAAAATTTTTGTTGCAAAAAGATTTTAGAGAAAAGATATGCAACAGCAAAATATTTTATAGAAAAGATATGCAACAGCAAAATATTACTTGCAATTGATTATTATTTGAAGCATATCACAAGAATCTTTATTTGGAAAAAATTGTTGCAAAAAGATATTCGAGAAAAGATATGCAACAAAAAAGATTACTTGCAATCAATTTCGATTTTGAGCGGGGCCCAAAAATCCTGCACAAGATCGTTATTTGGAAGGGAATATATTTTTTAAAGCACACAAAATCTTGCAGGCATTATTCAGAAAATATATTAAAATTTACAGAGGAGAAATAACAGAGAGCTTACAATGCAAATTTCATAGGATGATCTCACCAAAAGAGCGCGGTTCCGCGGTATAAACGCGTTATTGCCGCGTTTTCGCGGCAGTCTAATCAGCACGAATCCCCAAAAAACTTTTGACGCTCTGATTCCACTAGAAGGCCGCGGTTCCGCGGCCTAAGGTGGGTTTTGGCCGCGGAATCGCGGCGGGTTGGGGGAATTGGGTCTCCAAAAAAAATTTCACTGTTCTGTTATTTGATTCCCCTTCTGTTTCGATCTTCTGATTTCTGTTTCGCCTTTTGGAAATTTCCAGATCGTCTTTGTAAATCCTGCAAAATTAAAACAACAAAGTATCCCTTCCAAAAATAACAAAATATATATATTTTTTTGGATTTTTTAGATTTTTATGAAATTTTTTTTAAATTTTGATTAACCCGAAATTGCGAAAAGGAAAGTTCTACGCCATCCCCGGCAACGGCGCCATTTGATTTGAGTGATTTAGCGTGCTTGCGCTTTCTAAAAGATAGATCAAAAATATTTGTAACCGCAATCAAGAACGACGTCGTATGAAGCTAGCCGGTGAGTACGGGTCGGTCCACAGAGATGTTGTGAATCTCCGATTCGTTCTTACGAGTTAATTCCGAAGGGTGTTCGGAGTTGTTATTAAATCTAAAAACCTAAATTATCCTAGGGCAATTATCTAGATCTAAATCTTGCTAGGGTTAGGTTTAGAAATGGTTTGGAAATGTAAATAAATCTCAACGCTTTTTATACCCAGATTAGGATCTAAGAGGAGTTATGGTAATTATCAATAAAGGGGATTAGATCCATTCGGGAAGGTGTTCCTTCCTCTAGGTTCTTGTCCTTCCTTTAGAGATCCTTACCCTAACCTCCATGGAAAACGCGCGCAACTGAGCCTTTATACTACGGTATCTCCGCTACCTCGAGGGATAGGGTGCCGTAGGGCGCAGTGTGTGCGTGTATGCATGGAGTCATATAGATTCTATGTGATGGGTAAGAAAGGGATGAGAAATCTCATCTCTCAAAAGCCCTTCCCAAATCTAACATCTAAGGCAAGGAATTAAAATCTAAACTAGAACAATTAAATAAAATTACTTACAGTTGGCTCTCTCCAAACATCAACGCAGGGTTGTCAGATCTGGATTCATGATTTGAAAAGAGGCACCGATGCTCTCCAAAAGAATTCTAAAATTTATTAATGAAGGGAGGCATGAAGAGTTACAATGTGTAGAGTTCCTATTTATAGAGAATAGGAAACCCTAGGGTTATATTTGTTTCGCATGTCCATAATTACAAAAATAGCCCTTAGAAAATCTTTACAGCACCGCCACGACGTTTTGGTAAAAAGAAAATTCCCTTTTGTCTTCTTATGGCCGCGGAACCGCGGCATTGGTAACTTGGGCCGCGGTTCCGCTGCCCTTTAGAGAGTTCAGCTCATGAAACTTCAGGGTATGCTTCTTGTTGTCTTGGGCTTCTTATTTCTATATATCTTTTTCCATTTGGGCTTCTAGGTTGGTTCCAGATCTTCAGTGAATAATTTGCAATGGATTTTTAACCGTTCGCTTTGAGTCGATGTCTTGAATCTTGCTTTGTGAATTGTTCCTTATGTAGGCTTGATCAAGATTCTCTGTTTGTTGGTTAGAGTCCACATTTTTCATCGTCTTTACATCGTTTGCACTGTTTTCTGTCCAAGAACCTGTAATCTGTAACATGTAGCAGACATGCGTCAAAAGCACCCGTTTATTTATAAAAAGAATAAGAATGGGGAATATAATAATGCAATAATATGGTGTGAACAAATACCCCCAAACTTATCTTTTGCTCGTCCTCGAGCAAACTTATTTTTATTCACTAAAATCCTAACCGCACTTTCGCAGGGAAACGCGATTGCACTGAGCTCGTGCAACAAGCCGTTAAACCTCTAGGTGTCCTTAGTAGGAGGAGTGTTGTCTCCTGAGGGTTTTCAGCGGATTACACCCACAAAATCCTATCAACTCGGCCCATTGATTTTTGTTCTCCAATTAGGTTTTCTAACTAAGAAATTCTATTATCGTTGACGTGCAAATTATCCACCCATATTCTTCACACTTCCTCATCATCTAACTTAAGATTATATATGTTCTATAGACTTACTTAGCTTTCGGCATCTCTTAAGTTTTCCTTCTAGGTTTCCATCTCCACTTAGGAATTTCTATCAACCCTTACTAAAGATTCAAGTTCTATTCTTTACTCCTTTCTCTTATCTAAATCCCAATCACATACCCCTACGTGTGTGTATAAATCACCCCTACACTTGGAAATTCAAATCAAGCAATCATACCCTTGTCCGTTGTCCAAAGCACTTATTAGTAGGTGAATTTTTAATTGAATTTTTCTTACACATCCTTCATGCGACTGTTAATACTTCTTGAGGTACCAACAACCGATTACAAGATGTGTTTGCACATTAAAGCGTAATTCCTAGTCTTGCAACACCCAAGGCTTTTAGCAGTGACTCCCAAACCAGTTGGTCTAAGGCCCTAGGTGATGAAGCACCCTCGCTAAGTATTTTTCTATTTTTGCAGCCTTAAGTAATCACAAAAACCAGTGTCCATTTTTTTTATTCTTTATTCACTTTTTTTTCTTTTATTTCATCGTACTAAGGACTTTAGACAAGAACATTTCAAGGTCTCTTCTACTATTCCAAGTTTCAAGATGCGTGATTGTGCAAATTGTAGGGTATACGTTTTCAAAATCTAGACTTAAGCTAGGAACTATTTTTCAAACTTATACTCTAATAAGAACATCAATACTCTTCCCTTGTTTAGACTTAGCCCAAGAAGTGAACCCAAAATTTGCCTATTTCTAAATAAACTACAAGGCATATACTTTCTACCGTTAAACTTTAAGGAATGTTATTTTTAGGGTTTTTAATTCACTAAGTCTAAGATCTAGTTGTTCCTAACCAGTTAACCTATTTGTCAAACTCAAGTCAATTAGCCAAAATTGACTACAATAATATTTATAATTTTTTTTGAAAATTTTTCAAATTTTTATGGGTTTTCAAATTTGTATGCAAATGCAAAAATATGTACAAATGAATGCGAAGGAAGAAGACGTACCGATCATACCCCCAAACTTGAACTTGACAGTATCCTCACTGTCATGCTAAACCAAGAGGGTCAAAATACCGGTACTCCCCTGTTTATTTATTTATAATTTTTTTTATATATTTTTAATGTTTTGAAATTTTTTTATTATTTTTAATAGAAAAGAAAACAAAAAATATATACATATATACAAAGATTCCCCCAAACTTAAGCTTGGCTTTGCACAAGCCAAAAGTTAGCACCAACCATTCAAAAATCTTATCGTGGTAATGTCCAAGTTGGTGAAATAATGGGGTGGAAAGAAGAGAAATGAGAAGCACACGAGACAATCTGAGAAGAAGAATGGAATAAGGTCTCGGTGGATGAGAAGAATGGCGAAAGAGGGAAAGAAGTGTAGTACGAACTTGAGGGTATAAATCGAGTGAATAAATTAGCACAATTTGTGATGACCGATATGTTATAAGCGATTGCGCTAACCTATCAACCCGTCGGGAAATGGGATCAAATCCCTCAAGATTCGCAAGAAAACATGGGTACGCCGAACTTGGTATAGGAGATGAAAGCGTAACGGCCATTTGTACGGTTGGGACAATAGGAGAGACGAAAGGGAGTGAATTAGGGATAATATCTTTCTCACCGTAGTAAACTGTTTCGAACTTGAAAAATTCCATTAATGGTTCGAAACTACTATAATCAACCGAGTCTGATGGCTCATCTGAAAATATAAAGGACTCAAACTCGGGCGGTGAGTCATCAACATCGTCCGAAAAAGTGAAACACTCGTAAGTGTTATCATCTGTGAGAACAGTATCGGATTCAAAGGAAAAGGTTTCAAACTCACAGTCTTCAAGCGGGGTCGGAACGATGGGAAGGAGGGAGGGTGATATAACAGTCAAAGGTTCAGGAGGATGAATTAGAAAATCAGACACATCAAACAAAAATGATTCAACCTCAATATTATCCTCAAGACTCTTCTCGATACTATCCTCAATATTTAACTCATCCATGCCATTATCATCAAAATCTAGACGCATATGAGATTCGGGAGAAACATTTACTAACTCAGGATGATGATTTGAACATAAAATTTCAAGCAAATCGACAGGTTCATCATCCGAAATATTCCCGACGTCTATATTCTCAATCAAGTGAAAATCAATTTCTTTAGACACCTCATCAAAAGCATGGATATCTATCGATTTAGGTTCTAGAGTGGAGGTGTAAAGATCGAAAGGATTAGGTGCGGTTTCACTCGAAAGGGGTTCCTCACAATTTGGCAAATCAAACACTACAAAATCACACAACTCGTTTTTATTTTGAACTTGTGAATCATTGAGGACATTTGATGGAAAACTGGAGTTGTGGGCTTCAATTGGGTAAGGGTAGGTTTGATTTGGAAATCCTCTCACATTCTCATTCTGTCCAACCGCCTCCTTATACATTAAAAAATTTTGAGCTAGCGGGAAACTAGCTACCGGTTCGGTAGGTTGCATAAGGGCGGCTAAAGACGCTTCCACATTTCTAGTCATTTTATTCGTTGCTGCAATGTACGCTTCCAACGACTCTTCCAAACTAGACTTAGATGGTGAGGGGGTTTCAGTAAAAGATTCAAAATTGGTTGGATATGTGAAACTCCCTAATGGCTTTGTCGAAACAGTGTCTAGTGAAGGTGGGAAAGTCGGGTAGGACTGGTAGGAAGTGGGTGGTAAGATAGGGGTAGGGTCAACATATGGATAAGAAGGTGAATAATCGTGCGGATCCCTAAAACTAGATGAGGGGAGAGGGGTGAAAGATCGACTGCGAGATTGAGCAATATGCTCAGCAATGGACATCGGCCTAGGAGTGACAGAAGGACTTGAAGAAGTGGTATCAACATATGTAGGTGGTAAAGGTTGACTCGGTTGACACAAAGTGGGTTGAAAAGTCAAACTATTTCTCCTAGACGCTTCTATTTGATCTTTCAAAGATATTTTTGGCAAGGAGGGATCGTTTTTACAGGATTTCCTTTTCGCAATTTCGGGTTAGTATGAAAATTATAAGTTTTACCGCAATCAGAAACGGCGTCGTTTTGCAGCTAGCCGGTGAGTACGGGTCGATCCACAGAGATGGGTAATTTTCTTATTTGTGTTTTTACGAGTTGATTCCAAATGTTGTTTGGATTGATTAACTTTAAAACCTAGATCTATTAATAAATTAAGTTAATCTAATTTAAAGTCTCGCTAGGGTTAGGTTTAGGGGAAGTTTGGAGATTAAAGGTTTCCTCACCGCTTTCATTGCCCTATTTTAAAGCGATGCCGTTTCTGATTGCGGTAAAACTTATGAATCACTCTCTCACTCTCTCTCATGTGTGTGTCACACATACAAGAGAGAGGGTGGGCCCCACCATTTATTAAGTATAATAAATAAATAATAATATATACATATACATACACACACACATTTACATACATATATATATGTATATTTATTTACACATAATATAAAATAGTGGGAATTAATATATATATATATATATATAAGTATTAGTACATGTATCCCATACACGTATACATCATGTATCACATACACGAAATGCCATCAATATCTTCTCAGTATCATATACTGTAGAGTGTGTGTGTGTGTCATATACACTATACTAGAAACCACATCTTCTATACGTCAAGTCAACACTTGACTTGATATTTTGGGTTTTAACCGGCTAGTATAACAGTCGTCCGATTAAATGCGTATATTCAATATATGTTTAATCGAACTCATGCACGTATCCCTATATGCACGTCACATCGTATTTTGCCCGGACAGACACTTTCGTTGCGGGACTCTAAAGATCTGTTAATACGCTGGCAGTAGGTTATACAGGATCACATCCGGTTGAATTTGAAACACTTTCAGATTCAACCCCCTTTCGAGTTAACCCACAAGCTCGTCAGTGGTACTAGTTGTACATAACGGCTACCCAGGTATGAACAAGATAAAAGCAGGTCGATAAGCGAACTCATTCAGACCCGACAAAGTCTATAAGTGACATTCACCGTACAATCCAGTCTTTTCGTCAAACAGTATCGCATACTTGGTTTAGGGGGTGGAATCTGTCAGACCCTCAATAACCCGATAAGTCGTGCTAATGGAGGACCCATAACCAAAGAGATACAATTAGTAACACTTACTAGTTTATCTCTACTGTCGTGACCACGGACTTCTGGCTATAATCGTGTCCTACACAGTGCGATATCGACTCCTAATACCGGGAGTGACGAATTCTCTCGACCGCTCACTACCTCCATGTGCTTCGGGACTGTACCCAACTACAACATGTTTGCACGACTCAGTAGAGCTATGGTAGAGTAATAACTTAAGTACAGTAGGAACACACACAAGACACTATGGCGATCTCAGGTCTAGAGACTACCATGTACTCATATCACCAGAGAACTGCTATCTGACATTAGTATAATACCATCTAAGAGTTCTCAGCGAGTCCGTCCAGTGTAACTCATCTAATGAGCACCTATATACAATCATCGTGTTAAACACCAATGGCTATGGGATCAGCCATCGCCCAGTACAGGGTCATGAAACGTATACACTAGTCTAAACTAGAGTGCCGATGCTGTAAGTATACGGTAGTGCCCCGGCCGTCAATCCGAGGCCAAATACGGAACAAAAACTTTTATAAAACTGGCGCTAACGTAGCCTTTCACCCGGATCGTTCCATTAACCTATACTAGCTAACTACAAAGAAGTTAGAATGGCTATACCGATCGATCCGTGTCCTTCGGTCTTTAGCCACCATCCTTAGCTCCTCGCGGCATCTCCGATCTCGCTCGATCTCCTGTCTCCTCGTCGAAGTGGCACCACGTCAAGGAATCTTTTTACGGGCTCCCGCTTCAAAACCGAAGCAACTCGGACATGAAGTTTGCTAGCCGACATGTCCAAGGTGAAGTAGAGAATGTGTGTGATAACTTTGTCTCTAAACATCCATTGATTCTCAACACATGAGATGGTATGGATGGAGGTTGAAGAAGAATCCATTGATGAGGAAGTTGTGAGCACAAGAAAGCTAGTGAAGAAGAAGAAGCTTGCTTACTTATTGTGTTGGGATGAAAATATGAGAGCTCTCATAATAAACACAAGCCCAAGCCCCACTCTTAAGTGGCTTCCCTCTCTCTCCTCATACATCATTTCCACACAATAATTAACCAAGAGATTAGACATGACACAAAAAATAACACCATGAGTCATCAACAAAACACATGCCACATTTAATGCTCTTAATCATGACTAGCACTCACAATTTTCACTAATAAACATTAATGCAAATGTTTATAACAATAAATAGAATGACATCTTCTAAAGTAAACTCGTGACGGATCACAAGAATACCCCTCATCTGTATATACATATATGCATCCGCATTCCGACTGAATACGAATGCAATAAGACGAAAGTAATCCAACAAATCTAATACTAGGATCCGGCTTAAACCAAAATCCACTAGTATGATCCGTCCGATCATGATCCGTACACGAGTGCACGTATATGATCGAACCCTGCCATAAAACCATACGACCTCTACAAAGTTTCTCCTGAACTAGGGAAACTTTCTGTGGGGGACTTTAAAAACTCGTCAATACGCTGGCAGTGGGTTTAACCACCAGCACGTCAGTGGTACTAGCTGTACGTAATGGCTGCCAAGGTATTGAGCAAAAGGGAGGCCGATGAGAGAATTCATCCTGAAAACCTAGTAAGCCTGTCAGTGACAATATCCGTACAGTCCGGTGCGTTCGTCTATGAGTATCGCATATCGGGCCTAGGGGGCTGGTAAGCGTCAAACCCCCAATAGCGGTATAAGTCATGTCGGAGTGTAGCTTAGAACACGCTGAGATACTACTGGAATACCTGCTAGTAATATCATATGCTTTGTCTCTGCAGATCCAACGGCGCCTTATCTTGAGGAATTTCTTTCACCTTTTATATAGTTTGCCGATGACACATTGCTCATCTGTAATGGTGATAAGTATGAGTTCCTTTGCCTCAAAGTGGTTTTAATTTGTGTTCAAGATCGGTTTGTTTAATTATGAAACAAGCTTGAACGAGCTTTTCTCGAGCCGAGCTTCGTGACTCTTTAACAACTCTAAAAGGCATCTTTATATCATATTACCAGTACCAAATGTCTATGCCCTTAAGTTGACCATGAGATTCAAATACTACTTGAATCAACAAATGGACTATTATTGCTTATTGGTAAAATGTGCAACTTTTTTTGGGAGCACCCTCACTATCTTTTTTAAGTTAAAAACAAAAGAAGAGAAAAAAGCTGAGCACTCACGAGACTTAACAATACTATATTAGAAAATATTCTCTCCATTACCATTTACCAAACCATCCAATGACACGCCATTACTATTTACCAAACTATATTAGGAAAGGGTTTCGGACAGCATGTAAAACCCATGCTTCTATTTCTTATTCCTCTTGTCCGGATGTATAGATGTAATAAATTTTCCAACATCTAACGTCTCCTTGCCTCCAAAAATTAATATTCTCCTCCAAATTCAATAGATGCTCATTTTGTCTTGATGGAGGTCCTCTTCGGGTCTCTGTCAGATATTGTCTTCCGTCGATCTTCCGGTGGATTTTGAAGGTGATCTTCTGTTGCGTGTATGTCTCAATGGGTTTGAGGAGATTGGTGATTTAAGGAGTTTAGCGTCGAGTACCTGCAAAGAAGTCCCGGGGTGGTTTGGTACCACCGAGGACCCTCCGACGATCAAGTTAGCACTAGATCCGAGCAGAGTAATGG
Organism: Agapanthus africanus; assembly: GCA_030015575.1. NCBI lineage: Eukaryota > Viridiplantae > Streptophyta > Magnoliopsida > Asparagales > Amaryllidaceae > Agapanthus > Agapanthus africanus. Next base: position 421,275,568 of record JASDDO010000010.1, on the reverse strand, counting down.
CTAAGTGGGATAAAATGGCTTACTTGACCCCTCTGTGATGGGGGTTTATATAGTGGCGGTAGCACGCAGCAGCAGGCGCGAAGATCTCGCCGGCAGTTACGCTCCCGACGTCACGCCTGCGTGAAGAGCGGATCGCCCATTAATGGGGATCGTGATGGCGTGGAACGTAGGATGTTGCAAGCGGAGAATCTGCGCAAGGCGAGATTCGCGGAGCGGCGGTTACGCCTGCGAGTGGCGGAGTTGGTCGGTCGGAGGGACCGAGGAAGATTGCCTCGGCTGGGAAGCTCGGAGGCGAGAAAGAAGGCCGAGGAGTCTTGGACCAGTGGCAGCTCGGGGCTAGCTGAGAGGCCGAGGAGGCCAGTTTCAAAGGGGGCTCTGAGGAGGGCCAGTCAGGGCTTGCGGGTCGGGTACACGGATGGCCTGGCCAGCCCCTGTGGGCCACTTCTTCTGAATTCTGGGACACGTCATTTGCCACGTGTCGTGATCTTGGAGGTCGCGAATACCGAGCATCATCATTAGCCCCCCACTCTTGTCCCGACCATCTATATGGTCAAGTCAGGAGTGGACTACCGGGCCGTCCGGGGTGAGCCCCCTCCTAAGTTTTCGTCGGGACGTGCCCCCGGGCTGTCAGCTGTCCTTTCTGTCAGCGAATCAGGACGAGATCTCTGCATTTAAGGAAGGTGCGCCGGTTCATGCACCCTGGCACTGAAGCGACGGTCCACGTGTCAAGCGTCGGTTGGCTGACGCGACGTATGCAGGCCTGCGGCATCTGATGGGATGCGGCCCAGTGCGGGAACGACACGAGGAGCGATCGGTGCCGCTGGATACGAAGAGGCGTTTTGGCGGGAGATGACGGGCGCCGTTGGATGAGTTCGCTTGCAGCAATAAATAGGGGTGGTGTTAGTTATATATATGCCCTAGAGGCCATTGTTGTACATATGATGTATATTATAATGGATGCTTGGATATATAGAGAGAGGACTTTCTTGCTCGACATGATAGTATGCTATTTGGTTTCACTTTATCTTAACATGTTGACTTATATTAGTTTACTGTCTTGCTCTCACATGTTGATAAAGCCCTTAGGATATGTACTCGACTGCTGGGACTATGATGAGATCATACTAGTGGGGCCAGAGTAGTCGACGAGTACATCCTATAACTGTTCCTAGTCGAGGGTGTATCGAGACAGGGCATTGATACACCAGAGTAGACTAGCGTATACGCATTTTGACCCATATGATGGGCGATGGATGATCCCATATCCATCGGTGTTTGACATCAAAGATGGTGTACGGGTGCTCAGTGGAGACTGGGTACACTGAACGGACTCGCCGAGAACTCCCAGATGGTATTATACCTCACGTCAGATGGCAGTTCTCCGGTGACACTGGTGCAGGTTAGTCTGTAGACCCGAGATCGTCATAGAGTCTTGTGTGATTCCCACTGTGCTTTGATTTTCACCTTACCACGTCCAAGAGGGCGTGCAAAACGGTGGCTTTTGGGTACAGTCCTAAATCACATGGAGGCAATGAGCGATACGAGGGGATTCGTCTCTCCCGGTATAGGGAGTTGATGTTGTGCTGTGTTCGATTGGCTATAACTGGAAATCTCTGGCCAGGGCTGATATAGAGTGCTACTGGTAAGTGTTATCAGTAGTTTCTCGACCTGTTATGAGCCATACATCGACACGAGTTATCGGTTATTGGGGTCTGACGTTTTACCACCCCTAGACTAGATATGCAACATATCAGACGAAGAGACCGGACTGTACGGTAGTGTTACTGATTGGATTCACAGGAGAATGTACATGCTTGCTTGTTGATCTTCTGATCGCTCAATACCTGGGTGGCTGTTACATTTAGCTGACCGCTTGCAGCTTGTGGGTGTTTGATATGATCATCACCTGCTACCGGCGTATTGACGATTCTTTAGAGTCCTACACAGAGCTTTCTTGACTCAGGCAAAACGGAGTAGGAACATATATGTGATATGTGCAGGACCGAGAATAATACGATATGAGATACCGTATTCTATTCTCGCGATATATGATATCGGACGGATATATGTGATATACCCGGGTCATCGGATCAAGTGTTGATTCGATCGGTAAATGATATATTAGTCGGTTATATGCGATATAGCCGGATTGTCGGATCAAGTGTTGATTCGATAATTTAATGTATAATTATACACGTGATATATTACATTACATTAACTAATATTAGCTCGCTTTATTGATTCATTTTCTCACCGGATAATACATTGATATATATGCGATATATGTTAATTGTATTATTTTCTTTTGTTACAAAAATATATTATATATGTGATATATAATATTGTAACAAGTTATGATTACAAATGCAACATGATTAGTAGAGATTAAACATGGTTAGGGTTTGATTTGGGTTAGAATTTTCTTGAAGCTTCTAGAAGCTTTTGTTTTGTTTTAAGCAAAGATATTATGTGTTGATATTTTGGAGATATTATTTAACCCAACCCAAACCCTTAACCCTAGTGAACTCTCTACATGAGTTAATACTTGATATTATTAACTCAAGGTTCATTTGTAAGCATAAGTAATTATTCGTTATTCATCACAAAAGAAATCATCTTCTTCTTTCTCCTTGTAAAGTTTTCTTGCTTTTTATTTTGTGATGACTTAGTGTGAGAATTTGAAAACAAAAGAGAGCTAAATTCCTACTTCATCATCCTCATCTATTCTATCCACTTAGATTAGCGTGTTCACTTCTCTAATACTTGATTAGAGAAGTGAGAGCTTGAGTTAAAGATTCATCAAGATAGATCATCTTCGAAAAGGAAGACTTTAAGCAAGCATGGATCGTTCGGGTTGTGGAGCCTCTCTTGAGTCCGGGAGATCATGGATCGCGGTGAAGGGACTACTACTCGGAGCTTATGAAGCGAAGGAGCGGATTACAAAGGTTGTAATCCCTCTCTCTTAGATGTAAAGATGTTTACTTGCATGTTTAACCCTAATTATCTAGTAAAGATCCTCGCTTTGGGTTGTTCGGCACTTCTAAATTTTAAATCGGGCATGGTTGATGCCTTATAGACCCTTGTGACAGTGCCTAGTAACCCTACAGTGGTATCAGAGCCTAGCTAGAGCATTAGGCGACATGTATACGTCGAACCCCGATCGAACCCCGAAACGTCGTATTTTGACCCCTCTCTGGAATTTTTTTAAAAATATGATTTTTTCCGTATTAAAATACTCAGAAAATTCAGCAGGGAATTCTAAGGATTACTGTAAAATACGAAACCCTAATACCCTCAAGTCGCCGCGGAACCACGGCAGGAACATACTTTGCGCGGCAGTTCCGCGGCCGTACTTAGGAATTAGGGACTCGTATTTGTAGGGTTAATCCGTATGTATTAGTACATACTTCTGGGAATTTTTAATATTACTCAAGTGTAGAGTTTTCTGGAGATTCTTGGTATTCGTTGATTCGATCGGAAAGTTTAACTTCGTTTAGTTTTCCGGATAATTTAGAACCTGTTAAAATGTTCGAACGGATATCAATAACTCACTTTTTCCCGACACAAAAAACTTTCAAGTGTTGAATTTTTCTGGAGATTAAAACTCTCGGAAAAACATGCAAGCACGTCTGTGGACCCTCTAGAAGAACGTAACCTTAACTCGATTATGTGACCGTCAAAACCGCCACTGAACCCTAGAGTTTGTGGTAGTTTAGCGTTGCCACATGTGAGGCGTTGGTTTGACCCTTCTACGGCTGGTTCATTGGGGCTGTGACATGTTCTGAGATTTTTAAACTCCGCTCAAGTGTTGAGCTATTTGGGAATTCTTGGGTGTTTGATAATTCGATCGGAAAGTTTAACTTTATCTATTTATCTGGAATGTGATACAATATGTGGAATTCATATAGTAAGGCATGAAATGCGAAGTATGTGATATTTCGGATTTAAGATGTCTAAAGTGATTGTGGATTCCAAATGTTGTAGTTTTACACTTTCTTTTCTGTGACCGTAAGCGTAGTATGTGGTGTATCGCTGTCTTCGTTTCTATATATCAACGACAATCGGGATACGCATACTTACTTACGTTGATGATATGAGATATTATATGTTGCTGTGATATGTTATATTGGATCGTCGTGTTCTGAATAGCCGGGGTTTTATGTGAGATGAGGGTTTTTATTTTCATTCATGTAATATTCATTGTATGTAATATTCTTTTATTGGGGCACTTCCAGGTTGAGGATGATGTCACCATTGTATATTATTTACTTTTCCGCATTAGGATAGACCCGAGGAGGGGAGCATAAGTAACCGGGTTCTAGGGTCCAGTGGGAGGCCATCTCGAGGAGTCGAGACCGGGTCTCATAACCCTAGAATTGGCAGTGTTACTTGCCGCTCTCGTAGGGGTCTAGGGATGTGGGTTTGGCTATTCATCGCGATCGTGGAATCCGTATTTTCTACAGGCTCGATATAAAACACGGACGTCCTAGTATATCCAATATTTCATATGTTATCTTCTGCTGCAATGTTCTGTGATGAGATCATATTACTGCCTGAAACGAATTCTTATACTATATATATATATGATGATATATAAATATTACTGCTTTCGTTTCTTCTGTGATGCTTAGGAAGCATAACTGATGGGATTTATTAATGAGATTAATAAAAGAAAAGAAACCTAAAAAATGTTGTAGAATCAAAACTTTATAAAAAGGGTGGCTACAGTTTTGCTTTGCATAGCGGTATATATGATATATCATGCACCTTATTCGATGAGGAAAGAGCTGAGATCCCTTCACCGGGAGTGACCTCTTTAGCAAAACTGGCAGATACTACAAACTCGCGGTTTAGTTTTTGATTGCTCCTATAGTTCTTGCTTTGCACAGTGGTATATATGATATACCCCGCACCTTATTCGATGAGGAAAGAGCCGAGATCCCTTCACCGGGAGTGACCTCTTTAGCGAAACTAGTGAAAAGCCTCAAAAACACTTATTTTCAAAATCACTCAATTCTACGACGATATCAAGTTCATTACGCTCATGGTTTTCTGAAAAACCTGCGTAGCCCTCCGTCATTTCAGATAGACACTAGTTAGTATTCGTGCTGCGTTTGTTGACCTTAGCCAAGGCGTAGTGTACGGTAGCTAATTTGTATTTATCTGCTAAAACATGAGATGTGATTGAGTTAGGGTAGTCGTACGACTTTGTTGACCTTAGCCAAGGGTCGTACGGGTGAGTTTAATTCAATCGGGAAATGGCGGGTTGAACTTGGCTAGCACTTATAATTTGTTGATCTTAGCCAAGGTCATAAGATGCTAGGGGCAAAACCATTATCGGGAATTTCAAGTGTTGAAATTTTCAATGAGATTGCATACCTTATATGAGATAGATGGATCCTGATACCCACTGCGAGTAAAAGTTACTCCTGGGAGAATTTTACACAGGACAATTAGCCGATCAAGTAGGTGTCTAGAAAGGTGTTAACGGGGTTAAGCCTCTGGGAAAACGAGATTTATTCTAATTAGGTCCGTGTGAAAGCACGGGGAACCTCCCTCAAAGTACCAACACTGATCTGGCTGAAAGATTGACGAAATTGTAGGGTGCAATTAATCCCAGCTAATTTTACCTTTTAGGGTTTGAAGGAAGATTTGATAAAAACAGTGGGAGACATCCTGATTAGATAAGATAATAACCAATCTAATCTTGCAAGAGCATACGCTAAAGTGTTTTCTTCTCTCTCTCTCCAGGTAGCAACCATGTCAGGTCTTAATCAAGATAATAATATAGATGTATTGACTGAACCCGCTTATTATACTGAGCAGGGGAACATTGGTCCCGTTCTTTCTTATAAGTGTTATAAGACTGAGCAGGAAATAGGAGAAAATTTGGATTCTCAAGCCACCCAAACGAAGAATAAACAAGTTGATGCATCTTCTTCGGGTGTGTTAGTTATCGATAACTGTTTCTCAGTTCACTCTACGTCCTGGGTATTAGATACCGGATCGGGATCCCATATATGTAATATGTTACATGGGCTACGTAAAGGTAGAGAACTGGGAATGGGTGATCATTCCGTAAAAGTAGGGAATGGTGCAGATATTGCAGCCAAAGCAGTTGGCGAATATCACCTTGTATTACCAAGTAGTAATACATTGATTCTGAACGAGTGCTATTATATACCGAACATGATATGCAACATTATATCAGTTTCTTTATTAAGTAAAGAAGGATATAATTTTGTAGTACAGGATAATGTTATGAATATCTTCCTAAATCAAAAGTTGATTGGATCAGGCTCGTTACATAATGGCATATACATTCTAAATCAAACTACAGTTCTTAATATACAGAACACACAGAAGAGGAAAAGTTCAGAAATGAACGAATTCTTCTTGTGGCATTGTAGACTAGGTCACATCAATGCGACAAGGCTATATAAGTTACATAAGGATGGATATTTGAATATGTTCGAATTTTCATCTTATGATACTTGCCAGTCGTGTCTCAAAAGCAAGATGACCAAAACTCCGTTTAGTGGACACGGAGAAAGAGTTAAAGAACTCTTAGGGCTGATACATAGTGATGTATGTGATCCAATGTCTACACATGCCAGGATCGGTTCTTCCTACTTCATTACATTCACTGACGATCTCTCAAGATACGGATATGTGTTCCTGTTGAAACACAAGTCTGAAGCTTTTGAGAAATTCAAAGAATATAAGAACGAAGTAAAGAACCAAACGGGCAAAAGTATTAAAATCCTTCGATCTGATAGAGGAGGAGAATACTTAAGCAATGAGTTCCTGGACTATCTAAAAGAGAATGGGATTCTCTCTCAGCTTACTCCTCCTTATACACCACAGCGCAACGGTGTATCGGAGCGGAGGAATCGCACCCTATTAGATATGGTGTGCTCTATGATGAGCACTGCTGAGTTACCTATTTCCTTTTGGGGGTATGCGCTTGAGACAACCATATACCTATTGAATAGAGTTCCAACCAAATCAGTGCCTACCACTCCATATGAGATATGGAATAGGAAGAGACCATCTCTTAAACGAGTTAAGATATGGGGTTGTCCGGCCTATGTTAAAAAGCAAAATCCGGACAAGCTCGAGGCAAGATCATTTCTTTGTAAGTTTGTGGGATATCCAAGTAATTCGTATGGATATCTATTCTACCTATGTGAGGAACAAAAGGTGTTTGTTTCTCAACATGCCACCTTTTTGGAAAAGGAATTTCTTGCAAAAGAAATTAGTGGCAAAGAGGTAGAGCTGGAAGAAGTTCCAGCACCACAAACTATAACTGAAGATTTAGTGGAACCAGAGGATTCAGCAGTTCCTAATGAACCCCAGCCTCTCCGCCAATCTAGTAGGGTTTCTCATCCACCTGAGAGATACTACGGTTTTCTTGTTGATGGTGGGAGCGAGGATTACATCATGGAAAATGATGACCCAACTAGTTTCGAGCAGGCCATCACGAGTGGTGACTCTGTGAACTGGATGGATGCAATGCGATCTGAAATGGAATCCATGTACACCAACAAATTATGGACTTTGGAAGTTGCTCCTGAAGGGGTAAAACCCATTGGGAGCAAGTGGATCTTTAAGAAGAAACTTAGTGTAGATGGAAAAGTTGAGACTTTCAAACTAGACTTGTTGCAAAGGGTTTTCGTCAACGACCAGGTGTGGATTATGACGAAACCTTTTCTCCAGTAGCTATGCTTAAGTCCATCCGGATCTTACTTACCATTGCTGCATACCATGACTATGAAATCTGGCAGATGGATGTTAAGACCGCCTTTCTAAATGGTGATTTAGAAGAGTGCGTGTACATGACTCAGCCAAAGGGCTTCGTAGACAGTGGGAGCAGAGGAAAGGTGTGCAAGCTGCTTAAATCCATCTACGGGTTAAAGCAGGCATCGCGGAGTTGGAACATCTGCTTTGATGTTGTAGTCAAAGAGTTTGACTTCATCAAAAACGTAGATGAACCTTGTATATATAAGAAGGTTGCAGAGAGTAAGGTTGTCTTCCTCGTATTGTACGTCGATGACATACTCTTGATAGGAAATGATGTTCCTATGCTGCAATCGGTCAAGCTCTTCTTATCACAAAGATTCTCAATGAAAGATCTAGGTGATGCCTCCTGCATACCAGGAATTATGATCTATAGAGATAGATCTAAACGGATATTAGGATTGTCTCAATCCAGGTACATTGACACCATACTAAAGAGGTTTAGTATGGAAGAATCCAAGAGTGGGAACCAACCCACGATCTCTGGATTCACTCTCTCCAAAGAGATGTCTCCCAAGACTGATTTGGAAAGAGCTCGCATGCAAGGGATACTCTATGCTTCGGCAGTAGACTCTATCATGTATGCGATGCTATGTACCAGACCCGATGTAGCATACTCACTAAGTGTAGTGAGTCGGTATCAAGAAGATCCTGGAGAGAGTTACTGAACAGCTGTGAAGAACATTCTCAAGTACTTACGAAGGACTAAAGAGATATTCTTGGTCTATGGTAACGGAGAACTCCAGGTGGAGTCCTTTACCGATTCCAGCTTCCAGAGTGATAAGGACGACTCTAAGTCGCACTCGGGATTTGTATTTACCCTAAATGGAGGGGCGGTATGTTGGAAGAGTTCCAAACAGAATACCGTTGCAGACTCGACGATGGAGGCTGAATACATCGCTGCCAACGATGCTGCTAAAGAGGCTGTCTGGATAAAGAAGTTCATCATTGAACTTGGTGTGGTTCCATCCATTGAGCATCCAATACCTTTATATTGTGATAACAATGGAGTGTCACGCCCCGCTTCCCAGTGTACGGCGAAGTGGACGCGACGAGGCCCGCTACGTATGTACTCAGAAGTACATACGCTAAGCGTAACTAAGCAATATAAAATAATCACAAGAGACAAATGAAATTAAAATAACAGCAACTTTTATTAATAACATTCTTTGTACAATGCATGAAATGAAAATACAACCGAAATGAAAAGCGATGCCTGAACAGTGGCATAACATGAAAATGAAAAATACTGGAAAGAACAAGATACAATATCTAGAGCTCGAGGTCTTCGTGGAACCGCTACAAGTCTTCACTGGTGGGCTCGATCTCAGCTTGGTCTGACGCACCTGACGACATTCAAAGAAGAAGGAAATAGAATGTCGTCAGCGAACAGGTCGCTCGGTAAGTCCCAAAGGATAATGAAGAATAAGAGTGACAGAGTATAGTATTTTCTAAAGTATTGTATTGTAGTAAATTGTGGAATATTGTTTAACGATGTTATTTGTAGCTTGGTACAGAAAGATGCCAGTGTATACGAGGGGAGTCTCTATATGCCAGAGACTAAGGGCACGTATAGTACAAGGAACCGTTTATGCCACGGTACAACAGCAACGGAATATAGGTTAGGTGTCTTAATCTGACCACCTCATTCCACTTTTAACATCTTTCGTACCAATCTACCCCTTTAAACCCCGTGATGTCATATTTGTATTGTTATCTTGTAAACTTGTAATGATTGCTTGATTGATTTTGATTGACTGATTGACTGATTGACTGATTGACTGACCGAAACCATGATATCAGGAAACGGTTATAACCATAGAGTCATGTAAATGGAATACTGGGAATCATGTAAAAGGAATATCCATGGTTCGGTTCGGTCAAGTTATATAGATTGTTAACTGGAATCTGGAATTCATGTATTCATCTTGAGTTGGAATATAAAAGAATATAGATTGACTTGAAACATATTCAAGTTTTGTAGCTTGGTACAGAAGGATGCCAGTGTATACGAGAGGAGTCTCTATATGCCAGAGACTAAGGGCACGTATAGTACAAGGAACCGTTTATGCCACGGTACAACAGCAACTGGATTCATGTTAGGTGTATTAAATCTGACCACCTCGTGCCACCTTTAACACCTTCCGTACCAATCTACCCCTTAAACCCCGCGAAGTCTTATTTGTATTGTTATCTTGTAAATTGTAGTAATTGTAGATTGATTGACTGACTGACCGAAACCATGATATCAGGAAACGGTTGTAACCGTAGAGTCATGTAAATGGAATACTGAAAATCATGTAAAAGGAATATATCCATGGTTCGGTTGAGCCAAATTGTATAAATTGATAATTGTATTCATGGATTCATGTGTTCATTTTGAATTGGAATCTTGTAGATTATAGGTTGACTTGAATCAGATTCAAGTCAAATTAATCAGACTCAAACCCGAGTCAGACAATCAGAATTATGAATCGTGGTCTTATAATTGTTAGGGTCCTTAGGGTAATTTATAAACTTGAGGGGGTTTTATGTAAAAATATTTTTATATACTTTTCAAAATATAACTCAAGTATTTAATTATCGTCTTTAAGTACATACAACAATTTAATGATCAAGATAAATATGTATACATGTTCGAATAGCATGAAATGAGTCAAGTATATTATTCGAGTAACTACCATAAACAATGCTGTAAAGAAATATTATGTACGACTAATTAATCAAGTTGAACGAATGTAAAATATAAACAGAAATATGGCTCTAAATGTTTTGCATGCGTGAGTTCCAGTTTTACCTAAATATGACTACCGGTTTGAGAGATATATATGTTTTCGTATCGTCGCGCAAAACAGATCAGAATCTATTCGGCACCGTCATATATTTTTAAAACGCAGTTTGAGTTAATTTGTTTCAGGTTTCAGGTTACGAAAATTATTAGAAAATTGTAGGTATTTCGATGTACTTATCGAAAACACCAAGATTCACATGATTTGGATTTCTGAAGCTCTAGTTATGATCATTTTAATATCAGCGTTTAAAACAGAAATTCAGATTTCTGGACAGCAACTATATATTCTATTGCAAAGCCTATATCAGGTTGTTTCATGCATTACTAAGTAATATAATATACATAAAATTATAGTTCTATCAATGGTGCATCTACACATCTAAATTTTGTCACAAACGGACATCGAGTGTTCGAGTTATGTCCAATTTAAAAACAGTGTGCGAATCGGAACAGATTCTGTCCAGATCCGTCACTTAATATTGTAACGCAGTTTTCTTTATCTTAGATGAGTTTTCAGTAAAACTATAAAACTAAGAAAATCTAGATCATTCGATATAGATATCAAAAACACCTGAGTTTGCTCAATTTGGATACCGGTATACCAAGTTATATGTCCTAGAAATTGACCGATAACTGCAGTTTTCTGTTTTACGATCAGTGAATAAATACGATGTAATTCCTAAACCGTTATGCGGATCGATCTAAAATTTTTACAGCGTGTACAAAATAATATATTCTATCATATGTAAATTTCCTGAAATTTTCAGAGTTAAAAATTAATTTATAAAAATTATTTTAAAACTAAAGGTATTGATATGTCATATGTGAGAAATGAGAAAACTAAGGTATTTATTCGTAACTCCATTTTTTTTTTACAAACTTTAAATAAAGTGATTTAAAATAAAACAACAAACATACAATCCTAATTGGTCACTATGAAATCTTAACATGTGAATTGAGAGTAATGAAAAAGACTTTACAAACTATATATGTGTGTATGTTTGTGTGTTCATTATTTATATATATATCCATTTAATTAATTATTTATGAACTATGATATGTCAAGTGAAGTTTTCATGGCAATATAAAACAAGAGAAATATAAAGAGAAAAAGAAAGAGATGGAGGAAGGAAAAAGTGAAGGGACTTACATACACAAGCCGGTATTGTCACCGGGCTTGTCTATCCGCCGACAGCCTCGCGTTACTAGCGAGACCTTCTTGAAGAGTTCTTCATGTTCTTCTTGGACTTTAGGTGAAGAGGGAGAAATGAGAGATAGAAAAATATGAGGAAGGAAAAGATGGAGGAGGACAATTAAGATGGTGTAATGGTGAATTATGTATAATAATATATGCATTTAACATAAGAATTAAAAGAGAAATGAAAGGTCACCATTCATTTTGGAAATGAAAGGTCTCATTTGTAGGTTATGAGAAGAATAAAAAATGATAAAAATAATTGCAAGAATGGGGATTTGAACATGCGACTTATGGAATAATAATGCAAGGACTTAACCAATGAGCTATAAAGTTGTTCATGCATATATTTAATTAGAATTAAATATATGATGTTGCTTAAAAAGAAAATGGGCTTTTTAGATTGGCTATGGAGAATAAGAATAATGGATTTGGGTTAAATATTTATGAAAGGAAAAAATAAGAATGAGAAGTTAAAAACTTAAATATAAGAAAAAGAAATTGTACGTAGAAAAAAATACATAATAGATTGAGGAATAAAATAATAATAAATTTAATAGAAAGAGGAAAATACCAAGTACAAATAAATACGGTATATTTTTGAAGAGGGATAATACAAATGTATAAAGATTTTGGGGTCATTACATTCTACCCTCCTTAAAAATAATTTCGTCCTCGAAATTTGTAAAAGGAAAGTGTAACAGTTTCAAAACAATTTGGTGATTGTGAGTGAAAGAAGAGGGTTAGGATAGATTCAACGGATGATAAGATTCAAGGAATATGAAATGGTAAGATTCAAGGAACATGATTGTAAAGAATGTTTTAGTTGCTGTTTCTTGTGTTATATTGCTTAGGTTGTTCACGCAGACCAGAACTGCATGACAGGGATTCATACAGCTCTGACCTGCATGGGCCACCAACAAAACCTGTCACGCCCCGCTTCCCAGTGTACGGCGAAGTGGACGCGACGAGGCCCGCTACGTATGTACTCAGAAGTACATACGCTAAGCGTAACTAAGCAATATAAAATAATCACAAGAGACAAATGAAATTGAAATAACAGCAACTTTTATTAATAACATTCTTTGTACAATGCATGAAATGAAAATACAACCGAAATGAAAAGCGATGCCTAAACAGTGGCATAACATGAAAATGAAAAATACTGGAAAGAACAAGATACAATATCTAGAGCTCGAGGTCTTCGTGGAACCGCTACAAGTCTTCACTGGTGGGCTCGATCTCAGCTTGGTCTGACGCACCTGACGACATTCAAAGAAGAAGGAAATAGAATGTCGTCAGCGAACAGGTCGCTCGGTAAGTCCCAAAGGATAATGAAGAATAAGAGTGACAGAGTATAGTATTTTCTAAAGTATTGTATTGTAGTAAATTGTGGAATATTGTTTAACGATGTTGTTTGTAGCTTGGTACAGAAAGATGCCAGTGTATACGAGGGGAGTCTCTATATGCCAGAGACTAAGGGCACGTATAGTACAAGGAACCGTTTATGCCACGGTACAACAGCAACGGAATATAGGTTAGGTGTCTTAATCTGACCACCTCATTCCACTTTTAACATCTTCCATACCAATCTACCCCTTTAAACCCCGTGATGTCATATTTGTATTGTTATCTTATAAACTTGTAATGATTGCTTGATTGACTTTGATTGACTGATTGACTGACCGAAACCATGATATCAGGAAACGGTTATAACCATAGAGTCATGTAAATGGAATACTGGGAATCATGTAAAAGGAATATCCATGGTTCGGTTCGGTCAAGTTATATAGATTGTTAACTGGAATATGGAATTCATGTATTCATCTTGAGTTGGAATATAAAAGAATATAGATTGACTTGAAACATATTCAAGTTTTGTAGCTTGGTACAGAAGGATGCCAGTGTATACGAGAGGAGTCTCTATATGCCAGAGACTAAGGGCACGTATAGTACAAGGAACCGTTTATGCCACGGTACAACAGCAACTGGATTCATGTTAGGTGTATTAAATCTGATCACCTCGTGCCACCTTTATCACCTTCCGTACCAATCTACCCCTTAAACCCCGCGAAGTCTTATTTGTATTGTTATCTTGTAAATTGTAGTAATTGTAGATTGATTGACTGACTGACCGAAACCATGATATCAGGAAACGGTTGTAACCGTAGAGTCATGTAAATGGAATACTGAAAATCATGTAAAAGGAATATATCCATGGTTCGGTTCAGCCAAATTGTATAAATTGATAATTGTATTCATGGATTCATGTGTTCATTTTGAATTGGAATCTTGTAGATTATAGGTTGACTTGAATCAGATTCAAGTCAAATTAATCAGACTCAAACCCGAGTCAGACAATCAGAATTATGAATCGTGGTCTTATAATTGTTAGGGTCCTTAGGGTAATTTATAAACTTGAGGGGGTTTTATGTAAAAATATTTTTATATACTTTTCAAAATATAACTCAAGTATTTAATTATCGTCTTTAAGTACATACAACAATTTAATGATCAAGATAAATATGTATACATGTTCGAATAGCATGAAATGAGTCAAGTATATTATTCGAGTAACTACCATAAACAATGCTGTAAAGAAATATTATGTACGACTAATTAATCAAGTTGAACGAATGTAAAATATAAACAGAAATATGGCTCTAAATGTTTTGCATGCGTGAGTTCCAGTTTTACCTAAATATGACTACCGGTTTGAGAGATATATATGTTTTCGTATCGTCGCGCAAAACAGATCAGAATCTATTCGGCACCGTCACATATTTTTAAAACGCAGTTTGAGTTAATTTGTTTCAGGTTTCAGGTTACGAAAATTATTAGAAAATTGTAGGTATTTCGATGTACTTATCGAAAACACCAAGATTCACATGATTTGGATTTCTGAAGCTCTAGTTATGATCATTTTAATATCAGCGTTTAAAACAGAAATTCAGATTTCTGGACAGCAACTATATATTCTATTGCAAAGCCTATATCAGGTTGTTTCATGCATTACTAAGTAATATAATATACATAAAATTATAGTTCTATCAATGGTGCATCTACACATCTAAATTTTGTCACAAACGGACATCGGGTGTTCGAGTTATGTCCAATTTAAAAACAGTGTGCGAATCGGAACAGATTCTGTCCAGATCCGTCACTTAATATTGTAACGCAGTTTTCTTTATCTTAGATGAGTTTTCAGTAAAACTATAAAACTAAGAAAATCTAGATCATTCGATATAGATATCAAAAACACCTGAGTTTGCTCAATTTGGATACCGGTATACCAAGTTATATGTCCTAGAAATTGACCGATAACTGCAGTTTTCTGTTTTACGATCAGTGAATAAATACGATGTAATTCCTAAACCGTTATGCGGATCGATCTAAAATTTTTACAGCGTGTACAAAATAATATATTCTATCATATGTAAATTTCCTGAAATTTTCAGAGTTAAAAATTAATTTATAAAAATTATTTTAAAACTAAAGGTATTGATATGTCATATGTGAGAAATGAGAAAACTAAGGTATTTATTCGTAACTCCATTTTTTTTTACAAACTTTAAATAAAGTGATTTAAAATAAAACAACAAACATACAATCCTAATTGGTCACTATGAAATCTTAACATGTGAATTGAGAGTAATGAAAAAGACTTTACAAACTATATATGTGTGTATGTTTGTGTGTTCATTATTTATATATATATCCATTTAATTAATTATTTATGAACTATGATATGTCAAGTGAAGTTTTCATGGCAATATAAAACAAGAGAAATATAAAGAGAAAAAGAAAGAGATGGAGGAAGGAAAAAGTGAAGGGACTTACATACACAAGCCGGTATTGTCACCGGGCTTGTCTATCCGCCGACAGCCTCGCGTTACTAGCGAGACCTTCTTGAAGAGTTCTTCATGTTCTTCTTGGACTTTAGGTGAAGAGGGAGAAATGAAAGATAGAAAAATATGAGGAAGGAAAAGATGGAGGAGGACAATTAAGATGGTGTAATGGTGAATTATGTATAATAATATATGCATTTAACATAAGAATTAAAAGAGAAATGAAAGGTCACCATTCATTTTGGAAATGAAAGGTCTCATTTGTAGGTTATGAGAAGAATAAAAAATGATAAAAATAATTGCAAGAATGGGGATTTGAACATGCGACTTATGGAATAATAATGCAAGGACTTAACCAATGAGCTATAAAGTTGTTCATGCATATATTTAATTAGAATTAAATATATGATGTTGCTTAAAAAGAAAATGGGCTTTTTAGATTGGCTATGGAGAATAAGAATAATGGATTTGGGTTAAATATTTATGAAAGGAAAAAATAAGAATGAGAAGTTAAAAACTTAAATATAAGAAAAAGAAATTGTACGTAGAAAAAAATACATAATAGATTGAGGAATAAAATAATAATAAATTTAATAGAAAGAGGAAAATACCAAGTACAAATAAATACGGTATATTTTTGAAGAGGGATAATACAAATGTATAAAGATTTTGGGGTCATTACATTCTACCCTCCTTAAAAATAATTTCGTCCTCGAAATTTGTAAAAGGAAAGTGTAACAGTTTCAAAACAATTTGGTGATTGTGAGTGAAAGAAGAGGGTTAGGATAGATTCAACGGATGATAAGATTCAAGGAATATGAAATGGTAAGATTCAAGGAACATGATTGTAAAGAATGTTTTAGTTGCTGTTTCTTGTGTTATATTGCTTAGGTTGTTCACGCAGACCAGAACTGCATGACAGGGATTCATACAGCTCTGACCTGCATGGGCCACCAACAAAACCTGTCACGCCCCGCTTCCCAGTGTACGGCGAAGTGGACGCGACGAGGCCCGCTACGTATGTACTCAGAAGTACATACGCTAAGCGTAACTAAGCAATATAAAATAATCACAAGAGACAAATGAAATTGAAATAACAGCAACTTTTATTAATAACATTCTTTGTACAATGCATGAAATGAAAATACAACCGAAATGAAAAGCGATGCCTAAACAGTGGCATAACATGAAAATGAAAAATACTGGAAAGAACAAGATACAATATCTAGAGCTCGAGGTCTTCGTGGAACCGCTATAAGTCTTCACTGGTGGGCTCGATCTCAGCTTGGTCTGACGCACCTGACGACATTCAAAGAAGAAGGAAATAGAATGTCGTCAGCGAACAGGTCGCTCGGTAAGTCCCAAAGGATAATGAAGAATAAGAGTGACAGAGTATAGTATTTTCTAAAGTATTGTATTGTAGTAAATTGTGGAATATTGTTTAACGATGTTGTTTGTAGCTTGGTACAGAAAGATGCCAGTGTATACGAGGGGAGTCTCTATATGCCAGAGACTAAGGGCACGTATAGTACAAGGAACCGTTTATGCCACGGTACAACAGCAACGGAATATAGGTTAGGTGTCTTAATCTGACCACCTCATTCCACTTTTAACATCTTCCATACCAATCTACCCCTTTAAACCCCGTGATGTCATATTTGTATTGTTATCTTATAAACTTGTAATGATTGCTTGATTGACTTTGATTGACTGATTGACTGACCGAAACCATGATATCAGGAAACGGTTATAACCATAGAGTCATGTAAATGGAATACTGGGAATCATGTAAAAGGAATATCCATGGTTCGGTTCGGTCAAGTTATATAGATTGTTAACTGGAATATGGAATTCATGTATTCATCTTGAGTTGGAATATAAAAGAATATAGATTGACTTGAAACATATTCAAGTTTTGTAGCTTGGTACAGAAGGATGCCAGTGTATACGAGAGGAGTCTCTATATGCCAGAGACTAAGGGCACGTATAGTACAAGGAACCGTTTATGCCACGGTACAACAGCAACTGGATTCATGTTAGGTGTATTAAATCTGATCACCTCGTGCCACCTTTATCACCTTCCGTACCAATCTACCCCTTAAACCCCGCGAAGTCTTATTTGTATTGTTATCTTGTAAATTGTAGTAATTGTAGATTGATTGACTGACTGACCGAAACCATGATATCAGGAAACGGTTGTAACCGTAGAGTCATGTAAATGGAATACTGAAAATCATGTAAAAGGAATATATCCATGGTTCGGTTCAGCCAAATTGTATAAATTGATAATTGTATTCATGGATTCATGTGTTCATTTTGAATTGGAATCTTGTAGATTATAGGTTGACTTGAATCAGATTCAAGTCAAATTAATCAGACTCAAACCCGAGTCAGACAATCAGAATTATGAATCGTGGTCTTATAATTGTTAGGGTCCTTAGGGTAATTTATAAACTTGAGGGGGTTTTATGTAAAAATATTTTTATATACTTTTCAAAATATAACTCAAGTATTTAATTATCGTCTTTAAGTACATACAACAATTTAATGATCAAGATAAATATGTATACATGTTCGAATAGCATGAAATGAGTCAAGTATATTATTCGAGTAACTACCATAAACAATGCTGTAAAGAAATATTATGTACGACTAATTAATCAAGTTGAACGAATGTAAAATATAAACAGAAATATGGCTCTAAATGTTTTGCATGCGTGAGTTCCAGTTTTACCTAAATATGACTACCGGTTTGAGAGATATATATGTTTTCGTATCGTCGCGCAAAACAGATCAGAATCTATTCGGCACCGTCACATATTTTTAAAACGCAGTTTGAGTTAATTTGTTTCAGGTTTCAGGTTACGAAAATTATTAGAAAATTGTAGGTATTTCGATGTACTTATCGAAAACACCAAGATTCACATGATTTGGATTTCTGAAGCTCTAGTTATGATCATTTTAATATCAGCGTTTAAAACAGAAATTCAGATTTCTGGACAGCAACTATATATTCTATTGCAAAGCCTATATCAGGTTGTTTCATGCATTACTAAGTAATATAATATACATAAAATTATAGTTCTATCAATGGTGCATCTACACATCTAAATTTTGTCACAAACGGACATCGAGTGTTCGAGTTATGTCCAATTTAAAAACAGTGTGCGAATCGGAACAGATTCTGTCCAGATCCGTCACTTAATATTGTAACGCAGTTTTCTTTATCTTAGATGAGTTTTCAGTAAAACTATAAAACTAAGAAAATCTAGATCATTCGATATAGATATCAAAAACACCTGAGTTTGCTCAATTTGGATACCGGTATACCAAGTTATATGTCCTAGAAATTGACCGATAACTGCAGTTTTCTGTTTTACGATCAGTGAATAAATACGATGTAATTCCTAAACCGTTATGCGGATCGATCTAAAATTTTTACAGCGTGTACAAAATAATATATTCTATCATATGTAAATTTCCTGAAATTTTCAGAGTTAAAAATTAATTTATAAAAATTATTTTAAAACTAAAGGTATTGATATGTCATATGTGAGAAATGAGAAAACTAAGGTATTTATTCGTAACTCCATTTTTTTTTTACAAACTTTAAATAAAGTGATTTAAAATAAAACAACAAACATACAATCCTAATTGGTCACTATGAAATCTTAACATGTGAATTGAGAGTAATGAAAAAGACTTTACAAACTATATATGTGTGTATGTTTGTGTGTTCATTATTTATATATATATCCATTTAATTAATTATTTATGAACTATGATATGTCAAGTGAAGTTTTCATGGCAATATAAAACAAGAGAAATATAAAGAGAAAAAGAAAGAGATGGAGGAAGGAAAAAGTGAAGGGACTTACATACACAAGCCGGTATTGTCACCGGGCTTGTCTATCCGCCGACAGCCTCGCGTTACTAGCGAGACCTTCTTGAAGAGTTCTTCATGTTCTTCTTGGACTTTAGGTGAAGAGGGAGAAATGAGAGATAGAAAAATATGAGGAAGGAAAAGATGGAGGAGGACAATTAAGATGGTGTAATGGTGAATTATGTATAATAATATATGCATTTAACATAAGAATTAAAAGAGAAATGAAAGGTCACCATTCATTTTGGAAATGAAAGGTCTCATTTGTAGGTTATGAGAAGAATAAAAAATGATAAAAATAATTGCAAGAATGGGGATTTGAACATGCGACTTATGGAATAATAATGCAAGGACTTAACCAATGAGCTATAAAGTTGTTCATGCATATATTTAATTAGAATTAAATATATGATGTTGCTTAAAAAGAAAATGGGCTTTTTAGATTGGCTATGGAGAATAAGAATAATGGATTTGGGTTAAATATTTATGAAAGGAAAAAATAAGAATGAGAAGTTAAAAACTTAAATATAAGAAAAAGAAATTGTACGTAGAAAAAAATACATAATAGATTGAGGAATAAAATAATAATAAATTTAATAGAAAGAGGAAAATACCAAGTACAAATAAATACGGTATATTTTTGAAGAGGGATAATACAAATGTATAAAGATTTTGGGGTCATTACATTCTACCCTCCTTAAAAATAATTTCGTCCTCGAAATTTGTAAAAGGAAAGTGTAACAGTTTCAAAACAATTTGGTGATTGTGAGTGAAAGAAGAGGGTTAGGATAGATTCAACGGATGATAAGATTCAAGGAATATGAAATGGTAAGATTCAAGGAACATGATTGTAAAGAATGTTTTAGTTGCTGTTTCTTGTGTTATATTGCTTAGGTTGTTCACGCAGACCAGAACTGCATGACAGGGATTCATACAGCTCTGACCTGCATGGGCCACCAACAAAACCTGTCACGCCCCGCTTCCCAGTGTACGGCGAAGTGGACGCGACGAGGCCCGCTACGTATGTACTCAGAAGTACATACGCTAAGCGTAACTAAGCAATATAAAATAATCACAAGAGACAAATGAAATTGAAATAACAGCAACTTTTATTAATAACATTCTTTGTACAATGCATGAAATGAAAATACAACCGAAATGAAAAGCGATGCCTAAACAGTGGCATAACATGAAAATGAAAAATACTGGAAAGAACAAGATACAATATCTAGAGCTCGAGGTCTTCGTGGAACCGCTACAAGTCTTCACTGGTGGGCTCGATCTCAGCTTGGTCTGACGCACCTGACGACATTCAAAGAAGAAGGAAATAGAATGTCGTCAGCGAACAGGTCGCTCGGTAAGTCCCAAAGGATAATGAAGAATAAGAGTGACAGAGTATAGTATTTTCTAAAGTATTGTATTGTAGTAAATTATGGAATATTGTTTAACGATGTTGTTTGTAGCTTGGTACAGAAAGATGCCAGTGTATACGAGGGGAGTCTCTATATGCCAGAGACTAAGGGCACGTATAGTACAAGGAACCGTTTATGCCACGGTACAACAGCAACGGAATATAGGTTAGGTGTCTTAATCTGACCACCTCATTCCACTTTTAACATCTTCCATACCAATCTACCCCTTTAAACCCCGTGATGTCATATTTGTATTGTTATCTTATAAATTTGTAATGATTGCTTGATTGACTTTGATTGACTGATTGACTGACCGAAACCATGATATCAGGAAACGGTTATAACCATAGAGTCATGTAAATGGAATACTGGGAATCATGTAAAAGGAATATCCATGGTTCGGTTCGGTCAAGTTATATAGATTGTTAACTGGAATCTGGAATTCATGTATTCATCTTGAGTTGGAATATAAAAGAATATAGATTGACTTGAAACATATTCAAGTTTTGTAGCTTGGTACAGAAGGATGCCAGTGTATACGAGAGGAGTCTCTATATGCCAGAGACTAAGGGCACGTATAGTACAAGGAACCGTTTATGCCACGGTACAACAGCAACTGGATTCATGTTAGGTGTATTAAATCTGATCACCTCGTGCCACCTTTATCACCTTCCGTACCAATCTACCCCTTAAACCCCGCGAAGTCTTATTTGTATTGTTATCTTGTAAATTGTAGTAATTGTAGATTGATTGACTGACTGACCGAAACCATGATATCAGGAAACGGTTGTAACCGTAGAGTCATGTAAATGGAATACTGAAAATCATGTAAAAGGAATATATCCATGGTTCGGTTCAGCCAAATTGTATAAATTGATAATTGTATTCATGGATTCATGTGTTCATTTTGAATTGGAATCTTGTAGATTATAGGTTGACTTGAATCAGATTCAAGTCAAATTAATCAGACTCAAACCCGAGTCAGACAATCAGAATTATGAATCGTGGTCTTATAATTGTTAGGGTCCTTAGGGTAATTTATAAACTTGAGGGGGTTTTATGTAAAAATATTTTTATATACTTTTCAAAATATAACTCAAGTATTTAATTATCGTCTTTAAGTACATACAACAATTTAATGATCAAGATAAATATGTATACATGTTCGAATAGCATGAAATGAGTCAAGTATATTATTCGAGTAACTACCATAAACAATGCTGTAAAGAAATATTATGTACGACTAATTAATCAAGTTGAACGAATGTAAAATATAAACAGAAATATGGCTCTAAATGTTTTGCATGCGTGAGTTCCAGTTTTACCTAAATATGACTACCGGTTTGAGAGATATATATGTTTTCGTATCGTCGCGCAAAACAGATCAGAATCTATTCGGCACCGTCACATATTTTTAAAACGCAGTTTGAGTTAATTTGTTTCAGGTTTCAGGTTACGAAAATTATTAGAAAATTGTAGGTATTTCGATGTACTTATCGAAAACACCAAGATTCACATGATTTGGATTTCTGAAGCTCTAGTTATGATCATTTTAATATCAGCGTTTAAAACAGAAATTCAGATTTCTGGACAGCAACTATATATTCTATTGCAAAGCCTATATCAGGTTGTTTCATGCATTACTAAGTAATATAATATACATAAAATTATAGTTCTATCAATGGTGCATCTACACATCTAAATTTTGTCACAAACGGACATCGGGTGTTCGAGTTATGTCCAATTTAAAAACAGTGTGCGAATCGGAACAGATTCTGTCCAGATCCGTCACTTAATATTGTAACGCAGTTTTCTTTATCTTAGATGAGTTTTCAGTAAAACTATAAAACTAAGAAAATCTATATCATTCGATATAGATATCAAAAACACCTGAGTTTGCTCAATTTGGATACCGGTATACCAAGTTATATGTCCTAGAAATTGACCGATAACTGCAGTTTTCTGTTTTACGATCAGTGAATAAATACGATGTAATTCCTAAACCGTTATGCGGATCGATCTAAAATTTTTACAGCGTGTACAAAATAATATATTCTATCATATGTAAATTTCCTGAAATTTTCAGAGTTAAAAATTAATTTATAAAAATTATTTTAAAACTAAAGGTATTGATATGTCATATGTGAGAAATGAGAAAACTAAGGTATTTATTCGTAACTCCATTTTTTTTTTACAAACTTTAAATAAAGTGATTTAAAATAAAACAACAAACATACAATCCTAATTGGTCACTATGAAATCTTAACATGTGAATTGAGAGTAATGAAAAAGACTTTACAAACTATATATGTGTGTATGTTTGTGTGTTCATTATTTATATATATATCCATTTAATTAATTATTTATGAACTATGATATGTCAAGTAAAGTTTTCATGGCAATATAAAACAAGAGAAATATAAAGAGAAAAAGAAAGAGATGGAGGAAGGAAAAAGTGAAGGGACTTACATACACAAGCCGGTATTGTCACCGGGCTTGTCTATCCGCCGACAGCCTCGCGTTACTAGCGAGACCTTCTTGAAGAGTTCTTCATGTTCTTCTTCTTGGACTTTAGGTGAAGAGGGAGAAATGAGAGATAGAAAAATATGAGGAAGGAAAAGATGGAGGAGGACAATTAAGATGGTGTAATGGTGAATTATGTATAATAATATATGCATTTAACATAAGAATTAAAAGAGAAATGAAAGGTCACCATTCATTTTGGAAATGAAAGGTCTCATTTGTAGGTTATGAGAAGAATAAAAAATGATAAAAATAATTGCAAGAATGGGGATTTGAACATGCGACTTATGGAATAATAATGCAAGGACTTAACCAATGAGCTATAAAGTTGTTCATGCATATATTTAATTAGAATTAAATATATGATGTTGCTTAAAAAGAAAATGGGCTTTTTAGATGGGCTATGGAGAATAAGAATAATGGATTTGGGTTAAATATTTATGAAAGGGAAAAATAAGAATGAGAAGTTAAAAACTTAAATATAAGAAAAAGAAATTGTACGTAGAAAAAAATACATAATAGATTGAGGAATAAAATAATAATAAATTTAATAGAAAGAGGAAAATACCAAGTACAAATAAATACGGTATATTTTTGAAGAGGGATAATACAAATGTATAAAGATTTTGGGGTCATTACATGGAGCTTTGGCTTTGGCCAAGGAACCCAGATCCCATCAGAAGTCCAGACATATTCTGAGGCGGTATCACCTGATCCGGGAGATAGTTGATCGCCGGGAGATCGAGGTCAGGAGAGTTGATACGAAGGATAACACTGCGGATCCACTCACGAAGGCGATTCCCCAGATACAGTTTGAGAGATTATTCGGGATGTTAGGTATGAGATACTACAACAGCTGGCCTTAGTGCAAGTGGGAGATTGTTAGTTATATATATGCCCTAGAGGCCATTGTTGTACATGTGATGTATATTTTAATGGATGCTTGGATATATATAGAGAGGAATTTCTTGCTCGACATGATAGTATGCTATTTGGTTTCACTTTATCTTAATATGTTGACTTATATTAGTTTACTGTCTTGCTCTCACATGTTGATAAAGCCCTTAGGATATGTACTCGACTGCTGGGACTATGATGATATCATACTAGTGGGGCCAGAGTAGTCGAAGAGTACATCCTATAACTGTTCCTAGTCGAGGGTGTATCGAGACAAGGCATCGATACACCAGAGTAGACTAGCGTATACGCATCTTGACCCATATGATGGGCGATGGATGATCCCATATCCATCAGTGTTTGACATCAAGGATAGTGTATGGGTGCTCAGTGGAGACTGGGTACACTAAACGGACTCACCGAGAACTCCCAGATGGTATTATACCTCACGTCAGATGGCAGTTCTCCGGTGACACTGGTGCAGGTTAGTCTGTAGACCAGAGATCGTCATAGAGTCTTGTGTGATTCCCACTGTGCTCTGATTTTCACCTTACCACGTCCAAGAGGGCGTGCAAAACGGTGTCTTTTGGGTACAGTCCCGAATCATATGGAGGCAATGAGCGATACGAGGGGATTCGTCTCTCCCGGTATAGGGAGTTGATGTTGTGCTGTGTTCGATTGGCTATAACCGGAAGTCCCTGGCCAGGGCTGATATAGAGTGCTACTAGTAAGTGTTATCAGTAGTTTCTCGACCTGTTATGATCCATATATCGACACGACTTATCGGTTACTGGGGTCTGACGTTTTACCACCCCTAGACTAGATATGCGACATATCAGACGAAGAGACCGGACTGTACAGTAGTGTTACTGATTGGATTCACAGGAGAATGTACAGGCTTGCTTGTTGATCTTCTGATCGCTCAATACCCGGGTGGCTGTTACGTTTAGCTGACCGCTTGCAGCTTGTGGGTGTTTGATATGGTCATCACCTGCTACCGGCGTATTGACGATTCTTTAGAGTCCTACACAGAGGTTTCTTGACTCAGGCAAAACGGAGTAGGAACACATATGTGATATGTGCAGAACCGAGAATAATACGATATGAGATACCGTATTCTATTCTCGTGATATATGATATCGGCCAGATATATGTGATATACCCGGGTCATCGGATCAAGTGTTGATTCGATCGGTAAATGATATATTAGTCGGTTATATGCGATATAGCCGGATTGTCGGATCAAGTGTTGATTCGATAATTTAATGTATAATTATATATGTGATATATTACATTACATTAACTAATATTAGCTCGCTTTATTGATTCATTTTCTCACCGGATAATACATTGATATATATGCGATATATGTTAATTGTATTATTTTCTTTTGTTACAAAAATATATTATATATGTGCTATATAATATTGTAACAAGTTATGATTGCAAATGCAACATGATTAGTGGAGATTAAATATGGTTAGGGTTTGATTTGGGTTAGACTTTTCTTGAAGCTTTTAGAAGATTTTGTTTTGTTTTAAGCAAAGATATTATGTGTTGATATTTTGGAGATATTATTTAACCCAACCCAAACCCTTAACCCTAGTGAACTCTCTACATGAGTTAATACTTGATATTATTAACTCAAGGTTCATTTGTAAGCATAAGTAATTATTCATTATTCATCATAAAATAAATCTTCTTCTTCTTCCTCCTTGTAAAGCTTTCTTGCCTTTTGTTTTGTGATGAATTAGTGTGAGAATTTGAAAACAAGAGAGAGCTAAATTCCAATTTCATCATCCTCATCTATTCTAACCACTTAGATTAGGGTGTTCACTTCTCTAATACTTGATTAGAGAAGTGAGAGCTTGAGTTAAAGATTCATCAAGATAGATCATCTTTGAAAAGGAAGACTTCAAGAAAGCATGGATCGTTCGGGTTGTGGAGCCTCTCTTGAGTCCGGGAGATCATGGATCGCGGCGAAGGGACTACTACTCGGAGCTTATGAAGCGAAGAAGCGGACTACAAAGGTTGTAATCCCTCTCTCTTAGATGTAAAGATGTTTACTTGCATGTTTAACCCTAATTATCTAGCAAAGATCCTCGCTTTGGGTTGTTCGGCACTTCTAAATTTTAAATCGGGCATGGTTGATGCTTTATAGACCCTTGTGACTGTGTCTAGTAACCTTACAGGTGGGGCCCATCCCTGGGCCCCTACTCCTTCATATTTCCTGCTTCTAAGTCCTGGTTGCTCGGCGCTCGTCTTCTTTCTTCCGCTTTCGTTTCCTGAGGATCCCTTTTCTCAAGGTTAGATGTCTTCCTTTGTAGAGTCAGTAGATGTTGTAGGAGTAGGTTCTAGGGACCCTTTAGTTGTGTCTGAGTCCCCCCGGGGAGCAGGGATCGGATCCTCTCTCCGGGATCGTGCAGCGGGGGCAGCCCCCAGGGAGGAGGCGGAAGATGCGGCCCTCGGTACCTCGTGTTGGGTGAGGCATGAGGACGAGCTTGCCAATGCTCGGGCTTGCTTCCACATCCCTTCGCGTTACATGCTCCGACTGGCCAAGGAGGGAGAGAGGGCGGACCTAGTACGGGGCAGGGAGATCGCCCTGTATGTGGAAGCTTTTTGGGGCAGAATGCGCCTGCCCTTCTCTCCTAAGGTCGTCGCAGCGCTGAACTTTTCGGTTTGACCCCTGGCCAGTTAGTGCCAAACTCGTAGAGGATCCTCCTCGGGTTCCTGATCCGCCTGAAGTTACAGGCGGTTCCCTTCAGCCTCTCCCTCCTCGATTCTTCTCTCGTCTTCAAAAATCACCCTGGTGGTCGAACGGGCGACCCGAGGTGGGTCTATCTCTCTTTTAGAAAGCGGCCGGGAGGCTCTGCCGGGACAGGGGTCGTGGCCCTGCCCTCTTCCATTCATGATTGGAAGAAGAAAATTTTTCTTTGTTTCCCCTCACGAGGGCGTGGACTGGCCCATGCCTACAAAGTGGTCGAGGGAGAAATGCTTGCCGGGGAACCAGTCCAATGACCCCGCCACGGTGAGAGTGGCGCCGTGGGAGCAAATCCCCCGATCCGACGTGCTGCTGTCTGAGAGGGTCCTGAGTTAGGCCGGGCTCAGTCCCGTTGAGTTCGTCGGTAAGTTAGGCTTGCTTTTTGGCTTGCGTATTGCTTGTGTCGCTGACGTCTTTGCATTTGTTTAGTGCAGAACCCATGGACTTCGACTAGCTTAAAGCCTCCATGCGCCAGCCGAGGAAGGTTACGAAGGCTAGGGGCACCAGCTCTTTTCGCACGAAGCCTGGCCTGGCTCCTCCTTCTCCGGTGGTTGAGTCCCGTGAGCGTTCGGGGGTGGATCCCGCCCCGGGTCCCAGCAGAGTGTCAGGCCGGAAGCTGGCCCTGGTCCTGGAGGACTCGGTCTCGGAGGAGGAGATTGGCTCTCCCCCGTAGCCGCTCAAAAGGAGCTCCCAGAGATCTTCCCAGGGTCGGTCCTCGCCGATCATGGTGGAGGAAGGGGGCCTCCGGTTCACAGTGCCATCGGGGCTATCCGTTGTGAATAGCCTTCTGCATGAAATAGAGGCATCGGCCGGGGGTAGAGTCCCCGGGAGGACCTTCATGGCTCAGCTGGCGCCCATCGCCCAGGAGTCCGTGCAGGTAAGTGTTTGGTTCTTTGTGAGATTCGGTGCCTCCTTCATCTTTCTGATTTCTTTCCTATTTCTCAGGTTCTCCAGCACATTGCCCTCGCCTTGCGCATGGAGGCCGAGGTGGTAGCCCCGGCAATGAAGGCTGCGGGCCAGCTCGTCTCGTTGGAAGAGAGCTCCAAGCGGGAGCTGGAGGCGGTGACAGCGAGGGTTGACGCTTTGGAAGGCGAGGTGGAGGCTGGGAAACGGGAGGTAGCCCGGTACCGAGAAGCCGCCGTGACTGCCGAGGCCAAGTTTGGGGACGCTCAGGTGCTCGCCGGCAACCTGAAGAAGACGGTGAAGACCCTCCGGAAGGAGCTGGGGGCGGCGGCCGAGGCGGCTAAGTCGGCTGACCTGAAAGCGGCGAAATGGGCCGACCTCTCGGCGGCGAAGGCGGTGGAGGGCTATAAGAAGAACCTGTTCGTGGCCATGACTCGCATCTGGCATGAGAACCTTGACGCCGTTAAGGCCCGGATGCCGGGGTTCACCGATGAAGACCTCCGGGCCGAATACCCCCTCATGGACGCCGATGAGCAGGGGGAAGAGATTCCTGATGAGGAAGCCGCCAAGGACCCTGCACGTCACGTGGTGTTCGTCGAGGACCCCGAGGTTGCACCGGCCCCGAGGCCTAAAGCCCCCATCTTCCTCCTTTTATTTCTTTGCTTTTGGAATTTTGTAAGCTTCCGGGCATTTTGTAAGGCTGGGGAGCCCAAAAATACCCTTTGTAAAGCCTTTGTCTTAGGCGGTAATAAAACTTTTTCTTTATTTTCATCGATTCGCACTTTATCATCTGTTTGTGAGGAATGATTGCACCGTTGTTTTTCCATGTCAGGTTGGCCATCTGTCTAGCGATCGTTCGTCGAGTTGATTTCGATCACTTGCCGAGCGTGTCAAGCGCTGCCGAGGAAGCATCCCCATGGGTCCCGAAGTCGAGGGGGGATCGTTTAGACTTAGATAGACTTGATGCCCCTTATTGGGGACTAGGATCCTCTGCATGTGACGGGCAGAGGGCTGTTCGCCATATTTGTGCCGAGCATGAGTGGGAAGATGCTCGATGGCCCCACCGTGGCGCTATCTTTTGACTTCTGGCAATGCGAGCAACGACCACTAGCCGGGGATGGTCGAACGAGGCTCGGTCTCGACCGCCTCTGGGAGGACTTTAGGTCCTTAGCGTTGGAGGGGCTGTAAGAAGCCCACTAAGGATGACCGGGCAGCGATGTTGCGCGGTCATCTCTTGGCGAGGGCTTTAATCTCTGGCGTCGTGGGTAGGCAACTACCAGCCAGGGATGACCGAGCGGGGTAGCCGCTCAGATGTCTCTTGTGAGGGCTTCGATCCCCGGCGTCATGGGTCGGGAGCTACCAGCCGGAGATGACAGAGCAAGGTAGCTGCTCGGTTGCCTCTTGCGAGGGCTTTGATCCTTAGTGTTGGATGGGCTGCAAGAAGCCCACTAAGGATGACCGGGCAGTGAAGCTGCGCGGTCGCCTCTTGGCGAGGGCTTTGATCTCTGGCGTTTTGGGTATGCAACTACCAGCCTAGGATAAAGGAGCGGGGTAGCCGCTCGGTTGACTCTTGCGAGGGCTTCGATCCCTGGCGTCATGGGTAGGGAGCTACCAGCCGGAGATGACCGAGCAGAGTAGCTGCTAGGTTGCCTCTTGCGAGGGCTTTGATCCTTCAGGACGGGGACCGAGCAGGGTTACTGCCCAGTGCCACTTGGCGAGGAATTTGATCCCTGTCGGTTGTGGTAGGAAGCTACCAGCCGGGGATAGCCGAGCAAAGACTCGACTGCCTCTGGGAGGACTTTGGTCCTTAGCGCGGGAAGGGCTGTAAGAAGCCTACCAAGGACCCTTGGCCGGGCAGGGTTACTGCCCGGTGCCTCTTGGCTAGGGCTTTTGTCCTGAAGGATAGCCGAGCGAGGGATCTTCGGGCTCGACTGCCTCTGGGAGGTCTTTCGATCCCTGCCGGTTGTGGTAGGAAGCTACCAGCCGGGAATAGCTGAGCAGAGAAGATGCTGAGCTGCCTCTAAGGAGGGCTTGGATCCTTAGCGTTGGAGTGGCCGTAGGAGGCCTGCTAAGGATAACCGAGCAGTGAAGCTGCGCGGTTGCCTCTTGGCGAGGGCTTTTGATCCCTAGCGTTGCGAGTAAGGAAGCTACCGGCCAGGGATAGCCGAGCAGGAAAGCAGCTGGGCTGCCTCTAAGGAGGGCTTAAATCCTTAGCGTTGGAGGGGCTGTGAGAAGCCTACTAAGGATGACCGGGAAGTGAAGCCGTGCGGTCGCCTCTTGGCAAGGGCTTTTGATCCCTAGCGTTGCGAGTAGGGAATCTACCGGCCAGGGATAACCGAACAGGGTAGCCGCTCGGCTAATTCTTCATGAGGCTTCGCCCGACCATCCCGTAGCAGGTATGGGGGACAGGAACGGTCGCGGCGACCGTGCGCGCAACATGCGCAATGAATGCCGGGAGAGGCGAA
Source organism: Agapanthus africanus (assembly GCA_030015575.1). Classification (NCBI taxonomy): domain Eukaryota; kingdom Viridiplantae; phylum Streptophyta; class Magnoliopsida; order Asparagales; family Amaryllidaceae; genus Agapanthus; species Agapanthus africanus. The sequence goes on along the minus strand of JASDDO010000010.1, from coordinate 421,245,090 downwards.
GCGTTAGGGTCGCGCCATTTCGATTCCGCCAGAGGGGGCTCGATGAACGCCGTGTGGCCGCGACTTATTAGACGGAAGCGGGGGACTGTTGAGCTCCGTTGCGGCGCAGTGGGCTATATAAGGCTGAAGGAGCACTGGTCATTCCTTCCTTCGTATACAGATCGTTGAGAATGCAGGACATCTCCTTCACCATCCCCGAAATCATTCACTTCGAAGATGTGTACCTCTATGACCAGGACTGCACTGAGGACACGGTGCAGTTGGTCTGTGGCAGCGCCGAAGACCACTTCGTCCGGTTGCTCCACCGGCACTCTTCCCTGCTGTAGCTGCTGATGTACTCCAACTGGAGGGCGTCGCCGGGGTTTTACAACCCCTTGTCCGAGCAGCTCTATGATGAGGCCGTGGGTAAGCTGCGGTCTCTGAGGCGCTTCGGCCTGATCTCCGCGAACCGGCTGGCTCGCTCAGAGGCACTCGTCCGTGAGTGCTACGAACTGAGGCTCGGGGTCAATGCGCGTGGTGGGAATCAAAGGCAGATGCTGGATCTCGCGAGGCCTCAGCTGGCATAGATCTTCACCGAGTACCATGAGCAATGCTCTCTGCACCCCCTCCCCCCGCTGTTGTAATTTTCTTTTTTTTTTCCTTTTGCATGTATGGTTGAGGAGCCCATAATACCTTTTGAATAAACAAGATTTTTCCTTCTTTTTCGCAATGTTCCATTGATCTTTATTAAATTAACAACAGACCCTAGGAAGAGTTTACATTGCCTTAAAAGAAAAGTACATGTTAGTAGATGACCTTATTAGCTCGGCCCGAGCTCCCTGGAGGCTCGTTGGCCTCCGTGCTCGGCACTGGGTACGGGGCTTCCCGAGCGCTGGGCTGGTCGCCTGCCGAAACGAGCATGATATGGCCGATGGTCAGCTCGGCGGGAGGGGGACGCTGCTCTTTTTCGCGGTCGGCCTACGGTTTGTCCCTCAAGTAGGCGGCGAGGAGCCCCGATCGGATGAGCTCCTCGATGTAGTCCCGAAGTTGCTTACAATCCTCCGTGGCGTGGCCCAGTATCCGGTAGAAAGCGCAGTAAGGGCCCCGGGTTCTCTTCGCGGCCTGACGCGGGATTGGAGGGAACTTGAAGAACCCCTCGCTCTGGGCCTCCTCTAGCAACACCGCGAGGGATACGTTGAGTGGGGTATACTCCTGGAACTTCAGGTGATAGGGCTGCTGACGCTCCAGCCTTTCTTCCCGGGCCCTCTTCTTCTGGTCGGGCCGGTCTGCTCGAGAGAGGTTCGCGTTCACCTTGGACTCCAGTTGAACCTCGCGCTCGGTCCACGTCTTGACCTCGGCCATGGTCTTGGGATGAGCCAACGCGAAGGAGCGTAACCACTCTTTGTGCCTAAGACCAGATCTGAGCGCCGTGATGACGGTCTCGTCCCGGTGCTCGGGGACCTCGAGGAGGGAGTTATAGAAGCGGGTGAAGTAAGCTTTGAAAGACTCCTTGTCCCCGCTCTTAAGTGTAGGTAGTCGACCGTGCGCCTTTACCGACGGTTCCCGACGAAATGGCCGAGGAACTGAGTTGCCAGCTCGTTAAAGGTCGAGATTGAGCAAGGCTCGAGTCCTCGGAACCAGTCCCGACCAGAGCGGGTTAGGGTGGTAGGGAAGGCCCTGCACTGGGCAGCGTCGGAATGGTCCTGGAAGCTCATCCCCGCGGTGAAAGCGTCCAGATGGTCTTTCGGGTCGGTTTTCCCGTCGAACAGAGAGACCTTCAAGGGCTTGTTGCGCGAGGAGACATGGACAGTGAGCAGTTCCTCGGTAAACGGCTTGGTGAGCGAGTCGGCGGCGTACTTAGCCCCGTCGCTCGAGAGGTGTCATTCCCGGCGCATGCCCTCGATCATCTTCTCGAGGGCATCGAGACGGCCGTGGTATCCTGAGGATTCGGCTCCTGGCGATCCCAGGCTTCTTCTGTGGGAGATCTGTGTCTGGGCGCATCCCCGATTCCTCTCGATTAGGTTCCTTAAATCCCCGGGCGAGGTAGCCCTCAAGTCGTCGTGGCGGGCCCCTTCTATGCGACCCCGTCGGTGGAGGGGACGTCGATCGTGCCTGGGGATAGGCGAGGTGACCGACATCTCCTCATGGGGGTATGGGTCGTGAGGAGGTTCAAGACGAGGCGCTCTGGCGGCGGATCCCGGTGTGGAGCCGTGGAGCGCCCAGCGGGCCACAGGGACAATCAGCCCGTGCGATTCGTGGCCAGGAGTCGTAGCCTGCCGGTGGTTAGCCGTGCTGGCAAGGGCGGAGCCTTTTGGAGGTGGAGGAGCGGCGATCTGGGGCCCTGGCCCATCCGTCTGAACGCGGATGATCGCTTCCACGAGGGACTGCAGCCGGTCCATTCGGCTGGCGAGGGCGTTGATGACGGTCGCTGGGGGAGGTTCGTCTGCGCCTCCCCCGAGGGGGAGGCGGCGGCTGGTACCCGGATCTTCAAGGTGATCGCTAGCCATGCGGACGAAGATCGAAAGGCCAACTTTGTGTTTTGTGGAGTTTCTTTCCCACAGACGGCGCCAACTGATGGAGGTCCACTTCGGATCTCCGTCAGATGCCGTCTTCCGTCGATCTCTCGGTGGATTTTGGAGGTGATCTTCTGTTGCGTGTGGGTCTCAATGGGTTTGAGGAGATTGGTGATTTGAGGAGTTTAGCGCCGAGTACCTGCAAAGAAGTCCCGGGGTGGTTTGGTACCACCGAGGACCCTCCGACGATCAAGTTAGCACTAGATCCGAGCAGAGTAACGGCTAAGTGGGATAAAAATGGCTTACTTAACCCCTCTGTGATGGGGGTTTATATAGTGGCAGTAGCACGCAGCAGCAGGCGCGAAGATCTCGCCGGCAGTTACGCTCCCGACGTCATGCCTGCGTGAAGAGCGGATCGCCCATTAATGGGGATCGTGATGGCGTGGAACGTGGGATGTTGTCGGCGGAGAATCTGCGCATGGCGAGATTCGCGGAGCGGCGGTTACGCCTGCGAGTGGCGGAGTTAGTCGGTCGGAGGGACCGAGGAAGATTGCCTCGGCTGGGAAGCTCGGAAGCGAGCAAGAAGGCCGAGGAGTCTTGGACCAGTGGTAGCTCGGGGCGACCTGAGAGGCCGAGGAGGCCAGTTTCAAAGGGGGCTCTGAGGAGAGCCAATCAGGGCTTGCGGGTCGGGTACACGGATGGCCTGGTCGGCCCCTGTGGGCCCCTTCTTCTAAATTCTAGGACACGTCATCTGCCACGTGTCGTGATCTTGGAGGTCGCGAATACCGAGCATCATCATGTCTCTTCTCCCACTTTTATTTTCATAAACCCCCCACTAACAAAAACATAAACACCCCAAAAATAAAAGGAAAAAATGTCCATTCTTCATCTCTCTTCATGCTTCTCTCCAAAGCTCCCATTAAAAACCCGAACCCGAACCCGAACCCGATCCCTCCACAGTTTCCTCGACCTCGAGCCCGAATCCAAAGCCGAAACCCTCTCTATCCCCATCCAATGACACGACCCGACGTCCAAACCCAAACCCTATTACGACGCCGTCGTTATCGGGTGCGGCCCGTCGGGCCTCCAGCTTGCCGAGCAGGCCAGCGGACGTGGGATCCGCGTGTGCTGCGTGGACCCGAACCCGTTGACGGGCTGGCCCATCAACTATGGGTCTTGGGTCGATGAGTTTGAGGAATTGGGCCTGGGGGATTGTATGGATGGATCACACGTGGCCTTTGGCGACGGTGGTGATGGATGAGATGACGTGGAAGGATCTGGACCGTTCGTATGGGCAGGTAGCGAGGGGACATCTGAACCGGCGGGTTTGTGGAAGGGTGCGCTGAGACTGGGGTGCGGTTTCATAAGGCAAGGGTTTGGGCCGTGGATCATCAGGTATGTGTAAATAGGGATCCGTTTTGTTTATCGGATCATGATGTGTAAATAGGGATCCGATTGAATTTATTGGTACCTTGAAAAATTCTCTATTATGATATCATACTTTCTGTGTTTGGAATATGCTCCATGTTCTTTATATCATTTTGGTGGTATTGTATGTTTTTCGAGTTAGGATGTGCCTTAAGTGGGATATATTTTAAATCTGTTTGCCTTAATTTTTTTAACAAAAAAGAATAAGTTAATTTCTTGAAGACTTCTAGTTTCCTCTAAACCTTTCATTCTTTAATTCCATCGGGTTGATCTTATGGAAGAATGAACGGTGAATTTGAAAATTAAGTAGTGTTTCCTAAACCAGTAAAAATAACATTAAAGATAATTTTTTGCATATAGATTAATGGTGTACTGTATGGTAATGTTCTCCATAAGGACATTAATTAGTTTCAGTATATGTACGATGCATGACATGTGCCGAGAACTAGTTTATATATGAATCAAATAGCACTTCAATCATTAACATATCATACACATAAAATCAGGAATTTCAGTCAAAGATCGCTTGCTCTGACTGCACATCCATAACAGCCAGTCTCATCATCGACGCGGGCGGCTTCACCAGCCCATTCATCGCCCATGACAAGCCAAACACCACCCAAGGATACCAAATCGCCCACGGCATCCGAGCCGAAGTAGAATCCCACTCGTTGGACCTCACCAAAATGCATCTAATGGACTTCCGTGACTCCCACCTCGACAACGAGCCCTACTTACGTGTCAACAGCCAGAAAACCCTGACTTTCCTATACGTGATGCCCCAAGAGTCGAACCTGATATTTCTAGAAGAAACCAGCCCGGTCATACGTCCGGTTTTATCATACACAGAAATCAAGAAGCGGATGTGATGATGCTCGATATCGGTGATCTCACAGATCATGACACGTGGCAGATGACGTGTCCCAGAGCATGCAAGAAAGGACCTACAGTGGCCAACCAGACCACTCCTATGCCCATCCTATAACAAAGCTGGCTCACCTCCGAGCCCCCAGCACAATTGGCCTCCTCGGCCCCACAGCTCGTCTCCAGGCTACCACAGAACCAAGATGCCTCGGCTCTCCCGCTCGTCCGCGAGCTCTCCCGCCGAGATCATCTTTCTCGGTCTCATCGACCGACCAACGGCACCACTCACATGCACAACCGCCATCCCGCGAATCTCGCCATGCGCGAGATATCCGCCGGCCACATCCCACGTTCCACGCCATCACGATCCCCCATTAACGAGCCTGTCTCGCCATTAATGGGAGATCCCGCTCATCACACGGGCGTGACGTCGGGAGCGTAACTGCAGGCATGATTCTCGCGCCTGCCCTGCCTGCTGCCACCGCTATTTAAACCCCTTCTTCAGACTATTCAAGTAAGTCATTTTTACTCCACTAAGCCGTTACTTTGCTCGAATTTTTTCTCTAACTTGATCGTCAGAGGGTCCTCGGTGGTACAACCACCCCGGGACTTCCTTGCAGGTAGCTCGGCGACAAACAACCTCAAACCCATTGAGATCCACACGCTTCAGGAGCCTGTCTCCAGATCCAATTTCAGCCACCCATTGCCGCTATTCTCTGCCGAAACATAGAGACGGGACCGCGTAGGTCCGTCTTGCCTGAATTTCGAGGGCAAATGTTAATTGGTGCTATCCTTCCACCTCTCCGAAGATACCAAGTTGATTTATGGCACCGTGTATCGAAGGTTTAAACGGATGCGGTCAATATAGCAGACTTCGTCAGATTCCCCCTCGTTGAACGGTTTTTGATTGTGGGGACACTCTTCCCTGCAGGCGTGTTCACACCATAATATTGCATTACTATATTCCCCATTCTTATTCTTTTTATAAATAAACAGGTGTTTTTGACGCATGTCTGCTACATGTTACAGGTTGCAGGTTCTTGGATAGGAAACAGTGAAAACGATGTAAAGACGATGAAACTATGGACTTTTGACCAACAAATGGGAGGATCTTAGTCAAGCCTACATCGAAAGACAGTTCACAATTAACAAGGCAACTCAAGGTCCAAAAATACAAAGCGGACGGTTAAAAATCCATTGCAAATTGTTCACTGAAGATCTGGAGCCAACCTAGAAGCCCAAATGGAAAAAGATATATAGAAATAAGAAGCCCAAGCCAACAGCAAGCAGCCCACAAAACTTCACTCCTTGACCTCTCTAAAGGGCCGCGGAACCGCGGCCCAAGCCCTCTATTGCCGCGGTTCCGCGGCCATCTGGTGCCCGTGCTTCGAGAAATTTTACCAAAAGTTGTTTGCGGCTCTGAAAAGATTTCCTAAGGGCTATTTTTGTAATTTCAGACATGCGAAACAAATATAACCCTAGGGTTTCCTATTCTTTATAAATAGGAACTCTAATCATTGTAAACTTTATGCCTCCTTTTAATAAAAATTCAGAAATCTTTTGGAGAGCATCGGTGCCTCTCTTTAATTCAGAAATTCAGATCTGACAACCCTGCTTTGATGTTTGGAGAGAGCCATCTGTAAGTATTTTAATTTCTTGCTCTAGTGTAGATTTCAATTCCTTGCCCTAGGTAGATTTAATTTCATGTCCTAGGAACTTGTTTAGAGTTAGCTTTGGGGAAGGATTTTGAGAGATGGGATCTCTCATCCCTTTCTTGCCCACCAAACATTTACAATAGGACTCCATGCATACATGCACATACCGCTCCCTACGGCACCCTATCCCTCGAGGTAGCGGTGATACCGTAATATAAAGGCCCGGATGTGATGTTTTCCATGGAGGTTAGGGTAAGGATCTCTAAAGGAAGGACAAGAATTTAGAGGAAGGAACACCTTCCCGAACGGATCTAATCCACTTTATTGATAATTACCATAACTCCTCATAGATCTTCATTCGGGTATTGAAAGCGGTGAGATTTAATTACATTTCCAAATCATCCCTAAACCTAGCCCTAGCAAGAGTAGATCTAGATAATTGCCCTAGGTTAATTAGATTTTTAGATATAATAATTAATCCGAACACCCTTCGGAATTAACTCGTAAGCGCGAATCGGAAACTCATAAAATCCCTGTGGACCGACCCGTACTCACCGGCTAGCTGCAAAGCGACGCCGTTCCTGATTGCGGTTACAAATATTTTTGATCTATCTTTTAGAAAGCGCAAGCACGCTAAATTTCATACTAATCAAATGGCGCCGTTGCCGGGGATGGCGTAGAATTTTCTTTTCGCAATTTCGGGTTAATCATAAAATTTAAAAATTCATAAAAATCTGAAAAATCAAAAAAATATAAAAAGATATATAATCTATTATTTTTGGAAGGGATACTTTGCTGTTTTAATTTTGCAGGATATACAAAGACGATCTGGAAATTTCCAGAAGACGAAACGGAAATCAGAAGATCTAAACAGCAAGGGATTAATTCAACAGAACACCAGAGAAAATTTGGAGATCTGAATCGTCCAAAATACCGCGGATCCGCCTCATTTCTCTGCTCCCGCCGCGGAAGCGCCGCCATCTAGTGACGTCAGCAAAATCTGAACACGTGTCTCGCACGTTTAGCCGCGGAAGCGCCGCGGTGGGCCTCCTTTGACCGCGGAAACGCGCTCTTTTGGTGACATCATCCTTTGCAATTTGCGCTGTAAGCTCCTCTGTTAATTCTCCTCTGCAAATTTTAATATATTTTCTGAATAATGCCTGCAAGATTTTGTGTGCTTTAAAAATATATTCCCTTCCAAATAACGATCTTGTGCAGGATTATTGGGCCCCGCTTGAACTAAATTGATTGCAAGAAATATTTTATTGTTGCATATCTTTTCTCGAATATCTTTTTGCAACAATTCTTTCCAAATAAAGATTCTTGTGATATGCTTAAAATAATAATTGATTGTAAGTAATATTTTGCTGTTGCATATACAACAACAACAACAACTGAGCCTTTTATCCCAAGCATATGGGGTAGGCTACAAAATATAAGATATGCTGTTGCATATCTTTTCTATAAAATATTTTGCTGTTGCATATCTTTTCTCTAAAATCTTTTTGCAACAAAAATTTTTCCAAATAAAGAGAAAGAAAAAAATCAATGAAAAATGAAAATAAAAAGAACAAATATTTTATAGAGCTTGCAAAATTTTTTTTTAGCCGCAAATAAATCCTTGCACAACAAACTTTCTTTCCTTTTCCCCTTCTTTTAACATGGGTACCCCACATAAAAAATCATTAGCCGAACTTTCGTATCCCGAACCTAATTTTGCGTCATATGTCAATGTGTTCGGTCAATTTAAAGACGATCCTTCCGTGCCTAAAAAATCTTTGAAAGATCACATAGAGGAGTCTAGGAGAAACAGTTTGACTTTTCAATCCACTTTGTGTCAACCAAGTCAACCTTCACCACTTCCATATGTTGATACCACTCTTTCGAGTCCTTCTGACACTCCTAGGCCGATGTCCATTGCTGAGCACATTGCTCAATCTCGCAGCCGATCTTTCACCCCTCTCCACACATCTAGTTCTAGGGATCCACAAGATTATTCATATTTTTATCCACATGTAGACCCTACCCCTGTCCTACCACCCACTTCCTACCAGTCCTACCCGACCTTACCACCTTCACTAGACATTGATTCTACACAGCCTGTTGGGAGTTTTGCATATCCACACAATTTCGAATCTTTTCCCGAAACCCCTTACCACCAAAGTCTAGTTTGGAAGAGGCGTTGGAGGCGTATATCACAGCAACAAACAAAATGGTTAGGAATGTGGAAGCGTCCGTGGCCGTCCTTATGCAACCTGCTGAACCGGTAGCTAGTTTCCCGCTAGCACCAAAATTTTCAATTTATGAGGAGGCGGTTGGACAGAATGAGAATGAGAGAGGATTTCCAAATCACACCTACCCTTATCCAATTGAAGCCCACAACTCCTGTTTTCCATCGATTGCCCTAAATAGTTCACCTGCTGAAAATAAAAATGAGTTGTGTGATTTTGTAGTGTTTGATTTGCCAGATTGTGAGGAACCCCTTTCGAGTGAAACCGCACCTAATCGTTTCGATCTTTACACCTCCACTCTAGAACCTAAATCGATAGATATCCATGCTTTTGATAAGGTGTCTAAAGAAATTGATTTTCACTTGATTGAGGATATAGACGCCGGGAATATTTCGGATGATGAACCTGTCGATTTGCTTGAAATTTTATGTTCAAATCATCATCCTGAGTTATTAAATGTTTCTCCCGAATCTCATATGCGTCTAGATTTTGATGATAATGGCATGGATGAGTTGAATATTGAGGATAGTATTGAGGAGAGTCTTGAGGATAATATTGAGGTTGAATCATTTTTGTTTGATGTGTCTGATTTTCCAATTCATCCTCCTGAACCTTTGACTGTTATATCACCCTCCCTCCTTCCCATCGTTCCGACCCCGCTTGAAAACTGTGAGCTTGAAACCTTTTCCTTTGAATCTGACACATTTCTCACAGACGATAACACCTACGAGTGTTTCATCTTTTCGGACGATGTTGATGACTCACCGCCCGAGTTTGAGTCCTTTACATTTTCAGATGAGCCATCAGACTCGGTTGATTATACTAGTTTCGAACCATTAATGGAATCTTTCAAGTTCGAAACAGTTTACTACGGTGAGAAACATACTATCCCTAATTCACTCCCTTTCGTCTTTCCCATTGTTCCGACCGAACAAATGACCGTTACGCTTTCATCTCCTATACCAAGTTCGGCGTACCCATGTTTTCTTGCGAATCTTGAGGGATTTGACCCCATTTCCCGACGGGTTGATAGGTTAGCGCAATCGCTTTTAACACATCGGTCATCACATATTGCGCTAATTTATTCACTAAATTTACACCCTCAAGATCATACTCCACTTCCTTCTTCTTTTCGCCATTCTTCTCCCCCACCGAGACTATATTCTACCATTCTTCTTTCCACACGGTCTCGCATGCTTCTCATTTTCTGGCACCAACTATACCATTTCCACGATAAGATTTTTGAATGGTTGGTGCTAACCTTTGGCTTGTGCAAGGCCAAGCTTAAGTTTGGGGGAATCTTTGTATATATGTATATATATTTTTGTTTTCTTTTTCTATAAAAAAATAAAAAAAATTCCAAAATATTAAAAATATAAAAAAAAATATAAATAAATAAACAGGGGAGTGCCGGCATTTTTACACTCTTGGTTTAGCATGACAGTGAGGACACTGTCAAGTTCAAGTTTGGGGGTATGCTCGGTACGTCTTCTTCCTTCGCATTCATGTGTACATATTTTTGCATTTGCATACTTATTTGAAAACCCATAAAAATTTGAAAAATTTCAAAAATTATAAAAATAAATGTATTCAATTTTGGCTAATTGACTTGAGTTTGACAAATAGGTCAACTAGCTAGGAACAATTAGATCTTAGACTTAGTAAGTTAAAAACCCTAAAAATAACCTTCCTTAAAGTTTAACGGTAGAAAGTATATGCCTTGTAGTTTATTTAGAAATAGGCAAATTTTGGGTTCACTTTTCGGGCTAAGTCAAAATAAGGGAAGAGTATTGATGTTCTTATTAGAGTCTAAGTTTGAAAAATAGTTCCTAGCTTAAGTCTAGATTCTGAAAATGTATACCCTACAACTTGCACAATCACGCATCTTGAAACTTGGAATAGTAGAAGAGACCTTGAAATGCTCTTGTCTAAAGTCCTTAGTCCAATAAAAAAAAAAAGTGAATAAAGAATAAAAAAATGGACACTGGTTTTTGTGATTACTTAAGGCTGCAAAAATAAAAAAATATTTAGCGAGGGTGCTTCATCACCTAGTGCCTTAGACCAACTGGTTTGGGAGTCACTGCTAAAGCCTTGGGTGTTGCAAGACTAGGAATTACGCTTAAATGTGCAAACACATTTTGTAATCGTTCGTTGGTACCTCAAGAAGTATTAACGGTCGCATGAAGGATGTGTAAGCAAATTTCATTTAAAAATTCACTAACTAAGAAGTGCTTTGGACAATGGACGAGAGCATGATTGCTTGATTTGAATTTCTAAGTGTAAGGGTGATTTATACACACACGTAGGGGTATATGATTGGGATTTAGATAAGAGAAAGGAGTGAAGAATAGAACTTGTATCTTTAGTAAGGGTTGATAGAAATTCCTAAGTGGAGATGGAACCCTAGAAGGAGAACTTAAGAGATGCCGAAAGCTAAGTAGGTCTACATAACATATATAATCTTAAGTTAAATAATGAGGAAGTGTGAAGAATGTGGGTGGATAATTTGCGGGTCGATGATAATAGAATTCTTAGTTAGAAAACCTAATTGGAGAACAAAAGTCGAAAGGCCGAATTGATAGGATTTTGTGGGTGTAATCCGCTGAAAACCCTCAGGAGAAAACACTCCTCCTACTAGGGATACCTAGAGGTTTAACAGCTTGTTGCACGTGCTTAGTGCAATCGCGTTTCCCTGCGAAAGTGCGGTTAGGATTTTAGCGAATAAAGATAAGTTTGGTCGAGGACGAGCAAAAGATAAGTTTGGGGGTATTTGTTCACACCATAATATTGCATTACTATATTCCCCATTCTTATTCTTTTTATAAATAAACAGGTGCTTTTGACGCATGTCTGCTACATATTACAGGTTGCAGGTTCTTGGACAGGAAACAGTGAAAACGATGTAAAGACAATGAAACTATGGACTTTTGACCAACAAATGGGAGGATCTTAGTCAAGCCTACATCGAAAGACAGTTCACAATTAACAAGGCAACTCAAGGTCCAAAAATACAAAGCGGACGGTTAAAAATCCATTGCAAATTGTTCACTGAAGATCTGGAACCAACCTAGAAGCCCAAATGGAAAAAGATATATAGAAATAAGAAGCCCAAGCCAACAGCAAGCAGCCCACAAAACTTCACTCCTTGACCTCTCTAAAGGGCCGCGGAACCGCGGCCCAAGCCCTCTATTGCCGCGGTTCCGCGGCCATCTGGTGCCCGTGCTTCGAGAAATTTTACCAAAAGTTGTTTGCGGCTCTGAAAAGATTTCCTAAGGGCTATTTTTGTAATTTCAGACATGCGAAACAAATGTAACCCTAGGGTTTCCTATTCTTTATAAATAGGAACTCTAATCATTGTAAACTTTATGCCTCCTTTTAATAAAAATTCAGAAATCTTTTGGAGAGCATCGGTGCCTCTCTTTAATTCAGAAATTCAGATCTGACAACCCTGCTTTGATGTTTGGAGAGAGCCATCTGTAAGTATTTTAATTTCTTGCTCTAGTGTAGATTTCAATTCCTTGCCCTAGGTAGATTTAATTTCATGCCCTAGAAACTTGTTTAGAGTTAGCTTTGGGGAAGGATTTTGAGAGATGGGATCTCTCATCCCTTTCTTGCCCACCAAACATTTACAATAGGGCTCCATGCATACATGCACATACCGCTCCCTACGGCACCCTATCCCTCGAGGTAGCGGTGATACCGTAGTATAAAGGCCCGGGTGTGATATTTTCCATGGAGGTTAGGGTAAGGATCTCTAAAGGAAGGACAAGAATTTAGAGGAAGGAACACCTTCCCGAATGGATCTAATCCACTTTATTGATAATTACCATAACTCCTCATAGATCTTCATTCGGGTATTGAAAGCGGTGAGATTTAATTACATTTCCAAATCATCCCTAAACCTAGCCCTAGCAAGAGTAGATCTAGATAATTGCCCTAGATTAATTAGATTTTTAGATATAATAATTAATCCGAACACCCTTCGGAATTAACTCGTAAGCGCGAATCGGAAACTCACAAAATCCCTGTGGACCGACCCGTACTTACCGGCTAGCTGCAAAGCGACGCCGTTCTTGATTGCGGTTACAAATATTTTTGATCTATCTTTTAGAAAGCGCAAGCACGCTAAATTTCATACTAATCAAGGCGCAAGCCCTTGCAGTTAATTACGCTACCGCATCGCGGTAACCACTTTCTCCTTCTCCAGATGGTCACTTCGTGCCATGTGTGTTTGTTTTGTTTTTGGTTGCACGTGGATTGTATACGGAGACTAATTTATGTCATCGTCCGTAGGGTGTGGATTAGTCCAAATCCGTATTTTCTTAGATTTGGGTTTGGGGGTTGGGTTTAAGGATACGTTAGTCTTATTTGAGAATAAGTGTTGGGTTATGAGAGCGCCCCGGCCATCCAACCGTGGCCAAATACGGAAAAAAAATTCTAAAACTCGGCGCTACCATTACCCGATTTCCAAGATCGAAACCATTAACCCTTAAACTAACAAACTAATCACAAAGAGATAGAATGGTTATACCCAATGAACCAAGTTCTTCGGGTCTTCAACCATTTCTATGCTCCTAGTGATGCGGATCGACTTTGGTCGCCGGTCTTCCTTCATCTCCGATGATCCACCCGAGGGAAATGGCATAAGCTCCAGGTTCGCCAAACGGACCAACCGACCCTCCAAGATCGCTAGTAGTGGAGAGTGGAGGGGTGTAGGATAGTCTCACCATAATTTTCTCTCAAACTTTAATGCTCATAGAGCAACCATGGAAGATTTGGAGGTGATCAAGACAAGAAGGGCATGAGCTAAATATGCTAAGTGTTTTTGGGTGTATGAATTAATGTATATCAAAATGAGCAAGCCTCTCACCACCACTCAATGTGGCCGGCCCCTCTCTCTCCCCTCAAAATAATGCACACAAAAAAAACACTTATTTTATTTAACAATAAAGAAATCAACCCATACCAATCACTACATGCTTAAGCCCATACCATGTCTTGTCACCTTTCCACCTCATTATAAAACAAATGATTTTTCTAAAAAGGAAAATCAATAATGAGGTGGCAAATCTTCTAGAAGCCATTCCGTATAAATACGGAATGCTTCCCGGTACATGTATCGAAATACACATACGCGTATTCGTACGAAAATACGAATAGCCAAAGAGAGAATAAATAGTGAGCAATAATACTAGAATACATACATACATACATACATATATATATATACATACATACATACATATATATATATATATAGATACATACATACATATATATATATATATATACATATGTAAATTATTAAATCAAAACTTGATTTAACAATCTGGCTTAATCCTAAGCCGCTGGTATTATCAACTGTCCGATTAAAGTCTGTGCAATCCGTGCACATATTTAATCGGACACCTGTATGTATCAACATACGTCGCCTACACCATATCTCCTGAACCGTGAAAACCCTCTGTGTGGGACTCTAAAGACTCGTCAATACGCTGGCAGTGGGTTTAACCACAAGCACGTCAGCGGCACTAGCTGTACGTAACGACTACCCAGGTATTGAGCGAAAGGAAGGCCGACGAGCAAACTCATCCGAACCCCTACTGAGCCTGTCAGGGACAATATCCGTACAGTCCGGTCTGTTCGTCTAAGAGTATCGCATATCAAGTCTAGGGGGGTGGATAAAGTCAGACCCCTAACAACGCGATAATTCGTGTCGGTATGAAACCCATCACTACCCAAGAAAATATCGATCCTAGATCGGTAAATTCTCACATACCTCGGCGCCGAGGATTTCTAGTGATGGCCACTCATGCACTGCGCGACATCAACCCCCAATACCAGGAGAGATGAATCCCCGACGATCCGCTCACTGCCTCCATGTGGCTTGGGACTGTACCCAACTAAAACCTGTTTGCACGACTTCTTTGAGCCGTCGTAGGGTAGTAATCAAAGCACAGTGGGAACTCACACGAGACAAATGACGATCTCAGGTTGACAGACTAATCTGTACACATGTCACCAGGGAACTGCTATCTGACTATAGGTATAATACCAACTAGCATGTTCTCGGCGAGTCCGTCCAGTGTACTCATAACCCAATGAGCACCTGTATACTATTTTAGGTGAACTACTGACACCAATGGCTTGTGAGACCGGCCACCGTCCCTCGTCAGCGTCTAGATAAGTATACACCAGTCTACACTGGAGTATCGATGCTCAGTCTCGATACTCCCACGACTAAGGACATTTAAGGATGTGCTTATAGACTCCCAGCTCCCATGTATGTGATCTCCATCACAATGCTGGTAGTCACGCAAGAATCCTAAGGGATCTATCAACATGTACATGATGATAAAGACAAACCAGATAGCATACTATCATCTCGAGTAAGACTGTTTTATCGGTATAGGTCATCCCTCAATCATCATGATCAGCTGTCCGCGACTATGATAATTGCCTTGAGGGCACTATAGCCAACAATCTCCCACTTGCACTTAAGGCTAATTATTGCGATGTCGCATACTCACAGCCCGTGTGATACCGAACACCCAACTCCTCTACTAATCAGTTTCACAAACCTAGTTTGTAAAACCATTGCGTTCGAGAAATAGCCTCAGTGAGTGGATCCGCTCTAGTGTTTCTTTCTATGTCTCTCTTTATCTCAACTTCGCGGAGAAAACTATCTTCCGAAATGAGCAATACCTGTCATAGAATATTTCTGGATATCCGATAGGACCCAATTCACAAATGAACTCCAAATCCAGCAAACTTCTTAGACTGTATTGTCTACTGAACTTAATCAGTATGTTGCACCATGCCTTCCTCAGTATCCGCTTGGACCACCTGTCCAAACTACTGCCCCTCGTCAGAGGGAAAAACTATAACTCTGACAGTCACTCTGTCATCCAGGTCATCTTGGAAGCCTGAAATGATAACGGTCTCCAGAAGGAGGCTGCCGTTATCAAATCTCTAGAACATCCACTTATGTTCATAAACTGCTTCCAATCATTTTCTCCAGGATTGGATTAATATATCAAATTATTGTAACTAGTGCAAAAACAACATCTGGTGTGGTACTTGACATGTCATGATTGACTCAATTGCCTAAGCAAGTGATATGCCAATCATGCACATCCCTCCTCCCTTTAGTCTGTAAGACGCCTTTAGAGAGGGTGACTCCATCACCTGCAGGTACAACACCATGCCAGCAGTCGTCCATTCTAAAACATCTTTAGAATACCGTCTAAGTACCCAGATTGGGACACTTCCCAAATCTAGATCTAAAAACTATAGATTTAGTAACCAGAATGTCTAATATAATATCCATAACCTATGTGGAGAAACTACTGTGTGACAACCAAAGTATAACCGATCGTAGTGTAGGAATTTCACTTCCTACAAAGAGAATGCCATCCTTAATACCAGGACACCACACCCTACTATCTTATTAACAGATCCATCCCTTATTCTGATGAAGTCAAAGCCCATGACTGTCACATCAAAAATAGATGATCTATCTCCGCTATATCCGCTTTAGTCTATAAATAGACACAAGCTACTTGTCCACTATGCTTCCGCTGCTCCCACTGACTACGACAACCTTCTGGCAGAGTCATATACATGTGCACTTCTAAAGCTAGTTTAGAATGACGCTATACTCATCCTCCTGACGGGTCTCATAGTCTGGAACAACAGTAGTGTCAAGTCTGGATAAACAAGAACCTCGCTGTCACCGTTCTTGAGACTACCGAAGTACCTCTCGGGTGCCTGAGGTAACCCACCATATCTGCGGAGTGGCTAATGGAATGTCCATCCTGATTGAATCTTTAGGTCCTATTAAATTTTCCGTAATCGTTTGTGGTTCTGGAATCACTTCCAGTTCTACCATACTCCCACTACTGTTTTCTGAAAAAGTCCATTTTACTAAAACTGTGGAGAGACAAGAACAATATCACTATTGATCTTCCAGATGGTAGAAAGTTAACCCTCGTCAAAGCTCAGGATAACCCACAAACATCCATTACTGAAACGTGCCCTGAGTTTATCCGGATTCTGGTTTTAAGCATCAGCCGGACGACTCCCTATACCTTAACATCGTTAAAATATAAATTGATTCTATATATATCTAATATAGAAACAAAAGCACTAATTTAATTGGAACCAGATTCAAATCATGCAGCTGTCTCCAGTGCATGTGAACTAAATGGAGAGAGGCCGATTAGCATTACTCAACTTAGGAGTGTGTCCAATTATGAGTAACCTGAAAGAGAAATAAGTTTCTCAAAACCATTACTATCAAATGAATACCTCATACAAGTATCTACATCTTCGACCACCTTGAAGAATCCCGATACTTGCAACACCTGGTTCTCTACTTTATTCTTTTACCTATAACTTCTCAAAACTTAGACTTTGTATTTCTACGAAGCATGTGTCTAAAAATGGAGAAGTCACAAGTAAACAGAGTATAGTGCGAGTACCAACCCCTCTGTCCTAATGGACACTGGATAACATACAATACTTTGTATAAGTCCCCTGAATTGAAAAACTCAAACCCTGTGCGTCGTAGGTCGAAAACTGTACTATGGTTATGAAGACTTACACCGCTGTTGAATGCTCCTTACCTAACCATCAACTGATATAGGTAAATATCATGGATATAATTTCAAAACGTTATATCCCACTTTATAAAAATAAACGTACGGATATATCAGTTTGAAATTGGTGCATAACAACGGATATTCAAAACCAAATACTTGCCGTCCGGCAAACAACCCAGGCGATTTCCTCAAATATCACCAATTACAACGAATTTCGATATAATGAGGATGATCACCTAATTCCCAATAACTTACTCCCACTCATTATCTGTAAAACCATACATATGTGAGAATCAAACCTGGTAAATACATACCCTGGAGTAAAGATCTAATTGGGAAATCAGTTTTCAATTAACAACGCATAGTGAAACTGAAATATTAAAATGTTTCGAAGGGGTATCCGGGTATTCCCAGTAATGCCTCTTCCATTATCAGATTCACGACTGAAACCATATATTTCCTTGCCATCTCTCCAAATCCCTTTATTTGTCTTTAGTCGTTACCGTCTGTACACCTTTGTTAGGCTTAAATAATTTTCTTCATTCCCTACCGTTCGGCACCAGCCTATAGTTTGGAAGAAGACTATCCAATAAGCGTAATAGGTGTACACTCCTAATCCTAGGAGCACTCGCAATCTTAGAGAAGGTAAAGATAAAAGACAACTGAATAAACTTTATTCCTATTTCTCCTAAATCAGAATCCATTCTCGAAAAAGTTTCCTTCGAGTTCGTATATAACCATACGATGGATTTATCCAATGGAATTAGATGTTCGTAGTGATACGGGATATTCTGGAGAAATACAAAGGTGAAGTAGGTGTGGCGTTGAAAGACTTGGTTCGGTCGTGAACAGTAGTCGCAATTTACTTCACTCTCTTTCTAATCCTTTTATTTGTCTTTGCTTATTACCTTTTGCACACCACATTTAGGCTAATTGGTTTTCTTCATTCCCTACCTTTCGGCACCTGCCTATGGTTTGGAAGAAAACTATCCAATAAGCATAATAGGTGTACCGTCTCCCAATCCTAGAGCCCTCACAACCTGAGAGAAGGTAAAAGGAAAAGACAACTGAATAATCCTATTCATTTTCTCCAGAACCGGAAACCATCCTCGAAAAAGTTCCTTCGAGTTCGTATATAACCATACGATGGTTTTATCCAATAGAAGTGGATATTCGTAGTGATACGGGGTGTTCTGGAGAAAAGCAAAGGGTAAAAGAAAGAGTGGCAATGATGTATGCAACTGGGACAATCCAAAAGCCAGTGTTTATAAGAAAGTTCGGTTAACTTGGTCACTGAGTCATAGTCTAGGGTCGGACCATGGTCGAAGCCAAAGAGAAAGAGAAAAGAAATAATCAGCGTGCACTCTATTCTAGATCAGAATGGATAATCATTTTATCTAATCTGGATGGCTCCCACTATTTCCTCGAACTCTCCTCCAAACCTAAAAGGAGAATTAGTCGGAATCACCCGAAGAGTAATCCTACTCATCAGTGGGAATCGGGATCCAACTATCATCGCATGATAACTTGATGGAAGACACTCAAGTCCCCACACTCCAGAAGGTATGTGCAAGCCTGGCAAGTTTCTTGTATGTTTGAAACTCCCGATATGATTTTTACCCCAAGCGGTTTATGACCTTGACAAAGGCCAACAAATCATAAACCACAAGTCAAGTTCAACCCATCATTATCCTGGATTACTCTAGACCCACCCGTACAAACCCTTGACAAAGGCCAACAAGGTTATACGACTGTCCTAGATAATCGCAACTCAATGCAACAGACAAGTAATACCCATCTACCGCACACTACGCCTTGATAAAGGTCAACAAACGCAGCACGAATACTAAGTACTACCTGAAAGAAATGACGGAGGGCTACGGCTGGTTTTTGGCGAAAAACCTTTAACGTAATGAACTTGATATCGTTGAAGGAATCCAGGTGGTTTTATAAATATATAGTGGCGAAAACTTTTGCTAAAGAGATCACTCCCGGTGAAGGGATCTCGGCTCTTTCCCCGTAGAATGAGATGCAGGATATTCCAAACTGAATACCACGATGCAAAGCAAAAAGTAATCGACTATAATGAAGTTATTACGTTGACGCAAACTTCTGCCCAAGGGGTCACTCCCGATGAAGGGATCTCGGCCCTTACCTCGTCGAATGAGGTGCTGGATATTCATAACTCAATAACACTGTGCAAAGCAAAAGCGTACGTCTGTAATGTCAGTTTTTAAAAAATTGGTTCCAACAACATCAAATAATAGGTTTGTTTTCCTTGCATTGATAAGAATCAACGCAGTCCCATCAATTAATCATACCAGAAAAAAAGAAAATAAAATGTACGTATATGCCATCCGCATTAGCCACTAGGTCCCGTCATCACCCGTTAGGTTACTTAACTAACGATAGAGTGGGGACTAGGCTAGTGCGGGTGCAAAACATATACAACATCTACTAGTATAAATATATATATATATATACAACAATCGTCCCAGGCATGATAAAAGCAACATCACAGAAAAGTAATAAGCATCACAGAACAATACAGATAATCTGGGAGCCCCGGGTTTCCTTCGAGCCACAACTGAAAACCCGACGTTCCCCTGGTCGTGTGGATAGCCTGTGCAATGAACTCCTAGACCCCCACGAGCGCGGCAAGTTACCCGCCAAAACCTGAAGCGAGGCAGCCCCCTTCAGCATAGTGAATGGACCACCCAGCACTTCACAGAATCCGGTAACTTGGGCATCCCTCCTTGGGTCAACCTATACCCCCTACGAGTGCGGCGAATGGCCTGCTAATTCTAGAGTAAGGTCCCCTCCGTCTCAACGCCATGAGTTGCAGATCTGTTGCCCTATAGAATCCAGCTATCCGTGCACCCTACCGCAGGGTAATCCTAGTACAGAAAAGGAAAAAATATACAAGGGTGACATCGACCTCAGCCCGGTCGTGCCCCAAAAGAATAATATACAAACAGGCAGTGACGGCAGTCCACATATCGGACGCTCGCCCCGCAATTTTAAATGTACAAATAAATCCAAAATGCACTACCATTGCACGCAAGCTATCCACCACGACAAACCGCAATATCACAGTACAACACAGAACATCAACGTGAATGTCACGTTCGCAAACCCGTCTAAAAGGACTATAGCGATTAGACAAGGTTTACCAATCAAATGACATTCACGGTCACAGATGCTAAACTAAGTACTGATAATTACTCAGTTAAAATCTCGATCGATTAAAATTTCCATCTAGCCTCAAGTACAAACCAGTACTGAAGAGAATCTGGGCTAAAAATAAACATCACAAAAATCATTTTTCCTTGTCAGAGAGTGCCAGAAAAAATTTGGAGGCATTTGGCCACAAAAGCACGGCGGAACCGCCGCCAAATGGCATGTTGTGCGGCGGTTCCGTGGCCAAAAAATCAATTTATGCTTCCAAATTTCTTGTGGTGCTCTACAATTGCCTGCACGGATTTTTAAGCTATACAGAAAGATTTTTCGAGCAAGTTCAGAAACTTGGCAAAAAGGAAAAAGGATTTGGAAATTTTGATCGATCGATATTCTAACTTCGTGCAACCAAGCTAGTAAGGTTTAATGGGTGGCTCTGATACCACTGTTGGATTATGGGAGCGCCCCGGCCATCCAACCGTGGCCAAATATGGAACAAAATTTTTCTAAAACCCGGCGCTACCATTACCCGATTTCCAAAATCGAAACCATTAACCCTTAAACTAGCAAACTAATCACATAGAGATAGAATGGTTATACCTAATGAACTAAGTCCTTCGGGTGTTCAACCATTTCCAAGCTCCTAGTGATGCGGATCGACTTTGGTCGCCGGTCTTCCTTCATCTCCGATGATCCATCCGAGGGAAATGGCACAAGCTCCAGGTTCGCCAAACGGACCAACCGACCCTCCAAGATCGCTAGTAGTGGAGAGTGGGGGTGTAGGATAGTCTCACCATAATTTTCTCTCAAACTTTAATGCTCATAGAGCAACCATGGAAGATTTGGAGGTGATCAAGACAAGAAGGGCATGAGCTAAATATGCTAAGTGTTTTTGGGTGTATGAATTAATTTATATCAAAATGAGCAAGCCTCTCACCACCACTCAATGTGGCCGGCCCCTCTCTCCCCCCTCAAAATAATGCACACAAAAAAAACACTTATTTTATTTAACAATAAAGAAATCAACCCATACCAATCACTACATGCTTAAGCCTATACCATGCCTTGTCACCTTTCCACCTCATTATAAAATAAATGATTTTTCTAAAAAGGAAAATTAATAATGAGGTGGCAAATCTTCTAGAAGCCATTCCGTATAAATACGGAATGCTTCTCGGTACATGTATCGAAATACACATACGCGTATTCGTACGAAAATACGAATAGCCAAAGAGAGAATAAATAGTAAGCAATAATACTAGAATACATATATATATATAAATACATATGTAAATTATTAAATCAAAACTTAATTTAACAATCTGGCTTAATCCTAAGCCGCTAGTATTATCAACCGTCCGATTAAAGTCTGTGCAGTCCGTGCACATATTTAATCGGACACATGTTTGTATCAAAATACGTCGCCTACACCATATCGCCTGAACCGTGAAAACCTTCTGTGTGGGACTCTAAACACTCGTCAATACGCTGGCAGTGGGTTTAACCACAAGCACGTTAGCGGCACTAGCTGTACGTAACGGCTACCCAGGTATTGAGCGAAAGGAAGGCCGACAAGCATACTCATCCGAATCCCTACTGAGCCTGTCAGTGACAATATTCGTACAGTCCGGTCTGTTCGTCTAAGAGTATCGCATATCGAGTCTAGGGGGTGGATAAAGTCAGACCACCTAACAACGCGATAATTCGTGTCGGTATGAAACCCATCACTACCCGAGAAAATATCGATCCTGGATTGGTAAATTCTCACATACCTCAGCGCCGAGGATTTCTAGTGATGGCCACCCATGCACTGCGCGACATCAACCCCCAATACTGGGAGAGACGAATCCCCGACGATCCGCTCACTGCCTCCATGTGGCTCAGGACTGTACCCAACTAAAACCTGTTTGCATGACTCTTTTGAGCCGCGGTAGGGTAGTAATCAAAGCACAGTGGGAACTCACACGAGATAAATGATGATCTCAGGTCGACAGACTAACCTGTACACATGTCACCAGGGAACTGCTATCTGACTATAGGTATAATACCAACTAGCATGTTCCCGGCGAGTCCGTCCAGTGTACTCATAACCCAATGAGCACCTGTATACTATCTTAGGTGAACTACTGACACCAATGGCTTGTGAGACCAGCCACCGCCCCTCGTCAGGGTCTAGATAAGTATACACCAGTCTACACTGGAGTATCGATGCCCAGTCTCGATACTCCCACGACTAGGGACATTTAAGGATGTGCTTATAGACTCCCAGCTCCCACGTATGTGATCGTCATCACAATGCTGGTAGTCAAGCAAGAATCCTAAGGGCTCTATCAATATGTACATGATGATAAAGACAAACCAGATAGCATACTATCATCTCGAGTAAGACTGTTTTATCGGTATAGGTCCTCCCTCAATCATCATGATCAGCTGTCCGCGACTATGATAATTGCCTTGAGGGCACTATAGCCAACACTAAGATCAACTTAAACGTTTTTTAAGGATACGTTAGTCTAATTTTAAACTAAGATCAACTTAACGGGGATCGTTTAGATCCAACAAAAGAGTATTTGGGCTCTATTGTTTAGTTTAGTGACATTACGGTCGATTACCGGTTTAAGGACATGGTGGTCCATCGTTAGTTTAAGGACGTTTCGGTCCAACGTTAAGGACATCATATTCCGTGGGTTTAAAGGGACCCCACAGTCCAGTTTAAAGACATCATAGTCTATGAAATGTATGGTTGTCGGGACCCATCACTACTCTGAAGACGTTGAAGGATTACAACGACATATATCAGAGGGGTTCAGAGATGCACCCTTGAACCAATTTTGATTGGGATCTGTAATCCAATCTGGGACTAAGATCAAGGATTTGTGAGCATATGGGCTCAATTGATCTGAGTTGAGGACTTATGGCCATTCTTGGGCTAAGTCCAATCAAGTTAAAATGTTTAACATTTATTTTAGACTGTTGAGCATTCATTTGGGCTTGGCCCTTTTAGCAATGCTGAGCATTGATTTGGATCCTGATAATATTTTTGTGTTTTACTGAATGCTGAGCATTCCTCATAGCCTTAGGCTTATTAAAGAACAGTTTATGTTCTATCAGCGCACACGTGAGGAGCACGTGGCGCGCTTGGCGCTTTGCGCCAGTCAAAGAGCGCAGTGCGCTTCTGCCGAGTAGCGCACACGTGTTGCGCTTGGCGCTAAGTGCCAGATGTTAGGCGCATTGCGCCAGTTTATGAGCGCAGAGCGCTAGTTTATAAGTGCATTGCGCTATCAGTTTAGTGGCGCACACGTGAGGAGCACGTGGTGCGCTTGGCGCTGAGCGCCAGTCCATGAGCGCAAAGCGCTAGTTCAAGAGAGCAAAGCGCTAACTGTTAAGTGGCGCCTACGTGAGGGACACGTGTCGCGCTTGGTGCTGAGCGCCAATCAAAGAGCGCAGTGCGCTATGTTTGGAGCTCTGAGGCTCTTTAAAATTAATTGCCCCAAGGCTCTGCAACTCTTTGTGCTAGACATGGAGCGCTGAAGTGCTTCTTTCATGCAATTTAGATCTGTTTGCGTCCTGAGAGTTAAATTCTCTTTTTATAAGAGATTTTGTCTCAAGATTCTAAGAACAAAGTTCTTATTTTTTTAGGAGATGTTTCAATCTCTTATTTTGGTGAAAGGCTTTACCTTTATGGATTCGTGATCCTAAGAGAATTGAATTATTCTCCCCCCCCCCTTTTGTAATGAGATGTTCATGATCTCTCTGTATAGAAGACCCTAGTCTTATAGATCTATGATCTGTGAGAAGAATTATGTTCTTCTTTTTATGACGAGATCTTTTGATCTCTTTTGTAAAAGACCTTGGTCTTTGTAGATCTATGATTTGTAAAGAAGTGAGTTTTTCTTTTTAATTATGAGATGATTTCATCTCCCTGTTAATTTTTTACCTTGAAGAAAAGAAGTTCTTCTATTGAGAGCTTGGCTCTTCTTTCTGAGATCTCTCAAAGCATATGGGGGGATTCCTCTCTATGTTTTTTTTCGAGACTTGAAGTTTTGGGGCCTTTATATAGGACAAGCAGATCAGTTCAATCAGTTAAGGAGATCTTTTCTCCAATTGATTTGGGGAATTTCCCATCGTTGGATCTTTGATCCAAAGGCTTCTGATTTACAGAAGGCAATTTTCTTGTTTTTAACAAGATTGGGAATTCTTTCCATTAAACAAAATTTATTCTGCGTTTTGGTGATTTTTAATCACCATTGAATCATTGATCCAACGGTGCTCTGATTTACAGAGCACAATCTTGTTGTTTGGAAAGATTTGAGAAATTTTTCCTTAACAGAATTTAATTCTGATTGATTAATGATTTATCATTATTATTGGATCTTTGATCTGACGATGGGGAGCTTTTAGTTCCAGCGCTAGCGCATCTATGCTTTGCACGTGGTGCGTTGCTTAAAGGGCAGCGCATTTAACGCTAGCGCATCCGTGCTTTGCACGTGGTGCGCTGCTTAGGGCGCAGCGCACCCAGCGCTAGCGCACACGTGCTTTGCACGTGATGCGCTGCTTAGGACGCAGCGCACTTGGCGCTGCTTCTGAAGCGTTGCTTCATTTCAAAATTTGAATTTTGAACAGAGTTTTGCTCAGATTGGGGGAAACAAATGCCCCCCCACCGTTGCGCTCACGTGGCCCACACGTGAGTGCAGTGGTGGCAGCATTTTCGCCCTTGGATCAACTCAGAAGTTGAAACGGCATCTCAGTGACTATAAATAGGACCCTTGGCCCTTAGGATGATTTCTGTTCATCTTCTTTCTCCCGAGAAATTTTATTCTCTTGCAAAGCATAGCTCTTTGGCTCAAGAACCTTCTTAAGGACAGAACTCTGTCAAACTTAGGTAAAGATTAAATCTTTTTAGAGGACCTTTTAGTAATCTAAGGTTTTACCCATTAACAGAGCTTTGCTCTTCATAGATCTTTGATCTAAAGAAAATCCTTTTAAGGTTTCATCAACAGAGCTTTGCTCTCTTAAACCCATAGATCTAAAGAGATCTTTCTTGGGGTTTCTTAGCCCACGAATGAACAGAGCCTTGCTCCGGAAGAACTCTTAGAGTTTGTTCATAGATTTCAGAATTTTTAATTCATTAAAACTCTTATTTTAAATTTTCTGATGGTTATTCCATCGTTTTTACAGAGCAAGGCTCTTGAGGAATTTTATTCCTTCATCGTTAGAGTTTGATAGATGTCATTCTTTTACAGAGCACTGCTCTCAAGGGGAGATTTACTCCTTAGCCCGAGAGATTTCTCATTAAATGAGAATCAATTGAGGATTTCCTCATTTAATTGACAGTCTCATCAAATGATGAGGCTGTTTTATTAATGATGAACTGTCATCTAGATTTTGTGGGTCCCCCTTTGGTCCCCTCTTTACTGCATTGCAGTGTAGTACAAATTTAAAGTACCTAGTGACAGCACTTAAACTGTAGCATTGGCGGCTAACAATTTATTCTTTTCCCGCGCAGGTACTATATCTTTCGACACTTCTTTACCGTTCGTCCGCTCGGAAGGTGGGTTCCCCGAAGCACCCGTAGACCGAGAGGTTCTTACGCTGATTAAAGATCATGACCCGGAGCAAAAGAGTCTTCATCTATGGGGTAGATGGTACGATCAGATTATCAGAGGCCGCCGGAGCTTTTCTTGTGCGACACCCTCGGAGCTTATCTCTGCAATCTTTTATGTAGATGCACCCCCGATAAGCTATACTGTGGAAGAGGTAAATTGGACTTCAGAAGGTCTTTTTCGGCCTTCTATAGCCGCAATACCCGTGCAGCCGCTGGTAACTTTGGATACTTTAGGGCGGCGCATATGCCAGGGTGAATCGCGCCCTTGGGGACAGCCCTACAACATAGGACTAACTCCCCGCCATACGGCAGGATACTTACAGTGGGCCAGATATATTTTATCAGCGAAGAAGTCGCAGCTACTGAAGCTCGGATTGTACCCGGCGATTTATGCTTCCTTATTCTAATATTTTGCACCTCCTACATGGTGGATAAAGGCGTTTTTAGAGCAGTGGAACATTCCGATCCACACCTTCCTCCTATTGGATCGAGAGGTCTCCATTTCCCTAGAGGAATTTGTCGAGGTTTCTGGTTTACCCGTTAGGGAAGAGCACTACGAGGAGCTGCTTCCTCCGGATGAGTATATTTTTGCCACAAAATCAGTGGTAATGGGTCTTACCCCAGAGAACGCCATTCAGCACCAGTTCCCAAGTTTGATAAAGGTGTTGAATATGTATGCGAGCCTCTTTCTCGAATCCGGAGGCCGTGGGGTTACTTTTACGGATTTTATCGCTCGTTTTCATCGTGCGGAAGTTTTATCGCGACAAGGTGAAAAGTTTGCCAAACTAGATGATCCTTTCGGCCTTGGCTTGGATCGCCGGCCAATATTGGAAGCCGATCAAAAGGATTTCTTTCTTCCAAACATCGCGATCATTCCCTTCTTAGAAATTGCCGCTCCCGGCGTCGGTGAGGAAACGTTCTTTCTAGGGTTCCTCAGTTTATGGTTAAGCTGGTTCGCGCTTCCCATGCACCCTCGCTACATGAGGCCGTCTATTTTCTACCCTGCGCATCGAATAGTTGCTGGAATACAAGTGGCCATCGGGATTGCTGGGTTAGCCCACCTATATCACGGCCTCAGCTTGGCAGCAGATACCACCGAACCAGGGGTGCAGCCCGCTAACTTCTCAACGCATTATTTCACCTCATGGCTAGAGTTGCACGTGCTTGGGGCCTTTGGTATCCACAAAAAACCTTCTTTTTACGACAGATGTAAATTCCCTCGGATAATGCGGCTGGTCGATGCCTCCATCGTAAGTCCGACACCGCGGGAAGCTAGGGGTTTACTCCTTCGTCCATGCACGGTTGGAGATGGTATGTCTTTCACTGACAAAATCTTGACCGTCGGCCAGGAATCTTCGAAAGCGGTGCTGCCATTGCAAGACATTTTTAAAGACGGGGCCTCTGTGTTGAAAGCTCGGGAGATTCTTCATCTGTACTCCATCAGGTCGGGCTTTCTCGTATTTAGGCAAAATGATTCGGCGTTATTCATGAGATACAACCCACATCGTTTTACCCAGCAGCTAAGTTATAATCAGGGCGTCCCACTTGAGGCGTTCTTGGCAGAACCTGTTGCTACCGAAGAGGGAATACGAAGCGCGCTGCATCATTTTATGCGCCTGAACACAGGGTCCAACTTCTTTATCAACGAACCGAGCTGTGTTCCGAAGGCCCTGAATATGTATGTAGCCTGGTATCAACATTCGATGGGCGTCGTCATTAGGGAGGAGAAGCAATTGCTGCTTGATCGCAAGGGCACCGCTCCGGCTGGCAACCCAAATGTTCCTCTGAAGTGACGGACCATTATTCGTCCTCCCTTGAGGGAAGTTGCTGCGGTCGAGGTCCCGCATGATAGGCCTGAGCTGCCGATACCCCGTGCTCCTGTGGAAACAGTGACTGTGGCATCTCCCGAGTCTGGCGTGGGTTCAGATATCGGGACTCGTCATCCCAAGGTGGCCACCAAGCGTAAGCTTGTGCTAGCGGCGACGGGCACTCACTCGCAGAAGAGGAAGAAGAAGTCGATTCTCTCTGCAGACGTTGTATTTGTTCAGGAGCCTCATGCTTCTTACAGCGAGGGCTTGGGCGAATATGGGACCAACGAGGGTCTATTCATAGTGCCGGATGATACTGATCTGGAGGCTGCCATTGCAGCTTCTGAGCGATCAGCAAGCCACAAAGCGGGACTGGCCATCCTCGCGCAATCAAGTAAGCTTCAATCGTACCTTTTTGCTGCTATGTTTTTGTTATCATGTTCTGACTGACATTCCTTCTCTAACAGGCATTTCCACCGAAGAGGCTCTCGCGACTTCCCTCAAGACTTCTGAGGAGGAACAGAGGCTTCGTGCTTTGCTGGGCGTTGGTATATTTCGGCTCGTCGTGCCTTCATTCCCCTTTCTTATGGGTAATCTGACCCTTTTTCATCTTATCACAAGGACTACCACGACTCAGGTCATCCCCAGTACAGTGCCAATCCCGCAGGATGATGCGGAGATGCTTCCAGGGCAGCTATCGAAGTTCCGGCCTCCTCAGCACTGTCAAAAGAGGCTTTACTTAAGCAACCGATGATGAAAGTCGTAACGGCTCCAGAGGTAGCTCCTGGCGTGGATGATGACGTCCCGTTGACAGAGGTCTTGAGGAGATCAACTCTCACGCCCGAGCGGAAACTAAGCACAGAATGCGTGCAGCAAGGGAGCGTAACGCCGCCTTGGCCGCGGGTGCAGGCTCGAGCGCTGCTACCCCTGCCCCTACTCCTTCAGAGAGCGCTTCGGTCGCCCTGTTTACCGCTCACAGACAGGCAGCATGTGCGGCTCGGGAAGCAATTGAAAGACCGATCCAAGGTAACGTAACACTGAGTTCTTTTGTCCAGGTTTTAATCTTCAAATTCTTATATATCCTATCCTGTAAGGCCGAGTCTTAATGAGGAAGTGGTGGGTGAGATGGCGGCAACTACCGAGCCTAAGGTAGCCACTCTTTCTCAAGAATCTGGCACTGCACCAATTGCCACTCTTTCACCTTGAGGTTCCTTGCCGCTGCCGGGTGCTGCGAGTGTTACGATGATTCTCGTGGAGTCGGGGGATGAAGCTACGGGCGGCGAAACCATTCCGATGGAGGAGGGTAAATCAGTCACTGCACCCAGTGACACCCTTGTCGCGGTTTCAATCGGCGACTCACCAGGTAGATTTTGGGTCATTGCTTTCCTTTTCATTCTGCAATCCCTTTCAATCTCTTTTGATAGTACTTCTCTTTTTTCGGATGCAGGTGTGGTGAGCGTTGAGGTTGTGCCACCCGAGGAAGCATCACCAGTTGCTGCTTTGACGGTGGCCGCCCCTTTACCTGCTCTCGTATCCTCCCAAATGCTGGAAGGTACGAAGTTGTGACCCATCGGTTTCATTGTAAGCAGTATACTTTATGTACTGACATTGCATTATTACATCCTTACAGGAGTTCTTTTTTATCACATGTATCAGGTGCTGCACCCATATTTCTCCTTCCAGTCAGAGATTGCCTCATCCAATGGCGTCGGTGAGTACAGCCTCTAGCTAATGTCTTCTATTTCCTCTTATGGGCAGCCAAGTCATTGCTAATTCTTCTTTGTTCTGACTGCAGCGTTACAGATTGAAGGAGTAGATGAAAGAATAGTTACGCCACCGGTACTCCCGGCCTTGCCATCTTCACAGCCGGTATAGTATACTTCATCACTCATGTGATTTATTCATTTTGCGAGTTAGATTTTAACCGTAATTCATTTTGCAGTCGCCGCACCGGTCCCTGCTCCCTTCAAATCTCGTATATTAATGCCAGCAGGACCATTTTCCAGACGTCCATCTTCTAAGGGCGCTGCGACTAGCCTTCGTATGTTGAGTGAATCCATTGAAGAGCTTGACGCGGAGACCCTTGTCCTTGCTGCAGATTTTGCTGCGGAGGTTAATCCTATGCTGGCGATGCTCGTGAACTTTTATAGTGAGGGCATCGTTGAGTCTTAGGTTAATCACTGCAGGAAAATTGAGGTTTGTCTGGATGAGCTCGAGTTCGGACGTCCTGCTCCAGAGGTCTTGGCTGTGAACTCCCAACGGGCTGCGTGGGTCGAGCAAAGCACTCCCTACTTCCGCCATCTTGAACAAGAAGCGGCCTTAAAGCGTAAGGAGTGTGAAGAGACTTCAAGCGAATCTGCTCGACTGCATGCTCAGATTGACACAAATGCTGTACAGTTGAAAGCTATCTTTGAGGGCCTTCTACGATGTATTTCTGACAGGCTAATGCTGAGGCAGAAGCTCGACCTTGTCGAACGAGATGCGCAGAGTCGTGGGGAATCTCAACGGGTCGTCAATGATCATCTTTCATCTTATTTGCAGTAACGGGCTCAGGTCGAAGCAGAGCTGGCCGCGGCAGCTGACCGTGAAAAGGGGCTGAGGGGAGTGCGCGAGCAACTGATTGGCCTATTGAAAACACTTCCCTCCTAATAGTTGTTTTTGTACCAATTAACATCTTTAATTTTTTGAATAACATGTATCCCCCCTTTTTTCTTTCATATGATGTATCTTGTACTCAATTGAACTTATAAATAAAAGATACATTTCTTTCGTACTATCTTGTGTTATCTCTTGCTTTCTTCTCTTTTCTGTGTCATTGCCATGCGATTTTAGCAAGTGTGGCCTATAGATAGTAAGTGACAGTCCACCTTGGACTCTTTGCCGGGTAACAATGGCTTAGGAAACAGGTTCAGGTCTGCTTGCCTAAGACTTTTCAATTTTATGAGCCGTGAGGGTCTCATAAAGAATTTTCTCCCTACGAGTCGAGAGGATCTCGTATGTGTATTTTCTCCCTAGGAACCGTGAGGATTCCTAAGTGTGCTTTCTCTTGAGAGTCGTAAGGATCTCACAAGAGAATTTTCCCTCTTACAAGTCGAGAGGACTCGTAAGTAGTTGTTTCCCTCCTCATCGAAATTCGACTTTGGAGAGTGTGGTCCATGAATAGTATGCAAGAGTCCATTTTGGACCGACTTGCAGGGCCCCGGTGCTTAGGAAACAGGTCCTTGTCCCATTGCCTAAGGCTTTTCCCTATGAGTCGAGACGAATCGAGAAGTTCTCGCAAGGATGTCCTAACGTCACAGTTAACCTCTGCTCTTTATGACAGAGGTCCGTTAGGGTCTTTGGTACTAGGGTTTTGCCCGTCGTACCGTCGCGTTGGCTGATGTATTCCTCGATAGGCAATCGTGCTATTCGAGTAGCCTTGCGACTGTCGTGTCTCTGATCCCTTCGGGGGCTGGACAAGATGTCTTCAAGCAATCTTCCTAGGCAGTTTAACCGTCGGAAGAGCAAGCGTTAGGAATTTTGCTATGCCGCTTTTTTACTTGAGGTTAGGCTCAGTTTGGGGAGCCCCGATGAGTCATAACCACTTTGCGCTGGTGTGGGATGATCTCCGATAGTCTTTCAGGTTTTATTTGAGTTGCCGTCAAGACCCTGAAGCCAGGAATATTGCCTTCGCTTCGTTTGCTGGCATTGCGTCTGCTGTATCGAGACGAATGTCGCGGTTGTCTCTAGGTTGTTGGTGAACCGTCGAGGTTTGGAACTAGGGATTTTGCCGTGGCACCATTTTTTGATTGTCACGTCTGAATAATGCTGGAGGAAGAACTCCATGGTGACATCTCGTCTGCTGCATCGAGACGAATGTCGAGGTGGTGACCACTCCGCGCTGGTGTGGGATGATCTCCGATAGTCTTTCAGGTTTTATATGAGTTGCCGTCAAGACCCTGAAGCTAGGAATATTGCCTTCACTTCATTTGCTTTGGCGTGTCCGAATCCTGTTGGAGGAAGAACGCTGGGGTGACATTGCGTCTGCTGTAACGAGACGAATGTCGCGGTTGTCTCTAGGTTGCGGGTGAACCGTCGAGGTTTGGAACTAGGGATTTTGCCATGGCTCCGTTGTTTGATCGTCGCGTCTGAATCCTGCTGGAGGAAGAACGCTGTGGTGACATCTTATCTGCTGTATCGAGACGAACGTCGAGGTGGTGACCACTCCGTGCTGGTGTGGGATGATCTCCGATAGTCTTTCAGGTTTTATATGAGTTGCCGTCAAAACCCTGAAGCTGGGAATATTGCCTTTGCTTCATTTGCTTTGGCGTTGCGTCTGCTGTATCGAGACGAACGTCGAGGTGGTGCTGGGATTTTGCCATCACTCTGCTTTGTTTTGACCGTGAGGTCTTTTGTTGACGTTGCGTCTGCATCCTGCTGGACTGCGAAGGAACGCCGTTGTTGACATTGCGTCTGGTGTAACAAGACGAATGTTGAGGTGGAGCTGGGATTTTGCTGTCACTCCGCTTTGTTTTGACCGTGAGGTCTTTTGTTGACGTTGTGTCTGCATCCTGCTGGACTGCGAAGGAACGCCGTTGTTGACATTGCGTCTGCTGTAACGAGACGAATGCTGAGGTGGAGCTGGGATTTTGCCGTCACTCCACTTTGTTTCGACCATGGGGTCTTTCGTTGACGTTGTATCTGCATCCTGCTGGACTGCGAAGGAACGCCGTTGTTGACATTGCGTCTGATGTAACGAGACGAATGCTGAGGTGGAGCTGGGATTTTGCCGTCACTCCGCTTTGTTTCGACCATGGGGTCTTTCATTGACGTTGCATCTGTATCCTGCTGGACTGCGGAGGAACGCCGTTGTTGACATTGCGTCTGCTGTATCAAGACGAATGCTGAGGTGGAGCTGGGATTTTGTCATCACTCCGTTTTGTTTCGACCTTGGGGTCTTTCGTTGACGTTGCATCTGCATCCTGCTGGACTGCAGCGGAACGTCGTTGTTGACATTGCGTCTGCTGTAACGAGACGAATGCTGAGGTGGAGCTGGGATTTTGTCATCACTCCGCGTTATTTCGACCATGGGGTCTTTCGTTGACGTTGCATCTGCATCATGCTGGATTGCGGAGGAACGCCGTTGTTGATATTGTGTCTGATGTAATGAGACGAATGCTAAGATGGAGCTGGGATTTTGTCGTCACTCCGCTTTGTTTCGACCATGGGGTCTTTCGTTGACGTTGCATCTGCATCCTGCTGGACTGCGGTGGAACGACGTTGTTGACATTGCGTCTACTGTAACGAGACGAACGTCGAGGTGGTGCTGAGATTTTGCCATCAGTCCGCTTTGTTTTGACCGTGAGGTCTTTTGTTGACGTTGCGTCTGTATCCTGCTGGACTGCGAAGGAACGCCGTTGTTGACATTGTGTCTGGTGTAACAAGATGAATGCTGAGGTGGAGCTGTGATTTTGCCGTCACTCCGCTTTGTTTTGACCGTGAGGTTTTTTGTTGACGTTGCATCTGCATCCTGCTGGACTGCGAAGGAACGCCGTTGTTGACATTGCGTCTGCTGTAACGAGACGAATGCTGAGGTGGTATTCAGGCTGTTTGTGAACCGTCGAGACTTGGCTCTCTTTCGGATAGAGCCTGGGGGAAGGAATGGTCACTCTTTGTTTATACCCCTGGATTGTATGCAAGGATCGATGTGATTTCACCTGTAGGGCAAAAAGTTTCGTTTTATATATTTTTCTTTCCGCGATACTCTATCATTTTAGCTTTTGTATAGCGAAAGTCGCGATTGCCCAATCATTTCGGCTATTTTTCGCGGTGCCCAATCATTTCGGCTATTTGTTTTATTTACTCACTGCTTTTTATTGCGAGTTGCCCAACCATTTCGGCGATTTTGTATGCATACATTTTTACTTACTGATTTTGTTTCAAGTTGCCCCATCATTTCGGCTATTTCGTATGCATTTGTGGCTCGCTGGCTTTTCGCTGCGAGTTTGTGATTGGACACCGATTTCGGCATCAGTATCGCTACAACTGGGATATTTCCAAGAGCGAATCATCATTTTCCTCTGTCGATGTCGAACAAAGGTGGCTTAGCGAACAGGGTTAGGATCCTGTTGACTAAGGCTTTTGACTTCATGAGCCGTAAGGGTCTCATAAAGGTATTTCTCCCTACGAGTCGTGAGGATCTCGTAGGTGCGCTTTCTCCTTAAGAATCGTGAGGATTCCTAAGTGTATGGTCTCTTATAAGTCGTAAGGATCATACAAGAGTGTTTTTTTCCTTATAAGTCGAGAGGACTTACAAGGGTTTTCCATTGTGTGAACATATCCCAAGTCGCGGGTGGGACTTTGTTAAGGGAAAATGTTTATTCGTGCCCGTGGATTGTATATAAGGGTCAGCATTGAACCGCTTGTAGGGCAGCATTGGAGGTTGTGATGGTTTAAGAACAGGTTCAGATCCCTGTAGCTTAAGGCTTTTGAATCTTATGAGCCATGAGGGTCTCATAAGAGGGTTTTCCTTATGAGTCATGAGGAACTCGTAAGTGTAATTTCTCCTTAGGAATCGTGGGGATTCCTAAGTGTGTTTCTCCTTTGTGAGTCATAAGGATCTTACGCAGGTGGTTTCTCCTTAGAGGGTCGAGAGGTCCATGCAAGTGTCTTTTAACGAGATTGCGCCCTTTCGGGTTTTCACAAAACTTGCCGGTAGCCCGGCTGTTTTTACTCACGGAGCCCTGTCGGGTTTTCATCCGTGCCTATTTTGCTTATGGACATACCCTTTTTTTGTCAGCCTCGGAATGCCGCGAGTTGGTAGTAGTTTAACGACATTTCGGTCAACGGCCAGTTTTAGGACATAGTGGTCCATCGTTAGTTTAAGGACGTTTCGGTCCATTGCTAGTTTTAGGACATTTCGGTCCGTTGTTAGTTTTAGGACATTTCGGTCTATCGTTGCCGTATTTGAGGCAAATTTCTAGTTTATGGACTTTTCGGTCAGGGGCTTTCTCTATGAATGAGCACGATGCCCTCGGCATTACCATCTTTTTCGGATCATGTGGTTGTGGCGGGTTCATCTTCCAGTTTTCGGACAATGCGAATTTGCCCTGTTGGAATTGGTCCTCAATCCGGCCTTTGAAGACGAAGCAATTTTCGATTGGATGGCTTACTGCTTGGTGGTAAGGGAAGTAATTAGGATTGTTGACATCGCCTGGCTGCAACGGACGTTTTGGATCCGGCAGATTGATGAGTCTGTTGCGCACTGCCGGCTCGAACAGTCTCCTCGTTTTATCCTAGGGAAACGAGTAAGGACGTCACAGTCTCTCCTCGAGGGATGGGCGTGGACGCACGTTGTTTTGGCGAACAACCGGCTTTAAGTTGCTCGGCTGTTGTTGAGTATTGGCGACGAAGGTCGCTTTCCCTTTTTCATTCCGCG
Source organism: Agapanthus africanus (assembly GCA_030015575.1). Classification (NCBI taxonomy): domain Eukaryota; kingdom Viridiplantae; phylum Streptophyta; class Magnoliopsida; order Asparagales; family Amaryllidaceae; genus Agapanthus; species Agapanthus africanus. Next base: position 421,209,810 of record JASDDO010000010.1, on the reverse strand, counting down.
ACTCCGGCTTCGAAAAGGAAGGTGTCACGCCCCGCTTCCTAAAATACGGAATACGAGGGGTTGACAAGGCCAGCCATGCTCCTATGGTCAAGGAAATATCCTGCCGTAGTCACATTTCGGCTTCTAGCTTTACGTGGTAATCAGTAAACAACGCACAGGTAATGAGAAATGCAGTATCTGAAACAAAACAAATACAAAGAACTGACCTGATAGAGGTAAAAAGAGTATAGCTCTGGATAGCTGATCAAGATGTCCGCGATGTACGTCTGGTCCTGGTCCAGGCTAGATCCACTCCTCACTCTGAGCATGCATACTCAGGTCGTCAGAGCGACACAATAGCAATATAAATATATAGATGCAAGTGGCAACTCGAACAGTGATAATAGATATATAACAGTAAATCAAGACGGTGAAGATATGAACATGGAGTAACCAATGAAGTGTCCAATAGATCAGGTGAACGGTAAAGCAGTAAAAATAGTATGCCAGATATGTCAATACAGTAAGAAATGTATATCAATGTCACTATACTTATCAGTCTCTAAGCCTCACTGTACATGTCACTAAGCCTATCGTCAGTCCAAGTGTGAGAGTCAACCACTCGTGAGTGTCCTCCATCCAAGGGTAGGACCCAAGGGCAAGGGACCATGGGCCCAAAATATAACTCACGGTAATAATCATGTATCCTGTAAATCTCCATATATCTCCATATATATATAGCCGGCATGGGACTCCCGAGATTCTGTTGAACTCACACTCAAACTACTCCACACCCGGTGGTCTACATCAAACGCCAACCATAACCTCAAATACCGGTCGGTCCATGACAAGTCTGCGCGAGAACTGGAGACAGGATCTCCATCAAGCACGTCCCGACTAATACCTAAGATAAATAGGCAGTGTCTGGTGCCTTATCTGTGACACCCATACAAGAGCTTCCATAAGTGTCACATACCACTTATAATCATACTTATACGTGTCCCACAGACGTCGACAATGCAATAGAATAATAGGGTTCACTGATTGTGTACAAGTACGAGCCACTTTCACTTATCCACTCATGCACGAACACTAACGTACTTGCCACAATCACCGCTAATACCTAGCACTGGGTAATGTACATGATCGCTAGGCTACCAATGCAATAACATATACATATGATGTGATGAGAAAACAGTATGTAAGGCAGGATTAAGATGTCATATGTCGGTATCCTACCACTTGTATAATTTATCATAAATAATATATGCCAAAATTTAGCGAAACAATGAACAGGGGATAAGTAGTATGTGTGATTATCTATCCAGAGAATTTGGTTTCACGTCAATCGGGTTTCAGGATCACTAGATATGGCTATTTCATTTTAAGCGTTCACTGCTGAAAATCCGGTTTCAGAATCGGAAATCCGTTTCGCAACGCATTTTAATCCCAGTTGGTATCAGATTTTAGCGACGTTATAGTTGAATGAAATCTAGGGTTTTTAGTAGGGTGTTCAACGCAATAGACGGATTCTCAATCGCGTCTGTACATCGAAAGTTACACACTGTTTAACACTAGTTTGTCACTTCTGAATCTGTTCTGGACTGTTATACGTCCTGCCCTCTTAATTTACAAATTAAATAGCAAACGACGATGAAACGGAATGAAACCACTTTTATTAATTAGATAACAGATTCACCTTTGATAAAATGCAGAGTTATGCAACATACGAGTTCGGAAACCCAAGCGACACACATTACGGAACAGTAAACAGTAACCAGAGTCGCTCTGGACTGCAGTCCAGAGCCGCATTCCGATCCAACTATCGTCACAATTTCAGTACAGAAACCATTAGAAACTTGCATAGGGTTATAGTTCGTCGAGTCGGATTCGATTTAAGCCCTCGAACGCATCTTTCAGTATGTACATAATTTATGGTGATTTTAACAATTTTCAGATACGTGAAATTTCTAGTTTTACGGGTATATTTGGGGGTATTCGTTTTAGCCATTAACAGTCGTATTTTCCAGTGAAATTTAAACACAGTATTCATCACTACATGGGTCAGCATAGACAATTCAATTCCGTCAAATTAGATGAATATTTTCATTGAGATCATATATCGAACATGTATATCATATAAGTTATCATGAGTTGTAAATTTGCAATTTATACAATTTGAGTTTGTAACATGAAAAGATTAGCATGTAGCAAGTAAAAATACTTGTTTGGAGACGCTTTGGCGATGCACGGCAGCGGCAATGGTACGAACGCGCGACGAATGGCGCGGTTAGGGTTTGCGGTCTCGGCTCGAGCTTGGCTCTTGGACTCGATGTCTCAGTGGGTGCGACGGACACTGTGGCTCCAGCAGGGAGGAGAGGCGCTGAGATAGAGAGAGATTTAGAGAGACAGGGAATTAGAGAGAGAGAGAGAGATTCACAGAGAGAGAGAGAGAGAGAGAGAGTGAGAAAGAGAGAGAGACAGAGAGATTGAGAGAGAGAGTGTGTGTAACAGAGAGAGAGAGAGGGAAACAGAGAGAGTGAGAGCGTACAGAGAGAGAGATATATATAGAGAGAGAAACAGAGAGAGTGAGAGAGTACAGAGAAAGAGAGAGAGTGTAGGGACTCGGGTGCTTGTCGTGATGGAAATGAGGCTGAGGAGAAGAGAGTGTATAGGTCGACGTGGTGGTTCAGGACAGTGGGGACTCGCCGGCGTCGAGTGCACGCGGTGGCCAAGCTCGGGTACAGAGACTCTAGTGAGGGGTGCTTGGTTGATAGAGTGGAGTGGTGAGGGATTCTGTTGGTGGAGGAGGAGTGAGCGAGGGGGAGTAAGAGGTAGTGGGGTCGTCGTCGTTGGTGAGGGTCGAGCGGCGTGAGGGGCTCGAGGCAGTGGGTTGGGCGAACAAGATTTTTGGGTGAACGAGAGAGAGGTTGAGAGTTGGAGAGTTTTGAGAGAGTAAGGAGTAAGGGGAGACGAGGGGAGAACGTTGAGGGGATAGCTAGGGGTAACGGCGCACGACGTGGGCGTGGGTGTTGGCGGAGGAAGCATATCGAGGAAACAGTAAGCGGGAAAAAGGGAGAGACGTTGGGGAGAAGATGAGTAGTGGGCCGGGTCGGTTAGGGTGAAGGCTGAAAGGAGTTGGGCTGGGAGCTTGGGCCGGAAGACTTAAATAAATGGTTTAATTTATTAGATTTTCTATTGGGCTGAGGAAGTTAAGAAATAATTAAAAATGAAATGGAGTGTCTGGGCCGGCTTAGGAATAATGGAAAAAGAAAAGGAAAGATTTGGGGTTTGGTGTTTAATGGGGTTTTAAAATAAATAAATAATTATAAATAAAATAAAAAAATTTATAAGTTAAAGAAAAATACGGATATTGGTATAAAAAGGGGCTGGGTATTATATCATACCACCCTTACAAAAATTTCGTCCTCGAAATTCAAAAGAAACGACAAGCTATAAAATAATAAGTGAAAAGTTACCACATCGAACACTAATACATAGTGATTTACTTAAAACCGGTGGATAAAATTTTGAAGGTATATATATGTAAGAACAACATACAAAAGAAAAGTCTAAATAAGTATAAGGCAGGAACAACTATAAGGGCAAACTACATGTATACGAGAATATAAATAACAATAACAAACAATAATATTCGAGGCGTGTTCGATAAAATCGAAACCCAAATATGTGCACATATAAGTATATCAAAAGTAGCACAGCAGAAATAATAAGTATAAGGCATAATCATAATGAAGCAGTGAAGGACTTGTCGGTGGTTTAAAACATTTTTAGAATAACGTATCAATCAAACCATTTTAACATAACTTAGAAAACCACATGGTGAAAATAAGAAGCATGGCTCCAAAATAATATGTGTAATACATATGGTAGCGCTACCGAAAAAAAATGAGAATAATAGTAGTGTACTTAAAATACATAAAACGGAGTAGTCAATAACACGCACTCTTCGATAAATACAAAATAATGAAAACTAAATTTTCGAATAATGATGTCCCTAAATATAGTTAGGGTAACAGGAAAAAGCACAAAAATGTATAGGGCTAGCTAGGGTAGGGATTACAAGGGAGTGTGGCTCATTCAAAAGGTCGGAGTGTGACGGCTTTAGACTGAAGGTCGAAGCGATTGGGGTCGGGTCAGCCCAGGGTGTAAGGGTGAACGGTAATGAATCTCGGGAGGGGAGGGAATGTATGGGAAGGAAACGATCAACACATCAAGCGAATCAAAAAAAAATCCGAAGGGTTGGCGAACTCGGAGATTTCACTATCAATTTCCCCTCCCAGAAGGATCTCAAACGAGGCATATACGAAGGATAAAGGGTGGCCCACTCAAAAGATCGGGGTGCGGTACTTTTTAATCTAAGCGAGGGTTAAAACAGTACAAGGTGCAAGGATGGACAGTCAAGGAACTCAGGAGAAAATAACGGTAGGGGATAAGTCAAAGCATCAAGTGAACCAGTAATCAAAAGGTTTGAGAACTCAGAAAGTTTATTTCATTCTAGAAAATTTGAAACAAAGCACCCTCGAAAAGTAACAGATGGCCCTAAACTATACATAGGTTTATTTGGCCAGAGAAGACAACAGCTAAAAAATCCCGTCAGTCGCGGTTGTGGAGGTTCAGCAGGTTACAGTAGGCTCACGCGCTCAGGTAGGGACGTCCATTTCCATAGCGCCTCGCAGGTGGTCTAAGGAAACGCATGACTGTGCATCCTCATCTAGATGTGGCGCTGCTCCAGGGTGGGTCATGGCCTGAAAAGAAAGAGTCATGATCAGATAGTGGAACATATTAGGAAAAATCAAGGATACGGAGTACAAGAAAAATATGCGGTAAGCAAGGACTGAAAACAAAATCTAGAATACTGATGCAATGAATGGTATAAGTAAAGTTAGGGGGAAAGGAGACGATACATACATCGCAACTCAGGATTTTATTACATTCAGCCAAAAGTTTAACGGATACAAGATCTCAAGCGAAAAGAGAAATATTTACAGGTGATAACATTTTATTAAAAGCAGAAAACGTGATAACTCTTCTTCAATTACTAGACCGCTGCACTCTCGTCACGCGAGTTGAATCCTGCGCTGGGTCCGCCCTATCCTTGAAGTTCGAACTACGCAATAATCATCACTTGGCAGAAGTGGAGAGTGTGGACGGGTCTCCTCCTTGTAGCTCCTTCCTTTTAGGGCAACCGTTGATAAGATGTTCGCTGGATCCGCAAATCAGGCATTTCCCCTGGGCGTGGCGATAATCCCTCTGAAGATGTCCTGGCCTCCTGCAGTACCCACAACATTGGGTCTTCTGCTGCTTCTGTCTCGGGGAAACAAATGGGCGCTTCATCTTCTTCTCTTTTCCTCGTCTAATAGGGATCCCTTTACGATTGGAGACTTCCGCTGGTGCCTGATTCACCTGCCTTCTCAATCCTTCAGCTAATAGGTCGTTTGTTCGCTCCTGGGCTTCCTTCAGACTTTGCAGTGCGGTGAGGATCTCCACGGTCTGATTCTGGGGAGTGGAGATAGAGGAAGAGTCGTTGGAAGACATGGTCCTGAAACAACAATTCTGAGGATGATATAAGGCATAAGCTATAAGAATCAAAATATAATATGGATTAGGCAAGGAATCAAGAATATCGGATGTGATGAAATTTATTACAAATGGAAATCAACTGTAGAATTCTAAGTCACTCAAACCACAGCGGATAGATCAAAACGCATAGCCGAATACGCTATGTGAATCAAGGTTAAGAATAACGACTTTACAGTCCAGACCGAAGGATGTCTTAGATTATCAAACACTACACAGAACTGCAATCCCAATCGAAGCAAAACCTGGCTCTGATACCAACAAAACCATGTCACGCCCCGCTTCCCAAAATACGGAATACGAGGGGTTGACAAGGCCAGCTATGCTCCTACGGTCAAGGAAATATCCTGCCGTAGTCACACTTCGGCTTCTAGCTTTACGTGTTAATCAGTAAACAACGCACAGGTAATGAGAAATGCAGTATCTGAAACAAAACAAATACAAAGAACTGACCTGATAGAGGTAAAAAGAGTATAGCTCTGGATAGCTGATCAAGATGTCCGCAATGTACGTCTGGTCCTGGTCCAGGCTAGATCCACTCCTCACTCTGAGCATGCATACTCAGGTCGTCAGAGCGACACAATAGCAATATAAATATATAGATGCAAGTGGCAACTCGAACAGTTATAATAGATATATAACAGTAAATCAAGACGGTGAAGATATGAACATGGAGTAACCAATGAAGTGTCCAATAGATCAGGTGAACGGTAAAGCAGTAAAAATAGTATGCCAGATATATCAATACAGTAAGAAATGTATATCAATGTCACTATACTTATCAGTCTCTAAGTCTCACTGTACAGATCACTAAGCCTATCGTCAGTTCAAGTGTGAGAGTCAACAACTCATGAGTGTCCTCCATCCAAGGGTAGGACCCAAGGGCAAGAGACCACGGGCCCAAAATATAACTCACGGTAATAATCATGTACCCTGTAAATCTCCATATATCTCCATATATATATAGCCGGCATGGGACTCCCGAGATTCTGTTGAACTCATACTCAAACTACCCCACACCCCGTGGTCTACATCAAACGCCAACCATAACCTCAAATACCGGTCGGTCCATGACAAGTCTGCGCGAGAACTGGAGACAGGATCTCCATCAAGCACGTCCCGACTAATACCTAAGATAAATGGGCAGTGTCTGGTGCCTTATCTATGACACCCATACAAGAGCTTCCATAAGTGTCACATACCACTTATAGTCACACTTATACGCGTCCCACAGACGTCGACAATGCAATAGAATAATAGGGTTCACTGATTGTGTACAAGTACGAGCCACTTTCACTTATCCACTCATGCACGAACACTAACGTACTTATCACAATTATCACTAATACCTAGCACTGGGTAATGCACATGATCACTAGGCTACCAATACAATAACATATACATATGATGTGATCAGAAAACAGTATGTAAGGCAGGATTAAGATGTCATATGTCGGTATCCTACCACTTGCATAATTTATCATAAATAATATATGCCAAAATTTAGCGAAAAAATGAACAGGGGATAAGTAGTATGTGTGATTATCTATCCAGCGAATTTGGTTTCACGTCAATCGGGTTTCAGGATCACTGGATATGGCCATTTCATTTTAAGCGTTCACTGCTGGAAATCCGGTTTCAGAATCGGAAATCCGTTTCGCAACGCATTTTAATCCCAGTTGGGATCAGATTTTAGCGATGCTATAGTTGAATGAAATCTAGGGTTTTCAGTAGGGTGTTCAACGCAATAGACGGATTCTCAATCGCGTCTGTACGTCGAAAGTTACACACTTTTTAACACTAGTTTGTAACTTCTGAATCTGTTCTGGACTGTTATACGTCCTGCCCTCTTAATTTACAAATTAAATAGCAAACGACGATGAAACGGAATAAAACCACTTGTGTTAATTATCTAACAGATTCACCTTTGATAAACTGTAGAGTTCCGCAACATACGAGTTCGGGAACCCAAGCGACACACATTACGGAACAGTAAACAGTAACCAGAGTCGCTCTGGACTGCAGTCCAGAGCCGCACTCCGATCCAACTATCGTCATAAGTTCAGTACAGAAACCATTAGAAACTTGCATAAGGTTATAGTTCGTCGAGTCAGCTTCGATTTAATCCCTTGAACGCATCATTTCAGTAAGTACATAATTTATGGTGATTTTAACAATTTTCAGATACGTTAAATTTCTAGTTTTACGGGTATATTTGGGGGTATTCGTTTTAGCCATTAACAGTCGTATTTTCCAGTGAAATTTAAATACAGTATTCATCACTACATGGGCCAGCATAGACAATTCAATTCCGTCAAATTAGATGAGTATTTTCATTGAGATCATACATCGAACAGGTATATCATATAAGTTATCATGAGTTGTAAATTTGCAATTTATACGATTTAATTTTGTAACATGAAAAGATTAGCATATAGCAAGTAAAAATACTTGCCTGGAGATGCTTTGGCGATGCACGGCAGCGGCAACAGTACGAACGTGCGACGAACGGCGCGGCTAGGGTTCGCGGTCTCGGCTCGAGCTTGGCTCTTGGACTCGATGTCTCAGTGGGTGCGACGGACACTGTGGCTCCAGCAGGGAGAAGAGGCGCTGAGAGGGAGAGAGATTTAGAGAGATAGGGAATTAGAGAGAGATAGAGTGAGATAGAGAGAGAGAGAGATTCACAGAGAGAGAGAGAATTAGAAAGAGCCATTTCGGGTTTTCATCCGTGCCTATTTTGCTTATGGACATACCCTTTTTTTGTCAGCCTCGGAATGCCGCGAGTTGGTAGTAGTTTAACGACATTTCGGTCAACGGCCAGTTTTAGGACATAGTGGTCCATCGTTAGTTTAAGGACGTTTCGGTCCATTGCTAGTTTTAGGACATTTCGGTCCGTTGTTAGTTTTAGGACATTTCGGTCTATCGTTGCCGTATTTGAGGCAAATTTCTAGTTTACGGACTTTTCGGTCAGGGGCTTTCTCTATGAATGAGCACGATGCCCTCGGCATTACCATCTTTTTCGGATCATGTGGTTGTGGCGGGTTCATCTTCCAGTTTTCGGACAATGCGAATTTGCCCTGTTGGAATTGGTCCTCAATCCGGCCTTTGAAGACGAAGCAATTTTCGATTGGATGGCTTACTGCTTGGTGGTAAGGGAAGTAATTAGGATTGTTGACATCGCCTGGCTGCAACGGACGTTTTGGATCCGGCAGATTGATGAGTCTGTTGCGCACTGCCGGCTCGAACAGTCTCCTCGTTTTATCCTAGAGAAACGAGTAAGGACGTCCCAGTCTCTCCTCGAGGGATGGGCGTGGACGCACGTTGTTTTGGCGAACAACCGGCTTTAAGTTGCTCGGCTGTTGTTGAGTATTGGCGACGAAGGTCGCTTTCCCTTTTTCATTCCGCGACTCCGGCTTCGAAAAGGAAGGTGTCACGCCCCGCTTCCCAAAATACGGAATACGAGGGGTTGATAAGGCCAGCCATGCTCCTACGGTCAAGGAAATATCCTGCCGTAGTCACATTTCGGCTTCTAGCTTTACGTGGTAATCAGTAAACAACGCACAGGTAATGAGAAATGCAGTATCTGAAACAAAACAAATACAAAGAACTGACCTGATAGAGGTAAAAAGAGTATAGCTCTGGATAGCTGATCAAGATGTCCGCGATGTACGTCTGGTCCTGGTCCAGGCTAGATCCACTCCTCACTCTGAGCATGCATACTCAGGTCGTCAGAGCGACACAATAGCAATATAAATATATAGATGCAAGTGGCAACTCGAACAGTGATAATAGATATATAACAGTAAATCAAGACGGTGAAGATATGAACATGGAGTAACCAATGAAGTGTCCAATAGATCAGGTGAACGGTAAAGCAGTAAAAATAGTATGCCAGATATGTCAATACAGTAAGAAATGTATATCAATGTCACTATACTTATCAGTCTCTAAGTCTCACTGTACAGGTCACTAAGCCTATCGTCAGTCCAAGTGTGAGAGTCAACCACTCGTGAGTGTCCTCCACCCAAGGGCGAGGGACCCAAGGGCAAGGGACCACGGGCCCAAAATATAACTCACGGTAATAATCATGTATCCTGTAAATCTCCATATATCTCCATATATATATAGCCGGCATGGGACTCCCGAGATTCTGTTGAACTCATACTCAAACTACTCCACACCCCGTGGTCTACATCAAACGCCAACCATAACCTCAAATACCGGTCGGTCCATGACAAGTCTGCGCGAGAACTGGAGACAGGATCTCCATCAAGCACGTCCCGACTAATACCTAAGATAAATGGGCAGTGTCTGGTGCCTTATCTGTGACACCCATACAAGAGCTTCCATAAGTGTCCCATACCACTTATAATCATACTTATACGTGTCCCACAGACATCGACAATGCAATAGAATAATAGGGTTCACTGATTGTGTACAAGTACGAGCCACTTTCACTTATCCACTCATGCACGAACACTAACGTACTTGCCACAATCACCGCTAATACCTAGCACTGGGTAATGTACATGATCGCTAGGCTACCAATGCAATAACATATACATATGATGTGATGAGAAAACAGTATGTAAGGCAGGATTAAGATGTCATATGTCGGTATCCTACCACTTGCATAATTTATCATAAATAATATATGCCAAAATTTAGCGAAACAATGAACAGGGGATAAGTATTATGTGTGATTATCTATCCAGCGAATTTGGTTTCACGTCAATCGGGTTTCAGGATCACTAGATATGGCCATTTCATTTTAAGCTTTCATTGCTGAAAATCCGGTTTCAGAATCGGAAATCCGTTTCGCAACGCATTTTAATCCCAGTTGGGATCAGATTAGCGACGCTATAGTTGAATGAAATCTAGGGTTTTCAGTAGGGTGTTCAACTCAATAGACGGATTCTCAATCGCGTCTGTACGTCGAAAGTTACACACTGTTTAACACTAGTTTGTCACTTCTGAATCTGTTCTGGACTGTTATACGTCCTGCCCTCTTAATTTACAAATTAAATAGCAAACGACGATGAAACGGAATGAAACCACTTTTGTTAATTAGATAATAGATTCACCTTTGATAAACTGCGGAGTTATGCAACATACGAGTTCGGGAACCCAAGCGACACACATTACGGAACAGTAAACAGTAACCAGAGTCGCTCTGAACTGCAGTCCAGAGCCGCACTCCGATCCAACTATCGTCACAATTTCAGTACAGAAACCATTAGAAACTTGCATAGGGTTATAGTTAGTCGAGTCGGATTCGATTTAAGCCCTCGAACGCCTCTTTCAGTATGTACATAATTTATGGTGATTTTAACAATTTTCAGATACGTGAAATTTCTAGTTTTACGGGTATATTTGGGGGTATTCGTTTTAGCCATTAACAGTCGTATTTTCCAATGAAATTTAAACACAGTATTCATCACTACATGGGCCAGCATAGACAATTCAATTCCGTCAAATTAGATGAATATTTTCATTGAGATCATACATCGAACAGGTATATCATATAAGTTATCATGAGTTGTAAATTTGCAATTTATACGATTTGAGTTTGTAACATGAAAAGATTAGCATGTAGCAAGTAAAAATACTTGCCTAGAGACGCTTTGGCGATGCACAGCAGCGGCAACGGTACGAACGCGCAACGAACGGCGCGGCTAGGGTTCGCGGTCTCGGCTCGAGCTTGGCTCTTAGACTCGATGTCTCAGTGGGTGCGACGGACACTGTGGCTCCAGCAGGAAGGAGAGGCGCTGAGATGGAGAGAGATTTAGAGAGACAGGGAATTAGAGAGAGATAGAGAGAGAGAGAGAGATTCACAGAGAGAGAGAGAGAGTGAGAAAGAGCGAGAGACAGAGAGATTGAGAGAGAGTGTGTGTAACAGAGAGAGAGAGGGAAACAGAGAGAGTGAGAGAGTACAGAGAGAGAGAGAGAGATATAGAGAGAGAAACAGAGAGAGTGAGAGAGTACAGAGAGAGAGAGAGAGTAGGGACTCGGGTGCTTGTCGTGATGGAGATGAGGATGAGGAGAAGAGAGTGTATAGGTCGACGTGGTGGTTCAGGGCAGTGGGGACTCGCCGGCGTCGAATGCACGCGGTGGCCGAGCTCGGGTGCAGAGACTCTAGTGAGGGGTGCTTGGTTGATGGAGTGGAGTGGTGAGGGGTTCTGTTGGTGGAGGAGGAGTGAGCGAGGGGGTGTAAGAGGTAGTGGGGTCGTCGTCATCGGTGAGGATCGAGCGGCGTGAGGGGCTCGAGGCAGTGGGTTGGGTGAACAAGATTTTTGGGTGAACGAGAGAGAGGTTGAGAGTTGGAGAGTTTTGAAAGAGTAAGGAGTAAGGGGAGACGAGGGGAGAACGTTGAGGGGATCGCGAGGGGTAACGGCGCACGACGTGGGCGTGGGCATTGGCGGAGGAAGCGGATCGAGGAAACAGTGAGCGGGAAAAAGGGAGAGACGTTGGGGAGAAGATAAGTAGTGGGCCGGGTCGGTTAGGGCGAAGGCTGAAAGGAGTTGGGCTGGGAGCTTGGGCCGGAAGACTTAAATAAATGGTTTAATTTATTAGATTTTCTATTGGGCTGAGGAAGTTAAGAAATAATTAAAAATGAAATGGAGTGTCTGGGTCGGCTTAGGAATAATGGAAAAAGAAAAGGAAAGATTTAGGGTTTGGTGTTTAATGGGGTTTTAAAATAAATAAATAATTATAAATAAAATAAAAAATTTATAAGTTAAAGAGAAATACGGATATTGATATAAAAAGGGGCTGGGTATTACAGAAGGTCTGTGGCCCATCTGGTCCATTTGGGCTAGCTTGTCAATCAAGGACTGGAAAGTAGTTGGCTTGAAGAACATCATGAATTTTGAAATGGTCGCTTGAGGGTCGAGAGTACCCATGAACATGCCTACCGTAGGAGCCTCTTCGATGCGTTGTTCGCACTTCGACCATAGATTCCGCCACCTTATCGCGTACTGGACCCACGTTTCTCCCGGCTTCACCCTGGCATTGATCAATGTCATGATTGGGGTGCGTTCACTGGCACTCGCAAAACGTTGGGTGAATAACAACTCCATCTCTGCAAATGTCTTGACAGAGTCATTTGGGAGTTCGGAATACCACTCGAATGCCGTCTCCGACAAGCTGCCAACAAACTGCCGGAGCAGTAGTTTATCATCACCTCCAGTGTTGCCGCACAAGGCTCTGAATTGAGCGGCGTGCTGATGCGGATTTCCCATCCCCTTATATACATGGAATTTAGGGATCGTATATCCCGGCGGGTACTTGATTTGATCATACCAGCCTGGATAGGGTCGTCCAGTCTTAACAATTTGCCCAGCCGCTTCATTCGCCTAATGAACTCGTATCTGCTGAGCGATGTAATCATCCAGGGCGGCTTTTGAGATGGTATCCTCCCTGGCTGCTGACAGAGACGGCAGAGGATTTGATGTCACTCCTCTATCATCTTCAATTATTACTGGAGGATCTTCGGCTGGAGGGTCCGGCTGGACCATCATGCCCACCATATCTTAGAACAGAAGGGCCATTTGTTTTATATTGGCCGCTTGTTCCGCGGCCTCTTTGTCCTTCTTCTCAAGCATTCTCCGAAGGAATTCAGTATCAGTTTCCTGCTCCTGACGCTGCTCTGAGGTCTCTGGACTTTCTTTCGGTCTAGTGAGTGCGGCCATTGTAGTTAGCATCTCCTGAAGTTTCTGCTGCTGCTGCTCCTGAGCCTTCGTTATCGATCGGGTAAGCGGTCGATGACCCGTAGAAGCACGGCTTTCCTCTTTTCTGGAAGCCATATAAACGGTATGTGTTACCATGCCCCCAGACTTGGGGCGTTTAGATTCAGCGTCCTTGCGGTTCGCCGCGGTCACAGGGGCTTTCTCCGGCCTCCTTCTCTTGTGAGCGGTTGAAGTCAAGGGAGCTGTTGCAGCTGGCACTCAGATAGATGACATCTTTTCTTGCTGAACTTTAATCTTCTTTGGTCGGCGAGAGTAGTCCTGGTCAATCACCGATTCCTGGACCTGTCGCCAGACTTTGTAAATTTTGGAGGACAGCCGCTGAGGGGGCTGCTCCGGCTTCTTCTCTGTAGCATTCTCCACGGGTGGAGGAGATCTCTTTAGCACGGCAGTCGGAGAGTTTTTGCGCACTCTCCTAAGAGGTTCAAAACTGTTCCCAGTTGGAACAGCAGCATCGATTTCTACCGTTGGAGCTGGTGGAGTAAATTCAGACGGTGAGCTGCCCCCAGCCTTCCTTACTCGGCGCCAGTAACGATGGCGAGCATGTCGCGCGGATGGTGTTGGTTCAGCTATGGGGATGGCTTCGTCATGCCCCCTGTCTTGGCGGAGGGTTGTCGCCGATGTCAGCCTTTTGAAGACTGACGTTCGCTGAGAAGTAGTGTCCAATCTATCGAATACAGACCTCTGGGCAGAGGTGACTTCGCCTGGAGCGGGAGCTGGAATGGCCAGCCTTGCGAAAACTGACTTCTTGGCAGAAGAAGCCTCTCCGATGATTTTGTCCGCTTGAGCCAGGATGGCTATCCGCTTTGGGATGGCTACTTCAGGCATTGCGGGCTTGTTGGCGTTCTGGCCCAGTCTGTCGAAAACTGAAGCACTGGATTTGGACGACCCGTTGAGAGGGGCCGCAGTAGTGATGAGCCGATCAAAGACCGAGCTCTTTGGAGCTTCTTGCAATGTTAGCAGGGCATTGAAGCTCATCGGTGGGAGCATGGTCCCAAAAAATAGCCCAGTGGTGGCCTGAGTTACTTGCTCCACTGGCATCTTGAACAGGGAGGCCGCTGGGGCCCGTAAGTTACACCTCCAGATTAGGCAGAACGGGAGTTGCAGTTGCAGCTGGAACAATTAAAGGCCATTTGATGTTCTGTTTTCTGCACGGGAGCAAAACCAAATCTTAGCACCTCGAACCCAAGGGCAACCATATCAAACCGCGATTCGTTTGCGAACACGACACATGAAGTGTGGAGTGGAAAGAGCAAAAGGTCCCACAGGGCGTGCCAGAATCTGTTCTCCGCCGAAACACAGGGATGGGACCGTGTAGGTCCGTCTTGCCTGAATTTCGAGGGCAGATGCTAATTGGTGCTATCCTTCCACCTCTCCGAAGATGCCAAGTTGATTTATGACACCGTGTATCGAAGGTTTAAACGGATGTGGCCGATATAACAGACTTCATCAGATTCCCCCTCGTTGAGGGGTTTTTGATTGTGGGGACGCTCTTCCCTGCAGGCGCAAGCCCCTACAGTTAATTATGCTACCGCATCGCGATAACTACTTTCTCCTTCTCCAGATGGTCACTTCGTGTCGTGTGTGTTTGTTTTGTTTTTGGTTGCCTATGGATTGTATACGGAGACTAATTTATGTCGTCGTCCGTAGTGTGTGGATTAGTCCAAATCCATATTTTCTTAGATTTGGGTTTGGGGGTTAGGTTTAAGGATACGTTAGTCTTATTTGAGACTAAGATCAACTTAAACGTTTGTTAAGAATACGTTAGTCTAATTTTAGACTAAGATCAACTTAACGGGGATTGTTTAGATCCAACAAAAGAGCATTTGGGCTCTATTGTTTAGTTTAGTGACATTACGGTCGATTACCAGTTTAAGGACATGGCGGTCCATCGTTAGTTTAAGGACGTTTCGGTCCAAGGTTAAGGACATCATAGTCCGTGGGTTTAAAGGGACCCCACAGTCCAGTTTAAAGACGTCATAGTCTATGAAATGTATGGTTGTCGGGACCCGTCACCTCTCTGAAGACGTTGAAGGATTACAACGACATATATCAGAGGGGTTCAGAGATGTACCCTTGAACCAATTTTGATTGGGATCTATAGTCCAATCTGGGACTAAGATCAAGGATTTGTGAGTATATGGGCTCAATTAATCTGAGTTGAGGACTTATGGCCATTCTTGGGCTAAGTCCAATCAAGTTAAAATGTTTAACATTTATTTTAGACTGTTGAGCATTCATTTGGGCTTGGCCCTTTTAGCAATGCTGAGCATTGATTTGGATCCTAACAATATTTTTGTCTTTTACTGAATGCTGAGCATTCCTCATAGCCTTAGGCTTATTAAAGAACAGTTTATGTTCTATCAGCGCACACGTGAGGAGCACGTGGCTCGCTTGGCGCTTTGCGCCAGTCAAAGAGTGCAGTGCGCTTCTGCCGAGTAGCGCACATGTGGGGGACAGTGTTGCGCTTGGTGCTAAGCGCCAGATGTTGGGCGCATTGCGCCAGTTTATGAGCGCAGAGCGCTAGTTTATGAGCGCATTGCGCTATCAGTTTAGTGGCGCACACATGAGGAGCACATGGTGCGCTTGGCGCTGAGCGCCAGTCCATGAGCGCAAAGCGCTAGTTCAAGAGCGCAAAGCGCTAACTGTTAAGTGGCGCCTACATAAGGGATACGTGTCGCGCTTAGTGCTGAGCGCCAATCAAAGAGCGCAGTGCGCTATGTTTGGAGCGCTGAGGCTCTTTAAAATTAAGAGCGCAAAGGCTCTGCAACGCTTTGCGCTAGACATGGAGCGCTGAAGTGCTTCTTTCATAGAATTTAGATCAGTTTGCGCCCTGAGAGTTAAATTCTCTTTTTATAAGAGACTTTGTCTCAAGATTCTAAGAACAAAGTTCTTATTTTTTTAGGAGATGTTTCGATCTCTTATTTTGGTGAAAGGCTTTGCTTTTATGGATCTGTGATCCTAAGAGAATTGAATTATTCCCCCCCCTGTAATGAGATGTTCATGATCTCTCTGTATAGAAGACCCTAGTCTTATAGATCTATGATCTGTGAGAAGAATTATGTTCTTCTTTTTATGATGAGATCTTTTGATCTCTTTTGTAAAAGACCTTGGTATTTATAGATCTATGATCTGTAAAGAAGTAAGTTCTTCTTTTTAATTATGAGATGATTTCATCTCTCTGTTCATTTTTTACCTTGAAGAAAAGAAGTTCTTCTATTGAGAGCTTGGCTCTTCTTTCTGAGATCTCTCAAAGCTTATGGGGGGATTCGTCTCTATGTTCTTTTTTTTGAGACTTGAAGTCTTGGGGCCTTTATATAGGGCAAGTTGATCAGTTCAATCAGTTAAGGAGATCTTTTCTCCAACTGATTTGGGGAATTTCCCATCGTTGGATCTTTGATCCAAAGGCTTCTGGTTTACAGAAGGCAATTTTCTTGTTTTTAACAAGATCGGAAAATCTTTCCATTAAACAGAATTTATTCTGTGTTTTGGTGATTTTTAATCACCATTGGATCATTGATCCAACGGTGCTCTGATTTACAGAGCACAATCATGTTGTTTGGAAAGATTTGAGAAATCTTTCCTTAACAGAATTTAATTCTGATTGATTAATGATTTATCATTATTATTAAATCTTTGATCTGACGGTGGGGAGCTTTTAGTTCCAGCGCTAGCGCACCCATGCTTTGCATGTGGTGCGCTGCTTAAAGGGCAGCGCATTTAACTCTAGCGCATCCGTGCTTTGCACATGGTGCGCAGCTTAGGGCGCAGTGCACCTAGCGCTAGCACTAGAGCACACGTGCTTTGCACGTGGTGCGCTGCTTAGGGCATAGCGTGTTGGATATAGTTCCCTCGGAGTCAATTATTGGATCACAGGCATGTGATTGCAATGATTGAGGGAGGACCTATGCCGGTAGGACAGTCTTACTCAAGATGATAGTATGCTATCTGGTTTATCTTTATCATCGTGCACTGCTTCAGGTGACCTTACAGGTCACTATTGCGCGATGATAGAGCCCTTAAGATTCTTTCTTGACGGCCAGCAGAATGATGGCGATCATATACGTGGGAGCTGGGGTCTATAAGCGCATCCTTAAAATGGTCCCTAATCGTGGGAGTTTCGAGACTGGGCATCGATACTCCATTAGTAGATTAGTGTATACAGTCGAGACCCCGACGAGGGGCGGTGGCCGGTCTTACAAGCCATTGGTGTCAGTTAGTTCACCTAAAATGTATACAGGTGCTCATTGGGTTATGAGTACACCGGACAGGACTCGCCGGGAACATGCTAGTTGGTATTATACCTGACGTTAGATAGCAGTTCCCTGGTGACATGTGTACAGGTTAGTTCATTGACCTGAGATCGTCATTTGTCTCGTGTGAGTTCCCACTGTGCTTTGATTACTACCCTACCACGGCTCAAAGGAGTCGTGCAAATAGGTTTTAGTTGGGTACAGTCCCGAACCACATGGAGGCAGTGAGCGGATCGGCAGGGGTTTTGTCTCTCCCGGTATTGGGGGTGAGATCGCGCTGTGTCTAGGAGAGCCATTACACGAAATCCTTGGCCAAGACAAAAGATTTACTGGTAGGTATTCCAGTAGTATCTCAGGGTGTTCTGGGCTACACTCCGACATGACTTGTACCGCTTTGAGGGGTCTGACTTTTACCAACCCCCTAGGCCCGCCATACGATGCTCATAGATGAACGGACCGGACTGTATGGATATTGTCACTGACAGGCTCAGTAGGGTGTCAAGATGAGTTCGCTCATCGACCTCCCTTTTGGTCAATACCTGGTAGCCCATTACGTACAGCTAGTACCGCTGACGTGCTAGTGGTTAAATCCACAGCCAAAGTATTGACGAGTCTTTAGAGTCCCCCACAGACTGTTTCTCAAGTTTCGAGCGAAACGTTGTAGAGACAGTATGATATATGGCAGGGTCCGATCATATACGTGCAGTAGTGCACGGATCATGATCGGGCGGATCATACTAGTAGGCTTTGGTTTAAGCCGGATCCTAGTATTAGATTTGTTGGATTACTTTAGTCCCATCGCATTCGCATTCGGTCGGAATGCGGATGCAGCTATATATATACAGGTAAGGGGTATCCTTGTGATCCGTCACGAGTTTACGTTAGATGTTGCTGTATCTTTTTATTGTTGTAAACATTTGGGTTAATGTTTACAAATGGAAATTGTGAGCTAGAAATCATCATGAGGTGCATTTAATGTGACACATGCAACCTAGTGACTCATGGTCTCTTTTATTGTGCATGTGTCACATTGTGTGATGGATGTGTGGGTTGAAATGAGAGGAAGAGAGAGAAGGGCAGCCATATAAGAGAGCTAGCTCTTGTGTTTTTTTGATACTCACTCTCTCATTTCATTATACATACAACACACTAGAAAAAGAAAGCTTCTTTTTCTTCTTCCTCCTCTAGCTCACAATCTCCATGGATGGCTTCATCTTTAACTTCCATCCATATAATGGATGCAAGAGACAAAGCTGTCACAAACATTCTCTACTTCGCCTTGGACACGTCGGCTAGCGAACTTCGTGCCCGAGTTGCTTCGGATGAAGCGGAAGCCCGTAAAAAGACTCGAAGATGTGGTGCCCTTTCCGACGAGAAGATCGAGACCGGAGATGCCGCGAGGTGCTTAGGATAGTGGCCAAAGACCGAAGGACATGGATCGATCGGTATAGCTTTTCCAATCCTTTCTCTAGTTGCTAGTTATAGGTTAATGGTTCGATCCGGATTTAAAGTATACGATAGCGCCAGTTTCAAGTTTTGAAAAAGTTTTCGTTTCCGCATTTTGGCCTCGGATAGACGGCCGGGGCGCTACCGTAGACTTACATGGTATCAGAGCCAGGCCATTAATCTCTACTAGCTTGCTCTAACGTGTTTAAAATATCGATCAAACGAAATTTCCAAAACCGCGATTCCAATTTATGCGGTTTCTGTCGAAATTGTTTTGTCGTCGAAAAATTATTTTGAGTGTTGCAGAAATACGTGCAGGCTTTTCTACGACCACTGCAGAAAACTAGTGGAGTAAACTCACTGTAGCGCCGCGGAACAGCGGCCTTAACCCCGTTTTGGCCGCGGTTCCGCCGCCGTAATGTAGCTACTGTTGGATATAGTACCCTCAGAGTCAATTATTGGATCACGGGCACGTGATTGCAATGATTGAGGGAGGACCTATGCCGGTAGGACAGTCTTACTCAATATGATAGTATGCTATCTGGTTTATCTTTATCACCGTGCACGGTTTCAGGTGACCTTACAGGTTACTATTGCACGTTGATAAAGCCCTTAGGATTCTTGCTTGACGGCCAGCAGTATGATGGCGATCATATACGTGGGAGCTGGGGTTTATAAGCATATCCTTAAAAGGTCCCTAATCGTGGGAGTTTTCGAGACAGGGCATCGATACTCCAGAGTAGACTGGTGTATACAGTCGAGACCCCGACGAGGGGCGGTGGCCAGTCTCACAAGCCACTGGTGTCAGTTGGTTCACCTCAGATGTATACAGGTGCTCATTGGGTTATGAGTACACCGGACAGGACTCGCCGGGAACATGCTAGTTGGTCTTATACCTGACTTCAGATAGCAGTTCCCTGGTGACATGTGTACATGTTAGTTCATCGACCTGAGATCGTCATTTGTCTCATGTGAGTTCCCACTGTACTTTGATTACTACCCTACCACGGCTCAAAGGAATCGTGCAAACAGGTTTTAGTTGGGTACAGTCCCGAGCCACATGGAGGCAGTGAGCGGATCTGCAGGGGTTCGTCTCTCCCGGTATTGGGGGTGAGGTCGCGCTGTGTCTAGGAGAGCCATTACACAAAGCTCTGGGCCGAGACAGGAGATTTACTGGTAAGTATTCCAGTAGTATCTCAGGGTGTTCTGGGCTGCACTCCGACACGACTTGTACCGCTTTTCGGGGTCTGACTTTTTCCAACCCCCTAGGCCCGCCATGCGATGCTCATAGACGAACGGACCGGACTGTACGGATATTGTCACTGACAGGCTCAGTAGGGTGTCAGGATGAGTTTGCTCATCGACGTCCCTTTTGGTCAATACCTGGTAGCCCGTTACGTATGGCTAATACCTCTGACGTGCTAGTGGTTAAATCCGCAGCCAAAGTATTGACGAGTTTTTAGAGTCCCCCCCAGACAGTTGCTCAAGTTTCGGGCGAAACGCTGTAGAGGCCGTATAGAGATATGGCAGGGTTTGATCTTATCCGTGCGGTATTGCACGGATCATGATCGGACAGATAATACTAGCGGGCTTTGGTTTAAGCCGGATCCTAGTATTGTACAGTGTAGATTTTGTCTCATTGCATTTGTATTCAGTGGGAATACAAATACGGGTATGTATATACAGTCGCGGGGTTTTCCTGTAATTTATTACGGGATCAGTTTTTTGAAGTTGCCAGTTTGCATTCCATTTCAGCCAGTTTTCCTTTCTTCCTTTCGTTGGCTGATTTTTGATGGAGGGGCTAATTTGCAAGTATGCAAATTAGTTATGTGGAGGGGGTTTCTTGTAAATGGAGAGATTATGATAGCATCTTTCCTTTTTCTTTCATCATAGCTTACATTAAATGTGATGTATTATGAAAGGATTTTGGATTGGAATTTGATGTGATTATTTTTCCTTGTTATCACCCATTTTCTTATGCTCACCCACACACTCTCTTGTGCTCACCTCCCTTGCTTTTTCCCTCCTCTAATTTGTTATGGCCGGCCACACATTTTGTGAGAGAGAGAGGTTCATTTTTGTGAGTAGAAAAATTTCTTCATCTCATATTATGCTTGCTACAAAATTCCCAAGTTCATTTCAAAGTTCATTCCACCTCCTTCATTATGGCAACTTCATACCTGCTTGAGACAAACCTTACTACACTTAACCTACAGCATTCTTGGACACGTCGACTTTCCAACTTCGTGCCCGAGTTGCCTCGGTCCAAAGGTGGGAGCCTGTAAAAAAACCCGGCGATGTGGTGCCCGTTCCGACGAGGAGATGAAGACCGGAGATTCCGCGAGGAGATCGGGATGGAGGCCGAAGACCGAAGGACACGGATCGCTCGGTATAGCATTCTATCCCATCTCTAGTTAGCTAGTTGTAGGTTAAGGGTTACGATCCGGGTTTTAGGATGCGGTAGTGCCGGTTTTCAAGTCAAGAAAAATTTTCGTTTCCCCATTTTAGCCTCGGATAGACGGCCGGGGCGCTACCGTAGTCCTACATAGTATCAGAGCCACGCCATTAACTTACACTAGCTTGCTCTAGCGTGTTTAGAATTTCGATCGAACAAAAATTCCGAAACCGCGTTTTCAAATGTGCAGTTTCTGTCGAAATTTTTCTATTGTCAAAAAATTATTTGGTGTGCTGCAGAAAATCAGGAAGGGTTTTGTAGGAGCATTGTAGAAATTTGGTGACATGATTCAACAGTAACGCCGCGGAACCGCGGCCTCAACCCCATTTTGGCCGCGGTTCCGCCGCCGTTCTAAGCCTTCATTGCACCAAATATTCCCAGTAGATTCCTGAGTTGGAAATGGGGTTTTTTGGTATATACTTTTTGGGCCCAGATTTATTTTGAGTGCTACAGTTGTGCTTGGGGCCCACTTTGGAAATTTTGGTCGATCGAAAATTTTAAACATGTTAGTTCATAGTATTTACATTATATTTGCGACCGTGAATGTCATTTGATCGGTAAATCCTGTCTAATTGCTATAGCCCTTTTAGACGGATTTGCGAACGTGACATTCACGTTGATGTTCTGTGTTGTGCTGTGATGTTGCGGATTTGTCGTGATGGATAGCCTGGATGCAATGGTAGTACAGTTTGGTTGTATATGTACATTTGATATTGCGGGGCGAGCGTCCGACATGTGGACTGCCGTTACTGCCTGTTTGTATATTATTCTCTTGGGGCACGACCGGGCTGAGGTCGATGTACCCGTTGTATATTTTTACTTTCTGTACTAGGATTACCCCGCGGTGGGGTGCACGGATAGCCGGGTTCTAGAGGGCAACGGGACCGCATCTCATGGCGTTGAGACGGAGTGGGTTTCGCTCTAGAATTGGCGGGCCATTCGCCGCACTCGTAGGGGTTACAGGTTGACCCAAGGAGGGGTGCCCAAGTTATCGGATTCCATGAAATGCTGGGCGGTCCATTCACGTTGCTGAAGGGGGCTGTCTCGCTTCAGGTTTTGGCGGATAACTTGCCATGCCCGTAGGGGTCTAGGATTTCATTGCACAGGCTATCCACACGACTATGGGAACGTCGGGTTTCAATAGCGGCTCTATGAAACCCGGGGATCCCAGATATCTATATTGTTCTGTGATACTTATTACATTTCTGTGATGTTGCGTTTTGTCACGCCTTGAGCGATTATTATATATTGATATATATACTAGTAGATGTTGTATATGTTTTGCATCCGCGCTAGTCCAGTCCCCGCTCTGTCGTTAGTTAAGTAACCTAACGGGTGATGACGGGACCCAGTGGCGAATGCGGATGGCATATATGTACATCATTATTTTCGTTCTTTTGTGGTGTGATCAATTGATGGGACTGCATTGATTCGGATCAATGCAAGCTAAACAAACATATTCTGATATTGTTGGAACATTTTTCAAAAAGCTGTTATTGCAAGGATGTTCTCTTTTGTTTCTCACAGTGGTATTCGGTTATGAATATCCAGCACCTCAGTCGACGAGGCAAGGGCCGAGATCCCTTCACCGGGAGTGACCCCTTGGACAGAAGTTTGCGTCAGGGTAATAACTTCACTATAGCCGATTGCCTTTTGTTTTGCATCGTGGTATTCAGTTGGAATATCCTGCACCTCATTCTACGGGAAAAGAGCCGAGATCCCTTCACCGGGAGTGACCTCTTTAGCAAAGGTTTTCGTCACTATATTTTTAAAAAAAAAGCTATCCGGTTCCTTCAACGATATCAAGTTCATTACGTTAAAGGTTTTTCGCCAAAAACCAGCCGTAGCCCTCCGTCATTTCAAATTAGTATTGCTTAGTATTCGCGCTACGTTTGTCGTTGCTATTCGTCGAGACGTAGTGTGCGGTAGCTCTGTTATGCTTTTCTGTCGCATAGATATGTGGATTGGTTAGGACAGTCGTACGACTTTGTTGATTATTCGTCAAGGGTCATGCGGATGGGTTTAACACAATCAAGATAATGACGGGTTGAACTTGACTAGGACCTTTTGATTTGTTGATTATTCGTCAAGGTCACTTGGGTTCTAGGGGTAAAAATCACATCGGGAGTTTCTAAAGAAACTGAAACTTTCCAGGCATGCACATACCTTCTGGAGTGTGGTGACGTAAGTGGATTCCATCACGTTATCATGCGATGATAGTTGGATCCCGATTCCCACTGATGAGTTGGTTTACTCCTCGGGTGATCCTGACTAATTCTTCTTTCAGGTTTGGAGGAGAATTTGAGATTACAGTGGGAGGTTTCCTGATTAGATAAATTGATAACCATTCTGATCTAGGTTAGAGTGCACGCTGAGTGTTTCTTTTCTCTCTCTCTCTTTGGCAGCAACCATGACCCGACCCGTGACAATGACTCAGTGACCAAGTTGACCGAACCTTCTTATAAGACTGGCTTTTGGATTGTCAGAGTTGCATACCTTATTGTCACTCCTACTTTTACCCTTTTCTCCAGGACACCCTGTATTACTACGAACGTCCACTTCCATTTGATAAAACCATCGTATGGTTATATACGACCTCGAAGGAATTTATTCGAGGATGGTTTCCGGTTCTGGAGAAAACGAATAGGACCATTCAGTTGTCTTTTCCTTTTACCTTCTCTCAGGTTGCGAGTGCTCCTTGGATTAGGGGACAGTACACCTATTACGCAAATTGGATAGTCTTCTTCCAAACCATAGGCAGGTGCCGAACGGTAGGGAATAAAGAAAACCATTTAGCCTAAAAGGTGTACAGAAGGTATTAAGTAAAGACAAATAAAGGGATTAAAAGGAGGGCAAAGTAAATTGCGACTGCTATTCACGACCAAACCAAGTATTTCATCGCCACTCTTGCTTCACCTTTGTATTTCTCCAGGACACTCCATTTCACTACGAAGATCCACAGTTATTTGGATACTCCGTCGTATGGTTATATACGAACTCGAAGGAACTTGTTCCAGTTCGGGGATGGATTCTGGTTCAGGAGAAATAGGAATAAGGTTTTATTCGGTTGTCTTTTATCCTCACCTTCTCTCGCGTTGCGAGTGCTTCTAAGATTTGGACAGTACACCTATTACACTTAATGGATAGTCTTCTTCCAAACCATAGGCTGGTGCCGAACGGTGGGGAAGGAAGAAAATCATTTAGCCTAAGAGGGTGTACAGAAGGTAATGACTAAAGACATATGAAGGGATGTGGGGATGGCAAAGAAATATACGGTTACAGTTGTGAATCTGATAATGGAAGAGGTATTACCAGGAATACCCGGATACCCCTTCGAAACATTTTCATGTTTCAGTTTCACTGTGCATTATTAATAGAAAACTGATTTCCCAATTAGACACTTGCTCCAGGGTATGTATTTACCAGGCTTGATTCTCACATCTGTATGGTTTTACAGATGATGAGTGGGAGTAAGTTATTGGGAATTAGGTGATCATCCTCATTATATCGGGATTCATTGTAATTGGTGATATTTGAGGAAATCACCTGGGTTGTTTGCCAGACGGCGAATATTTGGTTTTGAATATCCGTTGTTATGCACCAATTTCAAATTGATATATCTGTACATCTATTTTTATAGAGTGAGATATACCTTCTTGAAATTATGTCCGTGACATTTACCTATATCAGTGGATGGTTAGGTAAGGAGTATTAAACAGCGGTGCAATTCTTCATAACCATAGTACAGTTTTCAACCTACAACGCACAGGATTTGAGTTATTCAACTCACGGGACTTATACAGAGTATTGTATGTTGTCAAGTGTCCATTAGGACAGAGGGGTTGGTCCTCGTACTATATTCTGTTTACTTATGACTTCTCTAGTTCTTAGACAAGTGTTTCGTAGAAACACAAGGTCTGAGTTTTGAGAAGTTATAGGTATAACAGTAAAGTAGAGAACCAGATGTTGCGAGTATCGGGATTCTTCAAGGTGATCGAAGATGTAGATACTTATGTATGGTATTCAGTTAATAGTAATGATTAAGAGAGCTTGTTTCTCTTTCAGATTACTCATAATTGGAAGTACTCCTAAGTTGAGTAATGCTGATCGGCCTCTCTCCATTTAGTTGACATGCACTGGAGACAGCTGCATGATTTGAATCTGGTTCAATTAAATCAGTGCCTCTATTTCTGTATTTGATATAGAACAGTTCGTATCTTGACGTTGTTAAGGTACGGGGAGTTGTCCAGCTTATGCTTAAAACCAGACTCTGGATAACTCAAGGCACGTTTCTGTAATGGCTGTTTGTGGGTTGACCCGGGCTTTGACGAGGGTTGATTTTCTACCATCTGGAAGATCAATAGTGATATTGTTCTTGACTCGCCACAGTTTTAGTAAAATGGATCTTTTTCAGAAAAACAGTAGTGAGAGTATGGTAGAACTGGAAGTGATTCCAGAACCGCAAACGATTACTGAAAATTTGCTAAGAACCTAAAGATTCGATCTGGTTTGACATTCCATTAGCCACTCCGCAAATATGGTGGGTAACCTCAGGCGTCCGAGAGATACTCCGGTAGCCTCAAGGACGGTGACAGAGAGGTTCTTGTTTACCCAGATTTGCCATTGCTGTTGTTCCAGACTGTGAGACCCGGCAGGAGGATGAGTATAGCGCATTCTAAACTAGCTTTAGAAGTGCACGTGTATATGACTCTGCCAGAGGGTTGTCGTAGTCAGTGGGGGCAGCAGAAGTATAATAGACAAGTGGCTTATGTCTATTTATAGACTAAAGCAGATATAGCGGAGATAGATCATCTATTTCTGATGTGACAGTCATAGATTTGACTTCATCAGAATAGGGGATGGATCTGTTAAGAAGGTAGTAGGGTGTGATGTCCCGGTATTAGGATGACATACACAGAGTAGGAAGTGAAATTCCTATACTACGATCGGTTATACTTTGGTTGTCACACAGTGGTTTCTCCACATAGGATATAGATGTTGTTTTTGCACTAGATGCAATAAGGTGATATTGATCCAATCCTGGAGAAACGTTCGGAAGCAGTTTTAGAGCATAAGTTGATGTTCTAGGGATATAATGACGACATCCTCTTTCGGAAGACAGTTATCATTCCAGGCTTCCAAGGTGACCTGGATGACAGAGTGACTGTCAGAGTTATAGTTTTCCCTCTGACGAGGGACAGTAGTTTGGACAGGTGGTCCAAGCGGATACTGAGGGAGGCATGGCGCAGGATACTGATTATTTTCAGTTGACGATACAGTCTAAGAAGTTTGGATTTGGAGTTCATTTATAAGCTAGGTCCCATCAGATATCCAGACATATTCTAAGATAGGTATTGCTCATTTCGGGAGATGGCTTTCTCCACGAACTTGAGATAAAGAGAGACATAGAAAGAAACATCTGAGCGGATCCACTCACTGAGGCTATTCCTCGAACGCAATAGTTTCGCAAACGTGTTTTGTGAAACTGATTAGTAGAGCAGTTGGGTGTTCGGTATCACACAGGCTATGAGTATGCGACATCGTAATAATTAGCCTTGAGTGCAAGTGGGAGATTGTTGGATATAGTGCCCTCAGAGTCAATTATTGGATCACGGGCACGTGATTGCAATGATTGAGGGAGGACCTATGCCGGTAGGACAGTCTTACTCAAGATGATAGTATGCTATCTGGTTTATCTTTATCATCGTGCACTGTTTTAGGTGACCTTACAGGTTACTATTGCACGTTGATAGAGCCCATAGGATTCTTGCTTGACGGCCAGCAGTATGATGGCGATCATATACGTGGGAGATGGGGTCTATAAGCACATCCTTAAAAGGTCCCTAGTCATGGGAGTTTTCGAGACAGGGCATCGATACTCCAGAGTAGACTAGTGTATACAGTCGAGACCCCGACGAGGGGCGGTGGCCGGTCTCACAAGCCACTGGTGTCAGTTGGTTCACCTAAGATGTATACAGATGCTCATTGGGTTATGAGTACACCGGACAGGACTCGCCGGGAGCATGCTAGTTGGTCTTATACCTGACGTCAGATAGCAGTTCCCTGGTGACATGTGTAAAGGTTAGTTCATCGACCTGAGATCTTCATTTGTCTCGTGTGAGTTTCCACTATACTTTGATTACTACCCTACCACGGCTCAAAGGAATCGTGCAAACAGGTTTTAGTTGGGTACAGTCCCGAGCCACATGGAGGCAGTGAGCGGATCTGCAGGGGTTCGTCTCTCCCGGTATTGGGGGTAAGGTCGCGCTGTGTCTAGGAGAGCCATTACAAAAAACTCTCGGCCGAGGCAGGAGATTTACTGGTAGGCATTCCAGTAGTATCTCAGGGTGTTCTGGGCTGCACTCCGACACGACTTGTACCGCTTTTGGGGTCTGACTTTTACCAACCCCTAGGCCCGCCATGCGATGCTCATAGACGAACGGACCGGACTGTACGGATATTGTCACTGACAGGCTCAGTAGGGTGTCAGGATGAGTTCGCTCATCGACGTCCCTTTTGGTCAATACCTGGTAGCCCGTTACGTATGGCTAATACCTCTGACGTGCTAGTGGTTAAATCCGCAGCCAAAGTATTGACGAGTTTTTAGAGTCCCCCCCAGACAGTTGCTCAAGTTTCGGGCGAAACGCTGTAGAGGCCGTATAGAGATATGGCAGGGTTCGATCTTATCCGTGCGGTATTGCACGGATCATGATCGGACAGATAATACTAGCGGGCTTTGGTTTAAGCCGGATCCTAGTATTGTACAGTGTAGATTTTGTCTCATTGCATTTGTATTCAGTGGGAATACAAATGCGGGTATGTATATACAGTCGCGGGGTTTTCCTGTAATTTATTACGGGATCAGTTTTTTGAAGTTGCCAGTTTGCATTCCATTTCAGCCAGTTTTCCTTTCTTCCTTTCGTTGGCTGATTTTTGATGGAGGGGCTAATTTGCAAGTATGCAAATTAGTTATGTGGAGGGGGTTTCTTGTAAATGGAGAGATTATGATAGCATCTTTCCTTTTTCTTTCATCATAGCTTACATTAAATGTGATGGATTATGGAAGGATTTTGGATTGGAATTTGATGTGATTATTTTTCCTTGTTATCACCCATTTTCTTATGCTCACCCACACACTCTCCTGTGCTCACCTCCCTTGCTTTTTCCCTCCTCCAATTTATTATGGCCGGCCACACATTTTGTGAGAGAGAGAGGTTCATTTTTGTGAGTGGAAAAATTTCTTCATCTCATATTGAGCTTGCTACAAAATTCCCAAGTTCATTCCACCTCCATCATTATGGAAACTTCATACCCGCTTGAGACAAACCTTACTACACTTAGCCTACAGCATTCTTGGACACATCGACTCGCCAACTTCGTGCCCGAGTTGCCTCAGTCTAGAGGTGGGACCCCGTAAAAGAACCCGGCGATGTGGTGCCCGTTCCGACGAGAAGATGAAGACCGGAGATTCCGCGAGGAGATCGGGATGGAGGCCGAAGACCGAAGGACACGGATCGCTCGGTATAGCATTCTATCCCATCTCTAGTTAGCTAGTCGTAGGTTAATGGTTACGATCCGGGTTTTAGGATGCGGTAGTGCCGGTTTTCAAGTCAATAAAACTTTTCGTTTCCGCATTTTGGCCTCGGATAGACGGCCGGGGCGCTACCGTAGTCCTACAGCTACACTGCACCATTTTTCCTGCAGTGGTCTCTGACTTAGAAAAGGGGTTTCTGGTAATTTTATTTTGGGCCCAGATTTGTTTGAGTACTGGGTATTGTGCTTGGGGCCACTTCGGGAAATTTTGTCGATCGAAAATTTTAAACATGTTAGTTCGCAGTATTTACATTATATCTGCGACCGTGAATGTCATTTGATCGGTAAATCTTGTCTAATTGCTATAGCTCTTTTAGACGGATTTGCGAACGTGACATTCACGTTGATATTTTGTGTTGTGCTGTGATGTTGCGGATTTGTCGTGGTGGATAGCCTGGATGCAATGGCAGTACAGTTTGGTTGTATTTGTACATTTGATATTGCGGGGCGAGCGTCCGACATGTGGACTGCCGTCACTGGCTGTTTGTATATTATTCTTTTGGGGCATGACCGGGCTGAGGTCGATGTACCCATTGTATATTTTTCTTTCTGTACTAGGATTACCCCGCGGTCGGGTGCACGGATAGCCGGGTTCTAGAGGGCAACGGGCCCGCATCTCATGGTTTTGAGATGGAGGGGGCTTTACTCTAGAATTGGCGGGCTATTCGCCGCACTCGTAGGGGTATAGGTTGACCCAAGGTGGGGTGCTCAAGTTACCGGATTCCGTGAAGTGCTGGGTGGTCCATTCACTTTGTTGAAGGGGGCTGCCTCGCTTCAGGTTTTGGCGGGTTACTTTTTGCGCCCGTAAGGGTCTAGGATTTCATTGCACAGGCTATCCACACGACCAGGGGAACGTTGGGTTTCAGTAGCGGCTCTATGAAACTCGGGGATCCCAGATTATCTGTATTGTTCTGTGATGCTTATTACAATTCTGTGATGTTGCATTTTATCACGCCTTGAGCCATTATTATATATTGATATATATACTAGTAGATGTTGTATATATTTTACACCCGCGCTAGTCCAGTCTCCGCTCTGTCGTTAGTTAAGTAACCTAACGGATGATGACGGGACCCAGTGGTGAATGCGAATGGCATATACGTACATCGTATTTTCGTTCTTTTGTGGTGTGATTAATTGATGGGACTGCATTGATTCGGATCAATGCAAGCTAAACAAACCTATTCTAATATTGTTGGAATATTTTTTAAAAAGCTGTTATTGCAAGGACATTTTCTTTTGTTTTGCACAGTGGTATTCAGTTGGAATATCCTGCACCTCAGTCGACGAGGCAAAGGCCGAGATCCCTTCACCGGGAGCGACCCCTTGGACAGAAGTTTGCGTCAGGGTAATAACTTCACTATAGCCGATTGCCTTTTTGCTTTGCATCGTGGTATTCAGTTGGAATATCCTGCACCTCATTTTACGGGGAAAGAGCCGAGATCCCTTCACCGGGAGTGGCCTCTTTAGCAAAGGTTTTCGCCACTATATTTTATAAAAAGCTATCCGGTTCCTTCAACGATATCAAGTTCATTACGTTAAAGGTTTTTCGTCAAAAATCATTCGTAGCCCTCCGTCATTTCAGACGGGTAGCACTTAGTATTCATGCTATATTTGTTGACCTTCGTCAAGGCATAGTGTATGGTAGCTGCTTGTTACATTTCTGCTGCATAGATAGATGCGTTAGTTTGGGACAGCCGTATAGCCTTGTTGACCTTCATCAAGGGCTTGTACGGGTGGGTTCAAATTAACCTGGACAATGACGGGTAGAACTTGACATGTGACTTATGATTTGTTGACCTTCGTCAAGGTCATAAGAGCATAGGGTAAAAAACATATTGGGAGTTTCAAACATACAGGAAACTTACCAGATATGCGCATACCTTCTGGAGTGTGATAACATGAGTGGATTCCATCATGTTATCATGCGATGATAGTTGGATCCCGATCCCCACTGATGAGTTGGTTTACTCCTCGGGTGATCCCGACTAATTCTTCTTTCAGGTTTGGAGGAGAATTTGACGATACAGTGGGAGGTTTCCTGATTAGATAAATTGATAACCATTCTGATCTTGGTTAGAGTACACGCAGAGTGTTTCTTTTCTCTCTCTCTCTCTGGCAGCGACCATGGCCTGACCCTTGACTATGACTCGGTGACCAAGTTAACCGAACCTTCTTAAAACACTGGCTTTTGGATTGTCAGAGTTGCATACCTCATTGCCACTCCTACTTTTACCCATTTCTCCAGAACACCCCGTATTACTACGAACATCCACTTCCATTGGATAAAACCATCGTATGGTTATATACGAACTCGAAGGACTTATTCGAGGATGGTTTCCGATTCTGAAGAAAACGAATAGGACTATTCAATTGTCTTTTCCTTTTACCTTCTCTCAAGTTGCGAGTGCTCCTTAAATTAGGACGGTACACCTATTACGCTTATTGGATAGACTTCTTCCAAACCATAGGCTGGTGCCGAACGGTAGGGAATGAAGAAAACCATTTCGCCTAAAATGTGTACAAAAGGTACTAAGTAAAGACAAATAAAGGGATTAGTAAGAAGGCAAAGTAAATTGCGACTGCTATTCACGACCAAACCAAGTATTTCATCGCCACTCCTACTTCACCTTTGTATTTCTCCAGGACACTCCGTATCACTACGAAGATCCACAGTTATTTGGATACTCCATCGTATGGTTATATACGAACTCGAAGGAACTTGTTCCAGTTCGGGGATGGATTCTGGTTCAGGAGAAATAGGAAAGGGTTTTATCCAGTTGTCTTTTATCTTTACCTTCTCTCGGGTTGCGAGTGCTCCTAGGATTAGGACAGTACACACATTATGCTTATTGGATAGTCTTCTTCCAAACCATAGGCTGGTTCCGAATGGTAGGGAAGGAAGAAAACCATTTAGCCTAAAGACGGTGTTCAGAAGGTAATGACTAAAGACATATAAAGGGATTTGGAGAGATGGCAAAGAAATATACGGTTACAGTTGTGAATCTGATAATGGAAGAGGCATTGTTAGGAATACCAGGATACCCCTACAAAATATTTTCATGTTTCAGTTTCACTGTGTATTGTTAATAGAAAACTGATTTCCCAATTAGACCCTTACTCCAGGGTATGTATTTACCAGGTATGATTCTCACATCTGTATGGTTTTACAGATGATGAGTGAGAGTAAGTTATTGGGAATTAGGTGATTGTCCTCATTATATCGGGATTCGTTGTAATTGGTGATATTTGAGGAAATCGCCTGGGCTGTTTGCCGGACTGCAGATATTTGGTTTTGAATATCCGTTGTTATGCACCAATTTCAAATTGATATATCTGTACGTGTATTTTTATAAAGTGAGATATAACTTTTTGAAATTATGTCGATGACATTTACCTATATCAGTGAATGGTTAGGTAAGGAGCATTCAACAGCGGTGTAATTCTTCATAACCATAGTACAGTTTTCAACCTACGACGCACAGGGAATGAGTTATTAGACTCAGGGGACTTATACAGAGTATTGTATTTTGTCCAGTGTCCATGAGGACAGAGGGGTTGGTACTCATGCTATATTCTGTTTACTTATGACTTCTCTAGTTCTTAGACATGTGTTTCGTAGAAATGCAAGGTCCAAGTTTTGAGAAGTTATAGATATAAGAATAAAGTAGAGAACCAGGTGTTGCAAGTGTCGGGATTGTTCAAGGTGATCGAAGATGTAGATACTTGTGTTTGGTATTCACTTGACAGTAATGGTTTTTGAGAAACTTGTTTCTCTTTCAGGTTACTCATAAATGGATGCACTCCTAAGTTGAGTAATACTGATCGGCCTCCTTCCATTTAGTTGACATGCACTGGAGACAGCTGCATGATTTGAATCTAGTTCCAATTAAATCAGTGCATTTGTTTCTATATTGGATATAGAACGATTCATATCTTAACGATATTAAGGTGCGGGGAGTTGTCCGGCTTATGCTTAAAACCAGACTCTGGATAACTCAAGGCACGTTTCTGTAATGGCTGTTTGTGGGTTGACCCGGGCTATGACGAGGGTTGACTTTCTACCATCTGGAAGATCAATAGTGACATTGTTCTTGACTCGCCACAGTTTTAACAAAATTGGATTTTTCAGAAAATAGTAGTGGGAGTATGGTAGAACTGGAAGTGATTCCAGAACCACAAACGATTACTGAAAATTTAGTAAGAACCTAAAGATTCAATCTGGATTGACATTCCATTGGCCACTCCGCAGATAAGGTGGGTAACCTCAGGCACTTGAGAGGTACTTCGGTATGCTCAAAGACGGTGACAGAGAGGTTCTTGTTTACCCAGACTTGCCATTGCTGTTGTTCCAGACTGTGGGACCCGGCAGGAGGATGAGTATAGCGTCGTTCTAAACTAGCTTTAGAAGTGTACGTGTATATGACTCTGCCAGAGGGTTGTCGTAGTCAGTGGGAGCAACGGAAGCATTGGTGGACAAGTAGCTTATGTCTATTTATAGACTAAAGCAGATATAGCGGAGATAGATCATCTATTTCTGATGTGACAGTCACGGGCTTTTGACTTCATCAAAATAGGGGATGGATCTGTTAAGAAGGTAGTAGGGTGTGATGTCCTGGTATTTGGATGACATACACATAGTAGGAAGTGAAATTCCTATACTATGATCGGTTATACTTTGGTTGTCATACAGTGGTTTCTCCAAATAGGATATAGATATAATATCAGACATTCTAGTTACTAGATCTATGGTTTTAGATCTAAATTTGGGTAGTTTCCCAATCTGGGTATTTAGACAGTATTCTAAAGGTGTTTTAGAATGGACGACTCCTGGCACGGTGGTGTACCTGCAGGTGATGGAGTCACCCTTTCTAAAGGTGTCTTACAGACTAAAGGGGAGAGGGATGTGCATGATTGGCAGATCACTTGCTTAGGCAATTGAGTCAATCATGAGATATCAAGTACCACACCAGATGTTTTTGCATGAGATGCAATAAGTTGATATTAATCCAATCCTGGAGAAACGATCGGAAGCAGTTTTAGAACATAAGTTGATGCTCTAGGGATCTGATAACGGCAGCCTCCTTCAGGAGACGGTTATCATTCCAGGCTTCCAAGGTGACCTTGTTTCGCCCAATCAGAGCAAAGCTCTGTTCAAATTCAAAATTCAAAATTTTGAAGTAACGCTTCAAGTCTCGGACGCAACGCGCCACGTGTCAGGCGCTAATACGTCAGCGCAGCGCCCAAGAAGGCGCGCCCAATCAGAGCAAAGCTCTATTTTTATGAAGCAACGCTTCAGTTGCGCTGCGCTCTGCGCTGCGCGACACGTGTCAGCGCAGATGCGCTAGCGCAGTTGCGCTGCGCTCTGCGCTGCGTGACATGTGTCACGCGCTGGGGCATCCGCGCCAAACAGAATTAAAGATTTTTAAAGAAATCTTTCTGTTCTTGTTAAAACAAGAAGATTTTCTTCTGTAAAACAGAAGCCCTTGGATCAAAGATCCAACGGTGGGAAAAATTCCCCAAATCACTATGAGAAAGATCTCTTTAACAAATTCAACAAACTTATGGGCACTATAAAAAGGACCCTAGGCCTCAATTCGAAAAATCAAGAGCTTCAAACAGGGAGAACTCTGAGAAAAATTTCAAGAAGAGGTAAAAAAAAAAACCTTTATAAGGAAAAAGAAATTTCCTCTAATAGATCATTGATCTAAAAACAAGATCAATGATCTTCATATAATAAATAGTGCTTTGCACTTCTTATGAACCACTGGTTCTTTAGAACGAAAAAAAATATAAATAAAAAAATAGTGCTTTGCACTTTTATGAACCTCTGGTTCTTGAAATGAAAGAAAAATTTATTTTTCTTTGATTCTAATTTGATCAAAGATATAAAAAAATAGTGCTTTGCACTTCCAAACTGCGCTGTTGCGCTCTTGAGAGAGTGCCACGTGTTAGCTGTAGAACAACCTGTGCTACACGCTCTTAAGATAGAGCTTTGCTCTCTGGAATTGGCGCAACTCGCTAAGAGCGCGCCACGTGTCAGCAGCGCAACAGCGCAGCGCACTGCGCTGTTGCGCTTGCGCTCACCAGAGCATGACACGTGTCATCATCATATGAGTTTGCGCTCATTACTTAGCGCAAAGCGCCTGACGAATGCACTGTATTGCTTACAAAAGGGGCCAAGCCCAATTAAAGAAGGCCTAACAGGCCTAATAAAATGCAACGCATTACTTTGAAAAGGGCAGAGCCCAAACTAAAACAGATGCGCTACATCATAAAGAAAAGGGACAGAGCCCGATTAAAAGGCCCAACAGGCTCAATCAAATATGCTATGCATTTTAAAAGGGGCAGAGCCCAAACAAAATAGATGCTCTGCATCATTTATAAAGGGCTGAGCCCAATCAAAACAAGAATAATGCAGTGCATTACTAAAAGAGGGTAAAGTCCTAGAACAGGCCGAAGACAAAAAAAAATATATGGAAGCTGGACTTAGCCCAATTTTGGCCATAAGTCCTTAAATTAAATTAACTGAGCAGAATGGCTCTCCTAAACCAATCCACATCCGGTTCGAGGGTACATCTCCGAACTCCTTTGATATCCATCGTTGTAATTCCTCAACGACATCAAAGAGGTGACGGGTCCCAACGACCACACACCCATATGGACTGCGGGGTCCTTAAACTCGTGGACCGAGACATCCCTAAACTAATATTGGACCGAGACGTCCCTAAACTAATATCGGACCGGAACGTCCCTAAACTAATATCGGACCGAAATGTCCCTAAACTAATGACGGACCACCACGTCCCTAAACTGGAACATGGACCACCACGTCTCTAAACTGGAACAATGGAGCCAATTGCTCTTCTTTCGGATCTAAACGATCCCGTTCAAGTCGATCTTAGTCCAAAATAGGACTAACGTATCCTTGACGAACGTTTAAGTTGATCTTAGCCGCAACGCGACTAACGCATCCTTAAACTAAAAAACACCAAACCCAAATCTAAATTAAATACGGATTTGGACTAATCCACGTCCTACGGGCGACGGCATTACTCAGTCTCCATATACAATCCACGGGCAACCACAAACAAAACAAACACACACGACACGGAGTGAAACTCTGGAGAAGGAGAAAGTTGTTACCGCGATGCGGTAGCGTAATTAACTGCAGGGGCTTACGCCTGCAGGGAAGAGCGTCCCCACAATCAAAAACCCCTCAAGCGAGGGGGAATCTGACGAAGTCTGCTACATCGGCCGCATCCGTCTAAACCTCCGATACACGGTGCCATAAATCAACTTGGCATCTTCGGAGAGGTGGACGGATAAAACCAAATAGCATCTGCCCCGAATCTCAGCGTCAGGACATCGCGGTCCTGTGCGCCGCCTTTCGGAGGGGAACAGATTCTGGCGATACGGTGCCCCAAAAAATTTTCTTTTACAAGCATAAGAAACATTATTCAAATTATTACAACGGTATAACCTCAGATCCGGGGCACGGATTGAGGAAATTAAAAGTAAGGCCATCCAGAGTTCTTCTAGCCTTTCTAATTATTCTTATGCGCAGTCTTTCTCTCTCCTCTGTATCGAGATCATCGGCGAGCCCTCCTGGCCTTTGATAAGCAGCAACTATCGTCGTCTGCTGGAAGACTTGGTGTAGGATGTCAATAAGGATGTTCCGTCGTTTCTTTGAAATCAGCCCTGACGCTGAGATTGGGAAGGAAGCGTCTTAAGTAGCTCTATCAGTTGTTCGTACACTTCCTTCCATGCCTTTTCCTGATTGGATACCAGTGCCAACTCCGCCTCCACCTGGGCCCGTTGCTGTGCGACGGATGCAAGTTGATCCCTGACGGCTTGATGAGCAGCTTCACGGCCTGGAGTGTCATGCTCGGCGACATCAAGTGCCCGCTTTAGTCTCAGCCCATTCGATATGCGCTCTAGAAGACCCTCGAAGACGGTCTTTACCTCAGCGGCGTTCGCCTCAACTTCGGCACGCAAGCGAACAGTTCTGCTTGAAGAATCTTGGCACTCCTTCAGCCTCAAAGCCACTTCTTGTTCCAGATGACGGAAATGAGAAGCGCTTTGCTCGAGCCATGCTCCCCGTTGAGTGCTCAAGGCCAAAGTCTCGGGGGACAGGCGCATTGACTCCAGCTGATGAAGGCGAGCCTCGATCTCCCGACAATAGTTAACCCAAGAGGCGACAATGCCCTCGTCATAGAAGGTGGCAAATATCGCCAACATCGGGTTAACCGTCGTGGCGAAGTCCTCAGCAGATACAGGAGCCTCGATGTCGAGTTCCTCGATGTAGTCGC
Source organism: Agapanthus africanus (assembly GCA_030015575.1). Classification (NCBI taxonomy): domain Eukaryota; kingdom Viridiplantae; phylum Streptophyta; class Magnoliopsida; order Asparagales; family Amaryllidaceae; genus Agapanthus; species Agapanthus africanus. Next base: position 421,172,426 of record JASDDO010000010.1, on the reverse strand, counting down.
TCAACATGCGCAAACTATTCGCGGCACCTTTTGAGGACGGACGTCGCTGGGAAGGGTCGCCCGGTATTGTAATGCGAGACTCGAAAGGCACCGAGATTGGAACGACAGCTGGAAAAAGACGAAATGCAATTAGATGATGATTCAATAGATATGAAGGAAGTCATTGATAAGATAGTTTACTATACCGGTGGAGACAGGTGGCAAGGCCGGAAGGGCTGGTGGCGCAGCCGATCTTTCTGCTCCCCCTTCGATTTGCAGCACTGCAGTCAGAACAAGAGAGAGTTAGAAATAATTCTACCACTGAAAAGACAAAGCTACCAATCGGGAACGGTACTCACCAGCGCCACCAGAGGGAGAGGCGAATTCAGATGGGAAGGAGAAGTGTGGGAGCAACACTTGATAGAGATGATCAAAAAGCACTCCTGGAAGATACAACAGTGTGACTTTAATACACAAATTATACATCTGGAAGATAAGATTAATAAATCGCAAACACATACCTTCCAACATCTTCGAGGGTATGAGAGAGGGTTGAGAGGTGACCACCGCCAAGGCAGTCGTTGAAGGCGTTCCCTCGAGCAGTGGGGCATCGGCACTGGCTGCACCTGCGTTACGAAAAGGTGAACTTGTCAGAAAAGATAGTAAAGTAAAGAAAAGCAGCAACTTGGGGTTTACCTGAGGAGCTCCCGGCTGAAACAGAGGCGACTCCCTCCTCTATCGACATGAGACCACCGCCCGTGACCTCATCGCCCGACTCGATGGGGACCGTTGCGGTGCTCGCGAGACCTGGAGACGGCGGAGGACCATAGATGGGGAGGGCTATGACTGGAGTATTGCCAGATTCCAGAAAAAGAGCGGTTGGCTCGTCCTCGGGAATCATGGCCGCCTCACCCACCACTCTCTCAGGTTCAGTAGTGGCGGTTGTATCGTCCACCGTCGCCGGGGGATCGCCGGCCTCGAGCGCTTCATTCGCCGCCACCCTGGACTCATTTATAATGATCATATCATCTGCCACCACTTCAGGTTCAGCATCAATGACCTTCTCGGCGGCAGGCCCCTCGACCTCCGCCTCAGGCTCCAAAGCCACAACGACGTTGCCCACCGTCGGCTCGAGTTCGGCAGGTACCGCCTCTTCTGCTTCTTTGGGATCAACGGTTTCCGCCTCCCCCTCGATCGGACTCGGCCCTGCAAGATGAGGGATATAAGGACCAATGACATTAAAAACCCTTATAATAAAAACTCTGAGAGAAATATTACCTGAAGCGGGTTTACCGTTTGCGCTCCGAACTGCACGCGCCACCTCTCTGCGGGCAGTGGATAGGGCGACAGGGGCCTCTTCGGATGGAGTATCAGCGCGAGGGACGGTGCTGGGGCCCGCTCCCGCAGCCAAGGCAGCCCGGCGCGCCTTCGCCTCACGCCTTTGCCGCTTCCTCTCTTCCCGGGCTGTCGCGATGGACCTTAGTGACGCCTCCTTCAAGGCGTCGTCATCCTCGTTCAGGGATGCCTCAAGAGCCTTTAAGGCATCCTTCATCGGCTCTTCAAGACGAACCTCCTGCGGCAGCCCAGAGGGAGCGGGAACATCGGCAGCTGGTAAAACATCTGCGTCGCTTGGTGGGAATGGCATTGAGGTTTCTGCAATAAAAAGAGAAAGGTTAGATCGACCATAACACGAGGAAGATGGAAACTTGATGGATTAAAACTTACTAAGGCCCATAGACTCTCTGAGACATTCCTCCTCCTGGAAAGTCTTCAGAGAAGCGGCAATGGCTTCTTCATCAGTGATGCCTGTTAAAAGAAAGGAAAGAAAAGCGTTAGTCAAAGACAATGGAGAATACATATTGCAATAAAGAAAGGCGATTAGTAGTTACCTGACTGCGCAAGCTTAGCTAACCACGCGTCACGCCTCGCCAACCATGCTGAAGCTTTGAGAGCAGCCTCCAAGTCTATATCGTCCGACGGCGGCATCACTAATCCTGCGTTAGTCCCATATTCGAGCAGACCCTCGGCATAGGGAGCATGGGGTTCCTGGCCGAACACAACGTCCGCGGCGAAGAGCGACTTCTTTTTCTTTTGCCCTCCGACCCTAGGCTCGCGAGGGATCGACTTCCGCTTAGCAGCCACTTTGGGACGACGGGTCCCGATGTCCGCACCCACGCCAGACTCCGGCGAGGGTACAACCACTGTCTCCACTGGAGCACAGGGTGCGGGAGGTGCATCTGTGATATCAGGGAGCGGCAGCTCACGTGGAGGACTTTGTGCGCGTGATGGTCTGCCCCCGGCATCTTTTAGAGGAGGAGCCACCGGGATCCTTGGCGCTAAGGGAGCGTTACGGTTGGTGCCGGGGGGTACTTCTTTACGGTCGATCAACACTCGCCTCTCTTCCTTTATAACAGCCCCCGTCGCATGATTGTACCACTCTTTATATACATTAAGGAGTCGTGGAGCGCAGGCCGGCGCGCTAATAAAGAAACGAGAACCTGTGTTCAAGCGCATGAAGTGATGTAACGCGTTCTCCATCCCTTCTTCATTAGCAGCAGGCTCCAGTAAGAAAGCTTCGAAGGGTACTCCTTGATCGTAACCCAGTTGTTGGGCAAAACGATGCGGGTTATATCTCATAAAGACTGCTGCACCGCCCTGCCTGAAGACTAGGAAACCCGGTCTAATAGAATACAAATGGAGGATCTCCCGGGCCGTCAACACTGAAGCTCCATCCTTGAAGGAGTCCTGTAATGGTCGCACCGCAGTGGTGGACGCTTTCCCAATGGTTAATACCTTATCAATAAAGGACATCCCGACTCCAACGGTGTGAGGGCGAAGCAGTAAACCCCTGGCGTCCCGTGGTGAAGGGGTCACGATTGATGAGCCAATCAGATGTAAAATGCGAGGAAAGCCGCACTTGTCAAAGAATGAAGGCCTTTTATGCATACCGAAGACACCCGCCGTGTGTAGCTCGAGCCACGATGCAAAGTAGTGCATCGGGAAGACCACGTGCAGTACCCCGGGCTCGTTGGCATCCGCTGCTCGGCTGAGGCCATGATATAGGTGCGCCAGGCCGGCAATCCCCACGGCCACCTTTACCCCAATGACCATGCGGTGGGATGGATAAAAGACAGAGGGCCGCATGCGATGAGAATGCATTGGGATCGCGAACCAACTCAGCCACAGCCCGAGAAATCCTAAGAAAAAGGCCTCCTCATCCATCCCAGGGGCTGCAATTTCCGCGAAAGATATGGTAGGGAAGTCTGGGAGGAAGAAAGCCTTTTGGTCTATCTCCTTCGTCGGCAGGTTATCCAAACCTAGACCAAAAGGATCATCCAGGATAGCAGATTTGACGGCTCCTGGCGAAATGACGCTCGGACGGAGGAAGCGAGCAATGAAGTCCTCAAAATTAACTCCTCGGCTCCCGTGTTCGATGAAGAGGGACTCGTAGATGTTCAACACCTTGATCAGGCTCGGGAATTGGTGTTGAACGGCATTTTCCGGCGTAATCCCCCTTACCATCGGCTTAGCACCGAAGACGTACTCATCTGTCGGGAGCAGCTCTTCATAGTGTTCCCCCATGACCGGTAGGCCGGATACCTCCGCGAATTCCTCCAAAGAAATGGACACTTCCCGATCCATGGCAAGGAAAGTGTGGGTGGGAATATTCCATTGCTCCAAGAAAGCCTTGAACCACCAGGTGGGGAGCGTAGGATATTGGAAGAGAGAGACGTAGACCGCGGTGTACAGTCCTAGTCTTATCAACTGCGACTTCCTCATCGACAGGATGTACCGGGCCCACGGCAGATAGCCAATCGGGTGACGGGGAATCAAACCAAGGTTATATGATTGCCCCCAGGGTCGTGCTTCTCCCTGACAAATACGGCGTCCTAGAATATCCAAGACCATAGGACGCTGAACCGGAACCGCATCCATAGCCGGATGAAGAAAGCTGTTCGCGGTCCAGTCTATCATCTCCACAGCATACTGCACTGAAGGTGGGGTAGCGTAGTGAATTGCCGTGATGGGTTCTGACGGTACCGCGCAGGTGAAGCTCCGTCGGCCCATAATAATTTGGTTATACCAAGACCCCCAAAGGTGGAGTTTCTTGTACTCCGGGTCATATTCTCTGATCATGGTCAGGACTTCACGGTCCAAGGGTGCCTCAGGAAATCCCCCCTCCGAGCGGACGAACGGGAATGAAGTGTCTAGAGACATAATCGCTGCAAAAAGAACAATTTAGCCATTAGTATTGTAATTCCAACGTTTGGCGTCTAAAAAAAGGAAAATGCATTAATTAAATTAATTAATTATGCCGCACCACAGTGCAGTGAGTAGGGGACCAAAGGGGGACCCACAAAATCTGGATGACAATGCATCATTTAATAAGACAGCTCCATCATTGGATGAGACTATCAACTAATGAAAAGATCCCCAAAAGAACACCTTCATTAATAATAAAAATCCCTAGAGACAAGGAGAAAATCTCCTCTTTTAGAGCAAAGCTCTGTCACAGAGTGACACTTGTCCAACTCTGGTCTCAGGGGAATAAGATTCCTTAAAGGAGTCTAGCTCTGTGATAATGATGAGAAAATCTAAAAAGAAAGGTTTTTCTTTAAAATCTTAAAAGATTAAATTTTTTTTGGGATCCTAAAAGATCCATGAAGACTCTTAGAAATTCTTCATTTTTTTTTAGATCAAAAAAGATCTACATTTTGATCTATGAGCAAAGCTCTGTTCATGGGTTAGAACCCATGAACAAAATCTCTTCAGATTTATGGATTCTTGAGAGCAAAGCTCTGTTGGTGAAACCCCAAAGGGAATTTCTTTAGATCAAAAGATCTATGAGAGCAAAGCTCTGTTGGTTAAAATTGATTAAGATTAATTTAATTTAATTTTAAATTAATTTTACCTAAAGTTTTCTAACTTGGAAAATGAGAGCAAAACTCTAAAGTTCTGAAAGCAAGAGCAAAGCTCTGAAGTTCTTAAAACAAGAGCAAAGCCCTGTAAATCAAAAATCTAGAAAATGGTGAAAATTTTCTAAGGGCCAAGGGCCTATTTATAAGGCGCTTGCGCCCCTTCAGCTCACCCGTTGATCCAACGGTCAAGGGCTTGCCACCGCTGCACTCACGTGTGCGCCACGTGAGCGCAACGGTGGGGGGGCATTTGTTTCGCCCAATCAGAGCAAAACTCTGTTCAAATTCAAAATTCAAAATTTTGAAGTAACGCTTCAAGTCTCGGGCGCAACGCGCCACGTGTCAGGCGCTAATACGTCAGCGCAGCGCCCAAGAAGGCGTGCCCAATCAGAGCAAAGCTCTATTTTTATGAAGCAACGCTTCAGTTGCGCTGCGCTCTGCGCTGCGCGACACGTGTCAGCGCAGATGCGCTAGCGCAGTTGCGCTGCGCTGTGCGCTGCGCGACACGTGTCAGCGCAGATGCGCTCGCGCAGTTGCGCTGCGCTTTGCGTTGCGTGACACGTGTCACGCGCTGGGGCATCCACGCCAAACAGAATTAAAGATTTTTAAAGAAATCTTTCTGTTCTTGTTAAAACAAGAAGATTTTCTTCTGTAAAACAGAAGCCCTTGGATCAAAGATCCAACGGTGGGAAAAATTCCCCAAATCACTATGAGAAAGATCTCTTTAACAAATTCAACAAACTTATGGGCACTATAAAAAGGACCCTAGGCCTCAATTCAAAGAAAAAACATTTTTCTTGAAAAATCAAGAGCTTCAAACAGGGAGAACTCTGAGAAAAATTTCAAGAAGAGGTAAAAAAAACCTTTATAAGGAAAAAGAAATTTCCTCTAATAGATCATTGATCTAAAAACAAGATCAATGATCTTCATATAATAAATAATGCTTTGCACTTCTTATGAACCACTGGTTCTTTAGAACGAAAAAAATATAAATAAAAAAATAGTGCTTTGCACTTTTATGAACCTCTGGTTCTTGAAATGAAAGAAAAATTTATTTTTCTTTGATTCTAATTTGATCAAAGATAAAAAAAAATAGTTCTTTGCACTTCCAAACTGCGCTGTTGCGCTCTTGAGAGAGTGCCAAGTGTTAGCTGTAGAACAACCTGCGCTACGCGCTCTTAAGATAGAGCTTTGCTCTCTGGAATTGGTGCAACTCACTGAGAGCGCGCCACGTGTCAGCAGCGCACTAGCGCAGCGCACTGCGCTGTTGCGCTTGCGCTCACCAGAGCATGACACGTGTCATCATCATATGAGCTTGCGCTCATTACTTAGCGCAAAGCGCCTGACGAATGCACTGTATTGCTTACAAAAGGGGCCAAGCCCAATTAAAGAAGGCCTAACAGGCCTAATAAAATGCAACGTATTACTTTGAAAAGGGCAGAGCCCAAACTAAAACAGATGCGCTACATCATAAAGAAAAGGGACAGAGCCCGATTAAAAGGCCCAACAGGCTCAATCAAATATGCTATGCATTTTAAAAGGGGCAGAGCCCAAACAAAATAGATGCTCTGCATCATTTATAAAGGGCTGAGCCCAATCAAAACAAGAATAATGCAGTGCATTACTAAAAGAGGGTAAAGTCCTAGAACAGGCCGAAGACAAAAAAAATATATGGAAGCTGGACTTAGCCCAATTTTTTCCATAAGTCCTTAAATTAAATTAACTGAGCAGAATGGCTCTCCTAAACCAATCCACATCCGGTTCGAGGGTACATCTCCGAACTCCTTTGATATCCATCGTTGTAATTCCTCAACGACGTCAAAGAGGTGACGGGTCCCAACGACCACACACCCATATGGACTGCGGGGTCCTTAAACTCGTGGACCGAGACGTCCCTAAACTAATATTGGACCGAGACGTCCCTAAACTAATATCGGACCGGAACGTCCCTAAACTAATGACGGACCACCACGTCCCTAAACTGGAACATGGACCACCGCGTCTCTAAACTGGAACAATGGAGCCAATTGCTCTTCTTTCGGATCTAAACGATCCCGTTCAAGTCGATCTTAGTCCAAAATAGGACTAACGTATCCTTGACGAACGTTTAAGTTGATCTTAGCCGCAACGCGACTAACGCATCCTTAAACTAAAAAACACCAAACCCAAATCTAAATTAAATACGGATTTGGACTAATCCACGTCCTACGGGCGACGGCATTACTCAGTCTCCGTATACAATCCACGGGCAACCACAAACAAAACAAACACACACGACACGGAGTGAAACTCTGGAGAAGGAGAAAGTTGTTACCGCGATGCGGTAGCGTAATTAACTGCAGGGGCTTGCGCCTGCAGGGAAGAGCGTCCCCACAATCAAAAACCCCTCAAACGAGGGGGAATCTGACGAAGTCTGCTACATCGGCCGCATCCGTCTAAACCTCCGATACACGGTGCCATAAATCAACTTGGCATCTTCAGAGAGGTGGACGGATAAAACCAAATAGCATCTGCCCCGAATCTCAGCGTCAGGACATCGCGGTCCTGTGCGCCGCCTTTCGGAGGGGAACAGACCTGAATGACAGAGTGACTATCAGAGTTATAGTTTTCCCTCTGACAAGGGGCAGTATTTTGGACAGGTGGTCCAAGCGGATACTGAGGGAGGCATGGCGCAGGATACTGATTAAGTTCAGTTGACGATACAGTCTAAGAAGTTTGGATTTGGAGTTCATTTATGAGCTAGGTCCCATCAGATATCCAGACATATTCTAAGACAGATATTGATCATTTCGGGAGATGGCTTTCTCCGCGAACTTGAGATTAAGAGAGACATAGAAAGAAACATCAAGGCGGATCCACTCACTGAGGCTATTCCTCGAACGCAATAGTTTCACAAACGGGTTTTGTGAAACTGATTAGTAGAGGAATTAGGTGTTCGGTATCACACGGGCTGTGAGTATACGACATCGCAATAATTAGCCTTGAGTGCAAGTGGGAGATTGTTGGATATAGTGCCTTCAGAGTCAATTATTAGATCACAGGCACGTGATTGCAATGATTGAGGAAGGACCTATGCCGGTAGGACAGTCTTACTCAAGATGATAGTATGCTATCTGGTTTATCTTTATCATCGTGCACTGCTTCAGGTGACCTTACAGGTCACTATTGCGCGATGATAGAGCCCTTAGGATTCTTTCTTGATGGCCAGCAGTATGATGGCGATCATATACGTGGGAGCTAGGGTCTATAAGCACATCCTTAAAGTGGTCCCTAGTCATGGGAGTTTCGAGACTGGGCATCGATACTCCATTAGTAGACTAGTGTATACAGTCGAGACCCCGACGAGGGGCGGTGGCCGTTCTCACAAGCCATTGGTGTCAGTTGGTTCACCTAAAATGTATACAGGTGCTCATTGGGTTATGAGTACACCGGACAGGACTCGCCGGGAACATGCTAGTTGGTATTATACCTGATGTCAGATAGCAGTTCCCAGATGACATGTGTACAGGTTAGTTCATTGACCTGAGATCTTCATTTGTCTCGTGTGAGTTCCCACTGTGCTTTGATTACTACCCTACCACGGCTCAAAGGAGTCGTGCAAACAGGTTTTAGTTGGGTACAGTCCCGAGCCACATGGAGGCAGTGAGCGGATCGGCAGGGGTTTTGTTTCTCCCGGTATTGGGGGTGAGATCGTGCTATGTCTAGGAGAGCCATTACACGAAATCCTTGGCCAAGGAAAGAGATTTACTGGTAGGTATTCCAATAGTATCTCAGGGTGTTCTGGGCTACACTCCGACATGACTTGTACCGCTTTTGGGTGTCTAACTTTTACCAACCCCCTAGGCCCACCATGCGATGCTCATAGAAGAACGGAACGGACTGTACGGATATTGTCACTGACAGGCTCAGTAGGGTGTCAGGATGAGTTCGCTCATCGACCTCCCTTTTGGTCAATACCTGGTAGCCCATTACGTACAGCTAGTACCGCTGACGTGCTAGTAGTTAAATCCACAGCCAAAATATTGACGAGTCTTTAGAGTCCCCCACAGACTGTTTCTCAAGTTTCGAGCGAAACGTTGTAGAGGCCGTATGATATATGGCAGGGTCCGATCATATACGTGCAGTAGTACACGGATCATGATCGGGCGGATCATACTAGTGGGCTTTGGTTTAAGCCGGATCCTAGTATTAGATTTGTTGGATTACTTTAGTCCCATCGCATTCGCATTCGGTCGGAATGCGGATGCAGGTATGTATATACAGGTGAGGGGTATCCTTGTGATCCATCACGAGTTTACTTTAGATGTTGCTGTATCTTCTTATTGTTGTAAACATTTGGGTTAATGTTTACAAATGGAAATTATGAGCTAGAAATCATCATGAGGTGCATTTAATGTGACACATGCAACCTAGTGACTCATGGTCTCTTTTATTGTGCATATGTCACATTGTGTGATGGATGTGTGGGTTGAAATGAGAGGAGGAGAGAGAAGGGCAGCCATGTATGAGAGCTAGCTCTTGTGTTTTTTTGATACTCACTCTCTCATTTCATCATACATACAACACACTAGAAAAAGAAAGCTTCTTCTTCTTCTTCCTCCTCTAGCTCACAATCTCCATGGATGGCTTCATCTTTAACTTCCATCCATACAATGGATGCAAGAGACAAAGCAATCACAAACATTCTCTATTTCGCCTTGGACACGTCGGCTAGCGAACTTCGTGCCCGAGTTGCTTCGGATGAAGCGGGAGCCCGTAGAAAGACTCAAAGATATGGTGCCCTTTCCGACGAGGAGATCGAGACCGGAGATGCCGCGAGGAGCTTGGGATGGTGGCCAAAGACCGAAGGACATGGATCGATCGGTATAGCTTTTCCAACCCTTTCTCTAGTTGTTAGTTATAGGTTAATGGTTCGATCCGTATTTAAAGTATACGGTAGCGCCAGTTTCAAGTTTTGAAAAAGTTTTCGTTTCCGCATTTTGGCCTTGGATAGACGGCCGGGGTGCTACCGTAGACTTACACAGCGCACCTAGCGCTAGCGCACACGTGCTTTGCACGTGGTGCACTACTTAGGGTGCAGTGCACTTGGCGCTGCTTCTGATGCATTGCTTCATTTCAAAATTTGAATTTTGAACAGTGCTTTGCTCTGATTGGGGGAAACAGCCGCCATCAGCAGATCAACGGAAGCTAACATCTTGGAGCGATCCAGGTCGCGTCAGCTGGCGCCGTCTGTGGGAAATCCTTGATTCCATAAAAACAAAAGTTCATCTTCCGGTCTCAATCGAATGGCGAGCGATCATCACAACGATCTAAGCATTAGCTTCCGCCTCCCCCTCAACGGAGGCGCGGACGAACCTCATCCGCCGAACGCCATCAACGCCCTTGCCGGCCGAATAGACCGACTCGCGTCCTTCGTGGAGGTGCTCATCCGCGTCCAAACGGCAGGGCAAGACTCCCAGATCGTCGGTCCCACTCCGCGGGAACGGGACCCCTACAGAGGGGGAGAAGGCTCCGGCTGTGCAGGCACGACCGATCGTCGCCTCACTGTTTCCAACAGCCGCATATCCCCTGAGACGACATATTCAATAACCCGGTGGGCACCGCTTCGTTTGGCTCCGAGGTCTTACGCCAGAGAGTTCCGACCTGAGTCCCGTCGCACCCCTGTCCCTCCCGAGGCGGTGACGGTCAGCTCGCCTGTTCGCAGGCATGACCGGCACCCCCTCCCTAGACGAGGTCGCGCACGCGAGACTCGCCACGGCAGCTCAAAAGCAACCTCACCGGGAGGCATAAGGATCCTCACCGAAAGGCACCGAGGCTCATCAAAAATCATGGTCATGACGGCGGGGGGCACGTCGAGTACCCGCGAGACTCAGCACCCCACACCAGCCGTAGAGGCCGACAGCCGTCCGAGGAAGAAGGCCAGGGATAACGAGCCGATCACTTTTGACGATGGGGACTTTCACGGCATATCCCTGCCCCACAACGACCCCCTGGTGATTACGGCTTGGATCCATCAATACGAGGTGCACATGATCCTGGTCGACTCGGGATGCTCAACAAACATTCTCTTCTACGACTGCTTTCTGCGCATGGGGCTCACCGCGGCAGACCTAAAGCCGACCTCCCACGTCGTTTCAGGATTCACCAACCACTCGATCCCGGCGGAAGGAGTAATCACTCTACAGTTCAACGTCGGAGAGACCGGCCGTACGCGGACAGTGCCGATGGAATTCATCGTAGCGAGAATTCCATCGGCCTACAACATCCTCCTCGGCCGCCCCACGCTGAACTCCCTCCGGACCCATATATCGACCTACCGCCTGGCAATGAAGTTCCCTCTCGACCAGGGCGGGATAGGTCGGGTCTATGGAGACCAGCGAATTGCGAAGGTTTGCTTCACCGCAACATCTTCATCAGAGAGGCCGGTCGACGATGTCGAAGGTGAGGGTGACATCAGGGGTTCTCTGGACACTCGAGACGAGCAAAAAGAAGTCCGAGGAACCCTGGTCGAACCACTGTCAGAGGTTCCTCTGGTAGAAGGTGACGACGAAAAGATCGTCCAGATCGGATCGCTTCTGACAAGAACTCAGCGAGACGACCTGGTTCATTTCCTCAGAAACAACTCCGACGTGTTCACCTGGGCGCCCGCTGACATGCCCGGGATCGACCCCAAACTTATATCTCACAAGCTCGGGGTAGATCCTACGGCCCGACCCGTCAGACAGAAAAACGAAGCTTCGCCCCGGTCAAACAGAAGGCTGTCGAGGACGAGGTAGATCGGCTCCTCGCCGCCAACTTCATTCGGAATGTGCCCTATTTGTAGTGGCTAGCGAACGTAGTCCTGGTCAAGAAGTCAAGCGGGAAGTGGCGCATATGCGTCGACTTCACCGACCTCAACAAGGCCTGCCCTAAGGACAACTAATCCCTCTCTCGGATAGATCAGCTCGTCGACAGCTGGCCAGGCCACGAGCTATTGAGCTTCATGGACGCCTTCTCCGGCTACAATCAAATCCATATGAATCTGGCAGGCGAAGATCTCACCGCATTCACAACGGACCGGGGGGTATACTGCTACAAGGTGATGCCTTTCGGCCTCAAGAACGCCGGGGCTACGTACCAACGGTTGGTCAACCGCATGTTCAAGCCACAGATCGGCAGGAACATGGAAGTTTACGTCGACGATATGCTCGTTAAATCAGTCTCGTCGACAGACCATGCCAAGGACCTGGGCGAGGCCTTCGAGGTACTCCGCAAGTTCAAGATGAAACTGAACCCCGCCAAGTGCGCATTCGGGGTCACCGGGGGAAAGTTCCTCGGTTTCATAGTCACCCACCATGGGATCGAGGCTAACCCGGAGAAAATCGACGCTGTCCTCAACATGACCGCACCCAAGACCAACGTCGAGATCATGCGACTGACAGGACGGGTAGCCGCCCTGAGCCGTTTCATGTCGAGGTCTAGGGAAAAATGCCTCCCATTCTTCAAAGCTCTAAGGAAAATCCCGAGGTTCGAGTGGTCAGAAGAGTGCCAAACCGCTTTCGACCAATTAAAGAGGCACCTTGCTACGCCACCGTTGCTAACTCGACCAGTTGAAGGAGACGAGCTCTCACTATATCTGGCGGTATCCGATCAAGCAGCGGGCTCAGTGCTCGTACGAGAGGTCGACGGAGCGCAGAAGCCGGTGTACTACGTGAGCCACATCTTCAAAGATGCAGAAACGAGGTACCCAGCCATAGAGAAGATTGTCTTAGCACTCGTTGTGACCTTGAGGAAGCTACGACACTACTTCCAGGCGCACACTATCCTCGTTCTTACCTAGCGCCCGCTGGGGGCTATCCTCGCCTCACCCGAATCCTCGGGCCGCTTAGAGAAGTAGAGGTGTGAGTTATCCCAGTTTGACATAAAATACCGCCCGAGGAAGGCCATCAAAGCACAAGCCCTGGTCGATTTTTTTGTCGAGTGCACCATCCCCAGCAAGGAACCGGAGTCAACGCCGACCCTCGCGGCTCAACGCCCGACCTCGAGGAGACCCGACTCGGTCCCCGAGTGGGTCATTTACGTCAACGGGTCCTCAACCGAGGAGGGATGTGGCGCCGGCCTCATCATTCGAGGCCCGAACGGGGCAGAAATGGAGTATTCCCTAAAACTCGGATTCAAGGCCTCAAACAACACTGCAGAGTACGAGGCCCTGCTGGCCGGACTTCGCATGGCCTCCGGGCTGGGGCTGAAAACAATTCAAATCCGCGGTGACTCAGCCCTAGTCGTTGGCCAAGTGACCGGTCACTTCGAAGCTCGGGAACCTCTAATGGTGAAATATCTAGCCGAGGTGAGAAAACTTTGGGAGAACTTCAACGAAGTCCAGGTAGAGCAAATACCCCGGCAGCTCAATGCCCAAGCTGATGCCCTGAGCAAGCTGGCATCATCCTACTCGACCAACAACAAGCGATCTATCCTCTTCGAGACCTTGCCACGGCCCAGTGTGGAAGACGGGGCGACAATACTCCATGTATACATAGCGCAGGAAGATGACCAAGACTGGAGGAAGCCCCTCGTGGAATTCCTTAGGGATGATATGCTCCCAGAAGATCGGGGAGCAGCCCGCCGTCTCCGAGCCAAAGCCCATCACTTCGTCTGGAGCAATGGGAACCTTTACAAGAAATCCTTTGTTAGTTATATGTATGCCCTAGAGGCCATTACTGTACATAGGATGTATATTGTAGTGGATGCTGGGACGTATATAGGGAGGACTTTCTTGCTCGACATGATAGTATGCTATCTGGTTGAACTTTACCTTAACGTGTATACTGATTGTCTCTCTGTTACATGTTGGTAAAGCCCTTAGGATGTGTGCTTGACTACCTGGACTATGATGCGGATCATACTAGTGGGGACATGGTAGTCCATAAGTACATCCTTCAAAGTCCCTAGTCGAGGGTGTATCGATACGGGGCATCGATATACCAGAGTAGACTAGCGTATACCTTCTCGACCCATACAGATGGGCGATGGATGATCCCATATCCATTGGTGTTTGACATCAGAGATGATATACGGGTGCTCAGTAGAGACTGGGTACACTGGACGGACTCGCCGAGAACTCCCAGATGGTATTATACCTCACGTCAGATGGCAGTTCTCTGGTGACACTGGTACAGAGTAGTCTGTTGACCCGAGATCGTCATGGAGTCTTGTGTGGTTTCCACTGTGCTTTGATTTCCATCTTACCACGTCCAAGAGGGCGTGCAAAACGGTGGTTTTTGGGTACAGTCCCGAGTCACATGGAGGCAATGAGCGATAGGAGGGGATTCGTCTCTCCCGGTATAGGGGGTTGATGTTGCGCTGTGTTCGATTGGCTATAACAGGAAATCCCTGGCCAGGGTTGCTGAGATTTACTGGTAAGTGTTACCAGTAGTTTCTCGAATTGTTATAGACCTCATATCGACACGACTTATTGAGCTATTGGGGTCTGACGTTTTACCACCCCTAGGCAAGATATGCGACATATCAGACGATCAGACCGGACTGTACGGTAGTGTTACTGGTTGGATTCACTGGAGTGTGAGCGGGCTTGCTCGTCGATCTTCAGATCGCTCAATACCCGGGTGGCCGTTACGTTTAGCAGACCGCTTGCGGCTTGTGGATATTTGATATGATCATCATCTGCTGCCGGCGTATTGACGAGTCTTTAGAGTCCTACACAGAGGTTTCCTGGCTCAAGCGAAATGAAATAGGAGCGCATATGAGATATGTGCGGGACCGAGAATAATACGGTATGTGATACTGTATTCGATTCTCGCGATGTGACATTGATCGGTTATATGCGATATAGCCAGGTTATCGGATCAAGTGTTGATTCGATAGGTTGTTGCTGATGATACCAGTCGGTTATGTGCGACATGACCGGATCGTTAAATCAAGTGTTGATTTAATGATTTAATGCATAATTGTATATTTGATATATTACTTTGCATTAACTAGTATCGGTTCACTTTAAAATGGATTTTCTCACTCGGGTGTGCGCATTGCATATGCGATATGTTTTTGTGCATTTTATTGTATCATGTTTGATGATACATGTTGACTTGTGCTTGTGTAAAGATTAAACCATGGTTATATGAATGGTTAGGGTTTTATATACTTATTCATTTATTTATATTCATTATTCATTTAAGGAAAAGAAAAGAAAAATGGTGGCATTCTTTTGTTAATTCATGAAGCTTCATGAATATTTTGACTTAGTCACCATTTTTGTCTTCATTCCTAACCTAACCATTCACTTAACTTAGGTTTAGTCTCTACACATAACCATGGTCATGTTATGATAAAGATTGGATTATTCTTTTCTTTTTAATTAATCTTATCATAACTTTTATCTTCTTCTTGCTCTTCTTCTTCTTCCTTCAAGTGAAGAAAAGCTTGACCATCAATGGCAACTTGATGATTTGAGAGAGAAATCCAATTCTAAAGTGAACCCAACTCCTATTTCTTCATCCTCTACCTCTTGCCAAGTAGTATATGGTGTTTCCTTCACAAGTTATCAAGACTTGGTGAAGGTGGAGCTTGATCTAGCGATACTTCGACGTAGATCATCTTCGGCATGGACATCGACGACCTAGCTTGCCCATTCTCCGACGAAGCCGACGCTTGAGCCCGGATTCCTTTTGGACAGCGGAGACGACTTCGTTGCGGAGCTATGGAGGTGGAGCACCGGATCTACAAAGGTTGTATTTCCGTA
Source organism: Agapanthus africanus (assembly GCA_030015575.1). NCBI lineage: Eukaryota > Viridiplantae > Streptophyta > Magnoliopsida > Asparagales > Amaryllidaceae > Agapanthus > Agapanthus africanus. The sequence continues at coordinate 421,156,796 of JASDDO010000010.1, read as the reverse complement.
TCTTGTAGTTAAGTGTTAACTAGTTAGTTTTTTCGCCTAGTTTTCTAGCAAACGGTCCGTATTAGGGTTTCTCGGCACCTAGAATTTTTGAAATTGGCATGGTTGATGCCTTGTGAGACCTCATTAGGGTGCCAAGGAACCCTACAGTGGTATCAGAGCCTAGCTAGAGCCTTAGGCGAAGTCCAGATGGAATCTGAAGTCCGATCGAACCGAAACTCGACCCAAAAATAGCTCTCTGGACATTTTCTGTTTTTCGGGATTTTTCGAAATTAAAAATTGCTAAAAAATTCAGTAAGAAAAAATAAGAATTACGATGCAAAAATTATTGGATGAACAGTAAATTAGGCGGCGGAACCGCGGCATAAGCCGTGCTTATGCGGCGGTTCCGCGGCTCCATCATGACGTCATCCATTACTGTTTGCACAGCAATACCTGATAAATTCTGCTGAGTTTTCTGGGAATTTTTAAAATTTATTCAAGAGTTGAATTTTCTGGAGTTGTTTTAGGGATTCGGTGTTTCGATCGGGGTATCAAATTTTGTCTATTTGGCTTTCCGGATAAATTTTTGAATATGTTAAAAAGTTCGACCGGATATAAATACCCAATTTTTCCCCTGTCGGGAAATTTCCAAGTGTTGGATCTTTCCATAGTTTAACGACGTTCTAAGTAGTGCAAGTAACGCGATGGTCCCTCTAGAAGACAACAAACCTTAACTCGATTATGTGACCGTCTTGAACTGCCCTTTGAACCTTCGGGTTCGGGGCAGTACGGCGTGCCACATGTGAGGCGTTGGCTTGACCCTTCTACGGCTAGACCGTTGGTACTGAGGTACGAACTGAATGTTGTTAGACTTATTTCATGTGTTGATCTATATCGGGAAAACTTGGGTGTTCGATTGTTCGATCGGAAAGTTTAACATTTTCTAATTATCTGGAATGTGATACAATACTTGGAATCCACAAGTAGTTATGAGATAACTGAATGAATGTTATAAATCTAGCGGTTTAGTCTCACTTGATCGGTTGCCACGGAATTTTGATATGATCAAAAGTCCGTCGCAATCACGTAGCGTACGCGGATACTCGCCGGGTAAACTTAATAGACAGCCTCACTCCATAGCCCCGACCAAGTGACTGTAGGAGAACCCCGTCGCCGAAAGCATCCGTTCGGGTGCTCGCGGTAGCGGTGTTCCGCCTTGGTGCACTTCGTCGACGGTAACGGGGGTGCGGCCGTCTACTGAAGTTTGCGACGAGCATTCGATCAGGATGTCGGGAATCTTGTTGAATTGCCCGACTTGATATTGAAAAGAGTTTTCGATTTTGAGACTAAAATGCGGGGTTTATAATTGTTAGGCATGTGATGTCTAAAGAATTCATTTGGTCAGACATGCGATGTCTGAGGTGATTGCGGATTCCAACTGTTGTAGTTTTACACTTTCTTTTCTGTGACCGTAAGTGTAATATGTGATATCGCCGGTTTCGTTGCTATATGTCAACGACAATTGGGATGGACATATTTACTTACGTTGACGACATGTGATGTTATGTGTTGCTGGATATGTTATATTGGATCGTCGTGTTTGAATAGCCGGGGGTTTTTATGTGAGATGAGTGTTTTTCATTTTCATTCATGTAAAAACTTGTATGTAATATTCTTTTATTGGGGCGCTTCCAGGTTGCGGAAGTTGTCACCGTTTGTATATTATTTACTTTTCCGCACTAGGATAGACCCAAGGAAGGGAGCACAAGTAACCGGGTTCTGGAGTCCAGTGGGAGACCAACTCGAGGAGTCGAGTCCGGGTCTCCTAACTCTAGAATTGGTAGGGTTGCTTGCCGCTCTCGTAGGGGTCTAGGGGTGTGGGTTTGGCTATTCATCACGACCGTGGAATCCGTGTTTTATACTGGCTCGTATTGAAAAAACGGACGTCCTAGTATATCCAATATTTCATATGTTTCTTCTGCTGCGATATCTGTGATGTGATCATGTGATGTTCTGTGATAGATACAGTATATAGTATATATGATATATTATATAGGCGTTACTTATGTTTTACACCCGTGCTAGCCCTGCCCCGCTCTGCCGTTAGTTACCTAACCTAACGGTGCACGAGGGGACATCGAGGCGAATGCGGATGGCATAAGTGTACGTCGTATTTATCTGTGATGTTTAGGTACTTAAATGATGGGACTTCATTAATGTGATTAATGAAATAAAAGAAACCTAAGATGTTGTAGAATCGAATTTCAAAATAAAACAGGTAGCTACAGTTCTTGCTTTGCACAGCGGTATATGTGATATATCCTGCACCTTATTCTATGAGGAAAGGACCGAGATCCCTTCACCGGGAGTGACTCCTTTAGCAATAACTGGCAGATGCTACACACTCGGTTTGTCTTTTGATTGCTTTTAAGAGTTTTTGCTTTGCACAGTGATATTTATGATATATCCCGCACCTCATTCGACGAGGAAAGGACCGACGATCCCTTCACCGGGAGTGACTCCTTTAGCAAAACTAGAAAAGCCTCAAAAACACTCCATTTTAAAATCATTTGATTCTACAACGATATCAAGTTCATTACGCAAGAGGTTTTCAGAAAAACCTGTCGTAGCCCTCCGTCATTTCAGATAAGTAGTAGTTAGTATTCGTGCTACGTTTGTTGGCTTGCGTCAAGGCGTAGTGTGCGGTAGCTAACTGGTGCTTATCTGCATAAGCATATGATGTGATTGGATTAGGGTAGTCGTGCGACTTTGTTGGCCTGCGTCAAGGGTCGTGCGGGTGGGTTTAATTCAATCAGGAAATGACGGGTTGAACTTGACTAGCGGACTATGGTTTGTTGGCCTGCGTCAAGGTCATAGGACGCTAGGGGCAAAATATTATCGGGAATTTCAAGTGTTGAAATTTGCAATGAGATTGCATACCTTCTATGAGATAGTTGGATCCCGATACCCGCTGCGAGTAAGAGTTACTCCTGGGAGAGTTTTATACATTACAATTAGCCGATCAAGTAGGTGTCTAGAAAGGTGTTAACGAGGTTACGCCTCTGGGAAAACGAGGTTTACATTAATTAGGTTCGTGCGAAAGCACGGGGGACCTCCCTCAAAGTACCGACACTGGCCTGGCTGAAAGATTGGCGAACTTGTAGTGTGTAATTAATCCCGGCTAGTCTTTCCTTTTAGGGTTTGAAGGAAGATTTGATAAAAAGCAGTGGGAGCCATCCTGATTAGATAGAATAAAAACCAATCTATTCTTGACAGAGCGCACGCTGAGTGTTTTCTTCTCTCTCTCTCCAGGTAGCGACCATATCACGCCTTAATCAAGATAATAATACGGAATATTGACCGAACCCGCTTGTTATACTGAGCTGGGGAACGTTGGTCCCGGTCCAACTTATAATTGTTATAAGACAGAGCAGGAAATTGGGGAATACCAGATTTCCCGTGCCGCCCAAACGAAGAGAGTGCATGCTGATGCATCATCTTCGGGTGTGTTCATTATACAGAACTGTTTCTCAGTATCCTTTACGTCCTGGGTATGTGATACCAGATCAGGATCCCAGATATGTAATCTGTTACATAGGGCTACAGAAAGGTAGAGAACTGAGAACGGGTGATAAGTTTCATGAGGCAGAAAACGGGGCAAGTGTTGCAGCCAAGTCTGTCGGTCACTGTCACCCTGTATTACAATACATTGATTCTGAACGAATGTTATTAGATACCGAACCTGATATACAAAATCATATCAGTCTCTTTATTAGTAAAGAAGGGATATAATTTTGTATTGTTGGATAATGTTTTGAACATTTCCTATATCAAAAGTTGATCGGTTCAGGCACGTTATCTAAAAGCATTAATGTTCTAAATCAAACTACAGTTCTTAGTATACGGAACACACAAAAGAGGAAGAGTTCAGAAATGAACGAATTCTTCTTGAGGCATTGTAGACTAGGTCATATCAATGCGACCCGACTAGCTGGAGTTACATATAGATGCATATTTAAATCAGTTTGAATTTACATCTTGTGAAACTCGCCAGTCATGTCACAAAGATAAGATGACCACAGCTCTGTTTATTGGAAACAGAGAAAGAGTTAGTAAACTCTTGGGATGATACATGTTGATGTATGTAAGGTCCCCTGTCTACATATGCCAGGACACGTTCTTTGTACTTCATTACATTCTCTGATAATCTCTCAAGATTCAGACATATGTTCCTGTTGAAACACAAGTCCGAACCTTTTGAGATATTCACTGAATATAAGTTAGAAGTAGAGAACCAATAAGGGTATAAGTATTATGTCCTTTGATGAGATCAAGGAGGAGAATACTTGAGCACGGAAATCCTGGACTATTCTTAAGGAGAATGAGATTCTCTCTCAGCATTACTCCTTCGTATACACCATAGCACGATGGTATGTCGGGGCGGAGCAGATACACCCTATCTGATATGGTGTGCTCTATGATGAGTACTACTGAGTTTCCTATTTCCTTTTGGGAGTTATGCACTTGAGAAGCTGCATACCTATTGAATAGGGTTCAAATCAAATCAGTTGCCTACCACTTCATATGTGATATGGAAAGGGAAGAGCCCATCTCTTAAGTTGGTTAAGATTTGGGGTTGTCCAGCCTATGTCTGAAAAGTATAATCCGGATAAGCTCGAGGCAAGGTCTGTAATGTAGAACTGGAAAGGTTCCAGCTATACAAACTGCAGCTGATAATTTGAAAGAACCAAAGGATTCGATAGTTACCAACGAACCTCAGCCTCTCCGCCGATCTAGTAGGGTTCCTCACCCACCTGAGAGATACTTCGGTTTCTCGATGACAGTGGGAGCGAGGATTGCATCATGAGATGATGACCCAACTAGCTTCGAGCTGGCCATCGAGAGTAAGACTCTGTAAGAATGGCTGGATGTTTAGCGATCTGAGATGGAATCCATATACACCAACAAAGTATGGACTTTGGTTGCTATATCTGAAGGGTTAAATCCCCATCAGGAGCAAGTATATCTTGAGAAGATTACTTGGTGTACATGGAAAAGTTGAGACTTTCAAAGCTAGACTTGTTAAAGGTTTTCGTCATCGACCAGGCGTGGATTATGATGAAACCTTTTCAAGTGCCTATGCTTAAGTCCATCCAGATCCTACTTGTCACGGCTACATACCATGACTACGATATCTGGTGGTTGGGTGTCATGACTGCTTTTCTAAATGATGATTTGGAAGAAAGCGTCTATAAGTACACAGCCAGAGGGCTTCGTAGACAGTGGGAGCAGCGGAAACGTGTGCAAGATGTTTTATAGGATAAAGCAGGCATCGCGGAGTTGGAACATCTGTTTTGATGAAGTAGTCAAAGAGTTTGATATCATCAAAATGGTAGATGAACCTTGTATAAACAAAAAGGTAGTAGGGAGTATGGTGATGATCCTCGTAGAGTACTTGGATGACATACTCTTGATAAGAAAGGAGTTTTCTTATGCTACGCTCGATCAATCTCCGTCTGTCACAATGATTCTCCACATAGGATCAAAATGATACCTCCTAAATCCTGAGTTTTGGATCTATGAGATAGATTTAATTGGATGTTAGGATTCTCACTAGTTGTAGTGAGATGGTATCAATCGATCCAGGGGAGAATCACTGGAAGGGTTCCAGGGTGATAAAGACGACTGAATGTCAGTCGCAGGCATTGTCTTTACCCTCAGTAAAGGGACGGTATGTTGGAAGAGTTCCAAGCTAGATACCGTGGCATACTAGACGATAAAGGCTTGATACATCGCTATATAAGATGCTACCAAAGAGGCTGTTTGGGTATATATTGGTTCATAAGATGAACCATGTTCCTCCCATTGTGTGACAATGGAGTTGTGGCTTATGCCAAGGAACGTCCGTCCCATCAGTGATCCAGACATATTCTAAGGCAGTATCACCTGATCATGGAGATGGTTAATCTCCAAGGGATCGAGGTTAGGAGAGTAGACTCAGAGGAAAAACACAGCGGATCCACTCACGAAAGGCCTTTTCCCAGAGAGAGACTTTTATGGGATGGTTGAGTATGAGATACTGCAACCACTGCTATCAGATGGCCCTAGTGCAAGTGGGAGATTGTTAGTTATATGTATGCCCTAGAGGCCATTACTGTACATAGGATGTATATTGTAGTGGATGCTGGGACGTATATAGGGAGGACTTTCTTGCTCGACATGATAGTATGCTATCTGGTTGAACTTTACCTTAACGTGTATACTGATTGTCTCTCTGTTACATGTTGGTAAAGCCCTTAGGATGTGTGCTTGACTACCTGGACTATGATGCGGATCATACTAGTGGGGACATGGTAGTCCATAAGTACATCCTTCAAAGTTCCTAGTCGAGGGTGTATCGAGACGGGGCATCGATATATCAGAGTAGACTAGCGTATACCTTCTCGACCCATACAGATGGGCGATGGATGATCCCATATCCATTGGTGTTTGACATCAGAGATGATATACGGGTGCTCAGTAGAGACTGGGTACACTGGACGGACTCGCCGAGAACTCCCAGATGGTATTATACCTCACGTCAGATGGCAGTTCTCTGGTGACACTGGTACAGAGTAGTCTGTTGACCCGAGATCGTCATGGAGTCTTGTGTGGTTCCCACTGTGCTTTGATTTCTATCTTACCACGTCCAAGAGGGCGTGCAAAACGGTGGTTTTTGGGTACAGTCCCGAGTCGCATGGAGGCAATGAGCGATAGGAGGGGATTCGTCTCTCCCGGTATAGGGGGTTGATGTTGCGCTGTGTTCGATTGGCTATAACAGGAAATCCCTGGCCAGGGTTGCTGAGATTTACTGGTAAGTGTTACCAGTAGTTTCTCGAATTGTTATAGACATCATATCGACACGACTTATTGAGCTATTGGGGTCTGACGTTTTACCACCCCTAGGCAAGATATGCGACATATCAGACGATCAGACCGGACTGTACGGTAGTGTTACTGGTTGGATTCACTGGAGTGTGAGCGGGCTTGCTCGTCGATCTTCAGATCGCTCAATACCCGGGTGGCCGTTACGTTTAGCAGACCGCTTGCGGCTTGTGGATGTTTGATATGATCATCATCTGCTGCCGGCGTATTGACGAGTCTTTAGAGTCCTACACAGAGGTTTCCTGGCTCAAGCGAAACGAAATAGGAGCGCATATGAGATATGTGCGGGACCGAGAATAATACGGTATGTGATACTGTATTCGATTCTCGCGATGTGACATTGATCGGTTATATGCGATATAGCCGGGTTATCGGATCAAGTGTTGATTCGATAGGTTGTTACTGATGATACCAGTCGGTTATGTGCGACATGACCGGATCGTTAAATCAAGTGTTGATTTAATGATTTAATGCATAATTGTATATTTGATATATTACTTTGCATTAACTAGTATCGGTTCACTTTAAAATGGATTTTCTCACTCGGGTGTGCGCATTGCATATGCGATATGTTTTTGTGCATTTTATTGTATCATGTTTGATGATACATGTTGACTTGTGCTTGTGTAAAGATTAAACCATGGTTATATGAATGGTTAGGGTTTTATATACTTATTCATTTATTTATATTCATTATTCATTTAAGGAAAAGAAAAGAAAAATGGTGGCATTCTTTTGTTAATTCATGAAGCTTCATGAATATTTTGACTTAGTCATCATTTTTGTCTTCATTCCTAACCTAACCATTCACTTAACTTGGGTTTAGTCTCTACACATAACCATGGTCATGTTATGATAAAGATTGGATTATTCTTTTCTTTTTAATTAATCTTATCATAACTTTTATCTTCTTCTTGCTCTTCTTCTTCTTCCTTCAAGTGAAGAAAAGCTTGACCATCAATGGCAACTTGATGATTTGAGAGAGAAATCCAATTCTAAAGTGAACCCAACTCCTATTTCTTCATCCTCTACCTCTTGCCAAGTAGTATAGGGTGTTTCCTTCACAAGTTATCAAGACTTGGTGAAGGTGGAGCTTGATCTAGCGATGCTTCGACGTAGATCATCTTCGGCATGGACATCGACGACCTAGCTTGCCCATTCTCCGACGAAGCCGACGCTTGAGCCCGGATTCCTTTTGGACAGCGGAGACGACTTCGTTGCGGAGCTATGGAGGTGGAGCACCGGATCTACAAAGGTTGTATTTCCGTATCTTGTAGTTAAGTGTTAACTAGTTAGTTTTTTCGCCTAGTTTTCTAGCAAACGGTCCGTATTAGGGTTTCTCGGCACCTAGAATTTTTGAAATTGGCATGGTTGATGCCTTGTGAGACCTCATTAGGGTGCCAAGAAACCCTACATCCTTCACTCAGCCCCTGCTCTGGTGCGTCAACCCCCACGAAGCTGACTACGTCCTCCGTGAAATTCATGAAGGGGTCGGCGGCGCACACCAAGGGGCTCGAACCTTAATCCAGAAGGCATTGCTCCAGGGGTACTACTGGCCAACTATTCACGAAGACGCCCAGAAGCTAGTCAGGAGATGCAAAAGTTGCTAACTCCACAAAAGCATACCCCGCCTTCCGGCTACAGAGCTGACCGCTCTATCCTCCCCGTGGCCGTTCGCCCAGTAGGGATTGGACATGATATGCCAGTTCCCTACCGGTGCAGGCGGGCATAAATATGTTCTCGTCGCAGTAGATTACTTCATGAAGTGGATCGAGGCCGTCCCCATCAGGAAACCGGATGACCATCAAGTTTGCAGAACAATCTGATACTCCGGTTCGGCATCTCGAGGTATATCATCACCGACCACGGGACGAACTTCGAAAACGAGAAAGTGAAGGAATTCTGCAACGAGTACCATATCCTCATGAAGTTTGCCGCGGTCGCACATCCCCAGTGCAACGGGCAGGCCGAAGTCGCTAACCGGGACGTCCTCCGAGGTCTCCGGACCCGCCTAGAAGGACGCCAAGGCAGTTGGGTCGAGGAATTGCCCCGGGTCTTGTGGGCCCTGCGCACATTAAAGAAGACCCCCACCGGGGAGACCCCTTTCAGCCTCTGCTACGGGGCCGAGGCAATAGTCCCAGCAGAGATCGGGCTACCCAGTCACCGGGTCGAACACTTCGACGACGCAGCAAACACCACGGCACTACAGACCAACCTGGACTTCTTGTTGGAGAAACAAGACCGGGCTCAGATCAGGGCTGCCGTCTATCAGCAGCAAACTGCCCGATATTACAACGCGTGGGTTAAGCGTCGCTCCTTCAAGACCAGAGATCTGGTCCTGCGGCGAAACGAGTTCGTCGATCAAGGCGGGCTGCATAAGTTTTCCCCGAAATGGGACGGTCCTTTCCTCGTCTCCGAGGTGCTTCCCGGCGGAGCCTGCCGCTTACAGGATGCGGACGGGCGCAAGTTTCCACGGTCTTACAACGTTGAGAAACTCAAGCTGTACCAGTGAAATTAATGCCCACGAGTGTGTACCTCTCCTTTTACAAAGACAATGTAAATTTTTCTAAAAAGTCCTTTCCGTTAAAATAATAAGAAGGGAACGCTAGAACGTTGCAAAAGAAGAGTCTTATTCATCCAAAAAAGTACTATGGGCTCCCCAGCCTTACAGAAAAAGATAAGGTTACAACAAAGGTGGAACGGGATCAAAGAAGTACTCCTGGTGATACTCAGAGTAGGTTTCCGTTAGCCGGGTCCTCGCCGCTATAGCCCGCTCCCACCGACGCAGCGCATGGACCCGAGACGCTACAGAAGAACCCGACGCACCGCCCTCTGAGCCTTGGCCCGTGATGTACCTCATCTTGAAGCACTCCAGGATGAGACCCAAGGATCGATCGTGCCTAGCCTTCGAGATGAGGCCGAACAGGAAGATCGAACGCACCTTGTCGAGCGCTTCGTCCAGAAGCTCCTCGGTGAAGGGGTTATCCAGACCCGGGGACCTCCTCCAGATCGCGTACATCAGCATCTGAAGCAGGGACGACCGCCGAGGGAGAAACCGGCCAAAGTGATCCTCTAGGCGCTGAACCACTCTCCGGTACCCATCCTCGGTCAGAGATTGGTCATACAAAGCGACATCATCAAGGGAGATGATCTCTTCGATCAAATACACGCGCTCAACCATCGCAAAGAAAGCGATGCCGGAGGAACTGCCATCTCCCTCGCTATTTATAACCCCAAGCAAATCTTCAAGGACCCGGATTCTCACGCATACCGGCGTGAATCTTGGGAATCGCGGCAGCTAATCCAATGCCCCACAGCCACGTGGCGATATTGACGCGGCTTCATGAAACTTTCCACACACACACACCCTAACGTCCCTAGCACGCATCATCCGTGACTATAACCCTTCCCGATGTTCGCGCATCCAAAGGGTCGGCAAATTCTTGCGACCGGGCGCCAACCCTGCTCGGTCCGTCCTTAGCAGGCCCATTACGGCCCCTCCCGCGCTAAGGATCAAAGCCCTCACTAAAAGGCAGCCCAGCGGCTACCCTGCTCGGCTATCCCTGGCTGGTATCTCCCTACCCCACGACGCCAGGGATCGAAGCCCTTGCCAAGAGGCGACTGAGCAGCTTCACTGCTCGGCTCATCCTTAGCAGGCCTCCCACGGCCCTTCCAGCGCTAAGGATCAAAGCACCCACTGAGAGGCAGCCGAGCGGCTACCCCGCTCGGCTATCCCTGGCTGGTAGCTCCCCTACCCCACAACGCCAGGGATCTAAGCCCTCACTAAGAGTCAGCCGACCCCGCTCGGCTATCCTTGGCCGGTAGCTCCCCTACCCCACAACCCCAGGGATCTAAGCCCTCACTAAGAGGCAGCCGAACAGCTACCCCTCTCGGCTATCCCTGGCCGGTAGCTCCCCTACCCCACAACGCCAGGGATCTAAGCCCTCACCAAGAGGCAGCCGAGCGGCTACCCTTCTCGGCTATCCCTGGCTGGTAGCTCTCTACCCCAAAACACCAGGGATTAAAGCCCTCGCTAAGAGGCACCGGGCAGCAAACCTGCTCGGCCATCCTTAAGGATCAAAAGCCCTCGCCAAGAGGCACCGTGCAGTAACCCTGCTCGGCCCATCCTTAGTAGGCCACTTACGGCCCTTCCCGATCTAAGAATCAAAAGCCCTCGCAAGAGGCAACCGGGCCCGCCCTTGCTCGGTTATCCCTGGCTGGTATCTCCCTACCCCACGACGCCAGGGATCGAAGCCCTCGCCAAGAGGCACCGGGCAGCAACCCTGCCCGGCCCATCCTTAAGGATCAAAAGCCCTCGAAAGAGGCAACCAGGCCCGCCCTTGCTCGGTTATCCCTGGCTGGTATCCCCCTATCCCACAACGCCAGGGATCTAAGCCCTCACTAAGAGGCAGCCGACCCCGCTCGACTATCCCTGGCCGGTAGCTCCCCTACCCCACAACGCCAGAGATCTAAGCTCTCACTAAGAAGCAGCCGAGCGGCTATCCCGCTCGGCTATCCCTGGCTGGTAGCTCCCCTACCCCACAATGCCAGGGATCTAAGCCTTCACCAAGAGGCAGCCAAGCGGCTACCCTGCTCGGCTATCCCTGGCTGGTAGCTACCTACCCCAACACACCAGGGATCAAAGCCCTTGCCAAGAGGCACCGGGAAGCAACCCTGCTCAGCCATCCTTAAGGATCAAAAGCCCTCGCCAAGAGGCACCGTGTAGTAACCCTGCTCGGCCCATCCTTAGTAGGCCACTAATGGCCCCTCCCACGCTAAGGATCAAAAGCCTTCGCAAGAGGCAACCGGACCCGCCCTTGCTCGGTTATCCCTGGCTGGTAGCTCCCTACCCCAACACACCAGGGATCAAAGCCCTCGCCAAGAGGCACCGGGCAGCAACCCTACCTGGCCCATCCTTAAGGATCAAAAGCTCTCGAAAGAGACAACCGGGCCCGCCCTTGCTCGGTTATCCCTGGCTGGTAGCTCCTTACCCCAACACACCAGGGATCGAAGCCCTCACCAAAGAGGCACCGGGCAGCAACCCTGCTCGGCCCCGTCCTTAGTAGGCCCCTTACGGCCCCTCCCGCGCTAAGGATCAAAGCCCTCGCAAGAGGCAGCCGGGCCCACCCTTGCCCGGCTATCCCTGGCTGGTAGCTCCATACCCCATAACGTCAAGGATCTAAGCCCTCGCCAAGAGGCAACTGAGCAGCTTCACTGCTCGGTCCATCCCTAGCAGGCCTTGAACGGCCCTTACAATGCCAGGGATCGAAGCCCTCGCCTAGAGGCACCAGGCGGCTACCCCGCTCGGTACATCCTCAGCATGCCTCTCCGAGCCTTCCACTCTCAGGAACATGACATCACCAAGAAGCATCCGGTCTATCTACGTCTGAGCGATCTCCACCTCGACTTCGGGGCCACGGAGATACCGTCTTCCCGCCGGTCTTTGCACACCTGGCAAATGAACAGATTCAACTCGACGCGTAATCGCTAGACGAAGAACCGACACAATACGAAAGCAGTACTGTGCAAATACAAGTGTTTACCGACAAAGGAAAATACGGGTGAAAATATGACTGCAAAAAGTTTTTAGTCACAAAATCAAAGTCTTTACAGGGGTATTGTGGGCTCCCCAGCCTTACAAAATGCCCGGAGGCATACAAAAGAGAGAGAGAAGGAAAAGCCAAAAAGTTCGGGCCCCAAGCCCAACCTTGACCTGACCTCCCTCATCGCCATCGGCCAGAAGCATGACCACTGAAAGTGGGACCCGAGCACGAAGCTCACCGTTGGCAAACTCCGGAAGCTTCTCTTTGACGGCATCAAGAGCTTTGTTCCATGCAATGGCGGAGGCCTCGCCGAGGTCGACGTAAAACTGGTCCGACCCCCTGTAATCAGTCACCGCCTTCCTAGCCCGAATCTCGGCAACCTCCGCCGACTAAAGCGCCGCCTCGGCATCCCGCCTGCTGGCATCCCTCGCCCTCTTCATGGCTGCGAAGCGATCGGCCAGTTCCACCAACTTCGCCCCGATGACTCGGTGGGACTCACTCAGGCGGTGATATGACTCTCGGCACCTTGAGACGGCGAGCTCCGCGACGGCCGACCGGGCCTTAAGGACGGCCATCCTCTCCCTCTCCAGACGCAGCTCAAGTCGCAGATCCTCAGCCTCCGAAGAAGCCTCTCCCGCCAGCCTCGTAGCATGGATAGCCCCCTCGGCCTCCATGCGAGTAACGAGGGCGCAGTGCAGAAGGACCTGGCGAAGAACAGCGGAAAGACTTAGAGACACTCGAACTAAAGAAAGGGCGCTCGGAATAACACATGAGGGAGTACGTACCTGAACTGCCTCCTGAGCTATAGCCTCCATCTGGGCCCTCAGGGTCCCCCGCGGAATCTTTCCCCCGGCCGACTCCTCCATACCAGCAAGCAGGCTGGCGGCAACGGAAAGCCCCGACAGGACCACGAAATGGACGTCCCCCTCCTGCACGCCAATCCCCTCCGGGATCTCCATCGGTGGCGCGCGAGAGACCGTCCTCTTCCTCTTAAGAGGAACCATGTCTTCATCCCCTCCTGCATCCCTCGTCTGGGGCTCGGGAACCCGTGGACGCCTTTGGCCACCGTCGGAACAATCATCGGGAGCTCCAGACGAGGCAGATGGCCCCGCCGTCGGCGGCACATTTGGTGTAGGGCTCAGGTCAGCCGGAGGCACGGCCGCACCGTCGGCCCCCCTCCGGGACTAAGCACCGAGGGCACCAAGAGTCCCGGATCGATCCATTTGCCCTGACAAAGGGAGAGGTAGACTCGACTCAGAAGGAGAAGAAGCGGAGGAAAGAAAAATAAGACATCTAACCTGATGAGGAGAAGTCCCCGGGAGAGAAAAGCCAGAGAACCGACCTCAGGAGGAGAGCGCTGATCAGTCGAAAATACTGCATTTCTAACACGACAATTTTCCTATCTTCTGCATTCATCTAGAGGTGTTCGGTATTCATATTGCACATATTAGCAAAACATCTCTGAAATACCAGTTTGCATGTGTTAGACTTTAAAACCGGCACTTTAAGGGAAATTGACTGTTTATCATGGCATTGCATCAGTCTTGTGTAGCGCAACTTGTGTTTCAAAGTCTGTGCAGGAAATTCCAGAAGAAAGGCCAAGATTGTCAAAGTGCTGTTAAAGAATACGCCAACTCAAAGACTTGGAAGCTGGTAGCAATCTAGAAGTAACTGTGAGAATCAACATATCAAGAAACTACCATGAACTCAGAAGGAAGAAGCTGTAGAAAGATAAAGCCCTGTCTCCCTCACATGACCGCGGATCCGCTGCAATAGAGGGCAAGTGCCGCGGATCCGCGGTGGTTATGCCACTTCAGCACTCCATTTTTGCTGCATTATTCATATCTTTGTGCCTACACTTCAGAAAGACATGTCAAATTCCAGATGACTCTCGAAGCTTCTGCCAGATCAGCAAGGGTCATTAAGCTAATCTTGATTAAGCTAATCAACCTCCTAACAACCTAGTTCTAGAAGCTCCCTCTAACTAACTACTTCTAGAAGCCTCTCTAGCTAACAAACTTTTGGAGGGAAAATTCAAATTTGAAATCCTAGATCTAGGGTTTTGAGGTCTATAAAAAGGAGCCTAGATCTAAGGGTTAAAGGTTAATCATTAGTTCATTAATCTCTCATCTCCCCCATTTTCCACCCACAAGTTGAGTGACACGACTTGTGTGAAACCCTAACCCTAATCAAGAAACCAAATCCAAGATCCTTTGAGTTCTAGCAAAGCAAGTCTTCAACCATCTTTTAGAAGCGAAGCCGGACTTCAACGGAGCACGAGATCCAAGCCGATCCACGACTCAAGGAGTCGATGCAACGCTAGATTCGACAATCTTGTTCCTTCTCAAATTCTTGTAGTCTTGAGCAATGTGTAACAATTTGTGGAATAAATAAAGGTGAAGATTCTTTTAACTTGCTTATATTTCAATTCGAGCATTATGATTCATCTTCAATTCTTGAATGTATTCTTCGTGATGATGCTTGAGTAAAACTCCGCTCGTGGAGGAATCGAGATGATTGTAGAATGATGATGTTGATAAATCTTTAAACGTTTTCTTAAGTCTTATAACAATTGTAAATTCTTGGAAATTGAATGATCGATGATCTAGATCGATGCGAAATGCGTTCTTGATTCTTTTCGCCCGATCTAGAGATCAACGATCAATCATTCGATTTCCAAGAAGCTATCTTGTGAATGTGATTAATCGAATGGACAAAGGATAAGATGAGGAAACCCTAATTCTTCACAAGATCCTTAATTCTCGATAAATCGACATCGAGTAGCATCAATTCATTAATGGATAAGAAATGGTAATCTTTAGTCTTCTTCACATCTACGATCTAATCGATTCCTACGAGCTTTACTTCAAATCTTGAAATTTAAATCGATTGGAATTATATCAATTCTTGATTCTTGATGTTTAACGTTTTCTTGATTCTTGATTAGATTTAGTTGATTCTTGAAATTCATCGATATAAATCTTGAATCATTTTTGCTTTTCTTTTCTATTAAATTTTCAATTCAAACAAAACAAAATACGAACGAATCGCACAATCCCTGTGGACGATCCGCACTTGCTAACGAAATATATATACGACACCGTTATTGATTGCGGTCAAATATTTTTGGTTGTGATTTTTATACAATTTTCCAACTACACACCGGAATTAAAGATCAATCAAGCGCCGAGCTTACAAGATCAAGAACGAGGAAAGTATGAAGAGATAGGGGCCTTGAAGTGAACCCCACCTCTATTTATAGTCACCGGCGTCCTCATCCAACGGCGACAGTCGACTCCCTCCAAAAACAACTCTTCGCATTAGACGACCACGATCGCTCCACCTTCGCACGCGCACTGGCCGTATCCCATCAGACGCCAGAAGTCTGCGACCCGTCGCGTCAGCCAACCAGCGCCAGACACGTAGTCTGTCGCTTCCGCGAAAGTACGCACGATCCGGCGCACCCTCTTTAAATGTAAAGATCTCACCTTGATTCGCTGGTGTCATCCAGAAAATACAACGGATTGCCCGGGGACACACCCGACGATATCTTCGGAAAGGAGCTCACCACGGGTGACCTGGCAGACCACTCTCAACCCGACCCATCGGCTGGTCGGGACAAGAGTGGGGGGCTAATGATGATGCTCGATATCGGTGATCTCCCAGATCATGACACGCGGCAGATGACGTGTCCCAGAGCATGTAAGAAAGGATCTACAGTGGCCGACCAGACCACTCCTATGCCCGTCTTACAACAAAGCTGGCTTACCTCCGAGCCCCCAGCACAATTGGCCTCCTCGGCCTCGCAGCTCGTCTCCGGGTTACCGCAGAACCAAGATAGCTCGGCTCTCCCGCTCGTCCGCGAGCTCTCCCGCCGAGGTCATCTTCCTCGGTCTCATCGACCAACCAACGGCACCGCTTACAGGCACAACCGCCATCCCGCGAATCTCGCCATGCGCGAGATCTCCGCCGACCACATCCCACGTTCCACGCCATCACGATCCCCCATTAACGAGCCTGTCTCGCCATTAATGGGAGATCCTGCTCATCACGCGGGGGTGACGTCGGGAGCGTAACTGCCGACGTGATTCTCGCGCCTGCACTGCCTGCTGCCACCGCTATTTAAACCCCTTCTTCAGACGGTTCAAGTAAGCCATTTTTACTCCATTAAGTCGTTACTCTGCTCGGATTTCCTCTCTAACTTGATCGTCGGAAGGTCCTCGGTGGTACAACCATCCTGGGACTTCCTTGCAGGTAGCTCGACGACAACCAACCTCAAACCCATTGAGATCCACACGCTTCAGGAGTCTGCCTCCAGATCCAATCTCAGCCACCCATTGCCGCCATCAGCAGATCAACGGAAGGTAATATCTTGGCACGATCCAGGTCGCGTCAGGATGGTCGCCAGGTTAAGACACCTTGGGATCAAAGTTACGTCGGTGATCGAAGAAGAAAAGTGTTTGATCCCGATGGGAGGCCCCTTGCCTAAAATCCCTCAAAATGTTATTGGGTTCAGAGGCAATTCGGGATCGGTGCATCCTTCAACAGGTTACTTTTGGTGGCTAAATCTTTGAAGTTGGCTCCAATTGTGCCTAATGAAGTGGTAGAATGCCTAGGTTCAATTAGAATGATTAGGGGAAAGCAAATGCATAGTAGGATATGGGATAGTCTATGGACTAGTGAGATGAAGAGAGAGAGAGAGAGAGAGAGAGTTTTATAAGTTTGGGATGGAGACTTTGTTGAAATTGGATTTGGAGGGGACAAGGAGATTTTTTGATGCATTTTTTGATTTGGATGAATATTTATTGGGAGGGCTTTTTGTCAGCAGAAGAAGCTTGGGGTGCTGAGTTTGGGTTTGTTTGGGAAAGGGTCCAATTTGTCGAGGTTGGATATTGTGACCGTTGCCTTTGGTTAAAATGGTTGGGAATTTGGCTTTACAAGCTGTTTAGGTTTTGAAATTTCTTAGTACGAATTATTTCAAACACATTTTGTATTCAAACCACCACCACCCCCTCCCCACACACACACACACACACAAAAATAGATATATAACATCTATTGTGAGTGAGTCGAGTCACATCTTTGACCATTACTCTAATAACCCTTTTGAAAGTTGCATAATTTATTCAATCAGATCATGCTATAAAAATTACCGTGTCTTGTAACTATTTTGCAAGACGAACACTGGAAAAGAAAATCTAGCAGCAAATCTTGATTAGATGGCTAATTTTTATTCTTCCAAGCTACAAAATTTATAGTCAAGCTCAACCGTTCTTATTTGTTGTTATTTATTAAATTTGTCAGTAATAGCTAAAAATAGAGTTGCTATGACCTATACAAAATAGAGAAGAAGGATAACGATAGACAAGAAGTTCTAATAGAACCTACTTAATAGGCATCAACCATCAAGTGAGGCCGATCTTTTTATGAAAGCACAAATGGTGTTTGTTCTTTTTTTTATGGAGACGAATTTGATGCCGTAATAAATTCATAAACATGTTAGTTCACGTGTGTTAGTGAGTATATTATTTTTAAACAATTGTATTTCCATCTTATGAAATTTTCCGTTTTCTTTTTCTTTTTGGTCCCGAAAATAAGTTTCCTAATAAAATAAAAGTATCTTGAGCGTTAATACGCAAAAGAGGGGTGGGAAGGGAACTTCATAAAGCAGATTTCCCAGCAGCACCAATAAGAAGTAAAATACAAATCAGAGTTATGGCATGAAATCCAAAGAGCGAGCAGCCGCCAGGTTTCATGATTTTGTAGGATCCCTGGATGTAGTGGCTGGTGAACCGCTTTAAAAGTTTTAGGAAATTTGAGATAGGTCGAACTTTAAAATTGCCTAGGGTAATCTTATCAAGGAATGCTATACCCAGTTCATTTTGGGACTATTTAGTTCATCTACAAGATCATTTTTCTTCTTGTTCCCGTCGATCTTATGAAACTTTGAACGACGAATTTAATAATTAAGCAGTGTTTTTTTATACAGGATTGTTGTATTAATGTTGTCATTAACTTTTATAAAGGAAGACGATTTTGTCAAACCTTTATTTGATAAATCCACATCAAGAGTTGTGTATAGAAAAAATTAACCCTAACTATATTAGGCTTTAATTTTTTTCTTTTTATGTTGTCCATCTTCTTGATTCTGATTCGGATCCCGTTCACGGCATCGATATAGCACGGTCCCGTGTTGATCACAGGATGGTCGTCGTCAACATCCTCGCACGAAGATCTGCATCCTCGCATGAAGATCCGCGGGCTCACGGGCTCGCCGGTGACACAATCGAGCCCCTCCATCATGTTGCCAAGGTCCTCCTGCGACGAGATCAAGATGAGGATGTTAAGGTCCTCGTCGGGGAGCTGATACTTGATAGCGCTGATCTTGCTTTCGAACACGCCGTCGATTTTGGCCAGCTGATCCGCTAGCATTGAGGAACACTGGGCAGGGTTGGAGGAGAGATTGTGGAGGCGGAGGTGAGAGAGGAGGAAGATGGGGAGAAAGGGGATGGAGCTGGTGAGGTTGGAGGAGAAGAGTTCGAGAGCGACGACACGACGAATGAGGGGTCGTAGGCGGAGGAGGGACGATGAGATACAATTTGGGTGAGAGTGAATTAAAGGCTAATATAGTGGAAGTTAATTTTGTCTATAAGCAAGTTTTGATGGGGATTTAATAAATAAGGGTTTGACAATATCGCCACCCTTTATAAATTAATAACTTTTAATGGAGTTTGCATGCGCGGGGTGTGAGCTTGTGCGTTCTACCAATCTACCAATTTCCTCTAAGTTAATTGCAAACCGAGATCTGCAACATGATTGCGAGGCCAATTCAAAAACATACTACTCATGACGTGATTAATGTCTCTGACTATGATGCCTTGAATATGCTGATGTTCATTATCGAAGAGAATGTTTAATTTGCTATGGAAGAGAGATCTTGCTCATGTGGTATTACATTTGCATAACACCATTAATAGTTGGCTTATCCTCCAAACCAAAACCCTCTCCCCTCCTCCTCCCAACAAGTTTCACTTTCACGGGTAATTTTATGGTGATAACATCATAATTAGTCAGCAGATGACAAGCAGATGACAAGTTAACGGCAACCAATTAGATAATGGCACGTGGCATTAAACGAAATAACAAATAAAACTGTTAATAATTTCTCTTTCCTCCTTTTTAAAGTTTACCAGATTGCCCCCTTCTTCTTTCTTCCCGTTTTCTCTCATTCAATAACAACAACATTCTCAAAGCAGAAAGAAAAAAACAAGAAAAAAGAAAAAACAATGGCATTCTCCATTTTCACACAAAAACAATTTATATATTTCCTTCTCATTCCCATCACCCCAAAACTTCCACCTCCTTCGACTCCCTCGTTCACCACCCGTTGCTAGATTTATTTGTTATTTCATTTAATGCCACATGGCTTTATGTAATCGGTTGCAACTTAATTTATCATCTGTTGTTATCACCATAAAATTACTGGGAAGACATGTTTCTAAACTCCAAGAAACTCCCGTAGCTAACAATCGGCCTCAACGGTGTTAATTATGACGGTTTTGACCTTTTAATAAATGAAATTAATTAAATTTATTATTATTATTTAGTTTATTAATAATCTTAAATAATTTTTAATGATAAATTGATAATTATATGTATAGCTTGAACGTAAACCTCCACTAAGTTGGATTTTGCCTAAAGTTCTTGCGATTTGTAATGCCATAATTCAAATAGGCTCAACTACACTAAAATACCTTTAACCATCATTTAACTTTGTTTTTAAGGCAATATTTTCAAAAACTAATTACGGTACCCATAAATGCACACTCCTAAGGGAGCTTGCCATCATAATACTAATAGATTTTTATTTTAAAAAAACTTTAAGGTAGCTTAATGGAAAACAAAGATAGTTAATGGTATTTTACTGTAATTTTGCCATTCAATTAACAATGAGCAGAACTTCACACACTGTTTCCTCATAAAAAATTTACTCACCAATGGAGTTAGTTTACAACCAATCTCTCTTCAAACCAAACCTATCAACAAAAACACTAGACAATCGATCACTCATCTCTAAACCAAAACATTCTCACATTAATCACTCCCTTTCCCTATAAAAATCCCTCACCATTTCCAACGACCTTCGCCGACGGTGCTCCCATTGCCGACACCAGAAGAATACCTCCAGCTGCTCCTCCTTTGGCTGCTCCCGCTGCTCCTAGGGAAACATCAAGAGCTCCCATTTTTGCGCTTTTAAGGAAAACCAAAGGCGAAGGAGGATGGAAGAGAGGAGTGGCTCTGGTTGATTTTATATTAAGGCTTTTGCCCTATTGGTGCTACTCTAGAATTACAATGGCCACTGCCGATGAGACCCTCGCGTCTTTCACGGAACATTACCATTTTTATGCTAATTTTCCATTAACGTATATATGTATCGATGCTCATTATACTATATGGTTTTCTTTTGAAAGTACAGTTCAGTTTTAATTTGAGATTGTTAGAAATTCTGTCTTTACCGTTTCTTTTCCTTTCCAAATCACCCTAGGAGAAAAAACGACAAGAAATCATTGGTAATTTGAAGGGAAAAAAGTGGCACTCTGAATTTCTGGCAGCTTTAAAATTAGGGGTAAAATGTGGGTATTTAAAAGTTTTATGTGCATAAATAAAAGATCTTTAGCAAATTAGTTTTTCCTTGTGACTAAATTACACTAGGGAAAAGGGTTGCTAGCAACCCTTTTCTAGGCAACAAGCTATACAAAACTCACAACAACAGCGGGTCCCACGTTTAAGTGTGTGAGCCCCACATTTTGCTGTTGTGAGTGTTGTATAATTTGCTGTGTAGGAAGATTGCGTTGCTATCTTTTCCTCGTTACACTACACCGGCTATAACTATACCTGTTTTTCACTAAAGTGCCTTAATTGTGTTAAAAATTACAGTAGGCTATCTTAAAGCGCAGCATAAGGATATTTAGTGAAAGTTTTCCCTAGGCTATCTTAAAGCGCAGCATAAGGATATTTAGTGAAAGTTTTCCCTTAAAACCAAAGTTTGAAGGAGTTTACTGTAATAAAAAACTTTAAGGCAGTTTAGTGAAAACAACGACAAAATGTGCCTACATATCATATTAAAATGAATAAACCTCGTGTAACGAAATTTTCGGCAGGGATTTTGTTATTGTCAATGCGATCGTAGCTGGATACCTCGTCCTCTCCCTCCCCCTCTCGGTGGCAGGAATTCTCTGCCCACACGCCGTCGAGCCCTGCCTGTTGCTCCTCATCTTCGACCTCGTAAGCTCATCTCTCATTCATCGCCCTATTTTCTTTCGTTAAAAAAATTACTCGTTAATAAAAATTAATAATCATGCAATTTTTTTATACCAGGTTATGGTTGCTCTCTCTACTGCAGCAGGCTCGGCCGCGACATCGATAGTCTACTAGGCTCACCCCGGCAACGAGAAGACGATCTGGGTGACAATTTGCTTGAGATTCCATGGATTTTGCCAGCAGATTAGCCGAGCGGTTGTGGCTTCGTTTATCGGGACCGTGTTCTTACACTACTACAATAATCGCTTGCCCCTACGGATAAAGCCTTTGGGGCAAACCACTGCCCCTACGGATATATCCGTAGGGACATAAAATTTCTTTGTAGGTTCAAAGGCTGCAAGTGCAAGTTTTCTCTCTGAACATGCCCCTACGGAGTAATAAATGCCTATACGCCTTACTCCGTAGGGACATTTATCCCTACGGATTATTCCATAGGGACATAATCTTTATTTGATTTCTCTTTTTATAAAATAAAATACTTGCCCCTACGGATTTATCCGTAGGGCCTGATAAATGCCCCTAAGTATTTATTCATAGGAGCAAGTTTTGCTCCTGTTACTGAGTCCATAGGGACAAAATATCAGATATTCTGATATTTTATCCCTACGGAGAAATGTGTAGTGGTAAAACTTGTCTTTATGGATTAATCCATAGGTGCAATAGTTGCCTCTACGGAGTAATCCGTAGGGACATTATATCAGGGTTTTTTTAAAAAGGGCTTTCCGTTTTTTCCCCGTCCTATACACAATAATATATATATCATATAACCAAATAGAGAAATATTCATAACAACATCCCACGCATAATATATAAAAGAAATAAACAAATAAAATACGAAATCAATCTAAATCATCGTGAACATACAAACAACCACCAATATCATCCAAAATATATACAATATGTATCAGATTAGTACATACATCATCAAAAATATAAATAAAGCTACCATAGCTCGGTCCAGCTCCTCCACCTTTGATAATCGTCATAATCCGGCGTATCTGCTCCTCGGTGCAACCCTGAATCGTCAAAACTCGACTAATGAATGAGCGGACTGTGCGGGAGTCTGAACGGACTGTGGAGCTGTAGAAGTGGTTTGCGCAACCACAGCAGAGATAGTGGCTTGCGGAGCCGCAGCCGAAGGAGATGCATGTAGAGCCGCAGCCAAAGTAGCCTGCCGAATCTGTAAAATTTTGTGTGTAATAAACGAGTAAGAACGGTGTATTAGATTTTAGTCGAATTCGTATCATTATCAGATTATTGCGAACCACCAATCTAAGAATACTTAGGGACTTAGGCCTACTTTGGGTATCTAGTTTGGAAAACAGTAGTTTATTTTAATTAGATAGTTTTATGTAAGTATGATTAATCAAAACTAAGTCTACAACCAAATAAGCTCAGGCTACTAATATTGCATATATTATTATCTATAATGTGATATAATATTTTACTATTAAGTAATATACGTACTAACATCTCCTTCAACTCCTCGACGGTGGTCTTCAAGACGGTAACATCATGCTCCAGACGTCGCTCAAGGGGGGTAGGGGAAGTAACCGCCGGAGTGGAGACCAACTCCATATAGGCCCTGCTAAGACCCAGTCACCGGCCTCTCTCCCAACCTCCGGGGTGCCCTCCGTGTGCGGCGTTTAGGACTGGGGTCAGTAGTATCTGTCACGCCCCGCTTCCCAAAATACGGAATACGAGGGGTAGACAAGGCCAGCCATGCTCCTACGGTCAAGGAAATGTCCCACCGTAGTCACACTTCGGCTTCTAGTTTATCATGGTAAACAGTAAATAATGCGCAGATAATGAAAAATGCAGTAACTGGAATAAAACAGTAAAATGAACTGACCTGATGGGAAACAAAAGATATAACTCTGAATAGCAAGTCAAGAAGTCTGTGTTGCACGTCTAGTTCTGGTCCAGGCTAAATCTTCTTCTCACACTGAGCATGCATACTCAGGTCGTCAGAGCGACACAATAGCAATATAATATATATAAAATCATGTGACAATTCTAACAGTGGTAATAGATATGTGAAATAGTAAATCAATGACATCATGAATATGAATGTGCAGTAATCAATGCAGCGGAACAGTAAAGCAGTAGAACGATATGTCACGTATGTCAACACAGTATATAAGGTATATAAATGCCAGTATCCCTATCAGTCTCTAAGTCTCACTGCACAGGTCACTAAGCCTATCGTCAGTCCAAGTGTGAGAATCAACCACTCGCGAGTGTCCTCCACCCAAGGGTAGAACCCAAAGGCAAGGGACCACGGGCCCAACATGTATATCACGGTGAATATCACATACCCTGTAAATCTCCATATAACTCCCTAAATATATAAGCCGGCATGGGACTCCCGAGATTCTGTTGAACTCACACTTAAACTACCCCACACCCCGTGGTCTACATCAAACGCTAACCATAACCCTAAATACTAATCGATCCGTGACAAGTCTGTGCGAGAACTGGAGGCAGGACCTCCATCAAGCACGTCCCGACTAATACCTAAGATAAATGGCAGTGTCTGATGCCTTATCTGTGACACCCGTGCAAGCGCTTCCATAAGTTTCCCATACCACTTATAGTCACACGTACACGCATCCCACGGACGTCGACAATGCAATAGAATAATAGGGTCACTGATTGTGTACAAGTACGTATCACTTTCACTTATTCACGGATACACGAACACTGACGTACTTGCCACAATCATCACTAAAAATCTAACACTGGGTAAATGCACGATATCACTAGGTTATCACTACAATGATATGGGTATGATATGATACGTAAACAGTATATGAAGTATGATTAAGGTGTCATAAAGTAGTATTCTATCACTTGCACGATTTATCATGAAACGTACGTGTATAGTTTAGTGAAACGATAAACAGGTAATAATTAGTATGTTCAGTTTTCCATCCATCGAATTTAGTTTCAAGCAAATCGGGTTCCAGGATCATTAATTATAACCATTTCATTTTAAGCGCTCGCGGCTGGAAATCCGGTTTCAGAATCAGAAGTCCGTTTCGCAATGCATTTTAATCCCAGTTGGGATCAGATTTTAGCGACGCTAAAGCTGGATGAAATCTAGGGTTTTCAGTAAGGTTTTCAACGCAATAGACGGATCTTCAATCGCGTGTGTACGTCAGGAGATATACACTGTTTAGTGCTAGTAGGTCAATTCTGATTCTGTAGGGACTGTTATGCGTCCCGATCGTTTAAATTACAGAATAAATAACAAACAATAACGCAATAGAATGAAACCACTTGTGTTGTCTAGATAACAGGTTCACCTACAATAAACAGCAGAGTTCCGCAACCTACGAGTTAAGGAAATCTTGTGGTACCCAATACGGAACAGCAAACGACAATTGGAGTCGCTCTGGACTGCAGTCCAGAGTCGCACTCCGATCCAAATATCATCACAGTTTAAGTACAGGAATATCTGGAAACTAGTCTAGGGTTAAAGTTCGCCGAGTTGGCTTCGGTTTGAGCCCTATAAAGCATCAATCCAGTGTATATATAATTTATGGTGATTTTAATAGTTTTCAGGTACAAGAACATTCCAGTTTTACGGTTAAACTTGGGGGTAGTTGTTTTAGTCGTTAACGGTCATATTTTCCAGCGAAACTTACACACGGTATTCATCACAGCGAGGGCCAATGTAAGTAATCCAGTTCCGTCAATTCAGAAGAATATTTTCATTGGGAACACACGTCGAACATGTATGTCACATAATTAATCCAAGAGTGTAACACTATGATCTATGCAATTAACGATTGTAACTAGGATATATAGCATGTAAGCAAGTAAAATACTTGCCTGGAATTGTCTCGAGGTTGCACGGCAGCAGTGGCGTCACGAACACGCGACACACGCGCGGCACGGCGCAGCACAGTTCAGCCTTTTGGAATCAGACAATCGTATCCACTCCAGTTACTCTCCGTGCGACCGTTATCATCACCGCCCGAGTTGCTTTTGGTGTTGATTTGCGAGAGGAAGAGAGAGAAATTTCTGAGAACAGGGGGGGCATTTAGAGAACTAGAGAGAGTTAGAGAGAGAGTAAGAGGGAGAGAGTTGTAGAGTGAGAGAGACAGAGATTAGAGAGAGGGAGCACAGAGAGAGAGAGAGAGGGTGAGAAAACTGAGAGATAGAGAGTGAAGGAGAGAAACAGAAAGATAGGAGCAGGGAGAGAGAGAGACTGCAGCGAGCGAGAGAGAGAGCAGAGTGAGAAAGAGAGAGAGAGAGTAGGCACAGACAGAGAGTGAGAGAGTGTAGAAGGAAAGGTATGGTGAGGAGGATGACGACGACGACGATGATGTTGATGATGAGGTCGACGAGATGCGATGGATGTCGACGACGAGACGAGGAGTTCACCGGTCGTCGGCGCAGGGGTGGCTGAGCTCGGGTGCAGGGTGATGGTGGGGAATGGTGACGGAGGCGACCAAGGGTGGTCGTGGTCGGAGTTTGGTGGATGGAGGCGAGGAGAGAAAAGGCGGGGTGTCTGCAGTCGTCGACGTCGTCGGCGGCGGCGGGGCGAGTGAAGGAGTCGGCCGATGACGGGTGCAGGGATCGGGGTCCTGTGGTGGGTGTGATGGCGGTCGTGGTGTTGGGAGAAGGAGGAGTTGAGGTGTCAGGGAGGGAGGAGGTGGAGACGACGAGGTGGAGGCGAGCGGCGGTGAGGAGACGGTGATGGGCGCGAGTTCGAGAGAGAATGGGAGAACGAGAAACAGAGAGGGAGAGGAATGAGAGCTGAGAAAGAGAGAGATTACGACGATGATGGCGATGATGAGGAGAGTGCGCGTCGTGGGCGTAACGGCATCACGTGGGCGTTGGATGCGGCGGAAATGGTGGATCGCGAGCGGGGAAGGCGGGAAGTGCCGTTGGGGGAGAAGCACAGGATCGGGTCGGGTCGGGTGTTGGGGAGCGGCTGTTGGGGAGATGAGTGGGCCGGGCCAGAAATAAAAGAAAAGGTAAAATATAGAAATTAAGGGAGTGGGCCGGGGGCTTGGGCCGAGAAAAATGAATAAAGGAAATTTGAGGGGTGAAAAGAGAGTGGGCCAGGGCTATGAATGAAGGATGAAAGGATAAAATGAGATAAGGAATGGGCTTGGGGTTTATAAAATAAAAGGAAAATAGATTTGGGCTGAGAAATAGATTTTGGGTTTAAATCAAATAACTGGGAAAATTGAAAAAGCTGGGCTGACGGAAAAAGTGTGCTGGGCTCGGGTATTTGCAAGGAAAAAATATAGGATTAGGGAATTAGGTTTGGGTTGTAATAAAAGAAATATGCGGTTTAGAAGATATATAATTATAAATAAAATGAATTCAATTATAAATAAGAATACCTAGAATTCTAAAGTAATAAAATACAGATTTTTGGTACAAAAGGGGCTGGGTATTACAGTATCGAATCGGTGTGTCCAATAAAATCGATCCCCGATGCCTCCGCCTGCTCCACCACCCGCTTCTATACCCACATTAACCATTAAAATATAATTATATCATTTAAATTTGAACTTATCAGAGCAAAAATTTCATTCGAATTAGAATAAATATTAACACATACACAATACTCCTGGGTAGCAGTGTCGGGGAATCGAAGCTCGCCCGTGGCGGGATCTGTCGAGGTGCCATGGACGGCAAGATACGTGGTCAACATGCTCGATGTACCACCCTGCGGCAGGGTCTGAGCTCTCTACAATTCGCCAAAAATTTATATATATTATAAAATAACTTTTAATATTGCATTATATAAAAATAGATCTATTGTAATTTACTGATGCCTCCATGGCACGAGTAATGTTCCTTAAGCCACCTGTATAAGTGGGGCGACCCCTCTTCGCCGACTTCCTATTCTCCTTATTTTGATCGGCCTATTGCTGCACAACACAATCAGATTTAGTTTTCTAATTAAGCAACACAAAAAAATAAATTATATAATAAATAATGAATTACATTTAAATTACAAACTTGTTTGCGCTCAAAGTCATAATATTGGCACAAGAGAGGTCATGTATCTACGTCGACTCTGGCAAAGACCGGAGAATATAGGAGAGTCGCTCTCTCTACCTCGGGAGTCGCCAGCCATACCAAATAGCAATCGATCTTCAGCTCGTTCCTATTATATCGAAACTTAGATTTCGAGTTCTTCATGAGGCCCAGGTAAAGAGCGTGAAGATCGAGCACTCTGTCAGGGTGATTAGGGTCGGGTACAGGCTGAAAGTTGTAATCCAACTGCAAATACAAAAAAATAATGTATTTAAATTACAAGTGTTAAATAATAATAAATTTATTTGATAAGTCAAATGAAAATATATATTAATACCCGAGCCTGATCCCAGAAGAGGGCAAATGAGCGCCGGTGCTGATCGCCCCATTCAACGTGAAGTGAATACTTCTTTTGGATGCGGCTCTCATACCCCATATACCGGCCGAATCTCTCGGAATAATCGCCGGTATAGCAATAATCGGGGGTAAAGAAGAGAGAGAATGGTGCCTCCCCCAAGCTCTATCGGGCCTCAGCCTGTGGGACTGATTCAGCCCTCGAGTCCCTCTCTCGGTATGGGGCTGCCCTGTATCTACAAGAAATATCAAGACAAGCAATATTAAGACAAAACGGTATTAAGAAATTAAGAATTAACAAAAATTGAAGTGTGATATATACCTCCGGCGATAGCAGCACGAGCCTGGGCCCGGGCGGCGGCACAAGAAGGACAATAGTTCCTCCGATGAAGAACAACCGGTGACCCGGACGTGGACGCATCCCCTCCAACTAAAAAATAAATATTGACGATAAAATTACTTGAAGTTCATGGTTATTCTTAGAGGATATGTAAAATGAATAAATATTTTATATTTAAGAATACTAACCTGCAGACTGAGCAGAGAGTACGGAAGTGGCGGGAGTGGCCTCTGCGCCAGATATGGATGCCCCGCCTATAATTAGACAATTAAAAATAGATTATATAAGTAATTGCAAAAAAAATGTGTATATATATAATATAACATTCTAAATCAATATGCATGCAATATAAGATATATAAACATACCCACAGATGTGGTGGTGGCCTCTTCACAGGATGTGGAGGCACCACCTACAGCTAGACAATCAAAAATTAATTATCTAAGTAAGAGCAAAAAGAATGTGTGTATATTTATGATATAACATTCTAAATCAATATGCATGCACTATACGATATATAAACATACCCGCACGTGCGGTGGTGGCCTCTGCCCGGGATGTGGAGGTACCACCTACAGCTAGACAATCAAAAATTGATTATCTAAGTAAGAGCAAAAAGAATATGTGTATATTTATGATATAACATTCTAAATCAATATGCATGCACTATAGAATATATAAACATATCTACAGGTGCGGTAGTGGCCTCTGCCTCTGATATAGAGGCACCACCTACAGCTAGAAAATTAAACATTGACTATATAAGTAATTTTTAAAATAAATATGCTTGTATATATATAATATTACATTCAAAATGAATATGCATGCAATATACCTGGAGGTGTAGCAAAGTCCATACAGAATGAGTCATCTGAAGGGGATATGGATTGGGGTGCAAGACCGGCCCTCTGGAGCTTCCTACGCAGCTCTCCGAGCGGCAGAACCGCTCTGCCTCTGCCTCTGCCGTGGCTGGTGCTCCGGCCGCCCCTCGCTGCTCCGGGTGTCGTCATCAGACCTAGATAATGTTAAGAATATGTATGCCCTAGAGGCCATTATTGTATATTATAGTGGATTCTTGGACATATATATAGAGGACTTTCTTTCTCGACATGATAGTATGCTATCTGGTTACTCTTTATCTTAACTTGTGCACTTATTTTAGTTTATTATCTTATTGATACATGTTGGTAAAGCCCTTTGGATGTTGTCTTGACTACCATGACTATGATGCAGATCATACTAGTGGGGTTTGTGTAGTCCACAAGCACATCCTTAACAGTTCCTAGTCGAGAGAGTATCGAGATAGGGTATCGATATTCCAGAGTAAACTAGTTTGTACGTTTCTTGACCCTATATGGGGTGATGGTTGATCCCATAACCATTGGTGTTTGACATCAAAGATTGTATATAGATGCTCATTGGAGAATAAGTACACCGAACAGGACTCACCGAGGACTCCTAGATGGTACCATACCTATCGTCAGATAGCAGTTCTCTGGTGACACTTGTACAGGATAGTCTGTAGACCCGAGATCGTCATAGTATGGTTCCCACTGTGCTTTGATTTTCTCCCTACCACGGCTCAAAAGAGTCGTGCAAACAGGTGATTTTTAGGTACAGTCCCGAGTCATATGGAGGCAGTGAGCGATAGGAGGGGTTTCGTCTCTCTCGGTATTGGGAGTTGATGTTGCGCTATACTCGATTGGCAATAACAGCAAGTCCTTGGCCAGGGCTGATGAGATTTACTGATAAGTGTTATCAGTAATTTCTCGAAAGGTTATAGGCCACACATCGGCATGACTTATCGAGTTAGTAGGGTTTGCCGATTCCACCCCCCAGACTCGATATGCGACATATCAGACGAAGAGACCGGACTGTATGGTAAGTGTTGCTTATAAGCTCTATGGGAGTTTGGATAATTTTCTTGTTGATCTTCTATTCGTTCAATACCTGGGTAGCCGTTACGTCCAGCTAGTACTACTGACGGTTTGTAGGTCTCTGATGTGATCATTACCTACTGCTAGCTTATTGACGATTTTTTAGAGTTCCACATAGAGATTTTCTAGCTCAAATGAAACGAAATAGGGCACGTATGGAGATATGTGCGGAAGCTTGATTAAATACAAGTATATGATACCGTATTCTAATCTAGCGATATTTGATATAACCGGATTATTGAATCAAGTGTTGATTCAATGATTTGATATATATATATATATATATATATATATATATATATATATGTTAATATATTTGATATTAGCCAGGTTATATATGATATAACTGGATTATTGAATCAAGTGTTGATTTAATAATTTGATATATATACATACATATATATATATATATATATTAACTAATATTAAGCTCACTTAAGATTTTCTTCTCTTTATATAGATTTATATATGTGTGATATGTGTGTGTGTGTATTCATTTGTATCATGATTGATGATCTATAGAACTAGGATGTGTGAGAATCACATTTGAGTGAGATAATAATAAACATTTGTAAATTAAAATGAAATGAAGAATGAGTCATGGTTTTGGATGCTTGGAGAAGTATTGAGAAGCTATGATTCATCTTCAATACTTAGATTTATTCATAGATATTTATCACTCTCATTCTTATCTCATCTTATCTCTTGAGCTCATGGTTCACTCTCTCACTCATTCTAAGTTCATCTTCATCTTCATCTTCTTACTAATTTTCTTGGGTTGAGAAAAAGAAAAAGAGAAAGAAATATTTTAGTGAGCAAAATTCCTACTTTATCAACCTACACTACTCTAGCCTATCAGTATAGGTTGTTAACTTCACTAATATCTTGATTAATGAAGTGTGAGCTTGAGTGTGAGTTGCCTCAAGGTGGATCATTTTCGACAACAAAGACTACAAGTTAGCTCATTCCATTCTTCTAGTGGAATCAAAGAAGAGTTCTGTGAACTACAACTTGGAGGTTTAGAAGTGAAGGATTAGACTATAAAGGTTGTAAACTCTCTTCACTTAAATTAGAACTTGTTTGTTTAACTTTAAAACCCTAATTTTCTAGTTCAATTCTTGTTTAGTATACTTAGACCTCTAATTTTTAAAATTACATACTTGATGGTCATTGAAACCTAATAGAGATGCTAAGACATACTTTCATGGTATTAGAGCCAAGCTAGAGACTTAGGCGAACCTTAGACGGAGTTAAAGTGTTCGATCGAAGTTTTAAACACGGGATTTGGGTAGTTTCTGTCAATTTTTTTAAACTTCATGTTTTTCACAATTAAAAATGCTCAGAAAATCATGCAGGTAATTATATAAAGGCTCAAGAAATACGAGCACATAACTCCACAGCTTGGCCGCGGAATCGCCACCTATACCATGTATTGGTCGCGGTTCCACCGTCCAAATGGAGAGTTAGGAGCTCGATATTCATGTGCTACTTCATTTTGACATTTTGGATTTTCTGGAAATTTTTAATGAGGCTCGGGTGGTTGAGTTCTCTGTGAATTGGTGTTGTTTGAAATATCGATCGAAATATTTAACATCGTCTATATTGCTTTGGATATGTAATATAATTTTTGGAATCCATATTGATTAGTTTTGTGAAAACTAGTTATCGATTTGTAAATCTCGCATTTTAGTCTCAACTGATGGATTATCATGGAGATTGGATTTGGATCGAAACTCCATCGTAATCTCGTATCGTACGCGAATACTCGCCGGAAGACACTAGTAGACAGCCACGCCCCATTATCCCGACAAGAGACTATAGGAGAACCCCATGACCAAAAGTATCCACTCGGGTGCTCGCGGCCATGGTGTTCCGCCCAAGTGCACTTCGTTGACGGCCTCGGGGGTGCGGCCATCTACTAAAGTTCCCGACGAGCCTTCGAATCATTAATCGGGAATCTTGTTGAATTGCCCAGCTTAATTTTTGAAAAGTGTTTTCAATTCGAGACTTAAATGTAAGGTTTATAGGGTTAGGCATGAAATTCGGAATATTTGATAATCCGGTTTTATAATGTTTAAAGATGCGAATTCTAATTATTGTAGTTTTCATTTCTTTTCTGCGACCGTAGGTGTAATATGTGGCAGTATCTCCGATCTCATTGCTATGCGACAACGACATTAGAGATACGCATATTTACTTACGTTGATGACATATGATGTTATTGTGTTGCTATCGATATGTTATATTGGATCGTCGTGATTGAATAGACGGGGGGTTTTACGTGAGATGAGAGTTTTTTTAATTTTCATTCATGTAAATAATTGTATGTAATATTCTTTTACTGGGACACTTCCGGATTGAGGTTGTTGTCTCCTGATTGTCAGAGTTTTTCCGTGTTTAAATTTTACCGCAATTAAGACGGTGTCGCTTGGTAGCTAGCCGGTTGAGTATGAGTCGATCCACAGGGAGAAGAAATCATTTTCTTTATGTTCTAACAAGTTAAGTCCAAACTTTGGTAGGGTTTTGTTTTAAGATCTATGAATGAGAATAAGTTTATAAAAAGGCATGCTAGGGTTAGGACTAGGTCAGTTCGAAATAGGAATCTTCTCGCTTCTTTCAATGCCTTAGTTGTGAATAAAGGTGTTAGGGCAATCGGCAACAGCGGGAATTAGCATGACTAGGAAGCAACTTAGTTTCTTCCTTTTGGTCCTTATCCGTCCGTTCTTGGCTCTTAGCTCTAACCTTCGGTTAATTCAACCACAACCGGTCTAACTAAGGAATCACCGCCATCATGTAGGATAGGGTGGCGTAGTGAGCAGATTATGGTTGATTTAAAGGGAGTCCGTATTAAAATTATTTGGGCAAAAAAAGAAGTGAGAGAGATTTTCTTCTCTCAAACCTTCCATATCCTACCCCTAACAAGTGAGCAATTACTCACTCTTTAGAAAGGTAACAACAAAATTCATTTTTTTTATTTTAATTGATGACCTAAATTGCAGATAAATAAAGAACAAATAAAAGTGCAGATAATAAATTGAAGATAAGAAGAATGCGAGATAAAATAAAAGACTTATTTTATTGATGACCTCTCAAGAACGCATTACAATTGAATTTAAAATTTAGATCTAGAATATAAAAAAAGAATAAAAAATAAAGAGAGGCATTCTCCAAAAAGAGGCACCCTAAAAGAGGCACTTGAGCTCTCCTATTTATAGATAGGAAAAACCCTAAGTTTACATTCTGATCCATACATGAAATTACAAAACAACCCCAAAAACTGAGTCAAAGCACCGACACCCCACCGACACGTGCAGAGCACGGCCGCGGAACCGCGGCAGAAGTGCCTGTTTGGCCGCGGTTCCGCGGCCATTTGATGGTCTTGTGTGATCAATTTTTTAGGGATTCTTTCTGTTACTTTTATCTTCTGTTTGGAACACTTGGTTTCTTAAAAACTCTTCAGTTCTATTCTAGATATTCAACAGTGGACTTTTGCCTTGAGCTCCGCATTTGAATTCTTGGATCTTATGCTGCCCTTGTGCTTTGCGCATTGAAATGCTCAATGATTTTCCATTTGTTCCTTAAACTGGTAGGCGGTATTATACGGATAGTGTGCGGAAACCCGTATTTCTCTGTTTGTTGGTCGTAGTCCCACATTTGTAGTGACTTTTCTTGAATTTCACTGTAAAGAGCTGAGAACCTGTAACCTGCAACTATTTAGCAGACATAGATCAAAAATACCTACTTATATGCAATGTGATTAAGAATGGGCGATATAAAAATGCAAAAATCTAATATGAACAAATACTCCCAAACTTATCTTTTGCTCGTCCCGAGCAAAGCCTAATTTTATTCTAAAAATTTCTTAACCTCACTTTTGCAGGGAACGCGACTGCACTGAGCTCGTGCAACAAGCCGTTAAATCTCTAGGTGTCCCTAGTAGGAGGAGTGTTTTCTCCTGAGGGTTTTCAGCGGATACTACCTATAAAATCCGATCAATTTGGCCGTTGACTCTAATTCTTCAATTTATTATTCTAGCGAGAAATTCTATTATTTTCAACTTAGAAATCATCAACCCTTATTTTTCACGCTTCCTTTTCATTTAACTTAAGATCATATATGTTTTGCAAGTTTATAAAGCTTTCAGCATCTCCTAAATTGTCCTTCTAAGGTGCAATCTTAACTCAGGAAGTTTTATCATCTCTACTGAAGATATAAGCCCTATCTTTTATTCCTATCTCTCTTCCAAACTCCAATTATATACCCCTACGTGTGTGTAATTATCACCCCTACACTTGGAAATTCAATTCAAGCTATCATACTCTTGTCCATCTTCCAAAATACTTTTAGTTGGTGAATTTTAGATGAAATTGCTCACACATCTTTCATGCGGCCGTTAATACTTCTTGAAGTACTAAACGACCGATTACAAAATGTGCTTGCGTATTTAGGCGTAAATCCTCGTCTTGCAATACCTAAGGCTTAGTAGTGACTCCCAAACCAGTTGGTCTAAGGCACTAGGTGATAAAGCACTCTCGCTATTTTTTTTTATTTATGCTGTCTTAAGCAATTACAACACCAGTGTTCATTTTTTTTTATCTCTTTACTCAACACTTATACTTTTATTTTATTTTCCTTCAGACTAAGTATTTTAGACAAGAGCATTTCAAGATATCCTCTACTATCCTAAGTTTCAAGATGTGTGTGAGTGCGTAAAGTAGGGTATATACTTTCAGAATTTGGACTTAAGGTTCAGAATTATTTTTCAGACTTATACTTCAATTAGAGCTTTCAATACTCTTCTCTTATTTCGATTTAGCCCAAGAACTGAACTCAAAATTTACCTATTTCTAAATAAACTACAAGGACATATATTTTATACAGTTAAATTTTAAGAAAGGTTATTTTTAGGGCTTTTAATTTACTAAGTTTAGGATCTAGTTTTTCCTAACTAGTCAACCGTCATGTTGAACTTAAGTCAAACATGGCCGAAATTGAACTTTTCAATTTTTATTTTTTATTTTTTGATTTTTATGGGTTTTAAAATAAGTATGCAAATGCAAAAATATACATATGAATGCGAAAGAAGAAAGCTTACCGAGCACACCCCCAAACTTAAACTTGACAGTGCCCTCACTGTCAGGCAACACCAAGAGGGTCAAAATTGCCGGTATTTCCCTGTTTGTTTATTTATTAATTTTTTTTATTAACAGAAAAAGAAAACAAAATATATATACACAAAAAGGTGCCCCCCAAAACTTAAGTGAAACAGTGTTTCCACTGTTGCCATCTGTTAAATCTCAGAAACCTGTAAACTTGGGAGAGAAAAAATTTATTAATGGGGACATGAAATATGATTGTGAAAATCTCCCCCAAACTTATTTTTTGGCTCACCACTTTGGATAAAAAAAAAATATTTTCAAGAGTCAAATTATACCCCCCCCCCAAACTTGAGTTAAACAATGTTAAGCTTTTAAAGAGGGGATTCAAAGTTATTGGTCAATGCCAAGTTTTGCAAAGATCAAAACTCAACACCAACCATTCGAAGAATTTATCAGTGAAACGCACTGGTTGGTGGAAGAACATGTTGTATGAAGCCAGGAAGAAGTGAGGAAGAGATAAGTGGTGTAAAAGAAAAGGTTTACGTCTCGATTTGTAGAGACGAAACAAAAATGGTGAACGGAAACAAGAATGTGGATGATTAGGAATGGGAAGAATGGTCGCATTCTTGTATGGGATAAGAAGAAATGGTGGCAGTTCGACTTCTTCAGGTGGAGATTGATTAATCACAAAATCCGTGTCGTTTAGGAATGCGAGTTTGTCGGCGAAAATATCTTCGAAACTTTCATCGATGGTCCGATTGAACGTTTCAATGTCAATAAGTGTCACGCCAGAATTCAACACACTTGATTTTTCAAAAATTATGGAGATAGGAGACTCGTAAGGCCCATCTACTTTATTCTCAAAAGAGTTTAAATCAAGTTGTTTTTCTAGAATTATCGAACTCAAAATATCGGATTGTGATTCATTAACACTCGCTATCTTTAAAGAAAGATTAGAAGAAGAACCAGAGAAAGTGGGAGAAAGAAGTTGAATACGAACTTGAGGGTGGAGATGGAGTGTATAAATTAGCACAATTTGTAATGACCGATGTGTAAAAAGCGATTGCGCTAATCTATCAACCCACTGAGAAATAAGGTCAAATCCCTCAAGATTTGCGAGAAAATATGGGTACGTCGAACTTGGTAAACCAGACATTGAAAATGGAAGTGTAACGGTTTCTTGTAAGGTCGGAGCGAGGATGGAGGGAAGTGATTGAGGAAGAGTATCGGTTAAAGGTTTAGGAGGGTGTGCACAGTCAATGAAAGGGATAGAATGAATTAGAAAATCCGACTCCTCAAGTAAAACTACTTCATTCTCAATAATTTCCTCAATACTCTCCTCAAAATTTAGCTTATCCATGCAATTCTCATCAAAATCAAGACGCATATGAAGTTCGGGAGAAACATTTAATGACCCAGGATGATGAATTGGAGAGAAAAATTTAGTCAAATCTGCGGGTTCATCATCCAAAATATTCCCAGCGTCAATATCCTTAATCAAGTGAAAATCAATTTTGTAGACACCTCATCAAAAGCATGGATATTAATCAATTCAGGTTCTAGAGTGGAGGTGTAGAGGTCAAAGGGATTGGTGATGGTTTCACTCGAAAAGGACCCTTCACAATCAGGTAAATCAAACACTACAAAGTCGTACAACTCATTAAACGTTTTATCTTCAACTGGTGAATCATTTGGAACACTTGATAGACATTCAAAACCGGAGTTGTGGGATTCAATTGGGGATGGGTAGGTTTGATTTCGAAGGGTGTACAGCTCACTCTCACCACTCAAATTCTCAATCTGTCCAACTGTCTCATCATACATTGAAAAATTAGGAGCTAGTTGGAAACCAGCTACCGGGTCACTAGGTTGTATGAGGGCGGCCATGGACGCAATCAAATCCATCATTTGTTGACATGACGCTAGCCTAAAGTCTTCCAACGCCTGTTCCAAACTAGACATGGGTTGTGAAGGAGTTTCAGTAAAAGATTCAAAGTTGTTTGGATACTGGAAACTCCCAAATGGCTGTGTAGAAGCAATGTCCATGGAAGGTGTAAAAGTTGAGTAGGATGAATAGGAATAGAATGGTTGGACAGGGGTAGGATCAACATTTAGATAAGAAGATGAATAGAATTGTTGATCCACAGAATTCGCAGTGGTGAAAGGAGTGAAAGATCGGTTACGAGATTGTTCAATATGTTCAGCAATAGACATGGGTTTTGGAGTTACAACAGCTCTCAAAAAAGGAGTATCAACATAAGAAGGTGGTGAAGGTTGAAATGGTTGATACAAGGTGGATTGCGGAGTCCAATTGATTGTCCTAGACGCGTCTATCCGATCTTTCAAAGAAATTTTGGGCATGGAGGGGTCGTTCGAAATTCGACCAAAAGAAGAACCGTAGGAAGTAATGTCTGGTTGTGGGTACCAAAGTTCGGCAAGAGTTTTGCGATGTGTGGTACCCATGATGTAATGAGAGAAAGGAGAAGAAAAAGAATGTGATTTTTTTTTGTAAATTTTTTGTTTTGTTTTAGAAGTTTAGAATTTTTTTTTTGAAAGTGTTTTTTTTAAAAAGAGTTTTTGCAAGAATGTGTACGGACTTACTTCAAACAATCACAGTTTAAAACATGCACAATCAAACCTAGAGGTACGGTCTTCTAAGTCAACTAGACTGCTCCTAACTGTTCCAAAGTGACAAGTTATGAGATAACTCTCAAATCGCCTCTTCACTGCCAATTGTGGCCATGTAAGCACAAATGAAGAAAGGAGGGTTCCGCTCACGAATCATGGACGGGCCTTTTAAAGTTGCCTTTCTCATTTGTCTAGTCTAGACACCACAAAGTCAAGTTTAGATAAACGATTAAATGCCCACATCCTTCCTCTGTCGTAATGAGCACGACAGTTCTTAGTTGGCTGAGTCTACATATTTTTTAATTAACTCAAGAGTGATGCATATGCTTTTAGTGATTTTTGGGGTCTTAGGAAGGGTAATGAAATCCCCACCCAATCTTTATTGGTGTTATAGCCCCTTAGATTCCGTATTAATTATGCAAAGCAGTTAACATACCAAAAATCTAAAACACTTGCAAAAAAAAATTTTATTTGGTAGCGCAAAGAATCCTGCACAAAAACAATTTATTGGATAGGAGAAAGAGAATATGTGCAAAAAAAACTGCAGGAAATTTTTTTTAGTGGAATGCAGAAGAGAGTAGATGAGAAATGAGATACTCACAGAGATTTTTGGGTTGCTGATGTCACCCTTTGACCACGATTCTGCGGTCAAACAAACGCTTCTGCTGCATTTCCGCGGTGGATCAGTGAGTTTGGATTTTCAGAATATTTTTCTGTGCTGAGTTGGTTCTCCTCTTTCTGTTTAGATCCCCTGTTTTTGGATTTGTTCACTGAGTTTGCTCCAGATCTGAAACAGAGTTTGCTCTAAACCTGCACACTTACACAAAAACCTTTCAAAAATAACAAGATGATTTTTATTTTTATTTTTATATTTTTTTTGTTTTTAAAATTTTTCAATTTTTTATAATTTTTTAAATATTTTTTAATTCCAAAATTACACAAAGAAAGAGACTACCGTCTCCCCGGCAATGGCGCCATTTGATTGTCAGAGTTTTTCTGTGTTTAAATTTTACCGCAATCAAGACGGTGTCGCTTGGTAGCTAGCCGGTTGAGTACGAATCGATCCACAGGGAGAAGGAATCCTTTTCTTTATGTTCTAACGAGTTAAGTCCAAATTTTGGTAGGGTTTTGTTTTAAGATCTATGAATGAGAATAAGTTTATAAAAAGGCTTGCTAGGGTTAGGATTAGGTCAGTTCGAAATAGGGATCTTCTCGCTTCTTTCAATACCTTAGTTGTAAATAAAGGTGTTAGGGTAATCGGCAACAACGGGGATTAGCTTAGGAAGAAACTTAGTTTCTTCCTTTTGGTCCTTGTCCGTCCGTTCTTGGCTCTTAGTCCTAAGCTCAGGTTAATTCAACCACAACTGGTCTAATTAGGGAATCACAGCCATCATGTAGGATAGGGTGCCGTAGTGAGCAGATTATGGTTGATTTAAAGGGAGTCCGTATTAAAATTATTTGGGCAAAAAAAACGAGTGAGAGAGATTTCCTTCTCTCAAACCTTCCCTATCCTACCCCTAACAAGTGAGTAATTACTCACTCATTAAGAAGGTAACAACAAAATTCATTTTTTTTAATTTTAATTGATGACCTAAATTGCAGATAAATAAAGAACAAATAAAAGTGCAGATAATAAATTGCAGATAAGAAGAATGCGAGATAAAATAAAAGACTTATTTTATTGATGACCTCTCAAGAACGCATTACAATTGAATTTAAAATTTAGATCTAGAATATAAAAAAAGAATAAAAAATAAAGAGAGGCATCCTCCAAAAAGAGGCACCCTAAAAGAGGCATTTGAGCTCTCCTATTTATAGATAGGAAAAACCCTAGCTTTACATTCCGATCCATACATGAAATTACAAAACAACCCCAAAAACCGAGTCAAAACACCGACACTCTACCGACACGTGCAGAGCACAGCCGCGGAACCGCGGCAGAAGTGCCTGTTTGGCCGCGGTTCCACGGCCATTTGATGGTCTTGTGTGATCAATTTTTTAGGGATTCTTTCTATTGCTTTTATCTTCTGTTTGAAACACTTGGTTTCTCAAAAACTCTTCAGTTCTCTTCCAGATATTCAACAGTGGACTTTTGCCTTGAGCTCCGCATTGAAGTCTTGGATCTTGTGCTGCCCTTGTGCTTTGCGCATTGAAATGCTCAATGATTTTCCATTTGTTCCTTGAACTGGTAAGCGTCATTATACGGATAGTGTGCGGAAACCCGTATTTCTCTATTTGTTGGTCGTAGTCCCACATTTGTAGCGACTTTCATGAATTTCACTGTAAAGAGCTGAGAACCTGTAATCTGCAACTATTTAGCAGACATGGATCAAAATTATCTATTTATATGCAATGTGATTAAGAATGAGCGATATAAAAATGCAAAAATCTGATATGAACATCTCCATTCGATGTATGTTATTTACTTTACCGCATTAGGATAGACCCAAGACGGGGAGCAAAAGTAACTGGGTTCTAGAGTCCAGTGGGAGGCCATCTCAAGGAGTCGAAACCGGTCACCTAACTCTAGAATCAGCAGGGTTGCTTGCTGCTCTCGTAGGGGTCTAGGAATGTGGGCTTGGCTATTCATCACAACCGTAGAATCCGTATTTTTCGTTATTGGCTTAATTTAAAACACAGATCTTCTAGTATATCCAATATTTCATATATCTGCTTCTGCTGTTTTGTAATGTGATGTGATCATATAACTGCGTGAGATGAATGCTACTTATATATATGATATATTAGTAGACACTATATATGTTTTACAACCGCGCTAGTCCTGACCCCGCCCTGCCATAAGCTAAGTAAGCTTACGGTGAAGACTCGGGTCCCTGTGGTGAATGCGGATGGCATATATGTGTGTTTTATTTTCATTTTTTCTGTGATGTTTAGAAAACATAATTGATGGGACTTCATTAATAAGATTAATGAAAAGAAAAGAAATCTAAAAGATATTGTAGAATCAAAATTTTCAAAAAGGTAGCTCTAGTTCTTTCTTTGCATAGCGGTATTCTATTATGAATATCCAGTATCTCATTTGATGAGGAAAAAGCTTAGATCCCTTCACCGGGAATATCCTTTTTAGCAAAATCTAGCATATGCTACAACCCACTCGGTTTGTTTTGAAAACTACTCGATTTTGAAAGCGGAGCTTAAACCCCTCCTTTTCAAATCGCTAAATTCTACAGCGATATCTAGTTCATTACATTAAAGATTTTCTTCAAAACCAGCCGTAGCCCTCCGTCATTTCAGATAGGTACTGTTTAGTGCTGCGTTTGTCGACCTTGTTGAGGCGTAGTGTTCGGTAGCTGATTATGCTTTTCTGTTGCATGATGATGCGATTGGTTAGGGCAGTCGTATGGCTTTGTTGACCTTGTCAAGGGTCGTGCGGGTGGGTCTAAATCAGTCATGAAATGACGGGTTGAACTTGACTTGCGATTTATAGTTTGTTGACCTTGTCAAGGTCATAAACCGCATTGGGTAAAAACAAATATTGGGAATTTCAAGTGTTGAAATTTGCAATAAGATTGCATACCTTCTATATGATAGTTGGATCCCGATACCCACTGCAAATAAGTGTTACTCCTAGGAGAGTTTTCCACTTTACAATTAGCTAATACAGTAGGTATCTAAGAAAGGTGTTAACGGGGTTATGCCCCTGCGGAAATGGGGTTATTTAATTAGTTCCATTCGAAAGCACGGAAAGACTCCCTCGGAGTACCGACACCTTCCTGGCTGACCGATTAACGAACTTGTAGGGTGTAATTAATCTCGGCTAATCTTACCTTTTAGGGTTTGAAGGAAAATTTGATAAAAATAGTGGGAGCCATCCTGATTAGATAAGATAATAACAAGTCTAATCTTGCAAGAGTGCACGCTAAAGTGTTTTCTTCTCTCTCTCTCTCTCCAGGTAGCGACTATGGCACGCCTTAATTAAAATAATAATATGGATGTATTGACCGAACCCGCTTATTATACTGGGCTCGGGAACGTTGGTTCCGCCCTATTTTATAACAACTGTCATAAGTTTGGGTAAGAGATAGAGGAATGCAAGGATTTCCACCCAAACCGAATGAAGAAAGAGTATTCTGATTCATCTTTTTCGGATGTGTTAGTTATTGAGAACTGTTTCTCGGTCTGCTCTACGTACTGGGTATTGGATACCGGACCAGGATCCCACATTTGTAATCTGTTACAAGGGTTAAAGAGAAGTGGAGAACTAGAAAAGGGTGATATATTTCTCAAAGTAGGCATTGGAGCAATTGTTGCTGCCGAAGCTGTCGGCGGATATCATCTAGTATTGTCAATTGGTAATACATTTGATTTTGAACGAATGTTACTTCGTACCGTTGATGATGTGCAATATAACATCCATACCTTTATTAGATAAAGAAAGATATAATTTTGCATTAGAGAAAAATGTTATGAACATTTTCCTAAATCAAGTGTTGATTGGGTTTGGTACATTGTGTAATGGTTTATACGTTCTAAATCAAAATACAATTCTAAATATACAGAACACCCACAAGAGGAAAAGATCATAAATGAACGAAGCCTTCTTGTGGCATTATAGACTTGATCATATCAATACGACCAGACTAGCTAAGTTGCATAAAGATGGATATTTGAATCCGTTCGAATTTATATATTATGAAACTTTTCAGTCATATATCAGAGGAAAGATGACCAAAAATCCGTTTACGGGACACGGAGAAAGAGCTACTGAACTCTTGGGACTGATACATAGTGATGTATGCAGTCCTATGTCTACACATGCCAAGAATGGTTCCTCGTACTTCATTACATTCACCGATGATCTCTCAAGATTGGGACATGTGTTCCTGTTGAAATACAAATCTGAAATTTTTGAGA
Source organism: Agapanthus africanus (assembly GCA_030015575.1). NCBI lineage: Eukaryota > Viridiplantae > Streptophyta > Magnoliopsida > Asparagales > Amaryllidaceae > Agapanthus > Agapanthus africanus. Next base: position 421,113,790 of record JASDDO010000010.1, on the reverse strand, counting down.
AATTCAAGAAATATAAGAGCGAAGTAGAGAGCCAGATGGGTAAAAGTATTAAAATCTTTCGATCTGATCGAGGAGGTGAATACTTAAGCAAAAAATTTTGAGAATATCTAAAAGAGAATGGGATTCTCTCTCAGCTTACTCCTCCGTATACACCACAGCACAACGGTGTATCGGAGCGGAGGAATCGCACCCTATTTGATATGGTGCGCTCTATGATGAGTACTGCTGAGTTACCTATTTCCTTTTGGAATTATGCACTTGAGATAGCTGCATACCTATTGAATCAAATTCCATCAAAATCTGTGCCTAAAACACCATAAGAGATATGGAGTAGAAAGTGACCATATCTTAAACAAGTTAAGATATGGGGTTGTCCAGCCTATGTTAAAAGATAGAATCCGGACAAACTCAAAGCACGATCAGTTCTTTGCAAGTTTGTGGGATATCCAAAGAATTCACATGGATATCTATTCTACCACATTGAGGAACAAAAGGTATTTGTTGCTCAACATGCCATCTTTTTAGAAAATGAATTTCTTGTAAAAGAAATTAGTGGTAATGAGGTAAAGCTGGAAGAAGTTCCAGATACACAAACTACAACTGAAGATTTGGTAGAACCGGAGAATTCAATAGTCCCCGACGAACCTCAGCTACTCTGCATATCTAATAGGGTTTCTCACCCACCTGAGAGATACTACGGTTTTCTCATAGACGGTGGGAGCGAGGATTGCATCATGAAAGATGATGACCCAACTAGTTTCGAGCAGGCCATCACAAGTGGGGATTCTGTGAAATGGCTGGATGCTATGCGATCTGGAATCCATGTACACCAACAAAGTATGGACTTTGGAAGTTGCTCCTGAAGGGGTAAAACCTATTGGGGGCAAATGGATCTTCAAGAAGAAAATTGGTGTAGATGGAAAGGTTGAGACCTTCAAAGTTAGACTTGTAGCAAAAGGTTTTCGTCAACGACCAGGTGTCGACTATGATGAGACATTTTCTCCAGTAGCTATGCTTAAGTCCATCAGGATCCTACTTGCCATTGCTGTATACCATAACCATGAAATCTGGCAGATGGACGTCAAGACCGCTTTTCTAAATGGTGATTTAGAAAAGAGCATGTATATGACACAGCCAGAGGGTTTCGTAGACTGTGGGAGCAGCGGAAAGGTGTGCAAGCTGCTTAAATCAATTTACGAATTAAAGCAGGCATCGCGAAGCTGGAACATCTATTTTGATGTAGCAGTCAAAGTGTTTGACTTCATCAAAAACGTAGATGAACCATGTATATATAAAAAGGTTGTAGAGAGTAAGATTGTCTTTCTCGTATTGTACGTGGATGACATACTTTTGATAGGAAATGATGTTCCTATACTACACTCGGTCAAACTCTTCCTATCATAAAAGTTCTCCATGAAAGATCTGCGTGATGCCTCATACATCCTGGGGATAAAGATCTATAGAAATAGATCTAAAAGGATATTGGGATTGTCCCAATTCAGGTACATAGACACCATACTAAAGAGGTCTAGTATGGAAGATTCTAAGCATGGTAATTTACCCGCTTGTTCAGAAATCGCTCTCTCCAAAGAGATATCTCCCGAGACTGATTTGGAGAGGGCTCGCATGAACGTGATACCCTATGCTTCTGCAGTTGGGTCTATCATTCATGCGATGTTATGCACCAGATCGGATGTAGCTTATGCACTTAGTGTGGTAAGTTGGTATCAATCAAACCCAGGGGAGAAGCACTGGATAGCTGTGAAGAACATTTTTAAGTACTTGAGAAGGACTAAAGAGTTGTTCTTGGTGTACGATAACGGAGAACTCCAAGTGGAGTCCTTTACCGATTCAAGCTTTCAAAGTGATAAGGATGACAGAAAGTCTGTCTTGGGTTTTGTCTTCACCTTCAATGGAGGGGTAATGTCATGCTCTGCTTCCCAGTAGACGGATATGGTGACGTGGCAGGCCGCAACGTATTTATTAAGAAATAAATACGTTAAGCGTAATTAAGCAATATATAAAATGTACAAGAATGACAAGTGATATAAAATAACAGTAACTTTATTTATATTCATCTTTACATACAACTGTTTGAAAAGAAAAGATACAATGAGTAAAATAGTGCTTAAACAGTGGAATACAAAATGAAAGTAAGTATAAGGAACTAGAAGTTAGGCTGTGCCATGAGCTGATCCAAGTCCACCTGGCTAGGATCGATCTCCTGAGAGTCATGTCCTCCTGACGAACATTCCAAAGAAAGAAATATAAAGGAATGTCGTCAGCGAACTAGCGTTCGGTAAGTCCTAAAGAAGAAAGAGAATATAACAAGTAATATGAAATGAACAGATGAGTTGTACATGTATATAATAGTTATTATAACGTGGTTGTTTGTAGCTTGAACAGAAGGTATCCATGTATACGAGAGGAGTCCATCTTACCCCGTGGACTATGTTAACATGTAGTATAAGGCCCCGTCATAACCCACGGGACAACGGCACGAGAATTCATATAGGTGTCTTTTAAGTGACCTCTTGTGCCACGATATATGTTCTATACCAATCTACCCCTTTATCCCCACATAATGTATTGTATAGATTATAATTATCAGACTTGCCAAAACCATGAATACAAAGTGTTCAAGTATTCATGTTCAGGATGTAATCAAGTATTTAAGTAGTCATGTCAAGTTATAATCATAGTTCGGTCAAGTCAGGTCAAGTATGCATGTTTGATATTGATGTTTGATTTCAAGTATTCATGTTCATGAGCAAGTACTCGAGTTTGATTTTGGATTCAGGTTTGAATTGGACTCAGACCGAGTCAGACACTTGTAAACTGATTTAGCTCTTGAATTAGATTTGGGAGTCATCGGTAACTGCTGCACATGGACGACAGGATTTGTGTCTTTTTCCAAGACAATTACCATTGATAACTCCATTAAGTTTTCTACCTTAAATAGGCAAGTACTCACTTTCTCCGGCTCTCTGGGGTTCAAGAGAATTGATCCCGCTTAAATCTATATTTACTAAAGTCCTTAAATATTGTTTTTATATAACTCGATGGGGTTTTATGAAAAATATTTTAATATAGTTTAAAAATAAAAGCTCGAGGGTGATTAGTATTATTTGAGGTTATCATGAGCATGGATTTTAAGTATTTGGGGTATTTTTAGTGATAATTACTTAACTTGGAAAGTTCATGGTATTTTACTATAAAACTTACCTTTTTGGTATCTTGATGGTATTTTATTGACATTTGTTAATCTTTTCATTTTTGAAAAACATAGGTTTATTATATTTTGAAAATATGTATTAATAATTTTATATAATTTTAATTTTTTAAAAAATAATTTTATTTTATTTAGAAAATGCGTATTTCTTAAAAACCGTATTTAAATCCTTTCGAGGTCGAATGCTCCGTGAGAAGGTCTGCATCTCATTCTACTAGCCCAAGGATGTGCGATAATCCGCACCATCTATTAGCAGGTCCCCTAAAGTGGGTTGTAGATGCATATTCGTAAAGAATATGAAATATCGATTTTTAAAAAATCCGGTTTTTAAAGTTATGTGGTATTTTATTGTAATATTATACTTCGCAACGAAAATACATTCAATGAGTATCGTGCTATGAAACCAAGTGTGCGTGTGGGGCAGGTCGTTACCTGTGAAATTTTCCTGAGGTATGGTTTTAACAAATACTAAAAGAGGTGATATCAAAGTTCATGGTATTTTAATGAAAAAGTGCTACTATTGTTATTTCACATGAGAATTTTGATGAAATTTGATTCTAAATATTAAGGTTTAAGGTTACAAGTGATGTAGTGAAGTTGGATTGATTAAATTGTAAAGGAAAAGGGAGTTATGTGTTTTAGAAAAGAAGATATCAGTATAACTCCACTTTTACCGATAAAAATTTAAAAAGGAATTACAATAGAGAGGAAGGGATTTAGAAAGGACTTATGGTTTAGAGAGATTAAAGAAGGGTTGAAGAAGAGGGGGTGAGCTTCGTATCGTCGCGGGAGTGCCGAAATTGATTTTGATTTTCGCCGGAAGTTGCTTGCTCACTAACTCTTCTTTACTCTACCTGTACTTAGGAATTTTTTGAGAGAATTTTGCTATAATTTTCAGAATGATACTGAGCCGAGGTAGAGGATGGTATTTATAGTGGAGAATTAGGGTTTTGCAATTAAAATGGTGGATTAAAAAGCATTAAAATGTAGTTTTATTGTGAAATGAAAGGTCTCTGTTTGATTGCAAGGGAATCAAACAGTGCAGAGGAGTTAGGGATAGGTGAAGAGACTAGTGTGCAAAGCCCGGGGACATTTGGCCATGATCATACCGTCCCCGCCGACTATATGAAGGATTTGGCCGGTTGATCTCAAGGCTTTTACCTCGAGATTCGTGCCACTTGATAAATTTTGTATTTAAACTCTTTTGCACATGTTTGATTTTTCTGAACTTTTCATTTCCCTGTGTATTGCACGTGCAATCTTTTGGGCTTCCAAAAAGTTAAAAAAAATCAGAAAAAAATAATGTGTCTGATGCGAATCGAACGCAGGGGCTACGTCACAACAGTGCAAGGCTTTACCAGTGAGCTACAAGTTTTTTCTTGTTGTTCTTTACCAAAATTGACTTATGACTCAAACTTAGACTATAAACTCATTAAAATGGAAAATTCAGTACGGTAAATTCAGAGTCGTTACAGGCGGTATGTTGGGAGAGTTCTAAGCAAGATACCATTGCAGACTCGACGATGGAGAATGAATACATCGCTGCTAAAGAGGCTGTTTGGATGAAGAACTTCATTATTGAACTTGTTATGGTTCCATCCATTGAGAATCCAATACCTTTGTATTGTGATAACAATGGAGCTGTAGGTTTGGCCAAGAAACCCCGGTCCCATCAGCGATCCAGATATATTCTGAGACGGTATCTTCTGATCCGGGAGATAGTTGATCGTCGTGAGATCGAGATCAGGAGAGTAGACACGAAGGACAACACGGCAGATCCACTCACGAAGGCCCTCCCCCGGACACAGTTCGAGAGACTTTTTAGGATATTGGGTATGCGATACTACAACAACCGGCCTTCGTGCAAGTGGGAGATTATTAGGAATATGTATGCCCTAGAGGCCATTATTGTATATTATAGTGGATGCTTGGACATATATAGAGAGGACTTTCTTGCTTGACATGATAGTATGCTATCTGGTTGCTCTTTATCTTAACACGTGCACTTGTTTTAGTTTACTATCTCATTGATACATGTTGGTAAAGCCCTTAGGATGTTGGCTTGACTACCAAGACTATGATGCAGATCATACTAGTGGGGCTTGTGTAGTCTACAAGCACATCCTTAACAGTTCCTAGTCGAGAGAGTATCGAGACAGGGCATCGATATTCCGGAGTAGACTAGTGTGTACGTTTCTTGACCCTGTATAGGGGATGGTTGATCTCATAACTATTGGTATTTGACATCAAAGTTTGTACGCAGGAGCTCATTGGAGAATGAGTACACCGAACAGGACTCGCCAAGAACTCCTAAATGGTACCATACCTATCGTCAGATAGCAGTTCTTTGGTGACACTTATACATGATAGTCTGTAGACCCAAGATCGTCATAGTGTCTTGTGTGGTTCCCACTGTGCTTTGATTTCCTCCCTACCATGGCTCAAAGGTGTTATGCAAACATGTGGTTTTTGGATACAGTCCCGAGTCACATGGAGGCAGTGAGCAATAGGAGGGATTTCGTCTCTCGCGGTATTGGGAGTTGGTATTGCGCTATACTTGATTGGCTATAACAGCAAGTCCCTGGCCAGGGCTGATGATATTTACTGATAAGTGTTATCAGTAGTTTCTCGAAAGGTTATAGGCCACACATCGGCATGACTTATCGAGTTATTGGGGTCTAACGATTCCACCCCCAGACTCGATATGCGACAAATCAGACGAAGAGAGCGGATTGTACGGTAAATGTTGCTTATAGGCTCTATGTCATGACCCAAAGTTTGGATGTGACCGGCACTTAGATTGTATGATATCTAAAGATGTCGACACAATCTGAGTAAGCCAAAAACCAAGATCAAAAACCTTTTTGCGGAATTTAGAAGATTTTAGTTTTTAAGTAAAAGAATGAAGTAGCATGTCGAATGATTTTTAAATAAGAGAAGTTTAAACAATTGGTTTTGAAACTTCGACGGTACTTCCTTTTTCATTATTAATTAAGCAGTTATAGGATGTGTGAATAGGTTGCATCCCTAGTTGGGAGCAAAACGATGCCAAACAGCGGAAATCAATACACAGAAATAATACGGCACTCCAAGTGAAGAATCTCAAGCATAAGTAAAAGAATTATAATTTAACACAACTAAACGATCTCATCAGTCGAAATAAGATACATATAACCACATCTCGTTCTAAGTCAATTATACAGGGTCTGATGGAGTAATACTAGATCCAATATACATAACCAAAATAGGAGATTACTGCGTAGGTAACCCACCTAGCAAAAAGAGCGATACAAGCTGATAAGTGGATCCGCACTGCTGCTACGCGTCCACACGACTCCTGCAAGGAACTATGGCACAACGGGGGTGAGTTGCCAATTCAGTGAATAAAACTAACATATATCGGCTGATAATGTAAGTATGACGAACTAGAGCTAATATCAACAAAGATGAATATAATGCATGATAATATGTTGAAGCGTGGACATGTACTACTGAGTATATAAATCAAAACTGGAATCTCATCAATATTTCCAAATAAGTTTCATTTGTCCGTGTCCAACATCGACACAAATCTTCTATTTCCATCAGGCATCGTTCCCCGAACGATCCTGTCATCCAATAACACCGGTCGGTATCATCTAGATATCCGCCGTGTTCATAACTGTCTCCGGTATCGAGTATCCTCGCTAGGCTCCCCGCCTCAAATGCGGCTTTCCTGCCCCTCGGTCTCGACCGGGTCCACCATGAATCCGACTGTATAGCTCCTCCACTCAGTCTGGATAACGTAAAAATCCACGACCGTATAGCTCCCCCACTCGGTCCAGAATAAAACCAAATCATAAAAACAATATCTCATGGTAGACATCTCATATCAACACAAAGAATCACTAAATCTACTCAATAGTATATAAAAACTCAAAATCATAAATTCTCAATAATCCAATGCATCTTATATCAAACTACTAACACTTGAATATGAAACATGATGTCCTTTATGCAAAGTAACTACCATTTCTGATGTTTAAGGTATAATAAGGATCATATTTAACATAATAAATACTAAATGTGTAGGTGACATGTTAATATCGACGAGGTATAGTGTAACATGTAGATATGTGCATGTGCAGCATGACTCGTCGATAATTGTGCAGTGTTCTAACAATAACAATGTGTGTGTGTGTATGATTAACATTTATATGCAAAGGTATTTTTATTTAAACTTAAACTACGGGCGTATCACGCCATCCATACAAAATCCCCCGGTAGATATTTAGTCTACTCACCGGAATATGTCGTATTCTACTCAGAAATCACCAATCCCTTTCCTTTCCTTGCGGCCTCCGAAGTTCCCGTACTCGAATCTAACATCGACATTAATTTGTATAAGAAACGGTTAAACTCCGATATGGCGAAATATGAAAATACGAGTTTTACGTACTAACTATACTATGTATGATTATTGTAAACTATTTAATACATATACTAACTGAATTTTAACCCCTCGCTGTCTGCAACAGAAAACTGAAACGTGTCACGAAACATCCGTATCGTATTTTAGAATTTTAACCCCTTTACAGATATTAGCTTCCAGATTTCATATACTGCTAGAATAACTTAAATAAACAATACCAAACATCTTAATTCATATACAGAGACCTACCCTAAAAACCACAACACCCAACTCCCCAAAAAATCCGGCGAGCTCAAAAAATTTGCTATTGTCGCCGGCCAAAATCCGAGCAATAGGGTTCATCTTCCTAAGGTCAATTCTAGGTCCAGTTTATAAGATGATGTAACTGTTTGATTATGTTAAATTTCAGCTAAACTATAGTATATTTAACACAGAGCTTAATTTTCCTAAAATACGATATATCCGATATCCGATTTCTATATTTAAACAGTTACAGAACTAAAATCATATAGAGTTTAAGAATTATACCTACAGCAAAATCATTGGAAAACTCTCTCCAAGAAGCACAAGCTCTTAGCTCCTATCTTGATGGTAATGGTGAAAGTCCTTAGCCCTTAGCTCTCTTCTCTTCTCTCTTTCCTTTCTCTTGTTGTGTTCTAATGTTTTTTCTTTTTCTTTCCAACTCAGTTTCTATTTTCCTAACCTAATATATCAATTGAACACATTATAACATTAAAAAGATAAGGGGAGATAAAGTAGTAGGTGGTGTCATCATATAAGATAATGGGGGTTTCATGTAAGGAGGAGGTGTGGCCATTAGGTTAACCTAGGGTGTGGTGTCTAGTAGGTACATCTTAACCTTAACCATTATCTAACCCCATTTGTATAAACACCCTCACACAACTCTAATTTGCATAAGAAAACTAACCTTTTTTCACATAAACCCCTCATTACATATGTTAGTATATAAACACTATTTTCTTTACTACTTTAATTCTACTTCAACTTAAAAAAACCCTCTTTACTACAATAAAAATTAAATAACATCATCTATTTAACTAAATAATTTAATTAATTATCTAAAATATTTTAAAATGTTACACTCTACGGGAGTTTGTGTTGGTAATATGTATGCCTTAAAGGACATTATTGTATGATATAGTGGATGCTTGGACATATATATAGAGGACTTTCTTGCCCGACATGATAGTATACTATCTGGTTGCTCTTTATCTTAACATGTACACTTGTATTATTATATTGTCTCTCTGATACATGTTGATAAAACCCTTAGGATGTTTGCTTGACTACCAGGATTATGATGCAGATTATACTACTAGGACTTGTGTAGTCTACAAGCACATCCTTTAACAGTTCTTAATCGAGGGAGTATCGAGACAGGGTATCGATATTCCAGAATAGACTAGTGTATATGTTTCTTGACCCTATATGGGGTGATGGTTGATCTCATAACCATTGGTGTTTGACATCAAAGATTGTACATAGGTGCTCATTAGAGAATAGGTACACTGAATAGGACTCTCCGATAACTCCTAGATGGTACTATACCTATTATCAAATAGCAGTTATCCGGTGACACTGGTACAGGTTAGTCTTTAGACCCGTGATCGTCATAGAGTCTTGTGTGGTTCCCACTGTGCTTTGATTTCCTCCCTACCATGGCTCAAAGGAGTCGTGCAAACATGTGGATTTTGGGTACAGTCCCGAATCACATGGAGGCAATGAGTGATAGGAGAGGTTTCGTCTCTCCCGGTATAAGGAGTTGATATTGCGCTATGCTCGATTGGTTATAACAGGAAGTCCCTGGCCAGGGCTGTTGATGAGATTTACTGGTAAAAGTTATCAATGGTTTCTCGTACCGTTATAGGCCACATATCGGCATGACTTATCAAGTTATTGGGATTTGACGATTCCACCCCCAGACTCGATATGCGACATATCAGACGAAGAGTTCGGACTGTACGGTAAATGTTACTTATAGGCTTCATGGGAGTTTGGATAAGCTTGCTTGTTGATCTTCTATTTGCTCAATACCTGGGTAACCGTTACGTCCAGCCAGTACCGCTGACGGCTTGTGGGTAACTGATGTGATCATTACCTACTGCTGGCGTATTGACGAGTCTTTATATCTAGCTAAAACCCTAATCATCTAATTTAGATTCTAGATTAGTGTTAATTAGCACCCTAAAAATTTCAAAATTGTATGCTTGATGCTAGTAAAACCCAATGGTGGTGGTAATAAACACTTTCATGGTATCAGAGCCAAGCTAGAAGATTAGACGATATTAGTTAGAATTACGAAACCGAAATGACTCCGAAACAGTTAACTCGAAACCCTATTCTCTGTAGATTTTTAAACGGTCTCTGAAAATTTTTTAAACAAGTGCAAAGAGCTACTTGTGAAGTAACTAGAACACCACAAAAATTCGAAGAAAATTGGAAAAAATTTGGCCGGCCACTTTTGCATTTTGGTCGATGTCACCTGTTTTACTATAGCAAAAGTCCTCAAAATTTTTTTGGTGTTCTGATCTCTGGGTTTAGGGTTTTATGTTATTGTTTGATTTTGCCAAGATTACATGTGATGTTATCTTTGTGTTAAGGGAATTTGGAGTGTTTCGTAGTTGTAATTTAACACCGTTTCGGGTTTAAGTTTGATATGTGATACAGTAGTTGGAATCCATATTAAATTAGTTTTGTGAAAACTAGTTTGTAAATGTAAATCTAGTGTTTTAGTCTCTTTTGATCGATTGCCACGAAGTTTTGATTTAGATCGAAACTCCGTCGCAATCGCGTATCATACGCGAATACTCGCCGGATAACTTTACTAGATAGCCACGCCCCATAGCCCCGACCAAGCGACTATAGGAGAACCCCGTTGCCAAAAGCATCCACTCGGGTGCTCGCGGCCACGGTGTTCCGCCTAAGTGCACTTCGTCATCGGCATCGGGGGTGCGGCCATTTACTAAAGTTTCCGACGAGTATTCGATCGGGTAGTCGGGAATCTTGTTGAATTACCTGACTAGGTTATTGAAAAGTGTTTTCGATATGAGACCAAAATGCAAGGTTTATAGGGTTAGGTATGAAATTCGGAATATGAGATATTCCGGGTTTATGATGTCTAAGGATATGCAGATTCTAATTATTGTAGTTTTTCATTTCTTTTCTACGACCGTAAGTGTAATATGTGAGGTATCCCAAATCTCGTTGCTATATATCAATGGAATTTAGGATATGCATATTTACTTACGTTGATAACATATGATGTTATGTGTTGCTGTGATATGTTATATTGGATCGTCGTGAATGAATAGCCAGGGGGTTTTGCGTGAGATGAGAGTTTTTCAATTTTCATTCATGTAAAATTTGTATGTAATATTCTTTTATTGAAACACTTCCGAGTTGAGGATAATGTCATCATTGATGTATATTATTTACTTTTCCGTATTAGGATGACCCAAGGCGGGGAGCACAAGTAACCGAGTTCTAGAGTCCAGTGGGAGACCATCTCGAGGAGTCAAGACCGGGTCTCCTAACTCTAGAATTGGCAGGGTTGTTTGCCGCTCTCGTAGGGGTCTAGAGATGTGAGTTTGGCTGTTCATCACAACAGTGGAATCCGTGTTTTTCATTATTGGCTTAATTTAAAACACGGACCTCCTAGTATATCCAATATTTCATATGTTGACTTCTGCTGCTTGGTTCTATGATGTGATCATATAACTACATGAGACGAATGCTATATTATATATATGATATATAATAAACGTTACTTATATTTTGCACCCGTGCTAGTCCAGCCCTCGCTTTGCCGTTAGTTAAGTAACCTAACGGTGCATGATGGGGCCCCGTGGCGAATGCGGATGGCATAAGCGTACGTTCTATTTTCGGTTCTTTTCTGTGATGTTTAGGGAAACATAAATGATGGGACTTCATTAATGAAATTAATGAAAAGAAAAGAAATCTAAAGATATTGTAGAATCGAAATTTTAAAAGGTAGTTCTAGTTCTTGCTTTGCATAATAGTATTCCTTGATGAATATCCAGCACCTCATTCGATGAGGAAAGAGCCGAGATCCCTTCACCGGGAGTGACCTCTTTAGCAAAACTAGCAAATGCTACAACCCACTCGGTTTTTTTAATAGCTTCTCTAGTTCTTGCTTTGCATGGTGGTATTCCTTGATGAACATCCAGCACCTCATTCGATAAGAAAAAAACTGAGATCCCTTCACCGGGATTGACCTCTTTAGCAAAAGCTACAAAAACACCCATTTTCAAATCACTAGATTCTACAACGATATCAAGTTCATTACATTAAAGGTTTTCTTAAAAACAAGCGTAGCCCTCCATCATTTCAGATAAGTGCTATTTAGTATTCGTGTTGCGTTTGTTGGCCTTCATCAAGACGTAGTGTGTGGTAGCTAATTAGTGCTTATCTGTAGCATATTATGCGATTGGATAAGGGTAGTCGTGTGACTTTGTTGGCCTCCATCAAGGGTCGTGCGGGTGGGTTTAATTCAATCAAGAAATGAACGGGTTGAACTTGACTAGCAGCCTATGGTTTGTTGGCCTCCGTCAAGGTCATAGGAAGCTAGGGGTAAAAACAATATTGGGAATTTCAAGTGTTGAAATTTGCAATGAGATTGCATGCCTTCTATATGATAGTTGGATCCCGATACCCACTGCGAGTAAGAGTTACTCCTGGAAGAGTTTTCCACTTTACAATTAGCTGATCAAGTAGGTGTCTAAGAAATATGTTAACGGGGTTATGCCCCTACGGAAACGAGATTATTTAATTAGTTCCAATTAGTTCCATATGAAAGTATGGAGAGACTCTCTCGGAGTACCAATACCTGCTTGGCCGAACGATTGGCGAACTTGTACGGTGTAATTAATCCCGGCTAATCTTACCTTTTAGGGTTTGAAGGAAGATTTGATAAAAACGGTGGGAGACATCCTGATTAGATAAGATAATATACAATCTAATCTTGCAAAGAGCGCACGCAAAAGTGATTATCCTTCTCTCTCTCTCCTGGTAGCGACCAATGACACGCCTTAATCAAGATAATAATATGGATGTATTGACCGAACCCATTTATTATACTGGGCTAGGTTCCGCTCTATTTTATGACTGTCATAAGTCTGAGCAAGGAATAGTAGAATACCCGGATTCCCACGCCACCCAAAACGAAGGAGTATGCCGATACATCTTCTTCTGATGTGTTCATTACCGAGAACTGTTTCTCAGTTTGCTCTATGTCCTGGGTATTGGATACCGGAACAGGATCCCACGTATGTAATTTGTTACATGGGTTAAGTAGAGGTAGAGAACTGGAAAAAGGTGATATGTCCCTCAGAGAAGCGAATGGTGCAATTGTTGCAGCTAAAACAGTTGGCGAATATCACCTTGTATTACCAAGTGGTAACACAATGATTCTGAGCGACTGTTATTTCGTACCAAAAACATTTTGAATATTTTCCTAAATCAAGTGTTGATTAGGTATGGTACGTTGTATATCGGTATATACATTCTAAATCATAAAACAGTTCTAACTATACAGAACACACATAAGAGGAATAGTTCAGAAATGAACGAAGGCTTCTTGTGGCATTATAGACTAGGTCATATCAACGCGACAAGACTAGCTAAAGATGCATAAAGATGGATATTTGAATCCGTTCGAATTTACATCTTATGAAACTTGCGAGTCATTTCTCAAAGGCAAGATGAACAAAAACTCCGTTTACTGGACACGAAGAAAGAGCTACTGAACTCTTGGGATTGATACATAGTGATGTATGTGGTCCTATGTCTACACATGCCAGGAATGGTTTTTCGTACTTCATTACCACAGATGATCTCTTAAGATACGGACATGTGTTCCTGATGAAATACAAATCTGAATCTTTTGAGAAATTCAAGGAATATAAGTACGGAGTTGAGAACCAGACGGGTAAAAGTATTAAAGTCATACGATCTGATCGGGGAGGAGAATACTTGAGCGCAGAATTCAGAGACTACTTAAAAGAGAATGGGATTCTCTCTCAGCTCACTCCTCCGTATACACCACAGCACAACGGAGTTTTAGAGCGGAGGAATCGCACCCTATTAGGTATGGTGTGCTCTATTATGTGTATTGATGAGTTACCTATTTTCTTTTGGGGTTATACACTTGAGACAGCCGCATACCTATTGATTAGGGTTCCGACCAAATTCGTGCCTACCACTCCATATTAGATATGGAATGGAAAGAGAATGTCTCTTAAACGAGTTAAGATATGGGGTTGTTCGGTCTATATTAAAAAGCAAAATCCGGACAAGCTCGAGGCAAGGTCTGTTTTGTGCAAGTTTGTGGGATATCCAAAGGATTCATATGGATATATTTTCTACCATACTGAGGAACAAAAAGTGTTTGTTTCTCAACATGCCACCATTTTTAGAAAAGGAATTTCTTGTGAAAGAAATTAATGGTGATGAGGTAGAACTGGAAGAAGTTCTGGCTACACAAACTATAACCGACGATTTGGTAGAACCGGAGGATTCAATAGTCCCCGACGAACCTCAGCCACTCCGCAGATCTAGTAGGGTTTCTCATCCACCTAAGAGATACTACGGTTTCCTCATAGACAGTGGGAGCGAGGATTACATCATGGAAGAGGATGATCCAACTAGTTTCGAGCAGGCCATTACAAGTGGAGACTCTGTGAAATGGCTGGATGCTATGCGATCTGAGATGGAATCCATGTACACCAACAAAGTATGGACTTTGAAAGTTGCTCCTGAGGGGTAAAACCCATCGGGATCAAGTGGATCTTTAAGAAGAAAATTGGTGTAGACGGAAAGGTTGAGACCTTCAAAGCTAGACTTGTAGCAAAATATTTTTGTCAACGACCAAGTGTCGACTATGATGAAACCTTTTCACCTATCGCTATGCTTAAGTCCATCAGGATCCTACTTGCCGTTGCTGCATAACATGACTACGAAATCTGGCAGATGGACGTCAAGACCGCTTTTCTAAATGGTGATTTAGAAGAGAGCGTGTATATGACACAGCCAAAAGGCTTCGTAGACAGTGGGAGCAGCGGAAGCGTGTGCAAGCTGCTTAAATCAATCTACGGATTAAAGCAGGTATCGCGGAGCTAGAACATCTGTTTTGATGAAGCTATCAAAGAGTTTGACTTCATCAAAAATGTAAATGAACCATGTATATAAAAGAAGGTTGTAGAGAGTAAGGTTACCTTCCTCGTATTGTATGTGGATGACATACTCTTGATAGAAAACGATGTTCTTATGCTACACTCGGTCAAGCTCTTCTTATTACACAAGTTCTCCATGAAAGATCTAGATGATGCCTCCTACATCTTGGGGATAAATATCTATAGAGATAGATCTAAACGGATATTGGGATTGTCCCAATTCAGGTACATAGACACCATACTAAAGAGGTTTAGTATGGAAGATTCTAAGCGTGGTAATTTACCGCTTGTTCAGAAATCACTCTCTCCAAAGAGATGTCTCCCAAGACTGATTTGGAGAGGTCTCCCAAGACTGATTTGGAGAGGGCTCGCATGCAAAGGATACCCTATACTTCTGCAGTCGGGTCAATCATATATGCGATGTTATGTACAAGACCGGATGTATCTTACTCACTAGGTGTAGTTAGTAGGTATCAATCAGATCCAAGGGAGAAACACTGAATAGTTATGAAGAACATTCTTAAATACTTGAGAAGGACTAAAGAGATGTTCTTGGTGTATGGTAACGGTGAACTCCAGGTGGAGTCCTTTACCGATTCGAGCTTCCAGAGTGATAAGGACGACAATAAGTCGGTCTCGGGTTTTGTCTTCACCCTCAATGGAGGGGCGGTATGTTGGAAGGGTTCCAAGCAAGATACCGTAGCAGACTCGATGATGGAGGCTGAATACATCACTGCCAACGATGCTGCCAAAGAGGCTAACTGGATGAAGAAGTTCATAGCTGAACTTGGTGTGGTTCCATCCATTGAGCATCCAATACCTGTGTATTGTGATAACAATGGAGCTGTGGTTTTGGCCAAGGAACCCCGGTCCCATCAATGATCCAGACATATTCTTAGACGGTATCACCTGATTAGGGAGATAGTAGATCGCCAGGAGATCAAGGTCAGGAGAGTTGACACGAAGGATAACATGGTGGATCCACTCACAAAGGCTCTCCCCCAGACACAGTTTGAGAGACATTTTAGGATGTTGGGTATGAGAGACTACAACAACCGGCCTTAGTGCAAGTGGGAGATTGTTAGGAATATGTATGCCCTAGAGGCCATTATTGTACGATATAGTGGATACTTGGACATATATATAGAGGAATTTCTTGCTCGATATGATAGTATGCTATCTGGTTGCTCTTTATCTTAACATGTACACTTGTATTATTATACTGTCTCTCTGATATATGTTGATAAAGCACTTAGGATGTTTGCTTGACTACCAGGACTATGATGCAGATCATACTACTAGGACTTGTGTAGTCTACAATCACATCCTTTAACAGTTCCTAGTCGAGGGAGTATCGAGACAGGGCATCGATATTCCAGAGTAGACTAGTGTATACGTTTCTTGACTCTGTATGGGGCGATGGTTGATCCCATAACCATTAGTGTTTGACATCAAAGATTGTACACAGGTGCTTATTAGAGAATGAGTACACTGAACAGGACTCGCCGAGAACTCCTAGATGGTACTATACCTATCGTCAGATAGCAGTTATCTGGTGACACTGGTATAGGTTAGTCTGTAGACCTGAGATCGTCATAGAGTCTTATGTGGTTCCCATCGTGCTTTGATTTCCTCCCTACCATGGCTCAAAGGAGTCATGCAAACAGGTGGATTTTGGGTACAGTCCCGAGTCACATAGAGGCAATGAGCGATATGAGGGGTTTCGTCTCTTCCTGTATAGAGAGTTGATGTTGTGATATGCTCGATTGGCTATAACAGGAAGTCCCTGGCCAGGGCTGTTGATGAGATTTACTGGTAAGAGTTATTAGTAGTTTCTCGTACCGTTATAAGCCACACATCGGCATGACTTATCAAGTTATTGGGGTCTGACGATTCCACCCCCAGACTCGATATGCGACATATCAGACGAAGAGACCGGACTGTACTGTAAGTGTTACTTATAGGCTTCATGGGAGTTTGGACAAGCTTGCTTGTTGATATTCTATTCGCTCAATACCTGGGTAGCCGTTACGTCTAGCTATTACCGCTGACGGCTTGTGAGTAACTGATGTGATCATTACCTACTGCTAGCGTATTGACGAGTTTTTAAAGTCCCACACAAAAGTTTTCTAGTTCAAGCGAAACGAAATAGGGCACATATACTGATATGTGCGGGGGCCTGATTAAATACGAGTATGAGATACCGTATTGTGATCTGGCGGCTATTTGTTATCAGTTAAATTACATTTTGTTTACCCCAATCAGAGCAAAGATCTGTTCAAATTCCAAGGTGGGAAAAGAAGCAATGCTTCTGTTTTCCTCCAATCAGAGCAAATCTCTGTATTGAAAATTAAAAGTGAAAATTAAAGTTAAAATAAATGAAGCAACGCTTCAGATCTCCTGCGCTGCGCGCAGAGCGCCACGTGTCAAAATCAGACACGCTAGCGCAGGGAGCGCAGCGCCCAAGGCAGCGCACCCAATCAGAGCAAGCCTCTGTTTAAAATTCAAATTTTAATTAAAGGAGCAACGCTTCAGCTGACCTGCCTCTGCGCTGCACGCCACGTGGCAGCGCGGTTGCGCTAGCGCAGTTGCGTTGCGCTCTGCGCTGCGCGCCACGTGGCAACATGGTTGCGCTAGCGCAGTTGCGCTGCGTTCTGCGCTGCGCGACACGTGGCAGCGCAGTTGCGCTGCGCTGCGCGACACGTGGCAGCGCAGTTGCGCTGCGCTGTGCGCTGCGTGACACGTGTCACGCGCTGGGACATTTGCGCCAAACAGAATTAAAATTTTAAAGAAATCTTTCTGTTCTTGTGAAAACAAGAAGATTTTCTTCTGTAAAACAGAAGCCCTTGGATCAAAGATCCAACGGTGGGGAAAATTCCCCAAATCACTCAGAGAAAGACCTCTTTAACAAATTTAACTAATTTATGGGCGCTATATAAAGGACCCTAGACCTCAATTCAAAATCATCAAGATCCTCATTAAAAAACTCTGAAGAATTGGAGAGAATTCCTCAAGAACAAAAAAGGTAAAAACCTTTAGAAAAAAAGAGAAAATTCTCTTATGAACAGATCATTGATCTGAGAACAAGATCAATGATCTTCAATAAAATAAATAAATAAATAACAATAGTGCTTTGCACTTTCTTATGAACCATTGGTTCTTTGAAAACAAGAAAAACTTGTTTCCTTTGATTTAAAATCGATCAAAACATAAAACAGTGCTTAGCACTTGAAAAATTGCACTGTTGCGCTCCTGTGTTGGCGCAAGCCACCAGCGAGCGCCACGTGTCAGCAGCGCAACAGCGCAGCGCACTGACACAGCGTACTGTGCTGTTGCGCTTGCGCTCCTCAGATCGTGACACGTGTCACCACTATATGAGTTTGCGCCTTGCGCTCCTCAATTGGCGCAAAGCGCCTGACAAGCCACGTGGGGGCACTGTCAGAGCATTAAATGCAATGCATTATTAAAGGGCAGAGCCCAATCAAAGGTCTAATAGACCAAATAAAAGTACTGCACATTATTTTAAAAGGGCAGAGCCTAATTAAAAAGTCTAAACAGACCAAAATAATGCTATGCATTATTTAAAGGGCAGAGCCCAATTGAGAGGTCCAATGGACCAAAACAAATGCTCTGCATTATAATAAAAAGGGCAGAGCCCAGTAAAAAAAAAGGTATAAATGGCCTGAAATAATGCTATGCATTATTTTAAAAAGGGGAAAGCCCAAACAAAGGCCTAACAGGCCAAATGCAAACAAAATGCGAACATTTTCAACTGGACTTAACCCAACCATGGCCATAAGTCCTCAAATTAAATTGACTGAGCACGGCTGCTCTCTTAAATCAATCTACATCCGGTTCGAGGGTACATCTCTGAACTCCTTTGACACCTATCGTTGTAATCCTTCAACGACGTCAGAGAGGTGACGGGTCCCAACGGCCACAAATCCCATGGACCCCCATGTCCCTAAACTGGAACCCGGACCACTATGTCCCTAAACTGGAACAATAAAGCCCCCAAATGCTCTTTTGTCGGATCTAAACGATCCCGTTTAAGTTGATCTTAGCCTCAAATATGGCTAACGTATCCTTAAACATTCAAACAGACTTTAGTCCCAAATTGGACTATAAGACCCCCAATCAACTTTGGTTCAAGGGTACATCTCCGAACTCCTCTGACACATGTCGTTGTAATTCTTCAACGTCGTCAGAGAGGTGACGAGTCCCGACGGCCATATATTAGATGGACCACTACGTCCTTAAACTGGAAATGGATCTAGACGATCCCGTTAAGTTGATCTTGGTCTCAAATCAGACTAACGTATCCTTAACGAACGTTTAAGTTGATCTTAGTCTCAAATGCGGCTAACGTATCCTTAAACTAAAAACACCAAACCCAAATCTAAGTAAATACGGATTTGGACTAATCCACGTCCTACAGGCGACGGCATTACTCAGTCTCCGTATACAATCCACGGGCAACCACAAACAAAACAAACACCCACGACACGAAGTGAAATTCTGGAGAAGGAGAAAGTTGCTACCGCGAAGCGGTAGCGTAATTAACTATAGGTTCTTGCGTCTGCAGGGAAGAGCGTCCCCATAATCAAAAACCTCTCAAGTGAGGGGGAATCTGACGAAGTCTGCTAAATCGGCCGCATCCGTCTAAACCTCCGATACACGGTGCCATAAATCAAATTGGCATCTTCGGACAGGTGGACGGATAAAACCATATAGCATCTGCCCCGAATCTCAGTGTCAGGACTTCGCAGTCCTGTGCGCCGCCATTCGGAGGGAAACAGATTCTGGCACGCCCAGTGGGACCTCTTCCTCTTTCCACTCCACACTTCGTGTGTCGTGTTCGCGAACAAATCGCAGTTTGCTGTGGTTGCCTGTGGATTCAAGGTACTTAGATTTGGTGTCTTGCTCTGTGCAGAAAGCAGAAGAACAATGGCTTCAAACTGCACTACCTGCAACTACAACTCTCGCTCCGTCCCTGCTAGGGGAGTGACTTACGGGCCCCAAGCGGCCTCTCTTTTTAAGATGCCAGTAGAGCAGGTAACTCAGGCCACCACTGGACTATTCTTCAGGACCATGCTCCCACCGATGAGCTTCAATGCCCCAACGACATCGCAAGAAGCTCCAAAGAAGTCGGTCTTTGATCGACTTACCGCTGCCGCGACCCCTCTCAACGGGTCGCCCAACTTCACTGCCTCAGTTTTTAACGGACTAGGCCAGAGCTCCAACGGGCCCATGAAGAAGCCTGCACTACCAGAAGGCGTTATCCCGAAGCGGATAGCTATCCCTGCTCCCGTTCCAGGCAAAATTTCCAAGGCTACTTCCCCTACTCGGAAGTCCGCTTTGGATAGGTTGGCTGTCCCCATCCAACGGACGTTGGTCTTTAAAAGGCTAGCACCAGCAAATTTTGACCAACACAGGGGGCATGATGAAATCACCCCTACGGCTAAACCGACTCCATCCACAAGACATGCTCGACGT
Organism: Agapanthus africanus; assembly: GCA_030015575.1. Taxonomy (NCBI): domain Eukaryota; kingdom Viridiplantae; phylum Streptophyta; class Magnoliopsida; order Asparagales; family Amaryllidaceae; genus Agapanthus; species Agapanthus africanus. Next base: position 421,093,440 of record JASDDO010000010.1, on the reverse strand, counting down.
CGCCACTGGCGCCGAGTGAGAAAGGCTGGGGGCAACTCCCCCTCTGGGATAACTCCGCCAGCTCCAACGATGGGGACCGATGCTGCTGTTCCAACCGGGAACAGCTTTGAATTGCTAAACACGGTGCGCAGAAACTCTCCTACTGCGGTGCTGAAGCGAACTCCTTCACCTCTGAAGAATATTCCAAAGAAGCAGCTAGAGTAGCCCCCTCAACGGCTGTCCTCTACAATTTACAAAGTCTGGCGATAGGTCCAGAAGTCGGTGATTGATGAAAACTATCTCCACCGACAGAAAAAGACGGAGGTTCGGCAGGAGAAAGGCTACTCTGTCAGGCCAGAAGAAGCAACGGCTACTCGGGTGTCTACTGCAGCGACACCCTCAACGCCAATCACTCAAAAGAGAAGGAAGCCGCAAAAAGCCCCTGTGAGCAAGGCACACCGTAAAAGCGCTGAACACAAATGCCCCAAGTCTGGGAGCATGGTGGTGCACACTGTTTATATGGCTTCTGGAAAGGAGGAAAGCCGCGCTTCGACGGGTCACCGACCACTTACCCGATCCGTGACCAAAGCTCAGGAGCAACAGCAAAAACTCCAGGAGATGATGAACGCGATGGCCGCACTCACTGGGCCAAAAGAAAGCTCTGAAACGTTCTCGGATGAGCGTCAAGAACAAGAAACTGACGCTGAGTTTCTTCGCCGGATATTGGAGAAGAAGGATAAAGAGGCTGCGGAACAAGCAGCCAGCATAAAGAAAATGGCCCTCCTGTTCCAAGACATGGTGGATATGATGATTCAACAAGACCCTCCTGCTGAAGATCCCCAGATCGTCCTCGAAGACGATAGGGGAGAAACGTAAAATCCTCCACCGGCTCTGTCAACAGCCAAAGAGGAGGCAATCTCCAAAGCTGACCTGGACGAATATATAGCTCAGCAGATCCGGGTTCATCAGGCGACTGAAGCAGCCGGTCAGGTCGTAAAAACGGGACGACCGTATTCGAGCTGGTACGACCAGATCAGTTACCCGCCGGGATATACAATCCCTAAGTTCCATGTATATAAAGGGACAGGGAATCCACATCAGCACGTCGCTCAATTCAGGGCCTTATGTGGCAATACTGGAGGCGATGACAAATTGTTGCTTCGCCAATTTGTCGGCAGCTTAGCAGAAACGGCCTTCGAATGGTATTCAGAGCTACCTAATGACTCCGTCAAAACATTTGCAGAGATGGAGCTACTATTTACATAAAGATTCACAAGTGCTAGTGGACGCACCCCGATAACAGCACTGATAAATGCCAGGATAAGGCCAGGCGAAACGTGGGTCCAATACGCAACACGATGGCGGAACCTATGGTCAAAATGCGAACAACGCATAGAAGAAGCACCTGCAGTAGGCATGTTCGTGGGAACCCTCGATCCGCAGGCGACCATATCCCAATTCATGATGTTCTTCAGGCCGACCACCTTCCAGGCCCTGATCAACAAGTTAGCCCAAATGGACCAGATGGGCCATGGACCGTCTCCTCCAAGACCAGATTCTCGAAATGAGAAAGGAAAAGGGAAAGCGATCGTCGTCGCCAGTGCTCAACAACAGCCGAGCAACTCAAAACCGGTCGTTCGCCAAAACAACGTGCGTCCACGCCCATCCCTCGAAGAGAGGCTAGGACGTCCTTACTCGTTTCCTCAAAATAAAACGAGAAGGCTGTTCGAGCTGGCAGTGCGCAACAGACTTATCAATCTGCCGAGTCCAAAGCGCCTGTCGCAGCCAGGCGATCTTAATAATCCCAATTATTGCCCTTACCACCAAACGGTAAGTCACCCGATCGAGGATTGTTTCGTCTTTAAGGGATGGATCGAGGATCAGTACCTGCAAGGCAAGTTCACGCTGTCTGAAAACTAGAAGGTAAACCCACCACATCCGCACACTCCAAAGAAGACGGACACAATGGGGGCAGCTTGTTCTTTTGTCGAGGACGAAAACGATGGAGAAGACTCATCAGATGAATCCGAAGACTACGTAGCGACTTGTCATATGATCTCTCACATATTGGCGGATGATGAAGAGGCTCCTTGTGCCGAGAAAGCAAGGGCGGACCCTGAACCAGAAATTCTGCGGCCGTCAGACGAGTTGATCGATGCCTTCCTGAATGAGATTCGTATGAAAGTTAAAGCCAATCAAGAGCGTGAGATGGCCGCACTGGAAGAAGCCAAACACCGACTACTAGACCAAAGAGTCGAGGCACCTCCGTCAAATCAAAAGTCATCCGCTGCGGATAAAAACAAATTCAAGACGAGGAAAAGGTTCGCCAAAGCCCTATCAGTGGGAATGAGGCTACCACCCTCTGAAGAAAATACTCTCGATGGAGTAGAGATGCATCCCAACTTCTGCCTATATCATCAGAAGATCATACACCCTACCGAAGACTGCGACTCCTTTAAGTGTTGGTGGCAAGGATATGTCGCTCAAAAGCAACACTTCAACAGGACAAAGTGTGAAGCTCGTAGACATCGGAAAAATGCGATAGATGAGCGCAAAAGAGCCGCCGACGACTGTCATATAGTCGACTCCAAGGGATCTCCAATTATCACCTTTGGAAGCGACTCTGACGAAGAAGCTACCCCCAACCCTCTCCTCAAGGGATCTATTTCAAAAATGAAGGAATTGAGGAGTTGCGAGAACGTTCAGCCGTGCAATCGCACGCTACTCAGAAAAAGTCTCGGCCCCGTAAACAAAGGATCGAGCAAAAAGGATAAAGGGAAGGGAAAAACAACCCTCGTTGCCAATACTCAACAGCAATCGAGTAACCCTAGACCGGTTGTTTGCCGAAACAACAAACGGTAACCCCTCCAGGAAAAGTTGAAACGTCCTTACTCGTTTCCGCAAGATAAAACAAGGGGACTGTTCGAGCTGGCAGTACGCGACAGACTCATCAGTCTGCCGAGTCCAAAACGTCCGTTGCGGCCAGGCGATGTTAATAATCCTAATTATTGCCCTTATCACCAAACAGTGGGTCACCTGATCGAGAATTGCTACGTCTTCAAAAACTGGGTTGAAGACTAATACCAACAGGGTAAGTTCGCGCTGTCTGAAAGCTGGAAGGTGAGCCCGCCACAACCGCACGCTCCGAGAAAGATGGATACGCCGGGGGCATCATGCTCAGTCAAAGAGAAAACCCCATAGACCGAAAAGTCAGTAAACTAGAGATTCGCTTCAAATACGACGACGACGGACCGAAACGTCCTTAAACTAATGACGGACCGAAACGTCCTTAAACTAATGGCGGACCGAAACGTCCTTAAACTAATAATGGACCGCAATGTCCTAAAACTTGCAAACGACTGAAACGTCTTTAAACTACTACCGCAGCATCCTCAGGCTGACGAGAATAAAAAAATAAAATAAAAAAAAACGGTATGTCCATAAGCAAAATGGGCACGGATGAAAACCCGAGAGGGCTCCGTGAGTAAAAACAGCAGGGCTACCGGCGAGTGTTTGTGAAAACCCGAAAGGGCGCGACCTCGTTAAAAAAAAGAATAATATATATATATATATATATATATATATATATATATATATAAAAGAACGGTATGTCCATAAGCAAAAAGGGCACGGATGAAAACCCGAGAAGGCTCCGTGAGTAAAAACAGCAGGGCTACCGATGAGAGTTTGTGAAAACCCGAAAGGGCGCAATCTCGTGAAAAGACACTTACAGGGTCCTCTCGACCTTGTAAGGAGAAACCACCCGCGTGAGATCCTTACGACTCACAGGGAAGCAACACACTTAGGGATCCTCACGATTCCAAAGGAGAAATTACACTTGCGAGATCCTCACGAGTCGTAAGGAGAACTCTCTTATGGGACCCTCACGGCTCATAAGATTTGAAAGTCTTAAGTTACAGAAACCTAAACCTGTGCTTAAGCAACCCCCATAATTTTCGATATTGCCCTACAAGCGGATCAATGCTGACCCTTGTATACAATCCACGGGCACGAATAAACATTTCCCTAACCAAGTCCCATCCGTGACTGGGGATATGTACGCATGATAAACAACCCTTATAAGTCTTCTCGGCTTACAAGGAGAAAACTCTCTTGTAGGATCCTTACGACTTACAGAGGAACATACACTTAGGAATCCTCACGATTCCTAAGGAGAAAATACACCTACAAGATCCTCACGACTTGTAGGGAAAAATACCTTTGTGAGACCTTTACGGCTCATGAAGTCAAAAGCCTTAGTCGACAGAATCCTAACCCTGTTTACTAAGCCACCTTTGTTCGACATCGACAAAGGCAAATGATGATTCGCTCCTGGCAATATCCCAGTTATAGCGATGCTGATGCCTAAACCGGTATCAAATTCCAAGTCCCTTCATGGCAAATGATGATTCGCTCCTGGCAATATTCCAGTTGTAGCGACGCTGATGCTGAGATTGGCGTCAGATTCTAAGTTCCACACTCACGATAAAAAATCAGCGAGCCACACATGCATACGAAATAGCCGAAATGATGGGGCAACTTGCAATAAAAAGCAACAAGTAAAAATGTATGCATGCAAAATAGCCGAAATGATTGGGCAACTCGCAATAAAAAGCAGCGAGTAAAAATAAAATAAATAGCCGAAATGATTGAGCACCGCGAAAAATAGCCGAAATGATTGTGCAATCGCGACCTTCACGATATAAAAGCTGAAATGATAGAGCATCGCGGAAATAAAATAAAAAAAATAATGAATGAATGAAACTTTGGCCCTACAGGCGATAGCACAGCAATCCCTATATACAATCCAGGGGCACAAACAAAGAAGGAGGCACCCTTTCCCTCCCAATGCTCTATCAGAAAACGGAACCAAATCTTAACGGCAATATCTACGGCCTAAGAATCAACAAACGGCGCTCCTTCGCAGTCCATCAAGATGCAGATACAACGCCAACAAAAGACCTCACGGTCGAAACAAAGCGAAGCGACGGCAAAATCCCAGCTTCATCTCGACAATCGTCTCGATACAGCAGACGAGATGTTAACAATGGCGCTCCTTCGCAGGCCATCAAGATACAGATACAACGCCAACAAGAGACCTCGTGGTCAAAACAAAACGAAGCGACGGGAAAATCCCAGATTCATCTCAATAATCGTCTCGATACAGCAGGCGAGATATCATAACAGCGTTCTTCCTCCAACAGGATTCGAACATGACAAAGCAAACGAACCAAAGGCTAAATTCCTAGCTTCAAGGTCTTGACGGCAACCCATATAAAGCCAGAAAGACAACTGGAGATCGTCTCACACCAGTGTGGAATGGTCACCACCTCGACGTTCGTCTCGACACAGCAGACGCAACATCATCAAACAAACGGAGCCACGGCAAAATCCCAGCTCCACCTCGGCATTCATCTCGATACAGCAGACGAGATGTTACCCCAGCGTTCTTCCTCCAACAGGGTTCGGACGCGACAATCAAACAAACGGAGCTACGGCAAAATCCCTAGTTCCCACCGCGACATTCGTCTCGATACAGCAGACGCGATACCAGCAAATGAAGCAAATGACAAATTCCTAGCTTCAGGGTCTTGACGGCAACTCACATAAAACCTGAAAGACTATCGGAGATCATCCCACACCAGCGCGGAGTGGTTATGACTCATCGGGGCTCGCCAAAATGAGCCTAACCTCAAGTAAAAAGCGGCATGGCAAATTCCTAACGCTTGCTCTTCCGACGGTCAAACTGCCTAGGAAGATTCCTTGAAGATGTCTTGTCCAGCCCCCGAAGGGATCAGAGACATGGCAGTCGCAAGGCTACTCGAACAGCATAATTGCCTATCGAAGAATATATCAGCTTATGCGACGGTACGATGGCCAAAACCCTAAGTACCACAGACCCTAACGGACTTCTGTCGTAAAGAGCAGAGGTTAAATGCGACGTTAGGATGTTCTTGCGAGAAACGCTCGATTCGTCTCGACTTATGAAGAAATTGATGTCTTTGCGAGAAATTCTTGAGGCGGCTCGACTCGTAAGATAAATCCTTAGGCAGTGGGCATAAAAGAAGCCTGTTTCCTAAGCACTAGGACCCTGCAAGTCGGCCCACAACGGTATCTTGCATACTATCCACGGGTCTCACTCTCCAACGTCGAATTTCGACAAGGAGGGAAACAACCGCTTACAAGTCCTCTCGACTCGTAAGAGGGAAAATTCTTTTATAAGATCCTTACGACTTATAAGAGAAAACACGCTTAGGAATCCTCACGATTCCTAAGGAGAAAATCCACCTACGAGATCCTCTCGATCCGTAGGGAGAAAAGTCTCTATGAGACCCTCATGGCTCATAGAGTTGAAAAGTCTTAGGCAGCAGGCCTGAACCTGCGACCTAAGCCATCACTATCTCTTGAAGAAGTCGAGATGCTTACTCTATTGTCTATCGACCATGTTCACTAAGGTAACATGCGGATAATAAAAGAAAAAAGAAAGCGACAAAGAGAACATCTGATTGGCATTGGATTAAGCATTCGAGACACACTCATTCATACATGTGCAAAAGACTCAGAGCGAGAAATAAGACAAGCTGAAAGGAGAAATTTTCCATTACAAAGGATTCTTACAATCATAAAAAAAACATTATTCAAATTATTACAATGGAATAACCTCAGATCCAGGGCACGGATTGAGGAATTCAAAAGTAAGGCCATCCAGAGTTCTCCTGGCCTTTCTAATGATTCTCATGCGCAGCATCTCGCGCTCCTGTGTGTCAAGATCTTCGACGAGCCCCCCCAGTCTTCGATAAGCAGCGATTATCGTCGTCTGCTGGAAAATTTGATGCAGGATGTCGATAAGGCTATCCCGCCGCTTCTTCGAGATCAGCCCCGACAGGTACACTGAATGCACCTTGTCTTCGGCATCGTCCAGCGCATTGAGCGGTAAGGCCTCGTGAAACCCCGGGAGTGCTCTCCAGATTGCTCCCAGCACGACTTTCAAGAGAGCAGAACGGCGAGGGAGTAGCCAGCCGGTGCGTGCATTCAGACAACCCATGACCTCTGCACATTGGGCGTCTGTAAACTCTTGGTTTTGTTGACGGCCCTGTGCACGGATATCCTCATAAGTAATGAACTCGTGCAGACTGTATAGATGCACCGCCATAATGCCTGAAGGAAGCAACATTGGAAGATTAGCAATGAGGAAAAGGTATAGGGAGTTAAAACTCCTCGAGAGCAATGCTCTATAGACAGGAGAGACACCTGTCAAAAATCAGTTATGAGGAGAATTTAAGGAAAATCCCCTAAGAACATTGAGAGCTTTGTTCTGAAAAAAATGATATAATAATAATAGTATCAAATGCCATGAAGAACTCTTAAGAGTTCTTCTATATGATTTGGAAGGAGCAAAACTCCATTAATTAAGAAAATCCAAGGAAAATCTTTTAGAGAGCAGAGCTCTATTAATGGAACCCTAATAGAGTTTCCTTTAGTTCTCTTTAGACCCCCTTAGAGCAAAGCTCTGCTAAGTGAAACCGTAAATGGGTCTTCTTTAGACCAGAGATCTATTGAGAGCAAGGCTCTTAAAATTAATTTAATTTAATCAAAATTAATATTTTTACTAAAATTCTCTAAAGTTTGAACTTTTAAAAGTATTTAAACAAGAGAGCAGGGCTCTGAGTTCTGAAAGTAAAATTGTGAAGATGAAAATCATCTAAGAGACCAAAGGTCCTATTTATAGGCATCAAATGCCCTTTCAACGTCCAAAAGTTGCCGCGACGGTTGGAATTCTGTCACCGTTGCGCTCACGTTTTGGAGCCACGTAAGCGCAACGGTGGGGGGCATTTGTTTACCCCAATCAGAGCAAAGCTCTGTTCAAATTCCAAGGTGGGAAAAGAAGCAATACTTCTGTTTTGCTCCAATCAGAGCAAAGCTCTGTCTTGAAAATTAAAAGTGAAAATTAAAGTTAAAATAAATGAAGCAACGCTTCAGATCTCCTGCGCTGCGCGCAGAGCGCCACGTGTCAAAATCAGAAACGCTAGCGCAGGAAGCGCAGCGCCCAAGGCAGCGCACCCAATCAGAGCAAGGCTCTGTTTAAAATTCAAACTTTAATTAAAGGAGCAACGCTTCGGCTGACCTGCGCTGCGCTGCACGCCACGTGGCAGGGCAGTTGCGCTGCGCTCTGCGCTGCGCGCCACGTGGCAGCATGGTTGCGCTAGTGCAGTTGCGCTGCGCTCTGCGCTGCGCGCCACGTGGCAGCGCAGTTGCGCTGCGCTGTGCGCTGCGTGACACGTGTCACGCGCTGGGACATTTGCGCCAAACAGAATTAAAATTTTAAAGAAATCTTTCTGTTCTTGTGAAAACAAGAAGATTTTCTTCTGTAAAACAGAAGCCCTTGGATCAAAGATCCAACGGTGGGGAAAATTCCCCAAATCACTCAGAGAAAGACCTCTTTAACAAATTTAACTAATTTATGGGCGCTATATAAAGGACCCTAGACCTCAATTCAAAATCATCAAGATCCTCATTAAAAAACTCTGAAGAATTGGAGAGAATTCCTCAAGAACAAAAAAGGTAAAAACCTTTAGAAAAAAAGAGAAAATTCTCTTATGAACAGATCATTGATCTGAGAACAAGATCAATGATCTTCAATAAAAAAAATAAATAAATAACAATAGTGCTTTGCACTTTCTTATGAACCATTGGTTCTTTGAAAACAAGAAAAACTTGTTTCCTTTGATTTAAAATCGATCAAAACATAAAACAGTGCTTAGCACTTGAAAAATTGCACTGTTGCGCTCCTGTGTTGGCGCAAGCCACCAGCGAGCGCCACGTGTCAGCAGCGCAACAGCGCAGCGCACTGACACAGCGCACTGTGCTGTTGCGCTTGCGCTCCTCAGATCGTGACACGTGTCACCACTATATGAGTTTGCGCCTTGCGCTCCTCAATTGGCGCAAAGCGCCTGACAAGCCACGTGGGGGCACTGTCAGAGCATTAAATGCAATGCATTATTAAAGGGCAGAGCCCAATCAAAGGTCTAATAGACCAAATAAAAGTACTGCACATTATTTTAAAAGGGCAGAGCCCAATTAAAAAGTCTAAACAGACCAAAATAATGCTATGCATTATTTAAAGGGCAGAGCCCAATTGAGAGGTCCAATGGACCAAAACAAATGCTCTGCATTATAATAAAAAGGGCAGAGCCCAGTAAAAAAAAAAGGTATAAATGGCCTGAAATAATGCTATGCATTATTTTAAAAAGGGGAAAGCCCATACAAAGGCCTAACAGGCCAAATGCAAACAAAATGTGAACATTTTCAACTGGACTTAACCCAACCATGGCCATAAGTCCTCAAATTAAATTGACTGAGCACGGCTGCTCTCTTAAATCAATCTACATCCGGTTCGAGGGTACATCTCTGAACTCGTTTGACACCTATCGTTGTAATCTTTCAACGACGTCAGAGAGGTGACGGGTCCCAACGGCCACAAATCCCATGGACCCCCATGTCCCTAAACTGGAACCCGGACCACTATGTCCCTAAACTGGAACAATAGAGCCCCCAAATGCTCTTTTGTCGGATCTAAACGATCCCGTTTAAGTTGATCTTAGCCTCAAATATGGCTAACGTATCCTTAAACATTCAAACAGACTTTAGTCCCAAATTGGACTATAAGACCCCCAATCAACTTTGGTTCGAGGGTACATCTCCGAACTCCTATGACACATGTCGTTGTAATCCTTCAACGTCGTCAGAGAGGTGACGAGTCCCGACGGCCATATATTAGATGGACCACTACGTCCTTAAACTGGAAATGGATCTAGACGATCCCGTTAAGTTGATCTTAGTCTCAAATCAGACTAACGTATCCTTAACGAACGTTTAAGTTGATCTTAGTCTCAAATGCGGCTAACGTATCCTTAAACTAAAAACACCAAACCCAAATCTAAGTAAATACGGATTTGGACTAATCCACGTCCTACAGGCGATGGCATTACTCAGTCTCCGTATACAATCCACGGGCAACCACAAACAAAACAAACACCCACGACACGAAGTGAAATTCTGGAGAAGGAGAAAGTTGCTACCGCGAAGCGGTAGCATAATTAACTGCAAGGGCTTGCGCCTGCAGGGAAGAGCGTCCCCACAATCAAAAACCTCTCAAGTGAGGGGGAATCTGACGAAGTCTGCTAAATCGGCCGCATCCGTCTAAACCTCCGATACACGGTGCCATAAATCAACTTGGCATCTTCGGAGAGGTGGACGGATAAAACCATATAGCATCTGCCCCGAATCTCAGTGTCAGGACTTCGCAGTCCTGTGCGCCGCCATTCGGAGGGGAACACATGTGATATAACTGGATTATTGAATCAAGTGTTGATTTGATAATGTGATATACAGATAAATGATATTAATCGGTTATATGTGATATAACCGGATTATTGAATTAAGTGTTGATTTAATAATATGATATATATTTATATTTGATATAATTATATATTAACTAATATTATTGCTCACTAATTATTTGCTTATCTTTATATATATAATATATATATATATATTATATGAAGCATGGTTGATTTTCTATTTTTTTAGAAAATGGAAAAACAGGTAGAAAATGGGGAGGCTTTTGTGGAATGGTGAAGTATGGATTTGATGATTATTATATTGGTCTTGACTCACTATTGAACCATGGTTCCAATTGTTTATTTGGAAAGTGTGAATGCTTCAATGAGTGAGGTATTTTGATGAGCCATTCTTCATATTTTCACAACACTTGAGTTATTTTTTCCTCACTTGAGCTCATGTGATGAGTTCTACTCTCTAGCTTTCTCCATCTTCTTCTTCACCTCCTCAAAGCTCAATCCCTTACATGAATTGTGAAACCTTGAGCTTGTGAGAACGCTGGTGAGCAAACAATATCCCTACTTCACCATCCTACACTAGATTAGCACTTTAGTGTAGTGTGTTTACTTCATTAAAGAGTTTAGTGAAGAGGTGGCTTAGATTAGCGGAGTTTCGGGTGGATCATCTTCGGCACAAAAATCGCAAAGGAAGCTCGATCCAACTTCAAGTGGAGCTTAGTGGAGTCGCGTGGACTACTACACGGAGCTTGAGAAGAGAAGGACACGGTCTATAAAGGTTGTTGCCTCCTTTCTCTTAGTATAGTTTTTATGATATCGTAGTTAAACCCTAATCATCTAGTTTTGATTCTTGTTTAGTGTTAATTAGCACCCGAAAAAATTAAATTGGTATGCTTGATGCTAGTAAAACCCAGTGGTGGTGCAAACAAACATTTTCAGTTTGGACAAGTTTTCTTGTTGATCGTCTATTCGTTCAATATCTGGGTAGCCGTTACTTCCAGTTAGTACCGCTGATGGCTTGTAGGTCTCTGATGTGATCATTACCTACTGCTGGCGTATTGATGAGTTTTTACATAGAGGTTTCCTAGCTCAAGCGAAATGAAGTAGGGCGCGTATGGAGATATGTGCGGGAGCTTGATTAAATACGAGTATATGATACCGTATTCTAATCTAGCGATATTTGATATAACCGGATTATTGAATCAAGTATTGATTCAATAATTTGATTTATATATATGTTAATATATTTGATATTAGCTAGGTTATATATGATATAACCGGATTATTGAATCAAGTGTTGATTTAATAATTATATATATATAAACTAATATCGAATATTAGTCGGTTATATATGATATAACTGGATTATTGAATCAAGTGTTAATTTAATAATTTGATATACATATATATATGATATTAGCTGGCTATATATGATATAACCGGATTATTGAATCAAGTATTGATTTAATAATTTGATATATATTTATATATTTGATATATATATATATATATATATATATATATAAACTAATATTAAGCTCACTTAAGATTTTCTTCTCTTTATATATTTATGTGTGTGTGTGTGTATTCATTTATATTATGGTTGATGATACATAGAACTAGGATGTGTGAGAATCACATTTGAGTAAGATAATAATGAACATTTGTGAATTAAAATGAAATGAAAAATGAGTCATGGCTTTGGATGCTTGGAGAAGTATTGAGAAGCCATGACTCATCTTCAATTTATGGATTTATTCATAGATATTTATCACTCTCATTCTTATCTCATCTTATCTCTTGAGCTTATGGTTCACTCTCTCACTCATTCTAAGTTCATCTGCATCTTCATCTCCTCACTAATTTTCTAGGGTTGAGAAAAAGAAAAGGAGAAAGAAATATTTTAGTAAGCAAAATTCCTACTTCATCAACATACACTACTCTAACCTATTAGTATAGGTTGTTAACTTCACTAATATATTGATTAGTGAAGTGTGAGCTTGAGTGTGAGTTGCCTCAAGGTGGATCATCTTCGACGACGAAGACTATAAGTAAGCTCGTTCCATTTTTCAAGTGGAGTCAAAAAAGAGTTTTAGGGACTACTACTTGGAGGTTTAGAAGTGAAGGACTAGACTACAAAAGTTGTAGACTCTCTTCACTTAGATTAGAACTTGTTTGTGTAACTTTAAAACCCTAATTCTCTAGTTCGATTCTTGTTTAGTATACTTAGATCTCTAATTTTTAAAATTGCATACTTGATATTCATTGAAACCTAGTAGAGGTGTTAAGACATACTTTCAGATAAGAGTGCAATCATTATATATGCATGCAATATATGTATGGATCGTAGAAATGTGAAGTAATAATATAACATTACTGATAACCTTTTTCGTTTCGTAGATGCATTAGACATATCTACTTGGATTTCATTATCGATATCATTTCTAACCCACGTAACTTCACGACCAGCCGAAGACAACCCTGTAGGGTGTTTTTCATCACCCCATTGAGATGGGAAATACGCGTCGCTTGTCAGGCGCATTACAGATTTCCCTTGTGTAGGGTAGACTGGGGTTTATTGATTGTGGGGATCCGAATCTTCGCAGCCGCGGACTAAGCTGCCGTTAATTACCCCTCGCCTTAGAAACGAAGGAACCTCCGATTGACGGGTCAAACTAGTCATGTGAACTCAATGTGCAGTGTGCGTATATGTGTCTTGAAGGGTTTTGGGATATCGGAGGCCTCGCAGAGTTTACGGGGGTTTCGCTACCTGGATAGCTGGCTGGGGATCAAGGGGGCTGGCAACCCCCTTGCAGGGTGTGGGCAGTGCCTCGTTAGAAATTTTTTTCTAGCGGGGATGTGTTTTGAGTGTGGAGTGTATGAAAACAACGAAAGAAGAAAAGAAAAAAACGGTGAGTAACATCCTAAGGACGTGTGAGCGCTGGGCGCTAGGTGCTGGGTGTCAGCGCCTCACCCGTTCGGCATGTGGGCGCCAGTGCCTCACGCGCCCAACATGTGGAGAAAGAAGGGGCTTAGCCCCAGAATGAGGAGTTGAACTCCCGAAAAGGATTTTTATCTATGGAGTTTAACTCCAAAAAATGTTGAATGGAGCTAAACTCCTAAAAAGGGTTTTATTTATAGAGTTAAACTCCAAATGATCTTGAATGGAGTTAAACTCCTAAAAAAGATTTTATTTATGGGGTTAAACTCAAAAAGATCTTGACAAATGGAGTTGAACTCGCAGAAATCTTTGGAGATGATCCAAGGGGACCCCTTTCCTCTCCCCTTTAGCCCTGGATCTTCTTTTGAGCCTTAAATCTTCCCTAAGTGGGATTTTTGGAGATGGGTCTCCTTCTTCCTTCTCTCTGTTGGCTGGATCTTGGAAAAAAATGGGGCGAGACTTAAAAATCTCCCCTTTTGGAAATTTGATGGAAAATCCGAACCCCCCTTCAAGGATTTTATGGTGAAAAATTATTTTTTTTGGAAAAAGAAGAGTTAAACTCTTGATTTAATTTTAAAAAAAAGGAAGAAAGTTTAGAACCTTGAGAAAGGAGAAGGAGGCACATAACCTAATTTTTTAGGGGAATTAATTATTGTTTTCATTTCATCATCATGCTGATTTATATAGGCTTACAAGTTTACATATAGCCCATTGGGCTTTACAAAATAGCATTTTGCCCATCTCATGATTCATGTGCTTATATTTTTTTTTGCACATGAGTCATGGGCATTACAAAAATTTGACTTTATACCTATTTTCCTTACATTTATTCATAAAACTTACATTAAAATTATTTATTACATAATTTTCATTTCGGCATAGGTCATGCCGGCCACGGGGCTCGACTCGGGTAGGGCCTACTTGACCTGGGCTTGGGCCCGCTTACTTGGGGCTGACTTTGAATTTGGTCAACCAGTGTGTAATTTTTTATCCCAACAAACCCGTCTTTTGAAACAGACGGTCGGAGCACTCTAAGTGTTCTCTCCTCTCCATCCTCATCACTGTCCTCCATACGATTCTTGAATTCTGAAATATCGTAAATATCTCTGGGATTCCAACGGCATACGACACTCCATCTTGGATGCTTCAAGTACTGTGAGTAGTATACTTGGAACGCTTAATTTGAAAAGATAAATGGATCATCCTGACCGTAAAATCGAAGTGTGTTTACACTAGTTAATCCATATTGATCTTTCCAAGTCCCGAGATTGTTTTTCCACTTATCAGTATTGGTTCGTGTATCATACCAAATACACTGAAATATATAAAACGGTTCTGATCGTCCGGGATATTGGATGCCAAGTATGCAATTTAAGTATCTATAATAAATTACACCATCCGATCCTACCATCGCAATCCCACTATTCTGAGTGGTTCGGGATGTTTCTATATTCTTAACTTCAAATTTGTATCCAAGGACACCGAATCCTTTATAATATGCAATCTTCATATTAGGAAATTGAGCTAAACATCTTGAATCTCTCTCTAATGATGCAAATAAGTTCGGATCGTGGATTTGACAAAACAAATTTTACGGCAAATACATAACGATATAAGTTTAGATTAAGACTGGTAGCAATAACATATTATTCGAACAACTTACATGATCTGCAACCCAATCGCAAAAATTATCCTGATGATATTTTTCCAATCGTTCATCATTCCAATCAGGATGCCCCTCATGTACCTCATCAATATGAATTCTGTACTCAATAATAAATTATGATATTAATATTATATCATTTCATACACATACAAATAAAAATATAACAATTAATCCAAAAAAACCTACTCTCTAATTTCTTCAAGACATACGCTATTGAGGAGGATAAACCGATATATCTTGTTGATAAACATAGTGTCTACTCTCTTATAATCAGCTTTACCATATGGTCTGTCATGAATTCTCCGAGGCCGGTTAAGCTTCATCTCAATGTTCTCGTCCAAATAGCAAGAACAAAATATGGTTACTTCATCTAGAAAATAACCTTACATGATAGAACCCTCTGGTCGATTTCTATTGCATATATACTTTTTTAGAGTGTAGATATATCTAAATAAAAATATATTAAATAGATAAATATGGACATATAGGACAATAATAATTTTACAAAATGCGTGAAACGAAAAATCCAACGTACCTTTCGACGGGATATATCAATCGATATTGTACCGGTCCGGCAAACTTAGCCTCGGTTGCAAGATAAACCGTCAGGTGTATTATGATATTGAAGAACGACAGCGAGAAAATACGCTCAAGCTTGTAAAGTATCAATGAAATAGAATTTTCTAAATTCTCCAGCGTCACAATATTCAAGGTTTTAGCGCACAATTCTCTAAAAAATTAACAAAGGTCATTAATTACTAGACCAACAGATTCGGGAAGGGAAGTTCTGAGGGCTAATGGGAGAAGGTGCTCCATAATAACATGGTGATCATGACTGTTCAGCCCATCGATCATGCCTTTCACAATTTTTATCTTCTTGCTAAATGATACTGAGAAACCCGTGAGAACTTTCAAATCATACAACACCTACAGAAACATTTTCTTCTCCGGTTGTGACATATGATATGAGGCATTGAGAAGTACAAACTTGCCTGATTTACCCGCTATCGATTTAGGATGCAATTCACTTCTAATTTTCCAGTCCTGAGATCCATCCGAGTACGGAGGTTGTCTTTCGATTTTCCGTCTTTATAAAGAAACAAGTTGAGTACATGCTCGGTTACTCCCTTCTTTATGTGCATGACGTACAGACAATGACGCACTAAATTTGTCGACCAGTACGGAAGCTCTTAGAAAATGCTTAAGTTGTTCCAGTATGGTTGTTTGACCTGTTTTGCCGGATCTATCCCGAAGGTCACATTATTGTAACCATCCCACGCAGCAATCACGTCCTCTCCAGACAATGAGGCTGGAGGCCCAAGAAGTTCCTGATGACCATTAAAGTGAGCAACGTCTAACCTGTAGGGATGGTCTAGTGGCGGGAAACACCGATGACCGCAATAACAAACCTTCCTGCTAAAATTCAACCATTTCGATGTTGTATCTTGATGGCAATAAGGACATACTTTGTGACCATGTACGGACTAATCTGATAGCATTTATTGCGCAGGAAAGTCATTAATTGTCCACATTAAAACCGCACACATTGTGAAGGTTGTATTTGTGTTTACATCGTAACTCTTTACACCATCAATGAATAAAGATTTTAACTCATCGATCAGAGATCGGAGATAAACGTCGATATTGTTTCGCGATGAGTTTGGTCCATCAATAAGAAAAGACATCATAAAGCGGGATTGATTCATAGCCAACTAAAGTGACAGATTATAAACTATTATTATAACGGGCCATGTATTGTGGCTTCCAGCCATATAGTTGAACGGGCAGAAACCATCACTAGCCAGTCCGAGCCTGATATTACGAGAATCACTATTGAATATTTGGTGCCTCTTATCGAAATCCTTCCATGCTGGTGAATTTCTTGGATGACTCATTTGTTCATCTTCGCTTGGAGCGGCACGGTGATACCAAATCATTGCCTCGGCTGTTTTCTTGCACCTGAATAGCTTCTGTGTTATGGGAAAATATCGTACTATCTTGACAGATATATTGGGCTTCTTATCAGATTCTTTCAGCTTATACTTGGCCTCTCCGCATGTTGGATACTCTTTCAAATCTGAATTCTCTTTCCGGTACAACACGCAATTTTTGGGACATGCATGAATCTTCTCACAATTCAGACCCAAATCAGACATCATCTTCTAGGTTTCGTACCAGCTATCGGGCACGTTATTTCTCGGCGGCATAGAATCTTTCAGGAACTTTAGAAGTATCGTGAATGACTTGTTGCTCTATCCATTTAGGCACTTAATCTGGAAAAGTTGGAAGAACCATGATAGGGTGGAATACTTTGTATTCTCATAAATTGGTCTTCTAGTATCATTCATGAACTTTTCATACTTATCCGCACGCGGTCCTTGACTGGAAGGAATGTTATTTTCGGTAGGAATACTATCACCGAGGGCAGCCTCTACCATATCTTCCATTTTTTCTCCTGGAAATAAGTTATCATTTTCTTCTTCTTCCGCCACATTACCGTCTTCTCCTTCTTCTTCTGCCGTATTACCGCCTTCTTCTTGTCCTTCCTTGTGATATAGCCAAGTTGTATAAAGTCTAATAAAACCATGTTTAACTGTGTGAAACTCTATGATTTCTACATTCTGTCAGAACTTATTCTCACATCTATCGCACGGACAGAGAATCTTCTCTAACACGATCTTATTATGTGCGTGTGCAAATTCAATGAAAGCAGCAACTCCTGCAACAAATTTCAATTGCATACATTGTTCCCAATCCACGTGCATCCAATCCTCAACTCTGATGTACTCATGGGCTATATTAGACTGTATAACATATAAATTGTAAGTTATGGTGACTATATTGAGAAATCTAAGAACGAGATGATTATTGATAAAGAAGAAAATCCGTAGAGATAAGTTTGTCGTTGAAAAGAATAAATTATCGATTAACAAAGTTAGATTTGAAGATACCCAAGTATGAGTTGTATTCTGTGTGTATGTGTTTCAATTTATGATTTCGTTTAGGTGTAGGGTTGTTACTGTGTATGTTCTTTATGTGTGCGTTTGTTATGTATTCGTGTTGTATGTGTGTGTTTCATCTGTCGAAAGTAAGCCTTCTATTCCATTAAGAATGTATAGAGCAGACATCCATTCGCTTGTACATTCATCCGTTTCGAGTTAATTTCGGCAGCACCTCCCTGCTGTTCTCCGAGTACAGTGTAATAGAATAGATAATCATTTCAATGCTGTAAAACAACGTTGAAATGTACATCTAATCTATCTTTGTATACGGAGAACCAGCAGAAAAGTACCGACGAAATAAGTCGAAACGAATGAAAACACAAGTGAATGCAGATATTTACTTTATACATTCCCAACTTGTCCAAACTGGATAAATCTATCAGTTATCATACGATTGAATTTTCTCGTCATATAGACTACATGACGGTTGTTAGCACTGAACGATACCGTCTGATATTTAACAACTTTCGTATAGTTCTATGTCACGACGAACATTGAATGTATGTAAACCGATAGACGGGAACTAAGTCGCGCTTTGATTTTCACATATTATCATCGAGTATCATATATTGGTTTTAACTTGAATAGGTTTTACGTTTACATTTCATTTTTAAGGGTTTGAAGTTTTTAGTTTAGGATAAAATTTTCTTACGTTTACGGTAAAGTTTTAAATTTACGTTGTCATCGAATATCCTACTGAAGGAACTAGTGCACCCTAAACCCGAACCCTAATAAACCCAAATTAACCCTAACCATCACCCTAACTCAAATTACCCTAATTAATCCAAAATTAACCCTAATCATCACCCAAATCCTAACCCAAATTAACCTAATTAAACCAAATTAACCCTAATCAACGCCTAAATCCTAACCCAAATTAACCTAATTAAACCAAATTAATCCTAATCAACACACTAACCAAAATTAACCCTATTTTATCTAATTAACCCAAATAAACCCTAACCCAAACCAAAATTAAGCCTAATTAATGTAATTAACCCTAACCCTAATCATCACCAACCATATTTTAGCTAATTAACCCAAATTAACCTTAACCATAATCATCACCCAAACCCTAATCCTAATTAACCTAAATTAACTCTAATCCAAACCAAAATTAACCCAAATTAATATAATTAACCTTAACTCTGATCCTAATCATCACCATATAATCCAAATTAACCCTTAATTAACCCGGCCCTATAACCCTAACCCTAATCCTAAAATCAACAATAACAACACCAAAAACAACAAAATTATAAATTAAATTCCTAATTAATTTAAAGAAATCAAAAACTAACTAAGGAAAATTCAATTTCAAATGAAATAAAATAACCTCGCTGCCAAAGACCGGCTGGTGGTGAAGAGCTCGAGGAGGTGGAGGCTACGAGCTCGACGAGGTGGAGGAGGCCGGGAAGATGGAGCTCGAAGAGGTGGATGCGGTGACGAGAACCTCGATGTCGATCGGCGGTGACGAGGAACTCCATGACGAGCTCGATCGACGGCGATGGAGGAGGAAGTCGACGACGAGATCGGCGAAAAGGGCATGAGAAAGATAATCTTGGTGGGAAATTTTGGGGAATAAGGTTTTTACTTAGCTTTATTTATTTTTTAAATAATCCTTTGTTGCCCCTACGGTTCAATCCGTTGGGCTTTCTTTTGCGGTACCGCAGGGCTAAATAAAGAGATTGCATTTTAACATTTTTTAATTTATTTATGCTCCTATGGTGGATGTCGTAGGGGCATCGTTTGCCCCTATAGATTTCTCTATCCGTAGGGGCAACCCCTAATTATAGTAGGGTTGATGCTGAAGGTGGTGATGTCTACTCTTGCTCTGAGAAAGCATTGAAATTGTGTGTTGCAGGGTCACTTAATTTGTGTTTGATTGCTCATATTTCTCTTGTTGTCGTTATTGTTTGAGATATGTGTTTTATGAGCTTTTAAGCTTCATTTTTTATTGTGCAACCATAGTTTGGAATTAATATTTAAGACTTGAGTTGGATTGAGTGGTACATGAATGGTTCATTTTAGCATAAAACAATAGAAACTATTGAAGACTTGCACATCAATCTCAAGTTTAATGGCTGTAAAAAAAAATTTGTGCCGTTTTCTTTCCAAATTAAACTTAATTTTGATTTTCTACTATTTTTTAGTGATGTTGCACACGTAAAACTTTCATTGAGGGCTATTTTGAGAATAAGCAAGTGGCATAACCAAAATTCTAAACCCTTATAATTAAAGGTAGGTTGTGAGCTAGAAGAGTTTCACATTGTTTAGCCTTGATTTGTTGGTTGTTTATTAATTATATAGATAAAATTATTTACACAATGATGAATAAATGCACGGATATAAAGTATAAAATGTTTATTTTTAAAAAAAATTAACATAAAACTGTAAGCTTAAGAAGATAATAAATTGTTTTCATCAATCCTATGTCTTACGATGCAAAACTCTTTCTATAAAAATAACAGAAAAAATTAGAGCTTGTCTAAAAGCTCTAACGAATGATAACTTGCATCTTCTTTTTTTTAATTTTCTAAGAAAAAATTTAAAAATTCTTTACTACTGAAATACCATTTCTCATTCAAAATTCTTAAATATATCCCACATCTACCCAAGACTTTGGAAAATTATAAATTTTTATTGAGAAATTAATTAATTTAATTCTTTTTGTATATGTGCCTAGCATTTACCAAAAGGAGCACCATTCCATAATCTCGAGCATTAAAACATGGCATAATAATTTCCACATGGCCGTCACACGTGATAGCCACGTGCAACCAGAAGGTAAAGTGCTTATAGATTCTCTTCCCTCTTCTCTTATTGATATTATTTTAAAAAAAAAGGATCGCTCTTTTTTCTCTCCTCTTTCGCGCGATTCAGGGTTAGAAATTAGGGTTAGGGTTTCGATCGAAGATGTCTCAGAACGGGAAGCTGATGCCGAACCTTGATCAGCAGAACACGAAAGCCTTCAATTTGACAGTGCTCCAAAGGATCGATCCCTACGTTGAAGAGATTTTGATCACTGCTGCTCATGTCACCTTCTACGAGTTCAACATTGAGCTCAATCAATGGGTACTGGAATCGAAATTCGATGCATTTCTTCTTTGAATTTTGGTTGCTTTGATATCTGATTAGGGTTTTGATGTCTGTTTCTTGTCGTCAGAGTCGCAAAGATATCGAAGGATCGCTCTTTGTCGTCAAACGGTGAATTAGATTTATAAAATTTTAACTTTTGATGCTATTTTGTTAGATATTTGTTTGTTTTTTAATTTTTTTGGGGGGATTGTAATTTGCAGGAATACGCAGCCAAGATTTCAGTTCATTGTCATGAATCGACGCAATACAGGTCTGCAACTAAATTTTGTGATTAAAAGTAAAGGAGAAAACTTGATGCTCTATTTAGGGTTTTATATGCTGTGCAAGTAACTGAGAAAGGAGATTCATTTATGTCATTGCTTTTAAAATTGGTCAAATCCTATGATATGAAACTGCTTTTGCTTAAGCCTCCCAATGATCACAGTCCAATTGGTGAACAAGTTGTTGTTGTTGTTAGTGTTAAATTCTTTTATAGGCGGAGGTCCTATATTGTTACAAGGTTAGTTGCGATTACTTCATAGGATATTCTCTTGAAGTTTGATTTTTGACTGAGCACAGGGTGATGGCGCAGTTCCACTAAATGAGACATGACTATCATAGGTCTTGGAAAGTTCAGAATGAACATTGACTAGCGGCAGCCTAGGTTCTTGATGAAGGCCAATTATTCTTGGAGATTGTATTATTAATATAATAACTTACTCATGTGGCATGCATCATGTGACATGGTTAGTTGTAGTTTAGAAATTATGGAAATTTGTGAACTCGTCTGGACATGGATTATCAATTGTGTACAATCTTTCAACTAGCACAAGAACAATATGAACAAAGCCTTATCCCAGACAAACACAAATAGAGTAGTACATAACAAGGGGCGGAGCTAGGATAGCAATGTTGGGGGCCTGACAAAGTTCTATATTCTGATATAAGGAATTTTTTTTTACCAAAATGACACATGTTCAACACATTCTCTCATATTCTATCTTAAATTCAAACTATGTTATGTTCTCCTCAAGCTTAAACAAAACCATATAGATTTGAGTTAATAACAAGAAGGTTTTCATATATAATATATTTATTTTTTAAATATTAAAAGATTGCTTGATCGATGCACAACATACCTTTGTTTTTCCTTTTGTATATTAAATAGTCTAAATAATCTTACCATTGAAACTTTTCGATAAAAATGACCAATGAAAATGATTATATCAAGATTATTTAAAATTTTCAAGTGACTATAATATAATAATTAGCAAGATGTTAGATATAAATATGGAAAGATATGCATTCATTAGAGTATCTTTGTTAAATACTTAAATGTGTATTAGAAAAAAATAAAAGCATCTGTTAGGTCTCGAGCTCAAGCCCAAGGATCCCATGTCTTTACCACCAAGACAAAGTGCAAGTTAGTCAAAAATTATGACGTTTAACTTTTCTAACAATATTAGATCTACTACATGCATATACATAAAGCCATTTTGAAAAAAAATTGTTTTTTTTTGGGGGGGGAGGGGGCACCCACCCCTGGCCCATGTACATAATACCGAGGCATTTATGTATAAACACATCACACCTACTGTCTACTCAATGACTTCAGTTATTTTATGTTGGTTTAGACAAGTTCAAAACAAACAAATAAAGTATTGATTAATGACATACCTTGAGCTAATTTTTCAGATATATGCCCAACTATGCATAAAAAGAGGTGTGCATGCATGAATATGTTAATGATTTCTTTTTGTGGCTCAGAAAATTTGGTGGAGGATATCTTGGGAGATTTTGAGTATGAAATCCAACCTCCATATTTGTTGTACCGGAATGCAACCCAAGAAGTTAATGGTATATGGTTCTACAACCAACAAGAATGTGAAGCCGTTGCAAATCTTTTCAGCAGGTACTAATGATCGGAAATTTAAGAAAATTTACATCTCACTCATAACGCATGCTTTGCACAGTATATTTTTTTCTGCGTTATAATTTGAAAATTATAATGTGTCTGCTTGGTAGATTTTACGTGGCCAAAATCCAAATCTAATTGGTTGCGATAACAAAGCATTTGTGCTATAGCCCTAATACCTCTGATATCATTGTAAATCTTTACTGACATGTGGAAATAGACAACAGTCAAGACAACACTAGAAACATCCACTAAATCGATCATGCCCCATCTTCAGACATTTTTTCCTACCTCACTTCTTGAGTTTATTTAGTATTTTCAGTTATTTGCAGAAAAATCCTTTCTCTTCATGAGTTCATGGATACACCCATCCAACTACTTGTTTCATGCCCGTTATATTAATAAACCAATGAATCACCCTGTCCAGTGTTCTATTATGCTCACAGTTAGGGTTTAATAAATGATCTAATAGTATAGTAATACTCGTTTTAATACTCGTTTAATAACACTATATCGTGCTCATTGCTATGACATAAGCTCTCATGTATACGTGATAACGGGTCTATATAGAGAAGTGACTCATCAATAGTACAATTCATTGTCTGTGTTGCAATGCAGCACAAATGTTTAGCTATGCAGCCACTTAAGTATATAGTTGTGTGCTCAAGGTACTAGTCTTTTGTTAAGAATTGAGTTTATGAAATTAATAATTATGTTAATATACTTGATCACCGAACCATCTTAACTGTAGTGGAATCTTGCAACTCTTCATAATGTGGTCGAAGAAGATGTGCTGCTTTTTTTCTTCTGAAAGACGAGTCCATAATATTTTCATTTGACAATTCCTCAATTCTGATTAAACTGTCGTCCAGACATTCTGTGCTCCTCCTTTATTATTTATTTTTTCATATTTGTCATAAGGTATGGCTTTTTGTTGTTCACCAATCGCAGCCTCCATTAACTCTGCTAGAGTTTTGATGTAACAAATTTAAGCATGAAGCGTTTTGCTGGTTTATGAGATAACTATTATCTTGGTTTTGTGTCAACTCATACATGTATATTTTTACCAGTAGGCTCTTAGTATTACTTGAAAAACTTAGTTGGGTACAAAAAGAATGTACCTGCAATATCTTCGATGTTTCTTGTTACCCTGGCCATCAGTGAATATACTTGGCGCTCCAATTTCTATCTGTTCTTCGTATATCATGGCATGTACAAACTATTGCTGCTAAGCATTTTGTTAACCATTTGTACACTGTCTTGATTGATTATATACATAGTCACCGAGTTATAAGCAATTCATAATCATGTGACTTAATGATCTTCATTGTTCAGGATATTGAATGCATACTCCAAGGTCCCTCCAAAGCCCAAGTTATCTTCAACTAAAAGGTATTGTATGTCCTTTTTTTTGAATGTGCTATAGTTTGCTTGCTATTGCATAGAAGACTTGACATTTTTAGGACTTGTTATTTATGGGACGATCGTGCTTCAAGTACACGCTTTCTTGCTAAATTTTCATTTCTCTATCAAATTTAGGAGGGAGAAGTTGGATAAATTTCCTTGTTTCATTAATTAGACCTTAACAAAACCAAAATGCCTGGAAAAGGACTTTCTTGCTAAGTTATGTCTGCCAACTTCAAACCAACTCCTTTTATGTCTACATGTGTACCAGCGAATTTGAAGAGCTGGAAGCTGTTCCCAATTTAGCTTCCATGGAGGGTCCCCTTGAACCACCACCACCAGCATCATCCATTGCTAGCAATCCAGATGCTCACGTTCGTGATGATTCATTTGTCAACTTTTTCAGTGTAAGTGCTATTGTTTTGTGTCAACTAAAGGCTTCTTTATTACAGGTACTTGTTTTCATAGACAGTAATTACCACATACACATAACTGGGCCAATACACAATATCTTTAACTACTGCTGTTTTTCATTAAACTACCTTAAAAGTTTTTTATTACAGTAAACTCCCTCAACCTGTAGTTTTAAGATACTTTTCACTAAAATGCCCTTATAAGCAACACATTAAGGGACTTTAGTTAATATACTTTAAGGTAGTGTAGTGAAAACAACGAATCAATGACAGGCAAGGGTAATAGACCTACATAATTGAGCTATGCATTTGAAATACCTTGTTTATCATTCTTCTTCACACGACTACCTTACAGTAAACTCACTTAAACTTCGGTGTTAAGGGAATTTTTAGTCTTTTACCCTTAAACGCAGCACTTCAAGGGAGCTCATTAGAATTTAAAAAAACCTTTAAGGTAGGTAGTTCATTGAATTACAACAAGGGTTTTTTTTGAACCCCCAAACTTCCATATTTTCAAAAAAGACATCCCAAACTTGGTATTTTCAAAAAATACACCTCAAACCTTTTAAGTTAACTAAAAAAGACCCTCCCGTGAACTTTCATCCAAATTCTGTTAAATATAGCAGCTTTGGGGGCTATAAAGGACCGAAATACCCTGCATGGTTAAAAAATTTCACTTGTCCATTGTTCATTTTTTCACATCTCTCTCTCTCTCTCTCTCTCTCTCTCTCCGGCGAAGTCGATGAAAACGAGAATGAGAGGAAGAGGGAGAGGAATGAGAGAAGGGATGATAATTTGCATAGGGAGTTGGGGATGTCGATGAAGATGGTGTCGGGATCAAGTGAGGATTGTTGCTTTTGCAAGCTGCCATTAATTGCGTGGAAGAAGAAGAAGAAGAAAAGGGGATGGTGCAAATCGAATAAGGTGAGGAGAAGAAGAACAACAACAACAACAACAACAACAACAACAACAACAAGAAGAAGATGGGTAGTTTTGTCTTTATACTTAGAATTTAACCTTTGAATTTTACGGAATTCGTCTTTTAGTTAACGTTTAAGTTTGTGGTGTCCTTTTTGAAAATACCAAGTTTGTGGTGTCTTTTTTGAAAATATGAAAGTTTGGGCGTCCAAAAAAAACCTACAACAATAGTTAAGGGTATCTTAGTGTAATTTAGCCTACATAGTCATGCCCGCCACCTGAAGTAGCCAGCTCTTAGGATGAGACTCACGTAGGAGAGATCATTAAACATCATCACATAATCCATATCAAAATAGAGGATCGTTCATGTAATTGTAATACAATTATTCGGTGTCAGAACATAGGTGTTGCATAATTTGCATCCATAATTGCACTTTCCCTGCCTCTCTATTAAGAATTACATATTGCAAATCATAGGCATCACTTAACCATGAAACATCTTACACAAACTTACATTATGCTGATGTGCAGACAGCAATGCACATTGGAGATGCAGCAAACACGACGATTGTGGGCCCACCACTTCAGTCTTCAACCTGTCCCTCATCTTCCCACTTGTTAACTCTCATTCCATCTGCATCGACTCCTTTTCAGCCTTCTCCTCTTCCATCTCTATCTACTCCTTTGATGCCTAACGATTCTACGAATCTCATTAAACCTTCGCATTTTGCGCCCCTGCCTTCATCTTCTGCATTCTCGATGCCACCCAGTGCTCCACCCCTGCAAGCTCCAGTCACAATGAAGCGTCAGTATGGGACTCCTTTACTCCAACCGTTTCCGCCACCAAATCCGTCCCCGTCTCTGGCTCCTAGTTCCAGCTATGGCCCGGTTATTACGAGAGATAAGGTCCGAGATACTTTGATGAGGCTCATGCAGGTATGTTCTTTTGATTTGTGGTGGTTAAGCTATCCTTTTTCTTGTTTTAGAAGTCTAGTAACTATTTTTGTGGGGCTGTTTGGTGAGAAGCATGACAAGCGATATAGGGATTTGAAATACCTCTAAAACTAACTGCGTTTGATTGTTGCAATTTTTGCATTAGAGAAGTCGGAACTCACAGAGAGAGAGAGGGAGGGAGGGAGGGAGGGAGGGAGGGAGAGGGGAGGGATTTGAAATACCTCCAAAACTTTTGACTGTTCCAATTTTTGCATTAGAGAAGTTGGAAGGGAGGGAGGGGGAGGAAGGGATTTGAAATACCTCTAAAACTAACTGTTTGATTGTTCCAATTTTTGCATTAGAAAAGTAGGAACTCACCGAGAGGGGGAAGGGGCGAATTTGAAATACCTCTACGTTTGATTGTTCCAATTTTTGCATTAGAGAAGTCGGAACTCACCGTGAGAGAGAGAGAGAGAGAGCCTATAAAGCACGGATAATTGTATATGCCTCACGTATCGTCCCTGATTACGTATCGGAGTCCGAAACTCTCGGATTTGCTCGGACTTGTAAATGTCTCATCAACCTTTCTCGAATCGACGCATCTTATCTTTCTCTCGAAAATTAAGGTGCACACAGGTTTGAAAGTGCATTGAATATCTAATATAATGCCGTTATTTATCTATATTATTATATATTGGTATGTATACATTAATATATATTCATATTTAGTTAATTTAAGATCGATATAAAAACGTATCCCGTATCCTGGGTTTTTGGAAAATTGCGAATCCGCGAATCTGTATCGTATCCCGGATCCGTACTACGCCTGCATGACAATTGGAAATAAAATTTGGGAAGTAAGAAAGTAGTGCCACTGTTTGTTCTTGAAGAACTTAAAGGAAAGAATAACAATAATTATAGACAAAGAAAAGCTTTTTAACTTAAACGTTAGAAAGTTGATTTTCAAAAGTGGATGATGTGGTGAGGAAAATTCCACATTCAATCCGCTTTTTAAACACCGAACAAGTAGGCTAGATAGGCTAGAAAGTACACATTCTCTTTTTATGGGAAGTATTAAGGATGGGATTAAAAAATGAAGCCTCCTTGCATTTCAAAAAGGCAATTTCCATCAGTAGCAAAATAACCACTATTTTTGGTTTTTCCTAAGTTTGATCATGCTCTGAGTTCCAATCTACAAAGCACCACAAGGCTAATCACCTATTAACTGGTTGCCAATAGATATTTCACTAGAGAATAAATGTACTCGATTTATTGTATTTTGTCCTTAAAATATATGGTTTTTAACCAGGTTTAAAATCTCGTGATCGGTATCGATGTCGATGCCAGGTCACTTGATGGTCACTTTTGGGTTATCTAGGCCATATTGGCCATCTTGGATTGGAATTATCACATTTTATATAATTTGATAAAAAGGATTTTTCAAAATAAGTAAATTTTTTATATAAATTATAAAAGTAACAATAAACAATTTGATAAATTCTTTAGTAATTAATGATATCTAGAGTGGAGTTTTAATGTATAGTAAAAGTAGTATAAATTTTTTGATGTATTTTCAATCTTTAGTGAGGTCAAATAATAGTGCTCACCTGTCTTTTTATCTTTTGACCAAAGTAATGACCCATCTGTTATTAAATTCTAACCATTTAATAAATTTGATACTGAAACTTCACTATGTCATCCCAATATTACTGCGTATCGGATGTTCGGTAGCGCAGCTTGTACAGTTATTTTTGGGATCAAAATCGGCCATTTCGGACCGAGATTTCAATCCATGGTTCTTCAGCCCTTAACTGATTAATAATATGCCCCCCCCCCCCCCTCCTCAAATTTCCTAAAGCTATGCTGGGATTCCACGCAACTTTTGCTGCCATGTAATGTTTACGATTTTTAAGTCATCAGCTAATTTTGCTATCATTCTATTTTATATTTTTATTTAATTCGGAGTTTGTATGCCTGTGCTAATGCATCTAAACATTTTCATGCATCATGTATTCTCTCACAGAATGACCATTTTGTTGATATGGTGTACCACGAGATGATGAACACACATCAGCAAGAATGAAGAAAGGAGAAAAGAAAAGCATTATTATTTTCGTTCTTTCTTTTTTCGCGATTTGTGTAATTTTATGGGAGTCTTAGCTCTAGTTTATGAGGACTTTTGGTTCTAGAATATTTGTAGTGATAATATATGTTGATGGGACTGCGAATAACAATATACTGCAAATAAAAATATAATTGTAGTTATGATATCTTTGTATTATGGACATGTTATACCTTTTGGCGTTTGGGAAACCCATTGGTTAACATCGGTGTTAACGGAATATTCGGCTGCATATTCGGTCAAATATTTGGATTTGATGACAAAACGAGCAAACTTTGTAATAGTCGGTCAAATATGTGGTCAAACTGAATATTTATCTCATAAACCATATATTCGGACGAATTACATGAATATCGGCTGAATTAACCCATTAAGCTGAAAACAATAAAACCCACAACTAAAACAATTATGGGATCCACAACATAATTAAAAATCAAGTGGGGCAAAATTAGCCTATTAAGCTCAAAACAATAAAACCTATAACTAAAACAATTGTGGGATCCACAACATAATTAAAAAATAATTAAAAAACAAGTGGGGCATGTGTTTATTATTTCACACATTTTCTCATTTCTCTCTCATCGTTTTTCTTTCTTGTATCCATGAGCTTTCAATTTGACGACCATGAGTTTACTAGTTTTCTATTTCTTTAGATTTTTTGAATTTTTAAATGTAATGCTTATATGAAAATATTGATGGCGGCATAAACCGAATATTCACCGAATAAACTAATTATTCTTTATTCGCTGGCCAACCGAACAAACTCCAAATCCGTTGTTATCATTGGAACCTATAAATAAAACCAAGTGAAATATTCAACATTTGATTGGATCATGAAATGATACTTGAACGTCTGTAGGCGTTTTCTTCCCCTACCCTCCCTTTGTCATAAAACGGGAGTATATTTAAGAACCCCACTGAGGTCCTGTTTGGTTTCCTAAAGTCTAAATGCTTAGAAATGTTGCGTTCAGGGAATTCATATTTTCTTGTTTGGTTATATGGAATAACATAAATTCTTGTTTCTGGAAGTATTTATTCTTTTGGAGTCGAGTGTTTGTTTTGAAGAAGGCCAGAAAAAGTGTGATAAGAGTATAGTGTTAAAAAAACAAAACAAAGTTGTTAGTTTATAAAATATTCAATCCTTAAATTCCACTAAAGGAACAGCGGGTGGATAAAGGATCAAAATACCATTATACAATGGCTGGTGGGGCTCACGGATGGATAAGAAAAATGCTTAACCTACTTGCCTTGAAATCCAAGCACAATCTACAGACACACTTTGAGCCTACAGAGACACACTTTGAGCCTACTTGTTGGCACTATTATCTAGGTGTAGTGGTCTATCATTTTGTCTTTTGGATAGATTATGGTAGGGATTCAAACTGGCAACTAAACGATTACTTGTTGAGGCCTAAACTGGCGTGCTAAAACTGCAATTAACAGGGACGCCTAATCAAAGTTAGATTTGAAGCATTTCTGTCAAAGCTGGTTATCGACCGTCCGTGATGTGATACATAGACAGCTGAGATTGAATTAGAATAAAATCTTATTTTTAAAGATATAATTATTTTCTTACTAAATCTTGACCGTCTGTGGTGTAATGTATTACACCAGGGACGGCCAGCTTTGACCAAAAAGCTTTAAATCCGACCTGATCAGAATCGAATAAACAGCCACATAAATACATTACGAGTAAGCCTCAAAGAAGGAACAATGTTGCAAGACTTTCTCCCGAGCCCATCAATCAACCAATGTTTCTAGTTGACATTTATAACCAAAAAGTATCTACTCATTGACAATCTTGTTATCGCAGAACAAATAATCAAAACAAAGCCTACTCCACTGAGGGCATTTTACAATCTCGTGCCTTTAAACAACAAATGATTTTTGTCAATGTTGATGCAGAGGAATGGGAGTTGACATAACTAACCTATACTCAAATTTACATCGGTAATTTAGAATATCATGATCAGTAAATAACTAATCGAGCAGACTGAATGATTGCAGATATTGTACACTCCAAATTCATCAACTTTGTCACATACTAGAACTAGCTTCTCTGCGTTGTTGCATGATGAACACAAAAAATCCTATGCTCACGCTCCCTTGACTTTTTGAGTTGGGGGGCGACGAAACATATTGATGAGATCATCAAGTCCCTGTGTATGGTTTTTTTCGGTTAGAAACCCCAGAAATGGTTATGGAAATGGATGCTGTTCATCGATCAGTGTATTTTATAGACATACCCGTGTTGTGATGACAAGAAAGCTGAAGAGCAGAATCAGGTATGAACCAAGCACGAGCAGTAAAAGAAGATCAAAGGTTACACTAGCAACCTGCGTTTTCACAAATTTTGTTTGTATAAAGCAAACTGTCACCAAGGGGCATCTTAGACTGTAGAAATAAGAAAATTTAGCATCTCTCAAAGTTAGAAACAATGTGCATCTTCTTAACACCAAGTGCACTGTACTTCTTTAGAAGCAAATGTGCGGGGGTTTCGTGTTATTAGCCTGAAGGAAATGCAAACAAAAAAATTCGCATTTGCCTGTATATGACTTATCAGATTTTAGAAACATATTAACATCCACAAGGGCAACCTACATCAAGAAACATAGGAAGTATCAGAAGCATATTCAAACCTGATATATGTTGAGTGTTGATCTTGTTGAATCATAGAAACTAAACAATCCTTCCATGCTCTCGTGCTGTACGTGAACGTCAACCGTATGATCCGATAATTCCTGCCATGGGTCAAGAGAATAAGATCAGAACTCATGTCATAACTATGATTCAGCGGTAAAAAATTATTTGTCAGGTTGAATGTGCGATTTACTCATAGCTTGTGGGACTTTGGCTGTCCCTTTTGTTGTATTGCAACTCTAACAAAACTCCATAAAACAACACACTTAATTTACCATCCAAGTCCCTGTTTGGCTTTAAAATTAGAATACTGGAGTAATTTTATAGGGTCAAACGCACAAAAGCCCCCTATAGTTTCCCTCGCATAGCTTCTATACCCCCTCATGTAATTTATTAGCAGAAGCACACAATCCATTCATCAACAGAAACCCTATATAAAATTCAAATTTTACCCTAAACAACAAAAACAAGTTCTAGAGCTACACAATCCCTTGAGTTGTATAAAATTGAATTTGAGCATTTTTT
The DNA here is from genome assembly GCA_030015575.1 of Agapanthus africanus. Taxonomy (NCBI): domain Eukaryota; kingdom Viridiplantae; phylum Streptophyta; class Magnoliopsida; order Asparagales; family Amaryllidaceae; genus Agapanthus; species Agapanthus africanus. Next base: position 421,061,546 of record JASDDO010000010.1, on the reverse strand, counting down.
TAAAGGTTTTTGGTCTTGTGAGCAGATGGGGTGTTTGCTCTAACGAATCACTTCGGGGGGTATAAGTGCTATACAAGGAAAACTATAGGGAGTATTTGTGCAATCAACTCTATATCCTAAGTGGAGGTACAAACTGTGCAAACTCCAGTTTACAAGACTCTACCTCCGCCTAAAAGATGACTCTGCTTAGTCTTGTTTAGAGTTTTAGTGTCATCAGAACTCCAGTCTTCATTCAAAGTACATATTAATGAGATTGTTGTGGATTTCCGATAACTCTGATTGTCTCAACTCCAACTCCATAGCCAAAAAGGTTGGAGTTGGAATTTTGAAATTAAACTTAACTACAGAAAATTAGAGTTATCCTTCACTCCAAAGCCAAACATATAGCCTAAACGGCTGTGAAGTGTGAAATATATCCCGTAGGGTCATAATATCTTTGGATCGGATGCATGATAATAATAATTCTTCACATACTAAAAGTTGTGTAGTTGAAAATACAAAATAATAAATATAGAGATAGAAGACAGAAAAGGTTCGCTGTTTGACAAAAAATACTCCATCATAATGTATGTGCAGTAGCACATGATGTATGTATGAACAAATAAATGAATGAAAGCATAAAGGGATCCATAAGTATAGCGAGTAAACCTTTTTCAGCGCTGAAATGAACGGATCTGTCTTTGAGAGAAAGGGTGCCACTCGAGGTGTTCTTGACAAAAGATCCAGCCATGAGCTTATATAAGATGGATTTATTGCCAAGCTACTATTATCTGCAAATATCTGGATATCTTTGCCTTCATGTCCATAAATATGTTTCTGCGTCAAGATGGGGAAAATAAAGTACCAAATATCAAAACCTATTCAGGTACCAAATTAAAGCAAACAAACAAGTTCTTGATAATATGCCAGGTGCTAATCTATAAAGCGACACATGTCAAATGGTCATATTGCAATTTTCCTTTTAACTTCACGACCAGTCACATAAACAGACTCCAAAAGCATTTCTCCACTTAACCTTATTCTCTTTATTTTTCCAAAATAGTGTACCATACATTATACTATTATAGTTAAAAGTGCTATCTACATCTTTCAGATCCCTCTACATCCTTTAGATCCCAGAGTCTGTACTTCAAAAAGTATCCTCTTTCTAGTATCATCAACTAATACAATATAATATTAGCAAATAGCATGCACACGCAACCTCATCAAGAATATGTCAAATAAGACAATCCAATATCATTAGCAAAATAATACAGATGCTTGCTGTACACCTATATGGAATGAATTTGTCTTTCCTTCAACTCACCCTCCAATTATATTCAACCAACTACTCCATCATGTATATCCTTATTTACATCAATATAGCCACCCTCCCTAAATATTAGCATCTACTGGTGATAAAAACGACACTAACGACGACTTAACAAAACTCTAGTTATTGCTTCATCTCCTCATAGAAAGCATGGTGGGAGAAATATTTCAGCTCTTCTTTCTGGAGGCACAGCATAAACCATGATTGTTAAGTGGTTAGGCATGCACTATCATATACACTACATTTTTCTTCTGTATTGGACAATATAGGAGTACTATACCCGTCTATTTGATCAAGCTTTATTGAATAACCAAATAAGGCAAATTCTCATTGTGAAAGAACAGCCAAGAAATATCATCAGCTGCATACTGTAAGCTAGGCAGCTTGAAAATGTTTCCTTTAAACGCAATCTTTTCTAGTCATTGCTGTAAACATCACTGGGCTGCACAATGCTACTGATAGATTGGCCAGACTACCTCGCCGAGATGGAGGGATTGTTCGCATTAGTGGATTCTACTTTCTGCACCTTCTGTTACTCCATTTATCAAAGAAGCAATTACTCAATTGCATCTTCTATGGAGCATGCTCAAAACAATAGTTCATCACTTTCACCCTATTTTTTTTATAATAATCTTGAAGCATTAGAAATTAAATTCGTATTAAGGTATAGCAAGAAGTCTATGCATTTAGAAACAGAATTCATTCATAATCAATAAATCCACATCTATATGTTGTTCTTAACCTGAATTTAAAAGGTTCAAATTAATGACTATTCTTTTATCAGTTTATATTACAAAGATGTGGCAGTAGGAAAAAGAAGATGCTAATAATAGGTTAAGATTCAATTATATGAAACCCAAAGGAAATTAAATTAATAGATGGTAAGATATTTGACCCTACCGCAAGACTCTCGGCAACTAATTTGATGCTTTTGTAGAGTGCTCTTTCATCAACTGAACTCCTATAAGAGACCATACTTTTAGCAAAGAACCCGGAAGAACACAATGATAGGATTAGCAAATATATTACATGAATTACCTGGTGTCATATAGACCTCCAGTGTTCTCAAATAATTCAGGTGCACCAGGAAGCTTAGAGAGAGTTGCAGCAGTTACCCTAACCCGTGAAAATTGCTCATGTTCCCATGCAACCTACAGACGGTCATCCATGAAAAAGGTCAAAGGTAGAATTATGCTACTTGTAACAAATCAAAAAGTAGATTTCTTTTGTTGGTGTGTTTTCAATAGACTTCAATAGTTTCAAAGACATTTCTGGCGGTGTATTATCTATTGCCTTATCTAAGCAATTTACCTACCTTGTAGGAAAAATATCAAAGATGAACAATTCTAGCAACTGCTTTGGGTTGAAGTTACCAAACTCAAAGTATCTATAATTCTGATCCGAAAGAGGTCAAGGCGTCTTTAACAAACTTAACCTATTTGGTTGGTTCTTCATAACCAATCTTAATAAGAATATAAATCTTCCAATGAATGGATTGGATGAATGGACTGGATACAAATCCTCAAGCATGCTTTCAAATAAGCATAATTTGTGCCATTTAAATAACAGTGGCATGTCATTCTATCTAAAGCTTTTGCTTTATTCCTTGAACCTCTTTATATATATCCCTAGACTTTGACCACCCACATAACACGTGGGATCAAAGATGATCTAAAATATTTATACGTAAATTTATACATTACACATATCGTTACAACTTAACATGCAAGCAATATGGGATAAAAGATATGTATAGATCCATCTTATTCTAACTCAAAATAATCTTCACGGATTAAAAATTAAAACTTTTATGGATTGAGAAAATTCTTCTTGAACGCTATAGGTTTAGAAAAATTAATATATAAAATCAGCATTTATATTTAGCTTTGTATGAATTATAAGCACATTATTAGTTTTTGATTGAAAAAAATAATTATTAAATGTAGGTTAAAAAAAGATAAGTATATACTTTATACTATAAATTATAAATAATCTAATATGATTTAAACTAAAACAATTAAAAATGTTTGTGGATATCCATATAATAAACTTTTAGTAAATCTTTTAACATGATTCACCAATTTATCGTTTTATAGAAATGAGTAATAACTCATCAACAACCAATTATTAATGATTAACAACATATTAGCACATAAACTAATTATAATAACTAAAAACGTTTTAGCACATAACTAATTATTGAATAATTGATAATACTTTTAATGGGCCAACTCTTCATAACATCTATCCTCTAAATATTCATTTTTTCTTGGGCTCAGAGAAATAAATATGGATAAAGATAAGGGCAAAAGGGGAAGAACCAAAATTAGTGCTTTGACTTGCAAAAGATTCTTTGACCAAACCCAACTTTGTATTAGTGTGTGTGTGGAGACGGAGGCAGGAAAATAAAGGGTGAGGGTTATAAGAGAACTGAGGAGGGTAAGATGATTGGTTGTTTGGATTTTCACTAGACAGCTTTTATTGCATAAAACGGTGTTGAGGCTCGATGCGAGGTTAAAATGAATAATGCTCATTTGATTTGAAGGTCATGAAAAGGCCGACAAGAAATCCTTTCTGCATGTTGGATAAAGATGAATATGCAATTTCAACTGAGAAAAGTGGATCCTGAATGGATAGTTCGATATTTAAGTCATAAAGCTCATGGCATAAAGAACATGAGAAATAAGACCCGGCAATTTATTAGTAAACAACTTTCAATGTGCCAGCTGTAAAGCTACAAGTCGAAAAAAATAATTGCCAATGACACGTTAAGTTATAGTTGATTAGAATTTCAATACAATTTTGCACAAAAAAAAAACATCGGTAACGCCAATGCATGTTCGTGCAAAAGTTGGTATAGCACATGTGAAGGAGAAGATGCGGGAAAACCGGCTAAAGATGGTTTGGTCATGTGCGACGCAGACCTATGGAAGCACCGGTTTGACGAATGAATACTATCGATATAGGCAATGTCAAAAGGGCGAAAAGGAGACCGAAGAAAACATAGATGGAGGTGATACGAAAAGATATGGTTGCCAAAGGCCTCAATGAAAGTATATTGTTCGATAGGAGTGAGTGGAGGCGGAGGATTCATGTGTTGGACCCGGCGTGATTCTCATGTTGGTTCATATAGCCTACCCTATATGCTTGGGATAAAAGGCTCAGTTGTAGTAGTAGTAGGTGACACCAATGCAATTTTAGCAGAGATGATAAATTGTGAATTACAACGATAGATTATGGACAGATCCAGCAGCATCTTTGTGTGAAAGAACTACTTACCCGTGGATTTGAGATATTAATCTTCTTGTGCTTTATGCCAATTGTAACTCCCAATTCTTTAGCAACATCAGACAAACTCTGCAATCAAAAGATTCATCAAAGAAAAGGTACGTTTAATTCTTTGCTTTTGCGACTTCCTTCAAGAAAATGACAACACGATCTCTCAGATTATAAAACTTACATCAAAAACTTGCTTTACATATGCATTTTCTGGAGGCTTCGACACATGCATCCATAACTCATCTCCTGATGAGCCAATACTATTCAAACAGATAGCATAGTCAATGCTCTCTCGTAACCGTTGATCAAAACTCTTTAACCACTGTAAGGAATCAATCACAACACATGAACCCAAAAATAGCAAGTGTAATTCTTTTTCTGTGGTAAAATCAGGATGGAGGACAAAAGTGACCTTAAGAGTTCCATTATAGTTATAAGGGCCGCCATATGTTAACCCAAAGAGAAGGTTATACTTCCCTTGGGTCTTGGGATTTGAGTAAAGGCGAGAGAAAAGTCTTGCTATCTCCAAAAGAGCGACCACCCCACTTCCATTACTATCAGTCCCCACAGAAAGTGCCTTAAGATTCAAATAAAATTAAGAACGTTGAAATTAGTATCATATAAGAAAATTGTAGGAACTAATACTATTGATGATCTTCATACCGGAGCAGCACCAAAAGTGTCATAGGATGCAACTATAGCAATTGTTGGCAACTGGTTACCATCTGTGTCTTCTTTCAGCCCAGGCAACCATCCCTGATATACATTATACACTTCAATAAACACAAGTATGGATATTCCATGAAGTATTAGCACACCAAGAGCAGATGGTACTTGGCACATTAAAAAAACGCCGACCACGTATCGGATTAAAATGTAGCTTTCCTGCACTGGTGTACCTATCAGAATCAATTGAAACAGTTGAACAAAATAAAAAGGAGGCAATAGTATTACTATTACACTTGAATCGGTATGTGTTATATGGGTGAGTGGTACAGACCTACTTATAAGGCCAGGAAAGCTTTAGGATCTTGGTTCAAAAATATATTGCAATGAGCCGTACAAATCGGTCACCATGCTCTACAGGGGTGCAACCATTAAAATGTTGCAATAGGAAACTCCACGCTTGCAGTAATCCTCCTTGCTCTATAAAGCCGTTACAGAATAATAGAGTTCCAATAGTAAAAACATCAAAGAAGGTGGGAAATGGCAATTCTGCAAGCTGGATGAAGAGCATTGAAGACCAAAAAAGACTTTTTATATTTTAAAATGTTGAACTTCCTATTACAACAAATTATAATTAAATGGTTCCATTAAATGTGTGTGAAATAGCCTGAAGGCACTCGCCATAATCTAATAGCCTTTGCCCATCAAAATGGATTCAGATTGGGATCAGGCCAAAACTCGTAGTAAGGAAGCTCCACAAAAGAATTGACTTCTATGAGCATCTTAATTCTGAATTTCTGGAGAAGGAAACTATGAGCAAGATTAGCCTTGATGTTCAACCTAATAGACATTTGGATGGAATGAATAATCATTTAATAATTATTGGTCAACTGTGTTTAAGCTCATGCAAGTATGCAACCAGGAAACAACTCTACCAGAGAACTCTAGATCATGGGAGAAGAAAAGGAGAGATTCCATTATTGGGACAGCAAAAATTGAGATATATCAATAATCGTAACTGCTATGGAAATGTAAAAAGTTAAGCTAAGACAAAAATCAGAATGAAAATTTCAGAAGTTAAACCCACAAAGATGAGCTTGAACCTGATTCTGTTTCTAGACTCACAGAGACGGAAGAGAACCTGAATGTTTGTGATGGTCGGAGAAGTAACTTTTCTAGGTTCTGATGACGAGACAACCAACTTATATCTGCAAGATCGAACAGTAATGAAGATATTAGGATTTCATGAATCAGGTTAATTGTAATAGCTTACTATTGATTTGGTCCTTTCCACCACTAGGATATGCTTAGAGAAATTAATTGTACATCTTTTTGCAGCATGCATTAAAAATATACCAGTGGTACAACCTCATATTCACCGTGTACAAAATTCTGCCCCGCTACCAAATATACAAGGGCTGGATTGGGACCAAATTTCAAATGAAATGTCATTTCAGTGTCTGGATATTGCATGGCAATCCAATGCAAACTAAGCATTTATCTTTACTTATAGGTCCAAGCATATCTAGTCTGTCTACAATACCCAAAAAAGGAAAGGGATCATGTTTCTATTAAATGCTTGGTGATGTAAGTATTTAAAGTGAGTTTGTAAACGGACTTTGGCAAGATCAACTGACCCGCCAGTAGTTGCTGTAGCAGGCTGGCCTGAAGCCTCACTCCTCCGAACATCAGCTAATATGGCATTTACTTTCTCGTCCTCATAAGCAAAATATACCGGATACTGGAAGTAAAAACAAATAGAAAAATCAAGGTATGAGGTTTACCATAAGCACAGGAAAAAGACAAAAAAATGAAGAGCTCCATATCCAGTTTCTTCAAATCCATATTGATATGCATGATTAGATGACCTAAAGCAGAATTGACATAGCAGTAAAATCGATTGCCTTTTTATATGTAAGGCAGAATGCCTGGTAAGAAGGAAGTTGATATATGACTAAGAAAGAACCCATAAATTATAAGAAACAATAAGAACAGAAGAATCCGAGTGATAAAGAAAAACGGTGTTTAAAATGAACAGAGTGGGTTTAGAAGCCTCACCAATTCCTAACCAGATTTACTTTTAACCTTCAGAGAGAAGCCACTTGATATAAATGCCCTTACTAAATATACATATAATCTTTGAATTTACACCTTCCTCTTCGGACTAGTATCAGATATTAATTTGGTCACCTCGAACAAGCACCAATACTCAGAAATCATTGGGAAAAGTTGATGTCTCGCTAAGGACAACGAGGATGATGCACTCATCCTTCTAGACCTACAAAAACATCAGCTATATCTCAGTTAGCATGGGCACTTTCCCTCTTGGGGACAGGGCAGGGTTCAAACCCTAGGAATCTCAGGAGGGGAAGTGGCCACAAATTATCGATTTTGGGGCAAATTCGTGGGTCCCTGCGCGTGCGCGCTTCTGTGTGATGTGTGCGTGGATGTGTAGTGTCATGTGTGTGTTTTATGAATAGGTTAGGGCTTACGGGCCAATGCCAAAAAAAAACACAACTCCTACTGAGATAGCATCGGGGAGGATCAATCACAATTATTTCCACCTGAATACTCCTATTCCTCAATCAGGAAAAACACTAAATGCTAGAGTGGCAATATCATGGATCCATCTTCCTAACTTACAGTCCAGAAGATTCAAAGTGCATGAGTCTTAACCGTGGACTTACTTTTCATTAAACAACATTTCACATGCATCTATTGTAGTATAAACTTGATTGTTATATAATTTCCAATCTCTAACAAGCATTCAATAGTATCTTCCTTGCGTCCCAAACAAGGCGTGATTGCGTGAAGCATGTAGATTCTCTACAAACTCATTTAATAAAGAACATGAAAGTAGATTGAACTTGAGGTAGCCTGTGTCAAAAATCAGATGCTGTGCTGCTCCCTTGAAATTAAAATACATTGGTTAGAGGAATTGTTATATTCATGTTGTTCTTTACCTTGGAAAAGGCTGTAAATACAACAGTCAGCAGATGGAGATCCATCAGGCCACGAAATTATCTAAATGAATAGAATGAGCGCAATGAAACCCTCTCTATTCTCTAAGAGCAATTACAAATATATTTTTCTGGTGCTCTGCTAATTTATATGATATGGTGCCTCTATTATAGCTTGGAAAAGTAAAATAAAAGGGTAGATTCTAAATTATATCTGGACACTAATTGACAAGAGAGTGGCATCGTCTTGTGAACATATCTCTACTATTATAATGCAAACTCCAAGAGTGTGGCTAAGGTCATTAATTGATGGTCTCAACTTTTTTAATAAAGAATTTAAATATGAGAAAAATTCTTCAAACTATTTCACATATGAAGCCATCCACGTCATCAATCTAATATTTTACCATCAAATTAAAATCTCTCTCTCTCTCTCTCTCTCTCTCTCTCTCTCTCTCTTCATGCCACCTTTTTCCAATTTCTAGATTTATCTTTAAAACTTTATTATTAAACCTAAATATTTAAAATGACATAATACTTATTTAAACAATACAATATTAACTACGCATTTAAATGCATCGCACGTGCAACATACTAGTTTTTTATATTAAAACTGGACAAAAGAATAGAACCCAACTCACCAACATTCATCATAATCGAAATAAAACGTATTTACTCCATGAAATCACAAATTAGCTGACAGAAGAGAAATAGTTAATAAAAGTCTAAGGGCTTGTAAAGCAGACGTAATACCATAACCTAGAAGCCATGGCAACATGGAGCAATCACATCTAGAAGACAAAGCAATGAAAATCTTGATAGCACAACGGAAATTAAAGAAATGCTATTTAACTTACAGGAATATTAGCATGTATGAGCAGCTGTTCCAACTCGACCAATATGTTCCTCATCGTCCCATCTTCATCTATATTGTCTATGTTCTTGTCATCCCCAACAATCTTGTCGGTGGTCTTTTGCGGAAGCAAAAGTAACAGGCCCCCCAATGGCTGTTTGTTTGTAATGTACTCTGAAATATATTGTGGCAACTTTTAGCAATATGAGCAAACTAAGGCCCTGTTTGGGTATAGAGTTAGGATATCTAGGGTTTATTTGTAAATGGAGGTAGAGGGGATGCAAACTGTGGGTTTGCAAGCCCCATGCTCCACTTGAGAATAAACTCTAGTTATGTTATAGGAGATATGTTTAAGAAAATGGAGTTTAAAAAACTTAGTCATCTGGGAATTTAGATACCTGCAGTTATCTCGACTCAACTCCAAAATGAATGCCAAACATGGCAAAGTTAGTATTTTGGAGTTAAGTTTTGCTAACTCTATGAAACTCCAATTTATATAACTTTTCTTCATTCCCAAATAGGGAATAAGAAAATGAACAACACCAATATAAGACAATGCCATTTATTCTCCACTAAGAAGGGAGTGGGTTGTTGATCATTTCGGGGTAGAAGTTCTGTATAAATGTGTCATGAGAAACGCTACTAAAATGGATGGGTTGTTGATCATTCCCGAATTAAATGCTGGAAGATAAAAGGAGTCCTAGTGTCCATGGTTTCATATATCAAACATCTCATTTCCAGTCTCACATCATGAAATAATTAATTTCCAGCATGAAACACTTAATTTCCAGCATGAAACAAATTGCTTGGACAACGAATCTATGTTCATCTTCAATAAAGATGTATCTTTCTTTCCGTCTCCACTTGTCCTCAATCTTACAAGTGTAGAATGTAGCGGCATTGAAATGAAGATCAGAGCAATCGATGGAACAAACCTTGAAGCGATGTGAGATTCAGCTCTCGAACAGGCAGAACGAGCACGGTCCTGGCCAGATCGGCGCCGGTATCGAACGGAGAAGCGCCGGCGTGGTGGCTGACGGCGGCAGATCTCGATCCGAAGGGGACGCCGGCGATGTCGTACTGGATGAGGCGATAGACGTCGACGGCGGTAGCGGCGTCGCCGAGCTCGACGCAGGCGGCGAGGATGAGAGCGAGGGCGAGCACGGAATAGATCGAGCCCAGTAATTCGCCGGCGCAGCCTCGCCCTTTGCTTAGGGCAGCCATCGTTCTTGAATTCGGGATCGAGAGAGAAACAAGAGAGAGTGAGCTTTTTTATAGCGAGATCGAAGTTGGGTCGGGTTGCGGTTGAATACTGTGTTTAGATCCGGTTGCTTAATTACGAGAGGTTGTGATTTGATAGTTGTTGTTGATAGTTAATCAAGAGGGGTTTAAAACTTTAAAATTAGACTAAAATACCATGAAGTTTTAGCTTTGTTTTTTGTGATACCACCACGAGCTTCATAAATCATGCCTGAATTATAAGCTTAGGAAATTGCTAATGGATTCTTCGGACTCTCAGTATTTTTCAGCCTCAGTATCATACACCTTTTGCTTATGGAGAAAAGATTCTAGATTTTTCTTTGTTTTATTTTTAATGAATATAGCATTTAAAAGAGGCATTTTATTTTTCATCCTTATGTTTCTTAAATCACCGTTACCCTTTTCGTCAAACTAATATAAGATTTATGCATAAGTTTATTACTCGTTTTGAATGTTTACGATGAGAAGAATTTACGGGTTTTTATTCTGGTTGGTTAGCGCTTAAAATAGTTTCTCGTAATGGAATTTTAAAATGATCTATATGGCCTGGTATCTCTAATTTGGTCTTTTTTATATTGATATGCTCTTTCATAACACCACATCACATGGATGACGATACCTCTTATATCTTTAGGTTTCCAACAAGCTAATCTCTCATCGGATTATAGTGGTTATCTCTTCTATAAATTCACATCAATTAAAAAGTGCAGAGGTTGGATAAAGAAATGAAAAAATACTGCTCCATCGTAAATTTCTTCTTGAATCGGAAGTTCGTCTATATAAATTCTATAAAAGTAAATTTGCCAAAAAAAAAAACCGCCCACCCATCACCACCCTAAAAACAAAAATACAAATATTGAAGTACATTCGTGGATTGATTTTAAAAGCAAAAGACACTATGTGGTGCAACATATGAAAAGAAACCAATTGACATTTTCAATCTCCCCCAAACACAAAAGCCCAAATCCAAGCCTCTAAAGCCCAGACCCAACCTCCATCTTCCTCAAATCGTCTTTAGGGTTTTTAAACTTCGGTTCAAGTTCCCTCTTTCAATTTGCTAGGGTTTAGAATGCGCCATGACTCGCTTAAGCTTCGATCAAATCGATCGTGACAACGACAACCTCGACGCCTCATCGACCTCTTTGCTTTTTGATGATACTCATAAGTGGGAACTCCCCAGATCATGACATGTGGCAGATGATGTGTTCCGGGGCTCACGGAAACAGAGCAAGCATCTTAAATTGGAGGCATCCACCGGGCTGCCGTCCCGAGGCATGACCCGACCTTCGACGGGTCCCCGAACACTCCTATGCTCGCCCTTGCAAATAACCATCGGCTCGTCTCCGAGCCCTCCTACATGCTGAGCTTCATCAGCCCTCCCTGCTCGATTCCGAGCTATCACAGAACCGAGCTTTCTCGGCCTCTCGCTCGTCTCCAAGCCTCCCACCGAGCTAAGCCTCCCCAGTTCTACCGAGCAACCATCGACGCAAAGCCCGAGCGCCTCCGCCACGGCTCCGCGTATCTCTCCGGAAGCGAGATATTCGCCACCCAACATCCCGCGTTCCACGCTGCCGTATCCTCCATTAACGAGCGTATCTTGTCATTAATGGGGGGATCCCATCAATCACACAGGCGTAACGCCAGTGGCGTAACCGATGGCGAAGATCTCGCGCTTGCTCGCTCCAAGCGACCACTATAAAAACCCCTCTCTCAGGCGACTCAGGTAATGCAATTTCATTCCAATAAGCCGCTACTCTGCCCAAATCCCTCGGCTAACTTGATCGTCGGAGGGTCCACGGTGGTACAACCACTTCGGGACTTCTTTTGCAGATACCTCGGCTCCGCCTCAATCCAAGCCCACTGAGATCCACATGCTCAAGGAGGCAACCCTCAACACCAATATCAGCCGTTCACCAACGCTTGCGATAGATCGACGGAGGACAACATCTGAAGGAGATCCTAGCCTCCATCAGTTGGCGCCGTCTGTGGGAAACTAGCAATCTTTCCACTCATCAAAAGTTGATCTTCCGCTCTCGACTACATGGCGAGCGAAGACTATGGCGATCCCAGCAATAGCCGCCGTCTTCTCCACAACGGAGGCACGGACGGATCCACTCCTCCCCCTAACGCCATCCATGCCCTTTCTGCACGGATCGACAGGCTCGCATCCATAGTGGATGCCCTTGTCCGTGTCCAAACGGCGGGACAAGCCCCCCAAGTCGTCGTTCCCCCTCACCGGGATCACGACCTCCGCAGAGGGAGAGATGACACTGCCCACGTTGGCACCACTGAACAGCGTCTTGCTATCTCCGGTGGCCATAGGTCCCCCGCGGCGACCGATTCAATGACCCGCTAGGCACCTCACGGCTCCACGTCGAGGTCTCGTGAAAGAGCCTCCCGTCCCGAGGCTCATCGTGCTCCCGTCCCTCCCGAAGAGGTGTCGGTCAGCTCGCCTGCTCCCAGGCATGGCCGGCACCCTCTCCTTCGACGGGGTCGCGCGGGCGACTCTCGCCGCGATGACACAAGAATGACTTCGCCAGGGGACCTGAGGAACCTGATAGAACGTAACAGGAGCCACAGCCAGGCGCAGGCCGCCAGCGGGAAGGGACATAACTCCGACTGCGCTGAATCCTCGGGGCACCACAACCGTCTCGACGCTTTCGAAAAGAAAATCGAGGGTATACATCGGGTGGGCCATCCATCGAGCGAGGGGGCAGGTATGCCGCCGACTCACTTATGAAGCCTTTCACTGAAGAGCTGCTCGCTGTCCGCATCTCGTCCAGAAACAAGCCTCCCAAAGTGGCCCTCTTCGATGAGAAGTCTGACCCAAAGGACCATCTGGACGCATTCACGGTGGGCATGAGCTTCCAGGATAACTCAGACGCCGCCCAATGCGGAGCATTTTCCGCCACTCTCATCCAGGCTGGACGAGACTGGTTTCGAGGACTCATGCCACGCTCCATCTTTACCTTTGATGAGCTGGCCGCCCAGTTCCTCGGACATTTCGTCAGGAACAGACGACGGAAGCGGACCGTCGATTACCTCTTCACTATAAAGAACGGGGACAAGGAATCCTTTAAAGGATACGTCACTCGCTTCTACAATGCTCTTCTTGAAGTTCCCAAGCACCGTGACGAGACTGTAATCACAGCTCTGAGGTCAGGTCTTAGGCACAAGGAGTGGCTTCGCTCCTTTTCATTGGCGCAACCTAGGACCATGGCCGAGGTAAAAGCTTGGACCGAGCGGGAAATCCAACTCAAGTCCGAGATAAACGCAAACCTACCCCGGGGAAACCAGGCCAACCAAAAGAAGAGGGGCAGAGAAGAGAAGAAGGTCGACTGGCCAAACCTATGCTCCCCGAAGTTCCAGGAGTATACTCCGATCAACATCTCTCAGACTGAGCTGTTAGAGGAGGCGAAGGGCGAGCGATTCTTCAAGCTCCCTCCAGTCACCAATAGGGCGGCCAAACGGACTCGGGCCCGTACTGCGCCTTCCATAGGCCGCAGGGACACCCGGCCGAGAACTGTAAACAGCTCTATGACTACATCGAGGAGTTGATTCGCTCGGGCCACCTGGCGAAATACCTGCGGGAAAAATGACAAGTAGACCGGGTGCAAGAAAACCATCCCCCTCCCGGCGAGTTAACGATCGGCTAAATCATGGTCGTCTCTTTGGGGGATACGCATGGAGCCGACGAGATTCGCCGCCTCCTACCCATCGAGGGAACCGACGACCAGCTCCGGAAGTAGAGCAAGGCAGCCGGGCCCATCACTTTCACTAACGACGACCTCCACGGAATATCCTTGCCTCACAACAACCCCCTCATGATTATGGCATGGGTCCACTGCAACGAGGTCCAAAGGATATTGGTCGGCTCAGGAAGCTCGGTAGACATCCTTTTCCATGACCGCTTCCTGTGTATGGAGCTCATCCCGTCAGACATGCGGCCGACTACCCACATTCTGTCGGGGTTTACCAACCATTCCATCCCGGCAGAGGGACGGTTACCCTCCTCCTCAACATTAGGGAGGCGGGCCGTACGAGAACCGTACCGGTAGAGTTCATCGTCTCCAGGATCCCTTCATCCTACAATATCCTTCTGGGACGCCCGACGCTAAACTCCCTTCGGGCTCAAATCTCGACCTACCACATCGCGATCAAGTTCCCATTAGATCAAGGAGGAATAGACTGGGTCTACGGGAACCAACAAATCACCAAGATTTGCTTCACGGCGACATCCACCTCTGAGGAGCGCAGCGACGACCTTGGAAGCGTGAGTGATTTCCAGGGGTCCTTGGATACTCGTGACGAACAAAAAGAAATCCGAGGGGCCCCGGTGGAGGCGCTAAGAGAAGCCCCCCTCGTCGAGGGGAACAATGAACGAACTGTCCAGATCGGTTCCCTCTTACGGGAGCCTGGCGCAAAGACTTGATCCACTTTCTCCGAGAAAACTCGGATGTGTTCGCCTGGGCGCCTGCCGACATGCCCGGGATCAACCCCGAGGTAATCTCGCACAAGCTCGGGGTCGACCCGACCCGTCAGGCAAAAGAAACAAAGCTTCTCTCCGATCAAACAAAAGGCGATCGAGAATGAGGTCGATAGGCTACTTGCAGCCAACTTCATTCGGAATGTGGCCTACTCGGAATGGCCAGCGAATGTGGTTATGGTTAAAAAGGCAAGTGGGAAGTGGCGCATGTACGTCGACTTTACAGATCTCAACAAGGCTTGCCCGAAAGACAACTATCCCCTCCCTCGGATCGATTAGCTTGTCGACAGCTCGGCAGGCCATGAATTGCTCAGTTTCATAGATGCTTTCTCTGGCTACAACCAGATCCGTATGAACCCGGCAGATGAAGAGCTTACCGCGTTCATAACGGACCGGGGGTATACTGCTACAAAGTGATGCCCTTCGGCCTCAAAAACGCCGGAGCTACATACCAGCGCCTGGTTAACAAAATGTTCAAACCGCAGATCGGGAGGAACATGGAGGCTTACGTCGACGACATGCTCGTAAAATCGATCTCGTCGGAAGAGCACGCCAAAAATCTTGGCGAGACATTCGACATCCTCCGCAAGCACAAAATGAAGCTAAATCCCGCCAAGTGCGTGTTCGGGATCACTAACGGAAAATTATTCGGGTTCATGGTTACCCACCGAGGAATTGAGGCTAACCCGGAGAAGATCAGCACCATTCTCAATATGGCCACGCCAAGGAGCAACGTGGAGATCATGCGGCTCACGGGAAGAGTGGCTGCTCTTAGCGCTTCATGTCGAGATCCGGAGAAAAGTGTCTCCCATTCTTCAAAACCCTGAGAAAGATCCTAAGGTTCGAATGGTCGGAAGAGTGTTAGAACGCTTTTGTGCAACTCAAAGTGCACCTGGCAACTCCCCCGCTGCTCACCCGGCCAATCGAAGGTGACGAGCTGTTATTGTACCTTGCGGTATCCGATCATGCTGCTGGCTCAGTGCTCGTCCGAGAAGTCGAAGGAGTACAGAAGCCGGTCTACTACGTGAGCCATGTCTTTAAAGACGCAGAAACGAGGTACCCGGCCATAGAAAAGATTGTCTTAGCGCTTATCGTCGCCTCAAGGAAGCTACGGCACTACTTCCAGGCACACACCATCCTCGTCCTCACCGAGCGGCCCATATAGGCTATTCTCGCTTCCCCCGAATCGTCTGGCCGTCTGGAGAAATAGAGGTGGGAATTATCCCAGTTCGACATCAAATACCGCCCCATGAAAGCCATCAAAGCGCAAGTCCTGGCAAACTTTGTTGTCGAGTGTACTATCCCCAACAAGGAAGCAGCGTCGGCGCCCGTCCCCGAGTCCTGGCCCTCGGTCGAGGAAGTGCCCGACTCCGTCCCCGACTGGATCCTCTACATCGATGGATCCTCTACCGAGGAGGGGAGCGGTGACGGCTTTATCATTCGAGGCCCTAACGAGGCAGAAATGGAGTACTCTTTGAAACTCGGGTTCAGAACGTCGAACAACGCCGCGGAATACGAGGCCTTGCTCGCTGATTGGTAAATGTTTTTGCGTGTGCGTTTTAAAGTTTAAGAAAATACCGCAATCAAGACGGTGTCGCTTGGTAGCTAGCCGGTTGAGTACGGGTCGGTCCACAGGGAAAATGTGTTCTTTCTTTAAGTTCTTACGAGTTAGGTCCTATTTTTGGTAGGTTTTGTTTTAAAATCTAAGATTGAAATTAAATTGATTTAAAGTCTTGCTAGGGTTAGGATTAGGTTAGTTTGGAATATGGATTCTACTCACTGCTTTTTTTGCCCTAGTTAAGAATATAGGTGTTAGGGTAATAGTCAACAAAGGGGATTAGTACAACTAGGAAGAAACTTAGTTTCTTCCTTTTGGTCCTTGTCCGTCCTTTCTTGGCTCTTAGCCCTAACCTCTATTTAAATCAACCACAACCGGTCTAACTAGGGAATCACCGCTATCTCGTAGGATAGGATACCGTAGTGAGCGGTGTGTGGTTAATTTAATTAGAGCCTTAATTAATTAATTTATATGAACAAAGAAAGGAGTGAGAGAGATTTCCATCTCTCAAACCTTCCCAATCCTAATCCTAACAAGTAAGGAATTACTCACTCATTAGGAAATTACTGATAACATTCATTTTTATAATTTTTCTTTTGAATAAACTAACTAGCTTGCAGATAATAAAAGGCAGATAAAAAAATTGCACGAATTAAATTCAGATAAAAATGCAAGATAGAAAAAAAAGCTTACTTTATTGACACCTCTTCAACGATTACAATGAAATTAAAATTTAGATCTAGAAAATAAAAAGAGGCATGTCTAATTAGGCTTCTAGCTTTCCTATTTATAGATAGGAGAAACCCTAGGTTTTACATCTGATCCATATTTGAATTTACAAAACTACCCTAAGAAAGCCGGGTCAAAACATCGACACCCACCGACACGTGCACCGATACGTGCGTTGCACGGCCGCGGATCCGCGGCAGGAAGCCATGTTTGGCCGCGGTTCCACAGCCGTTTGGTTGGCTCTTGGGCTCAAATCTTCAAGGATGCTTCATGTTGCTTTTTCCTTCTGTTTTCTTCACTTGGTTTCTTAGTATCTTTTCTACTTTTTTTCAGATTTCCAACAGTGCAGATTTATGTGGACTTTTACCGTGAGCTTCGCTTTGAAGTTTTGAATCTTGTGCTACCCTTGTGCCTGTGCATTTGAACTGTCTACTGATTTTCATTTATTCCTTGAACTGGTAGGAGGCATCATACGGATTCATCTATTGTTGGTCGTAGTCTCACATTTGTAGCGTCTTTTCATGAATTTCACTGTAATGATCTGAGAACCTGTAACCTGCAACTATTTAGCAGACATGGATCAAAAGCACATATTATTTGTAATATGATTAAGAATGGGCGATATAATAATGCAAAATTCTGATATGAACAAATACCCCCAAACTTATCTTTTGCTCGTCCCGAGCAGAACCATTTTTATTCTCAACAAAATCCTAACCTCACTTTCGCAGGGAATCGCGATTGCACTGAGCTCGTGCAACAAGCCGTTAAACCTCTAAGTGTCCCTAGTAGGAGGAGTGTTGTCTCCTGAGGGTTTTCAGCGGATACTACCCACAAAATCCAATCAATTTGGCATGTTGACTTTCATTCTTCAATTCGGTATTCTAGCAAGAAATTCTATTATTTTCAACTTAGAAATCATCAACCCGTATTTTTCACTCTCATTTATCATTTAACTTAAGATCGTATATGTTCTGTAAATTTATTAAGTTTTCAGCACGTTTTGAATTTTCCTTCTAAGGTTTCATCTCAACTTAGGAATTTTTATCATCTCTACTGAAGGTATAAACCCTATCTTTCATTCTTATCTCTTATCCAAACCGTAATCATATACCCCTACATGTGTGTGATCATCATCCCTACACTTGGAAATTCAATTCAAGCTATCATACTCTTGTCCATCGTCCAAAATACTTTTAGTTGGTGAATTTTAGATGAAATTGCCCACACATCCTTCATGCGACCGTTAATACTTTTTGAGGTACTCACGACCGATTACAAAATGTGTTCGCGCATTTAGGCGTAATTTCTCGTTTTGTAATACCTAAGTCTTTAGCAGTGACTCCCAAACCAGTTGGTCTAAAGCACTAGGTGATAAAGCACCCTTGCTATATTTTTTTATTTTATGCAGCCTTAAGTAATTACAAAACCAGTGTTCATTTTTTTTATTCACACTTATACTTTTTATTTTCTTTTTCTTCATACTAAGCATTTTAGACAAGAGCATTTCAAGATATCCTCTGCTATTCCAAGTTTCAAGGTGCGTGTATGTGCTAATTGTAGGGTATATATTTTCAGAATTTAGATTTAAGGTTCAGAATTATTTTTCAGACTTATACTTCAATAAAAATTTCAATACCCTTCCCTTATTTTGACTTAGCCCAAGAACTGAAAACTCAAAATTTCCTATTTCTAAATAAACTATAAGAACATATATTTTCTACCGTTAAACTTTAAGAAAGGTTATTTTTAGGGTTTTTAATTTACTAAGTTTAGGATCTAGTTTTTCCTAGCTAGTCAACCGTCTTATCGAACTTAAGTCAAATATAACCAAAATTGAATTTTTAATTTTTATAATTTAAAATTTTTTCAATTTTTTATTTAATTTGATTTTTATATTTTTTTTATTTTTCTTTAATTTTTATATATTTTTTTAAATGCAATGCAGAATTAAATATGCAAAGAAAGAAGAAACAAATATGTACAGAAAAAATAAAAATATGCAATACAATGATAACTATTTACAAACCACCTCCACCCCCAAACTTATCAAAAGCAGTGCTTTCACTGCTTATGGCCTCGCCGTCCCCTTGAACGTGAACGGAAACGTTCCTCTCTTACCAGCAGGGTGGTCATACCGTGTTCTATTTCTGTCACACGGTGATCCAGGCTGGTCACCATCCCTATCAATCTATCTATCCCCCTAATGGCTTTCCTAAGTAAACGTGCATGTGCTGCAGGGGTAAGCTCTTCCTCGCTCGCGGTCGAGCTGGAGCTGGGTGTCTTGGCGGGTACATTCTCGGTCGGCTCAGTGCGCGACCATACATCATTTAAGCGTGTTTAGGACATGGATACGCCCTCAAGAAGAGGTCTAATAGGGATACCTCCATGCATATAAAACTCAAATTCCTCCACAGGGAGGAAATAGCGACACAGTTGTGTCACCAACATAGGGCATGTGTAATTGGCAGCCCTTTTGCCCGCACCAATGGAGTGAAGTAATACCGTGCACATATTATAACTTGGGTTCCTAGTCATCAAGGTGTGCACGATATGAAGGGATGGTGTGAAAAATGTCGTATTGTGCGAACTACCAAAAATGTTATTTTGTGCCCAACGGCACACAGTTAATACATTCGCAAAGAGGGTTCTAGCCTGGATGCCCTTACGTGGCTCCCTCGAACAGTCATTACCCATCAAGGGTAGGTAATCTTCGAATTGGAGGGGTTGGAGATGGGTAGGTAGTCTAGGTATTAAGGTGACTTCATGGATGAAGTCCCTATCGATTATGATTTCCCTATCCCCCCAAATTAGCCTGATGTATCCGTGCTGTGAGAGACAACCATTCTCCATGCACTCGTAAAATCGGGTGACGAGATCCCGAAGAGCGAAGGAGTTTGGATGGTTAAAAAGTAAGAAATTCCACCCTCGCCTTCGGATCTCTTCACCGAAATAACTACCGTAAATCGTGTGTGCAAAGATTTGGGAAAAGTCCCTCTCAAATTGCAAAGTGGGTGCCATCAGAAAAGTGCAGAATATTTCTAAAAATTTAATAGAGAGAACCAGAGAATGCAAACCTCCTCTGAAGTTTTCAGAGGGCGACGATACCAGATGGCGGCGGATGCATGGCACAGAGCAAGGATCGGCGGCGGTTGCGCGGCACGATGGGGCGATCTCTCTGCAGAAATGAAGCGACGGCTAGGGTTTTGAGGAAATAAGAGATTAAGGTTATGAAAAGTCAGAGGAGGGGTCGGGTTGTATTTATAGGGGGGTTGTTTTTGCTATTTGCAAAAAGGACCTCTCAAAGAGAGGAATTTATTTGTAAATAAAAATTTTAATTTTTATTAATTTTTATTATTATTATTTTTTATTAAAACTGAAAATTTACAAAAACACTCCCAAAAATTGGAATTTTTTTTATTTTGTTTTTATATAATTACAAGTGGTACATACCCCCAAACTTATTTGAAACAGTGTTTCCACTGTTTATGGCTGGATAACCGAGATTTAGGGGTAGATGGAGGAAGATCAGTCAATGTAAATCGGCTCATGCAAAAGCAGGAGCTCCTCCGAATGGTCCGCAGTGAGGAATGGTTTAAGTCTATGTCCGTTCACTTTAAATAGTGAACCGTCCTCCGAATTTTCTAAGTTGACCGCACCGTGTGGATATACGGTGCGTACCAAAAATGGCCATTTCAATCGAGATCTGAGCTTGCCGGGATGGAAATGTAGCCGGGTGTCGTAAAGTAAAACCTGTTGACCAGGTTTGAAAGTTTTGCGCATAAGGTGTTTATCGTGAAACACCTTCGTTCGGTTTTTGACGACAACCGCGTTCTCGTAAGCTTTATCCCGAAGCTCGTTTAACTCGTTCAATTGCAGCTTTCTATTGCTGCCCGCATCTCTTAGAGATAGATTCAACTCTTTTATTGCCCAAAATACTCGATGCTCAATTTCAACTGGAAGATGGCATGCCTTTTCATAAACAAGCCTATATGGAGACATGCCAAGAACGGTTTTATAGGCAGTTCGAAATGCCCAAAGGGCATCAATAAGTTTTGACGACCAATCTTTACGGTTTTTGGAAACCGTTTTCTCCAATATCTGTTTAATTTGCCGATTTGAAATCTCGGCTTGCCCACAAGTTTGAGGATGATAGGGCGTTGATAGCTTGTGATTAATGGAATATTTCCGCATTAAGGACTTGAAAGTCCTATTACAGAAATAAGATCCATTATCGCTGATGATTGCGCGGGGGTGCCCAAACCGAGAGAATATGTTTTCTTTGAGAAATCTAACGACAACCTTGTTGTCATTAGTTCGGTTCGGCACAGTCTCGACCCATTTGGAAACATAGTCAACAGCGAGGAGAATATACACGTTCCCAAAAGAATTTGAAAACGGTCCCATAAAATCTATCCCCCAAACATCAAAAATTTCAACAACCAATATTAGTTGGAGCGGCATTTCGTTTCTCCTAGATATCCGGCCCAAGTGTTGGCACCGGAAGCATGTCTTGCAGTAATCATGTGCGTTTTTAAAAAGTTGTGGCCAGTAGAAGCCACACTGCAAGATCTTTTCGGCTGTCTTTTTAGGGCCAAAATGCCCGCCACACGCTTGATCGTGGCAGAATGACAGCACGCTCTTAAACTCATTGTCGGGAACAAACCGACGAATAATTTGGTCGGGACAGTATTTGAATAGATATGCTTCATCCCAGTAAAAATGTTTTACCTGGGATAGAAATCGGAGTCTGTCCTGATTCGACCATTCATTTGGTATAAGTCCGGTGACCAAATAATTTACAATATCTGCGAACCAAGCTTCACATGACACAGTCAAGAGCTGCTCATCTGGAAAAACGTCTTTAATAGGAAATTGAAGTGTCGGCGAAGAAGGGAGGCGTGAAAGATGGTCGGTGACTACGTTTTCACATCCTCTCCTGTCTCTGATGACAAGGTCAAACTCTTGTAGTAAGAGAATCCAACGTATCAGCCGAGATTTAGCGTCCTTCTTCACAAAAAGATGGCGAAGAGCTGAATGGTCCGTGTAAACGATGACTGGAGAGCCGATTAAATAGGGCCTGAACTTTTCTAATGCAGACACAACAGCTAAGAATTCCTTCTCGGTTGTTGTGTAATTTAATTGGGCCCCATTCAATGTTCGGCTAGCGTAATAAATTACATGCGGCATCTTATTGATGTGCTGACCAAGGACAGCACCAATGGCAAAATCAGATTCATCGCACATAATCTCACGTCCGGTCAGGAGACGAAAGAATGGGAGCTGAAGTAAGCGAGTTTTTCAATGACTCGAACGCCTTCATACAGCTTGAGTCGAAATAAAAGTAGTGTTCTTGGCCAACAAAAGAGTCAAGGGTCTAGCTATCTTGCAAAAATCCTTGATGAACCGTCTATAGAAATCGGCATAGCCAAGGAAGGCTCGAATGTCTCGGACGCATTTGGGAGGAGGAAGATTTGAAATGACTTCAATCTTAGCTTTATCTATCTCAATATCATTTTGCGAGATGATATGTCCTAAGATAATACCTTCTCGTACCATAAAGTGGCACTTTTCCCAATTTAAAGTAAGGTTCTTATCCTTACACCGGGTAAGGACTGCGTCTAAATGTAGCAAACACTCATCAAAGGAGTCGCCAAAAATGGAGAAATCATCCATGAAGATCTTTAAGAATTTTTCCACCATGTCTGAAAAAATACCCATCATACACCGCTGGAAGGTAGCAGGTGCATTGCATAACCCAAAGGGCATGCGGCGGTAAGCAAACGTACCGAACGAACAAGTGAATGTGGTCTTGTCTTGGTCCTTTTCGGCGATGGGAATTTGATTATAGCCGGAGTAGCCATCCAAAAAGCAATAAAATTCATGCCCAGCCAATCGTTCTAGCATTTGGTCAATAAAAGGTAATGGAAAGTGGTCATTCCGTGTCGCGGCTTTGAGTTTTCTATAATCGATGCATACTCACCACCCAGTTTCGGTACGAGTAGGGATTAACTCATTCGCCTCATTAGTTATGACCGTTATGCCTGATTTCTTTGGGACTACGTGAATGGGGCTAACCCACTGGCTATCAGAGATAGGATAAATGATACCACTATCAAGACATTTTACGATCTCCTTTTTAACAGCCTCCTTCATTAATGGGTTGAGACGTCTCTGTGGATCCCTTCCTGGCTTGGCATCATCCATCATATGAATATGATGTTCAACTATTAGGGGACTAATCCCCTTGATGTCCTTCATAGTCCAGCCAAAAGCTTGTCGATTGCTGTGCAAGACCGTTAAAAGGGCTTTCTCTTGCTCGGAGGCTAGAGAAGCCGGGATGATAACATGAAGGGTCTCATTCTCACCTAAGTAAGCGTATTTAAGGTGAGATGGCAATAGCTTGAGTTCGAGTGTTGGAGGCGAAACAACTGAAGATAAAATCGGTGAAATTGTCTCAAACTCGAAGGATTCCAACAGAGGTTCAAAGCGAGTGTAAGCAACCGAGTCGGATAGTTCAGTTATCTCATCCGAAAATTCAAAGGATTCAAACTCGGGTGATGATTTTTCAAAATCGTTCGTAAAAATGAAACACCCATAATCATTATCGGGCATGAAAGCAGTATCCGATTCGAGGAGGAACGCACTAGTAGCGTCAAAATTGCTGTGATCGAACAGAAATTTTTCGAGCTCACAGTCCTCCTGGGTGATCTCTTGGATCGAGCAAATATCAAGTATATTAGCATTAGGTTCGGAGGGCTGATTCCCCAACTTAAAAATGTTGAGCTCAATTGTCATGTTACCAAAAGATAGGTTCATCGAACCATTTCGACAATTGATCACCGCATTAGAAATTGCAAGGAATGGTCGACCGAGTATCACCGGAATTTGACTCCGGGGGTTAGCTACAGGTTGTGTGTCTATAACAATGAAATCAACGGGGAATATGAAGTCCCCTAATTTCATCAACACATCCTCTAACTCACCCCTAGGATGAGTGATGGATCGGTCGGCCATTTGGAGAGTACAATGTGTGGGTTTCAGCTCTCCAACGCCTAATTGCTCATATACTGAATAAGAAAGCAGGTTAACACTGGCACCAAGATCTAAAAGTACGCGGTTGATGTTCTTATCCCCAATAGTTATTGAAATTGTAGGACAGCCAGGGTCGTTTCGTTTTTAAGGTAAAAGTTGGGTCAGAGCATCACTAACTGCACTAGCCAAGAAAACTTTTTTTGGTACCTGTGATTTCTTCTTCTTGGTGCATAAGTCCTTCAAGATTTTAGCGTAAGAAGGGACTTGTTGGATTGCATCCAAGAGAGGAATGTTAGTACTAACCTGTTTAAATAACTCCACAATCTTCTCCATTTGTGGATTTGGTTTATTGGATCTCAACCTGTTTGGAAATGGAACATTTTGAAAATTTGTTAAGTCCAATGTTTGTGGAGGAGATTGCGGAGTTGGAACGGATCCCAGTGTTGGTGTTTTCGTGGAGTGAGATGTGGGTCCGTTCGGATTAGTAGAAGAATTAGAGCCTTGTGAAGAATATAGAACATGCTCTGAAGATGAAGAAGATGAGGATGAAGAAGAAGAAGAAGAAGAAGAAGAAGAAGAAGAAGCGGCGGCCGAGGTGTCATCATCAATGCCAACATTGTTATGCAACGTCCTTCCAGATCTCAATGTAGTCACGGCACTCACATTATGGTTTTGTTGTTCATGAGCAACATGTGCGTTTTGTGGGTGACCGGGATTTGGCAGTAGTTGAGATGGAAGCTTCTCCTTCTCTCGCTCGCTTAAAGCAGTATTCAGTTGAGCAATTTGGGCTTCAATGGTTTTGATATTTTTCCCATGTGATGCAGTGTGTTGCACCAAAGACTGAATGGAAGACCGGATGTTGGCTGAGGATTGAGTAGATTATTTTAAAAACGCATCCAGACTTCGTTCTTGCGAAAAAACCTTATCGTTATTTGGCTGAACAAAATTATTTTGAGGAAAAGAGTTGTTTGGTGCAAAATTGTTCATTTGATTTTGGTAAGGTTGGGGCTAGAAAGATTGCTGATATTGAGTTTGTTGAGGAGCTTGTTGTTGTGGAGGAGCCCTCTGGAAATTGTTGTTGCCTTGGAATTGTTGTTGATTTTGATTCCAAGCAAAATTGGGGTGGTTCCTTCAACCAGGATTGTAAGTTGAAGAGTATGGATCATTTCTTTGTCTTTACTGAAAGGCAGCATTGACTTGATTCTGTCCTTGAGAAGGTGGGTTGTAAGGACACTCTTCAGTCAAATGAGACGGATCCGAACAACAAGCTCATATAGTGCGAGGGGGTAAAGCTGGGGCAGGAGGAGGCGATGATAATTTGCTCTCAATTGCTTCTAATTTTCGTGTAATTGCAGCCATTTCGGCTTTCATTGCAATTGACATATCAAGTTGATGAACACTTGCCTTAGACGGACCGGATGAAGTAGACGAAGAGGTCTGTCTAGTGCTTTCCCACTGAAGTGTTTGTTCAGCAAGATCGTCGAGAAACTGCCAAGCTTCCTTGTCAGATTTGGTTAGAAAGTGATCTTGACAAATGGTTTCCAGCAACTGCTTAGTTGCTGGGTTCAGTCCTTCGTATAAAGTTTGGCAGAGTTGCCATCTCTCAATACCGTGATGAGGGCACTGAACAAGAAGATCCTTAAATCGTTCGAAACACTTCCAAAAAGGTTCGAAAGGAAGCTGGGAAAATTGGTTAATTTCATTACGAATTCTCGTAGTCTTGTGATGTGGATAAATTTTTTTAAGAAATGCCTTAACAAACTCTTCCCAACTATTTATAGAATGCGATGCTGTACTATATAGCCACTTTTCAGCTGGGTCATATAAAGTGAAGGGAATGACTCGTAGCCTTATAGCATCTTCGGAAAGTTGGGTAGTCTTCATCATTGCATAAACATTCTGGAATTTGTTAATGAAGATATAGGCATTTTCGGATTCCAGCCCGTGAAATTTGGGCAACATATTGATGAAGTGGGGCTTAATTTCGAAATTGTCCCCATTTGCCGGCGGAAGTGAAAGACAAGTAGGAAGTACGGAACGGGTAGGATAGAAAAGATTCTGGAGCACGATTCACTGGGGCGCTTCAACAGGAGGATGTTGCGGGTTATTCACACCCAGTTGAGGTGGAATCAGTCCCGAGGTAGGTAAAGAATTGTTAGGATTGAATCCTGACATTTCCTTAGAAGATGATGAATGTGAAGATGAAGGTAAAGATGAAAAAGAAGTAG
Source organism: Agapanthus africanus (assembly GCA_030015575.1). Lineage (NCBI taxonomy): Eukaryota > Viridiplantae > Streptophyta > Magnoliopsida > Asparagales > Amaryllidaceae > Agapanthus > Agapanthus africanus. Next base: position 421,035,180 of record JASDDO010000010.1, on the reverse strand, counting down.
AGGGAGTTTCGACTTCGGAGTCGAACACGTCGTCAGTAGCAAATAACGAGACACGGACTAAATGGGCGTTAGTGTCCCTAGTCCAACCGGACATACACTAAAAGAGTTGTAGTGTAGTCAAACGTAGAATGTGAGGGTAAGAAAACGTCAATGGGGAAAATGTGGGTGAAAGTTGGGTGCAATGGAATTCTAGCGACAAATGACAAGTTTTTGTAAAAATCTTGTTTTGTGTTTTTTTTATAAATTTTTTTTATAAAGAGTTTTGCAAAAGATTTTATACGGAACTACGACACACTTTCAAACAGTCACAATTTAAGCATGCACAATCAAACCTAAAACTAGGGTCTCCTGCGTCAACTAGACTGCTCCTAACTGATCCAAAGCGACAAGTTGTGAGATATCCCTCAAATCGCCTCTTCACCGCCAATTGTGGTCAGGTAAGCACAAGTGAATAAAGGAGAGTTCCGCTCACGAATCACCGTGAGACGGGCCTTTTAAAGTTACCTTTCTCACTTGTCTAGCCTAGGCACCACAAACTCAGGTTTAGATAAACGACTGAATGCCCACAACTTTTCTCTGTCCTAATGAGCGCGACAGTCCTTAATTGGCCGAGTCTAGATATTTTTTAATTAACTCGAGGGTGATGCATATGCTTTTTGTGATTTCTGGGGTCTTAGGAAGGGTAATGAAATCCCCATCTAATCTGGATTGGTGTTATAGCCCCTTAAATTCCGTTTTAAATATGCAAAGCAATTAACACACAAAATCTAAAACATTTGCCAAAAATTTTTCTTTTTATTTGCGGCGCAAAGAATTCTGCACAAAAATGATTTATTGAAGAGGGAGAAGAAGTTTTGCGCAAAAAATTCTGCAGGAAAATTTTCAGTGGAGTACAGAGGGTAGAAGAGAAGATAAAATACTCACAGAGAAATTTTGGGATGCTGACGTCACGGGTTGACCGCGGAACCGCGGTCAAATGCTCGTTTATGCCGCGTTTCTGCGGCAGTGTAGCCGGTTTAGAACTTCAAAATTTTTCTCTGTGCTTTTGTGGTTCTCCTCTGTCTGTTCAGATCCTCTGTTTATTGATTTGTTCACTGGGTTGCTCCAGATCTGAATCAGGTAGTCTTCTTTTCCTGCACAATTCGCACAAAAGCCGATAAAAAATAACAAGATGATTTTTTATATCTTTTTTTTTCCATTTTTTATAATTTTTTTTATTTAATTAACCCGAAATTACAAAAAGAAAATAACTACCGTTTCCCCGGCAACGGCGCCATTTGATTGGTAGATGTTTTTGCGTGTGCGTTTTAAAGTTTAAGAAAATACCGCAATCAAGACGGTGTCGCTTGGTAGCTAGCCGGTTGAGTACGGATCGGTCCACAGGGAAAATATGTTCTTTCTTTAAGTTCTTACGAGTTAAGTCCTATTTTTGGTAGGTTTTGTTTTAAAAGCTAAGATTGAAATTAAATTGATTTAAAGTCTTGCTAGGGTTAGGATTATGTTAGTTTGAAATATGGATTCTACTCACTGCTTTCTTTGCCTTAGTTAAGAATATAGGTGTTAGGGTAATAGTCAACAAAGGGGATTAGTACGACTAGGAAGAAACTTAGTTTTTTCCTTTTGGTCCTTGTCCGTCCTTTCTTGGCTCTTAGCCCTAACCTCTATTTAAATCACCACAACCGGTCTAACTAGGGAATCACCGCTATCTCGTAGGATAGGGTGCCGTAGTGAGCGGTGTGTGGTTAATTTAATTAGAGTCCTAATTAATTAATTTATATGAGCAAAGAAAGGAGTGAGAGAGATTTCCATCTCTCAAACGTTCCCAATTCTAATCCTAACAAGTGAGGAATTACTCACTCATTAGGAAATTACTGATAACATTCATTTTTATAATTTTTCTTTTGAATAAACTAACTAGCTTGCAGATAAAAAAAGGCAGATAAAAAAATTGCACGAATTAAATTCAGATAAAAATGCAAGTTAGAAAAAAAAGAAAGCTTGCTTTATTGACACCTCTTCAACGATTACAATGAAATTAAAATTTAGATCTAGAAAATAAAAAGAGGCATTGCCTAATTAGGCTTCTGGCTTTCCTATTTATAGAAAGGAGAAACCCTAGGTTTTACATCTGATCCATATTTGAATTTACAGAACTACCCTAAGAAAGCCGGGTCAAAGCACCGACACCCACCGACACGTGCACCGACACGTGCATTACACGGCCGTGGATCCGCGGCCGTTTGGTTGGCTCTTGGGCTCAAATCTTCAGGGATGCTTCATGTTGGTTTTTCCGTCTGTTTTCTTCACTTGGTTCCTCAGAATCTTTTCTATTTTCTTCCAGATTTCCAACAGTGCAGATTTATGTGGACTTTTACCGCGAGCTTCGCTTTGAAGTCTTGAATCTTGTGCTACTCTTATGCCTTGTGCATTTGAACTGTCTACTGATTTTCATTTGTTCCTTGAACTGGTAGGCAGCATCATACGGATTCATCTATTGTTGGTCATAGTCTCACATTTGTAGCGTATTTTCATGAATTTCACTGTAATGATCTGAGAATCTGTAACCTGCAACTATTTAGCAGACATGGATCAAAAGCACCTATTTATTTGTAATATAATTAAGAATGGGCGATATAATAATGCAAAATTCTGATATGAACACTCGCCGGGTTGCGAATCGCTTCCGGAGTGGAGCTGAAAACGATCCGAATTTGCAGCGACTCCGCCCTAGTCGTCGGCCAAGTGACCGGGCATTTTGAGGCCCGGGAGCCGCTCATGGTGATGTACTTATCCGAAGTAAAGAGACTACGAAAAAACTTCGACGAGGTTCAAGTGGAGCAGATTTCTCGGCACCTGAACGCCCAGGCCGACGCCCTGAGCAAGCTAGCCTCTTCCTATATGGCCAACAATAAGAAGAATATTCTCTTCGAAGTCTTGCCACGGTCTAGCGTGGAAGACAGAGAGGCAACGCTTCAGGTATACACTACTTAGGGGGAAGGCCGGGATTGGAGAAGGCCCCTCATGGAGTTTCTAAAGGAGGGCACGCTTCTAGAGGACCGAAGGGAAGCACGTCGCCTTCGAGCTAAAGCCCTCCATTTTTTCTGGAGCAATGGAAACCTCTACAAGAAGTCGTACACGCAGCCTCTGCTCTGGTGCGTCGACCCCCACGAAGCCGACTACATCCTGCGTGAGATACACGAAGGGGGCGGCGGAGCACATCAAGGGGCCCGTACCTTAGTCCAGAAAACGCTGCTCCAAGGGTACTATTGGCCGACGATTCACCAAGACGCTCAAAAGATCGTCAGAAAATGCAAAAGCTGTCAACTCCACGGCAGCATACCCCGTCTTCCGGCTATCGAGCTAACGGCCCTCACCTTCCTCTGGCCGTTTGCCCAATGGGGGATGGACATGGTGGGCCAACTCCCCACAGGTACGTGCGGGCACAATTACATTCTCGTCGCGGTAGACTATTTCACGAAGTAGATCGAGGCCGTCCCCATCAGAAAACCGGACGCCACCACAACTATCAAATTCCTGCAGAACAACATAATATCCCGATTCGGGATCCCGAAGTGTATTGTTACCGACCACGGGACGAATTTTGAAAACGACAAAGTCAAAGGATTCTGCAACGAATACCACATACTAATGAAGTTTGCCATGGTCGCGCATCCTCAATACAACGGGCAGCCCGAGGTCGCTAACAGAGACGCCATTCGAGGTTTTCAAACTCATTTAGAAGGAAGACATGGCAGCTGGGTCGAGAAACTATCCCGGGTTTTATGGGCCTTGCGTACATTAAAGAAGACTCCTACTGGAGAGACCCCCTTCAGTCTCTGCTACGGCACCGAGGTGATGGTCCCAGCAGAGATTGGACTGTCCAGTTACAGAGTCGAGCACTTCGACGACGAAGTAAACACTTCGGCGCTCCGGACTAATTTGGACATCTTTCTATAGAAGCGGGACCGGGGACAGATCAAAGCCGCCGCCAATCAACAGCAAACTATCCGCTACTACAACGCACGAGTTAAACACCGCGCCTTCAAGACGGGAGATTTGGTCCTAAGGCGGAACGAATTCATAGACCAAGGCAAGCTACACAAGTTCTCCCCGAAGTGGGACGGCCTATTCCTCGTCTCCGAAGGCTGAGTGGTTGATAGCTCCGGTCTTGAAAACCGGTATAGTTCCGATAACTATCGAGGGTTCGAATCCCTCTCTCTCCTTTTTCTTGCTGAATAAATTTCTTTCTTTATTCGTTTGGCTTGACCCATTATCTTTCATAAAGGAGAATGGCTCGGCTATCCTACTTAGCCGAGCCAGAACAGAAAAAAAAACAATAGAATATATATAAATAAAAAAATCTCAGCTAAGAGGGGTCATGGAAAGAACATGTTCCAAATCACGATCGATTCCTTTTTCAAATCCTGCTGCAGCTGCACGGGCCCTTCCCGCATGCCACAAATGACCCACGAATAGGAAGAATCCTAGAACAAAATGAGAGGTAGCTAACCAACTTCTAGGAGAAACATAATTGACTGCATTGATCTCGGTAGCTACGCCACCGACAGAATTTAAAGAACCTAAAGGAGCATGGGTCATATATTCTGCCGAACGTCGTTCTTTCCAAGGTTGTATATCTTTTTTCAGCCTACTCAAGTCCAAACCATTGGGACCCCTTAGAGGTTCTAACCAAGGAGCACGGAGATCCCAAAAGCGCATAGTTTCTCTTCCAAAAATAACCTCTCCAGTGGGGGAACGCATTAGATATTGCCCGGAGGAGCCTATCGCTTACGAGACGCGGGAGGACGCGAGCTTCCGCGGCCTTATAACGCCGAGAAGCTCAAATTGTACAAGTGAATGTATTTTAAGATTTTGTATCATTGAATATGTTTCCTTCTTTGTCGAAGCGATGTAATTTTTCTTTATTATTAAGTCTCCTGAATTAAAGGAAACTCCATCGACATGTTTCCTTCTTCCTCGGTTCCAAGACCCCTGGGTTCGTTTTTGTGAAAATACGCAAACGCACAAAGGAAATAAAAAGGAGACAAAAACACGTCGCAAAAGAGGAACTTTATTTATCAAAGGTATTATAGGCTCCTCAGCTTTACACAAGAAATTAAAATTACAACAAAGAAGGTAGGGGGTCAAGAAAGCACTGCTGATGGTACTTCGAGGAGATCTCCGCCAACCGAGCCCTAGCATCTTCAGCCCACTCCCTCTGATGCTGCCCACGTACCCGAGACACCATAGAAACACCGGAACTCCCGCCCGCCGTGCAAGAGTCCGCGATCTGCCTCTTTTGGAAACACTCTAAAACAAAGGCCGCCGATCGATCATGTCTGTTCTTCGAGATGAGACCGCGGAAGTAGAGCGTGTGCAGCTTATCGAGCGCCCCGTCCTGCAGCTGCGGATACAAGGCGTTGAACAAACCCGGGGACATCCTCCAAATGGCGTACATGAGCAATTGGAGGAAAGGCGACCGCCGAGGAAGTAGGCGGCCGAAGCGGTCCTCTATGCATTCGACCACCGTTCGGTACGTCTCCTCCGTGCACTCCTGATCATAGAGGTACACGTCATCGCAGGAAATGATCTCTCCGATGGAGTAGATGAGCCCGGCCATTTTCAGAAATGCAACGATGAAAGAAACCATCATACCTTCACTATTTATAGCCTTAACAGAATCCCAAGGGCCGAACGAAATTTTCACGCGCATTGGCGCGAATCGCGGGATATTTTCGTATTTCCAAATACAAGGTTGCTGCGTGGCGACCATGCCGTATCTCACGATCCCCTACACGGCCAATAGAAGTCGGAACGACGCGGATCTTGGAGCGCCTCGCCTCGCTTGTGCGTTTCAGCCACGAGTCGTCCGCGACGGTCACTCTCCTATATTTTTACAAGTCAAGGGAGATTGAACGCCCTCCTGAAGACAAGAAGAAGTCTAAAAAGCCCTCCTCACGAGTCCACCGAGCAGCTTCCCTGCTCGGTCAATCCCTGGCTGGTAGTCTCCTACCCACCGACGCCAAGGATGGAAAGCCCTCATCAAGAGGCCACCGAGCAGCTTCCCTGCTCGGTCAATCCCTGACTGGTAGTCTCCTACCCACCGATGCCAAGGATCGAAAGCCCTCATCAAGTGGCCACCGAGCAGCTTCCCTGCTCGGTCAATCCTTAGCGGGTAACTTCCTACCCATCTACGCTAAGGATCGAAGCCCTCATCAAGAGGCCACCGTGCAGCTTCCCTGCTCGGTCAATCCCTGGCTGGTAGTCTCCTACCCACAGACTCCAAGGATCGAAAGCCCTCATCAAGAGGCCACCGAGCAGCTTTTCTTCTCGGTCAATCCCTGGCGGGTAGCTCCTGCTCATCCACGCCAAGGACCGAAAGCCCTCATCAAGAGGCCACTGAGCAGCTTCCCTGCTCGGTTAATCCCTGGCTGGTAGTCTCCTACCTACCGACATCAAAGATCGAAAGCCCCTCATCCTTCTCGGTCAATCCCTGGCGGGTAGCTCCTACCCATCCACGCCAAGGATCGAAGCCCTCCTCAAGAGGCCACCGAGCAGCTTCCCTGCTCGGTCAATCCCTGGCTGGTAGTCTCCTACCCACCGACGCCAAGGATCGAAAGCCCTCATCAAGAGGCCACCGAGCTGTTTCCCTGCTCGGTCAATCCTTAGCGGGTAACTTCCTACCTATCTACGCTAAGAATCGAAGCCCTCACCAAGAAACCGCCGGGCAGCTTCCTTGCTCAGTTAATCCCTGGCGGGTAGCTCCTACCCATCCACGCCAAGGATCGAAGCCCTCCTCACGAGACCACCGAGCAGCTTCCCTGCTCGGTCAATCCTTACCCGGCACCTCCTACCCATCTACGCTAAGGATCTAAGCCCTCACCAAGAGGCCACCGAGCAGCTTCCCTGCTCGGTCAATCCTTAGCGGGCACATCCCGTCCATCTATGCTAAGGATCGAAAGCCCTCCTCACGAGACCACCGAGCAGCTTCCCTGCTCGGCCAATCCTCAACGGGTAACTTTCTATCCACCTACGCTAAGGATCGAAAGCCCTCATCAGTCAGCGCCGACCAATCATAACTTGGCTATTATTCAACTCACGCTAAGAGACGTGGTCGTCGGCCCGACCCTAGGGAATGGGTAGATATCGACATCCTACAAGGATCTTCCGACGTATTCTAAGTCAACGATTGCCACCTCGACTCCGGGGGTGGGAAAGACACCGACCTTCCTGCATTTGGTGGTCAATTGACTTATATTCGACACGCGATCATCATCTAAGAGGAACGCATTGTCATGGCGAGAAAAATAAACTCAGTTTATTTCATGTTCCAAAATTTTTTACAAGGTATTTTGGGCTCCCCAGCCGTACAAAAATTGCCCGGAGGCTCACTTCAAAGAAAAAATAAAGAGGAGCTCAGGCAGCAGGCTCCGCCGGGACCTCGCTTTGTTCGACGCCGCCCTCGGGCCGGGGTTTCTGCTTCCGTAGCCGCCCCGCTTCCGGCGCTAGCCGCCTGCGGCATTTCCACCTTGAGGGGGACCCGAGCACGAAGCTCACCGTCCGCAAATTCTGGCATCAACTCCTTGACGGCGTCAAGGGCTGCATGCCAAACGATGGCAGAGGCTTCGCCGAGGTCGGTGTAGAAATGGTCTGATGCTATGTACGCATCCACTGACTTGCGGGCCCGAAGCTCGGTGATCTTCGCCGCCTCAAGTGCAGCCTCTGTCTCCCATTTGCTGGCTTCCTTCGCCTTCTTCATTAAGGCGTGGCGCTTACCCAGCTCCTCCAACTTGCCCTCCATTGCTCGGTGGGACTCATCCAGGAACCGATAGGACTCCTGACTCTTGGAGAGTATGAGCTCCCCGGTGGCCAACCGGGTCTCAAGGGCGGCCGCCTTCTCCTTCTCCTGTAGCAATTGGAGGCGCAGATCCTCCACCTCCGAGGATGATTCCCCCACCTTCTTCAAGGCCGGGGCGATACTTCCATGTTGACGATGAGGGCGCAATGTTGGAGGACCTAAGGAAAGCAACTAATGGGTTTAGAAATGTCTGGGCTAAAAAGAAAAAAAAACCAAGACAACAACTTAACGAATACCGACCTGAACAGCCTCCTGAGCGATGGCGGCCACTTGGGCCTTTAGGGTCTCTCGCGGAATCTTTCCCCCGGCCGACTGCTCCATGTCCGCGAGCAAGCTGTCGGCGACAGAAAACCCTGAGGGGACCACGAAGCAGACGTCCCCCTCCTGCACCGGAATCCCCTAGGAGATGTCAGTCGACGGCGTGCGGTAGACCGTCCTTTTCCTTTTGAGAGGGACCTCAGTCACCTCCTCCTCCTCCCTTGCTCGGGGTTCCGGGTCTCGGGCGTGCTTCTGGCTGCCCCCGCGACGGTCATCGAGGGCCCGGGGCGCTGTGGAGGACTTTGCCGGTAGGGACGGGTTTAGGGGTGAGCTCGGGCATGCTCGGGACAAGGTCATGCCCCTGGCCTTCTTCTAGGCCGTAGCGCCAATGACAGCAAGGATCTTAGCACGGTCCATTTTCCCTGCAAACAAAGAATGCACGAGAAGGTTAGTGATATTAAAAGGGCAAAACGAAAATTACTCAAGTCTAAATAGGTCGTTCAATCTCCTAACTTACCCACAAAGTGTGCGGGGTTGAGCCCGGCCCAGCTAAGGATCTGCTCGGAAAGAAGGACGTCGGCCCACCGGATTGGCTCCCATATGGATACCGCCCTCGCCTCGAGCAAGGACAACTGCTTTGCCCTCGGGCAATAATCCCTGTGCCACTGTGTAGGCACATGCCAATTCTCGCCCTCGGATGGCCCGACAAAGATAAATTTCTCCTTCCATTCGTGAATGGAGGAAGGAACGACTACCACACCCGACCCGACCGTCTCACCCTTACGCTTTTTAAAGGAAAAGTACACTCAGCTCGGCTCGCTCTTGCTGGTGCCGGGATGATTTTTATAACAGAGAAAGAAAGTAAGAAAGGTCAAGCTGAAGGGGGTCTCCTCAAGCTTCAATCGAACCAGAAACCCGAGGAGAATTCTTCATGAGTTCAGCGCAAGCTGTCTCGGTGAGAGTTGGAAACAATGAAGTATCCCGCATATCTCGGTTGGAAAGGACAGACGCACCCCAGCCCAGAATGCGTCCAAGTACAGAGCAATCTCCATGCCTTGCACCTGATCCGCTCTCTCGTCTACTTTAGCTAAACGTAGCGAATAGCTAGGAGGAATGTGGAAGCGAGTCCGAATCTCAGTAAGCTCGTCCACGTGTCTCAAGATGGAGGGCGCATCGCGGGCTTTCCCGATGCGCACCTTAGGGGCCATTGCCGTCGCCTTTTGACGAGCGGCGTGGGTAACCCTGACTCTACGGGGGAAGCTCGACATAAGGAGGCAGCAAGGGAACCCTCTCGGGAAGAGGTGGAAGACTCCCTAGACTCTACCCTAACTATCTCAACAGACTTCTCAAAAGAAAACATCTAAATTGATTCAAAAGAAGAAGAATTCTCCGAAGAAAGAGTACGAAGGACCCGATCTAAAGGATGGTGCACCGAGCAATCTCTCGCAGCAAAGGAAAATAGTTGCGAAAGTATGAACCCTAGAGGGATGCCACCCCTATTTATACCACTTGGGGGGACGCATCCGACAGTTCAGATCGTTTCCCGTCAAAACGAAGTTTCGTGTCTGCCAGCCGTCGACGCCCTACGTGTCGAATGACCATTGGAGACGTCCCTTCGGACGCAGACGACAGCGACAGCCTGTCACGTCCACCAATCCGTGTCGGACGCGTGGCCTGCGTCTCGACGGACGTGCAAGCGAATCGGCGCTCCTCTTTAAATGCACGGTCCTTTTCCCTGATCCGCTGACGTCATCCAAGATACGCATAGGGGTCCAAGCGTCCGGGATACGACAGGCGGGATCAAATATCTGAACGACGCAACCGCCCTACGCTGAGTCGTCCCGGAAATCCGCGCTGACAAATTTTTGACAACAGTCTGAGTCCGGAAAACCGATCCGGACCACTCTCGACCCGACCCATAAATAGGTCGGGACGAAAGTGGGGGGCTAATGATGATACTCATTAGTGAGAACTCCCCAGATCATGACATGTGGCAGATGACGTGTCCCGGGGCTCACGGAAACAGAGTAAGCGTCTTACATTGGAGGCATCCACCAGGCTGCCGTCCCAAGGCATGACCCGACCTTCGACGGGTCCCTGAACATTCCTATACTCGCCCTTGCAAATAACCATCGGCTCGCCTCCGAACCCTCCTATACGCTGAGCTTCCTCAGCCCTCCCTGCTCGATTCCGATCTATCACATAACCGAGCTTCCTCGGTCTCCTGCTCATCTTCGAGCCTCCCGCCAAGCTAAGGCTCTTCGGTTCTACCGAGCAACCATCGACGCAAAGCCCAAGCGCCTCCGCCACGGCTTCGCGTATCTCTCCAGAAGCGAGATATCCGCCACCCAACATCCCGCGTTCCACGCCGCCGTATCCCCCATTAACGAGCGTATCTCGTCATTAATGGGGGGATCCCGTCAATCACGCAGGCGTAGCGCCTGTGGCGTAACTGACTGCGAAGATCTCGCGCCTGCTCGCTCCAAACGACCACTATAAAACCCTTCTCTCGGATGACTCAGGTAACGCAATTTCATTCCAATAAGCCACTATTCTGTCTAAATTCCTCGGCTAACTTGATCGTCGGAGGGTCCACGGTGGTACAACCATCCCGGGAGTTCTTTTGCAGATAGCTCGGCTCCGCCTTAAACCAAGCCCATTGAGATCCACATGCTCAAGGAGGCAACCCTCAACACCAATATCAGCCGTTCACCAACGCTCGCGACAGATCGACGGAGGACAACATGTGAAGGAGATCCTAGCCTCCATCACTTTTCCTCTCTCATCGAGCTCTCTCAGATGTAAGTCAATCTCTCTCTCTCTCTCTCTCTCTCTCTCTCTCTCTTCAGGCACTGTAATGGAAGCTTTTGCTTGCTCAGGTCTCGTGCTTGGCTAGTTTCAAGAACTTGGAGAAGCTCGATCTTAGCTTCAACTGCCTCTCGTCTCTCGAGGTATCGAATTCCTCTCTCCGTATGCTTGCTTTGATAAAAAGTTAATAACTGGAGTTGAAAATCTTGTGGCAGAGCCTGTCTTCTTGCATCAATTTGAAATGGCTCTTGGTCGTTGAGAACAAGCTTGAAAGTTTGAAGGGAATGGAGTGCCTTTCGAAGCTCACAGTGATTAGCTCGATATCATTTTTCATTGTTGTAATTTATGTCTACTGCTATATATCGTTAAAATGCCGATTTCGGTGATGCAGGTGTTAAATGCTGGCAAGAACAAACTTCGGAAAATCGAGGAGATCAGTTCTGTCACGAGCTTGAGAGCTTTAATTCTGAATGGTATATAATGTTTGAACTCTTTTCTTTAGCTTAGGTATATAAGAATCAGTTTTAGAATATTCGCGAGGATAAAAAGTGAAATTTGGCTGTATATATGACTATTGCCAGAGCCAAGCAACTGCCTCGTTGTTGTTGTTGTTGTTGTTGTTACTTTGCAGATAACGACATATCCTCCATTTGCAAACTTGATCAGCTTAAGTACTTGAATACGCTTGGTATGTCCACCCACATAATTGTCGTTTTTCATAGGGAGTTGATTCTATTTACCTGATCTCATATATCAAACACACACGATCTGTTTTGGAAATGTGCATTTCGAACACCCTGTAGGATTACCACAGTCGATTGTATCACTATTGTATTTATTTGCAATATTTTTTTGATAATAGTTTTTAGGCTGCATATTCTGGTTTCTTGATTGTATTAGCTTCTGTGTTTATATGACTGTCTTTCACCCCTGTTTGAGGCTATACTGTATTATGAGGCAATAGAAACAGCGAATTGCCATGACGTGCACACTATTTTTTCAAGAAAAACAAGACATTACTTTCACAACTGGGGCCATATTCATATATGGTTTGCTATTTGGAAAACAAAGTTAATTAGCTATATGTCTTTGAGGATACTTGTATGTCAACACTCCTTAACTGCAATAGGCATTTCACATAATATTTTTGTGTTTATACACTATTTGAGTTGGAACTCTCTTTACACTAAATTTGCACATATATCTGTAAGCAGATAACTATTATTCTGTAGGTTAATTACACTGCAATCTCTCTTCAACCCTGCTCAAAAGTTTCATTGCACCAAATTGGAATATTGATAACTTGATGAAAATCACTTCCCAGAAAATGTTTATCAACGAAATGATATCTTTTTTTGCGGGCCTCCTAAACAGTTCTTTCTAGAAACCCGATATATCATATTGGCGATTCTTTGATGAAGGCAAAATCTCTCACAAAGGTAAATGCTTGTTCATTGATTACCTCTCTACCTTGTAACTCTCAGTAACTTGTGTAAGACCCCCAGTCTTATAAGTGCTAATGCTCGCTAGTTCTGTTCTGTTTTAGCTGTCCCTCTCTCATTGCTGTCTCGAAAAGATTGGATCTTCTCTCATATCTCGAAATTTTTTTGTTTATATTATGCAAAAGTTAGCGATTCTCGATTATCTGTCCGTCATAGCATCGGAGTCTTAATCTTCATGCTTAATTATCTTATGCATGGACAATCTTTCCTGTTGACTTGAAATGAAATGTATTAAGAATTATCCTTTCCATTCGATCCATATATTTTATTATATGAAGGGTATAACAATGACTATGCCGCTAACTAAGTTAAATTTGAAACACCGCGAGAACAATTCTCATACATAGACTTGTCTAGTTTCAAGGAAGTCTTCAGACACTCGTATGTCATGCATTGTTCCTAGAAATATTCTACTAGATTGGTATTGTCATTCTTAATCTAAGAGTTTTAACCACCCCCCCCCCCCAGGCCCACCCCCATGAATTAGCCATTGATGTTTGGTGTTTCTATATTTCTAGACATTTTTCTTTAAATCATATTGATTAAATAAAGAATAAAGACTATTCAAATGTCATACAGACCACATCACTGTAGAATCTGGATGGAATCAGTTTCTAAAAGTAGCAAGAGGGTTATGCTTGTATATGCTTTGACCAGTGTTGAAAAAAACGGATTACACGGTCGATTAATCGTACTCGGTAGCAAAACGATTAGATAATCCATTACTCGGTCCATTATGTGGACAAACCGGTTATTCGGATATTAATCGGATTATTCGGATTATACAGTGTATTATTCGTTGATTAATCGGTTACTTGTTTAAAATTTGAATTTTCAAATAGTTTAAAAGCCTACAACCCATCATTATCCTCCCTGGCCCAACCCGTTGATTAATTGGCCCAACCTAACCCGTTGATTAATTGGCCCAACCTTGTAACCAATAAGAGTTACCTTCATCTCATCTCTTTTTTAATCTATCCCAAGACCATCCCAATGTTCATCTCATCGACTAATCTTTACGATCTCCGGCGAATCTCTGACTAATCTCTAGCAAATCTTGGAGTCTTGGACTCTTCTCATATGTATATATATTCATGGCCGTATAATCTACGTAAAACGATCAATCATCGAATAACCCGATTATACTTTACCCACATTCCGAATGAATAGTAAACGAATACGTGTTTTGCAACCTTGACTTTGATGTTACCTTGGATGTAGTCGACAATCTGATGGTAATTTAGATGGAAAAAAATCAAGTTTTGGTCGAAAGAACTAAAAACACTATTTCGGGTAGATAAGTATAGAGCAGCTGATAGATGGGCTTCTGCATGTGAAAAATGCATCCTTGCTAAGAAGCAAAATGCTAGCATGCAATCTTACAGTACTAGTCCTTGCACTTGTTAAGAAGAATATAAATTTTCTAAAACATAAAATGCCATGGATATGAAATCTCTAATTTAACCATATGATCGTCTTCATTAATCATAATTGTAGGGTTAGATTTGAAACTCCATATTTGAAGTGCATTGGTAATAGAAGCAAACGATACAAGTCAGACTCGTGGATATTCAATTTATCAAAAAAATTAGGATATGATTTTTTGGGATACGATGATGTTTTGTTGTTTAAATATGTATAAATTATCACATAAAATCATCATTTTAGGAAACCTAAGCTTTCATAGTCAATTCATTAGTGTTGGTGCGCATATTGTTGATCTAAAAGACGTACATGTTCGATAAATCTAGAAAAAAATATAAAATTTTAGAACATGCCAAAAAGAATTCCATATATGTTTTCGGTGAATCCGACATGGATACATCCTCTCGTCTACGAGTCCGTGCAACATAGGTAGAAGTATAGAGTACACCATGTATTTTTAAAATTATTATTATTATTATTATTATTTTGTTGCAAAAATAGACTAATATTGTGAAAGAAAGGAAGTAAAAAATTGATTTACCTGCAAGTCTCTCTCTAGATGTGTAATTCCCTGTGTAATTTCTAGAAGGACGTTAGTGGCTCAGCCCGGTTGGGCCCACTCTGATATTTTCAGAAAAATATCGGCGAGTTTTAGAAAGTGTAGTGTATATACTGTGTGCTGGTGTGGAGTTTTGTCACTTTCATGACTGACTAATGTTTGGCACTTAATTTGTAGGGGTAGGAAATAGGTGCAATTTTCTAAACGCGGTTGGGTTGTAGAAAATGAAACCCTCTAGAATAATGACAATTAACAAAGCACCCAGACTCTCTTTTTTCAAAATTGTGGAAATTACGCATGAGGAATGCCATTTGATCTTTTTCTCAAACAGGGGATGAAGGTAAATGAAAGTTTTTATTAAGTGATTGTCTTTTGCAGGAGCACAGCAGCAGTGTACTTGCTTAAGTTGTATCTTATATCAAGGGCATGTTTGTTTGATTGGAAGTACCGGATATAAAGTCTATTTCAGATACTTTATGGGTTTGACGGAAGAAAGTTGGAAGGTACTTCAAGATGACGATGCTGATCCTATTTTAAAATTGTGCGAACAAACATGTAAAGTAATTTCCAAAACTATTTTCATGAATTTCTTTTAGGAATTTACTTCAAGAACTCTCCCAATACTTCGGCTACTTCCGGTCATCCAAACATGCTCCAGGTGATCATCATGGATTGAATTAAACCAAATCCTGAAAATAGCTGATGATGTTTTATTTTGTAATGCAAATGGTTGTTGCTGCTGCATCTAGACTTAAAACACAAAATCCGATCTCTCATGAGTTCAGCATATGACACAATAATTGAATCCAACCTGTTCAACTAGAGAACTAAATTCCTGAACTGTGGCAGCCATATAACAACTTTAGGTAGAATCATGATTTGCTACCTCCTACTTTATTATGTAAATGGGTTTAGCTGATTGTTGAAGCAAAACCGCTGAATTGCTCTAAATTATATAAAGCAGAAACAATAAGAAAAATCTTAGAAAACTAAATATAATTCTATGAGTGCATAGTGTATAAGAACACCATAGTATTTATCTGCTGACCTCTAAATATATCAGTAACAGAATCTAATTTGTTCAACTAGAGAACTTAAAATATTTCATGGGCAGATAGAATCTTGAATTTCTATCTAACCTTCTTCATTATGAAATGGGGTTTGAGGATGTGGAAGCAAAACTCCACAAACACCCAAAGTAAACGAATCATACAAAAAATTCGAAAAAATTACTGAATTGTCGTGTATAAGAAACGAGTTTAATGGGACTGCAGGTGCGCAGGCCTGATAGGGGTAAACCAGGAGGGTGGGTGGGGGCCTCGGTTAAGTTGGGTGGGGCCCACCTGCCGGGGCTGACGGCTACAGCCTGCTGCAGCCACAAGCCCGCCGTCGACCCTAACCCCATTTTACTGATGAGAACTACAGTAAAATTAAGTTTTCGGCCTCGAAAAAGGGTATAACAAACTGTTTGTTTGAATTCTTAATCCATGATCTCTCTGTTATCTATAAGCTACCTGCAGAATGCTATACAAATTTATTCGTGCAATCTTTCTGTACATTGCAAATCAAAACTCTTAGAAATTGAAGCAATATTTCACATTAGGTAACTCAACCAACATCAGGTTACAGGTGAAGTGTGATTATATAATCATGTGAGTGGGTTATCGTCATCAGGCATCATCTTCATCATTTGAGTTATTGGGTTCCTTAGATATATTACATTCTATTCATGGGTTCAGCATTTAGCCTTGCTCTTGCTCAACCAGAGAAATTTGATTCCTGAACAGTAGAATCTTGGGAACCCTCTTCATCATTGCAATGGGTTCTTAGAAATAATCCTAAAATATCTAAATACTGAAGAAATGATCAAACTCTTTGAGCTGATTGGTGTGAAAGAATCCATTATAATTTTCTTCACCGACCTTTTAAAAAGAAAGAAGAATTTCTTTCATATACAAATAGCATCCCTGTTGGGAATTCTGAAATCTTGGACTCTGTATTCATCTATAATCCTGCTATACATCTTACTCTCTCTTCTCTGTATAATCTGAATCCAAAACTGTTTATAGTTTCCTACCTAAGAGCCAGCATCATGAGAAAACCCAAGAACATCAAAGCCCCAAAGCCGGTGCAGCACAAATCCAATATCCCCTCTCTCCTCGTCTTCATCTCCAACCTCTCCTTCTTCCTCGTCAAAAACTCCTTGTACTTATCCCTCGCCTCCGCCTCCGCCATCTTAACCCCTCTCCTCTTCCCCTCCATGGCCGCCTTCAGAATCCCCAGGCTGCCCCTCCCGTTCACGGACATCCCGTCCATGTCCTCCACCCCTAGGCTCACCTCCACCACGTGCCCGGTCTCCTCCCCGCACGTGACCACCACGCCCACCGCGTATCCCCCGAGGACCACCGCGAACCGCACCAGGGTCTCGCCGGTGTACCAGTGCCTGTCGACCGACACCGGCCTCCTGCTGGACAGGTTCACCGCCCGTCCTGTCTGCGTGTCGATCACTATCCAGCTCAGCGTCAGATCTTCCGGGTTTATCGTCGGCTGGGCCGTAGGGTAGGGTTCGGGGTCCTTCCGGTCGAGGCAGTCGATGCGGAACGGGGATGTCAGGAACCAGGCAGAGGAGGCGTCCGTCTGGACAACACGCGAAAGGACCGGGGCGCCCTTGTGGTAGAGGTCGACCGCCGAGATAATGCTTCCGGGGTTTGGTGGTGACGCTTGTTCCGTATCCGTCGGCTTCTGTAGTGCCGGAGAGGAAAGTTTTACCGCAGAAGAAGCCGATAAGTCCGGAAAGGGGAAGGCGTCGAAGAATAGGGAGCGGTGGGACCCGACGGATGAGGAGAGGAGGGGGTGGGAGAGGGAGGGGAAGGAGGAGAGGGAGAGGCCGCCCCAGAGGCCTGGGTCCGAGGATAGGCGGTGGAGGAGGGGGGAGGTGCAGGCGGCGGCGGCGAGGGTGGGCCCGTCCATGTGATGCAGGACCAGGGCGATGATGTCGGCGTGCAGGTCCTCTATCGAGGCAGTAGAAGAAGCCATTGAGATCGATGAGAGAGGAGGAGGAGGAGGAGGAAGAAGAAGCTGTTGATGGGGGTGAACGGTGGAGGTGTGGGTTTATATAGGGTAATTTTGAGCGGGTGAGGGGAGAGTGGGTGGATTCGGATCACGTTCATGAGGCGGGTAGGTCACGTGCACACAGTGTGCTTTTGTTTTTGTTTTTTAATAAAAAGGGCAGCGTTGCCCAGGCGGTCTCATCTCATCTTGGACGGTCATGGTCAAAACATGGGGTGAGGTGATGGATATTGTGGGGAAAAGGTATCTAGACCGGAGCATTGTTGTTGCGCCGGCTGCAGGCATCGTCTCCAAATCATCCATGCATCGCTTTTGGACAAATCGATGACACACGAGTGCTGCCTTAGCTTTTACTAATAAAGCCATTTTGCAGTTAAGCAAGAGGTGGTCGGAGGATTCAAATTCGTTTCCGTCATGCTATGAGCCATTTTTTAATTTTCAAAAAATAAATAAATAGGATGATAATTTGCATATTTAGTTGAAGTTAGGTGGATAATTTTGAAGTTCGATATTTTGGATGTGATGGATCCTTGGATTTCCTAAAGATGTTATCTTCCGTTGATCTGCTGCGAGCGCTGATGGATGACTGAGATTGAGCTGGAGGGTTGACTCCTGAAGCGTGTGGATCTCAATGGGCTTTATGTGGTTGAGGCCGAGCTACCTGCAAAGAAGTCCCAGGGTGGTTGTGCCACCGAGGACCCTCCGACGATCAAGTTAGACGGGGTATTTTGGCAGAGTAACGGCCTATTGGAGTAAAATTGGCTTACCTGAGTCGTCTAAGAGAGGGGTTTATATAGCGGCAGCCATGGACAGGTGGGCGCGAGATTCACGCCGACCGTTGCGTCCCTGACGTCACGTCCGCGTGATAGGCGGGATCCCCCATTAATGACGAGGCATGCTCGTTAATGAGGGATCGTGATGGCGTGGAACCCGGGATCATAGGCGACGGATATCTTACACCCGGCGAGATTCGCGGAGCCGTGGCGGAGGCGCCTGTGATCGGTGCTGTGGGTCGGTCGGTGAGATCGAGGAAGATGAGCTCGGCGGGAGGCTCGGGAACGAGCGGGAGGCCGAGGCATCTTGGTTCCGTGATAGCTTGGAGGCGAGCTGGGGGGTGGTCTGGAAGGCTACCGAAGGTCGGGAACATCCTCGGGTCGGAGGCCCGGGGTGTGCTTCCAGCGTAACGTTCTTAATCCTTTCTTGTAAGCTCTGGGACACGTCATCTGCCACGTGTCATGATCTGGGGAGTCACCGATATCGAGCATCATCATTAGCCCCCTACTCTCTTCTCGACCCGGTAGGGTCGAGAGTGGTCTGACCGATCACCCGGGGTGAGCTCTTACTTGAAGATATCGTCGGTGTGTGTTCTCGGGCAATTAGTCGTATTTTCTTGATGACGTCAGCGGATCAGGGGAGAGATCTCGCATTTAAGAGGAAGCGCCGGTTTGTGCGTACGTTCGTCGAAGCGACATCCCACGTGTCTAGCGCTGGTTGGACGACGAGACGTGCCGCAGGTGTCCCCGCGCCCGATGGGATGCGCTCAATGTGAGTGCGACAGGTGGAATGTTGCCGGCCGTTGGTTGCAAAGCGTCGTTTTGACGGGAGGCGATCGGATCCGTAGGATGTGTACGCCGGCAGCTATAAATAGAGGTGGGATCCCCATCAAGGCCCATACCTCACCATAACTTCCTCGTTCCTAGTCGTGTTAGCTCGGCGCTCTCCTCCTCAGGTCGGATTCCTTGCTTTTTCTCTTCCGAGGACTCGTCCCTTTGATCAGGTTAGATGTCTTCTACCGAGGAGTTTGTAGAAATAGTCCATGTAGAGTCTAGGGAGTCTTCTTCAGCTTCCTCTTCTGAGTCGGAGTCCCCCTGGGAAGTTAGGCTTAGTCATGCTCTCCGGGGTCACGCGACGGGGGAGGTCCCCAGAGCGCAGGTTATGGATGCTCTTGGCGCATCATCCGTGTTGAGGCGCGCGGATGAGCCCGTCACCATTCGGACTCGTTTCCACATTCCTGTAGGCTATTCGCTTCGTCTGGCCGAGGAGGGGGAGAGGGCAGATCAGGTACGGGGCAAGGAGATTGCCTTGTCCTTTTCCCCCGAGGTGAGTGCGGCGTTGAATTGTTTTGGGTTAGCCCCGGGCCAGTTAGTGCTGAACTCTTGGAGGATTCTCCTTGGGTTCCTGGTCCGGTTGAAATTGCGTCTGATCCCTTTCAGCCGGAGCCTTCTCGTTTCTTCTCTTTGCTACAAAAACCACCTGGCGCTCGCAGGGCTGAGCCGAGCTGGGTATACATCTCTTTTAGAAATACCGGGTAGGTGCTGCTGGGTCGGGGGTCGTCGTAGTACTTTCTTCCATTCATGAATGGAGAAAGAAGTTTTTGTTTGTTGGGCCGCCCGACGGTGAGGATTGGCCTGTGCCCATCCAGTGGCACGGGGCTAGCTGCTCGCGGGTGAGTCGGTCGAATCATCCCGACGTGGGGGCAGTGTCGGAGTGGGAGCCCCTCCCCCGGGCTGATATGCTGCTGTCTGAGCGGGCCCTCAGTTGGGCTGGGCTTAGCCCCGCCCAGTTCGCGGGTAAGTTAGGAGCTTTTAGGCGACCTGTTTAGACTTGTGTATTCCTTTTACTTTTCTGGTATTGCTGACTCCTCTGTATTTTTGTCTTATGCAGAACCCATGGACCTAGGCAAATTTTGGGCAGCCCTGGTCGAAACGAAAAAGGGGAAGAAGGCCGGAGGCGCCGGCCCTTCTCGCTCGTCGTCGGCTCCGGCTCCACCGGCAACCGCTTCATCCAGGCGCTCAAGCGCGCCCCGGGCCCCGGAGTCCAGCCAAGCGCCGAGCCAAAAACGTGCTCGGGAGCAAGAGCCCCGGGCTCCGGAGGTGAGGGATGAGACTGGTTCCTCTGCGTCGCTCCTCAAGAGGTTTCATAGGACGGCGCCCCGTTCCTCGGCTTCCCCGATCCTTATGGACGATGGGGAGCTTCGCTTTGAGGTGCCCTCGGGGATTTCCGTTGCCGAAAGCCTTCTCTCGGAGATGGAAAGGTCGGCCGGGGGCAGAATCCCTCGGGGGACCCTCTGGGCCCAAATGGCGGCCATAGCTCAAGAGGCCGTGCAGGTTAGTGTTCGCACCCCACTCGGGTCTTCATTCAGTATTTTTGTTCGCGTGATTGGGTGCTCCCCTTTCCTTTTTAACCCTCCTCTGTTTTCTTCATATCCTCCAGCACGTCGCCCTCGTCGTCAATATGGATGACGAGGAAATTGCCTCGGTGATACGGGCCGCGGGCGAGTTCTCCTCGCGGGAGGAGAGCTCAAGGCTGGAGATGGAGGCGGCGATGGAGAGGGTCGTTGCTCTTGAAGACTGGATGGCGACTGGAGATCGGGAGATCGCCAGGTGCCGAGAGGCCGCCCGAGCCGTCAAGGTCCAGTTGGAAGATTCCAAGGTGCTCGTCGCCACCCTGAAGAAGATGGCGAACATCCTCCGGAGGGAGAATGAGGCGGCGATGGAGGGGACGAGGCGTGCCGAGCTTCGAGCGTCGAAGGCGGTGGAGAGCTACAAGAAGTCGGACCAGTTCTACACCGACCTCGCTGGAGCCGCTGCCGTCATTTGGCATGACGCCCTCGACGCCGTCAAGGCCCTGATGCTGGAGTTTCCCGATGGCGCGCTCCGGAGTGAGTACCCTCTCGGGGATGACGGGCAGGGGGCTACCCCTGGAAACGCTGCAGGGGGAAAGGCCCCTGGTGGGAGCGTTGGGGATAAGTTGGTCGCCCCGACCACCGGCGCCGAGGCTCCCGCTGTGGGTGCCGACCTTCAAGATGCCACCCCGGCTGTCGCAGTGGAAGCGCAGCTCATCGATGTTCTCCCCGGCCCCGAGGCCTGAGCTTCCTCGCCTCCTTATTTCTCTGCGCTAAAACTTTGTAAGCCTCCGTGCGTTTTTGTAAGGTTGGGGAGCCCATAATACCTTTGTAAAGACTTCCGTTCTTTTTATGAATAAAGAATCTTTTTGCAGTAGTCTCTGTGTGCGCATTTTCCCTTTGTTTGTAGTAAACATTTTTATTTGCGCGGTACTGCTTTCATGTTTAGGCCAATTTTTCGTCTAGCGATCGCACGTCGGGTTGAGAGTTGAAGTCGACCATTTGCCAAGTGTGCAAAGACCGCTGAAAGGTCGGTATCTCCATGGCCCCGAAGTCGAGGTGGAGATCGCTTAGACGTGGATGGACCGAGCAGGGTAGCTGCTTGGTGGCCTCTTGATGAGGGCTTTTGATCCCGGGCGTCGGTGGGTAAGAAATTACCAGCCAAGGATGGACCGAGCAGGGTAGCTGCTCGGTGGCCTCTTGATGAGGGTTTTGATCCCTGGCGTCGTGGGGTAAGAAATTACCAGCCAAGGATGGACCGAGCAGGGTAGCTGCTCGGTGGCCTCTTGATGAGGGCTTTTATCCTTGGCATCGGTGGATAAGTAATTACCAGCCAAGGATGGACTGAGCAGGGTAGCTGCTCGGTGGCTTCTTGATGAGGGCTTTTATCCTTGGCGTCGTGGGGTAAGGAATTACCAGCCAAGGATGGACCAAGCAAGATAGCTGCTCGGTGGCCTCTTGATGATGGCTTTTATCCTTGGCGTCGGTGGATAAGTAATTACCAGCCAAGGATAGACCGAGCAGTGAAGCTGCCCGGTTGCTTCTTGGTGAGAGCCTTGATCCTTAGCGCGGGAGGGCATGGAGAGGCCTGCTAAGAATGGACCGAGCAGGGTTGTTGCCCGGTTGCCTCTTGGTGAGGGCTTTGATTCTTGGCGTCGGCGGGTAAGAAATTACCAGCCAAAGATGGACCGAGCAGGGTAGCTGCTCGGTGGCCTCTTGGTAAGGGCTTTGATCTTTGGCGTTGGTGGGTAAGAAATTACCAGCCATGGATGGACCGAGAAGGGTTGCTGCCCGGTTGCCTCTTGGTGAGGGCTTTGATCCTTAGCGCGGGAGGGCATGGAGAGGCCTGCTAAGGATAGACCGAGCAGGGTTGCTGCCCGGTTGCCTCTTGGTGAGGCCTTTGATCCTTAGCGCGGGAGGGCATGGAGAGGCCTGCTAAGGATGGACCGAGCAGGGTTGCTTCCCGGTTGCCTCTTGGTGAGGGCTTTGATCCTTGGTGTCAGTGGGTAGTGAACTACCAGCCATGGATGGACTGAACAGGGTTGCTTCCCGGTTGCCTCGTGACGAAGGCTTTGATCCTTAGCACGAGAGGGCATGGAGAGGCCTGCTAAGGATGGACTGAGTAGGGTTGCTGCCCGGTTGCCTCGTGGCGAGGGCTTTGATCCTTGGCGTCGGTGGGTAGTGAACTACCAGCCATAGGTAGACCGAGCAGGGTTGCTGCCCGGTTGCCTCATGACGAGGGCTTTGATCCTTAGCGCGGGAGGGCATTGGGAGGCCTGCTAAGGATGGACCGAGCAGGGTAGTTGCCCGGTGGCCTCTTGATGAGGGTTTGATCCTTGGCGTCGTGGGACAAGAGATTACCAGCCAAGGATGGACCGAGCAGGGTAGCTGCCCGGTGGCCTCTTGATGAGGGCTTTGATCCTTGGCGTCGGTGGGTAAGAAATTACCAGCCAAGGATGGACCGAGCAGGGTAGCTGCTCGGTGGATTCGTGAGGTTCTGTACGACCTTCCCCGGCATGTGAACATTGGGAATAGAGACCGTCGCGGACGACATGTGTTATGAACGCGTGGGGGGAGGCGAAGCGTAAGAGCCGCATCGTTTCGATTTCGGTTCGCCGAGAAAGACGGGATATTTGCCAAGTGGCGGTACAATAGTGGAAGAAGTGAGCGACTGTTGGACTCTTGGGGGCGCTGTGGGGCTATAAAACAGAAAGGCAAGTTGATCATTCCTTTCTCCATCTTCAGAATGTCAGAATGGATCAATTCCCTTTCACCATCCCCGAGATCATAAATTTCGAGGATGTATACCTTTACGACCGGCTGTGCTCCGAGGAGACGGTGCAGGCGGTGATCCGGCGGGTTGAGGATCACATCGGCCGCCTGCTCCCCCGGCGATCACCCCTTCTCCAGCTGCTCATGTACTCGATCTGGAGGGCATCGCCGGGGCCGCACAACCCCTTGTCCGAACAACTGAAGGACGAGACGGTTGGCAAGCTGAGGTCGCTGTGTCGTCTCGGCCTGATCTCGAAGAGTCGGCAGGATCGCTCGGTGGCACTCGTCCTCGAGTGTTACCAATTGAGGCATCTCGCCGATGGGTGCCCGCCCGAGGAGCTTCCTGGCCCGTCCGTGGCCACGAGGGTTCGCGGACAGCATCAGAGGCAGAGGTCTGAGGCGGCAAGGGCCCGGCTGGCGGCGATTTCCTCGGAGTATCACGAGGAATGATTCCTGCAACCCCTTCCCCCACGAAATAATAGTTAGCTCGAGCTACAAACGTCCCATCTTACCAGGCCAACAAAGATGACAAGTTTCATTTTTTTTGTAAGGCTGAGGAGCCCACAATACCTTTTTGAATCAATAAAATTCCTCTTTTTGCAATGCTATATCGTGTCCTTCTTGTTGTTTAAATAAAAAGAAGTTAGAAGAATTTACATCGCTTCGTTGAAGAACCCAAGTAGTGGTCTGCTAAGGATGGACCGAGCAGGGTAGTTGCTCGGTGGATCCGGAGGTTCAGTCTAATCTTCCTTGGTTCGTGAACATTGGGGGGAGCGACCGTCGCAGGTGGCACATGCCAGTGACGCTTGGGGGAGGCGTAACGTTTCGGGAAGCCGCGTCAGTTCTGCTACGTGGCGGCACGGTATTGGAGTAATCTTGGTGGATCCCGGGATTCGCGCCCATACGCGCGCGAATCTGGGTCCTTTAGGATTCCGTTTGAGGTTATAAATAGAGAAAGAGACGGCAACTTCTTTGGCATCGCTTTTTGAGATGACCGGGCGTATGTATTCGATCGAAGAGATCATCACCTTCAACGACGTCTCCGTGTACGACCAATCCCTGGTCGAAGATGGATACCGGGGAGTGGTTCAGTGCCTCGAGGGTCACGTCGGCCGGCTTCTCCCTCGGCGGTCGTCCCTCCTTCAGTTGCTAATGTACGCAATTTGGAGGAGGTCCTCGGGGTTGTATAACCCTTTCTCTGAGGAGTTGCTGGATGAGACGCTCGACAAGGTGCGCTCGATCTTCCTGCTCGGCCTTATCTCGAAGGCCAGGCACGACCGATCCTTGGCGCTCATTTTAGAGTGCTTCAAAAATAGGTACATCGTGAGCCAAGGCGCGGAGGGTGGAGCGTCGGGTGCTTCCGTGGCGTCCTGGGTTCGCGTGCAGCATCGGCGGGAGCGGGCTGCAGAGGCTAGGGCCTGGCTAGCGGAAATCTACTCTGAATATCACCAGGAGTACTTCATCGATCCCGTTCCACCTCTGTAGTGAATTTTCCTTTTCCTTTTCCTATAAGGCTGAGGAGCCCGTAATACCTTTTGAATAAATAAAATTCTCCTTTTTGCGATGCCCCATTGTCCCCTTTTTATTATTTAAATAGAAAGAACTTTAGAAAGGTTTACATCGCCTTTATGAAAGAAGAAATATACATGCGTAGATATTCTTTTCGGAGGTACAGCTTGAGCTTCTCAGCGTTGTAAGGTCGTGGAAATTTGCGACCGTTCGCGTCTTGTAAACGATAGGCTCCGCCAGGCAGGACCTCGAAGACGAGGAAGGGTCCGTCCCATTTTGGGGAAAAATTATGCAGCTTACCTTGATCGACGAACTCGTTCCTCCTTAGGACTAAATCTCCGGTCTTGAAGAAGCGATACTTGACTCGTGCATTGTAGTAACAGGCGGTTTGCTGTTGATAGGCGGCATCCCTGATCTGAGCCCGGTCCCGTTTTTCTAACAAGATGTCCAGGTTAGTACGGAGAGCTGAGGTGTTCGCTTCGTCGTCGAAATGCTCGACCCGGTGACTGGGGAGCCCGATCTCTACTGGGACCATTGCCTCGGTACCGTAGCAGAGGCTGAAAGGGGTCTCCCCGGTGGGGTTTTTTCTTCGACGTGTGTAGTGCACATAAGATCCGGGGTAATTCGTTGACCCAACTGCCTTGGCGTCCTTCTAGGCATGTCCAAAGACCTCGGAGGACGTCCCGATTAGCGACCTCGGCTTGCCCGTTGCATTGGGGATGTGCGACCGCGACAAACTTCATGAGGATATGATATTCGCTGCAGAATTCCTTAACTTTTTCGTTTTCGAAATTTGTCCCATGGTCGGTGATGATACACCTCGGGATGCCGAACCGGAGTATCACGTTGATCTGCAGGAACTTGATAGTCATGGTGGTGTCCAGTTTTCTGATGGGAATGGCTTCGATCCACTTCGTGAAGTAGTCCACTGCGACGAGGACGTACTTGTGCCCGCCCGTGCCGGTAGGGAACTGGCCTATCATGTCCATTCCCCACTGGGCAAATGGCCACGGGGAGGTTAGGGCGGTTAGCTCGGTAGCAGGAAGGCGAGGTATGCTTCCATGGAGTTGGCAGCTCTTGCATCTCCTGACGAGCTTCTGGGCGTCCTGATGAATTGTCGGCCAGTAGTACCCCTGGAGCAATGCCTTCTGGATTATGGTTCGGGCCCCTTGGTGCATGCCGCCAACCCCTTCGTGGATCTCATGGAGGACGTAGTCGGCTTCGTGGAGGTTGACGCACCGGAGCAAGGGCTGAGTGAAGGACTTCTTGTACAGGTTCCCATTGCTCCAGACAAAATAGCGGGCTTTGGCTCAGAGACAACGGGCTTCTTCCCGATCTTCTGGGAGCGTACCTTCCCTCAGGAATTCCACGAGGGCCTTTTTCCAATCCCGGTCTTCTTCCTGGGCTGTGTACACTTGAAGTGGCATTGCCCCGTCTTCCACGCTGGGCCGTGGCAAGACCTTGAAGAGGATGTTTCTCTTGTTGTTGGCCGTATAAGATGAAGCCAGTTTACTCAAGGCGTCGACCTGGGCGTTTAGCTGTCTGGGAATCTACTCCACCTGGACTTCGTGGAAGTCCTTTCACAACCTCCTTACCTCGGCCAGATACTTCACCATCGGAGGCTCTCGTGCTTCGAATCGGCCGGTCACTTGGCCAACGACTAGTGCGGAGTCGCTGCGGATCCGAATCGTTTTCAGCTCCAGTCCGAAGGCTATGCGCAGTCCGGCCAGTAAGGCCTCGTATTCCGCCGCGTTATTTGAGGTTTTGAACCCGAGCTTCAGAGGATACTCCATTTCTGCCTGGTTCGGGCCCCGAATGATGAGGCCGGCTCCACAGCGTTCCTCGGTTGAGGACCCATCAACGTAGAGGATCCAATCAGGGACGGAGTCGGGCTTCCCATCGACTGAGGGTTGAGCTGCGGGGGCCGGTGTGGATTCCAGCTCTTTGCTGGGGATGGTGCACTCGACGATAAAATCGACCAGGGCTTGTGCTTTGATAGCCTACCTCGGGCGGTATTTTATATCGAACTAGGACAACTCCCACCTTCATTTCTCCAAGCGGCCAGAGGACTCGGGGGAGGCGAGGATAGCCCCCAAAAGCCGCTCGGTAAGGACGAGGATGGTGTGCGCCTGGAAATAGTGCCGTAGTTTTCTTGAGGCCACGATGAGTGCCAAGACAATTTTCTCTATGGCTGGGTACCTTGTCTCTGCGTCCTTGAAGACGTGGCTCGCATAGTATATCGGCTTCTGGACTCCCTCGACCTCTCGAATGAGTACCGAGCCTGCAGCTTGGTCGGATACCGCCAGATATAGCGATAGCTCCTCCCCTTCCACTGGTCGGGTGAGCAGCGGGGGAGTCCTCTTTAATTGCTCAAAGGCGGTCTGGCACTCCTCCGACCACTCTAACCTTGGTATCTTCCTTAGAGCTTTGAAGAACGAGAGGCACTTTTCCCCAGACCACGACATGAAACGACTCAGAGCGGCTACCCGCCCTATCAGCCGCATGATTTCGACGTTAGTCTTGGGCGCGACCATGTTGAGGATGGCGGTGATTTTCTCTGGGTTAGATTCGATTCCACGGTGGGTGACTATGAAACCGAGGAACTTTCCACCGGTGACTCCGAATGCGCACTTGGCGGGGTTCAGTTTCATCTTGTATTTGCGGAGGACGTCGAAGGCCTCGCCCAGATCCTTGGCGTGTTCGTCCGATGAGATCAATTTGACGAGCATGTCGTCGACGTAAACTTCTCATGTTCCTGCCGATCTGTGGCTTGAACATGCGATTGACCAAGCGTTGGTACGTAGCTCCGTCGTTTTTGAGGCCGAAAGGCATCACCTTGTAGCAGTATACCCCCCGGTCCGTTGTGAATGCGGTGAGATCCTCGTTTGCCAGATTCATACGGATCTGGTTGTAGCCGGAGAAAGCATCCATGAAGCTAAGTAGTTCGTGGCCTGCCGAGCTGTCGACGAGCTGATCTATCCGAGAGAGAGGATAGTTGTCTTTCGGGTAGGCCTTGTTGAGATCAGTGAAGTCGACGCACATGCGCCACTTCCCGGTTGATTTTTTGACCATGACTACGTTCGCCAACCATTCCGAGTAGGGCACATGCCGAATGAAGTTGGTGGCGAGGAGCCTGTCTACCTCGTCCTTGATCGCCTTTTGCTTGATCGGGGCGAAGCTTCGTTTTTTCTGCCTGACGGGTCAGACCGTAGGGTCTACCCCGAGCTTGTGAGATATGATTTTGGGGTCGATCCCAGGCATGTCGGTTGTAACACCCGGCCCCTTTTATACCAAAGTCCGTAATTTGTTACTTTAGAATTCCGTTATTTTTACTCATTTAATTATTTAAAGAAACTCCTTTAAACCCAAAACTATTTTCTCCCAAGTATTTAAATCTTCCCTCCGGCCCAAGCACAATTTCCCAGCCTAGAAATCAAATTGTAAATTTCCCTCGCCCTCGCCCCCGCTCGCGCGTGCACAATTACTCCCCACGACGCGCGCGTTTTCCCCCACGACCCTCTCTCCTCTACCCACTACTCCCTTTTCCTCGCTCACTCTCTCCTTCGTTCTCACTTTCCTCCTCAAACTCTGCTACGCCCATTTTCCCGACGACGACGACGACGACAACCGATTCCCCTTTCCTTCATCACCTCACCGTCGCTCGCTTTCACCTCATCACCTCCACCCGCGATCACAAGTACCCCGAGCTCCTCCTCCTCGACTCCAACTCACCTCCTCCCTCTCTCACGAGAAAACCTCCGGCCACCTCCCTCCATCACCACCACCACGAACTTCTTCAACCACCGTCACTACCCTCCATCTTCCACCCTCGCTCACTCCTCCCCCACCAACACGGCTCCTCTACGACTCCACCAGCCCCTGCCGAGCACCCCTGCACACCAACCATTTCACCCGAGCGTCGACCACCTTGCACCCTCACCGCCGGCGCCTCGTCTTCCCGACGACCACCATCGTCGACCACCAACTCCATCGACACCCTTCACCCACCTCATCAACATCATCTCCATCGCCATCGTCTCTCTCTCTCTCTCCCTCTCTCTCACTGCCCTCTCTCCCCCTGCATCTCTCTCTCACCCTGTTTTTCCTCTCTCTAACTCTCAGCTCTCTCTCCCCCTGCTTCCCTCTCTCAGTCCTCTCTCTCACTCTCTAATCTCTGTCTCTTTCACTCTCCCTCTGTGATCTCTCTCTCTCTCTCTGTTCTCTCTCTCTCCCTACATTCTTTCTCAAACGCTTCTCTCTCTGACTCGTTCCTGCTCAATATCCCCCGCCCTCTGCAACCTCTCGCCATCGGACGCACAGCACTGTCACCTCCCCTGCTCTGGCCAACCAACGCCGCAGTTTCAGTCGCCGTCGTTGCCGTCAAGCGCAGCTCGAGCCGAGGCCAAGATTTGTCGTGATCGCGTCTGGCCATTACAATAGACCGCTTCGCTGCCGTGCATCGCCTAGACACCTCCAGGTAAGTTCTTTACTTGCTTACATGCTATTTTACCTAAGTTACAATCGCTAAGTATATAGATTATAAGTTACAGTTTAAACTAATTATGTGCCATAACCTGCTCGACGCGTGTTCCCAAAGGAAATATTTTTCTAAATTGGCAGAACTGGATCAATTACTTTGGCCCTTGCTGTGATAAATACCTTGTGCAAGTTTCGCTGGAAAATATGACCGTTAATGACTAAAACAACTACCCCCAAGTTTACTAGTAAAACTGAATCTTTATTGTACCTGAAAACCGTTAAATTCACTATAAATCATATACATACTAGAATGGTGCGTTCAAGGGCTCAAATCGAAGCCGACTCGACGTACTTTAACCCTATACTAGTTTCCTGGTATTCCTGTACTTAAATTGTGATGATAATTGGGATCGGAGTGCGACTCTGGACTGCAGTCCAGAGCGACTTCAGTTGTTGCTTGCTGTTCTGTAATGGGTACTGCAGATTTCCATGACTCGTAGATTGCGGAACTCCGCTGGTTACTATAGGTAAATCTGTTAGCTAGACGAAACAATTGGTTTCATTCTGTTTCGTTACCGTTTGATATTTGATCTGTAATTTAATAGATCGGGACGCATAACAGTCCCAACAGAATCAGAACTGACATATTGGTATAGAATAGTGTATATCTCCTGATGTACAGACGCGATCGAAGATCCGTCTGTTGCGTTGAAAACCTTACTGAAAACCCTAGAATTCATCTAACTGTAGTGTTGCAAAAATCTGATCCCAATTGGGATTAAAATGCGTTGCGAAATGGATCTCTGATTCTGAAACCGGATTTCCAACCGCGAGCGCTTAAAATGAAATGGTTATACTAGTTTTTACCTGTTTATCGTTTCGCTAAACTATTCACGTACGTTTCATGATAAATCGTGCAAGTGATAGAATACTATTTTTATAACACCTTAATCATGCTTCATATACTGTTTATGTATCATATCATACCCCTATCATCGCAGTGATTACCTAGTGATATCGTGCATTTACCCAGTGTTAGATTTTAGTGGTGATTGTGACAAGTACGTCAGTGTTCGTGTATCCGTGAATAAGTGAAAGTGATACGTACTTGTGCACAATCAGTGAACCTTATTATTCTATTGCATTGTCGACGTCTGTGGGATGCGTGTACGTGTGACTATAAGTGGTATGGGACACTTATGGAAGCGCTTGCACGGGTGTCACAGATAAGGCATTCGACACTGCCATTTATCTTAGATATTAGTCGGGACGTGCTTGATGGAGGTCCTGCCTCCAGTTCTCGCGCAGACTTGTCATGGATCGATTATTATTTAGGGTTATGGTTAGCGTTTGATGTAGACCACGGGGTGTGGGGTAGTTTAAGTGTGAGTTCAACAGAATCTCGGGAGTCCCATGCCGGCTTATATATTTAGGAAGATATATGGAGATTTACAGGGTATGTGATATACACCGTGATATACATGTTACATGCTGGGCCCGTGGTCCCTTGCCCTTGGGTGGAGGACACTCGCGAGTGGTTGACTCTCACACTTGGACTGACGATAGACTTAGTGACCTGTACAGTGAGACTTAGAGACTGATAGGGATACGGGCATTTATATACATTATATACTGTGTTGACATACGTGACATATCGTTCTACTGTCTTACTGCTCCGCTGCGTTGATTACTGCACATTCATATTCATGCTGTCATTGATTTACTGTTATTCATATCTATTACCACTGTTAGAACTGTCACTTGATTATATATATATTATATTGCTATTGCGTCGCTCTGACGACCTGAGTATGCATGCTCAGTGTGAGGAGAAGATTTAGCCTGGATCAGAACTAGACGTGCATCACAGACTTCTTGACTTGCCATTCCGAGTTACATTCGTTTGTTCCACTTCAGGTCAGTCTTTACATTGTTTCTTTCAGTTACTGCATTTCTCATTACCTGCGCATCATTTACTGTTTACCATGATAAACTAGAAGCCGAAGTATGACTACGGAAGGACATTTCCTTGACCGTAGGAGCATGGCTGGCCCTGTCTACCCCTCGTATTCTGTATTTTGGGAAG
Source organism: Agapanthus africanus (assembly GCA_030015575.1). Lineage (NCBI taxonomy): Eukaryota > Viridiplantae > Streptophyta > Magnoliopsida > Asparagales > Amaryllidaceae > Agapanthus > Agapanthus africanus. The sequence continues at coordinate 421,003,731 of JASDDO010000010.1, read as the reverse complement.
CGGGGCGTGACATCGGTAGGTGCCCAGGCGAACACGTCAGAGTTGTTTCTGAGGAAGTGAACCAGGTCGTCTCGCCGAGTCCCCGTCAAAAGAAACCCGATCTGGATGGTTCGTTCGTCGTCCCTTTCTACGAGGGGGACTTCTGTTAGTGGCTCCACTGGGGTCTCTCGGACCTCTTTCTGTTCGTCCCGAGTGTCCAGAGAACCCCTGATGTCACCCTCATCCTCAACATCGTTGTTTGGCTGCTCAGATGTAGATGTTGCGGTGAAGCAAACCTTTGCTGTTCGTTGGTCCCTGTAGGCCCGACCTATCCCGCCTTGGTCGAGCGGGAATTTCATTGCTAGATGGTAGGTCGATATCTGGGCCCGGAGGGAGTTCAGTGTCGGGCGACCGAGGAGGATGTTGTAGGCCGATGGGATTCTCGCGACGATAAACTCCACAGGCACGGTGCGCGTATGGCCCTCCTTCCCGATGTTAAATTGGAGACTGATTACCCCTTCCGCCGGGATGGAGTGGTTAGTGAATCCTGACAGGACGTGGGCGGTCGGCTTTAGGTCCGACGGGTTGAGTCCCATACGCAGGAAGCAGTCGTAAAAGAGAATGTCTGCCGAGCTTCCCGAGTCGACCAGTATCCTCTGTACTTCGTAACGGTGGACCCGAGTTGTGATCACCAGCGGGTCGTTGTGAGGCAGGGATATACCGTGGAGGTTCTCGTCGGTAAAAACGATCGGCTCGGCTGCTTTGGCCTTCTTCCTCGGGGGCTGCCAGTCCCCCCGATCGGCGAGGGATGCTGAGTCTCGTCGGTCTTCGTCGTACCCCCCGCTGATATGGCCATGATTTGGCCGATTGTCAATTCACCGGGAGGGGGGCGCTGCTCTTGCTCACGGTCAACTTGCCGCTTGTCCCGCAAGTACGTTGCCAGGTGCCCCGAGCGCATGATCTCCTCGATGTAGTCTCGGAGCTGCTTGCAGTTCTCAGTGGAGTGGTCCTGCGACCTGTGGAAACCGCAGTAGGGGCCCCGGGTGCGCTTTTCCGCCTTATTCGAGACTGGGGGGAGTTTGAAGAACCTCTCGCCCTTAGCCTCCTCTAACAGTACCGTCTGGGAGATGTTGAGCAGGGTGTACTCCTAAAACTTCAGGGAGTAGGGCTTTGGCCGCTCAATCTTCTTTTTCTCTTCCCGGGCCCTTTTCTTCTGATCAGCTTGTTCTGTCCGGGCAAGTTGGCGTTCACCTCGGATTCAAGCTGGATCTCACGTTCGGTCCAGGCTTTTACCTCGGCCATGGTCTTAGGTTGCGCTAATACAAAGGAGCGTAGCCACTCCTTGTGCCTAAGACCCGACCTATGTGCCGTAATGACCGTTTCGTCCCGGTGTTCCGGGACCTCAAGGAGGGCGTTGTAGAAGCGGGCGATGTATCCTGTGAAGGATTCTTTGTCCCCGCTCTTTATGGTGAAGAGATGGTCGACGGTCCGCTTTTGCCGTCTGTTCCCGATGAAGTGGCCGAGGAATTGGGTAGCCAGCTCGTCGAAAGAAGAGATCGAGCGCGGCGTGAGTCCTCGGAACCAGTCTCGTCCAGAGTGGATAAGAGTGGCGGGGAAAGCGCGGCATTGTGCGGCGTCGGAACAGTCCTGGAAACTCATCCGGCTGTGAACGCGTCCAAATGGTCCTTCGGGTCGGACTTCCCGTCGAAGAGGGAGACCTTTAGGGGCTTGTTCTGGGAGGAGACGTGGACGGCGAGTAGCTCTTTGGTGAAGGGCTTCGTGAGCGAGTCGGCGGCATATTTAGCCCCGTCGCTCGAAGGACGACTTTCCCGATGCATGCCTTCGATCTTCTTTTCGAGGGCGTCGAGTCGGCCGTGGTATCCTAAGGATTCAGCACATTCTGATTTTTGGCCTTTGCTTCCGAAGACTTCTGCCTGGCCACGGTCCCAGTTCCGTTCGATGAGGTTCCTCAGGTCCCCCGGCGAGGTCGTCTTCGAGCTGCCGTGGCGAGTCCCGTGCGCGCGACCCCGTCGAGGGAGGGGGTGTCGGTCATGCTTGGGCGTAGGCGAGCTGACCGACACCTCCTCGGGAGGGACATGGACGCGATAGGGCTCAGGGCGAGGCGCTCTGTCGTAAGACCTTGGTGTTAAGCTGTGCAGCGCCCACCGGGTCATTGAATATGTTGGCCCGGAGGATCTGTGACCGCTGGAGACAGCGGGGCGGTGATCGGTCGTGCCAACGCGGGCAGAGTCTTCTCTCCCTCTGTAGGGGTCCCGGTCCCGAGGTGGGGGAGCGGTGACCTGGGGATCTTGCCCTGCCGTTTGGACACGGACGAGTGCATCCACAAAGGACGCGAGTCGATCTATCCGAGCGGATAGGGAGTGAATGGCGTTCGGGGGGGGGGGAGGGGATTCTCCCTCGTCTCCACTGCAGGGAGGCCGACGGCTGGTGCTTGGATCGTCGCGGTGACCGCTTGCCATGAAGTTGAGATCGGAAGATGAACTTTCGCTGAATGGAACTTTCGGTTTCCCACAGATGGCGCCAACTGATGGATCTCTGGATCTTCTTCAGATGTTATCTTCCGTTGATCTACTGCGAGCGCTGATGGATGGCTGAGATTGAGTTGGAGGGTTAACTCTTGAAGCGTGTGGATCTCAATGGGCTTTATGTGGTTGAGGTCGAGCTACCTGCAAAGAAGTCCCCGGGTGGTTGTGCCACCGAGGACCCTCCGACGATCAAGTTAGACGGGGTATTTTGGCAGAGTAACGGCCTATTGGAGTAAAATTGGCTTACCCGAGTCGTCTGAAAGAGGGGTTTATATAGCGGCATCCATGGGCAGGCGGACGCGAGATTCACACCGGCCGTTACGCCCCTGGCGTCACGCCTGCGTGATAGGCGGGATCCCCCATTAATGACGAGACATGCTCGTTAATGGGGGATCGTGATGGCATGGAACGCGGGATCATGGGCGGCGGATATCTCGCACCTGTCGAGATTCGCGGAGCCATGGCGGAGGCGCCTGCGATCGGTACTGTGGGTCGGTCGGTGAGACCGAGGAAGATGAGCTCAGCGGGAGGCTCGGGAACGAGCGGGAGGCCGATGCATCTTGGTTCTGTGATAGCTCGGAGGCGAGCTGGGGCGTGGTCTGGAAGGCCATTGAAGGTCGGGAACATCCTCGGGTTGGAGGCCCGGGGTGTGCTTCCAGCGTAACGTTCTTGATCTTTTCTTGTAAGCTCTGGGACACGTCATCTGCCACGTGTCATGATTTGGGAAGTCACCGATATCGAGCATCATCAGGATGTATAATAACATTGCGGGCTTAGCTTCTCTTAAGTCCTTGTATGTGCCTTTTCACCGGACCTCGAAGTGGAACATGTATATTTTCTTTTATTAAATCCGTTTTTTAGAAATGAGTCAAATGAGATTACAATTTAGCTTCTTGTTGTTATCATATCTTAAAATCTATGTCGGTGCACTGCACCCGTGAAGTTATGAGCCGTGAGAGACACATTTTTATATTCTAACAAGTTATCTCAATTCATTTTAAAATTTTATTTGAGATCGCAGATAATTTTAGATTAGAAGAATCTTTTTTGATCCATTCTTTGCTCTGCCATATCTGCATTAAAGTACTATATATATACCTTGCATGTATGAAATAATCATGGCTTTAATGTAGTGGTATTTGTATTAGAGAGTCTTGATATACATTAAGATTAGTATAGTTGACGTTAAAATGAACCATAAATGGAGATTTGGTACCCTTTCGCCTCAATAATGGAGCAGTTGAAAACCTAAACCTTAACAAAATTAAATGGTTGGAGACTCAAGATGGTGACGATGCCAATGCCATACTTGATATTAGCAATTCGTTAGGAGTGAGTTAGTAGTAGACTTCAGAATATTATCAGTCCCTCAACTTGTCCAGCCCAACTCTCAACTATTTTTAAGTGCTCACCTGGGGGAAAATAATTTTCACAAGTTGGTTGTCTCATTTCTAATTTTAGTCAATTTCCATAATAGTTCATAAAATTGACGATCATAGCTCGGTTGGTCATAGCACTTCTTCTGTTTAGGAATGTGCTGGGATCGATCCCCCAAGGAGGAAAGTACTCACAATTTAATGCGTTTGGCGCAAATCCATGGGATTAGATGTGTGTGTGGGTGTTAGGCTTATAGGCCAGTTCCCAAGGAAAAATGGTTTATAAAATTGCATTTTTTAAAGCATAGATTTGAAACTCCATATTTAATTGCATTGGTATAGAAGCACAAAGTAAAACCATGGGAATATTATTACAGTTTCGCAATTCAAGGCGTGGTTCATTTTTGACTCTTTGAAACACTCAAATTTTCATGTTAACAAAAGATTAGCTAATATAGCCATGAACGCAGGACACGACCCAAGAACCCACTCTTCCCCTGATTTCCCCAGCGCAAATCCATGGGATTAGATGTGTGTGTGTGTGATGTGTGTGTGGGTTAGGCTTATAGGCCAGTTCCCAAGGAAAAAATGGTTTATAAAATTGCACTTTTTAAAGCATAGATTTGAAACTCCATATTTAATTGCATTGGTATAGAAGCACAAAGTAAAACCATGGGAATATTATCACAGTTTCGCAATTCAAGTCGTGGTTCATTTTTGACTCTTTGAAACACTCAAATTTTCATGTTAACAAAAGATTAGCTAATATAGCCATGAACGCAGGACACAACCCTCGGATGGGATCTAACCCAGCACGACCCAAGAACCCACTCTTCCCCTGATTTACCCCTTTTGCTTTGCGAACGTTCACAGCTTCTGATGATGCTCAACAACAGGAATTCCTCATGTCACGACACGTAGCGGATAACGTGTCATCCGCATAAGCCCGTTAGGCCTCTGGGGGCTACGGAGGTGGAACCAGTGTGTTACAGTGGGGACTTTCCTCAGACCTCGTCTCCGAGGTTGCACCCTCACTTCTTGCCCCCGAGCAATTCAGCAGCCGAACTAACATTCCCTTTGCTCGTCTCCGAGCTATTGCAGGACTGAGCTTCCTCGGCCTCCCGGCTCGTCTCCGAGACATCATTTGGGACGAGCTTTCTCGACCTCTCCGATCAACCGAGAGCGCGAAGCCCCAGCGACTCCGCAATGGCTCCGTGTATCTCGCCAACGCGAGATATCTGCCGCCCCACGTTTCGCATCCCATACAGGTGTGTTTCCCTATTAATGGGCGTATCCCGTCATTAACGGACGGATCCCACCATCGGCGCGGGCATAACGCAGGGGCGTAATGGACGGCGATGATCTCGCACCGGCTAGCTCCATGCGACCACTATATAAATCCCTCTTCCAGAAGACTCAGGTAACTCGAACTGATTCCAATAGGCCGCTACTTTGCTCACATTTCGCGGTACTAACTTGATCGTCGGAGGGTCCTACAGTGGTCTCCCACCCCGGGACTTCCTTTGCAGGTATCTTGGCCACATCAACTTCTCACAACCCATTGAGATCCACACAACAACTCTAATACCACATCAAAACCGCTCGTGACTAGATCGACGGAGGACAATATCTGAAGGAGATCAAGGCCTCCATCAGTTGGCGCCGTCTGTGGGAAAACGCTTCAGAAACTTCTCTACACGTAAAGTTGATCTTCCGTCTTCGACCCAATGGCGAGCGACAACCGCGACGATTCTAATACGAGCCGCCTCACCCCCCATAATAGAGGCGGGAGCGGTTCCACTCCACCTCCTAACGTCATCGGTGCCTTATTCGCTCGGATCAACAGACTCACTGCTATGGTGGCTGCGCTCATCCGCGTTCAAGTAGCGGGCCCTACCCACCAGGCAGCGGTTCCCTGTCCTCAGGATAACGACGTCCACAGGAGGACAGATGGGCATGCCCAGGCCCTCGATCTCACTCACGCTCACCCCAGCGTCACTGAGCGCCGGCGTGTCGACTCTGGCGACCATGAACCGTATGCGGTGAATGATTCCATGGCCCACTGGGCGCTAGACAACTCCACACCCCGGTCTTAGGGAAGACTAGCCGTCGCACCGATGCCTGCCGCACGCTCACACCACCTGAGGAGACGTCGGTCAGTTCGCCTGCTTCCAGGCACGACCGACGCCCCTACTCCCGCCGTGGCCGTGCAAACGGCAAGCGACGGGACTACTCAAGAAAGACCTCTCCCGAGGATTTAAGAAATCTGATAGAGCAGAACCGAAGCAGCACTATCGCGCATACCCGGAGCGGGGGTAGCCACCACTCCGACTGTACTGAATCCTCAGGGTGCCACCACCAGATCGAAGCCCTCTGTTTCCCCCAATCAGAGCAAAGCTCTGTTTAAATTTTAAAATTTGAAATGAAGCAGCGATTCATAAAAGCGCCGGCGCCAAGAGCGCCAGCGCCAAGAGTCAAAAACTCTGAGGCAGCGCTCACGTACAAAGCATGAGAGCGCTCGCGCCAAGTGCGCCAATGCTAAGAGTCAAAGACTCTGAGGTAGCGCTCACGTGCAAAGCACGAGAGCGCCAAGCGCTAGAACTAAATGTTCTCCACCGTTGGAACAAAAATCCAATGAAGATGATAAATCATCAAATTACCAGAATAAAATTCTGTTAAGGAAATACCCCTCAGAATCTTTCCAAACAAGAAAGATTGTGCTCTGTAAATCAGAGCACCGTTGGATCAAAGATCCAATGGTGATTAAAAATCACCAAGATACAGAACAATCTCTATATGAGAAAAAATTTCCCAATCTTGTTAAATAACAAGAAAGATGCCTTCTGTAAAACAGAAGCCCTAGGATTAAAGAACCAACGGTGGGAAACATCCCCAAATCAATTAGAGAAGATCTCCTTAACTGATTCAACAAATCAGCCTCCACTATATAAAGGCCCCAAGACTTCAAGTCTTGGATCGAAAAGAAACTCCCCATAAGTTTTATACAGAGGAACCCCCACCCTCCACCCACAAACTTTAAGAAGAGCAAGCTCTTGGAAGATGAAATTTTCTTCAAGGTAAATAAGAAGAAGAGAGATCATGACATCTCCTGAATTTTTTGAGAGTTTAACTCTCACCTCATAAGAACTCAGTTCTTTATGTAGATCACAGATCCATAAGACTAGGTTTTTCAAAAAAAAAAAAGAGATCATAGCATCTCATCAAAAGGAGAAGAACTTAGTTCTTAGATTTATGAGACAAAGTCTCTTATGAACGAGAATTTAATTCTCAGAGCACAAGTTAATCAGACCTAACAAAGAAGAGCCTTAGTGCTCTAATTTAAAAAGGAGCGCCTCAGCGCTCTAAGTCTGGTAAGCGCGCCCAGCGCCCAGCGCGCTTTTAAAGAAGCGTTTTAGTGCTCCAAGCGTTATTTTATAAGAAGCGCTTTAGCGCTCCAAGTCTGGCGCTCAGCGCCAAGCGCATCACGTGCTCCTTATGTGCGCGCTATTTCATAAGAAGCGCTTCAGCGCTCCAAGTCTAGCGCGCAGCGCCAAGCGCACCAAGTGCTCCTCACGTGTGCGCTATTTAAAAAGAAAAGCGCTTCAGCGCTCCAAGGCTGGCGCTCAGCGCCAAGCACACCACATGCTCCTCACGTGGGCGCTGAAGGAACACAAAGTGTTCTTTAAATAAAGCCTCAGTGCCATAAAAGTGTTCAACACTCAGCAAAAGACAAAAAGGAAAAGGGGGTGTTAGAACGCAAATTAATTCTCAGCATTATTGAACAAGGAAGGACTGAGCCCAAACAAATGTTCAACACTCAAACAAATGTTCAACATTTTAATCAAAACTGAGTGGGCTGAGCCCAAGTTGGCTACAAGTCCCTAACTCAGACCAACCGAGCCCATGTGCTCACAATGTCCTTAATTGATTTTAGTCCCAAACCTGACTATAGATCTCCCAATCAACATTGGTTTAAGGGTACATCTCTTCACACCTCTGATATGTGTCGTTGTAATTTTTCAACGTCTTTAGAGAGGTGGTGGTCCCGACAACCAAACACTCCATGGACCGCAACGTCCTAAAACTAACAATGGACCGCAACGTCCTAAAACTAACAGTGGAACGTAATGTCCTTAAACTAACTACGGACCGCAACGTCCCTAAACTAAACTCTATAGACTATGACGTCTTTAAACTATGGACTATGATGTCCTTAAACTCCATGGACTATGATGTCCTTAAACTTATGGACTGCAATTGTAGGGTTCCTAGGCACTCTCAAGAGGTCTCACAAGGCATCAACCATGCCAATTTCAAAAATTACGGTGCCGAGAAACCCTAGAATACGGATCGTTGGCTAGAATTCTAGGCGAAAAAGAAACTAGTTAACAACTTAACTAAAGTTTAAACGGAAATACAATCTTTGTAGATCCGGTGCTCCACCTCCATAGCTCCGCAACGAAGTCCCCTCGCTGTCCAAATGAATTCCCGGGCTCTAGCGTCGGCTTCGTCGGAGAAATGGCGAGCTAGGTCGTCGATGTCCATGCCGAAGATGATCTACGTCGAGGCATCGCTAGATCAAGCTCCACCTTCACCAAGTCTAGAAACTTGTGAAGGAAACACACTCTACTACTTGGCAAGAGGTAGAGGATGAAGAAATAGGAAGTGGGTTCACTTTAGAATTGGATTTCTCACTCTTTATCATCACTTGCCATTGATGGAGGCAAGCTTTCTTCACATGAAGAAATGAAGAAGAAGAAGAATATTGTTATGATAAGTTATTTTTTAGAAAATAGAAAAATAAAAGAATACTTATCATAATCAACCATGGTCAAGTGTAGAGAATAAACTAGGGTTAGGTCAATGGTTAGGTTAGGCATGAAACAAAAATGGTGGACTTTTTCAAACCTTCATGAAGTTTCAATGTAAAACAAAGCAAGCCATCGTTTCTTTTCTTTTGCCAAAATGAAATAAATAAATAAATAAATGAGTAAGCAAATAAAATCATAAGCCTAACCATCACATAACCATGGTTTAATCTTAACATACACTTAAACAATCATGTATCATCAAACATGATACAATCAAATGTACAAATGTATATCACATATACAATGTGCACAATCCAAGTGAGAAAATCCATATAAAGTGAACCAATACTAGTTAATGCAAAGTAATATATCAAATATATAATTATACATTAAATCATTAAATCAACACTTGATTTAACGATCCGGTCATATCGCATATAACCGACTAGTATCCAATGTATCGGCTTATCGAATCAATCCTCGATTCGATAACTAGGTTATATCGCATACAACCATTCGACACATTCATCGCGAGAATAGAATACGGTATCACATACACGCATTATTCTCGGTCCCGCACATATCTCATATGCGCTCCTATTTCGTTTTGCTTGAGCCAGGAAACCTCTGTGTAGGACTCTAAAGACTCGTCAATACGCCGGCAGCAGGTGATGATCATATCAAACACCCACAAGCCGCAAGCAGTTTGCTAAACGTAACGGCCACCCGGGTATTGAGCGATCAGAAGATCGACGAGCAAGCCCGCTCACACTCCAGTGAATCCAACCAGTAACACTACCGTACAGTCCGGTCTGATCGTCTGATATGTCGCATATCTCGCCTAGGGGTGGTAAACGTCAGACCCCAATAGCTCGATAAGTCGTGTCGATATGAGGTCTATAACAATTCGAGAAACTACTGGTAACACTTACCAGTAAATCTCAGCAACCCTGGCCAGGGATTTCCTGTTATAGCCAATCGAACACAGCGCAACATCAACCCCCTATACCGGGAGAGACGAATCCCCTCCTATCGCTCATTGCCTCCATGTGACTCGGGACTGTACCCAAAAACCACCGTTTTGCACGCTCTCTTGGACGTGGTAAGATGGAAATCAAAGCACAGTGGGAACCACACAAGACTCTATGACGATCTCGGGTCAACAGACTACTCTGTACCAGTGTCACCAGAGAACTGCCATCTGACGTAAGGTATAATACCATCTGGGAGTTCTCGGCGAGTCCGTCCAGTGTACCCAGTCTCCACTGAGCACCCGTATATCATCTCTGATGTCAAACACCAATGGATATGGGATCATCCATCGCCCATCTGTATGGGTCGAGAAGGTATACGCTAGTCTACTCTGGTATATCGATGCCCCGTCTCGATACACCCACGACTAGGGACCTTGAAGGATGTACTTATGGACTACCATGTCCCCACTAGTATGATCCGCATCATAGTCCAGGTAGTCAAGCACACATCCTAAGGGCTTTACTAACATGTAACAGAGAGACTATCAGTGTACACGTTAAGGTAAAGATCAACCAGATAGCATACTATCATGTCGAGCAAGAAAGTCCTCCCTATATATGTCCCAGCATCCACTACAATATACATCCTATGTATAGTAATGGCCTCTAGGTCATACATATAACTAACAATCTCCCACTTGCACTAGGGCCATCTGTAGCAGTGGTTGCAGTATCTCATACTCAACCATTCCATAAAAATCTCTCTCTGGGAATAGGCCTTTATGAGTGGATCCGCTGTGTTGTCCTCTGAGTCTACTCTCCTGTCCTCGATCCCCTGGAGATCAACCATCTCCATGATCAGGTGATACTGCCTTAGAATATGTCTGGATCACTGATGGGACCTGCGTTCCTTGGCATAAGCCACAACTCCATTGTCACACAGTGGGAGGAACTTAGTTCATCTCATGAACCATTATACACCCAAACAGTCTCTTTGGTAGTATCTTAAGTAGCGATGCATCCTGCCTTTATCGTCTAGTATGTCACGGTATCTAGCTTGGAAGACTTCCAACATACCGTCCCTTTACTGAGGATTAAGACAATGCCTGTGACTGACATTCAGTCGTCTTTATCACCCTGGAACACTTCCAGTGATTCTCCCCAGGATCGATTGATACCATCTCACTACAACTAGTGAGAATCCTAACATCCAATTAGATCAATCTCATAGATCCAAAACCCAGGATTTAGGAGGTATCACTTTGATCCTATATGGAGAATCATTGTGATAAGCGGAGAATGACCGAGCATAGCATAGGAAACTCCTTCCCTATGAAGAGTATGTTATCCACGTACTCTACGAGGATCATCACCATACTCCCTACTACCATTTTGTATATACAAGGTTCATCTACCATTTTGATGATGTCAAACTGTTTGACTTATCCATCAAAACAGATGTTCCAACTCCGCGATGCCTGCTTTATCCTATAAAGCATCTTGCACACGTTTCCGCTACTCCCACTGTCTACGAAGCCCTCTGGCTGTGTACTTATAGACGCTCTCTTTTAAAACATCATTTAGAAAAGCAGTCATGACACCCAACCGCCAGATATCGTAGTCATGGTATGTAGCCGTGGTAAGTAGGATCTGGATGGACTTAAGCATAGATACTTGAAAAGGTTTCATCATTATCCACGCCTGGTTGATGACGAAAACCTTTAAAAAGTCTAGCTTTGAAAGTCTCAACTTTTCCATCTACACCAAGTAATCTTCTCAAGATTTACTTGCTCCTGATGGGGATTTAACCCTTCAGATATAGCAACCAAAGTCCATACTTTGTTGGTGTATAAGGATTCCATCTCAGATCGCTAAGCATCCAGCCATTCTTACAGAGTCCCACTCCTGATGGCCAGCTCGAAACTAGTTGGGTCACCATCTCATGATGCAATCCTCGCTCCCACTGTCATAGAGGAACCGAAGTATCTCTCAGGTGGGTAAGGAACCCTACTAGATCGGCGGAGAGGCTGAGGTTCGTTGGAATCTACTGAATCCTTTGGTTCTACCAAATCATCTGCTGTAGTTCGTATAGCTGGAACATTTCCAGTTCTACATAACAGATCTTGCCTCGAGCTTGTCCAGATTTTGCTTTTCAGACATAGGCTGGACAACCCCAAATCTCAACTAACTTGAGAGATGGGCTCTTCCCTTACCATATCACATATGAAGCGGTAGGCAACTGATTTGATTGGAACCCTTATTCAATAGGTATGCAGCTTCTCAAGTGCATAACCCCTTGAGGAAAAAGGTAACTCAGTAGTACTCATCATAGAGCACACCATATCAAATAGGGTGTATCTGCTCCACCCCGACATACCATTGTGGAATGGTGTATACGGAGGAGTAATGCTGAGAGAGAATCTCATTCTCCTTTAGAATAGTCCAGTATTTCCGTGCTCAAGTATTCTCCTCCTTGATCTCATCATAGGACATAATACTTATACCCGTATTTTGGTTCTCTACTTCTAACTTATATTCTGTGAATATCTCAAAAGGTTCGGACTCATGTTTCAACAGGAACATATGACTGAATCTTGAGAGATTATCAGAGAATATAATGAAGTATAAAGAACCAGTCCTGGCATTTGTAGACTGGGGACCTACATACATCAACATGTATCATCCCAAGAGTTCACTAACTCTTTCTCTGTTTCCAATAAACAGAGCTGTGGTCATCTTATCTTTGTGACATGACTGGCGAGTTTCACAAGATGTAAATTCAAACTGATTTAAATATGCATCTAAATGTAACTCAGCCAGTCGGGTCGCATTGATATGACCTAGTCTACAATACCTCAAGAAGGATTCGTTCATTTCTGAACTCTTCCTCTTGTGTGTGTTCTGTATACTAAAGAACTGTAGTTTGATTTAGAACGTTAATGCTTTTAGATAACGTGCCTGAACCGATCAACTTTTGATATAGGAAATGTCCAAAACATTATCCAACAATACAAAATTTTATCATTTCTTTACTAATAAAGAGAGTGATATGATTTTGTATATCAGGTTCGGTATCTAACAACATTCGTTCAGAATCAATGTATTGGTAATACAGGGTGACAGTGACCAACAGACTTGGCTGCAACACTTGCCCCGTTTTCTGCCTCATGAAACTTATCACCCGTTCTCAGTTCTCTACCTTTCTGTAGCCCTATGTAACAGATTACATATCTGGGATCCTGATCTGGTATCACATACCCAGGATGTAGAGGATACAGAGAAACAGTTCTTTGTAATGAACACACCCGAAGATGATGCATCATCATGCACTCTCTTCGTTTGGGCGGCACGGGAAATCTGGTATTCCCCAAATTCCTGCTCTGTCTTATAACAATTATAAGTTGGAGCGGGACCAACGTTCCCCAGCTCAGTATAACAAGCGGGTTCGGTCAATATTCCGTATTATTATCTTGATTAAGGCGTGATATGGTCGTTACCAGGAGAGAGAGAGAAGAAAACACTCAGCGTGCGCTCTTGCAAGAATAGATTGGTTATTATTTTATCTAATCAGGATGGCTCCCACTGCTTTTTATCAAATCTTCCTTCAAACCCTAAAAGGAAAGACTAGCCGGGATTAATTACACACTACAAGTTCGCCAATCTTTCAGCCAGGCCAGTGTCGGTACTTTAAGGGAGGTCCCCCGTGCTTTCGCACGAACCTAATTAATGTAAACTTCGTTTTCCCAGAGGCGTAACCTCGTTAACACCTTTCTAGACACCTACTTGATCGGCTAATTGTAATATGTAAAACTCTCCCAGGAGTAACTCTTACTCGCAGCGGGTATCGGGATCCAACTATCTCATAGAAGGTATGCAATCTCATTGCAAATTTCAACACTTGAAATTCCCGATAGTATTTTGCCCCTAACCTCCTATGACCTTGACAAAGGCCAACAAACCATAGGATGCTAGTCAAGTTCAACCCGTCATTTCCTAATTGAATTAAACCCACTCGCACGGCCCTTGACAAAGGCCAACAAGGTCGCACGACTACCCTAACCCAATCTGCATCATATGCATAAGTAGATAAGCACCGGTTAGCTACCGCATACTGCGCCTTGACAAAGGCCAACAAACGCAGCACGAATACTAACTACTACTTATCTGAAATGACGGAGGGCTACGACAGGTTTTTCTGAAAACCTATTGCGTAATGAACTTGATATCGTTGTAGGATCGAATGAATTTTTAAAATGGAGTGTCTTTGAGGCTTTTCTAGTTTTGCTAAAGGAGTCACTCCCGGTGAAGGGATCGTCGGTCCTTTCCTCGTCGAATGAGGTGCGGGATATATCACATATATCACTGTGCAAAGCAAAAACTCTTAAAAGCATTCAAAAGACAAACCGAGTGTGTAGCATCTGCCAGTTATTGCTAAAGGAGTCACTCCGGGTGAAGGGATCGTCGGTCCTTTCCTTATCGAATAAGGTGCAGGATATATCACATATACCGCTATGCAAAGCAAGAACTGTAGCTACCTGTTTTATTTTAAAATTCGATTCTACAACATCTTTAGGTTTCTTTTATTTCATTAATCACATTAATGAAGTCCCATCATTTAAATACCTAAACATCACAGATAAATACGACGTACACTTATGCCATCCGCATTCGCCTCGATGTCCCCTCATGCACCGTTAGGTTAGGTAACTAACGGCAGAGCGGGGCAGGGCTAGCGCGGGTGTAAAACATAAGTAACGTCTATATAATATATCATATATACTATATACTGTATCTATCACAGAACATCACATGATCACATCACAGATATCGCAGCAGAAGTATCATATGAAATATTGGATATACTAGGACGTCCGTGTTTTCAATACGAGCCAGTATAAAACACGGATTCCACGGTCGCGATGAATAGCCAAACCCACACCCCTAGACCCCTACGAGAGCGGCAAGCAACCCTACCAATTCTGGAGTTAGGAGACCCGGACTCGACTCCTCGAGATGGTCTCCCACTGGACCCCAGAACCCGGTTACTTGTGCTTCCCTCCTTGGGTCTATCCTAGTGCGGAAAAGTAAATAATATACAAAGGGTGACATCTTCCGCAACCAGGAAGTGCCCCAATAAAAGAATATTACATACAAGTTTTTACATGAATGAAAATGAAAAACACTCATCTCACATAAAAACCCCCGGCTATTCAAACACGACGATCCAATATAACATATCCAGCAACACATAACATCACATGTCATCAACGTAAGTAAATATGTCCATCCCAATTGTCGTTGACATATAGTAACGAAACCGGCGATATCACATATTACACTTACGGTCACAGAAAAGAAAGTGTAAAACTACAACAGTTGGAATCCGCAACCTCCTCAGACATCGCATGCCTGACCAAATGAATTACTTAGACATCGCATGCCTAATAATTATAAACCCCGCATTTTAGTCTCAAAATCGAAAACACTTTTCAATATCAGGTCGGGCAATTCAACAGGATTCCCGACATCCTGATCGAATACTCGTCGCAAACTTTAGTAGGCGGCCGCACCCCCGATACTGTCGACGAAGTGCACCAAGGCGGAACACCGCTGCTGCGAGCACCCGAACGGATGCTTTCGGCGACGGGGTTCTCCTACAGTCACTTGGTCGGGGCTATGGAGCGAGGCTGTCTATTAAGTTTACCCGGCGAGTATCCGCGTACGCTACGTGATTGCGACGGACTTTTGATCACATCAAAATTCCGTGGCAACCGATCAAGTGAGACTAAACCGCTAGATTTATAACATTCATTCAGTTATCTCATAACTTTTGTGAATTCCAATTATTGTATCACATTCCGGATAAATAGAAAATGTTAAACTTTCCGATCGAACATTCAAACACCCAAGTTTTCCCGATACAGATCAACACATGAAACAAGTCTAAAAACATTCAGTTCGTGCCTCAGTACCAACGGTCCAGCCGTAGAAGGGTCAAGCCAACGCCTCACATGTGGCACGCCGTACTGCCCCAAACCCTAAGATTCAAAGGGCAGTTCAAGACGGTCACATAATCGAGTTAAGGTTTGTTGACTTCTAGAGGGTCCATCGCGTTACTTGCACTACTTAGAACGTCTTTAAACCATGGAAAAATCCAACACTTGGAAATTTCCCGGCAGGGGAAAAAATGGGTATTTATATCCGGTCGAACTTTTTAACATATTCAACAATTATCCGGAAAGGCACACAGACAAAATTTGATAATCCGATCGAACATTCGAATCCCCAAAACAACTCAGAAAATTCAACTCTTGAATAAATATTAAAAATTCCCAGAAAATCCAACATCAGAAAATAGGAATTACTGTGCAAACAAGGGAAGCTGACGTCATCAATGGGCCGCGGAACCGCCGCAGAAGCTAGGCTTCTGCCGCGGTTCCGCCGCCGTTTTGACTGTTCATGAGTAAAATTTTGCACCGTGATTCTTAGATTTCCCTGCTGAATTTTTTAAGCATTTTTAATCTGGAAAAATCCCAGTTTTTGAAAAAAGGACAGAGAGCTATTTTTGAGTTGGGTTTCGGGTTCGTTCGGGTTTCAAATTCCGTCTAGACTTCGCCTAAGGCTCTAGCTAGGCTCTGATACCACTGTAGGGTTCCTAGGCACTCTCAAGAGGTCTCACAAGGCATCAACCATGCCAATTTCAAAAATTACGGTGCCGAGAAACCCTAGAATACGGATCGTTGGCTAGAATTCTAGGCGAAAAAGAAACTAGTTAACAACTTAACTAAAGTTTAAACGGAAATACAATCTTTGTAGATCCGGTGCTCCACCTCCATAGCTCCGCAACGAAGTCCCCTCGCTGTCCAAATGAATTCCCGGGCTTTAGCGTCGGCTTCGTCGGAGAAATGGCGAGCTAGGTCGTCGATGTCCATGCCGAAGATGATCTACGTCGAGGCATCGCTAGATCAAGCTCCACCTTCACCAAGTCTAGAAACTTGTGAAGGAAACACACTCTACTACTTGGCAAGAGGTAGAGGATGAAGAAATAGGAAGTGGGTTCACTTTAGAATTGGATTTCTCACTCTTTATCATCACTTGCCATTGATGGAGGCAAGCTTTCTTCACATGAAGAAATGAAGAAGAAGAAGAATATTGTTATGATAAGTTATTTTTTAGAAAATAGAAAAATAAAAGAATACTTATCATAATCAACCATGGTCAAGTGTAGAGAATAAACTAGGGTTAGGTCAATGGTTAGGTTAGGCATGAAACAAAAATGGTGGACTTTTTCAAACCTTCATGAAGTTTCAATGTAAAACAAAGCAAGCCACCATTTCTTTTCTTTTGCCAAAATGAAATAAATAAATAAATAAATGAGTAAGCAAATAAAATCATAAGCCTAACCATCACATAACCATGGTTTAATCTTAACATACACTTAAACAATCATGTATCATCAAACATGATACAATCAAATGTACAAATGTATATCACATATACAATGTGCACAATCCAAGTGAGAAAATCCATATAAAGTGAACCAATACTAGTTAATGCAAAGTAATATATCAAATATATAATTATACATTAAATCATTAAATCAACACTTGATTTAACGATCCGGTCATATCGCATATAACCGACTAGTATCCAATGTATCGGCTTATCGAATCAATCCTCGATTTGATAACTAGGTTATATCGCATACAACCATTCGACACATTCATCGCGAGAATAGAATACGGTATCACATACACGCATTATTCTCGGTCCCGCACATATCTCATATGCGCTCCTATTTCGTTTTGCTTGAGCCAGGAAACCTCTGTGTAGGACTCTAAAGACTCGTCAATACGCCGGCAGCAGGTGATGATCATATCAAACACCCACAAGCCGCAAGCGGTCTGCTAAACGTAACGGCCACCCGGGTATTGAGCGATCAGAAGATCGACGAGCAAGCCCGCTCACACTCCAGTGAATCCAACCAGTAACACTACCGTACAGTCCGGTCTGATCGTCTGATATGTCGCATATCTCGCCTAGGGGTGGTAAACGTCAGACCCCAATAGCTCGATAAGTCGTGTCGATATGAGGTCTATAACAATTCGAGAAACTACTGGTAACACTTACCAGTAAATCTCAGCAACCCTGGCCAGGGATTTCCTGTTATAACCAATCGAACACAGCGCAACATCAACCCCCTATACCGGGAGAGACGAATCCCCTCCTATCGCTCATTGCCTCCATGTGACTCGGGACTGAACCCAAAAACCACCGTTTTGCACGCCCTCTTGGACGTGGTAAGATGGAAATCAAAGCACAGTGGGAACCACACAAGACTCTATGACGATCTCGGGTCAACAGACTACTCTGTACCAGTGTCACCAAAGAACTGCCATCTGACGTAAGGTATAATACCATCTGGGAGTTCTCGGCGAGTCTGTCCAGTGTACCCAGTCTCCACTGAGCACCCGTATATCATCTCTGATGTCAAACACCAATGGATATGGGATCATCCATTGCCCATCTGTATGGGTCGAGAAGGTATACGCTAGTCCACTCTGGTATATCGATGCCCCGTCTCGATACACCCACGACTAGGGACCTTGAAGGATGTACTTATAGACTACCATGTCCCCACTAGTATGATCCGCATCATAGTCCAGGTAGTCAAGCACACATCCTAAGGGCTTTACCAACATGTAACAGAGAGACTATCAGTGTACACGTTAAGGTAAAGATCAACCAGATAGCATACTATCATGTCGAGCAAGAAAGTCCTCCCTATATATGTCCCAGCATCCACTACAATATACATCCTATGTATAGTAATGGCCTCTAGGGCATACATATAACTAACAGCAATGTCCCTAAACTAAAACAATAGAGTCCAAATGCTCTTTTGTTGGATCTAAATGATCCCAAAATCCTGTTGAGTAGATCTTAGTCTAAAATTAGACTAACGTAGCCTTAACAAACGTTTAAGTTGATCTTAGTCTCAAACGAGATTAACGATCCTTAAACCCAACCCAAACCCAAATCTAAGAAAATACGGACTTAGACTAATCCACGCCCTACGGGCGACAACATAAATTACTCTCCGTATACAATCCACGGGCAACAAAAAATAAAACAAACACACACGACACGAAGTGACCATCTGGAGAAGGAGAAGGTGGCTACCGCGATACGGTAGTGTAATTAACTGTAGGGGCTTGCGCCTGCAGGGAAGAGCGTCCCCACAATCAAAAACTCCTCACAATGAGGGGGAATCTGACTAAGTCTGCTACATCGGCCGCATATGTCTAAACTCCCGATATACGGTGCCATAAATCAACTTGGCATCTTCGGAGAGGTGGACGGATAAAACCAAATAGCATCTGTCCCCAAATTCAGGCAAGACAACCTACGCGGTTTCGTCTCTGTTTTCGGTGGTGAACATATTCTGGCACGCCCGGTGGGACCTTTTCCTCTTTCCACTCCACACTTCGTGTGTCGTGTTCGCGAACGAATCGCGGTTTAATGTGGTTGCCCCTGGATTCGAGGTACTAAGATTTAGTGTCTTGCTCCGTGCAGAAAAAAAAGATCAATGGCTTCTAACTGCTCCAGCTGCAACAATTGCAACAACTCCCGCTCCGTCCTCGCAGGAGGAGTGACCTACGGGCCTCAAGCGGCCTTCATTTTCGCGATGCCAGTGGAACATGTGACGCAAGCCACTACTGGACTGTTCTTTGGGACCATGCTCCCACCAATGAGCTTCAACGCCCCATTGCCATCGCAAGAAGCTCCGAAGAAGTCGGTCTTTGATCGGCTTGCAACTACCGCGGCTCCTCTCAACGGGTCGCCCAAATCCAACGCCTCGGTCTTTAACAAACTGGGCCAAAGCTTCAATGGGCCCATGATGAAGCTCGCAATACCTGAAGGAGTTATCCTGAAGCGGATAGCTATCCCTGCTCCAGTAAATGAAGTCATCAGAGAGACTTCTCCTACTAAGGGGTCGGTCTTCACAAGACTGGCCATTCCAACTCCCGCTCCAGGAGAAGTCACCAAGGCTGCTTCCTCTGCTCGAAAGTCTGCCTTCGACAGGTTGACCATCCCCTCTCAACGGACGTCAGTCTTTGACAGGCTGACACCAACAACGGTCTTTCATCAGAGCATGAAGCACGATGAAGCTACCCCAACAATGGAGGTGATCCCATCTGCAAGACGCGCTCGACGTCGCCACTGGTGCCGAGTGAGGAAAGCTGGGGGTAGTTCCCCTTCTGGACTGACTCTGCCAGCTCCAATGGTGGAAATTGACGCTGATGTTCCAACTGGGAACAACTTTAAACCACTTAGGAGGGTGCGCAAAAACTCTCCAACTGCTGTATTGAAAAGATCTCCCCCGCCTCTGGAGAATGTTATAAAGGCAAAGCCAGAGCAGCCCCTTCAGCGGCTGTCCTCCAAAATCCATAGGGTCTGGCGAAGGGTCCAAGACTCTGTGATTAATCAAGACTACTCCCGCCAACCAAAGAAAATGAAGGTTCGGCAAGAAAAGGACCACCCTACCATACCACAGAAGGTGTCATCTACTTGGGTGCCCACTGCAACGGCCCCCTCAACTTCGACCGCCCACAAAAGAAGAAGGCCGGAGTAAATCCCCGTGTCCACGACAAATCTCAAAGGAACTGAATCCAAACGCTCTAAGTCTGGGGGCATGGTGGTGCACACTATTTACATGGCTTCCGGGAAAAAGGATAGCCGTATCTTTACGGGCCATCGACCACTCACGCGGTCAGTAACTAAAGCTCAGGAGTAACAACAACAAAAGCTCTAAGAGATGCTGACAGCCATGGCCGCACTCACTGGGCCAAAAGCAAGCCCGGAAACATCGTCGGAGCAGCGTCAGGACCAGAAAACCGATGCCGAGTTACTCCGCAGAATCCTCAAAAAGAAAGACAAAGAGGCCGTGGAACAAGCGGCCAACATAAAACAAATGGCGCTTTTATTCCAAGATATGGTCGGGATGATGATACAGCCGGATCCTCCAGCTGAAGACCCTCCGATTATCCTTTAACATCGAACCCTCTTCCGGCTCTATCAGCAGCCAAGAAAGAGACCATCTCCAAAGCCGCCCTTGACGACTATATAGCTCAACAGATACGAGCTCATCAGGCGAGCGAAGCGGCTGGCCAAATCGTCAAGACTGGACGACCCTATCCGGGTTGGTACGATCAAATAAAGTACCCGCCGGGATACACGATCCCTAAGTTCCATGTGTATAAAGGGACGGGTAATCCACACCAACACGTTGCTCAATTCAGGGCCTTGTGCGGTAATACTGGGGGTGACAATAAACTGCTGCTTCGCCAGTTTGTTGGCAGCTTGTTGGAGACAGCATTCAAATGGTACTCCGAGCTCCCGAATGACTCTGCCAAGACATTCGCAGAAATAAAGCTACTGTTTACACAAAGCTTCGCAAGCGCCAGCGAACGCACCCCATTCACGGCATTGATCAATGCCAGGCTGAAGCCGGGAGAAACATCGGTTCAGTATGCAATCTGGTGGTGGAACCTATGGTCGAAATGCGAGCAACGCATCGAAGAAGCTCCTGCAGTAGGCATGTTTGTGGGAACCCTCGATCCGTAGGTGACAATATCTCAATTCATGATGTTCTTCAAGCCGACCACCTTCCAGGCCTTGATTGACAAGCTGGTCCAAATGGGCCTAGACCGTCCTCCTCAAAGACGGATCCGCGGAATGAAAAGGGGAAAGAGAAAGCGACTTTCGTCGCCAATGCTTAGCAGCAGCCCAGTGGTCCAAAACCAGCTGATCGCCAAAACGATAGACAACGATTCTTCAAAGAAAAGCTAAAATGCCCTTATTCGTTTTCCCGGGATAAACCGAGGAGACTATTCGAACTGGCGGTGCATAACAGGCTCATCAATTTTCCAGATCCAAGACGTCCACTGCAGCCGGGCGACACCAACAGTCCTAATTACTGCCTCTACCACCGAGCAGTAGGACATTCAATCGAAAATTGCTTCGTCTTCAAAGGCTGGATTGAGGACCAATACCAACAGGGAAAATTTGCACTGTCCGAGAATTGAAAAGTAAGCCCGCCACAACCACACGCTCCGAAAAAGATGGACACGCCAGGGGCATCATGCTCATTTATAGAGCAAGCTCCATGTGAAGTTGTTCTTTCGACAAGGACCAAAATAATGTTGAAAGATCTCCAAGCATATCCGGCGATTAGGTGGAAGAGCCTGCTGGAGCCTGAGATTATTGAGGGGATGCTGAAGCCGCGCCCAACGCTGAAAGTTGGTGAAGGTGGACAAAACGTTCAGGCCAAGCCTCCAAAGTCTTTAAAGAAAAAGAAGAAGGCCAAGAAGCCCGTCCAACCCGAAGACAGCCGTACAGGTCTGCAGAAATATATCGATGCACTGGAAGAATATAACCAGAAGGCACGGACCCCAATCACGTTGGATGAATTCTTTAAGCATGTTCTTGAGAATGAAGCCGATGACGCTGATGAAGGAGACAATTCTTTAGAAGAGCCCGAGAATTATGTGGCAAGTTGCCACATGATCTCTCATTTATTGCTAAATGACAAAGAAGCTCCTGATGCAGAGAAACCAGGGGCAGATCTAGAACCGGAATCAAAATCTCTGGAGCCATCGGACGGATTGATTGACAGACTGCTGAGCGAAGCTTTTCAGAAAAGCAAATCTGACCGAGAGCGTGAAACGACCATATATGAAAGGGCCAAACGTCGGCGTCACGTTGAAGAAGCTCCGGTATTGAGAAGCCATAGAGTACCCTAACCGGATAGAAGTACTTCTGCCGCCAGCAAAAGCAGGTTTAAGATAAGGAAGCAGTTCGCTAAAGCCCTATCGATGGGAATGAAGCTGCCACCTTTCAAAGAAGACACTTCAGAAAATACGTACCCCAACGAACTGATGCACATCTAAACTACTGCTTATACCATCGGAGGATCACACACCCTACCGAGGAATGCATGGCCTTTAAAAATTGGTGGCAGGGATACGTTGCTCATCGACAACATTTCAAGCGGATGAAGCGCAAAACTCATCGAGAGCAGAGAAGAACGACAGATGAGCGCAAAAGAACTGCCAGCGACTGTCACATGATTAATTCCGGGGGATCGCAAGTTCTCACCTTCGGGAGCGATTCTGATGAAGAAATAGCCCTCGGCCCTCTCTTCAAGAAATTCATCTCCGAAACAGAAGAGACGAAGACCTGCGAGAACATTCAGCTACGTAATCGCACGTTACCCGAAAAGAATCTCGGACCCACAAATAGGGGAGCGAACAAAAAAGATAAGGGGAAAGAAAAAGTCCCTGAAAATATCACCCTCAATGACCGAGTCGTCGAAGAGCTGGCAGCCAAGGACCCGCCAAAGAAAAACAAGGTGGATTACAACGTTCTGGCATACCTGAGGAAGATACCCTCGCAACTAAGCATTCTCGATGCTCTTTTGCTATCTAAAGAGGCGAAAGATTCTCTAATCAAGGTATTACAAGAGCTCGAACAGTTTCAAGCTTTCCTTGCCGAAGAAAAGATGAAGGACGAGCTGGAAGAAGTGCACACTGCTGACGTCACTTTCGGCGATGAAGACCTCCTCCTCGGGACGTGCGAGCACAACCGTCCCTTGTATGTCACCGGATACTGTGATGACATCAAGATAGGCAAGATCCTGGTCGACAATGGGTCCTCCGTCAACCTTCTCAATGTAAGAGTGTTGAAGGAGATTTGCATGAGCGTTCAGCACCTCGCTCAGGATAAAATCACCATCTCCGGGTTCGACTCCCAGTCATCACGGACGCTCTGGTCTGTGATACTGACGTTACGCTTTGGGCTGCTCGTCACTGACATCAAGTTTCACGTCATTGACGCTAAGACTTGCTACAACGCTTTGCTCGGCAGGCCTTGGTTACACGAGTACAATATCATCTCTTCTACACAACATCAGTGTATGAAGTACTTCAAAGATGGTCTCGAGTATACCGTGACGGGTGAGCTAAACCAATTCTCCGTGAATGAAGTTCGAAAGTACGAAGATGCAAAATATTTCTTACCAGACTTTGAAGACACGGAAAGATGCTATAAGCCGGAGAATAAGCAAAAAGCTATCACTACTATTCCGGTCTTTGGGATCGATACCGAGGAGGAGGAAGAGATAGTCTATTCAGGACCGCCCCAATGCAACAAACCGGGACCGTCTACCCCTATTCTGGTCTTTGGCAGCGACTCTGAAGACGAGGTCAACACAGTATTCTCGGTCCGTCCATCAATGCAGGCCTTCACTCGAGATGATCAGAGTCTACAAATCACCATGGTTCTACGGTAGCACTATAGAGAGCTTGATGCGCTCGAGACATATAGTGTACAAGAACTGCAGACGTTCTATGTCCCTCCCAGAAGAAAAGATGAAAAAGCGATCCTCTTTTATTGATCCGCGGAAACCAAAGTGGAGAAAGAAATCTGGCATGGTGCCGATTCTACGCTTGATAGGCTCCATCTCATCCGTCTGCCCAGATACTACACAGAAGGATTAAAAAGGCTGTTGAGGCGCCAATGTGTACCCTTCAAACAGACTGCTCGACAAGCTCAGTTCTACAACTGGATCCGGAACATCCCCGGAACTCAGCGAAAATTGCCCAACGGGAGAATGGAAACGATTGGGCTTGGATATGTTCAATCCAAGAAACAGGAGCGATTCCGCTGCTACGTTATACATGACTTCGATGAAGAAAGAGATGCTCTGTTAGAAGACACTGCAATTAAACCAAAACGAGATCCTGCCGTAAAAATACCAAGTCCGTCATTTAAAGAACAGATGAACAAGCTAATAAGGGAAGCGGGTCAAAAGGTCCGGGATGACCACAATCGTGAAATGGCCATTTACGAGAAAGCCAGGACGCAGCGCCTCCTTCAGCAGGCTACGGAGAATGACGATACCCTTCGTCGCCGACCCGTCATACAGAAGACCCGATGCGGAGGCAAAAACAAACTAAAGAACGGGAAAAGCATTCGACAGCGGCAAAGCGGGTCCAAGAAGCTACACGATCGAGAATCAAGCAGTCGGGATCCTTCTCTTATAAAGAAGATGGGTCGAGCATATTCTTTTCCCCAAGACAAGACAAGGAAGATATTCGATCTTGTCATGAAACATCAAATGATTATGCTCCCGGAATCCAAACACCCCTATGAAGCAAACGAGATTCATCACTCGGATTATTGCTTCTATCATCGAGCGATAGGACATCCTCTCGAAGATCGCTTCACATTCAAAAACTGGGTAGAAGACCAGTATCAGCAAGGCATGTTCGCTCTATCCAGCAGTTGGAGGGTAACCCCACCATAGAAGCATATACCGAAAGCCATGTATACAGCGAGAGTAGAACCGGATCAACATTGGCCTTGGAAGCGATCTCGCACCTGTCACGTGATAACGATGTCGGAAGAAGGAGAGCATGATAATATGGATGACCTCCCCTGGTGATTCGAAAATGAAGATGAAGATGAGTTGATCTCAGAACTTCCATCGGCGCCAAAAGAGCTGGAAGATGGAATACATACTACTGCGGACAACCTAAGGAAAATCGACTTGGGGATGGCAAATGACCCGCGGCCAACGTTCGTCAGCGAGCTGCTGTCTAAAGAACAAGTGGTTACGCTAAAAGACATGCTCATGCAGTATAAAGACTGCTTCGCATGGAACTATTCCGAGATGCCAGGACTAGATCCAGAAATAGCCGTCCACAAATTGGCGATATCTCCGGATATCAAGCCAGTCAAACAAGCGCTGAGAAGAATGCGGCTCGAACTTGAAATGAGCATCAACGCCGAGGTCAAGAAGCTAATCGACTCCGGCTTCATCCAAGAGGTTCAGTACCCTGACTGGATCGCCAACATCATCCCAGCGATGAAGAAAAATGGGACGGTGCGCATATGCGTGGACTTTCGGGATCTCAACAAAGCCTGTCCGAAGGATGACTTTCCCGTACCGGTCACCGAGCTGATGATAGACAACACGTCTACTCACGAAGTCTTCTTCTTCATGGACGACTCATCAGGGTACAATCAAATAAAGATGCATCCCGAAGACCGGAAGCATACCGCTTTCCGAACTCCGCTGGGCATATTCTGCTACAAAGTGATGCCTTTCGGTCTGATGAACGCTGACGCTACCTATCAGAGGACCATGACGAAGATTTTCGATGACCTCATACATGAAATCGTCGAATGCTATATCGACGACTTCGTAGTGAAAAGCAAATCGTACGAGGAGCATTGGGAGCATCTGAAGATAGTGTTCCAGCGTCTTCGGAAATACAACCTGAAGACGAACCCTCTGAAATGCGCATTCGGAGTCTCCTCGGGTAAATCCCAGGATTTGTCGTACGACACGGGGGCATCGAAATAGACCTATCAAAGATCAAGGCGATCATGGAGATGCCTCCGCCAAGAACTCTCAAACAACTGCGGTCTCTTCAAGGAAATCTCGCATATATCCGACGATTCATAGCTAACCTCTCCGGCAAATGCCGTCC
Source organism: Agapanthus africanus (assembly GCA_030015575.1). Classification (NCBI taxonomy): domain Eukaryota; kingdom Viridiplantae; phylum Streptophyta; class Magnoliopsida; order Asparagales; family Amaryllidaceae; genus Agapanthus; species Agapanthus africanus. The sequence goes on along the minus strand of JASDDO010000010.1, from coordinate 420,977,486 downwards.
CTACAGTCACCTGATGAAGAAAGGGACCCCGTTCGTCTGGGATCGTAAATTCCAGAGCGCACTAGACGAAATCAAGTAATACCTGCAAAATCCGCCGGTACTGACCGCTTCGGTCAAGGGAAAGTCCCTCATCTTGTACACAACAGCCCTTGAAGGTTCTTTAGGCGCACTATGGGCACAGGAGAATGACCAAGGGAAAGAGAGAGCCCTCTACTATTTGAGTCGAGTTCTCCTGGGGGCAGAAAACAACTACTCCTCTATCGAAAAACACTGTCTGGCGCTAATCTTCGCAATAACGAAGCTTCGGCATTATGCATTGGCGCATGAGGTCCACCTCATATCAAAAGTGGATCCTCTCAAATATTTGATGTCAAGAGCCATACTAACGGGACGGCTCGCTAAATGGGCCCTCCTCTTGATGGAGTTCTCGATAACATACCGACCTCTCAAGGCAGTGAAAGGCCAGGCCATCACCGACTTCCTCGCTGAGCATCCGATACCTGCCGATTCACCCATAAATTGCGAATTGCCGGACGAGCACGTGTTTGACACGATCGACCGAAAGAAAAGAGGGAGTGATACCTGATGGGAACTCTACTTTGATGGGGCATCTTCCATAAAAAAGCGAAAGAACAGCTCCCCTATAATTAAATCTGGGGTAGGCCTTATCTTCGTGACTCCATAAGGAGGGATAATGCGCTTTGCCTTTTCCTTAACAGAGCCGAGGACAAACAATGAAGCCGAATATGAAGCTTTGATAGCAGGTCTAGAAATCGCCGTCGACATGGGAATCGAAAACCTCCTCATATACAGAGACTCCCAGCCGATCATTAGTCAAGTAAACGACGATTATCAAACGTGCAAACCAGAGTTGGTAAAATACGGAGAGAGTGCAGCAATTGCTAACTCAAATCCCTTCCTACGCCCTGGAAAGCATACCGCGTGCGGAAAATAGCAAAGCGGCCCCGTTAGCCAAACTCGCTAAAGAACTGGCTGATGAAAACCTCGATGACGTAAGGATCGTTGTGCAAAGCTGTCGGGTTCTTGCACCGGCAGAAATATCTCTGGAGTCGTCCGAAGAAAAGGGAGCGACCAAGCAAACAGCCCTACAAATAGAGGACCAAGAAAAAGCTAAGAATTGGAGAGAAGTCTTTATAGTCTACTTCAAATCCCGTCGAACACTTGAAGATGCGTCCTCAAGGCATCAACTCATTAAACGAGCTCTGTCTTTTGCCTTTGTCAATGACACGCTGTATAAGAGATCGTTCGACTCTCTATGGCTGAGGTGCCTGGGACCGGAAGAAGCAAGGAGAGTCGTTCAAGAAACTCACGATGGACTCTGCGGTTCTCATCAAGCTGGGCCAAAGATAAAGCTAAAGATCAAAAGGATGGGCTACTATTGGCCCACGATGATTCAGGATTGTCTCGAATACGCGAAACAATGCTACTTGTGCCAAATTCATGAGGACTCCATCTACCAGCATCCAAACCCGCTACACCCAACGGTGGCTAGTTGGCCGTTCGAAATATGGGGAACCGACATAATTGGGCCCATAGAACCAGCATCGTCCAGAGGACATCGGTTCATATTGGCGACAACCGATTACTTCTCTAAGTGGGCAGAAGAAGTACTGCTAAGAAAAGTGAAGACAGGAATATACTCCATTTCTTCAAGACATACGACATCTTTCGGTTCGGCACTCCGCGACGGATTATCTCCGATGATGGGCCAGCCTACAGAAGTCACAAAATTAGCCGCTTCGCACAACAACATAATATAGAATGGAGATACTCTCCGGTCTATAATCCCCGAGCTAATGGTCTAGCTGAGGCTTTCAACAAAACCTTAACGAAGATCGTAAAGAAGACGGTGTCCCGAAATAAGAAGGACTGGCACAAGAGACTGCATGAAGCTCTCTGGGCGTATCGGACCACGTTCAAAATGGCCACAAACACAACGCCATATGCGTTGGTATTCGGCACAGAAGTAGTACTCCCCTTGGAGATAGAGCTACCCTCTCTACGAGTGGCGGTTCATCACGAGCTAACAGACGAAGAGAAAGCTCATCTTCGGCTCGAGGAGCTTGACGCCCTCGATGAAACTCGTCTCACGGCGCAACAAAAGCTAGAAGCTTACAAAGCAAGGATGACGCCCTCATACGAGAGATTGACTAGGCCGAGAACATTCCGCCAAGGCGAACTCGTGCTAGTGGTCAAGAGGCCTATAATCCCCAATCGCGCCAAACGGTGGAAATTCGAGTCGAACTATGAAGGTCCATATATCATAGACAAAGTTTACCAAGGTGGGGCTTACTTGCTCATGGATATGCATGGCGAAAGACCCTTCCGACCAATAAACGGCCGATTCCTTAAGAAGCACTACGCTTGACGAGTCACGAACCAGGTTAATGATAGATGACGATGCCTATGTCCGCTCGCTATCTTCTTGAGTCCAGACTCTAAAAATAGTATCCAACGATACCCCATCCCAAACACGGAAACTAAGGACCGTAACGTCCTTAAACTACTACGAACCGCAGCATCCTTAGGCTGACGCGGCAAAAAAAAATAAAAATAAAAAAAAAGAGAAGAAGAAAAAAGAAAAAAAAACGGTACGCCCATAAGCAAAACGGGCACGGATGAAAACCCGAAAGGGCTCCGTGAGTAAAAACAGCAGAGCTACCGGCGAGTTTGTGAAAACCCGAAAGGGCGCAATCTCGTTAAAAGACACTTGCAAGGTCCTCTTGACCTTGTAAGGAGAAAATACCTGCGTGAGATCCTTACGACTCACAAGGGAGCAACACACTTAAGAATCCTCACGATTCTTAAGGAGAAATTACACTTATGAGATTCTTACGACTCGTAAGGAGAACCCTCTTATGAGACTCTCACGGCTCGTAGGATTCAAAAGCCTTAAGCTACTGGGATCTGAACCTGTTCTTAAGCCGACATATCCCCCGATTGCCCTATAAGAGTTTCAATATTGACCCTTGTATACAATCCACGGCCACGAATAAACAATTCCCTAACAGAGTCCCACCAGCGATGATTGATATCATCACATGGTGAACGACCTTTGTAAGTCCTCTCGACTTATAAGGAGAAAACACTCTTGTAAGATCCTTACGACTTATAAGAGAACATATACTTAGAAATCCTCACGATTTTTAAGAAGAAAACACACTTAAAAGATCCTCACGACTCGTAAGGAGAAACACCTTTATGAGACCCTTACGGCTCATGAAGTCAAAAGCCTTAGTCGACAGGATCCTAACCCTATTTTCTAAGCCACTTTTGTTTGGATTGACAAAGGCAAATGATGATTCGCTCCTGGCCATATCCCAGTTGTAGCGATACTGATGCCTAAATCGGTATCAAATTCCAAGTCTAAACTCGCAATAAAAATTAGAGAGCCAAAAATGTATATAAAATAGCCGAAATGATAGGGTAACTTGCAACAAAATCAGCAAGTAAAATATATGCATACAAAAATAGCTGAAATGATCGGGCAACTCGCAATAAAAAGTAGCGAGTAAAAGGAAAAATAACCGAAATGATTGGACACCGCGAAAAATAGCCGAAATGATTGGGCAATCGTGACTTTCGCGATACAAAAAGCTGAAATAATAGAGCATCGCGGGAAAAAAATGAAAGAATGAAATTTTTTGCCCTACAGGTAAGTCCATACTGACCCCTGTATACGATCCGTGGGCATAAACAAAAAGAGAACCACATGTCCCAACAAACTCGGTCAAAGGGAAAGTCAGATCTTGACAGCAACATCTGCATTTCAGAAAATCAACACGGCGTTCCTCCTCATGCCAGCAGAGCACGGACCGACACCACCAAGCGGAACCACGGCAAAATCCCCAGTTCCAAGACTCTACGGTTCACAGACAACCTAGAGTCAACCCGATGTCAATCCTTGACCTCCCTGTCGTCAAGCAACGCTTCGACACGGATACATGTCAACCCATGACCTCTTTGTCGTTAAGCAACGCTTCGACACGGATACATGTCAACCCATGACCTCCCTGTCGTCAAGCAACGCTTCGACTCGGATACATGTCAATCTTTGACCTCCCTGTCGTCAAGCAACGCTTCGATACAGATACATGTCAACCCCGACCTCCTTGTCGTCAAGCAACGCTTCGACAAGGATACATGTCAACCCTTGACCTCCCTGTCGTTAAACAACGCTTCGACACGGATACATGTCAACCCATGACCTCCTTATCGTCAAGCAATGCTTCGACTCGGATACATGTCAACCCTTGACCTCCCTATTGTCAAGCAACACTTCGACACAGATACATATCAACCCCTGACCTCCCTGTCGTAAAGCAACGCTTCGACTTGGATACATGTCAACCCCTGACCTCCTTGTCGTAAAGCAATGCTTCGATTCGGATACATGTCAACTCCTGACCTCCTTGTCGTAAAGCAACGCTTCGACTCGAATACATGTCAACCCCTGACCTCCCTGTCGTAAAGCAACGCTTCGACTCGGAGATAAGTCAACTCACCAATCACTTACGAGTCCTATCGACTTGTAAGGGAGAAAATTCTCTTGCGAGATTGTCACGACCCAAAGTTTGGATGTGACCGGCACTTAGATTGTATGGTATCTAAAGATATCGACACAATCTGAGTAAGCCAAAAACCAAGATCAAAAACCCTTTTTGCGGAATTTAGAAAATTTTAGTTTTTAAGTAAAAGAATGAAGTAGCATGCCGAATAGTTTTTAATAATAGAAGTTTAAACAACTGGTTTTGAAACTTCGACAGTACCCCCTTTTTAATTATTAATAAAGCAGTTATAGGATGTGTGAATAGGTTGCATCCCTAGTTGGGAGCAAAACGATGCCAAACAACGGAAATCAATACACAATAATAATACGACACTCAAAATGAAGAATCTTATGCATAAGTAAAAGAAATATAATTTAACACCACTAAACGATCTCATCAGTCGAAATACGATGCACACAACCACCTCTCGTTCTATGTCAATTATACAGGGTCTGATGGAGTAATACTAGATCCAATATACAAAATCAAAATAGGAGGGTACGGCGTAGGTAACCCACCTAGCAAAAAGAGCGATAAAAACTGATAAGTGGATCCGCACTGCTGCTACGCGTCCACACGACTCCTGCAAGGAACTATGGCACAACGGGGGTGAGTTGCCAACTCAGTGAATAAAACTAATATATATCGGCTGATAATGTAAGTATGACGAACTAGAGCTAATATCAACAAGGATGAATATAATGCATGATACTATGAGGAAGCATGAACATGTACTACTAAGTATATAAATCAAAACTGAAATCTCATCAATTATTTCCAAATAAGGTTCATTTTTCCATGTCCAATATCGACACAAATCTTCTATTTCCATCAGGCATCGTTCCCCGAATGATCCTGTCATCCAATAACACCGGCCGGTATCACCTAGATATCCGCCGTGTTCATAATTGTCTCCGGTATCGAGTATCCTCGCTAGGCTCCCCACCTCAAATGCGGCTTTCCTGCCCCCCGGTCTAAACCGGGTCCACCATGAATCCGACTGTATAGCTCCCCACTCAGTCTGGATAACGTAAAAATCCGCGACCATATAGCTCCCCCACTCGGTCCGGAATAAAACCAAATCATAAAAACACATCTCATGGTGGACATCTCACATCAACACGAAGAATCACTGAATCTATTTAAGGTATAAAAACTCAAAACCATAAATCTGAAATAATCCATTTCATCTTATATCAGTATTACTAACACTTGAATATGAAACATGCTAACATCTATGCAAATAACTATCATTAGTGATGCTTAAGGTATGATATGAACAATATTTAACATAACAAGTACTAAGTGCGTATGTGACATTTTAATATCGACGAGATATAGTGTAACATGTAGATGTGTGCACGTGCAGCATGACTCGTCGATAATTTGTGCAGTGTTCTAAAAATTATTAACATGACGATATTTATATATGAATGCATACGATCAACTTTATATACAAAGGAATAATTGTAATTTAAACTTAAACTACGGGCGTATCACACCATCCATACAAAATCCCCCGGTAGATATTTAGTCTACTCACCGGAATACGTCGAGTCTACTCAGATATCACCAATCCCTTTCCTTTCCTTGCGGCTTCCGAAGTTCCCGTACTCAAATCTAATATCGACATTAATTTGTATAAGAAACGGCTAAACTCCGATACGGCGAAAATATGAAAATACAAGTTTTACGTATTAACTATACTACGTATGACTATTGTAAACCATCTAATACTTGCACTAACTGGAATTTAACCATTCGCTGTTCGTAACAGAAAACAGAAACGCGTTACGAAACATCCGTGTCGTATCTTAGAATTTTAACCCCTTTACAGATATTAGCTTCCAGATTTCATATACTGATAAACTAACTTAAACTAGCAATACCAAACATCATAATACATATACATAGAGCTACCCTAAAAATCCCAACACTCAACTCCCTCAAAAATCCGACGAGCTCGGATTTCACCTACATGCCGTCGGCCAAACTCCGAGCAACTGGGTTCTTCTTTGTAGGGTTTATTCTAGATCCAATTTATAAGATGAAGGTACTGTTTTGTTATGTTAATTATTATCTAAACTACAGCAGATTTTACACAAAGCCTATATTTACCAAAATACGACATTTCCGATATTCGATTTCTACATTTAAACTTTTCAGAACTAGAATTCTGTAGAGTTTAGAGATCATACCTACATAAGATTACTGGAAAGGCTTCCTCCAAGATGCCCAACTCAAGGATCCTAGCTTGAGGGTGATGGGAGTGATCTTTGTACTTAGTCTCTCTTCTTTGTTGTTCTAAGATTTCCCTTTTTCTTTCTTTTTGCTAATTCTGATTTTAAATTGGTTATATGAACTGAACAAATTGTATAAGATAAGGAGAGTGAGCTATGAGTTGTAGGAGGAGGTGTCACCAAAAGGATGTGGGGTTTTCATGCAAGGATGAGGTGTGTGCACAAAAGATGGTGTGGTTTTCATGCAAGGATGAGGTGTGTGCATGAGGTGTACATGCAAGAAGGAAGTGTATTCATAAAGTTATGATATACCAAGTGTTTAAGTTAACCTTAACCAAGTCCTAACCCTCTTTGCATAAAAACCCTCATACAACTCTAATTATCATAAGGACACTAACCTTCTCACATAACCCTCTTATTACACATGTTATTATATAAACACTATTTTCTTTACTAATTTATTTCCACTTTAAATTAAAAAGCCCTCTTTACTACAATAAAAATTAAATAACATTATTTATTTAACTAAATAATTTAATTAATTATCTAAAATATTTCAAAATGTTACAGAGATCCTTACGACTCTCAAGAGAAAGCATACTTAGGAATCCTCACGACTCCTAAGAAGAAAATGCACCTACGAGACCCTCACGACCCATAGGGAGAAAATTCTTTATGAGACCCTCACGGCTCAGAAAGTTGGAAAGTCTTAGGTGGCATATCCTAACCCTGTCTCCTAAGATATCGCTGCCCTACAAATAGTTCAAGATGAACTGTTGCTTATTATCTACAAGCTACACTTGTCAAAATTACATGCCATCGAAATCGAGGTGTTACTCAAGAGTACGTAAACTGCTTTGCGCCAAGTCAAAACAAAAAGGCATAACCCACGGACATCAATCACATATTATGCAAGGTAATAAGGAGAACATTTGATTTACATCCAATTGGGCGTCCGAAGCGTACCCACTCATGTATGTGCGAAAAGGATAAAATAAACGCATGGAAAGGAAAAATTTGTTATTCATACCTCAGAAAGTTCTTACATTGATGAAAACAGTAAACAAAAGCATCATTAAAATGTTTACAATGGCAAAACATTGAATCCGGGACACGGATTAAGAAATTCGAAAGTGAGGCCGTCTAAAATGTTTCTGGCCTCTCTGACCATTCTCGTGTGCATCCTCTCATGATCTCAAGCGTCAGGATCTTCGCTGATGACCTCCACCCTCAGAAAAGCAGCGATTATCGTCGTCTGTTGGAAAATTTGATGCAAAATATCAATGAGATTATCTCGCCGCTTCTTCGAGATCAGGCCCGTCAGATATACTGAGTGCACCTTATCTTCAACGTCATCCAGTGCATTAAGCGGCATGGCTTCATAAAATCCAGGAAGCGCTCCCTAAATTGCTCTCACTATAATCTTCAAGAGAGCAGAGCGACGAGGAAGTAGTCGACCGTTGTGTGCATTAAAATGATTCATAATTTCAGCGCATTGGGCGTTTGTAAACTCCTGGTTTTGACAACGGCCTTGTGCGCGAATGTTCTCATAAGAAATGATTTCGTCAAGACAGTACAGATGAGCGGCAATAGCACCTGAAAATAAAAATCAGTGAGAGTTTAGTGGACAGACTGATCAAGAAAATGCTTATTGAAACAGACACGGGGATTTAAACAACTCTTGATATCTGCATGAAGAAATCAAGTGCTTATTAAGACACCCAACAAATTCAAATTTGTGCAATTAAGGAGGGAATCCTAAAAGGATCCTCATTTAATGAGAGACTCTTCGGGTCAAGGAGTTAGACTCTGTTTCACCCAATCAGAGCAAAGCTCTGTTCAAATTTTGAAATTTGAAATGAAGCAGCGCTTCATAAAAGCGCCAGCACCAAGAGCGCCAGCGCTAAGAGTTAAAGACTCTGAGACAGCGCTCACGTGCAAAGCATGAGAGCGCTGGCGCCAAGAGCGCCAGCGCTAAGAGTCAAAGACTCTGAGGCAGCGCTCACGTGCAAAGCACGAGAACGCTCGCGCCAAGTGCACCAGCGCTAAGAGTCAAAGACTCTGAGGCAATGCTCACGTACAAAGCACGAGAGCGCTCGCGCCAAGTGCGCCAGCGCTAAGAGTCAAAGACTCTGAAGCAGCGCTCACGTGCAAGGCACGAGAGCGCCAAGCGCTAGAACAAAATATTCTCCACCGTTGGATCAAAGATCCAACGAAGATGATAAATCATCAAATTACCAGAGTAAAATTCTTTTGAGGGAATACTCCTCAAATCTTTCCAAATAGGAAAGATTGTGCTCTGTAAATCAGAGCACCGTTGGATCAAAGATCCAATGGTGATTAAAAATCACCAAGATACATGATAAGTTCTGTATGGGAAAATATTTTCCCAATTTTGTTAAAAACAAAAGGATTGTCTTCTATAAAACAGAAGTCCTAGGATCAAAGATCCAATGGTGGGGAAACATCCCCATATCAATCAGAGGAAGATTTCCTTAACTGATTCAACAAATCAGCCTCCCCTATATAAAGGCCCCAAGACTTCAAGTCTTGGATAGAAGAAACTCCCCATAAGTTTCATACGGAAGAACCCCACTAAAAACTTCGAGTTCTCAAAAAAGAAAAAGAGAAGAGCAAGCTCTGAAAAGAAGAATTTCTTCAAGGTAAATAAAACAGAGAGATTAAAGTATCTCATCAAAAAAAAAGAACTTAGTTCTTTTTCTAGATCATAGATCTACAAAGACAGAAGTCTTTCATAAGAGTATAAGAGATTGGAGCGTCTCATCATAAAAAAGGAGGAAGAAGAACTTAGTTCTCTTTAGATCACAGATCTATAAGACAAAGACAAAGTTTTTCACAAAAACAGAAGAGATTGTAACATCTCCTATTAAAATAAGAACTTAGTTCTTAGATCCACGAGACAAAGTCTCTTATAAACGAGAACTTAATTCTCAGTGCACAGAATTGATCAAGAGCGCTTTGCACTCATTGTCTAGCGCTCAGCGCCAAGCGCGCCACGTACTCCTTTCGTGGGCGCTACTTAATAAAAAGCGCTCTGCACTCATTGGCTGGCGCTCAGCGCTAAGCACGACACGTGCTCCTCACGTGTGTGCCATTTTCATAAGAAGCACCTTAGCGCTCCAAGTCTGGCGCTCAGCGCCAAGTGCGTCACGTGCTCCTCACGTGTGCACTATTTCATAAGAAGTGCCTTAGCGCTCCAGGTCTGGCGCTCAGCGCCAAGCGCACCACGTGCTCCTCACGTGTGCGCTATTTCATAAGAAGCGCCTCAGCGCTCTAAGTCTGGCGCTCAACGCCAAGTGCTCTATACATAAAGGCTCTGTATATAAAGCGCTCTGCGCTACAAAGAGTGTTCAACACTCAATAAAAGACAAAAGAAAAAGGGGTGTCAGAACCCAAATTAATGCTCAGCATTATTGAACAAAAGAGGCTAAGCCTAAAAAAATGTTTAACACCCAAACAAATGTTCAACATCAAAACAAATGTTCAATAATTTAATCAGAACTGAATGGGCTGAGCCCAAGTTGGCCACAAGTCGCTAGCTCAGACCAGCTGAGCCCATGTGCTCACAATTAGTCTTGGTCCCAAGTCCGACTACAGATCTTCCAACCAACCTTGGTTCAAGGGTACATCTCTTCATTCCTCTGATATGTGTCGTTGTAATTCTTCAACGTCTTCAGAGGGGCGACGGGTCCCGACAACCAGACACTCCATGGACTATGATGTCCTTAAACTTATGGACCGCAACGTCTCTAAACTAAACTCTATAGACTACGACGTCTTTAAACTATGGACTATGATATCCTTAAACTCTATGGACTATGATGTCCTTAAACTTATGGACCGCAATGTCCCTAAACTAAAACAATAGAGCCCAAATGCTCTTTTGTTGGATCTAAATGATCCTGTTAAGTAAATCTTAGTCTAAAATTAGACTAACGTATCCTTAACAAACGTTTAAGTTGATCTTAGTCTCAAATGAGATTAATGATCCTTAAACCCAACCCAAACCCAAATTTAAGAAAATACGGATTTAGACTAATCCACGCCCTACAGGCGACAACATAAATTATTCTTCGTATACAATCCATGGGCAACCAAAAATAAAACAAACACACACGACACGAAGTGACCTTCTGGAGCAGGAGAAAGTGGTTGCCGCGATGCGGTAATGTAATTAACTGTAGGGGCTTGCGCCTATAGGGAAGAGCGTCCCCACAATCAAAAACCCCTCACAATGAGGGGGAATCTGACGAAGTCTGCTACAACGGTCGCATCCGTCTAAACCTCCGATACACGGTGCCATAAATCAACTTGGCATCTTCGGAGAGATGGACGGATAAAACCAAATAGTATCTGCCCCCAAATTCAGGCAAAACGACCTGCGCGGTCTCGTCCCTGTTTTCGGCAGTAAACAGACTCCTCAAGAGCAACGCTCTGCAGATAGGAGTGGCATCTGTCAACTCTGATTATAAGGGAATAAAAATTCCCCCAAAAATTCTGAAGATCTATGCTCTGCGAAGAAGATGGAACAATCCATCAAAAACCCTAAAAACAAAGCTTTTTACAGAAATTAAAAACTTCAGGATCTTTAAGATCTGTAAAGCGAACTCTAAGAGTTCTTCGTTAATGGGTTAAAGGAACCCTAAAAAGGATTTCTTTTTCTGATACATGATCTAGAAAGAGCAAAGCTCTGGTTTTTAATTAACGGGTTGAGAAACCCTAAAAATCTTTAAGATCTGTGATCTAAGTAGAGCAAAGCTCTGTTAATGGGTTCAAATCTTACCAAAAAAATTTGACAGAGTCTTAACTCAAAAGGAGTTTTCTGAGGCAGAGAGCTTGGCTCTAAAAGAGAATTAAATTCTCAAGAATAAGAAAACAAGAAGATGAACATAGATCATCTGAAAGGGGCCAAAGGCCCTATTTATAGGCGTTGGAAGTCGATCAAACTTCCAAGACAATCTAACGGTGGACAGGCTGCCACCGTTGCACTCACGTGTAAGCCACGTGAGCGCAACGGTGGGGGGCGGGGCATTTGTTTCCTCAAATCAGAGCAAAACTGTGTTCAAATTTTGAATTGAAGCATCACTTCATAAAAGCGCTGGCGCCAAGAGGCACGAGAGCGCCAAGCGCTAGAACTAAATGTTCTCTACCGTTGGATCAAAGATCCAACGAAGATGATAAATCATCAAATTAGCAGAATAAAATTCTGTTAAGGAAATACCCATCAGAATCTTTCCAAACAAGAAAGATTGTACTCTGTAAATCAGAGCACCGTTGGATTAAAGATCCAATGGTGATTAAAAATCACCAAGATACAGAACAATCTCTGTATGGGAAAATAATTTCCCAATCTTGTTAAATAACAAGAAAGATGCCTTCTTCAAAACAGAAGCCCTAGGATCAAAGATCCAACGGTGGGAAATATCCCCAAATCAATTAGAGAAAAAGTCTCCTTAACCGATTCAACAAATCAGCCTCCACTATATAAAGGCCTAAAGACTTCAAGTCTTGGATCGAAAAGAAACTCCCCATAAGTTTCATACAGAGGAACCCCCCCCACAAACTTTAAGAAGAGCAAGCTCTTGGAAGATGAAATTTTCTTCAAGGTAAATAAAAAGAAGAGAGATCATAACATCTCCTGAATTTTTTGAGAGTTTAACTCTCAGCTTATAAGAACTCAGTTCTTTATATAGATCACAGATCCATAAGACTAGGTTTTTCACAAAAAACAAAGAGATCATATTATCTCATTAAAAGGTGAAGAACTTAGTTCTTAGATCAATGAGACAAAATCTCTTATGAACGAGAATTTAATTCTCAGAGCACAAAATTAATCAGACCTAACAAAGAAGAGCCTTAGCGCTCTAATTTAAAAAGGAGCGCCTCAGCGCTCCAAGTCTGGTGCTCAGCGCGCCAAGCGCTATTTTAAAGAAACGCCCCAGCGCTCCAAGTGTTATTTTATAAGAAGCGCTTTAGCGCTTCAGGTCTGGCGCTCAGCGCCAAGCGTACTACGTGCTCCTTACGTGTGCGCTATTTCATAAGAAGCGCTTCAGCGCTCCAAATCTGGCGCGCAGCGCCAAGCGCACCATGTGCTCCTCACGTGTGCGCTATTTAAAAAGAAAAGCACTTCAGCGCTCCAAGGCTGGCGCTCATTGCCAAGCGCACCACATGCTCATCACGTGGGCGCTGAAGGAACACAAAGTGTTCTTTAAATAAAGCCTCAGTGCCATAAAAGCGTTCAACACTCAGCAAAAGACAAAAAAGCATAATGTCGCGTTATTAGGGGTCTGACTTTATCCACCTCCCTAGACTCAATATGCAATATTCTTAGACGAACAGACCAGACTGTACGGATATTGTCACGGACAGGCTCAGTAGGGGTTCGGATGAGTTTGCTCGTCGGCCTCCCTTTCGCTCAATACCTGGGTTGCCGTTACGTACAGCTATTGCCGCTGACGTGCTTGTGGTTAAACCCACTGCCAGCGTATTGACAAGTCTTTAGAGTCCCACACAGATGGTTTCCCTGTTTCGGGCGAAACTATGTAGAGGTCGTATGGTCTTACGGCAGGGTTCGATCATTTACGTACACTTATGCACGTATCAGAATTCAGACGGATAATACTAGTGGCTTTGGTTTAAGCCGGATTCTAGTATTATATTGTTGGATTATTTTCGTATCTTTATATTCGTATTTTTGGGAATACGGATACGGGTATGTATATACGGATGAGGGGTATTCTTGTAATTTATTACAAGGTGCTTCTGGAAGATACCATCTCATTTAGTTTTAACCATTTAGGATTAAATGGTTAATGAGGTGGAGATGATGAGGTGTTTATTGCATTATTTTTGCCATAGCTTTGTAGTGACTTGTGGTCACTATTCTAGCATGCTTGGTCTTTTATTTTGTTATGAGATTTTTTTGTTGACTTGCAATATTTTGGGTTGACCTTAGATATTTTAGAGATATGGGATATTTATTGGATGGCTTCAATTATTACAAGACATAAGAAATATCACAACAAACACTTAGCCATTTTTCTTGAGTTGCCTCTCACTCTCATCCTTAAGCATCTTCTTCTACCCCCATCTTTCATGTCTCATGTGTTGAGAAACTTAGGGTGTTATGAGACAAATTAATCCATCAACACACTATACATCCTCTAGGCTATCTAGTTTAGCGATCTAAGTACCCTAGTTACCTCGGCTATTGAGGTTGGAGCTCGGAATACAAATCTTCGGGTGGATCATCTTCGATGGAAGGAGACCGGAGACCAAGCTTGATTATAGAGGTCTCTAGGAGCTTGGGAAGGTGGTTGAAGACCGAAGGACACGGATCAACTTTTTATAACCATTCCTAACTCCTATATATTTAGTTTTCTAGTATAGGGTTAATGGTAGATCCGGGTAGCGGGTTGTGTTAGCGCCCGTTTTGAAATTTTTTGTTCCGCAATAGGCCACGATTTGATGACCAGGACGCTTGCATAACCCAACATGGTATCAGAGCCAACCCATTAACCCATTACTAGCAGTTTTAGATGATGTTAAAGTATCAAAACCGAAACAACTCCGAAACTATACACGAAGTATTCCAGTTTCTGTCGATTTTTGTATAGTATTCAAAATTTTTTTAAACAATTGCAGAAGACTACTTATGAGACAACTAGAACACCCTCAAACCCGACCCCAATTGCCATAACATGTCCGGCAAGAATGAGCAAAATACCGGCTTGGTCGGTCATGTAGATGATTTGGGACTTGAATTTTTAGGGGTGCTCTGGTCTCTGGAATATTGGTTCTTTGGTATTGTTTGTTTTGCCCAGTTTGGATATTATGTTATCTTTTGGTTTGGGGGTAATGCGGAGTATTTCGAAGTCGCTATTTTAAACACTGTTTAAAAGTTTTCAGTACATATATTACTATCTTTGACCGTGAATGCCATTAGAGCGGTACAACTCGTCTAATTGCTATATGTCTTTTATACGAGTTTGCGAACGTGACATTCACGTTGATGTTCTGTGTTGTGATGTGGTTGTGGTTGGATCGTCATGGTGGATAGCTTGGGTGTAATTGTAGTACAGTTTAGATTCATTTGTACATTTGATATTGCGGGACGAGCGTCCGACATGTGGACTACCGTTTTTGCCAGTTTGTATATTATTTATTTGGGGAACGACCGGGTTGAGGTCGATGTCACCCTTGTGCATATTTCTTTTCTTTTCTGTACTAGGATTACCCCGCGGTGGAGTGCACGAATAGCTGGGTTTCAGAGGGTAACGGGCCCGCATCTCATGGCGTTGAGACGTAGGGGGCCTCACTCTAGAATTGGCGGGCTATTTGCCGCACTCGTAGGGGCTACAGGTTGACCCACAGAGGGGTGCCCAAGTTACCGGATTCTGTGAAGTGTTGGGTGGCCCATTCACGTTGTTGATTAGGGTTGCCTCGTTTCTGGGATTGGTGGGTAACTTACCGCGCTCGTAGGGGTCTAGGCTATCCACACGACAGAGAACGTCGGGTCTCATTTGCGGCTCAAGTGAAACCCGAGGCTCTAAGATTATCCACCATTCTGTGTTTGTTCCCCTCCGAATGACGGCGCGACAGGGACATCTTGCCTGAGATTCGGGGTAGATGCTAATTGGTGCTATCCGTTCACCTCTCCGAAGATGCCAAGTTGATTTATGGCACCGTGTATCAAAGGTTTAAACGGATGCGTCCGATGTAGCAGACTTCGTCAGATTCCTCCTCGCTTGAGGGGTTTTTGATTGTGGGGACGCTCTTCCCTGCAGGCGCAAGCCCCTGTAGTTAATTACGCTACCGCATCACGGTAACCACTTTCTCCTTCTCCAGATGGTCACTTTGTGTCGTGTGTGTTTATTTTGTATTTGGTTGCCTGTGGATTGTATACGGAGACTGGGTTATGTCGTCGCCCGTAGGGCGTGGACTAGTCCAAATCCGTATTATCTTAGATTTGGGTTTAGGGGTTTGGGTTTAAGGATACGTTAGCCTCATTGAGGACTAAGATCAACTTAAACGTTTGTTAAGGATACGTTAGCCAAGTTTTTAGACTAAGATCGACTTAACGGGATCGTTTAGATCCAACAATAGGGCAATTAAGGGAGCCCTGTTGTTTAGTTTAGTGACATTGCGGTCAATAGGTAGTTTAAGGACATTGCGGTCCAATGTTAGTTTTAAGACATTGCGGTCAAGGTTAAGGACATCATAGTCCGTGGATTTAAGGACTCCACAGTCCGATGTTAGTTTGAAGACATCCCGGTCAAGATTAATGACGTCATAGTCCTTTGTTAGTTTTAAGACATTCCGGTCAAGGTTAAGGACGTCATAGTCCATGGGTTTAAGGACCCCACCGTCCGATATTAGTTTTAAGACACCCCGGTCAAGGTTAAGGACGTCATAGTCTGTGAGTTTAAGGACCCCACAGTCCGATGTTAGTTTTAAGACATCGCGGTCAAGATTAAGGACATCATAGTCCATGAGTTTAAGGACCCCACAGTCCGTATCAATGTGTGGTCATAGGGACCCGTCACCTCTTTGAAGACGTTGAGGAATTACAACGCCAAGTATCAAAGGAGTGAAGAGATGTACCCTGGAACCAAGGTAGATTAAACAGTCTTTGACCCAGTTTAGGACCAAGACCAATTAATTATGTTATGAGCCCATTGGCCCAGTTAAGTTTGGATTGAGGACTTATGGCCATCTTAGGCTAAGTCCAATCATGTTTAGCATATTGACTTTCTGTTGGTCCATTAGAGGAGAGGCTTTGCCTCTAGACACTTAGCCAATGGGGCTAAAGTTAGTGTTAAACGCTAAAGACCAATCAGTGTTGAACACTGAGAATGAGATTGACAAGTTAATGTTTAACACTAAAAGATAGTTAGTGTTAAACACCAGCAACAGGGCTTTCAAATTAGTGTTTATACACTAAAGAAAATCAGTGTTAAACACTGGCAGTGGAGATTTCAAATTAGTGTTTAACACTAAGGCAGATCAGTGTTAAACACTGGAAATAGGGTTTTCCAAGTTGGTGTTCAACACTAAGAAAGTCAGTGTTAAACACTGTAAATAGAGTTTTCCAAATTAGTGTTTAAACACTAAGAAAATCAGTGTTGAACACTGGATATAGAGGTTTCAACTTTAGTGTTAAACACTAAGACAAGAGGGGTCACGTGGTAGCACGTGAGAGCGCCCTCAATTCATTTTATTCTGCTAAAAGTATTGAATACTTTGGAGCATCACGTGCTGTCACGTGATGGGCATTTAAATGTTTGTCTGTTAGAGCTTCTGCCAAGGGGTCACGTGGGGCACGTGAGGCATTGCCTCAAAGCCCTTCTCTGTGGAACTTTTCAGGGGTCACGTGGTAGCACGTGACCCTGCTTCTTTACATGTTTGTTTATCTTTTAAGAATTAAATCCTTCATAGGGTTAAACCCTAGTTATAACTTTAGAGGAATTAAATTCCCACTTTCTTTTTGAAGAATTATATTCTTAGATGGAGTTAAACCCCGGCTTTTCTTCTATGAGAATTAAATTCCTGATGTATGTGAAGAACTGAATTCTATCATAGGGTTAAACCCTAATTTCTTCTTTCTTAAGGGAATTAAATTCATGTTATTTTGACAGAATAAAGTTCTTAACTAGGGTTAAACCCTGGTTCTGTTCATTTTGAAGGAATTGAATTCCTATAACATAGGGTTAAACCCTAATTTTATTTCAAAGGAATTAAATTCCTATAATTCTGTGAGAATTAAATTCTCAAACTTCCATTCCCTCTCTATGCTTTGGATCTGCATGGCAGGATCTCAACCCAATGAGAATTAAATTCTCAATTCATGGGGAGATGTGCACTCTGCAGATCCTCTACTAAAGAGAGAACTAAGTTCTTCTTTTTAATATAAGAGTTAAACTCTTTTGAGAATTAAATTCTCTTTTTAAAAGCCTCTCCTTTCTTACCTAAGGTTTTCTTCTGCAGAAGATCAAATTCTTCCAAAGTCTCGAGGCTCTATATTTCTCTCTCTCTATGTCTCTCTCTCTATCCCTATGTCTCTGTATATCTCTTGGCTCCTATTTATAGGAGAAGGAGCAGAATCAATTAGTTTTAGTGAATCTTTCATTGAGAGATTTAATTTGTATTCATTAGAGATTTGATTTGCATTCATCATTCATTTGGACCATTGGATTATTAGGTGAATTTTATTCACCATTGGATTTTAAATCCAAAAATATTCCTTTGTTATTTCGGTTAGATTTTAAGGGGAAATCTTTCCAAGTTCAAGATTTTTCCATAAATAGGTGATATTTAATCACCTTTAAATCTTTAATCCAATCGGTTCCAAATAATCATTCTCGTTTGGAAAGATTTGAATGCTTTTCAGAATTTAATTCTGTTAAATAGAGAGGCTTTGCAAGCTGGTCACGTGTGACCACGTGACCCTTGGTTACGTGTGACCATGTGACCCTTGGTCACGTGTAGGCACGTGACCTCCTGGAGCGAGCTTTCTTCTCCTTTCTGCGCTCTGTTTTCTAGCCGCTGTTCAACCGTCACGTGCCAACACGTGACCCCTGGTCACGTGTGAGCACGTGACCCTTTCTGGAGCCTTTTCTTTGATTTAATCAAGGAGCTGAATCTTCCTTTGCCGCTGCTTTTAAATGTCACGTGCCAACACGTGACTGCTGGTCACGTGCTAGCACGTGATGCCTCCTCCGTAAGCTTTCCTGATTTTAAATCAGGAAACAAATGCCCCCACAGCGTTGTTCTCACGTGTCTGCACGTGAGTGCAACGCTGTCACTTTTTATGACCGTTGGATTCCTCTAAGGATTTGGGGAGGTGAAGCGTCTCCATCATATCCTATAAATATAGGGGTCATTTCAGAAGCGCCTCTACTTTTGCTTATCTTCCTCCTTGCAAACTTTTTCTGAGAATTTTATTCTCTTCTTCCAGAGCTTAGTTCTCTGCCTTGAAACATTTTCAGAGTTTAACTCTGTTCAAAAAGACTCTTTTCTTCAGGTAATGCTCTTGAATGAACGATGAACTCTCACATTCCTCTGGATTTTAAATCCAAAACAAGGGTTTTTAACCTTTTTGAATATGAACCCATTTTTTCTTCAAGTTTTTCAACCAAAGTATGAAACCATTTAACCTTCAAAAGTAGATCTTTTTAGGGTTCATATGATCTTCAGGGAGATAATGGTGGCGGTTAAAATTTATGGAATTTAATTCCATCCCAAAAAAAGTTTCTGGGAATTTAATTCCTCTTTTCTTAATAAGGAATTTAATTCCTATGAAGAACTTGGTTTATTCACATGGAGGCTTCTTAGGGTCTCTTTGCCCTAGGTTGTCCTTCTGTAATCAATCAATGAAGAAGAAGCTTGCAATGATGTCTTCTGTGGGAATTTAATTCCCTTGATCCCGTTTGATTTGTTGTAGAGTCCAAGCTAGATTTTTCTTCTAGGGGATGTGCAGGGCCACTTGAAACCCACTTCCTATTTAATGAGGATATCCCCTTTGTCTTATTACAACTGCTTAGTCTCATTATTAATGAGCCGTCATCCTGATTCTGTGGGGCCCATGTGTTTTGTAGCCAATGGTCCCATAAAAAGAGTCTGCTGTTGTTTTCTTCAACTTGTCTTCATGTTCATGCATGTATATATATTGCTGGCTTTACTTTTGACAGTCTTCTTTTATTCGATTTCAGGTGCGATGGCTTCTGTTCCGTATTTTCCCTTTACTCGTTCGGAGGCCGCTTTTCCTCAATCACCATTTGACGAGGAAGCGATGGCGATGATCCGGGCTCAGGACCCGAACGGTACCAGGCTACTTCTATGGGGATCTTGGTACAGTCATATCATCCGGGGTCGCCGGAGTTTCCTCTGCGCAGTACCGACAGAGCCTACTTTCCCGTTCTTGCCGATGGACCCTCCGAGGACGGTTTTTGCTGTGGAGATGCCCAACTAGACTCCAACAGGACGACTTGAGCCTTCAACAACTGGTATCCCGAACCATCCGGTCCCCGCTATAGATATCCTGGGACGTCGCATTTGTCAGGGTGAGACCCACCCATGGGGACAGATTTATAAGATAGGGCTCACACCTCGACACCCCACGGGCTACCTCCTCTGGGCTCGCTACATCCTTGCCACCCATCGTGCGCGGCTACAGAAGGTTAGGCTTTACCAGACGATATATGCGTCGCTCTTTCACTACCAATCCCCACATGCCTGGTGGGTTAAGGCGTTCTTGAACCAGTGGAACCTCCCTACCAACACTTTCCTTTTAGGGGACCGCGAGGTCTCGATCTCTTTGGCAGAATATTATGAAATCTCGAGATTGCCAATCAGGGGTACATTGTATGAGGAGTTGCTGCCTCCTGACGAGTATGTCTTTGAGCCCGAGCCCACTCCGGTTGACGGCCTATCCACTGAGAATGCCGTCCGCCACAAGCGTCCCAGCTTGATCAAGGCGCTAGGTATCTTCGACCGATTGTTCACCGAATCTGAGGAGCAGGGTGTTACTTTTAAGAGCTTCATTGCCTGCTTCCTTCGCGAGGACGTCTTGTCGAAAATAGCTCCGAAGTTCGCCAACATCAAAGACCCCTTTGGTTTTGGTCCGAAGAAGCTGCCGACCACTGAATCGGATCTACCGCAGTACTACATCCCCATTATGTCGCCGATGTCTTTTGAATCCATTGCAGCTCCCGGCATGGATAAGGAGACGTTCTTCGTAGGGTTTGTCAGTGTCTGGCTCAGTTGGTTTGTCATTCCTATGCATCGTCGCTTTATGAGGGCTTCGGTTTTCTACTCAGCTCATTGTATCGCTGAGGGGACGCGGTTGGCCATTGGTATCCCGGCGTTGGCGCATCTTTATCACGGGCTGGGTACCACAGCTAACACTTCTACTCCTGGTGTGGATGTAGTAAACTTTGCGCTTCATTACTTCACGTCTTGGATCGAAATGCACGTGTTGGGGGCTTTCGCTATGCATCAGAGGCCTGCATTTTACGACGCCTACCCCTTCCCGCTACTTATGCGATTGGTGGATGCTTCTGCCGCCGACCCGACCCAATTCGGGGCTATTCGGGTGCTGATTTCTCCCTACGCTACCGCTGGCGGGCTGGTTTTTAATGATCGGGTCTTGTCTTCTCCTTCAGGTCCAGTTCAACAACTCTGGGACCGGTCAAAAGACAACGTACCCTCCTTGAGGCCCCGGGAGGCCGTGCACTTGTATACAATTAGACTGGGCTACTTGGTGTTTCGCCAGGACAGTGCATCTCTTTTCATGCGGTACAACCCGCATCGATTCGCCCGACAGTTTGGGTACGATCAGGGTGTTCCTTTCGAGGCTTTCATAGTTGCACCGATCCCTTCGCTCGATGCCGTTCGCGATGCCGCTCATCATTTCGTGAGGCTAAACACCGGCTCCCACTTCATGGTCCCTGAAGCTGAGTACATGCCCCGGTGCGCGGGCTCGTTTACGGGTTGGTATCTCCATCGGATCAACCCAATTATTCTTGAGGAAAGGAGGGTGCTTCTTGGTCACGACGCCCCTCCTCAGGTTCCGGGAGCTAAGCTGTGACCGAGGGCTCCGGTCCGCTTCCCTCTAAGGGATACCGGCATTGCGCTCATCCCAGGGGAATCGGGGGTAGACCTTACTCCAACAGCTGGTATGCCCCTGGATTCCCGATCGCGGGGTAGACGGGCCCCAGTAGTAGCATCACAGCCTGCGGCAGTACCGCCCCCCGTGGCATCGACAATAGCGGTGTCATCCTCGGTTGTGGCACCGAGCGAGAGTAATAGGGATGAGGGTGTCGAGGGCGATGTGGGTCGGCGCCGCCCTAAGGCTCCGCGGGGGAGGAAGCGGTCATCCTCGGCGACCGGCTCTGGGTACAAGCGGCGGAGGAAAGTGGCCACCAATGTGCTCGATTCTTTGGCGGAGTTTGAGCCTATTCTTGAAGACGAACCATTGGCCTTGCAAGAGTCAGACGCTGGACTTCTTTTCCCGAGTTCGGCCGATGAGGAAGCCGCACAGTTGGCCGAGGCCATACGGCGTTCCAAAGACGTGTCTCATAATGCCAGGATTCCGAAGAAGCCCTATCCCGCTGTAATCTTTTACGAAGACCCTTCGTAGATTCGGCGGCGGTTTATTGGTCCTTTGGAGGAATGGGGGGAAAGGGCCCTGAAGCAGGCTGCTTCAAAAGACGCAGCGGACGCACTTTCTTTGTGGACCGGCGGCCATGAGTCTACCCTTGAGCCCCGGCGAGCACGCCTCCTTGAGAAGGAGCAGCGGCTTGAAGAAGCCATATTGAAGGCTTCTTTGCGCATCGGTACGTTGTTTTTTTTGTAGCTTTTCAGATTATTTACTCCTGTATATGTGTATCCTTATTCTTATTTGAATTGTGCAGAATCTTCGATGCTGGGGGAGCTCCTTACGGGCTCATTGAAGCTAAAGCCTGTCGAAATTCCCGATGAAGTGTTGCTCGATGTGGAGGGGGCTGATGAGGCTGCTCCTCTTACAATAGAGCTCCCAGTGGTAGTTCTTGGTCACGGAGCACCTGCTCCTTTGGGGAGGCTCCTTTGGTGGTCACCGCCCCACTGACTCTTCCTAAAGGCGGCCCAGAGGCTGAGATGGAGGTAGTCGGGACTACCCTTCCTTTGTTGGAGCCTGAGGTCATGGCAGAGGCCGTCGAAGCCGCTATCCCCTCGACTCAGAACGGGAGGAGTGTTGAAGGTAACCTTCTGCATTTTAAATTAGCAATCTTTCCATGGTCTGAACTCTTTTGTTTTCCTCAGAATTACGCGGGCTGGTGGTCTCTATCGCTGATTTGTCGCCTCGGCAATCGTTTCAGTGTTTATTGGAGATGGCAGCTCCGCAGGCGATCTTCTCTCAGCGCATTGTCCTTTCCTCTGGGCAAGGTTAGCGTCATTCGCCATTTTTTACTATAGCATTGTTGCCATTTTTGCGAAATGACGTTGATGTCTCTTATAGTTTTAGAAGCTGACGACGAGGTCGAGGTCGTTGAAGGGCCAGGGGAACTTTCAGCTCCTACTTGCATGACTGTCGGTAAGCGACATTTTATTATAATCCCATTCATTCTTTGCTTAAGAATTTTATTGACATCTTTCAAATTTGAACAGCCCTGCCAGTCTCCTCGGCGTTGGAATCGCGCATCGTGATGCCGCCCGGCCCTTATGCTTTGCGGGCTTCAGAACGCTTGGCCTAATTAAGCCTTGTCTCCTTATCATCTTTGATTGAGGAGCTCCGTGCTGGCAGCGCGACCACAGCTGAAGCGTTTGCATCCGAAGCTAACGGTTCTCTTCCTTTTCTTGCCACCTACCATACCGAAGAGGTGGTGCGAGTCTGGGTGAAGTTCTGTCGGCAGGTGGAGGCTCGCTTGCACGCCCTTGAATGTTCTCGCCTTTCCTCGGAAGCCGTGGCTGCAAAAGCGGAGTTGCAGGGTCTGATAGCACGGTGCGCGGCAAATATGACGTCATGCGAGAAGAGGCTTGGCCGCAAATTCTCGGAGAGGGAGCTAGCTTCCAAGGCGCTGAGCGAGCTTCACGCTAATCTTACCGCCAAGGCCAACAAAGCATATGAACTCTGGCGGGTGCTTCAGGAGTCCGTCAAAGAGGTGGTGGCTCTTGATAAAGCTGCCACGTTCTCTCGCGAAAGGGTCGAAGCCCATAAGGCCACCGAGAAAGAGCTTGAAGGTCGGCTTGCTTCGTATCAGGCCCAGCAGGCTCAGGCGGAGGCTCGTCTTCAGGAGATCTTGAATCATGAAGTCGTGACTCAGCAACAGAAAGATGAGCTGGTAAAATTGCTACATCGCCCGTCGGCTTGAAGACTTGTATCTTTTCCTTCCTTTTGTATATACTTCTGAATGAGAGTATTTTCTTTTTGTTCTTTCATGAATTGTACTTTGTATCCATTTTGGTTTATGAATAAAAGATACATTTTTCTTCTCAATGGTGTGTTTCCTTTCATTGAATGAGTTTTGCGGACAATTTATCTTGATCTCCTTGCAGGGCAGCGATGGCTTAGGATTCAGGGTTAAGATCTGCTTCCTAAGACTTTTGCGCTTTATGAGCCACGAGGGTCTCATAAAGAGTTTTTCTCCCTACAGGTCGAGAGGATCCCATAGGTGTAAGTTTTTCTTAAGAATTGTGAGGATTCTTAAGCGGGTTTTTCCTTGAGAGTCGTAAGGATCTCACAAGAGAGTTTTGTTCCTTACAGGTCGTGAGGACCTGCAAGTGCTGGATGTGGTCGCCCTTATCCGTGTTTCACGGGGTCAGGGGTTGCTCAAAGTATCGTAGTTTAAAGACGTCGCGGTCAAGGTTAAGGACGTCATAGTCCATGGATTTAAGGACTCCACAGTCCGATATTAGTTTTAAGACATCACGGTCAAGGTTAAGGACGTCATAGTCCGTAGATTTAGGGACTCCACAGTCCGATGTTAGTTTTAAGACATCACGGTCAAGGTTAAGGACGTCATAGTCCGTGGATTTAAGGACTCCACAGTCCGATATTAGTTTTAAGACATCACGGTCAAGGTTAAGGACGTCATAGTCCGTGGATTTAAAGACTCCACAGTCCGATATGTGGTTGCGGGGACCCGTCACCTCTTTGAAGACGTTGAGGAATTACAACGCCAGGTATCAAAGGAGTGAAGAGATGTACCCCTAAACCAAGGTAGAATCAATATAGAATCAGGGTGGTTGATTGTTAGTTTTAAGACATTACGGTCGAGGTTAAGGACATCATAGTCCGTGGATTTTAAGGACTCCACAGTCCGTGTTTGCTCTGTATGCTTCACACGGGTTCATTGCCGTGCTTGGCGAGGACCAGGCTCCGCTCAGAGCGTTTTCCGCGGGGTCAAAGAGTGACATTATCCGCGTTCCATGTGACCAGGAATTTTGCACTAGATGCCTCACACAGGTTCACTGCCATGTTTGGCGAAGACTAGGCTCCGCTCTGGATGCTTCACACGGGTTCACTACCGTGCTCTGCGAGGACCAGGATCCGCTCTGGACATTTTCCACGGGGTCAAAGAGTGACGTTATCCGCGTTCCACGTAACCAGGAATTTTGCACTAGATGCTTCACACGGGTTCACTGCCGTGTTCGGCGAGGACTAGGCTCCGCTCTGGATGCTTCATACGGGTTCACTGCCGTGCTCTGCGAGGACCAGGATCCGCTCTGGACGTTTTCCACGGGATCAAAGAGTGACGTTATCCGCGTTCCACGTAACCAGGAATTTTGCACTAGATGCTTCACACGGGTTCACTGCCGTGTTCGGCGAGGACTAGGCTCCTCTCTGGATGCTTCACACGGGTTCACTGCCGTGCTCTGCGAGGACCAGGATCCGCTCTGGACGTTTTCCACGGGGTCAAAGAGTGATGTTATCCGCGTTCCACGTAACTAGGAATTTTGCACTAGATGCTTCACACGGGTTCACTGCCGTGTTCGGCGAGGACTAGGCTCCGCTCTGGATGCTTCACACGGGTTCACTGCCGTGCTCTGCGAGGACCAGGATCCGCTCTGGACGTTTTCCACGGGGTCAAAGAGTGACGTTATCCGCGTTCCACGTAACCAGGAATTTTGCACTAGATGCTTCACACGGGTTCACTGCCGTGTTCGGACAGGACTAGGCTCCGCTCTAGACGTTTTCCACGGGGCCAAAGAGTGACGTTATCCGCGTTCCACATAACCAGGAATTTTGCTGATTATATCCGCATTTCACGGAATGGAGGTTTGGCTGTTGGTGACATGTATATCGCCGAGCCATGGAACCAGGGGTTGCCGCTGCTCCGCTTTGTCTGAAGTTGTGTCCGTTGTTACGAGATGAGTGTTGGGATGATCTCTAGGTCGCTTGCAGCCCGTCGAGACTTAGCTTCTTTCTTTGATGAAACCTGAGGGGAAGTATGATCACTTCTTTGTTTACGCCCTTGGATTGTATACAGGGTGTGATGGAACATCACCTGTAGGGCATAAATTAAAACTTTTTTTTTATTTTATTTCTTTTTCCGCGATGCTCTATCATTTCAGCTTTTATATCGCGGAGGTCACGATTGCCCTATCGTTTCGGCTATTTTTCGCGGTGCCCAATCATTTCAGCTATTTATTTCATTTTTACTCGCTGCTTTTTATTGCGAGTTGCCCCATCATTTCGGCTATTTTGCGTGCATACATTTTTACTTGCTGCTTTTTATTGCAAGTTTCCCCATCCTTTCGGCTATTTCGTATGCACGTGCGGCCTACTGGGTTTTCGCCATAAACCTGAAATTAGACACCGATTTCGGTATCAGCACCACTACAACTGGGATATGGCCAGGAGCGAATCATCATCTGCCTCTGTCGATGTTGAACAAAGGTGGCTTAGCAAACCAGGGTTAGGGTCCTGTCGACTAAGGCTTTTGACTTCATGAACCGTAAGGGTCTCACGAAGGTATTTCTCCCTACAAGTCGTGAGGATCTCGTAGGTGTATTTTCTCCCTAGGAATCGTGAGGATTCCTAAGTGTGTGTTCCTCTGTAATTCGTAAGGATCTTACAAGAGGGCTTTCTCCTTATAAGTCGAGAGGACTTATAAGGGTTGTTCACCATATGGACATACCCTTAGTCACGGGTGGGACTTTGCTGGGGAAAGGTTTATTCGCGCCCGTGGATTGTATATAAGGGTCTGTATGAGCTGCTTGTAGGGCATTGTCGAAGGTTATGGGGGATTTTTCTTAAGCACAGGTTTATGCCTCTGTAACTTAAGACTTTCAAGTCTTATGAGCCGTGAGGGTCCCATAAGAGAGTTCTCCTTGCGAGTCGTGAGGATCTCGCGAGTGTATTTTCTCCTTAGGAGTCGTGAGGATCCCTAAGTGTGTTGCTCCCTTGTGAGTTGTAAGGATCTCACGCAGGTGGTTTCTCCTTACAAGGTCGTGAGGACCCTGCAAGTGTCCTTTAACGAGGTTGCGCCCTTTCGGGTTTTCACAAACACTCGCCGGTAGTCCTGCTGTTTCTACTCACGGAGCCCTTTCGGGTTTTCATCCGTGCCCATTTTACTTATGGACATACCTTTATTATTTATTTTTTTTTTATTTTTTTTACGAGATCGCGCCCTTTCGGGTTTTCACGAACACTCGCCGGTAGTCCTGCTGTTTTTACTCATGGAGCCCTTTCGGGTTTTCACCCGTGCCCATTTTGCTTATGGACATACCGTTTTTTTTAAATTTTTTTTTATTCATCTTATCAGCCTAAGGATGCTGCGGTAGTAGTTTTAAGGACGTTTCGGTCCGTCATTAGTTTAAAGACGTTCCGGTCCGACGTTAGTTTAAGGACGTCTCGGTCCGACGTTAGTTTAAGGACGTCTCGGTCCGTCATGGAGAGGGCCGGCTACTACTTATAGAGCTTGAGGTTAGGAAGATAGCGAGCGGACATAGTCGTCGTCATCTATCATTGACCTAGGCTGTGGCTCATTAAGCGCAGTATTTCTTTAGGAAGCGGCCGTTTATTGGCTTGAAAGGCCTTTCACCGTGCATATTCATGAGTAGATAGGCTCCACCCTGGTAGACCTTGTCTATGATGTACGGGCCTTCATAGTTCGGCTCGAACTTTCCCCGCTTGGCGCGATTGGGGATCATAGGCCTTTTGACCACTAGCATGAGTTCGCCTTGGCGGAATGTCCTCGGCCTGGTCGATCTTTCATACGAGCGTGTCATTTTCTCTTTGTAAGCCTCCAGATTTTGTTGCGCTATGAGCCGGGTTTCATCAAGGGCGTCAAGCTCCTCAAGCCGAAGGTGAGCATTTTCTTCGTTTGTCAACTCGTGTTGGACTGCCATTCGTAGAGAAGGTAGCTCTATCTCGAGGGGGAGTACTGCTTCCGTACCGAATACCAATGCGTATGGCGTCGCGCTCGTGGCCGTCTTGAACGTAGTTCGATACGCCCAGAGAGCTTCTTGCAGTCTCTCATGCCAGTCTTTCTTATTTCGGGACACCGTCTTCTTCATGATCTTTGTCAAGGTCTTGTTGAAGGCCTCAGCTAGACCGTTAGCCCGGGGATTATAAACCGAGGAATATCTCCAGTCTATATTGTGTTGTTGCGCGAAGCGGCTGATCTTGTGGCTTCTGTAGGCTGGCCTGTTATCAGAGATGATCCGTCTTGGCATTCCAAACCGATAAATGACGTGTGTCTTGAAAAAGCGGAGGATATTCTCCATCTTCACTTCCCTCAACGGTACTGCTTCTGCCCATTTGGAGAAGTAATCAGTCGTCGCCAAGATGAAACGATGTCCCCTGGACGATGCCGGTTCGATGGGGCCGACTATGTCAGTTCCCCATATTTCGAATGGCCAGCTAGCTACCGTTGGATGTAGTGGATTCGGATGCTGATGGATGAAATCCCCATGGATTTGGCATGAGTGGCATTGCTTCGCATATTCGAGACAGTCCTGGATCATCGTGGGCCAGTAGTAACCCATCCGTTTAATTTTTAACTTCATCTTCGGGCCTGCTTGATGAGAACCACAGATTCCGTCATGAACTTCC
The DNA here is from genome assembly GCA_030015575.1 of Agapanthus africanus. Classification (NCBI taxonomy): domain Eukaryota; kingdom Viridiplantae; phylum Streptophyta; class Magnoliopsida; order Asparagales; family Amaryllidaceae; genus Agapanthus; species Agapanthus africanus. The sequence goes on along the minus strand of JASDDO010000010.1, from coordinate 420,949,116 downwards.
TGAACGACTCTTTCTACTTTGTCAGGTCCTAAGCATCTCAGCCACAGAGAATCAAACGATCTCTTGTATAGAGTATCGTTGACGAAGGCGAAAGATAGAGCTCGTTTCATGAGCTGATGTCTTGAGGACGCTTCTTCGGGCATTCAGTGGGATTTAAAGTAGTCTATGAAGACTTCCCTCCAGTCCTCACCCTTCTCACGGTCTTTTATTTGTAGGGTCGTCTGCTCAGTCGCTCCCTTTTCTTTGGATGTTTCCGGAGATAGTTCTGCTGGGGCGAGCACTCGACGGGTTTGTACCACGATTCTGACGTCATCGAGGTTCTCGTCAGCTAGTTCTTTAGCGAGCTTAGCTAACGCGTCCGCTTTGCTATTTTCCGCGCGTGGTATGCTTTCCAAAGTATATGAGGGAATTTGGGTCAACAGTTGTTGCACCTTTTCACCGTACTTCACCAACTCCGGTTTGCACGTTTGGTAGTCGCCGTTTACTTGACTAACGACCAGTTGAGAATTCCCGTATATGAGGAGGTTTTCAATTCCCATGTCAATGGCGATCTCGAGGCCTGCTATCAAAGCTTCGTATTCGGCTTCATTGTTCGTCCTCGGTTCTGTTAAGGAGAAAGCGAAGCGCATTATCCCTCCTTGTGGAGTTACGAAGATGAGGTCTACCCCCGATTTGATCATTGGGGTACTTTGTTTGCGCTTCTTTATGGAGGACGCTCCATCGAAATAAAGTTCCCATCGGGTATCACCACCGTCGATCTCGTCAAACGCATGTTCGTCCGGCAAGTCGCAATTTAGAGGAGAACCGGCAGGTACTGGATGCTCAGCAAGGGAGTCGGCGATGGCTTGGCCTTTCACTGCCTTAAGCGGCTGATAGGTTATTGAAAACTCCATCAAGAGCAGGGCCCATTTAGCGAGTCTCCCTGTCAATATGGCCTTTGACATTAGATATTTTAGGGGGTCCACCTTTGATATAAGACGGACTTCATGTGCCAATGCATAGTGCCGGAGTTTTGTTATCGCAAAGATTAACGCCAGGCAATGTTTTTCGATAGGGGAGTAATTGCTTTCTGCCCCCAGAAGAACTCGGCTTAAATAGTAGAGCGCTCTCTCCTTCCCTTGGTCGTTTTCTTGTGCCCATAATGCGCCTAAGGAATTCTCAAGGGCTGTTGTATAAAGAATAAGGGGCTTTCCCTTGACTGGAGCAGCTAACACCGGCGGGTTCTGCAGGTACTGCTTGATCTCATCTAGCGCGCTCTGGCATTTTTGGTCCCAGACGAACGGGGTTCTCTTCTTCATCAGGTGGCTGTAAGGACAACACTTGCCTGACAGGTTGGCGATAAACCGCTGGACGTACGCGAGCTTCCCTTGGAGAGACCGCAATTGTTTGAGAGTTCTCGACGGTGGCATTTCCATGATCGCCTTGATCTTAGATGGATCTATTTCGATACCTCGGTGTCGGATGATGAATCCCAGGAATTTACCCGAGGAGACTCCGAACGCGCATTTGAGGGGATTCATCTTCAAATTATATTGCCGAAGGCGTTGAAATACGGTCCTCAGATGCTCTAAATGCTCTTCATATGACATGCTCTTTACTACGAGGTCGTCGATATAGCACTCGACGATTTCATGTATGAGATCATCGAAGATTTTTGTCATGGCCCTTTGATAGGTAGCACCAGCGTTCTTTAAACCGAAGGGCATAACTTTGTAGCAGAATATACCCAAAGGAGTCCAGAAAGCGGTGTGCTTCTGGTCGTCGGGATGCATCTTTATCTGATTGTACCCTAATGAACCGTCCATAAAGGAGAAAACCTCATGAGTGGACGTATTGTCTATCATCAGCTCGGTGACCGGCACTGGGAAATCGTTCTTCGGGCAGGCTTTATTGAGATCTTGGAAGTCCACACATATGCGCACTGTCCCATTTTTATTCATTACCGGGATGATGTTGGCGACCCAGTCAGGATACTGTACCTCCTGGATAAACCCAGAATCGATCAGTTTCTTGACTTCGGCGTTAATGCTCATCTCAAGCTCGAGCTGCATCCTTCTCGGCGCCTGCTTGACTGGCTTGATATCCGGGGATATTGCTAATTTATGCACAGTAATCTCTGGATCTAGTCCTGGCATCTCGGAATAGTTCCATGCGAAGCAGTCTCTGTGCTGTAGAAGCATGTCCTTTAACGCAGCCACCCTTTCTTCAGACAGCAGCTCGCTGACGAATGTCGGTCGCGGATCATCTGCCGACCCCAACTCAATCTTCTTGAGGTTATCTGCAGTACTATGTATGCCATCTTCTAGTTCTTTCGGAGCTGGTGGAAATTCTGAGATCACCTCGTCATTGCTGTTCTCAAAGCACCAGGGAAGGTCATCCATATTCTTGGGCTCTTCTTTTAATATTATTATCATGTGACAAGTGCGAATCCGCTTCCAAGACCGATGTGGATCTGGTTCTGCTCTTGTGGCTTTGGGTTCGTGCTTTTGTGGCGGCGTTACCTTCCAGCTGCTGGATAAAGCAAATCTGCCCCGCTGGTACTGGTCTTCGACCCAGTTCTTGAAGGTAAAACAGTCTTCGAGGGGGTGTCCTATGGCTTGGTGATAAGAGCAATAGCCCGGATGAGAAACTTTGTTAGCTTGCTCAGGGTGCTTAGACTCCGGAAGTGCGATCATTTGATGTTTTATAGCGAGCTCGAGTAACTTCTTTGTCTTGTCTCGAGGGAAGGAATACGCTCGACTCATCTTCTTCATGAGGGACAAATCCGGACCGCGCAATACCCGATCACATGACTCTCTAATCCTGCGTCGTTGTTGTCGACTCCTTTTTCCACTTCTTGACTTACTTCTGCCTCTGCGTCGGGCCTTTTGCACAACGGGTTGACAGGGAGGAGCATCTTCGTCTTTTGCAGTCTGTTGAAATAGACGTTGCATCCTGGCCCTCTCGTAGATGGCCATCTCGCGATTATGGTCTTCCTGAGCTTTCTGACCGCTTTCCTGATAAGCTTGTCCATTCGTTCTTCAAACGACGGACTCGGTACTTCGCTCGCGGGATCCAGTTTTGATGAGGGGTTAGAATCTCTCGACAGGGCGTCCTCTTCCTCATCGAAGTTATATATGACGTAGCTACCGTGGACTCGTCCCCGTTCCCCGAATCTCGCATATCCAAGCCCGAGCATTTCCATTCTCCCGTTGGGCAATTTTCGCTGAGTTCCAGGGACATCCAAAATCCTGTTGTAGAATCGAGCTTGTCGAACAGTCTGTTTTAAGGGCACCCCTTGGCGCTTCAATAGCCTCTTTAGTCCGTTTGTGTAATATCTGGGCAAACGGATGGGTTGGAGCCTGTCGAGTGTAGAATCTACGCCATGCCAGATCTCTTTCTCTACTCTCGTTTCCGAGGATCGATAGAATAGGATCACCTTCTCACCCTTTCGCCTAGGAGGGACGTAAAACGTCTGCAGGTCCTACACATTGTAAGCTTGAAGTGTGTCGAGATCCTTGTAGTGTTCCCGCGGCACCATGGTGATTTTCAAACTCTAATCATCGCCAGGGGATGCTTGTATTGACGGCCGACTGGAGAACACGGCATTAACCTCATCTTCCGAGTCACTTTCGAAGATCAACATAGGGGCGGACGGTCCCGGGTTGTTGCGTCAGGACGGACCAGTGTAAACTATCTCTTCTTCTTCTTCTTCGGTATCGCTCCCGAAAACAAGGATGGTGGCGGCGGCTTTGTCCTCCGGCTTGCGACACCTTTCTGTATTCTCGAAATATGGCAAAAAGTACTTTGCATCTTCGTACTTGCGGACTTCGTTCACGGAAAATGGGTTCAGCTCACCTGTTACGGTATACTCGAAACCATCCTTAAAGTACTTCATACACTGATGCTGTATAGAAGGGATGATGTTGTACTCGTGTAACCAAGGGCGACCGAGCAAGGCGTTGTAGCAGGTCTTGGCGTCAATGACGTGAAACTTGATGTCCGTGACAAGCAGCCTGAAGCGTAGTGTTAATATCACAGATTCGAGAGTCCGTGATGACTGGGAGTCGAAACAGGAGATGTTAATTTTGTCACGAGCGAGGTGCTGCACGCTCATGCAGATTTCCTTCAACACCCGAACATTAAGGAGATTGACGGAGGATCCATTATCCACGAGGATCTTGCCTATCTTGATATCGTGGCAATATCCGGAGACGTATAGGGGACGGTCGCACGTCCCGAGGAGAAAGTCTTCATCACCGAAAGTGACATCGGCCGTGTGCACTTCCTCCAATTCATCCTTCATCTTTTCTTCAGCCAGGAAAGCATGGAACTGCTCGGATTCTTGTAACGCCTTGATTAATGAATCTCGCGCTTCTTTTGATAATAGGAGGGCATCGAGAATGCTGAGCTGAGAAGGTAGCTTCCTTAGGTGCGCTAGGATATTGTAGTCCACCTTACCCTTCCTAGGAGGGTCGTTGACAGTCAGCTCTTTCATGACTCGGTCATCTAAGACGATACCCTCAGTGACCTTTTCCTTACCCTTATCTTTTCTATTCGCGGGCCCGAGATTCTTTTCCGGGAGCGTGCGATTGCGCAGCTGAATGTTTTCGCAGGCCTCTGGTTCTTCCTCTTTCCCTAAAAAGGATTCTTTAAAGAGAGGGCCCATAGCCATTTCTTCATCAGAGTCGGTCCCAAAGGTGAGAACTTGCGATCCTCCGGCGTTGACCATGTAACAGTTGCCGGTAGTTCTTTTGTGCCTGTCGGTAGTACTTCTTTGTTCTCGGCGAGTTTTGGGTTTCATGCGCTTAAAATGTTGTCGGTGAGCAATATATCCCTGCCACCACATCTTAAAAGCGTCGCACTCTTCAGTGGGGTGCGAAATCTTCCGATGATATGCGCAATAATTAGGGTGCCTCTCCGCCCCATCGAACGTGTTTTCTTCCGAGGGTGGCAGCTTCATTCCTATCGACATGGCTTTTGCAAGCCTTTTCCTCATCTTGAATATATTTTTATCCACATCGGGTGTCTTTTGATCTGGCGGGAGTGCTTTGACTCTTTCGTTTAGCCGCTTGCGTTTTGCTCCTTTCGATGCAGCCATCTCACGCTCCTGATCGGCTTTACTTTTCAAACGAATCTCGTCTAGAAATGCGTCAATCATTTCATCTGTTGGCCATACAAGTCCTGGCTTAGGCTGTGCCCCCAGTTTCTCAGTGCCAGGAATTTTCTCATCGTCCGTAGGCGAGTGGGAAATCACATGGCAACTCGCTACATATCCCTCGGACTCATCCGACGAGCTTTCTCCATCATCTTCCTCTTGAAAGACGTGGTCGAGAAACTCTTGCAGTGTGACGGGAGTTCGTGCCTTTTGATTGTACTCCTCCAGCGCGTCAATCTGTTTCTGCAAATCCGTGCGCTTGTCTTCAGGCTTCACGGGATTTTTGGATTTCTTCTTCTTTTTCTTCGAAGATTTTGATGGTTGGGCGTGAGTACTTGGGCCATCACCACCGCTCTTTGTAGTTGGACGCGGCTTCAACATCCCTCCGATAATTTGAGGTTCAAGCGGGTTCTTCCATTCGACCGCCGGGCACGCATGAAGATCACTCGGCATCCTTTTGGTTTTAGCTGATAGCACGACCTCCCATGGAGCTTCTTCAATAAAGGAACAAGTTGCCCCCGGTGTATCTATTTTCTTGGGAGTATGCGGCTGTGGCGGGTTCACCTTCCACTTTTCGAACAGCGCAAACTTTCCCTGGAGGTATTGATCCTCAATCCATCCTTTGAAGACGAAGCAATCCTCAATCGGATGGCTTACCGTTTGATGGTACGGGCAATAATTGGGATTATTCATCTCAGTGGGTTGCGGCGGCCGCCTCGGGTTTGGCAAGTTGATAAGCTTGTTGCGTATTGCCAGCTCGAATAATCGTTTCGTCTTGTCCCGCGGGAACGAGTAGGGACGCTTCATCTTCTCATTATAATACCGCCGTCTTTCTTCCAACTGATCCGCCAGCTTTGAGGCACTGGTTTGCTGCTGAGCGTTCACAACGAAGGTTGCCTTCCCTTTACCCTTGTCATTCCGAGGTTCTGGCTTCGGGGGAGACGGTCTGTGACCCATCTGGTCCATCTGGACCAACTTGTCGATCAGAGCCTGGAACGTGGTTGGTTTAAAGAATATCATGAACTGTGAGATGGTTGCATGAGGATCTAGTGTACCCACGAACATGCCCACCGCAGGCGCTTCCTCAATGCGTTGTTCGTATTTCGACCACAAGTTTCGCCAGCGTATAGCGTACTGGACCCACGTCTCACCTGGTTTCACCCTGGCATTAATTAACGCTGTTATCGGGGTATGTTCGCTGGCGCTTGCGAATCGCTGAGTGAATAGCAACTCCATTTCAGCGAACGTCTTGATAGAATCGTTCGGGAGTTCCGAATACCATTCGAACGCCGTTTCTGATAAGCTTCCCACGAACTGGCGAAGCAACAGTTTATCGTCGCCACCAGTGTTGCCACAAAGCGTCCTGAACTGGGCCACATGCTGATGGGGATTGCCTGTCCCCTTATAGACATGGAATTTTGGTATTGTGTAGCCCGGCGGGTATTTGATCTGGTCATACCAGCTCGGATATGGTCTTCCTGTCCTGACAACTTGACCGGCTGCCTCAGCCGCCTGGTGAATACGTATCTGTTGGGCTATGTATTCGTCTAGGTCAGCCTTAGAGATTGTCTCCTCCTTAGCCGTTGACGGAGCGGGTGGGGGATTTGACGTTTCTCCCCTGTCGTCTTCAAGAAAGATTGGGGGATCTTCAGTAGAGGGCTCTTGTTGGATCATCATACCCACCATGTCCTGAAACAGAAGGGCCATTCGTTGTATATTGGCTTCTTGTTCAGCAGCCTCTTTATCCTTCTTCTCCTGTATCCTACGAAGGAACTCAGCGTCAGTTTCTTCCTCCTGGCGTTGATCGGATGGCGCTTCGGGGCTTTCTTTCGGCCCAGTAAGTGCAGCCATCGCGGTCATCATTTCTTGGAGCTTCTGCTGTTGCTCCTGAGCTTTGGTCACCGACCGTGTGAGCGGTCTATGCCCTGTAGACGCACGGCTATCTTCCTTCCCCGATGCTATGTATACAGTATGGATCATCGTGTCCCCAGACTTAGGGTGTCTGGGCTCAGCGCCATTAGCTCTCGTCGCCGGCCAGGGGATCTTCTCCGGCCTCCTCTTTTTATGAGCAGTGGAAGTTGAGGGGACCGTTGAGGTGGGCACCCAGACAGCTTTTCGTGGCTTAACGTGATGACTGACTTTCTGTTGAATTTTCAGCTTCTTGTGCTGGCGGGAGAAATTTGGATAGATCACCGAGTCTTGGGTCTGCCACCAGACTTTATAGATTTTGGAAGACAGCCGTTGAGGAGATTGGTGCTGTTCTGGCTTTATTTCCGCAGCCTTTTTTAGCGGAGGGGAAGACCTCTTTAGCTCCGCGATAGGAGAATTCCTACGCACCTTATTCAGCATCTCAAAGCTGTTCTTAGTTGGAACAGCAGCATTAACATCTGTCGTCGGGGCTGGAGGAGTTAGCCCAGAAGGGGAGTTGCCACCGGCCTTCCTCACTCGGTGCCAGTAGCGACGTCGAGCGTGTCGTGCTGATGGAATCGGTTCGGTGAGGGCGATAGCCTCGTCTTGCCCCCTGTGTAGGTGGGAGGGTAGCTGCTGGTGTCAGCCTGTTGAATACTGATGTCCTTTGAGAAGCAGTATCCAATCGGTTGAAAACAGTCTTCTGAGTAGGGACAGGAACCGTAGCGGGAGTCAGAACCGTTAATCTTGTAAAGACTGACCCTTTGGTAGGAGAAGCCGCCTCGACGACTTCAGGAGCAGGGATGGTTATCCTCTTCGGAATAACCTTCTCTGGGATTGCAAGCTTCATTGTGGGCCCACAGGAATTTTGGCCCAGTCTGGCGAAGACCGGAGAGCTGGAGTTGGACGACCCGTTGAGAGGGGCCGCATTAGCTGTAAGCCGATCGAAGACCGACTTCTTAGGAGCTTCCGGTGTTGGCACAGGAGCGGTGAAGCTCATTGGCGGGAGCATGGTCCCGAAAAACAATCCTGTGGTAGCTTGAGTGACCTGTTCCACAGGCATTGTGAACAGCGAAGCAGCTTGGGGCCCATAGGCTATACCTCCTGGCGAGGCGGAGCGCCGGTTGCAGTTGTAGTTGGAGCATTTCGCACAAGTGGAAGCCATTGACTCTTTGCTTTCTGTAATAAGCAAAACGTCAAATCTTAGTACCTTGAAACCCAAGGGCAACCATTAGCGAGCCGTGTTTGGTTCGCGAACACGACACACGAAGTGTGGAGTGGAAAGAGGAAAAGGTCCCACCGGGCGTGCCAGAATCTGTTCCCCTCCGAATGACGGCGCGACAGGGACGTCTTGCCTGAGATTCGGGGCAGATGCTAATTGGTGCTATCCGTCCACCTCTCCGAAGATGCCAAGTTGATTTATGGCACCGTGTATCGAAGGTTTAAACGGATGCATCCGATGTAGCAGACTTCGTCAGATTCCCCCTCGCTTGAGGGGTTTTTGATTGTGGGGACGCTTTTCCCTGCAGGCGCAAGCCCCTGTAGTTAATTACGCTACCGCATCGCGGTAACCACTTTCTCCTTCTCCAGATGGTCACTTCATGTCGTTTGTGTTTATTTTGTGTTTGGTTGCCCGTGGATTGTATACGGAGACTGAGTTATGTCGTCGCCTGTAGGGCGTGGACTAGTCCAAATCCGTATTATCTTAGATTTGGGTTTGGGGGTTTGGGTTTAAGGATACGTTAGCCTCATTGAGGACTAAGATCAACTTAAACGTTTGTTAAGGATACGTTAGCCTAGTTTTTAGACTAAGATCGACTTAACAGGATCGTTTAGATCCAACAATAGGGCAATTAAGGGAGCCCTGTTGTTTAGTTTAGTGATATTGCGGTCAATAGGTAGTTTAAGGACATTGCGGTCCAATGTTAGTTTTAAGACATTGCGGTCAAGGTTAAGGACATCATAGTCCGTGGATTTAAGGACTCCACAGTCCGATATTAGTTTTAAGACATTCCGGTCAAGGTTAAGGACGTCATAGTCCGTTGTTAGTTTTAAGACATTCCGGTCAAGGTTAAGGACGTCATAGTCCATGGGTTTAAGGACCCCACAGTCCGATGTTAGTTTTAAGACATCCCGGTCAAGGTTAAGGACGTCATAGTCTGTGAGTTTAAGGACCCCACAGTCCGATGTTAGTTTTAAGACATCCCGGTCAAGGTTAAGGACATCATAGTCCATGAGTTTAAGGACCCCACAGTCCGTATCAATGTGTGGTCATAGGGACCCGTCACCTCTTTGAAGACGTTGAGGAATTACAACGCCAAGTATCAAAGGAGTGAAGAGATGTACCCTGGAACCAAGGTAGATTAAACAGTCTTTGACCCAGTTTAGGACCAAGACCAATTAATTATGTTATGAGCCCATTGGCCCAGTTAAGTTTGGATTGAGGACTTATGGCCATCTTGGGCTAAGTCCAATCAAGTTTAGCATATTGACTTTCTGTTGGTCCATTAGAGGAGAGGCTTTGCCTCTAGACACTTAGCCAATGGGGCTAAAGTTAGTGTTAAACACTAAAGACCAATCAGTGTTGAACACTGAGAATGAGATTGACAAGTTAATGTTTAACATTAAAAGATAGTTAGTGTTAAACACCAGCAACATGGCTTTCAAATTAGTGTTTATACACTAAAGCAAATCTGTGTTAAACACTGGCAGTGGAGATTTCAAATTAGTGTTTAACACTAAGGCAGATCAGTGTTAAACACTGGAAACAGGGTTTTCCAAGTTGGTGTTCAACACTAAGAAAGTCAGTGTTAAACACTGTAAATAAAGTTTTCCAAATTAGTGTTTAAACACTAAGAAAATCAGTGTTGAACACTGGATATAGAGGTTTCAACTTTAGTGTTAAACACTAAGGCAAGAGGGGTCACGTGGTAGCACGTGAGAGCGCCCTCAATTCATTTTATTCTGCCAAAAGTATTGAATACTTTGGAGCATCACGTGCTGTCACGTGATGGGCATTTAAATGTTTGTCTGTTAGAGCTTCTGCCAAGGGTTCACGTGGGGCACGTGAGGCATTGCCTCAAAGCCCTTCTCTGTGGAACTTTTCAGGGGTCACGTGGTAGCTCGTGACCCTGCTTCTTTACATGTTTGTTTATCTTTTAAGAATTAAATCCTTCATAGGGTTAAACCCTAGTTATAACTTTAGAGGAATTAAATTCCCACTTTCTTTTTGAAGAATTATATTCTTAGATGGAGTTAAACCCCGGCTTTTCTTCTGTGAGAATTAAATTCCTGATGTATGTGAAGAACTGAATTCTATCATAGGGTTAAACCCTAATTTCTTTTTTCTTAAGGGAATTAAATTCCTGTTATTTTGACAGAATTAAGTTCTTAACTAGGGTTAAACCCTGGTTCTGTTCATTTTGAAGGAATTGAATTCCTATAACATAGGGTTAAACCCTAATTTTATTTCAAAGGAATTAAATTCCTATAATTCTGTGAGAATTAAATTCTCAAACTTCCATTCCCTCTCTATGCTTTGGATCTGCATGGCAGGATCTCAACCCAATGAGAATTAAATTCTCAATTCATGGGGAGATGTGCACTCTGTAGATCCTCTACTAAAGAGAGAACTAAGTTTTTCTTTTTAATATAAGAGTTAAACTCTTTTGAGAATTAAATTCTCTTTTTAAAAGCCTCTCCTTTCTTACCTAAGGTTTTCTTCTGCAGAAGATCAAATTCTTCCAAAGTCTCGAGGCTCTATATTTCTCTCTCACTATGTGTCTCTCTCTGTCCCTGTGTCTCTGTATATCTCTTGTCTCCTATTTATAGGAGAAGGAGCAGAATCAATTAGTTTTAGTGAATCTTTCATTGAGAGATTTGATTTGTATTCATTAGAGATTTGATTTGCATTCATCATTCATTTGGACCTTTGGATTATTAGGTGAATTTTATTCACCATTGGATTTTAAATCCAAAGATATTCCTTTGTTATTTCGGTTAGATTTTAAGGGGAAATCTTTCCAAGTTCAAGATTTTTCCATAAATAGGTGATATTTAATCACCTTTAAATCTTTAATCCAATCGGTTCCAAATAATTATTCTCGTTTGGAAAGATTTGAATGCTTTTCAGAATTTAATTCTGTTAAATAGAGAGGCTTTGCAAGCCGGTCACGTGTGACCACGTGACCCTTGGTCACGTGTAGGCACGTGACCCCCTGGAGCGAGCTTTCTTTTCCTTTCTGCGCTCTATTTTCTAGCCGCTGTTCAACCGTCACGTGCCAACACATGACCCCTGGTCACGTGTGAGCACGTGACCCTTTCTGGAGCCTTTTCTTTGATTTAATCAAGGAGCTGAATCTGTCTTTGCCGCTGCTTTTAAATGTCACGTGCCAACACGTTACTGCTGGTCACGTGCTAGCACGTGATGCCTCCTCCATAAGCTTTCCTGATTTTAAATCAAGAAACAGTGTTGTTGGCTGTGATTCTGTGATGTTGCTTTATATCATGCCTGGGACGCATGTTATATATATTTATATATATACTAGTAGATGTTGTATATGTTTTGCACCCGCGCTGTTACACCCCGCTCCTCAGTGTACGGTAAGGAGGCGCGACAAAGTCCGCTACGTATTTACTCCGAAGTAAACACGTTAAGCGTATCTAAGCAATATAAAGTAAAATGTACACAAGAGACATGAATATAAATGAACATCAACTTTATTTATTTAACAATTCTTTACAAGTACAACTGGAAATGTAAATACAGGAATAGAAAGCAATGCCTAAATAATGGCAAAACTGAAATGAAAAGTATATACAAGTGCCTACAGCTCTGGGTCGATAGCAAACTGCTCCAAGTCCTCAGTACTGGGCTCGATCTCCAGTGAGTCCGATCCATCTGACAACATTCCAAAGAAAGAAGAAACGAATGTTGTCAGCGAACATTCGCTTAGTAAGTCCCAAAGATAGGTAGAGATAGAATAGACAGAAAGAGAGTATAACTAGTAATATTTGATTATATTGTTAACGCAGTTGTTTGTAACTTGGTACATAATATGCCAGTGTATACGAGAGGAGTCCCACTATTCCGGAGACTAAGGTATACGGAGCACAAGGAACCGTTCAGCCACGGTACAACGGCAATGGATATTCAGGTTAGGTGTATTAAAGTGACCGTCTCGTGCCACTTCTAACACATTCCGTACCAGTCTGCCCCTTTAGTTCCCCGTAATGTATTTGGTATTGATTTGTAATGATTTGTGTAATAGATTGTAAGACTTTCCGAAACCATGATATCAGGTAAATGGAATGGATATAATGGATAGACATGTAAACGGAGTATATCCATGGTTCGGTTCAGTCGAGACAAATTCATGTTGAATTGCAGTTTATACTTGAATCCTATTCAAGTCAGATTGATTGCATATTTGACCGTGACTCGAACCGAGTCAGACTTTTAAACAAAATTGAAGTCCTGATTTAAGTTTTGATGTTATCGGTAATTGCTGCACATGGACGGCAGGATTTGTGTCTTTTTCCAAGACAATTACCGTGTTGATAACACTGTTGTTAGATTGTCTACCTTAGATAAGCAAGCACCCATATTCTCCGGCTCCCTGAGGCTCAAGAGAACTGATCTCGCTTAAACCTATATTTACTAGGGTCCTTATTGTAATTTAATATAACTTGAGGGGGTTTTATGTAAAAATAGTTTTGATATATTTTCAAAATACACCTTAAGCATTTAATTATCATCTTTAGGGTTTTCATAGATGTAGTTTTTATAAAAATGAAATTTTCTAGTGAGTAGAACCTTGGTTTCATTGTATATGGTATTTTGATGAAATATTGGCATTTGTATTGAATTGTAATGGTAGTTTCATGAAATTATGATTACTTTGATTTAGAAAAACATAGAATATTTATATAATATATTTAAAATAGATATTTTGATAATATTTATAAATATATATATTTAATAAAAATAAATTTTATTTAATTTTTGTAGAAATCTCATTTTCTTAGAAATTGTATCAAAAATTCTATCGAGATCGAATGCTCCGTTAGGAGGTCTGCATCTCGCTCTACTAGGCACGAGGATGTGCGACAATCCGTACCATCCCGATCGGGGTCCCCAAAATGGGTTGTAGAGGCGCAATTGCAAGGAATTTAATTAACACACTTTTTAAAGAAAACGGTTTTCTGAATGTTTAAGGTATTTATTCGTAATCTCGTATTTTCCAACAAACTATTGTTCTAAAATTCATCGTGCTATATCAAAGATGTGTGTTGTGATGAGGCAGGTCATTACCCCGTGAGTTATCTAAAAGTAATACAAGGAAATATGTTGAATTGTATTGAAAGTAAAGTATATGGTATTTTACCGTAAAAATACGATAAAAGTTGCATAATAGATTCTTTTGAGATGAAACTTATTCTAATGTGTTTGTTTATGATTACTAAATAATCTATTAAAAATTTGTAGGTTTGTTATTAAGAAAAATTAGATTTTTTAAAGAAAAGAGAATCGGAAGGCGGAATAACTCCGCTTCCAACGAGTTTTGAAAATGAGAAATTTTAGAATAGCAAAAGAGGAGGGGAGAGAGAACTTACTGGCTATAAAGAAAGAGGGGAGGAGGAGGAAGCTCTCGGAACCGTCGGGGCGTCGTTTCGTCGCCGGAATCTCCCCGAAATATTGTTGGAACTTCGCCTCTTTCTAACTCAACTTGTACAACTTGGGACTTGAAAATTTTAGAGAGTTTTTGTAATGAAATTCTGAATGAGGAGAGGTGAAATGTGGTGTGGTATTTATAGGGAAAATTAGTATTTAGGATAATGAATAATAGAATTAAAATTTGCATTAAAATGTGGATTAATGCCCATTTTTAATTCTCTGAAAATGTGCAGAGAAATCAAACAACATAGGAGTAGTAGAGGGAGTCCAAAGGGTTTAGGGTTAAAAATTGGGGAGCATCCCTTACGGGGGGCCCGGCAGTGCCGGCCGTAGGCAACATCTCGACGGTCGATATCCGGTGAGGGATGGTGGGATCTTGGCCACGTGTCCTAGTCGTTTGGTTTAATCCAGTGCATATATTTATTTTCTGTGTAAATTTTCATTTTACGTGCAGTGCACGTGCAAACTTTTGGGCTTCTAAAAGTTTAAAAGAAAAAATGAACAAAAAATAATGTGGCTGAGGTGATTCGAACACAGATGCTACGTCACAGCAGTGCAAGGCTTTACCAATGAGCTACAAGTGCTTTCTTGCTGTTCAAAAGCAAATCAAATACTTCTAGCATACACGGGATTGCAAATACTCTATTTGTACATTAATTTATAAACAATTTTCTGTACACCGAAAATAGAGATGTTACACGCGTTAGTCTAGCCCCCGCTCTGTCGTTAGTTAAGTAACCTAACGGGTGATGACGGGGCCCAGTGGCGAATGCGGATGGCATATACGTACATTTTATTTTCGTTCTTTTCTGGTGTGATATGTTTAATTGATGGGACTGCATTATTTCCGATTAATGCAAGGAAAACAAACCTATATGATGTTGTTGGAACCAAGTTTTTTTTAAAAAAAAATGACATTATAAACGTTCTCTTTTGCTTTGCACAGTGGTATTCGGTTATGAATATCCAGCACCTCATTCGACGAGGCAAGAGCCGAGATCCCTTCACCTGGAGTGACTGTTCTCTGCCGAAATACGCGACCGGGATGTTAGGACGTCTGGCCTGAATTTTGGGGGCAGATGCTATTTGAATTTATCCGTCCACCTCTCCGAAGATGCCAAGTTGAGATATGGTACCGTATATCGGAGGTTTGGACAGATGCGACCGTGGTAGCGGACCTCGTTAGATTCCCCCTCATTTGTGAGGGTTTTTTTGATTGTGGAGACGCTCTTCCCTGCAGGCGCAAGCCCCTGCAGTCAATTACGTTATCTCATCGCGATAACCACTTTCTCTTGCTCTGGAAGTTCACTTCGTGTCGTGTGTGTTTTTGTTTGTTTAGGTTGCCCGTGGATTGTATACGGAGACTAATTTATGTCGTCGCCTATAGGGCGCGGATTAGTCCAAATCTGTATATTTTAGATTTAGGCTTGGTTTGATTTAAGGATCGTTAAATTGGTTTGAGATTAAGATCAATTTAAATGTATGTGAGCAGTTAGGGCTCGGTTGGTTTTTTGTTAAGGATACGTTAGTCCAATTTGAGACTAAGATCTACTTAACAAGGTATTAGGATCATTTTTATTTCAGATCCAACAAATGAGCATTTGGGCTCTATTGTTTTAGTTTAAGAATGTTACGGTCCGTTATTGCCATTTTGGAGGCGAAGTTCTAGTTTGAGGACATCTCGGTCTGTTGATCACCATTTTGGAGGTGGGATTTTAGTTTAAGGACGTCTCGGTCTGTTGTTGCCATTTTGGAGGCAACGGTTAGTTTAAGAACGTTACGGTCCGTTGTTAGTTTAGGGACATCTCGGTCCATTATCCATCTTGCATGCACGTGTATTTGTTACGTGACGGGATGAGCAAAGGTGATATGGGATGAACCCAGTTTGGGGTATGATTTGATTTGGGGTGTGCACATCAGTTTGGGTAGTGCGCCAAAAAGCAGTTGTTGTCGGGACCCGCCACCTCTCTGAAGACGTTGAGAGATTACAATAACTTATATCAAAGGTGTAGAGAGATATACCCTTGAACCAATTACCGTGTTCGAGGGAAAAGATCATAGTGGATCATCAAAGAATCATTAGTCATTTTTGGAGACTAAGATTAACTTAGGAGATGTGGGATGAACATCATTTTGGATATCATCAGTTGGAAGATCGATAGTCGTATTTAGGACTAAGATCAATTGGGGAGGTACTGAACACATGGGCTCGGTTGATCTGAGTTAGGGACCTAGCCAACCTGGACTTGGTCCATTCAGTTTTCTCTTTATTTAAAAAGAAGTGCTAAGCACTTGTTTGGGCTCAGTCCCCTTTTTTGTGCAAAAAGTGCTGTGCACTTATGTAAGTTCTAACGCTCACACATAGCCATGTGGGGTTTTCAGTCATGGAGATTTGCTCAATAAGTGTTAAAACACTTTACCCCCTTTTTTGTCTTTTTTTGGAGTGCTGAGCACTCTTTATGGTGTCCACGTGCGAAGCACGTGAGGCGCTAGGCGCTGCCTATTGAGTGTCAAGCACTTTTTATTCTGTGGCGCCCACATGAGGGACACTGCGGCGCTGGGCACTGGGCGTTAGGCGCCGCTCACCGAGTGCTAAGCACTCCTTTATTTTGTAGTGCCCACGTGAGGAACACGTGCGGCGCTGGGCGCTTTCTAGTGAGTGCTAAGCACTCTTCTCTTCTGTGGCGCCCACGTGAGGAACATGTGCGGCGCTGGGAGCTGGGCACTTTTCTCCTCTGCTGATAGCATTTTTACCCATTAATGATCAATAGGATCTTCGTTTTGTAGATCTAGGATCAAGCTTCATTTTTAAGAACCCAGTTCTTTTATGAGAACCAGGTTTCTCTTATATGCTTTGTTTTGAGGAATTCAATTCCTAGTTCTTTCTGAATTTTTGATTCTCAAGAACAAGTTCCTCCCGATGAGAATTAAATTCTCAGTTTGTGGGAGACTTGTCTTGTGGATCTCAGATCCAGAGAAAGAACTAAGTTCATTGAGAAGGGTTAAACCCTTTAGATATGTAAATAAGATGTTTCTATCTCTCTATATTTTTTATTTACCTAGAGTTTTTAAGGAGGGAGATCTTCTTCCTTAAGAATTTAATTCTCTGTTCTTTTTTGACGCTTTCTGTTTTTTTTTGGAAGCTTATTGGGGGGGGTCCTCCTTTTCAGACTTGAAGTCTTGGGTACTTTATATAGTAGAGGCAAGTCTGTTGATTAGTTGAAGAAATCTCTCATTAAGAGATCCTAATTTATTTTGGGAATTTACCCACCGTTGGATATTTGATCCAAGGACTTCTGTTTTACAGAAAGTATTTTCTTGTTTTTAACAAGATCAGGGAAATATATACCCATACAAAATTTATTCTGTAGATCGATGATTTTTTAATCACCATTGGATTTTTAATCCAACGGTACTCTGTTTTACAGAAGAAAATCTTTCTTGTTTAGAAAGATTTGAGGAATATTTCCTCTAAGCAGAATTTAATTCTGCATCCTGATGATTTATCGCCTCCATTGGATCTTTGATCCAACGACTCTTCTTAACAGAGAGTAGAATTTAATTCTACCGAGCGCCGGCGCTCACGTGTTGTGCACATGGGTGCTGCTTAAGATTTTTGTGTCTTTGCACACGAGCGCTGCTCATATACGAGTTTTTAACTCTGGCGCTGGCACCCTCATGGAAGGCACGTGAGGCGCTGCCTCTTGAGTTTTGAATAGAGCTTTGCTCTTTTATTGGGGGAAACAAATGCCCCCCCCACCGTTGCGCTCACGTGGCTCACACGTGAGTGCAGCGGTGACACCTTTTCCATCGTTTGATCTTCTTGGAAGTTGAACCTTCTTCCTGTGCCTATAAGAAGGGCTTTTGGACCTTGAGATGACTGCTGTTCATCTTCCCTAATCTTCTTCTTTCTCTGAGAATATAATTCTCTTTCCAGGGCTCAGATCGCTGTTCAAGGAAACTCTTTTAGAGTCAAAATTCTGTCAAAATTTGGTAAGAATTATGACCAAACTCTTGAAGGAATCTCTTCATGTTTTAGGGTTTTAACCCATTAACAGAGCTTTGCTCTTCTTTTGTAATGATTAGACCGTAGATCTTTAAAAAAATGTTTTAGGGTTTCTTACCCGTTAATCAGAGATTTGCTCTTCTTTTATAAAGATCTCTTAGAGTTCTAAGATTTTTCTTGCAGATCTTGAAGATCTTAGGATTTAGCTTTGCTTTTGAATGTTCTGGGATGTTATCCCATTGTTTTACAGAGCTTGGCTCTGAAAATTTTTGGGGAATTTTATTCCCTTCTTAATTTTCTTGACAAATTTGAATTTTGTTTGCAGAGTAAAGTTCTCGAGGGAGTTTAAATCCTGAGTCCAATGATGTTTTCTCATTACATGAGAATCCTTTTGGATTCTATTCTTAATGAGTGACTGTCTGATCATTGATGGGGCGTCACCTTAATTTTGTGGACCCCCTTGTTCCTTTCTTTCGAACTGCGGTGCAGTACAATTTTTTAAGTACCAAAAAGTGTTAGAGTCCTGAACGTAGTGTCGATAGCTAACCCTTATCCTTTTATGCATGTACTATGGCTTTCAATTCCTCCTTTCCTTTCGTACGTTCAGAGAACGCTTTTTCCGACGCGCCCGTGGATCGGTAAGTCTTTGCGCTTATTAAGGATCATGACCCTGAGCAAAAATCTCTTCACCTGTAGGGGTCATGGTATAGTCAGATTATCCAGGGTCGGCGCAGTTTTTCTTGTGCAGCACCTTCGGAGCTGATCCCAGCTATTCGTTATGCCGACCCGCTTCAAATGACTTACACCGTAGAAGATGTCAACTGGACCTCGGAAGGTCATCTTCGGCCTTCCATGGCGTCGATACCCGTACAGCCACCGATGGCCTTGGACATTTTAGGGCGATGCATATGCCAAGGAAAGTCGCGCCCTTGGGGGCAAATTTATATGATAGGATTGGCTCCTCATCATGCGGCCGGCTACCTACAGTGGGCTTGGTATGTCCTGTCAGCCAAGAAGTCATTGTTGTTGAAGCTTGGGCTGTATCCAGCAATCTACGTGTCCCTTTTTCACTATCCCACGCCTCATGTATGGTGGGTCAAGGCTTTTCTGGAACAATGAAACATCTCGACCTACACATTTCTTTTATCAGACCGGGAGGTCTCGATATCCTTGGAGGAGTTTGTGGAGATTTCTGGCTTACCCGTCAAGGGGGAACATTACGAGGAAATACTTCCCCCTGATGAGTACATCTTCGCCACTAAATCAGTGGTAATGGGCCTTACCTCTGAGAGCGCCGTTCAACATCAGTTCCCTAGCTTGATCAAGGTGCTGAACATTTACGAGAATTTATTCCTGGAGTCTGGCAGGCATGGGGTTAGCATCGCAGATTTTATCACCTTCTTTCTTCGTCCGGAAGTTCTGTCTAAACAGGCCGCGAAATTCGCTAAACTCGACGAACCGTTTGGGTTTGGTTTAGATAACTTGCCGACGGCGGAAGAGGATCTAAAGAATTACTTTCTTCCAGACACTCCAGTCGTCCCCTTTGCGAAGATCGCTTCCCCGGGTGTTGATGAAGAGTCGTTCTTTTTGGGGTTCATTGGCCTGTGGCTGAGTTGGTTCGCGCTTGCGACGCACCCCCGCTACATGAGGCCATCTGTTTTTTATCCGGCTCATCGCATCATCACAGGGACGCGCGTGGCCGTTGGGATCGCGGGGTTAGCTCATCTATACCACGACCTGAGTTTAGCAGCTGACACTACTCAGCTGGGGGTAAAGCCCGTGTATCTCCCATTACATTACTTCACATCATGGATTGGGATGCACGTGCTGGGTGCCTTTGGCGTTCACAAACGACCCCGATTCTATGAAAGCTCCAACTTCCCCCGGGTAATGTTCCTAGTTGACGCTTCCGCTCCGGACCCGTCACAACGAGAGGCTCGGCGATTGCTCCTTTGACCACGTATGGTTGGGGACAGTATGACCTTTGTCGATAAGGTCTTGACTATCGGCAAAGAATCCACCAAAGTGGTTCAACCGTTGCGCGATACCTTCAAGGATGGGGCTTCCGCATTGAGGGCCCGGGAGGTTATGCACCTATACCCCGTCAGGCCGGGCTTCCTAGTGTTTAGACAGAACGCCTCGGTACTGTTCATGAGGTACAAGCCGAACCGCTTCACTCAACAGTTGGGTTATAATTAGGGCGTTCCTCTCGAGGCGTTCTTAGTCGAGCCGGCTGCTACGGAGGAGGGTATTCGCAGCGCGCTGCACCACTTTATGCGATTAAATACGGGGTCCCATTTCCTCTTCAGCGAGCCGAGCTATGTGCTGAAAGCTTCGAATGCTTACGTGGCGTGGTACCAGCATGCGACGGGTGCTGTTATCATGGAGGAAAGGCGGCTACTACTCGATCATAAGGATTCCATCCCAGCCGGTAATCCATCGGTCCCACTGAAGCGACGGGCCCCTGTTCGTCCTTCTTTAAGAGAAATCACTATGGCTGTGGTCCTATGAGCTTTCCCTGAGAAGCTTCAACCGGATGTTCCCGTAACTGCGGTAGCCGTGGCGTCTCCAGACTCAGGCATCGATTCAGAGATCGGGACCCACCGTCCGAAAATGCCTGTTAAGCGAAAGCATTTATCGTCGGCTGTTGGTGTCAGTTCGCAGAAGAAGAAGAAGTCTCTATTCTTTGCTGATGTGGTATTCGGCCAGGAGCCCCATGCCCCCTATAGTGAGGGCTTGTGTGAATATAGCACCAATGAGGGTTTGTTTGACACGCCTGCAACCGATATTGATCTTCAGGCTGCTATCGCAGCTTCCAAGCGACTGGCTTGCGAGTTATGATGGTGGTCCGTTAGGTTTTGTGGTACTAGTGTTTTTGTCCGTCTTTACGTTGCTGTTCGAGTAGCCTTGCGACTGTCGTGTCTCTGATCCCTTCGCGGGCTGGACAAGATGTATTCAAGTAATCTTCTTAGGCAATTTGATCGTCGGAAGAGCAAGCGTTAGGAATTTTTCCATGCCGCTTTTTACTTGAGATTAGGCTCAGTTTGGGAGCCCCGATGAGTCATAACCACTCCGCACCGGTGTGGGATGATCTCCGATAGTCTTTCGGGTTTTATTTGATTTGCCGTCAAGACCCTGAAGCTAGGAATTTGGCCTTCGCTTCCTTTGTCATCACTGCGTCTGCTGTAATGAGACGAATGTCGAGGTGATCTCTAGGTTGTTTTGTGAACCGTCGAGACTTGGAACTAGGGACTTTGCCATGGCTCCGTTTTATTTTGACCCTGGGGTCGTTTGTTGACGTTGCATCTGCATCCTGCTGGAGTGAGAAGAAACGCTGCTGTTGACACTATGTCTGCTGTAACGAGACGAGTGTCGAGGCGGTCTCTAGGTAGTTTTGTGAATCGTCGAGACTTGGAACTAGGGACTTTGCGATGGCTCCGTTTTGTTTTGACCCTGGGGTCGTTTGTTGACGTTGCGTTTGCATCTTTCTAGAGTGAGAAGAAACGCCGCAGTTGACACTGCGTCTGCTGTAACGAGCCGAATACCGAGGTGGTCTCTAGGTTGTTTTGTAAACTGTCGAGACTTGGAACTAGGGACATTGCCATGGCTCCGTTTTGTTTTGACCCTTGGGTCGTTTGTTGACGTTGCGTCTGCATCCTGCTGGAGTGAGAAGAAACGCCGATGTTGACATTATGTCTGCTGTAACGAGACGAGTGTCGAGGTGGTCTCTAGGTTTTTTTGTGAACCATCGAGACTTGGAACTAGAGACTTTTTCATGGCACCGTTTTGTTTTGACCCTTGGGTCGTTTGTTGACGTTGCGTCTGCATCCTGTTGGAGTGAGAAGAAATGCCGCTGTTGATACTATGTCTGTTGTAACGAGACGAGTGTCGAGGTGGTCTCTAGATTGTTTTGTGAACCGTCGAGACTTGGAACTAGGGACTTTGCCATGGCTCCGTTTTGTTTTGACCCTTGGGTCATTTGTTGACGTTGCATCTGCATCCTGCTGGAGTGAGAAGAAACGCCACTGTTGTCACTATGTCTGCTGTAAGGAGATGAGTGTCGAGGTGGTCTCTAGATTGTTTTGTGAACCTTCGAGACTTGGAACTAGGGACTTTGCCATGGCTCCGTTTTGTTTTGACCCTTGGGTCGTTTGTTGACGTCATGTCTGTATCTTGCTAGAGTGAGAAGAAACGCCACTGTTGATACTATGTCTGCTGTAACGAGACGAGTGTCGAGGTGGTCTCTAGGTTGTTTTGTGAACCATCAAGATTTGGAACTAGGGACTTTACCATGGCTCCGTTTTGTTTTGACCCTGGGGTCGTTTGTTGACATTGCGTCTGCATCCTGCTGGAGTGACAAGAAACGCCAATGTTGACATTATGTCTGCTGTAACGAGACGGGTGTCGAAGTGGTCTCTAGGTTGTTTTGTGAACCGTCGTGACTTGAAACTAGGGACTTTGCCATGGCTCCGTTTTATTTTGACCCTTGGGTCGTTTGTTGACGTTGCGTCTGCAGCCTGCTGGAGTAAGAAGAAACGTCGTTGTTGACACTATGTCTGCTGTAACAAGACGAGTGTCGAGGTGGTCTCTAGGTTATTTTGTGAACCGTCGAGGCTTGTCTTTCCCTTTGACGGAGCCTGATGGGAAAATATGGTTCCCTTTTCGTTTAGGCCCATGGATTGTATACAGGGGTTGATGTGGGCTCACCTGCAGGGCAATAATTTCATTTTTTTATTTCTTTCCGCGATGCTCTATCATTTCAGATTTTTATATCGTGAGAGTCGCGATTGCCCAATCATTTTGGCTTTTTATCGTGGTGCCCAATCGTTTCGGCTATTTTTATATTTTTACTCGCTGCTTTTTATTGCGAGTTGCCCAAACATTTCGGCTATTTTTATATGCATATATTTTTTTTGCTCGCTGATTTTTATTGCGGGTTGCCCCATCATTTCGGTTATTTCATATGCATTTTTGCTCGCTGATTTTTGTTGCGAGTATAGAACTTGAGATCTTATACCAATTTTGGCATCAGCATTGCTGCGACTGGACTATTGTCAGGAGCGAATCATCATTTGCCGCGAAAGGACTTGAAAATTGACACCTGTTCAGGCATCAGCATCGCTGCAACTGGAATATTTCCAGGAGCGAATCATCATTTACCGTGAAAGGACTTACCGTGAAAGGACTTGAAAATTGACACCTGTTCAGGCATCAGTATCGCTGCGACTGGAATATTGCCAGGAGTGAATCATCATTTGCCGTGAAAGGACTTCGAATTTGATACCAATTTAGGCATCAGCATCGCTACCACTGGGATGTTTCCAGGAGCGAATCATCATTTACCGTGAAAGGACTTAAAATTTGATACCAATTTAGGCATCAGTATCGCTACCACTGGAATGTTGCCAAGAGCGAATCGTCATTTGCCTTTGTGGGTTTGAACAAAGGTGGCTTAGCAAACAGATTTAAGGTCCTGTCAACTAAGGCTTTTTGACTCTATAAGCCATAGGGGTCTCATAAAAGGTTTTCTCCCTACGAGTCGTGAAGATCTCGTAGGTGTATTTTCTCCTTAGGAATCGTGAGGATCCCTAAGTGTGCGTTCTCTTATAAGCCGAGAGGACTTACAAGTGTCGTTCACCATATGAGATCATTTCTCGTCATTGGTGGAACTTGGTGGGGAAAACATTTATTTGTGCCCATGGATTGTATACAAGGTCCATCATTGTACCGCCTGTAGGGCAACTTGGGGGATACGGCGGCTTAAGAATAGGTCCAGGTACCTGTAGCTTAAGGCTTTAAATCCTATGAGCCATGAGGGTCTCATAGAGGGAGTTCTTATTACGAGTCGAGAGGATCTCGTAAGTGAAAATTTTACGAGATTGCACCCTTTCAGGTTTTCACAAGCTCGCCGGTAGCCCTGTTGTTTTTACTCACGGCGTCCTTTCGGGTTTTCATCCGTGTCGATTTCGCTTGTGGACGTACCATTTTTTTAACAACGAGATTGCGCCCTTTCAGGTTTTCACAAGCTTTCCAGTAGCCCTGCTGTTTTTACTCCCGGCGTATTTTCGGGTTTTCATTTGTGCCCATTTCGCTTGTGGACGTACCATTTTTTGGACTTGGTTTGCAGTCTTTGCCGTTGGAGCTTTGATTGCAACATAGATCCCAAGAGAAGATATCGCCGTATTTAGGGCGATGCGCCATGTTTGAGGCGGAGTAAAAGTTTAGGGACATTTCAGTCCATTGCCAGTTTAAGGACGTAGTGGTCCATGATTACCACTTTTGAGGTGAAGCTTTTAGTTTAAGGACATTACGATCCGTTGCCAGTTTAAGGACGTAGTGGTCCATTGCCAGTTTAAGGACGTAGTGGTCCATTATCACTATTTTTTTGGTGAAGCTTTTCCAAATACCACTTAGAGTTTTGACTCAGGAAGATAGCGAGCGGACACGAGCGTCGTCATCTATCATTGACCTAAGTCGTTACTCATCAAGCATGGTATTTCTTGAGGAATCGGCCATTTATTGGCCGGAAGGGTCTTTCGCCATGCATATCCATGAGCAAATTGTAGGGTGTTTTTCGTCACCCCATTGATATGGGAATACGTGCGCGCTTGTCAGGCGTATTACATATTCCCCCTGCCTAGGGTAGGCCGGGGTTTATTGATTGTGGGGATCCGAATTTTCGGCATCCGCGGACTAAGCTGTCGTTAATTACCCCTCGCCTTTGGAGCGAGAGAACCTCCGATTGACGGGTCAAACAGGTCATGCGAACTCAACGTGCAGTGTTATGTATTAAAGGGGTTTTGGATATATCGTATGATTTGCTTTTAACTACGAGGTTATCGATATAGCACTCGACGATTTCATGTATGAGGTCATCGAAAATCTTCGTCATGGCCCTCTGATAGGTGGCACCGGCGTTCTTTAGACCGAAGGTCATCACCTTGTAGCAGAATATGCCCAAAGGGGTCCGGAAAGCGGTATTCTTCTGGTCCTCGGGATGCATCTTTATCTGATTGTATCCTGATGAGCCGTCCATGAAGGAGAAAACTTCGTGAGTGGATGTATTATCTATCATCAGCTCGGTGACCGGTACTGGAAAGTCGTCCTTCGAGAAAGCTTTGTTAAGATCCCGAAAGTCTACGTAGATGTGCACCGTCCCATTCTTCTTCATGACTGGGACAATGTTGGCGATCCAATTGGGGTACTGAACCTCTTGGATGAAGCCGGAGTCGTTTAGCTTCTTGACCTTGGCGTTAATGCTCATTTCAAGTTCGAACCATATCCTTCTTGGTGCTTGTTTGATTGGCTTGATGTCCGGAGATATCGCCAATTTGTGCACAGCTATCTCTGGATCTAGTCCAGGCATTTCGGAGTAGTTCCATGCGAAACAGTCTTTATATTGCATGAGCACGTCTTTTAGCGTAGCCACCTTTTCTTCAAACAGCAACTCGCTGACGAACGTTGGCCGCGGGTCGTTTGCTGTCCCCAAGTCAATTTTTCTGAGGTTATCTGCAGTAGTATGTATCCCATCTTCCAGCTCTTTTGGCGCCGGTGGAAACTCTGAGATCACTTCGTCATCATCGTTTTTGAAGCACCAGGGGAGATCAGCCACATCCTCGCGTACTCCTTCTCCTAACAGCGTTATCGTGTGACAGGTACGAGATCGCTTCCAAGACCGATGTTGATCCGGCTCTACTCTCGCTGTATATGTGGCTTTCGGTTCATGCGTTTGTGGCGGGGTTACCCTCCAACTGCTGGATAAAGCGAACCTGCCTTGCCGATACTGGTTTTCTACCCAGTCTTTGAATGTAAAGCAGTCTTAAAGAGAATGTCATATCACTCGGTGATAGGAGCAATAGTCTGGGTGATGAACCTCACTTGCTTGTTCGGGATTTGCCTTAGGCGATGGATTAGTGAATGATGTCACCTGAGCAAGTATCTCCTGCAGATTTTCACGTTGCAGTTGAACTTTTGTCAGGGACCGAGTTTGAGGTCGAAGTCTAGTAGAAGCTCAAGCTTCGTTTTTGGAATTCACCACATAGACTATGTGAACTACCGTGCCCCAAACCTTGGGGTGTTTGGAGTTTTGGCCTTTAGTGTTTGCTCCGGGTACTTAAGCTTTATTAGGCCTCTTGTTGTGAAAAGCCGCTTTGGTTTTAGGAGGAACCGCTGTATCAGGATCCGTCTTGGGGTAAGTCCCCTTCACCTGCTTCCACACCTTATATATAGATGAGGAAAGTTGTCTCAGTGAGCGAACTGATTTATGCTCTCGTGGGAGCTCCATGGGCTGCGGAGACTTCTTCAATATTGCGGTAGGAGAATTTTGTCTGACCCTTCACAACAACTTGAAGCTGTTCCCAGTTGGAACAACAACATTCACCCATAGGGTCGAAACAGGACCATACGGAGAACTGCCCCCAGCTCATTTTGTATGACGCTGATATCGACGTCGACCATTTCTTACGGCCGGGATTTGATTAGCTTCAGGATTTTGCCGAGCCTGCCCCCTTTTTCCTTTGAGAGCTGGAATATTCTGCCCCCTGCGTCGACCTTGGTCCTTAGCATGTGCCAGTTGTTTGAGAACTGATTCCATCGGCAAAGCTGCTGCTTAGGGAGCCCGCCTGTGAAAGACAAACTTCCTTTGGGCTTCCTCCATCGGCGTTGAGGCACCGAGGGTGGGAGTATTGACCCAAGGAGAAGACCGTTGATTTCTCGAAGAGCCGGATTGCAGAGATTTGAGGCCGCAAGTGGCCTGTACTTGACTCCACCAAATATGACAGAGCCTGAGTTACTAAGGTGGGAGCAAACGCCATTCTTCATAGAGACGAAACGCCAGCTTCAGTATCCACTCCCCTAAGGGCAACCACAAACATATATACCGCGACTATTTGATCACGGAAAAACACGACACACGAAGTGTGGAGTGGAAAGAGGAAAAGGTCCCACCAGGCGTCCCAGAATCTATCCTCGAAGTTCAGGCCGGATGTCCCAACGTCTCGGTCGCATCTTTCGGCGGAGAACAGATTCTGGCATGCCCGGTAGGAAAAGAAGAGAATTTAATTCTCCAAAAAGAAGAAGATCCCTTCAGAAAAGAAAGAAACCCTAGGTATGAGAGGGAAATAGATCATTCTATAAGCACCACAAAACAAAAAAGAGAATTTAATTCTCAAACTAACAGTTTAACTCTTCTGAATAAGAACTTAGTTCTTCTTTTGGTTGAAGATCTGCAGAAGTAGATCTCCCCATAAGTTGAGAATTTAATTCTCATCAGGGGGATTCTGCCATGCAGATCTAAAGCCTAAGAGAGGACCTAAGTTCAGAGAATTTTATTCTCCCACAAAGTACATAGGAATTTAATTCCTCCAACAAAGATAGGGTTTAACCCTTAATACAAGAACTTAGTTCTTCTTCATGGTTGAAGATCTGCAGAAGCAGATCTCTCCATAAGTTGAGAATTTAATTCTCATCGGGGAGATTCTGCCATGCAGATCCAAAACTCAGAGGGATAATTGAGTTTAAAGAATACAGAGACGCGACCGGTGGAAAGAGGAATAGGTCCCACCGGGCGTGCCAGAATCTGTTCTCTTCCGAATACAGAGATGCGACCGCGTAGGTTCGTCTTGCCTGAAATTGGGGGTAGATGCTATTTGGTTTTATCCGTCTACCTCTCCAAAGATAGCAAGTTGATTTATGACACCATGTATCGAAGGTTTAGACGGATGCGGCCGATATAGCAGACTTCGTCAGATTCCCCCTGGTTTGAGGGGTTTTTGATTGTGGGGACGCTCTTCCCTACAGGCGCAAGCCCCTGCAGTTAATTACGCTACCGCATCGCGGTAACCACTTTCTCCTTCTCCAGATGGTCACTTCTTGTCGTGTGTGTTTGTTTTTGTTTTTGGTTGCCCATGGATTGTATACGGAGACTAATTTATGTTGTCGCCCGTACGGCGTGGATTAGTCCAAATCCATATTTTCTTAGATTTGGGTTTGGGTTGGGTTTAAGGATCGTTAATCTCATTTGAGACTAAGATCAAGTTAAGCGTTTGTTAATGACACGTTAGTCTAATTTTAGACTAGGATCAACTTAACGGGATCATTAAGATCCAACAAAAGAGCATTTGGGCTATATTGTTTTAGTTTAGGAAGTTTGCGGTCCATTGTTAGTTTAAGAACATTACGGTCTAATGTTAGTTTAAGGACATCTCAGTCCATAGAGTTTAGTTTAGGGACGTTGCGGTCCATTAGTTTAAGGACATTACGGTCCAAGGTTAAGGACATCATAGTACATGGGCTTAAGGACCCCACAGTCCATAGTTTAAAGACCTCATAGTCTATAAAGTTTAAGGACATCATAGTCTATGAGTTTAAGGACCCCACAGTCTATAGAGGTTAAGGACATCATAGTCCATGGGCTTAAGGACCCCACAGTCCATAGTTTAAAGACATCATAGTCTATAAAGTTTAAGGACATCATAGTCCATGAGTTTAAGGACCCCACAGTCCTTAGTTTAAAGACGTCATAGTCTATAAAGTTTAAGGACATCATAGTCCATGGGTTTAAGGACCCCACAGTCCATGGGTTTAAGGACTCCACAGTCCGTAGCATGTTTGGTTATCGGGACCCGTCACCTCTCTGAAGACGTTGAAGGATTACAACGACAAATATCAAACGAGTGAAGAGATGTACCCTTGAACCAATGTTGGTTGGGAGATTTGTAGTCCAATTTGGGACTAAGATAAATTAATTAGATTATCAGCACATGGGCTCAGTTAAATCTGAATTGAGCACTTATGGCCAACTTGGGCCAAGTCCAATTAGGTTTAAAATGTTAGACCTTTGTTTGAGCTGTTGAACATTTGTCTGGGCCCAGCCCCCCTTTATAATGCTAAGCATGAGTCTGGGTTCTGACAATATTTTTGTCTTTTATTGAGTGCTGAGCACTCGTATGGCATATGAAATGATCAATTTTGGAAGATAAGGTGTATTTGAGGTTCAGTCAAAGGGGAGTCTTGCCTTTGGAAGACTTAGCTAATTTAGGCTAAGACTGGTTCGAATATAGTGTTAAACACTAGCACATATTTGGCGATCACATGTTCCCATATGATGCAAAATAGTATTGAGCACTAGGTATGAAGTGCTTAAAATAGTGTTAAACACTAAAAAAAATGAGGCGCTCACGTGAGGACACGTGAGGCGCCCTAGGGTCGGGCCAAACTTCCTTTATTTTATTCTCAGAATATTTAAATAAGTGTTAAACACTTAATCTTTATGACCATCACGTGTGGTCATGTGATGGGTATCCATGGTTTGGATATTAAAGTGTTTGTTAGGGGTCACGTGGGGACACGTGAGGGTGCCCAAAGTCTGTTCTGCCTTTATTTTGATAAATTTGTTCAAGGGTCACGTGGGAGCACATGACCCAAATTCATTCATTCTCTTTTGATCACTGAGGAGGGGAGTCACGTGGATACGCGTGATCAGGTTGGGTACTGATTTCTTTTACGTGCATGAAAAGTCTAAGTCCCTTGTTTAAGAATTAAATTCTTTTGTAGGGTTAAACCCTAATTTTATTTAGAGGAATTAAATTCCTATGTATTTGGAAGAATTAAATTCTTTAATCTCAATTCTCTCTCTGAGTTTTGGATCTGCATGGCAGAATCTCCCCGATGAGAATTAAATTCTCAACTTATGGGGAGATCTGCTTCTGCAGATCTTCAACCATGAAGAAGAACTAAGTTCTTATATTAAGGGTTAAACTCTATCTTTGTTGGAGGAATTAAATTCCTATGTGCTTGTGGGAGAATAAAATTCTCTGAACTTAGGTCCTCCCTTAGGCATTAGATCTGCATGGCAGAATCCCCCCGATGAGAATTAAATTCTCAACTTATGGGGAGACATGCTACTGCAGATCTTCAACCAAATGAAGAACTAAGTTCTTATTCAGAAGAGTTAAACTCTTAGTTTGAGAATTAATTTCTCTTTTTTGTTTTGTGGAGCTTATAGAATGATCTCTTTCCCTTTCTTACCTAGGGTTTCTTTCTTTTCTGAAGAGATCTTCGTCTTTTTGGAGAATTAAATTCTCTTCTTTTTTCTCTCTGTTGTTGTATATCTCTTTTTTCTTTCTTCTTTTCTTGGCTCCTATTTATAGGAGAAAGAAAAGAATCAGTTTGTTTAGTCAATCTTTCATTGAAAGATTTTATTGATTTTATAACCAACATGATCTGTTAGATCACTCGGTGAATTTTATTCACCATTGGATTTTTAATCCAAAAGATATTTTGTTTGTTGTTCCTGGCAGATTTTAGGAAAATCTTTCCTTGTATAGAATCTTTCTATAAATTGGTGATTTTTAATCACCATTGGATTTTTAATCCAACGGTGCTCTACTTTACGGAGCGCAACCTTTTTGTTTGGTAAGATCTAGGGAAATATTAGGGTTTTTTTTATTTCCCTTAATTAGAATTTAATTCTATTAATTCAGAGCCTATCACGTGACCCTCCACTGATTGACCATTTAATTAGAATTCAATTCTATTAGTTCAGAGAGCTTAGGAACCCATCATGTGCTGGCACGTGACCCCCGGTCATGTATGGGCACGTGACCCCCAGTCACGTGTGGGCACGTGATGCCCTATTTGGGGTTTTCTTTCCATTAACTCAGAAAGTTTTAAGACCCTATCACGTGGTGGCACGTGACCCACCGATTAAGCATTTAACCAGAATTTAATTCCATTATTTTAAAAAAACTTAGGAATTCATCACGTGTCGCCACGCGACCCCTGGTGACGTGTGGGCACGTGATGCCCCATTGGGGTTTTTTCTTGCTGTTTTATTATACCTTTCAATTATTTTCAGCGGGTTTAAAGGCCCATCACGTGCTGGCACGTGACCCCATCTCAAATTGTGTATCTCAGTGCCCATAACTTTGCTCATAGAAGGTCATGTGTCGCCACGTGATGCCCGATCACGTGTGTACATGTGATTCTCCTCTTGTGTATTTCCTTGCTGCTTTATTCAGTTCCCATGAGGGAACAAATGCCCCCACAGCGTTGTTTTCACGTGTTTGCACGTGAGTGCAACGCTGTCATCTTTGTGGCCGTTGGATTTGCCTAGGGAAGGGGGCAGATGAACCGTTTCCTATCACATCCTATAAATGCAAGTGTCTCTTCAGAAGCGCCTCCACTCTTTCATCTTCTTCCTTGTTCATTTTCCCTTGAGAATTTAATTCTCTTCCTCAAAGCTCAGTTCTCTGTTCCAAAAATTTCAGAGTTTAACTCTATCCAAGAAAGAATCTCTTCTTCAGGTAATGGTTTTGAACGTTTGAAGAACTTATATAAAAACTCTTTGGATTTTAAGTCCACACCAAGGGTTTTTTCCCTTCAAAGAACTCATCTTTCTGATGTTCTAAGAACGCTCGATCTTTAGGTAGCAAACCCCAAATGTTGGCCATTTTCCGGATCTTAGGGTTTTGACGATGGTACCTGTTTCCTTCTAGAATTTAATTCCATTTCAAAGAGCTTAGCTTTGAAAAAAAATTCCTGGGAATTTAATTCCTCTGTTCAAAAAGAATTTAATTGCTCTAAAGAATTTAGTTCTTAAAGAAGACTTCTTGGGATTTTTCATCCTGAGTTGTTCTTGCAAAAATAGTTTAGGAGAGATCTTTCTTGATTTGCACAGAGTTTCTGCAATGTGTTTACTCCTTGTGGGAATGTGTAGAGTTGTTTGAATTTATTGAGAATCTTCCTTTTGTTCTCATAATGATTACCTTGCATCATCATTAGTAAGCCGCCATCTTGATTTTGTGGGGCCCCTGTGTTTTGCAACCAATGGCCCCATGAAATAAGCGGCTTGTCGCCTTCTTCCACTGTCTTTTTATATATATATATATATACTTATATATATACACGTGTGGGCTTCACTAACAGTTTCCTTTCCTTTATTTCAGGAACAATGGCTTCTCTTTCATACTTTCCCTTTACTCGCTCGGAGGTGGCTTTTCCTCAATCACCGTCGGACGAAGAAGCGATGGCAATGATCAGGGCTCATGACCCGGATTGCACCAACTTACTTTTATGGGGAACCTGGTATGGGCATATCATCCGCGGTCGCCGAATCTTTCTTTGCGAGGTGCCAACAGAACCTCTCCGTCCGTTCTTGCCGATAGACCGTCCACAGACTGCTTTTGCTGTAGAGGTGGCAAATTGGACTCCTACAGGCCGGCTCGAGCCGTCGACAGTTGGGATACCAAACCAACCTGTGCCGGCCATAGATATCTTGGGGCGTCGTATTTGCCAAGGCGAAGCCTAGCCCTGGGGACAGGTCTACATGATAGGGCTTACTCCTCGTCATCCCACGGGCTATCTTCTCTGGGCTCGTTACATCTTGTCCGCCCATCGTGCGTGACTGCAGAAGGTCGGGCTTTACCAGGCGGTGTACGCGTCTCTCTTTCATTATCAGTCTCCTCACGTATGGTGGGTTAAAGCTTTCCTTAATCAATGGAATCTTTCCACCAACACTTTCTTGTTAGGGGACCGCGAAGTTTCGATTTCTTTGGAAGAGTTTCACGAGATCTCGGGTTTACCGATCAGGGGAGCGCCTTACGAAGAATTGTTGCCCTCTGACGTGTATGTTTTCAAGACTATGCCCGCTACGCTTGACGGTTTGTCGACTGAAAATGCCGTCCTCCACAAGTACCCGAGTCTAATCAAGACCCTGGGTATTTGAGAAGCTGTTCACAGAGTCAGAGGAACATGGCGTCACTTTTAAAAGCTTTATCGCCTGCTTCCTTTGTGGAGACGTTCTATCAAAGGCGGCTCTGAAGTTCGCGAATATTAATGACCCCTTCAGGTTTGGTTTAAATAAGCTACCGGCTAGAGAAGAGGATTTGCCACAGTTCTACATTTCAATCTTGTCGGCTATATCTTTCGAGTCGATCGCAGCTCCTGGCATGGATGAAGAAACTTTCTTCGTCGGTTTTTTGAGCGTTTGGCTCAGTTGGTTTGTTGTTCCAATCCACTGTCGATTCATGAGAGCCTCGGTCATTTACCCTGCTCATCGCATTGCCGAAGGGACACGACTAGCTATGGGCATTGCAGGGCTATCGCATCTGTACCATGGGCTAAGCACTGCAGCCAATACCTCAACCCCAGGCATGAACGTAGTGAGTTTCTCTCTTCATTATTTTACGTCATGGATTGAGATGCACGTGCCAGGGGCATTTTCTGCGCACCAGAGACCCAGCTTTTATGATGCTTATACCTTTCTGCGGCTCATGAGGTTGGTGGACGCTTATGCTCCTGACCCGACTCAATTAGGGGCTCTTCGTGTGCTGCTCAATCCTTCTGCCAACGAAGGCGGGATGGTATTGAAAGGTTTGTTTAGCACCCTATGAAGTGTTTTGAAGCATCACATGATCCAAAGTTATAGTTTTTAAGGTGCTAAACTAACATGCAAAGGGATCGATCCTAGAAAATTAGGGTTACGAAATAAAAAGCGAACTAATCTAGGGTTTGAAGGCTACAACCTTTGTAGCTCCCTTTTCGCTGGACTCCTTGGTCTCTAGGGTGTTGAACGAAGGTCCTCTTGAAGTCCCCTTGTGTCCACGACGATCCACCACGGAGATCTCCGTCCAAGCTCGCAACTTCGTCAAACCGAAGAGAACACTCTAAACAAAACGGCTAAGCTTGTGTAGAATGATGTTGTGGTTAGGTTTCTTACTTCAAAAACCTATCTTTAAGTGGTATTTGCTCACTAGAAAAAACTAAAGAGCAAAAGAGCAAGAGGAAGAAGACGGTGGCAATTTTTTGAGAAGAGGTAAAAAGATAACTCAAGTG
Organism: Agapanthus africanus; assembly: GCA_030015575.1. Classification (NCBI taxonomy): domain Eukaryota; kingdom Viridiplantae; phylum Streptophyta; class Magnoliopsida; order Asparagales; family Amaryllidaceae; genus Agapanthus; species Agapanthus africanus. Next base: position 420,915,555 of record JASDDO010000010.1, on the reverse strand, counting down.
AAGAAAAAGAAATATATCAATATATATTTTATTCCTTCATGCTATGAACCATGGTTAAAGTGATGGAGACATTATTTAACTTTGGTTTGGAATGATAAAGAGAAGGATAACCTTAGGTTAGTGGTAGTTGAGCATGGTTAGGTCAAAGGAAGAATGTAGAAGCATGAATGATTATCCTTTCCTTTTTCATTTTCTTTTAAATCCAAAATTAAATAATAATCCATTATATAATCCATGGTGTGAGTCTTATATTGCCACCATTTCCATATGCTAACAACCATGATGGATGAGTGTATGTATGTGTGCATGTATGCACATCCACATGTGCATGAAACTAGCATGAAAGAAAGAAAGAAAAGCACACATGCATGCACACATCCATCATCCAAGAAAAGGTTTTAAGTGAGAAAACTAATGGTTAAATGATAAATCAACACTTGATTTATCAATCCGGTCATATCTCATATGACCCCACCAAAAGTAGTTCACCCGATCAATGTTCGGTATCATATACGCACATTTCAATCGGGTGCATGCGCATATCGCATATGCGCACCACAACGTTTCGCCTGGAATGGGTAACTCCTTTATGGGACTCTAAGACTCGTCAATACGCCGGCAGAGGGTAATGATCATATCAGGTACCCTCAAGCCGCAAGCGGTCAGCTAAACGTAACGGCCACCCGGGTATTGAGCGATCAGAAGACAACAAGCGAACCTGCTACAACTCCCGTCGAGCCATCCGGCAACACTACCGTATAGTCCGGTCTCTTCGTCAGATATGCTGCATATCGAGCCTAGGGATGGTCACGTCGACCCCAATAACTCAATAAGTCATGTCGATGAATGGTCTATAACAGATCGAGAAACTACTGATAACACTTATCAGCAAATCTCAGCAGCCCTGGCCAGGGACTTGCTGTTATAACCAGTCGAGCACAGCACAGCATCAACTCCCAATACCGGGAGAGACGAAACCCCTCCTATCGCTCATTGCCTTCGTGTGTCTCGGGACTGTACCCAACGGCCACCTGTTTGCACGACTCAGTAGAGCTGTGGTAGGGTGGCAATCAAAGTACAGTGGGAGAACACACAAGACTCCATGACGATCTCGGGTCTACAGACTAACCTGTACCAGTGTCACCTGAGAACTGCTATCCGACGATAGATATAATTCCATATAGGAGTTCTCGGTGAGTCCGTCCAGTGTACCCAGTCAGCACTGAGCACCCGTATATGATCTTGATGTCAAACATCGATGAATGTGGGAACATCCATCGCCCATCACATGGGTCTAGTATCATATACGCTAGTCTACTCTGGTATATCGATGCCCCGTCTCGATACACCTCCGACTAGGGACATTTCAGGATATGCTTATAGACTACAAATGTCCCACTAGTATGATCTCTATCATAATCAGAGTAGTCAAGCAGATATCCTTGGGGCTTTATCAGCATGTATGAATGAATAAAAGCATGATCAAATCAACATGTCAGATAAAGAATAACCAGATAGCATACTATCATGTCGAGCAAGAATGCAAACTGAATATATATACATGTATAGATACATCCACTATCACATAATGGCCTCTAGGGCATACATATATCCAACAATCTCCCACTTGCACTAGGGCCAGTTATTGGCATATCTCATACCCAACATCTCAAAAAGTCGCTCATGCTGTGGCTGAGGGAGGGCCTTGGTGAATGGATCCGCGGCGTTGTTCTTTGTGTCAACTCTCTTAATCTCGATCTCGCGGCGATCTACAATCTCCTGGATCAAATGAAAGCGCCTCAGGATGTGTCTGGACCGCTGATGGGATCTGGGCTCCTTGGCTAACGCCATCGCCCCATTATTGTCACAATACAAAGGTATTGGATCAATAATGGTTGGAACTACTCCTAGCTCCGAGACGAACTTCTTCATCCAGACGGCTTCCTTGGCGGCATCATTTGCAGCAATGTACTCAGCTTCCATCGTAGAGTCTGCAACGGTATCCTGTTTGGAACTCTTCCAACTTACCGCCCCTCCATTGAGGGTAAATACAAACCCTGAGATAGATTTGCTGTCATCCTTATCGCTCTGGAAGCTCGAATCGGTAAAGGCCTCCATTTGGAGATCTGTATTACCATACACCAAGAACAATTCTTTAGTCCTTCGTAAGTACTTAAGAATGTTCTTCACAGCTGTCCAGTGGTTCTCCCCTGGGTTGGATTGATACCTGCTTACAACACTAAGTGCATAAGCTACATCTGGGCGTGTACATAACATCGCATACATTATAGACCCTACTGCCGAAGCATAAGGTATAATGCTCATGCGAGCTCTCTCTTCATCGGTCTTTGGACAAGAATCCTTGGAGAGAGTGACTCCATGGCAAGCGAGTAAGGCACCCTGCTTGGAGTCTTCCATACTAAACCTCTTTAGGATGGTGTTGATGTACCTGGTTTGGGACAATCCCAATAACTTTTTGGATCTATCCCTATAGATCCTTATGCCCAGGATGTATGTGGCATCACCCAGGTCCTTCATGGAGAACCTTAGTGATAAGAATGATTTGACCGACTGTAGCATAGGAATATCATTTCCTATCAGAAGAATGTCATCCACGTACAATACGAGGAATGTGACAGCTCTTCCTACAGCCTTCTTATAAACACAAGGTTCATCTGGATTTTTGATGAAATCAAACTCTTTGATAACATCATCGAAACAGATGTTCCAACTCCGAGATGCCTGCTTCAACCCATATATGGATTTAAGCAATCTACATGCTTTCTCGCTGCTCCCACTGTCAATGAAGCCCTCTGGCTGATCCATATAAATGCATTCTTCTAAATTTCCATTTAGAAATGCTGTTTTAACGTCCATCTGCCAGATTTCATAGTCGTAGTGAGCAGCAATAGCAAGTAGGATCCGAATGGATTTAAGCATGGCTACGGGCGAAAAAGTTTCGTCATAGTCCAAACCTGGTCTTTGACGAAAACCTTTCGCCACAAGTCTTGCCTTATAGGTCTCTACCTGCCTATCCATACCAATCTTTCTTTTAAAGATCCATTTGCACCCTACAGGTTTTACCCCAGGGGGTACAACGTCCAAAGTCCATACTTTGTTGGTGTACATAGACTCCATTTCGGATCTCATGGCATCCAGCCACTTCACAGAGTCACCACTCGTGATAGCCTGCTGAAAACTGGTAGGATCATCATCATCCATGATGCAATCTTCTCCGTTACCATCAATGAGGAAACCGTAGTACCTCTCCGGTGGGCGAGAAGTCCTACCAGACCTACGGAGTGGCCGAGGTTCTTCAGTTTCTGTTGCAACAGCCGGTTCAACCAAATCGTCATTTGTAGTTTGTGTCTCCAGAACCTCTTCTAGATCTACCACCTTGCCATCATCTTTATCTGTGAAAAACTCTTTTTCCAAGAATGTGGCATACTGAGAAACAAACACTTTTTGTTCCTCTTTATGGTAGAACAGATATCCATAAGAATTCTTTGGATATCCCACAAAGTTACACATGACTGACCGTGTCTCGAGTTTGTCCGGATTCTATTTTTTAACATAGGCCGGGCAACCCCAAATCTTAATTCTCTTAAGAGATGGTCTCTTCCCATTCCATATCTCATATGGCGTGGTAGACACGGCATTGGTCGGAACCCTGTTTAGCAGAAACGTTGCAGTCTCCAATGCATGCCCCCAAAACGAGACTGGTAACTCAGCGTCACTCATCATGGACCGGACCATATCTAATAGGGTCCTATTCCGTCGTTCTGACACACCGTTGTGCTGTGGTGTGTAAGGAGGAGTGAGCTGAGAGAGAATCCCATTCTCTTTTAGGAAGTTTGCAAATTCTGTACTGAGATACTCTCCACCTCGATCTGATCGAAGCATCTTAATACTCAAGCCGGTTTGTTTTTCTACTTCTTGTTTATATTCAACGAATTTCTCGAAAGCGTCGGACTTGTGCTTTAATAAAAATACATGACCGAATCTTGAGAAATCGTCGGTGAATGTAATGAAGTATGAAAAACTGCCTCTAGCCTGTGTAGACATTGGCCCACATACATCACTATGTATGAGGCCAAGGAGCTGAGTAGCTCTTTCTCCGTGTCCGGTAAACGGAGTTTTGGTCATTTTACCCTTGATACAAGACTGGCAAGTCGCATAAGATTTATATTCAAAAGAGTTTAAATATCCATCTTTGTGTAACCTGTTTAGTCTTGTTTCGTTAATATGACCAAGTCTACAATGCCAAAGAAAAGCTTCATTTAATTCTGAAAGTTTTCTTTTATTAGTGTGTTGTATACTGAAAACTGTGTGTTGATTTAGGACATATATTCCGTTATTAAGCGTACCATACCCAACCAACATTTGATTTAGGTGAATGTTCATAACATTGTTCTACAACACAAAATTATATCCTTCATTGTCCAACAAAGAAACGGATATTATATTACATAGCATACTTGGTACAAAATAACATGGATTCGAAATCAAAATACATCCAGATGGCAACCCCAAGTGATACTCTCCCACTGTGACTGTATGTACATTGGAACCATTTCCAACGCGGAGAGTATGGTCACCTGTCTTCAAAACCTTGCTATTTCTCAGCCCCTGCATAGAATTGCAAATGTGAGAACCTGAACCGGTATCCAATACCCAGGAAGCAGAGTTTATAGAAAAACAGTTTTCAGTCACAAACGCACCTGAAGCAGAAGCATCACCATGCTTCTTCTTGAGACTTAGGTACTCCGTGCAATTGCGCTTCCAATGTCCTGTCTTGTGGCAATGAAAACACTCGCCTTTCCCCGGGTCTCCAGCCGTGGACTTTCCCTTTCCCTTCACCTTTTTGACTCCGCCCTTAGGATTAGTGGGTTTCTTCTTTTTCTTTCCCTTGGCCTTAGCTTTTGGGCGAGAAGAAGAAGACTGTCTAATGGTCATAACGGGAGTCTTTGCTGACTTCATAGTGCTCTCTGCACTCCTTAACATATTAAGGAGTTCAGAGAGGTCCTTCTCCATGCCATGCATGTTGAAGTTCACTATGAACTGAGCAAAGGTGGAGGGGAGGGACTGCAGAATAATATCTATATATTGTTCATTGTCCATTGTCCATCCAAGGTCCTCAAGCTCTTCTATAAGAGCTATCATCTTCAACACATGGTCTCCTACTGGTGTGCCAGGGGCCATTCGCATCTGAAACAGTTTCTTTGAAGCTTCGTATCGTCGCGGGATTGCTCCCCATACAACTCCTTTGTATGGAGCAGTATCCCGTGAATGTCCATGTCCTCGTGCTGCTTTTGATGTGTGTTATCCATCGATGCAAGCGCGAGGCATGTGGCCATGGCACAGTCAGCGTCCCATGTCTTGCGGACTTCAATGTCCGCAACTGAGGATTTTGGACCTGGGACGGGCGGGGCTGAAGCCGTGAGGACATATGATACTTTATCATAAGTCAAGGCGATCTTCAGATTCCTTAGCCAGTCTTTATAGTTGGTCCCATTCAGTTTGTTTTTATCTAGTAGAAGCTTAAGTCCAGTCATTGGTATCTGCCATTAAGAGAGAGAAAAGAATACACTCAGCGAAAGCTCTTGCATAGATTAGATTGGTTTATTATCTTGTCTAATCGATGTTTCCCACTGCTTTTGATCAAGTTTTTCTTTCAAACCTTAAAAAGAAAAACTAGCCATGATTAATTACAGTCTACAACTTCGCTAACCGTTCAACCAGGCCAGTGTCGGTACTTTGAGGGAGGTTCCCCGTGCTTTCGCACGGACCTAATTTGAGTAAACCTCGTTTTCCCAGAGGCGGAGCCCCGTTAACACCTTTCTAGACACCTAATGAGTTAGCTAATTGTAAACTGTAAAACTCTCCTAGGAGCAACTATTGCCCACAGTGGGATCGGGATCCAACCATCACATGGAAGGTATGCAATCTCATTGCAAATTTCAACACTTGAAATTCCCGATGTAATTTTTACCCCTAGTACTTATGACCTTAACTATAGTCAACAAATCATAAGTACCAGTCAAGTTCTACCCGTCATTTCTTGATCAATTAGACCCACCCATACGACCCTTAACTATGGTCAACAAAGTCACATGAATGTCCTAATTAATCTGCATCATATGCAGTGTAGGAAGACATCACTTAGCTACCGTACACTACGCCTTAACTAAAGTCAACAAACGTAGCACGAATACTAAGTACTCTACTTCCTAAAATGACGGAGGGTTGCGAATGATTTTTAAGAAAATCTTTAACGCTTTGAACTTGATATCGTTGTAGAATCAAACAGTTTTCAAAAGGAGTGGCTTAAGCTCCGCAGTTTTGAAATGTAGCTTTTTCACAAATAGCCGAGTAGTTTTTAAATCCGATTCTACAACATCTTTTTAGGTTTATATTCTTTACATTAATCACATTAATGTAATCTCATCATTTAAGTCCTTAAGCCAATCACAGAAAAGAAACGAAAATAACACGTACGCTTATGCCATCCGCATTCGCCGCAATGTTCCATTATGCACCGTTAGGTTACTTAACTAACGGCATACCGGGACGGGACTAGCGCGGGTGTAAAACATAAGCAACGTCTACTATATATCATATATATAATATGTCATTCGTCTCAGATATCACAGAACACAGGCAGCAGAAACATAGATATAACGTGGGATATCCTAGGACGTCCGTATTTAGTATTTAGCCAGAATAGAAAATACGGATTCCACAGTCGCGATGAATAGCCAAGCCCACACCCTGGACCCTTACGAGAGCGGCAAGTGACCCTACCAATCCTGGAGTTTAGGAGACCCGGTCTCGACTCCTCGCGATGGCCTCCCACTGAACCCCAGAACCCGGTCACCTGTGCTCCCCTCCTTGGGTCCATCCTAATGCGGAAAAGTAAATAATATACAACACTGGTGACACAACCGCAACCTGGAAGTGCCCCAAATAAAAGAATATTACATTACATTTGAATTTACATGAATGAAAATATAAAACTCTTATCTCACAAAACCCCCCGGCTATTCGATCGCGACAATCCTACACATCATATCTCAGCAACATATAATATCTCATATCATCAACGTAAGTAAGTATGCGTACCCCGATTGTCGTTGATGTATAGCAACGAAACCGGCGATATCGTACATACTACACTTACGGTCACAGAAAAGAAAGTGTAAAACTACAATATTTGGAATCCAGATTCTCTTTAAACATCATAAATGCGAAATATCACATATTTCGTATTTCATGCCTAAACTATATGAATTCCACATATTGTATCACATTCCAGACAAACAGACAGTATTAAAGTTTTCGAACGAACGATCAAGCACCCAAGATTCACTAAAGCTCAACACTTGAGCAGGGTTCAAAAATCCGGAGTGTGACACAGTAGTAGCGGTCCAGCCGTAGAAGGGTCAAGCCAACGCCTCACATGTGGCACGCCGTACTGCCCCAAACCCTAAGGTTCAAATGGCAGTTCGAGACGGTCACATAATCGAGTTAAGGTTTGTTGTCTTCTAGAGGGACCACCGCAAAAAGACTTGCACGTATCTCCAAAGTATTTAAACCCCGTGAATAGTGAGTAAATGATACTCGTTCAAACACTTCAATACTTTCTAATTTACCCGGAAAAGCTACGAAATGAAAGTCCTGATCGAATTGACAAGTCCAACACCATCTCCAGAATTTTTCAAAACCAAATACAGATTAAAAATATCCAAAAATTTATACAAGCAGATTCATGAATTACTGTACAAACAAAATTCATCAATTCATTTATACGGCCGCGGAACCGCGGCCTAAGCAAGCTTAGGCCGCGTTTCCGCGGCTATAGTCACTGTTCACTTGAAAATTTTTGTACCGTAATCCTTATTTTTTCCTGCTGTATTTTTTATATATTTTTAATTCTGCAAATTATCAAATTTTAGAAAATTTCCAGAGAGCACCCAAAAATACCGTATTTTTGTCCGATCGGGGTTTTCACTTCGTAAAAACGTCGCCTAATGTTCTAGGTCGGCTCTGATACCAATGAAAGGTTTGTTTAGCACCCTATGAAGTGTTTTGAAGCATCACATGACCCAAAGTTATAATTTTTAAGGTGGTAAACTAACATGCAAAGGGATCGATCCTAGAAAATTAGGGTTACGAAATAAAAAGCGAACTAATCTAGGGTTTGAAGGTTATAACCTTTGTAGCTCCCTTTTCGCTGGACTCCTTGGTCTCTAGGGTGTTGAACGAAGGTCCTCTTGAAGTCCCCTTATGTCCACGACGATCCACCACGGAGATCTCCGTCCAAGCTCGCAACTTTGTCAAACCGAAGAGAACACTCTAAACAAAACGGCTAAGCTTGTGTAGAATGATGTTTTGGTTAGGTTTCTTACTTCAAAAACCTATCTTTAAGTGGTATTTGCTCACTAGAAAAAACTAGAGAGCAAAAGAGCAAGAGGAAGAAGACGGTGGCAATTTTTTGAGAAGAGGTAAAAAGATAACTCAAGTGAAGAAAAAGAAATATATCAATATATATTTTATTCCTTCATGCTATGAACCATGGTTAAAGTGATGGAGACATTATTTAACTTTGGTTTGGAATGATAAAGAGAAGGATAACCTTAGGTTAGTGGTAGTTGAGCATGGTTAGGTCAAAGGAAGAATGTAGAAGCATGAATGATTATCCTTTCCTTTTTCATTTTCTTTTAAATCCAAAATTAAATAATAATCCATTATATAATCCATGGTGTGAGTCTTATATTGCCACCATTTCCATATGCTAACAACCATGATGGATGAGTGTATGTATGTGTGCATGTATGCACATCCACATGTGCATGAAACTAGCATGAAAGAAAGAAAGAAAAGCACACATGCATGCACACATTCATCATCCAAGAAAAGGTTTTGAGTAAGAAAACTAATGGTTAAATGATAAATCAACACTTGATTTATAAATCCGGTCATATCTCATATGACCCCACCAAAAGTAGTTCACCCGATCAATGTTCGGTATCATATACGCACATTTCAATCGGGTGCATGTGCATATCGCATATGCGCACCACAACGTTTCGCCTGGACTGGGTAACTCCTTTGTGGGACTCTAAGACTCGTCAATACGCCGGCAGAGGGTAATGATCATATCAGGTACCCTCAAGCCGCAAGCGGTCAGCTAAACGTAACGGCCACCCGGGTATTGAGCGCTCAGAAGACAACAAGCGAACCTGCTACAACTCCCGTCGAGCCATCCGGCAACACTACTGTATAGTCCGGTCTCTTCATCAGATATGCTGCATATCGAGCCTAAGGATGGTCACGTCGACCCCAATAACTCAATAAGTCGTGTCGGTGAATGGTCTATAACAGATCGAGAAACTACTGATAACACTTATCAGCAAATCTCAGCAGCCCTGGCCAGGGACTTGCTGTTATAACCAGTCGAGCACAGCACAGCATCAACTCCCAATACCGGGAGAGACGAAACCCCTCCTATCGCTCATTGCCTTCGTGTGTCTCGGGACTGTACCCAACGGCCACCTGTTTGCACGACTCAGTAGAGCCGTGGTAGGGTGGCAATCAAAGTACAGTGGGAGAACACACAAGACTCCATGACGATCTCGGGTCTACAGACTAACCTGTACCAGTGTCACCTGAGAACTGCTATCCGACGATAGATATAATTCCATATAGGAGTTCTCGGTGAGTCCGTCCAGTGTACCCAGTCAGCACTGAGCACCCGTATATGATCTTGATGTCAAACATCGATGAATTTGGGAACATCCATCGCCCATCACATGGGTCTAGTATCATATACGCTAGTCTACTCTGGTATATCGATGCCCCGTCTCGATACACCTCCGACTAGGGCCATTTCAGGATATGCTTATAGACTACAAATGTCCCCCTAGTATGATCTCTATCATAATCAGAGTAGTCAAGCAGATATCCTTGGGGCTTTATCAGCATGTATGAATGAATAAAAGCATGATCAAATCAACATGTCAGATAAAGAATAACCAGATAGCATACTATCATGTCGAGCAAGAATGCAAACTGAATATATATACATGTATAGATACATCCACTATCACATAATGGCCTCTAGGGCATACATATATCCAACAGGTATTTAGTGATCGAGTCCTCTCTGCTCTCTCGGGACCTGTTCAACAGTTATTTGATTTATCGAAAGAGGGAGCACCATCCTTGAAGCCCAAAGAAGCCATGCACTTGTACTCGATCAGGCCGGGTTATTTTGTGTTCCGCCGAAATGATGCGGTTCTTTTTATGCGGTATAATCCGCACTGCTTCGCCCGGTAATTGGGTTATGACCAGGGTGTTCCCTTTGAAGCATTCATGGTGGAGCCTAGCTCTTCTTTGGAAGCTGTTCGTGACGCCACCTGATTGTTATGATAAGAGCGTGTTCAAGTTTAAGTTTAAATACCGCAATCAAGACGGTTTCGTACGTAGCTAGCCGGTTGAGTACGGGTCGTCCGCAGGGAGATGGGAATCTTTTTCTATGTGTTTTTCGACGAGTTAAGTCCGGTTGTTCAGATTTTGTTTGTAGTTACCTAAGTGTTGAGTTGATATTTAAAGAGAGCATGTTAGGGTTAGGATTAGGTTAGTTTGAGTTAGGAGTCTCCACATCTTTCGTTGCCCCTCTTAATGTCGTGTTACGGTAATCGGCAACAACGGGGATTAGCACGACTAGGAAGGACTTTGCGAGTATAAGCTAGGCTTTCCAACGCATAAGTCTTCCTTTTGGTGCTTGTCCGTCCGTTCTTGGCTCTTAGCCATAACCTCCGGTTAATCCAACCACAACCGGTCTCACTACGGAATCACCGCTATCATGTAGGATAGGGTGCCGTAAAGAGCGGATTGTGGTTGGGTTAACGGGAGTCGATTTAGGCTGTTGGGCAAGGAAAGAGAGAGAGATTTCCTTCTCTCAAACTTCCCTTATCCTACCCTAACAAGAATGAACTACTCACACATCATAATACGGAAAAATAAAACAACACAAAAGAGGAAGATAGAAAGAAGGAGATTAGAAGAATACGACTAACTAATTGCGACCTCACCTTGGCGAGGATCAAGCGTAAGTATCATTGTCATATGTAAAGATAAAGAAAAAAGAGAAGAAAGAAACAACAAGGAAATAACAACAACTACTTAACGAATTTAAAGTTACAACAATTATAACAAGTAAAGAAAGAGACAAGCATGATAATAAAAATGGTCTTCTTTATTCATCACTCTTCACTCAAAAGCTCACTTACAAGTTTAATGGAGAAGAGGTGAGAAGAGGAAGAAGAACATGTAAACTAAAACCTAGCAAAAGAAATACAAGAATTCGACCCTTTCCTTCACAAACTTCTGGGCTATTTATAGGCCAGAGAATGAAACCCTAGGGCAACCACCAGAACAAAAACGAAAAGACAAAAATACCCCCAAAGTTTCTGCGCATGAGGCGCCCGTACGGCCGCGGATCCGCGGCCTGGACCCCACTTTGGCCGCGGATCCGCGGCCATGTTGATGAATTGGAAAGTCGGGTTTCTTGTGGTCCCCTGGTTTGTTGTCCTATGCTCTCTGGTTCCTATATTTTCTGAAAATACTTCAACATTTCTTCCAGAATTTCTGTTGAGGGAAAGGTGGACTTTTTGTCAAGATTTTGTCATGATTTGCCTCGAGCTCCGCGTAGATCTCTTGGATTTTGTGCTACCATTGAGCCTTGTGCATGAGAATGACATTGATTTGATCTTTTGTCTTCCTATTGATATCTGGCAACATGCGGATGAAGAGCAGAGACCGTGTTTTTATCTGTGGTTGGCAGGAACCCGGATTCTTTCGTGTTTTCCATGAATTTCACCGTTTTGGAACCGAGAACCTGTATCCTGCAATTGACTAGCAAACACGGCTCAAGAGTATCTACGGATATGCAATGTGATAAAAATTGGGCGGTATGAAAATGCAAAAATCTGATATGAACAAATACCCCCAAACTTATCATTTGCTCGTCCCGAGCAAAGTCCATTTATTCACAAAAAAATTTCCTAACTTCACTTTCGCAGGGAACGCGATTGCACTGAGCATGCGCAACAAGCCGTTAAACCTCTAGGTGTCCCTAGTAGGAGGAGTGTTGTCTCCTGAGGGTTTTCAGCGGATACTACCCACAAAATCCGGTCAAGTTGGTTTTGTAAAATAACTAAGCTTCAAACCCTAAAGTTTTGTTTTAGAAAATAACAATTCTATAATCCTAAGTCTAGACCATCGAACCTTTATTCTTCACACCTCGCTTCTCATTTAACTACAGATTTTATATGTCTTTACGTGCAGTGCAAATAGTGTCGTTAAGTTCCAGAAGGATCGATTAAAGTCATCATGTCGCACAATAAAGCCCAGATAACAATTTTAAAAGGATCACATAAGTTTTATAACGAGTTAAGCATTTTTCAAGTTTCGTTTTCCAGTAAGGTTTCAACTTCAGAATTTCTATCTTCCTTAACAGGAAACTAAGTTGTATTTTTCACTCCACCTTTTACTTGTTTTCATTTCATACACACCTCTGTGAACGTGCAATAGTCTTTATCATAGAATAAAACCTTCATATCTCCGTTAAAATTTTTATAAAAGCCTGTCTTTTATCAAGATTATTCTCACCAAAGAACCGTTAGGAATTTTAACTCGGAAAGAACACTTGCTTGATTTTGTTTTAAACTGGACTTTCTAGGCTTCTTAGCGAGCTTTGGGCCAATGCACCCAAACCAGTTGGTTTTAGGGCATTAGGTGTAGAAACACCCCAGCGGACTTAATTACTCAAGTTACCTAGGTCCAAAAACAAAAGACAGTTTGGCGTGAAAATCAGATGATTTAATACGAACGGAGATATAACCGGCAGTTCAAATATTTTTTTGGATAAAAGACGTGTCTAGTGGGTTTGGTGTGTAATCATTCCAATCAAGTTTTAGATGGGTTATTTTTCAGACTTAGCTCCAATTACGGCATCAATAACATTCCTTCATATTCGCTTTACTTCATAAACTATTCTTGACATTACTTATTTCAGAACAAACCTATTTGATCCTCAGAAAATCATTTATCTGTTTAAAAGTTTAAACATGAAAAACTTGTCATCTAATTCCCAAAACTCACGACACGTGTAGTGTGATGTAAAGACTTATATCAGCTATAGTTAACTTCAAAGGAGAGTTATCTTTCAGGTTTTCAAAATCCAAACATAAGATCTAGTTATTCCTATTTTTTCAAACAAAAACCGTCGAATGTTGAATCAGAGTTCTTCCACAAGCTAACTTGACAAAAAAGTTTTTATATTTTTAGAAAATTTTCAAATTTTTATGGATTTTATGGATTTAATATGCAGATGCAAAATATACATATGAATGCGAAGGTAAGAAATGCGTACCGAGCGTACCCCCAAACTTAAACTGGACAGTGTCCTCACTGTCGTTGCATGAAGAGATCAGTTTGAAGGTTCAAAATTGTCGGTTAGTGATACACAAATTTTTATTTGTTTTTGTTTTTAAAGAAAAAAAGAATATACACAAATATATACAAAATGGTTTGTACATACCCCCAAACTTATCTGGAACAGTGTCCACTGTTCTTGGCTGGATAACCGAAGTTTAGAGGTGGGCAGAGGAAGATCATTCAGGGTAAACCGGCTCCTGTAAGAACAGGAGCTCCTCTGTTGGTTCGGTGCTAAGGTACGGTTTGCATCGGTGTCCATTGACCTTGAAGAGTGAACCGTCCTTTGGATTTTCCAAATCCACAGCGCCCTGCGGATACACATTCCGCACAAAATACGGCCCTTTCCAGCGAGATCGGAGCTTTCCAGGATGGAAATGAAGTCGGGTGTCGTAAAGAAGTACCTACTGACCAGGTACGAAGGTTTTGCGCAAAAGGTGTTTATCATGAAACACCTTCGTTCGATTCTTAACGACAACCGCGTTGTCGTAAGCCTCATCCCTAAGCTCGCTCAGTTCGTTCAGCTGCAGCTTCCGATGGCTGCCCGCATCCTCCAGAGACAGATTCAGCTCCTTTATCGCCCAAAACGCGCGATGCTCGATTTCGACCGGAAGGTGGCAGGCTTTTCCGTACACAAGCCGATAGGGAGACATGCCAAGGTCGGTCTTATAAGCGGTTCTAAATGCCCAAAGGGCATCAGTGAGTTTCAAAGACCAATCCTTACGGTTCTTGGAAACCGTTTTCTCCAGTATCTGCTTGATTTGCCGATTTGAGACTTCGGCCTGCCCGCAGGTTTGGGGGTGGTAGGGCGTAGAAAGCTTATGATTAATGGAGTATTTCCGCATCAAGGCCTCGAAAGTCCTGTTGCAGAAATGACTTCCATTGTCGCTAATGATCGCTCAGGGGTGCCCAAACCGGGAGAAAATATTTTCTTTAAGGAACCTAATGACAACCTTGTTATCGTTAGTCCGGCTGGGCACAGCCTCGACCCATTTAGAGACGTAATCAACAGCTAGAAGAATGTATAAGTTCCCAAAAGAGCTGGAAAACGGCCCCATGAAGTCTATCCCCCAAACATCGAAAATCTCCACAACCAAGATCGGTTGGAGCGGCATCTCGTTTCGCCGGGATATCCGGCCCATGTGTTGGCACCGGGAGCAAGTCTTGCAATAGTCATGAGCGTCTTTGAAAAGTTGTGGCCAGTAGAAACCACATTGCAAGATCTTCTCAGCTGTCTTTCTGGGCCCAAAATGCCCGCCACACGCTTGATCGTGGCAAAATGACAGCACACTCTTGAATTCCTCATCAGGGACACACCGACGAATAATCTGGTCGGGACAGTACTTGAACAAGTAGGGTTCGTCCCAGTAAAAGTGTTTTACTTGGGATAAGAAGCGAAGTCTGTCCTGACTTGACCATTCGGTCGGTAGTAATCCCGTGGCCAAATAGTTCACAATATCTGCAAACCAGGGTTCGCAAGATACTGTCAAGAGTTGTTCATCCGGGAAAACGTCATTGATCGGAATTGGAAGCGAAGGCGAAGAAGGAAGTCGCGAGAGATGGTCGGCAACCACGTTTTCACATCCTCGTTTGTCCTTAATGACAAGGTCAAACTCTTGGAGCAAGAGGATCCAACGTATTAACCGAGATTTGGCATCTTTCTTCGCAAAAAGATGGCGCAGAGCTGAATGGTCAGTGTAGACAATGACTGGAGAGCCGATGAGGTAGGGCCTGAACTTTTCTAAAGCAAATACAACAGCTAAGAATTCCTTCTCAGTTGTTGTATAGTTAAGTTGGGCGTCGTTCAGGGTCCGGCTCGCGTAATAGATCACGTGCGGCATCTTGTTGATGTGCTGTCCAAGGACAGCACCGATGGCAAAGTCGGATGCATCGCACATAATCTCGAATGGGTGCGTCCAGTCAGGGGAAGAAAGAACGGGAGCAAAAGTGAGTGAGCGTTTCAGTGACTCGAATGCAGTCACACAGCTCGAGTTGAAGTCGAAAGGCGTGTCCTTGGCCAGCAAAAGTGTCAAGGGCCTAGCAATCTTGCTAAAGTCCTTGATAAACCGTCTATAGAAACCGGCATGGCCAAGGAAGGCTCGGATATCTCTGACGCAACGGGGAGGAGGCAGATTGGAAATGACCTCAATCTTTGCTTTGTCGACCTCTATACCATTTTGCGAGATGATATGTCCTAGGACAATACCTTCGCATACCATGAAGTGGCATTTCTCCCAGTTCAAAGTGAGATTCTTGTCCTTACATCGGGTAAGGACAGCGTCAAGATGCAGCAAACACTCGTCAAAGGAGTCGCCGAAGATGGAGAAGTCATCCATGAAAATCTCCAGAAATTTTTCCACCATGTCAGAAAAAATTCCCATCATACACCGCTGGAAGGTAGCGGGCGCATTGCATAACCCAAAGGGCATGCGTCGATATGCAAACGTGCCGAAAGGACAAGTGAAAGTGGTCTTGTCCTGGTCTTTTTCGGCGATGGGAATTTGATTATAGCCAGAGTAGCCATCAAGAAAACAATAGTACTCATGTCCGGCCAATCGTTCAAGCATCTGGTCAATGAAGGGTAGCGGAAAGTGGTCTTTCCGCGTTGCGGCGTTGAGTTTTCTGTAATCAATGCAAACTCGCCACCCAGTTTGGGTGCGAGTAGGGATTAACTCATTTGCCTCGTTGGTTATGACCGTGATGCCCGACTTCTTGGGGACAACATGAATGGGGCTAACCCACTGGCTATCAGAGATAGGGTAAATGATACCACTATCTAGACATTTGACGATCTCCTTCTTCACAGCCTCCTTCATGACTGGATTAAGACGTCTTTGTGGATCCCGGGCTGGTTTGGCATCATCCATCAGATGAATGTGATGCTCAACGATGAGGGGACTAATCCCCTTGATGTCCGCCATGGACCAGCCAAAAGCTTGCCTGTTGCCGTGCAAGACAGCGAGAAGGGCTTTCTCTTGCTCGGGAGCTAGAGAAGCCGAGATGATGACAGGAAGGGTCTCGTTCTCACCTAAGTAAGCGTACTTAAGGTGAGACGGCAACGGCTTGAGTTCGAGCGTTGGAGGTGAAATGATGGAAGGCAAGACTGGTGCAAAGGTCTCGAACTCAAAGGACTCCAGCAAAGGTTCAAAGCGAGTGTAGGCAACCGAGTTGGATGGTTCAGGTAACTCATCCGGAAAGTCAAAAGATTCAAACTCGGGTTGTGCGCGGCTAAGATCGTGCAAGAACGTGAAACACTCGTATTCGTTGTCGGACGCAGAAGCAGCAGCAGGTTCGAAGAGAAACGCACTAGTGGCGTCAAGATTATCGTGTTCAAACAGAAACTCCTCGAATTCACACTCTTCTGGTGTGATCTCCTGGATCGAGCAAACATCCAGTATATGAGCATTAGGTTCGGCGGGCTGATTCCCCAACCTAAAAATGTTGAGTTCAATCGTCATATTTCCAAATGAGAGGTTCATTGAACCATTGCGACAATTGATCACAGCATTTGAGGTTGCGAGAAATGGGCGACCGAGTATCACCGGAATTTGATTCCGGGGGTTAGCTACAGGCTGTGTATCTAAGACAATGAAGTCGATGGGGAATATGAAGTCCCCGACTTTTATTAACACATCCTCTAGCTCACCCCTAGGATGGGTGATCGATCGGTCGGCCATCTGGAGAATGCAGTGTGTGGGTTTCAGCTCTCCGACGCCTAATTGCTCGTATACTGAATACGGAAGCAAGTTAACACTGGCACCAAGATCTAATAGTGCGCGGTTGATGTTCTTATCCCCAATAGTAATTGAAATCGTAGGACAGCCAGGGTCCTTCCGTTTTTGTGGTAAAGATTGGGTAAGGGCATCACTCACAGCACTAGCCAAGAAAACTTTCTTGGGTACCTGAGACTTCCTCTTTTTCGTGCACAAGTCCTTTAAGATTTTCGCGTAAGACGGGACTTGTTGGACAGCATTTAAAAGAGGAATGTTAATGTTAACTTGCTTGAATAACTCCAAAATCTTCTCCATTTGTGGATTTTGTTTGTTAGACCTCAACCGGTTTGGAAATGGAGCATTTGGAAAATTGGTTGAGTCTAATGCTGGAGGAGGAGATTTTGGAGTTGGAACGGATCCCAGAATAGGTGTTTTCGTGGAGTGAGAAGTGGGTCCGTTCAGAGCAGAAGAAGAAGAGGGAGAGCCTTGTGAAGAACGGAGAATAGGCTCGGAAGACGAAGAAGAAGAAGAAGAAGAAGAAACGGCCGGGGTGTCATCGTTGATTTGCTTGCCAATGTTGTTCTGCAGCACCCTTCCCAATCTCAGTGTAGTCACGGCACTCACATTATGGTTTTGTTATTCAAGAGCAACATGTGCATTATGTGGGTGACCGGGATTTGGAAGTGGCTGGGATGGGAGCTTCCCCTTCTCTCGCTCGCTCAAGGCCGCGTTCAGTTGTGCAATCTGGGCCTCGATGGTCTTGATGCTTTGCCCGTGTGCGGTAGTGTGTTGCACTAAAGATTGAATCAAAGACTGGATGTTGGCGGTGGATTGGGTCGACTGTTTAACGAACGCCTCCAGACTTCGCTCGAGCGAGGAAACCTTATCGTTGTTGGACGGAACAAAGTTGTTGTTTGGTGGAAAAGAGTTGTTGGGTGCAAAGTTGTTCGTCTGGTTTTGGTAAGGTTGGGGTTGGAAGGGCTGCTGATACTGAGTTTGTTGTTGCGCTTGTTGTTGCGGCGGAGGGGCCCTTTGGAAATTGTTGCCCTGGAATTGATTCTGATTCTGATTCCAGGCGAAATTGGGGTGGTTCCTTCAACCGGGATTGTAGGTGGAAGAGTATGGATCATTCCTCGGTCTTTGCTGGAAGGCAGCATTAACCTGATCCTGTCCTTGCGAGGGTGGATTGTAAGGACACTCTTCGGTCAAGTGGGAAGGGTCGGAACAACAAGCGCAGATGGTACGAAGGGGGAGAACAGGTGTGGGGGCGGGAGCAGAAAATTTGCTCTCTATCGCTTCAAGCTTTCGTGTTATTGCAGCCATTTCAGCTTTCATCGCAATAGAGACATCGAGTTGGTGGATTCCTACCCTAGACTGACCGGTAGAAGTGGAGGTAGAAGAAGAAGAAGTCGGTCTGGTGCTCTCCCACTGTAGCGTTTGCTCCGCAAGATCGTCAAAGAACTGCCACGCTTCCTCGTCAGATTTGGATAGGAAGTGGCCCTGACAGATGGTTTCCAGCAACTGCTTCGTTGCTGGGTTCAGTCCCTCGTATAAGGTTTGGCAGAGTTGCCATTTCTCTATACCGTGGTGAGGACACTGAACAAGAAGGTCTTTGTATCGGTCAAAGCACTTCCAGAAGGGTTCAGAAGGAAGCTGGGAGAATTGGTTGATCTCATTTCGAATTCTTGCGGTCTTATGATTTGGGTAGAATTTTTTCAGAATCGCTTTAACAAACTCGTCCCAGCTGGTGATTGAGTGGGAAGCGGTGCTATACAGCCATTTTTCTGCGAGATCGCATAAAGTGAACGGAATGACCCGTAGACGTATAGCATCGTCCGACAGCTGGGTTGTTTTCATCATGGCACAGACATTTTGAAATTTGTTAATGAAGATATAGGCATCTTCAGATTCAAGCCCATGAAAACGTGAAAGCATGTTGATGAAATGGGGCTTAATTTCAAAGTTGTCCCCATTGGCCGGAGGAAGAGAAAGGCAGGTGGGAAGTGCAGAACGGGTAGGGTAGAAACGATCCTGGAGCGCAATTCGCTGCGGCGCTACAACAGACGGAGGTGGTGGGAGATTGGTCTCCGTAGGAGGTGGAGCCAATCCAGGGGTGGTCAAAGAGATGTTCGGATTAAATCCCGACATCGCGGAAGAAGAGGTTGGTGAAGGTGAAGGTGAAGATGTATGAACAGAATTCCGGTCAACGTCGGAGTTGGCCGGCAAAGGAAGAGGAGAAAGAGGAGTGGACGGAGTATCGACTTCGGAGTCGATCGCGTAGTCGGTCGCGACTAACGTAACGCGGACTAGACGGGCGCTAGTGTCCCGAGTCCAAGCGGACATACACTAAACGAGTTTAGTATAGTCAAAGCGGAGAAGGTGAGGGTAAGAAAACGTCAATGAAGAAAGGCGATGGGTGGTGGGTGAAAATGGATTTGGCGACAAAAGGGCAAGTTTTTATAAAAGTTTTTGATTTTTCTCTTTTTTTTTTTAGAAAGAGATTTACAGAGATATGTACGGAAATACGGCTTAAGCAATCACAAACAAGATATGCACAATCACACCTAGATCTAGGGTAACCTAGGTCTACTAGACCTGCTCCTGAACTTGATTGTCGAAGTTAAACAATGTCGAGAAACGGGCTTAACAATACACCGATCACGAGGCCAGGTAAGTGCAGAGATAAGGGGAGGTTGTCCAACGCTTTCGCGAAGTTCCTTAATTAAATAACCCTTTCTCTTTCGGCGGTTGCGCCTTTAACACTTTCCTAGACACCCCGTAAACAATATACGGTTAAGCGAGGTTCTAAACAAGGTTTATCTTCTCCTAATGAGCGCGAAGTCCTTAGGGCTGAAGTCTAGTATTTTTTTAATTTACAATGGACAATGCATATGCTTTAGTGATTTCCGGGGTCCTGGGAAGGGTGATGAAATCCCCACCCAATCTGGATTGGTATCAAGCCCCTTAAGTCCGTATTAAAGAAATGCAAAGCAGTAACAAATCAACTGCAAACAATTTTTATTTGCGGCGCAAAGAATCCTGCACAAGAACAGTTTATTGGAAGGGGGAGAAGAGTTTGCGCAAAGAAGGCTGCAGAAAACACAGTTTATTGGAGTTCAGAGGAGAGGAAGAGAGGAGAGAGAATTACCCAGAAAAAATGGCAGCCCAAAGGCTCCAAGTGGCCGCGGATCCGCGGCCCAAGACCCTCTATTGCCGCGGATCCGCGGCTGAAAGAAGAGATTGGGACTTCAGTTTTTCTGTGGGTGCTGGTATTTGTCTCCTCTGCTTGTCTGAATGTGTGGAATTCTGATATGCTCACTGTATATGCTCCAGATTTTTACAGTAGACCGGATGCTTCGTTTTTTGTCCGTCGCGGTGTAGCCGCGAAATGTGGGTCTATCTTCCCACGTCTTTGGCACTGTACTTGAACTCCGTATTTCCTGCGTCTTTGGCGTCGATCTTGAGCTTCGTATTTCCTGCACACTTGCACAAAAACTAATCAAGAATAACAAGATGGTTTTTATAAAGTATATTTTTTTTTTTGGTTTTTGGTTGTTTTTATATTCACAAATTAACCCGAAATTACACAAGGAAATAAACTACCGTCTCCCCGGCAACGGCGCCATTTGATTGTTATGATAAGAGCGTGTTCAAGTTTAAGTTTAAATACCGCAATCAAGACGGTTTCGCACGTAGCTAGCCGGTTGAGTACGGGTCGTCCGCAGGGAGATGGGAATCTTTTTCTATGTGTTTTTCGACGAGTTAAGTCCGGTTGTTCAGATTTTGTTTGTAGTTACCTAAGTGTTGAGTTGATATTTAAAGAGAGCATGTTAGGGTTAGGATTAGGTTAGTTTGAGTTAGGAGTCTCCACATCTTTCGTTGCCCCTCTTAATGTCGTGTTACGGTAATCGGCAACAACGGGGATTAGCACGACTAGGAAGGACTTTGCGAGTATAAGCTAGGCTTTCCAACGCATAAGTCTTCCTTTTGGTGCTTGTCCATCCGTTCTTGGCTCTTAGCCATAACCTCCGGTTAATCCAACCACAACCGGTCTCACTACGGAATCACCGCTATCATGTAGGATAGGGTGCCGTAAGGAGCGGATTGTGGTTGGGTTAACGGGAGTCGATTTAGGCTGTTGGGCAAGGAAAGAGTGAGAGAGATTTCCTTCTCTCAAACTTCCCTTATCCTACCCTAACAAGAATGAACTACTCACACATCATAATACGGAAAAATAAAACAACACAAAAGAGGAAGATAGAAAGAAGGAGATTAGAAGAATACGACTAACTAATTGCGACCTCACCTTGGCGAGGATCAAGCGTAAGTATCATTGTCATATGTAAAGATAAAGAAAAAAGAGAAGAAAGAAACAACAAGGAAATAACAACAACTACTTAACGAATTTAAAGTTACAACAATTATAACAAGTAAA
The DNA here is from genome assembly GCA_030015575.1 of Agapanthus africanus. Classification (NCBI taxonomy): domain Eukaryota; kingdom Viridiplantae; phylum Streptophyta; class Magnoliopsida; order Asparagales; family Amaryllidaceae; genus Agapanthus; species Agapanthus africanus. The sequence continues at coordinate 420,893,907 of JASDDO010000010.1, read as the reverse complement.
GAAAGAGACAAGCATGATAATAAAAATGGTCTTCTTTATTCATCACTCTTCACTCAAAAGCTCACTTACAAGTTTAATGGAGAAGAGGTGAGAAGAGGAAGAAGAACATGTAAACTAAAACCTAGCAAAAGAAATACAAGAATTCGACCCTTTCCTTCACAAACTTCTGGGCTATTTATAGGCCAGAGAATGAAACCCTAGGGCAACCACCAGAACAAAAACGAAAAGACAAAAATACCCCCAAAGTTTCTGCGCATGAGGCGCCCGTACGGCCGCGGATCCGCGGCCTGGACCCCACTTTGGCCGCGGATCCGCGGCCATGTTGATGAATTGGAAAGTCGGGTTTCTTGTGGTCCCCTGGTTTGTTGTCCTATGCTCTCTGGTTCCTATATTTTCTGAAAATACTTCAACATTTCTTCCAGAATTTCTGTTGAGGGAAAGGTGGACTTTTTGTCAAGATTTTGTCATGATTTGCCTCGAGCTCCGCGTAGATCTCTTGGATTTTGTGCTACCATTGAGCCTTGTGCATGAGAATGACATTGATTTGATCTTTTGTCTTCCTATTGATATCTGGCAACATGTGGATGAAGAGCAGAGACCGTGTTTTTATCTGTGGTTGGCAGGAACCCGGATTCTTTCATGTTTTCCATGAATTTCACCGTTTTGGAACCGAGAACCTGTATCCTGCAATTGACTAGCAAACACGGCTCAAGAGTATCTACGGATATGCAATGTGATAAAAATTGGGCGGTATGAAAATGCAAAAATCTGATATGAACACCACCCACCATTTCATGAGGCTGAACACCGGTTCTCATTTCATGATCCCCAATGCCGACTACATTCCGAGGTGCGTAGGGGCTTTCACGGGTTGGTATCGCTACCGGGTTAGTCCGATCATTGCTGAGGAGAGGAGGATACTTTTTGGGCTTAGAGCTCCCGCCCCGCTCCAGGCTACAGGAATCCCGCCGCGACCGCGGGTAATGGTTCGCCCTCCTTTGAGGGGGACTGGTGCCTTACTTATTCCTGAGGCGGTGGACGCGGGCCTGACTCCTCCTACTGTTGGGCTGCCGACGCGCACTAGAGCTAAAGCGAGGGCTTCTGATAAGGTGCCGGTAGCAGTTTCATCGGCTGCGGCGTCAGCGATGGTAGTGTCATCATCGGTAGCGCCACCGAGAGAGGATACTGAAGGCGAAGTGGGTCAACGTCGCACCAAGGCACCGAGGGGAAGGAATCGATCGTCTTCTGGTGTTAGTTCTGGGTCAAAGAGGCGAAAGAAGACGGTCACCAATCTGCTCGACTTTTTAGTGGAATCCGAGCCTATCTTTCAAGATGAACTAATAGCTATGCAAGAGCCGGATAGTGTTCTTCTTTTTCCAGGTTCATCTGCCGAGGAAGCCGCACAATTGGCTGAGGCTATACGACGTTCTCAGGATGAGACTGAAAATGTGAGGGTCCCGAAGAGGCCTTATCCTGCCGTCATCTTCTAAGAAGATCCTCCATCGATACGGTGGATATTTATAGGTCCTTTGGAAGAGAGAGGCGAGATAGTCCTTAAGCGGCCTATCTCAGCCGATGCCGAAGATACGCTGTCGTTGTGGACTGGTGGCCACGAGTCTACACTCGAACCCCGGCGAGCATAAATTCTTGAGAAGGAACGCCGGCTTGAAAAAGCCATACTAGAAGCTTCTTGGCGGATTGGTATACTTATATATCTTTTTGTAGTATTTTGCACTACTTATATATATATATATATATATATATATATATATATATATACATCTTCGTGAAAACTTTGCAGGGACTTCGGCGATGGCAGAGGATCTAAGTTCGAGCCGCGCCCTGACTATGGAATCTGTAAATATCTCCGATGAGACACCAGTAGGTGTGGATGGGGTCGATACAGCCGTTCTTCCTGCCACGGAGCTCCCATTGGTGGTTTCTGTTCCTCTTATGCTCGTTCACCCCGAAGAGGTGTCTTTACCGGCCGTGGATTTAATAGATCTTTCTGGGGACGGCCCGGAGACCGTGGGACAGGTAGCCGAGGACACCGTCCTTTCATTGGAGCCTACAGCGGTGGCCGCTGCTCCTCAACTGGAAGCTGTTATACCGGCCCATGTCCCCGATGATGTGCCTGAGGGCATGGAGGAGGCTGCCGAAGCTGCTATCCCTCCAGTTCAGAGCGGGAGGAGCATCGAAGGTATTCTTCTATCTTTTTTTTAACGATCTCTTCATTATCTGAACCTTTCTGTCTTTTAAGAGCTACGAGGATTGGCGGCGTCCATCGCGGACCTGTCCCCCAGGAAGTCTTTTCAGTGTCTGCTAGAGATGGCCGCTCCGCAGGCAATACCCCCTCAACGCATCGTCCTATCTTCCGGGAAAGGTTAGTATTATTTGCCTTCTTCACGGCATTATTATTATTTTATATAACGATACTGATGTCTTCTGTAGTTCTGGAAGCTGATGACGAGGTTGAGATTCTTGACGAGCCTGGGGATCTTTTAGACCCTTCTTGAATGAATGTGGGTAAGTAAAGTTTCGATATTGTTCCATCTGCTCTTTGCTTGCAACTCTCGCTGATTTCTTTTTATGAATCTTAACAGCTTTGCCAGTTCTTACCACGCTGGAATCTGGCATCGTCATGCTGCCCGGCCCCTATGCTCTACGTGCCTCTGAACGGATGGTAAAGCTAAGCCTTCACTCTTTGTCAGCTCTGATCGAAGACCTTCGTGCTGGTAGCTTGATCACGGCCGAAGAATTTGCCGCCGAAGCCAACGGTTCTCTCCCCTTTCTTGCTGCTTACCATAGTGAGACATTGGTGCAAGTCTGGGTTGAGTTTTGTCGTTGGGTGGAGGATTGTTTCCATAGTCTTGAATGTACGCGCCTTCCTTCAGAGGTTGTGGCTGCAAAGGCGAGCTTGCGGGGGCTGATTGAACGGTGCGCCGCAAATATGCTGTCATGCGAGAATAGGCTCAGCCGAAAATTTTCAGTGAGGGAGATGCCTTCAAATTCGCTGGGGGAACTTCAAGCTGAACTTACGGCCAAGAACACTCGGGAGTATGAACTCTGGCGGGTGCTTCAAGAAGCTATTAGGGAGGTGGTAGCTATTGATAAAGCCGTCATCTTTACCCGCGAGATGGTTGAAGCCCACAAAGTCACTGAACAGGAGCTTGAAAGTTGGCTTGCCTCGTACCTGGCCCAACAGTCTCAAGCGGAGGCCCGTCTCATGGCGATAACAAATTATGAAGCCGAGGCCCAGCGGACAAAGGATGAACTGACAAATCTGTTACATTGCCCGCCGGCTTGAAAAATTGTATATTTTTCCTTTTATTCTTCTTTTGTACATACTCCTGAAAGAGAGTATTTTTTTTATTCTTTCATAGATTGTAATTTGTATTCATTTTGATTCATGAATAAAAGACACATTTTTTCTTGTCTCCCTCTGTCATTTTTCCTCTTTTGCTGTATTGTCGCTATGTTACTCTGGCAAGCGTAGAGAATATTTCGTCCTAGCCTTCTTGTAGGGTATCGATAGCTTAGGAAGCAGGTTCAGGTCTGCTGCCTAAGACTTTCCAACTTATGAGTCGTGAGGATCTCAAAAAGATTTTTCTCCCTACGAGTCGAGAGGATCTCGTAGGTGTATTTTCTCCTTAGGAATCGTGAGGATTCCTAAGTGCGTCTTCTCTTGAGAGTCGTAAGGATCTCACAAGTGAATTTTCCTGCCTACAAGTCGAGAGGACTCGTAAGTGGTTGTTTCCCTCTTTATCGATGTTCGACTTCGGAGAGTGTGACCCGTGAATAGTATGCAAGAGTCCATCTTGGACCGACTTGCAGGGCCCCAGTGCTTAGGAAACAGGTTTTTTAATCTCCATTGCCTAAGGCTTTGCCTAACGAGACGAGACGAATCAAGAAGTTCTCGCAAGGATGTCCCAACGTCACAGTTAACCTCTGCTCTATATAACAGAGGTCCGTTAGGGTCTGTGGTACTAGGCTTGTGTCCGTCGTACCATCGCGTTGGCTGATGTATTCCTTGATAGGCAATTTTGCTGTTCGAGTAGCCTTGCGACTGTCGTGTCTCTGATCCTTTCAGGGGCTGGACAAGACGTATTCAAGCAATCTTCCAGGTAGTATTACCGTCGAAAGAACAAGCGTTAGGGATATTCCATGTCGCTTTTTACTTGAGGTTAGGCTCAGTTTAGGAGCCCCGATGAGCCATGACCACTCCGCGCTGGTATGGGATGATCTCCGATAGTCTTTCAGGTTTTATATGAGTTGCTGTTAAGACCCTGAAGTTAGGAATATTGCCTTCGCTTCGTTGTTGGTATTGCGTCTGCTGTATCGAGACGAACGTCGAGGTGGTGACCACTCTGCACTGGTGTGGGATGATCTTCGATAGTCTTTCAGGTTTTATATGAGTTACCGTCAAGACCCTGAAGCTTGGAATATTGCCTTCGCTTCGTTGTTGACATTGCGTCTGCTGTATCGAGACGAATTTCACTGTGCTGATCACTCCGCGCTGGTGTGGGATGATTTCAGATAGTCTTTCAGGCTTTATATGAGTTGCCGTCAAGACCCTGAAGCTAGGAATATTGCCTTTGCTTCATTTGCTGGCATTGCGTCTGCTGTATCTAGACGAATGCACGCTGGTGTGGGATGATCTCCGATAGTCTTTCAGGTTTTATATGAGTTGTCGTCAAGTCCCTGAAGCTAGGAATATTTCTTTTGCTTCATTTGCTAGCATTGCGTCTGCTGTATCGAGACGAATGTCGCGGTGGTGATCACTCCGCGTTGGTGTGGGATGATCTCCGATAGTCTTTCAGGCTTTATATGAGTTGCCGTGAAGACCGTGAAGCTAGGAATATTTTCTTTGCTTCGTTTGCTGGCATTGTGTCTGATGTATCGAGACGAATGTTGCGGTGGTGATCACTCCGCGCTGGTGTGGGATGATCTCCGATAGTCTTTCAGGCTTTATATGAGTTGCCATCAAGACCCTGAAGCTAGGAATATTGCCTTTGCTTCGTTTGCGGGCATTGCGTCTACTGTATCGAGACGAATGTCGCGGTGGTGATCACTCCGCGCTGGTGTGGGATGATCTCCGATAGTCTTTCAGGCTTTATATGAGTTGCCGTCAAGACCCTGAAGCTAGGAATATTGCTTTTACTTCGTTGTTTTAGCGCGTCTGAATCTTGTTGGAGGAAGAACGCTGTGGTGACATCTCTTCTGCTGTATCGAGACGAACGTCGAGGTGGTGACCACTCCGCGCTGGTGTGGGATGATCTCCGATAGTCTTTCAGGTTTTATATGAGTTGCCGTCAAGACCCTGAAGCTAGGAATATTGCCTTTATTTCGTTTGCTTTGGCGTGTCTGAATCCTGTTGGAGGAAGAACGCTGTGGTGACATCTCGTCTGCTGTATCGAGACGAACGTTGAGGTGGTCTCTAGGTTGTTGTGAACCGTCGAGATCTGGAACTAGGGACTTTGTCATAGCTCCGAGGTTGATTGTCGCGTTCGAGTCTTGCTGGAATGAGGAGGAACGCCGTTGTGAGTTTCCAGGCTGTAGATGTTGCCATCGAGACTTGGTTCTCTTTCCGATGGAGCATGGTGGGATGATATGGTTCCCTCTTTTTTTGTGCCCCTGGATTGTATACAGGGATCGATGTGATCTCATCTGTAGGGCAAAAAGTTTCATTTTATATATTTTTCTTTCCGCGATGCTCTATCATTTTAGCTTTTATATCTCGAGAGTCGCGATTGCCTAATCATTTCGGCTATTTTTCGCAGTGCCCAATCATTTCGGCTTTTATATGCATATATTTTACTTGCTGATTTTGTTGCAAGTTGCCCCATCATTTTGGCTATTTCATATATATTTTTGGCTCGTCGACTTTTTGCCACGAGTATGGAATTTGATACCGATTTAGGCATCAGCATCGCTACAACTAGGATATTTCTACGAGAGAATCATCATTTACCTCTGCCGATGTCGAACAAAGGTGGCTTAGCAAACAGGGTTAAAATCCTGTCGACTAAGGCTTTTGACTTCATGAGTCATAAGGGTTTCATAAAGGTATTTCTCCCTACGAGTCGTGGGGATCTCGTAAGTGCGTTTTTTCATTAAAAATCATGAGGATTCTTAAGTGTATGTTCTCTTATAAGAGTGTTTTCTCCTTATAAGTTGAGAGAACTTACAAGGGCCGTTCACCGTGTGAGCATATCCCTAGTCGCTAGTGGGACTTGGTTAGGGAAATGTTTATTCGTGCCCGTGGATTGTATACAAGGGTCAATATTGAGCCGCTTGTAGGGCAGCATTGGAGATTGTGATGGCTTAAGAACCGGTTCATATCCCTGTAGCTTAAGGCTTTTGAATCCTATAAGCCATGAGGGTCTCAAAGGGGAATTCTCCTTACGAGTCGTGAGGATCTCGTAAGTGCGTTTTCTCCTTAAGATTCGTGAGGAGTCTTAAGTGTGTTGCTCCCTTGTGAGTCGTAAGGATCTCACGCAGGTATTTTCTCCTCACAAGGTCGGGAGGACCTTGCAAGTGTCCTTTAACGAGATTGCGCCCTTTCGGGTTTTCACAAAACTCGCCGGTAGTCCTGCTGTTTTTACTCACGGAGCCCTTTCGGGTTTTCATCCGTGCCCATCTCGCTTATGGACATACCGTTTTCTTTCTTTCTTTTTTTTTGCGTCAGCCTTGGGATGCTGCGGTCCGTAGTAGTTTATCGACGTCTCGGTCAATAGCCAGTTTTAGGACATAGTGGTCCATCGTTAGTTTAGGGACGTTTCGGTCCATAGCCAGTTTTAGGACATAGTGGTCCATCGTTAGTTTAGGGACGTTTCGGTCCGTAGCCAGTTTTAGGACATAGTGGTCCATCGTTAGTTTAAGGATGTTTCAGTCCGTTTGCCGGCTACTACTTATAGAGTTTGGGCTTAGGAAGATGGCGAGAGGACATAGGCGTCGTCATCCATCGTTGACCTAGGCCGTGGCTCGTCGGGCATAGTATTTTTTCAGGAATCGACCGTTTATCGGCCTGAAGGGTCTTTCTCCATGCATGTCCATGAGGAGATAGGCTCCACCCTGGTAAACTTTGTCTATGATGTACGTGCCTTTATAGTCCGGCTCGAATTTCCCCCGTTTGGCACGATTGGCGATCATGGGTCTCTTGACCCCTGGCACGAGTTCGCTTTGGCGGAATGTTCTCGGCCTAGTCAATCTCTCATATGAGCGCGTCATCTTTGCTTTGTAAGCTTCCAAGTTTTGCCGCGTCATGAGCCGAGTTTCGTTGAGGGCATCAAGCTCCTCAAGCCGAATATGAGCGTTCTTTTCGTCCGTTAGCTTATAATGAACTGCCACTCGTAAGGAGGGTAGCTCTATCTCCAAGGGGAGTACTGCTTCCGCGCCGAATACCAATGCATACGGCTTTGTGCTTGTGGCCGTTTTGAATGTAGTTCGATACGCCCAGAGAGCTTCATGCAGTCTCTCGTGCCAGTCCCTCTTCTTTTTGGACACCGTCTTCTTCACGATCTTTGTCAAGGTCTTATTGAAAGCTTCAGCTAGACCGTTAGCTTGGGGATTATAGACCGAAGAGTATCTCCAGTCTATGTTATGTTGTTGTGCGAAGCGGCTGATTTTATGGCTTCTGTAGGCCGGCCCATTATCGGAGATAATCTGTCGCGGAGTGCCGAACCGATAGATGATATGTGTCTTGAAAAAATGGAGAATATTCTCCGTCTTCACTTCCCTTAGCGGTACTGCTTCTGCCCATTTAGAGAAGTAATCAGTTGTCGTCAAAATGAATCGATGTCCTCTGGACGATGCTGGTTCGATGGGCCCGATTATGTCGGTGCCCCATATTTCGAACAGCCAGCTAGCCACCGTTGGATGTAGTGGATTTAGATGCTGGTGGATAAAGTCCCCGTGAATTTGGCACGAGTGGCACTGCTTCGCGTATTCAAGGCAGTCCTGGATCATCGTGGGCCAATAGTAGCCCATTCTTTTGATCTTCAGCTTCATCTTTGGCCCGGTTTGATGAGAACCGCAGAGTCCGTTGTGAGTTTCTTGGACGACTCTCCTTACTCCTTCAGGTCCCAGGCATCTTAGCCACAGAGAGTCAAATGATCTCTTGTATAGAGTATCATTGACGAAAGCGAAAGACAGAGCTCGTTTCATGAGCTGATGTCTTGAGGATGCATCTTCAGGTGTTCGACGGGATTTGAAGTAGTCTATAATGACTTCTCTCCAATCCTTAGACTTTCCTGGTCTTTTATTTGTAGGGCCGTTTGCTCGGTCGATTCTTTTTCTTTGGACGACTCCGTAGACATATCAACCGGTGCGAGAACCCGACGGCTTTGTACCACGATCCTTACATCATCGAGGTTTTCTTCAGCCAGTTCTTTAGCGAGTTTGGCTAACGCATCCACTTTGCTATTTTCCACACGCGGTATGCTTTCCAGGGCGTAGGTGGAAATTTAAGCCAGCAATTGTTGCACTTTCTCACCGTACTTTACCAACTCTGGTTTGCACGTTTGATAGTCGCCATTTACTTGACTAACGACCAGCTGGGAGTCTCCATATATGAGGAGGTTTTCGATTCCCATGTCGACAGCGATCTCAAGACCTGCTATCAAAGCTTCGTATTCGGCTTCGTTGTTTGTCCTCGATTCTGTCATGGAAAAGGCAAAGCGCATTATCCCTCTTTGTGGGGTTACGAAGATGAGGCCTACCCCTGATTTGATTATGGGGGTGCTTTGTTTGCGCTTCTTCATAGAAGATGCTCCATCGAAATAAAGTTCCCACCGGGTATCATTCTCTCTTCTCTCCCCGTCGATTGTGTCAAACGCATGCTCGTCGGGCAATTCACAGTTCAAAGAAGAGTCGGCAATTATCGGATGCTCAGCAAGGAAGTCGGCGATGGCCTGCCCTTTCACTACCTTGAGGGGTCGGTATGTCACCGAGAATTCCATTAAGAGTAGGGCCCATTTAGCGAGCCGTCCTGTTAGTATGGCTCTTGACATCAAATATTTTAGAGGATCCACCTTTGATATGAGATGGACCTCATGCGCCAACGCATAGTGTCTGAGCTTCGTTATCACGAAGATTAACGCCAGGCAGTGTTTTTCAATGGGGGAGTAGTTGTTCTCTGCCCCCAGGAGAACTCGACTCAAATAGTAGAGGGCTCTCTCCTTCCCTTGGTTGTCTTCTTGTGCCCATAGCGCGCCTAAAGAACCTTCAAGGGCAATTGTATACAGAATGAGGGGCTTTCCCTTGACTGGAGCGGTCAGCACCGGAGGATTCTGTAGGTATTGCTTGATTTCATCCAGTGCGCTTTGGCATTTGCGATCTCAGACGAACGGGGTTCCCTTCTTCATTAGGTGACTGTAAGGAAGACACTTACCGGAGAGATTGGCTATAAATCGCCGGACATATGCGAGTTTTCCTTGGAGAGACCGCAGCTGCTTGAGAGTTCTTGGCGGAGGCATTTCCATAACCGCCTTGATCTTTGACGGGTCTATCTCGATGCCGCGGTGCTGTACGATGAATCCTAGGAATTTGCCCGAGGAGACTCCGAACGCGCATTTGAGAGGGTTCATCTTCAAGTTGTATTTCCGAAGGCGCTGAAACACGATCTTCAGATGCTCTAAATGTTCCTCGTATGATTTTCTTTTAACTACGACGTCGTAAATATAGCACTCGACGATTTCATGTATGAGGTCATCGAAAATCTTCATCATGGCCCTCTGATAGGTGGCACCGGCGTTCTTTAGACCGAAGGGCATCACCTTGTAGCAAAATATGCCCAAAGGGGTCCGGAAAGCGGTATGCTTTTGGTCCTCGGGATGCATCTTTATCTGATTGTATCCTGATGAGCCGTCCAAGAAGGAGAAAACTTCGTGAGTGGACGTATTATCTATCTTCAGCTCGGTGACCGGTACTGGAAAGTCGTTCTTCGGGCAAGCTTTGTTAAGATCCCGAAAGTCTACGCAGATGCGCACCGTCCCATTCTTCTTCATGACTGGGACAATGTTGGCGATCCAATCGGGGTACTGAACCTCTTGGATGAAGCCGGAGTCGATTAGCTTCTTCACCTCGGCGTTAATGCTCATTTCAAGTTCGAGCCGCATCCTTCTTGGTGCTTGTTTGATTGGCTTGATGTCCGGAGATATCGCCAATTTGTGCACATCTATCTCTGGATCTAATCCTGGCATTTCGGAGTAGTTCCATGCGAAACAGTCTTTATATTGCATGAGCACGTCTTTTAGCGTAGCCACCTTTTCTTCAGACAGCAACTCGCTGACGAACGTTGGCCGCGGGTCGTTTGCCGTCCCCAAGTCAATTTTTCTGAGGTTATCTGCAGTAGTATATATCCCATCTTCTAGCTCTTTTGGTGCCGGTGGAAACTCTGAGATCACCTCGTCATCATCGTTTTCGAAGCACCAGGGGAGATCAGCCACATCCTCGCGTACTCCTTCTCCTGACAGCGTTATCGCGTGACAGGTACGAGATCGCTTCTAAGACCGATGCTGATCGGATCTACTCTCGCTGCATATGTGGCTTTCGGTTCATGCGTTTGTAGCCGGGTTACCCTCCAACTGCTGGATAAAGCGAACCTGCCTTGCCGATACTGGTCTTCTACCCAGTCTTTGAATGTGAAGCAGTCTTAGAGAGAATGTCCTATCGCTCGGTGATAGGAGCAATAGTCTGGGTGATGAACCTCACTTGCTTGTTTGGGATTTGCCTTAGGTGATGGATTAGCGAGTGATGTCGCCTGAGCAAGTATCTCCTGCAGATTTTCGCGTTGCAGTTGAACTTTTGTCAGGGACCGAATTTGAGGTCGGTGACTAGTAGAAGCTCGAACTTTGTCTTTGGAATTCACCACATAGACTATGTGAACTACCGTGCCCCCAAGCTTGGGGTGTTTGGAGTTTTGGCCTTTGGAATTTGCTCCGAGCACTTGAGCTTTATTAGGCCTCTTGTTGTGAAAAGCCGCTTTGGTTTTGGGAGGAACCGCTGTATCAGGATCCGTCTTGGGGTGAGTCCCCTTCACCTGCTTCCACAACTTATATATATATGAGGAAAGTTGTCTCAGTGAGCGAACTGATTTCTGCTCTCGTGGGATCTCCATGGGCTGCGGAGACTTCTTCAATATTGCTGTAGGAGAATTTTGTCTGACCCTTCACAACAACTTGAAGCCGTTCCCAGTTGGAACAACAACATTCACCGATGGGGTCGAAAGAGGACCATACGGAGAATTGCCCCCAGCTCAATTTGTATGACACTGATATCGACGTCGACCATTTCCTACGGCCGGGATTTGATTAGCTTCAGGATTTTGCCGAGTCTACCCCCTGTTTCCTTTGAGTGCTGGAATATTCTTCCCCCTGCGTCGATCTTGGTCCTTGGCATGTGCCAGTAGTTTGAGGACTGATTCCGTCGGCAAAGCTACTGCTTGGGGAGCCCGCCTGTGGAAGACAGACTTCCTTTGGGCTTTCTCTATCGGCGTTGAGGCACCGAGGGTGGGAGGTGGGAGTATCGACCCAATGAGAAGCCCATTGATTTCTCGAAGAGCCGGATTGCAGAGATTTGAGGCTGCAAGTGGCCTGTACTTGACTCCACCAGATATGACAGAGCCTGAGTTGCTAAGGTGGGAGCAAACGCCAATCTTCATAGAGACAAAACGCCGGCTTCAGTATCCACTCCCTTAAGGGCAACCACAAACATATATACCGCGACTATTTGATCGCGGAAAAATACGACACACGAAGTGTGGAGTGGAAAGAGGAAAAGGTCCCACCGGGCGTGCCAGAATCTGTCCTCGAAGTTCAGGCTGGATGTCCCAACGTCCCCGTCGCGTCTTTCGGCGGAGAACAGATTCTGGCATGCCCGGTGGGAAAAGAAGAGAATTTAATTCTCCAAAAAGAAGATCTCTTCAGAAAAGAAAGAAACCCTAGGTAAGAGAGGGAAAGAGATCATTCTATAAGCTCCACAAAACAAAAAAGAGAATTCAATCTCAAACTAACAGTTTAACTCTTCTGAATAAGAACTTATTTCTTCCTTTTGTTGAAGATCTGCAGAAGCAGATCTCCCCATAAGTTGAGAATTTAATTCTCATCGGGAGGATTCTGCCATGCAGATCTAAAGCCTAAGAGAGGACCTAAGTTCAGAGAATTTTATTCTCCTACAAAGCACATAGGAATTTAATTCCTCCAACAAAGATAGGGTTTAACCCTTAATATAAGAACTTAGTTCTTCTTCATGGTTGAAGATCTGCAGAAGCAGATCTTCCATAAGTTGAGAATTTAATTCTCATCGGGAAGATTCTGCCATGCAGATCCAAAACTCAGAGGGAGAATTGAGTTTAAAGAATACAGAGACGCGACCGGTGGAAAGAGGAATATGCCCCATCAGGCGTGCCAGAATCTGTTCTCCTCCGAATACAGAGACGCGACCGTGTAGGTTCGTCTTGCCTGAATTTGGGGGCAGATGCTATTTTGTTTTATCCGTCTACCTCTCCGAAGATGCCAAGTTGATTTATGACACAATGTATCGATAGTTTAGACGGATGCGGCCGATATAGCAGACTTCGTCAGATTCTCCCTCGTTTGAGGGTTTTTTGATTGTGGGGACGCTCTTCCCTGCACGCGCAAGCCCCTGCAGTTAATTACGCTACCGCATCGCCGTAACCACTTTCTCCTTCTCCATATGGTCACTTCGTGTCATGTGTGTTTGTTTTTGTTTTTGGTTGCCCATGAATTGTATACGGAGACTAATTTATGTTGTCGCCCGTAGGGCGTGGATTAGCCAAAATCCGTATTTTCTTAGATTTGGGTTTCGGTTGGGTTTAAGGATCGTTAATATCATTTGAGACTAAGATCAACTTAAACTTTTGTTAAGGACACGTTAGTCTAATTTTAGACTAAGATCAACTTAACGGGATCGTTTAGATCCAACAAAAGAGCATTTGGGTTATATTGTTTTAGTTTAGGAACTTTGCGGTCCATTGTTAGTTTAAGAACATTACGGTCCAATATTAGTTTAAGGACATCTCGGTCCATAGAGTTTAGTTTAGGGACATTGCGGTCCATTAGTTTAGGGACGTTACGGTCCAAGGTTAAGGACATCATAGTCCATGGGCTTAAGGACCCCACAGTCTATAGTTTAAAGACGTCATAGTCTATAAAGTTTAAGGACATCATAGTCTATGAGTTGAAGGATCCCACAGTCCATAGAGGTTAAGGACATCATAGTCCATGGGCTTAAGGTCCCCACGGTCCATAGTTTAAAGACGTCATAGTCTATAAAGTTTAAGGACATCATAGTCCATGAGTTTAAGGACCCCACAGTCCGTAGTTTAAAGACGTCATAGTCTATAAAGTTTAAGGACCCCACAGTCCATGGGTTTAAGGACCCCACAGTCCATAGCATGTTTGGTTATCGAGACCCGTCACCTCTCTGAAGACGTTGAAGGATTACAACGACAAATATCAAAGGAGTGCAGAGATGTACCCTTGAACCAATGTTGGTTGGGAGATCTGTAGTCCAATTTGAGACTAAGATCAATTAATTAGATTATGAGCACATGGGCTCAGTTAAATCTGAATTGAGCACTTATGGCCAACTTGGGCTAAGTCCAATTAAGTTTAAAATGTTGGACCTTTGTTTGAGCTGTTGAACATTTGTCTGGGCCCAACCCTCCCTATATAATGCTAAGCATGAGTCTGGGTTCTGACAATATTTTTGTCTTTTATTGAGTGCTGAGCACTCGTTTGGCATATGAAATGAACAATTTTGGAAGACAAGGGTGTATTTGAGGTTCAGTCAAAGGGAAGTCTTGCCTTTGGAAGACTTAGCTAATTTGCGCTAAGACTGGTTCGAATATAGTGTTAAACACTAGCACATATTTGGCGATCACGTGTTCCCACGTGATGCAAAATAGTGTTGAACACTAGGGATGAAGTGCTTAAAATAGTGTTAAACACTAAAAAAATGAAGCGCTCACGTGAGGCGCCCTAGGGTCGGGCCAAGTGTTCATATCAGATTTTTGCATTTTCATACCGCCCAATTTTTATCACATTGCATGTCGGTAGATACTCTTGAGCCGTGTTTGCTAGTCAATTGCAGGATACAGGTTCCCGGTTCTCAAACGAAGAAATTCATGGAAAACACGACAAAATCCGGTTCCTGCCAACCACAGATAAAACACGGTCTCCGCTCTTCATCCGTATGTTGCCAGATACCAGTTTAGGAAGACAAAAGGCCAAATCAATGTCAAATCAATGCACAAGGCTCAATGGTAGCACAAGATCCAAGAGATCTACGCGGAGCTCGAGGCAAATCATGACAAAATCTTGACAAAAAGTCCACCTTTCCTTCAACAGAAATTCTGGAAAATTCGTGAAGAAATTATGTAAAAATACAGATACCAGAATAAAGGGGACAGAAGACCAGGAAACCACAGCAATTTGGGGGGCCCAATTCAACCAGAAGGCCGCGGATCCGCGGCCAAAGTGGGGTCTAGGCCGCGGATCCGCGGCCGTTTAGGCGCCAAGTGTGCAGGGCTTTTGGGGGTAGAATTGTCATTGCATGTGTGGTCTGGTGGTTGCCCTAGGTTTCCATTCTAAAGCCTATAAATAGCCCAGAAGTTTGAGAAGGAAGGGGTTCATTCTTGTATTCTCATTTTGCCTAGTTTTAGTGTTGTTCTTCTTCCTCTTCTCACCTCTTCTCCATTAAACTTGTAGTGAGCTTTTGAGTGAAGAGTGATGAATAAAGAAGACCATTTTTATTATCATGCTTGTCTCTTTCTTTACTTGTTGTAATGTGTTGTAATTTTAATTGTTAAGTAGTTGTTGTTACTTGCTTGATTGTTTCTTTCTTCTCTCTTTTTCTTTATCCTTACATACGACAATGATACTTACGCTCGATCCTCGCCAAGGTGAGGTCGCAAACAGTTAGTCGTATTCTTCTAATCTCCTTCTTTCTATCTTCCTCTTTTGTTTTGTTTTGTTTTTCCTATCATGAAGTGTGAGTAGTTTTTTACTTGTTAGGGTAGGATAAGGGAAGTTTGAGAGAAGGAAATCTCTCTCACTCTTTCCTTGCCCAACAACTTAAATCGACTCCCGTTAATTGAACCACAATCCGCTCCTTACGGCACCCTATCCTACATGATAGCGGTGATTCCGTAGTGAGACCGGTTGTGGTTGAATTAACCGGAGGTTATGGGTAAGAGCCAAAAACGGACGGACAAGCACCAAAAGGAAGACTTATGCGTTGGAAAGCCTAGCTTATACTCGCAAAGTCCTTCCTAGTCGTGCTAATCCCCGTTGTTGCCGATTACCGTAACACCGATATTAAGTGGGGCAACGAAAGATGTGGAGACTCCTAACTCAAACTAACCTAATCCTAACCCTAACAAGCTCTTTTTAAATATCAACTTAACACTTAGATACTCACAAACAAAATCTGAACAACCGGACTTAACTCGTCGAAAAACACATAGAAAAAGATTCTCATCTCCCTGCGGACGACCCGTACTCAACCGGCTAGCTACGTGCGAAACCGTCTTGATTGCGGTATTTAAACTAGAACTTCAACACGCACATATCCTAACAATCACCAAGCTTCCTTTATTTTATTCTCAGAATATTCAAATAAGTGTTAAACACTTAATTTTAATGACCATCACGTGTGGGCACGTGATGGGTATCCATGGTTTGGATATTAAAGTGTTTGTTAGGGGTCACATGGGAACACGTGAGGGCGCCCAAAGTCTGTTCTGCCTTTATTATGAGAAATTTGTTCAAGAGTCACGTGGGAGCACATGACCCAATTTCATTCATTCTCTTTTGATCACTGAGGAGGGGAGTCACGTGGATACACGTGATCAGGTTGGGTACTGATTTCTTTTACATGCATGAAAAGTCTAAGTCCCTTGTTTAAGAATTAAATTCTTTTGTAGGGTTAAACCCTAATTTTATTAAGAGGAATTAAATTCATATGTATTTGGATGAATTAAATTCTTTAAACTCAATTCTCCCTCTGAGTTTTGGATCTGCATGGCAGAATCTCCCCGATGAGAATTAAATTCTCAACTTATGGGAAGATCTACTTCTGCAGATCTTTAACCATGAAGAAGAACTAAGTTCTTATATTAAGGGTTAAACTCTATCTTTGTTGGAGGAATTAAATTCCTATGTGCTTGTGGGAGAATAAAATTCTCTGAACTTAGTTCCTCCCTTAGGCATTAGATCTGCATGGCAGAATCCCCCCGATGAGAATTAAATTCTCAACTTATGGGGAGACCTGCTTCTGCAGATCTTCAACCAAAGGAAGAACTAAGTTCTTTTTCAGAAGAGTTAAACTCTTAATTTGAGAATTAAATTCTCTTTTTTGTTTTGTGGAGCTTATAGAATGATCTCTTTCCCTCTCTTACCTAGGGTTACTTTCTTTTCTGAAGAGTTCTTCTTCATTTTGGAGAATTAAATTCTCTTCTTTTTTCTCTCTGTTGTTGTATATCTCTTTTTTCTTTATTCTCTTCTTGGCTCCTATTTATAGGAGATAGAAAAGAATCAGTTTGTTTAGTCAATATTTCATTGAAAGATTTTATTGATTTTATAACCAACATGATCTGTTAGATCACTCGGTGAATTTTATTCACCATTGGATTTTTAATCCAAAAGATATTTTGTTTGTTATTCCTGGCAGATTTTAGGAAAATCTTTCCTTGTATAGAATCTTTCTATAAATTGTGATTTTTAATCACCATTGGATTTTTAATCCAACGGTACTCCACTTTACAGAGCGCAACCTTTTTGTTTGGAAAGATCTAGGAAAATATCAGGGTTTTTGATTTCCCTTAATTAGAATTTAATTCTATTAGTTCGGAGCCTGTCACGTGTTGGCACGTGACCCCCCACTGATTGACCATTTAATTAGAATTCAATTCTATTAGTTCAGAGAGCTTAGGAACCCATCACGTGCTGGCACGTGACTCCCAGTCATGTGTGGGCACGTGATGCCCCATTTGGGGTTTTCTTTCCATTAACTCAGAGAGTTTTAAGACCCTATCACGTGGTGGTACGTGACCCACCGATTAAGCATTTAACCAGAATTTAATTCCATTATTTTAAAAAAACTCAGGAATTCATCACTTGTCGGCACGCGACCCCTGGTCACGTGTGGGCACGCGATGCCCCATTGGGGTTTTTTCTTGCTGTTTTATTATACCTTTCAATTCTTTTCAGTGGGTTTAAAGGCCCATCACGTGCTGGCACGTGACCCCATCTCAAATTGTGTATCTCAGCGCCCATAACTTTGCTCATAGAAGGTCACGTGTCCCCATGTGATGCCCGATCACGTGTGTACACGTGATGCTCCTCTTGTGTATTTCCTTGCTGCTTTATTCAATTCCCATGAGGGTACAGGCTTCTTTCATATTAATTTCCGCAAAGCGATCCTGATACCGCTCGGGGTTCTGTAGAGCGTGGATGAGAACATCTCTAAGCTCCTTAGATAGGACCAAGGCATCGTAGATGCTCAGGAGAGACAGAAGCTTCCGGAGATGAGCCAAGACATTGTAGTCCACTGAGGAAGGATTCAAGTTTTCATTAGCCGGTTCTCTGCCATCTTCCTCATTAGCCACCTGTTTTTCCTTACCTTTTGGGGCGTTGCCCTGATTTCTGAGCTAGATTTGGTTGGCCCTTGTGGCGAGCTCCTCGTCCTCTTCGGGAAAACAGAGCTCCTCCTCAGAGTCGCTGCCAAGATGGATGGCGTAGCAGGTCACTATAGGGATCTCTTCATTGGAGTCTTCCTCTAACATCTCCAGAATTTCAGCGGCTTCTACAGGGAAGAAATCTTTCAATTGAATTAGAGTTCTTTCATTTTGTTCATAGTCTTCGAAGGAATCAATATATTTTTGAATGGTCGATCTCCCTGCAGATTCTTTTTCGCACCGAGCTGCACTTTTCTTCTTCTTGATCTTTTTGGATTTTGAGCCTGATGGAGCCACATTGGCAGCTGGAATGGTAGGCTTCTTCTGCCCTTCCCATTCCGTCCTGGGCTCTTTCTGAAGTAGCTTAAACATCTTCTTCGTCTTGTTAGATACGTGCTTACTCCAAGGAGGCCGCGGTGAGTCGATTTCATTTCTCAGGGCAGCGGGTTCGGCTGTCTACTCCCAGAAGGCTTCAGCTTCTGTCTGTATAAAGTTGGTGGTTCCAACTTGATTGTTCACCAACACACTTTTGGACAGCTAGATCTCTCCAGCCTTGTACTGCTTCTTGACCCAGTCTTTGAAGATATAGCAATCCTCGATCGCACAGCTCACTACTTGGTGGTACGGGCAATACAGGGGATTGTCGGTCATTTTTGCTTCTTGAGGTCTTTTCGACTCTGGAAATTGTAGACCGTTGTTCAAGGCATCTTTAAATATCTTACGGACCTTGTCCCTTCTGAAAGTGTAAACCTTGTTCTTTTTCTCCTCTAGGGAAGGCCTTTCTCCTCCCAGCACTGGCTTTCGAGACCGATTGGTTTTGGATTCGCTCTCCCTTCGCTTGTATTCATTGTTGGACATATTAAAGACATTGGTACTGCTGGAACTCCCGCTTCTACGGTTGTCATCCCGCTTGCTTTTCCATGTCTTGTCTTTCTGAGAGTCCGGGGTGGACTCTTGCTTTGAGCGTTCCAGCATTTGGACTTTCTTGGTTAGCTCTTGAAACATCTTGAGGCCTGCTGTGCACAATAATGGGACCATCCAATTGCTGAGGTTCCCAATGAGAAGGCTGGCAGACTGGTCCTGCTCCAGCGGCGGTTCGCACTTGACTGTGCGATTACGTCATCGGGCGATAAAGTCGGTGTTGCTTTCATTCTTCCCCGGCTTGGTCCTCACAAGGTCGGCAATGGAGATTTTATCACTGACACACATGAACCTTTGCCGAAACAGAGACTCCATTTGGGCAAAGGTAATGACGGACCCGTCTGGTATACTCGCGTACCAGTCTAAAGCGACACTGGTCGGGCTATTGACAAACTGACGAAAAAAGAGCGCATCATTGCCCCCTGTATTTCTGCACGATACTTTGAAGTGGGCGACGTGCTGATTTGCATTTCCCGTTCCGTCAAATCTTCCGAACTTAGGAATGACGTAGCCGCTCGGGAACTCGATCAGACCGTACTGTGCGAGATATGGCGTCCCCAGAAGCGGAATGTGGCCGGCTTTCGTGCGGCTCGAAGAATCTTAGACCCAAAGGGACAGACATCGGCCGCTTTGGATTGTCATCATCCGGCTCATGAGTAGCGATTTGTGCTTGATTAAGAGGCGCTCGAGCAATTTGAGCCATAAGCTGCATCACAACGTTCGTTAGGTCGTCAATTTTCGAATAGAGCTTGGCCATCTCTTTATCTTTGCTCTTGAGCTGTTTTCGAAGTTCTTGCTCCGCGGTCCTGGGTCGGAAAGTCGGCTCTTCCTCGCTGTCCGAGCTTGACTCTGCCTGGACCGAAGGGTCCTTCTGCCTATCGTCCTCATCGAGAGGGTTTTCATCATCCAGCGGAGGCGGCTGTTCTTGGGAAGCGGCAACCACATTCAAGCCAGATTGGGCTTGGGATGTGGTGGCCCCATCCTTGATTTTACTGTGAAGGTTGTCGCTGGGGCGCCCGCCCGCCATATAGACCGTATGGATAATATATTCAGCCGTCTTTTTATTATCGGCGGCTGATTTCACAGATCGCTGTCTTGACCCCCCCTATTTCGGTAGCGGGCAGTCGATTGAAGGCGGCTGGCCTGGCCGGATTCTTGAATGGTGCTGACGCTTCCTTTTTAGTTTTACCCCGCTGTTTTCACGCGGCACAGAGTGCCTGATAGACTCTTGAAGAGATAGTATCATACTTTTTCTGTTGGGGCCGGGATATGTCTCTTTGTAGCGACGTTCGGACCGCTGTCTTCTTGATTCTGGCGGTCATGGCATTTTTCTGAACCCACTTCAGAGGTTCGAAGGAATTGCTGATTTTTACGGCCGATTCAGTCGTCGTCGCAGGATGACTCTGCTCTTGGAATCTCACACGATTCCTCCTGGCTGGAGTCCTGGCCCTCCTGTTGGCTCGATACCTGAGCCGCTTCTGCCTTAACTTTTCTGTTTTATGCACTCTGCAGACTTCGGCTCTTCGGGAAAACGTCGTAGACCGATTGATAAAGAGGCCAGAGGAGACGCCCGATCGTGCATTTGTTGGAGTCATCGCCTGAGCCCGTCCGCAGCGTTTGATGTTGCCCTTTGTACCGAAAGTATTTCCCCCAGCTGGAGCACCAGAGAGTCGTTCAGACACCGTCTTAAGTTTCGGTTGTGGTGCCTTAGCAATCACAACATTCGGCTTCTTGCCCCTTGAGACTGGCTTGGCCACCTGTTTTGCCGTGATTTCTGCCAGGTGAGCGCTTCCGGCAGGGTAGATGATGACGGAACCAAACTGGCGGGGCAGTTCCTCCCACTGTCGACTGAGGCTTGCGGAGAGAACCACACGAGCATTGATCTTGACCATGTACGGGATCGGGGCCGCGTTGGAAGCCGAATCCGTCTTGGGAGACATTGTCGTTGAAAGTTGATTGCTTGAAAACTTGCATGAAAGAGCAATATTTTAGTATAAATATAGACATGCATATTGATTGAGTTCGCATGAACGTTTAACCCGAAATATGGGAGGAGAGATTGGTCCCACCGGGCGTGCCAGAATCTGTAGGGTGTTTTTCGTCACCCCAATGAGATGGGAATACGCGTGCGCTTGTCAGGCGCATTACAGATTCCCCCTACCTAGGGTAGGCCGAGGTTTATTGATTGTAGGGATCCGAATCTCCGGCAGCCGCGGACTAAGCTGTCGTTAATTACCCTTCGCCTTTGGAGCGAGAGAACCTCCGATTGATGGGTCAAACAGGTCATGCGAACTCAACGTGCAGTGTTGCGTTTTGAAGGGGTTTTGGATTTATCGGGGGCCTCGCAGAGTTTTTACGGGGGTCGCGCTACCCGGATAGCGGGCTGGGGGTCATGGGGACTAGCAGTCCCCGTGCAGGGTGCGGGACAGCGCCCCGGTAAAATTTTTTTTAAGGGAGGGACAGTGTTGTTGAGTATGTGTGTGTGTATATACATACATACATACATACATACATGTATGTATGTATATAAAACGGGGAAGAGCGCCCAAAGGACGCGTGGGGCCAGCGCCTCACGTGCCTAGCACGCGAGCGCTGGGCGCTTGAGCGTCGTGCGCTTCGGCGCTAGCGCATCACGTGCCCGGCACGTGGGCGCTGGGCGCTTGAGCACTAGGCGTTCGAGCGCCTGCGCATCACGTGCCCGGCACGTGGATGCTGGGCGCTTGAGCGCAAGGCGTTGGAGCGCCAGCGCATCACGTGCCCGGCACGTGGGCGCTGGGCGCTTGAGCGCAAGGCGCTCGAGCGCTAGCGCTTCATGAACCGGCACGTGGGTGCTGGGCGCTGGGCGCTCAGGCGCTTGAGCGCAAGGCGCTTGGGTGCAAGCGCATCACGTGCTCGGTACGTGGGCGCTGTGCACTTGAGCGCAAGGCGCTCGAGCGCTAGCGCTTCACGTGCCTGGTACGTGGGCGCTGGGCGCTTGAGCGCTTAGGCGCTAGGCGTTCGGGCGCTTTGGCGCCGGCGAGAAAAAAGGGATTTTAGCCCCAGAAATAGGATTTAAACTCCCGAAGGAGGATTTAGAGTGGAGTTAAACTCCTAAGATGTTTTTGGAGATGATGAAAGGGGCTTCTCCCTTGAGCTCTGGATCTTCCCAAAGTGGGATTTTTGAGAGATGGGTCTCCTTCTTCTTCCCCTCGGTTGGCCGGATCTTGGATGAAAAGGGGGGTGATTTTAAAAAAATCTATCCTTTTTAAGATTTGATGGAAGATCCAAGCTCCCCTTTGAGGGTTTTGTGGTTAAAAACTATTTAGTTTTGGAAAAGGAAGAGTAAACCTCTTGATTTAATTCAAAAGAAAGAAGAAGGTTTTAGAACCTTGAGGAAGAGAAGATCACAGATCTTGATTCTTTTTGGGAGAGAGAAAAATTTGTTGAGATATTTTCATTATCTTGGCCTTTATAAGCTATACACTTTACATATAGCCCCTTGGGCTTTACAAAATGGCATTTTACCCATCCCATACCTCATGTGCTATTTCTTTTTGCACATAAGCCATGGGCTTTACAAAAATTTGGCTTTATGCCCATTTTCTAACATTTATTCATAAAATAAAATAAAAGAAATACACAAAAATTATTTATTACAAAATTTCTATTTTGGCATTGGGGGAGGCCGGCCGCTTCATGTTCGGGCTCGACCCAGGCATTGACCCACTTGACCTGGGCTTGGGCCCACTTGGCTTGGGGTTGACTTTGATTTTGACTTGGTCAACCGGGGTGTAAATTTTTACCCCAACACAAATAGGACCCACCTTGGTAGACCTTGTCTATGAAGTACGGGCCTTCATAGTTCGGCTCGAATTTCTCCCGTTTTGCATGATTGGGGATCATAGGTCTTTTGATGACTAACACGAGTTCGCCTTGGCGGAATGTTCTCGGCCTAGTCAGTTTTTCGTATGAGCACGTCATCCTTGCCTTGTAATCTTCCAGGTTTTGCTGCGCCATGAAGCGAGTTTCATCGAGGGCGTCGAGCTCCTCAAGCCGAAGATGGGCATTTTCGTCATCTGTTAGCTCGTATCGAACCGCTACTCGGAGAGAAGGGAGTTCTATTTCCAAAGAAAGCACTGCTTCCGTGCCGAACACTAACGCATATGGGGTCGCATTCGTGATTGTTTTGAATGTCGTCCGGTACGCCCAAAGAGTTTCGTGCAGCCTTTCGTGCCAGTCCTTTTTGTTTCTGGCCACCGTTTTCTTTATAATCTTGGTCATGGTCTTGTTGAAAGCTTCAGCTAGACTGTTGGCATGGGGATTATAGACAGAGGAGTATCTTTAGTCTATTTTATGTTGTTCTGCAAAGCGGCTGATTTTATGGCTCCTATAGGCTGGCCCATTATCCGAGATTATCCGTCGCGGAATGCCGAACCGGTAGATGACATGTGTCTTGAAGAAATGGAGGATGTTCTCCGTTTTCACTTCCCTTAGCGGTACTGCTTCTGCCCACTTAAAGAAGTAATCGGTCGTTGCCAGTATGAACCGATGTCCTTTGGATGACACTGATTCAATGGGGCCGATTATATCGGTTCCCCACATTTCGAACGCCCAGCTAGCTACTGTTGGGTGTAGCGTATTTGGATGCTGGTGGATGAGGTCCCCATGAATTTGGCACGAGTGACACTTCTTTGCATGTTCGAGGCAGTCCTGAATCATTGTGGGTCAGTGGTAACCCATTCTTTTGCTCTTCAGCTTCATCTTCGGTCCGGTTTGATGAGACCCGCAGAGTCCGTCGTGAGTTTCTTGGATGACTCTCCTTGATTCTTCTGGTCCCAGGCATCTCAGCCACAGACAATCAAATGATCTCTTATCTAGAGTATTATTGACGAAAGCGAAAGACAGATCCCGTTTCATGAGCTGATGTCTTGACGACGCGTTTTCGGGCGTTCGTTGGGATCTGAAGTAGTCTATGAAGACTTTCTCCAATCCTTAGCCTTTTCTTCGTTCTCTATTTGGAGAGTTGCTTTTTTGGTCGTTTCTTTTCCTTCAGATGGCTCAATCGAATCCCTTGAAAGTATTTCTACTGGCGCGAGGACCCGGCGGCTTTGCACAACAATCCTTACGTCATCAAGATCTTCGTCAGCCAGCTCCTTAGCAAGCTTGGCTAATGCATCCACTTTGCTGTTTTCCGCACGCGGTATACTCTCCAGGATGTAGGAAAGGATTTGTGTCAGCAGTTGCTGCACTCTCCTGCCATATTTTATCAACTCTAGTTTGCACGTCTGATAGTCGCCATTTACTTGGATAACGACCAGCTGTGAGTCTCCATATATGAGGAGGTTTTCAACTCTCATATTGATAGCAATCTCAAGACCCGCTATCAAAGATTCAAATTCTGCCTCGTTGTTTGTTCTTGGCTCCATTAAGGAAAGGATGAAACGCATTATTCCTCCTTGTAGAGTTACGAAGATGAGGCATACCCCGGCTTTGATTATAGGAGCGTTATGCTTCCGCTTCTTCATGGAAGATGCTCCATCGAAGTAGAGTTCATATTGGACATTATTTTCTTCCTTTTCCCTTTCGATTGTATCGAACGCATGTTCGTCTGGCAATTCGCAGTTTAAGGAAGAATCGGATGGTATCGGATGCTCAGCGAGAAAGTCGGCGATGGCCTGGCCTTTTACTGCTTTGAGGGGTCGATACGTTATCGAGAGTTCCATCAAGAGGAGGGCCCATTTGGCTACCCTTCCTGTTAGTATGGCTCTTGACATCAAGTATTTGAGATGATCCACCTTTGATATGAGATGGACCTCATGTGCTAAGGCGTAGTGTTTGAGCTTCGTTATAGCAAAAATCAGTGCTAGGCAGTGCTTTTCGATGGGAGAGTAGTTGTTTTCTGCCCCCAGGAGAACTCGACTCAAATAATAGATCTCTCTCTCCTTCTCCTGGTCATTCTCCTGTGCCCATAACCCGCCTAGAGAACCTTCCAAGGCTGTTGTGTACGGGATGAGGGGTTTTCCCTTAACTGGAGCGGTCAACACCGGCGGATTTTGTAGGTATTGCTTAATCTCGTCCAGTGCGTTTTGGCATTTATAATCCCAGACGAACGAGGTCCCCTTCTTCATCAGGTGACTGTAGGGACGGCATTTTCCGGAGAGGTTGACTATGAACCGTCGGATATACGCGAGCTTTCCTTGGAGAGACCGCAGTTGTTTGAGAGTTTTTGGCGTGGGCATTTCCGCAATCGCCTTGATCTTTGATGGGTCTATTTCGATGCCTCGGTGTCGTATGATGAATCCTAGGAATTTTCCTGAGCAGACTCCAAACGCGCATTTCAGAGGATTCGCCTTTAGATTGTATTTCCGAAGACGCTGGAACAGTATGTTCAGATGTTCCCAGTGCTCCTCGTACGATTTGCTTTTCACTACAAGGTTGTCAATGTAGCATTCAACAATCTCATGGATGAGGTCATCGAAGATCTTCGTCATGGCCTTCTGGTAGGTAGCGCCTGCGTTCTTCAAGCCGAAGGGCATCACTTTATAACAGAATATGCCTAGCGGAGTCCGGAAGGCGGTGTTCTTTTGGTTTTCAGGATGCATTTTTATTTGATTGTAGCCTAAAGATCCATCCATGAAGGAGAATACCTCATGAGTGGACGTGTTATCGATCATCATCTTGGTAACAGGTACTGGGAAGTTATCCTTCGGACAAGCTTTGTTAAGGTCTTGAAAGTCCACGCAGATGCGCATTGTTCCATTTTTCTTCATCACTGGAACAATGTTGGAAATCCAATCGGGATACTGAACTTCTTAGATGAAGCCGGAGTCAATTAGTTTCTTGACTTCGGCATTGATACGCATCTTGAGTTCGAGCCGCATTCTTCTTCACGCCGGTTTGACTGGCTTAACGTTTGGCGATATTGCCAGTTTATGTACCGCTATTTCTGGATCTAGTCCCGGCATCTAGGAATAATTCCATTCAAAGCAGTTTTTATATTGCATGAGTACATTTTTTAAAGTAGCCACCTACTTTTTAGATAGCAGCTCATAGACGAACGTTGGCCTCGGATCGTTTACCATTCCCAAGTCAATTTTTCTTAAGTTGTCCGTCGCGGTATGTATCCCATCTTCCAGCTCTTTTAGCGTCAGTGGAAACTCTGAGATCACCTTCTCCTCCTCCTCATCTACGAAGCATCTGGAGGGGTCATCCATATTCTCGTGGTTCCCCTCTTTTAAGAATGTTATCACATGGCAAGTAGGAGTTCGTTTCCAAGCTCGATGTTGATCCGGCCCTACTCTCGCAATATAGGTTGCTTTTGGCTCATGCTTTTGCGGTGGGGTTACCCTCCAATTGTCGGATAGAGCAAACCTGCCTTGTTGATACTGGTCTTCGATCCAGTCTTTGAAGGTGAAGCAGTCTTCAAGAGGATATCCTATTGCTCGATGGTAGGGGCAATAATCTGGGTGATTGACCTCATTTATCTGTTCGGGGTACCGAGGCTCCGGGAGCATCATCATTTGATGCTTCATGACAAGGTTGAACATTCCCGACCTATCTTCTTGATAAAGGACGGGTTCCAAACATGTTTTTCTTGATAGCGCGGCTTCTTAGATATATCCTGTTATTTGCGAACATTGTTTGCACTCTTTGTCCTGTTTTTGTCTCTATTTCGGGATTTTTCCTTCTTGCGAGGACATACAACAAGCTAGGGATGGAGGGCATTGTAGGCTTCTTTCTCTGCGTACTGTTGAATGAGAATTGCAGAAGATTTGAAATGTCACCATTGTCTTTAAGAGTGACTACCGGTGGTTTATCTGCCAGTGGTTCCGATTGAACCATCATTCCAGTCACATTCTGGATCAGAAGGGCCATCTGGTTCATTTTAACGGACATTTCTGCCGCTTCTTCACCTCTCTTTTTGAGAGCACGCTTTTGGAAGTCAATAACCGACTCATGCTCTGTTCTTTCTCCAGGTGCATCTTTGGGATTTGCCTTAGACGATTGATTAGCGAGTGCTGCCGCCTGAGCAAGTATCTCCTGCAGTTTTTCACGTTGCAGTTGAGCCTTTGTCAAGGACCGAGTATGCGGTCCGTGACTAGTAGAAGCACGAACTTCGTCTTTGGAGTTCACCATGTGGACTGTATGAACTATCATGCCCCCAGGCTTGAGGTGATTGGAGTTTTGACTTTTGAAGTTTGCCTCGGGCATTTGAATTTTATTAGGCATCTCGTTTCTTTTTTGTGAGAAGACGCTTTGGTTTTGGAAGGAACCGTTGTATCTGGAACCGTCTTGGGATGAGTCCCCTTATATTTGAAAGGGGATCTGTCAGAATTTGGCTGACGTTTAGGGGAAGTGCCACGGTTGGCGACTGGGTCCTTCACCTGCTTCTACACCTTATATATAGAGGATGAAAGTTCTTTTAGAGAGTGAACCGGTTTCTGCTCTCGTGGGATCTCCATGGGCTGCGGAGATTTCTTCAATATTGCGGTGGGAGAATTTTTTCTGACCCTTCGCAGAAGTTTGAAGTTGTTCCCGGTTGGAACAGCAGCATTCATCATCAGAGTTGAAGCAGGTGGAGTCAACGCCGATGGAGAACTCCCCCCAGCTTATTTTGTACGATGCCGATATCGACGTCGATCGTTTCTTACGGCCAGAATTTGATTAGCCTCAGAATTTTGCTAAGCCTGCCCCTTGTTTTCTTTGAGAGCTTGAATATTCTGCCCCCCCTACGTCGACTATGGCCATTGGAAGGTACCAGTTGTTTGGAGATCGATTCCGTCGGCAAAGCAGAAACTTAAGGAGCCAGCCTATGGGAGACAAACTTCTTCTGGGATTCCTTCTTCAGCATTGAGGTACCGAGGGTGGAAGGTGGGAGCATAGACCCAAAGAGAAGCCTATTGATTTCTTGAAGAGCTGGATTGCAGAGATTTGAGGCTGCAAGTGGCCGATACTTGACTCTACCAGATGTGACAGAGCCTGAGTTGCGGTGAGTGGAAGCAAACGCCATTCTAGGGTAGAGATGAAACGTCGGCTTCAGTATCCCATCACCCGAGGGCAACTACAAACATTTATACCGCGATTATTTGATTACGGAAAAACACGACACATGAAGTGTGGAGTGGAAATAGGAAGAGGTCCCACCGGGCGTGCCAGAATCTGTTCTCCACCGAAAGACGCGACCGGGACGTTAGGACGTCTGGCCTGAATTTTGGGGGCAGATGCTATTTGGATTTATCCGTCCACTTCTCTGAAGATGCCAAGTTGATTTATGGCACCGTATATCAGAGGTTTGGATGGATGCGTCTGTTGTAGCGGACTTCGTCAGATTCATTTGCGAAGGGTTTTTTGATTGTGGGGACGCTCTTCCCTGCAGGCGCAAACCCCTACAGTTAATACGTTATTGCATCGCGATAACCACTTTCTCCTGCTCTGAAAGTTCACTTCGTGTCGTTTGTGATTTTGTTTGTTTGGGTTGCCCGTGGATTGTATACGGAGACTAATTTATGTCGCCACCTGTAGGGCGTGGATTAGTCTAAATCCGTATTTTAGATTCGGGCTTGGTTTGATTTAAGGATCGTTAATCTGGTTCGAAATTTAGATCAATTTAAATGTATGTGAGCAGTTAGGGCTCGGTTGTTTTTTTGTTAAGGATACGTTAGTCCAATTTGAGACTAAGATCTACTTAACAAGGTATTAGGATCATTTTTATTTCAGATCCAACAAAATAGCATTTAGGCTCTATTGTTTTAGTTTAAGGACGTTACGGTCCGTTATCGCCATTTTGGAGGCGAAGTTCTAGTTTGAGGACATCTTGGTCTGTTGATCAACATTTTGGAGGTGGGATTTTAGTTTAAGAACATCTCGGTCCGTTGTTGTCATTTTGGAAGCAACAGTTAGTTTAAGGACGTTACGGTCCGTTAGTTCAGGGACATCTCGGTCTATTGTCCATCTTGCATGCACGTGTATTTGTTATGTGACGGGATGAGCAAAGGTGATATGGGATGCATCCAGTTTAGGGCGTGATTTGATTTGGGGTGTGCACGTCAGTTTGGGCAGTGCGCAAAAAAGCAGTTGGTTGTCGGGACCCGCCACCTTTTTGAAGACGTTGAGAAATTACAACGACATATATCAGAGGTGTAGAGAGATGTACCCTTAAACCAATTCCTGTGTTCGAGGGAAAAGATCATGGTGGATCATCAAAGAATCATTAATCATTTTTGGAGACTAAAATTAACTTAGGAGATATGGGATGAACAGCATTTTGGATATCATCAGTTGGAAGATTGATAGTCGTATTTGGGACTAAGATCAGTTTGGGAGGTAGTGAACCTATGGGCTCGGTTGATCTGAGTTAGGGACCTAGCCAACCTAGACTTGGTCCACTCAGTTTTCTCTTTATTTGAAAAGAAGTGCTAAGCACTTGTTTGGGCTCAGTCCCCTTTTTTGTGCAAAAAGTGTTGTGCACTTATATAAGTTCTGACGCTCACACATATCCATGTGGGGTTTTCAGTCATGGGGATTTGCCCAATAAGTGTTAAAACACTTTACCCCTTTTTTGTCTCTTTATAGAGTGCTGAGCACTCTTTATGGCGCGCTAGGCGCTGGGTGCTGCCTAATGAGTGTTAAGTACTTTTTATTCTGTGGCGCCCATATGAGGGACGCAAGAAGCGCTGGGCGCTCGGCGTCGCTCACTGAGTGCTAAGCACTCCTTTATTTTGTAGCGCCCATGTGAGGAACACGTGTGGCAATGTGGGCTGGATGCTTTCTAGTGAGTGCTAAGCACTCATCTCTTCTATGGCGCTCACGTGAGGAACACGTGCGGTGCTGGGGGTTAGGCGCTTTTCTCCTCTACTGATAGCATTTTTGCCCATTAATGATCAATAGGATTTTTGTTTTGTAGATCTAGGATCAAGCTTCATTTTTAAGAACCCAGTTCTTTTATGAGAACTAGGTTTCTCTTATATGTTTTGATTTGAGGAATTCGATTCCTAGTCCTTTTCTGAATTTTTGATTCTCAAGAACAAGTTCCTCCCGATAAGAATTAAATTCTCAGTTTGTGGGAGACTTGTCATGTGGATCTCAGATCCAGAGAAATAACTAAGTTCTTTGAGAAGGGTTAATCTCTTTAGATACGTAAATGAGATGTTTTTATCTCTATATATTTTTTTGTTTACCAAGAGTTTTTAAGGAGGGAGATCTTTTTTCTTGGGAATTTAATTCTTTGTTCTTTTTGGACGCTTTCTGTTTTTGTTTTTGGAAGCTTATGGGGGGGTCCTCCTTTTCAGACTTGAAGTCTTGGGTCTTTTATATAGTAGAGGCAAGTCTGTTGATTAGTTGAAGAAATCTCTCATTAAGAGATCCTAATTGATTTTGGCGATTTTACCCACCGTTGGATCTTTGATCCAAGAACTTCTGTTTTACAGAAAGTATTTTCTTATTTTTAACAAGATTAGGGAAATATTTACCCATACATAATTTATTCTGTAGATCGGTGATTTTTTAATCACCATTGGATTTTTAATCCAACGGTACTCTGTTTTATAGAAGACAAATTTTCTTGTTTAGAAAGATTTGAGGAATATTTCCTCTAAACAGAATTTAATTCTGCATCCTGATGATTTATCGCCTTCGTTGGATCTTTGATCCAACGGCTCTGCTTAACAAAGAGTAGAATTTAATTCTACCGGGCGCCGGCGCTCACGTGTTGTGCACGTGGGCGCTGCTTACGATTTTTGTGTGGTTTGCACACGAGCGCTGCTTATATAAGAGTTTTTAACTCTGACGTTGGCGCCCTCATGGAAGGCTCGTGAGGCGCCGCCTCTTGAGTTTTGAACAGAGCTTTGCTCTTTTATTGGGGGAAACAACGACCTCTTCAGCAGAAATTTGCGTCAACGTAATAAATTCACTATACTCGATTCTTTTACTTTGCATCGTGGTGTTCAGTTAGGAATATCCTGCACCACATTTGACGAGGAATGAGCCGAGATCCCTTCACAGGGAGTTACTTCTTTAGCAAAAGTTTTCACCATTATTTATTTGTAAAACCACTTAGATTCCTTCAACGATATCAAGTTCATTACGTTAAAGGTTTTTCGTCAAAAACCAGCCGTAGCCCTCCGTCATTTCAGAAAAGTAGCGCCCAGTATTCGTGCTATGTTTGTTGGCTTCCGTCAAGGCATATTGTGCGGTAGCTATGTGTTACTTTTCTATAGCAAGGATATGCATTAATCTAGGACAGTCGTACAGCCTTATTGGCATTCGTCAAGGGAGAGTACGGATGGGTCTAAATTAATCAGGACAATGACGGGTAGAACTTGACTTGCAACTTATGATTTGTTGGCATCCGTCAAGGTCATAAGCTGCTTGGGGTAAAAATTACATCGGGAGTTTCAAATATACAGGAAACTTGCCAGGAATGCGCATACATTCTGGAGTGTGGTGACTTGAGTGGCTTCCATCAAGTTATCATGTGATGATAGTTGGATCCCGATTCCCACTGATGAGGAGGATTACTCCTTAAGTGATTTTAAATGATCCCGACTAATTCTCCTTTTGGGTTTGGAGGAGAATTCGAGAAAACAGTGGGAGACATTCTGATTAGATAAGGTAATTAACCATTCTGATCTAGGTTAGAGTACACGCTGAGTGTTTCTTTTCTCTTTCTCTCTCTGGCAGTGACCATGTCCCGACCCTAGACTAAAACTCATGAACCAAGTTAACCGAAACTTATTAAAACACTTTGGCTTTTGGATTGTCACGGAGTCGCATATATCCTTGCCACTTCTACTTCACCTTTGCATTTCTCCAGAACACCCCATATCACTATGAAGATCCATATCTATTGGATAATCTATCATATAGTTACATACGAACTCGAAGGAACTTGTTCCAGTTCGAAGATGGATTCTGGTTCTGAAGAGATTGAATATGATTATTCAGTTGTTTTTTCCCTTTACCTTCTCTCAGGTTGCGATGGCTCCTAGGATTAGGAGAGGGTGCACCTATTGCGCTTATTGGATAGTCTTCTTCCAAATCTTAGGCAGGTGCCGAAAGGTGGGGAAGGAAGAAAACCAATTAGCCTGAGTGTGGTGTACAGAAGGTAATAAGTAAAGACATATAAAGGGATTAGAATAAGGGCAAAAAGGAAATTGTGACTGCTATCATTCACGACAAAACCGCGTATACCCCTGCCACTCCCACATCCACTTTGGATTTCTCCAGAACACTTCGTATCACTACGAAAATCCATATTGCTTGGATATTCCATCGTATAGTTACATACGAACTCGAAGGAACTTGTTCCAGTTCGAGGATGGATTCTGGTTCGGGAGAAATAGAATAGGATTATTCAGTTGTCTTTCCTCTTCACCTTCTCTCAGGTTGCGAGGGCTCCTGGCATTAGGAGAGTACACCTATTGGGCTTATTGGACAGTCTTTTTCCAAATCTTAGGCTGGTGCCGAAAGGTAGAGAAGGAAGAAAACCAATTAGCCTAAGTGTGGTGTACAGAAAGTAATAAGTAAAGACATATAAAGGGATTGGAGTGAGGGCAGGGAAATATAAGGTTACTGTCATGAATCAGGATAGTGGAAGAGGCGTTACTAGAAATACTAGATTACCCCTTGGAAATATTTTCATGTTTCAGTTTTACTGTGCGATGTTAAGTGAAAACTATTTTCCCAATTAGATTCTGACTCCAGGGTATGTATTTACTAGATTTGATTCTCACATCTGTATGGCATTACAGATGGTGAGTGGGAGTAAGATATTGGGAATTGGGTGATAAGATCCTCAATACATATCAGAATTCTTTGTAATTAGTGATATTTGAGGAAATCACCTGGGTTTTGCCTGACGGCATATATTTGGTTTAGAATATCCATAGTTATGCACCAATTTCAAACTGATATATCTGTACGTTTATTTTATAAAGTGAGTTATAAATTTTTTATATTATGTCTATGACATTTACCTATTTCAGTTGGTAATTAGATAAGGTGCATTCAACAGCGGTGTAATTCTTCTTAACCACAGCACAGTTTTCAACCTACAACGCACAGGGTTTGAGTTATTGAACTCAAGGGATTTATATTGTCCAGTGTCCATCAGGGAAAGGGGGTTGGTACTCGGACTATATTCTGTTTACTCATGACTTCTCCAGTTCTAAACAAGTATTTCGTTGAAATACAAGGTCCAGATTTTGAGAAGTTATAGGTATAAGAATAAAGTAGAGAACCATTTGTTGGAAGTATCAGGATTATTCGAGATAGTCGAAGATGTAGATACTTGTGCTAGGTATTCCGTTGTAAGTAATGGTTTTGAGAACTTGCTTCTCTTTTAGGTTACTCATATGTGGATGCACTCCTAGATGAGTAATGCTGCTTGGCCTCCTTCCATTTGGTTGATATGCACTGGAAACAGCTGCATGATTTTTTGAATTTGGTTCCATTTAAATTAGTGCTTTTGTTTCTATATGGTATATAGAATGGTTTCGTATCTTAACGATGTTAAGGTATAAGGAGTTGTCCGGCTGATGCTTAAAACCAGAATCTGGATAAACTCAAGGCACGTTTCAGTAATGGCAGTTTGTAGGTTATTCCGGGCTTCGACGAGGGTTAACATTCCACCATCAGGAAGATCAATAATTATATTGTTCTTGACCCGCCACTAGTTTTAATAAAATGGATTCTTTTCAGAAAATATTAGTGGGAGTATGGTAGAACTGGAAGTGATTCCAGAACCACAAACGATTACTAAAAATTTAATAGAACCTAAGAATTCAATTGTATTTGACATTCCATTAGCCACTCCGCAAATTTGGTGGGTAACCTCAAGCACCCGAGAGGTATTTCGGTTTCCTCAGAAACGGTGACAGGGAGGTTCTTGTTTATCCAAACTTACCATTGCTGCTGTTCTAGACTATGAGACCTGGCAGGAGGATGAATATATCATCGTTCTAAATTAGTTTTAGAAGTGCACGTGTATATGACTCTGCCAGAAGGTTGTTGTAGTCAGTGGGAGCAATGGAAGTATAGAGGGTAAGTAGCTTATGTCAATTTATAGACTAAAGCATGTATAGCGAAAATAGATCATTGATTTATCTCAAAAACTATCTATTACCGCAATCAAGAACGGCTTCGCATGTAGCCAGCCGATGAGTACGGGTCGGTCCACAGGGATGTTGTGAATTTCCTAGTTGCTCTTACGAGTTAATTACGAACGGTGTTGTTTACCCCAATCAGAGCAAAGCTCTGTTCAAATTCCAAGGTGGGAAAAGAAGCAATGCTTCTGTTTTTCTCCAATCAGAGCAAAGCTCTGTCTTGAAAATTAAAGTGAAAATTAAAGTTAAAATAAATGAAGCAACGCTTCAGATCCCCTGCGCTGCACACAGAGCGCCACGTGTCAAAATCAGACACGTTAGCGCAGGGAGCGCAGCGTCCAAGGCAGCGCACCCAATCAGAGCAAGGCTCTGTTTAAAATTCAAACTTTAATTAAAGAAGCAACGCTTCAACTGGCCTGCGCTCTGCGCTGCACGTCACGTGGCAGCGCAGTTGCGCTGCGCTGTGCGCTGCGCGACACGTGTCACGCAGACGTGTCAGCGCAGTTGCGCAAGCGCATTTGCGCTGCGCGACACGTGTCATGCGCTGGGGCATTTGCGCCAAACAGAATTAAAATTCTAAAGAAATTTTTTCTGTTCTTGTTAAAACAAGAACATTTTCTTCTGTAAAACAGAAGCCCTTGGATCAAAGATCCAACGGCGGGGAAAATTCCCCAAATCACTCAGAGAAAGATCTCTTCAACAAAATTAACTAATTTATGGGCACTATAAAAGAGACCCCAGATCTCAATTCAAAGACATCAACATTTTTCTTGAAAAAAGTCAAGAGCTTCAAACAGAGAGAGAACTCTGAGAAAATTCCAAAGAAAAAGGTAAAAACCTTCACGAGAGAGAAGAAATCTCTTTTAATAAATCATTAATCTAAAAACCAGATCAATGATCTTCATATAATAAACAGTGCTTTGCACTTCTTATGAACCACTGGTTCTTTAAAAACAAGAAAACAACAAAATAAAAAAAATAGTGCTTTGCACTTTTATGAACCTCTGGTTCTTGAGACAAAAAGAAAAAACTTATTTTTCTTTGATCTAAATTAGATCAAGAAATCAAATAGTGCTCTGCACTTCTGTTATTGAATCTAAAAGATTCTTAGTGCTTTGCACTTCCAAACTGCGCTGTTGCGCTCTTGAGAGAGCGCCACGTGTCAACTACAGAACAACTTGCGCTACGCGCTCTTGAAATAAAGCTTTGCTCTCTGGAATTGGCGCAACTCACCAGAGCGCGCCACGTGTCAGCAGCGCAACAGCGCAGCGCACTAGCGCAGCGCACTGTGCCGTTGCGCTTGCGCTCACCAGAGCATGACACGTGTCCTCACCACAAGCGCTTGCGCTCAGTGATTGGCGCAATGCGCCTGACAAATGCAATGCATTTCTTTTCCTGAAGGGTCAGGCCCAATTAAAAGACCAAACAGGCCTAATTAAATTGATGCTCTGCATCATTTATAAATGGGCAAAGCCCAAACAAAATAATAAAAATGCTATGCAGATGCCTTGCAGAGTCCAAAATAAATTAATGCTCTGCATCTTTTATGGGCAGAGCCCAAACAAAAAAATAAAAAAATAATGCAATGCATTATTTAAAAATGGGCCAAGCCTTAACATAGGTCTAACAGACCAAAAACAAATGAAAGGCGTTGAATACTTTGGACTTAGCCCAATCATGGCCGTAAGTCCTCAAATTAAATTGACTGAGCGATATTGCTCCCTTAAATCAATTTATATCCGGTTCGAGGGTACATCTCCGAGCTCCTCTGATACATGTCGTTGTAATCCTTCAACAACGTCAGAGAGGCGACGGGTCCCAACAACCGCACATGAATATGGACTGCGGGGTCCTTAAACTCGTGGATCGAAACGTCCTTAAACTAATATCGAACCACCACGTCCCTAAACTGGAATATGGACCTTCACGTCCCTAAACTGAAATGCGGACCACCATGTCCCTAAACTGGAAAATGGACCACCACGTACCTAAACTGGAATACGGACCATCACGTCCCTAAACTGGAACACGGACCACTACGTTCCTAAACTGGAACAATAGGGCCTCCAAATGCTCCTTTGCCGGATCTAAACGGTCCCGTTTAAGTTGATCTTAGCCCCAAACACGGCTAACGTATCCTTAAACATTCAAATGGATTGTAAAACTCTCAATCAACTCTGGTTCGAGGGTACATCTCCGAGCTCCTCTGATACATGTCGTTGTAATCCTTCAACGACATCAGAGAGGTGACGAGTCCTGCCAGCCTTATATTTGTAGGGTTCCTAGGCACGCTAATGAAGTCTCACAAGGCATCAACCATGCCAATTTCAAATTTTATGAGTGCCGAGAAACCCTAATACGGATCGTTAACTAGAATTTTAGGCGAAAAGATAAACTAGTTAACAACTTAACTATAAGAAAGAGGCTACAACCTTTGTAGATCCGGTTCTCCACTTCCTTAGCTCCACGTAGACGTCCTCTCGCTGTCCGTCTCGAATCCTGGACTCAAGCTTCGGCTTCATCGGAGAAATGGGCGGGCAAGGTCGTCGGCTTCGTGCCGAAGATGATCTACGTCGAGGCAACACCAGTTCAAGCTCCAACTTCACCAAGTTGTGAAACTTGTGAAGAAAACACCCTATACTACTTGGCAAGAGATAGAGGGTGAAGAAATAGGAGATGGGTTCACTTTAGAATTGGATTTCTCACTTGTTTACTCAATATGCCATTGATGGTGGCAAGCTTTTTCTTAAACTCAAGAAGAAGAAGAAGATGAAGATGATAATGATAAGTCTTTTAAAATGCAAAAGAAAAGAATACTTATCATAATAGGAACCATGGTTAGGTGTAGAGAATTGACTAAGGTTAGATGAATGGTTAGGGTTAAGCATGAAGACAAAATGGTCACTTTGGTCAAAGCTTCATGAAGCTTCAACAAGCTTCAAGAATGAAAGCAACCACTTTTTTTTCTTTTGCAATTTCTTTTTAATCCATATTAAAAAGATAAATGAATGAATAAATAAAAACCCTAACCATTTACTTAACCAAGGTTTAATTCTTTACACTTAACCAAATGAGCAAGTATCATCAAAGATGTGCACAAAAGTATATCACATATACAACTTGCACATCAAGTGAGAAAATCCATTTAAAGTGAACCAATACTAGTTAATGCAAAGCAATATATCAAATAACCGATAAGTCGTGCCGATATGAGGCTCATAACGGGTCGAGAAACTACTGGTAACACTTACCAGCAAATCTCTGATCAGCCCTGGCCAGGGACTTCCCTGTTACGGCCAATCGAGCACAGCGCAACATCAACCCCCAATACCGGGAGAGACGAAACCCCTCCTATCGATCATTGCCTCCATGTGACTCGGGACTGTGCCCAAAGACCACCGTTTTGCACGCCCTCATGGACGTGGTAAGGTGGAGATCAAAGCACAGTGGGAATCACACAAGACTCTATGACGATCTCGGGTCTACAGACTAACCTGTACAAGTGTCACCTGAGAACTGCCATCTGACGTGAGGTATAATACCATCTGGGAGTTCTCGGTGAGTCCGTCCAGTGTACCCTGTCTCCACTGAGCACCCGTATACCATCTCTGATGTCAAACACCAATGGATATGGGATCATCCATCGCCCATCTCATGGGTCGAGAAGCGTATACGCTAGTCTATACTGGTATATCGATGCCCCGTCTCGATACACCCACGACTAGGGACCTTGAAGGATGTACCTATGGACTACCATGTCCCCACTAGTATGATCTGCATCATAGTCCAGGTAGTCAAGTACACATCCTAAGGGCTTTACCAACATGTAACTATAAGACAGTTTAAAGAAACAAGTATACATGTTAAGATAAAGAGCAACCAGATAGCATACTATCATATCGAGCAAGAAAGTCATCTCTATATATATATGTCCAAGCATCCAATATAATATACATCATCTGTACAATACTGGCCTCTAGAGCATACATACAACTAACAATCTCCCACTTGCACTAGGGCCAGCTGCTGTAGTATCGCATACCGAGCATACCGAAGAGTCTCTCAAACTGTATCTGGGGAATGGCCTTCGTGAGTGGACCCGCCGTGTTGTTCTTCGTGTCAACCCTCCTGACCTCGATCTCCCGGCGATCAACTATCTCCCGGATCAGGTGATACTGCCTCAGAATATGCCTGGATCGCTGATGGGACCTGGGTTCCTTGGCCAAAGCCACCGCTCCATTGTTATCGCAATACAAAGGTATTGGATGCTCAATGGATGGAACCACACCAAGTTCAGTAATGAACTTCTTGATCCAGACAGTCTCTTTGGCAGCATCGTTGGCAGCGATGTATTCAGCCTCCATCGTCGAGTCTGCCACGGTTTCCTGCTTGGAACTCTTCCAGCTAACCGTCCCTCCGTAAAGGGTAAAGACAAATCCCGACTGCGACTTAGAGTCGTCCTTATCACTCTGGAAGCTCGAATTGGTAAAGGACTCTACTTGGAGTTCTCGATTACCATACACCAAGAGCATCTCTTTAGTCCTTCGTAAGTACTTGAGAATGCTCTTCACAGCTGTCCAGTGACTCTCTCCAGGATCAGCTTGATACCTGCTCACTACACTTAGTGAGTATGCTACATCGGGTCTGGTACATAGCATCGCGTACATGATAGAGCCTACAGCCGAAGCATAGGGTATCCCTTGCATGCGAGCTCTCTCCAAATCAGTCTTGGGAGACATCTCTTTGGAGAGAGTGACTCCAGAGATCGTGGGTAAGTTCCCATGCTTGGATTCTTCCATACTAAACCTCTTTAGTACGGTGTCAATGTACCTGGATTGGGACAATCCCAATATCCGTTTGGATCTATCTCTATAGATCCTAATTCCCAATATGCATGAGGAATCACCAAGATCTTTCATTAAGAATCTTTGTGATAAGAAGAGCTTGACCGATTGCAGCATAGGAATATCATTTCCTATCAAGAGTATGTCATCTACGTACAATACGAGGAAGACAACTTTACTCTCTGCTACCTTCTTGTAGATACAAGGTTCATCTGGGTTTTTGACGAAATCAAACTCTTTGATAACGATGTCAAAGCAGATGTTCCAACTCCGCGATGCTTGCTTTAATCCATAAATGGATTTAAGCAGCTTGCACACTTTCCCACTGCTCCCACTGTCTACGAAGCCCTCTGGCTGAGTCATGTACACGCACTCTTCTAAATCACCGTTTAGAAAGGCGGTCTTAACATCCATTTGCCAGATTCGTAGTCATGATATGCAGCGATGGCAAGCATGATCCGGATGGATTTAATCATAGCCACTGGAGAAAAGGTTTCTTCATAGTCCACACCTGGTCTTTGACGAAAACCCTTTGCAACAAGTCTAGCTTTGAAAGTCTCCACCTTCCCATCTACACCAAGTTTCTTCTTGAAGATCCACTTGCTCCCAATGGGTTTTACCCCTTCAGGAGCAACTTCCAAAGTCCATACTTTGTTGGTGTACATGGATTCCATCTCGGACCGCATAGCATCTAGCCATTTCACTGAGTCCCTACTCGTGATGGCCTGCTCGAAGCTAGTTGGGTCATCATCCTCCATGATGCAATCCTCGCTTCCACCGTCAATAAGAAAACCGTAGTATCTCTCAGGTGGACGAGATACCCTACTAGATCGGCGGAGAGGCTGGGGTTCGTCGAGTTCTACTGAATCCTCTGGTTCTACCAAGTCTTCTGTTACAGTTTGTGTTGCTGGAACCTCTTCCAGTTCTACCTCAATGCTACTTGTCTGTTTCATAAGAAAACTCTTTTCTAAGAAAGTGGCATGTCGAGAAACAAACACGTTTTATTCCTCGGAGTGGTAGAAGATATACCCTCGCGAATGTTTTGGATATCCAACAAACTTACATAGAACAGACCTTGCTTCGAGCTTGTCCGGATTTTGTGTTTTAACATAGGCCGGACAACCCCATATCTGAATAAAATTAAGACATGGTCTCTTGCCATTCCATATCTCATATGGAGTGGTAGGCACTGATTTGGTTGGAACTCTATTCAATAGGTATGCAGCAGTCTCCAGTGCATATCCCCAGAAGGAAACAGGTAACTCAGCTGCACTCATCATAGAGCGCACCATATCTAATAGGGTGCGATTTCTCCGCTCCGATACACCGTTGTGCTGTGGTGTATAAGGAGGAGTAAGCTGAGAGAGAATCCCATTCTCTTTTAGATAATCTCTGAATTCGTTACTTAAGTATTCTCCTCCTCGATCAGATCGAAGGATCTTAATACTTTTGCCCGTTTGGTTCTCTACTTCTTGTTTATATTCTCTAAATTTCTCAAAAGCTTCTGATTTGTGTTTCATCAGGAACACATATCCGAATCTAGAGAGATCGTCAGTGAATGTAATGAAGTACGAAGAACCATCCTTGGCATGTGTAGACATGGGACCACATACATCACTATGTATTAGTCCCAAGAGTTCGGTAACTCTTTCTCAGTGTCCAGTAAACGGAGTTTTGGTCATCTTGCCTTTGAGACATGACTGGCAAGTGTCATAAGATGAAAATTCAAACGAATTTAAATATCCATCCTTATGCAACTTAGCTAGTCGTGTCGCATTGATGTGACCCAGTCTACAATGCCACAAGAAAGATTCGTTCAGTTCGGAACTCTTCCTCTTGTGTGTGTTTTGTAAATTGAGGACTGTATTTTGATTGAGAATGAATATGCCATTATACATCGAGCCTGATGCAATCAACTTTTGATTTAGGAATATGTTCATAATATTATCCTTTACTACAAAATTATATCCTTCTTTACTTAATAAAGAAACTGATATAATGTTGCACATCATGTTCGGTATATAATAGCATTCATTTAGAATCAGTGTATCACCACTTGGTAATACTAGGTGATATTCGCCAACTGCTTTGGCTGCAACATTTGCCCCATTCCCAACTTGAACGGAATGATCACCTTTTCCCAGTTCTCTACCTTTCCGCAGCCCATGTAACATCTTACATATGTGGGATCCTGATCCGGTATCTAATACCCAGGATGTAGGGTGAACTGAGAAACAGTTCTCAATGACAAACACACCCGAAGATGATGCATCAACATGCATGTTCTCCGTTTGGGCGGTGTGAGAATCCAGATATTCTCCTGTTTCCTGTTCATTCTTATAACACTTATAAGATAGAACGGGTTCAACGTTCCCCTGCACAGTATAACATGCGGATTCGGTCAATACATCCATATTATTATCTTTGTTAGGGCATGAAATGGTCGCTACCTGGAGAGAGAGAGAGAAGAAAACACTTTAGCGTATGCTCTTGTAAGATCAGATTGGTTATTATCTTATCTGATCAGGATGGCTCCCACTGGTTTTTATCAAATCTTCCTTCAAACCCTAAAAGGAAAGACTAGCCGGGATTAATTACACACTACAAGTTCGCCAATCTTTCAGCCAGGCCAGTGTCGGTACTTTGAGGAAAGTCCCCCGTGCTTTCGCACGAATCTAATTAATGTAAACCTCGTTTTCCCAGAGGCGTAACCCCGTTGACACCTTTCTAGACACTTACTCGATCAGCTAATTGCAATGTGTAAAACTCTCCCAGGAGTAACTCTTACTCGCAGTGGGTATCGTGATCCAACTATCTCATAGAAGGTATGCAATCTCATTGCAAATTTCAACACTTGAAATTCCCGATAATACTTTTGCCCCTAGCGTCCTGTGACCTTGACGGAGGCCAAACTACCCACAGGGCGCTAGTCAAGTTCAACCCGTCATTTCTTGATCGAATTAAACCCACCCGTATGACCCTTGACGGAGGCCAAACTACGCCGTACGAATACCCTAATCCAATCGCATCATATGCTGGCAGATAAGCACTAGTTAGCTACCATACACTACGCCTTGACGGAGGCCAAACTACCGCAGCATGAATACTAAGTAGTACTTATCTGAAATGACGGAGGGCTACGACAGGTTTTTCCGAAAACCTATTGCGTAATGAACTTGATATCGTTGTAGAATCAAATGAAGTTTTGAAATGGAATGATTTTGAGGCTTTTCTAGTTTTGCTAAAGGGGTCACTCCCGGTGAAGGGAACGTCGGCCCTTTCCTCGTCGAATGAGGTGCGGGATATATATATATATATATCACTGTGCAAAGCAGAAACTATAGAAGCAATCAAAAACAAACCGAGTGTGTAGCATCTGCCAGTTATTGCTAAAGGAGTCACTCCCGGTGAAGGGATCTCGGTCCTTTCCTCATCGAATAAGGTGCAGGGTATATCATATATACCGCTATGTAAAGCAAGAACTGTAGCTACCTGTTTTGTTTAAAATTTGATTCTACAACATCTTAGGTTTCTTTTCTTTCATTAATCACATTAATGAAGTCCCATCATTTAAGTTACCTAAACATCACAGATAAATACGACGTACACTTATGCCATCCGCATTCGCCTGAATGTCCCCTCGTGCACCGTTAGGTTAGGTAACTAACGGCAGAGCAGGGCAGGGCTAGTGCGGGTGCAAAACATAAGTAACGTCTATATAATATATCATAAATACTATATACTGTATCTATCACAGAACATCACATGATCACATCACAGATATCGCAGCAGAAGAAACATATGAAACATTGGATATTCTAGGACGTCCGTGTTTTCAATACGAGCCAGTATAAAACACGGATTCCACGGTCGTGATGAATAGCCAATCCCACACCCTTAGACCCCTATGAGAGCGGCAAGCAACCCTACCAATTCTGGGGTTAGGAGACCCGGACTCGACTCCTCGAGATGGTCTCCCACTGGACCCTAGAACCCGGTTACTTGTGCTCCCCTCCTTGGGTTTATCCTAATGCGGAAAAGTAAATAATATACAAAAGGTGACAACTTCCGCAACCTGGAAGTGCCCCAATAAAAGAATATTACATACAAGTTTTTACATGAATGAAAATGAAAAACACTCATCTCACATAAAAACCCCCGGCTATTCAAACACGACGATCCA
The DNA here is from genome assembly GCA_030015575.1 of Agapanthus africanus. Taxonomy (NCBI): domain Eukaryota; kingdom Viridiplantae; phylum Streptophyta; class Magnoliopsida; order Asparagales; family Amaryllidaceae; genus Agapanthus; species Agapanthus africanus. The sequence goes on along the minus strand of JASDDO010000010.1, from coordinate 420,851,178 downwards.
ATATAACATATCCAGCAACACATAACATCACATGCCATCAACGTAAGTAAATATGCGCATCCCAATTGTCGTTAGCATATAGCAACAAAACCGGTGATATCACATATTACACTTACGGTCACAGAAAAGAAAGTGTAAAACTACAACGGTTGGAATCCGCAACTTCTTTAGACATCGCATGCCTAATCAAAGGAAATACTTAGACATCACATGCCTAACAATTATAAACCCCGCATTTTAGTCCCATTATCGAAAACTCTTTAAAATATCAAGTGAGACTAAACCGCTAGATTTATAACATTCATTCAGTTATCTCATAACTGTTTGTGAATTCCAATTATTGTATCCCATTCCGGATAAATAGAATATATTAAACTTTCCGATCGAACATTCGAACACCCAAGTTTTTCCGAAACCGTTCAACACATGAAATAGGTTCAAAGACATTCATTTCATGCCTCAGTACCAACGGTCCAGCCGTAGAAGGGTCAAGCCAACGCCTCACATGTGGCATGCCGTACTGCCCCAAACCCGAAGGTTCAAAGGGCAGTTCAAGACGGTCACATAATCAAGTTAAGGTTTGTTGTCTTCTAGAGGGACCATCGCGTTACTTGCACTACTCAGAACGTCCTTAAACCACAGAAAAATCCAACACTTGGATATTTTCCGGCAGGGGAAAAGTTGGGTATTTATATCCGGTCGAACATTTTAACATATTTAAAAAATTATCCGGAAACCATATAGACAAAATCTGATAATCTGATCGAATCACCTAAGCCCCAAAACACCCCAGAAAACTCAACTCTTGAGTTCAGATTAAAAAATCCCAGAAAACTCAGCACCCCAATTAACAAATTACTGTGCAAAATTGGATGGATGATGTCATCTTTTGGCCGCGGAACCGCCGCATAAGCCAGGCTTCTGCCGCGGTTCCGCCGCGCTTTTAACAGATCATGGGATAAATTTTGCACCGTAATTCTTATAATTCCCTGCTGAATTTTTTAAGCATTTTTAATCTGGAAAAAACCCAGTTTTTGAAAAAAGTCCAGAGAGCATCTCGGGAATTAGGGTTTCGGTTCGATCGGGTTTCAAACGTCGTCTAGACTTCGCCTAAGGCTCTAGCTAGGCTCTGATACCACTGTAAGGTTCCTAGACACGCTAATGAAGTCTCACAAGGCATCAACCATGCCAATTTCAAATTTTATGAGTGCCGAGAAACCCTAATACGGATCGTTAACTAGAATTTTAGGCGAAAAGATAAACTAGTTAACAACTTAACTATAAGAATTAGGCTACAACCTTTGTAGATCCGGTTCTCCACTTCCTTAGCTCCACATAGACGTCCTCTCACTGTCCGTCTCGAATCCCGGACTCAAGCTTCGGCTTCATCGGAGAAATGGACGGGCAAGGTCGTCGGCTTCGTGCCGAAGATGATCTACGTCGAGGCAACACCAGTTCAAGCTCCAACTTCACCAAGTTGTGAAACTTGTGAAGAAAACACCCTATACTACTTGGCAAGAGATAGAGGGTGAAGAAATAGGAGGTGGGTTCACTTTAGAATTGGATTTCTCACTTGTTTACTCAATATGCCATTGATGGTGGCAAGCTTTTTCTTAAACTCAAGAAGAAGAAGAAGATGAAGATGATAATGATAAGTCTTTTAAAATGCAAAAGAAAAGAATACTTATCATAATAGGAACCATGGTTAGGTGTAGAGAATTGACTAAGGTTAGATGAATGGTTAGGGTTAAGCATGAAGACAAAATGGTCACTTTGGTCAAAGCTTCATGAAGCTTCAACAAGCTTCAAGAATGAAAGCAACCACTTTGTTTTCTTTTGCAATTTCTTTTTAATCCATATTAAAAAGATAAATGAATGAATAAATAAAAACCCTAACCATTTACTTAACCAAGGTTTAATTCTTTACACTTAACCAAATGAGCAAGTATCATCAAAGATGTGCACAAAAGTATATCACATATACAACTTGCACATCAAGTGAGAAAATCCATTTAAAGTGAACCAATACTAGTTAATGCAAAGCAATATATCAAATATATAATTATACATTAAATCATTAAATCAACACTTGATTTAACGATCCGGTCATATCGCATATAACCGACTAGTATCCTATGTATCGGCTTATCGAATCAATCCTTGATTCGATATCTAGGTTATATCGCATATAACCAATCAATACATTTATCTCGAGAATGAAATACGGTATCATATACACGCATCATTCTCGGTCCCGCACATATCTCATATGCGCTCCTATTTCGTTTCGCTTGAGCCAGGAAACCTCTGTGTAGGACTCTAAAGACTCGTCAATACGCCGGCAGCAGATGATGATCATATCAATCACCCACAAGCCGCAAGCGGTCTGCTAAACGTAACGGCCACCCGGGTATTGAGCGATCAGAAGATCGACGAGCTTTCCCGCTCACACTCCTGTGAATCCAACCAGTAACACTTACCGTACAGTCCGGTCTGTTCGTCTGATATGTCGCATATCAAGTCTAGGGGTGGTAAACGTCAGACCCCAATAACCGATAAGTCGTGCCGATATGAGGCTCATAACGGGTCGAGAAACTACTGGTAACACTTACCAGCAAATTTCTGATCATCCCTGGCCAGGGACTTCCCTGTTACGGCCAATCGAGCACAGCGCAACATCAACCCCCAATACCGGGAGAGACGAAACCCCTCCTATCGCTCATTGCCTCCATGTGACTCGGGACCGTACCCAAAGACCACCGTTTTGCACGCCCTCATGGACGTGGTAAGGTGGAGATCAAAGCACAGTGGGAATCACACAAGACTCTATGACGATCTCGGGTCTACAGACTAACCTGTACAAGTGTCACCTGAGAACTGCCATCTGACGTGAGGTATAATACCATCTGGGAGTTCTCGGCGAGTCCGTCCAGTGTACCCAGTCTCCACTGAGCACCCGTATACCATCTCTGATGTCAAACACCAATGGATATGGGATCATCCATCGCCCATCTCATGGGTCGAGAAGCGTATACGCTAGTCTATACTGGTATATCGATGCCCCGTCTCGATACACCCACGACTAGGGACCTTGAAGGATGTACCTATGGACTACCATGTCCCCACTAGTATGATCTGCATCATAGTCCAGGTAGTCAAGTACACATCCTAAGGGCTTTACCAACATGTAACTATAAGACAGTTTAAAGAGACAAGTATACATGTTAAGATAAAGAGCAACCAGATAGCATACTATCATATCGAGCAAGAAAGTCATCTCTATATATATATGTCCAAGCATCCAATATAATATACATCATCTGTACAATACTGGCCTCTAGGGCATACATACAACTAACAATATTCAATGGATCACTACGTTAAGTTGATCTTAGTCCCAAACAGGACTATCGTATCCTTAACGAACGTTTAAGTTGATCTTAGCCGCAACGCGACTAATGCATCCTTAAACTATAAACACCAAACCCAATTCTAAGTAAATACGGATTTGGATTAATCCACGTCCTACGGGCGACGGCATTACTTAGTCTCCGTATACAATCCACGGGCAACCACAAACAAAACAAACACACACGACACGAAGTGATATTCTGGAGAAGGAGAAAGTTGCTACCGCGATGCGGTAGCGTAATTAACTGCAGGGGCTTGCGCCTGCAGGGAAGAGCATCCCCACAATCAAAAACCCTTCAAGCGAGGGGGAATCTGACGAAGTCTGCTACATCGGCCGCATCCGTCTAAACCTCCGATACACGGTGCCATAAATCAACTTGGCATCTTCGGAGAGGTGGACGGATAAAACCAAATAGCATCTGTCCCGAATCTCAGCGTCAGGACATCGCAGTCTTGTGCGCCGTCTTTCGGAGGGGAACAGATTCTGGCACGCCCGGTGGGACCTTTTCCTCTTTCCACTCCACACTTCGTGTGTCGTGTTCGCGAACAAATCGCGGTTTGCTGTGGTTGCCTGTGGATTCAAGGTACTAAGATTTGGTGTTTTGCTCCGTGCAGAAAACAAAAGATCGATGGCTTCGAACTGCACCGCCTGCAGCAACAACTCTCGCTCCGTCATTGCTGGAGGAGTGACTTATGGGCCCCAAGCGGCCTCCCTTTTCAAAATGCCGGTGGAGCAGGTGGCTCAAACCACCACTGGACTATTTTTTGGGACCATGCTCCCATCAATGATGCTGCAAGAAGCCCCAAAGAAGTCGGTCTTCGATCGACTTACCACCGCTGCGGTCCCTCTCAACGGGTCACCCAAATCCAGTGCCTCGGTTTTCAATAGACTGGGTCAAAACTCCAATGGGCCCGTGAAGAAGCCTACAATACCAGAAGATGTTATCCCGAAGCGGATAGCTATCCCTACCCTAGTTTCAGGCGAGATCACCAAGGTTGCTTCCCCTGCTCGGAAGTCTTCTGTTGACAGGTTGGCCGTCCCCGTTCAATGGACGTCAGTCTTTAAAAGGCTGGTACCAGCAGATTCTGACCAACACAGGGGGCATGAGGAAGTCACCCCTATAACTGAAACAACTCCATCAGCACGATATGCTCGACGTCGCCACTGGCGCCGAGTAAGGAAGGCTGGGGGCAACTCCCCCTCTGGATTTACCTCATCAGCTCCAACGGTGGGGATCAAGGCTGCTGTTCCAACCGGGAACAGCTTTGAATTGCTGAACACGGTGCGCAGAAACTCTTTTACTGCAATGTTGAAACGAACTCCTTCAGCTGCGGAGAGTACTCCAGAGAAAAAGCTAGAGCAGCCCCCTCAGCGGCTGTCCTCTAAAGTTTACGGGGTCTGGCGACAGGTCCAAGAGTCGGTAATTGATAAAAACTATCTCCGCCGACAAGAAAAGATGAAGGTGCGGCAGGAGAAGGATTACTCCGTCAAGCCACAAAAACCAATAGCTACTCGGGTGCCCACTACAACGGCCCCCTTAACTCCAATCACTCAAAAGAAAAGGAGGCCGCAAAAAGCCCCTGTGAACAAGACTCACCGTGAAAGCGCTGGACACAGAGGCCCCAAGTCTGGGGGCATGGTAGTGCACACAGTTTATATGGATTCCGGAAAGGAGGAAAGCCGCGCTTTGACGGGTCACCGACCGCTCACCCGATCAGTGACGAAAGCCCAGGAGCAACAGCAAAAACTCCAGGAAATGATGACTGCAATGGCTGCACTCACTGGGCCAAAAGAAAGCTCTGAAACGTCCTCGGATGAGCGTCAAGAACAAGAAACTGACGCTGAGTTTCTTCGCCGGATATTGGAAAAGAAGGATAAAGAGGCTGCGGAACAAGCGACCAGCATAAAGAAAATGGCCCTCCTCTTCCAAGATATGGTAGGGATGATGTTACAGCCGGACCCTCCAGCTGAAGACCCTCCGATCATTATTGAAGACAATAAAGAGGAGACATCTAATCCTCCTCCGGCTCTTTCAGTAGCCAAGGAGGAGACCATTTCCAAGGCCGCACTGGATGACTATATAGCTCAGCAAATACGAGCTCATCGGGCGAGTGAAGCGGTTGGGCAAATTGTTAAAACTGGACGACCCTATCCGAGCTGGTATGACCAAATCAGTTACCCACCGGGATATACGATCCCTAAATTCTATGTGTACAAGGGGACAGGGAATCCACATCAGCACGTCGCTCAATTCAGGGCCTTATGCGGCAACACTGGAGGCGATGACAAATTGTTGCTTCGCCAATTCGTCGGCAGTTTAGCGGAAACAGCCTTTGAATGGTATTCAGAGCTACCTAATCACTCTGTTAAAACATTTGCGGAGATGGAGCTACTGTTCACACAAAGATTTGCGAGTGCTAGTGAACGCACCCCGATAACAGCACTAATAAATGCCAGAATAAGGCCAAGCGAAACGTGGGTCCAATACGCAACGCGATGGCGAAACTTATGGTCGAAATGCGAACAACGCATAGAAGAGGCACTTGCGGTAGGCATGTTTGTGGGCACTCTCGATCCGCAGGCGACCATCTCGCAATTCATGATGTTCTTCAGGCCGACCACCTTCCAAGCCTTGATCGACAAATTAGCCCAAATGGACCAGATGGGCCATGGACCGTCTCCTCCAAAACCAGATTCCTAAAATGAGAAAGGAAAAGGGAAAGCGATCGTCGTCGCCAATGCTCAACAACAGTTGAGTAACTCAAAGCCGGTCGTTCGCCAAAACAACGTGCGTCCACGCCCATCCCTCGAAGAGAGGCTAGGACGTCCTTACTCGTTTCCTCAGAATAAAACGAGAAGACTGTTTGAGCTGGCAGTGCGTAACAGACTCATCAATCTGCCGAGTCCAAAGCGTCTATCGCAGCCAGGCGATCTTAATAATCCAAATTATTGCCCTTACCACCAAACGGTAAGTCACCTACAAGGCAAGTTCGCGCTGTCGGAAAACTGGAAGGTAAACCCACCACAGCCGCACTCTCCAAAGAAGACGGACACACCGGGGGGCTTGTTCTTTAGTCAAGGATGAAAACGATGGAGAAAACTCATCGGATGAATCCGAAGACTACGTAGCAACTTGTCATGTGGTTTCTCACTCACTGGCAGACATTGAAGAGGCTCCTTGCGCTGAGAATCCAATAGCGAATCCTGAGCCGGAGATCCTACAGCCATCAGACGAGTTGATCGATACTTTCCTAAATGAAATTCGTCTGAAAGCAAAAGCCAATCAAGAGCATGAAATGGCCATACTGGAAAGAGCCAAGGCATTCCCGTCAAATCAAAAGCCATACACTGCAGGTAAAAACAAGTTCAAGACGAGAAAAAGGTTCGCCAAAGCTCTATCATTAGGAATGAAGCTACCGCCCTCTGAAGAAAATACTCTCGCTGAGGTAGAGACGCACCCTAACTTCTGTTTATATCATCAAAAGATCACACATTCTACCGAAGACTGCGAATCCTTCAACTGTTGGTGGCAAGAGTATGTCGCTCAAAAGCAACACTTCGACAGGATAAAGTGTGAAGCTTGTGGACATCGGAAAAATGCGATATATGAGCGCAAAAGAGCCGCCGCCGACTGTCATATAGCCGACTTCAAGGGATCACAAATTATCACCTTTGGAAGCGACTCTGACGAAGAAGCTATCCCCAACTCTTCCTTCGGGGAATCTATTTCAAAAATAAAGGAATTGGGGAGCTGCGAGAACGTTCAGCCATGCAATCGCATGCTACTCGGAAAAAATCCCGACCCAGCAAACAACGGAGCGAACAAAAAGGATAAAGGAAAAGGAAAAACGGCCTTCATCGCTAGCGCTCAACAACAATTAAGTGACCCTAGACCGGTTGCTCGCTAAAGCAACAAGCGGCAACCCCTCCAGGAAAAGTTGAAATGTCCTTACTCGTTCCCGCAAGATAAAACAAGGGGACTGTTCGAGCTGGCAGTGTGCGACAGACTCATTAATCTGCCGAGTCCAAAATGTCCGTTGCGGCCAGGCGATGTTAATAATTCTAATTATTGCTCTTACCATCAAACGGTAGGTCATCTGATCGAGGATTGCTACGTCTTCAAGAACTGGGTTGAAGACCAATACCAACAGGGCAAGTTCGCGTTGTCCGAAAATTGGAGTGAACCCGCCACAACCGCATGCTCCGAGAAAGATGGATACGCCGGGGGCATCATGGTCAGTCATAGAGAAAGCCCCATAGACCGAAAAGTCAATAAACTAGATATTCGCCTCAAATACGGCGACGACGGACCGAAACGTCCTTAAACTACTAGCGGACCGAAATGTCTTTAAACTACTACCGCAGCATCCCTAGGCTGGCGAGATGAATAAATATAAAAAAAATAATATAATAAAAAAAAACGGTATGTCCATAAGCAAAAAGGGCACGGATGAAAACCCGAAAGGGCTCCGTGAGTAAAAACAGCAGGGCTACCGGCGAGTGTTCGTGAAAACCCGAAAGGGCGCGACCTCGTAAAAAAAAAGAGAGAAGAAAATAAAAAGAATAAAAAAAGAAAACGGTATGTCCATAAGCAAAATGGGCACGGATGAAAATCCGAAAGGGCTCCGTGAGTAAAAACAGCAGGACTACCGGCGAGTGTTTGTGAAAACCCGAAAGGGCGCAACCTCGTTAAAAAGCACTTATAGGGACCTTTCGACCTTGTGAGGAGAAATCACCCGCGTGAGATCCTTACGACTCACAAGGGAACGACACCCTTAGAGATCCCCACGATTCCTAAGGAGAAAATGCACTTGCGAGATCCTCACGACTCGTAAGGAGAATTCTCTTATGGGACCCTCACGGCTTGTAAGATTTGAAAGTCTTAAGTTACAGAGAACTAAACCTGTGCTTAAGCAACCCCCACAACTTTCGACATTGCCTTACAAGTGGCTCAACACTGACCCTTGTATACAATCCACGGACGCGAATAAACATTTCCCTAATCAAGTCCCATCCGAGACTAGGGATATGTTCGTACGATGAACAACCCTTGTAAATCCTCTCGATTTACAAGGAGAAAACCCTCCTGTAGGATCCTTACAACTTACAGAGGAACAAAACACTTAGGAACCCTCACGATTCCCAAGGAGAAAATACACCTACAAGATCCTCACGACTTGTAGGGAGAAATAACTTCGTGAGACCCTTACGGCTCATGAAGTCAAAAATCTTAGTCGACAGGACCCTAACCCTATTCACTAAGCCACCTTTGTTCAACATCGACAGAGGCAAATGATGATTCGCTCCTGACCATATCCCAGTTGTAGCGGTGCTGATGCCGAAATCGGTGTCTAATTTCAGGTTTACGGCGAAGAGCCAGTAGGCCGCACATGCATAAGAAATAGCCGAAATGATGGGGCAACTTGCAATAAAAAGCAACAAGTAAAAATGTATGCATGTAAAATAGCCGAAATGATGGGGCAACTCGCAATAAAAAGCAGCGAGTAAAAATAAAGTAAATAGCCGAAACGATTGGGCACTACGAAAAATAGCCGAAATGATTGGGCAATCGCGACCCTCGCGATATAAAAGCTGAAATGATAGAGCATCGCGGAAACAAAAAAAATGAATGATAAAACTTTGGCCCTACAGTTGAGATCACATCGATCCCTGTACACAGAGGGAACCATACCTTCCCAACAAGCTCCACCAGAAAGCGAAGCCAAATCTCGACGGTTCATAGACGACCTAAAGGCAATCTCGACATTTGTCGCAATATTGCAGACACAATGTCAACAAACGGAGAAAAAAGAAGATCCCTAGCTTCAGGGTTTCGACGTCGATATCGATAACTTAGAGATCACCAACGGCGTTTCTCCTCGTTCCAACCAGATGCAGATACAACGCCAACAAAAGACCTCGTGGTCGAAACAAAGCGAAGCTACGGCAAAATCCCAGCTTCATCTCAACAATCGTCTCAATACAATAGACGAGATGTTAACAAAGGTGTTCCTTTGCAACCCATTAAGATGCGGATACAACGCCAACAAAAGACCTCGCGGTCAAAACAAAACGATGCGACGGCAAAATCCCAGCTTTATCTCAACAATCGTCTCAATACAATAGACGAGATGTTAACAAAGGTGTTCCTTCGCAACCCATTAAGATGCGGATAAAACGCCAACAAAAGACCTCGCGGTCAAAACAAAACGAAGCGACGGCAAAATCCCAGCTTCATCTCAACAATCGTTTCGATACAGCAGACGAGATGTTAACAACGACGTTCTTTCGCAGTCCATCAAGATGCAGATACAACGTCAACAAAAGACCACATCATCAAACAAGCGGAGTAACGGCAAAATCCCAGCTCCACCGCAGCATTCGTCTCGATACAACAGATGCAATGTCAACAACAGTGTCCTTCCTCCAACAGGATTTGGACACACCAAAGCAAACGAAGCGAAGGCCAAATCCCTAGCTTCAAGGTCTTAATGGCGAGTTATATAAAGCCAGAAAGACAACTGGAGATCGTCTCATGTCAGCGTGAAATGGTCACCACCTCGACGTTCGTCTCGACACAGTAGACGCAATGTCACCCCAGCGTTCTTCCTCCTACAGGATTCGGACGCGACAATCAAACAAACGGAGTCACGGCAAAATTCCAGCTCCACCTCGACGTTCGTTTCGATACATCAGACGAGTTGTCACCCTAGCGTTCTTCCTCCAGCAAGGATCAGACGCGACAATCAAACAAACGGAGCCACGGCAAAATCCCAGCTCCACCCCGACGTTCGTTTCGATACAGCAGACGAGTTGTCACCCCAGTGGGATTCGGACGCGACAATCAAACAAAAGGAGCCACGGAAAAATCCCAGCTCCACCCCGACGTTCGTTTCGATACAGCAGACGAGTTGTCACCCCAGCGTTCTTCCTCCAGCAAGGATCAGACGTGACAATCAAACAAACGGAGCCACGGAAAAATCCCAGCTCCACCCCGACGTTCGTTTCGATACAGCAAACGAGTTGTCACCCCAGCGTTCTTCCTCCAGCGGGATTCGGACGCGACAATCAAACAAACGGAGCCATGGCAAAATCCCAGCTCCACCCCGACGTTCGTTTCGATACAGCAGAGGAGTTGTCACCCCAGCGTTCTTCCTCCAGCGGGATTCGGACGCGACAATCAAAAAAACGGGGCCACGGCAAAATTCCAGCTCCACTTCGACGTTCGTTTCGATACAGCAGACGAGTTGTCACCCCAGCGTTCTTCCCCCAGCGGGATTCGGACGCGACAATCAAACAAACGGAGCCATGGCAAAATCGCTAGTTCCAAACCTCGACGGTTGATCAGCAAACTAAAAACAACCACGACATTCGTCTCGATACAGCAGACGCGATGCCAGCAAAACGAAGCGCATGCCAAATTCCTAGCTTCAGGGTCTTGACGACAACTCACATAAAACCTGAAAGACTATCGGAGATCATCCCACACCAGCGCGGAGTGGTTATGACTCATCGGGGCTCGCCAAAATGAGCCTAATCTCAAGTAAAAAGCGGCATGGCCAATCCCTAACGCTTGCTCTTCCGACGGTCAAACTGCCTAGGAAGATTGCTTGAAGACGTCATGTCCAGCCCCCGAAGGGATCAGAGACACGGCAGTCGCAGGGCTACTCGAACAGCACGATTGCCTATCGAGGACTATATCAGCTTATGCGACAGTACGATGGCCAAAACCCTAAGTACCACCAACCTTAATGGGCTTTTGTCGTAAAGAGCAGAGGTTAAATGCGACGTTAAGATGTTCTTGCGAGAAACGCTCGATTCGTCTCGACTTGTGAAGAAATTGTTGAGGCGGCTCGACTCGTGAGATAAAGCCTTAGGCAATGAGCATAAAAGAAGCCTGTTTCCTAAGCACTGGGACCCTGCAAGTTGGCCCAAAACGGTCTCTTGCACACCATCCACGGGTCTCACTCTCCAACATCGAATTTCGACAAGGAGGGAAACAACCACTTACGGGTCCTCTCGACTCGTAAGAGGGAAAATTCTCTTATAGGATCCTTACGACTTATAAGGGAAAACACACTTAGGAATCCTCACGATTCCTAAGGAGAAAACCCACCTACGAGATCCTCTCGATCCGTAGGGAGAAAAGTCTCTATGAGACCCTCACGGCTCATAGAATTGAAGTCTTAGGCGGCAGATCTGAACCTGCGGCCTAAGCCATCGCTATCTCTTGGAGAAATTAAGTATATCAAGACAGCGTGCTGATAATAAGAGAGTGACAGAAAGAACATTCGATTTACATTTGATCAAGTGTTTAAGAGATACTCATTCATGCATGTGCAAACGGTTCAGAACGAGGAATAAGACAAGCTGAAATGGAAATTTTCTATTCACGTCATAAAAAGGGGTTCTTACAATCACGGAGAAACAAATAATAACATTATTAAAATGTTTACAAAGGTATAACCTCGGATCCGGGGCACGGATTGAGGAATTCAAAAGTAAGGTCATCCAGAGTTCTTCTAGCCTTTCTGATTATTCTTGTGCGCAGCCTCTCGCGCTCCTTTGTGTCAAGATCCTCGGCAAGCCCATCCGGCCTTCGGTAAGCAGCAACTATCGTCGTCTGCTGAAAAATTTGATGTAGGATGTCAATGAGGCTGTCCCGCCGTTTCTTCGAGATCAGCCCCGTCAGGTATACTGAATGCACCTTGTCTTCGGTATCATCCAGCGCATTGAGCGGTAGGGCCTCGTAAAACCCTGGAAGTGCTCTCCATATGGCTCCCAGCACGACCTTCAAGAGAGCTGAACGACGAGGAAGCAGCCAACCACCGCTTGCGTTGAGGCGACCCATGACTTCCGCACACTGGGCATCTGTAAACTCCTGGTTTTGTTGACGACCCTGTGTACGGATGTGCTCATAAGTGATGAACTCATGCAGGCTATATAGACGCACCGCCATGATACCTGAAGAAAGCAGTACAGGGAGATTAGCAGATAAGAAGATACAGAGGGTTAAAAGTTAAACTCCCTGAGAGCAATGCTTTGCAGACAGGAGTGACACCGATCAAGATCAGTTATGAAGAGAATTTGAAGAAAATCCCTTGAGAACATTGAGAGCTTTGCTCTACAAAGATAATATAATAATGATAATAATATCAAATGCCATCTTTAACTTCCAAGATCCATGAAGAGCTCTTAAGAGTTCTTCTATGTGATTTGGAAGGAGCAAAGCTCCATTAATTAAGAAAATCCAAGGAAATTTTTTTTAGAGAGCAAAGCTCTATTAATGGAACCCTAATAGGGCTCTCCTTAGTCTTCTATAGACCCCCTTAGAGCAAAACTCTGCTAAGTGAAACCCTAAATGGGTCTTCTTTAGATCAGGGATATATGGAGAGCAAAGCTCTTAAAATTGACTTAATTTAATCAAAATTAATATTTTTACCTAAAATTCTCTAAAGTTTGAACTTTTAAAAGTGTTAAACAAGATAGCGGGGCTCTGAGTTCTGAAAGTAAAATTTTGAAGATGAAAATCATCTAAAAGACCAAAGGTCCTATTTATAGGCATCAAATGCCCTTTCAACTTCCAAAAGTTGCCACAACGGCTGGAATTCTGTCACCGTTGCGCTCACGTTTTGGAACTACGTAAGCACAACGGTGGGGGGCATTTGTTTACCCCAATCAGAGTAAAGCTCTGTTCAAATTCCAAGGTGGGAAAAGAAGCAATACTTCTGTTTTTCTCCAATCAGAGCAAAGCTTTGTCTTGAAAATTAAAGTGAAAATTAAAGTTAAAATAAATGAAGCAATGCTTCAAATCCCCTGCGCTGCACATAGAGCGCCACGTGTCAAAATCAGACACGTTAGCGCAGGGAGCGCAGCACCCAAGGCAGCGCACCCAATCAGAGCAAGGCTCTGTTTAAAATTCAAACTTTAATTAAAGAAGCAACGCTTCAGCTGGCCTGCGCTCTGTGCTGCACGCCACCTGGCAGCGCAGTTGCGCTGTGCTGTGCGCTGCGTGACACGTGTCACGCAGATGCGCTAGCGCAGTTGCGCTGCGCTGTGCGCTGCGCGACACGTGTCAGCGCAGTTGCGCAAGCGCAATTGCGCTGCGCTGTGCGCTGCGCGACACGTGTCACGCGCTGGGGCATTTGCGCCAAATAGAATTAAAATTCTAAAGAAATCTTTTCTGTTCTTGTTAAAATAAGAACATTTTCTTCTGTAAAACAGAAACCCTTGGATCAAAGATCCAACGGTGGGGAAAATTCCCCAAATCACTCAGAGAAAGATCTCTTCAACAAAATTAACTAATTTATGGGTACTATAAAAGAGACCCCAGATCTCAATTCAAAGGCATCAACATTTTTCTTGAAAAAAGTCAAGAGCTTCAAACAGAGAGAGAACTCTGAGAAAATTCCAAAGAAAAAGGTAAAAACCTTCACGAGAGAGAAGAAATCTCTTTTAATAAATCATTGATCTAAAAACCAGATCAATGATCTTCACATAATAAACAGTGCTTTGCACTTCTTATGAACCACTGGTTCTTTAAAAATAAGAAAACAACAAAATAAAAAAATAGTGCTTTGCACTTTTATGAACCTGTGGTTCTTAAGACAAAAAGAAAAAACTTATTTTTCTTTGATCTAAATTAGATCAAGAAATCAAATAGTGCTCTGCACTTCGTTTATTGAATCTAAAAGATTCTTAGTGCTTTGCACTTCCAAACTGCGCTGTTGCGCTCTTGAGAGAGCACCACGTGTCAGCTATAGAACAACTTGCGCTACGCGCTCTTGAAATAGAGCTTTGCTCTCTGGAATTGGCGCAACTCACCAGAGCGTGCCACGTGTCAGCAGCGCAACAGCGCAGCGCACTGCGCCGTTGCGCTTGCGCTCACCAGAGCATGACACGTGTCCTCACCACAAGCGTTTGTGCTCAGTGATTGGTGCAAAGCGCCTGACAAATGCAATGCATTTCTTTTCCTGAAGGGTCAGGCCCAATTAAAAGACCAAACAGGCCTAATTAAATTGATGCTCTGCATCATTTATAAATGGGCAAAGCCCAAACAAAATAATAAAAATGCTATGCAGATGCCTTGCAGAGTCCAAAATAAATTAATGCTCTGCATCTTTTATGGGCAGAGCCCAAACAAAAAAATAAAAAAATAATGCAATGCATTATTTAAAAATGGGCCAAGCCTTAACACAGGTCTAACAGACCAAAAACAAATAAAAGGCGTTGAATACTTTGGACTTAGCCCAATCATGGCCGTAAGTCCTCAAATTAAATTGACTGAGCGATATTGCTCCCTTAAAACAATTTATATCCGGTTCGAGGGTACATCTCCAAGCTCCTCTGATACATGTCGTTGTAATCCTTCAACAACGTCAGAGAGGCGACGGGTCCCAACAACCGCACATGAATATGGACTGCGGGGTCCTTAAACTCGTGGACCGAAACGTCCTTAAACTAATATCGGACCACCACGTCCCTAAACTGGAATATGGACCTTCACGTCCCTAAACTGAAATGCGGACCACCATGTCCCTAAACTGGAAAATGGACCACCACGTCCCTAAACTGGAATACGGACCACCACGTCCTTAAACTGGAACAATAGGGCCTCCAAACGCTCCTTTGCCGGATCTAAACGGTCCCGTTTAAGTTGATCTTAGCCCCAAACACGGCTAACGTATCCTTAAACATTCAAATGGATTGTAAAACTCTCAATCAACTCTGGTTCGAGGGTACATCTCCGAGCTCCTCTGATACATGTCGTTGTAATCCTTCAACGACATCAGAGAGGTGACGAGTCCTGCCCGCCATATATTCAATGGATCACTACGTTAAGTTGATCTTAGTCCCAAACAGGACTATCGTATCCTTAACGAACGTTTAAGTTGATCTTAGCCGCAACACGACTAATGCATCCTTAAACTAAAAACACCAAACCCAAATCTAAGTAAATACGGATTTGGACTAATCCACGTCCTACGGGCGACGGCATTACTTAGTCTCCGTATACAATCCACGGGCAACCACAAACAAAACAAACACACACGACACGAAGTGAAATTCTGGAGAAGGAGAAAGTTGCTACCGTGATGCGGTAGCGTAATTAACTGCAGGGGCTTGCGCCTGCAGGGAAGAGCGTCCCCATAATCAAAAACCCCTCAAGCGAGGGGAAATCTGACGAAATCTGCTATATCGGCCGCATCCGTCTAAACCTCCGATACACGGTGCCATAAATCAACTTGGTATCTTTGGTGAGGTGGACGGATAAAACCAAATAGCATCTGCCCCGAATCTCAGCGTCAGGACATCGCAGTCTTGTGCGCCGTCTTTCGGAAGGGAACAGGTGTGAATGGATTAATTAAATCTGAAAAAAAAACTAAATTAATCTAGGGCAATTGAATTAAAGATCTAACTATCTAACTAGGGCAAGGAATTAAATTTAATCTAGGGCAGAGAATGAAAAATTACCTAGGACAAGAATTGAAATTAATTACTTACTTTACAGATGGCTCTCTCCAAACATCAACACAAGACTTGTCAGATCTGAATTTCTGAAATGAAAAGAGGTATCGATACTCTCCAAAAGAAATCTAAATTTTATTGATAAAAAGAGGCATAGCCTTTACAATGATTTAGAGTTCCTATTTATAGAGGATAGGAAACCCTAGGTTACAATTGATTCACATGTCTACATTTACCAAAATATCCATAGGAAGACCTAGTCAAAGTAGACTCCAAGCTTTGGTAAAATTTTATGTCTGGAAATTTTGGAACTGATTCTGGGCTTCTTAGGCTTTTTTATTTCTTTGGATCTTTATTCAATTTGGCTTCTCTATTTCTTCCAGATCTCTAGTGAACAATTGCAGTGGACTTTTAATCGTTTGCTTTGTAATCTTGGACCTTGCGTTGCCTTGTAATTTATGAATTTTATCTTTGATGTAGGCTTGATCAAGAGTCTTCTGTTTGTTGGTCAAAGTCCACTTTTGCATCGTCTTTTCATCATTTTCACTGTTTTCTGTCCAAAAACCTGTAACCTGTAATATGTAGCAGACATGCGTCAAAAGCACCTGTTTATTTATAAAACGAATAAGAATGGGGAATATAATAATACAATATTATGGTGTGAACAAATACCCCCAAACTTATCTTTTGCTCGTCCTCGAGCAAACTTATTTTTATTCTCTACAAAAAACCTAACCGCACTTTCACAGGGAAACGCGATTGCACTGAGCTCGTGTAATAAACCGTTAAACCTCTAGGTGTCCCTAGTAGGAGGAGTGTTGTCTCCTTAGGGTTTTCAGCGGATACTACCCACAAAATCCTATCAATTTGGCTTTTCGACTTTTGTTCTCCAATTAGGTTTTCTAACAAGGAATTCTATTATCGTCGACTCGTAAATTATCCACCCATATTCTTCACATTTCCTCATCCTTTAACTTAAGATTATATATGTTCTGTAGACCTATTTAGATTTCGGCATCTCGTAAGTTTTCCTTATAGGGTTCCATCTCCACTTAGGAATTTTTATCAACTCTATTAAAGATACAAGTTCTATTCTTCACTCCTTTCTCTCATCTAAATCCCAATCACATATCCCTACGTGTGTGTAAATATCACCCCTACACTTGGAAATTCAAATCAAGCAATCATACTCTTTTCCGTTGTCCAAAGCACTTATTAATTGGTGAATTTTTAAATGAATTTTGCTTACACATCCTTCATGCGACCGTTAATACTTCTTGAGATACCAACGACTGATTACAAAATGTGTTTGCACTTTAAGGCGTAATTCCCAGTCTTGCAACACCCAAGGCTTTTAGCAGTGACTCCCAAAGCAGTTGGTCTAAGGCACTAAGTGATGAAGCACCCTCGCTAAATATTTTTTTTCATTAATGCAGGCTTAAGTAATCACAAAAACCAGTGTTCATTTTTTTCTTCTTTATTCACACTTGAATTTTTTTTTCCGAACTAAGGACTTTAGACAAGAGCATTTCAAGGTCTCCTCTACTATTCCAAGTTTCAAGGTGCATGATTGTGCAAATTTTTAGGGTATAAATTCTTAGAATCTAGACTTAAGCTAGGAATTATTTTTCAAACTTATACTCTAATAAAAGTATCAATACTTTTCCTTTGTTTCAACTTAGCCCAAGAAGTGAACTCAAAATTTGCCTATTTCTAAATAAACTACAAAGACATATAATTTCTACCGTTAAACTTTATGAAAGGTTATTTTTAGGGTTTTTAATTTACTAAGTCTAAGATTTAGTTGTTCCTAACCAGTTAACCTATTTGTCAAACTCAAGTCAAATATGGCCAAAATTGAATATATTAATTTTTATAATTTTTGAAATTTTCAATTTTTATGGGTTTTAAAATAAGTATGCAAATGCAAAAATATGGACAAATGAATGCGAAGGAAAGAAGGCTTACCGAGCATACCCCAAACTTAAACTTGACAGTGTCCTCACTGTCATGCTACACCAAGAGGGTCAAAATTGTCGGCACTGCCCTGTTTATTTATTTACAATTTTTTTTTAAATTTTTTTATTTTTATTGTTAAAAGAAAAACAAAAATATATATACAACAAGGTTCCCCCTAAACTTAAGCTTGGCCTTACACAAGCCAAAGGTTAGCACCAACCATTCAAAAATTCTATCGTGGTAATGATAGAGTTGGTGAAAGAATAGAGTGGAAAGAAAGGAAATGAGAAGCACACGAGACTGTATGGGAAGAAAGGTAGAATATGGCCTCGGTGGGGGAGAAGAATGGCAGAAAAGAGAAAGAAGTGGAGTACGATCTTGAGGGTGTAAATTGAGGGAATAAATTAGCGCAATTTGTGATGACTGATGTGTTAAAAGTGATTGTGCTAATCTATCAACCTGTCGAGAAATGGGGTCAAATCACTCAAGATTCGCAAGAAAGCATGGGCACGTCGAACTTGGTATTGGAGATGAAAGCATAACGGTCTCTTGTAAGGTCGGAACGATAGGAAGGACGAAAGGGAGTGAATTAGGGATAGTCTCATTCTCACCGTAGTAAACTGTCTTGAACTTGAAAGATTCCATCAATGGTTCGAAACGACTGTAAGAAACCGAGTCTGATGGTTCAACTAACTCATCTGAAAATTCAAAGGACTCAAACTCGGGCGGTGAGTCTTCAACATCGTCCGAAAAAGTGAAACACCCGTAAGTGTTGTCGGCTGTGAGAACTGTGTCAGATTAAAAGGAAAAATTTTCAACCTCACAGTCTTCAAGCGTGATATTAGGCTTGGTCGGAACGATAGAAAGGAGGGAGGGTGATTTAGTTAAAGGTTCAAGAGGATGAATTGGAAAATCCGACACATCAAACAAGAATGGTTCAACTTCAATATTATCCTCAATACTATCCTCATAATTCTCCTCAATATTTAACTCATCCATGCCATTATCATCAAAATCAAGACGCATAT
Source organism: Agapanthus africanus (assembly GCA_030015575.1). Taxonomy (NCBI): domain Eukaryota; kingdom Viridiplantae; phylum Streptophyta; class Magnoliopsida; order Asparagales; family Amaryllidaceae; genus Agapanthus; species Agapanthus africanus. The sequence continues at coordinate 420,832,311 of JASDDO010000010.1, read as the reverse complement.
GAAATTCAGGAGAAACATCTAATGACTCGGGATGATGAATTGGACATAAAAGTTCAATCAAATCGACAGGTTCATCATCCGAAATATTCCCGGCGTCTATATCCTCAATCAACTGAAAATCTATTTTTTCTGACACCTCATCAAAAGTATGGATATTTATCAATTTAGATTTTAGAGTGGAGGTGTAAAGATCGAAAGGATTAAGTGTGGTTTCACTCGAAAGGGGTTCTTCACAATTTGGCAAATCAAGCACTACACAGTCGCACAACTCATCAGTTTGGACACATGTTTGAAAATTGGAGTTGTTGGATTCAATTGGGTATGGGTAGGTTTGATTTGGAAATCCTCTCACATTCTCACTTTGTCCAACCGCCTCCTTATACATTGAAAAATTTGGAGCTAGCGGGAAACTAGCTACCTGTTCACTAGGTTGCATAAGGGCGGCCACGGACGCATCCACATTCCTAATCATTTTGTTTGTTGCTGCAATATAAGCTGCCAACGACTGTTCCAAACTAGACATGGGTGGTGAAGGGGTTTCGGTAAAAGATTTGAAATTGTTTGGATACTTGAAACTCCCAAAAGGCTGTATAGAAACAGGGTCTAGTGAAGGTGGGAAAGTCGGATAGGACTAGTAGGAAGTGGATGGTTAGACAGGGGTAGGGTCAACATGTGGATAAAAAGGTGAATAGACTTGTTGATCCCTAGAACTAGATGTGTTGAGAGGAGTGAAAGATCGGCTATGAGATTGAGCAATATGCTCAGCAATGGACATCGGTTTAGGAGTTACAGCAGGACTTGAAAAAGTGGTATCAACGTACGAAGGTGGTGACGGTTGACATAGTTGACACAAAGTGGGTTGCAAAGTCAAACTGTTTCTCCTAAACGCTTCTATTTGATCTTTCAAAGAAATTTTAGGCACGGAGGGATCTTCCTTAAATCGACCGAAACAATTGACGTACGAGGCAAAATTAGGTTCGGGATACCAAAGTTCGGAAAGTGATTTATGATTTGGGTTACCCATGATAGAAGAAGGAAGAAGAGAAAGAAGGTGGGTGGTGCAAGGATTTCTTAGCGACAAAAGTTGCAAGTCTTTTTATAAAAAGATTTTTTTTCTTTTTCTCTTTATTTGGAACTTTTTTGCAAAAATTTTCGATAAAGGGCTAAGACACACTTTCAACCAGAAATGCACAATCAAGCCTAGATCTAGGGCCACCTAGGTCAGCTAGACAGCTCTTAACTGTTCCAAAGGGCTAGAAATAGGACCTCAAACCGTCTCTTCGCCGCCAATTGCGGCCAGGTAAGTGCCAGGTAAATGGGAAGGAATCACAGTAGTGGGCCTAATTAAAAACCACTAGCCTTTAACACACTTGCCTAGACACCGCAAAGTCAGGTTAGGATAAATGGTCGATGCCTATAACTAGTCCTCTGTCCTATTGAGCTCGAAGTCCTTAGGGCTGAGTCTAGTATTTTTTAATTAAGATATGGTCAATGCAAATGCCTTATGTGATTTCTGGGGTCTTGGGAAGAGTGATGAAATCCCCACCCAATTTGAATTGGTCAAAAGCCCCTTAAAGTCAGTTTTAAAGATATGCAAAACAGAAAAATCACTTGCAATCAAATCTTTTTATTTTATGCGCGGCGCAAAAAATCCTGCAGAAAATCAATTATTGGAAGGAGGAAGATTTTTAAGCGCAAAGAATCCTGCAGGAGATTTCTCAGAAGATATATTAGAGATTTGCAGAGGAGAAGAGAGAAAACTCACAGAGATTTGCAGTGGCGGAACTGTTTTGGTTTTTTTTTTTTTGGTGAAGTCACCAGGGCGCAGCGGTTCCGCGGCCGGAAGAGGGGTTGCGCGGCGGTTCCGCCGCGGGTTGGTCGCGCGGCAGTTTTTTTTTGACCAGATCACCGCAATTCTTCTTGTTGACTCGGTCCTCCAAATTTCTTCTGTTGTCTATTGTGATATTCTTCTGTTTGTTCGGATTTGATATTTGCTGTTTTGATCTCTGTAGATTTCCAGATCCGAATTTCTTTGTAGATCCTGCAAAATTCAAAGAAAGATACCCATCACAAAAATAACAGATGATATATTTTTATATTTTTTTTGTGATTTTTCAAATTTTTATGATTTTTTAATTTTAGATTAACCCGAAATTGCAAAAAGAAAATAGCATGCCATCCCCGGCAACGGCGCCATTTGATTTGTCTCAAAAACTATCTATTACCGCAATCAAGAACGGCGTCGCATGTAGCTAACCGGTGAGTACGGGTCGGTCCACAGGGATGTTGTGAATTTCCTAGTCGCTCTTACGAGTTAATTACGAACGGTGTGAATGGATTAATTAAATCTAAAAAAAACTAAATTAATTTAGGGCAATTAAATTAAAGATCTAACTATCTAACTAGGGCAAGGAATTAAATTTAATCTAGGGCAGAGAATGAAAAATTACCTAGGGCAAGAATTGAAATTAATTACTTACTTTACAGATGGCTCTCTCCAAACATCAACACAAGACTTGTCAGATCTGAATTTCTGAAATGAAAAGAGGTATCGATGCTCTCCAAAAGAAATCTAAATTTTATTGATAAAAAGAGGCACAAGGAGGCATAGCCTTTACAATGATTTAGAGTTCCTATTTATAGAGGATAGGAAACCCTAGGTTACAATTGATTCACATGTCTACATTTACCAAAATATCCATAGGAAGACCTAGTCAAAGTAGACTCCAAGTTTTGGTAAATTTTATGTCTGGAAATTTTGGAACTGATTCTGGGCTTCTTGGGCTTTTTATTTCTTTGGATCTTTATTCAATTTGGCTTTTCTATTTCTTCCAGATCTCTAGTGAACAATTGCAGTGGACTTTTAACCGTTTGCTTTGTAATCTTGGACCTTGTGTTGCCTTATAATTTATGAATTTTATCTTTGATGTAGGCTTGATCAAGAGTCTTCTGTTTGTTGGTCAAAGTCCACTTTTGTATCGTCTTTTCATCGTTTTCACTGTTTTCTGTCCAAGAACCTGTAACCTGTAATATGTAGCAGACATGCGTCAAAAGCACCTGTTTATTTATAAAACGAATAAGAATGGAGAATATAATAATACAATATTATGGTGTGAACAATCATATATTTTTTGATGTGACAGTCATAGGTTTTGACTTCATCAGAATAGGAGATGGATCTGGTAAGAAGGTAGTAGAGCGAGATGTCCTGGTATTTGGATGACATGTTCTTGATAGAAAGTGATATTCCTATACTACGATCGGTTATATTGTGGTTATCACAAGATAGTTTCTCCACATAGGATCTGGATAAAATATCAAGGATTCTAGTAACCAGATCTATGGTTTTAGATCTAGATTTGGGAAGTGTCCCAATTCGGGTACTTTGACATAATTCTAAAGTGTTTTAGAATGGACGACTCCTGGCGTGGTGGTGTACCCGCAAGTGATGGAGTCACCCTCTCTAAAGGATGTCTTTCAGACTGATGGGGAGAGGGATTTGCATGATTGTCATATCACTTGCTTAGGCAATTGAGTCAATCATGAGATGTCAAGTACAACACCAGATATTGCTTTTGCACTGGCTGCAATAAGCATATATATTAATCCAATCCTGGAGAAATATTGGGAAGCAGTTATGAACATAAGTGGATGTTCTAGGGATATGGTAATGGCATTTTCCTTCGGGAGACGGTTATCATTTCAGGCTTCCAAGGTGATCTGGATGACAGAGTGGCTGTCAGAGTTATAATTTTCCCTCTTTTGAGGGATAGTATGTTGGACAGGTGGTCCAAGCGGATACGGTGTAAGGTATGACGCAGGATACTGATTAAATTCAGTGGATGATACAGTCTAAGAAGTTTGTTGGATTTGGAGTTCATTTATGAACTGGGTCCCATCAGATATACAGACAAATTCTAAGACAGGTATTGCTCATTTCGGGAGATAGTTTTTCTCCGCAAAGTTGAGATATAGAGAGATATAGAAAGAAAAATTAGAGCGGATCCACTCACTGAGGTTATTTCTCGAACACAATAGTTTCATAAACGAGCTTTGTGAAACTGATTAGTAGAGAAGTTGGGTGTTAGGTATCACACGGGCTGTAAATATGCGATACCGCAATAATTAGCCTTAAGTGCAAGTAGGAAATTGTTGGCTATAGTGCCCTCGAGTAAATTATTGAATCGCAGGCATGCGATTGCGATGGTTGAGGGAGGACCTATACGGATAGAACAGTCTTACTCGAGATGATAGTATGCTATCTGGTTTGTCTCTATCATCATGTACATGCTTTATGTGGTATTACAGATCACTATTACATGTTGACAGAGCCCATAGAATTCTTGCTTGACTACCAGCATTATGATGGCGATCATATACATGGGAGCTGGGTGGTTTATAAGCACATCCTTAAATATCCCTAGTCGTGGGAGTATCGAGACTGGGCATCGATATTCCGGAGTAGACTAGTGTATACTTATCGAGACCCCGACAAGGGGCGGTGGCCAGGTCTCACAAGCTATTGGTGTCAGTTTGTTCACCTAAGATAGTATACAGGTGCTCATTGGGTTATGAGTACACTGGACAGACTCGCCGGGAACATGCTAGTTGGTATTATACCTATTGTCAGATAGCAGTTCCCAGGTGACATGTGTACAGGTTAGTCTGTCGACCTGAGATCGTCATTGGTCTCGTGTGAGTTCCCACTGTGCTTTGATTACTACCCTACTATGGCTCAAAAGAGTTGTGCAAACAGGTTTTAGTTGAGTACAGTCCCGAGCCAAATGGAGGCAGTGAGCGGATCGTTGGGGATTCGTATCTCTCGGTATTGGGGGTTGATGTCGTGCAGTGCACGGATGGCCATCACTAGAAATCGTTGGCCAAGGTAGTCGAGAATTACTGATTTGCATCAGTAGTTTCTCAAGTAGTGATGAGCTTCATACCGACACGAAATGTCGCGTTATTAGGGGTCTGACTTTATCCACCCCCTAGACTCGATATGTGATACTCTTAGACGAACAGACCGGACTGTGCAGATATTGTCACGGACTGGCTCAGTAGGGGTTCAGATGAGTTTGCTCGTCGGCCTCACTTTCGCTCAATACCTGGGTAGCCGTTACGTACAGCTAGTGCCGCTGACGTGCTTGTGGTTAAACACACTGCCAGCGTATTGACGAGTCTTTAGAGTCCCACACAAAGAGTTTCCCTGCTTCGGGCGAAATGATGTAGAGGCCATATGGTATTACGGCAGGGTTCGATCATTTACGTACACTTGTGCACGTATCAGGATTCAGACGGATAATACTAGTGGCTTTGGTTTAAGCCGGATTCTAGGATTATATTGTTGGATTATTTTCGTCTCTTTGTATTCATATTTTTTGGAATACGGATACAGGTATGTATATACGGATGAGGGGTATTCTTGTAATTTATTACAAGGTGCTTCTAGAAGATGCCACTTCATTTAGTTTTAACCATTTAGGATTAAATGATTAATGAGGTGGAGAGGATGAGGTATTTATTGCATTATTTGTGCCATGGCTTTGTAGTGACTTGTGGTCACTATTTTAGCATGCTTGGTCTTTTGTTTTGTTGTGAGATTTTTTGGTTGACTTGAGATATTTTGGGTTGACCTAAGATATTTTGGAGACATGGAATATTTATTGGATAGCTTCAATTATTACAAAACACAAGAAATCTCACAACAAACACTTAGCCATTTTTCTTGAGTTGCCTCTCACTCTCATCCTTGAGCATTTTCTTCTACCTCCACCCTTCATGTCTCATGTGTTGAGAAACCTAGGGTGTTATTTGACAAATTAATCTATCACTACACTCTACCTCTAGGCTATCTAGTTTAGCGATCTAGGTATCTTAGTTACCTCGGCTATTGAGGTAGGAGCTCGGAATACAAATCCTCGGGTGGATCATCTTCGATGGATGGAGACCCGAGACCAAGCTTGATCATGGAGGCCTCTAGGAGGTTGGGAAGGTGGTTGAAGACCGAAGAACACGGATCAACTCAGTATAACCATTCTTAACTCCTATATATTTAGTTTGCTAGTATAGGGTTAATGGTAGATCCGGACAGCGGGTTGTGTTAGCGCCAGTTTTGAAAATTTTTGTTCCGCAATCGGCCATGGTTTGATGGCCAGGGCGCTTGCATAACCCAACAGTTGTCGAATGCACCATCACCACCAAAGAAAGAACGACAGCCTAAGGCTCCGAGCCACGACCCTCGGTCGAGGAGGTTCCCGACCCTATCCCGGATTGGGTACTCTACGTGGACGGATCCTCCACCAAGGAGGGGAGCGTGGCTGGTCTGATCATCCGCGGCCCGGATGAGACCGAAATGGAGTACTCTCTAAAGCTCGGTTTTAAGGCATCAAACAACGCCGCGAAGTATGAGGCTTTGTTGGTAGGTCTACGAATCGCCTCCGGGTTAGGGCTAAAGACCATCACGGTGCGCAGCGACTCCTCGCTAGTCGTCCGCCAAATGACCGGGCGTTTCGAGGCCCGAGAGCTACTCATGATAAAATACTTGACCGAGGTAAAAAGGTTTCAGATGAATTTCGATGAGGTTCAAGTGGAGAAGATCCCTAAAAACCTGAACACCCAGGTCGACGCATTGACCAAGCTTTCTTCCTCCTATTCGGCTAGTCATAAAAGGAATATCCTCTTCGAAGTCTTACCATGGCCCAGCGTGGAAGATAGGGGGTAACGCTCCAAATCTACACAACTCAGGAAGAAGGCCAAGATTGGAGGAAGCCCATCATGAAATTCCTAAAAAACGAGATACTTCCTGAAGACCGAGGAGAATCTCCCCGGCTTCGGGCAAAAGCTCGCCATTTCATCTGGAGCAACGGAAACCTGTACAAGAATTCATACACTCCGCCTCTTCTCCGGTGCATCGATCCCCACGAGACAGACTACGTCCTGCGAGAGATACATGAAAGGGTCTGGGGAGAGCATTAAAGGGCCCGCACCTTAGTCCAGAAAATGCTGCTCCAAGGATACTATTAGCCAAGAATGCACCAGGATGTCGAGAAACTGGTCTGAAGATGCAAGAACTGTCAACTCTTCGGCAGTATACCCCATCTCCCCTCCACCGAACTAACTCCACTCAGTTCCCCTTGGCCATTTGCATAATGGGGGATGGATATGATAGGTCAACTCCCCACCAGCACGGGCGAACACAGATACATCCTCGTCGGTGTGGACTATTTCACGAAATGGGTAGAGACCGTGCCCATCAGGAAACCGGATGCCTCCTCTACAATAAAGTTCCTGCAGAATAACATAATCTCCCATTTTGGAATCCCGAGGTGTATAGTTACCGACCATGGGACAAACTTCGAAAACGATAAAGTCAAAGAGTTCTGCAGCGACTACCGCATACTGATGAAATTCGAATCGGTCGTGCATCCACAATGCAACGGGCAGGCCGAGGTTGGAGGCGTCATCCGCGGTATCAGAGCCCGCTTGGAAGGAAGGCAAGGCGGCTGGGTCGAGGAACTTCCATGGGTGCTATGGGCGTTACGGACGTAAAAAAAACACCCACGGGAGAAACCCCATTCAGCTTCTGCTCCAGTACCGAGGCGATGGTCCCCGCGGAAATTGGACTACCCAGTTATAGGGTCGAACACTTCGACGATGAAGCCAACACCTCGGCGCTCCGAAGAAACTTGGACGTCTTGTTGGAGAAGTAGGACCGAGCGTAAATCAAAGCGGCCGCCTATCAGCAGCAAACCGCTCGCTATTACAACGCCCGAATTAAACAGAGGCGTTACCCGGTGGAGATTTGGTCCTACGAAGAAATGAGTTCATAGACCAAGGGAGACTACACAAGTTCTCCCCGAAGTGGGACGGACCATTTCTCATAACAGAGGCGTTACCCGGTGGAGCGTACCGCCTGCAGGACGCCGGTGGCCATAATTTTCTTCGGCCTTATAACGCCGAAAACCATAACTTGTATAAATAAGCATGTACCCTCTTTTAATAATATAATTCCTCTTAGCATTAAACTAAGTCTTCCGTGCTAAGTCCTATCACATAAGAGACTTTTTGCACCACCTCGAGGCTCCAGCCCTTTATTTCTTTTCTCGGTTCCGAGACTCCGAGGTTTTTTCTTTTTAGTTTTAAAATAAAGTATGCATAGAGGACAAAAAGAGGCAATAACTATGGCCAAAGACAAATTTATTTATTTCAGAGGTATTAGGGGCTCCCCAGCCTTACAACGATTACAGAAGAGGAGATCGGGGATTAAGAAAATATTGTCGGTGATACTCAGAGGAAATCTCCTCCAGCCGATCCAAAGAAACCTCGGCTCGCTCCCTCTGATGGTTCCCGTGGGCCCCAGAAGCCACGGACTCGCCGGGGACCCCATCCGCCGAGTGTTCTTATCATAATACAGCATTATTATATTCCCCATTCTTATTCATTTTACAAATAAACAGGTGCTTTTGACCCATGTCTGCTACATAGTTGCAGGTTACAGGTTCTTAGAACAAAAATAGTGTAAAAGATGAAATGACGATACAAAAATGAGACTACGACCAACAAAGGGAAGAATCTTGATCAAGCCTACAGTTTGAAGACTAAATAAAGATCAATGAACAAGTTCACAAAGTACAAAGGCAGTGCAAGGTTCAAGACTTCGACACGAAGCAACGGTAAAAGTCCACTACAATTATTCACTGTGGAGATCTGGAAGAGAACCAGAAGACATTCAGAAGAACAAACTGAAGAAAATAGAAGTAAAAATGCAACAGAACAACCCCAGGAAAAATCAGCCCAAGATGCCACTATTTGGCCGCGGAACCGCGGCCAAACAGGGCCTATGGCCGTGGTTCCGCGGCCGTGCTTTACCCGTGTCGGTACAGAAAATTCGTGGCATCTGGCAGCGCGTTGACTAGTCTTCTCTAGGGGTATTTTTGTAAAAGTTGGTGTGCGTCGATTGTAAACCTAGGGTTTTCTATGTCCTATAAATAGAAGCCCTAAAACTTGTTTTAGGGGATGCCTCTTCTTGTGCCTCATTTCATTTTATCAAAATTCAGATCTATAAATTTCTGCAATGTATGAAGAGAGCATCAAATAAAGTAAGTAGTTTTTTTAATTTCCATGCCCTAGGTAATTTCTTATCTGCCCTGGTATAATTTTCCTTTCTGCCCTAGTTTAGATTTCATTCTCTGCCCTAGTTAGATAGTTAAATCATGTTTATCAATTTCCTAATGAGTGAATAGTCTCCTCGCTTGTTAGGGTTAGATTTGGGGAAGGCTTGAAAGATGAAGATCTCTCACCCTTTTCTTGCCCATCATACGTTTTTATAGGACTCCATGCATACATGCACACCTCGCTCCCTACGGCACCCTATCCCACAAGGTAGCGGTGATACCGTAGTATAAATGACCGGTTGCGCATGTTTTCCACGGAGGTTAGGGTAAGGATTAAGAAAGGAAGGACAAGAACCTAGAGGAAGAAACATCGTTTCTTCCCGATGGTACTAATCCACTTTATTAATTATTACCATAACACCTCATAGATCTTAAACAGGGCATAGAAAGCGGTGAGGAATATTGACTTTCCAAACTTAACCTAAACCTAACCCTAGCAAGATTTTAATTTTAGTTTAGATCAAACTTAGTTTTTAGATTTAATCAATCCGACACCAATCGGAATTAACTCGTTAGAACAATTAGGAAATACACAAAATCCCTGTGGACCGACCCGTACTCACCGGCTAGCTACCAAGCGACGCCGTTCTTGATTGCGGTTAATAATTATTCTTTGATCAATCAAATAGAGCCGTTGTCGGGGATGGCGTTGTTATTTTCTTTTTGTAATTTCGGGTTAATATAAAATTGAAAAAATCATAAAAACTGAAAAATAAAAAAAAATATAAAAATTTATCATCTTGTTATTTTGTGAAGGGTATTTTTGTTTGAATTTTGCAGGACCGACGAACGAGTTCAGATCTGGAAAAATCCAGAGAGCGAAACAGAAAATAGTAAATCTGAACAACAGAGGATTACAACAATAGAGAAGTAGAAAAAATCTCGGGATTTGAACCGCTCAACCCACCGCGTTTCCGCCGCGCCAACTCATCTTCTGCCGCGGATCCGCCTCTTGGCTCTGACGTCGGCAGCAGGGAAAATCTCTGTAAGTCTCCTCTGTTCCTTCTCTGAACCCCCTGATATATCTTCTGTAAAAATTTCCTGCAGGATTCTTTGCGCTAAAAAATCTCTCCCCCTTCCAATAATTGATCTTGTGCAGGATTCTTTGCGCCGCGCTATAAAAAAATTGTTTGCAAGTGATTGTGTTTACTGCTTTGCATATTTTAAAACTGACTTTAAGGGGCTTTTACACCAATCCAGATTGGGTGGGGATTTCATTATCCTTCCCAGGACCCCAAAAATCACATAAGGCATATTGCATTGACCGTCAATTAATTAAAAAAAGATTAGACTCAGCCCTAAGGACTTCGCGCTCAATAGAACAAAGGAATAGTTGTAGGCATCGACCGTTGATCCTAACCTGATTTTGTGGTGCCTAAGCTAGACAGGTAGTGAAAGGTAACTTTAAAAGGCCCGTCTCACAGTGATTCATGAGCGGATCCCTCCTTTCTCTACTTGTGCTTAGCTGGCCACAATTAGCGGTGAAGAGGCGGTTTGAGGTCCTACTTCTTGCCCTTTGGAACAGTTAGGAGCTGTCTAGTAGACCTAGGTGATCCTAGATCTAGGCCTGATTGTGCATTTATGGTTGATTGAACGTGTGTCTAAGCATTTTATTAAAAATCTTTTTGCAAAAAGCTCCATAAAAAAACACAAAAAGGAAAAATTTTTTACAAAAAAGACTTGCAATTTTTGTCGCTAAGAAATCCATTGCATCCCACTCACACCCACATTCTTTTTCTTCTCCTTCTTACATCATGGGTACCCCACATCACAAATCTCTTGCCGAACTTTGGTACCCTGAACCAAACTTTGCTTCCTACGCGAATTGTTTTGGTCGAATTACGGATGACCCCTCCATGCCTAAAATTTCTTTGAAAGATCGAATAGAAGCGTCTAGGAGAAACAGTTGGACTCCGCAATCCACTTTGTATCAACCGTGTCAACCTTCACCACCTTCTTACGTTGATACTCCTTTTTCGAGTTCTATTGTAACTCCGAAACCCATGTCTATTGCTGAGCATATTGAACAATCTCGTAGCCGATCTTTCACTCCTTTCAACACATCCAGTTCTTGGGATCAACAAGTCCATTCACCTTTTTATCCAAATGTTGATCCTACTCCTGTCCAACCATTCAATTCCTACCAGTCCTACCCGACTTCTGCACATTCCCTAGACATTGCTTCTACACAGCCATTTGGGAGTTTCATGTATCCAAACAATTTTGAATCTTTTACCGAAACTCCTTCACAACCCATGTCTAGTCTAGAACAGTTGTTGGAAGCTTATATTGCATCAACAAACTGAATGATGAGGAATGTGGATGCGTCCATGACCGCCCTTATACAACCTAGTGACCCGGTAGCTAGTTTCCAACTAGCTCAAAAAATTCAAATGTATGATGGGGCGGTTGGACAGAGTGAGAATTTGAGTAGAGAGAGTGAGGTGTACACCCTTCCAAATCAAACCTACCCATTACCAATTGAATCCCACAACTCCAGTTTTCAAACATGTGTCCCAAATGATTCACCAGTTGAAAATAAAATATTTAATGAGTTGTGGGACTTTATAGTGCTTGATTTGCCAGATTGTGAAGAGTCCTTTTCGAGTGAAACCACACCTAATCCTTTTGAACTTTACACCTCCACTCTAGAACCTGAATTGATAAATGTCCATGCTTTTGATGAGGTGTCTGAAAAAATAGATTTTCACTTGATTGAGAATATTGACGCTGGGAATATTTTGGATATGAACCCGTAGATTTGACTGAAATTTTATCTCCAATTCATCATCCCGAATCATTAAATGTTTCTCCCGAACTTCATGTGCGTCTTGATTTTGACGATAATTGCATGGATGAGATAACTTTTGAGGAGAATTATGAGGATAGTATCGAGAAGAGTATTGAGGATAGTAATGAGGATGAACCAGTTTTGTTTGATGTGTCGGATTTTCCAATTCATCCTCCTGAAGTTTTAACTGTTATACTTCCTAAATCACCCCCCCTCCTTTCCATCGTTCCGACCACGCAAAAGATCACGCAGGAGGACTATGAGCTTGAAAAATTTCTATTCGATCACAGCAGTTTGAACGCCACTAGTGCGTACCTCTTTGAATCTGACACTCTTCTCACAGACGATAATGATTACGAGTGTTTCACTTTTTCGGACGATTTTGAAGACTCACCGTCCGAGTTTGAGTCCTTTGAATTTTCTGATGAGTTAGTTGAACCATCAGACTCGGTTGCTTACAGTCATTTCGAACCATTGATGAAATCATTCGAGTTCGAGACAGATTACTTAGGTGAGAATAAGACTATCCCTAAATCTTTCCCTTTCATCCTTCCTATCGTTTCGACCACGCAAAAATCCGTCGCGCTTCCATTTTCAATGGATAGTTTACCAAGTTCAACGTACCCATGTTTTCTTGCGAATCTTGAGGGATTTGACCCCATTTCTCGACAGGTTGATAGATTAGCACAATCGCTTTTAACACATCGGTCATCACAAATTGTGCTAATTTATTCACTCAATTTACACCCTCAAGTTCGTACTACACTTCTTTCTCTCTTCCGCCATTTTTCTCCTCCACCGAGACCGTATACCGTTTCTATCTCCACACAGTCTTGTGTGCTTCTCATTTCTTTTCTTTACACTCCATTCTTTCACCAACTCTACCATTATCACGATAAAATTTTTGAATGGTCGGTGCTAACCTTTGGTCTGTGTAAGGCCTTGTATAGTTTGATTTTTCTCCTCCCTAACTTTGAACTTTAACGCTTAAACAGTGGAAACTGTGTCACTTAAGTTTGGGGGGAACCTTGTTGTATATATATTTTTTGTTTTTCTTTAAAAAAAATTTATAAATAAATAAATAGGGGAGTGCCGACATTTTGACCCTCTTGGTGTGGCATGACAGTGAGGACACTGTCAAGTTTAAGTTTGGGGGTATGCTCGGTAAGTTTTCTTCCTTCGCATTCATGTGTATATTTTTGCATTTGCATACTTATTTTAAAAACCCATAAAAATTTGAAAAATTTTAAAATATTATAAAAATTAAAGTATTCAATTTTGGCCATAATTGACTTGAGTTTGACAAAAAGATTAACTAGCTAGGAACAATTAGATCTTAGACTTAGTAAATTAAAAACCCTAAAAATAACCTTTCTTAAAATTTAACGGTAGAAAGTATATGTCTTTGTAGTTTATTTAGAAATAGGCAAATTTCGAGTTGATTTCGTGGTCTAAATTAAAATAAGGGAAAAGTATTGATATCTTTATTAAAGTATAAGTTTGAAAAATAATTCCTAGCTTAGGTCTAAATTCTGAAAATATATACCCTACAAAATTGCACAAACACGAACCTCAAAACTTGGAATAGTAGAAGAGACCTTGAAATGCTCTTGTCTAAACTCCTTAGTACGAAGAAAAATAAAATAAAAATACAAGTGTGAATAAAGAGATAATAAAAAAATGAACACTGGTTGTTGTGATTACTTAAGACTGCATTAATAGATAAAAAAATATTTAGCGAGGGTGCTTCATCACCTAGTGCCTTAGACCAACTGGTTTGGGAGTCACTGCTATAAGGCTTAGGTGTTACAAGACTAGGAATTACGCTTTAATGTGCAAACAAATTTTGTAATCGGTTGTTGGTACCTCAAGAAGTATTAACGGTCGCATGAAGAATGTGCGAGTAATTTCATCTAAAAATTCACCAATTAAGAAGTGCTTTGGACGACGGACAAGAGTATGATAGCTTGATTTGAATTTCCAAGTGTAGGGGTGATCTATACACACACGTAGGGGTATGTGATTGGGGTTTAGATAAGATATAGGAACGAAGAATAGAACTTATATCTTTAATAGAGATGATAAAAATTCCTAAGTTGAGATAGAACCCTAGAAGGAAAACTTAAAAGATGCTAAAAGCTAAGTAAATTTACAAGAACATATATAATCTTAAGTTAAATGATAAGGAGGTGTGAAAAATACGGGTGGATAATTTCTGAGTCAAAGATAATAGAGTTCTTGTTAGAAAACCTAATTGGAGAACAAAAGTCAATGGACCTAATTGATAGGATTTTATGGGTAGTATCCGCTGAAAACCCTCAGGAGACAACACTCCTCCTACTAGGGACACCTAGAGATTTAACGGCTTGTTGTGCTTTTGACCCATGTCTGCTACATAGTTGCAGGTTACAGGTTCTCAGAACAAAAACAGTGTAAAAGATGAAATGACGATACAAAAGTGAGACTACGACCAACAAATGAAAGAATCTTGATCAAGCCTACAGTTTGAAGACTAAATAAAGATCAATGAACAAGTTCACAAAGTACAAAGTCAATGCAAGGTTTAAGACTTCGACACGAAGCAACGGTAAAAGTCCACTACAATTATTCACTGTGGAGATCTGGAAGAGAACCAGAAGACATTCAGAAGAAAAAACTGAAGAAAATAGAAGTAAAAATGCAACAGAAGAACCCCAGGAAAAATCAGCCCAAGATGCCACTATTTGGCCGCGGAACCGCGGCCAAACAGGGCCTATGGCCGTGGTTCCGCGGCCATGCTGTACCCTTGTCGGTGCAGAAAATTCGTGGCATCTGGCGACGCGTTGACTAGTCTTCTCTAGGGGTATTTTTGTAAAAGCAGGTGTGCGTCGATTGTAAACTTAGGGTTTTCTATGTCCTATAAATAGAAGCCCTAAAACTTGTTTTAGGGGATGCCTCTTCTTGTGCCTCATTTCATTTTATCAAAATTCAGATCTATAAATTTCTGCAATGTATGAAGAGAGCATCAAATAAAGTAAGTAGTTTTTTTTATTTCCATGCCCTAGGTAATTTCTTATCTGCCCTAGTATAATTTTCCTTTCTGCCCTAGTTTAGATTTCATTCTCTGCCCTAGTTAGATAGTTAAATCATGTTTATCAATTCCCTAATGAGTGAGTAGTCTCCTCGCTTGTTAGGGTTAGATTTGGGGAAGGCTTGAAAGATGAAGATCTCTCACCCCTTTCTTGCCCATCATACGTTTTTATAGGACTCCATGCATACATGCACACCCCGCTCCCTACGGCACCCTATCCCACGAGGTAGCGGTGATACCGTAGTATAAATGACCGATTGCGTATGTTTTCCATGGAGGTTAGGGTAAGGATTAAAAAAGGAAGGACAAAAACCTAGAGGAAGAAACATCGTTTCTTCCCGATGGTACTAATCCACTTTATTAATTATTACCATAACACCTCATAGATCTTAAACAGGGCATAGAAAGCGGTGAGGAATATTGACTTTCCAAACTTAACCTAAACCTAACCCTAGCAAGATTTTAATTTAGTTTAGATCAAACTTAGTTTTTAGATTTAATCAATCCGACACCAATCGGAATTAACTCGTTAGAACAATTAGGAAATACACAAAATCCCTGTGGACCGACCCGTACTCACCGGCTAGCTACCAAGCGACGCCGTTCTTGATTGCGGTTAATAATTATTCTTTGATCAATCAAATAGCGCCGTTGCCGGGGATGGCGTTGTTATTTTCTTTTTGTAATTTCGGGTTAATATAAAATTGAAAAAATCATAAAAACTGAAAAATAAAAAAAATATATAAAAATTTATCATCTTGTTATTTTGTGAAGGGTATTTTTGTTTGAATTTTGCAGGACCGACGAACGAGTTCAGATCTGGAAAAATCCAGAGAGCGAAACAGAAAACAGTAAATCTGAACAACAGAGGATTACAACAATAGAGAAGTAGAAAAAATCTCGGGATTTGAACCGCTCAACCCACCGCGTTTCCGCCGCGCCAACTCATCTTCTGCCGCGGATCCGCCGCTTGGCTCTGACGTCGGCAGCAGGGAAAATCTCTGTAAGTCTCCTCTGTTCCTTCTCTGAACCCCCTGATATATCTTCTGTAAAAATTTCCTGCAGGATTCTTTGCGCTAAAAAATCTCTCCCCCTGATATATCTTCTATAAAAATACGTATCGTCATGAGAAACAATCTCCCTGATGGTATACGCTCAGCCGACCATCTTTAGGGAATACAAGACTAGAAAGAAACCAATGCACCTTCAGTATTTATAGCCTCAACAAATATCTTCCAACGGCTAAGATCTACTCGCGCAACGGTGCAAATCACGGTGTATCTCAATTTCCCGATATAGGACTGCCACGTGTCACCCATGACGGTCACCATTCCTACCTTGGACCACGGAAGACAGAACGACGCCCTATGAGGGGTACTAAGGTGTTCAGAAAGCCCTCATCACGAGGCCGCTGGGAAGATTCCAGCTCGGTTTATCCGCGGTGGGCAGCTTCTTGTCCAACAACGCTGTGCAACGCTGTGGATCCAAAGCCCTCATCATGAGGTGACCGGGTAGATTCCTGCTCGACTCATCTACAATGGGTAGCTTCCTACCCTACGAAGAAGTGGATCTAAAGCCCTCATCATGAGGCCGCCGGGTAGATTCCTGCTCGGTTTATCCGCGGCGGGTAGCTTCCTGCCCAACAATGCTGTGGATCCAAAGCCCTCATCACGAGGTGATCGGGTAGATTCCTGCTCGGCTCATACACAATGGGTAGCTTCCTACCCTACGAAGAAGTGGATCCAAAGCTCTCATCACGAGGCCGCCAGGTAGATTCCTGCTCGGTTTATCCGCAGCGGGCAGCTTCCTGCCCAACAACGCTATGGATCCAAAGCCTTCATCACGAGGAGACCGGGTAGATTCCTGCTCGGCTCATCCACAATGGGTAGCTTCCTACCCTACGAAGAAGTGGATCTAAAGCCCTCATCACGAGGTCGCCGGGTAGATTCATGCTCGGTTTATTCGCAGCGGGCAGCTTCCTGCCCAACAACGCTGTAGATCCAAAGCCCTCATCATGAGGCGACCGGGTAGATTCCTGCTTAGCTCATCTACAATGGGTAGCTTCCTACCCTACGAAGAAGGGATCCAAATCCCTCATCACGAGGCCGCCGGGTAGATTCATGCTCGGTTTATTCGCAGTGGGCAGCATCCTGCCCAACAACGCTGTAGATCCAAAGCCCTCATCATGATGCGACCAGGTAGATTTCTGCTCGGCTCATCCACAATAGGTAGCTTCCTATCCTATGAAGAAGTGGATACAAAGCCTCATCACGAGGTCGCCGGGTAGATCCCTGCTTGGCTCATCCACAATGGGTTGCTTCCTACCCTATAAAGAAGTGGATACAAAGCCCTCATCATAAGGCCGTTGGGTAGATTCCTGCTCGGATCATTCATAATGGATTTCTTCCCACCCTACAAAAACATGGATCCAAGACCCGCTGAACAAACTCATGCCCAGCTCTTCCTAGAAGGAATCGAGGGACGCTGGTCTATTCTACCTTAGCCATCGTTCGACCCATACTCGATGTGCGATCGCCACCTCGAATCCAGGAAAGGGAGGATACCGACCTTCCTACACTTGGCCATCGTTCGACTCATACTCGATGCGCGATCTTCACCTAGAAATTGTGGACACCGGCCTAATACTAGCAAGAAAAAAAGATTTGCGAGCTAAAAGCACTTGCAGAATGAAGAAATTTAAGCAAAGAAAAATATACACTTTATTTATGATCAAAAAGATATACATGGTATTATGGGCTCCTCTGCCTTACAAAAATGCCCGGAGGCTTACAAAATTCAAAGAGGCTAAAAAGAAAATAAGGAGAGATAGCTCAGAATGCCGGCTCGGCCGCCACCTCTCCCTACTCGGCGCATCCGCCGGGAACCATAATGGTGACCTTGGGGTCGGCACTTCCGCCAGCAGCCCCGCCTTCTACGGCCACCTCGGCGTCGCCCCCCTGCGGCACTTCCTCGGCGAGGGGGAACTAAGCGCGGAGCTCGTCATCGACGAACTCCGGCATAGATTCCTTGACGGCATCGAAGGCATTGTGGCACCCAACGGATGCGGATTCGGCGAGATCAAGGTAAAACTGATCAGACGCCTTATACTCCTCTACGGCCCTCTCTGCCCTACTCTCGGCAAGCTTTGCTGCATCACGCGCCGCCTGAGCCTCCTTCTTGAGGGCCTCCCTCGACCTCTTCATCGCATTGTAAATCCCGTTCGACTCCTCCATCTGGGCCTGAATAACCCGGTTGGATTCAGTTAGAAAACGATGGGACTCCTTCAGATTAGAGACCGTCAGCTCCTCGGTGACCAATCTCGAGTCGAGGAGGGCCGCCTTCTCCTCCGCTTTCTGCAACTGAAGAAGAAGCTCTTCCTTTCGTGAGGAGGATTCGCCCGCCTTCTTCATTGCAGGGGATATTTCCTCGGTCTCCATGGCGGTAAGGAGAGCGCGGTGCTGGAGGACCTGAGGAAAACAATAAACGTGTTAAAAGAAACTGAAACCGAGGAAAATTAAACTTGAGATTTAAAAAAAAAAAAACTACCGACCTTAACCGCCTCCTAAGCTATGGCGGCCACTTGGGCCTTCATGGTGTCCCGAGGAATCTTGACCCCGGCCGCCTTCTCCTTGTCCGCCAGCAAGCTGTCGGCTACGGAGAGCCCTGAGGGCACCTCAATGCAGAAGTCGCCCTCCTGCACTTGGATCCTGGTAGGGGGTGGCCGAGAGACCACCCGCTTCTGTCTCTTGAGGGGGACTTCCTCGGCGGGGGGAGACTCCTCCTCCATCACCCGGGGCGCCGGGTCCCGCACGTGCCTCTGACCCTCCCTCCCCCCCCCCACAGCGCTCCTCCGGGACTGGGGGTGCTGCGGAAGGCTTGGCCAGAGGAGTTTGCATCGGGGCCCCGCTTGGACCGGGTCGAGACGAGCTTGCACCACCAGTCTTTCTTCTTTGGGCCTTGGCGGCCATGGTAGCCATGATTTTTGATCGGTCCACGGGCTCTGCAAAAAAGAACACACAAGAGAAAAGGTCAGCGAAGTTCAAACGGAAAAGAAAACTTAGAAAAGTCTAAGAAGATCGTCAAAAACCCTAACTTATCCAAAAAAACGTGCTGGACAGAGCCCAGCCCAACTCAGTACCTGCTCGGAAAGCAGGACATTAGCCCGCTGGATCGGTTCCCACTGGGACACCACCCTCGCCACGGAAGAGGTCGACCGCTTCGCCCTCGGGCAGTCGAACCTATGCCACTGTGTGGGCACAGGCCAATCCTCGCCCTTCGGTAGCCCGACGTAGACGTACTTCTCCTTCCATTCATGGATGGAAGAAGGAACGACCACTACCCCCGACCCAGCCATCCCACCCTTACGTTTTTTAAATGAAAAGTACACCCAGCTCGGCTCTTCCTTACTGGTACCGGGGTGATTTTTATAACAAAGAAAAGACACAATGAGGGTCAAACTGAAAGAGATCCGTTCAAATTTTAACCGGACCAGAAACCCGAGGAGGATCCTCCACGAGTTCGGCGCTAGCTGGCCCGGGGCAAGACGGAAGCAATGAAGCACCGCATGAACCTTGGGTGAGAAGGGCAGACGCGTTCCTGCCCGAAATGCTTCCAGATACAGAACAATCTCCTTACCCCGCACCTGGTTTGCCCGCTCATCTTCTCTGGCCAAGCGGAGTGAATAGCCATAGGGGATATGGAATCGAGTTCGGATGTCGGAAAGCTCATCCAGACAATTCAAAACGGAGGGCCCATCGCGGGCATTACCGATGCGCATCTTGGGAGCCCTTGCCGCCGCCCGACGGCGAGTGACAAGGGTGGCCCTGGCTCTAGGGGGCAAACCCGAAGATGCAGTAGAAGAACCCTCTCGGCTATCTGAAGCCGAGGAGGAGGAAGACCCGCTAGGCTCGGCCCCAGAAACTGGAGCCTCATCGCCCGACTCTACCCCTATTATATCTATAGACACCTCGGAGGAAGACATCTAACCCGATTCAAGGAAAGGATTTTCCGAGGAAAATGAGGCTGAAGATCTGACCTAAGTAGGGGTGCGCCGGGCAATCTTCAAGCAACGAAAGACAACTAAGGCAAAAGTGTCGGCCCTAGATGCTCCCTTTCTATTTATACCCTCCAAAGAGAACATCCTACGGCCCAGATCGACTCCCACCAAAACGAAGCGTCGCACCTAGCGGCCGTCGGAGCTCTACGTGGCGGTCGGCCATTGGAGACGTCTCTTCGTGGCAGGAGTCAGAGAAAGCCTGTCGCTCCCCGCCAACTGATGCTGGACACGTGGCCTGCAACCTAACTGACGATCGAGTGAAACGGCGCCCCTCATTAAAGCGCAATCATTTCACTGATCCGCTGACGTCATCGGGGATACGCGTGAAGGCGCACGGGAAGACGTCACGTGGGCTCAAAAATCGAAACGACGCGACTGCCAAAACGGCATGTCGTTCCCGGACAATCCACCACAAGGAATTACCGGAGCCAAGTTGAGAAGAGAAAACCAGGCAGGCCACTCTCGACCTGACCCATAAATAGGTCGGACCGAGAGTGAGGGACTAATGATGATGCTCAATAGCAGGAATTCCTCATGTCACGACACGTAGCGGATGACGTGTCATCCGCGTAAGCCCGCTAGGCCCCTGGGGGCTACGGAGGTGGAACAAGTGTGTTACAGTGGGGACTTTCCTCGGACCTCGTCTCCGAGGTTGCACCCCCACTTCTTTCCCCCGAGCAATTCAGCAGCCGAACTAACATTCCCTTTGCTTGTCTCCGAGCTATTGCAGGGCTGAGCTTCCTCGACCTCCCGGCTCGTCTCCGAGCCATCCTTTGGGCTGAGCTTGCTCGACCTCCCCGATCAACCGAAAGTGCAGAGCCCCAGCGACTCTGCAACGGCTCCGTGTATCTCGCCAACACGAGATATCCGCCACCCCACGTTCCGCATCCCATACAGGTGCATTCCCTCATTAATGGGCGTATCCCGTCATTAACGGACGGATCCCGCCATCGGCGCGGGCATAACGCAAGGGTGTAACGGACGGCGATGATCTCGCACCGGCTAGCTCCATACGACCACTATATAAACCTCTCTTCCAGACGACTCAGGTAATTCGAACTGATTCCAATAGGCCGCTGCTCTGCTCTAATTTCTCGGTACTAACTTGATCGTCGGAGGGTCCTACGGTGGTCTCACATCCCGGGACTTCCCCTGCAGATAGCTCGGCCACATCAACTCCTCACAACCTATTGAGATTCATACAACAACTCAAATACCACATCAAAACTGCTCGCGACTAGATTGACGGAGGACAACATCTGAAGAACATCAACGACTCCATCAGCTTCCCATTAGACTATTTAGATATATATTTTAACAAATCATGCCCCATAAGAGTCTTGTATGATCCAATGAGTCACTTAAAGTAATTATCATACCATGTCTCTGCATCTCTAATTCCAAATAAACTATTGAAGATTTGGTACGAAGCTAAAGTCAGATTAGTGTCCATGACCTAATTAAGATAGAGATACAACCTTATTATATAACAATATCACTCAATATTATATGGTTTATTTAATAGTCTAACTTCTCGTCTCCATTATTTTAATTGCCGACAAAGACTAGTGCACAAATATACACTGTTTAGAAATCACGTTATGGGAGCAAGGTCTTAATCTTTCTACTTTAAAATAAATCTTAGAGGAGTCATTTACACAAAAAGATGGTGTTTTTTAAGACCCTATTGGCTTTTATTACGTAATCTAGAAGCTCTCTTAGTCACGAAATTTGATCTTAAGGGACATAATATTATGGTTTAGGGAAAGGGGGGCAGTTGAAAGGCTTACATCTATTATATAACCTTTTCATGTTGTTGTCTCAAGGGCTAATTTTTCTTTGGTTATTGAAATATTTTGAGGGTAAGTTGTAGTTTGATTTGGGTTTTCACTCTTATTGCCAATGGTGTATGATTTTATGTCGTCCTAGTTCCAACTACAAAATTTGTAATTGAGTTTGTTATGGAACTTTTCGATGCTATCTATGTTGGATATGGATTTGTAGGTTCACTTTAAGAAATAGCCATACGAACCGATTTAATTTGGTTCGATCATTGGATGGAAGGATGATTAACCTTTGAAGATAATGTTTCTCATACATGGATTTTTTTCTTGTCGTTGATTGATCCTGAAGAATCTTTAAGTTTGATTCTACATTCGGTAATTGTTCTAAGCAAATCTTGGGTCAAATTTGTAATAATCACCGGTATTTGGTCGTGGAATGCATCTCTGGCTGGACATGATTACTTTAGCCTACTTCAATAACAAATTCCGGCGACAGCCTTGGACGTTCGGTGTCTGGTTGTTTGCGTACCTTAGGAACTGAAGTCCCAAGGTTGCTTCGAAAGATAGGTTTGTTTCCATACGAACAGTATTGTTAGACTCAGCGAATTTTGTTCTTTACTTTTGATTACTGGAATAAAAGATAGTGGGTCCCACCGGAGGTTCCAGAGGAGATGTCGGCTTTTAATATTTCCTAAATTAAAAGAGTTAAGCCGAACAATATAACATTTAAAGCAACACATGCCTTCCTAATTATTGTAATCAAGGAAAATGGGATTGATATTTTTTGGATGGGTTTTATTTGCAAAAACTTATTATTTGCGGACTAAGCTTTTATATAAGAAACAACAACCGATATAATCAATAACTTACAAGGAATACGATGTTCGATGATACTGTTGTGGGCACCAACCTGCAAAAGGGGAAGACAAGGAAGCCAAAAATGAGGCAAAATCCGGCTGGGTTAGATAACCAAAGTCACCACCCACGTCTAAACGCGGGAAAGAGAGAGAAGAGGGGTGAAAAAAGCGGAGTGGAGGTGAATATCAGAGAAAGGAGGGGTAAGGTATCGCAAAATCCCTGTGGAAACCCGATGGAATCAGCTACCCATGAGGAACTCCCAATCGGGCACAACTCGGCTTTGCTTTGAAGAAAAAGCGAAACCGACGTGAGAGGACCCGTGCAGACAGAAACTGGTTTTGTTTGCAACTTTAGGTACGTGGATGCCTTCTGAGAAGGTGTCTGGGTACTTTGGGAGCTTGGGCGTCTTTTGAGAAAGCGCCTGAGTTTTCCGGGAGCACACTTTTGAATTTTTCTTTCTATTTTTTCTCGGACCTTGATCAAAAAGAGATTTACGATAGAGGGTACTCGGATATAATCCTATCCTCTTTATTATTCTTGGCCAAAGTTTGCAAAATGATTGAAATGAGAGATCAATCAAAAAACTAAACCTTTTTTTTATCTTTCAAAACCTTATTTTTTGGGTTTTAGAGAAATTTCGATTTATGAAAAGAGTCCTAAGATGAATCCTCCTCTCTTTATTGAATATACCCCAATCTCAAGAAAATAGTAAGAAAACCAACCAAAAAAACACAAAAGAGAAGCCACTCCACTTGCATAATGTCACGCCCCCTGCCCCAGCACGGATAGTATTGTCCGCTCTGATCGAAACTTCACGGTTTTGTCCTTTAGAGCGAATCAGACTCGAGGAAGGGCCACTTCCCAAGAGGTCACCCATCCTAGAATTTCCCTAACCCGAGCATGCTTAACTACGGAGTTCTTCGAACTCCGGAGTGCTGGTTCATCCAAAAACTTCATAATTGATGGTGGTATCATTACATTTATACTGCATTTCAATCCTCTTTTGGAATGTGCTTCTAGAACTTGATCACATTATTCTGAAGCGGTTCCACACTCAGATCACCATGTGTCCACAACAGACCGCACTGAGTGTGGACAGAGCAGATCACCATGATATCCGAAATCCGCACCGCTCTGGGGTATTACACATAAATAAGGAAAATGAGCTAAAAATGTATGAGAAATGAATAAAACGCAAAGAAGGAATCTTGGATCCCCATTTTTCCAAAGTTTGTTGTTGTTAGAAAAGTTCAAAACTTAATTAGACGATCTAAAATCGAGAAGTAGGATCTTCAATCCTAAATCCTAGTTCTAGAAAGGAAAATTCATGTCTTTCTTTTTTAAGTTTGTGTCTTTTGAGATTTTTTGAGATTTTGTTAGTCTATGGTGTTTTTTTGGGATTTCTAAGCTAATCTAAGGGCTGCTTTTGTTTGAGGGGTGGAGGCATGAGCTCATGGAGAGATCGAGTGAAAGGTTGAGAGAGTTAAAAAGGTGAGAGATGGAAGAAGGATCAAGGGTCTTCTCATGAGCATGAGAAAACTTATTTATAGAGCGAATGGTTAAGATATGAAATGGAGAGTTGTGATTGATTGTAGAAAGATAGAATAGTTGAGATTTTGTAGAAATGAACAGATCTCTATTAATACCTAAGCTTATTTCATTCTAAAATACTTGGTCTCCATGCAATTTCCTAATAAAACAAAAAAATATAAGTTAGGTATGTTTTTAGGTAAAAAGAGTGCATGTTATAGTATTCAAGAGATGGAAGTTAAGTTAATGGTTCATTAGGAGAAAAATCTTATGTCATAGGTTTGACAAGTCAAGTGGGGAATAATTATCACTAATCAAGCGCTTGATAGCAACAATTAACCCTAATCGCTTATATTCAAACCAAATAGCAAACGATACTCAAATGACTTAAAATTTTGCGTGGAGAATCATCTAAGTGAGTTATAAGGATCCATCAAGAAAAATTGGCAAGT
Source organism: Agapanthus africanus (assembly GCA_030015575.1). Lineage (NCBI taxonomy): Eukaryota > Viridiplantae > Streptophyta > Magnoliopsida > Asparagales > Amaryllidaceae > Agapanthus > Agapanthus africanus. Next base: position 420,807,597 of record JASDDO010000010.1, on the reverse strand, counting down.
TTATCCTCGTGGGCCCACCATATTATTTTAATGATAAAATAATGAGAGGGCTTTGGCTCATTAGGTAAACGTTGTCGATTTTTATTGAAATTTTTATGGCATGTCCTCATAAATATATTAAGATGATCTGGAAAGTTTAATATCATTTGGCTCAAAGGATCATGAGATATGGATTTTTTAGCGTATCGAAAATGGTATTTCGGTTACTTGAATGAATCTTGAATCATGCACTTAAGTTGCCTCCATATATACCAAACAGTTATTTTTATGCAGAAATAAGATGAATGATATGATGCAGATGCACTGGCGAGATGAGAATACAAGGTTATGATGCGACAAATGGTGCAGGGGAAAAATGGTAAATTCGCAAATCGCTGTTTAGCTGGGGTGTACTGCATAAGTGAATCATTATTCAGTGTTGTTGTCAGCTAAGAGTCTGATATTTTACATTCGATTTATAAGTATCGGATACAAATACAACAGTCATTTTACATCTATCTTTTAAATACAAGTCCTTTTAGCACAACCGCAGAGCACACATACATTGTATCCTTCATATATCAGCCCACAAACCGCTGTTTACATTCAAACACAAGTTAAACAAGGGACATCTCGGCTTGTAGGGCGAATTAGATAATTTAGCTCTACATAGGGAGTTGCGTCACATATATAACGCCTTCACATAACTACAGCATGACGACGTGTCAGCTGAAGCTTGTTCTTCTGTCCCATGTGTTGGATATGTATGCGTTAGAGGCCTGTATTGTATATGATGCTAGAGATATGTATGTACAAGAAAATCTTGCTCAGTTGTATATAATATATTATTTGAGTTGATTTTGTCTTAATATGTGTATTTTTTTCTCTTGTTGCTTTATATTGCTTACACATATAGATAAAGACTCGATACAGTAGTATACTATTTTGATTTGTCTTTATCTTAACACGTGCATATATTATACTCGATATCACATATGGCGGATACATGTTGATAAAGCCCGTAGGATTTTGCTTGACTACCAGCGTTAAGATGGAGATCATACTTGTGAGAGCTGGGTAGTTCATAAGCATATTCTTAAAGGTTTCAAATCGCAGGAGTATCGAGACGGTGCATCGATATTCCAGAGTAGACTTGTGTATACATTTCTAGACCCCGACAAGGGGCGTTGGTTGGTCCCACAACCATTGGTGTGATCACCTAAGATTATATACAAGTGCTCACTGGGGTTGAGTATACTGGACGGACTCGCCAAGAACATCTAGATGGTATTATACCTATCGTCAGATAGCGGTTCTCAGGTGACATGAATACATATTAGTCTTTGGACTTGAGATCATCATTTTCTCATGTGAGTTCCCACTGTGCTTTGATCATTACCCTGCCACGGCTCTACTGAGTCGTGCAAACAAGTTTTGGTTGGATACAGTCCCGAGCCACATGGAGGCAGTGAGTGATTGTCAGGGATTCGTCTCTCCCGGTATTAGGAGGCAATATTGCACTGTCACGCCCCGCTTCCTGGTGTACGGGAAAGGGGGCGCGGCGAGGCCCGCTACGTATTTACTCAGAAGTAAACACGCTAAGCGTATCTAAGCAATATAAAGTAAATATACACAAGAAGACATGACAAGAGATATAATGAACTACAACTTTTATTTATTCAACATTTCTTTACAATACAACTAGAAATATAAATACAAGTCTGGAATGCAATGCCTAAACAATGGCATGAACTGAATGAAAGGTATGTATAAGTAAAGTCAATGCTCAGGGTCTTCTGTGAACTGCTCCAAGTACTCCTGGCTGGTCTCGATCTCTAGTGAGTCCGATCCACCTGACAACATTCCAAAGAAGAAGAGAAATATGAATGTCGTCAGCGAAAAATCGCTCGGTAAGTCCCAAAGAAAGAAGGGGAAGAATAGACAGAGAATAGAACAGGTGAAGTAGCTAATGTTATATTTGTTATACTAACGTGGTTGTTATAGTTTGGTACAGAATATACCAGTGTATACGAGAGGAATCCAACTTATACCGTGGAATTTGGTAACCCGTAGTACAAGGCTCCGTCGATAATACCACGGAACAACAGCATGGATATAATTACGACTTTTAGTGACCACCTCGTGCCACCGTAAACATGTTCCGTACCAGTCTACTCCTTTATAAACCCCGTAGTGTCTTATTGTATTGATTGTATTGTCTTGAATTGTTTTGTGTAATAAATTGTTCGACTTGCCGAAACCATGATATCATGTAAATGGAATGGATATAAATGGGTAGACATGTAATCAGGGTATATCCATGGTTCGGTTCAGTCGAGTCAGATTGATATAGATTGAATTCTGGTATAGACGGATTCATGTTGAATTGAAGTTATACTTGAATTGAATTCAAATCCGATTGTATTCAGATTTGACCATGACTCGAACTAAGTCAGACTTTTAAACAGAATTGAAGTCTTGATTGTTTTGATGATATCGGTAACTGCTGCACATGGACGGCAGTATTTATGTCTTTTTCCAAGACAATTACCATGTTGATAACACCGTTGTTAGGTTGTCTATCTTAGATTGGCAAGCACCCATATTCTTCGGCTCCCTGAAGCTCAAGAGAACTGGTCCAGCTTAAACCTATGTTTATTAGGGTCCTTATTGTAAATTAATATAACTTGAGGGGCTTTTATGAAAAATAGTTTTGATACATTTCAAAGTACACCTTAAGTATTTAATTATCGTCTTTAGGGTTTTCATAGATGTATATTTTTATAAAGTGAAATATTCTAGTGAATACAACCTAGTTTTCATTGTATATGGTATTTTAGTGTAAACTTGGAATAATATTGAATTGTAAAGATAGTTTCATGAAATGGTGATTCCTTTGATTTCGAAAACATGGAATATTTGTATAATATATTTAAAATAGATCTTTTGATAATAGCTATAAATATATATATATATATAAATTTTATTTATTTCGTAGAAATCTCATTTTCTTAAAAATTGCATTAAAAATTCTATCGAGATCGAATGCTCCTTTCAGAGGTCTGTATCTTGATCTACTAGGCCCAAGGACGTGCGATAACCCGCATCATCCCGATCGGGGTTCCCCAAAATGGGTTGTAGAGCCGCAATTGTAAGGAATTTAATTAACACACACTTTTTAAAGAAAACAGTTTTGATTGTTCAAGATATTTATTCGTAATCTCGTATTTTCCCATAAACTAAAGTCCAAAAATTCATCGTGCTATATCAAAGATGTGTGTTATGATGAGCTAGGTCATTATCTCGTGAGTTATCTAAAGGTAATACGGTTAAATTGAATATTTACAAGTTGTATGTAACATAATGGTATTTTACTGTAAAAATGAAATAAAAATTGCAACATGAATTATTTTGAGATGAAACTTGTTCTAATGTGTTTATTTATGTTTGTTAAATATTATGAGAGAATATGGTATTTTGTTATTTAAGAAAAATGGAGTTTTTAAAGAAAAACGAATCGGAAGTCGGAATAACTCCGCTTCCGACGAGTTTTGAAAAGTGAAAGTTTTATACTAGAGATTGAGAAGGGGAGAGGGGACTTACGGGTTGGAAAATAAGAGAAGAGACAGGGGAAGCTGTCGGAATCGTCGGGAAGTCGTTTCGTCGCCGGATTCTCCACGAAACTTCGTCGGAATTTCGCTTCTTTTTAACTCCACTTATACAACTTGAGACTTGGAATTTTTAGAGAGTTTTTGTAATGAAATTCTGAGTGAGTGTTCCCCTCCGAAGGACACGACGAAGACGCGTCGGACGTCTTACCTGAAATTCGGGGCAGATGCTAATTGGTGCTATCCGTCCACCTCTCCGAAGATGCCAAGTTGATTTATGGCACCGTGTATCGAAGGTTTAAACGGATGCGGCCGATATAGCAGACTTCGTCAGATTCCCCCTCGTTCGAGGGGTTTTTGATTGTGGGGATGCTCTTCCCTGCAGGCGCAAGCCCCTGCAGTTAATTACGCTACCGCATTGCGGTAACAACTTTCTCCTTCTCCAGCTGATCACTTCGTGTCGTGTTTGTTTGTTTTGTTTATGGTTGCCCGTGGATTGTATACAGAGACTAATTTATGTGGTCGCCCGTAGGACGTGGATTAGTCCAAATCCGTATTTTCTTAGATTTGGGTTTGGGGTTTTGGTTTAAGGATACGTTAGTCTCATTTGGGACTAAGATCAACTTAAACATTTGTTAAGGATACGTTAGTCTAATTTCCAGACTAAGATCAACTTAACAGGATCATTTAGATCCAACAAAAGAGTATTTGAACTCTATTGTTTAGTTTACGGACATTTCGGTCGATCTCCAGTTTAGGGACATGGCGGTCCATGGAATGTATGGCCGTCGGGACCCGTCACCTCTCTGAAGACGTTGAAGGATTACAACGACAAATATCAGAGGAGTTCAGAGATGTACCCTTGAACCAGTGTTGGTTGTGAGGTCTATAGTCCAATTTGGGACTAAAATCTGTTTGAAGATCTATGAGCATATGGGCTCAGTTGAATATTTTATTGTTCTGTCTGTTGAGCCTTTATTTGGGCTCGGTCCTTTTAATAATGCATAGCATTGGGCTCTGTAATTAAATGCATAGTATTTATATTTGGTCTGTTAGACCTTTACTTGGGCTCTGCCCTTTTAAATAATGCATAGCATTTATAGTTGGCTGACAGTGCGCCACGTGGCTTGTCAGGCGCTTTGCGCCAATTAAAGAGCGCAAGGCGCTAGCGCATGCGAAGGTGACACGTGTCACGCTCTGGTGAGCGCAAGTCTGTTAGCGCAGTGCGCTGCGCTAGTGCGCTGCTGACACTTGGCGCGCCCTGATGCAGTGCGCCATTCCAAGAGCGTAGTGCGCTATATTTAGGAGCGCAGAGCGCAGATTGTTCTGTGATTGACACGTGGCGCTCTCTGGCACAGTGCGCCAATCCAAGGTGCGTAAAGGCTCATTTCAAAAGTGCAAGGCACTGTCCAATAGCGCAGAGCGCATCTTGATCCAATTTAGATCAAAGAAACAAGTTTTTCTTGTTCTAAAGAGGTTCTACCTCAAGATTCAAAAACCAATGGTTCATCAAAAGGCTGTGCCTTTATATAGATCAAAAGATCTAGGGATGAAGTAAATTACTTCTTTAATCTTTTACGATTGGATCTTTTTTGATCTTTTTTCTTTTTGTAGTGAAGATCTTGATCTTGTTCTTAGATTTTTGATCTTTTTAGAAGAAATTCTTCTTTTTGTGAGGTGTTTTCATCTCTGTTCTTCCAAGAATTTAATTCTTTATCTTGAAGAAGATGATCTTCTTTCTTCAAAGGCTTGCCTTTCAAATTTTTCAGAGTTTTCCCTTTTCTCTATGTCTCTATATATCTCTGAGACTTGGAGTCTAGGGGCCTTTATATAGGGCCAATTGGTTTGTTGAGTTAGTTACAGAGATCTTTCTCTGATTGATCTGGGAATATTTCCCCACCGTTGGATTTTTGATCCTAAGGCCTCTGTTTTACAGAAGACAATCTTCTTATTTTAATAAGATTGGAAAGATCTTTCTAGAATTTTAATTCTGATTAATTAAATAATTTATTATTTAAGTTTTAGTTCTGGCGCAGTTGGCGCAAGCGCACCTGCGCTTGACACGTGTCGCGCAGCGCAGAGCGCAGCGCAACTACGCTAGCGCACCTGCGCTGACACGTGTCGCGCAGCGCAACTGCGCTAGCGCACCACTGTTTGACACGTGGCGCACAGCGCAGAGCGCAAGTTATCTGAAGCGTTCTTCCTTTAAAATTTGAATTTTTAAAACAGAGCCTTGCTCTGATTGGGGGTGTGCTGCCTTGGGCGCAGCACTCCTTGCGCTGGCGTGTCTACTGTTGACACGTGGCGCTCTGCGCGCAGTGCAAGAGATCTAAAGCGTTGCTTCACCTTTTGAATTTGAAATTCAAACAGAGCTTTGCTCTGATTGGGGAAAACAGTGAGGAGGGGTGAAATGTGGTGTGGTATTTATAGGAAAAATTAGGGTTAAGGGTAATGAAGAATGGAATTAAAATGTGCATTAAAAATGAAATAAAAAGAGGAATTATCACTCTCTGGATATTTTCAGAGTAAACAAACAATGTGGGGGTAGTGGGGTAGGCGAAGGGGTGCCAGGGAAAAATTTGGGGAGCATCCCCTACGGGGGGCCCGGTGGTGCCAGTCCAAACCTATATCTCGCCGACCAATTTCCAGCGTTGGATGGTGGGATTTTGGCCACGTGTTGGTGTCGTTTGGTATAACTCAGTGCACGTGTTTGTTTTTGTTGTGACTTTTCATTTTACGTATAGTGTACGTGCAAACCTTTGGGCTTCTAAAAGGTTAAAAGAAAAATCAATAAAAATAATATGTGGCTGGAGGGATTCGATCACAGGGGTTACGTCACAGCAGTGCAAGACTTTACCAATGAGCTATAAGTGCTTTCTTGCTGTTAAAAAACAAATCAAATTTATAACTTGTGCTCAGGCTTAAGTGTTCCTTTCTGTATTTTGGAAAAAAATTCTGTACAGAAAGTTTAGGGTTGTTACATTCTACCCTCCTTATAAAATTTTCGTTTTCGAAATTTGTAGAAGAAAAGTATAATAGATTCAAAACAATTTGGTGATGATGATGGTAATAGAACTAGTGTTAATGCATAAAAATATTTCGAAGAACGAAAGAATACAAAAGTTTTGGAAAGTTGTAAGGAAATTACCAGGGTTATCTTGGTCTACAGTCTCGGCTCCTACGTCCGCTAATGTGAAAACCTGACGCCGGGTTACATTCCTCTTAGCTAGAGGCACATTTCTTTGTCCTTGGGGCATGTTTTTCTGCCCTCGAGGCATGTTCCTCAGTGCTTGATGGAATTGGAGATTAGGCTGTGCGGTAGGTCCACATGGAGGTGGAGATGGAAGAGCAAGACGAGGTGCAGAAGCGTGGATAACTGGTCGCTGCGGATAAGTATTGTGGGTTGAAACTGGGTTGCGTCTATAAGGATATGTTCCAATTCCATGATTGGATGCGCCACAAACTAAGCACAGGCCTTTTGCGCGCCTACAGTCCTTTCACAAGTGTCCATCCCTCTTGCAGTAAAAGAAAAAATCTGGACTTGGCTGGTTATCTGTTACTTCTGGTCTCCTGAGTTCAAACGATAGCCTTGAAGAGGCTCCTCCTTCCATCTGAGTAGCAGGGCATTTCACACCGGTAGATTGTGGTCTGCCCTTCTTCTTCACTACTGCCTCGTATCTTTGGGCAGCCTTCAAAGCCAAATCATGGGTTGGGAAATCTCCTGTAGCAAAGGCAGCTTGGATTTCCGGATCCAACCCTTGCTGAAATCTTCTAGCCCTGATCTCAGCAGTCGGTATGAGATGGGTCGCAAACCTATTACGGTCTTGCATTAGCTGTGTAGTATGTGATATTTGAAAATCGAATATTGAGACATATGTTACCTACTAAGCATTGTAAACTCGGTGTCATATTCATCTACAGATTTGTTCTACATAGAACCCTATTGTAGGTTGATGAACTGCTGCTCCATGTCAAATCGGGCAGTCTTAGGAAAGTACTTCGCGTCGAACATATCGCGAAAATTCCTCCATTTGATAGGCTGGTCAAGACGGCTTTCTTCCGCCTTCCACCAAACTCGGGCGTTGTCGGTGAGTTGCAGCTTTGCATCTCGAACCCAAGCGATCTCTGGCACTTGTGCTGCTGCCAGATCATCCTCAATACTTTCAGCCTATTTCTCAGCTTCCAGGGGGCTCTCTTTCCCTGAAAATCGTTTTAGGCGCAATGCCCGGAATTGCTTTACTCTGGGCGCTTCCGCTTCTGGACGGTTCTGTAACAACTCCAATTTCAACGTACATAAAATGGTTTAAAAGTTAATGTATAAATGAAGTATTTGAAATCCTGTGTACACTATAAATATTTGATTTGCTTTTGAACAGCAAGAAAACACTTGTAGCTCATTGGTAAAGCCTTGCACTGCTATGACGTAGCCTCTGTGATCGAATCCCCCAAGCCACATTAACTTTTTATTAATTTTTCTTTTAATCATTTAGAAGCCTAAGAGTTTACACGTGCACTACACGTAAGATGATGAGTTATAGAATAAACAAACATGTGCACTAGGATATATGAGGCGACAGAGACACGTGGCTAGAATCCCAAGCCCCACCACCGGTTCACGACCGGCGAGATTAGTGTTGGGATCGGCACCGCCGGGCCCCCCGTAGGGGATGCTCCTTATTTTTTCACCGGAGCACCTCTTCACCTACCCCACTAACTCCATATTGTTTTTTACTCTGCATTCTTCCAGGGAATGTTAAATCGCCTTTAATCCAATTTTTAATGCATATTTTTAATGCATTCTTTAACCCTCTAAACCCTAATTTTTCCTATAAATACCACACTCTATTTCACTCCTCCTCACTCAGAATTTCATTACAAAAACTCTCAAAAATTCTCAAGTCTAAAGTTGTGCAAGTGGAGTTAACAAGAGGTGAAGTTCCGGCGAAGTTCCGAAGAGATTCCGGCAACGAAACGACGCCCCGACACTTTCCCAAGCCTCCCTCTTCTCCCCTCTATCCTTGTAACCTGTAAGTCCCCTCTCCCCCTCTCCTTTTCTATTCTAAAAACATTCATTTTTAAAACACGACGGAAGCGGAGTTAATCCGACTTCCGTTTCGTTTTTCCTTAAAAATTCTATTTTTCTTAAACCATCAAATACCATACTCTCATAATGTTTAATAAACATAAATAAACACATTAGAACAAGTTTCATCTTAAAAAAAATCTTTTATGCAACTTTTATCGCATTTATACGGTAAAATACCATATACTTTACATTTCGACATAATTCACATATTTCCTTGTATTACCTTTAGAAAACTCACGAGGTAAGGACCTATCTCATCACAACACACATTTTGGACATAGCACGATTTATTTTTGGACAATATTTATAGGAATATTACGAGTTACAATAAAATACCCTAAACTTACAAAACCGTTTTCTTTAAAAAGAGTGTTATCTAATTCCTTGCAATTGCGCCTTTAGAACCCATTTTGGAAAACCCTGATCAGGATGGTGTAGGTTATTGCATGTCCTCGGGCCTAATAGAGCGAGATGCAGACCTCCGAAAGGAGCATTCGATCTCGGTGGAATTTTTAATGATATTTTTTTAAGAAAATGAGATTTCTACAAAATAAATAAAATTTATTTTATTAAATATATATATGAATATTATCAAAAGATCTATTTTAAATATATTATACAAATATTCCATGTTTTCTAAATCAAAGGAATCACAATTATATGAAAGTACCATTTCAATACAACAATTCCAAAATTTCAATAAAATGCCATATACAATGAAAACTAGGTTTTACTCACTAGAAATTTTACTTTTATAAAATATACATCTATGAAAACCCCAAAGACGATAATTAAATATTTGAGATTTATTTTGAAAATATATCAAAACTATTTTTACATAAAACCCCCTCAAGTAATACTAAATTACAATAAGGACCCTAGTAAATATAGGTTTAAGCGGGACCAATTCTGTTCAGCCTCAGGGAGCCGGAGAATGTGGGTGCTTGCCTATCTAAGGTAGACAATCTAACAAACAGAGTTATCCACACGGTAATTGTCTTGGAAAAAGACACAAATCCTGCCGTCCATGTGCAGCAGTTACCGATAACATCAAAACTAATTCAGTACTTCAATTTCTTTTCAAAGTGTCTGACTCAGACTGAGTCTCAATCTAATCAATCTGACTTGAATATGATTCAATTATAAAATTATAATTCAATATGAATCCGTCGATTCAATATATATCAATCTATATTGACCGAACCGAACCATAGATATACTCCGTCTACATGACTATCCATTTATATCCATTCTATTTACTGATATCATGGTTTTGGCAAGTCGTCCATCTGTATAACAAAACAATACAATCAAAACAAAATACATCACGGGGTTTTAAAGGGGTAGATTGGTACGGAATGTGTCAGAATTGGTACGGAATGTGACCTTAATACACCTAACCTGAATATCCATTGCCGTTGTGCCGTGGCTGAACGGTTCCTTGTGCTCCGCATACCTTAGTCTCTGGAATAGTAGGACTCTTCTCGTATACACTGGCATATTCTGTACCAAGCTACAAACAACTGCGTTAACAATATAATCGAACATTACTAGTCATATTCTCTTTCTGTCTAATCTATCTCTACTCATCTTTGGGACTTACCGAGCGATTATTCGCTGACGACATTCCTTTTCTTCTTTCTTTGGAATGTTGTCAGGTGATTCGGACGCATTGGAGACCGAGCCCAATACTGAGGACTTGGAGCAGTTTGCTATCGATCCCGAGCTATAAGCACGTGTACATACTTTTCATTTCTGTTATGCCATTATTTAGACATTGCTTTCTATTCATATATTTACATTCTAGTTGTACCTGTAAAAGAATGTTTAATAAATAAAGTTGCTGTTCATTTATATTCCGGTCTCTTATGTACATTTACTTTATATTGCTTAGATACGCTTAGCGTGTTTATTTCTGAGTAAATACGTAGCGGGCCTCACCGCGTCCCCTTCACGTACACCGGGAAGCGGGGCGTGACAGGTTTAATTGGCGGCCCATGCAGGTTAGTTCTGCATGGACATGCGGGTCAAATCTGCATGATGTCCTGAGCAATATAACACGAGAATCAGCAACTAAAAACATTCTTTACATTTCATATTCCTTGAATCTTACAATTTCATATACTTTGAATCTGTCCTAACCCTATTTTCTTTCAAGGTTATGGATTCTCCAAACAACGCCAGTACCAACTTCAACAACACACCACCACCTCTACCGCTTATGCCTACCGTCGATACTCCGATCAATGAGTAGACGGTACTACTTGAGGCGATCCGCAGCCTCCTGGAGGGACAGTAGCAGCAGACTGCTATTCTGATGAACCGTCCAGAAGAAGATGCACCCGGCGTAAAGCAATTTCGGGCTTTGCACCCAAAGCAATTTTCAAGAAAAAGGAGCCCTCTGGAAGCTGAAGAATGGGCTCAAAGTATTGAGGATGACCTGGCAGCGGCACAAGTGCCAGTGATTTCTTGGGTTCGAGTTGTGAAGATGCAACTCACTGACAATGCCCGAGTATGGTGGAAGGCGGAAGAAAGCCTTCTTGACCAACCTATTGAATGGAGGACTTTTCGTGACATGTTCGACGTGAAATACTTCCCAGAGACTGCCCGATTTGACATAGAGCAGCAGTTCATTCATCTACAACAGGGTTCTATGTGGACCAAATCTGTGGATGAATATGACGCTGAGTTTACCGTGCTCGGTAGGTAAGATATGTCTTAATATTCGATTTTCAAATATCACATACTACACAGCTAACACAAGACCTTAACAGGTTCGCGGCACATTTGATACCAATTGCTGAGATCAGGTCCAGACGATTTCAGCAAGGGTTAGATTCGGAAATCCAAGTTGCCTTAGCTACAGGGGATTTCCCAACGCACGAGATGGCTCTGAAAGCTGCCTGTAACAATCCTAATTTTCCTATACACTTTTCTATACACAATTTTTTAAAAAAAAAATTCAAAATCATAAAGGGGTATTTTAGACTGAGCACAAGATATAAGTAATTATTTTGTTTTTGATTACAAGTTACAAGAATGTAATAACTCCATTTTAAGTGTACAAGAAATTACTTTAAATTTAATGTATATTTGGAGTATTTACTATTGCTGCTATCATTTTAAGTAATTAAATAACTCCATAATTACAAGAAGGAGCTTGTAGTTTATTGGTAATACCTTGCACTGCTGAACCAAGCCACCAGAGTTCAAATCCCATACCCCACATTATTTTTAATATTGACTTTTTTTTAAAAGCTTTAGAATACTAAGAGTTTACACGTGCATATCTCACAAAAACCCCACTACACCCAAACATGTAACACTTGCAGGAGTTAGATGAACCGTCGGGGGGGATCCAGGCCACCGGACTCGGCCGGGAATCGGCCAACTCGGCCTTGACTCGGCCGACTCAGTGCTCCGACCGAGTCACGAACGAGTCACCCCCGATTCGGCCGATTCCGGCGATGGTCACAACATGAAAGTTGTGTCTTTTCATATTCGCTATGCACCTGCAAAGTTTCAGCCTCATACCACTTCCAGAGCTCTTTAAAAACCCCAATTACTCCACTTTTAATACATTTTTATTACATTTTATCACATTTTTATTTTTAACTTTTCATCTACCCTAACCCTGGCCTAACCCTATAAATACCAACCCTACACAATACCCTCTCACCCCCAAAATCTTGAGCCACTCTCTCAAAAGTTTTCCAAGAAGTGTGTGCTTTGAAAACAATTTCGCGGCGAAGCTCCGCGGGAATTCCAGGCAACGTTTTTAGAAACAACCGGCGACGAAGCAACGCCTCAGAAACTTCTTTAGTTCCCATATACTCTTTAGTATAGATCGAAACCCGTAAGTCTCATTCTATCTCCCTTTCTAATTCTCAAAAATACGAAATTACAAAACCCGACGGAATCGGAACAAATCCGATTTCCGATTCGATTTTCTATAAAAATTTCACTTCTAATCAATTCAAACATGTCTAAATATCTTTATCATGATTATTAAACTTGTAAAAATCAATTTGAATAAGTTTTCATACATGAAATGATAACCTTTTTAACTTACCGTATTTTTTCACTTTAATACCATCATGTTTCAATTTCACATTTAACCCGTTAACATTGCTATACCTTAAAATAGATCACGAGATAATGACCTACCTCCTCACACACACATATTCAACCATAATACGCTATCTTGAAAACTCCTAATACGATAAAACAAGATTTTATATTAAAATACCATTTCCTTAATAAAACCTTTTATAAAAGTTTAGGTTTGATACATTTGTTTAAACAATATCTTTAATAGGAAAAATACGATAAGTTATGGACATCGATCGTTTATCTAAATCTGACTTTGTGGTGTCTAGGCAAGTGTGTCTAAGGCAAGTGGTTACTTAATTAGGGCCACTACTTGTAGTGGAGAGCCTCCCACTTACCTGGCACTTACCTGGCCGCAATTGGCGGTGAAGAGGCGATTTAAGGTTTCTAACGACTTATCGTTTAGACCTTTTAGAAATAGGCTAGTTGACTCAGGAAACCCTAGAATCTAAAATACGGAAAATTACACTTTGCAAATAAATACCTTTTACTTTATAAAACCGTTTTCTAAAGGATTAGTATTTTACAATTTTTGCAAAGCGTCGCTACAACCTATCTTTGGGGAACCCGTTCGGGATCGTGCGGTTTATCGCACACCCTCGGACTAGTAGTGCGAGATTCAGACCTCCGCAAGGAGCATTCGGTCTCGAAAGGTTTAAAATACGACATCTTAAGAAAATGAGATTTTTGGAATATAAAATATTTATTAAAAATTATTTTTGTATAAATATATGTATATTTATCGTTTAAATACCTATTTTATTATAATATAAATTTTCCACCTTTTTCTAAAAATCACAAAGAATATATTTTACACTAAAATACCATGAACTTCAAATAAACAATATTACAACTAGGATATTCTCACTAGAAATGTCACAATATAAAATCCACCCTCATTACAACTCTAAAGACGAATAATAAATACTTGAGGTGTATTTTGAAAAGTATATAAAAGTATTTTTACATAAAACCCCCTCAAGTTTTATAAATTACCTTAAAGACCCTAGCAATTATAAGACTTCGATTCACATCCCTGATTGTCTGACTCGGGTTTGAGTTTGATTAATCTGACTTGAATATAATTCAAGTCAACCTACAATATACAATATCCCAATTCAATATGAACACATGAATCCATGAATACAATTATCAGTTTATACAATTTGGCTGAACCGAACCATGGATATATTCCTTTTACACAATTCTCAGTATTCCATTTACATGACTCTACGGTTATAACCGTTTTCTGATATCATGGTTTCGGTCAGTCAGTCAATCAATACAATTTTACAAGATAACTATACAAACAAGACATCGCGGGGTTTAAGGGGGTAGATTGGTACGGAAGGTGTTAAAGGTGGCACGAGGTGGTCAGTTTTAACACACCTAACATGAATCCAGTTGCTGTTGTACCGTGGCATAAACGGTTCCTTGTACTATACGTGCCCTTAGTCTCTGGCATATAGAGACTCCCCTCGTATACACTGGCATTCTTCTGTACCAAGCTACAAACAACAGCGTTGACATAACATTACAACAATAGTTTACACTTTAAAATGTATCTTCTTATTCTGTCTTTTCCTACTTCCCTCTTACCTTTGGGACTTACCGAGCAACCTGTTCACTGACGACATTCTGTTTCTCTCTTCTTTGAATGTCGTCAGGTGATTTGGATCCGGCAGAGGTTGAGCCATCGCAAGAAGACTTGGAGCAGTTTACTGAAGACCCTGCACTGTAGTTTCTTTGTACACTTTTCCTTTCTGTACTTTTCATTTCCTGTTATGCCACTGTTTAGGCATCTTATTATTTCAGTTGTATTTCCTTTTCATGTATTGTACAAATAATGTTAATAAATAAAGGTTGCTGTTCTTTTCATTTCTTGTCTCTTGTGTATTTATTTTATATTGCTTAGATACGCTTAGCGTATGTACTTCTGAGTATATACGTAGCGGACCTAGTCGCGTCCCCTTCGCCGTACACTGGGAAGCGGGGCGTGACAGGTTTTGTTGGTGGCCCATGCAGGTCAGAGCTGTATGAAACCCTATCATGCAGTTCTGGTCTGCGTGAACAACCTAAGCAATATAACACAAGAACCAGCAACTAAAACATTCTCTACAATTCATGTTCCTTGAATCTTACAATTTCATATTCCTTGAATCTTATCATTTCATTTGAATCTGTCCTAACCCAAATTTTTCTTCAGGGTTATGGATTCCCCGAACAACAACAGCACCAATGTCAACAACACACCTCCAACTCCAGCACTACCTCTCACACCAGCTGTTCCTGCTCCACTCAATGAGCAAACGGTTCTGCTTGAGGCAATCCGCAGCCTCCTAGAGGGACAGCATCAACTCCTGAACCGTTCCGAGACTGACGCACCTGGGGTGAAGCAATTCAAAGCTTTACATCCCAAACAGTTCTCAAGAAAGGGGAGCCCACTGAAAGCTGAGGAATGGGCTCAAAGCACGGAGGATGATCTGGCGGCAGCACAAGTGCCAGAAATAGCTTGGGTCCGAGTTGCAAAGCTGCAACTCATGGATAATGCACGGAACTGGTGGAAGGCGGAAGAAAGCCGTCTTGAACAGCCTATTGAATGGAAGACTTTTCGCGAGAAGTTCGACGCGAAGTACTTCCCTGTGACTGCCAGGTTTGCCATGGAACAGCAGTTCATTCATCTACAACAAGGTTCGATGTGGGACAAGTCAGTAGATGAGTATGACGCTGAATTCACCATGCTCAGTTGGTAAGATATATCACAGTATTTCAAATTTTTGATATCACATACTACACAACTAACACAAGACCATAACAGATTTACGGCACACCTGATACCGACGGATGAGATCAGAGCCCGTCGATTTCAACAAGGTTTGGACACGGAAATCCAGGCAGCACTAGCTACAGGGAAATTTCCAACTCATGAAGATACTCTGGAAGCTGCCCGCAGTTATGAGGCAGTGATAAAGGCAAGGGGCAGACCTCAGCCTGCAGGAGTGAAACGCCCTGCCACTCAAATGGCAGGAGGGGCCTCTTCAAGGCCAGTTGTTGAACTCAGAAGACTGGAAGAAGCCAAGGATCGGCTAAGACCTGATTTTTGCTTTTATTGCAAGAGGGAAGGACACTTGTGGAAGGACTGTAGGCGCGCAAAAGGCCTATACTTGGTTTGTGGCGCGTTCAATCACGGAATTGGAAACTGTCCTTATAGACGCAACCCAGAACACCCACCCATCAACTACCCGCAGCAGCCAGTTATCCAGGCTCCTGCAACTCGTCCTACACTCCCAGCACCACCTCCATGTGGATTTCCTGCTCAACCAAATCGCCAATTCCATCAGGCACTGAGAAATATGCCTCGAGTACAGGGGAATATGCCTCCAGCTAGGAGGAACGTGCCACGGCGACATGCATTCACCTTAGCAGCCATAAAACCTGAAACTGTGAACCAAGGTAACCCAAGTAACTCCCTCACAAGTTTGACCAAAACTTCTTTACAATCTTTAGTTCTGTCATCAAACTGTTACACTTTCCTTTTACAAATTTCAAGGACAAAATTTTTATAAGGAGGGTAGAATGTAACAACCCTAATTTTCCTAGACACTTTTCTACACAAAATTTTTTAAAAAAAATTTCAAAATCATAAAGGGGTATTTTAGACTGAGCACAAGATATAAGTAATTATTTTGTTTTTAATTACAAGTTATAAGAATGTAATAACTCTATTTTTAGTGTACAAGAAATTACTTTAAATTTAATGTATACTTGGAGTATTTACCATTGCTGCTATCATTTTAAGTAATTAAATAACTCTATAATTATAAGAAGGAGCTTGTAGCTTATTGGTAATACATTGCACTGCTGAACCAAGCCACCAGAGTTCAAATCCCATATCCCACATTATTTTTAATATTGACTTTTTTTAAAACCTTTAGAATACCAAGAGTTTACACGTGCATATCTCACAAAAACCCCACTACACCCAAACATGTAACACTTGCAGGAGTTAGATGAACCGTCGGGGGGGATCCAGGCCACCGGACTCGGCCGGGAATCGGCCAACTCGGCCTTGACTCGGCCGACTCAGTGCTCCGACCGAGTCACGGCCGAGTCACCCCCGATTCGGCCAATTCCGGCGATGGTCACAACATGAAAGTTGTGTCTTTTCATACTCGCTATGCACCTGCAAAGTTTCAACATCATACCACTTCCAGAGCTCTTTAAAAATCCCAATTACTCCACTTTTAATATATTTTTATTACATTTTATCACATTTTTATTTTTAACTTTTCATCTACCCTAACCCTAGCCTAACCATATAAATACCAACCCTACACAATACCCTCTCACCCCCAAAATCTTGAGCCACTCTCTCAAAAGTTTTCCAAGAAGTGTGTGCTTTGAAAACAAGTTCGCGGCGAAGCTCCGACGAGATTCCGGCGGGAATTCCAGGCGATGTTTTTAGAAACAACCGGCGACGAAGCAATGCCTCGGCAACTTCTTTAGTTCCCCTATACTCTTTAGTATAGATCGAAACCCGTAAGTCTCATTCTATCTCCCTTTCTAATTCTCAAAAATACGAAATTACGAAACCCGACGGAATCGGAACAAATCCGATTTCCGATTCGATTTTCTATAAAATTTCACTTCTAATCAATTCAAACATGTCTAAACATCTTTATCATGATTATTAAACTAGTAAAAATCAATTTGAATAAGTTTTCACACATGAAATGATAACCTTTTTAACTTACCGTATTTTTTCACTTTAATACCATCATGTTTCAATTTCACATTTAACCCGTTAACATTGCTATACCTTAAAATAGACCACGAGATAATGACCTACCTCCTCACACACACATATGCAACCATAATACGCTATCTTGAAAACTCCTAATACGATAAAACAAGATTTTACATTAAAATACCATTTCCTTAATAAAACCTTTTATAAAAGTTTAGGTTTGATACATTTGTTTAAACAATATCTTTAATAGGAAAAATACGATAAGTTGTGGACATCGATCGTTTATCTAAACCTGACTTTGTGGTGTCTAGGAAAGTGCGTCTAAGGCAAGTGGTTACTTAATTAGGGCCACTACTTGTAGTGGAGAGCCTCCCACTTACCTGGCACTTACCTGGCCGCAATTGGCGGTGAAGAGGCGATTTGAGACTTCTAACGACTTATCGTTTAAACCTTTTAGAAATAGGCTAGTTGGCTCAGGAAACCCTAGAATCTAAAATACGGAAAATTACACTTTGCAAATAAATACCTTTTACTTTATAAAACCGTTTTCTAAAGGATTAGTATTTTACAATCTTTACAAAGCGCCGCTACAACCCATCTTTAGGGAACCCGTTCAGGATCGTGCGGTTTATCGCGCACGCTCGGGCTAGTAGTGCGAGATTCAGACCTCCGCAAGGAGCATTCGGTCTCGAAAGGTTTAAAATACAACATCTTAAGAAAATGAGATTTTTGGAATATAAAATATTTATTAAAAATTATTTTTATATAAATATATGTATATTTATCATTTAAATACCTATTTTATTATAATATAAATTTTCCACCTTTTTCTAAAAATCACAAAGAATATATTTTACACTAAAATACCATGAACTTCAAAAAAACAATATTACAACTAGGATATTCTCACTAGAAATGTCACAATATAAAATCCACCCTCATTACAACTCTAAAGACGAATAATACATACTTGAGGTGTATTTTGAAAAGTATATAAAAGTATTTTTATATAAAACCCCCTCAAGTTTTATAAATTACCTTAAAGACCCTAGCAATTATAAGACTTCGATTCACATCCCTGATTGTCTGACTCGGGTTTGAGTCTGATTAATCTGACTTGAATATAATTCAAGTCAACCTACAATATACAATATCCCAATTCAATATGAACACATGAATCTATGAATACAATTATCAGTTTATACAATTTGGCTGAACCGAACTATGGATATATTCCTTTTACACGATTCTCAGTATTCCATTTACATGACTCTACGGTTATAACTGTTTCCTGATATCATGGTTTCGGTCAGTCAGTCAATCAATACAATTTTACAAGATAACTATACAAACAAGATATCGCGGGGTTTAAGGGGGTAGATTGGTACGGAAGATGTTAAAGGTGGCACGAGGTGGTCAGTTTTAACACACCTAACATGAATCCAGTTGCTGTTGTACCGTGGCATAAACGGTTCCTTGTACTATACGTGCCCTTAGTCTCTGGCATATAGAGACTCCCCTCGTATACACTGGCATCCTTCTGTACCAAGCTACAAACAACAGCGTTGACATAACATTACAACAATAGTTTACACTTTAAAATGTATCTTCTTATTTTGTCTTTTCCTACTTCTCTCTTACCTTTGGGACTTACCGAGCGACCTGGTCGCTGACGACATTCTGTTTCTCTCTTCTTTGAATGTCGTCTGGTGATTTGGATCCGGCAGAGGTTGAGCCATCGCAAGAAGACTTGGAGCAGTTTACTGAAGAACCTGCACTGTAGTTTTATTGTACACTTTTCCTTTCTTTACTTTTCATTTCCTGTTATTGCCACTGTTTAGGCATCTTATTATTTCAGTTGTATTTCCTTTTCATGTATTGTACAAAGAATGTTAATAAATAAAGGTTGCTGTTCTTTTCATTTCTTGTCTCTTGTATATTTATTTTATATTGCTTAGATACGCTTAGCGTATATACTTCTGAGTATATACGTAACGGACCTAGTCGCGTCCCCTTCGCCGTACACTGGGAGGCGGGGCGTGACACTGCCCGTCGATACGAGGCAGCGGTGAAGATGAAGAGCAGACCCCACTCTGCCAGGATGAAGCGCCCTGCCACTTAGATGGCAGGAGGAGCCTCTTCAAGGCCATAATTTGTGCCCAGGAGACCGAGAGTACCAAACAACCGGCCCAACCCAGCCTTTTGTACCTACTGCAGGAAAGATGGACATCCGGCGAAGGACTGTCGGCGTGCAAATCGCCTTTGCTTAGTCTGCGGCTCAGCTACTCATGACATTAGGTTTTGTCCTCGTAGACACAACCCAAATGCTGCACCCAGGCCAGCAATCACTTATCAGCAGCGCTCAACCATCCAGACACCTGCTCCATGACTTGCTCTCCCTGCTCCACCTACTCATGGACCAACTGCACCTCCTCCTCGTCAGTTCCATCGAGCTCAACGGAACGTAGCTCAAGTACAAAGGAACGGACAGAGGAATGCTCCTCCAGCAAGGAGGAATGTACCGAGGCGACATGCTTTCACAATGACTGTGGAAGAAGCTGAAGCCACCGACCAAGTCATCACTGGTAACACTTTCCTTTCAAACTCTCTTTCAGTCTATATACATACCTATATATCTTTTCCTTTTACCTAAAACCTATCCTACATAACTTAGGTACAATCTTAGTAGCTTCAATTTTTGCACTAGCACTCTTCGATACTGGAGCATCTCATTACTTTATGTCGCAACGGTTCGTTCAAAGTCATGCGATTCCAGTCAAACCTCTCATATTCAGCTGGAATGTCAGTTCAGGGAACGATGTTCTAAAGTCAATAATGGGATACGATCTGTGTCCAGTAGTCATATGCAGTAAAGAATTCTATGCTGACTTCAAGGTGCTGGACATACCGAATTTCAATGTTGTTTTGGGTATAGATTGGCTCGGAACTTTTTACGCGACCATCGACTGTCGTCAAAGGAGGGTAGTGTTCGAGATTCCAGAACATCCGGTCTTTTATTTCAAAAGTGGAGACCGTACCCTGGAGCCAAGTACATACATGGCAAAACCGAAGAAGGCAGTGATTACAACACTTCAAGCGGAGGAAGGATCGAAGCCAGAGGTAGTTCGAGAGTTCGACGATGTATTTCCTGAAGACATATCAGGTTTGCCTCCTGATCGAGCTCTTGAATTCAGCATTGATTTAGTACCTGGAGCACAACCGGTAATCAAAGCACCGTATCGGTTAAGCCCTTAAGGTTTGAAGGAGATCCGTACTCAGTTGGACGAATTATTGGCGAAATGATGGATTCGTCCTAGCACTTCAAGTTGGGGATCTCCAGTCCTACATGTGAAGAAGAAGGAAGGTTCATATCGAATGTGTATTGATTATAGAGCTCTGAACGATGTAATTATAAAGAACAAGTATCTGCTCTCACGCATCGATGATCTGTTCGACCAGTTAAGTGGATATTGTGTTTTCTCCAAGTTAGATCTTCGTTCGGTTTATCATCAGGTGAAGGTCAAAGAATCTGATATCCATAAAACGGCATTCAGAACTCGCTATGGACATTACGAATTTCTTGTGATGCCATTTGGAGTGACCAACGCACTGGCTATATTCATGAACCTAATGAATCAAGTTTTCCAAGAGTACCTAGACATGTTTGTTGTCATCTTCATCGACGACATCCAGGTGTATTCTAAGAGTCGGAAAGAACATGCCGAGCACCTACGAATTGTCCTGGAGACTTTACGACAGCATCAACTCTACGCCAAGTACAGTAAGTGAGAGTTTTGGCTAGATCAAGTCGGTTTTCTCGGACATATTTTATTAGGCGATGGAATCTCTGTAGATCTAGCTAAACTATCGGCAGTAAGCGAATGGCCGACACCGAAGTTAGTGAAGGACATTCGAAGTTTCTTGGGTTTAGCAGGATATTACAGAAGGTTCATTGATGGATTTTCAAAGATTGCAACGCCCCTGACCAAGCTTACACGTAAAGATGAAGAATTCGTGTGGTCAGAAGCATGCGAACGAGCTTTCGTAGAACTCAAGTCAAGATTGACATCAACACCTATTCTCGTTATACCGGACCAATCAAGAGGTTTTGAAGTGCATTGTGATGTATCCGGTAAGAGATTAGGATGTGTTCTACATCAGCACGGTAAAGTGGTAGCTTATGCTTCAAGACAGTTGAAAATTCATGAGCGCAATTATCTAACGCATGATTTGGAGTTGGCGGCCGTAATCTTTGCTCTCAAGATTTGGCGCCATTATCTTCTTGGTGAATGAGTGGACATATACACGGACCACAAAAGTCTGAAATATGTATTTACTCAGAAGGAGTTGAATATGCAGCAGAGAAGATGGTTATAACTAATGGCAGACTTCGACATCAACCTACAATATCATCCAGGGAAGGTGAATGTAGTACCTGATGCCCTTAGTCGCCAACCATTAGCATTGAATCTCACCGCACAGTGGAAGTTTCAACAAGACTTGCATCAAATGGAGATTGAAGTAGTCATGTCAGGTAACGCTTCAAGTTTGATGAACTTACAAGTTCAATCTACCATTGTCAATCAGATCAAAGCAGCTCAAGAAAGTGATGCTAAGTTGCAAAAGATCAGAGAACAAGTATAAAATGGACTTCGAATAGATTTCATCATCCATGAAGACGGATCTTTGAGATACGGCAGTAGATTGTGTGTGCCAAAAGGTTCTGTGCGAGAATAGTTGATGAAAGAAGCTCACAGCTCTCCGTATTTAGTACACCCTAGAGGTACAAAGATGTACAAAGATTTGCGTCAAAATTACCGGTGGCATGGAATGAAGTGTGAAGTAGCCAGAAGTGTCGCTAAATGCTTGGTGTGTCAGCAAGTAAAAGCTGAACATCACAGGAATGCTGGTTTACTTCAACCGTTACCTATTCCAGAATGGAAGTGGCAACACATCACTATGAATTTCGTGACTGCACTTCCTCGCAGCATGAAAGGTAACGATGTGATATGGGTTATTGTGGATCGACTCACAAACTCGGCTCACTTCATCCCATTTTGAGTTGGCCAGTTTACTGAGACACTAGCAAAGAAGTACATAGAGGTAAGAATCTAAGTAAGATTTAAACTCTTCAATGTATACTATCTCTGATACCCATGAACTCATGCAGGAAATCGTGAGATTACATGGAGTACCGGTTTGCATTGTCTCCGATCATGACACCGGATTTCGATCGCAATTTTGGCAAAGTTTGCAAGCTAGCTTGGGAACAATTCTGAACTTTAGCACAGCTTATCATCCACAAACAGATGGTCAGTCTGAGCGAACTATTCAGATACTTGAAGATATGCTAAAAGCGTGTATGCTAGACTTCGAAGGATCGTGGAAAGATCAGCTACATCTTGTGGAGTTTTCATACAACAACAGCTACCAAGCAAGTATAGGAATGTCACCATTTGCAGCATTTTATGGAAGGAAGTGTCGATCGCCATTAAGTTGGGACGACATCGGAGATAGAGAACTCCTTGGACCTGAGATGATAGTAGCAACTGTCGACGTGGTTTGTACTATCAGGAAAAGAATGCACATAGCCCAAGATCGACAGAAGCACTGGGCTGATGCAAAGCGCCGCCACTTGGAGTTTCAACCAGGAGAACATGTATTCTGAAGATATCTCCGAACCGTGGAGTGATTCGTTTTTGAAGACGGGGTAAGCTCAGTCCGAGGTATATTAGACCGTTCGACATACTCGAACGAGTCGGAAAAGTGGCTTATCGCTTGGCACTTCCCCCTTCATTGGAAAGAGTGCACAATGTGTTCCACATATCCCAACTCAGAAGGTATGTGACTGACCCCAGCCATATTCTTAATCACTCCGAGCTCACTGTACAACCAGATTTATCCTGTGAGCAACAACCTGTTGAGATCCTTGATAGAAAAGTGAAGTCACTTCGGAACAAGGGAGTAAACTTGGTTCGAGTGATGTGGAGAAAAGATTCACCAGGAGAATCAACATGAGAACGTGAGGATGACATGCGTGCAAGAAACCCTCATTTGTTTATAATCTAGTCCTTAAAATAATTGTAAATTTCGAGGAAGAAATTTTTGTAGGGAGGGTAGAATGTAACAACTCCAATTTCAATGTACAGAAAATTGTTTAAAAGTTAATGTACAAATGTAGTATTTGCAATCCTGTATACACTATAAGTATTTAATTTGCTTTTGAACAGCAAGAAAACACTTGTAGCTCATTGGTAAAGCCTTGCACTGCTGTGATGTAACCCCTGTGATCGAATCCCCCCAGCCACATTAACTTTATATTAATTTTTCTTTTAATCCTTTAGAAGACCAAGACTTTACATGTGCACTACACGTAAGATGATGAGTTGCAGAATAAACAAACATGTGCACTAAAGTATATGAGGCGACAGAGACACATGGCGAGAATCCCAAGCCCCACCACTGGATCACGACTGGCGAGATTAGTGTTGGGACGGGCACTGCCGGGCCCCCCGTAGGGGATGCTCCCCACTTTTTCACCCGAGCACCTCTTTACCTACCCCACTAACCCCATATTGTTTGTTTACTCTGCATTCATCCAGAGAATGTTAAATCACCTTTAATCCAATTTTAATGCATATTTTTAATGCATTATTTAACTCTCTAAACCCTAATTTTCTCTATAAATACCACACACCATTTCACCCCTCCATACTCAGAATTTCATTACAAAAACTCTCAAAAATTCTCAAGTCTCAGGTTGTGCAAGTGGAGTTAACAAGAGGTGAAGCTCCGGCGAAGTTCCGAAGAGATTCCAGCGATGAAACGACGTCCCGACACTTTCCCAAGCTTCCCCCTTCTCCCCTCTATCCTTGTATCCTATAAGTACCCTCTCCCCCTCTATTTTTCTATTCTAAAAACTTTCATTTTTAAAACACGACGGAAGTGGAGTTAATCCGACTTCCGTTTCGTTTTTCCTTAAAAATTCTATTTTTCTTAAACCATCAAATACCATACTCTCATATAATGTTTAATAAACATAAATAAACATATTAGAACAAGTTTCATCTCAAAAGAATATTTTATGCAAATATTATCGCATTTATACGGTAAAATACCATAGACTTTACATTTCGACATAATTCACATATTTCCTTATATTACCTTTAGAAAACTCACGAGGTAAGGACCTATCTCATCACAACACACATTTTGGATATAGCACGATTTATCTTTGGACAATATTTTTAGGAATTTTATGAGTTACAATAAAATACCCTAAACTTACAAAACCGTTTTCTTTAAAAAGAGTGTTATCTAATTCCTTACAATTGCGGCTCTACAACCCATTTTGGGAAACCCCGATCGGTATGGTGCGGGTTATCGCACGTTCTCGGGCCTAATAGAGCGAGATGCAGATCTCCGAAAGGAGCATTCGATCTCGATGGAATTTTTAATGATATTTTTTAAGAAAATGAGATTTCTACAAAATAAATAAAATTTATTTTATTAAATATATATGAATATTATCAAAAGATCTATTTTAAATATATTACATAAATAT
Source organism: Agapanthus africanus (assembly GCA_030015575.1). Classification (NCBI taxonomy): domain Eukaryota; kingdom Viridiplantae; phylum Streptophyta; class Magnoliopsida; order Asparagales; family Amaryllidaceae; genus Agapanthus; species Agapanthus africanus. The sequence continues at coordinate 420,782,500 of JASDDO010000010.1, read as the reverse complement.
TCCATGTTTTCTAAATCAAAAGAATCACAATTACATGAAAGTACCATTTCAATACAAAACAATTCCAAAATTTCAATAAAATACCATATACAATAAAAGCTAGGTTCTACTCACTAGAAATTTCACTTTTATAAAATATACATCTATGAAAACCCTAAAGATGATAATTAAATAGTTGAGGTTTATTTTGAAAATATATCAAAACTATTTTTACATAAAACCCCCTCAAGTTATACTAAATTACAATAAGGACCTTAGTAAATATAGTTTTAAGCGGGACCAATTCTCTTCAGCCTCAGGGAGCTAGAAAATGTGGGTGCTTGCATATCTAAGGTAGACAATCTAAAAAACGGTGTTATCAACACGGTATTTGTCTTGGAAAAAGACACAAATCCTGCCGTCCATGTGCAGCAGCTACCGATAATATCAAAACTAATTCAGGACTTCAATCTCTTTTCAAAGTGTCTGACTCAGACTGAGTCTCAATCTAATCAATCTGAATTGAATATGATTCAAGTATAAAACTACAATTCAACATGAATCCATTTATTCAATCTATATTGACCGAACCGAACCATGGATATACTCCGTCTACATGACTATCCATTTATATCCATTCCGTTTACTGATATCATGGTTTTGGCAAGTCATCCATCTGTATAACAAAACAATACAATCAATACAAAAGACATCGTGGGGTTTTAAAGGAGTAGATTGGTACGGAATGTGTCAGAAGTGGCATGAGACTGTAACCTTAATACACCTAACCTGAATATCCATTGTCGTTGTACCGTGGCTGAACAGTTCCTTGTGCCCCGTATACCTTAGTTTCCGGAATAGTGGGACTCCTCTCGTATACACTGGCATATTCTGTACCAAGCTACAAACAACTGCATTAACAATATAATCGAACATTACTAGTCATATTCTCTTTCTGTCTATTCTATCTCTACTCATTTTTGGGACTTACCGAGCGATTGTTAGCTGACGACATTCCTTTTTCTTTTTTCTTTGGAATGTTGTCAGGTGAATCAGACGCATTAGAGACCGAGCCCAGTACTGAGGACCTGGAGCAGTTGCTATCGATCCCAAGCTATAGGCACTTGTACATACTTTTCATTTTAGTTATGCCATTGTTTAGGCATTGCTTTCTATTCATGTATTTACATTCCAGTTGTACCTGTAAAAAAATGTTTAATAAATAAAGTTGTTATTCATTTATATTCCTGTCTCTTGTGTACATTTATTTTATATTGCTTAGATACGTTTAGCGTGTTTACTTCTGAGTAAATACGTAGCGGGCATCACCGTGTCCCCTTCACGTATACCGGGAAGCGGGGCGTGACAGGGTCATTAAGATAGCAGTCTATTGCTGCTGTCCTTCCAGAAGGCTTCGGATTGCCTCAAGCAGTACCGTCTGCTCATTGATAAAGCAACGACAGGCGTAAGCGGTAGAGGTGGTGGTGTGTTGTTGAAATTGGTACTGGTGTTATTTGGAGAATCCATAACCTTGAAAGAAAATTTTGGGTTAGGATAGTTTCAAGTATATGAAATTGTAAGATTCAAGGAATATGAAATGTAAAGAATGTTTTTAGTTGCTGATTCTTGTGTTATATTGCTTAGGAATTCATGCAGAACTGACCTGCATGTCCATACAGAACTGACCTGCATGGTCGGGTTCCATGCTGCACTGACCTGCATGGGCCACCAACAAAACCCGTCACGCCCCGCTTCCCGGTGTACGGGTAAGGGAGCGCGGCGAGGCCCGCTACGTATTTACTCGGAAGTAAACACGCTAAGCGCATCTAAGAAATATAAAGTAAATATACACAAGAAGACATGACAAGAGATATAATGAACAACAACTTTTATTTATTCAACATTTCTTTACAATACAACTGGAAATATAAATACAAGTCTGGAATGCAATGCCTAAACAATGGAATGAACTAAATGAAAGGTATGTACAAGTAAAGTCAATGCTCAGGGTCTTCTGTGAACTGCTCTAAGTGCTCCTGCCTGGTCTCGATCTTTAGTGAGTCCGATCTACCTGACAACATTCCAAAGAAGAAGAGAAATAGGAATGTCGTCAGCGAACAATCGCTCGGTAAGTCCCAAAGAAAGAAGGAGAAGAATAAACAGAGAATAGAACATGTGAAGTAGCTAATGTTATATTTGTTATACTAACGTGGTTGTTGTAGCTTGGTACAGAATATGCCAGTGTATACGAGAGGAGTCCAACTTACACCGTTGACTTTGGTAACCCGTAGTACAAGGCTCCGTCGATAATACCACGGAACAACGACATGGATATAATTACGTCTTTTTGTGACCACCTCGTGCCACTGTAAACATGTTCCGTACCAGTTTATCCCTTTATAAACCCCGTAGTGTCTTATTGTATTGATTGTATTGTATTGTCTTGAATTGTTTTGTGTAATAGACTGTTCGACTTGCTAAAACCATGATATCATGTAAATGGAATGGATATAAATGGGTAGACATGTAATCAGGGTATATCCATGTTTCGGTTCAGTCAAGTCATATTGATATAGATTGAATTCTGGTACAGACGGATTCATGTTGAATTGAACTTATACTTGAATTGAATTCAAGTCCGATTGTATTCAGATTTGACCATGACTCGAACTGAGTCAGACTTTTAAACAGAATTGAAGTCATGATTGTTTTGATGTTATCAGTAACTGCTGCACATAGACGGCAGGATCTGTGTCTTTTTTCAAGACAGTTACCGTGTTGATAACACCGTTGTTAGGTTGTCTACCTTAGATACGCAAGCACCCATATTCTCCGGCTCTCTGAAGCTCAAGAGAACTGGTCCCGCTTAAACCTATGTTTACTAGGGTCCTTATTATAAATTAATATAACTTGAGGGGGTTTTATGAAAAATAGTTTTGATACATTTCAAACTATACCTCAAGTATTTAATTATCGTTTTTAGAGTTTTCATAGATGTATATTTTTATAAAGTGAAATATTCTGGTGAATATAACCTAGTTTTCATTGTATTTGGTATTTTAGTGTAAATTTAGAATAGTATTGAATTGTAAAGATGGTTTCATGAAATGGTGATTCCTTTGATTTCGAAAACATGAAATATTTGTATAATATATTTAAAATAGATATTTTGATAATAGTTATAAATATATATGTATATATAAATAAATTTTATTTATTTCGTAGAAATCTCATTTTCTTAAAAATTGCATTAAAAATTCTATCGAGATCGAATGCTCCTTTTGGAGGTCTGTGTCTCGCTCTACTAGGGTTGAGAACGTGCGATAACCCGCACCATCCCTATCGGGGTTCCCCAAAATAGGTTGTAGAGGCGCAATTGTAAGGAATTTAATTAACACACTTTTTAAAGAAAACGGTTTTAATTGTTCAAGATATTTATTCGTAATCTCGTATTTTCCCATAAACTAGAGTCCCAAAATTCATCGTGCTATGTCAAAAATGTGTGCTGTGATGAGATAGATCATTATCTCGTGAGTTATCTAAAGGTAATACGGTTAAATTGAATATTTACAAGTTGTATGTAACATGATGGTATTTTACTGTAAAAATGAAATAAAAATTGCAAAATAAATTATTTTGAGATGAAACTTGTTCTAATGTATTTATTTATATTTGGTAAACATTATGAGAGAATATGGTATTTTGTTATTTAAGAAAAATGGAGTTTTAAAGAAAAACGAATCGGAAGTCGGAATAACTCCGTTTCCGACGAGTTTTGAAAAGTGAAAGTTTTAGACTAGAGCTTGAGAAGGTGAGATGGGAATTACAGATTGGAAATAAGAGAAGAGATAGGGGAAGCTATCGGAATCGTCGGGGAGTCGTTTCGTTGCCGGATTCTCCTCGAAACTTCGTCTCTTGCTAGCTCCACTTGTACAACTTGAGACTTGGAATTTTTAGAGAGTTTTTGTTATGAAATTCTGAGTGAGGAGGGGTGAAATGTTGTGTGGTATTTATAGGGAAAATTAGGGTTTAGGGTAATGAAGAATGGAATTAAAATGTGCATTAAAAATGAAATAAAGAGAGGAATTATCACTCTCTATATGTTTTCAGAGTAAACAAACAATATGGGGGTAGTGGGGTAGGCGAAGGGGTGCCAGGGGGAAAATTTGGGGAGCATCCCCTACGGAGGGCCCGGCGGTGCCGGTCCAAACCTATATCTCGCCGGCCAATTTCCGGCGTTGGATGGTGGGATTTTGACCACGTGTTGGTATCGTTTGGTATAACTCAGTGCACGTGTTTGTTTTTGTTGTGACTTTTCATTTTACGTGTAGTGCACGTGCAAATCTTTGGGCTTCTAAAAGATTAAAAGAAAAATCAATAAAATTAATATGTGGCTGAGAGGATTCGATTACATGGGCTACGTCATAGCAGTGCAAGGCTTTACCAATGAGCTACAGGTGCTTTCTAGCTGTTCAAAAGTAAATCAAATTTATAACTTGTGCTCAGGTTTAGATGTTCTTTTTTGTATTTTTGAAAAAAAAAATTGTACAGAAAGTTTAGTGTTGTTACACGTACTGTGTTCGGTTGGCTAGAACCATATGACCTTGGCCAAGGCAATTAAGATATACTAACGGTTAGATCAGTAGTTTCTCGGATTGGTTCTGAGCCAAATCGGCACGACTTGTCAGGTTATTAGCGGTCTAACGCTTACCACCCCGTAGACCCGATATGCGATACTCTTAGATGAAGAGACCGAACTGTACGGAGATTATTACGAATAGGCTCAGTAGGGGTTCGGATGAGCTTACTTGTCAGCCTTCTTTTCGACAGGTATCTAGGTAGCCATTACGTACAGGTAGTGCCGCTGACGTGCTTGTGGTTAAACCCACTGCCAGCGTACTGTCGAGTTTTTAAAATCCCACACAGAGGGTTTCTCTGGTTCAGGAGAAACAATGTGGTGGCCGTATGTTTATACGTAAAGGGTTTCGATCGAACGATAATATTAGCTGGTTTAGGATTAAGCCGGATTATTAAATCAGGTATTGATTTAATAATTTACATATACATATTTCGATATGTATATTCCAGTGTTATCCAGGTTTTTAATCGAACGGTTGATAATACTAGTGGGTTTAGGATTAAGCCTGTTTGTTAAATCAGATATTGATTTAATACTAATATTATATTAGTAGTGTTATTCTATCTCTTGGGTATTCGTATTTTGGTACGAATACGGGTATGTATATACGGTAGAAAATATTTTGTATTTATACAAAATACCTTCTAGAAGATGACACCTTATTATGCATTGTTCTATTTTATTGAAAATAGAAAATGAGGTGGAATAAAATGAGATGACGTGAAGCATGGATGAAATATTGTTTTGTATTTATTGCAAATACTATTAGAGTACAGTTGTGATTTAAAAAAAAAAGAAAATACTTGATAAAAACACTTAGCCATTCTTCATGTAAGGATTCTTCACTTGCTCTCTTCTCTTTATCTTCTTGAGTTCATTCTCTTGTACAAATCCTTATCATTCTCATGTGTTGAGAACCAAAAGATTTAAGATAGAAAACTACTACTAAACATTCACTACATTATCTTAGCAACCTAAATTAGCAAATTATATTGTTGAGTTACTTCATTAGTGAAGCTAAACTTGGACCGCAAACTCTCGGATGGATCATCTAGGACCGAGGAGGCCGACCATCAAGGTTGATCTAGGAGACCCCAAGAAGCTTAAGAAGAGGAATGAAGACCCAAAGGACACGGATCCTTAAATATACCACCCTTTCACAGTAGCTAGACCTCTCTATTTTGCTAGTTTCGTTAGATTCTAGAATGTGTTTTCTAGCGCCGGTTTTTTAAAAGTTGAAGTTTTTTGTTCCGCAACGGCCGCGGTCAGCAGACAAGACGCTAGGAATCCCAACACCATGCAGGAATTCACATTGTTCAAGAGGTCGACTTGCAAAGATTCGTATTATACAAGCCACAAATGAATGCATGAACACACTTTACAAAAATCGTAATGTACATCCAAGACTCGACTTAAGAGAAGATTCAGACACTTCGCTTACAGTAATAGCCCCACAAACGAGGGATTCACACTCTACAGCGGTGAAGGCCCTACCCACTGTCGACACTGTCAAAATGGTAAGAATTACCTGGCGGCGGAGGATTTATAGTCTACTCCGATAAGGTCTCCAATAGCACAATTTTCTATGTTACTCCTAAAATAACTTACATATTAATATGATAAAAGTTGTGTTTGATACGAGGGAAGTCCATGAGTTCTTCCGGTTTTCATATTTATAGACTCTAGCATTAGCCATTATCTTCTTGAATAGCACAACTTTCCCATGCCCTCCAAAAGGTGGCAATGCATCATCAACAACTCACACATTCAAACACATGCTTTCTAAAGCCGATAATACTCGTTAAATCTCCTATATTCAGTCCCAGAAAGTTCGACTCTTTTGTTTTGGCATTGCAAGTAGCCGAGCATTGCGGATTTATCGGCCATTATTGTAGCCGAATTTAGGCACAAAACATAGCTATTTCAATTTTTCGGACAAACTATTCAAAAATTAATGGTAAGATGTTTTTTCGTCGGTTCCATCCAAAGCAAATTTCTAATTTTTTGTTGACACTAAATAAATCTGTTGGCTCTTTTTGTCTCTTTGAGAGGAAACAAATTCTTGGCTCTAACAAGAAACAAATTCTTGGCTCTAACCAAAAACAAAATGAGAAAAATGAGTCCATGACACATGACAAATGAACTGAATCGAGACTCAATTTTTGGCTGCTTTTGAGACGGCTATATCTGTAGTTTTCAAGGAAATTGAGATGTTTTTGTATTTATGCGGCTGCATGAGATTAATAAATATATAATCGTACATTTATCTTTGTAATTATTAGGCGTCATGCCAGCTAAAATCGGCAAAATGCCCTTTATTCAACTAAATTTCCAGCAACCCCAAATCTTAGACAAAGCCACACGTAAAAATTTGCTAAAGCTTTCAATCTTGATTAGGACAGGTTTTATTTTATTCTTTTTTGACAAAAAATGACAGGTTTAGTTACTATTATTCAAAAACCGTCGTAGATTAGAAGCCGGATGGGTGATAGGTGTGAAATCTGTGATGTCTCCTCTTTCAAATTGTTAATTAGACTTTTGATTTGTGTAAAATTGTTTTAGTTGTTGGAAGCATGCAATTAAAGGACCATTTGGCAAGTGTTTATCAATTTTCATTTGCCGGTTAATCTTCATTTGCTTGGATATGAATTGGTTAGTGGCAAAGTTAGACCCGATATAATATAAAGGACATTTTATGAATTTTTCATTAAAAAAAGAAAGGTATGAATAAGATGGTAATTGTTGATATTTAGAATCGGTCTGCTGAAAGTATCATAAATTATTTGATCATCATGAACGGCGATGCGAGGTATAATAGAAGCCAAAGTAATAATTTTGGGCCCAAATTCTTCTGGTGTCAATCTTTATAGCTAGTGACAAATAAGCTTTTTGAGTTTAATTATGACATTTTGAGCAGAAAATCAAGCGATTGAGGCTTTACCTACTCGTATTGCTAGCGGCAGATTTGTTGATATTGTATCTATGCAAGTATCTCATTGGCGAACAATTTATATATGCTTGTCAGGTACCATCTTCCAGGTTTAGCTATTACTATACTGCGCTGGTAAGTCAACGTGCAATACACAACGTATATCTAATGCAACAACTATCTCTACTATTATAACGACAACTCTTTTAAGATGTACCAATTTCCTCTCCAATGTAAGTGGTCACAAGTTCAATCCCCAAAAGAGATTGATTTTTTAAAAAAACACTTTTAAGATGTCAGATTGATTTTGTAGCTTACTCATATGTCTATCTTTTTCAGGAATACAAGAAAAAACGAAGAAAAAAAATGCCATTTATAATGGATTAAAGAATGTTATTTCATCATTATATAACAAAATCTCTTCTCTGCTGCTATGATGCAAACTGGAGGAGTGTAACTAATATCTTTAATTGATGCTCTATATTTTCTAGAAAAGACTGTAAAATTTGAGAAAAATACTCCTAGAAAATACCTCATCTTTACCAGTATAACTAGAAGTTGTTAGATGATGCATTAATCAACAAAATAACAAATAGAAAAAATAACAAAAATTCAATAGCCAAATTTGAGAATTGGAGATGTCCACCCCATCAACCACAAAAATAAAAATTAATGAAATGAAAAGTCAAGAACCCTCTCCCCCTCTCTCATCCATTACACATTCTCTCTCAAGCTCAAAAGCCAAGAAAAAGACGTCTTACAAATTTATACATAAGTCTTTATATCTTATTATTTTGTATAACTCTTAAATTTCTCAATTCTAATATTAGTACCACTAACCGCATCAATTTAATTTAAACTTACAAAAACTATAGATATTTTTAGAAATTTTCATCTAATATCCAGAATAAAAAGGTTTACACACGTCTTTGATATATATGTATATTGTTCAAAATATACAATGTAGCGTGTGCAAAATGCTAGTTTCAACGTATATTTGAAAACTGCCTTGCTCTTTTTTTTTACTCAAATTATAAAGCTATCAATATCATATCATTGTTTTTCAAGAATATTAAATTGGCTATTTTGGAAGCATCCCTGTCCCTTCTTCCTCAAGCAATGTTCTTATGGGTTAATTGCTAAATAATACCTTAATATTTCATTGCATTTATATATCTTATTAATTTTTTCGCTGCACTTATATATCCTAAAATACAAACCGTTAATAGTTTGCTCTCTTCAGTTGATCATCAAATTCACCACTATTCAAAAAAGTTCATACGGTTTGTATTGTAGGGTATCTAAGTGCAGCGAAAAAGACAATAAGACATATAAGTGCAGAATAGGTAAAAACATCAGGGTATTATTTAGCAATTAACCCATGTTTTATAATAATAATAAATTATTTTACACACTGCACATGCAAAAAAAAAAACTAGTTTGAATATTATCTCTCCTATTATAACCACAAAACTTAAGGGTCCTCAAATTAATTTCAATTTGATGATTTAACGTAGCTTCAAATAGCGCCGCGTCAGCAAAAAAAATTTAACTAAATCAGTTATAACTATACAATCATCTCTACCGATCTTAAATAACTACCAGAATCATTAAGAATCATTTTGAAAACAAATTAACCACTCCCACCATGTAAGTTTTAATCTACTTTAATTTTTTTGAATTCAAATTAAAAAAATTAACTAAATTTTCATTTGAACACGTGCCTTGCACTCGCAAGATACTTGTCTCCGGATAATGCCTGCTTAGTAATCCGAACAGGGGAGAAAGTACATTAAGGGAAATGAATATTATTGATAAAAATGATATTTAAATGCAATGCACTATATAATAGCATTGTGAGGAATCTTTTTTCCCCTATGACAATAGGTATATGACAATAGGTATAAGATGTCAGTTCATGATACTCTAAAATTCAACCTTATCACCAAATCGCATAAGATGTCTATTTGTATCCAAACTGTAGTGCTTTAAACGTTTTAGACCAGAAGGAATGGCCTAGTAGCCCTCCGTCACATTGCACAATTTTTCATCCTTAGATCATGTTTGGATAATTAAGATAAAATTTATCAGATTTTATTTAAGATAAAAATATTTTGAAATGTGTATGTCTCTCTCTCTCTGTCTATATATATATATATATATATATATATATATATATATATATATATATTCCTTTTGGTGAAAATCCGAAACATTATTATGTCAAAACTTGTTTGGCCGGTAAAGCATAAGTTTTCATGATAAATTATCATTTAATTATATAGTCATTAAAAACTAATAGCTTAAATAGTTTTTTTTTCCTTAGAGGAATCGCCATAAAGCATTATTCATGTGCTAACATGTTTATTTTTATATATGCTTAAATGTACATACTTCAGATACTTTCATGTATAATTTGTGTTTGAACAAGCATTTCCTTAGCAATGTGAAGAGTGTCCTCGCCACAATATACCCTACTTGATAAAATAAGATTACTTTTCATTATAATCCCCTTATAAATATCCAACTGATATATATTCAACCAACAAGTTCTACCGGAGGATGGTGATAAATAGGTCTGTTCAATGGTAGAGGCCATCAAGAGAGTGCTAGGTTTGCTCCCTAGTAGGGAAAATGACCACAATTTAACGTTTTCGGACCAAATTCATGGGTCTCCTGGATGCATGTATATGCTGTGTGCTATATGTGCAGGCCAGTTCCCCAAAAAGATTAAAAAAAAAGGCTGGGTCCGTTCCAAGACCCATCGATAAAATTCAGGTTTGGTATCGATCCATCTGGATGCGGACCTGATCCGAACTGAACCCATTTAGTGGCTTAACAAATCGGTCGATCTAAGTCTCTTCAATTCAGACCCGTTTAGATCCAAACCCTTTTGTTTCCAATTTTAACATACTATAACTTTCTTATGAGCCTTGACATGTATATTTCATCCATATTAACCTTAATCATGAATTATCTATGTTTTCTGTAATTTATTTTACAAATAAAAAATAGCTGCATATACGAATAAACAATGAATCCATTTTGTATAGACCCCTTAAGTAAATACGTGGATCCAGATCCATTAGAAATATTAGGGTATTTTTGTGGAACATGATCCATTTACGAACTCAGTGGTAAAGCCTAATATCACCGAGTAAGAGGTATGGGGTTTGAGCTTTGCTCGCATTAGACCATGTCCTGTTACAAACCCAAGCGCACTTGTCAATTTTCATTTATTTGTCTACCATTTGAAAAAGACCAAGTCCCTTGGTTTCTTGAATCCGAGCTCGTCCCTCTCCGTTCTCTCCCTCTCTCCTCTCTCTCTCTCTCATGAATAAGAAACAGTCTCCTCTTTTTTTCTCAAACTGTTGAATCAAAGAGGTTTTGGCTTGATCCAATCCAATGACATTTTGAGTCAGAATCATTGGGCTCATAGAGACCGAGTTATTCGTGACCTGCATTAAAATCAACAAAGACCCCAATTTGTATCTAGACAATTTTGGGCCAAGTGTCTGGTATGGATTTAGTCCAATTCACATTGAAAGTGACATATATGTGCCATCACAATTGGACGCAATTTGGTTAATGCCAGCTTGAAGCTTTGATTGAATGCCGAATTGCAATAATGAGATCTTTAATTATCATCACAAAAGTCAATTTATTATTGTAGAGCCGGATATGCTTGGTTTATGTGACTTAATGGAAAATTTTGTTAAAAGTTTTATAGCTGGTTGTTGATCTGACATGATATGAAATTAGATACGGCATGTCCAACTTTAGAAAATGCTAAATAACAGTAAGAAGTATTGATTTAATATATGTGTTTTCTTTTTATAAAGGTAATCGCGGGTTAAATGCCTATTAAAAGTTACAAGGCCAAAATCATAAAGAAACAAAGTATATATAAATAGAGTACAAATAGTAGTAAAGACAGAAAGTAAGAACAAATAAAACATAATACGCTATATGGGCCGTGTATTGCCTAATGCTGATGCACAGAATGAATGAAATTGGAGGGGATGCAACTTGTTTGTGCCCGTGCACATGTCCATTTTCGTTTATAGATAAGGATATATTTTATCTTTAAAGAAACTATACGAATTTTATTATTAGAAAATTGTTTATTATGTTTATTGGAAGTGATGGGCGATGAATGATATATATATATATATATATATATATATATATATATATATATATTATTGGTTCAGGCCTCTTCTTGATGAGTGGAAAAGCTATCACAAGCTGGACCCTTTTATTTTATTATTGGTTCAGGCCTCTTCTTGATGAGGGAAAAGCTATCACAAGCTGGACCCTTCTATTTTAGTCAGTAATATATCTACAAGAAGTTGCTTAGCAAAATTCATTGTTTATATTTGCCGGTAAAATCATTTACTTTTTGCGACCGAAAAAGCAGGACGATACGTCATACTCAATAAAATAAATTAGAATAAATAAAATATTTAAAAGACAAAACGCACGAGATGCATCGAGGTAAACGACCAGTGTTTGAAATAATATCTTGTGATTTTATTTGTGGAAGGATCATTGTCATCATACTTTACACAAATGCAACAAAAAAAATATAAACTCTGCATCTTATAATAAAAATGCTCGATACATCATATCAAAATACAAACAAAAAATAAAATGTGCTGCAATTTATTTCAACTTACTGGATTGAAAGCATTGCGGATTCTGGCTTTGAAGACAATAAGGATCCTCCCTTGTTTACGTTCTTATCTAACAGATGAATACCATTAATAGTATTTCGATCATTAATAATAACGCTGCGAGAAGCAGCAACATTCATGAAATCATTATCATCAAGAGATTTAATAGGAGATTTGGTGGAGCGTTTCGTATCCGATTTCTGCTTAAAATTCCTGAAGTAGGAGGTGGATCTGTGCGAAAGGGAAAGATGCTTTCCAAGAGAAGTAGCGGTAATCAAAATTTTCTTAGCATGAGGCGGTTTGAATCTAGGAGGGATCATGAGATCCCCTTCCGCGTCCAACTCAGTCGGATTAGAACGTTGCTGAATTATCCAAGATAGCAGGCTCAGGCGCCAAGCATATATCATTTTTCATGTTCTGAGATAATGATTCTTGGTGTAGAATTTTATCATTCAAACCATTAAAGATATCATTCGGAGGAACGGAAGGCAACACATCAGCCATGTTGGTTCTGCAATTAGACTTGTAAAGTCATTGAATTAGATCTAATGTAATGTTATCATCTTGAATAAGAATGGAGAAAGATAAGTATTGTTTGTACTTTCATGTGGGTCATGTAAACAAAGACATATCAAGGTACTTTCTTGCGTCATTGTACTCATGGAAACGAATCTGACGGTCATGGAACAAGCTTTATATTTCTATAAGATGCATGCAAAATTTGTTGCAAAAATTCTTCATTTTCTATATTTTTCTACGTTTTGGTTTGCAATAAAATTGAGTTGGAAATCCAATTAAACACAAAAAATGGTTTGGATTTAGAAATCCAATTAAAAAAACTTAAAAATAAAAAAAAACAATTGATTTGGACCAATTTTTGCAACAAGTGTTGCAATTTTTTTGTTGCTAACCAAACAACCCCCCAATCCGCGGTGAATATTACACTAGTTTGCTAAAACCTATGATACACTATATAAATTTCTAATTCAAATCGTTATTTATATAGCAAATGTAACACCCATATTTTGGGAGTGTGAGATTTAGGCCCTGTTTACAAAAAACCTTGGGCCAATCATTTTGCTCCTTTGGGCACAAGTATCATAATTCAAAAATGTGATTAAAAATGAGCAATACTTCTTCAGTCCAAGAAATAAAATGATAGGACCCGCAAAATCTTGATAATAGTGCCAAACAGGTGAGCTCATGCCGTCCGTTTCTTTGCAAAACTTTTGATAGATAAATTGTGCTAGAAAAAGTATTTTTGATTAAAAATACAGTTTATTTTTGATTAAAAATACAGTTTATTTTAGCTCTCTTTGGAAAAAGGCGAATAAGGTATTATCATAATAGAAAATTATGATAATCAAGCGACTAACGTTGATTTTGTCAGTAAGTTGACTGAATTAATGATTTATAATTTACCTTAAAAGCAGTGACATGATATGAATGCAATTCCCTAAATCCCATCAGGCCATTGGGGCTTGAGTCCAAGAAAAAGTCTATATATAATATTAAAAATATATATATACAACAAAATAGATGATATCAAAACCATCAATATATTATATCAGAAGATATCGATATCAATAATTATGATTCGGTACATTTTACGGGACCGCGATCTTCTGCAATACTCTTTCATGACATGATGATTCCAACCCTTCATTGCAATTCCAAAACATCTCAACCCCTTGACACCTCTTACTTTCCACCATTTGTAGCCGTCTGTTTGGTGTAATCCCTGCTGCTAATTCATAATAGCATCGACTCTATATCAATACCTTATCAAGTTTTCATTCGGAACCGAACTGAGTATGTACCTCCTAAAGTCCCTCTCTATTACTACCGTACGAATATCCATTCAAGCATCGTAGCCATTTGACAAGAGATGGGCATACAAGAGCTCGTTCCATGTATCGGGCACTCCAGGCAGGCACCAGTGGCTACAATCTTGAGGAGCATCGACAGGCGTCCCGGGCTCTCGATTCCTCGAGGCATGCCCGTCTTTCCTCGATTCACTGAGATATGTGATGTTGAGGAAATGAATGTTCTTCCCTATGAAAGTGTCTTTAATGACTCGATTGTACCAAGGATCAGGTAAAATGTTGGTGAGGTTGCTCTCAGGTTCGGTTGATGAATCACATAAGCCGCCAGTATCCCAAGTGCCATTCCTACAAACAATAGTTTTAAAACATCTTGCATTTTTACGGTCAAAATGGCAATTTGTGGATTTGTACAAATACAAAATTAACTCAATACTTTTCTCAAGAAAATAATCGAAAAAACATAAAGTTGCTTACCTGTAATGTGACGGAGAATAGCTTCTGAAGAAGATAAAGCTCTTCTCCAGCCGCATATTACTAATGGTCCATTCTTTAATCGTCTCTATAGACTTGTGGAATGCGGCTTGCACATCCATCGTCATGTTCAAAACTTTATCGACCTGAAAACATTTCCCCCTGCCTTAAAGAATCAAATTCTTGTATTATTTTTATTTTCTGGCGTGTATTTGGATTAAGGGTTTTAAAATATAAAGTCTTTTGAATCAACATCCATATAGAAATAAAGATCATTGATATTAGAGTTTGGATTCAATAACCAGAATACCTACTGTTTAATAGTTTTGTCACTAGTCCACCAGTGTCCGGTATTGAAAATCAGCATGTCTGCCCCGACCCACATTTTGGACATCCACGAAGGCGTATCCACACGGATGGCCCTTCGGACATCATCGGATGAATTTGGAGGACGTCCAACAACAACGAGATATGGAGATCGATAGTATTCGACAGTGAGATTGAAGTCTTGGAATTTGATGGAGAGAAATCCTTTGTGCTTTGTAATTGGATTCCCATTTGCTTCATAAATGTTTGATTTGTTCTTGATCGATGTCGAGAGCATGCATACTAGTGATTCCCATTGGTTTCTTCCTATTGAGTCTCCAATGAATGCTATTCTCTTGTTTATGCTTCTTGCAAGCATGTCACTAGCATTGAATCTGAAATTTCGTAAGTGTCTAGGTCCAGTTTGTCAAGATTCAAGCTAATTAAAACTATAACAAGAAATAAAAATTTGGGACTACGTTTGTAAAATGTCAAGTTAAATTGATAATAATGATTCCAACCTTAACCGATTTTCATATGCAGGTTAGTTGGGAAAAAAATTAGTTGGGGAGAGTAAAGGAGAAAGAACTTGTCCTTGGTAACTAAGACTTGAGTAATGAGCTAGTCTTCTACGAATCCGGATCTGTTTCTAATACGATAATGATTATTCAAAACTGGTCAGATACAAATTCGAATATATACTTAAAGATTTTTCTGAATATGGCAATGGATATGGTTATAACAAAATATATAAACATGAATACAAATATGCCGATATATAATTTCGGATACGGATTTTTGTTGACAAATACAAGAAATTACATCATTTTACGTTTAATTTTTTTAGTTAATAATGCTTATTTAAAACATACCTTTTTTTACTATCATTTTATATGTTGCCTCTTTTTATGTTATGTATTTAATAGTTAAGTATAGTTAATAATACAGACAAGTATATATACGATAATGTTTATATCCGATCTGGATGCAACCCTAATCGTTTATTAAACAGTTATGTGCAGAATTGATTGCGAAGTGATATAGGGCATTTGTTGACTTAAGGAGCTGTTTGTTTCATTGAATTGGGTTTGAGTAGTTTGACTTGGGGGTAAGCATTATAGCATGTTTACTAGTCAAGCACAACTTGCTAGTTTGGTGTTTGTCTCAGACTTGAGTTGGGATGATTAACTTTACTTTTTCATCATCCTATCTCATTGAAAGCCAATGATTCAAGCAAGTCCTCAAGGCTTGTCTTAGACCAAGTCAAACTCCATGTAGTTTTTTTAATATTAAATAATTAAGAGCTGAAGTTATTGTTAGTCCCATTTATAAGTCAAGAAAATTAAACTCATTGCCAAGTTTATGTAAAACAAACATAAGGCTCAAAATATTCCAACTCAAGTATTTTTACACTCCATCAAACTAATATTAGGCTAATAACTCAAAGGGGATAAGAATACTATTGGCTTGTCACCAACTCAATTCAAGTATTTTTATCTTATGCAACCAAACATGCCCTTAGTCCAACATAAATCCCTCCATTTACTTCAAAAAGCAAACTTATGCTTTTGGAGTAGCCCAAGATCATATGAGATCAGAGTCATAAGAAATGATAAATTAATTACCATACAATTTCGTAACTTTATATATTAATCAACCAAACGAATCTAATCTATCTCATCCTTGCCGTCCTAACAAATAAATCCATTAAATAATCGAGTAATGACTACGTCAAAACCCTGCTAAAATTGCGTCAAAATATAGTTGAAGACATAAAATCCTTCTAAAGCATATTGAGTTTGAAAACTTGAAGAAATTTACCATTATAATTTACAAAACAATATATGAACCTAGTGTTTGTAATTCGATAATTTCAAGCTATCTGTATACTTGAAATACTAAAATTTTATTTCACGTGCATCACACGTGTCCAAAATCTAATATACCATAACATCATACATACCTTGGCATATCGCAACCATGCGGCCGCCATCGCCAATTCCGATACCCTGTGTCGTTCCTCCCATTCCTAACACATTGAAATCCCGGGTCGAGGAACGGGCACGACTCCGAATAGGATCCAATATTGAAATTTTCATCGTAGACCCACTTTCCATACGAATAGTCGCATCTGTTCAACAATTTAGAGGAGGAGGAAGAGGAAGAAGAAGAAAAAGAGATGTAGGGATTTAGAGGTTGTAATGGTGCTAATATATCAAGAAGGAGAAGAGAGAGAAGGAGAAGAAAGACAAGAACAAAGAGAGAAGAGGGGATTATAGGAAATTTTTGGTCCATTAATATTGAATTAGAGGAGAGGAGACAAATATGAGAGAGAGAGAGAGGGAGGGGAGAAGAAGAAGGTTCTATAATTGGAGTTTTTCTATTTATTTCACTTGATTGGTGGGACAAGAAGATTCACTTTTGGATTTTAATATTTTGAAGAAAGGTCAAGGGATCAAGAGAGACTAATACTATATATAAGAGGTTGAAGCATGCAGCATATATACACATAGCATTACTTTTTCTATCCGCGGTTTATCTATCAATAAGTTACCCAAAAGGCAAAATGGAAAGACCCATAATACTCATGTAACAATGTCAAACAGGTTGGTCGGTGGTGTTTTTCTTTTGCGAAAAATTTTGGCTAGACAAATCACGGTAGAAAAATTATTTTTGATATAAAATATATATAGCCATAGACTATAAGAGGATATGGGCTTCATGTTGTTTTAAATAAATAAAGAAATGTAAGATGATAGTGTATATTGGTTTCAAATTATTATAAATCTTCATCCTCATCATCCTAATGTGAGCATAAAATAAAAAGATCAACAATAATCTAAAACTTTATTCTTCTTCTTCTAATGAAGATAATCTAAAGATTTTTTGATTGTTTGATACGTTTAAAATGGATATCGGAGAGACATCAACCATCTTTCATTGGTATCATTGCTGGTGAGAAAATAAGAATAAAGAGCCAGATATAATTGTAAATGATATGGTCGCAATATAAATCCAGAAATGATGATATCTGCTATGAAGAACTATGTTCGACACCAAGACATACATAAAGCAAACATGATTATTTTTATCCATGAAACATAAAATTTCTAATCACCTAGTAAAGAAGTTTATCTTGCAAAATATCCATGAACATATTAGAAGTTATCTAGAAGGTATATAACTCAATGTCATCATATTAATTAGTGTATTGCAAAATAATCATGTTTGTGCAAAGAGAACAATAATGGGAGGGAACTTTTGAAGTGGGCCATGGTCTGCAACAGGCATGAAAGGGCCTAGATTTGACATAGGCTATTTGTCCCTTATATACCCAAAACACTATTGTGTCATTGGGCTCTTCAATTCCTTACTTAAAAATTGGATTGAATATCTAATATAAATTTTGTAATTTTACAACTCAAACAACTTTACATCATACATGACTATTTGTTAGGCCAGTGGAATACAGCCAGATGCATTTGTAGTACAGTATAAATTTGTAGTAAAATAAAATGCATATTTTATTTTGTCTAATTCAAACACTATTATACTAAGATTATCTTTAGTTTGAAATAAACCTAGAGAAAAAAGTATATAAGGACTCATTGTCCTTTTTGAAAAATTATCTCTAAAATTCATATATCATTTTTCCTTACCTTCTTTATATCATTCATAGGTTAAGAACATGTTAGGAACAAAACGACACGATATATTCCAGTCCGAGAGACAGTTGGGCCATTCAAAATTAATTAGGGTCCGAAGGGATCTTAAAACATATTTGGCATAATCCATGGATGCCATTGGGTTTAAAGCAAAGGCGTCATAAGCCTTTTATACCCGCCTTTTCGATTCCAAGAACAATCTCAAAAGTGTATCACATAATTTTCATTTGATTCGATTTTGGACTACCGACCTTCTTAGTGGGTTATGTCTAGATTTAAATCCAATCTGAAAATCCGCATCTGCATCATGAAAGAAAACTGTTAGGGTTTTCGCAAGGCATGCAAGGAAGATGAGCAGAAATAAGAATATGCAACACCAATATTTAACGTGGTTCGACTAACGGCCTATGATGGAGGCCTTGATCTTCTTCAGATACTGTCCTCCGTCGATCTGTCGCGAGCGTTGCTGAACGGTTGAGATTGGATTCAGAGGTTTCCTCCTTAAGTGTGTGGATCTCAATGGGTTGAATTTGAGGTGGAAACTAAGCTACCTGCAAAGAAGTCCCGGGGTGGGTGACCACCGTAGGACCCTCCGACGATTAAGTTAGCCGATAAATTTGAGTAGAGTAGCAGTCTATTGGGTGCCAGTTGCCTTCCCTGAGCCGTTTGAGAGAGGGGTTTTATAGTGGTCGCATGGAGCTAGCAGGCGCGAGATCTTCGCTTTCGGTTACGCCCCTGACGTTACGCGTGCGTGAACGACGGGATCTCTTCATTAATGACGGGATACGCTCATTAATGGGGGGACATGCCAGCGTGGGACGCGGGACGTGGGGCGGCGGTTATCTCGCTTTGGCGAGATACGCGGAGCCGTTGCGGAGGCGCTAGGGATCCGCAATCTCGGTTTATTGAGGGAGGCCGAGAAAGCTCGGTACATCAGGGGCTCGGAGACGAGCGGGAGGCCGAGGAAGCTCGGCTTTCTTGGAGCTAGGAGACGAGCGGGAGGCCGAGAAAGCTCGGCTTGCTTGCAGCTCGGAAACGAGCGGGAGGCCGAGGAAGCTCGGCACGAGAGAAGGCTCGGAGGCGAGGAGATGAGCTATTGGTAGTCTCCTAGATGAATGTGGAATATCTTTCAGGGGGGTCTCCCGAAAGGTCGGGGACCTCCCTCGAGAAGGGGCCCCGGGGAATGTCCCCGATGCGGCTCACTTATTCCACCCCCCGTGGAATCCGGGACATGTCATCTGCCATGTGTCGTAATCTGGGGGGACACCACTTGTGAGCATCATCATTAACCCCCCACTCTCGGTCCGACCTATCCAAAGGTCGGGTCGAGAGTGGTCTGCTTGGTCTTTTTTTTTGCTCAATTTGGCGCCATGGAATCGTAATGTGGATCGCCTAGGAACGGCCTGGCGTTTGGCAGTTACGTCATTTCGATCCTTGGGCCCACGTGTCGCCTCATCCTTTGCCTGAATCTTCACTCGTATCCCCGAAGACATTAGCGGATCAGTAAAATGATTGCGCTTTTAAAGGGGGGCGCCGCTTCGCTTGTACCTCTGTTGGGCTGCAGGCCACATGTCCGACGTGGGTTGGGGGAAGCGACAGGCTGTCGCTGCCACCTGCAACCAAAGGGACGTCCCCAATGACTGATCGCCACGTGGCGCCCCGTCGGTCATTGGGCGCGACGTTTCATTTTGGCGGGAATCAGTCTGGGCAGTTGGATGTTCTTCTTTGAGGGTATATAAATAGGAGGGGACCCCCTAGGGCCGATACTTCTACCATAATTTATCCTCGTTGTCAGAGATTGCCCGGTGCTCTTTCCTTTTATATCGGATCGCCAGTGCTTTTTCCTTGGCCTGCCCCTTCCTTTGAGTCAGGTTAGATGTCTTCATCTAAGGAGTCTGTAGAGATAGTTAGGGTAGAGTCGGGCGATGAGGTTCCAGTTGTTGGAGCTGAGCCCAGAGGGTCGTCCTCCTCTTCGGCTTCAGATAGCCAAGAAGGTTTGATTTCCGCTGCGTCGTCTGTGTCGGGCTCCCCTAAAGCCAGGGCTGCCCGTGTCGTTCGTCGTCGGGTGGTGACAAGGGCACCTAAGTTGCGCATCGAGAATGTCCGCGATGCACCTCTGTTTTGAGGAATGTGGACTAACTTGCCGAGATTCGGGCTCGATTCCACATTCCCTCCAACTATACGCTTCGCTTAGCTAGAGAGGGTGAGCGGGATGACCGGGTACAGGAGATTGCCCTATATTTGGAAGCATTTCGGGCCGGAATGCGTCTGCCCTTCTCAACCGAGATATGTGGGGTGCTTCGCAGCTTCCATCTTGCACCGGACCAGTTAGCGCTGAACTCGTGGAGAATCCTCCTCGGGTTTCTGGTCCGGTTGAAACTTGAAAATATCCCCTTCAGTTTGACCATCCTCGTTTCCTTCTGTCCCGACCTAAATTAGGAACGTGACCGGCATTTAAATCTCGCAACGTCTAAATGCGTAACGTAATTCAAGTAAGCCGACAACCCAGAAATCTAAACCATAAAAAGATAGAAAGATATAACATTTAAAACATTTGAAAATCTTAAGTTAATTTATTTTCTTGAAATTTCGGTAGTATCTCCTTTGTAAAAACTAGCCCCAAACGGGTACAAGCTGTTAGTTATATGTATGCCCTAGAGGCCATTACTATACATGGGATGTATATTGTAGTGGATGCTGGGACGTATATAGGGAGGACTTTCTTGCTCGACATGATAGTATGCTATCTGGTTGAACTTTACCTTAACGTGTATACTGATTGTCTCTCTGTTACATGTTGGTAAAGCCCTTAGGATCTGTACTTGACTACCTGGACTATGATGCGGATCATACTAGTGGGGACATGGTAGTCTATAAGTACATCCTTCACAGTCCCTAGTCGAGGGTGTATCGAGACGGGGCATCGATATACCAGAGTAGACTAGCGTGTACCTTCTCGACCCATACAGATGGGCGATGGATGATCCCATATCCATCGGTGTTTGACATCAGAGGAGATATACGGGTGCTCAGTAGAGACTGGGTACACTGGACGGACTCGCCGAGAACTCCCAGATGGTATTATACCTCACGTCAGATGGCAGTTCTCTGGTGACACTGGTACAGAGTAGTCTGTTGACCCGAGATCGTCATAGAGTCTTGTGTGGTTCCCACTGTGCTTTGATTTCCATCTTACCACGTCCAAGAGGGCGTGCAAAACGGTGGTTTTTGGGTACAGTCCCGAGTCACATGGAGGCAATGAGCGATAGGAGGGGATTCGTCTCTCCCGGTATAGGGAGTTGATGTTGCGCTGTGTTCGATTGGCTATAACAGGAAATCCCTGGCCAGGGTTGCTGAGATTTACTGGTAAGTGTTACCAGTAGTTTCTCGAATAGTTATAGACCTCATATCGACACGACTTATTGAGCTACTGGGGTCTGACGTTAACCACCCCTAGGCGAGATATGCGACATATCAGACGATCAGACCGGACTGTACGGTAGTGTTACTGGTCGGATTCACTGGAGTGTGAGCGGGCTTGCTCGTCGATCTTCAGATCGCTCAATACCCGGGTGGCCGTTACGTTTAGCAGACCGCTTGCGGCTTGTGGATGTTTGATATGATCATCATCCGCTGCCGGCGTATTGACGAGTCTTTAGAGTCCTACACAGAGGTTTCCTGGGTCAAGCGAAACGAAATAGGAGCGCATATGAGATATGTGCGGGACCGAGAATAATGCGTGTATGTGATACCGTATTCTATTCTCGCGATAAATATATCGAAAGGTTGTATGCGATATAACCTAGTTATCGATTCAAGCGTTGATTCGATAAGCCGATATATAAGATACCAGTCGGTTATGTGCGCATGACCGGATCATTGAATCAAATGTTGATTTAATGATTTAATGCATATTTATATATTTGATATATTACTTTGCATCAACTAGTATCGGTTTACTTAAGATGGATTTTCTCACTCGGATATGCGCATTACATATGCGATATGATTTTGTGCATTTGAATGTATCATGTTTGATGATACATATATACTTGGTTAAGTGCAAAGATTTAAACCATGGTTAAAAGAATGGTTAGGGTTTCTTTTCCTTTATTTATCTATTTATTTATTTATTTATTTATTGATTTTTGGAAAATAAAAGGCAAGAGAAAAGGATGGTGGCTATTTTTGTTTTAAGTTGAAGTTTCATGAAGCTTTGACTTTGTCCACCATTCTTATCTCATGCTTAACCTAACCATTTGAATTAACCCTAGTTAAATCTCTACACATAACCATGGTTATATTATGATAAGAATTGATTTTCTTTTCTTATTCTTTTTAACTTATCATAATGTTTTTCTTCTTCTTCTTCATGCTTCAAGTGAAGAAGCTTGAAGTCCATCAATGGTGATTGATGCATATGAGTGAGAAATCCAATTCTAAAGTCTACCCACTTCCTATTTCTTCATCCTCTACCTCTTGCCAAATAGTAGAGTGTGTTTCCTTCACAACTTTTCACGGTTTGGTGAAGGTGGAGCTTGATTCATCGATGCTTCGACGTAGATCATCTTCGGCATGGACATCGACGACCTAGCTTGCCCATTCTCCGACGAAGCCGATCCTAGAGCCCAGATTCGTTTTGGACAGCGGAGAGGACCTCGTTGCGGAGCCGTGGAGGTGGATAACCGGATCTACAAAGGTTGTATTTCCGTATTCTCATTAGCTAAGTTGTTAGCTAGCTTTCTTTTCGCCTAGACATCTAGTTATCGATCCGTACACTAGGGTTTGTAGGCACCATTTTTTTTAATTTGCCATGGTTGATGGCATGGGAGACCTCACTAGTGTGCCTAGGAACCCTGCAGTGGTATCAGAGACTAGCTAGAGCCTTAGGCGAAGTCCAGACGGAAATTGAAGTCCGAACGAACCCGAAACCCCGCATCGATATTGCTCTCTGTACAATTTTTAAAAACAGGGATTTTTCCACATTAAAAATATTCAGAAATATTAGCAGGAAATTATAAGAAATTCTGTAAAATTCGGCTTCCTAATTCCTACAGTGCGCCGCGCTTCCGCGGCACGAGCTTGGCTTGTGCGGCTCAAGCGCGGCCATTTTGTCGTATTAGGCATCCCATTTTATACAGTAATTCTTAATGTTCTGTGCTGGTGTTTCTGGGAATTTTTAATAATTTTTCCAGAGTTGAATTTTTCTGAGTCGATTTGGGGATTCGGTGTTTCGATCGGGGTATCAAATTTTGTCTGTGTGGCTTTCCGGATAAATTTTAGGATATGTTAAAAAGTTCGACCGGATATAAATACCCAACTTTTCCCCTGTCGGGAAATTTCCAAGTGTTGGATTTTTCCACAGTTTGACGACGTTCTAAGTAGTGCAAGTAACGCGATGGTCCCTCTAGAAGACACAAACCTTAACTCGATTATGTGACCGTCTTGAACTGCCCTTTGAACCTTCGGGTTTGGGGCAGTACGGCGTGCCACATGTGAGGCGTTGGCTTGACCCTTCTACGGCTGGATCGTTGGTACTGAGGCACGAACGGAATGTTGTTAGACTTGTTTCATGTGTTGATCTGTTTCGGGAAAACTTGGGTGTTCGATTGTTCGATCGGAAAGTTTAACATTTTCTGTTTATCTGGAATGGGATACAATAATTGGAATTCACAAATAAGTTATATGATAACTGAATGAATGTTATAAACGTAGCAATTTAGTCTCACTTGATCGGTTGCCACGGAATTTTGATGTGATCAAAAGTCCGTCGCAATCACGTAGCGTACGCGGATACTCGCCGGGTAAACTTAATAGACAGCCTCACTCCATAGCCCCGACCAAGTGACTGTAGGAGAACCCCGTCGCCGAAAGCATCCGTTCGGGTGCTCGCGGTAGCGGTGTTCCGCCTTGGTGCACTTCGTCGACGGTGTCGGGGGTGCGGCCGTCTACTGAAGTTTGCGACGAGTATTCGATCAGGATGTCGGGAATCTTGTTGAATTGCCCGACTTGATATTGAAAAGTGTTTTCGATAATGAGACTAAAATGCGGGGTTTATAATTATTAGGCATGCGATGTCTAAGTAATTCATTTGGTCAGGCATGCGATGTCTGAGGTGGTTGCGGATTCCAACTGTTGTAGTTTTACACTTTCTTTTCTGTGACCGTAAGTGTAAAATGTGATATCGCCGGTTTCGTTGCTATATGTCAACGACAATTGGGATGGACATATTTACTTACGTTGATGACATGTGATGTTATGTGTTGCTGGATATGTTATATTGGATCGTCGTGTTTGAATAGCCGGGGGTTTTTATGTGAGATGAGTGTTTTTCATTTTCATTCATGTAAAAACTTGTATGTAATATTCTTTTATTGGGGCGCTTCCAGGTTGCGGGAGTTGTCACCTGTTGTATATTATTTACTTTTCCGCACTAGGATAGACCCAAGGAGGAGGGCACAAGTAACCGGGTTCTGGAGTCCAGTGGGAGACCAACTCGAGGAGTCGAGTCCGGGTCTCCTAACTCCAGAATTGGCAGGGTTGCTTGCCGCTCTCGTAGGGGTCTAGGGGTGTGGGTTTGGCTATTCATCACGACCGTGGAATCCGTGTTTTATACTGGCTCGTATTGAAAACACGGACGTCCTAGTATATCCAATATTTCATATGATTCTTCTGCTGCGATATCTGTGATGAGATCATGTGATGTTTCTGTGATGGATATAGTATATAGTATATATGATATATTATATAGACGTTACTTATGTTTTACACCCGCGCTAGCCCTGCCCTGCTCTGCCGTTAGTTACCTAACCTAACGGTGCACGAGGGGACATCGAGGCGAATGCGGATGGCATAAGTGTACGTCATATCTATCTGTGATGTTTAGGTACTTAAATGATGGGACTTCATTAATATGATTAATGAATTAAAAGAAACCTAAGATGTTGTAGAATCGAATTTCAAAATAAAACAGGTAGCTACAGTTCTTGCTTTGCACAGCGGTATATGCGATATATCCTGCACCTTATTCGATGAGGAAAGGACCGAGATCCCTTCACCGGGAGTGACTCCTTTAGCAATAACTGGCAGATGCTACACACTCGGTTTGTCTTTTGATTGCTTTTAAGTGTTTTTGCTTTGCACAGTGATATATATGATATATCCCGCACCTCATTCGACGAGGAAAGGACCGACGATCCCTTCACCGGGAGTGACTCCTTTAGCAAAACTAGAAAAGCCTCAAAAACACTCCATTTCAAAATCATTTGATTCTACAACGATATCAAGTTCATTACGCAATAGGTTTTCAGAAAAACCTGTCGTAGCCCTCCGTCATTTCAGATAAGTAGTAGTTAGTATTCGTGCTACGTTTGTTGGCCTGCGTCAAGGCGTAGTGTGCGGTAGCTAACTGGTGCTTATCTGCATAAGCATATGATGTGATTGGATTAGGGTAGTCGTGCGACTTTGTTGGCCTGCGTCAAGGGTCGTGCGGGTGGGTTTAATTCAATCAGGAAATGACGGGTTGAACTTGACTAGCGGACTATGGTTTGTTGGCCTGCGTCAAGGTCATAGGACGCTAGGGGCAAAATATTATCGGGAATTTCAAGTGTTGAGATTTGCAATGAGATTGCATACCTTCTATGAGATAGTTGGATCCCGATACCCGCTGCGAGTAAGAGTTACTCCTGGGAGAGTTTTATACGTTACAATTAGCCGATCAAGTAGGTGTCTAGAAAGGTGTTAACGGGGTTAAGCCTCTGGGAAAACGAGGTTTACATTAATTAGGTTCGTGCGAAAGCACGGGGGACCTCCCTCAAAGTACCGACACTGGCCTGGCTGAAAGATTGGCGAACTTGTAGTGTGTAATTAATCCCGGCTAGTCTTTCCTTTTAGGGTTTGAAGGAAGATTTGATAAAAAGCAGTGGAAGCCATCCTGATTAGATAAAATAATAACCAATCTATTCTTGACAGAGCGCACGCTGAGTGTTTTCTTCTCTCTCTCTCCAGGTAGCGACCATATCACGCCTTAATCAAGATAATAATACGGATTTTTGACCGAACCCGCTTGTTATACTGAGCTGGGGAACGTTGGTCCCGCTCCAACTTATAATTGTTATAAGACAGAGCAGGAAATTGGGGAATACCAGATTTCCCGTGCCGCCCAAACGATGAGAGTGCATGCTGATGCATCATCTTCGGGTGTGTTCATTATACAGAACTGTTTCTCAGTATCCTTTACGTCCTGGGTATATGATACCGGATCAGGATCCCAGATATGTAATCTGTTACATAGGGCTACAGAAAGGTAGAGAACTGAGAACGGGTGATAAGTTTCATGAGGCAGAAAACGGGGCAAGTGTTGCAGCCAAGTCTGTCGGTCACTGTCACCCTGTATTACAATACATTGATTCTGAACGAATGTTGTTAGATACCGAACCTGATATACAAAATCATATCAGTCTCTTTATCTGAAAAGAAAGGATATAATTTTGTATTGTTGGATAATGTTTTGAACATTTCCTATATCAAAGGTTGATCGGTTCAGGCACGTTATCTAAAAGCATTAATGTTCTAAATCAAACTACAGTTCTTAATATACGGAACACACACGAGAGGAATAGTTCAGAAATGAACGAATTCTTCTTGAAGTATTGTAGACTAGGTCAGATCAATGCGACCCGGCTGGCTAGAGTTACATATAGATGTATATTTAAATCAGTTTGAATTTACATCTTCTGAAACTCGCCAGTCATGTCACAAAGATAAGATGACCATAGCTCCGTTTACTGAAACAGAGAAAGAGTTGGTAAACTCTTGGGATGATACATGTTGATGTATGTAGGTCCCCTGTCTACATATGCCAGGACTGGTTCTTTATACTTCATTATGTTCTCTGATGATCTCTTTAGATTCAGACCTATGTTCCTGTTGAAACACAAGTCCGAACCTTTTGAGATATTCACGAAATATAAGAGAGAAGTAGAGAACCAGAATAAGGGTATAAGTATTATGTCCTATGATGAGATCAAGGAGGAGAATACTTGAGCACGGAAATCCTGGACTATTCTAAAGGAGAATGAAATTCTCTCTCGGCATTACTCCTCCGTATACACCACAGCACGATGGTATATCGGGGCGGAGCAGATACACCCTATTTGATATGGTGTGCTCTATGATGAGTACTACTGAGTTACCTTTTTCCTTTTGGGAGTTATGCGCTTGAGAAGCTGCATACCTATTGTATAGGGTTCGAATCAAATCAATTGCCTACCACTCCATATGAGATATGGAAAGGGAAGAGCCCATGTCTTAAGCCAGTTAAGATTTGGAATTGTCCGACCTATGTCAAAAGCAAAATCCGGACAAGCTCGAGGCAAAGTCTGTAATGTAGAACTGGAAGTGTTCCAGCTATACGAACTACAGCAGATGATTTGATAGAACCAAGGGATTCAGTAGATACCAACGAACCTCAGCCTCTCCGCCGATCTAGTAGGGTTCCTCACCCACCTGAGAGATACTTCGGTTTCTCTGTGACAGTGGGAGCGAGGATTACATCATGAGATGATGACCCAACTAGCTTCGAGCAGGCCATCAGGAGTAAGACTCTGTAAGAATGGCTGGATGTTTAGCGATCTGAGATGAAATCCTTATACACCAACAAAGTATGGACTTTGGTTGCTATATCTGAAGGGTTAAATTCCCATCAGGAGCAGGTATATCTTGAGAAGATTACTTGGTGTAGATGGAAAAGTTGAGACTTTCAAAGCTAGACTTGTTAAAGGTTTTCTTCATTGACCAGGCGTGGATCATGATGAAACCTTTTCAAGGATCTATGCTTAAGTCCATCCAGATCCTACTTACCACGGCTACATACCATGACTACGATATCTGGTGGTTGGGTGTCTTGACTGATTTTCTAAATGATGATTTAGAAGAGTGCGTCTGTAAGTACACAGCCAGAGGGCTTCGTAAACAGTGGGAGCAGCGGAAACGTGTGCAAGATGCTTTATAGGATAAAGCAGGCATCGCGGAGTTGGAACATCTGTTTTGATGAATTAGTCAAAGAGTTTGACATCATCAAAATGGTAGATGAACCTTGTATAAACAAAAAGGTAGTAGGGAGTATGGTGACGATCCTCGTAGAGTACGTGGATGACATACTCTTGATAAGAAAAGAGTTTCTTATGCTATGCTCGATCAATCTCCGCTTATCACAATGATTCTCCATATAGGATCAAAGTGATACCTCCTAAATCCTGGATTTTGGATCTATGAGATAGATTTAATTGGATGTTAGGATTCTCACTAGTTGTAGTGAGACGGTATCAACCGATCCTGGGAAGAATCACTGGAATAGTTCCAGGGTGATAAAGACGACTGAATATCAGTCGCAGGCATTGTCTTTACCCTCAGTAAAGGGACGGTATGTTGGAAGAGTTCCAAGCTAGATACCGTGACATACTAGACGATAAAGGCTGGATACATCGCTACTTAAGATGCTACCAAAGAGGCTGTTTGGGTGTATATAGGTTCATGAGATGAACTATGTTCCTCCCATTGTGTGACAATGGAGTTGTGGCTTATGCCAAGGAACGCCCGTCCCATCAGTTGATCCAGACATATTCTAAGGCAGCATCGCCTGATCATGGAGATAGTTGATCTCCAGGGAGATCGAGGTTAGGAGAGTAGATTCTGAGGACAACACAGCGGATCCACTCACAAAGGCCTGTTCCCAGAGAGAGACTTTTATGGGATGGTTGAGTATGAGATACTTCAAACCACTGCTACAAATGGCCCTAGTGCAAGTGGGAGATTGTTAGTTATATGTATGCCCTAGAGGCCATTACTATACATGGGATGTATATTGTAGTGGATGCTGGGACGTATATAGGGAGGACTTTCTTGCTCGACATGATAGTATGCTATCTGGTTGAACTTTACCTTAACGTGTATACTGATTGTCTCTCTGTTACATGTTGGTAAAGCCCTTAGGATCTGTACTTGACTACCTGGACTATGATGCGGATCATACTAGTGGGGACATGGTAGTCTATAAGTACATCCTTCACAGTCCCTAGTCGAGGGTGTATCGAGACGGGGCATCGATATACCAGAGTAGACTAGCGTGTACCTTCTCGACCCATACAGATGGGCGATGGATGATCCCATATCCATCGGTGTTTGACATCAGAGGAGATATACGGGTGCTCAGTAGAGACTGGGTACACTGGACGGACTCGCCGAGAACTCCCAGATGGTATTATACCTCACGTCAGATGGCAGTTCTCTGGTGACACTGGTACAGAGTAGTCTGTTGACCCGAGATCGTCATAGAGTCTTGTGTGGTTCCCACTGTGCTTTGATTTCCATCTTACCACGTCCAAGAGGGCGTGCAAAACGGTGGTTTTTGGGTACAGTCCCGAGTCACATGGAGGCAATGAGCGATAGGAGGGGATTCGTCTCTCCCGGTATAGGGAGTTGATGTTGCGCTGTGTTCGATTGGCTATAACAGGAAATCCCTGGCCAGGGTTGCTGAGATTTACTGGTAAGTGTTACCAGTAGTTTCTCGAACAGTTATAGACCTCATATCGACACGACTTATTGAGCTACTGGGGTCTGACGTTAACCACCCCTAGGCGAGATATGCGACATATCAGACGATCAGACCGGACTGTACGGTAGTGTTACTGGTCGGATTCACTGGAGTGTGAGCGGGCTTGCTCGTCGATCTTCAGATCGCTCAATACCCGGGTGGCCGTTACGTTTAGCAGACCGCTTGCGGCTTGTGGATGTTTGATATGATCATCATCCGCTGCCGGCGTATTGACGAGTCTTTAGAGTCCTACACAGAGGTTTCCTGGGTCAAGCGAAACGAAATAGGAGCGCATATGAGATATGTGCGGGACCGAGAATAATGCGTGTATGTGATACCGTATTCTATTCTCGCGATAAATATATCGAAAGGTTGTATGCGATATAACCTAGTTATCGATTCAAGCGTTGATTCGATAAGCCGATATATAAGATACCAGTCGGTTATGTGCGCATGACCGGATCATTGAATCAAATGTTGATTTAATGATTTAATGCATATTTATATATTTGATATATTACTTTGCATCAACTAGTATCGGTTTACTTAAGATGGATTTTCTCACTCGGATATGCGCATTACATATGCGATATGATTTTGTGCATTTGAATGTATCATGTTTGATGATACATATATACTTGGTTAAGTGCAAAGATTTAAACCATGGTTAAAAGAATGGTTAGGGTTTCTTTTCCTTTATTTATCTATTTATTTATTTATTTATTTATTGATTTTTGGAAAATAAAAGGCAAGAGAAAAGGATGGTGGCTATTTTTGTTTTAAGTTGAAGTTTCATGAAGCTTTGACTTTGTCCACCATTCTTATCTCATGCTTAACCTAACCATTTGAATTAACCCTAGTTAAATCTCTACACATAACCATGGTTATATTATGATAAGAATTGATTTTCTTTTCTTATTCTTTTTAACTTATCATAATGTTTTTCTTCTTCTTCTTCATGCTTCAAGTGAAGAAGCTTGAAGTCCATCAATGGTGATTGATGCATATGAGTGAGAAATCCAATTCTAAAGTCTACCCACTTCCTATTTCTTCATCCTCTACCTCTTGCCAAGTAGTAGAGTGTGTTTCCTTCACAACTTTTCACGGTTTGGTGAAGGTGGAGCTTGATTCATCGATGCTTCGACGTAGATCATCTTCGGCATGGACATCGACGACCTAGCTTGCCCATTCTCCGACGAAGCCGATCCTAGAGCCCAGATTCGTTTTGGACAGCGGAGAGGACCTCGTTGCGGAGCCGTGGAGGTGGATAACCGGATCTACAAAGGTTGTATTTCCGTATTCTCATTAGCTAAGTTGTTAGCTAGCTTTCTTTTCGCCTAGACATCTAGTTATCGATCCGTACACTAGGGTTTGTAGGCACCATTTTTTTTAATTTGCCATGGTTGATGGCATGGGAGACCTCACTAGTGTGCCTAGGAACCCTGCACAAGCATAACATAAATATAAAGCATCCCAAACGGGAGCAACTCACGCCAAAAGGCGGAACACAACCATAATAAGTTTATAATATATATATATATATATATATATATATATATATATATACGACGCCGTAGCGAAGGAATAAGCAATAAGGAAGTGAAACAACATCAGAACATAAATAAAACAGCCGACTCAATGAGCTCGACACCCAAAGTCACAAATAATACAATACCGATCTTCACAAACTCGTCTCTAAGTCAATATACATGAAAGTGGTGGATGGAGAGTACTAGATACAATAAGATATACAATGAGATCATACGGATAACCGAAAACCACCCATCTATCCAAAATCACGACCAACAACAGCGGTATCCATAAAAGTAAATGAAATGAGTAGCCCTGCCGCGACTATACTAAGGGTCAAACATGCAAAATACTGTGGCACAACGGGAGTGAGTTGCCAACTCGTGAATAGTAAATAACATTGTACAGATAATCGCAAGTATGTATTAAAAGCGATAATCTAAAATATGCAATCTGATGGCATAAATATAACAATACAGATATACAGAAAAATCATGATCAAGGTACACCACCGGGGTACAACAACTACATGAAACAATACATGTCTAATAAATCCTGACTATGGAATAACACATAAAACTTCATGTATGAATCATCATCATGAAAAACCGATGTCTATCAACGACATCCCAAATCCCAATATCTCAGGCGCCACATACTCCGATCGGCCCTCATATATATATCTTATCTTATAACTCCAAGACGGTATCCTCCGGACATCCGTCGAGTTCAATACAATCACTGGTAGGTAGTACTCCCTCCGTCGGGCTCACCTCCTATCTATACGAGTCTTCTTGCCCCGGGGTACCTCACAGGTTCACCATGTACCCACAGACGGTACCTACCGCTCCTCGAATCGGGTATACTCATATATCAGAACCGATAAAACTTATGGTGGACGCCTCGAAATATCATATCAAGAGAAACCGCATTTTCTTTATAAGCAATACATTATATTTTCCCTTTTAAATATAATCGCGGTTCTCAAATCCAGAAATCGCATAAAATCAGTACATCAATGCATATGTCCATGAAACACGAGATATGTATATACGGAATAGTAACGTGAGCATATCAAGGGAAAACCGCTCTTTTAAGTATATCAAGTTTTCAAAGGTATCTTGCGGTTTCCCAAATCACTGAAGTCGAAATGCAACATCATATAAGAGTAAATATGTGGCTAGCAATGTATGTATGTAAGTATGATGCAATTCACATGCACAATAGGACGACAATTAATATCTAACCGTGAATGATAAATAAAGCGATGCAATATATGTTATCCATGGTAATTTCTATAGTGTGCGTGTCATGTCAATTACTAACGGTGTGTGTGTGGTATACAATTCAGTACTCGTGCAACATGAACCGTTAGTAATGGTGTAGTGTCCAATCAATACAGTGTCAATGTACAACAGGTAATGGGATGTGCAAGATGATGTTTATGCACAATCATTGTATATACTAACAACATAGGTTTATATCACTGAATCAAGCTCTCGACGCTTAGCGCCATACGAGCGATTCCCCGGTAGATGTTAAATCTACTCACCGATGATCTCGAGCTAGGTGAATCGAACCATCTCTTTCCTTTTTCTTGTAGTGCGCGAAGTCCTCGCAATTGATCCTAATATCGCATCAAAAACATAACAAGTGCAAATTAGAAACTTCCCGATAATACACGCAAACAACGCTTAAATCAACGTACCGACTTCCACAAGCTATTTAAGTGTTAGCTTAGTGGCGAATGAGTGTAGCGACACCCTAAACTAACCCAAGTGCAGCAAGCTATACGAAGTACAAAAACCGTGTCGGATATCTATATCGCGCGTTGCCGAAATACTAGAAACTAGCAAAGTGCTTCCAGATTTTGCCTACAGTCAATATAGGAAAATCAAGCAGTACCAAACACCAAGAATAACCTACAGACACATACCCTCAAAAACAGAACTCCCCAGGTGCCTAAAAATCCGGCGGCGCCGGATTTTCCCTAAGTCTCGCCGGTTCTACTAGGAGGGGTGGGGTCCGGGTTTCAGGTGTACACTCAGGGCTTCTAACACTATACTATTGTATTTCTAGATTTTACAGTAGACTAACTTAGTGATAGCAGATCACAGAGACACCAAAACATACACAAAAATACAATATTTGCACAAAACCATAATTTTGGTGTTTTAAAATTGAAACTAAGTAGAATACAAACTTCATTAGAGCCTAATAAGGGTATAAAGATCACTACCTCAGTAAAACTTGGGAAAAACCCTAGCTTTCCAAGCTCCAAGTCATCACAAGGGCTTTAGCATGAATTGTGAAGGGTTTTGTGAGGTTGGATTACAGTTTTGGCTTTGGATTGTGATGCAACCATATAAATCAAGTGGAGAACTTGAAGTGTAGTGAAGGAAGAAAGAGCAACTGAGTTAGGATTAATAATTGAAAGAGTGAGGTGAGAATGTGAGATATTGTGAAGGAAGTGAGTGTATAAGTGTTGTGAAGTGGGTGTATGTGAGTGTGAGTGTATGAGGTGAGTGTATGTGAGTGTTACACTCACTCTCCCTCTCATTAAAGCCATTAATGGCAGCCATCCCCCCTAAGTCTCAAGAATTCAAACCTTCTTTCTCTTCTATTCCCTTCTATTCTCTTTTCTTTAAAATAAAAGAAAATTCATTAAAACCCTTTTGTTTAAATAATAAAAATAGATATAAAATGTAAAATTTTAGCATGACTTGATAAAGGTAGAAGGTTAAGTGTGCCATGACTATATGAGCATGGTTAACACCTCATTAATCTTAATTCAACATGCACATATGTGTGCAAGTGTAAAAACAATTAAATAAAATATTAATTAATTAAATAAAATGTGAAGAAAATAATTACTAGTTAAATTTCATTAAAAACCCGTAATATCTCTTAATTAACACTAACCGCATTCTAAAGCGTTACAATCTTCCCCCTTAAAGAAATCCGGTCTCCGAATTTAAAAATCTTACTAGGCATACCTTCAAAGAGATGAGGGAATTTCTTCCGCATCTCGCTCTCGGCTTCCCACGTGACCTCTTCGCTATTCGGGCCATGCCAAATAACCTTGACAGACGGTAAGACCTTTGACCTCAGTTTTTTCACCTGCCGATCCAGAATGACCACCGGCTGCTCAGTGAAAGAAAGATCGCGCTCAAACTGAACGGTCTGGTGCTGAATCATATGGGAAGGGTCAAGAAGGTACCTGCGAAGTATCGAAACATGAAATACGGGGTGAACATCCGGAAAATTGGACGGAAGTGCCAAACGATATGCAACGGTATCAACTCGCTCAAGGATTTCAAAAGGACCCACAAATCTGGGACTAAACTTCCCCTTCTTCCCAAATCTCATCACACCCTTCATCGGAGAAATCTATAGGAATATGATCACCCACTGCGAACTCAAGTCTGCGACGACGACGGTCGGCATAAGACTTTTGCCTGCACTGGGCTGCTCTCATCCTGTCCTGGATCAACTGGATCTTTTCCGTAGTCTCTTTGACTTGCTGTGGTCCCAAAATCCTACTCTCGCTGAGTTCGGTCCAACAGACTAGCGATCGACACTTCCTACCATACAAGGCCTCAAAAGGTGCCATCTGAATCGTTTCCTGAAAGCTGTTGTTGTAGGAGAACTCTATCAAAGGCAAGTGTCGGTCCCAACTGCCACCAAAATCGAGCACGTACGCATGAAGCATATCCTCAAAAGTCTGTATAGTTCGCTCTGACTGACCATCAGTCTGCGGATGGAAAGCGGTGCTAAAACTCAACCGGGTGCCCAAAGCTTCCTGAAGTTTTTGCCAAAGACGGCTGGTAAACTGGGTGCCCCTGTCGGATACGATGCATGTAGGAACACCGTGCAAACGCACAATCTCATCAATGTATAACTGAGCATACCGAGTTAATCCGAAAGTGGTCTTCACTAGAAGGAAGTCGGCCGCTTTCGTCAACCGGTCAACAATCATCCAAATGGAGTCATACCTTCAACTGGACCTGGGTAGACCTACAATGAAATCCATGGAGATCTGCTCCCATTTCCACTCCGGAATGGGTAAAGGCTGCAACTTTCCTGCCGGTCTCTGATGCTCAGCCTTGACTTGCTGACAAGTCAGGCACCTCGAAACGAAATCCGAAATATCGCTCTTCATTCCTGCCCTCCAATAGACATCTCTCAAGTCACGATACATCTTGGTGGAACCGAGATGAACACTGTAAGATGTCTGATGTGCTTGCTCTAGGATCTCGTGTCTCAGCCCCTCGGTATCTGGTACACACAGACGAGTCCCAAAACGTAGTACACCCTGGTCATCAATCAAAAACTCTGACTTCCTACCCTGTCGAACATGCTCAAAATTCTCAGACAAATAGGCATCGTCGGGCTGCACCTCACGGATACGATCAAGTAGAAGTGGACGGACGCGGACATGAGCAAGCTGTCCCCCAGTCGAGGTAAACTCAAACTGCACTCTACTGTCGCACAAGATCTGCCAATCTGCGGAAGACTGTCTCTGAACTACGCTCAACTGGGACAAACTACTTTCGGGCCTACGACTCAAAGCATCAGCTACTACATTCGCCTTGCTCGGGTGATAAAGGATCTCTCAATCATAATCCTTCATGAGCTCCATCCAACGGCACTGCCTCAAATTCAGATCCCGCTGCTGGAAGATGTACTTCAAGCTCTTATGGTCCGTGAAGATCTGACACGACTCTCCGTACAGGTAGTGTCTCCAAATCTTAAGTGCAAAGACCACAGCGGCCATCTCAAAATCATGAGTGGGATAATTCTGCTCGTGCTTCTTCAGCTGCCGAGAAGCGTAAGCGATAACTCTATCATGCTGCATCAATACACAACCGAGCCTCACTCGAGAAGCATCACAGTAAACGACATAGCCGCCCGATCCAGAAGGAAAAAATAAAACTGGTGCAGTCGTCAACCGAGTCTTCAATTGCTGAAAACTCTGCTCGCATGCCTCAGTCTAAAGAAAAAGGACCCCCTTCCGAGTCAGTCCGGTCAGCGGTGCAGCGATACTCGAGAAATCCTGCACGAAACGGCGGTAATAACCAGCTATGCCCAAAAAGCTGTGGACCTCAGTCACCGATACAGGTCTGGGCCAAAGCTGTACAGCCTCGATCTTCTTCGGGTCCACATGAATACCGTCTTCCGTAACTACATGACCCAAGAAGTCGACACTATCAAGCCAGAAAGTACACTTCGAGAATTTAGCAAACAGCTGGTGCTCTCTCAATGTCTGCAAAGCAATCCTCAGGTGCTGCTCATGCTCCTCTCGACTTCTGAAATAGACTAGAATGTCATCAATAAATACAATAATGAACTGGTCGAGGAACGGCTTGAAAATCCGGTTCGTCAAATCCATGAACGCTGTTGGGGCATTGGTGAGTCCGGACGACATCACCAAAAACTCATAATGCCCGTAGCGTGTACAAAAAGCAGTCTTCAGAATGTCATCATTCCGAACCCGCAACTGATAATAACCCGACCTCAAATCAATCTTGGAAAAATATCCTGCACCCTGGACCTGATCAAACAAATCGTCAATGCGAGATAATGGATACTTATTCCGCACCATAACTCAGTTTAATTGATGATAATCAATGCACAACCTCAAACTGCCGTCTTTCTTCTTGACGAACAGAACAGGAGCTCCCTAAGGCGAAACACTTGGACGCACAAGTCCCCTATCAAGAAACCCTTGCAATTGATCCTTAAGCTCTTTCAGCTCCGCCGGGGCTATCCGATAAGGCGGTATAGAAATAGGCCCTGTGCCGGGGATCAAATCAATGCAAAACTCAATATCACGCTCTTGCGGCAAACCAGGTAACTCATCGGGAAATACGTCGGGAAACCCTCTCACAATAGGAACCTGGTCCAACGAATCTACTGTGGCACCGGCATCCCGAATAAAAACTAAGAATCCCCGACATGCTCTTCTCAAAAGCCGACTAGCGCAAAGGGCAGAAATCAAACCGTGAGAGGCGACACTACGGCCCCCCTGCACAACAAGAACTAATTCGCCCGGAAAACAAAACCTGACTGCCTTCTCACGGCAGTCCACAGACGCATAGCAAGTAGCTAGCCAGTCCATGCCAAGAAGAATGTTGAAGTCCAACATATTAAGAAGGATCAAGTCGACGGACAACACTCTATCTCCAATACGGACGACATATGACCGAAACACATATCGCGCAACAAAAGACTCTCCAACAGGAGTAGTCATGACAAGCGGCTGATCTAGCAAAGATGACTCTCGGCCTAATCTCGGCACGAAGTGTGTGGAAACATACGAGTGAGTAGACCCCGGATCAAATAAAACATGCACATCAAAAGAACATACAGAAAGAGTACCTGACACGACTGCATTCGACGCCTGCGCGTCCTGATGAGTCAAAGAAAATACCCGAGCCTGCCCTATACCGGCAACTGGCTGGCCTCCGCCTCCGCCACCCCGTCCTCTTTGAACAAACCCACCGCGACCATGACCTCTCTGAACATAAGTTTGGCACGGAGCAACAACAAGGTGTAAGAGGCAACGTTCTCTGAGGTGGAGAAGGTGGTAAGGTAACATGTAGAACCGCTGCCTCGCCCTGGCGTACCTCAGTACAATCTTTGACGTGATGATATAGACTCCCACACCTAAAACATCCAGGCGACGACTGCTGACCCTGTGGGTATAAACTATATGTCTGGCCCCGTCTCATGCTCCGTCTACTCGCACGGCCTATAGCGAATCCACCGCGGCCTCTGCCAAACTGCCTCTGCGCTGATAAATCTGTACAAATTCTCTTCGGTTCCGGAATGACCGAAGTCTCGGAAAGACGCTGCTCAACCAGTAGGGATGTGTCCACTGCGGCTGCGTATGTATCGAAATATTGGGCGTCGATGGAGAGGAACAACTAGGTAATCAGGCCTCGTACAAATATCTTGACACGCCTCTCCTCAGTATCTACTAAATATGGAGCATACACGGATAACTGGGTAAACTGAACATCATACTCCGCCACTGTCATAACTGGAGTCTGGCACAACGACTCAAATCTGCGAGCTCGAGCATCTCTAATGCTCTGAGGGAGGAATCGGGCAAGAAACACCATCGTAAACTCAACCCAGGTCATAGGAGGAAGACCTGCGGCTCGACCTCTCTCTAAAGACTCGCACCAAGTCTGGGCAAGACCCTTCAGATGGAAACTAGCGAACTCTACCCATCTCGTGTCGGAGCATCTCAACGAACTTCAGATCCTAGCCATCCGATCGAGGAACGACTGTGGATCCTCAGCCGCGTCGGTGCCTATGAAAACTGGAGGCTTCAACCTCATGAGCTAAGGTAAGGATTCAGTGATAACCTCCGTAGCTGCAGGTACGACTGCAGGAACAGTAGGCACCATCACGGTCCCCGTAACAGGTGGGACAACCTCCGATCTTTGCGCTCGACTGTCCTCAACCAACGACCCCATCATCTGGCGCAAATCCTGCATACCGGCCTCTAGCCTAGTAATACGATCCGGAGAAGGTGGATCATGATCCGAAGAAGGTGGATCAAACTGCTCCTGTAAAATAGGCGTACCGCCCCGGTCGGTCCTCATCTCGGACGAGCCTGCCCTGACCTCGGTTCTCGCGGCAGCTCTCTGCGCCCTCGTAGTCTTCGGCGGCATAGTGGCTGGAATAAGGAAACATGATTCGATAAGAACATAGAAATCGAATCATAAGGATATATATAATCAAGGAAGGAATTCAAGGAACATGTCCTAAGGTCACTTAGGCAGAGTACCGTGTCGTAAGTATGCCGCGGAACATACACACGCTATGTCACTCTGCTTAAGCTACTTACTCCATCATACCAAGGTCATCCTACATGCCAAAAGGTAAAACCTAGCGCTCTGATACCAACTTTGTCACGACCCAAATTAGGAACGTGACCAACACTTAAATCTCGCAACGTCTAAAGGCGTAACGTAATTCAAGTAAGCCGACGACCCAGAAATCTAAACCATAAAAGGTAGAAATATATAACATTTAAAACATTTGAAAATCTTAAGTTAATTTATTTTCTTGAAAATTTCGGCAGCATTTCCTTTGTAAAAACTAGCCCCAAATGGGTACAAGCATAACATAAATATAAAGCATCCCAAACGGGAGCAACTCACGCCAAAAGGCGAAACACAACTACAACACGTTTATATAATATATATATACGACGCCGTAGCGAAAGAATAAGCAATAAGGAAGTGAAACAATATCACAACATAAATAAAACTGCCGACTCAACGAGCTCGACACCCAAAGTCACAAATAATACAATAACGATCCTCAAAAACTCGGCTTTAAGTCAATATACATGAAAGTGGTGGATGGAGAGTACTAGATGTAGGGTGTTTTTCGTCACCCCATTGAGATGGGAATACGCGCACGCTTCTCAGGCGTACTACAGATCTCCCCTGCCTAGGATAGGCCGGAGTTTAATGATTGTGGGGATCCGAATCTCCGGCAGCCGCGGACTAAGCTGCCGTTAATTACCCCTCGCCTTTGGGGCGAGGGAACCTCCGATTAACGGGTTAAACTGGGCATGCGAACTCAATGTGCAGTGTACGTGTGTTGTGTTTTGAAAGGGGGGTTTGGATATATCGGGAGCCACGCAGAGTTTTTACGGGGGTCCCGCTACCCGGATAGCGGGCTCGGGGTCAAGGGGGCTAGCAGCCCCCTTGCGGGATGCGGGGCAGCGTCCCGTTAGAAATTTTTTTCTAACAGGGACAGTGTCGTAGAGTATGTGTGTATGTAAATATGTATACATATGTACAGATATACATGTATATATATAAAAAGGGGAAAAGACATCCAAAGGATGCGTGGGGACAGCACCTTGGGCGCTGTGCGCCTTGCGCTCGAGCGCTTGTGCTGGAGCGCAAGCGCGCCACGTGTCGGCACGGGGGCGACTTGCGCTGGAGCGCAAGCGCGCTACGTGTCGGCACGGGGGAGACTTGCGCTCGAGCGCAAGCGCTCCACGTGTCGGCATAGGAGAGACTTGCGCTGGAGCGCAAGCGCGCCACGTGTTGGCACAGGGGCGACTTGCGCTCGAGCGCTTGTGCTTGAGCGCAAGCGCGCCACGTGTCGGCACGCGGGCGCTCTGCGCTTGAGCGCCGGCGAGAAAAAGAGGCTTTTAGCCTAAAAAAAAAATTTCTCAGAAGAGAAATCAGAGAGGAGTTGGACTCCTGAGTGTTTTTTTTTTTGGTTTAGTGAACGATATTCTTCTTCCTCCTCCTCTGTTAGCTGGATCTTGAAGATCAAGAGATATGGGATTTCTAAAAATCTCTTCTTTTTGAGATCTAATGGAAGATCTGAGTTCCCCTTTATGGCTTTTGTGGTGAAAAACTAATTTGTTTTATAAAAGAAGAGTAAAACTCTTGGTTTAATTCAAGAGAAAAAGGAAGGTTTTGGAACCTTGAAGAAGGAGAAAAGATCTCAGATCTGAAGAAAAATTTGAGAGAGAGAGAAAAAGTTGTTGGGATATTTCATTATCCTTGCCTTTATAGGCTACACACTTTACACATAGCCCCTTGGGCTTCACAAAATGGCATTTTGCCTATCTCATGGCTCATGTGCCATTTCTTTTTGCACATAAGCCATGGGCTTTACAAAAATTTGGCTTTATGCCTATTTTTCTTACATTTATCCATAAAATAAAATAAAAGAAATACAACAAAATTATTTATTACAAAATTTTTATCTTGGCATGGGGGAAGGCCGGCCGCTTCATGTTCGGGCTCGACCCGGGCATGGGCCCACTGGATCTGGGCATGGGCCCACTTGGCTTGGGTTGACTTTGATTTTGACTTGGTCAACCGGGGTGTAAATTTTTACCCCAACAAATTGCCCCCCATCAATAAATGCACACCACATATGTGGGTCGTGTGCATGAAATTGATGGATCTTCTTTCACGTGGAGGCGACTTGATTCGGTTCCCACCTTTCGGGAAACTGGCACTGCCCTTTTTACGACATGGACGGTCGATGCGGCCCTTTTTGCGACTTGGACGGTCGATGCGGCCCTTTTTGCGACTTGGACGGTCGATGCTGCCCTTTTAGCGACGTAGACGGTCGGTTCTGCCCTTTTTGCGACTTGGACGGTCGGTTCTGCCCTTTTTGCGATGTGAACGGTCGATACTGCCCTTTTAGCGACTTGGACGGTCGGTGCTGCCCTTTTAGCGACGTGGACGGTCGGTTCTGCCCTTTTTGCGACGTGGATGGTCGATGCTGCCCTTTTTGCGACTTGGACGGTCGATGCTGCCCTTTTAGCGACTTGGACGGTCGGTTCTGCCCATTTTGCGACGTGGACGGTCGATGTTGCCCTTTTTGCGACTTGGACTGTCGATACTGCCCTTTTAGCGACTTGGACGGTCGGTTCTGCCCTTTTTGCGACGTGGACAGTCGATGCTGCCCTTTTTGCGACTTGGACGGTCGATGCTGCCCTTTTAGCGACTTGGACGGTCGGTGCTGCCTTTTTAGCAACTTGGACGGTCGGTTCTGCCCTTTTTGCGACGTGGACGGTCGATGCTGCCCTTTTTGCGACTTGGACGGTCGATGCTGCCCTTTTAGCGACTTGGACGGTCGGTTCTGCCCTTTTTGCGACGTGGACGGTCGATACTGCCCTTTTTGCCACTTGGACGGTCGATGCTGCCCTTATAGCGACTTGGACGGTCGGTTCTTGATTTGACTTGCTCTGCTTCTTGCAGTGTCAGGGGTAGACTTGACTTGCTCCGCTTCTTGCGGCGTCGAGATTGGATTCTGACTTGCTCCGCTTTTTGCGGTGTCGGAGTGAAAGTTGACTTGTTGATTTTGATTTAGGTTGACATCAGCATCGCTATACTGGAATATGGTACCAGGAGCGAATCATCATCTGTCATTTAGAGGATTTTGGGATTTTGGTTTTTATTTGGCATCTGCATTGCTGCACTGGTATAATGCCAGGAGCAACTCATCATTTGCCCCGGGAGGATTTAGGATTTTTTTTTTTTTGGACTTTGAATGTGGTCTCACCGGTAGGACTTGGGAAAGGTTGGGATTGTTTTACGCCCATGGATTGTATACGGTTTTGCAGGATGTATGATCCAGACCGTAGGGCCGGAAAAATTTCAGGGCTTTGTTGGCGTCTGCATCGCTGGACTGGAATGTGGTACCAGGAGCGACTCATCATTCGCCGTTGGGGTATGGGATTTGGAATTTGGTTGGCGTCTGCATCGCTACACTGGAATAATACCAGGAGCGACTCATCATTCGCCACTTTGGGGTTGGGGACTTGGAATTTGGATCTTGTTTGGCATCAGCATTGCTGCACTGGAATAATGCCAGGAGCAACTCATCATTTGCCTTGGGAGGACTTGGGATTTGGGTTTTTGGTCGGCATCAGCACCGCTAACACTGAAGCGAAATGCCAGGAGCGACTCATCATTTGCCGTTGCCCGTTGGGGAACGATGGCTTAGGAGACAGGTTTGGGTCCCTATCACCTAAGGCTTTTCAATTTTATGGGCCGTGAGGGTCCCATAAAGCATTTTCTCCCTACGAGTCGTAAGGATCCCGCTGGTGTATTTTCTCCTTAGGAATCGTGAGGATTCCTAAGTGTGTTGCTCCATTGTGAGTCGTAAGGATCTCACGCAGGGGTTTTCTCCTCACAAGGTCGAGAGGACTTTGCGAGTGTATTTCATCTCTTTTCACGAGTTTGCGCCCTTTCGGGTTTTCACAGACTCGCCGGTAGTCCTGCTGTTTTTACTCACGGAGCCCTTTCGGGTTTTCATCCGTGCCCGTTTTGCTTGTGGACATACCGTTTATTTCTTTTTCTTTTTTTTCTTTTTCTTTCTTTTTTCTTTTTTTTTTGCCGCTGGTGGGACTTTAAAAGTAGTCTCACCGGCAGGATTTGGGAGAAATATGGGTCATTTACGCCCATGGATTGTATACGGTTTTGCAGGATGTCTGATCCAGACCGTAGGGCTGATGTGCTCAATTCGCCTGCGACTTGCAGCATTCATGTGTAGTATTTCTTGAGATATCGGCCATTGATGGGTGGCATGGGCCTTTCTCCCTCGGCACTTATTAGTTGGTAGGATTCTCCGTCGAACACTTTCTCGATGACGTATGGTCCTTCCCAGTTCGGCTCGAATTTTCCCTTGGCATGTCGATTGGGGATGATCGGTCTTTTGAGGACCAACACCAATTCACCTTTCTTGAAAGCGCGGAGACGGGTTATCTTGTCATAGGCCCGTGACATTTGGGCTTGGTATAGCTCCAGATTTTGCTGCACCGCGAGCCCCTTTTCTTCGAGGGCATCGAGTTCTTCAAGTCGAAGGAGCACGTTTTCTTCCTCCGCCAACTCATGTTGGACGGCCATTCTTAAGCTTGGAACTTCAACTTCGAGGGGGAGGACCGCCTCCACTCCGAAGAGCAATGAGTATGGAGTGGACTGAGTTGGAGTACGGTGCGTGGTACGATATGCCCACAACGTCTCATGAAGTTTGAGATTCCAGTCTCTCTTGTTGGCTGAAGCATTTTTCCTCAGGAGCTTGCATAGAGTCTTATTGAAGGCTTCGGCTAGCCCATTGGCTCTTGGATTATAGATGGAGGAATATCTCCAGTCTATCTTGTGCTGAGTAGCGAACCTTGAGACATCGAAGCTCTTGAAAGAAGGCCCGTTGTCAGAAATGATTCTTCTGGGTGTACCGAAGCGGTATAGAATATTATGCTGGAAGAATGTCAGAATATCTTTTGTCTTGACTTCTTTTAGCGGGACAGCTTCAGCCCATCTGGAGAAGTAATCTGTCGCGACCAGTATGAACCGATGGCCTTTGGATGATGGAGGATCAATTGGGCCAACAATGTCGGTGCCCCAGACTTCGAAGAGCCACGACGCCACCGTAGGATGCAATGGATTGGGATGCTTGTGAATAAAATCACCGTGAATTTGGCAGATATAACATTTCTTTGCATGCTCTCTGCAATCCCGTATCATGGTGGGCCAGTAATACCCAAGCCGTTTAATTTGCAGTCGCATCTTGGGGCCAGATTGGTGAGCACCGCAAACGCCTGAGTGAACTTCTTTCATGACTTTTGGGCTTCGGCCGATGACAGGCACTTGAGCCAGAGTTGGTCATATGACCTGCGGTATAACGTGTCATTTACAAACACGTATCGGAGAGCTCTTTTCTTCAGCTGAATCCTCGCAGATTTTTCTTCGGCC
Organism: Agapanthus africanus; assembly: GCA_030015575.1. Lineage (NCBI taxonomy): Eukaryota > Viridiplantae > Streptophyta > Magnoliopsida > Asparagales > Amaryllidaceae > Agapanthus > Agapanthus africanus. The sequence continues at coordinate 420,737,630 of JASDDO010000010.1, read as the reverse complement.
AGCTTGTCGTATCGGAGGTACTCTATGAAGGGTTCTCTCCAATCGGGCTCATTTTGGATAATCGAAGTTTCTTCGGCAGGACTGCTCTTCTGTTCCGCGCTTTCCTCTTCTCGTAGAGAGACTGGGGGTAGAATTTGTCGGCTCCTGACTGTGATCAGAATTTGGTCCATGTCAGGATCAGCCAGCTCCTTGGCTAGGCGAGCGAGTATGTCGGCTTTTCCGTTCAATGCTCTGGGGATTCTCATTAGTTCAATGTGAGTGAACCGTTTCATGAGTTCCACCACTCGGCCTCTGTACCGAGCTAACTCGGGTTTGTATATCTTATAGTCGCCGCTTACTTGGTTGACGACAAGCTGGGAGTCACCGTAAACCCGTAGCCGACGGATTTCCATTTCTATGGCGAGTTCCAAACCAGCTATCAGGACTTCATACTCAGCTTCGTTGTTCGTTCGAGGCTCGGTGAGAGTGAAAGAACGCCGTAGGGTTCCCATTGATGGTGTGATAAACACCAATTCTATCCCTGCTTTTATCTCCGGGACGCTTGATTTACTGGAGGTCCTTATTGATGAGGCTCCATCGAAGTAGAGCTCCCAACATGGCTCATCTTCCTCGAGGTGCAGCACTTGTTCGTCGGGTAACTCGCAATTTAGCGGCGACCCTTCTGGTATGGGATGAGCCGCGAGAAAGTCTGCAAGAGCTTGCCCTTTTACTGCTTTCTGAGGAGTGTAAACTATGTCAAACTCAAGTAGCATAACAGCCCATCTTGCCATTCTGCCGGCTAGGCTCGCTCTGGTCATCAAGTGTTTGAGCGGGTCGATCTTGGAGATCAGCATAACCTGATGAGCGAGCAGATAGTGCCTCAGTTTCTTCACAGCAAATATCAGAGCCAGACATTGCTTTTCGATTGGGGAATAGTTGTGTTCCGCTACGACTAGAGTTCGACTGAGGTAGTAGAGGGCATTTTCTTTTCCCTTCTCGTTATTCTGGGCAAGGAGCGCACCGAGTGACTCATCCAGCGCGGCAGTGTAGAGAATCAGCGGTTTATTTGGAATGGGAGCGGCCAGCACTGGAGGGTGAAACAAGTACTGTTTGATGCTTTCGAACGCTGCTTGACATTCAGCATCCCAGATAAAAGGAGCTCCTTTCTTCATGAGCTTCGAGAAGGGCCTACATCTCCCCGATAAATTTGAGATAAACCTCCGTATATAAGCAAGCTTTCCTTGAAAAGACCTTAGCAGCGTCAGACTCTTCGGAGGGGGCATCTCCATGATGGCCTTTATCTTTGATGGGTCAACTTCGATCCCTCGATGCCGGACTATAAAGCCCAGGAATTTTCCCGATGACACGCCAAAAGCACACTTCAGAGGATTCATCTTCAGATCGTATTCCCTCAGTCTGGTGAGAACGGTCCTAAGATCTTGGATGTGGTCGGCCTTGGCTTTAGTTTTGATGACCAGATCATCAACATAGCATTCAACGACTTTATGGATTAGGTCATCAAAGATATTAGTCATTGCCCTTTGATATGTAGCGTCTGCGTTCTTTAGTCCGAACGGCATCACTTTGTAGCAGTATATTCCGATCGGGGTTCGAAATGCTGTGTGCTTCTCATCCTCAGGCGACATCTTGATCTGATTGTATCCAGACGAGCCATCCATAAAGGTGAACAGCTCGTAATTTGAGGTGTCATCGACCATCATTTCCATGACCGGTAGCGGGAAGTCGTCTTTAGGACATGCCTTATTGAGATCCCTGAAATCGACACAAACTCGGATCTGCCCATTTTTCTTCTTCACTGGGACTATGCATGCGATCCAGTCCGCATATTTCTCTTCCCTGATGAAGCCGGCATCGATGAGCTTCTTAGTTTCCTCGATGACCTTTTCTTCTAGTTTCCTTCTCATTCTTCGAGGAGCTTGTTTGACTGGCTTAGCATAAGGAGATATAGCCAACTTATGTACGGCCACTTCAGGGGAAAGGCCAGGCATTTCTTTGTATGTCCACGCGAAGCAGTCGACGAACTCATGCAGCAGGGCAATTATTTGCGCTTTCATTTCCTCTGACAAGAGCGAGCTGATGTAGGTCAGCCTTGGATTATCGGGCGTTCCTAAGTCAATCTCGGTTAGCTCGTCAAAGGTTGCTTGTCCACCATCTTCGAGCTCTTGAGGAGCTTCTTCTGGCTCGGCTATCTCGTCATCACCATTTGATCTTTCGCTGGCCTCACCAACATGGATCATGTAGCACGCTTTGGAATCAGGTTGAATGTAGCCTATGCCCCGTCTATCTGGAATTCGTCCATCGATGAGTGCTCGGACCTGGGGCGGATACCATAGCCCTTCGTAAAACTTTGCTTCGGACTCCGTTTGATATAACCGGCATCCGCACTTCTTAAAGTATTCCCGCATCTCGGGCGCATAGTATCTGGGATTGAGGACGGCCTTTATGCCTCTCTCATATGGAAGGCACGCGACAGACAAATCGTCCGGGTGCACAACGGGGTTTGACCCATAAAACAGGATGCCTTTCTGTCCACTTTTCCTCCCGGGAACGTAGAAAGTTTTCAGCTGGTCCACGGTGGAGACTGATAACGCATCGAGCTCTTTGCACATCTGCTCTGGTACCCTTGTGACGGCTAAGGACCCTTCTGTAACTTCGAAGGTCTCTCGTAGTTTCGCTTGTTGCATAGGGGTCTAATCTGCATCGCTATTGCACGGCAGGTCCTCTTCCTCCGACTTTTCAGTGTCGCTGCCAAGATGAGGGCGGACTTTGCTGCTAGATGGGGCCTTCAGCAACAGATTCATCCGTATCGCTGCCGAAACGAGGGCGAGTTTTACAGAAGGACAGGCTTCCAGCGTCAGACTCATCAGTGTCGCTACCGAAATGCGGGCGCACTTGGGCGTTTTTGCTTTTGAAAGTGACAGCCGGTGCAGATTTGCTTTTGAGTCTTGGGGCCGGTCTATCCTCAGTCAGTTGTGGCTTAGCATTTTGGTGGTTCATAAAGTACCGAGAATCTTCATAGCGGACTTCATGCACACCGAATGGCTGGATGTCTCCGTTGATGCGTTTTTCTTCGCCATTTTTAGTATACTTCATGCATTGATGGAGAGTTGACGGGACAATGCCATAATCGTGGAGCTACGGCCGTCCCAAGAGAATCTTATAAGACGTGTCGGCATCGATCACGTATATCTTAGCTTCGGTCTGCAGATCCCCGAATTTGATTGGCAAAGCTATAGACCCCAGAACTTGCTGGCAATTTTGGTTGAAGCCTTGAATGACAATCCTTTCCCTTGACAGGTGTCGGACGTCCATTGACAAACTCTTTAGAGTTCGCAAGTTCATGATGTTCACTGAGGACCCCGGATCAATCAATATGCGATTAATTCGATCTCCGTCGCTGTACCCGGTCACGTAAAGCGGCCGATTATGCTCAGCCGTTCCCGGTAGCAAGTCTTCATCCTTAAATGTGACTGCGGCGGCATGCAAAGCGTGCTGGGCTTCTTTCATATTAATTTCCGCAAAGTGAGCCTGATACCGCTCGGGGTTTTGTAGAGCGTGAATGAGAACATATCTAAGCTCCTTAGATAGGACCAAGGCGTCATAGATGCTCAGGAGAGACGGAAGCTTCCGGAGATGTGCCAAGACATTATAGTCCACCAAGGAAGGACTTATGTTTCCATCGGCCGGTTCTCTGCCATCTTCTTCATTAGCGACTTGTTTTTCCTTCCCTTTTGGGGCGTTGCCCTGATTTGGCGGTAGAGCCCTGCCGCTTCTGAGCTGGATTTAATTGGCCGTTGTGGCGAGCTCTTCGTCCTCTTCGGGAAAACAGAGATCCTCTTCCGAGTCGCTGCCAAGATGGATGGCGTAGCAGGTCACTACTGGGATCTCTTCATTGGGGTCTTCTTCTAACTCCTCCAGAATTTCAGCCGCTTGTACAGGGAAGAACTCCTTTAATTGAATCAATGTTCTTTCCTTTTGTTCATATTCTTCGAGGGAATCGATATATTTTTGAATGGTCGATTTCCCTGCAGACTCTTTTCCACGCCGAGCTGCACTTTTCTTCTTCTTGAGCTTCTTGGATTTTGAGCCTGATGGAGCCGCATTGGCAGCTGGACTGGTAGGCTTCTTCTGTCCTTCCCATTCCATCCTGGGCTCTTTCTGAAGTAGCTTTAGCATCTTCTTCGTCTTATTAGATATGTGCGTACTCCACGGAGGCCGCGATGAGTCAGTTTCGTTTGTCAGGGCAGCAGGTTCAGCTGTCTGCTCCCAGAAGGCTTCAACTTCTGTCTGTATAAAGTTGGCGGTTGCAACTTGATTGTTCACCAACACGCTTTTGGACAGCTCGATCTCTCCAGCCTTGTACTGCTTCTCGACCCAGTCTTTGAAGATATAGCAATCCTCGATCGCATGGCTCACTACTCGGTGGTACGGGCAATACAGGAGATTGTCGGTCATTTTTGCTTCTTGGGGTCTTTTCGACTCCGGCAATTGTAGGCCGTTGTTCAAGGCATCTTTAAATATCTTACGGACCTTGTCCCTTCTGAAAGAGTAAACCTTGTTCTTCTTCTCCTCTAGGGAAGGCCCATCTCCTCCCAGCAATGGCTTTCGAGACCGGTTAGTTTTGGATTCACCCGCCCTTCGCTTTTCTTCATTGTCGGACGCATTGAAGACATTAGTACTGCTGGAACTCCCGCTTCTACGGCTGTCGTCCCGCTTGCTTTTCCATGTTTTGTCTCTCTGAGAGTCCGGCGGGGACTCTTGCTTTGAGCGTTCCAGCATTTTGACTTTCTTGGTTAGCTCTTGAAACGTCTTGAGGCCTGCTGTACACAAGAATGGGACCATCCAATTGCTGAGGTTCCCAATGAGAAGGCTGACGGACTGGTCCTGCTCCAGCGGCGGTTCGCACTTGACCGTGAGATTACGCCATCGGGCAATAAAGTCGGTGTTGCTTTCATTCTTCCCCGGCTTGGTCCTCACAAGGTCGGCAATGGAGATTTTATCACTGACACTCATGAACCTTTGCCGAAACAGGGACTCCATTTGGGCAAAGGTAATGACGGACCCGTCCGGTATACTCACATACCAGTCGAAGGCGACGCCGGTCAGGCTATTGACAAACTGACGAAGAAGGAGCGCGTCATTGCCCCATGTATTTCCGCACGATGCTTTGAAGTGGGCGACGTGCTAATTTGCATTCCCCGTTCCATCAAATCTTCCAAACTTAGGAATGACGTAACCGCTTGGGAACTCAATCAGATCGTACTGCGCGTGATATGGCCGCCCACTACTGCCGATTTCTTTCTGAGCTTCAGCTTCGGCCACCAATGTTTTAACCTTGCTGGTGACCAGATCCATTATCCGATCCTGTGTTAGCGGGATAGTGCTATCTGGGGCAAGACGTCCCCAGAAGCGGAGTGTGGCCGGCTTTCATGCGGCTCGACCAGTCTTGGACCCAAAGAAACAGGCATTGGCTGTCTCGGATTGTCATCACCCGGCTGATTAGTAGCGGCTTGTGCTTGATTGGGAGGCGCTCGAGTAATTTGAGCCGTGAGCTGCATTACCACGTTTGTTAAATCATCAATCTTCGAATAGAGCTTGGCCATCTCTTTGTCTTTGCTCCTGAGCTGTTTTCGAAGCTCTTGAAGCAGCTCCTGCTCCGCAGTCCTGGGGCGGAAAGTCGGCTCTTCCTCGCTGTCTGAGCTTGACTCTGCATGGACCGAGGGGTCTTTCGGCCTATCATCCTCATCGAGAGGGTTTTCTTCATCCAGCGGGGGCGGTTGTTCTTGGGCAGCGGAAACCACATTCAGGCTAGATTGGGCTTGGGATGTGGTGGCCCCATCCTTGCTTTTGCTGCGAAGGTTGTCGCTGGGGCGCCCGCCTGCCATATAGACCGTATGGATGATATATCCGGCCGTCTTTCTATCTTTAGCAGCTGATTTCACGGATCGCTGTCTTGACCCCCTTGTTTCGGTAGCTGGTAGTCGATTGAAGGCGGCTGGCCTAACCAGGTTCTTGAATAGTGCTGGCGCTTCTTTTCTGGGTTTGCCCCGCTGCTTTCGTGCGGCACAAAGTGCTTGATAGACTCTTGAAGAGACAGTGTCATACCTTTTCTGTTGGGGCCAGGACACGTCTCTTTGTGGCACTGTTCGGACCGCTGTCTTCTTGATTCTGGCGGTCATGGCGTTTTTCTGAACCCACTTCAGAGGCTCGAAGGAATTGCTGATTCCTACGTCCGACTCAGCCGTCGTCGCGGGGCAACCCTGCACTTGGAACTTCACACGATTCCATTTGGCCGAAGCTTTGGCCCTCTTGTTGGCTCGATACCTGAGCCGCTTCTGCCTTAACTTTTCTGTTCTAAGCGCCTGACAGACTTCGGCTCTTTGGGAAGACGCCGCAGACCGGGCGATGGAGGGCCTTGGAGATATGCTCGATTGTGCATTTGTTGGAGTCATCGCCTGAGCTCGTCCGCGACGTTTGATGTTGCCCTTCGCACCGGAAGTCTTGCCCCCAGCTGAAGCCCTAGGGAGTCATTCAGACACCATCTTAAGTTTCGGTTGTGGTGCCTTAGCAATCACAACATTCGGCCTCTTGCCCCTTGGGACCGGCTTGGCCACCTGTTCCGCCGGGATTTCCGCCAGATGAGCGCTTCCGGCAGGGTAGATGATGACGGAGCCAAACTGGCGGGGCGGTTCCTCCCACTGTCGACTGAGGCTTGCAGGGAGAACTACACGAGCGTTGATCTTGACCACGTACGAAATCGGGGTCACGTTGGAAGCTGAATTCGTCTGGGGAGACATTGTCGTCGAAGGTTGATTGCTGCATGAAAAGAAAAAAAAACATCATTTCAGTATAGGCAATCGATATGTATATTGATTGAGTTCGAATGAACGTTTAACCCGAAATATGGGAGGAGAGATTGGTCCCACCGGGCGTGCCAGAACCTGTAGGGTGTTTTTCGTCACCCCATTGAGATGGGAATACGCGCACACTTCTCAGGCGTACTACAGATTCCCCCTGCCTAGGGTAGGCCGGAGTTTAATGATTGTGGGGATCCGAATCTCTGGCAGCCGCGGACTAAGCTGCCGTTAATTACCCCTCGCCTTTGGGGCGAGGAAACCTCCGATTAACGGGTTAAACTGGTCATGCGAACTCAATGTGCAGTGTACGTGTATTGTGTTTTGAAAGAGGGGTTTGGATATATCGGGAGCCACGCAGAGTTTTTACGGGGGTCCCGCTACCCGGATAGCGGGCTGGAGGTCAAGGGGGCTAGCAGCCCCCTTGCGGGGTGCAGGGCAGCGCCCCGTTAGAAATTTTTTTCTAACAGGGACAGTGTCGTGGAGTATGTGTATATGTAAATATGTATACATATGTACAGATATACATGTATATATATAAAAAGGGGAAAAGATATCCAAAGGATGCGTGGGGACAGCACCTTGGGCGCTGTGCGCCTAGGTGCTGTGCGCTCAGGCGCTAGAGCGCAAGCGCGCCACGTGTCGGCACGGGGGCGACTTGCGCTCGAGCGCTTGCGCTGGAGCGCAAGCGCGCCACGTGTCGGCACGGGGGAGACTTGCGCTGGAGCGCAAGCGTGCCACGTGTCGGCACGGGAGAGACTTGCGCTCGAGCGCAAGCGCTGGAGCGCAAGCGCGCCACGTGTCGGCACGGGGACGACTTGCGCTCGAGCGTTTGTGCTTGAGCGCAAGCGCGCCACGTGCCAGCACGCGGGCGCTCTGCGCTTGAGCGCCGGCGAGTAAAAGAGGCTTTTAGCCTAAAAAAAAAATTTCTCAAAAGAGAAATCAGAGAGGAGTTGGACTCCTGAGTGTGTTTTTTTTTTGGTTTAGTGAACGATGTTCTTCTTCCTCCTCCTCTGTTAGCTGGATCTTGAAGATCAAGAGATATGGGATTTCTAAAAATCTCTTCATTTTGAGATCTAATGGAAGATCTGAGTTCACCTTTATGGGTTTTGTGGTGAAAAACTAATTTGTTTTATAAAAGAAGAGTAAAACTCTTGGTTTAATTCAAGAGAAAAAGGAAGGTTTTGGAACCTTGAAGAAGGAGAAAAGATCTCAGATCTGAAGAAAAATTTGAGAGAGAGAGAAAAAGTTGTTGGGATATTTCATTATCCTTACCTTTATAGGCTACACACCTTACACATAGCCCCTTGGGCTTCACAAAATGGCATTTTGCCTATCCCATGGCTCATGTGCCATTTCTTTTTGCACATAAGCCATGGGCTTTACAAAAATTTGGCTTTATGCCTATTTTTCTTACATTTATCCATAAAATAAAATAAAAGAAATACAACAAAATTATTTATTACAAAATTTTTATCTTGGCATGGGGGAAGGCCGGCCGCTTCATGTTCGGGCTCGACCCGGGCATGGGCCCACTGGATCTGGGCGTGGGCCCACTTGGCTTGGGGTTGACTTTGATTTTGACTTGGTCAACCGGGGTGTAAATTTTTACCCCAACACTAGATACAATAAGATATACAATGAGATCATACGGATAACCGCAAAACTACCCATCTATCCAAAATCACGACCAACAGCAGCGGTATCCGTAGAAGTAGATGAGATAAGTAGCCCTGCCGCGACTATATTGAGGGTCAAACCTGCAAAACACTGTGGCACAACGGGGGTGAGTTGCCAACTCGTGAATAGTAAATAACATCGTGCAGATAATCGCAAGTATGCATGAAAACCGATAATCTGAAATATACAATCTGATGGCATAAATATAACAATATGGATATACAGAAAAATCATGATCAAGGTACACCACCGGGGTATAACAACTATATGAAACAATGCATGCCTAATAAATCCTGAGTATGGAATAACACATAAAACCTCATGTATGAATCATCATCATGAAAAACCGATGTCTATCAACGACACCCTAAATCCCAATATCTTAGGCGCCGCATACTTCGATCGGCCCTCATATATATATCTCATCTCATAACTCCAAGACGGTATCCTCTGGACATCCGTCGAGTTCTATACAATCACCGGTAGGTAGTACTCCCTCCGTCGGGCTCACCGCCTATCTATACGGGTCTTCTTGCGCCGGGGTACCTCACCGGGTCTACCATGTACCTACAGACGATACCTACTTCTCCTCGAATCGGGTATACTCACATCTCAGAATCGAGAAAACTCATGATGGACGCCTCGAAATATCATATCAAGAGAAACCGTATTTTCTTTATAAGTAATACATTATATTTTCCCTTTTAAATATAATCGCGGTTCTCAAATCCAGAAATAGCATAAAATCAGTACATCAATGCATATGTCCATGAAAAACGAGATATGCAAATACAGAACAGTAATGTGTGCATATCAAGGTCAAACCACTCTTTTAAGTATATCAAGTTTTCAAAAGTATCTTGCGGTCTCCCAAATCATCGAAGTCGAAATGCAATATCATATAAGAGTAAATATGTGGTTAGCAATGTATGTATGTAAGTATGATGCAATTCACATGCACAATAGGATGACAATTAATATCTAACTGCGAATGATAAAGAGAGCGATGCAATATATTTTATCCATGGTAATTTCTATAGTGTGCGTGTCATGGCAATTACTAACGGTGTGTGTGTGGCATACAATTCAGTACTCGTGCAACATGAACCGTTAGTAATGGTGTAGTGTCCAATCAATACAGTGTCAATGTACAACAGGTAATGGGATGTGCAAGATGATATTTATGCACAATCAATGTATATACTAACAGCATAGGTTTATATCACTGAATCCAGCCCTCGACGCTTAGCCCCATACGGGCGATTCCTCCGTAGATGTTAAATCTTCTCACCGATGATTTCGAGCTAGGTGAATCCAACCATCTCTTTCCCTTTCCTTGTAACACCCGAAGTTCCCACAATTGATCCTAATATCGCATCAAAAACATAACAAGTGCAAATTAGAAACTTGCCGATAATACACTCAAACAACGCTTAAATCAACGTACCGACTTCTACAAGCTATTTAAGTGTTAGCTTAGTAGCGAATGAGTATAGCAACACCCTAAACCAACCCAAGTGCAGCAAGCTTTACGAAGTACAAAAACAGTTTCGGATATCCGTATCGCGCGTTGCCGAAACACTAGAAACTAGCAAAGTCCTTCCAGATTTTGCCTACAGACAATATAGGAAAATCAAGCAGTACCAAACACAAGAATAACCTACAGACACATACCCTAAAAAACACAACTCCCCAGTTGCCTAAAAATCCGGCGGCGCCGGATTTTCCCTAAGTCTCACCGGTTCGATTAGGAGGGGTGGGGTCCGGGTTTCAGGTGTACACTCAGGGCTTCTAACACTATACTACTGTATTGCTAGATTTTACAGTAGACTAACTTAGTGATAGCAGATCACAGAGACACAAAAACATACACAAAAATACGATATTTGCACAAAACCATAACTTTAGTGTTTTAAAACTAAAACTAACTAGCATACATACTTCATTAGAGCCTAATAAGGGTATAAAGATCACTACCTCACCAAAACTTTGGGAAAACCCTAGGTTTCCAAGCTCCAAGTCATCAAAAGAGCTTTAGCATGAATTGTGAAGGGTTTTGTGAGGTTGGATTAAAGTTTTGGCTTTGGATTGTGATGCAAACATATAAATTAAGTGGAGAACTTGAAGTGTAGTGAAAGAAGAAAGAGCAACTGAGTTAGGATTAATAATTGAGAGTGTGAGGTGAGAATGAGAGATATTGTGAAGGAAGTGAGTGTATGTGAGTGTGAGTGTATAAGGTGAGTGTAGGTGAGTGTTACACTCACTCTCCTTCTCATTAAAGCCATTAATGGCAGCCATCCCCCCTAAGTCTCAAGAATTCAAACCTTCTTTCTCTTCTATTCCCTTCTATTCTCTTTTCTTTAAAATAAAATAAAATTCATTAAAACCCTTTTGTTTAAATAATAAAAATAGATATAAAATGTAAAATTTTAGCATGACTTGATAAAGGTAGAGGGTTAAGTGTGCCATGACTATATGAGCATGGTTAACACCTCATTAACCCTAATTCAATATGCACATATGTGTGCAAGTGTAAAAACAATTAAATAAAATATTAATTAATTAAATAAAATGTGAAGAAAATAATTACTAGTTAAATTTCATTAAAAACCCGTAATATCGCTTAATTAACCCTAACTGCATTTTAAAGCATTACACCTTCCTTTGTTATTAGAATCACCCTGGCACCTGCAAGGATGAGCCGAGCTGGGTGTACTTTTCCTTCAAAAAACGTAGGGGCGGGATGGTCAGGTCGGGCCTCGTAGCCGTACCCTCTTCCATCCATGAGTGGAAGGAGAAGTTCATTTTCTTCGGGCCGTCCGAGGGTGAGGATTGGCCTGTGCCTACACAGTGGCACAGGGCCGACTGCCAGAGGGCAAAACAGCCATCCTCACCCGAGGTAAGGGTGGTGTCTTTATGGGAGCCGATCCAGCGGGCCTACGTTCTGCTTTCTGAGCAGGTCCTGAGCTGGGCTGGGCTCATCCTTGTGCGCTTCTTGGGTAAGTTAGGGTCATCGTAGACGATATATTTAGACTTTGATGAATTTTCTTTGCCTTTTTCAGCGTCACTAACCCTCTTTATGTATTCTCCTTCTGCAGAGCAAATGGAACGATCCGAATTCTTAGCTGCCATGGCCGCGAAGGCAGGAAAGAAGACTGCGGGCGCTAGCTCGTCCCGTCCCGATTCGAGCTCAGCCTCGAAACCAATTGCTCCGGCGAAGCCTTTCATTGCGTCTCGAGCCTTGGAAGTCAGCCGCGGGGAAAGCCAGAAGCATGCACTGGGACCAAAGCCCCGGGCGAGGGGGGCGGAGGATGAGGCCGACCTCACCAATGTCGCCCTCAAGAGGCACAAAAGGATGGTCTCTCGATCGCCACCCTCCGGGATCCCCGTGCAGGTGGGGGACGTATGTTTTGAGGTGCCTTCGGGGCTTTCCGTTGCCGATATCCTGCTCTCGGACATGGAGCGATCGGCCGGGAGCAAAATTCCTCGGGGGACCCTAAAGGCCCAAGTGGCCGCCATCGCTCAGGAGGCGGTCCAGGTCGGTGTCCATTTTCCTTTAAGGATTTCATTAAGTATTTTTCCTCGGCTTAAACATTTCTAACTCCTTTTGCTGCTTTCCTCAGGTCCTCCAACACTGCGCCCTTATCGTCAATATGGAGTCCGATGAGATTGCCCCGACCATGAAAAAGGCATGCGAATTGTCCTCACGGGAGGAGGATCTGTGCCTGGAACTGCTGCAGGCGAAAGAGAGGATAGCCGTCCTCCAAATCCGGGTGGTTGCTGAGGAGTTGATGAACTCCAAGTGTAAGGAGTCAATCCAATTTCTGAGTGAATCCAATAAGGCCATCCAGGCTAAGTTGGAGAAGGCTAGCAAGCTCTACGCCACGGTGAAGAAGTCGCGGGATGCCTGCAAGAGGGACACCCAGACGGCGCTTGATGCGGTGAAGCTTGCCGATCTCCAGGCTTCGAAGTCCGTGGAGAGGTATAAGGCGTCGGATCAGTTCTACGCCGACCTCGCCGATGCCTCGGCCCTTGTTTGGCACCAGGCTCTCGACGCTGTCAAGGCGTTGATGCCGGGGTTCGCTGACGGTGAGCTTCGGCTCCAGTACCCTCTCTCCGAGGATGCGCCGCAGGCGGAAACTGCTGGGGATGCCGCCGTGGGAGAGGTTGCCGGTAGAGGCGCCGACCCAGAGGTCGCCATTTTGGTTCCTGACACTTGCGTCGAGCAAGGCGAGATCCTCCTCGGTCCTGCGGCCTAAGCTTTCCTGCCTTTTCCTTATTTTTAAAGTTTTGTAAGCCTCCGGGTGTTTTGTAAGGCTGATAAGCCCAGAATACCTTATAAAAATTTTTGGAATATAAATAAAGCTGAGCTTATTTTCCTCTGCATGACCGTGTGATTTTTAGATGCCTGACTTTTTAGACGATGATCGTGCGTCGAGTGTGAGTTGAGTAATTGACAAATGTAGGAACGTCGGTGCCCTCCCACTCCCCGGAGTCGAGGTGGCGATCGATCATTTAGGATTAATCCAAAGACATCCAAGTGTAGGAAGGTCAGTATTTGTCCCTTTCTCAGCATCGGATTGACGACCATGTCTAGCACGAGTTGTAAAGCAACCAAGTTAGAATAGGCCTGCATTGCTTGATTCCTCTTTATGCGGTTTCTAGACTCGTGTCTCCGTAGGGCAGAAATCTACCCCTCGGAGATTAGCCGAGCAGGGAAGCTACTCAATGGCCTCATGAAGAGGGCTTTGGATCCTTAGCGTAGATGTGCATGAGTCTACCTGCTTGGGATGGACCGGGAAGGAAAGCTGTTCGGTGGCCTCATGAGGAGGGCTTTGGATCCTTAGCGTAGATGGGTAGGAATCTACCCGCTAGGGATGGACCGGGAAGGGAAGCTGCTCGGTGGCTTCATGAGAAGGGCTTTGGATCCTTAGCGTAGATGGATAGGAGTCTACCCGCTAGGGATGGACCGGGCAGGGAAGCTGCTCGGTGGCCTCGTGAGGAGGGCTTTGGATTATTAGCATAGATGGGCAGGAGTCTACCCACTAAGGATGGACCGGGCAGGAAAGCTGCTCGGTGGCCTCATTAGGAGGGCTTTGGATCCTTAGCGTAGATGGGCAGGAATCTGCCCGCTAGGGATAGACTGGGCAGGGAAGCTGCTCGGTGGCCTAGTGAGGAGGGCTTTGGATCCATAGTGTAGATGGGCAGGAGTCTACTCGCTACGGATGGACCGGACAGGGAAGCTGCTCGGTGTCCTCGTGAGGAGGGCTTTGGATCCTTAGCGTAGATGGATAGGAATATATCCGCTAGGGATAGACCGGGAAGGGAAGCTGCTCGGTGGCCTCATGAGGAGGGATTTGGATCCTTAGCGTAGATGTGTAGGAATCTACCCGCTAGGGATGGACCGGGCAGGGAAGCTGCTCGGTGGCCTCGTGAGGAGGGCTTTGGATCCTTAGCGTAGATGGGTAGGAATCTACCCGCTAGGGATAGACCGGGCAGGGAAGCTGCTTGGTGGCCTCGTGAGGAGGGCTTTGGATCCTTAGCATAGATGGGTAGGAATCTACCCGCTAGGAATAAACCGGGCAGGGAAGCTGCTTGGTGGCCTCGTGAGGAGGGCTTTGGATCCTTAGCGTAGATGGGTAGGAATCTACTAGATGGGTAGGAATCTACCTGCTAGGGATTGACCGGGCAGGGAAGCTGCTCGGTGGCCTCGTGAGGAGGGCTTTGGATCCTTAGTGTAGATGGATAGGAATCAACCCGCTATGGATGGACCGGGCAGGGAAGCTGCTCTGTGGCCTCATGAGAAAGGATTTGAGAGACTCCCTTGCGCCTCCTTGGGGCGTCGTCCAAACTTCTGTGTCGGCGTTGGAGGGAGTGTGGACGGCGTTCAACCTTCCGTGGTGGCGTTAGTGGGAGAGAGGGTGTCGTTCAAACTTCTATAGGCCACATTGCCTCCCTTGAAGACAGGCATGGCTGACAAGTGTCCGTTCCATATCGGAAATTTGAGACGTCCCGTGATTCGCGTCGCTTGTGCGTGTAAATTACAGCCTTTGGAGATTTTTGTTGAGGCTATAAATAGCGAGGGCATATTGGTTTCTCTCTAGCCTTGTGTTTCTGAAAATGGCAGGTCGTCCGTGTGTGCTCATCGGGGAGATCATTTCTCGTGAGGATGTGTATCTTTACAATCTCGACCGCTCCGAGCAGACGTACGAGGTGGTGATAGACCGCGTGGAGGGGTACTTTGGACGCCTTCTTCCCCGGTGTTCTCCGCTCCTCTAACTGCTCATCTACGTGATCTAAAGGAAGTCCCCGGGGCTGCACAATGCCCTGTCTCCGCAGCTGAGGGACGAGGCGATCGAGAAGGTTGCAATCGCTCTACCACTTCGGCTTGATCTCGAAGAGCAGGCGGGACCGATCAGTGAGCCTTCTTCTGGAGTGTTTCCAGAAGAGGCTGATCGCTGACTTTTGTCCAGCGAATGGCGCTTCCATGGCAGCCGAGGAAGCCCGGGCTTGGCTGGCGGAGATTTCCTTGAGGTACCATTGTTCACACCATAATATTGCATTATTATATTCCCCATTCTTATTCGTTTTATAAATAAACAGGTGCTTTTGACGCATGTCTGCTACATATTACAGGTTACAGGTTCTTGGATCTAAAACAGTGAAAAAGGTAAAAGACGACGTAAAAGTGGAACTACAACCAACAAATAAAAGGATCTTGATCAAGCCTACATAAAAGATAAAGTTCACAAAGTACAAGGCAATACAAGGTCCAAGATTACAAAGCGAACGGTTAAAAGTCCACCGCAATTGTTCACTGGAGATCTGGAAGAAACATAGAAGCTATTTTAATAAAAGAACCAAATAATAAGGAAGCCCAAAAACAGAAGAGCCAACAAAGGAAATTTCAAGGCCCAATACTTCCTTTTAAAGAGACAGAGACATAAAATTTTACCAAAGCTTGGAGTCTACTTTGACTAGGTCTTCCTAAGGATATTTTGGTAAATATAGACGTGCGAATCAATTGTAACCTAGGGTTTTCTATCTTCTATAAATAAGAACTCTAAATCATTGTAAAGGCTATGCCTCTTTCTATGAATAAAATTTAGAAATCTTTTGGAGAGTATCGATGCCTCTTTTCAATTCATCTATTCAGATCTGACAACCCTGCATAAATGTTTGGAGAGAGCCATCTGTAAAGTAAGTAGTTAATTTAAATTCTTGCCCTAGGTAATTTTTCATTCTCTGCCCTAGATAAATGTTTTTAAATTCCCTAATGAGCGAATAGTCTCCTCGCTTGTTAGGGTTAGCTTTGGGGAAGGATTTTTTTAGAGATGAGATCTCTCATCCCTTTCTTGCCCGTCATATATTTTCAATAGGACTCCATGCATACACACACACACCGTGCCCTGCGGCACCCTATCCCTCGAGGTAGCAGTGATACCGTAGTATAAAGGCCCGGTTGCACGTGTTTTCCATAGAGGTTAGGGTAAGGATCTCTAAAGGAAGGATAAGAACCTAGTGGAAGGAACACCTTCCCGAATGGATCTAATCCCCTTTATTGATAATTACCATAACTCCTCACAGATCTTCATTTAGGTATAGAAAGCGTTGAGATTTATTTGCATTTCCAAACCTACCCTAAACCTAACCCTAGCAAGATTTAGATCTAGATAATCTTAGTATAGATAGATTTAGTTTTTAAATTTAATAATCAATCCGAACACCCATCGGAATTAACTCGTTTGAGCGATTAGGAAATTCACAAAATCCCTGTGGATCGACCCATACTCACCGGCTAGCTGCAAAGCGACGCCGTTCTTGATTGCGGTAATAGATAGTTTTTGAGATCAATCAAATGGCGCCGTTGCCGGGGATGGCGTGTTATTTCCTTTTTGCAATTTCGGGTTAATCTTAATTAAAAAAATCATAAAAACTGAAAAATCAAAAAAATAAAAATAAAAATATATCATATGTTATTTTTTGGAAAGGGTATTTTTTTTGTGAATCTTTGCAGGATCGACGGATCTGAAAAAATCCAGAGTGCGAAATAGAAAAAGGTAGATCAGAACAGAAAGGTATTGGAACAACAGAACATCAATTTTTTTCCTGAGACCTGAAGCTTCAAATCCTCCGCCCTTCCGCCGCGCAAGCACGCTCCCGTCGAGTTTCCGCGGTCCATTTGCCACGTCAGCGCGCGTGTTTTGCACTGTTTGCTCCCCTTTTCCCTCTTCTGCCAATCCCCATATATCTTTTGTCAAATCGTCTGCAGGATTCCTTGCGCTTAAAAATCTTCCCTTCCAAATAACAATCTTGTGCATGATTCTTTGCGCCGCGCATAAAATAAAAAGATTTGATTGCAAGTGATTTTTCTGTTTTGCATATCTTTAAAACTGACTTTAAGGGGCTTTTGACCAATTCAAATTGGGTGGGGATTTCATCACCCTTCCCAGGACCCCAGAAATCACATAAGGCATTTGCATTGACCATATCTTAATTAAAAAATACTAGACTCAGCCCTAAGGACTGCGAGCTCAATAGGACAGAGGACTAGTTATAGGCATCAGCCGTTAATCCTAACCTGACTTTGCGGTGTCTAGGCAAGCGTGTCCAAGGCGAGTGGGTACTTAATTAGGACCGCTACTTGTAGCGGGGAGCCTCCCACTCATCTGGCACTTACCTGGCTGCAATTGGCGGTGAAGAGGCGGTTTGAGGTCCTATTTCTAGCCCTTTGGAACAGTTAAGAGCTGTCTAGCTGACCTAGGTGACCCTAGATCTAGGCCTGATTGTGCATTTTTGGTTGATCGAAAGTGTGTCTTAGCCCTTTATCGAAAATCTTTTTTGCAAAAAGTTCCAAACAAATAAAAAAAAGGAAAAAGGAAAAATATCTTATAAAAACTTGCAAAAATTTTGCCGCTAAGAAATCCTTGCACCACCTACCTTCTTTCTCTTCTCTTTCTTCTATCATGGGTACCCCACATCATAAATCTCTTGCCGAACTTTGGTATCCCGAACCTAACTTTGCCTCGTACGTCAATTGTTTCGGTCGATTTAAAGAAAATCCCTCTATGCCAAATTTTTTTTGAAAGATCAAATAGAAGCGTCTAGGAGAAACAGCTCGACTTTGCAACCCACTTTGTGTCAACCATGTTAACCTTCACCACCTTTGTACGTTGATACCACTTTTTCGAGTCCTGTTGTAACTCCTAAGCCGATGTCCATTGCTGAGCATATTGCTCAATCTCGTAGCCGATCTTTCACCCCTCTCTACACATCTAGTTCTAGGGATCAACAAGTCCATTCACCTTTTTATCCACATGTTGACCCTACTCCTGTCCAACCATCCAATTCCTACAAGTTCTACCCGACTTTCCCACCTTCACTAGACATTGCTTCTACACAGCCATTTGGGAGTTTCACATATCCAAACAATTTCGAATCTTTTACTGAAACCCCTCCACAACCCATGTCTAGTTTGGAACAGTCGTTGGAGGCGTACATTGCAGCAACAAACAAAATGATTAGGAATGTGGATGCGTCCATTGCCGCCCTTATGCAACCTAGTGAACCGGCAGCTAGTTTCCAACTAGCTTCAAATTTTCCAATGTATGAGGAGGCGGTTGGACAGAGTGCGAATTTGAGAGGATTTCCAAATCAAACCTACCCATACCCAATTGAATCCAACAACTCCAATTTTCAAACATGTGTCCAAAATGATGAGTTATGCGATTTTGTAGTGCTTGATTTGCCAGATTATGAGGAACCCCTTTCGAGTGAAACTGCACCTAATCCGTTTGATCTTTACACCTCCAATCTAGAACCTAAATTGATAAATATCCATGCTTTTGAGGAGGTGTCAGAAAAAATTGATTTTCACTTGATTGAGGATATAGACGCCGGGAATATTTCGGATGATGAACCTGTCGATTTGATTGAAATTTTATGTCCAATTCATCATCCCGAGTCATTAGATGTTTCTTCCGAACTTCATATGCGTCTTGATTTTGATGATAATGGCATGGATGAGTTAAATATTGAGGAGAATTATGAGGATAGTATTGAGGAGAGTATTGAGGATAATATTGAGGTTGAACCATTTTTGTTTGATGTGTCAGATTTTCCAATTCATCCTCTTGAACCTTTAACTAAATCACCCTCCCTCCTTTCCATTGTTCCGACCACGCAAAAGACCATGCTTGAAGACTGTGAGCTTGAAAATTTTTCCTTTGAATCTGACACAGTTCTCACAGCCGATAACACTTACGAGTGTTTCACTTTTTCGGACGATGTTGATGACTCACCGCCCGAGTTTGAGTCCTTTGAATTTTCAGATGAGTTAGTCGAACCATCAGACTCGGTTGCTTACAGTCGGTTCAAACCATTGATGGAATCTTTCAAGTTCGAGACAGTTTACTATGGTGAGAATGAGACTATCCCTAACTCATTCCCTTTCGTTCTTCCTATCGTTCCGACCGTACAAGAGACCGTTACGCTTTCATCTCCAATACCAAGTTCAGCGTACCCATGCTTTCTTGCGAATCTTGAGGGATTTGACCCCATTTCTCGACGGGTTGATAGGTTAGCACAATCGCTTTTAACACATCGGTCATCACAAATTGCGCTAATTTATTCACTCGATTTACACCCTCAAGATCGTACCACACTTCTTTCTCTCTTCCGCCATTCTTCTCCTCGACCGAGACCATATTCCACCTTTCTTCCCATACGGTCTCGTGTGCTTCTCATCTCTTTTCTTTCCACTCCATTCTTTCACCAACTCGACCATTACCACGATAAGATTTTTGAATGGTTGGTGCTAACTTTTGGCTTGTGTAAGGCCAAGCTTAAGTTTGGGGGGAACCTTGTTGTATATATGTATATATCTTTTTGTTTTTTTTTTCTATAAAAAAAAATTCAAAACATTAAATTTTTTTTATAAATAAATAAACAGGGGAGTGCCGGCATTTTGACCCTTTTGGTGTAGTATGACAGTGAGGACACTGTCAAGTTTAAGTTTGGGGGTATGCTCGGTACGTCTTCCTCCTTCGCATTCATATGTATATTTTTGCATTTGCATACTTATTTTAAAATCCATAAAAATTGAAAATTTTCAAAAAATATAAAAATTAATGTATTCAATTTTGGCCTAAGTGACTTGAGTTTAACAAAAAGGTTAACTAGTTAGGAACAACTAGATCTTAGACTTGGTAAATTAAAAACCCTAAAAATAACGTTCCTTAAAGTTTAATAGTAGAAAGTATATGCCTTTGTAGTTTATTTAGAAATAGGCAAATTTTGGGTTCACTTCTTGGGCTAAGTCGAAACAAAAGAAAAGTATTGATGTTTTTATTAGAGTATAAGTTTGAAAAATTATTCCTAGCTTAAGTCTAGATTCTGAAAATATATACCCTACAAATTGCACTAACACGCACCTTGAAACTTGGAATAGTAGAGGAGACCTTGAAATGCTCTTGTCTAAAGTCCTTAGTACAATGAAAAAAAATAAAAAAAAAGTGTGAATAAAGAAAAAAAATGAACACTGGTTTTTGTGATTGCTTAAGGCTAAAAAATAGAAAAATATTTAGCGAGAGTGCTTCATCACCTAGTGCCTTAGACCAACTGGTTTGGGTGTCACTGCTAAAGCCTTGGGTGTTGCAAGATTAGGAAGTACGCTTTAAAGTGCTAACGCATCTTGTAATCGGTTGTTGGTACCTCAAGAAGTATTAACGGTCGCATGAAGGATGAGTAAGCAAAATTCAATTAAAAATTCACCAGTTAATAAGTGCTTTGGACAACGGACAAGATGACGATTGCTTGATTTGAATTTCCAAGTGTAGGGGTGATATTTACACACACGTAGGGGTATGTGATTGGAGTTTAGATAAGAGAAAGGAGTGAAGAATAGAACTTGTATCTTTAGTAAGGTTGATAAAAATTCCTAAGTGGAGATGGAACCCTAGAAGAAAAACTTAAGAAATGCCGAAAACTAAGTAAGTCTATAGAGCATGTATAATCTTAAGTTAAATAATGAGGAAGTGTGAAGAATATGGGTGGATAATCTACGAGTCGAAGATAATAAAATTCCTTGTTAGGAAACCTAAATGGAGAATAAGAGTTAAATGGGCCGAATTGATAGGATTTTGTAGGTAGTATCCGCTGAAAACCCTCAGGAGACAACACTCCTCCTACTAGGGACTGTAAGTCTACGGTAGTGCCCCGGTCGTCTAACAGACGCCAAATGCGGAACAAAAACTTTTAACTGGCGCTATCGTATACTATAACCCGGATCTGCCATTATTGCTAAACTAACAAACTGTAAAGAGGGTAGAAAGGTTATACCGAACGATCCGAGTCCTTCGTTCTTTAACCATCATCCCACGCTTTGTTGCGGCTGCTCCGATCTCGTCGATCTCTGATCTCCTCGTCCACGTGGCACCACATCATCGGATCTTTAAACGGGCTCCCGCTTCTGACTCGAGGCAACTCGATCGTCAAGTTTGCTAAAAGAGATGACCAAGATTGATGTAGAGAATGAGTAGAACACTTTGTCTCGCTTCGTCCAAAGCCATGGACGAACGGTTAATAAAGTTGCCAATTAAGTCGGGTGATGGAATGAAATGAGCTATGAAATTTCCATACACCCCAAAACTATCATAATCTTTTTTCCAAATGAATCATTCAAGTGTGTGAGAGAGAGGAGGGGGCCGACCACACTTATAGGAAGAGGGAGGTGAGGGTAGGAACAATTTGGTGACAATAAGAATGAAGCTTATCATGAAAGAATGAGTCATGTATGAACACAAAGTATGAACACAATAAATGCACCATTAAAGCACCATTAATGAACAAATGAGTCACAAGCCTAATCACCTCTTCTAGAACCTTCTAGAAGCATCCACACTTATCCAAAGAAAAGAAAAATCCGTATTTAACCGAATGTTAAATACGGCTGATAGAAAACAGAAAACTGGCAACTTCCAAAAGTGATCCTGAAACGAATTTCAGGATAACCCCGTAACAGTATAAACATACCCGTATTTGTATTACGACCGAATACAAATGCAACTGAGACAAAGATATTATATCTACATAATATAATACTCGGATCCGGCTTAAACCAAAGCCGACCAGTATCATCTGCCCGAAATATGACACGTGCGTAAACGCACGTGCATTTTCCGAACCCTGCCATAAAACCATACGGCCTCTACAACGTTTCGCCCGAACTTGGGAAACTGTCTGTAGGGGACTCTAATGACTCGTCAGTACCCTGGCAGTGGGTTTAACCACAAGCCGTCAGCTGCACTAGCTGTGCGTAACGGCTGCCCATGGACTGACCTCAAGGGAGGCCGATGAGCGAACTCATCCGGAAACCCTACTGAGCCTAACAGTGACAATGTATATACAGTCCGGTCCGTTCGTCTATGAGTATCGCATATCTGCCTAGGGTGCTAGTAACGTCAGACCCCCAATAGCAGTATAAGTCGTGTCGGAGTGTAGCCTAAAAACACCCTGAGATACTACTGGAGTACCTACCAGTAAATCTCCTGCCACGGCCGTGGGCTTTATGTAATGGCTCTCCTAGACACAGCACGATCTCACCCCCAATACCGGGAGAGACGAATCCCCTGCCGATCTGCTCACGTACCTCCATGTGGCTCGGGACTGTACTTAAAAACTACCTGTTTGCACGACTCCTTTGAGCCATGGTAGGGTAGAAATCAAAGCACAGTGGGAACTCACACGAGACAAATGACGACCTCAGATCGATGAACTAACTTGTACACATGTCACCAGGGAACTGCTATCTGACGATATGTATAATACCAACTAGCAGGTTCCCGGCGAGTCCTGTCTGGTGTACTCATAACCCAATGAGCACCTGTATACATCTTAGGTGATCCAACTGACACCAGTGGCTTGTGAGACCGGCCACCGCCTCTTGTCGGGGTCTCGACTGTATACACTAGTATACTCCGGAGTATCGATGCCCTGTCTCGAAACTCCCACGACTAGGGACCACAATTAAGGATATGCTTATAAACCACCCAACTCTCACGTATATGATCGCCATCATACTGTTGGTAGTAAAGCAAGATCCTAAGGGCTCTATCAAAGTGTAACAGTGATCAGTCACCTGAACCTGTACACGACTGATAAAGGCAAACCAGATAGCATACTATCATCTCGAGTAAGACTGTCCTACTGGTATAGGTCCTCCGCAATCATTGCAATCACGTACCTGCGATCCAATAATTGACTCTGAGGGCACTATATCCAACAATCTCCCACTTGCACTTAAGGCTAATTATTGCGATGTCGACTACTCACAGCCCGTGTGAAACCGAACATCCAACTCTTCTACTAATCAGTTTCACAAAGCCCGTTTGTAAAACTATTGTGTTCGAGAAATAGCCTCAGTGAGTGGATCCGCCCTGATGTTTCTTTCTATATCTCTCTTAATCTCAAGTTCGCGGAGAAAACCATCTCCCGAATTGAGAAATACCTGTCTTAGAATATGTCTGGATATCTGATAGGACCTAGTTCATAAATGAACTCCAAATCCAAACTTCTTAGACTGTATCGATCACTGAACCTAATCAGTATCCGGCACCATGCCACCCACAGTATCCTCTTGGAACAACTGTCCATAATACTGTCCCTCGTCAGAGGGAAAAATATAACTCTGACAATCACTCTGTCAACCATGTCACCTTTGAAGCCTGAAATGATAACCGTCTCCTGAAGGAGGCTGCCGTCATCAAATCCGTAGAACACTCACTTATGTTCTAAAACTGCTTCCTTATGTTTCTACAGGATTGGATTAATACAAACTTATTGCATCTAGTGCAAAAACAACATCTGGTGTGGTACTTGACATCTCACGATTGACTCAATTGCCTAAGCAAGTGATCTGCCAATCATGCACATCCCTCTCCCCTTTAGTCTGTAAGACACCTTTAGAGAGGGTGACTCCATCACCTGCAGGTACACCACCATGCCAGGAGTCATCTATTCTAAAAACCATTAGAATACTGTCAAAGTACCCACATTGGGAAACTACCCAAATCCAGATCTAAAACCATAGATCTAGAAACCAGAATGTCAGATATTATATCCATATCCTGTCTGGAGAAACAACTGTATGACGACCACAGTACAACCGATCGTAGTATAGGAATTTTACTTCCTACTCTGTGTATGTCATCTAAATACCATGACATCACACCCTACTACCTTCTTAACAGATCCATCCCCTATTCTGATGAAGTCAAACCCATGACTGTCACATCAAAAATAGATGATCTATCTCCGCTATATCTGCTCTAGTCTATAAATAGACATAAGCTACTTGCCCACTATACTTCCGTTGCTCCCACTGACTACGACAACCCTCTGGCAGAATAATATATACGTGCACTTCTAAAGCTAGTTTAGAACGACGCTATACTTAACCTCCTGCCGGGTCTCATAGTCTGGAACAACAGTAGTGTCAAGTCTGGGTAAACAAGAACCTCCCTGTCACCGTCCTTGAGGCTACCAAAGTACCTCTCGGGTGTCTGAGGTTATCCACCATATCTGCGGAGTGGCTAATGGAATGTCAAACCCGATTGACTATATAGGTCCTATTAAATTTTCCGTAATCGTTTGCGGTTCTGGAATCACTTCAAGTTCTACCATACTCCCACTTCTGTTTTATGAAAAAATCCATTTTACTAAAACTGTGGCGAGTCAAGAACAATATCACTATTGATCTTCCAGATGGTAGAAAATCAACCCTCGTCATAGCCAGGGTCAACCCACAAACTGCCATTACAGAAACGTGCCTTGAGCTATCCAGAGTCTGGTTTTAAGCATAAGCTGGACAACTCACCGTACCTTAACATCGTTAAGATATGAACCATTCTATATCCAATATAGAAACTTTGGCACTTATTTAATTGGAACCATATTCAATCATGCAGCTGTCTCCATGCATATCAACTTAATGGAAAGAGGCTAATCAGCATTACTCAACTTAGAAATCCATCCAATTATGAGTAACCCAAAAGAGAAACTAGTTTCTCAAAACCATTACTATCATCCGAATACCAATCACAAGAATCTACATCTTTGATCTCTTTGAAGAATCCCGATACTTGTGACACCTGGTTCTCTACTTTATTCTTATACCCACAACTTCTCAAAACTTAGACCTTGTATTTCTACGAAACACTTGTCTAAAAACTAGAGAAGTCACAAGTAAATAGAACATAGTACGAGTACCTACCCCTCTGTCCTTACGGACACTGGACAACATACAATACTCTGTACAAGTCCGCTGAGTCGAATAACTCAAAACCTGTGCGTCGTAGGTTGAAAACTGTACCCAGGCGATTTCCTCAAATATCACCAATTACAACGAATTCTGATATAATGAGGATAATTACCTAATTCCC
The DNA here is from genome assembly GCA_030015575.1 of Agapanthus africanus. NCBI lineage: Eukaryota > Viridiplantae > Streptophyta > Magnoliopsida > Asparagales > Amaryllidaceae > Agapanthus > Agapanthus africanus. The sequence goes on along the minus strand of JASDDO010000010.1, from coordinate 420,712,657 downwards.
AATAACTTACTCCCACTCATCATCTGTAAAACCATACAGATATGAGAATGAAACCTGGTAAATACATACCCTTGGAGTAAGTATCTAATCGGGAAAACAGTTTTCCTTTAACAATGCACTGAAACATAAAAATGTTTCGTAGGGGTATCCTGGTATTCCTAGTAATGCCTTTTCCATAATCCAATTCATGACTTTAACCGTATATTTTATTGCTATCTCTTCAAATCCCTTTATTTGTCTTTAGTCATTACCTTCTGTACACCATCGTTAGGCTAAATGGTTTTCTTCCTTCCCTACCGTTCAGCACCAGCCTATGGTTTGGAAGAAGACTATCCAGTAAGCATAATAGGTGTACCCTCCTAAACCAAGGAGTACTCGCAACCTGAGAGAAGGTGATGATAAAAGACAATTGAATAATACCTTATTCTATTTCTCCCGAACTGGGAAAAAAGCAAAGGCGAAATAGGAGTGGCGATGAAGTACGCGGTTTGGTCGTGAATGATAGCAGTCGCAATTTACTTTGCCCTCTTTCTAATCCCTTTATTTTGTCTTTACATATTACCTTCTGTACACCCTACTTAGACTAATTGGTTTTCTTCATTCCCTACCTTTCGGCACCTGCCTATGGTTTGGAATAAGACTATCCAATAAGCGTAATAGGTGTACTCTCCTAAACCAAGGAGCCCTCGCAACCTGAGAGAAGGTGATAATAAAAGACAACTGAATAAACCAATTCTATTTCTCCTGAACCTTGATCCATCCTCGAAGAAGTCCCTTCGAGTTCGTATATAACCATACGATGGATCTATCCAATGGAAGTGGATGTCCGTAGTAATATGGGGTGTTCTGAGAAAATCAAAGGGTAAAAGAAGGAGTGGCAATGACTTATACAACATAGACAATCCAAAAGCCAGTATTTTAAGAAGGTTCGGTCAACTTGGTCACTGAGTCATGTAAGTCCACGTTGCCCACCCCGGTGCTTGCGGGGAGGCGGAAAACGGAATAAAAAACGGATTTTTACTACTCTAGGCAACATGGACTAGACAAAGTCGGGATCTTTGCTAAACAAAACTAACTAAAAGCTAACTAGAGAGTAGCTACAAGGAAGAATGGTTATACCTAGGGCTTCAAGTCCTTCTCTCTTTGCTCCTTGGAATAGTAGAAAGGGATCACCTTTGTCGTCTTCTCACGTCGAAGAAGGATCCACCCGAAAGCCTCAACCTTTTGCTTCAACTTCAAGTTAGAAGTAACTAGGGTGCTAGAAGTGCTAATCCTAGAACCCTAGATGAGAGTAGAGATTACTATGGAATGGTTTTTCTCAAGCTCAAGTGTTTCTCAACACATGAGAGGGGAGAGCTTGAGGAAGAGGAAGAGCAAGAGAGAGAAAGTATATGATAGAATGAGAGAAATATGAAGCATTCTCACATATATGTGTGAATTATTGTGAATTGATAATTAGTGAGATAATTGTCATGGCTTAATCAAGACATGACCATTATCATTTCATTTTTAATGCAAATTGCAAGGATCAAAGAGCATCTTCCAAATGAAATGATGATGGTCAAAGTGTCAACCTAGGTCAACAAGTCAAGAATGTCAAATGGTCAACAACCATAACCATGCACAATTATATTAAACTAATATCAATTAACCATAATACACACATAAGCATTAGGATTAATAAAATGACAATGGTCATTAACCCTAATCAAAGTCCTCTCCCTCTGTCTCAAGCAACTGTGCATACGCACCCGCATTCGTGATCCGAGGAACACGAATACAAAGAGATAAAACCAATCCCAAATCATATACTAGGATCTGGCTTAAACCAAAGCCCGCTAGTATAAGCTGTCCGGACAGCAAACGTGCACAAGTGCGCGGATGTGAACGAACCCTGTCGCAAAACCATGCGACCTCTACTCATTTTGCCTAAAGGCGAATAGCTCTCTGTGTGGGACTCGAAAGACTCGACACTACGCTGGCAGTGGGTTTAACCACAGACCGCAAGCGGCACTAGCTGTACGTAACGGTCCTCAGGTAGATGCCGATAAGAAGACTGACGAGGTAACCCCATCTGAACTCCTACTGAGCCTGTATGTGACAGTCTCCGTACAGTCCGGTCTGTTCGTCTGATACATCGCATGGCGGGCCTAGGGGGGCGGTGAACGTCAGTCCCCTAATAGCGGTACAAGTCGTGTCGGAGTGTACCCCAGAACATCCTGAGATAACACTGGAAACCTACCAGTATATCTCGCTTGCCCTGGCCAGGGACTACTTGTGTAATGGCTCTCCTGGACACAGCGCGATGTCAACCCCCAATACCGGGAGAGACGAATCCTGTCTAATCGTCACTGCCTCCAAGTGCTTCGGGACTGCACCCAAAAACTACCTGTTTGCACGACTCCTTTGAGCCGTGGTAGGGTAGTAATCAAAGTACAGTGGGAACACACTCGAGGCGAAGTGACAGTGTCAAGTCAGCGGACTAAGCTGTACTCATGTCACCTGGGAACTGATAACTGACGATAGGTATAATACCAACCAACAGTTCCCGACGAGTCCTGTCCAGTGTACTCGTAACCTAATGAGCACCCGCATACTATCTCAAGTACGACGTACTGACGGCTGTGGGACAGACTGTCTCCTACGCTGGGATGAGAAGCGCATACGCTAGTCTACTCCGGAGTATCGATGCCCTGTCTCGATAGTCCAACGACCAGGGACCTGTATAAGGATGTGCTTATGGATCACCCAGCCCCCACGAGTGTGAGCGCCATCACAACGCTGGTAATCAAGCAAAGATCTTAAGGGCTCTACTAATATGTATATAAGCGATATGCTAAAAGAAACACATGCACATATTGAAGTAGAGACAAACCAAGTAGCATACTACCATTTCGAGCAAGATTGTATATACAACTGTGAATATCCTAAGCTTCCATCAAGTAATATACAAACTAGTATGATACAGTAATGGCCTCTAGAGCATATACACTAACAAGTCATAGTCTAGGGTCGGTCAAAGGTCGCTGCCAAAGAGAGAGAGAAAAGAAACACTCTGCGTGCACTCTAACCTAGATCAGAATGGTTATCACTTTATCTAATCCGGAAACCTCCCACTGTCCTGTCAAATTCTCCTCCAAACCTAAAAGAAGAATCAATCGGGATCACCCGAAGAGTAAACCAACTCATCAGTGGGAATCGGGATCCAACTCTCATTGCATGATAACGTGACGGAATCCACTCGCGTTATCACACTCCAGAAGGTATGCGCATACTTGGCAAGTTTCAGTTTCTTTAGAAACTCCCGATATGATTTTTGCCCCATGCTCTTATGACCTTGGCGTTAGGTCAAAATGTCATAAGTCACATGCCAAGTTCAACCCATCATTATCTTGTTAATTTGAACCCACCCGCACATGCCCTTGGCGTTAGGTCAAAATGGCAGAACGGCTGTCCCAAACCAACTCATCTATCTATGCAACAAATGAATACCCAGCAGCTACTAAGCACTATGCCTTGGCGTTAGGTCAAAATACATAGCTTGAATACTACTGAATACCCAAAAGAAATGACGGAGGGCTACGACTGGTTTTTGGCGAAAAACCTTTAACGTAGTGAACTTGATATCGCTGAAGGAACCTGATAGCTTTTTATAAAAATATAGTGGTGAAAACCTTTTGTTAAAGAGGTCACTCCCGGTGAAGGGATCTCGGCTCTTTCCTCGTGGAATGAGGTGCAGGATATTCCACCGAATACCGCGATGCAAAGCAACTTGTAATCGACTATAGTGAAGTTTTTACCCTGACGCAAACTTCTGCCCAAGGGGTCATTCCCGGTGAAGGGATATCGACCCTTGCCTCGTGGAATTAGGTGTAGGATATTCACACCGAATACCGCTATGCAAAACAAAAGGAAACGTCTTTGTAATAACACTTTTTTAAAATTGTTCCAAGAACTCCAAATAGGTTTGTTTTCCTTTGCATTGATCAGAATCAACGCAGTCCCATCAATCAATCACACCAGAAAAGAACGAAAATAAAATGTACGTATATGCCATCCGCATTCGTCACTGGGTCCCGTCATCACCCGTTAGGTTACTTAACTAACGACAGAGCGGGGACTGGACTAGTGCGGGTGCAAAACATATACAATATCTAATAGTATATATACCAATATACAATAATCGCTCCAGGCATGATAATATGCAACATTACAGAAAAGTAATAAGCATCACAGAACAATACAGATATTTACGATCCCCAGATTTCACAGAGCCGCTGCTGAAACCCGACGTTCCCCTGGTCATGTGGATAGCCTGTGCAATGAAACCTAGACCCCTACGGGTGCGGCAAGTTACCCGCCAAAACCTGAAGCGAGGCAGCCCCCTACAGCAAAGTGAATGGACCACCCAGCACTTCACGGAATCCGGTAACTTGAGCACCCCTCCTTGGGCCAACCTGTACCCCCTACGAGTGCGGCAAATAGTCTGCCAATTCTAGAGTGAGGCCCCTCTGCCTCTCAAAGCCATGAGATGCGGACCCGTTGCCCTCCAGAACCCGGCTATCCGTGCACCCCGTCGCGGGGTAAACCTAGTACAGAAATAAATAATATGTGCAACAGGTACATCGACCCCATCCTGGTCGTGCCCCAAAAGAATATTATACAACAGGCAGTGACGACAGTCCACATGTTGGACGCTCGCCCCGCAATATCAAATGTACAAATAAATCCAAACTGCACTACCATTGCACACTGCTATCCACCACGACATATCCGCAACATCACAGCACAACACAGAACATCAACGCGAATGTCACGTTCGCAAACCCGTCTAAAAGAACTATAACAATCAGACGCGGTTTACCGATCAAATGACATTCACGGTCGGAGATATAATGTAAGTACTGTAAACTAACATGTTTAAATTTTGATCGACTAAATATCACGAAGTGGTCCCCACGAACATCTGTTGTATAGTAACAAAATCCGGGCCCAAAAGATATATACCAAAAACCACAATTTCCAGTCAAAAAGCCACTGTGCAAATTTGGAGCTATGATCTCACAGACTGGCCGCGGATGCGCGGTCAAACCCAAGGTTTGACCGCGATTCCGCGGCGGTCTTGTTGAGTCACGTGCCCAAATTTGTACCACGTGCTTAGAAAACCCCGCACAACTTTCTGTGATATGCAAAATAATTTTAGGACTTGATTTAAAATTGACAGAAACCGTGAACTTGAAAAATGTAGTTTTTGATATCCGGTTCGATCGATATTTTAAACGTGTTAGCACAAGTTAGTATAGCATAATGGTGAGGCTCTGATACCACTGCAAGTCTACGGTAGCGCCCCGGCCGTCTAACAGACGCCAAATGCGGAACACAAACTTTTAACTGGCGCTATCGTATACTATAACCCGGATCTGCCATTATTGCTAAACTAACAAACTGTAAAGAGGGTAGAAAGGTTATACCGAACGATCCGAGTCCTTCGTTCTTTAACCATCATCCCACGCTTTGTTGCGGCTGCTCCGATCTCGTCGATCTCCGATCTCCTCGTCCACGTGGCACCATGTCATCGGATCTTTAAACGGGCTCCCGCCTCTGACTCGAGGCAACTCGATCGTCAAGTTTGCTAAAAGAGACGACCAAGATTGATGTAGAGAATGAGTAGAACACTTTGTCTCGCTTCGTCCAAAGCCATGGACGAACGGTTAATGAAGTTGCCAATTAAGTCGGGTGATGGAATGAAATGAGCTATGAAATTTCCATACACCCCAAAACTATCATAATCTTTTTTCCAAATGAATCATTCAAGTGTGTGAGAGAGAGGAGGGGGCCGGCCACACTTATAGGAAGAGGGAGGTGAGGGTAGGAACAATTTGGTGACAATAAGAATGAAGCTTATCATGAAAGAATGAGTCATGTATGAACACAAAGTATGAACACAATAAATGCACCATTAAAGCACCATTAATGAACAAATGAGTCACAAGCCTAATCACCTATTCTAGAACCTTCTAGAAGCATCCACACTTATCCAAAGAAAAGAAAAATCCGTATTTAACCGAATATTAAATACGGCTGATAGAAAACAGGAAACTGGCAACTTCCAAAAGTGATCCTGAAACGAATTTCAGGATAACCCCGTAACAGTATAAACATACCCGCATTTGTATTACGACCGAATACAAATGCAACTGAGACAAAGATATTATATCTACACAATATAATACTCGGATCCGGCTTAAACCAAAGCCGACCAGTATCATCTGCCCGAAATATGACACGTACGTAAACGCACGTGCATTTTCCGAACCCTGCCATAAAACCATACGGCCTCTACAACGTTTCGCCCGAACTTGGGAAACTGTCTGTGGGGGACTCTAATGACTCGTCAGTACCCTGGCAGTGGGTTTAACCACAAGCAGTCAGCGGCACTAGCTGTGCGTAACGGCTGCCCATTGACTGACCTCAATGGAGGCCGATGAGCGAACTCATCCGGAAACCCTACTGAGCCTAACAGTGACAATGTATATACAGTCCGGTCCGTTCGTCTATGAGTATCGCATATCTGTCTAGGGGGCTAGTAACGTCAGACCCCCAATAGCAGTATAAGTCGTGTCGGAGTGTAGCCTAAAAACACCCTGAGATACTACTGGAGTACCTACCAGTAAATCTCCTGCCATGGCCGTGGGCTTTGTGTAATGGCTCTCCTAGACACAGCACGATCTCACCCCCAATACCGGGAGAGACGAATCCCCTGCCAATCCGCTCACGTGCCTCCATGTGGCTCGGGACTGTACCCAAAAACTACCTCTTTGCACGACTCCTTTGAGCCGTGGTAGGGTAGAAATCAAAGCACAGTGGGAACTCACACGAGACAAATGACGACCTCAGGTCGATGAACTAACCTGTACACATGTCACCAGGGAATGGCTATCTGACTATATGTATAATACCAACTAGCAGGTTCCCGGCGAGTCCTGTCCGGTGTACTCATAACCCAATGAGCACCTGAATACATCTTAGGTGATCCAACTGACACCAGTGGCTTGTGAGACCGGCCACCGCCCCTCGTCGAGGTCTCGACTGTATACACTAGTCTACTCCGGAGTATCAATGCACTGTCTTGAAACTCCCACGTCTAGGGACCACAATTAAGGATATGCTTATAAACCACCCAACTCTCACGTATATGATCGCCATCATACTGTTGGTAGTAAAGCAAGATCCTAAGGGCTCTATCAAAGTGTAACAGTGATCAGTCACCTGAACCTGTACACGACTGATAAAGGAAAACCAGATAGCATACTATCATCTCGAGTAAGACTGTCCTACTGGTATAGGTCCTCCGCAATCAGTGCAATCACGTATCTGCGATCCAATAATTGACTCTGAGGGCACTATATCCAACAGGAACACCTAGAGGTTTAACGGCTTGTTGCACGAGCTCAGTGCAATCGTGTTTCCCTGCGAAAGTGCGGTTAGGTTTTTGTCGAGAATAAAACTAAGTTTGCTCGAGGACGAGCAAAAGATAAGTTTGGGGGTATTTGTTCACACCATAATTTTGCATTATTATATTCCCCATTCTTATTCGTTTTATAAATAAACAGGTGCTTTTGACACATGTCTGCTACATATTACAGGTTACAGGTTCTTGGATCCAAAACAATGAAAAAGGTAAAAGACGACGTAAAAGTGGAACTACAACCAACAAATAGAAGGATCTTGATCAAGCCTACATAAAAGATAAAGTTCATAAAGCGAACGGTTAAAAGTCCACCGCAATTGTTCACTGGAGACCTGGAAGAAACATAGAAGCTATTTTAATAAAAGAACCAAATAATAAGGAAGCTCAAAAACAGAAGAGTCAACAAAGGAAATTTCAAGGCCCAATACTTCCTTTTAAAGAGACAGAGACATAAAATTTTACTAAAGCTTGGAGTCTACTTTGACTAGGTCTTCCTAAGGATATTTTGGTAAATGTAGACGTGCGAATCAATTGTAACCTAGGGTTTCCTATCCTCTATAAATAAGAACTCTAAATCATTGTAAAGGCTATGCCTCCCTATACCTCTTTCTATGAATAAAATTTAGAAATCTTTTGGAGAGCATCGATGCCTCTTTTCAATTCATTTATTCAGATCTGACAACCCTGTATAAATGTTTGGAGGGAGCCATCTATAAAGTAAGTAGTTAATTTAAATTCTTGCCCTAGGTAATTTTTCATTCTCTGCCCTAGATAAATGTTTTTAAATTCCCTAATGAGCGAGTAGTCTCCTCGCTTGTTAGGGTTAGCTTTGGGGAAGGATTTTTGAGAGATGAGATCTCTTATCCCTTTCTTGCCCGTCATATATTTTCAATAGGACTCCATGCATACACGCACACACCGCGCCCTGCGGCACCCTATCCCTCAAGGTAGCAGTGATACCGTAGTATAAAGGCCCGGTTGCGCGTGTTTTCCATGGAGGTTAGGGTAAGGATCTCTAAAGTAAGGACAAGAACCTAGAGGAAGGAACACCTTCCCGAATGGATCTAATCCCCTTTATTGATAATTACCATAACCCCTCATAGATCTTCATTTGGGTATAGAAAGCGTTGAGATTTATTTGCATTTCCAAACCTACCCTAAACCTAAGCCTAGCAAGATTTAGATCTAGATAATCTTAGTATAGATAGATTTAGTTTTTAGATTTAATAATCAATCCGAACACCCATCGGAATTAACTCGTTTGAGCGATTAGGAAATTCATAAAATCCCTGTGGACCGACCCATACTCACTGGCTAGCTGCAAAGCGATGCCGTTCTTGATTGCGGTAATAGATAGTTTTTGAGATCAATCAACCATCTACAATGCTTTCTTAGTCCCCGCCCCATTTGTTGTAAATATATATGTTTTGTAAGGCTGAGGAGCCTATAACACCTCTTTGATGAATAAAAGTTTTTCTTGTTGAGGCATTTTGTTTCCTTCTGTCCCTTTTGCATTGTTTACGTGCTTTTTCAAGACGAGCTTAGGGGTCACGGAACTGAGAAAGAAAACAAAATCTGTGGAAGAAGCCTCTTATAACTTGGGAGACTTAATCAAAATTACATTGCTTCAAAAAGGAGAAAATACATTCATCTATACAATTTGAGTTTCTTGGCGTTGTAAGGCCGAAGAAATTTTCGTCCCCTAGCGCCTTGCAAGCGATATGCTTCACCAGGCAATATTTCTGCTACGAGGAATGGGCCGTCCCATTATGGAGAGAATTTGTGTAGCCTAGTTTGGTCTACAAGGAATAAGCAATTTGCTGGTTCCCGTAGGCCCGACCTATCCCCCCTTGGTCTAATGGAAATTTGATCGTAAGGTGGTAGGTCGAGATTTGAGCCCGGAGGGCGTTTAACGTCGGGCGTCCCAGGAGGATGTTGTAGGATGAAGGGATCTTAGTGACGATGAATTCCACAGGTACGGTCCTCATATGGCCCGCTTCTCTGATGTTGAGGAGGAGGGCGATCACTCCCTCGGGAGGGATGGAGTGGTCGGTAAACCCCGAGAGGACATGGGAGGTGGGCCATAAGTCAGACGGTCCCAGCCCCATATGCTTGAAACAGTCATAGAAGAGGATGTCTATCGAGCTCCCGGAATCGACCAATATCCTCTGTACCTCATAACGGTGGAACCGGGCTGTTATGATGAGAGGGTCACTGTGAGGCAAGGATATACCGTGGAGGTCTTCATCGGTGAAGACGATGGGCTGGGCCGTTCTGCATTTCTTCCGGGGTGGATCGCTTGTACCCTCAACTGGTAGGAGTTGTTGGTTTTCGCCAGCTGCGCGAGCAGATTTCGAGGTGACGACCATGATTTCACTGATCGTTAACTCCCCGGGAGGGGGCTGGTTTTCTTGCTCCCGGTCTGCCTGCCGCTTGTCCCGCAGGTACTTCACCAGGTGGCTAGAGCGGATCAACTCCTAGATGTAGTCATGAAGTTGTTTGCAGTCTTCGGTCGGATGACCCTGCGACCTATAGAAGGCACAGTACGTTCCCCGGATACGCTTAGCCGCTCTTTGGGTGACTAGCGGGAACTTGAAGAATCTCTCGCCTTTCGCTTCCTCCAACAGCTCAGTCTGGGAGATGTTAAGAGGAGTGTACTCCTAGAATTTCGGGGAGTAGGGTTTTGGCCGGTTGACCCTCTTCTTCTCTTCTCTACCCCTCTTCTTCTGGTCGGCTTGGTTGTCCCGGGGCAGGCTAGCGTTCACCTCCGACTCGAGTTGGATCTCTCGCTCGGTCTAAGCTTTTACCTCGGCCATGGTCTTAGGTTGCGCTAATGCAAAAGAGCGGAGCTACTCTTTGTGCCTAAGACCCGACCTTAGTGTGGTAATGACAGTTTCATCCCGGTGCTCGGGGACCTCGAAGAGATCGTTGTAGAAACGAGTGACGTATACCTTAAAGGATTCCTTGTCCTCGCTCTTTATGGTGAACAGGTAGTCAACTGTTCTCTTTTGTCGTCGATTAACGATGAACTGGCTGAGGAATTGGGTGGCCAGCTAACCGAAGGTCGAGATGGAGCACGGCGTTAGTCCTCGGAACTAGTCCCGGCCAGCCCGGATGAGGGTGGCAGGAAAAGCTCTGCATTGGGCCGCGTCGGAGTTATCCTGGAAGCTCATGCCCGCCGTAAAGGCATCTAGATGGTCGGATTTCCCGTCGAAGAGGGCCACCTTGGGCGGTTTGTCCCTGGACGAGAAGTGCTCGACCAACAGTTCTTCCGTAAAGAGTTTCGTCAGCGAATCGGCGGAGTATCGGGCCTCTTCGCCGGACGCTTGGCCGTCCCGGTGTATGCCCTCAATTTTCTTCTCGAAAGCCTTGAGTCGGTGGTGGTAGCCCGAGGATTCCGTGCAGTCTGAGTGGTGACTGTACCCACTTCGGGTCTGCGCCAGAGTAAGGCTTCGATTCCGCTCTATCAGATTTCGCAAATCCTCGGGTGAGGTCCTTCTCGAGTGGCCCCTGCGTTCGTCGTTCGCGCGACCCCGGCAGGAGAGGAGGTATCAGTCATGCCTGGAAGCAGGCGAGCAGACCGATACCTCTTCAGGGGGCGAGAACGCATGGTGGGCATTAGAACGACATCCCAGTCTTCCTTAGGACCTCAGTGGGTCATGGAATCGGTCGCCGCGCGTAGGTTAAGGTGGTCAGAGTCAGCCCGCTAGTGCTTAGTGGCGCTGTGACGAGGACGAGGTAGATCGAGGGCTTGAGTGTGCCCGTTCGTCCTTTGATGGACGTCATTATCCCGGGGAGGGGGAACTACAGCCTGGTGGATATGGCCTGCTGCTTGGACGCGAACGAGGGTATCCACCAGGGTTGTGATCCTGTATATTCGAGCGGATAAGACGCCGTTGGCATTAGGAGGGGGAGGCGAGCCGCTTCCACCTCCGTTGTGGCGGCTCGTATTTGGATCGTTGCGGTCATCGCTCGCCATTTGGATCAACTGCGGAGGATCAAATTTGTTGGTGGAACAAGATAAGTCTCGTTCCCACAGACGGCGTCAACTGATGGAGGCCTTGATCACTTTCAGATGCTATTTTCTGTCGATCTATCGCGAGCGTTGCTGGACGGTTGAGATTGGATTCGGAGGTTGCCTCCTTAAGTGTATGGATCTCAATGGGTTGAATTTGAGGTGGAAGCCGAGCTACCTACAAAGAAGTTTCAGGGTTGGTAACCATTGTAGGACCCTCCGACGATTAAGTTAGCCGAGGAATTTGAGCAGAGTAGTGGCCTATTGGGTGCTAGTTGCCTTCCCTGAGTTGTTTGAGAGAGGGGTTTTATAGTGGTCGCATGGAACGCGCAGGCATGAGATCTTCGCCTTTGGCTACGCTCCTGACGTTACGTGTGCGTGAACGACAGGATCCCTTCATTAATGATGGGATACGCTCATTAATGGGGGGGACGTGCCGGCGTGGGACGCAGGACGTGGGGCGGCGGTTATCTCGCTTTGGCGAGATACGCGGAGCTATAGCAAAGGCGCTAGGTCTTCGCAAGCTCGGTTGATCAGGGGAGGCCGAGGATGCTCGGCACATCAGGGGCTTGGAGACAAGCGGGAGGCCGAGAAAGCTCGGTATGCTTGAAGCTCGGAGACAAGCGGGAGGCCGAGGAAGCTCGGTATGCTTGGAGCCCGGAGACGAGCAGGAGGCTGAGGAAGCTCGGCATAAGAGAAAGCTCGGAGGCGAGGAGACTGAGGAAGCTCGGAGATGAGCTATTGGTAGTGTCCTAGATGAAGGTGGAATGTCTTTCAGGAGGGTCTCCCGAAAGGTTGGGGACCTTCCTCGAGAAGGGGCCCCGGGGAATATCCTTTATGCGGCTCACTTATTCCACCCCCCGTGGAATCCGGGACACGTCATCTGCTACGTGTTATAATCTGGGGGACACCACTTATGAGCATCATAAGCATACATTCACGGGGCAAACATGCGAATCTTTTTATCAATGATCAAGAATAACGGTACATTTTATATTTTCTCTTATCTCGCTCATATCTCAACGCCCATATAAATACAAAGACTATTCTTGGTAAATCACTCCACCTTCATCTATGGATGACTATCCTTCTCCTTTGCCTTCATCTCTTCATACAAATACAAAGACTACTCTTGGTAAATCCCTCCACTTTCATCTATGGATGGCAACCTTTCGTCTTTTCCTTCGTCTATTCATACAAATACAAAGACCGCTCTTTTGGTGAATCTCTTACCCTTCGTCTCCTCTTTTTCTTTCTCTTTCTCATGTTTGGCCCGTGGATGTAAGCTGTTAGTTGAACCATATTAAATATTGGTGTTGCATATTCTTATTTTTTTCTCGTCTTACTTGCATGCCTTGTGGAAACCCTAACAAACAGTTATCAAAGCTTGGTTAAGAGAAGAATGACTAAGATGGAGACAACTCAAATCGCAACAAATATGGTGTTTTTGAATAGCACAAATTGATCGATATGGAAGTCGAGAATGGAGGACACGTTGTGCCTTAAAAATTTAGATGTGCCTCTTTATTTGATTAGCGCCAAGCCAGAGAAGATGTTTGATGAAGAATGGGCGAGAATGGATCGAAAGACCAGGAGTTTTATTCGCAGATGGATAGAAGATTCAATATTCCACCATGTATCGTCATAAAGCACTTTAGAAATTTTATGGAAAAAGTTGACAGATCTCTACAAGAGAAAGAAAGCTATGAACAAGGCTTTTCTAACAAGAGAATTGATGAATTTGAAGTTCCAGGAAGATTCCTCAATTGCGGAGCACTTGAGTGAAATTCAGAATATTGTGAATCAACTTGCAGCCATGAAGATACCGATTGAAGACGAGATGCAAGCACTTATCATATTGAGTTCCCTTCCGAGCAGTTAGGGAACTCTGGTAGTTTCTTTAAGCAATTCGTTTCCTGACAGAGTTATTTCTATGAGCACAGTAACAATCTGTCTCCTAAATGAAGCATTAAGAAGGAAATCAGTAAGAAGATCATCTGATTCATTTGCACTTGTTGTAAGAGAGGGTTTGAAGTGGAGGAAGGAATAGAGCAACGATGGAAGAAATCAGAGATCATGGCTTGCAAGAGATGTTTCAAAAATAACGTGTCGTTACCGCAACAAGATGAGTCACTGTATGTTTGATTACCCCAAGATGAAGGGGGACTTAGATGACCTGAAGAGACGTAGAGAGGAAGAGCAAGCGAACATGGCCCATGATGTCGAGATAGAGCGCGATTTGCTTTTGACTAATGATGATAAAGTCAAGAAGGAAGATACGTGGTATATGGATTTGGGAGTATCCTTTCACGTATGTTCAAATAAGGAGTGATTCGATAAAATCAAGGAGAAAAAGAAGATGGAGAAGTTAGCGGATAATTGTGAAGTAGAAGTAGAAAGTGTGGGCACTGTGAAAATGAAGATGTTCGATGAGAAACAGAGAGTACTTAGTGATGTCAAGTTTGTCCCAAAACTGAAGAAGAATTTACTTTCGTTTGGGAGATTGGATATAAGAGATCATACAATTATTGCTCAAGATGGAGTAATGAAGGTGTGCCAGAAGAACCGTGTCATGATAAAAGGAGTCAGAACCTCAAGTAACATATATCAAGTTTGGGAAAGCCTGTGCATGGAAGAAGAATTTCGAAGCAAGGTGGATGAAATATGAGTCAAGGTGGAGCTTTATGAAAAACTCAGTAGATGCCATGGGTGGAATTTGTGAAGAAAGGATAGAAAACGACTTGTTGAATACAAGTTAAGGAGGAAATTTGTTGAAGTTTGACTTGTATTCTCGACCCTGTGTGTATGAGACGGTTCAGGAAAATATTGAGCCGGCTCACAAGCCGTTTGGAATCTTCATTTATTCTCTATTTGTATGAGCCGATTCATGATCTTTTTGAGCTGGCTCAAACCATCTCGGGTCGAATTCTGGGCTGTTTTGGTAAAGATTCGTTTTAAAGATTTATTTGGAAGTTATTTGAAGATTTGTTTAGAGATTATTTTTGGAGATTTGATGAGATCAAAATTAGTTAAATTAGGTATTCTAGTAGGAATAGGTTTAGGCTTTCTGGGTCTATAAATATATAGTGATTATGGTATTTTATGTAGAGAAGACGAAGAAGAGTTGAAAAGAATTTTTTGTAGGAAGAGAGATTTTGTAATTCGTATTGAAGTTGAATAAAGAAGAAAAATTGAAAGATTTTTTCTTATGTTTGATTGTGTTTTTATATTTTCTTTTCTTCTCAAAGATCTGTGTTTGATTTTTGAATTGTTTGGGACCTAAAAATCCTAACAAAAACAAACTTAGATTATTATCTTTTAGAAAAAATGACTTGCGATTTGTTTGTTCTTTTATATGCATATGTTTATGATAAGTGAATTTGATCTAGATCTTCTTCTTCTAGTCTGTGTTATAAGTTATTTAATTAATTTTTATTTGTTATCAAGAGAATTTCTGTTAGATATGTATGCCCTAGAGGCCATTATTGTATATGTATACATGTGGATGCTTGGACATATATATATGTATAGGAAAATCTTGCTCGATATGATAGTATACTATCTGGTTTGTCTTTATCTTAACATGTGCGTATGTTTTACTTGTTATTACATATTATTTATACATGTTGATAAAGCCCGTAGGATCATTGCTTGACTACTTGCGTTGTGATGGCGATCATATTTATAGGAGCAGGGTAGTCGATAAGCACATCCTTAAAAGATCCATAGTCGTGGGAGTATCGAGACTGGGCATCGATATTCTGGAGTAGACTAGTGTATACGTTTCTAGACCCTGACGAGGGGCGATGGTTGGTCCCGCAGCCGTTGGTCTTTTGCACCTAAGATCGTATACAGGTGCTCACTGGGGGTGAGTACACTGGACGGACTCACCGAGAACTTCTAAATGGTACTATAGCTATCGTCAGATAGCAGTTCTCAGGTGGCATGAGTACAGGTTAGTCTTCAGACCTGAGATCATCATTTGTCTCGTATGAGTTCCCACTGTATTTTGATCACTACCCTACCACGGCTCTACTGAGTCGTGCAAACAGGTTTTGGTTGGGTACAGTGCCGAGCCACATGGAGGCAATGAGCGATTGTTGGGGATTCTTCTCTCCCGGTATAGGGAGTCGATATCGCACTGTGTCCGATTTGCCAGCACTATAAGATCTTGGCCAAGGCAGTTGGGATTTACTGATAGATTGATCAATAGTTTCCCGGATTGGTCCTGAGCCGCATCAGCACGGAATATCGGGTTATTAGGGTTTGACGTTTAACACCCCTAGACCCGGTATGCGATACCCACAGACGAAGAGACCAGACTGTACGAAGATTGTCACATATAGGCTCAGTAGGGATCCGAATGAGTTTGCTCGTCGGCCTTCCTTTCCGACAGGTACCCGGGTAGCCGTTACGTACAGCTAGTGCCGCTGACGTGCTTGTGGTTATGGATTTATCCAGTAACTCACTATCGGCGTACTGTCGAGTCTTTAGAGTCTTACACAGAGGGTTTTCCTGGTTCAGGCGAAATGATGTAGTAGCTGTATTGGATACGTGCTGGGTTCCGATCGATTGATTGTACTATGTACCCGAATTTTCGATCGGACAGTTGATAATACTAGCCAGCTCGGGATTGAGCCAGATTATTAAATCAGGTATTGATTTAATAATTTACATATATGTATTTTGATATATATTCTAGTATTATGTTCTTTGTGTTATTCTATCTCTTTGGGTATTCGTATTTCGATACGAATACATGTATATATATACAGTAAAGTGTAATCCGTATTTATATGGAAAACATTCTAGAAGGTGGACACCTCATTTTAGTTATTATCCATTTATCTATAAATGGAAAATGAAGTGTAAAAAGAGGTGAGGGGAGTATGGTGAGAGCTATACTTTAATAGTATTGACAAATGAATTTTCAATTCATTTGTGCTAACTATTGAAGCATGGTTGGTTTATTTTATTGGTAAAAATTGTTTTACAAAACCAAGTTTGAGGATTTTCTCTCACATGCTTGATTCGTTTTTCTAAGCTCACCATTTGCTTCACTCTCCCCAGTTGTTTCTTGAGCTCCTCCACTTTCATCTTCTATTTCCTCCCTACACTCTCATGTGTTGAGAATCAAGAGAGGAGGTGAGATAGATACACACATTGAACCTTATACACTACATCCTAAACTCTTTAGACTAGCAATCTAAAGTCTCTAGTTGCTCCACTTGATCTTAGTGTGGAGCTAGAGCCATAGACTACATCTCTCGGGTGGATCATCTTCGACAGAGGAAGACCGGCCATCAAGCTCGATCCAGGAGAACCGAAGGAGCAAGGATAGATGAACAAGCTCGATCAAGGAGATCAGTAGGAGCAAACGAAGAGGACAGAAGAACGAAGGAAACGGATCTTTAGGTGAGACAATTCTATCATAGTAGATAGATATCCTCTTTGATAGCTAGTTTAGGTTTATGGTAGATCCGACATTGGGTTATTCTAGTGCCAGTTTTTCAAACCCTAAAATTTTTGTTCCGCAAACGGCCATGGTATATGATCAGGGCACTAGTATAACCCAACAAGGTATCAGAGCCAGCCCATGAAACCTTAACTAGCTAGTTTAGACGTGTTTAAAATATTGATCGACAAAATTTTTCCAAATCACAATTTCATTTGATATACTTTCTGTCGAATTTTAAAAGTGTTCAAAAAATTATTTAGAATGCCTTAAAAATACATGCAGGGTATTTTAGAAAGCCATAAGAAATTTGAGAACATAAGATCTTTATTCTGCCGCGGAAGCGCCGCGAAACATGCTTGTTTGCGGCGGTTCCGCGGTCGGAGTGGGGCCTCTGTGCACAAAAATTCTTCTGGCGCTCCACTATATGGAAATATGATTTTTGAGATGTATGATTTTGATCCAGATTTGTTTGAGTACTGGTTAGCACTAAGGGCCAATCCGGAAAAGTTTTTTGTCGATCGAATTTTAAATACGTGTTTATCAGTACATATGTTAGTATCTGCGACCGTGAATATCATTGAGCGGTATAACCCGACCAATTGCTATATGTTCTATTAGATGAGTTTAAGAACATGATATTCACGTTGACGTTCTGTAATGTGCTGATATAGTGGTTGGATTGTCGTGGTGGATAGCCGATGGTGCAATGATGATAGTACAGTTCAGATTTATTTGTGTATTCATATTGCGGGGTGAGCGTCCGACAAGTGGATAGCCGTCTCTGCCGGATTGTATATTATTTGATTGGGGCACTACCGAATTGAGGTCGATGCCGCCATTGTACATATATTTTTCTTCTTTTCTGTACTAGGATTACCCCGCGGTGGAGTGCTCGAATAGCCGAGTTCTAAAGGGCAACGAGCCCGCATCTCATGGATTTGAGACGGAGGGGGCTTTACTTTAGAATTGGCGGGCTATTCACCGCACTCGTAGGGGGTATAGGATGACCCACAGAGGGACGCTCAAGTTACCAGATCCCGTGAAATGCTGGGTGGCCCATTCACTTTGTTGATTGGGGTTGCCTCACTTCTGGAATTGGCGGGTAATTTGCCGCGCTCGTAGGGGTCCAGGTTTTCATTGCACGGGCTATCCACACGACCGGGAACGTCGGGTCTCATTTGCGGCTCAAATGAAACCCGAGGTTCCAAGATTATCCACCATTATGTGTTGCTTGTTATTTTTCTGTGATGTTGCTCTTATCTTACCTGGGACGAATGTTATATATATTTATATATACTAGTAGATATTGTATATGTTTTGCACCCGTGCTAGTCCAGCCCCGCTTTGCCGTTAGTTAAGTAACTTAACGGTGCATGATGGGGCTCCGTGGTGAATGCGGATGGCATATACGTACATTGTATTTTCATTCTTTTCTGGTGTGATAGGGATTAATTGATGGGACTACATTAATTTTGATTAATGCAAGAAAATAAACCTAAAAGATGTTGGAACAAATTTCGAAAAACTATAGTCATATTCTTTCTCTTTGCATAGTGGTATTCGGTCATGAATATCCATCACCTCATTCTAGGAGGCAAGAGCCTGGATCTCTTCGTGGAAAGTGACCTCTTGAGCAAAAGTTTATACTATAGATTACTCGGTTTTCTTCAAAACCACAGGTTTTCAAAAGCGGAGCCTAAACCACTCCTTTTCAAAACTACTTGGTTCCTTCAACGATTCAAGTTCATTATATTAAAGGGTTTTTCGCCAAAAACCCAGCCGTCGCCCTCCGTCGTTTCAGATAATTAGTACTTAGTATTCGTGCTGTGTTTTTTGATTATTCATCAAGGCGCTGTGAGCGGTAGCTGAGTAATGATTCTCTATTGTATAGATAAATGCGATTAGTTAGGACAGTCGCATGATTTTGTTAATTATTCGTCAAGGGTCATGCGGGTGGGTCTAATGCAATCTTAGATAACAACGAGTTGAACTTGACTAGGATCTTTTGATTTGTTGATTATTCGTCAAGGTCACTAAGGTCCTAGGGGCAAAAACCACATCGAGAGTTTCAAATATACAGGAAACTTGCTAGTGCTGCATACTTTCTGGAGTGTGGTGACTAGAGTGGCTTCCATCTAGTTTATCATGCAATGATAGTTGGATCCCGATCCTACTGATGAGTAGGATTACACTTGGGAGATATTTTTCACTTCACAATTAGCTAACCTATTAGGTGTCTAGAAAAGTGTTAACGGGGCTACGCCTCTGCGGAAACGAGGTTTATTTTAATTAGGTCCGTGCGAGAGTACAGGGAACCTCCCTCGGAGTACCAACACTCACCTGGCTGAACGGTTGGTGAACTTATAAGGTGTTAATGATCCCATCTAGTTCTCCTTTTAAGGTTTGAAGGAGAATTCGAGGAAACAGTGAGTGCCATCCTGATTAGATAAACTAATAACTAATCTAATTTTGCAATAGCGCACGCTGAGTGTTTCTTTTCTCTCTCTCCAGGTAGCAACCAATTCATTTCTTAATCAAGATAATAAAATGTATCGCTTGACCGATCCAAATTCTTATTCGAAGCTGGGGAATGCCGGTTTGGCTCTAACTTATGACAGCAGTCATGAGTATGAGCAGAGGAAAGAGGATTGCATGAATTCCTTGATGACCCCAACGAAGAAGAAGCATACTATTGCGTCTCCTTCAGGTGTTCTTGTTATTGGGAACTGCTTTTCGGTCAGTCTTACCTTTTGGGTACTAGGTACCGGATCAGGATCTCATATCTGTAATTTATTGCAGGGACTGAGAAAAAGTAGGATGGTTAGACCTGATGATATGTCCCTCAGAGTACGGAACGGAGCACAAGTTGATACTTCTGCGGTCGGTGAATATCACCTAGCATTACCAAATGACAATACTATGATTTTGAACAATTGCTACTATATACCTTCTATGATTTGCAATATCATATCAGTTTATTTACTTGATAAAGATGGAAATAATTTTGTTCTTGATAGAAATATCATGAACATTTACCTTGATAAGGTATTGGTTGCAGAAAGTACATTGTGTAATGGTATCTATGTTCTAAATCAAAATGCAGTTTTCAATATACCAAACACACGCAAGAGGAAGAGTTTAGAAGTGAACGAATCCTACTTGTGGTATTGTAGACTTGGTCATATCGGAAAGAAAAGATTAAGTAAGTTGCATAAAGATGGATATTTGAATACGTTCGAATTTTCATCTTATGAAACTTGTCAGTCCTGTTTCAAGGGAAAGATGACCAAATCTCTGTTCAGTGGACACGGAGAAAGAGCAGCAGAGCTCTTGGGACTCATACACAGTGATGTATGTGGTCCAAAGTTTATACATGCAAGGGGTGGGTTCTCGTACTTCATCACATTCACTGACGATCTATCTAGGTTCGGATATGTATATATCATGAAACACAAATCTGAAGCTTTTGAGAAATTCAAAGAATACAGAAATGAAGTAGAGAACCAGACTGGCAAACGTATCAAGATCCTCCGAGCTGATAGAGGAGGGGAGTACTTAAGTACGGAATTCGTAGAATACCTAAAAGAGAATGGAATTCTCTCTCAGCTTACTCTCCCGTATACACCATAGCACAATGGTGTATCAGAGCGGAGGAACTGTACCCTATTGGATATGGTTCGCTCCATGATGAGTAGTGTTGAGTTGCCTCTTTCATTTTGGGGACATGCGCTTCAAACAACAGTATATCTTTTGAATCAAGTTCCGACCAAATCTGTGTCTACCACTCCATATGAAATATGGAGTAGCAAGAAACCACGTCTTAAATTTATTAAAGTATGGGGTTGTACGACTTATGTTAAAACGCAAAAACCGGACAAACTAGAGGCACGATCAGTTCTATGTAAATTTGTGGGATATCCTAAGAATTCACTAGGATATCTGTTCTACCGCACTGAGGAACAGAAGATGTTTGTATCTCGCCACGCCACCTTTTTGGAAAGGAAATTTCTTGCAAAAGAAGTTAGTGGGAGTATAGTAGAATTGGAAGAAATCTCTGAACCACAAAATGTAACTAAAGATTTGGTGGAACCGCTAGATTCAGTAGTCCCAGACGAACCTCAGCCACTCCGCAGATCTAGTAGGATTTCTTATCCGCCGGAGAAATACTACGGTTTTCTCATAGACGTGGATCGAGAGGATTGCATCTTAGAAAAAGATGATCCTACTAGTTTCAGGCAAGACATTATCAGTAGGGACTCTGATAAGTGTATGGATGCTATGCAATCCGAAATGGAGTCCATGTAGGCCACTAAAGTGTGGACATTGGAAATTGATCCACCTGGGGTAAAACCTGTTAGATGCAAATGGATCTACAAAATGAAGATTGGTGTAGATGGGCAGGTGGAAACCTATAAGGCTAGACTTGTTGCAAAAGGTTTTCATCAAAGACCAGGTATGGATTATGACGAAACCTTTTCTCTAGTGGTTATAATTAAATCCATTCAAATCCTACTTGCCATTGCTACCTTCCATGACTATGAAATCTGGCAGATGGACATAAAAACGACTTTTCTAAACGGAAGTTTGGAAGAATGTGTTTATATGGATCAGCCAGAAGGTTTTGTAGACAGTGGGAGCAGCGGGAAGGTATGCAAATTGCTTAAATCCATTTATGGATTAAAGCAGGTATCGCAGAGCTGGAACATCTATTTTGATGAAACAGTCAAGGAATTTGACTTCATCAAGAACGAGGATGAGCCTTGTATATATAAGAAGATTGTAGGACGGACTGTCGTATTCCTAGTCTTGTACGTGAACGACATTCTTTTGATAGGAAATGATATTTTTATGCTACAATTGATCAAGCTGTTCTTGTCACAAAGGTTCTCCATGAAAGACCTGGGTGATGCCTCGTACATTCTGCGGATTAAGATCTACAGAGATAGATCCAGAAGATTATTGGGACTTTCGTAGTCCACGTACATAGAGACCGTACTAAAGAGATTTAGTATGGAAAATTCCAAGAGCGGTAATATACCCGCATTGCACGGAATCACCTTCTCCAAAGAGATGTCTCCCAAGACTGATGAGGAGAGGGTTCACATGAGCACTATACCTTATACTTCGGCGGTAGGATCTATAATGTATGCGATGCTATGTACCAGACCAGATGTAGCTTACGCTCTTAGTGTGGTGAGCCGGTATCAGTCAAACCCAGGTGAGAACCACTGGACAGCAGTGAAGAACATTCTTAAGTACCTGAGAAGGACTAAAGAACTGTTCCTGGTATTCGGTAATGGAAACTTCCAGGTGGAGTCCTTTACCGATTCGAGCTTCCAGAGTGACAAGGATGACAGCAAGTCTGTCTCGGGTTTTGTGTTTACCCTCAACGGAGGGGCGGTCTGTTGGAATATTTCTAAACAGGACATCGTCGCAGACTCGACGATGGAGGCTGAATACATTGCTGCCAACGATGCCGCAAAAGAAGCCGTATGGATTAAGAAGTTCATTACTGAATTTCAGGTGGTTCCATCCATTGTTAATCCAATATCTTTGTATTGCGACAAAAATGGAGCTATGGCTTTAGCGAAGGAACCACGGTCCCATCAAAAATCCAGACACATCTTGAGGCGGTATCACCTGATCAAAGAGATTGTTGATCGCTGGGAGATCGAGGTGCGAAAAGGGACACAAAAGAAAACACGTCGGATCCATTCACCAATGCCCTTCCTCAAGCACAGTTTGAGAGACTATTTGAGATGTTGGGTATGCGATACGCCAACAACTGGCCCTAGTGCAAACGTTGGGTACTCGGTACGCCAATATATGGCCTTAGTGCAAGTGGGAAATTGTTGGATATGTATGCCCTAGAGGCCATTATTGTATATGTATACATGTGGATGCTTGGACATATATATGTACAGGACAATCTTGCTCGATATAATAGCATGTTATCTGGTTTGTCTTTATCTTAACATGTGCATATGTTTTACTTGTTATTCATATCATTTATACATGTTGATAAAGCCCGTAGGATCATTACTTGAGTACCTGCGTTGTGATAGCGATCATACTTGTGGGAGCTGGGTAGTCGATAAGCACATCCTTAAAAGGTCCCTAGTCATGGGAGTATCGAGACCGGGCATCAATATTCCGGAGTAGACTAGTATATACGTTTCTAGACCTCGACGAGGGTCGATGGTTGGTCCCGCAGCCGTTGGTCTTTTGCATCTAAGATCGTATACATGTGCTCACAAAAGGTGAGTACACTGGACGGACTCGCCGAGAACTTCTAGATGGTACTATACCTATCGTCAGATAGCAGTTCTCAGGTGGTATGAGTACAGGTTAGTCTTCAGACCTGAGATCGTCATTTGTCTCGTGTGAGTTCCCACTGTACTTTGATCACTACCCTACTACGGCTTTACTGAGTCGTACAAACGTGTTTTGGTTGGGTACAGTCCTGAGTCACATAGAGGCAGTGAGCGATTGTTAGGGATTCATCTCTCCCGGTATAGGGAGTCTATATCGCACTATATTCGATTGGCCGGCACCATAAGAACTTGGCCAAGGCAGTTGGGATTTACTGATAGGTTGATCAGTAGTTTTCCGGATTGGTCCTGAGTCACATCAGCACGAAATATCGGATTATTAGGGTTTGACGTTTACCACCCCCTAGACCCGGTATACGATACTCACAGACGAAGAGACCGAACTGTACGGAGATTGTCACAGATAGGCTCAGTAGGGATCTGGATGAGTTTGCTCATCGACCTTCCTTTTCGACAGGTATCCGGGTAGCCGTTACGTACAGCTAGTGCTGCTGACGTACTTGTGGTTATGGATTTATCCAATAACTCACTGTCGGCGTACTGTCGAGTCTCTAAAGTCCCATACAGAGGGTTTCACTTGTTCAGGCGAAATGATGTAGTGGTGATTGGTTGTGAAAGAAGTGTTTGTAGTAGTAACCACAATCAATAACGGTGTCGCGTGTAGCTAGCCGAGATGAGCAAGGGTCGTCCGCAGGGATGCATGAACTTTTAATCTTGCTTTAGACGAGTTGAATAAAATAAAAGAAGAAAGGAGAATAGATTATAGATCTATGTTGAACACGGATGTAGAATATATAAGAAGAGGGCTTGTAGGGTTCGTTAGGATTTAGTAGTCATGGATAACTAATAAAGATGACTCTTTTTATTTTTTGATAGATTTAAAACTAGATTGATAGTGATGATTGAGGATTAGGGTTCTTGGAAGAAACTAGGGTTTTTCCACTACTGACCCTTGTCCCTTTATTGACCTCTATTCATGTCTAGCCTTTACCAAAATAATTGTTAATCTAATATCAAATCGCGGTCGATACTATCAATAATTTGGCAGCGCATCCAATTAGGATGTTAACGATTCTTTTGCTAAAGTTTATAAACTTCTTAAGACATAAAAGAAGTTAAAATATTTTCTCATCTATTGTTCGACCCTAATCTTACGAACCCTAGCAAGTTAGGAATTACTCATGCATGGTTGAGATAGAAGAAAAAGGGATAGAGAAGTAAATCATAATGCAAAAATTAAATGCAGAAAGTAAATACGAAATAATTAAGCTAATGATCTATCTTTATTAATCAACTTTACAAGTACAAATCCTTCGAGTTTAGATTACAAGAGAAAGAAGTTGCTCTCGATCTTTGCCTTGTAGGAAGTATTTGCTCTGTCGATACTCACGTCGCTCTATCACGTCGAATCGCGGACTTGTCGTGGATCTCTTATTCTTTGACGGTGATTTGCTTCATGTTAAAGGTGATAATTTATAACTTTAGCCCTCGGTCCTTTATATAGCCCTGAAAACAGAAACTCTAGATCCCAAGTATTAGGCTTTGTTGTTGAAATCCTACTCACAAAATCCCAAACCCTAACTCCATAACAATGCCACGGATCCACCGTGTTTAGGGGGTATTTTTCGCGCAATCGCGGCCGTTTGGGGGCTTTAGGGTTTCTATTTTCTGGAGCTTCTACATATTGACACATGGAGATTTTCTACATATCTGGATTTTGGAAATATTTCCTGAGTCTCTGCCAGTATTTATTCTACGATTTTATTGGCAGATTTTTGATCCCGACGTCTTGAATATCTTGATCTCCTGACCTGAGCTAAATCTTGCACAGTATCTCCATGAATAATTTTAGTAATATTTGTTATAGAGCTATAATCTTAATCATTTTATATGGTAATAAATCTTTAAGCAATTTGATTAAGATTATTTGATATGATATGCATAATAAAAATATTATATAAATATTATATGCATATATTTTTCTTCATAATGTTAATTATAATATATAAACATATGGTAAATAGTATTTTGCAGATAAACCTAAATATATTCTATATTTATAATAAACACCTTTAAATAATTTGAAAAGTAAAGAAAATGTTATATCAAATTAGCGATATTTTCGACTGAACAAGTTGCCGTATTGGATACGTGCAGGGTTTCGATCGATTGATTGTACTATGTACCCGGACTTTCGATCGGACAGTTGATAATACTAGCCGGCTCGGGATTGAGCCGGATTATTAAATCAGGTATTGATTTAATAATTTACATATATGTATTTCGATATATATATATATATTCTAGTATTATGTTCTTTGTGTTATTCTATCTCTTTGGGTATTCGAATTTCGATACGAATACAGGTATGTATATAAAGTAGAGTGTAATCCGTATTTATACGGAAAAAATTCTAAAAGTTGGACACCTCATTTTAGTTATTATTCATTTATCTATAAATGGAAAATGAGGTGTAAAAAGAGGTGAGGGGAGTATGGTGAGAGCCATGCTTCAATAGTATTGACAAATGAATTTTCAATTCATTTGTGCTAACTATTGAAGCATGGTTGGTTTATTTTATTGGTAAAAATTGTTTAACAAAACCAAGGTTGAGGATTTTCTCTCACATGCTTGATTCATTTTTCCAATCTCACCATTTGCTTCACTCTCCTCACCTGTTTCTTGAGCTCCTCCACTTTCATCTTCTACCTCCTCTCTACACTCTCATGTGTTGAGAATCAAGAGAGGAGATGAGGTAGATACACACATTGAATCTTACAGTACATTCTAGACTCTTTAGACTAGCAATCTAAAGTCTTTAGTTGCTCCACTTGACTCTTAGTGTGGAGTTAGATCCATGGACTATATCTCTCAGGTGGATCATCTTCGACGGAGGAAGACCGACCATCAAGCTCGATCTAGGAGAACCGAAGGAGCAGGGATAGATGAACAAGCTCGATCAAGAAGATCACTAGGAGAAAACGAAGAGGATAGAAGACCGAAGGATAAGGATCTTTGGGTGAGACAATTCTATCATAGTAGATAGATATCCTCTTTGATAGCTAGTTTAGGTTTATGGTATATCCGATATCGGGTTATTCTAGCGCCAGTTTTTCAAACCCTAAAATGTTTGTTCTGCAAACGACCACGGTAGATGGTCTAGGCACTAGTATAACCCAACAATTTCATGGTCTAGTTTTAGGTGGGCCCACCTTGATTTGCTACTAATTAAGGGTATAAGGGCTATTTTTAAGTGTATAACTGGAGTGGCAGACACCGTGAAGCCTCATCCATCCTATTGACATCGCTTCAAGAGCAACACCATGTACAAAATCGGTGTGATATACACCGTTGTGCTCAAGAACGGTGCCCTAATCTAATTGTTGCACCGGAATTCGTAAACCATTGCATCCCAAGTGATAACTTGGTGATTGCTTGGAAGCACAATAGTGTCAAGACATTATTTTGGACGCTAGAAATCATTTTCAAATACCTCATCTTGGACAGTAGTTCAAATATACCTCGTTATTCACTATCCATAATTTTGTATTAGCTCCCGTTTTCAAAACTTTGCATAAAATGATTTTCATGAAAACCTTACATGTTTTGGCATGCTGCATCCACCAGCATATTACTTCTTACCTTCTCATTTGAATACAAAGGGAATGAGTAGGACAAACCCCCTATTCAGGAAAATTGCAAAAGTTGTTATGACTTATCTTTCAAAAATCAATCAAAACCTAACACATGATGAAACATGTATCGCGAATTTGGATTTTAAAGGATTTTTCAAAATATTTTTAATTATTTTTTCTCATAGTTCACAATGCGGTCTATGATCGATCGTATCTTGACCTGCAATAATAAAATACAACAACTAAGCCTTTTATCCCAAGCATATGGTGTAGGCTACATGAACCAACATGAGAATCACGCCTGGTCGTGCACATGAATCCTCTGCCTCTACTCACTCCTATTGCACAATATACTTTCATTAAGACCTTTGGCATCCGTATTTCTTCATATCGCCTCCATCCATATTTTCTTTGGTCTCCTATTCTCTCTTTTGACTTAGCCTAAATCGAGAATATCCATTCGTCGAACCGGTGCTTCCGTAAGTCTGCATCGCACATGACCAAACCATTTTAGACGGCTTTCCCACATCTTATTCTCCATAGGTGCTATACTAACCTTTGTACAAATATGCTCATTTTACACCTTATCCTTTCTAGTGTTACCACACATCCAACGAAGCATGCGTATCTCCGCTACATGTATCTTCTATGCATGATATTTCTTAGAAGCACAACATTCCGTACCATATAATATGTCAGGACGAATAGCACTTCGATAAAACTTTCCTTTCAACTTTAACGGAAAGTTACGATCGTAAAAAATTCCCGCTGCACTCTCTGGTTGACATTGTTATCGATCTCCTAATCCTTTTGGATGATGGAACCTAAATATTTAAACCGATCACTCGGTGATATCTCTTACCCATCAAGTATTATACCACTGTGATCTTGACTTCTCTGCTTAGTAAATTTGCATTTCATATAAGCTATCTTGGACCTACTCAATCTAAACCCACCATTGCGGGTCTCAAGCCCGGATGCGAAAGGATGAGAGTTGTGGTAGGCTTTTGATAACCAGCGTAAAACTTTATCACATTCTATGACATGAACCTGCAACAAGAAAATACTGTTAAGATTTTACTTTAACGCCAAGTTTCAAAAAAATAAACGAAGCAATTCAAGATGTAGCCTAGGGTTGACTGCAATTTGAACTGTAACAAACAAAATGTTGGATATGTATGCCCTAGAAGTCTTCATTGTATAAGATGGTAGGGGTATGCATGTACAGGACAATCTTGCTCAATATGATAGTATTCTATTTGGTTTGCCTTTATCTTAACATGTGATATATTTTGCTTGTTATTTCATATCGCTTATACATGTTGATAAAGATCTTAGGATTACCAGCATTATGATGGTAATCATACTTGTAAGAGCTGGGTAGTCGATAAGCACATTCTTAGATGTCTCTAGTTGTGGGAGTATCGAGACTGGGCATCGATACTCCAGAGTAGACTAGTGTATACATTTATAGACCTGGCGAAGGGCGATGGTTGGTCCCGCAGTCATTGGTGTGTTTCACCTAAGATTGTATACAGATGCTTACTTGGGGTGAGTACACTGGATGAACCTGCCAAGAACTGGCTGGATGGTACTATACCTATCGTTATACAGCAGTTCTCTGGTGACATCAGTACAGATTGTCTGTCGACCTGAGGTCGTCATTTATCTCGTGTGATTTCCCACTGTGCTTTTATTATTACCCTACCATGGCTCTACTGAGTTGTGCAAACAGGTTTTAGTTGGGTATAGTCCCGAGCCACATGGAGGCAGTGAACGATTGTTGGGGATTCGTCTCTCTAGGTATAAGGAGTTGATGATGCACTGTTTTCGATTGGCCAACACCATAAGTCCCTGGCCAGGACGGATTGAGAATTACTGATAGTTAAATCAGTAGATTCTCGAATGGTCTTGAGCCACATTGGCATGACTTGTCAGATTATTAAAGGTCTGACGTTTTCCACCCCTAGACCCAGCATGCGATAATCTCAGACGAACAGACCGGACTGTACAAAGATTTTCACAGAAAGGCTAAGTAGGAGTTCGGATGAATTTGCTCATCGGCCTTCTTTTCGATAGGAACCTGGGTAGTCGTTACGTACAGCTAGTGTCACTGAAGTGCTTATGGTTAAATCCACTGCCAGCGTACTATTGAGTCTTTAGAGTCCCACACAGAGAGTTTTCCTGGTTTAGGCGAAACGATATAGAGGCCGTATAGTTTTATGTGCAAGATTTCGATCACATACGTGTACTAGGTACACATATTTTTATTCGGACGGATAATACTAGCGGGCTTAAAATTAAGCCACATTCTAATATTATATTATTGGATTATTTTTATCTCTTGGTATTCGTAGTATGAATACGGATATGTATATACGGTGGGGGTATCTTGTAATTTTACTTGAGTCCTTCGAAAAGAAGACACCTCATTTAGTTTAAATCCATTTGTTTAAATGGATATTGAGGTGGAGAAATGAGGTGTTATTGAAGCATAGTTGAAGCATGGCTACTTTGGATGACTCATTCATTTGGATAGCTATTGAAGCATGTCACATTATTTTTAATGTAAATGATATGCTTGATATTATTAAGATTTACCCATTCTTCATCTCATTCTTCACTTCACATTCTCTTTCCTCTTTTACTCTCTTCTTTTTCCTCAAACCCTAACCCTCTCATGAGTTGAGAAACCTACGGTTAATGAGATAAATTAATCCAATAAACATTCTTTACATCATCTAAACTACCTAGATTAGCAAACTGGGTACTTTAGCTACCTCACTTTTGAGGTTAGGGCTTGAACTATAGACTCTCGGGTGGATCGTCTTCGACTCAAGGAGGCCGACAACCAAGCTTGATCCTAATGAAAGAGGAGCTTAAGAAGAGGATAAGAAGAACTGAATTGAACACAAAAGTATAAATCACTTCATAGTAGATTAGAACCTTTGTTAGTTTTGCAAGTTAAGGTTTATGGTAGATCTTGGAAGTTTAGTCGATGTTGCTTACTATAAAATTGTTTTTTGTTAATTCCGCCTCTCTGAAAACCCTGTGGAGTGTATGAAATTAACTTTCATGGCATCATAGCCACTCCATAAGCCTTAAATAGTTCGTAGCGACGTTTGAAATCCTCCGTTTTTACCGCGCACGAACTACCAACAAAAACAGTTCCTAAAAATGAAGTTTTGAGATATTTGCACTTCCCGCGAGCTCACGGATTGAACCGAAAAGCAGCGGGGTGAAGCATGGGCAATCCAGGGATGCCCGGGGGGACCGAAGGCTGGGCCCACCCTCCAAGACCACCATAAGATGGCCTTGGGGGTGGTGACCCGAGAGTAACCCCAAAGGTTGCTTTCGGGTCTGCTTACCCATGGGGCCTCCTCATGGTGGCCCCCGGGGGGTACCCCCTAGGCCCCCAATTTGAACATTAATTTTGTACCCTTCTCTCTCGCAAAGATTCGGATGGATTTCGAGTTCGTTTCGACTTCTGGATTGGCTTAAAACAATTTTTTTTGGGGATTTTAGTAAACTGAATTTTCAAGTCTTGGAAAATTGGTGTTGTTTGCTAATTGTGCGCAGAATTAAAACGTCATGGTTTTCTTTACTTGATTTAGTGATGAGTATATGTGTTCTTAAACGTCTTCTAATCGCTATACGTCGATTAGAAGGGGTTGCACATATCTTGTGATGTTCAGATGCGAATGGTTTCATGGATCGTTGTGTGAATGGCCCGGTGTGAATTTAGATGTGAGATGTGAGTGATTATTTTATAATTCATGTAATATTGATGTATATTCTTTTATTGGGACACATCCGGGTTGAGCATGTAGTCACCGGCTGTATATTATTTTTCATTCCCGCATCTAAGTTTGACCCATGAAGGAGTGCACAAGATACCGGGTTCTAGGATTCAGTAGGTGGCCATCACAAAGAGTCGAGCCCCGGTTCACCCAATTCTAGGATTGGTGGGTATCTTTCCGCACTTGTAGGGGTTTAGGATTATTCACACTCGGCTATTCACATGACCGTGGAGGACTGTGTTTCATAGGTGGCTCAATGAAATGCAAATGTTCCTAGTTGATCCATTTTTTCATTTTTTGTGATGCTTATATCTGCCTGTGTTGCTTATCATTCCTGTGATGAATATATATATGTGTGTGTGTGTGTGTGTGTGTGTGTTTTACATCCGCGCTAGTCCAACACCCGCTATGCCGTTAGTTAAGTAACCTAACGGTGCATGACGTGGCCCCGTGGCGAATGCGGATGGCATATATGTACATTCTATTTTCTTTCTTTTTATAGTGGGATACGGTTAATTGATGGTGTAACGACTTTGAAACCACTGTACAGAAATTTCTTGTATTTCACAGAAAAGGGTATTTCAGCCTGTGTAAGGGTTAAAAGTTATTTTTGTTCAATAAAAGCAAGAAGTAACTTATAGCTCGCTGGTAAAGCCTCTATACTGCTGTGACATAGCCTGTGTGTTCGAATCCCATCAGACTCAATTAGTTTTTAGATTTTTCTTTTTAAATTTTTGGAAGCCCAAGAGTTGCACGTACAATACACGGAGAAACAAAAAGTTTCAGAAAAATCAAACATACGCAATGGGGTGTACACACTAAACATGACACGTGGCATGAATCTCGAAGCAATGCCTCAAGATTCGACTGCCCAAACCCATGATCTGGCCGCTACCGATGGTTCTAATGCGCCTAAATTGCTCCGAGTTTTGCACACTCGTCCTTTCGACTCCCCTTAACTCTTCTGCACTGTTTGATTTTCTTGCAATCAAACAGAGACTCTTCAATTCGCCATTTAACACCTTTTTAATGCATTTTATCCAAAATTTTAATTTTTAAACCCTAATTCTCCACTATAAATACCACCCCATACCCTAGCTCTTCACCATTCTGAAAATTCTAGCAAAAATTCTTTTAAACTCTCTAAGTGCCAAGTGGAGTTAAGTCCCTTATGTGGAGTAGAGAGCCAAATTCGATGACCGGAGCATCTCCGATGAAACCAAGACCCCTGAGAGCTTTTTCGATCTCTTTTTAACCACATAAAACAGTAAGTTTCTTTTCCATCTCAAAACCACTTTTTAAAACAAACCGACAAAAGAGGAGTTATTTTCGATATAATATTCTTAAGGCATGTGATAAGAAAATTAAAGCAAACTAACATACTACATTAATCTTAACATAATTTCACATAATTTAGTTTTTAATTTAACAAAAATTTCATAGAAAACAAACATATAACAAACTTTTTCACTAAAATACCAAGAACTTTATAAAACTTCTCGATAATTAGTTTAAATACTTTTAGAAAAACTTCACGAAGTAACGACCTACCCCACACGCACACTATGGTTCCATAGCACGATATTCTAGAGCTATAGTTAATTTAAAAAAGAACTTTTTCATTAAAATACCACACCGTTTCAAAACGGGTTTCTTTAAATCAGTATTTCAAAATCCTTGGCAATTACGCTTCTGCAACCCTCGTCAGGGGACCCACTAATGGATGGTGCGGATTATCGCACATCTTTGGGAGAGTAGAGCGAGATGCAGAACTCTTCACGGAGTATTCAGTCTCGAAAGGAAATAAAAATACGGTTTTAAGAAACGCGACTTTTCTAAACAAAACTAATTTTGAAAAATTATATAAAAATTATGAATCCGTATTTTCGATAAAAACAAATTAAGAAAACTATATTTTAAAAAAAATAATGAAAGATTAGAATTTTCAATAAATTACCACCAAGTTTCCAAAAGTACTAGTTTTCATAAAAATACCATAAAGTTTCAAAAGACTAGGTTTTATCACCAAAACACCACAACCAATAAAATACATGTTCATGAAAACTCTAAATATTATAAATCACCCTCGAGATTTATTTTTAAACTATATTAAAGTATTTTTCATAAAACGCATCGAGATATGCAAACAATATTTTAAGGACTCTAAAATTAATATAGGCTTAAGCGGTAACATTTCTCTTGAGCTTTAGAGAGCCGGAGAAAGTGAGTGCTTACCTATTCAGGTTAGA
The DNA here is from genome assembly GCA_030015575.1 of Agapanthus africanus. NCBI lineage: Eukaryota > Viridiplantae > Streptophyta > Magnoliopsida > Asparagales > Amaryllidaceae > Agapanthus > Agapanthus africanus. The sequence continues at coordinate 420,679,697 of JASDDO010000010.1, read as the reverse complement.
CAACTTAATGGAGTTATTAATGGCAATTGTCTTGGGAAAAGACACAAATCCTGTCGTCCATGTGCAGCAGTTGCCGATTTCTCCCGAACATAAGATTTTAACAATTTACATCAATTCACATGAAAAGACACGAACTCGAATCCAAACTTGAACTCGAACTTGAAAACAAACTTGAACTCTAACCTAACTCGAATCTAAACTTGAATATGAACTCGAACCTAATCTACTCGAACCAACTTGACTCGAACCAAGATTGCAATTGTCATGACTTGCATATTACTCGACTCACTTGAATACATTCTACACCTTTTGCAATCTATGGTTTCGATCAAGACATGTTAATCAATCAATCAAATCAATTAAATATATTAACCAGTTATATATATTATACTCGGGGTGTTTAGGGTAGTTTCTTGTGTAAATCCAACGGAGCTTCAGGAGTCCCATATTAGCCTCTTTTTTTATTTTACTCGAATATCAGTCGGGTTGACTCATCCATAGTCTGGAGCCCCGATATTAACACATGAAATGGGCCCGTGTTTTTTTACTCCTGGGGCCTCACTCTTGAGCTCGTGAATACTTTTACGGCTGCGTTGACATTCACACTTGAAACTTAACGTTAATATAATGACCATATAGAGACCTATAGTATATACTTACCCATAAACATATACTCTTACTCGTTATATATATTCTACACTTGTCATTTTTCTTTACTCTTATCTATCTTTGGGACTTACCGAGCGCTAGTTTGCTGACAGGCATTCCACCTACTTTTCTTCTCTTGGAATGTTCATTAGATACGGTCGAGACGGAGGAAGTTGAAGCCACAGAGGTTGACTACAACCATATCGCTACTCAGGGCTAGCTCAGCTTTACTTTTTTCCTCAGTTTATGTATGCCACTTGTTTAGGCATTTTCCTTATTGTATTTACTTTCCACTATAAACTCATGTATTTGTACATATTGGAAGTTGAATGTAAAGTAAGATATTTGTTGAAAATTTTTACAGTCTCCATTTATTCTTGTATTGTGTATTATTATTTCAATACGCTTAGTATATTTATTTAGGGAATGACCCTCTCTGGATAAATATGCCGCGGGCTTTCCATGTTACCATTTCCGTCTACTGGGAAGCGGGGTGTGACAAGCTTTGTTGGTGGCACATGCAGGTCAGTTCTGCATGAAGTCGTAAACAATATACCACAAGAATTTATGAATTCAACAAACAATTACATTCCTTGCATTTCAAATTCTTTGAACCTATCCTAACCTATCTTTTATATCAAGGTGATGGAATCTCCGAACAATACCAGCACAAACGTCAATGGCAATACTCCACCGCCTACACTACCACCATCACCTACCGTTGCAGCTCTTATCAATGAGAAAACGGTACTGCTTGAGGCTATCAAGAGCCTATTGGAGGGTCAGCAGCAGTAGACTGCTATCCTCGTACACCGCCCCGAAGCCGAGGAACCCGGAGTTAAGCAGTTTCGGGCACTGCACCCAAAGAACTTCTTGGGTATAGAGAGTCCGCTTGAGGCAGAAGAATGGGCTCAAGAGATCGAGGATGACCTGGCAGCAACTCAAGTACCAGATATTGCCTGGGTGAGAGTTGCTAAGTTGCAACTGAACGATAATGCCAGAGTTTGGTGGAAGGCTGAGGAGAGCCGTCTCGCACAACCGATAGAATGGAGAACATTCTGAGATTTCTTCGATACCAAGTACTTCCCGGAGACTGCCCGCTTTGACATGGAGCAGCAATTCATCCATTTACAGTAAGGCTCGATGTGGGTCAAGTCGGTGGATGAATATGATGCTGAGTTTACCATGCTCAGCAGGTAAGATATAGTCTCAAATTCAAATTTTCCATCTCACTTACAACACTGCTAACACAAGGTCATAACAGGTTCGCTGCACATCTTATTCCCGCTGCTGAGATCCGGGCACGACAATTTCAGTAAGGGTTGGACTCTGAAATCCAAGTTGCACTCGCTACAGGGGATTTCCCAATCTATGAGCTTGCTTTGAAGGCTGCTCGATGCTATGAGGTAGTTGTGATGAAGAAGGGTAGGCCGCAGACTGCCAGTTGTTAGTGTATATGCCCTAGGGGCAATTATTATATCATACTAGCTTGTATATTACTTAATGGAAGCTTGGGATATTCACAGTTGTATTAACAGTCTTGCTCAATATAGTAGTATGCTACTTGGTTTATATCTATCTTAATATGTGTATATGTTTCTTTTAGCATATCGCGAATACATATTGATAGAGCTTTTAGGATCTTGCTTGACTACCAGCGTTGTGATGGCAGTCACACTAGTGGGAGCTGGGTAGTCTACAAGTACATCCTTTTTCAGGTCCCTAGTTGTAGGATTATCGAGACAGGGCATCGATACTCCAGAGTAGACTAGTGTATACGCTTCTCATCCCAGCAGGGGAGATGGTCTGTTCCACAGCCATTAGTACGTTGTACTGGAGATAGTATGCAGGTGCTCGTTGGGTTACGGGTACACCGGACAGGACTTGCAGGGAACTGTTAGTTGGTATTATACCCGTTGTCAGTTAACAGTTCCCAGGTAACATGAGTACAGCATAGTCCGTTGTCTTAATACTGCTGCTTCGTCTCGAGTGTGTTCCCATTGTTCTTAGATTGCTACCCTACCACGGATCAAAGGAATCGTGCAAACAGGTAGAAGTTGGGTGCAGTCCCGAAGCACTTGGAGGCAGTGGCAGTTAGAAAGGATTCGTCTCTCCCGGTATTGGGAGTTGATATTGCACTGTGTTTGGAGAGCCATTACGCAAAGTCCCTGTCCAGGGCAAACGAGATTTACTGGTAGGATTTCCAGTAGCTTCTCAAGGTGTAATGGGCTTCACTCCGACACGACATATACAGCTTTTAGGGGACTGGCGCTTGCCGCCCCTAGGCCTGATATGCGATAGTCTTAGACAAACAGACCGGACTGTACGGAGATTGTCACATCAGGCTCAGTAGAAGTTCGGATGGGTTTCCTCATCGGCCTTCTTATCGACATCTACCTGGGGACAGTTACGTACAGCTAGTGCCGCTTGCGGCCTGTGGTTAAACCCACTGCCAGCGTAGTGTCGAGTCTTTAGAGTCTCACACAGAGAGTTTCCCTGCTTCAGGCAAAACGATATAGAGGTTGTATGGTTATATGACAAGGTTCGGACATACACGTGTACTTGTGCACGTATGATATTCGGACAGATTATACTAGCGGGTTTTAGTTTAAGCCAGATTCTAGTATTGGATTATTGGATTTATACAGTCTCAGTATTTCCGTGTTTTTACGGATAGGAGGGGTATTCTCGTAATTAGTCGAGAAGCTTCTAGAAGAAAGGTGAGGTGGAGAGCTTATGTGTAATTTGCATTAAATGATTTAGTGACTCATGAGATGAATCATCCAAATAAGTTAATGAAGCATTTATTGCTTAATGACTCATGTGATGATTCATTGAATGTATTAAATGAAGCATGGTTGTAATTATCATATATGACTTATTTGATAAATCTTTATGCTTCATATAATATAGAAATGAGTTATATTTCATCCCATTCTCACATACACACTCTCTCTCCTCAAGCTTTCCTCTTCTTAAACCTAACCCTGATCCTCTCATGTGTTGAGATCCCAAGGGTTAGCAAGACTAATAGATCCTTAATCCACTTCTATATCTTCTAGGTCACTTGGATTAGCAATCCTAACCACTTAGTTACCTCAAGTGAGAGGTTAAAGCTTGGAGGAGGAACACTCGGGTGGATCTTCTATCACATGGAGGAGGCCGACAAGGAGGTGAACAACAAGAACAAGAAGGACTAGTATCTTGAGGTATAATCATCTGTCATAGTAGTTTAGCACTTCTATATAGTTGTTTGTTAGGGTTTAACAAAGATCCGTAAAGTTAGTCGATATTAACTTGAACAAAATGATTGTTTTACCTATTCCGCCTCCCCGCATCATGTAGGGTGTCTCACGTCGACTTACAGTGGTATCAGAGCCTAGCTAAACCATAACTAACATGTTAGCAAAGTCTTTAGAAATTCGATCGCAAAACGAACCCGAAAAAATGACATTTTCACATAGTTTCTGCCGATTTTAAAACGGGGTCTAAAAATTTTTCAGGGACCCTTAATAATACAAGCAGGTTTTTTTAAGAATTGTGAAGAAATTTGGGATCATGACTCGACCAAACCACCGCGGAACCGCGGCCGATACAAGCGATCCCCGCGGATCCGCGACCGAGTTGACACCGAGTCAACCCAAACTTGCTCAGCTATTCTTCTGTGTTGATGTTGTATTTTCTGGGATGTTTTGTTTCTGCTCAGGTTTTATGTGCACAGAGAATTGTTTGGAGTGGATTCATAAGTATTGCTTGATCGAAATTCTAAGATGTTTGGATAACTGGATTATATCCGTGTTGTGTTTAATGTGTTCGTAAACCTCCCCTAACTGTTAGTATGTCGGTTAGCAGGGGGTTGCACATTTCTGTAATGGTTTTTACTGGTTTGTGAATATGAACTTGTTGGATTGTCGTGAATGGATAGCTAGGGATGTGAGACGAGTGTTTCTTTCATTCAAATGTAAATTGTAATTTGTTGTAATAATTTTTTGCGGGGCACATCCGGGTTGAGGTTGTAGCCACCGTTGTATTATTTCATTTACTGTTTTCTGCTCCTAGGATAGACCCAAGATGGGGTGCACAAACTACCGGGTACTTTGAAGTGTTTAGTGGCCTACTCACGTCGTTGAGGGAGACCGCTTCACTTCGGGTACTTGACGGGTAGTTTGTCGTACCCGTAGGGGTCTAAGGTGGGGTTCTGGCTATTCATCACGACTATGTAATCTGTCTTTCTTTGCAGGGTCAAAAGGAATGTGGATTCTTAGAAAATCCAATATGTTCATCTGTGATCTGGAATGCCTATTATTGCGTCTGACGAATGTACAATATCTATATATAATATCTAGTAGGCATCACTTATGTTTTGCACCCGCGCTAGCCCAGCCCCCTCTGTCATTAGTTAAGTAACCTAACGGGTGAATGACGGGGCCCAGTGGCGAATGCGGATGGCATAAGAGGATGTTGTATTTTCGTTGTTTTCTGCAATAATAGGTTAATTGATTGGACGCATTATATTAATGCAAAGAAAATAAACCAAAGTTGAATCGTTGGAACAGTTTAAAAGAAACCACTCGGTTATTTTAAAACAGAAGATATTTTTTTAATTGCGGAGCTTAAACCACTTCTTTTAAAAGCTATAAGGTTCCTTCGATCATATCAAGTTCACTACGTTCACGGTTTCGCCAAAACCATTCGTAGCCCTCCGTCATTTCATTTGGGTATTCAGTAGTATTCAAGCTATGTATTTTGACCAACGCCAAGGCATAGTGTTTGGTAGCTGCTGGGTATTCATTTGTTGCATAGATAGATGAGTTAGTTTGAGACAGTCGTACTGTCATTTGGCCAACGTCAGGGGTATGTACGGATGGGTTCAAATTAACAAGATAATGATGGGTAGAACTTGACATGTGACTTATGACATTTTGACCAACGCCAAGGTCATAAGAGCATGGGGCAGAAATCCATATCGGGAGTTTCTAAAGAAACTGAAACTTGCTAAGAGATTGCATACCATTTGGAGTGTGATAATTTTGGTAGGATTCTTTCAGCTTTATCACACGATGATATTTGGATCCCGATCTTACTGTGAGTATATGCTACTCATCAGCAGATTTTTTCACTTAACGATTAATGCTATAAACAAAGTAGGTGTCGAGAAGGGTGTCAGCGGGGCTATGCCCCCCAGAGAAAAGAGCTTATTTAATTAAGGAACTTCACGAAAACGTCGTAAAACCTCTCTCAAAGTACCGACACCGGCCTGGCTGAACGGTTAAGCAAGTATTGTACGGTGAGAATAGTCCTGACTAGTTCTTCCTTTATGGTTTGAGGAGGGATTCGAGAAACAGTGGGAGCCATCCTGTTTAGATAAACTAAAAACCACTCTAAACTTGCAAGAGCATCATGCTAAAGTATTCCCTCTCTCTCTCTCTCTCATTGCAGCGACCCAGAACATGATAGGCCTTAAGTTATTATTAGATAAAAATATTTTGACAGGGCCAAACTATAAAGATTGGTTCCGGAATGTTAAGATGGTTATTACCTATGACAAATTGGGGTATGTCCTTACTACAAAGGCCCCTGCCGTCCCAGGTCCTGAATCCAGTGTCGCGGATAAGGAAATCCGCAAGACCTGGGAGTTAGACTGCGCGAAGGCCAAGTGCATCGTGCTTGCCTCTATGAATAATGAACATCAGAGGAGGCACGAGAATATGGATCTAGAATCCATATTTCTCCACACCAAGGAACTGTATGGAGAGCAATCTCGTATAGCTAGATATGAGACCTCGAAGAACTTGTTTCAGTCGAGGATGGCCGTCGGATCATCTGTAGGGGAACATGTCCTTAAGATGATTGGCTATATTGAAGAGCTCGCAGACCTCGGGACAATATTAGAGAACGAGCTGTATACAGACTTGATTCTCCAGTCCCTTCCTTCCACCTACGCTCAATTTATCTTGAATTTAAATATTCAAGGTAAAGAAGTTGAACTTCCAGAACTCCTTAACATGTTGAGGAGTGCAGAGGGCACCTTACAGAAGGCAAGGGAAACACCCACTATGTTTGTTCGTGGTGCTTCCTCTTCCAGGTCCAAGGCAAGGGCCAAAGGAAGGAAGAAGAAGGCCGCTACCAAACCGAGAGGTGGTGTTGGTAAGGTGGGAGTCAAGGGAAAAGCAAAGGTTGTGGTGCCAGTATTGGCAAAGAACGAGTGCTTCCACTGCGTAGGAAAGGCCATTGGAAGAAAGATTGCAAAGCTTGGATTGCCAAGAACCTGGACCCGAGGCAAGTTGTGGATTCGGCGTCAGGTGTGTTTGTAATTGAAAATTGTCTGTCAATCAACTCTACTTCCTGGGTATTGGATACCGAATCAGGATCTCATATATGCAATTCATTGCAGGCACTGAGAAATCGTAGAGTACTGAAGGTTGGTGATATGACCCTGCAGGTTGCTAACGGAGCTAGCGTGAATGCTGTGTCCGTAGGGGATTATCACCTTGGATTGACGAGTGGACATATTTTGGTTTTGCGCAACTGTTTTTGTGTACCTAGTTTAACGTGTAATATCATATCAGTATCGTTGTTATCAAAAGAAGGTTATGATTTCACGTTTGTAAGAGATGTTGTTAACATCCACCTTAATCATGGTTTCATTGGGTCCGGTACACTAGATAACGGTATATACGTGTTAAACCAATTACAGATTTTCAATGTCCAGAACACACTAAAAAGAAAGTCTCCAGAAATAAATCAGGCTTTCTTATGGCATTGTAGACTGGGTCACATCAATGAGACAAGGTTAACTAAGTTACATAGAGAAGGATATTTGGATCCGTTCGAATATCAATCTTATGTCACTTGTCTATCACGTCTCAAAGGAAAGATGACAAAGACTCCATTCACTGGACATGGAGTAAGAGCGAGCGAGCTCTTAGGACTCAAACACAGCGATATATGTGGTCCAATGTCTACACATGTAAGAGGCGGTTTTTCATATTTCATTACTTTTACGGATGATTTCTCTAGGTATGGATTCATTTTCTTGATGAAACATAAATCCGAGGCCTTTGAGAAATTCCGAGAATATAAGAATGAAGTAGAAAACCAAACCAGCAAAAGTATCAAGACACTGAGATCTGATCGAGGTGGTGAATACTTAAGTGCCGAGTTCCTGGGTTACCTAAAAGAGAAAGGAATTCTCTCTCAGCTTACTCCTCCATACACTCCACAACATAATGGTGTATCGGAAAGACGGAACCGAACCCTATTGGATATGGTACATTCCATGATGAGTAATGCTGAGTTAGCGCGATCTTTCTGGGGTTATGCACTAGAATCAGCTGCATATCTTTTGAACATGGTTCCTACCAAGACTGTGCCTACCACACCATATCAGATGTAGAGTGGGAAGAAACCCTATCTTCAGTATCTGAAGATATGGGGATGTCCAGCTTTTGTTAAAAAGAAGCATGCAGACAAACTCGAGGAACGCTCAGTACAGTGTAAATTTGTGGGATATCCAAAGAATTCCAAGGGGTATTTTTTCTATTACGCAGAGGAACAAAAGGTTTTTGTTTCTCGTAATGCCCATTTTCTAGAACAGCAGTTTTTAGAAAAGGAAACAAGTGGGAGCGCAATAGAACTGGAAGAAATTCCAGAACCACAAAATACTACTGAAAGTTTGGTAGAGCCAGAAGTTCCAGAAGAACAGGATATTCCCGCACCCCTCCGCAGGAGTAGTAGGCCGTCTCATCCGCCTGAAAGATACTACGGTTTTCTCATAGACGGGGATAGAGAGGATTGCGTCATTGATAATGATAAACCTACTAGCTTCCAGTAGGCCATCCAGAGCGGTGACTCGGTAAGATGGCTAGATGCAATGCTGACCGAGATGGAGTCCATATACACCAACAAAGTATGGACTTTGAAATTTGCTCCAGATGGGGTAAAACCCATAGGATGCAAGTGGATCTTCAAGAAAAAGATTGGTGTAGATGGACAGGTAGAAACCTATAAGGCTAGACTTGTTGCAAAGGGTTTTCGTCAAAGACCTGGTTTGGACTATGACGAAACTTTTTCTCCAGTGGCTATGCTCAAATCTATTCGGATCCTTCTTGCCATTGCCGCCTTCCATGATTATGAGATCTGGCAGATGGACGTAAAGACGTCTTTTCTAAATGGTAATTTAGAAGAGTGCATCTATATGGATCAGCCAGAAGGTTTCAATCAGAGTGGGAGCAGCGGGAAAGTGTGCAAGTTGCTTAAGTCCATTTATGGACTAAAACATGCATCGCGGAGTTGGAACATCTGTTTTGATGAAACGGTCAAAGAATATGACTTTATCAAAAATCCAGATGAACTATGTATATATAGTAAAATTGTCGCACGAGCTGTCATATTCCTCGTCTTGTACGTGGATGACATTCTCTTTATAGGAAATAGCATTCCTATGCTACAATTGTCAAAGGATTATTGTCACACAGGTTCTCCATGAAAGACCTGGGTGATGCCTCTTACATTCTGGGGATCCAGATCTATCGTGATAGATCTAAGAGGATGTTGGGACTTTCGCAGTCCAGGTATATCAACACTATACTGAAAAGATTCAGCATGGAAGATTCTAAGCGCAGTAATTTACCGGCTTGTCACGGAATCGCCCTATCCAAAGAGATGTCTCCTAAGACTGATTTGGAAAGGGATCGCATGTCAGTTATACCCTACTCTTCTGTGGTAGGCTCTATAATTTATGTGATGTTGTGTACCAGATCAGATGTAGCTTACGCACTGAGCGTGGTGAGCTGGTATCAGTCAGACCCCGGGGAGAAGCACTGGATAGCAGTAAAGAACATTCTCAAATACCTGAGAAGGACTAAGGATATGTTCTTGGTTTACGGCGGAAAAGACCTCCAGATCGAGGCTTTTGCTGACTCCAGCTTCCAGAGTGACAAGGATGACTCCAAGTCCATGTCAGGTTATGTCTTTACCCTTAATGGAGGGGCGGTATGCTGGAAGAGTTCCAAGCAGGACACCGTTGCTGACTCGACGATGGAAGCGGAGTATATAGCTGCTTGCTATGCCGCAAAAGAAGCAGTCTTGATGAAGAAGTTCCTAACAGAACTTCAGGTGGTTCCTACCATTGTTAATCCAATACCGCTGTATTGTGACAACAATAGCGCTATAGCTTTAGCGAAGGAACCCAGGTCCCATCAGAAGTCCAGACACATCTTAAGGCGGTATCACTTGATCAGGGAGATCATAGATCGCCAGGAGATCGAGGTCCAGAGAGTTGCTACAGAGGAGAACACTGCAGATCCATTCACAAAGGCCTTACCTCAGACATAGTTCGAGAGGCTATTCGAGATGATAGGTCTTCGATATGCCAGTATATGGCCCTAGTGCAAGTGGGAGATTGTTAGTGTATATGCCCTAGGGGACATTATTGTATCATACTAGCTTGTATATTAATTAATGGAATCTTAGGATATTCACAGTTGTATTAACAGTCTTGCACAACATAGTAGTATGCTACTTGGTTTATATCTATCTTAATATGTGTATATGTTTCTTTTAGCATATCGCGAATACATATTGATAGAGCTTTTAGGATCTTGCTTGACTACCAGCGTTGGGATGGCAGTCACACTAGTGGGAGCTGGGTAGTCTACAAGTACATCCTTTTTCAGGTCCCAGGTTGTAGGATTATCGAGACAGGGCATCGATACTCCAGAGTAGACTAGTGTATACGCTTCTCATCCTAGCATGGGAGATGGTCTGTTCCACAGCCATTAGTACGTTGTACTGGAGATAGTATGCAGGTGCTCGTTGGGTTACGGGTACACCGGACAGGACTTGCAGGGAACTGTTAGTTGGTATTATACCCGTTGTCAGTTAACAGTTCCCAGATGACATGAGTACAGCATAGTCCGTTGACTTAATACTGCTGCTTCGTCTCGAGTGTGTTCCCACAGTTCTTAGATTGCTACCCTACCACGGATCAAAGGAGTCGTGCAAACAGGTAGAAGTTGGGTGCAGTCCCGAAGCACTTGGAGGCAGTGGCAGTTAGAAAGGATTCGTCTCTCCCGGTATTGGGAGTTGATATCGCACTGTGTTTGGAGAGCCATTACGCAAAGTCCCTGGCCAGGGCAAACGAGATTTACTGGTAGGATTTCCAGTAGCTTCTCAAGGTGTAATGAGCCTCACTCTGACACGACTTATACAGCTTTTAAGGGATTGACGCTTGCCACCCCCTAGGCCCGATATGCGATAGTCTTAGACGAACAGACCGGACTGTACGAAGATTGTCACATCAGGCTCAGTAGGAGTTCGGATGGGTTTCTTCATCGGCCTTCTTATCGACATCTACCTGGGGACCGTTACGTATAGCTAGTGCCGCTTGCGGCCTGTGGTTAAACCCACTGCCAGCGTAGTGTCGAGTCTTTAGAGTCCCACACAAAGAGTTTTCCTGCTTCAGGCGAAATGATATAGAGGTCGTATGGTTTTACGACAAGGTTCGGACATACACGTGTACTTGTGCACGTATGATGTTCGGACAGATTATACTAGCGGGTTTTAGTTTAAGCCAGATTCTAGTATTGGATTATTGGATTTATACAGTCTCAGTATTTCCGTGTTTTTACGGATAAGAGGGGAATTCTCGTAATTAGTCGAGAAGCTTCTAGAAGAAAGGTGAGGTGGAGAGCTTATGTGTAATTTTCATTAAATGATTTAGTGACTCATGAGATGAATCATCTAAATGCGTTAATGAAGCATTTATTGCTTAATGACTCATGTGATGATTCATTGAATGTATTAAATGAAGCATGGTTGTAATTATCATATATGACTTATTTGATAAATCTTTATGCTTCATATAATATAGAAATGAGTTATATTTCATCTCATTCTCACATACACACTCTCTCTCCTCAAGCTCTCCTCTTCTTAAACCTAACCCTAATCCTCTCATGTGTTGAGATCCCAAGGGTTAGCAAGACTAATAGATCCTTAATCCACTTCTATATCTTCTAGGTCACTTGGATTAGCAATCCTAGCCACTTAGTTACCTCAAGTGAGAGGTTAAAGCTTGGAGGAGGAACTCTCTGGTGGATCTTCTATCACATCGAGGAGGCTGACGAGGAGGTGAACAACAAGAACAAGAAGGACTGGTATCTTAAGGTATAATCATCTATCATAGTAGTTTAGCACTTCTAGATAGTTGTTAGTTAGGGTTTAGCAAAGATCCGTAAAGTTAGTCGATGTTAACTTGAACAAAATGATTGTTTTACCTTTTCCGCCTCCCCGCATCATGTGGGGTGTCTAACGCCGACTTACACCGGTATGAAACGCCCTGTGAGCCAGATCATAGGAGGGGCCTCTTCCAGGCCAGCTTTTAACTGACCATCTCGGAGGCCAGTGGGTTCGTTCGCCAACAACAGGCCAGACTTTTGCATCTACTGCAAAAGAACATGGTATCTCGTGAAGAACCGGCGCAGGGCGAACAACTTGTGCCTGATTTGTGGGTTTTCTACTCATGCTATTGGAGCATGCCCACAGAACCGAGGACCCAACAACCTTCCAGCTAGACCGGCGATCTAAGCTCCTCCTACCCAGTTAGCTGTACCCGCTCCAACTCCCCGCACCCACACCGCTCAACCCCAACGCCGAGTATTTAACCAGGAACAGAGGAAAGTGCTGCGACGCCAAGTATTCACTATATCGGTCGAAGAGGCCGAAGTTACGGGTCAGGTTATCACTGGTAAATCTCTTCCCTATTCCCTTCTAAAGTCTTCTCAATTCATAGTCATTTTATACTTGCTATACCTAAATCTATCCCACGTGACTTCCGTACAATCTTAGTAGCCTCCCTACCTGCACTCGCGCTCTTTGACACCGAGGCATCACATTTCTTTATGTCGCAACGGTTTGTCCGAACTCATGCGATCCCAGTTAAACCGGTCGTATCCAGCTGGAATGTCAGTTCAGGGAACAACGTTCTAAAAGCAAATTTAGGATACGATCTTTGTCCAGTGGTCGTCTGCAGTCGAGAATTCTATGTGGACTTCAAGGTGCTGGACATACCAAACTTCAACCTAGTCTTGGGAATGGACTGGCCGGGAACTTTCTTCGCTACCATCGACTGTCGCCAAAGGAGGGTAGTGTTCAAAATACCGGATCATCCAGTATTCTATTTAAAGAATGGAGACCGAACCTTGAAGCCTAGCATCTACTAAGCAAAACCAAAGAAGGCAGAGATTGCAACATTGCAAGCAGAAGAATCAAAGCCAGAGGTAGTTCGTGAGTTCGAGGATATATTCCCGGAAGATATATCAGGTTTGCCTCCCGATCGAGCTCTTGAATTCAACATCGATTTACAACCTGGCACACAACCAGTAATAAAAGCTTCGTACCGATTAAGTCCGGAGGAATTGAAGGAGATCCGCATTCAGTTGGACGAACTCCTGAAGAAAGGTTGGATTCGTCCCAGTATTTTGAGCTGGGGATCTCCGGTGCTACTGGTGAAGAAGAATGAAGGTTCCTACAGGATGTGTATGGATTATCGAGCTCTGAACGAAGTGATAATTCAGAACAAATATCCACTACCGCGCATCGATGACATTTTTGATCAGTTAAGTGGATCTTGTGTCTTTTCAAAGCTTGATCTTCATTCGGGTTACCATCAGGTGAAGGTCAAAGAGTCCGACATTCCGAAGACGGCGTTTAGGACTCGTTATGGTCATTATGAATATCTTGTAATGCCATTTGGAGTGACCAATGCACCTGCCATCTATATGAACCTGATGAACCAAGTTTTCCGAGAGTACTTAGACATGTTTGTTGTTATATTCATCGACGACATCCTGATGTATTCAAAGAATCGGAAAGAACACACCGAGCACTTACAGATTTTCCTGAAGCCATTACGACAACATCAGCTCTACACCAAGTACAACAAGTGTGAGTTTTGGCTAGATCAAGTCATATTTCTCGGACATATCGTTTCAGGCAAAGGAATCTCTGTAGATCCAGCTAAGGTATAAGCTGTCAGTGAGTGTCCGACACTAAAGACGGTGATAGATATACGAAGTTTCTTGGGATTAGCAGGATATTACCGACGATTCATTGAAGGATTCTCAAAGACCGCAGCACCCCTGACCAAGCTCACACGTAAATACGAAGCATTCATGTGGTCAGAAGCATGTGAAAAGGCTTTTGTAGAACTCAAGTCGAGATTAACATCTGCTCCTATTCTTATAATACCGGATCAATCTGGTGGATTTGTTGTGCATTGTGATGCATCCGGTAAAAGATTAGGATGTGTTCTACACTAGCATGAAAAAGTTATGGCTTTTATATCAAGGCAGTTAAAGGTCCATGAACACAACTATCCAATACATGATCTGGAATTGGCAGCCGTCATCTTCGCTCTCAAGATTTGGCGCCACTATCTTTTGGGAGAACGAGTGGATATATAAATTGACCAAAAAAGTCCAAAGTATATATTTATTCAGAAGGAACTCAACATGCGGTAGAGAAGATAGCTAGAACTCATGGCGGACTTCGACATCAACCTATAGTATCATCCTGGAAAGGTAAACGTAGTTCCTGATGCACTTAGTCGCCAGCTATTAGCAATGAACCTCACCACTCAGTGGAGCCTGCAACAAGAACTGCATGGATTGGAGATTGAAGTATTTATTCCAGGTAACGCTTCATCTTTGATGAACTTACAAGTCTAGTCCACTCTTATCAATCAGATCAAGACAGCTCAAGAAAATGATGCCAAGCTACAAAAGATCCGAGAACAAGTAGAAAGTGGACTTCGAACTGACTTCATCATCCACGAAGATGGATCCTTGCGGTATGGAAGACGTTTATGCGTGCTAATCGGACCTGTTCGAGAAGAGTTGATGGAAAAAGATCACAACTCTCCGTATTCGGTACACCCCGGTGGTACGAAGATGTCCAAGGATCTACGGTAATACTATTAGTGGCATGGAATGAAGCGAGAAGTAGCAAGGAGCGTAACTAAGTGTTTGGTGTGTTAGCAAATGAAGGCTGAATATCACAGAACTGCTGGTCTACTTCAGCCGTTATAAATCCCAGAATGGAAATGGCAGCACATTACCATGAACTTCGTGATTGCTCTCCCTCGCAGCATGAAGGGTAACGATGCAATTTGGGTTATTGTGGATCGACCCATCAAGTCGGCTCACTTTATTCCATTTAGAATTGGCCAGTCAACCGAGACGTTAGCAAAGAAATATATGGAGGTGAGCATAAATCTAAAAGTAAGATTTAAAACTTTAAGATGTACCATATTTGATACCCATAAACTCATGCAGGAGATCATGAGATTACATGGAGTACCTGTTTGCATCATCTCCGATCGTGATAAAAGATTTCGATCACAATTTTGGCATAGTCTGAAAGCTAGCCTGGGGACGAGTCTGAATTTCAGCATGGCGTATCATCCACAAACGGACGGACAGTCCGAGTGAACAATTCAGATCCTGGAAGATATGCTGAGAGCCTGTATGTTAGACTTTGGAGGTTCGTGGGAAGATCACCTACACCTTGTAGAGTTTTCATATAATAACAGCTATCAGGGAAGCATTGGGATGGCACCTTTCGCAGTACTCTATGGACAGAAGTGCCGTTCCCCGCTGAGTTGGGATGACGTTGGAGATCGTGAACTCTTTGGACCAGAGATGATCGTGGCAACTGTAGATGTGGTTCGCACAATCAAGGAAAGGATGCGCATAGCCCTGGACCGACAGAAGCATTGGGCAGATGCAAAGCGTCGACACTTGGAGTTTCAACCTGGAGACCATGTGTTCCTGAAGATCTCTCCAAACAGAGGAGTGATACATTTTGGCAATAGGGGTAAGCTAAGTCCAAAGTACATAGGACCGTTCGACATACTCGAACAAGTTGGAGAAGTGGCGTACCGTTTGGCACTACCGCCCTCATTGGAAGAAGTGTACAACGTATTCCATATATCCCAGCTAAGACGATATGTGAGCGACCCCAGCCATATACTTGATCACTCAGAGCTCACTGTACAGACTGATCTAACCTGTGAGCAACAACCAGTTGAGATCCTGTACCAAAAGGTGAAAACATTACGGAACAAGGAGGTAAACTTGGTCCGGGTAATGTGGAGAAAAGACTCGCTAGGAGAATCGACATGGGAAGGAGAAGAAGATATGCGTGCACGATACCCTTACCTTTTTGAAAATTAGTCCCTATGAAATTGTAAATTTCGATGACGAAATTTTTATAAAGTGGGTGGAATGTAACGACTCTGAAATCACTGTACAGAAATTTCTTTTATTTCACAGAAAATGGTATTTCAGCCTGTGTAACGGTTAAAAGTTATTTTTGTTCAATAAAAACAAGAAGTAACTTATAACTCACTGGTAAAGCCTCTACACTGCTGCGACATAGCATGTGTGTTCGAATTCCATCAGACCCAATTATTTTTTAGATTTTTCTTTTTAAATTTTTGGAAGCCCAAGAGTTGCACAAATACTCGGAGAAAAAAAAAGTTTCAGAAAAATCAAACAGGCGCAATGAGATGTACACACCAAACTTGACATGTGGCACGAATCTCGAGGCAATGCCTCAAGATCCGACTGCCCAAACCCATGGTCTGGCCGCTGCCGGCGGTCCCGATGCATCCAAATTGCTCTGTGCTTTGCACACTCGTCCTTTCGACTCCCCTTAACTCTCCTGCAATGTTTGATTTTCTTGCAATCAAACAGAGACTCTTCAATTCGCCATTTAACACATTTTTAATTCGTTTTATCCAAAATTTTAATTCCCAAACCCTAATTCTCCACTATAAATACCACCCCATGCCCTAGATCTTCACCATTCTGAAAATTCTAGCGAAATTCTCTCAAACTCTTTAAGTGCCAAGTGGAGTTAAGCCCCTCTAGTGGAGTAGCGAGTCAAACTCAATGACCGGAGCATCTCCGACGAAACCACGATCCCTGAGAACTTCTTTGATCTCTTTTTAACCACCTAAAACAGTAAGTCCCTTCATCTCTATTCTTTTCCATTTCAAAACCACTTTTTAAAACAAACCGACAAAAGAGGAGTTATCTCTGATATCATATTCTTAAGGCATGTGAAAAGCAAATTAAAGCAAACTAACATACTACATTAATCTTAACATAATTTCACATCATTTAGTTTTTAATTTAACAAAAATTTCATAGGAAACAAACATATAACAAACTTTTTCACTAAAATACCATGAACTTTAGTATAACACTTCTCGATAATTAGTTTAAATACCTTTAGAAAAACTTCACGGGGTAACGACCTACCCCACGCTCACACTATGTTTCTATAACACGGTATTTTAGAGTTACAGTTAATTTAAAGAAGAACTTTTTCTTTAAAATACCACACCATTTCAAAACGGGTTTCTTTAAATCGGTATTTCGAAATTCTTAGCAATTACGCCTCTACAACCCTCGTCAGGGGACCTGCTAATGGATGATGCGGATTATCGCACATCCTTGGGACAGTAGAGCGAGATACAGAATTCCTTATGGAGTATTCGGTTTCGAAAGAAAATAAAAATACGGTTTTAAGAAATGCGACTTTTTTAAACAAAACTAATTTTAACAAATTATATAAAAATTATGAATCTACATTTTCAATAAAAATAAATTAAGAAAACTATATATATTTTTTTTAAATGAAAGATTAGAATTTTCAATAAAATACCATCAAATTTCCAAAAGTAATAGTTTTCATAAAAAACCATAAACATTCAAAAAGACTAGTTTTTATCACTAAAACACCACAACCATTAAAATACATGTTCATGAAAACCTAAATATTACAAATCACCCCCGAGATTTATTTTTAAACTATATTAAAGTATTTTTCATAAAACCCCCCTCGAGATATACAAACAGTATTTTAAGGACTCTAGAATTAATATAGGTTTAAGCGCTATCATTTCTTTTGAGTCTCGGAGAGCCGGAGAAAGTGAGTGCTTGCCTATTTAAGTTAGACAACTTAACGGAGTTATCAATGGCAATTGTCATGAGAAAAAACACAAATCTTGCCGTCCATGTGCAGCAGTTGCCGATTTCTCCCGAACATAAGATTTTAACAATTTACATCAATTCACATGGAAAGACATGAACTCAAATCCAAACTCGAATCTAAACTTGAACTTGAACTCGAACTCAAAAACAAACTCGAACTCTAACCTAACTCGAATCTAAACTCGAATATGAACTCGAACCCAATCTACTCGAACCAACTTGACTCGAACTATGATTGCAATTTTCATGACTCTTATATTACTCGACTCACTCGAATACATTCTACACCTTTTGCAATCTATGGTTTTGATCAAGACATATTAATCAATCAAACCAATTAAATATATTAACCAGTTATATATATTATACTTAGGGTGCTTGGGATGGTTTTTTATGTGAATCCAACGGAATTTCAGGAATCCCTTATTAACCTCTTTTTTTATTTTACTCGAATATCAGTCGGGTTGACTCATCCACAGTCGGGTTGACTCGATGTTAACACAAGAAATTGGCCCGTGTTTCTTTGCTTCTGGGGCCCCACTCTTGAGCTCGTGAATATTTCTACGGCTGCCTTGATATTCACACTTGGAACTTAATGTTAACATAATGACCATATAGAGACCTATAGTATAACTTACCCATAAACATATACTCTTACTCGTAATATATAATCTATACTTGTCTTTTTTCTTTACTCTTACCTATCTTTGGGACTTACCGAGCGCTAGTTCGCTGACGGGCATTCCACCCAATTTTCTTCTCTTGGAATGTTCGTCAGATACGGTCGAGACGGAGGAAGTTGAAGCCACAGACGAGGACTACAACCAGATCGCTACTCAAGGCTAGCTCAGCTTTACTTTTTTCCTCAGTTTATGTATGCCACTTGTTTAGGCATTTTCCTTATTGTATTTACTTTCCACCATAAACTCATGTATTTGTACATATTGGAAGTTGAATGTAAATAAAGATATTTGTTGAAAAATTTTACAGTCTCCATTTATTCTTATATTGTGTATTATTGTTTCAATACACTTATTATATTTATTTAGGGAATGACCTTCTCTGGATAAATATGCCGCGGGCTTACCATGTCACCGTTTTCGTCTACTGGGAAGCGGGGCGTGACAGATGGGACCGCATTAATTTCACTTAATGCAAAGAAATAAACCTAAAATTTGACGTCATTGGAACAATTGTAAAACCACTCGGTTTTCTTCGAAAACAACTTTTAAAGCGGAGCCTAAACCACTCATTTTCAAAAACTATTCGGTTCCTTCGATTATATCATGTTCATTACGTTAACGGTTTTCGCCAAAACCAGCCGTAGCCCTCCGTCATTTCAGATAGTTATTAACTAGTATTCATGCTATGCGTTTTAACCTTCGCCAAGGCATAGTGTTTGGTAGCTAGCGGATACTTATCTGTAGTATAGATAGATACATTAATCTAGGACAGGCGTACAACTGTTTTGACCTTCGTCAAGGGCTTATACGAATTGATCTAGATTAATCTGGATAATGATGGGTTGAACTTGACTTGCGACTTATGATGTTTTGACATTTGTCAAGATTATAAGCACTTGGGGGTAAAACCACATCAAGAGTTTTAAATATACAGGAAATTTGCTAGTGCTACATACCTTCTAGAGTGTGGTAGTTTTGGTAGGCTTCCTTCAAAATTATCACACAATGATAGTTGGGTCCCGATCCTACTGTGAGTATCAGCTACTTTTCGGGAGAGTTTTCACTTTGCAATTAGCCAATTAAGTAGGTGTCTAGAAAGGTGTTAACGGGGATACGCCTTTGGGAAAACAAGATTATTTAATTAGGTCCGTGCGAATGCACGGGGCACCTCCCTCCGAAGTACCAACGCTGGCCTAGCCGAAAGATAAGTGAACTTGTAGGTGCGATTAATCTTGACTAATTCTTCTTTTAGGGTTTGAAGGAGAATTCGAACAAACAGTGGGAGCCATGCTGTTTAGATAAACTAATAACCAATTTAAACTTGCAAGAGCATATGCTGAGTGTTTCTTTTCTCTCTCTCTTAATTGCAGCGACCATAACGAGACTTAAGTTTATACAAGATAAAAACAAACCGACTGGACCAAACTATAAAGACAGGCTGAGGAACGTCCATTTGGCCCTTACTTATGATATAGTTGCATACGTCCTCACAGCTAAAGCCCCCCGTTCCAGGTCCAAAATCCTCAGTCGCAGACATTGAGGTCCGTAACACTTGGGATCTGGATTGAGCAATAGCCAAGTGTCTCGTGCCGGCCTCCATGGCTAATGAACATGCTAGTTATGTATATGCCCTAGAGGCCATAATTATATATGTGATGTATATTATAGTGGATGCTTGGATATATATAGTGAGGACTTTCTTACTCGACATGATAGTATGCTATCTGGTTGCTCTTTGTCTTAACATGTGGATTAGTATAGTGATACTGTCTTGCTCTCACATGTTGATAAAGCCCTTAGGATGTGTACTTGACTGTCAGGACTATGATGGAGATCATACTAGTGGGGCCAAGGGTAGTCCATAAGTACATCCTATAATTGTTCCTAGTCGAGGGTGTATCGAGACAGAGCATCGATATTCCAAAGTAGACTAGCGTATACGCTTCTTGACCCATATGATGGGCGATGGATGATCCCACATCCATTGGTGTTTGACATCAAAGATGGTATATGGGTGCTCAGTGGAGACTGGGTACACTGAACGGACTCGCCGAGAACTCCTAGTTGGTATTATACCTATCGTCAGATAGAAGTTCTCTGGTGACACTGGTACAGGTTAGTCTGTAGACCCGAGATCGTCATAGAGTCTTGTGTGATTCCCAATATGCTTTGATTTCTACCTTACCACGTTCAAGAGAACGTGCAAAACGGTGGCTTTTAGGTACAGTCCCGAATCACATGGAGGCAATGAGCGATAGGAGGGGATTCGTTTCTCCTGGTATTGGGGGTTGATGTTGCGATGTGCTCGATTGGCCATAACGATAAGTCCCTATCCAGGGCTGCTACGGAGATTTACTGATAAATGTTATCATTAGTTTCTCGACCAGTTATGAGCCTTATATCGGCACGGGTTATCAGTTACTGGGGTCTGACGTTTACCATCCCTAGACTAGATATGCGACATATCAGACGAAGAGACCGGACTGTACGGTAGTATTACTGACAGGCTTTACAGGAGCTAGAGCGGGCTTGCTTTTTGATCTTCTGATCGCTCAATACCCGGGTAGCCGTTACGTCCAGCTAGTACCGTCGACGGCTTGTGGGTGCTTGATATGATCATCACCTACTGCCGGAGTATTGACGAGTCTTTAGAGTCCTACACAGAGGTTTACTGGCTCAGGAAAAACGAAGTAGGAGCATATATGTGATATGTGCGGGACCGAGAATAATAAAAGTATATCATACCGTATTCTATTCTCGCGATTTATTTGTATCGGTCGGTTATATATGATATAGCCGGGTTATCGAATCAAGTGTTGGATTCGATAAGTTGATACATATAATATTAGTTGGTTATATGTGATATAGCCGGATTATTAAATCAAGTGTTGATTTGATAATTTAGTGTATAATTGTATATTTGATATATTAGTTTACATTAACTAGTATTAGCTCATTTAAATATTTCTTTTTCTCACTTGTGTGCATAAGTATATATGTGATATATATTAATGTACATTTTTTAGCGTCATGCTTGATGATACACACTACATGGGTGTATGAGACTTATACCATGCTTATGATAATTGTGAAGATTATTTATTTTAAGTAAATCCAAATTAGATGGAAAATAGTCACATGCATGAAGCTTGTGGAAGCTTGTAGGTGCATTGACTTAGTCCACTAATTTTGTTTTACTTAAGATATTTATTAACCTAACCATTATCGCTTAACCATGGTTATGTCTCTACATGAGTTAGTATATGATACAAACTCACCCATGATTGTCATTCACTCTCTCATCTATTATTTTCTTCATCTTCTTCAAGCTCAAGAAAAAGCTCTCTAGGTTTTTGAGAGAAGAAGAAAAAGAGTGAGAAAATTAATTTTAAAGTGAGCAAAAATCCTACTTCATCATCCTCTACTAGATTAACCATTTAGTTTAGGGTGTTAGATTCAATAATTCCACATTAGTGAAGAGGTAGCTTGGGTTGGTGTCTCCTCGACGTAGATCATCTTTGGCCTCGAAGACTTCGTGCAAGCTCGTTCCTATCTTCTTGTGAAGCCATGCTAGTGTCCGAAAGATCACTATTTGGAGCGAAGGGACTACTACACGGAGCTATTGAAGTGAAGGACCGGTATACAAAGGTTGTATTCCTAGTTCACTTAGTTGTAAAGTTCTTTACACTATGTTTCGTATGATTCTCTAGTTAAATATCCTAGGTTAGAGTTCTTTAGCATGACAAAAATTTAAAATTGGCATGGACGATGCCACCCGAAACCTTGCTGTCATGCTTAGAAACCCTACAGTGGTATCAGAGCCAAACTTGAGAATTAGACAATGTTTGTTAGATTACGAAACCGAAACTACTCCGAAACTTGAAACGCTAAAACCTAGTTTCTGTCAAAATTTTAAAGTCGTCGAAATTTTTTTTAGCAACTGCAGAATGTTATATGAGATGTAACATGAACACTGAAGAAAAACGAACACAATTGGCCGGATTTGACCCGAGCACATGGCCACAAAAAACGAGCAGGCCGCCCAAACAGTAACTTCTGGGTTTCGTTTTTGTTCTGTGGTCTGGTCTCTGGGTTTTGGTGTTTCAGGTGTTGCTTCCTTTTTCCAAAATTGCATGAGATGCTAATTTTCTATAAAGGCAATTCGGAGTGTTTCGTAGTAGTAATTCTAATATGTTTTCGGGTAATTTAGACAGTGTTAAAAGGTTCGAACGGATATCAAATACCCACTTTAACCCTCGCCGGAAAATTTTCCAAGAGTTGGATTTTTTTCCAAGTTAAAGAACATTCAAATATCATGCAAGTGATTCGATGGAACCTCTAGAAGAACGAAATCCAAACTCGATTCTATGACCGTAAGAACCGCCGCCAAACCCTAGGGTTTGCGGAAGTTCCGCGGCGCTATAGGTGAGGCAATGGTTAACCCTTCTACGGTTGGTCTATTGGTACTGTAGCATGTTCTGAGTATTTTTAAACTGCGCTCAAGTGTTGAGCTTCTTGGGAAATTTTGGGTGTTTGTTGATTTGATCGAAATGTTTAACATCGTCTAGTTATTTGTAGAATGTGATACAATATGTGGAATTCATATAGTTAGGAATGAAATCCGAGATATGTGATATTTTGGGTTTATGATGTCTAAGGTTATTATGGATTCTAAATGTTGTAGTTTGATATTTTCTTTTCTGTGACCATAAGTGTAATATGTGGTGTATCGCCGACTTCGTTGCTATATGTCAACGAAAATTGGGATACGTATATTTACTTACCTTGATGATATGTGATGTTATGTGTTGCTGTGATATGTTATATTGGATCGTCGTGTTTTGAATAGCAGGGGTTTTATGTGAGATGAGAGTTTTTATTTTCATTCATGTAAAATTCATTGTATATAATATTCTTTTATTGGGGCACTTCCAGGTTGAGGATGATGTCACCATTATTGTATATTATTTACTTTTTCCGCATTAGGATAGACCCAAGGAGGGGAGCACAAGTAACCGGGTTCTAAAGTCCAGTGGGAGACCATCTCAAGGAGTCGAGTCCGGGTCTCCTAACTCTAATGGTAGAGTTGCTTGCCGCTCTCGTAGGGGTCTAGGGATGTAGGTTTGGCTATTCATCGCGACCGTGGAATCCGTGTTTTATACATGCTTAAAATAAAATACGGACCTCATAGTATATCTAATATTTCATATGTTATCTTCTGCTGCTGATATTCTGTGACGTGATCACTTTATATGCTTGAGACGAATACTTTATTATTGTATATATGATATATAATAAACGTTGCTTATGTTTTGCACCCGCTCTAATCTTGCTCCGCTATGCCGTTACTTAAGTAACCTAACGGTGCATAACGGGACACTGTGGCGAATGCGGATGGCATAAGCGTACACTGTATTTTCGTTTCTTTTGTGATGCTTAGGAAGCATAATGATGGGACTTCATTAATGTGATTAATGAAAGAAAAAGAAATCTAAAATATGTTGTAGAATCAAATTTTCAAAAAGGGTAGCTCTAGTTTTTGCTTTGCATAGCGGTATTCCTTGTAGAATATCCAGCACCTTATTCGATAAGAAAAGAGCCGAGATCCCTTCACCGGGAGTGACCTCTTTAGCAAAAGCTAGCAGATACTACAACCCACTCGGTTTTGTTTTCGATTGCTTCTATAGTTCTTTCTTTGCATTGTTGTATTTATGAAATATCCTGCACCTTATTCGATAAGGAAAGAGCCGAGATCCCTTCACCGGGAGTGACATCTTTAGCGAAACTAGTAAAAGCCTCAAAAACACTCCTTTTCAAAAATCACTTGTTTCTACAACGATATCAAGTTCATTATGCTCATGGTTTTCTTAAAAACCTACGTTGCCCTCCGTCATTTCAGATAAGTACTACTTAGTATTCGTGCTACATTTGTTGACTATGTTAAGGCGTAGTGTGCGGTAGCTAATTAATGCTTATCTGCTAAAGTATGAGATGTGATTGGATTAGAGTAGTCGTACGACTTTGTTGACTATGTTAAGGGTCGTACGGGTAGGTTTAATTCAATCAGGAAATGACGGGTTGAACTTGGCTAGCGCTTATAATTTGTTGACTATGTTAAGGTCATAAGTTGCTAGGGGCAAAAGTATTATCGGGAATTTCAAGTGTTGAAATTTGCAATGAGATTGCATACCTTCTATGAGATAGTTGGATCCCGATATCCACTGCGAGTAAGAGTTACTCCTGAGAGAGTTTTATACATGACAATTAGCCGATCAATTAGGTGTCTAGAAAGGTTTTAGCGGGGTTACGCCCCTGGGAAAATGAGGTTTATTTTAATTTGGTCCGTGCGAAAGCACGGGGAACCTCCCTCAAAGTACCAACACTGGCATGGCTAAAATATTGGCGAACTTGTAAGGTGTAATTAATCCCAGCTAATCTTACCTTTTAGGGTTTGAAGAAAGATTTGATAAAAACAGTGGGAGCCATCCTGATTAGATAAGATAATAAACCAATCTAATCTTGCAAGAGCATACGTTAAACTGTTTTCTTCTCTCTCTCTCCAGGTAGTGACAATGTCTGGCCTTAATCAAGATAATAATATGGATGTATTGATCGAAACCGTTTGTTATGCTGAGCAGGGGAACATTGGTTCCGTTCTTTCTTATAATTGTTATAAGACTGAACAGGAAATAGGGGAATATCCGGATTCCCACGCCGCCCAAACGAAGAATAAGCATGTTGATGTATCTTCTTTGGGTGTGTTTGTTATCGAGAACTATTTCTCAGTTCACTCTACGTCCTGGGTATTAGATACCGGATCGGGATCCCACATATGTAATATGTTATATGGGCTAAAGAAAAGTAGAGAACTGGGAAAGGGTGATCATTCCGTAAGAGCAGGGAATTGTGCAAATGTTGCAGCCAAAGCAGTTGACGAATATCACCTTGTGTTACCAAATGGTAATACATTGATTCTAAACGAATGCTATTACATACCAACCCTGATATGCAATCTTATATCAGTTTTTTTATTAAGTAAAGAAGGATATAATTTTGTAGTACAGGGTAATGTTATGAACATCTACCCGAATCAAAAGTTGATTGGATCAGACTCGTTAAATAATGGCATATACGTTCTAAATCAAACCACAGTTCTTAATGTACAAAACACACACAAGAGGAAGAGTTCCGAAATGAATGAATTCTTCTTGTGGCATTGTAGACTAGGTCATATCAATGCGACACGACTAACTAAGTTACATAAGGATGGACATTTGAATTCGTTTGAATTTTTATCTTATGACACTTGCCAGTCATGTCTCAAAGGCAAGATGACCAAAACTCCGTTTACTGGACACGGAGAAAGAGTTACGGAATTCTTGGGACCGATACATAGTGATGCATGCGGTCCCATGTCTATACATACTAGGAATGGTTCCTCGTACTTTATTACATTCACTGACGATCTCTCAAGATTTAAACATGTATTCATGTTGAAACACAAGTCTGAAGCTGTTAAGAAATTCAAAGAATATAAGCATGAAGTTAAGAACCAGACGGGTAAAAGTATTAAAATTCTACGATCCGATCGAGAATGAGAATACTTGAGCACGGAATTCCGTGACTATCTAAAAGAGAATATGATTCTCTCTCTGCTTACTCCTCCGTATACACCACAGCACAACGGTGTATCGGAACGGAGGAATCACACCCTATTAGATATGATGCACTCTATGATGAGCACCGCTGAGTTGCCTATTTTCTTTTAGGGTTATGCGCTTGAGACATCAGCATAACTATTGAATCAAGTTCCATTTAAATCTGTACCTACCACACTATATGAGATATGGAGTGGGAAGAGACCATATTTTAAACGAGTTAAGATATAGGTTGTCCGGCCTATGTCAAAAGGCAAAATCCGGACAAACTTGAGGCACGATCAGTTCTTTGCAAGTTTGTGGGATATCCAAAGAATTCACAAGGATATATTTTCTACCACGTTGAGGAGAAAAAAGTGTTTGTTTCTCAATACGCCATCTTTTTAGAAAAGGAATTTCTTGTAAAAGAAATTAGTGGCAAAGAGGTGGAGCTGGAAGAAGTTCCAGCAGCACAAACCGCAACTGATGATTTAGTGGAACCAGAGGATTCGATAGCTCCCAACTAATCTCAACCTCTCCGCCGATCTAGTAGGGTTTCTCATCCACCTGAGAGATACTACGGTTTTCTCGTTGATGGTGGAAGCGAGGATTGCATCATGGAAGATGATGACCCAACTAGCTTCGAGCAGGCCATCACGAGTGGGGACTCTGTAAAGTGGCTAGATGCAATGCGATCTGAGATGGAATCCATGCACACCAACAAAGTATGGACTTTGGAAGTTGCTCCTGAAGGGGTAAAACTCATTGGGAGAAAATGGATCTTTAAGAAGAAACTTGGTGTAGATGGAAAAGTTGAGACTTTCAAAACTAGACTTGTTGTAAAAGGTTTTCGTCAACGACCAGATATGGATTATGATGAAACCTTTTCTCCAGTGGCTATGCTTAAGTCCATCCAGATCTTACTTGCCATTGTTGCATACCATGAATACGAAATCTGGCAAATGGATGTTAAGACTGCCTTTCTAAATGGTGATTAGAAGAGAGCGTGCACATGACTCAGCCAGAGAGCTTCGTGGATAGTGGGAGCAGTGGAAATGTGTGCAAGCTGCTTAAATCCATCTACGGGTTAAAGAAGGCATCGCAGAGTTGGAACATCTGTTTTGATGTCATAGTCAATGAGTTTGACTTCGTCAAAAATATAGATGAACCTTGTATATACAAGAAGATGGCAGAGAGTAAGGTTGTCTTCCTTGTATTGTACGTGGATGATATATTCTTGATAGGAAATGATATTCCTATGCTGCACTCGGTCAGGCTCTTCGTATCATAAAGATTCTCAATGAAAGATCTAGGTGATGCTTCCTACATCTTGGGAATTAAGATCTATAGAGATAGATCTAAACGGATACTGGGATTGTCCCAATCCATGTACATTGACACCATACTAAAGAGGTTTAGTTTGGAAGATTCCAAGCGTGGGAATTTACCCACGATCTCAGAACTCACTCTCTCTAAAGAGATGTCTCCCAAGACTGATTTGGAAAGAGCTCGCGTGCAAGGGATACCCTATGCTTCGGCAGTAGGCTCTATCATGTACGCGATGCTATATACCAGACCCAATGTAGCATAATCACTACTTGTAGTGAGTAGGTATCAAGCAGATCTAGGAGAGAGTCATTGGACAGCTGTGAAGAACATTCTCAAGTACTTGAGAAGGACTAAAAAGACGTTCTTGGTGTATGGTAACGGAGAACTCCAAGTGGAGTCCTTTACCGATTCGAGCTTCCAGAGTAATAAGGACAACTCTAAGCCGATCTCGGGATTTGTCTTTACCCTCAATGGAGGGGCGGTTTGCTGGAAGAGTTCCAAGTAGGAAACCGTGGCAGACTCGACGATGGAGGCTGAATACATCGCTGCCAACGATACTGCCAAAGAGGCTATCTGGATGAAGAAGTTCATAACTGAACTTGGAATGGTTCCGTCCATTGAGCATCCAATACCTTTGTATTGCGATAATAATGGAGCAGTGGCCTTAGCCAAGGAACTCAGGTCCCATCAGCGATCTAGGCATATTCTGAGGCGGTATCACCTGATCCGGGAGATAGTTGATCGCCAGGAGATCGAGGTCAGGAGAGTTGACACAAAGGACAATACAGCGGATCCACGCATGAAGGCCATACCCCAGATACAATTTGAGAGACTCTTCGGAATGTTGGGTATGAGATACTACAACAACTGGCCTTAGTGCAAGTGGGAGATTGTTAATTATGTATATGCCCTAGAGGACATTATTTTACATGTGATGTATATTATAGTGGATGCTTGGATATATATAGAGAGGACTTTCTTGCTCGACATGATAGTATGCTATCTGGTAGCTCTTTGTCTTAACATGTAGATTAGTATAGTGATACTGTCTTGCTCTCACATGTTGATAAAGCGTTTAGGATGTGTACTTGACTGCCAGGACTATGATGGAGATCATACCAGTAGGGCCAAAGGTAGTCCATAAGTACATCCTATAATTGTTCCTAGTCGAGGGTGTATCGAGACAGGGCATCGATATTCCAGAGTAGACTAGTGTATACGCTTCTTGACCCATATGATGGGCGATGGATGATCCCACATCCATTGGTGTTTGACATCAAAGATGGTATATGGGTGCTCAGTGGAGACTGGGTACACTGAACGGACTCGCCGAGAACTCCTAGTTGGTATTATACCTATCGTCAGATAGCAGTTCTCTGGTGACACTGGTACAGGTTAGTCTGTAGACCCGAGATCGTCATAGAGTCTTGTGTGATTCCCACTGTGGTTTGATTTCCACCTTACCACGTTCAAGAGAACGTGCAAAACGGTGGCTTTTGGGTACAGTCCCGAATCACATGGAGGCAATGAGCGATAGGAGGGGATTCGTCTCTTCCGGTATTGGGGGTTGATGTTGCGATGTGCTTGATTGGCCATAACGATAAGTCCCTGGCCAGGGATGCTACGGAGATTTACTGATAAGTGTTATCAGTAGTTTCTCGACCCGTTATGAGCCTTATATCAGCACGACTTATCGGTTACTGGGGTCTGACGTTTACCACCCCTAGACTAGATATACGACATATCAGACGAAGAGACCGGACTGTACGGTAGTGTTACTGACAGGCTTTACAGGAGCTAGAGCGGGTTTGATTGTTGATCTTCTGATCACTCAATACTTGGGTAGCCATTACGTCCAGCTAGTACCGTCGACGGCTTGTGGGTGCTTGATATGATCATCACCTACTGCCGGCGTATTGACGAGTCTTTAGAGTCCTACACAGAGGTTTACTGGCTCAGGAAAAATGAAGTAGGAGCACATATGTGATATGTGCGGGACCGAGAATATTACAAGTATATCATACCGTATTCTATTCTCGTGATTTATTTGTATCGGTCGGTTATATATGATATAGCCGGGTTATCGAATCAAGTGTTGATTCGATAAGTTGATACATATAATATTAGTCGGTTATATGTGATATAGCTGGATTATTAAATCAAGTGTTGATTTGATAATTTAGTGTATAATTGTAATATTAACTCACTTAAATGTTTCTTTTTCTCACTTATGTGCATAAGTATATATGTGATATATATTAATATACATTTTTTAGTGTCATGCTTGATGATACACACTACATGGGTGTATGAGACTTACACCATGCTTATGATAATTGTGAGGATTATTTATTTTAAGTAAATCCAAATTAGATGGAAAATGGTCACATGCATGAAGCTTGTGGAAGCTTGTAGATGCATTGACTTAGTCCACTAACTTTGTTTTACTTAAAATATTTATTAACCTAACCATTATCACTTAGCCATGGTTATGTCTCTACATGAGTTAGTATATGATACAAACTCACTCATGGTTTCCATTCACTCTCTCATCTATTATTTTCTTCATCTTCTTCAAGCTCAAGAAAAAGCTCTGTAGGTTTTTGAGAGAAGAAGAAAAAGAGTGAGACAATTAATTCTAAAGTGAGCAAAAATCCTATTTCATCATCCTCTACTAGATTAGCCATTTAGTGTAGGGTGTTAGCTTCACTAATTCCACATTAGTGAAGAGGTAGCTTGGGTTAGTGTCTCCTCGACGTAGACCATCTTCGGCCTCGAAGACTTCGTGCAAGCTCGTTCCTTTCTTCTTGTGAAGCCATGCTAGAGTCCGGAAGATCACTACTTGGAATGAAGGGACTACTACACGGAGCTATTGAAGTGAAGGACCGGTCTACAAAGGTTGTATTCCTAGTTCACTTAGTTGTAAAGTTATTTACACTATGTTTCATATGATTCTCTAGTTAAACATCCTAGGTTAGAGTTCTTTAGCATGACAAAAATTAAAAATTGGCATGGACGATGCCACCCGAAACCTTGCCGTCGTGCTTAGGAACCCTATAGAACATCGAAGGCAGCACAAGAATATGGACCTTGCTTCCATCTTCCTTCATACCAAAGACTTATATGGAGAGCAATATCGTATCGCAAGATACAGGACCTCGAAAAAATTGTTTCAAGCGAGGTTGGCTGTCGGATCATCTGTTGGGGACCACGTCCTAATGATGATTACTCTCATCGAAGAGCTAGTGGACCTGGGAACCACGTTGGAGAATGAGTTGTATACCGACTTAATTCTACAGTCCTTTCCCTCCACCTATACCCAATTCGTATTAAACTTCAATATGCAGAAGCTGGAAGTTACACTTCCTAAGCTCCTCAACATATTGAGGGTGGCAGAGGACACCTTGAAGAAATCCAAGGAAACATCCGCTCTGTTTGTCGAGGAATCTTCTTCTGCTTAATCCAAGACTAAGGCTAAGGGGAAGAAGAAGAAGGCCCCCACCAAACCGAGAGGAGGTGTGCAGAAGGTGCAGGGCAAGGGAAAGGAAACGATTAGCGGATCGGCCACAAAGGAAGAGTGCTTCTACTGTCAAAGAAAGGACATTGGGTTTTAAAAACCAAGAATTAGGACACGAAGTAAGTTGAGGCTTCGGTTTAAGGTGTGTTCGTGATTGAAAACTGTTTCTTTATTAACTCTACTTTCTGGGTATTGGATACCGGATCAGGATCTCACATCTGTAATTATTTGTAGGCGCTGAGAAGTCGTAGAGTTTTGACGAAAGGTGATATGACCCTAAGAGTTGGCTACGGAACCAGTGTGGATGCCATTGCAGTAGGAGAATATCACCTTGGACTGACGAGTGGACATATTTTGTTGTTGCATAACTTCTTTTGTGTACCCAGTATAATGTGTAATATTATATTTGTATCCTTGTTATTTAATGAAGGATATAACTTTGGACTTGAAACCAATGTCATAGACATTCACTTGAATCGTGAAATGATTGGGTTGACTACACTAAATAACGAAATAAACGTTCTCAATCAACATCAAGTTTTCAACGTTCAAAACATGCTAAAAAGAAAGCTCTAGATTCAAATCAAGCTTTTTATGGCATTGTAGACTTGGTCATATTAATGAAACACAATTGACTAAGTTAAATAAAAACAGATATTTAGATCCGTTTGAATATCAATCATATGCAACTTGTCAGTCATGTATCAACGGAATGATGACCAAAACTCTGTTCACTGGACACGGAAAAAGAGCTACTGAGCTTCTGGGACTCATAGACAGCGACGTGTGTGGGCCAATATCTACACATGCAAGAAATGACTATTCCTACTTCATTACTTTTACCGATGATTTCTCAAGGTATGGACATGTATTCTTGATGAAATATAAATCCAAGGCCTTTGATAAATTCTAGGAGTATAAGAATAAAGCGGAAAAGCAAACCGGCAAAGTTATCAAGATGCTCCGATCTGATTGGGGTGGTGAATACTTAAGTGCCAAGTTCTTGGAATATCTAAAAGAGAATGGAATATTCTCTCATCTTACCTTTCCATACACACCACAACACAATGGTATATCAGAAAGACGGAATCACACCTTACTTGATATGATGCGTTCCATGATGAGTAATACTGAGTTACTGCCATCTTTATGGGGCTATGCACTAGAATCTGCTGCACACCTATTGAATAAAGTTCCTACTAAGTCTGTGCCTACCACTCCATATGAAATGTGGAGTGGGAAGAAATCATGTCTTAAATATCTTAAGATATGGGGGTGTCCTGCTTTTGATTCATCCGGACAAGCTCGAGGCATGCTCAATATTGTGTATGTTTATGGCCTAAGAATTCTAGGGCGTGTTTTTCTATTATGCTGAGGAACAAAAGATCATTGTTTCTCATTATACCCGCTTTATGGAAACTCAATTTCTTGAAAAAGAAATTAGTGGGAGCGCAATAGAGCTGGACGAAATTCCAGAACCACAAACTATTACTGAAAACTTAGTAGAATCTGAAGTTTCAATAGAATCGGACGTACCTACGTAACTCTGCAGATCTAGTAGGTAATCTCATCCGCCCGAGAGATACTATGATTTTCTCGTAGATGGATATCGAGAGGATTGCATCATTGACAATGATGAGCCAACTAGTTTTCAGCAAACCATCACTAGTAGAGACTCAGTGAAGTGGCTGGATGCTATGCGATCAAAGATGGAATCCATGTACACTAATAAAGTATAGACTTTTGATGTTACTCTTTCTGGGGTAAAACCCATTGGATGCAAATAGATCTTCAAAAAGAAGATTGGTGTAGATGGACAGGTAGAAACTTACAAAGCTAGACTTGTTGCTAAAGGTTTTTGTCAAAGACTGGGATTAGACTATGACGAAACTTTTTCACCAGTGGCTATGCTTAAATCCATTCAGATCCTACTTTCCATTGCCGCCTTCCATGACTATGATATCTGGTAGACAGATGTTAAAATCACTTTTCTAAATGGAAGTTTAGAAGAGTGTGTTTACATGGATCAACCAGAGGGTTTCATAGATAGTGAGAGCAGCGGAAAGGTGTGCAAGTTGCTTAAATGCATTTATGGATTAAAGCAGGCATCGCAGAGTTGGAACATCTGCTTTGATGAGACGGTCAAGGAATTTAACTTTATCAAAAATATAGATGGTCCTTATATTTATAAGAAGATTGTAAGGAGAACTGTGGTATTTCTCGTTTTATACGTAGATGATATTCTTCTGATAGGAAATTATATTCCTATGCTACAAATGGCCAAACTATTCTTATCACAGAAGTTCTTTATAAAAGACCTGGGTGATGTCTCGTACATTCTGAAGATTAAGATCTATCATGATAGATCTAAAAGAATGTTGGGACTTTCACACCGTACAGGTTTAGTATGAAAGATTCCAACCGCGGTAATTTACCTGCTTGTCATGGAATCACCCTCTCCAAAGAGATATCTCCCAAGATTGATGAGGAGAGAACTCGCATGAGCATTGTATCTTATGCTTCGGTTGTAAGGTCGATAATGTATTTGATATTATGTACCAATCCAGATGTAGCTTACGCACTTAGCGTCGTAAGCAGCTATCAGTCCAACCCAGGTTATAAGTATTGGATAGCGGTAAAGAACATTCTTAAGTATATGAGAAAGACTAAAGAGATGTTCTTGGTGTATGGTAATGGGGATCTCCAGATCGAGACTTTTACGGACTCTGGCTTCAAAAGTGATAAGGATGACTCTAAATCCGTCTCGGGTTATTTATTTACCCTCAATGGAGGGGCGGCCTGTTGGAAGAGCTCCAAATAGGACACCGTAGCAGAATCGACGATGGAGGCTGAGCACATCACTATGAACGATGCCGCAAAAGAGGCAGTCTGGATAAGAAAGTTCATTTCTGAACTTTAGGTGGTTCCATCCATTGTTGATCCAATACTTTTGTATTGCGATAACAATGGAGTCATGGTTTTGGCAAAGGAACCACGGTCCTATCAGAAATCCAGACATATCTTGAGGCGATATCACCTGATCAAGGAGATCGTGGATCGTCGGGAGATCGAGGTGTGGAGAGTAGATATAAAAAACAACACGGCAGATCCATTCATCTCGGCCATCTCTCAAGTCCAGTTTGAGATACTGTTCGAGATGTTGGGTATCTGGTACGCCAGCAAATGGCTCTAGTGCAGACGTTGGATACTCAATACGCCAATAACAAGCCTTAGTGCAAGTAAGAGATTGTTGGATATGTATGCCCTAGAGGCCTTCATTGTATAGGATGTTAGGGGTATGTATGTACAGAACAATCTTACTCAATATGATAGTATGCTATTTGGTTTGCCTTTATCTTAAAATGTGATATGTTTTACTTATTATTTCATATCGCTTATATATATTGATAAAGCCCTTAGGATCCTTTCTTGACTACCAGTGTTATGGTGTCAATCATATTTGTGGGAGCTGGGTAGTCGATAAGCACATCCTTAAATATCCCTAGTTGTGGGAGTATCGAGACTAGGCATTGATACTCCATAGTAGACCAGTGTATACATTTCTAGACCCTGACGAGGGGTGATGGTTGGCCAGTGGCTATAGAAGTGTTTCACCTAAGATTGTATATAGGTGCTCACTGGGGGTGAGTACACTGGATGGACTCACCGAGAACTGGCTGGATGGTACTATACCTATCGTCATATAGATGTTCTCTATTGACATGAGTACAGATAGTCTGTCAACCTGAGGTCGTCATTTGTCTCATATGAGTTCCCACTGTGCTTTTATTAGTACCCTACCACGGCTCTACTGAGTCATGCAAATAGGTTTTAGTTGGGTACAATCCCGAGCCACATGGAGGCAGAAAGAAATTGTTGGGGATTCGTCTCTCCCGGTATAGAGAGTCGATGTCGCACTATGCTCGATTGGCCAACACCATAAGTCTCTGGCTAGGGCGGATTGAGAATTACTGATAGTTAGATCGGTAAATTCTCGGATGGACTTGAGTCACATCGGCACGACTTGTCAGATTATTAAGGGTCTGACATTTTCTACCTTCTAGACCTGGCATGCGATACTTTCAGACGAACAGACCGAACTGTACAAAGATTGTCACGGACAATCTCAGTAGGAGTTCGAATGAGTTTGCTTATCGGCCTTCTTTTCGATAGGAACCCGGGTAGCCGTTACGTACATCTAGTGCCACTGACGTGCTTGTGGTTAAACCCACTGTCAGTGTACTATCGAGTCTTTAGAGTCCCACACAGAGGGTTTTCCTGGTTCAGACGAGACGATGTAGAGGCCGTATGGTTTTGCGTGCAGGGTTTCGATCATATACGTGTACTAGCTACACGTATTTTTGTTCGAACGAATAATACTAGCGGGCTTAGAATTAAGCCGCATTCTAGTATTATATTATTGGATTATTTTTATCTTTTGGTATTCGTAGTACGAATACGGGTATGTATATACGGTGGGGGTATTCTTGTAATTTTACTTGAGTGCTTCTAGAAGAAAACACCTCATTTAGTTTAAATCCATTTGTTTTAATGAATAATGAGGTGGAGGAATGAGGTGTTATTGAAGTATGGTTAAAGCATGGCTACTTTGGACGACTCATTCATTTGGATAACTATTGAAACATGTCACATTATTTTTAATGTAAATGATATGCTTGATATTTTCAAGACTTAGCCATTCTTCCTCTCATTCTTCACTTCACATTCTCTTTCCTCCTTTGCTCTCTTTTTCTTTCTCAAACCCTAACTCTTTCATAAGTTGAGAAACCTAAGGTTAATGAGATAAATTAATCCAATAAATATTCTCTATATCATCTAAGCTACCAATATTAGCAAACTATGTACTTTAGTTACCTCACTTTTGAGATTAGAGCTTGAACCATAGACTCTCGGGTGGATCGTCTTCGACTCAAGGAGGTCAACGACCAAGTTTGATCCTGATGAAAGAGGAGCTTAATAAGAAGATAAGAAGACCCGAAAGACTTGAACACAAAAATATAAATCACTTCATAGTAGATTAGAACCTTTGTTAGTTTTGTTAGTTAAGGTTTATGGTAGATCTTGGAAGTTTAGTTGATCTTGCTTGCTATAAAATTATTTTTTGTTAATTCCACCTCTTTACAAACCCTATGGAGTGTGCGGCATCGACTTACACAAAATAATAATATTATCTTACTTTGTGCTCAAGTTTTAAAAATTCAATGAATAGTTCACGATGCGTCTAGGGTTAACCGCAATAAACAAAAGAAGCCTTAGATCATAACAAATTGCAAATTAAGATTTTTTACGCACTAAAAAATTTAAATAAGCTAATTGCGGTTTATGGTCGACCGCAATTTGTTCTACGAGCTCGTAACAACTATAACTGAAAGATTACATTATATTTGACCCCAATAAATTATAAATAGGGCCCTTGACCTCTTATTTCTCTTCATCCCAAAAATTCTGAGATCTCAAGAGCACTCTTTTAGACTCAGCGTATAAAAATTCTTTTCTTTAGCTTTGGGAAAACCTGGGCTAGAAGATGGCGTAACAGCGGCTGCCACGCCCCACTTCCCAAAATACATAAAATCGGGAATGTAACAAACCAACCATGCTACCTACGGTAAGAAAATATCCTTCTATAGTCACATTACGACTGTCTATCAGTAATCAAGATCAATAATATAACTGTCTATATCTAAATATGTCCAATAGCTACAAACGATAAAAGGAAATAGTAGCGGAAGAACTAAAGATCTAAAGAATAACTAACCATCAATAAGAGATATATCAGTGAGATGGTTCTCGCTGATCGGCGATCCCGTCGAAGTACTTATGTGCTAAGTCAAGTATCTGGGCCATGCAAAACCTAGAAGTCAGTGCGTCATAAATATCATAATAATAAACTGATCAATGAATTATATAAGGTGTTATGTGCAAAATAAAGTGTGAGTATAAACGAACAATCACAGGTGATGTAACAACAGGTTATAGGTATGTCATGTGTATCCTAAAGCCTGTGTTTCTAGATTATCTATCCTAATGGTATTTGAAACCAATTAATTTAATTCTTAATGTAACTCAGTAGTATCCCGTGCATACCCGGGACCGCGGTCATGATTCTCGGGGCTGAATCTGAAACGTGTCGTTAGGTAGTAAAACAATATCATATACAGATGAATGATGTCAGCATCATCATTCCGGGACCCGAAGCCCGTATCTACTGATCAGTCTCTGGAAAGTAATGAACCGTTGAGTTATAAGTTGGGTTTCATTATTGATTTCCCCTTTTTCCTAGGTTTCATGTTCAAGTCAGGTATCAATTGAATGTCTACCTAATACAAACACAGAGACAATCATGCACAGGTCTTGTCTAGCAAAACAACAAGTCGGATCAATCAGGATAACATGTTAATATTGTTGGCATCGGTAAATATTACAAGCAACATGTATTAACATGATAACAAAAATAGTATAGTCTGGCAGGTTACAAGCATATCAAGGATAATGTAATCATATCATGTACATGACCAAGATAATAGCATTAACATGGATAGCATATTCAATCCGATTAATAACTATGAAAGTGGTGTTGATTAACCATGCTTAAGAAAGCACCATTCAAAAATTCAGCATCACCATGATTTGTAAAATAGCTTAAAAATAACAAACGTCTTCTAAAAAGGACGTGTCATATACGAAAACAAATATAATTTAATAAGGTTTTCATTTTTATAAGTTAAAGTATCTCAGATTGTTCCTAAAAATGTTATGAACATTCGAAATTGAAAGTTTGCTGCTGGAATTTCCCTGTACGGCAGTTCAGAGGTATATTCATTTACAGTTTATGTTACTTAAACAATTTATTTTGCTAGTAAATATTTCATAGGATTATAGAATTCTGAGTTATCTTCGTAACGAACTAAAGAACATGTGCTAATGATTTTTCTATGATTTATAATGAATTTTATAAGGTAAGGTGTACAGTAAATTCCAGATTTGTCGTATCCGCTTGGCGACGACGTTTCATATGTAAACTATAATATTTTCAAACTATATTTTGCATAACGTTATAAAATTCAGATTATAAACTAATTAATAATATACGCATTATATAGATATAAACAGTATAATGATAATAATAAGAAATATTACGATAATATATTTATTTATAGATATAATTATAACATGTCGCAAGTTGTAAATTTGCATACACTGTATATTATAAAACCGATTAACGTTAAATAACCATGATGTATAAATTATATAAATATAATTGTATGATAATAATAATAATAGTACGACAACATATAAGTAAATTGCGTAAAGCATAACATGTAGCAAGTTGTAAACTTGCCTCGAAACAAACACGATAAACCGAAACAACACGATGCTATACAAATCAACACCAAGTTTTGATGGCTCGGTTAAGGTTCTAGGATGCGGCTGGAGTTGCATCGGTGAGGATAGGTCTGAGCCTAAAGAACGAAGAAGAATATATAAATTGATGAGGGAGAGATTTGGTTAGAGGAGAGAGAGAAAGAAGATGATGCAGGGAGAGAGAAAGTTTTTTATTTTATAAAATGTAAAGTGTGTTTGTGTGTGTGTGTGTGTGTGTATAGTTTATATTAGGTTATAAATATATATTATAGTTTAATACTACTAAAGATAATATCAAACTACACTCCGTCTCTACCAAAATCTCACCAAAATATATTTTGGAAAAATAATACATATACGTAAGTTTTTTAATCATAATGCAAGAATATTATTTAAATATCTCATACCTCTTATTTAAGATTTTAAAAGGATTTAAATATTTTTGAATCTAAGAAATATAGTATCCAGATTCTATTAGATTTAAGCGTAATAGATAAAAGTCAAAAATAGATGTAGGATGCTTAACCATATGGTAGCAGTTAACAAAAATAAATTATCTTAACTTGTGGCTACAAAAGACATATATGCATATACTTTAGATATGAAGAATATATACTATACTAGATTCTCATAGATTTTGTTTACTGATAAATATCAGATATAATCAGCACTATACTGGGTTTCATACATGCGGGTCGGATAACTATCTCTACTGTTCGTATTGATCGCAACCCAAATAAAAAATAAAAAATATAAAGCAAAATTTAAAATACCGATTAATGTCGTATGAACGTGCTAGGGTGTTACATTATACCCAACTACAAAACAATTTCGTCATCGAAATTCACGAAACATGAAAAGACAAGAACAATACGGATGTAAGGAAAGAGATGTGGAAAATTTTGTCGAATCTCGTCTTCATGTTCCCAAGTAGATTCTCTATGCAAACGATTCCCCTATGAAATGAGTACTAAAGGGATTACTTTATTTTTAAGAACATTTTCTCATCGATCTACAATAGCCATCGGTTGCTCTTCATAAGTCAAATTTTCTTATTGTTGAGAACCTTTTCTCATTGATCCACAATAGCCATCGGTTGCTCTTCATAAGTAAAATTTTCTCTCACTGTCAGTTCTGAGTGATCAAGGACATGCGTCTCATCTCAAATATAATTGCGGAGTTGAGATACATGAAAAACGTCATGAACACCTGCCAAGGATGATGGTGGTAATGTCAATTGATAAGCTACCCCTCAAATACGCTCAATGATATCGAAAGGCCCCACGAATCGAGAACAAAGGTTGCCTCGACTAACAGATCGGATTACTCTCCTGGCTGGTGATATCTTCAAGAACACAAGATCA
The DNA here is from genome assembly GCA_030015575.1 of Agapanthus africanus. Taxonomy (NCBI): domain Eukaryota; kingdom Viridiplantae; phylum Streptophyta; class Magnoliopsida; order Asparagales; family Amaryllidaceae; genus Agapanthus; species Agapanthus africanus. The sequence continues at coordinate 420,640,073 of JASDDO010000010.1, read as the reverse complement.
CCAACATCAAACTCCAAAGGTCTTCTTCCAGTATCAGCCCAGCTTTTCTGTCGATCTTGTGCCACCTTCATATGATCACGTATGAAGTTAACTTTCTCCACAGTTTGCACAATCAGTTTGGTTCCCAACAATTTTTTTTCTCTAATATCATCCCAACAAACAGGTGAGCTACACTTGCGACCGTACAGTACTTTGAATGGAGCCATCTGTATAGTCGCCTGAAAACTGTTGTTGTATGAAAACTCCACTAAATTTAAATGATCCTCCCACGAGCCCTTGAAGTCGAACATGCAAGCTCTCAACATATCTTCAAGAGTTTGGATCATTCTTTCAGACTGTCCGTCTTTCTGAGGATGATAGGCTTTACTAAATTTCAAGAAATTCCTAAAATTTCTTGGAGACTTCTCCAAAAATGTGATAGGAACCGAATGTCACGATCAGAAACAATACTCACCGGTACCCCATGCAATCTCATAATCTTCTGTATGTACCGCTTTGCCAAAATCTCTATCGACTGACCAACTCAAAATGGTATGAAATGAAATGCCTTTGTCAGTCGATCGACAATCACCCAAACTGCGTTATTGTCCTTTGGACTCCATGGTAAGGCTGTCACGAAATCCATGGTTATATATTCCCACTTCCACTGAGGAATCGGAAGTGGTTGCAACAAACTGGATATCCTCTGATGTTTAGCCTTGACTTGCTGACACACCAAGCACTTCGATACATAACGAGCAATCTCTCTTTTCATGCCTTCTCAGCAAAAATGTTGTCGCAAATCTCTATACATCTTCGTGCCTCTTGGATGTATCGAATATGTAGAACTATGAGCCTCCTTCATGATTTCTTCATGAACTTCTCCTTTAGGCATACAAAAACGACTCTCATACCTTAAAGAACCATCTTCATGAATCAATAAATCCGTTCGAATTCTTGCATCTACTTATCCTCAAAATCATTGCAATCTAGGATTGTTCAACTGCGCTGCCTTAATGCATCAATAAACGATGACTGTACTTACAAGTGCATCAACTGTCCTGAAAAATCTGGTAGTACGATCTCCAACTCGAATCTCTGAAAATCCGCTATGATCTTCTTCTGTGAAGTCAACATTCGTATCGCTGGCAACCAACTTAAAGCATCTGGCACTATATTAACTTTTTTCAGATGGTATATTAGATCAAGATCATAGTCAGCCATCAGCTCCAACCATCTATGCTGTCTTATGTTGAGCTCTTTCTGCGTGAACACGTACTTTAGGCTCTTGTGATCAGTAAACACCTCTACCCTTTCGCCCAATAAGTAGTGTTTCTAAATCTTCAGTGCAAAAAAAACTGCTACTATCTCCAAGTCATTGTTGGGGTTCCCAGTGGCCCTGGCCATCGACCGCGGTTACTATATTATTTTGCCTGAACCAGGAAAATCCTCTGTGTGGGATTCTAAAGACTCGACAGTACGCCGGCAGTGAGTTACCGGACAAATCTATAACCTCAAGCACTTCTGCGGCACTAGCTGTACGTAACGGCTATCCAGGTACCTATCAAAAAGGAAGGCCGACGAGCAAACTCATCCAGATCCCTACTGAGCCTATCTATGATAATCTTTGTACAGTCCGGTATATTCGTCTAAGAGTATCGCATATCGAGTCTTGGGTGGTGGATAAAGTCAGACCCCTAATAACGCGATATTTCATGTCGGTGTGAAGCCCATCACCCATTAAGAAACTACTGATCGAAATCAGTAATTCTCGTCCACCTTGGCCAAAGATTTCTGGTGATGGCCACCCGTGCACAGCGCGGCATCAACCCCCAATACCGAGAGAGACGAATCCCTGACGATCCACTCACTGCCTCCATGTGGCTCGGAACTGTACCTAACTAAAACTTGTTTGCACGACTCGTTCGAGCCATGGAAGGGTAGTAATCAAAGCACAGTAGGAACTCACACGAGACAAATGGCGATCTCAGGTCGAAGGAATAACCTATACTCATGTCACCTAAGAACTGCTCTCTGACAATAGGTATAATACCATCTAGCATGTTCCCGACGAGTCCGTCCAGTATACTCACCCCTAGTGAGCACATGTATACGATCTTAGGTGCGAAAGACCAATGGCTGTGGGATCAACCATCGCCTCTCGTCGGAGTGTAGAAACGTATACACCAGTCTACTCCGTAATATCGATGCCCAGTCTCGACACTCCCACGACTAGGGACATTTAAGGATGTGCTTATGAACTATCCAGCCTCCACATGTATGATCGCCATCATAACGCTGGTGGTCAAGCAATAATCCTACAGGCTTTATCAACATATAATAATGATCTGTAATACCACATAATGCATGTACATGATGATAAAGACAAACCTGATAGCATACTATCATCTCGAGTAAGACTGTTCTACCCGTATAGGTCCCTCCTCAATCATCATAATCGTCTTCCTACCATTACAATAATTGACTTCAAGGCATTATATCCAACAATCTCCCACTTGCACTTTAGGCTAATTATTGCGGTGTCGCATACTCACAGCTCGTGTGATACCGAACACCCAACTTCTCTACTAATCAGTCTTACAAAGTATGTTTGTGAAACATTTGCGTTCGAGAAATAACCTCAGTGAGTGGATCCGCTCCAATGTTTCTATCTTTACCTCTCTATATCTCAAATTCGTAGAGAAAGACTATCTCCCGAAATGAGCGATACATGTCTTAGAATTTGTCTGGATATCTGATGGGACCCAGTGCATAAATGAATTCCAAATCCAACAAACTTCTTAGATCGTATCTTCCACTGAATTTAATCAGTATCCTGTGCCATGCCTTCCTCAGTATCCGCTTGGACCACCTGTCTAACATACTACCCCTCAAAAGAGGAAAAACTATTAATTTTGACAGCCACTCTGTCATCCAGGTCACTTTGGAAGCCTGAAATGATAACCACCTTCTAAAGGAGACTGCCGTTACCATATACCAAGAATATCCACTTATGTTCACAACTGCTTCCTAATGTTTCTCCAGGATTGGATTAATATATGCTTATTGCAGCTAGTGCAAGAAGAAATATCTGGTGTGGTACGTGACATCTAATGATTGACTCAATTTCCTAAGCAAGTGATATGTCAATCATGCAAATCTCTCTCCTCATCAATTTAGAAGACATCTCTTCAGAGAGGGTGACTCCATCACCTACGGGTATACCACCACGTCAGGAGTCATCCATTCTAAAACACTTTAGAATAGTGTCAAAGTACCCAAATTGGGACACTTCCCAAATCTAGATCTAAAACCACGGATCTTGTGATCAGAATCCCTAATATTTTATCCAGATCCCTGTGTGGAGAAACACCTTGTAACAACTACAGTATAACCGATCGTAGTATATGAATATCACTTCCTATAAGGAGTACGTCATCCAAATACCAGGACATCACTCTCTATTATCTTCTTACCAGGTCCATATATTGTTCTGATGAAGTCAAACTCTATGATTATCACATAAAAAAATAGACGATCTATCTCCGCTATACTTACTTTAGTCTATAAATAGACATAAGCTACTGGCCCACCATGCTTCCGCTGCTCCCACTGGCTACAACAACCCTATGGCAGAGTCATATACACGTGCACTTCTAAAGCTAATTTAGAATGACGTTATATTCATTCACCTACCAGATCTCATAGTCTAGGACAGCAGTAGTGGCAAAGTTTGGATCATCAAAACCTCCCTTTCATCATCTTTAAGGAGTCCGAAGTACCTCTCGGATGGCTGAGGTTACCCACAAAATTTGCAGAGTGGCTAATGGATTGTCGAATCCAATTGAATTGAATTTTTAGGTTCTACTAAATTTTCAATAATCGTTTGTGGTTCTGGAATCACTTCCAGTTCTACCATACTCCCACTTGTATTTCCTGAAAAGAATTCATTTTACTAAAGAGGTGGCGAGTCAAGAACAATATAACTATTGATCCTCCAAATGGTAGAATGTTAACCCTCGTCAAAACCCGGAATAACCCACAAACTGCCATTACTGAAACGTGCCTTGAGTTTATCTAGATTCTGGTTTTAAGTATAAGCCGGATTACTTCATATACCTTAATATCGTTAAGATATGAATCCATTCTATATCCAATATAGAAACAAAGACACTAATTTAATTTGAACCAGATTCAAAAAACATGCAGCTGTTTCCAGTGCATATTGACTAAATAGAAAAAAGCCAAGCAGCATTACTCATCAAGGAGCGTACTCACGGATGAGTAACCTGAGAGAGAAGCAAGTTCTCAAATATATTACTTACGATGGAATACCTAGCATGAGTATCTACACCTTCGATCACCATGAAGAATCCTGATACATGCAACATATGGTTCTCTATTTTATTCTTATACCAATAACTTCTCAAAATTTGGACCTTGTATTTCAACGAAATGCTTATCTAAAACCAGAGAAGTCATAAGTAAACGGAATATAGTCATAATGGACATCGGACAACATACAATTCTTTGTATAAGTCCACTGAATTTAATAACTCAAACTCTGTACGTCATAAGTTGAAAACTGTGTTATGGTTAAGAAAAATTACACCGTTGTTGAGTGCACCTTATCTAATCATCAACTGATATATGTAAACGTCATAAACATAATTTCAAAAGTTATATCTCACTTTAAACGTACAGATATATGAGTTTGAAATTGGTGCATAACAACGAATATTCAAAACCAAATATTTGCCGTTAGGCAAAACCCAGACGATTTGCTCAAATATCACCAATTACAAAGAATTCTAATATTAAGGATCTAATCACCTAATTATCAATTTTCTACTCCTACTCAGCATCTGTAATGCTATACAGATGTGAGCATAAAATCTGGTAAATACATATCCTGGAGTCAGAATCTAATTGGGAGAGCAGTTTTCAATTAATATCGCACAGTAAGACTGAAACTTGAAAATGTTCCGAGGGGGTGGCCGGGTATTCCTAGTAATGCCTCTTCCACTATCCAGATTCATGACAGTAGTCGCAATTTTTCTTGACCTCACTGCAATCCTTTTATATGTCTTTACTTCTTACCTTCTGTACACCATACTTAGGCTAATTGGTTTTCTTCATTCTCTAACTTTTGGCACCTGTCTAAGGTTTGGAAGAAGACTATCTAATAAGCGTAATAGGTGTACTCTCCTAATACTAGGAGCCCTCGCAACCTAAGAGAAGGTAAAGAGAAAAGACAACCGAATAATTTATACAATTTCTCCAGAACCAGAATCCATTCTCGAACAGAAATAAGTTTTTTCGAGTTCATATGTAACTATATGATGGCATACCCAAGCAATATGGATTTTCGTAGTGATACGGAGTGTTCTGGAGAAATGCAAAGGGGAAGTAGGAGTGGCAAGGATATATGCGGTTTCGTCGTGAATGATAGTAGTCGCAATTTCCTTTGTCCTCACTCTAACCCCTTTATATGTCTTTACTTCTTACCTTCTGTACACCATACTTAGGTTAATTAGTTTTCTTCCTTCCCTACCTTTTGGCACCTGCCTAAGGTTTGGAAGAAGACTATCCAATAAGCATAATAGGTGTACTCTCGTAATACTAGGAACCCTCGCAACCTGAGAAGATAAAGAGAAAAGGCAACCGAATAATCTTATTCAATTTCTCCAGAACCGGAAACCATTCTCGAACCGAAACAAGTTTTTTCGAGTTCGTATGTAACTATACGATGGCATACCCAAGCAATATGAATCTTCGTAGTGATACGGAGTATTCTGGAGAAATGCAAAGGGAAAGTAAGCGGCAGGGATATATATGACTTTTTCATGAACCATGACAATCCAAAAGCCAAAGTGTTTAAGAAGGTTCGGTTAACTTTGTTTATGAGTTTTATTTTAATATCAGGTCATGGTCACTGCCAAAGAGAGAGAGAGAGAATCGAAACCAAACATGAAACTGGCAAACTACAAAGAGGTTATCTACTGTGATAGAAGTGTTATACCAAAAGATCCATGTCTTTCGGTCTTCTACCCTCTTCCTTAGCTCCTTGAGGTCTCCTTGATCGAGCTTGAAGGCTGGTCTTCCTCCATCAAAGATGATCCAACCGAGGGATGTGGTTCATGGCTCTAACTCCACACTAAAAATCTAGTGGAGCAACTAGGGACCCTAGGTTGCTAATCTAGAGTGTCTAGAGATGTAGTGAGTTGTTCTTAGTGTATATCTATCTCTCTTCCACTCTTGATTCTCAACAGGGTAGAAGATCAAGAAGAAGGAGGAAGAGCTCAAGAAAGGCCAGTGAGGAGAGATGAGCAAAATGGTGAGAGTGATTTTCTTCCAACAAAAAAACAAGTGAGAGAAAAATATAAAGCATGGTTTTGTAAAACATATTTTCCAATAAACATATAGTAACCATACTTGAATAGTTTGTACAAATAAATTAATAATTTATTTGTCAACACTATTCAAGCATGGTTCTCACCATTCTCACCTCACTACCTTTACACCTCATTTCCATTTAAATTAATAAATGGATAAACCAAAATGAGGTCTCCACCTTCTAGAATGTTTTCTGTATAAATACGGAATACACTGAACTGTATATACATACCCGTATTCGTATCAAAATACGAACACCTAAAAAGATAGAATAACACAAAGAACATAATACTAGAATATACATATCGAAATACACACACACGTAAATTATTAAATCAATACCTGATTTAATAATCCGGATCAATCCTAAGGCGTCTGGTATTATCAACCGTCCGATCAAAAGTCCGGGTAACTAGTACAATCATTCGATCGGAACCCTGCACGTATCAAAATACAGCTACTATATCATTCCGCCTGAACCAGGAAAACCCTCTGTATGGGACTCTAAAGACTCGACAGTACGTCGGCAGTGGGTTACTGAATAAATCCATAAATACAAGCACGTCAGTGGCACTAGCTGTACGTAATGGCTACCCAGGTACCTGTCGAAAAGGAAGGCCGACGAGCAAACTCATCCGGATCCCCACTGAGCCTATCTGTGACAATCTCCATACAGTCCGGTCTGTCCTTCTAAGAGTATTGCATATCGGGTCTTGGGTGGTGGATAAAATTAGACCCCTAATAACGCGATATTTCGTGTCGGTGTGAAGCCAATCACCCACTGAGAAACTACTGATCCAAATCAGTAATTCTCGTTCACCTTGGCCAACAATTTTTGGTGATGGCCACCCGTGCACAACGCGACATCAACCTCCAATACCGGAAGAGACGAATCCACGAAGATCCGCTCACTGCCTCCATGTGGCTTGGGACTGTACCCAACTAAAACCTGTTTTCATGACTCCTTTGAGCCGTGTTAGGGTAGTAATCAAAGTACGGTAGGAACTCACACGAGACAAATGACGATCTCAGGTCGAAGGACTAACCTGTACTCATGTCACCTGAGAACTGCTATCTGACAATAGTTATAATACCATCTAGCATGTTTCCGGCGAGTCCGTCCAGTGTACTCACCCCTAGTGTGCACCTGTATACGATCTTAGGTGCGAAAGACCAATGGCTGTAGGATCAACCATCGCCTCTCATCGGGGTCTAGAAACATATACACCAGTCTACTCCGGCATATCGATGCTCAGTCTCGATACTTCTACGACTAGGGACATTTAAGGATGTGCTTATGAACTATCCAGCCCCCACATGTATGATCGCCATCATAACGCTTGTAGTCAAGAAATAATCCTATGGGCTTTATCAACATGTAATAGTGATCTGTAATACCACATAATGCATGTACATGATGATAAAGACAAACCGGATAGCATACTGTCATCTCGAGTAAGACTGTTCTATCCGTATAGGTCCTTCCTCAATCATCACAATCGTCTGCTTACCATTACAATAATTGACTTGAGAGCACTATATCCAACAGTGATGAGTTGGGTAGTTCTTCTCATGATCTTTCAATTGCATCGACACATACGCTACAACCTTTCCATACTGCATCAAAACACATCCCAAGCCTTTCCCTGATGCGTCGCTGTGAATAACTAATCCTCCGGAACCATCTGACATTGTTAAGATAGGAGCGGTTGTCAATCTTTGCTTCAGAGCTTCAAAAGCTAACGCACACTTTTCAGTCCATACAAATGGTACCTCCTTATGTGTTAGCTTGGTCAATGGTTCTGCTATTCGAGCGAAATTCTCCACAAACCTTCTATAGTATCCAGTAAGCCCAAGAAAACTTCTGATCTCCCCTACATTCTTTGGAATTGGCCAATTATGAACAGCTGCAATCTTTTCGGGGTCGACTGCAATTCCATCCCCGGATACAACATGACCCAAGAACTTCACTTCTTTGAACCAAAATGCGCACTTGCTCATCTTAGCATATAATTCTCCTTGTCTCAATGTCTGTGGTGCGACTCTCAAGTGTTCTTTATGCTCTTCTTTGTTCCTTGAATAGACCAGAATATCATTAATGAATACTACCACGAAATGATGTAAAAATGGTGAAAAGATCCAATTCATCAAATCCATAAATATTGCCGGTGTATTAGTAACTCCAAATGGTATAACTAAATATTCGTAATACCCTTATCGAGTTCGGAACGCCGTCTTGCAAATGTCTTCTTCTTTCACCCGAACTTGATGATACCCGGATTTCAAATCCGACTTTCAGAATACTCTCGCGCCACTGAGTTGATCGAATAATTCGCTTATGCGAGTGATTAGGTATTTATTCTTAATAGTCACCCGATTTAACTCTCAATAGTCGATGCACATCCTCCGCATGCTATCTTTCTTCTTGACTAGAAGAACTGGAGCTCCCCATGGTGAATCACTGCTGCGAATCCAAACCTTCTCTAATAACTCCGGAACTCGTCTCTTTACCCTTTTCGGTTCTGCCGATAAAAGCCTTCGAATTGGCGCTGCTACAGGAATAAGATCAATTGCGAACTTCACATTTGTTTAGACGATACACCTGAGAATTCCTTGAATACCTCCATGAATTCCCGACAACTATCGGTGCTTCATTTGCAATCTGTTCACGAACTTCACCCTTGAGTACAAACAAACAGTTCCTTTCATTTTGAATTCATAAGTCTATTCTCAGACTTGTAGGTTATCAGCCCACCACACTTCCGTTGCATACTCTGATAAATTGAGGCGGGTATGTCAAAACTTCTCCAGTGAAACATCTTGCACCTAATCGGCCTTGAAACGGTCTGTTCCAGTTCCTGCAAGGGTCAACGTCGAACTACTGAAATCGCCATATGCTCTCCTGTGTTTCTCCTTATTCTTCAAAATGCAGACGGATTTGTTCCTACGGGACAAGAGGAAAGATATAATGTGGTTGTTGAATTCAAGTTCGCGGTGAGACATAGACTCATAAGCGATGATGCCGAGAGAATACAAGGTAGTACAATGAACATAAGTTAAGAAAATGAATCGAATAGGACTCCAGATTACCTAAATAGTGTACCGTATTGTAACCATGCCGCGGTACATAATTACAATCACATAATTTCCTCCAAGTTGTTCAAATCCTAGTATCAGAATCGAAGGAATAAGGGGGAGAAACAATAAGGAATCAGAAGGATTCTAAGTTGAGATGCAATGTCATTTACATATCTTCGAGATAAAAGAGTTTAAGGGAAAGATAAGATTTAAGAATCTGAATGACAAGACAATAATGTGACAGGATATGTTCCTAAAATTCTGGGTCATAAGGACAATGTATTGGGTACATACCTAACTGCAAATTGAACAAAGCCCCAGCTAACCTAAAACCTATGCTCTGATACCAACAAAGCCTCGTCACGCTTCGCTTCCCAAAATACATAAAATCGGGAACGTAACAAAGACAACCATGCTATCTACGGTAAGCAAATATCCTCCCATAATCATATTACGACCGTCTATCAGTAATCAAGAGCAAAAATATAACTGTATATTTCTAAACATGTCCAATAACCAGAAACGATGACAAGAAATAAAAATCTGTATTTCTAAAGAATAACTAACCATCAATAAGAGCTATATCAGTGAGATGGTCCTCGCTGATCGGCGATCCCGTCGAAGTACTCACGTGCTAAGTTAAGTATCCGGGCCATGCAAAATCCAAACGTCGGTGCGTTATAAATATCATAATAATAAACTGAGCAATGTATTATATAAGGTGTTATGTGCAAAATAAAGTGTGGGTATAAACGAACAATCATAGGTGATATAACAGCAGGCTATAAGTATATCACGTGTATTCTAAAATCTGTATTTCTAGATTATCTATTCTAATAGTATTTGAAACCGATTAATGTAATTCTTATCGTAGCTCAATAGTATCCCGTGCATACCCGGGACCACGGTCATGATTCTCGGAGCTGAATCCGAGACGTGCTGCTAAGCAGTAAAATAATATTATGCACAGATGAATGATGTCAACATCATCATTCTAGGGCCCGAAGCCCGTATCGACTGATCAGTCTCTGGAAGATAGTGCACTGTTGAGTTATAAGTTGGGTTTCATTATTGATTTCGCTCCCCTAGATTTCATGTTCAAATCAGGCATCAATAGAATGTCTACCCAATACCAACACAGGGACAATCATGTGCAGGTCTAGCAAAACAATAAGTCAGGTCAATTAGGATAACATGACAATATTGTTGGTATCGATAAGTATTACTTATAGGGTTACTAGGCACTCTCACAAGGCTCTATAAGGCATCAACCATGCCCGATTTAAAATTCAGATGTGCCGAACAACCCTAACCAAGATCTTTAAACTAGAGATTAGGCGAAACAAAGCATGTTAAACACTTTAACATCTAAGAGATAGGGATTACAACCTTTGTAGTCCGTTCTTTCACTTCTAAAGCTCCGTGTTGAGGTCCCTTCGCTGCGATCATCGAGTACCCGAACTCTAGAGAGGCTCCACGAAGAGAAAAATGCAAGCTTACTTCCGATCTTCGATAACTAAGATGATCTATCTTGAAGTTTCTTTAACACAAGCTCTCACTCACTAAATGAAGTGAACACCCTCATCTAAACGGTAAGGATAGATGAGAATGATGAAGTAGGATTTTAGCTCTCATTTGTTTTCTTATTCTCACTTACTTTCATCACAAAAATCAAAGCAAGAAAGTTTTGCAAGAAGGAAGAAGAAGAAGAATGAATAATCATTCTTTTGTGATGAATAATGAAATGTTATAATAATGATTAATAATGCAATCATGGTAGACTATGAAGAGGCTAACCCATGTAGAGACTTAACCAAGGGTGAAGGGTTTGGGTTGGGTTAGAAAATATCAAGCATAATATCTTTTCTAGAAACAAACTAAAACCTTCTAGAAGCATCAAGAAAGATCTAACCCAAATTAAACCCTAACCTTGTTTAATCTCCACTAAACATGTTGCATTAGTAATCATATCATGTTACAATATTATATATCACATATATAATATATATTTATAACAAAAGAAAATAATACAATAAACATATATCGCATATATATCAATGTATTACCCGGTGAGAAAATGAATCAATAAAGCGAGCCAATATTAGATAATGTAATTCAATATATCATATATATTATTATACATTAAATTATAGAAACAACACGTGATCCAACAATCCGGCTATATCGAATATAACCGACTAATATATCATGTACCGATTCATCGAATCAACACTTGATCCGATAATCCGGATCATATCAAAATAACGCGGGAATATAATACGGTATCTCATATCGCATTATCCTCCGTCCTGCACATATCACATATATGCCCCTATTCCGTTTGCCTGAGTCAAGAAACCTCTGTGTAGAACTCTAAAGAATCGTCAATACGCCGGTAGCAGGTGATGATCATATCAAACACCCACAAGCTGCAAGCGGTCAGCTAAACGTAGCAGCCACCCAGGTATTGAGCGATCAGAATATCAACAAGCAAGCCTGTACATTCTCCTGCGAATCCAATCAGTAACACTCCCGTACAGTCCGGTCTCGTCGTCTGATATGTCGCATATCTCGCTTAGGGGTGGTAAACGTCAGACCCCAGTAGCTTGATATGTCGTGTCGATATGAGATCTATAACAGTTCGAGAAACTACTGATAACACTTACCAATAAATCTCAGCAACCCTGGCCAGGGATTTCCAGTTATAGCCAATCGAACACAGCACGATATCAACTCCCTATACCGGGAGAGACGAATCCCCTCCTATCGCTCATTGCCTCCATGTGATTCGGGACTGTACCCAAAAGCCACCTTTTTGCACGCTCTCTTGGACGTGGTATGATTGAAATCAAAGCACAGTGAGAATCACACAAGACTCTATGACAATATCGGGTTTACAGACTAACCTGTACCAGTGTCACCGGAGAACTGCCATCTGACATGAGGTATAATACCATCTGGGAGTTCTCGGCGAGTCCGTCCAGTGTACCCAGTCTCTACTGAGCACCCGTACACCATCCTTGATGTCAAACACCGATGGATATGGGATCATCCATCGCCCATCATATGGGTCAAGATGCGTATATGCTAGTCTACTCTGGTGCATCGATGCCCTGTCTCGATACACCCTCGACTAGGAACAGTTATAGGATGTACTCGTCGACTACCGTGGCCCCACTAGTATGATCTCATCATAGTCCCAGTAGTCGAGTACATATCCTAAGAGCTTTATCAACATGTAATATAGAGACAATCAGAGTACATGTTAAGATAAAGAGCAACCAGATAGCGTACTATCATGTCGAGCAAGAAAGTCCTCCCTATATATGTCCAAGCATCCACTACAATATATATCGTATGTACAGTAATGGCCTCTAGGGCATACATATAACTAACATTACTGGCACCAGATATTAACATGATAACAAAAATAGTACAGTCTGGCAGGTTACAAGCATGTTGAGGATAACGTAATCATATCATGTACAAGACTAAGATAATAGTATTAACATGGATAGTATATTCAATCCGATCAATAACTATAAAAATGGTGTTGATTAACCATGAATAAGAAAGCTCCGTTCAGAAATTCAGCGTCACCCTGATTTGTAAAATAATTTAAAAATAACAAATGTCCTCCAAAAGGGACGTGTCATATACCAAAACAAAGCTAATTCAATAAAGTTTTCATTTTTATAAATTAAAATATCTCAGATTGTTCCTACAAAAAGTTATGAATATTCGAAATTGAAAATTTGCTGCTGGAATTTCCCTGGACAGCAGTTCAAATGTACTTTCATTTACAGTTTACGTTATATAAACAATTTATTTTTCAATTAAATATTTCATAGGGTTATATTATTCTGAGTTAGTTTCGTAACGAACTAAAGAATATGTGCTATTGATTTTTCTATGATTTATAATGAATTTTATAAGGTAAGGTGTACAGTAAATTCCAGATTTGTCGTATCCGCTTTGTGACAACGTTTCATGTGTAAACCATAATATTTTCAATCTATATTTTGCATAACGTTATAAAATACAGATTATAAACAAATTAATGATATATGGATTATATAGATATAAACAGTATAATGATAATAAGAAGAAATATTACGACAATATATATATATATATATATATATATATATAGAGAGAGAGAGAGAGAGAGAGAGCATGTCGCAAGTTGTAAACTTGCATACACTGTATATTATAAAACTGATTAGCATTAAATAATTACGGTGTATAAATTATATATAGATATCGTTGCATGATAATAATAATAATAATAATAATAATAATAATAATAATAGTACGACGACATTTAAATAAATTGCGTAAAGTATAGCATATAGCAAGCTGTAAATTTGTCTCGAAACAAACGCGATGAACAGAAGTAACACGGCGTTATACAAATCAACACCAAGTTTTGATGGTTCGGTTAAGATTTTAGGATGCGGCAAGAATGGGGGTGTGCTTGGATAACGAAATAGGAGAATATATAAATTGATGAGAGGGAGATTTAGTTAGAGCAGAGAGAGAAAGAGATATGTTATGTGGAGAAAGGGAGAGAAAAGATGATGGAGTGGGGGGAGAGAGGGAGTTTTCTATTTTATAAAATGTAAAGTATATAATAATAAAAATATAAAATATAGTATAGTTTATATTAGGTTACAAATATATATTATAGTTTAATACCACTAAAGATAATATTAAACCACACCGTCTCTACCAAAATCTCATAAAAATATATTTTGGAAAAATAATATGTATACGTAATCTTTTTAATCATAATGTAAGAATATTGTTTAAATATCTCATATCTCTTATTTAAGATTTTAAAAGGATTTAAATATGTTCAAATTTAAGAAATATTTGGTATCCAGATTTTATTAGATTTAAACGTAATAAATAAAAATCAAAAATAGATGGGGGATGTTTAACCATATGGTTCAGTTAACAAAAATAAATTATTTTAAACTTGTAGCTACAGAAGACATTTGTGCATATACTTTAGATATGAAGAATATATACTATACTAGATTCTCATAGATTTAGTTTACTGATAAATATCATATATAATCTAGCATCATACTGGGTTTCACACATGTGGGTCGGGTCGGATAACTAGCTCTACTGTTCGAATCGATCGCAACCCAAATAAAAAAATAAAAAAAATATAAAGTAAGATTTAAAATACCGATTAGTGTCGTATGAACATGCTAGGATGTTACAGCGGCAAATCTCCACGGGATCCAAAGAAGATGCGACGCGACCATCCTTCGACCCGTTGGTTATTTCTTTCCTCTCCCTTTATTATGGAATTTTCTTTCTACATTTAGATTGTTTCATAATAATCATATTTTCAAATATTGCATAATGTATCTTAATATCATAACTCTTAGAAGTAATGATAAGTCATTTTCCGTCCATGTAAGTTCAAATCATCACTCTTTAATTATCTTTTCGCATATTTTAGAACAAGGTGCTACTGTGCAAATCCTCAGTATTTTCCTTTTCTCTGTTTTTTGGCAAGAAATACAGGAATGCTAAGGAGGGGTCTTCTTGAAGTGCGTGTGCTTGTGCGAAAGGTAGAAGAACCGAGAACAATTTTTCTATACCAAGATACAAATTTTCCATACTAAGATACAATTTTTCTGTACCAAGGTGTATGGTGGGTCTCAAAATTCACAAGTGGCGATCGTTATCAAACAATCTAACCAACGTCGCCATACATACACCGGGGATGCTACACCCACCCTGCACCCGGGGGTGTAGATATCCACAAAAACCAATCTTGAACATAAATTTAAGTTTGATAAAATAAACGAACTAATATGATCATATCTTGTTTGAGCTCGGCTTTTTTTCTTCACCTTTTGCAGTTAGATACATGAAATCTTCATTTATTCAAAACACACGATCGAATAGCAATTAAATAATCTATATAAAATATTGAGAATTGATAAATAGGAGTATAAAATATGTAATAAAATAAGCCAATCAAGAGGTGGAAGAATAAATATGTAATTAGCTATCTTTCTTTCTTTAATAATCTTATACATTAGAGAGTTTCCTCGGAGAATATTCGGCCTGCATCTTTGCATTTCCCGATGTTTTATTCCTGGTTTACACCTTGATAGTTAGAGGCCACATTGGCTTCTTCTATGATTATTCACATACAGCTAAACTATTGGAAAATTAGAATCGCTCTTTTTCTTTATCGAAATTTTCATTTGAACCCTTTACAATGTATCTTTTGACTGTTTTAAGTTTATATGTACACGCCTATAAGATTAAAAATTTCATTTCATATTCTTATAGTTTCTTCTTTCTGCTTGAAACCGATTAACTTAAGAGAAATTAACTAAACTGATATATATTTTTTAGTTATATGAAGTTATGGTCAACGTTAATAAACTTGATACAGTCCACCGCATCTCAAAAATAAAAGACAGTTGAGCAATGTGTCGTACACTCATTCTTAAATTTAGGACGTATTTATTAACTAACTGGTATATGTTAACTTCAGACTCATATATCAAGGTAAATATTTATTCAAATATTATTATGCTACAATATGAAAGTATTTATGCAATTAGTAATTTTAATTTTAGATTTAGCGGGATTCTAAACAGTTTTTGAGCTCATTCATCAAGTTATAACAATTATATTGCTGACTCTTCAATTTCTCAAAGATAAAATTTAACATTTATATGATTTTTGCATATTCTGTGGTTATTGTTTGTTACTAGTTTTGTCTATTTAAAATAGGCTCAGAAATTCTAGAGACTCGAAGTTCGCTCGTGCTCCTTCAACAAATAATTAATGAGCCTTGAACAAATAAGCTCATTTAAATAACTAAACGAATACAAACAACCTAAAACCAAACTCGTTTAACAGTCAAAGCTTAAAATAGATGGAAAATATGTTTAGGCATATATGCTTATATGGATAGGGAAAAGGAAAAATAAAGTTTCAAAATAGGAGCATGAAATCAATTCATTTTTACTATTATTCCTCAGATGATATTATTAATCAACAAAATAAAAATAGAAACAATGACAAAATTTCAATAGCCAAATTGTGAATTGGAGATGTCCACCTTATCTAACATGAAAGATAAAAATAAGAAAACGAAAAGTCAATAATCCTTTCTCTTTCTCATTAATTACACGTTCATTCCCATACTCCAAAACCAATAAATACATATGCTTTACAAATTTATATATAAACCCTTATATATTTATTATTTTATGTAGCTCATAAATTTCTCAATTATAATATTATTACTAACCATATTAATTTAATTTAAATTTAGAAAAACTAGAAATTTTCTTATAATGTTGGGGATAAAAATATTTACACAGGACTTTAACACACACACACACACACATATATATATATATATATATGTTGTGTGTTTAAAATAAACTCACGTGCGCAAAATACCAGGGTGTATAGAGATAGCATTCATGCATGTGTCAAGGAATATCCATCTCCCTTCCAAAAAATGATATGGTCGAATTTAAGATGTGTAGCCCATGACAATGACATCCAAATATGTATATAGTCATTATTAAAGAAAAGTAAATTCCACATTCGATCCACACACCTTTATCGATTTTTTTGCTTGGAGAATATATTGATTCTCCAAGCCTAAACAAGTGACTTATAACCAGTCAAAGGAATTCAAGGTTATCCGCATGCCAATGCATAGGGAAATTATTCGGTATGCCGGATGTAATACATCTGTGCAAGAGAGAAAAAGAGATGGAGAATTTGGTTATCATTCTGGAAGTTTGATGGGATCCATATTATTATCTTCTCTTTTTCATGACCGGATATATATGACAAGTACACCGTAAAATTTCTTAGCAGTACGGGGGGAGACACATCATTTTCACATG
This sequence comes from Agapanthus africanus, assembly GCA_030015575.1. Classification (NCBI taxonomy): domain Eukaryota; kingdom Viridiplantae; phylum Streptophyta; class Magnoliopsida; order Asparagales; family Amaryllidaceae; genus Agapanthus; species Agapanthus africanus. Next base: position 420,622,710 of record JASDDO010000010.1, on the reverse strand, counting down.
CCTCTCCGTCAGTGGAGGACCGTTATTAAAAAAGTACTTTGCCAAATTCTTGCATAATTACCATGAATATAGACGCAGTGCGTATAGCTAGGAGATTTCATAAGAAAAGTTTCAGTTCGAAATTGCTGGAGTTATCGCCTTCCTTTAATAAATCACAAGCCTTACCCAATTATACTGGAATTCATCTTATTATTATATTAAACTTATTGGAAAAAATCTTACTATATAGTGATTACTACAGGTTTTGAATGCCTTGTTTCAAATAATTAATAAATGGTTGTGATTTTGTATGCTGCTATCAAAAGAAAAATAAAAACAAATATTGTTGATGTACGTAATCTTTCGAATTTTTGACATAACAGCAAATTATGGTTTGGAACCTCTGCTATTCTGGTGTTCTGAGAGCATTCAGACCGCACATCACAGTTGCAAAGCACGTGAAAAACACCAACAACAGAATCTTCACTGTTTGGCAGCCGATCGAGACTGTTGATTTTAAGAGCAAAAAATCTTGGCCCGTCCATTTTTTCATAGCAGGGAATTGCAGAGAAAATCGTACATAGTTAAAAAGAGAACAAAAAGGACCCTGCATATGAAAAAGTTCAAAAAGCAAAAGGTATTCTATGTTTATCCTGTGGGACCTGAAAACTTTTATAGATGGATGCCTCGGGTACAACAACGTTCACAACAACTTTAATTCTCCATTGAGAGGACTCAAGGGGAAAATGATGAGCTCTCTCCCCCTCTCTTAATTACACCCACACAAATTCATTTGGTACATGAATAAAAAAGCCTCCTTTTTCTTCTCAGAAAATTCTAAGGCGTCTCTGCCATATATGCCGGATCATAAGAGAGAAAGAATTAAAAAACACAAATTCTGCTAAGCTGTCCGAAATTCTCCTGCCCGGAAGCATTACACCCGCATGCAATAATTTCTCATCCCTACACCATCCAAAAAGGAAAGAAAGAAACTGATGGGGAAAAAAATTCCTCCTCTTCTCTCCCCCGCATGTTGACCTCATGTTATGCATGAAATATAAAAAACTAAAACTGCATGGCTTTTATTTTAAGCTAAATTACACTAAATTATCATTGTCTATAGCTGTATTTTCGCTAAACTACCTTAAATTTTTTTACCACCATATTCTCTCTTGAACTTTGGTTTTAGGAGATTTTTCTTAACTAAATACCCTTAAATATTACACTTTAAGTGAGCTTACTGTAATTTTTAAGAAAAAACTCAAAAACTCCAAGGTAGAACCTAAAAGAAACGATGGTAAGGGTATATTAGTGTAAGTTAGCCTTTGTTTTTTCATTATATATATATATTGAACTGATATTATTTATATGATGATACGGAGTTTAAAGTGCCATTGTAGGAATTTCCTACATTGGAGGGACACATGGCAACACACTATTCATGGGTTTCTCTTACTTTACCTTTTTTAATTCAAGTGCAAGTAATGCATGTAGTTGCAAGATAATCATGCATATAGATCAAGAAATGATATTGTGCTATGTAATCCGCCTATGTATGAATTTCCTACGGTGCCACTTTATACTCGGTTTTCTCTATTTATATTGGTTGATATATTATTATCAACAGCCTGACGAATACAATAATGGTGGAAACCCAAGGGAAGAAGGATACGTCGGTGGAGTGATGGTGCCATGAGAAGGAAGAGCCGGAGGATGGGGAGGAGGATACGACGGTGGTAGGGAGGACCAACCGCCGGTGGGGGCAGAGGCCCCCCTCTAATGTCGATCGGAGCATACACGGGTGGAGGATATGGTTGGGGCGGGCCTCCTTGGGGAAGTAGATATGATGGCGGATACGTGGCAGAGGTGGATACGGTAGCAGAGACGCTAGAGCCAGGATCAAGGAGGAGAAGGGGAATACGACGGTGGCCAGGGCTAGGGTCAAGGCCAAGGTCAAAGAAAAGTCCTCAATATCCGAAGTAACAACGGGGTTAATAAAAAAGACAACTATGTGAAGGTTGCATTTGACTATTCCAAACTGAATCTCCAGAGCCAACCCGATGAAATCAATATCCCGAGCCACAGTGAAGAAGGCGCTAATAACCTCGAATATACTGAAGAGAGAAATCCGCCTCCTGCTACGCCCTAGCCTCCCGACGTAGATCGGGACTTAGGATAGGGATAGGAATCGAAACGCTATAAGAAACAGAGGCTGTTTTCGACGGGAGCACAAATTCGACGCTGGGCTCCCGTCTAAATAGGCTGTCCATATTTGAAAAATTGTTGACTTTGGTCAATGCACATTTCGACAGGATTCTCGTCGAAATAGGTGTTGACCAATGTCAAGAACCTGGCTCGATTAATTCAGCCCCTCCCCCCCAAATCACTACCCCACTCGCAAAAATTTCCTAACCCTCGCATCGCCTTTGAAAATCCCCAATTTCCTTTCCTCCGCTCCAAAAAAATCGCTACCCCTTCCTTTGCATCGACCTGCTCGTCCCCTCTTCGTCAACCCCGAGCCCCCTTCACCGAGCACTCCCTTCATTGAGTACCCCCTTCACCGGCCATCCCTCCTCCAACCGGATCTACATCAGAGCTTCCCTCCTTCACGGACATCGTCCATCGGATTTATGTAAAATCGGCGACGAATTAGGTGAATTAATTTTAATTAAATTCAATTTTCAAAGTTTATTTGTTATGTAATTTTAGTTAATTTTGTTATATCATAAGATTTGTGTAGAAATGTCAAGAAAAAGTAATTGGCAAATTTGTGCAGAAATCTTGATATACGTCGGTATCTGGTACATCGCCCACACCCTTTAATTCTTAATTATATACTAAACCTAGATTAAGTCACCAATTAAACATTAATTAAACCGATGATATTGAAACAATAAACTAATTTAATTAAGTGTATGATACTCAATGATAACAAAAAGTAAACCTATACATATTGAAAGAATATGTACTAAACCTAGATTCTTAATTATATACTAAACCTAGATTAATTCACCAATTAAACATTAATTAAACCGATGATATTGAAACAATAAACTAATCTAATCAAGTGCATGATACTCGATGATAACAAAATGTAAACCTATACATATCGTCATCGAGTACCTCACATTAATAAAAAAATCGCGTCTTAGAACCCGTCTATCAGTTATATGCGTACGGTTATCTTCGTGACATAAAACTACGCATGGGTTTCAACCTCGAACGTTAATTCTTAGTTGATAACCATCTCGTAGTTTATACTACGAGAAGACTGGTCGTCCTATAACCGATAGATTTATCCTTTTTTGGACAGGTTAAGAATGTATAAGGTATACACTTCCCTGCATGCTTATACTTTTATTCGTTTTGAAATGAGTTTTGTTAGTACCTTTCCGCTGGTTCTCCGAGTACAATTATAGCCTAGATGATCATTTTAATACTAATAGTATTGAGATAATTATCTCTTCTATTGTAGAGTATTCGGAGAAAAATATGGAGGTGCTGCCAAAATTTTCTCTAAGCGAATGAAAGTACAAGTACATAGGGTGTATGCGTTATACATTCTTAATGGGATAGAAGCCTTACCCCCGACAGCCGTTACTCTCGACATCCAATATAGAACCGTTAACATCGTGAACTATCTGAAAATATTTATTCTGATATAATAAATAATCATGAACTATTTTAGATTTCTTAATTTAAGGTAAAAAAAAAAGAGATCTATATTTAATAAATTGCTGTATTGGTGATTTCTTAATTTTCATTATAACTTGGATGTCATGCACATTGAGAAGAACGTCTGTGAGCTCTTACTGGGTATCCTACTGAATACCAAATTCAAGAACATAGACACACTTGTGATACGAAAATGGTTTGCTACAAAGAATTTTCGGCCAGAATTGCATCCAATTCCGAAAGGGAATGGTAAATGGGCGATTCAACCGGCAAAGTACATAATGCCCGAAAATGAAAAGCCGAGTTTTCTTAAGGTATTTAACCAAGTAAGGGTACCGGATGCATATTCTGCGAAATCAGTAAATGCGTTGTTCCCTCATAAAAAATTACATTTTAAAAAATCAATTAGGTGGCGCTTAATGTGTTTCCCACGGGAGTGCCAGCGTCAGCAATTGTTAGGATTAAAAAAAATCATATACCAACGTCTCACGTGAAACACATATGAGTGCCGGTGTGCAAGGTACATGGACGCCTGTTTATGTAAGAGTTAAATTCTTATACGGCGTCCACGTGCATACCACGTGAGCGTCAGTGCCCAAATTAAAGAGGATAGAATTAAATCTACATAGGGAATATTTCCCTGAAAATACTGGGGACATTCTCTATTAAATAGAGCTGTTGGATCAAAAATCCGATGGTAGAATTAAATTCTATTAGGGAAAAATATCTTACTAATCTTTCTAAATGAGAAAAATATTCTTAGTTGGATCAAAAATCCAATGATAGAATTAAATTCCAATATGGAAAATATTTCCCTGTATATTTCTAAATAAAGAAAGATATTCTCTGTTAAACATAGCACATTTGGATTAAAAATTCAATGGTGATTAAAAAAATTACCGTATGACAGAATTAAATTCTGTATATAGGAAAATATATCCTTAATTTTGTCAAAAACAAGAATATATATTCTGTAAAACAGAAATTCTCTGGATCAAAAATCCAACGATGGATAAAATCCGCCCGAAAAATATTTGAGGCCAATTAAATCAATTAATATCTCTCAAATGAGAGATTTTTTCAAACTAATTAACAATTTACCTCTCCTGTATAAAGGATCGGAGATTTCAAGTCTCATAGAGAAGATCGACCCCCTAAGCTTCTACAAAAAAAAATAAAAATAAAGCAGAAACTACAAAACTGAGAATTCAATTCTCCTCTCAAAGAAGAAGATCCCCGCTCATTCTATACCTTAGGTAAAAGAAAAGCAGAGATTAATAATCTTTTTTGCCTGGTATAAAACAAAAAAAATAAGGGTTTAACCTTTCACAAAAAAAAACTTAGTTCTTCCTCTAATATGAGATTTGTAAAGCAGATCTTCCTACAAATTGAGAATTTAATTCTTATCGGAGTGATTGTATTTTTTAGACTCAGAATCTAGGGGAAAGAACTAGATTAAAAGAAAAGGGAAGAAAAATAACATACGTTCTAGGAATTTAATTACTTTAAAAACAAGGGTTTAACTCTATACAAAAGAACTTAGTTCTTATTAAAAGAATAGAAGAACTTAGTTCTCCAATAAAAACGATCTCAGATCTTCAAAACAGAGATCTTGGTGATTATTAAGGGCCAAAACGTCATTAACAGAGATTAAATTTTTAAAAGAAAGAAGTTCAGCGCCTCACGTGTTTCCCATGTGAGCGCCGAACGAAAGAAGCTCAGCACCTCACGTGCTTCCCACGTGAGCGCTCGAAACAAACTGCTCGGCGCCTCACGTGAAACACATGTAAGCACCCAAAAACAAATACTTAGCATCTCACATGCTTCCCACGTGAGCGTCCAAAACAGAAGACTCAGCGCCCCACGTGAAACACACGTAAGCGCTGTATAAAAGTACTGATCATTATAAATTTAGTCAAAATGACTAAGTACCTAACACTGATTGGGCAGCGCCCATATCTGAGCGCCTCATGTGCTTCCTAGGTGAGCACCAGAGCCACAAATAAGTACTTAGCATTTCTGAATAAAGGGAGACATCCCAAGGCTGAGCAAACAGAGCCCCAAACAAGTGCTTAGCACTTCTGAATAAAAGAAAAAAGACTGAGCAGACCAAGCCTAAATTGGCTAAGTCTCTGAAGTTACTTACAACTGAGTCCAAATGCTCGGTTGTTAGATCTTAATAAAATTTAATGATCCTGAAAATATTGCTAAGTTGATCTTAGTCTCAAATAAGACTAACGTATTCTTAGTTAAAATGAATTGAGCTCAAATGCTCATATATTTAAATTGATCTTAATCTAAAAAAAGATTAACGGTTCTTAAATGAAACAAAATATTTTTGAACTAAAGGAACATACAACTTAAGTTCAAACCCAAATATAAAATATACGGATTTGGATTAATCCGCGCCCTACGGGCGGCGACATAAAATAGTCTCCGTATACAATCTACGGGCAACCAAAAATAAACAAAAACATACACGACACAAAATGGCCTTCTGGAGTAGAAGAAAGTTGTTATCGCAACGTGATAACGTAATTAACTGCAGGGGCTTGCACCTATAGGGAAGAGCGTCCCCACAATCAAAAACCCCTAATAAATGAGGGGGAATCTGATAAAATCTGTTATATCGGTCGCATCTATCTAAATCTCTGATATACGATACCATAAATCAACTTGGTATTTTTGGAGAGGTGGATGGATATGTCCAAATAATATCTGCCCCCAAATTCAGGCAAAACGTTCAATCCCAGTTCTTCTCTGTTTTCGGCGGTAAACAGATTTTGGCACGCCCGGTGGGATCCTTTTCTCTTTCTACTCCACATTTCGTGTGTCGTGTTTCACGAATGAAATCGCGGTTTGCTATATATTGGTTGCCTTTAGACTCGAGGTACTAAAACTTGGTTTCTTGCTTCTGTGCAGAATCAATGGCTTCCTACCGCACCTCATGCAACAACGACTCCCACTCCGTCCTATCTGGAGGAGTGATAAATGGGCCTAACGCGGCCTCCATTTTCTCAATACCAGTGGGGTAGGTCACACAAGCCACTATCGGACCATTCTTCGGGACCATGCTTCCGCCTGTGAACTTTGGCGCCTCAACGCCACAAGGAGAAGCTCCAAGAAAGTCCGTCTTTGATCGGCTGGCAACCACGACAGCTCCTATCAGCAAGCCGTCAAACCCTGAAGCCTCAGTTTTCAACAGGCTAAAAAAGAACTCAAGCAGGCCGGTAAAGAAGCCCATGATACCAGAAGGAGCTACCCCAAAACGGCTAGCTCTTCCTATTCCTGCTGCGGGTGAAGCTGATAAAAGTACTTCCCCTCCAAGATGGTCGGTTTTTGAAAGATTGGCCAACCCCGCTCCAACTCCAACAAGGACGTCAGTCTTCAACAGGCTGACACCAACCGAAACTCATGAGCAACGCATGGGGCATGATGAAAATGCCTCCAAAACTGAGGCAATTACCGCTCCAAGGAATGCTCGACGTTGCTACTGGTGCCGATGTTGGGTTACCCTAATGCCCTAGCCATCATCCGTGGCGATTTGCAGAACATAAATTTTTCTACCAAATTAAAAAGGCGCTAGAATAACCCAAGAAACCGGATCTAACCATAAACCTATCTAGTGAAACTAAGAGAGCTAACTACTATGAAGAGATGTCTCACAAAAAGATCCAAGTCCTTCGGTCTTCTTTCCTCATCGTTCGCTCTAAGTGGCCACCATGACCGTGCTTGATTTTCTTTGCTGGCTCTTTCGGTTCTCCGGGATTTAGTTTGTTCGTCGGTCATCCTCCGTCGAAGATGATCCACTAGAGGGATGTAGTCCACGGCTCAGCTCCTTGCTAAGTATCAAAAGGAGCAACTAGAGAACTTGGGATGCTAATCCAAGATCTCTAGGATGTAGTGTGAGGTTCTAAGTATTTTACTATCTCTATCTTGCCCCATCTCTTGTTTCTCAACACATAAGAGTATAGAGAGGAGGAAGATGATGAAGGTGGAGGAACTCAAGAGAAGGAGAGGAGAGTGAAGAAAAAATGGTGAGCACAGAAGAAATGAGCAACCATGAGAGAGAAAACCCCCATAATGGTTTTGTATATCAATATCCATGAATAAACAATATGACCCATGTTTCAATAGTTGCCACAAATGAATAAAGAATTCATTTGTCAATTATTGAGGCATGGTCCTCACCATACTCCCCTCACCTCACACTTTATACATCATTTCCATTTATAAAATAAATGGAAAAAGTCAAGATGAGGTGTCCACCTTCTAGAATGTTATCCGTAACAAAATATGGATTACAGTCTACTGTATATACATACCTGCATTCGGATAAAAACACGAATGCTCAAAGAGATAGAATAACACGAAGAACATAATACTAGAATATATATATCGAATACATATATGTAAATTATTAAATCAATACATGATTTAATAATCCGGCTTAATCCCGAGCCGGCTAGTATTATCTACCGTCCGATCGAAAGTCCGGGTACAAAGTACATCAATCGATCGGAACCCTGCACGTATCCAATACAGCTACTACATCATTTCGCCTGAACCAGGGAAACCCTCTGTGTGGGACTCTAAAGACTCAACAGTACGGCGATAGTGAGTTACTGGATAAATTCATAAGCACAAGCACGTCAGTAGGACTAGCTATACGTAACGGCTACCCGGGTACCTGTTGAAAAGGAAGGCCGACGAGTAAACTCATCCAGATCTCTACTGAGACTATCTGTGACAATCTCCATACAGTCCGATCTCTTCGTCTGAGAGTATCACATACCGGGTCTAGGAGATGGTAAATGTCAGACCCTAATAACCCGATAATTCGTGCTGATGCGGCTCAGGACCAATCCAGGAAACTACTGATCAGCCTATTAGTAAATCCCAACTTCCTTGGCCAAGGTCTTATGGTCCTGACCAATCGAACATAGTGCGACATCTGTAAGTCGATGTCGTGCACCCCACGTGTTCGTGGGGAGGCGGAATTTGCAAAAAAATGGTTTTTAAAAACTTCGCAACACCGACTAAAACAAGGATCAACCATAAACCTTAGCAAGCAAACTACATAAGATTTAACTACTGGGAAAGAATGTTATACCTCATGATACAAGTCCTTCGGATCTTCTCCGCTGTCCTCGTCATTGTAGGCTCCGAGGATCGATCCGGATCGTAGCTTTCTCATCGGCTTCCTCGAGTCAAAGACGATCCACCCGAGAGTCTATAGTCCGAGCTCCAACCTTAAATACGAGATAACTAGGGCAACCAACTTGCTAAACTAGATGTCCTAGGTGATGTAGAGAATGAAGATGGATTTATTTGTCTTTTGGAACCCTAGTTTACCCAACTCATGAGACCTTAAGGGTTGAAAGTTGAGAGGAAGAAGAAGAGAGCTTGCTTGAGAAAAGAGAAATGGTTTTTGATAATTATCAAAAATGAGATGGATCACTTGATTTGACTACAAGCATGACAAGAAAATATCTCACCCAAAATATCTAGTGCCACAAAATATCTCACAAGAAATATCTAAGTCAAAGAGTCAAACCAAGTCAAGTGGTCAAACCAAGTCAAGTAGTCAAAAAAAGTAGCCATGCCACAATTATCATTTACAAAAATAACAAATACTTTCCTCCACCTCATAATTGTTTTAATCAAGTCAATGGTCAAAACCCTAATGAGGTGTCTCCTTCTAAGCCCATCTCATCCGTATATACATACCCGCATCCGTGTTCCGAGAAACACGAATATAAAGAGACGAAACTGATCCATCAATATAATATTAGGATCCGGTTTAAACCAAAGCCCACCAGTATTATCCGCCCGAATATCATACGCACACAAGTGCACGTACGTAATCGAAGCCCTGCCGTAAAATCATACGGCTTCTACATCTTTCGCCCGATGCAGGGAAACTCTCTGTATGGGACTCTAAAGACTCGACAGTACGCTGGCAGTGGGTTTAACCACAAGCCGCAAGCTGTACTAGCTGCACGTAACGGTTACCCAGGTATCTGTCGATAAGAAGGCCGATGAGGAAACCCATCCGAACTCCTACTGAGCCTGGATGCGACAATCTCCGTACATTCCGGTCTGTTTGTCTAAAAGTATCGCATATCGGGCCTAGGGGGCGGTAATCGTCAGACCCCTAATAGCGCAATAAGTCGTGCCGGAGTGTAGCCTAAAACACCCTGAGAAACTAGTGGAATACTTACCAGTAAATCTCGCTTACCCTGGCCAGAGACTTTGTGTAATGGCTCTCCGAACATAGCACGGTATCAACCCCCAATATCGGGAGAGATGAATCCTATTTAACCGCTGCTGCCTCCAAGTGCTTCGGGACTGCACCCAACTACTACCTGTTTGCACGACTGCTTTGAGCCGTGGTAGGACAGTAATCAAAGTACAGTGGGAACACACTCGAGGAGAAGTAGCAGTGTCAAGTCGACGGACTAAGCTGTATTCATGTCACCTGGGAACTGCTACCCGACGATAGGTATAACACCAACCAACAGTTCTCGACGAGTCTTGTCCAATGTACTCGTAACCTAACGAGCACCTGCATACTATCTCCAATACGACGTACTAATGGTTGTGGGATAGACCATCTCCCCTGCTGGGATAAGAAGCGTATACACTAATCTACTTCGGAGTATCGATGCCCCGTCTCGATAATCATACGACTAGGGATCTGTATAAGTATGTGCTTGTAGATTACCCAGGCCCCACTAGTGTGACTGCCATCACACCGTTGTTAATCAAGCAAAGATCCTAAGAGCTCTACTAATATGTATAAGCAATATGCTAAAAGAAACACATGCACATATTAAAGTAGAAACAAACCAAGTAGCATACTACCATTTTGAGCAAGACTGTCAATACAACTGTGAATATCCCATTAAGTAATATACAAACCAATATGATATAATAATGGCCTCTAGGGCATATATCACTAACAATCTCCCACTTGCACTAGGGCCATGTATTGGCATATCGCAGACCTATTATCTCGATTAGCCTCTTGAACTGTGTCTGAGGGATGGCCTTCGGGAGTGGATTTGCAGTGTTATTCTCCATATCTACTCTCCTCTCCTCGATCTCCCGGCGATCAACGATCTCCCTGATTAGGTGGTAACGCCTCAAAATGTGTTTGGATTTTTGATGGGACCTGGGTTCCTTCGCTAAGGCTATAGCGCCGTTGTTGTCGCAATGCAGAGGTATTGGATCTACAATGGACGGAACCACCTAAAGTTTTGTCAAGAACTTCCTCATCCAGACAGCTTCCTTTGCGGCGTCACAAGCAGCTATGTACTCCGCTTCCATCGTCGAGTCAGCAACGGTGTCCTGTTTGGAGTTCTTGAAACAGACCGCCCCTCCATTGAGGGTAAAGACATAACCTGATATGGAATTGGAGTCATCCTTGTCTCTCTGGAAGCTGGAGTCAGCAAAGGCCTCGATCTGGAGGTTTTTTCTGCCATACACCAAGAACATCTCCTTAGTCCTTCTCAGGTACTTGAGAATGTTCTTTACTGCTATCCAGTGCTTCTCCCTTGGGTCTGATTGATACCGGCTAACCACGCTCAGTGCATAAGCTACATCTGGTCTGGTACACAACATCGCATACATTATAGAGCCTACCGCAGAAGCGTAGGATACAGATATCATGCGAGCCCTTTCCAAATCAGTCTTACGAGACATCTTTTTGGAGAGGGTGATTCCGTGACAAGCCGGTAGATTACCGTGCTTTGAATCTTCCATACTAAATCTTTTTAGTATGGTGTCAATGAACCTGGACTGCGAAAGTCCCAACATCCTCTTAGATCTATCACAATAGATTTGGATCTCCAGAATGTAGGAGGCATCACCCAGGTCTTTCATGGAGAACCTCTGTGACAAGAATTCTTTGACTGATTCTAGCATAGGAATGTCATTTCCTAATAAGAGAATGTAATCCATATACAAGACGAGGAATACTACAGCTCCCGCTACAATCTTAATATATATGCATGGTTCATCTGGATTTTTGATAAAGTCGAATTCTTTGACCGTCTCATCGAAACAGATGTTCCAACTCCGTGATACCCGCTTTAGTCCATAAATGGACTTAAGCAACTTGCACACTTTCCCGCTGCTCCCACTCTGATTGAAACCCTCTGGCTGATCCATATAGACACACTCTTCCAAATTTCCATTTAGAAAACCCATCTTTATGTCCATCTGCCAGATCTTATAATCGTGGAAGGCAGCAATGGCAAGAAGGATCCGAATGGATTTGAGAATAGCCACTGGAGAAAAGGTATCGTCATAGTCCAAACCAAGTCTTTGACGAAAACCTTTTGCAACAAGTCCAGCCTTATAGGTTTCAACCTGTCCGTCTACACCAATCTTCTTTCTGAAGATCCATTTGCAGCCTACGGGTTTTACCCCTTCTGGAGCAATGTCCAAAATCCATACTTTGTTGGTGTACATGGACTCCATCTCGGTCCGCATTGCATCCAGCCATTTTACCGAGTCTCTGCTCTGAATGGGTTGCTGAAAGCTAGTTGGCTCATCATCGTCGATGATGCAATCCTCTCAATCTCCGTCTATGAGAAAATCGTAGTATCTGCGGAGTTAGCCTACTAGTTCTGCGGAGTGGCGCGGGGACGTCCGGTTCTTTTGAAACCTCTGGTTCTACCATGCTTTCAGTAATAGCTTGTAGTTATGGAACTTCTTCCAGTTCTATTACGCTCCCACTTATCTGATTTTCTAAAAATTCAGTTTCCAAGATGCGGGCATGACGAGAAATAAAGACCTTTTGCTTCTCTGCGTAATAGAAAAGATACCCCTTGGAATTATTTGGGTATCCCACAAACTTACACTGTACCGAGCATGCCTCGAGCTTGTCCGCATGCTGCTTTTTGACAAAAGCTGGACATCCCCATGTCTTAAAGTGTTTAAGACAGGGTTTCTTTCCACTCCACATCTGATATGGTGTGGTAGGCACTGACTTAGTAGGAACCTGGTTCAAAAGATATGCAGCTGATTTTAGTGCATAATCTTAGAAAGATCGCGGTAACTCAGCCTTACTCATCATGGAACGAACCATATCCAATAGAGTTCGATTCCGCTTTTCCAATACACCGTTGTGTTGTGGTGTGTATGGAGGAGTAAGCTGAGAGAGAATTCTATTTTCTTTTAAGTAGTCCAGGAACTCGGCACTCAAGTATTCACCATCTCGATCAGATCTCAGTGTCTTGATACTTTTTCTTGTTTGTTTTTCCACTTCATTCTTGTATTCCCGCAATTTTTCAAAGGGCTCGGATTTATACTTCATCAAGAAGACATATCCATACCTAGATAAATCATCTGTAAAAGTAATGAAATAGGAATAACCACTTCATGCATGTGTAGACATTGGACCACAAACATCGCTGTGTATGAGTCCCAAGAGCTCGCTCGCTCTTACTCCGTGTCCAGTGAACAGAGTCTTTGTCATCTTTCTCATGAGACAAGATTGACAAGTTGCATAAGACTGATATTCGATCGGATCCAAATATCCCTCTCTATGTAGCTTCATCAACCGTTTTTCATTGATGTGACCCAGTTTACAATACCATAAGAAAGCCTGATTTAATTCCCGAGACTTTCTTTTAAATGTGTTCTGGACACTGAAAACTTGAGCTTGATTTAATACATATATACTGTTATCTAATGTACCTGACCCAATCAGAGCTTGATTTAGGTGGATGTGGACCACATCGCTTACAAATGTAAAATCATATCCTTCCTTAGAAAGTAAGGATACAGATATGATATTGCAAGCTAGACTAGGTACATACAAATAGTTGCGTTGAATCAATATCTGCCCACTTGTCAATCCTAGGTGATAACCCCCTACGGATTCAGCGTCCACGCTCACTCCGTTAGCAACCCTGAGAGTCATATCTCTTATCCTGATAACTCTACGGTTTCTCAAAGTCTGTAAAGAATTACAGATATGAGACCTTGATCCGGTATCTAGTACCCAGGAAGTAGAGTTAATTGACATGCAGTTTTCGATTACAAACACACCCGAAATCGAAACCACAACATACTTCGGATCCTGGATTCTGGCTTTCAAAGCCCTGCAATCCCTCTGCCAATGTCCTTTCTCATAACAATACGAACATCCCTTCTCCCTTACTGTTAACCCAGAAACTTTTGCCCTTCCATGTCCTTCTACCTTACTGATACCGCATATCAGATTTGTGGAGGTCTTCTTCTTCTCACCCTTGACATCCGCTTTAGATCCAGAAGAGAAAGATTCCCCAATAAACAGAGCGGGTGTCACCCTGGTTTCTTTCAAAGTGCCCTCAACTGGAAGTAAAACTTTCTTCCCCTGGGCGTGAGTAGGAGGTAGGGGAGGTATGGACTGTAGAATCAAGTCAGCATATGACTCGTTCTCCAACGTAGTCTCCAGGTCCGTGAGCTTTTTAATATAGCTAGTCATCGTAAGGATGTTATCACCTACAGATGACCCGACAGCCAACCTCGCTTGAAGCAATTCCTTCGAAATCTCATATCTTATGATACGAGATTGTTCATCTCATAAAACTGCATTTTAATACCTTTCATTCGTTATCTGTTTTGCTAGATATCGGTATTATTAATCAGTGTCTGCTCAGTTATTACAGTTTACAGGTATTCGTGATACAACACCGAAAACATACTCAAAATCACGGATATGACGTTTGGGAGCCGACACTGCAAGCAGACCAGAAAACCGACCGATATCCCATGAGCTCTTTTAGAAATAATATATGTGTACACATTTTTTGTATAAAAATGGTCCAACACACAAGTGTGCACATAGCTTGGACCAAGTGGGGGAAGCCATGGTATGATGATTTGAGCAAGTGGGCATAATGGGTGTGATGTGCATTTAAGAGCATTTATTGCTAAAAGGTTTGATGTGAGTTAAAGCAACCATATTTCCCTCCAAAACTCTGAAGACAAAGCAGGTTAATTCAGACTAAGCAAACAGCACCAGAGTGACATTGGGATGCATAGAAGACCACACAATGAACACGAGCCCCAGAGCTCGGTTTTTGGCTGGCGAGGACCCCACCAAATCCGATGAGCTCGGCCCCCCATGCTCCAATAGGCCCCATCTTCTTTCTGTCTCTCCCTTGCTGCCACATAGGTTTATTTTTATTGTTTGTTTATTCATCTTTTGTGCCTATAAATAGCAGTCCAGCAGCAAGGGGAGGCTCTCTCTCACATTCTCTCATTCACATATAGTTTTTCTTAGTTTCTTTTCTTTTTTGGTTTAGCTTGAGGGTGAGTGAATTTCACTTGGTTTCTTCTTCTTCTTCCCTCTTGAAGCTCTCTTTGGAGAGCTTCATTAAGGAGGTTGAACAAGATACCAAATCTTGTATCTCATTTCAAGTTTTTAATATAATTGTTGTTTCTTGTATTACTTTCTTTACTTACTTGCCTTTATTATCATGCTTAACTAATTCTTTATTTGGTTGTGGTGTGGGTGAGAAAGTGAGATGAAAGGCTTTGCCTCCTCCACCTCTTGATTATGTTTAATGTGCTCAATTTTACGATTCTAACTTAAATATTGTTTATGCATTGATATGATACGGTATCTTGAACCATGGTTACTTGTAATCTCCTCATATCCGTATTCATTCCCTTTCCCCATTTTCAATATTTAAGTTAAATTCTAATTAGTGTTAAGTTTGCTAAGCTTGGATATCGTATCTTGTGATTAAGGACTTGACAAGTCTCTTAATTTCATATACGATATACCATCACAGCTTCTTAGCAAACTCAACACTAATATCATTTGCTCTCACTAACCACTTTGTGTTTTTGTTGTTGCGGTATGCTTGCTAACCCTTGTGTTTAGTGTTGATACCCCAAGCACAGACATACAAACGGTAAGTGATCAAAATGACTCGTTTTGTGCTTTGCGGCGAATATCAGACTTTGACGGTTTGTACTCTGCAACCGCGTTGACAAGTCGTGCTTCATGCCGGGACCAAGGTAAGGCCGGACAACTCATGATCAAGGGAAGGTAGAGGTAACCGTCACGATTCGACCTTCCAAGCCAAGCCACAACCATTCTTTCCTTAACTCCTTTTCTTGCTTTTTCCTTGTTTTTATTCTTTTATATATTTTTTGTGACAAACCCCGATTCGATAATTTGTTAACCTTAAACAACAATACGTAATACAAAATTCCCTGTGGATCAACCCGTGCTTGCCGGCTCGCTACAACGCGCCGTGCACTTGCGGTTATAAATAGTAAAACGAGAACGATCTCACGTGCACAATCTGTTTCCTTCATTTTCATATCCGTTTCCGTAACATACGCGTTTGCGCACGCGGGTGGTTTCCCAACAGAGATTGCTCTCCATATAAATCTTTATTATGGAGAAAGATGGAAACTAAGTCCATCTTCTCCTGATGTCTTTGGTTTACACCATCTACTACGGCCAATACGAGGTACTTAGCATTCGCATTGTCCTTTTCCGATGTCTTATGGATATCAATATCCGCGACGGTGGAAACTGGACCTGAGACGGCGGGGGCTTGAGTAGTAAAGAGATGTCCCAGCTTGTCATAGGTAATGGATATTTGGACAGACTTTTACCAGTCATTATAGTCAGATTCAGTCATTTTATTATCTAGATGTAAGCTAGTCTTGATCACTGGGTTGCTGCAATTAAGAGAGAGAAAAGAAAACACTTAGCATGATGCTCTTGCAAGTTCAGATTAGCTTTTAATTTATCTAAACAGGATGGCTCCCACTGTTCCTCGAATCCTTTCTCAAACAATAAAAGAAGAATTAGTCAGGATTAATCTCACCGTACAATTCTTGCTTAACCGTTCAGCCAGGCTAGTGTTGGTACTTCGAGGGAGGTTTTACGACGCTTTCGCCAAGTTTCTTAATTAAATAACATCTTTTCCCTGGAGGCGTAGCCCCGCTAACACCTTTCTAGACACCTACTTGGTTTGTAGCATTGATCGTTAAGTGAAAAAAAAATCTCCTAAGGAGTAGCATATACTCACAGTAAGATTGGGATCCAAATATCATTGTGTGATAATGCTGAAGGAATTCTACCAATATTATCACACTCCAAATGGTATGCAACACTGGCAAGTTTCAATTTCCTTAGAAACTCCCAATGTAGATTTTTACCCCATGCTCTTATGATCTTGACTAAGGCCAACAAATCATAAGTCATATGTCAAGTTCTACCCGTCATTGTCCAGGTTAATTTGAACCCACCCGTACATACCCTTGACTAAGGCCAACAAAGTAGTATGACTGTTCTAAACCAACGCATCTATCTATATAACATATGAATACCCAGCAGCTACCAATCACTATGCCTTGACTAAGGCCAACAAATATAGCTTGAATACTATTGAATATTCATATGAAATGACGGAGGGTTACGAATGGTTTTGGCGAAACCTTGAACGTAGTGAACTTGATATAATTGAAAGAAGCTGATAGCTTTTAAAATGAGTGGTTTAAGCTCCGCATCCGCATTTAAAAGTCTCCTATTTTAAAATAACCGAGTGGCTTTAAAATTTTTCCAACGATTCATCTTTGGTTTGTTTGCTTTGCATTAATTTAATGCAGTCCCATCAATTAACTTACCATTGCAGAAAACAACAAAAATACAACGTACGCTTATACCATCCGCATTCGCCACGGGGCCCCATCATCACCCGTTAGGTTACTTAACTAACGACAGAGCGGGGGATGGACTAGCACGGATGCAAAACATAAGCAACGGCTATTATATAATATATATATATATAATAATAATAATAATAATAATAATAATAATAATAATAGAGAATAATGGAGGAAAGAGGCCATAGGAGGGAATTCCCTCCTATGGTGTCGAAAAAATACCCCCTCCTTAATTTTTTCCGACGATCGGCACCCATCATCTTCATCGTCATCATCTAAGATGTGGGTACACCAAATTTCATGTGATTCTACAACTTTTTCATCGTTGATTTAGTGGGTTCAAAATTAACGGTTTACCTACAATAGAACTTTTTACATTGCTAAATCAACGGTGAAAAGGTTGTAGAATCACATGAAATTTGGTGTACCCACATCTTAGATGATGATGATGAAGATGGTGGGTGCCGATCGTCGGAAAAAACTAAGGAAGGGGTATTTTTTCGACGCCATAGGAGGGAATTCCCTCCTATGGCCTCTTTCCTCCATTATTCTCTAATAATAATAATATTCATTTATCATACGAATGATAGGCATTTCAGATTACAGATGAACACATTGGATATATTAGGAATTCCGCGTTTCGTTTGAGCTTGTAACGAAAAACGGATTCCACGGTCGTGATGAATAGCCAAACCCCATCCCAAACCCCTACGAGTACGGCAAACTACCCGCCAAATTCTCCAAGTGAAGCAACATCCCTCAACAAAGTGAGTAGGCCATTCGGCATTTCAAGAATCCGGTAGTTTGTGCAGCCCACCTTGGGTCTATCCTAGGAGCAGAAAACAGTAAAAGAAATAATACAACGGTGGCAACAATCTCAACCCGGATGTGCCCCGCAAAATAATATTACATCACTTTACAATTTTTTACATCGAATGAAAGAATGAAAACCCTCATCTCACATCACCGGCTATTCATCCACGACGATTAACAAGATATTCATATGATAGAATAAAATTCAATTTTAGGAAAATATTTCCTATTCTTGTTAAACTAACAAGATATTCATATGATAGAATAAAATTCTAATCTTGTTAAACTAACAAGATATTCATATGATAGAATAAAATTCTATCTCAGGAAAATATTTCCTAATCTTCTTAAATAAATAAGAAATCTTCTCTATTAAATAGAGAGCCTTTGGATTAAAAATCTAACGGTAAATAAAATTCACCAATTGATCTAAAAGATCATTTTTGATTGATTATGGAATCAATTATAATCTCTTAATGAGAGATTTTCTTAACAAATTGATTTTTTCTCTTCTCCTATAAATAGGAGCAAGGAAATTAAATCTAAAAAGTGGAGACCTCCCGTAAGCTTCTGTAAAAAATACAGAAGGCTCTCCAAAATCTTCCACAAAAAAGAATAGAGAATTTGATTCTCAAAGAAGAAGATCTTCCTCCTCAAAACCCTAGGTAAAGAAAAACAGAGATCAAAACATCTCCTTTACCTATTTAAGAGTTTAACCCTTTTTTTTAAAAAAAATCTTAGTTCTTTATCTGCATCTGAAATCCACAAGACAAGTCTCTCACAAGTTGAGAATTTAATTCTCATCGGGAAGATCTTATTTTTGAGAATCAAAGATTCAGAAGAGAACAAAGTTAAAAAAGAAAGAAGATGGAGTTCATAATACTCCAGGAATTTAGTTCTTTCAAATCAGGAACTTAGTTCTTTCAAATCAAGAACTTAGTTTGTAAAGAACCTGATCCCAGATCCTCAAAATAGTGATCTTGGTGATTATTAATGGTCAAAATACTCTTAACAGAGGTTTAACCTCTCTGAAAATATGAACAGAAAAACATGGATAAAAGAACATGGAAAATATGGAGTCCATAATACTCCAGGAACTTTGTTCCTTCAAATCAATAACCTAGTTCTTAAAGAACATGATCCAAGATCCTCAAAATAATGATCTTGGTGATCGTTAATGGTCAAAATACCATTAACATAAATTTAAGTTCTCTAAAAACATCAACAGAGATACAGAGATTAAATCTCCAAAAGAACTCAGTGCCTCACGTGAAAAGCATGTGAGCGCTCAAGGCGAAGTATATAGCGCCCCACGTAAAACACACGTGAGCGCCGGGAAAAGTTAGTGCTTAGCACTATTGGAGCGCCTCATGTGAAACGCACGTTGTTCAGTCGAAAAAATCGCACGTTTGATATAATATTTTCCTTACTTTTCTTAGATATTTAAAGACGTTTATTATAATTATGAAACATATGAGGGTTTATCTGTAAAATATCTATTAGCATATGTTTATATATTATAATTAACATTATGAAGGAAAATGTATGCATATAATATTTATATAATATTTTGATAATTTAAATATGCATATCATATCAAATATCCTTAATCAATATTCTTAAAATATAATATCATATAAAATGGTTAGAATAATATCTCAAAAATACCAAATATTACTAACATTATTCATTGAGAGATTGTGCAAGTTTTAGCTCAGGTCAGGAGATCAGAATATCGAGATGTCAGGAATCAAAAATCTACCGATGAAGTTAGATAAAATCGAAGAATCAATACTGACTGAGACTCAGAAAAGATATGAAGATTCCAGATATCAACTAAATTTCCATGTGTCACAACAAAGAAGCCCATAATTTTGAAGCCAAGATCCCGCCAAACGGCCGTAGTTCCACGGCCAAACCATGCAATATGGGGCGGATCCGCGGCCGATTCACCAAGTTAGGAGTTAAGATTTTGTGGTTTGGATCTTCATAACAATCCCTAATTCCTGGGATCTATAGTTTCTGGTTTTGGGGATATATAAAGGATCGAGGGCTAAACTTAGAAATCATCAACTTTTTCACGAAGCAAATCACCGTCAAAGAACAAGTAATCCACGACTGGTCCATGATTCGATATGATAAGGCAAAGTGAGATTCGACAGAGCATATACTTCCTACGAGGCAGAGATCGAGAGCAATTTCTTCTTCCTCTTGTAATCTAAACTCGAAGAATTGTACTTGTGAAGTTGATTAATAAAGGTAGATCATTAAATTAATTAGTTTGCATTTATTTTTACATTATGATCTCATTCTCTATCTTTTCTTCTTCTATCTCCATCATGCACGAGTAATTCTCCGCTTGATAGGGTTCGTAGGATTAGGGTAAAACAATGGATGAGAAAATATTTTAATTTCTTTTAAGTCTTATGAAGTTTATAAACTTTAGCAAAACAATTGTTAACATCCTTATCAGGCGTGCTACCAATCTATTGCTAGTCTCGACCGTGATTTGAGATTAGATTAACAATTGTTTTGTTAAGGGCTAGTCATGAATAGAGATCAACGAAAGGATAAGGGTCAATAGTGTGGAAACCCTAGTTTCTTCTAAAGAATCCCAATCCTCATTCATTAGTATCAATCTATTTTTAAATCTATCAATAGATAAAAGCAGTAACCTTTATTAGTCATCTATGACTACTAAATCCTAACGAACCCTACAAGCCTTCTTCTTATATATTCTATATCCGTATTTAAACTAGATCTTAAAACTATATATTCTACATCCGTGTTTCGACGTAGATCTAGAAACTATTCTTCACTATTCTCCTTCATCTTTTCTAATCAACATGCCTAAAGCAAGATTAAAAGTTCCACGCATCCCTGCGGACGACCCGTACTCATCTCGACTAGCTACACGCGACACCGTTATTGATTGCGGTTAACTACACACACTTTAACATTATCAATCAAATGGCGCCGTTGCCGGGGATACGTGCATAATTTTTTATCCTTACTATTCGTATTGAATTCTTATTCGATCTATATCATAAAACAAAACAAAACAGCATCTTGCATATTTAAGGATTAGTGTGCAATTTTTGCGAGGGAATTTGGAGTCACTGTAGCGAGGAGATAAAGATTCAGAGACATTCATCAAGACCCAGAGGAGCAAGAGAGGCCACTGCCACAAAAAAATTTAAGCGAGCTCTTAACTCCGCGGCGGATGCGCGGCAAGAAGACCATTTTGGCGGTGGAACCGCGGCAATGTTGGGGACTTAGGGTTCCAAACTTCTCTCGTAACTTTCCTATCTCTTTCTCTCTCCTCTGAAATCCAATAAAATATTTTTGTGTAGAATTCTTTGCAAAATATCGCCGCTCAAAAAAATCTTTTTGCGTGTTTTGTAATTAGTTTGTTTGTACATATTTTAATACGGACTTTAAGGGGCAATACCAAAATTCATATTAGGTGGGGATTTCATCACCCTTCCTAGGTCCTGCAAATCATAAAACGAGTATCCGCATCACCCTACATTAATAAAAAAATATCTAGACCAAGACTCTAAGGACCGTCGCGCTCAATTAGGACAGAGGAAGGTCGTGGGTAATATATCGCTTATCCGCATTTCTTTTATGGTGTCTAGGGAAGTGTGTCTAGGCAAGTGGTTACTTAATTAGGCCCGCTATTTTCGGTGATTCGTATAGTGTAGGGTTACGGCAGCGCCCCGGCCATCAATCCGTGGCCAAACGCGGAACAAAAACTTTAAAAAATCCGGCGCTAACGGAACCCTAATCGATGGATCGTACCATTAACTCTATACTAGTTCTATATAAAGGAGTTTAAGAGATTATACCGATCGATCCGTGTCCTTCGGTCTTCAATCTCTGTCCTTAGCTCATCGCGGATTCCTTGATCAAGTTCATTCTCCGGTCTCCTTCGTCAAAGACGATCCACGTCGAGGATTAGTAATACGGGCTCCCGCTTCAAAACCGAAGCAACTCGGGCATCCAGTTTGCTAGCCTAGATACTCAAGATAAATTAGAGAGAGTGTATGATCATTTTGTCTCAAAGCACCCAAGGATTCTCAACACATGAGAGGGAATGGGTGGAGATGAAGAAGAAGCCATGGAGGAAAAGAGTGAGCTAAGGACTTAGCACAAAAGAAAAACCAAGTGAAGAAATAAGTGTCTGTTGTTTTTCTTTGTGTGTGTTGTGAAGTATTTTTTATTTTTGGCAACTAAAGAAAATTCCCAGCAGACATAAAAGATCTGCCTCATGCTCACAAATATCTCACAACAAACCAATAAAGAATCAAACATGGCACAAGGAAACACACCATGAGTCACCAAATTGCACATGCCACATTCAATGCCAAATACCAAGACTTAACCTCACAATTTCCATATAATAAACATTAATCCAAATGTTTAAAGCAATAAAAAGAATGGCAACTTCTAAAGTAAACTCGTAACGAATTACAATAATACCCCTCATCCGTATATATATATACCCGCATCCGTATTCCGATTGAATACGAATACAACAAGACAAAAATAATCCAATAATATAATACTAGGATCTGGCTTAAACCAAAGCACACTAGTATTATCCGTCCGATCATGATCTATGCACAAGTGCACGTACCCTGCCATAAAACCATACGGCCGCTACAATATTTCTCCCGAATCAGGGAAACCCTCTGTGTGTGATTCTAAAGACTCGTCAATATGTTGGCAGTGGGTTTAACCACAAGCACGTCAGTGACACTAGCTGTATGTAACGGCTACTCAGGTATTGAGCGAAAGGGAGGCCGACGAGCAAGCTCATCCTGAAACCCCACTGATCCTGACAGTGACAATATCCGTACAGTCCGGTCCGTTCTTCTATGAGTATCGCATATCGAGTCTAGGGGGGTGGATAAAGTCAGACCCCTAATAACTTGATATTTAGTGTCAGCATAAAACCTATCACCAACTGAGAAACTACTGATCCTATATCAGTGATTCTCGTCTACCCCGGCCGAAGATTTCTGGTGATGGCCACCCGTGCACTCCGCGACATCAACCCCAAATACCGGGAGAGACGAATCCGCTGACGATCCGCTCACTGCCTCCATGTGGCTCGGGACTGTACCCAACTAAAACTGTTTGCATGACTCCTTTGAGCCGTGGTAGGGTAGTAAACAAAGCATAGTGAGAACTCATACGAGACAAATGACGATCTCAGGTCGATAGACTAACCTGTACACATGTCACCTGGGAACTGCTATCTGACAATATGTATAATACCAACTAGCATGTTCCCGGCGAATCTGTCCGGTGTACTCATAACCCAATGAGCACCTGTATACATCTTAGTTGAATCAACTTACACCAATGGGTTGTAAGACCGGCCACCGCCCCTCGTCGGGGTTTCGATCCGTATACACTAGTCTACTTTTGGAGTATCGATACCCTGTCTCGAAACTCCTACGACTATGGACACTTTAAGGATGCGCTTATAGACCACCCAACTCTCACGTATATGATCGCCATCATACTGCTGGCAGTCAAGCAAGAATCCTATGGGCTCTATCAACATGTAATAGTGATCTGTAATGTCACCTAAAGCATGTACAAGATGATAAAGACAAACCAGATAGCATACTATCAACTCAACTAAGACTGTTCTATCGGTATAGGTCTTCCCTCAATCATTGCAATCACATTCCTGCGATCCAATAATTGACTTGAGTGCACTATAGCCAACAATCTCCCACTTGCACTTAAGAACAATTATTGCGGTGTCGCATATTCACAACCCGTCTGATACCGAGCACCCAACTTCTTTACTAATTAGTTTCACATAAATCGTTTGTAAAACTATTGCGTTCGGGAAATAGCCTCAGTGAGTGGATCCGCTCCAATGTTTCTTTCTATGTCTCTCTTTATCTCAAGTTCGCGGAGAAAGCAATCTCCCAAAATGAGCAATACTTATCTTAGAATATGTCTGGATATCTGATGGAACCCAGTTCACAAATGAACTCCAAATCCAGTAAACTTCTTAGACTGTATCGTCAACTGAATTTAATCAGTATCCTGCGCCATGCCTCCCTCAGTATCCGCTTGGACCACCTGTCCAAACTACTGCCCCTCAAAAGAGGAAAAACTATAGCTCTGACAGTCACCTTGTCATCCTGGTCGTCTTGGAAGCCTGGAATGATAACCGTCTCCCGAAGGAGGTTGTCCTTACCAAATCTCTAAAACATCCACTTATGTTCAAAAACTGCTTCCGAACGTTTCTCCAAGATTGGATTAATATATAAACTTATTGCATCTAGTGTAAAAACAATATCTGGTATGGTACTTGACATCTCATGATTGACTCAATTGCCTAAGCAAGTGATATGCCAATCATGCACATCCCTCTCCCCTTTAGTTCGTAAGACACCTTCAGAGAGGGTGACTCCATCACCTGAAAATACACCACCATACTAGGAGTCGTCCATTCTAAAACACCTTTAGAATAGTGTCAAACTACCCAGATTGGGAAACTACCCAAATCTAGATCTAAAACCATAGATCTAGTAACCAGAATGCCAGATATAATATCCATACCCTATGTGGAGAAACCACTGTGTGACAACCACAGTATAACCCATTGTAGTATAGGAATTTTACTTCCTACAAAGTGTATGTCATCCAAATACCAGGATATACCACCCTACTACCTTCTTAATAGATCCATCTCTTATTCTGATGAAGTCAAAGCCTATGACTGTCACATCAAAAATAGATGATCTATCTCCACTATACCTGATTTAGGCTATAAATAGACATAAGCTACTTATCCACTATGCTTCCGCTGCTCCTACTGACTACAACAACTCTCTGGCAGAGTTATATATACGTGCGCTTCTAAAGCTAGTTTAGAATGACGCTATACTCATCTTTTTGCCGGGTCTCAAAGTCTAGAACATCAGTAATGGCAAGTCTGGGTAAACAAGAACCTCCTTGTCACCGTCTTTGAGGATATCGAAGTACCTCTCGGGCGTCTGAGATTACCCACCATATATGCGGAGTGGCTAATGGAATGTCAAACACGATTGAATGTTTAGGTTCTATTAAATTTTCTGTAATCGTATGTGGTTCTGGAATCACTTCCAGTTCTACCATACTCCCATTATTGTTTTCTGAAAAAGTCCATTTTGCTAAAACTGTGGTAAGTCAAGAACAATATCACTATTGATCTTCTAAATGGTAGAAAGTTAACCCTCTTCATAACCGGGAATAACCAACAAACTACCATTACAGAAACGTGCCTTGAGTTATCCAGAGTCTGGTTTTAAGCATAAGCCGGACAACTCCATATACCATAACATCGTTAAGATATGAACCAATCTATATATAATATAGAAATAGAGGCACTGATTTAATTGGAACCAGATTCGAAACATGCAGCTGTTTCCAGTGTATGTCAACCAAATGGAGAGAGGCCGATCAGCATTACTTAATTAGAAGTGCATCCAAATATGAGTAACCTGAAAGAGAAGCAAGGTCTCAAAACCATTACTATCAACTGAATACCAAATACAAGTATCTACATCTTCGATTACCTTGAAGAATCCTGATACTTGCAACGCATGGTTCTCTACTTTATTCTTGTACCTATAGATTCTCAAAACTTGGACCTTATATTTCTACGAAATACTTGTCTAAAACTGGAGAAGTCATGAGTAAGCAGAATACAGTACGAGTACCAACCCTTCTGTCCTAATGGACACTGGACAACATACAATACTTTGTATAAATCCCCTGAGTTGAATAACTCAAACCCTGTGCGTCGTAGGTTGAAAACTGTACTATGGTTAAGAAGAATTACACCACTGTTTAATAATCCTTACCTAACCATCAACTGATATAGGTAAATGTCATGGACATAATTTCAAAAAGTTATATCTCACTTTATAAAATAAAAGTACAGATATATCAGTTTGAAATTGGTGCATAACAACGGATATTCAAAACCAAATATTTGCCGTCAGGCAAAACCCAGGCGATTTCCTCAAATATCACCAATTACAACGAATTCCGATATAAAGAGAATATAAACACCTAATTCCCAATAACTTACTCTCACTCATCATCTGTAAAACCATACAGATGCGAAAATCAAATCTGGTAAATACATACTCTGGAGTAAGGATCTAATTGGGAAATCAGTTTTCAATTAATAACGCATAGGTGAAACTGAAACATGAAAATGTTTCGAAGAGGTAGCCGGGTATTCCTAGTAATGCCTCATCCACTATCCAGATTCATGACTGTAACCGTATATTTCCTTTGCCATCTCTCCAAATCTCTTTATTTTTCTTTACTTATTATCTTCTGTAAACTATCTTTAGGCTAAATGGATTTCTTCCTTCCTTACCGTTCGGCACCAGCCTATGGTTTGGAAAACTATCCAATAAGCGTAATAGGTGTACTCTCCTAATCCTAGGAGTACTCGAAACTTGAGAGAAGGTAAAGATAAAAGACAACTGAATAATCCTTATTATATTTCTCCTGAACCAGAATCCATTCTCGAACTGGAACAAATTCCTTCGAGTTCGTATATAACTATACGATGGATTATCCAATAAATATGGATCTTCGTAGTGATACGGGGTGTTCTAGAAAAATGCAAAGATGAAGTAGGAGTGGCAATGAAATATGCGGTTTGGTCATGAATGATAGCAGTCACAATTTACTTTGCACTCTTTCTAATCCTTTTATTTGTCTTTACTTATTATCTTCTGTACACCACATTTAGGCTAATTGGTTTTTTTCATTCCCTACCTTTCGGCACCTGCCTATGGTTTGGAAGAAGACTATCCAATAATCGTAATAGGTGTACCCTCCTAATCCAAGAAGCCCTCACAACCTGAGAGAAGGTAAAGGGAAAAGACAACTGAATAGTCCTATTCATTTTCTCCAGAACCGGAAACCTTTCTCGAATCTGAAACAAGTTTCTTCGAGTTCGTATGTAACTATATGACGGTCATATCCAATAAATGTGGATCTTCGTAATGATATAGAATGTTCCGGAGAAAAATAAAGGGTAAAAGTAGGAGTGGCAATGAAGTATGCAACTCTGACAATTCAAAAGACAATATGTTTTAAGAAGGTTCGGTTAACTTGGTTACTGAGTTATAGTCTAGGGTCAGAACATGGTCGCTGCCAAAGAGAGAGAGAAAAGAAACACTCAGCGTGCACTCTAATCTAGATCAGAATGGTTAATCACTTTATCTAATCTCCTTGTCTCCCACTGTATGCTCAAATTCTCCTCCAAACCTGAAAGAAGAATTAGTCGGGATCATCTAAAATCACCCGAGGAGTAAACCAACTCATCAGTGGGAATCATGATCTAACTATCATCGCATGATAACCTGATGGAATCCACTCAAGTTATCACACTCCAGAAGATATGCGCATGCCTGGCAAGTTTCCTGTATGTTTGAAAATCCCGATGTGATTTTTACCCCATGCTCTTATGACCTTGACGAAGGCCAACATATCATAAGTCACATGTCAAGTTCTACCCGTCATTGTCCAGGTTAATTTGAACCCACTCGTACATACCCTTGACGAAGGCCAAAATAGTAGTACGACTGTCCCAAACCAACGCATCTATCAATGCAACAGAAAAATAACAAATAGCTACCATACACTATGGCTTGACGAAGGCCAAACATAGCATGAATACTAAGTGTTACTCGTCTGAAATGACGGAGGGTTACGAATGGTTTTTGGCGAAAAACTTTTAACGTAATGAACTTGATATCATTGAAGGAACCGGATAGTTTTTTACAAATATATAGTGGCAAAAACCTTTGCTAAAGAGGCCATTCCCTGTGAAGGGATCTCGGCTCTTTCCTCGTGGAATGAGGTGCAGGATATTCCAACTGAATATCACGATGCAAATCGACTATAGTGAAGTTATTACCCTGACGCAAATTTCTGCCCAAGAGGTCACACCCGGTGAGGGGAACTCGGCTCTTACCTCATCGAATGAGGTGCTGGATATTCATAACCGAATACCGCAGTGCAAAACAAAAGAAAACGTCCTTATAATAACAGCTTTCTAAAATTGTTCCAACAACATCAAATAGGTCTGTTTTCCTTGCATTGATCTGAATCAACGCAGTCCCATCAATTAATCACACCACAAAAGAATGAAAATATGATGTATGTATATGCCATCCTCATTCGCCACTGGGCCCCATCATCACCAGTTAGATTACTTAACTAACGACAGAGTAGGGGCTGGAATAGCGCGGGTGTAAAACATATACAACATCTACCAGTATATATATAACAATATATAATAATCGCTCCAGGCATGATAAATGCAACATCACATATAAGCAATAAGCATCACAGAACAATACAGATAATCTGGGAACCCCGGGTTTCCTTTAAGCCGCAAGTGAAACCCGACGATCCCCTGGTCATGTGGATAGCCAGTGCAATGAAAACCTAGACCCCTATGAGCAAGGTAAGTTACCCGCAAAAACCAAAACCGAGGCAGCCTCCTTCATCAAAGTGAATGGGCCACCCAGCACTTCACGAAATCCAGTAACTTGAGCACCCCTCCTTGGGTCAACCTGTACCCCCTACGAATGCGGCGAATAGCCCGCCAATTCTAGAGTGAAGTTCCGTCTTTCTTAATGCCATGAGATGCGGACCCGTTACCTGTTAGTTATGTGTGTGCCCTAGAGGCCATTACTGTACATGTGATGTATATTGTAGTGGATGATTGGACATATATAGGGAGGACTTTCTTGCTCGACATGATAGTATGCTATCTGGTTCCTCTTTATCTTAACATGTACACTTATTGTCTCTCTATTACATGTTGATAAAGCTCTTAGGATGAGTACTTGACTACCAGGACTATGATGTAGATCATACTAGTGGGGAAGAGGTAGTCGGTAAGTACATCCTTAGATTGTTCCTAGTCGTGGGAGTATCAAGACAGTGTATCGATATTCCAGAGTAGACTAGCGTATGCGCTTCTTGACCCATATGATGGGCCACATCCATTGGTGTTTGACATCAGAGAAGGTATACGGGTGCTTAGTGGAGACTGGGTACACTAAACGGACTCGCCGAGAACTCCTTGATGGTATTATACCTATCGTCAGATAGCAGTTCTTTGGTGACACTGGTATAAATTAGTCTGTCGACCCGAGATCGTCATAAAGTCTTGTGTGATTCCCATTGTGCATTGATTTCCACCATACCACGTTCAAGAGATCATGCAAAATGGTGGTTTTTGGGTACAGTCCCGAGTCACATGGAGGCAATGAGTGATAGGAGTGGATTCATCTCTCCCGGTATTGGGGGTTGATGTTGCGCTATGCTCGATTGGCCATAATAGGAAATCCCTGGCCAGGGTTGCTGAGATCTACTGGTAAGTGTTATCAGTAGTTTCTCAAATCGTTATGGACTTTGCATCGGCATGACTTATCAGGCTATTGGGGTCTAACGTTATACCACCCCCAGGCTGTTGATATGCGACATATCTGACGAAGAGACCGGACTGTACGGTAGTGTTACTGATTAGATTCGCAGGAGTATGATCATGCTTGCTTGTTGATCTTCTGATCGCCCAATACCCGGGTGGCCGTTACGTTTAGCAGACCGCTTACGGCTTGTGGATGTTTGATATGATCATCACCCACTGCCAGCGTATTGACGAGTCTTTAGAGTCCTACACAGAGGTTCATGCGAAATGAAGTAGGAGCACATATGTGATATGTGCGGGACCGAGATTAATGCGTGTATGTGATACTGCATTCTATTCTCGCGATATGTGATATCGGTCGGTTATATGTGATATAGCCGGGTTATCGGATCAAGTGTTGATTCGATAGATTGTTACATTTAATATTAGTCGGTTGTATGTGATATAGCCGGATTGTTAAATCAAGTTTTGATTTGATAATTTAATGTATAATTATATATTTGATATATTAACTTACATTAACTATTATTTGCTCACTAAATATTTCTTTTTCTCACTTTTATGCATATAGTATATATGCGATATATATTAATGTACACTTTATTGTGTCATGCTTGATGCCACATGTTTCATGGGTGTATGAGACTTACACTATAGTTAGGATAATCCTATGGTTTTTATTTATCAAAGTAAATCATAAATTGGTGATATTTTTTCATGGCTAGAAGCTTGGAGAAGCTTGTTAATAACCATTGACTAAGTCAACCGATTTTTTTTTGCTTGAGATATTTATTAACCTAACCATTATCCTTACCATGGTTTATTCTCTACATGAGTTAGTGTATGACACTAACTCACCCATGGTTGCTATTCTCACCTCATGAGTTTGATTTCTCTTGATCTTCATCTTCTTCTTCATTTGAGAAAAAGCTTGCTAGCTTTTTTCTAAGTGAGAAAATATTGTGAGAAAAAGAAATCTAAAAATAGCTTAATTCCTACTTCGTCATCCTCTACTATATTAGCCATTTAGTTTAGGGTGTTTTCTTCACTAATCTAGCATTAGTGAAGAGGTAGCATGAGCTTGAGTCTCCTCGACGTAGATCATCTTCGGCCTCGAAGACTTCGAGCAAGCTTGTTCATTTTATTATGTGAACCCTTACTTGAGTTCGGGTGTTCACTACTAGGAGCGAAGAGACTACTACACGGAGCTACAGAAGTGAAGGACCGGTCTACAAAGTTTGCATTTCTCATTCACTTTGTTTGCAAAGTTGTTTGCATGTTGTATTGTTTAATTATGTAGTTAAGATTCTAGAGTTAGGGTTCTTTAATACGGCAAAAATTTGAAAACGGCATGGACGGTGCCCCCCGAAACCTTGCTGCTGTCCTAGGGAACCCTACAGTGGTATCAGAACCAAACTAGAGATTTAAACGATATTTGTTAGATTACGAAACCGAAACAACTTTGAAACACCCGATACACAATCCTAGTTTTTGTCGAATTTTAAATGGCCTCTAAAATTTTTTTAGCAACTGCAGAATGTTGTATGTAATATAACATGAACACCATAGAAATTTGAAGCAATTTGGTCATGATGTGGCCAGCCATATACCCTTAAAATCCGAGCTCACCGGTTCAATGGTGGGATTCTGGCTTCAAATTTTTAGGGTGTTCCAGTCTTTGGGTTTTGGTGTTTCAGGTGATGCTTGTTTTTGCTAAATTTGCATGTGATGTTAATTTTCTGCAAAGGCAATTCGGAGTGTTTCATAGTCATAATTCTAACATCTATTCGGGTTATTTAGACGATATTAAAAAGTTCGAATGGATATCAATAACTCATATTTACCCTCGTTAGAAATTTTCTAAGAGTTGGATATTTCCAAGTTTAAAATCTTCAGAAAATCATGCAAGCGATTCTGTGGACCCTCTAGAAGAATGATATCCAAACTCGACTTTTTGGATCGCGGAACCGCAGTCATACCCTAGGGTTTGCGGCAGTTCCATGGCGACATGAGTGAGGCATGGGTCGGCCCATCTACGGATGGTTCATAGGAGCTGTGGCATGTTCTGGATACTTTTTGAACTCCGCACAAGTG
This sequence comes from Agapanthus africanus, assembly GCA_030015575.1. Lineage (NCBI taxonomy): Eukaryota > Viridiplantae > Streptophyta > Magnoliopsida > Asparagales > Amaryllidaceae > Agapanthus > Agapanthus africanus. Next base: position 420,590,975 of record JASDDO010000010.1, on the reverse strand, counting down.
TTGAGCTCTTTGGGAAATTTTTGGTGCTTGTTTATTCGATCGTAAATTTTAATATCGTCTAGCTATCTGTGATTGTGATACAATATTTAGAATCCATAAAATTAGTTATGAGATAACTAGTTTGAAATTTATAAATCTAGCAGTTTATTCTCATTTGATCGGTTGCCACGGAATTTTGATGTGGATCAAAAGTCCGTCGCAATTACGTAGCATATGCGGATACTCGCTGGGTAACCTTACTAGATAGCCATGCCCCATAGCCCCGACCAAGTGACTGTAGGAGAACCCCGTCGCCAAAAGCATCCGTTCAGGTGCTCACGGCCGTGGTGTTCCGCCTTAGTGCACTTCGTCGACGGATTCGGGGGTGCGTCCGTCTACTAAAGTTTCTGACGAGCATTCGATCAATGTATCGGGAATCTTGTTGAATTACCCGACAGGTTATTGGAAAGTGTTTTCAATATCGAGACTAAAATGCGGGGTTTATAATTGTTAAGCATGTGATATTTAAGAAATTCATTTAGTTGGGCATGAAATCCAAAGTATGTGATACGTTGGGTTTATGTTGTGTAAGGTGGTTGCGGATTCCAATTGTTATAGTTTTTCACTTTCTTTTCTGCGACCGTAAGTGTAATATATGGTGTATCGCCGATTTCGTTGCTATATGTCAACGACAATTGGGATACACATATTTACTTACGTTGATGACATGTGATGTTATGTGTTGCTGTGATATGTTATATTGGATCGTCGTGTTTTGAATAGCCGGGGTTTTTTATGTGAGATGGGAGTTTTTCATTTTCATTCATGTAAAAGCTTGTATGTAATATTTTTTTATTGGGGCACTTCCGGGTTGAGGATGATGTCACCATTGATGTATATTATTTACTTTTCCGCATTAGGATAAATCCAAGGCGGGGAGCACAAGTAACCGGGTTGTAGGGTCCAGTGGGAGACCATCTCGAAGAGTCGAGACCGGGTCTCCTAACTCTAGAATTGGTAGGGTTGCTTACCGCTCTCATAGGGGTCTAGGGATATGCGTTTGGCTATTCATCACGACCGTGGACTCCGCATTTTTTACTGGCCTAATTTAAAATACAGAATTCTTATTATATCCAATATTTCATATGTGTTCTTCTGTTGCTGATATTCTGTGATGTGATCACTTGATATTCTGAGACGAATGCTTATATTATATATATATGATATATAATAAATATTGCTGCTTTCGTTTCTTCTAATGATGTTTAGGAAGCATAAATTGATGGGAATTCATTAATGAGATTAATGATAGAAAAGAAACCTAAAGATGTTGCAGAATCTTGTTTTTTAAAAACCGGTAGCTCTAGTTCTTGTTTTGCATAGCGGTATTCCTTGTAGAATATTCAACACCTTATTGGATAAGGAAAGAGCTGGGATCCTTTCACCGGGAGTGACCTCTTTAGCGAAACTGGTAGATACTACAACTCACTCGGTTTGTCTTTTGATTGCTTTTTTAGTTCATTCTTTGCATAGTGGTATTTGTGAAATATCCAGCACATCATTCGATGAGGAAAGAGCCGAGATCCCTTCACTGGGAGTGACCTCTTTAGCAAAATTAGTAAAAGCCTCAAAAACACTCCTTTTCAAAATCACTTGATTCTACAACGAGATCAAGTTCATTACGCAAAAGGTTTTCTTAAAAACTTGTTGTAGCCCTCCGTCATTTCAGATAAGTACTACCTAGTTTTCGTGCTACAATTGTTGGCCTGCGTCAAGACGTAGTGTGCGGTAGTTAACTAGTGCTTATCTGCTGCATACAACGCGATTGGATTAGGGTAGTCGTGCGACTTTGTTGGCCTGCGTCAAGGGTCGTGCGGGTAGGTTTAATTCAATCATGAAATATACGGGTTGAACTTGACTAGCGGACTATGGTTTGTTGGCCTGCGTCAAGGTCATAGGACGCTAGGGGCAGAATATTATCGGGAATTTCAAGTGTTGAAATTTGCAATAAGATTGCATACCTTCTATAAGATAGTTGGATCCCGATACACACTGCGGGTAAGAGTTACTCCCGGAAAAGTTGGCACATTACAATTAGCCGATCAAATAGGTGTCTAGAAAGATATTAACGGGGTTATGCCCCTGGAAAAATGAGGTTTATTTTAATTAGGCCCGTGCGAAAGCATGGGGAACCTCCCTCAAAGTACCGACACTAGCCTGGCTGAAAGATTGGCGAACTTGTAGGGTGTAATTAATCCTGGCTAGTCTTACCATTTAGGGTTTGAAGGAAGATTTGATAAAAACAGTGGGAACCATCCTGATCAGATAAAATAATAACCAATCTAATCTTGCAAGAGCGCACGCAGAGTGTTTTCTTCTCTCTCTCTCCTGGTAGCAACCATGTAACTCTTAATCAAGATACTAATATGGATGTATTGACCGAACCTGCTTATTATACTGAGCTGGAGAACGTTGGTTCCGCTCAATCTTATAATTGTTATAAGTCCGAGCAGGAAATAGGGGAATATCCGGATTCCCATGCTACCCAAACGAGGAATAAGCATATTGATGCATATTCTTCGGGTGTGTTTGTTACCAAGAACTATTTCTCAGTATCTTCTACGTCATAGGTATGAGATACCGGATAAGGATCCCACATATGTAATCTGTTACATGGGCTATAGAAAGGTAGAGAACTGGGATTGGGTGATATATCTCGAAGTGTTAAAGAATGGTGCAATTGTTACAGCCAAACCAGTTGGCAAATATCACCCTGTATTAATACATTGATTCTGAACAAATGTTATTAGATACCGAACCTGATATACAACATTATATTAGTTTCTTTATTAAGTTAAAGAAGGATATAATTCTGTATTGGGGGATAATGTTGTGAACATTTTCCTGAATCAAGAGTTGATTGGATCAGGCACATTATGTAATGGCACATACGTTCTAAATCAAACCACAGTTCAAAATATATAGAACACACACAAGAGGAGTAGTTCGGAAATGAACGAATCCTTCTTGTGGCATTATAGACTAGGTCATATCTATGCGACACGACCAGCTAAGTTACATAAGGATGAATATTAGAATCCGTTCGAATTTTCATCTTATGATATTTGTCAGTCTTGTCTCAAAGGTAAAATGACCAATACTCCGTTTACTGGAAACGGATAAAGAGTTAGTGATTTCTTGGGACAGATACATGATGATGTATACGGTCCTATGTCTACAAATGCCAGGATTGGTTCTTTGTACTTCATTACATTCATCGACGGTCTCTCAAGATTCGGATATGTGTTCCTGTTGAAACACAAGTCTGAAGCCTTTGAGAAATTCAAGGAATATAAGTTTGAAGTTAAGAACCAGATGGGTAGAAGTATTAGGTCCTTCGATGTGATCGAGAAGGTGAATACTTGGGCATGGAGTTCCTGGAGTTTCTAAAAAGGAGAATGTGATTCTCTCTCAGCTTACTCCTTCGAATACACCACTGCACAACAGTGTATCTCACCCTATGAGATATGGTACGCTCTATGATGAGTACTGCCGAGTTGCCTTTTTCCTTTTGGTGTTATGCACTTGAGAAGCTGCATACCTATTGAATGGGGTTCCATCCAAATCAGTGCCTACTACTCCATATGAGATATAGAATGGGAAGAGACCATGTCTTAAACGAGTTAAGATTTGGGGTTGTTCGACCTATGTTGGAAAGCAAAATCCGGACAAACTCGAGGCAAGGTCAGTTCTGTATATGTTTGTTGGATATCCCAAACATTAGCGAAGGAATATCTTCTACCAAACTGAGGAGCCAAAGGTGTTTTGTTTCTCAGCATGCCACCTTTTTAGAAAAGGAATTTCTTGTGAAGAAATTAGTGGTCATGAAGTAGAACTGGAAGGAGTTCCAGCCAGATAAACTAACAGCTGATGATTTGGTGAAACCAAAGGATTCAATAGTCTCCAACGAACCTCAGCCTCTCTACGAATATGGTATGGTTCTTCATCCATTTGAGAGATACTACGGTCTTCTCAGTGACAGTGGGAGCGAGGATTGCATCATAGTAGATGATGACCCAACTAGGTTCATGCAGGCCATCACAAGTGGAGACTTTGTGAAATCGCTGGATGCTATGCGATCAAAGATGGAATCCATGTACACCAACAAAGTATGATTTTGCATGTTGCACCTGAAGGGGTAAAACCCATCGGGAGCATGTGGACCTTGAGAAGATTCTTGGTGTAAAAGGAAAAGTTGAGACTTTCAAAGCTATGCTTAAGCCCATCAGGATTAAAGCAAGTATCGTGGAGTTGGAACATCTGTTTTGATGTGGCAGTCAAAGAGTTTTACTTCATCGAAATGGTAGATGAACCTTTTATATACAAAAAGGTAGTAGAGAGTAAGGTTGTCTTACACGTATTGTATGTAGATGGTATACTCTTGATAGGAAATGGTTTTTTATGCTACACTCGGTCAAGCTCCTCTTATCACGAGAATTCTCCATGGAAGATCTGGATGATACCTACTGCAACTTGTGGATTATGATCTATGGTGATAGATCTAAGTGGATGTTGGGAGTGTCCTAAATCCAGGTACATTAACACCATACTAAAGGGGTTTAGTATGGAGGATTCTAAGCATGGTGGTTCGCCGACTACCGCAGGAATCACTCTCTCCAAAAAATGTCTTCCAAGACTGATTTGGAGAGAGCTCGTGTGCTAGAGATATCCTATGCTTCGGCAGTAGGCTCTGTCATATATGCTATGTTATGTACCAGACCAGATGTAGCTAACTCACTAGGTGTAGTGATCAGGAATCAATTGGATCTTGGGAGAATCACTGGATAGCTGCGAAGGACATTCTTAAGTACTTGAGAAGCACTAAAAGAATGTTCTTGGTTCAAGCTTCTAGAGTGATAAGGTCGACTGAAAGTCAGTGACAAGAATTGTCTTTACCCTCAGTAGAGGGACGGTATGTTGGAAGAGTTCCAAGCTATATACCGTGGCAAATTAGACGATAAAGGCTGAATACATCACTACCAACGATACTACCAAGTGGCTGTATGGACATTTTTTGTTCATGAGATGAACATGGTTCCTACCATTGAGCGTCAAATAACTGTTATTGTGACAACAATGGAGTTGTGGTTTTGTCCTAGGAACACCGGTGCCATCAGCGATCCAAACATATTCTGAGGCAAGCATCACTTGATCAGGGAGATAGTTGATCTCCAAGGGATCGAGGTCAGGAAAGTTGACGCGAAGGATAATACAGCAGATCCACTCACAAAGGCCTTACCCTAAAGAGACATCTATAGGATGTTGAGTATGAGATACTACAACAAATGGCCTTAGTGCAAGTGGGAGATTGTTAGTTATGTGTATGCCCTAAAGGCCATTACTGTGTATATGATGTATATTGTAGTGGATGCTTGGACATATATAGGGAGAAATTTCTTGCTCGATATGATAGTATACTATCTGGTTCCTCTTTATCTTAACATGTACACTTATTGTCTCCCTATTACATGTTGATAAAGCTCTTAGGATGAGTACTTGACTACCAGGACTATGATGCAGATCATATGAGTGGGGCAGAGGTAGTCGGTAAGTACATCCTTAGATTGTTCCTAGTCGTCGGAGTATCAAGACAGGGCATCGATATTACAGAGTAGACTAGCGTATGCGCTTCTTGACCCATATGATGGGCGATGGATGGTCCCACATCCATTGGTGTTAGAAATCAAAGAAGGTATACGAGTGCTCAATAGAGACTGGGTACACTGAACGGACTCGTCGAGAACTCCTAGATTGTATTATACCTATCGTCAGATAGCAGTTCTCTGGTGACACTAGTACAACTTAGTCTGTAGACCCGAGATCGTCATAGAGTCTTGTGTGATTCCCACTGTGGTTTGATTTCCACCATACCACATTCAAGAGATCGTGCAAAAAGGTGGTTTTTGGGTACAGTCTCGAGTCACATGGAGGCAATGAGCGATAGGAGGGGATTCGTCTCTCCCGATATTGGGGGTTGATGTTGTGCTATGCTCGATTGTCCATAACAGGAAATCCCTGGCCATGCTTGCTGAGATCTACTGGTAAGTGTTATCAATGTTGGGTTACTTACAACGGCTGCAAGGTTTCGGGTGGCATCTCACATGCTAATTTCAAAATTTTCCATTATAGATAACCCTAAACCTAAGATCTTAACTAGAGAATCAAACAAAAACCAACAAGTAAACATCTTTACTACTAAGAGTTAGGGATTACAACTTTTGTAGTCCGTTACTTCACTTCATAAGCTTCGAGTTGAGGTCCCTTCGCTACGATCATCAAGAACCCGGACTCTAGAGAGGCTCCATGAGGTGAATGAGGTATCTTGCTTGAAGTCTTCACTTTCTAAGATGATCTACCTTGAAGAAACACTAACCCAAGCCTACACTTCTCTAATGAAAGTATTGGTGAAGTGAACACCCTAATCTAAGTGGATAGAATAGATGAGGATGATGAAGTAGGAATTTTGCACTCTTTTGTTTTATATTTCTCACTTTGTTTCATCACAAACCAAAAATCAAGCAAGCTCTTTTGTGAGCTTGAAGAAGATGAAGAAGAATGAGTGATGAAAAATGAATTATTGTTGAGATTAGGATTGCAACCTAGGGTTAAGCATGTCATGCTCAACCCTTGTAGAGACTAAACCATAGGTTAGGGTTAGGGTTGGGTTAATAAATATCAAGTAAATATCAAGAAGGTTTGACAAAGTCAACAAAAGAAAATATCTCCTCAATTTGGTATAAACCCAAAACATAACATTAACCCTAATCCAAACTTTAGCATGGTTTAATCTCAAAACCCTAGTTGCACTTATAACCCTAACATGTTACAATATTATATATCACATATATAATATATAATGTAACAAAAGAAAATAATACAATTAACATATATCACATATATATCAATGTATTATCAAGTGAGAAAAAGAATCATTTAAGTGAGCTTATATTAGTTAATGTAATGTAATATATCACATATATAATTATATATTAAATTATCGAATCAACACTTGATCCGATAATCCGGCTATATTACATATAACCGACTAATATAACATGTATTATTTTATCGAATTAACCCTTGATCCGATAACCCGGCTATATCATATATACCCGGTCGATAACACATATCGCGAGAATAGAATACGGTATCTCATATCGTATTAATCTCGGTCCCACAGATATCATATATGTGCTCCTACGCCGTTTTGCCTGAGCCAGGAAACCTCTGTGTAGGATTCTAAAGAATCGTCAATACGCCGGCAGTAGGTGATGATCATATCAAACACCTACAAGCTGCAAGCGGTCAGCTAAACGTAACAGCCACCCAGGTATTGAGCGATCAGAAGATCAACAAGAAATCCTGTACATACCCCTGTGATTCCAATCAGTAATACTACCGTACAGTCCAGTCTCTTCATCTGATATGCCGCATATCCAGTCTAGGGGTGGTAAACGTCAGACCCCAGTAACCGATAATTCGTGTCGATGTGAGGCTCATAACGGGTCGAGAAACTAGTGATAACACTTACCAGTAGCACTCTATATCAGCCTTGGCTAGGGACTTCCAGTTATAGCCAATCGAACACGGCGCAACATCAACCCCCAATACCGGGAGAGACGAAACCCCTCCTATCGCTCATTGCCTCCATGTGATTCGGGACTGTACCCAAAAGCCACCGTTTTGCACGTTCCCGTGAACGTGGTAAGGTGGAAATCAAAGCACAGTGGGAATCACACAAGACTCTATGACGATCTCGGGTCTATAGACTAATCTGTACCAGTGTCACCTGAGAACTGCTATCTGACGATAGGTATAATACTATCTAGGAGTTCTCGGCGAGTCCGTTCAGTGTACCCAGTCTCCACTGAGCACCCGTATACCTTCTTTGATGTCAAACACCAATGGATATGGGATCATCCATCGCCTATCATATGGGTCGAGAAGCGTATACGCTAGTTTACTCTTGAGTATCGCTGCCTTGTTTCGATACTCTCTCGACTAGGAACAGTTATAGGATGTACTCTTGGACTACCCTGGCCCCACTGGTATGATCTGCATCATAGTCCCAGTAGTCGAGTACATATCCTAAGGGTTTTATCAACATGTGAGAGTAAGACAGTAACCCAATACGAGTCAACATGTTAAGAAAAAGTGAAACCAAATAGTATACTATCATGTCGAGTAAGAAATTCCTCTCCATATATATCCAAGCATCCACTATAATATACATCATATGTACAACAATGGCCTCTAGGGCATATATACAACTAACAATCTCCTACTTGCACTAAGGCCAGCTGTTGTAGTATCTCATACCCAACATCCCGAAAAGTCCTTCAAATATTATCTGGGGTATGGCCTTCGTGAGTGGATCCGCAGTGTTTTCCTTCGTGTTAACTCTCCTGACCTCTATCTCGCGGCGATCAACTATCTCCCGGATCAGGTGATACCGCCTCAGAATATGTCTGGATCTCTGATGGGATCTGGGTTCCTTGTCCCAAGTCACAGCTCCATTGTTATCACAATACAAAGGTATTGGATGCTCAATGGACGGAACCACTCCAAGTTCAGTTATGAACTTCTTCATCCAGACAGTCTTTTTGGCAGTATCGTTGGCAGTGATGTATTCAGCCTCCATCTCGAGTCTGCCACGGTTTCCTATTTGGAACTCTTCCAACAAACCGCCCCTCCATTGAGGGTGAAGAAAAATTCCGAGTGCGACTTAGAGTCGTCCTTATCACTTTGGAAGCTCGAATCGGTGAAGGACTCCACTTGGATTTCTCTGTTACCATACACCAAGAACATCTCTTTAGTCCTTCTCAAGTACTTAAGAATGTTCTTCACAGCTGTCCAGTGACTCTCTCTTAGATCTTCTTGATACCTACTCACTACACTTAGTGAGTATGCTATATCGGGTCTGGTACATAGCATCGCGTACATGATAGAGCCTAATGCCAAAGCATAGGGTAACCCTTGCATGTGAGCTCTCTCCAAATCAGTCTTAGGAGACATCTCTTTAGAAAGAGTGAGTCCAGAGATCGTGGGTTGGTTCCCACGCTTGGATTCTTCCATACTAAAGCTCTTTAATATGGTGTCAATGTACCTAGATTGGGACAATCCCAGTATCCGTTTAGATCTATCTCCATAGATCTTAATCTCCAAAATGCAGGAGGTATCACATAGATCTTTCATTGAGAATCTATGTGATAAGAAGAGCTTGACCGAGTGCAGTATAGGAACATCATTTCCTATCAAGAGTATGTCATCCATGTATAATACGAGGAAGACAACCTTACTCTCTGCAACCTTCTTGTATATACATGGTTCATCTACGTTCTTGATGAAGTCAAACTCTTTGACTACCACATCAAAGCAGATGTTCCAACTCCGCGATACTTGCTTTAACCCGTAAATGGATTTAAGCAGCTTGCACACCTTTCCGCTGCTCCCACTATCTACGAAGCCCTCTGGCTGAGTCATGTACACGCACTCCTCTAAATCACCATTTAGGAAGGCGGTCTTAACATCCATCTGCCAGATTTCGTAGTCATGGTATACAACAATGGCAAGCAGGATCCGGATGGACTTAAGCATAGCCACTGGAGAAAATGTTTCGTCATAATCCACACCTGGCGTTGACGAAAACCCTTTGCAACAAGCCTAGCTTTGAAAGTTTCAACTTTTCCATCTACACCAAGTTTCTTCTTAAAGATCCATTTGCTCCCAATGGGTTTTACCCCTTCAGGAGCAACTTCCAAAGTCTATACTTTGTTGGTGTACATGGATTCCATCTCAGATCGCATTCCATCCAGCCATTTCACAGAGTCCGCACTCGTGATGGCCTGCTCGAAGCTAGTCGGGTCATCATCTTCCATGATGCAATCCTCGCTCCCACCATCGATGAGAAAACCATAGTATCTCTCTGGTGGATGAGGAACCCTACTAGATCGGCGGAGCGGCTGAGGTTCGTCGGGAACTACTAAATCCTCTGGTTCAATCAAATCTTCTGTCGTAGTTTGTATAGCTGGAACCTCTTCCAGTTCTACCTCCTTGCTACTAATTTCTTTTTCAAGAATTTCTTTTTCAAAAAAGGTGGCATGTCGAGAAACAAACACCTTTTGTTTCTCGGTGTGGTAGAAGATATACCCGCGCGAATGTTTGGGATATCCAATAAACTTACACAGAAAAGACCTTGCGCCGAGCTTGTCCGGATTCTGTGTTTTCACATATGCCGGACAACCCCATATCTTAACATAGTTAAGATATGGTATCTTTCCTTTCCATATCTCATATGAAGTATTTGGCATAGATTTGGTGGGAACCATATTCAATAGGTCTGCAGCTGTTTCCAGTGCATATCCCCAAAAGGAAATAGGCAACTCAACAGTGCTCATCATAGAGCGCACCATATCTAATAGGGTGCGATTCCTCCGCTCCGATACACCGTTGTGCTTTGGTGTATAAGGAGGAGTAAGCTGAGAGAGAATCCCATTCTCTTTTAAATAGCCTAGGAACTCATTGCTCAAGTATTCTCCTCGTCGATATGATCGAAGGATCTTAATACTTTTTCCCGTTTGGTGCTCTACTTCGTTCTTATATTCTTTGAATTTCTCAAAAGCTTCAGACTTGTGTTTCAACAGGAACACATGTCCGTATCTTGAGAGATCGTCAGTGAATGTAATGAAGTTCGAGGAACCGTTCCTGGCATGTGTAGACATGGGACCACATACATCACTATGTATCAGCTCTAAGATTTCAGTAACTCTTTCTCCATGTCCACTAAACGGAGTTTTGGTCATTTTGCCTTTGAGACATGACTGGCAAGTGTCATAAGATGAAAATTCGAACGGATTTAAATATCCATCCTTATGCAACTTAGCTTGTCGTGTCGCATTGATATGACCAAGTCTACAATGCCACAAGAAAGATTCGTTCATTTCTGAACTCTTCCTCTTGTGTGTGTTTTGTACATTAAGGACTGTAGTTTGATTCAGAACGTATATGCCATTATTTAACGAGCCTGATCCAATCAACTTTTGATTCAGAAATATGTTCATAACATTATCCTGTACTACAAAATTATATCCTTCTTTACTCAATAAAGAAACTGATATAAGATTGCATATCAGGGTCGGAATGTAATAGCATTCGTTCAGAATCAATGTATTACTATTTGGTAACACAAGGTGATATTCGTCAACTGCTTTGGCTGCAACATTTGCACCATTCCCTACTCTTATGGAATGATCACCCTCTCCCAGTTCCCTACATTTCCGTAGCCCATGTAACATATTACATATGTGGGATCCCGATCTGGTATTTAATACCCAGGACGTAGAGTGAACTGAGAAACAGTTCTCGATAACTAACACACCTGAAAAAGATGCATCAGCATCTTATTCTTCGTTTGGGCTGCGTGAGAATCCGGATATTCTCCTATTCCCTGCTCGGTCTTATAACAATTATAAGAAAGAACGGGACCAACGTTCCCCTGCTCAGTATAATAAGCGAGTTCGGTCAATACATCCATATTATTATCTTGATTAAGGCCTGACATGGTCGCTACCTGGAGAGAGAGAGAGAGAGAAGAAAACACTTTAGTGTATACTCTTACAAGATTAGATTGGTTATTATCTTATCTAATCAGGATGGCTCCCACTGGTTTTTGTCAAATTTTCCTTCAAACCCTAAAAGGTAAGACTAGCCGGGATTAATTACACTTTATAAGTTCGCCAATCTTTCAGCCAGGCCAGTGTTGGTACTTTGAGAGAGCTTCCCCATGCTTTCACATGGACCTAATTAAAATAAACCTCGTTTTCCAAGAGGCATAACCCCGTTAACACATTTCTAGTCACCTACTTGATTGGCTAATTGTCCTGTGTAAAACTCTCTCAGGAGTAACTCTTACTCGCAGTGGGTATCAGGATCCAACTATCTCATAGAAGGTATGTAATCTCATTGCAAATTTCAACTCTTGAAACTCCCGATAATGCTTTTGCTCCCAGCGTGCTATGACCATGATGCAGGCCAACAAACCATAGTCCGCTAGTCAAGTTTAACCCGTCATTTCTTGATTGAATTAACCCCACCCATACGACCCTTGACGCAGGCCAATAAAGTCATACGACTACCCTAATCCAATCTCATCTTATGTCGCAGATAAGCACTAGTTAGCTACCGCACACTACGCCTTGACGCGGGCCAACAAACATAGCACGAATACTGAGTAGTACCTATCTGAATTGACGGAGGGCTACGCAGGTTTCTTAGAAAACCATGAGCGTAAAGAACTCAATATCATTGTAGAAACAGGTGATTTTGAAAAGGAGTGTTTTTTAGGCTTTTTCTAGTTTCGCTAAAGAGGTCACTCCCGGTGAAGGGATGCCGACACTTTCCTTATCGAATAAGGTGCAGGATATTTCAAAAATACCTCTATGCGAAGCAAGAACAATAGAAGCAATCAAAAACTAAATCATGAGTTTGTAGCATCTGCTAGTTTCGCTAAAAAGGTCACTCCCGGTGAAGGGATCTCGGCTCTTTCCTTATCGAATAAGGTGCTGGATATTCTACATGGAATACCGCTATGCAAAGAAAAACTAGAGCTACCCTTTTTATAAATTTGATTCTACCACATCTTTTAGGTTTCTTTTCTTTCATTAATCTCATTAATGAATCCCATCATATAAGCTTCCTAAGCATCACAGAAGAAATGAAAATACAATGTATGCTTATGCCATCCACATTCGCCACAGTGTCCCGTTATGCACCGTTAGGTTACTTAACTAACGGCATACCGGGACGGGACTAGCGCGGGTGTAAAATATAAGCAACGTTTATTATCTATCATATATATACAATAATAAAGCATTCGTCTCACGCATATAATATGATCACATCACAGTATATCAGCAGCAGAAAAAACATAAGAAATATTGGATATACTAAGAGGTCCGTGTTTTATTTTGAGCCTTTATAAAACACGGATTCCACGGCCGCGATGAATAGCCAAACCCACATCCCTAGACCCCTACGAGAGTGACAAGCAACCCTACTAATTCTAGGGTTAGGAGACCCGGTCTCGACTCCTCGAGATGGCCTCCCTTTGGACCCTAGAACCCGGTTACTTGTGCTCCCCTCCTTGAGTCTATCCTAATACGGAAAAGTAAATAATATACAATGGTGACATCATCCTCAACCCGGAAGTGCCCCAATAAAAGAATATTACATACAATGAATTTTACATGAATGAAAATAAAAACCCTCATCTCACATAAAACCCCCGGCTATTCAAAACATGACGAACCAATATAACATATCACAGCAACACATAACATCATATATCATCAACGTAAGTAAATATGTCTATCACAATTGTCATTGACATATAGCAACGAAAACGGCGATATACCACATATTACACTTACGGTCCCAGAAAGTAAAGTGAAAAACTACAACATTTGGAATCCACAACCACCTTAGACATCGTAAACCCAAAATATCACATATTATGGATTTCATGCCTAACTATATGAATTCCACATATTGTATCACATTACAGAAAAAGCTAGACGATGTTAAACATTCCGATCGGATCAACAAACACCCAAAAATTCCCAAAATGCTCAGCACTTAAGCGTAGTTTAGAAGTATTCATCACATGCCACAATAGTAGTGAACCGGCCGTAGAAGGGTCAAAACAACGCCTCACATGTAGCAATGCTGAACTACCACAAACGCTAAGGTTTAGAGGCGGTTCTGACGGTCACAAAATCGAGTTAAGGTTTTTGTTCTTCTAGAGGGTTCACCGCATCACTTGCACGCTATTTGAATGTTCTTTAACTATGAAAAAGATCCAACTCTTGAAAAAATTTCAGCAAGGGAAAAAGTGGGTATTTGATATCCGTTCGAACTTTTTAATACCGTCTAAAATAACCGAAACAAAAGCAAGAATTACGAATATGAAACATCCCGAATTGCCTTTGCTAAAAGATAACATCACATGCAAAATTAGCAAACACTAACAACACCTGAAGTACTAAACCCCAGAGACCATAACATGACCAAAATCTGGAGCTCAAAACACATACAAAGGCCGGCCAGCTCGGAATTTCATGTCTTGTGCTCGGCCAAAATCTGAGCACAGGGGTCCAGGTTTTGGTGATGTTCACTGTTTGTCCCATACATGATTCTGCAGCTGTTTGAAAAATTTTTAGAATCCATTTAAAAATCGACCGAAACTAGGGTTTGATATTGGGTGTTTCGGAGTTGTTTCGGTTTCGTAATCCTATACTTATCCGTCTAATTCTCTAACTAGGCTCTGATACCACTGTTGGGTTACCTACAATGGCAGCGAGCTTTCGGGTGGCATCTCACATGCCAATTTCAAAATTTGCCATTATAGATGACCCTAAACCTAGGATCTTAACTAGAGAATCAAACAAAAACCAACAAGTAAACATATTTACTTCTAAGAGTTAGGGATTACAACCTTTGTAGTCCGTTCCTTCGCTTTATAAGCTCCGAGTTGAGATCCCTTCACTGCGATCATCAAGAACCCGGACTCTAAATAGGCTCCATGAGGTGAATGGGGTATCTTGCTTGAAGTCTTCACTTTCTAAGATGATCTACCTTGAAAAAACACCAACCCAAACTCACACTTCTCTAATGAAAGTATTAGTGAAGTGAACACCCTAATCTAAGTGGTTAGAATAAATGAGGATGATGAAGTAGGAATTTTGCTATCTTTTGTTTTATATTTCTCACTTTGTTTCATCACAAACCAAAAATCAAGTAAGCTCTTTTGTGAGCTTGAAGAAGATGAAGAAGAATGAGTGATGAAAAAAGAATTATTGTTGAGATTATAATTGCAACCTAGGGTTAAGCATGTCATGCTTAACCCTTGTAGAGACTAAACCGTAGGTTAGGGTTAGGGTTGGGTTAATAAATATTAAGTAAATATTGAGAAGGTTTGATAAAGTCAACAAAAGAAAATATCTCCTTAATTTGGTATAAACCCAAAACATAACATTAACCCTAATCCAAACCCTAGCTTGGTTTAATTTCAAAACCCTAGTTGCATTTGTAACTCTAACATATTACAATATTATATATCACATATATAATATATAATGTAACAAAAGAAAAATATATATCACATATATATCAATGTATTACCAAGTGAGAAAAGAATCATTTAAGTGAGCTTATATTAGTTAATGTAATGTAATATATCACATATATAATTATACATTAAATTATCGAATCAACACTTGATCCGATAATCCGGCTATATTACATATAACCGACTAATATAATATATATCATTTTATCGAATCAACCCTTGATCCGATAACCTGGCTATATCACATATACCCGGTCGATATCACATATCACGAGAATAAAATACGGTATCTCATATCGTATTAATCTCGGTCCCGCACATATCACATATGTGCTCCTACTCCGTTTTGCCTGAGCCAGGAAACCTCTGTGTATGACTCTAAAGAATCGTCAATCTGCCGGCGGTAGGTGATGATCATATGAAACAACCACAAGCTGCAAGCGGTCAACTAAACGTAATAGCCACCCGGGTATTGAGCGATCAGAAGATCAACAAGCAAGCCTGTACATACTCCTGTGAATCCAATCAGTAACACTACCGTACAGTCCGGTCTCTTCGTTTGATATGTCGCATATCCAGTCTAGGGGTGGTAAACATCAGACCCCAGTAAACGATAATTCATGTCGATGTGAGGCTCATAACGGGTTGAGAAAATACTGATAACACTTACCAGTAGCACTCTATATCAGCCCTGGCCAGGACTTCCAGTTATAGCCAATCGAACACAGCGCAACATCAACTCCCAATACCGGGAGAGCCAAAACCCCTCCTATCGCTCATTGCCTCTATGCGATTCGGGACTGTACCCAAAAGCTACCGTTTTGCACGTTCTCGTGAACGTGGTAAGGTGGAAATAAAAGCACAGTGGGAATCACACAAGACTCTATGACGATCTCGGGTCTACAAACTAACCTGTACTAGTGTCACCTGAGAAATGCTATCTGACGATAGGTATAATACCATCTAGGAGTTTTCGGCGAGTCCGTTCAGTGTACCCAGTCTCCACTGAGCACCCATATACCTTCTCTGATGTCAAACACCAATGGATATAGCATCATCCATCGCCCATCATATAGGCTGAGAAGCGTATACGCTAGGCTACTCTGGAGTATCGATGCCCTATCTCGATACTCCCTCGACTAGGAACAGTTATAGGATGTACTCTTGGACTACCCTAGCCCCACTAGTATGATCTGCATCATAGTCCCAGTAGTCGAGTACATATCCTAAGGGCTTTATCAACATGTGAGAGCAAGACAGTAAACCAATACGAGTCAACATGTTAAGACAAAGTGAAACCAAATAGCATACTATCATGTCGAGCAAGAAATTCTTCTCTATATATATCCAAGCATCCACTATAATATACATCATATGTACAACGATGGCCTCTAGGGCATATATACAACTAACAATCTCCCACTTGCACTAAGGCCAGCTGTTGTAGTATCTCATACCCAACATCCCGAAGAGTCTCTCAAATTGTATCTGGGGTATGGCCTTCGTGAGTGGATCCGCAGTGTTGTCCTTCGTGTCAACTCTCCTGACCTCAATCTCGCGGCGATCAATTATCTCCCGGATCAGGTGATACCGCCTCAGAATATGTATAGATCTCTGATAGGATCTGGGTTCTGCACCAAAGCCACAGCTCCATTGTTATCACAATACAAAGGTATTGGATGCTCAATGGACGGAACCACTCCAAGTTCAGTTATGAACTTCTTCATCCAGACAGCCTCTTTAGCAGAATCGTTGGCAGCGATGTATTCAGCCTCCATCGTCGAGTCTGCCACGGTTTCCTGTTTGGAACTCTTCCAACAAACCGCCCCTCCATTGAGGGTGAAGACAAATCCCGAGTGCGACTTAGAGTCGTCCTTATCACTTTGGAAGCTCGAATCGGTAAATGACTCCACCTGGAGTTATCCGTTACCATACACCAAGAACATCTCTTTAGTCCTTCTCAAGTACTTGAGAATGTTCTTCACAGCTGTCCAGTGACTCTCTCCTGGATCTGCTTGAAACCTACTCACTACACTTAGTGAGTATGCTACATCGTGTTTGATATGATCATCACCTATTGCCGGCGTATTAATGAGTCTTTAGAGTCCTACACAAAGGTTTCCTGGTTCATGCGAAACGAAGTAGGAGTACATATGTGATATGTGCGGGACCGAGATTAATACGTGTATGTAATACCGCATTCTATTCTCGCGATACGTGATATCGGTCGGTTATATCTGATATAGCCGGGTTATCGGATCAAATGTTGATTGAATAGATTGTTACATTTGATATTAGTCGGTAGTATGTGATATAGCCGGATTATTATATCAAGTGTTGATTTGATAATTTAATGTATAATTACATAGTTGATATATTAACTTACATTAACTAATATTTTCTCATTAAAAATTTCTTTTTCTCACTTGTGTGCATATAGTATATATGTGATATATATTAATGTACATTTTATTGTGTCATGCTTGATGCCACATGCTTCTTAGGTGTATGAGACTTACACTATAATTAGGATAATCCTAGGGTTCTTATTTATTAAAGTAAATCATAAATTGGTGATATTTTGTCTTGGCTAGAAGCTTGGAGAAGCTTGTTGATAACCATTGACTAAGTCCACTAGTTTTGTTTTGCTTGAGATATTTATTAACCTAACCATTATCCTTACCATGGTTTATTCTCTACATGAGTTAGTGTATGACACTAACTCACCCATGATTGCTATTCTCACCTTATGAGTTTGATTTCTCTTGATCTTTATCTTCTTCTTCATTTGAGAAAAAACTTGCTAGCTTTTTACTAAGTAAGAAAATATTGTGAGAAAAAGAAATCTAAATAAAGCCCAATTCCTACTTCATCATCCCCTACTATATTAGCCATTTAGTTTAGGGTGTTTGCTTAACTAATCTGCCATTAGTGAAAAGGTAGCATGAGCTTGAGTCTCCTCGACGTAGATCATCTTCGGCCTTGAAGACTTCGAGCAAGCTTGTTCATTTCTTTATGTGAACCCTTACTTGAGTTCGGGTGTTCACTACTAGGAGCTAAAGGAATACTACACGGAGCTATAGAAGTGAAGGACCGGTCTACAAAGGTTGTATTCCTCATTTACTTTGTTTGCAAAGTTGTTTGCGTGTTGTATTGTTTAATTCTCTAGTTAAGATTCTATGGTTAGGGTTTTTAGTACGGCAAAAATTTGAAAATGTCATAGACGGTGCCTCCCGAAACCTTGCTGCCGCCCTAGGGAACCCTACATTTCCCTCAAGAACTCGGCTGTCCGTGCACTCCATCGCGGGGTAATCCTAGTACAGAAAAGAAAATATATACAATGGAGATTCGACCTCAACCCGGTCTTGTCCCAAACAAATAATATAGAAACAGGCAGTGATGACAGTCCACATGTCGGACGCTCGCCCCGCGATATCAAATGTACAAATAAAACTAAACTGTTCTAATATTGCACCCAAGCTATCCACCACGACGATCCCGCAACAATCACAGCACAACACAGAATATCAACGTGAATGTCATGTTCACAAACCCATCTAAAAGAACTATAGCAATTAGACAAGTTGTACCGCTCTAATGACATTCACGGTCGCAGATAGTAATGCATGTACTGTAAACTTTAAACAATGTTAGAAATATCGAGTTCGAAATAACCCCGAATAGCCCCAAACTAGTAGATAAAACCATATCAAAACTGGTCCAAACAAGCACTACCACCAAACCAATATTCCAGAGACCGGACCAAACCCAAAATACGAAGTCCAAACTCCTTCCCCTGGCCGGCCAGCTCGGATTTTTTAGCAATGCGCTCGGGTCAATTTGGGTGGAAGTGGTTCGTATTTGGGGTGCAGTCTAGTGGCCATCTTAGTAGTCTTCTGCAGTTGCTAAAATATTTTTAGAAGACTCGGAAAAAAATGACAGATACTAGAATACTACGGGTATTGTTTCACAGTTGTTTCAGTATCGATACTTTAACATCATCTAAACCAACTAGTATGTGGTTAATGGGTTGGATCTGATACCATGTAGGGTTACGGCAGCGCCCCAGCCATCAATCCGTGGCCAAACGCGGATCAAAAACTTTAAAAAATCCGGCGCTAACGGAACCCTAATCGACGAATCGTACCATTAACCCTATACTAGTTCTATATAAAGGAGTTTAAAAGATTATACTAATCGATCTGTGTCCTTCGGTCTTCAATCTCTGTCCTTAGCTCGTCGCGGCTTCCTCGATCAAGTTCGTTCTCTGGTCTCCCTCGTCGAAGACGATCCACGTCGAGGATTAGTAAGATGGGCTCCCATTTTAAAACCGAAGCAACTCGGGCATCCAGTTTGCTAGCCTAGATACCCAAGATGAAGTAGAGAGAGTGTGTGATCATTTTGTCTCAAAGCACCCAAGGATTCTCAACACATGAGAGGGAATGGGTGGAGGTGAAGAAGAAGCCATGGAGGAAAAGAGTGAGCCCAAGACATGGCACAAACGAAAAACTAAGTGAAGAAATAAAGGGTCTGTTGTTTTTCTTTGTATGTGTTGTGAAGTATTTGTTATTTTTGGCAACTAAAGAAAATTCCAAGCACGCATAAAAGATCTACCTCATGCTCACAAATATTTCACAACAAACCAATAAAGAATCAAACATGGTACAAGGAAACACATAATGGGTCACCAAATTGCACATGCCACATTCAATGCCAAATGCCAAGACTTAACCTCACAATTTCCACATAATAAGCATTAATCCAAATGTTTAAAGAAATAAAGAGAATGGCAACTTCTAAAGTAAACTCGTAACGAATTACAAGAATATCCCTCATCCGTATATGCATACCCGCATCTGGATTCCGACTGAATACGAATACAACAAGAAGAAAATAATCCAACAATATAAGACTTGGATCTGGCTTGAACCAAAACCCACTAGTATTATCCGTCCGATCATGATCCGTGCACAAGTGCACGTATATGATCGAACACTGCCATAAAACCATATGACCTCTACAACGTTTCGCCCAAATCAGGGAAACCCTCTGTGTGGGACGCTAAAGACTCATCAATATGCTGGCAGTGGGTTTAACCACAAGCACGTCAGTGGCACTAGCTGTACATAACGGCTACCCAGGTATTGAGCGAAAGGGAGGCCGACGAGCAAACTCATCCTGAAACCCTATTGAGCCTGACAGTGACAATATCCATACAGTCAGGTCCGTTCATCTATGTATATCGCATATAGAGTCTACGGGGTTGATAAAGTTAGACCCGTAATAACTTGACATTTAGTGTCGGCATGAAACCTATCACCAACTGAGAAACTAACGATCCTAGATCGGTAATTCTTGTCTACCCCGGCCGAGGATTTCAGCTGATGGACACCTGTGCACTCCGCGACATCAACCCCAAATACCGGGAGAGACGAATCCCCTGACGATCCGTTCACTGCCTCCATGTGGCTCAGGACTGTACCCAACTAAAACCTGTTTGCACGACTCCTTTGAGCCATGGTAGGGTAGTAATCAAAGCACAGTGAGAACTCACACGAGACAAATGACGATCTCAGGTCGATAGACTAACCTGTACACATATCACCTGAGAACTGCTATCTGACAATAGGTATAATACCAACTAGCATGTTCCCGGCGAGTCCGTCTGGTGTACTCCTAACCCAATGAGCACCTGTATACATCTTAGGTGAACCAACTTACATTAATGGCTTGTGAGATCGGCCACCGTCTCTCGTCGGGGTCTCGATCCGTATACACTAGTCTACTTTTGGAGTATCGATGCCCTGTCTCGAAACTCCCACGACTAGGGACACTTTAAGGATGTGCTTATAGACCACCCAACTCACACCTATATGATCGCCATCATACTGCTGGTAGTCAAGCAAGAATCCTATGGGCTCTATCAACATGTAATAGTGATCTGTAATGTCACCTAAAGTATGTACACGATGATAAAGAGAAACCAGATAGCATACTATCATCTCGAGTAAGACTGTTCTACCAGTATAGGTCCTCCCTCAATCATTACAATCACGTTCCTGCGATCCAATAATTGACTTGAGGGCACTATAGCAAACATATAGCGGGTACCTCTCACTTACCTGGCACTTATCTGGCTACAAGAGTGATAAAGAGGTGGTAGAGAATTGATCCCGCGGCTTGTCCTTTAGAAGTCTATGAGCGGTCTAGTGACTTAATCTAGGTAACCTTAGTTCTAGGGTTGCTTGTGCATTTTGTGATATGTTGAGTCAACCGTCAAGTCCCACTTTCAAAGAAAAACAATCCAACTAGAGCTTAAATCTTTTCACCCTCCTTCCTCTTTTCACCCTCTTATAATGGGTAACCCAAATAAAAGAACTCTTGCCGACTTTTGCTATCCAGAACCAGATATTTCTTGTTATCGTAATCACTTCGGTATAACATCCGACTCTACCATGTCTTTAAGAGATTGGATAGAGAAAGCGGAAAGAAACAGTTGGCCACCTCACTCCAGGTCCTATCAACCGCATCAAAATTCTACATCATCTTCTGTTGATACTACATCTAACACGTGTGAAGGAACTCCTAAACGTATGTCCGTCACTGAGTATATAACGAGGACTAATGGCCAAAGTTTCAATCCGGTCAAACCGTTAGAACAACAAACACTACCACCTTCAAAAGAAGATTTTGCTACTCGTTTTGCGGCATATATGGCATCTGTTGACAGTCGCCAACCAACCAACCAATATCAATATTCTTCTTATCACAATGTTGATTCTACTCCTGCCCAATTTTCACAACCATTCGATTCCTATCAATCCTATCCGACTTTTACACCTTCTCTAGACATTCCTTCTAATCAGTCATTTGGGAGTTTTATTTATCCACAAGAATTTCAATCTTATGCTGAAACCACTTACCAACCCATGTCTAGTCTTGAACGGATAATAGAAGAATATCAGGTAGCGTCACACCATCACTTAGAGGAATTAAAGGTATCCATGGCCGTCCTCAATAAACAATACAAATGAGCAACTATTTTCGAACCAGCTCAAAATTTTCCAACGTATGATACGGACATAGGACAAATCGAGAATTCGGGTAGTGAGAGAGAGCGGTACACCCTTCCAAATCAAAACTCCCCATCCCAAATTGAAATCCGCAACTCCAGTTTCACAGATCTATCGAGTACACCAAATGATTTACCAATTGAAGATAGAATGTCTGATGAGTTGTGTGACTTTGTAATGTTTGATTTACCCGATTGTGAAGGGTCCATTCAAGTAAAGCCACACCCAATCCTTGTGATCTCTACACTTCCACTCTAGAACATAAATTAATTGAAAACCATGCTTTCGATGAGGTGTCTGAGAATTTTAACCTTCACTTAATTGAGGAGATTGACGTTGGGGATATATTGGATGATGAACCCGAAATTTTGGATGAGTTTGTCCCACCAACTCATCAGGTCATTTCACTTCCCTGTGGACATCAACTCGAACCTTTAAATATTCTTCCCGAACCCCATATGCGCCTTGAAGTTGATGATAAATGTATGACCGAAAAGCGGAATGAAATTCAGCCTTCAATTCCCACATCTGGTTCAGCAATACTCGACACACCAATCTGTTTACCAATTTCATCTCCCACTTTCTCTGGTTCTTCTTCTATTCTTCCTTTAATTTTAGCGAGTGTTGATGAATCACAATCCGATATTTCGAGTTCGATAATTCTAGAAAGACAACTTGATTTAGATTCTTTTGAGAATGAGGTAGATGAGCTTTTTAAGTCTCCTACCTCCATAATTTTTGACAAATCAAGTGTGTTGAATTCTGACGCGACACTTATTGACATTGAAACGTTCAATCGGACCATCGATGAAAGTTTCGAAGATATTTTCGCCGATGAACACGCATTCCTAAACGACACGGTTTTTGTGATTAATCAACCTCCACCTGAAGAAGTTGAACCACCACCATTTCTTCTTATCCCATATGAGAATGTGACTATTCTTCCCATTTCTAATCATCCACATTCTCGTTTCCATTTACCATCACTGTTTCGTCTCTATCAACCGAGACATAAACCATACCACCTCTTATCTCCTCCCCACTTTTTGTCTACATATATCAGGTTTTTCTACCAACCAGTGCGTTATATCGATAAAATATTTGAATGGATGGTGTTGACTTTTAGTCTTTGTAAAATTTTGCATAGACCAGTAACTTTAACTCCCCCTCATAATTTTAAATACTTAATACTATTTTACTCAAGTTGGGGGGGATCTTCTGGCTCATGAATGAAACGAAAATTTTTACAAAATTTTGAGCCAAAAATAAGTTTGGGGGAGGATTTCACTTTCGTTATTTCATGTCCCCGCTACTAAATTTTCCTCCCAAGTCTACAGTTTTTTTTAAGGTTAACAGATGACATCAGTGAGGACACTGCTGCAAACAGGTTTGGGGGAGGTTTGTGCTTATTTCACGCTTTATTTTGCATTATACTATATATAAGCATAAAAAAAATTTGATAATGAAAGTTTAAAAGTGAAAAATTTACATATGTAAGATTCGAAAAGTTTAAGAAAAGCAAGAAAGTTAGATGTTTTCCTAAACGAAACTAATAATAAGTAGTTATGAGCCATTGTCCCAAGGGTTAGTAAGATGAAGGAAATTACTAATCTGAGGATAAAAATAATTCTGAAAAATAGTCCCTATTCTTGAGGCCAAACTTTTGAATGTTGATACCCTACTATATGCACTGTCACACATCTTGAAACTTGGGATAGTAGAGAATACCTTAAAATGCTCTTGTCTAAAAGCCTTAGTATGAAATAAAAAATAAAAAAATATATAAGTGGTGAAGAAAAAAATGAATACTGGTTTTGTAATTGCTTAAGGCGGCATAAAAAAAATATAGCGAGGGTGCTTTATCACCTAGTGTCTTAGACCAACTGGTTTGGAAGCCACTGCTAAGCCTTAGGTATTGCAAAACGAGGAATTACGCCTAAATACACGAGCACATTTTGTAATCGGTCGGTTAGTACCTCAAGAAGTATTAACGGTCGCATGAAGGATGTGTTAGCAATTCCATCTGATAATATTCACCAACTAAAAAAAGTACTAAGGAAGATGGACAAGAGTAGGGATGTATTTTACACATATGTAGAGGTATATGATCGATATTTGGAAGAAAGGTAGGGAGGAAGACTAAAGGCAATGTTTTATTGAAGGATGGTGTGATTTCTAACATTTTTTCATGACTATTAAGATAGGGCTCATGGCAACTGAAAAGCTAGTATAATTGGAAACTCTTATTTTCTAGTTCTTTCTTTTATAGTTTTTAACTTTGTACGTAACTTCTATTTTCATTCTTTTATTATAGGATTTTGTGGGTGTAATCTGCTGAAAACCCTCAGGAGACAACACTCCTCCTACTAGGGACACCTAGAGCTTTAACGGCTTGTTGCACGTGCTCTACAATCGTGTTGCCTATGAAAGTGTGCTACTTAGGTTTTTCTTTTTCTTTTTCTCTCTCTGTTGAATAAATGTTTGCTCGGGACGATCAAAGTTAAGTTTGGGGGTATTTATTCAGTCGAAAATATCGCACTTTTGATATAACAGTTTCCTTACTTTTCTTAGATATTTAAAGGTGTTTATTATAATTATGAAACATATGAGGCTTTATCTGTAAAATATCTATTATCATATGTTTATATATTACAATTAACATTATGAAGGAAAATGTATACATATAATATTTATATAATATTTTGATAAGTTAAATATGCATATCATATCAAATATCCTTAATAAATATTCTTAAAATATAATATCATATAAAATGGTTAGGATAATATCTCAAAAATACCAAATATTACTAACATTATTCATTGAGATATTGTGCAAGTTTTAGCTCAGGTCAGGAAATCGGGATATCGAGATGCCAGGAATCAAAAATCTGCCGATGAAGTTAGATAGAATTGAAGAATCAATACTGGCAGAGACTCAGAAAAGATATGAAGATTCCAGACATCAACTAAATCTCCATGTGTCATAACGAAGAAGCCCCATAATTTTGAAGCCAATATCCCACCAAACGGCCGTGGTTCCGCGGCCAAACCATGCAATATGCGGTGGATCCGTAGCCGATTCACCGAGTTAGGAGTTGGGATTTTGTGGTTTGGATCTTCATAACAATCCCTAATTCCTCGGATCCATAGTTTCTGGTTTTTAGGCTATATAAAGGACCGAGGGCTAAACTTAGAAATCACCACCTTTTTCATGAAGCAAATCACCGTCAAAGAACAAGTGATCCATGACAGATCCGCGATTCGACGTGATAAGACGACGTGAGATTCGACAGAGCATCTACTTTCTACGAGGCAGAGATCGAGAGCAACTTCTTCTTCCTCTTGTAATCTAAACTCGAAGAATTGTACTTGTGAAGTTGATTAATAAAGGTAGATCATTAGATTAATTAGGTTGCATTTATTTTTACATTATGATCTCATTCTTTATCTTTTCTTCTTCTATCTCCATCATGCACGGGTAATTCTCCGCTTGATAGGGGTCGTATGATTAGGGTAGAACAATAGATGAGAAAATATTTTAACTTCTTTTAAGTCTTATGAAGTTTATAAATTTTAGCAAAAGAATCATTAACATCTTTATCGGGTGCGCTACCAATCTATTGGTAGTCTCGACCGTGATTTGAGATTAGATTAACAATTGTTTTGCTAAGGGCTAGACATGAATAGAGATCAATGAATGGAGAAGGGTCAATAGTGTGGAAACCCTAGTTCCTTCCAAAGAATCCTAATCCTCATTAATCACTATCAATCTAGTTTTAAATCTATCAATAGATAAAACGAGTAATCTTTATTAGTCATCCATAACTACTAAATCCTAATGATCCCTACAAGTTTTCTTCTTATATATTCTATATCCGTATTTAAACTAGATCTTAAAGCTATATATTCTACATCTGTGTTTCGACATAGATCTAGAAACTATTCTTCACTATTCTCTATTCTCATTCCTCTTTTCTAATCAACACATCTAAAGTAAGATTAAAAGTTCCACGCATCCCGGCGGACAACCCATACTCATCTCGGCTAGTTACACACGCGACACCATTATTGATTGCGATTAACTACACACACTTTTACATCATCAATCACACGTGACCGCCAGAAAATAGAAAAGTTAGTGCTTAGTACTAGTGCAATGCCACAAAAGACTAGTGCTTAGCATTATTATAGCGCCTCACGTGATATACACATGAGCGCTATAGGCAACTGAGTGCTTAACACTGCTGGGTGTTACAGAAATCCAATCTTAGCCCAAATTAGCTAAGCTTATGTTCATGATATCCAAACTGATAAAATTAATCTTAGTTTCAAATAAGGCTAATGATTCTTGGATGATCCATCACGATCTTTCCCTCAAATACGGGATTTGGTTCAAGGGTACATCTCTTCACACCTCTGATATATGTCGTTGTAATTTCACAACGTCTTCAGAGAGGTGGCGGGTCCCAACAACCAACAACTCCTTTCTCGCCCAACTTGATGTAAAATTTCATCAAGACAGGGAATGATACATCCCACATTTATGCACTTCCAAATTGACGTGCACACCTCAAATTAGACCGCACCCCAAATTGGGTGCATTCCATATCACCATTATTCACCCCGTCACGTAACAAATACACATGAGTGCAAGATGAATGTTGGACTGAATTGTCCTTAAACTAATATTCGCTCCGAAATATGGCGATAATGCCCGAAATGTCCTTAAACTAACATTCGTCCCCTAAAACGGGAATGTTGGACCGAAATGTTCTTAAACTAATACCCGTCCCCAAAATGGGAATGTTGGACCGAAATGTCCTTAAACTAATACTCGTCCCCAAAATGGGAATGTTGGACCGAAATGTCCCTAAATTAATATTCGCCTCAAATATGGAAATAATGGACCATAATTTCCTTAAACTAACATTCGTCCCAAACAGTTAATGTTAGAATATAATTGAGCCTATATGCTCATTTGTTTCTAAGTTGATCTTAGTCTCAAATATGACTAATGATCCTTAGATCATACTCAAATATCTCATGAATGGATGGACCTCACAAATATGAGAAATGCGTCCTAAGTTCATTCCCGTTGGCAAACCAAGCTACCAACATGGACCCCGTCAAGAAAATTCTTGACTCAAACCTAAATCTAAAATATATGGATTTGGACTAATCTGCGCTCTACGGGCGACGACATAAATTAGTCTCGGTATACAATCCACGGGCAACCAAAACAAACAAAAATAAACACACGACACGAAGTGAACTGTTGGAGAAGGAGAAAGTGGTTATCACAATGCGATAACGTAATTAACTGCAGGGGCTTACGCCTGCAGAGAAGAGCGTCCCCACAATCAAAAACCCCTCACAAATGAGGGGGAATCTGATGAAGTCTGCTACAACCGTCGCATCTATCCAAACCTCCGATATATGGTGCCATAAATCAACTTGGTATTTTCGGAGAGGTGGATGGATAAGTCCAAATAGCATCTGCCCCTAAATTCTGGCTAGACGTCCAAACGTTCCGGTCCGATCTTTCGGCGGTGAACAGTGATTAAAATCACCGTTTGACAGAATTAAATTCTGTATATAGGAAAATATATCCCCAATCCTGTTAAAAACAAGAATATATATTCTATAAAACAGAAATTCTCTGGATCAAAAATTTAACGGTGGATAAAATCCCCCGAACAATTTTTGTGGCCAAAGAAATCAATTGGTATCTCTCAAATGAAAGATTTTCTCAAACTAATTAACAATTTACCTCTCCTATATAAAGTATCCGAGACTTCAAGTCTCAGATAGAAGATCGACCCCCAAACTTCTGCAAAAAAAAGACAGAAACCACAAAACTGAGAATTCAATTCTCCTCTCAAAGAAGAAGATTCTCGCTCATTCTAAACTATATGTAAAGAAAAGTAGAGATTAACGTATCTCTTTTGCCTAGTATAAAATAAAAAAACAAGAGTTTAACCCTTCACAAAAAGAACTTAGTTCTTCCTCTGATATGAGATCTGCAAGGTAGATCTTTCCACAAGTTGAGAATTTAATTCTAATCGGGGAGATTTTGTTCTTCAGACTCGGAATTTAGGGGAAAGAACTAGATTAAAAGAAAAAGAGAGAAAAAGAACATATGTTCTAGGAATTTAATTACTTTAAAAACAGAGTTTAACCTTACACAAAAGAACTTAGTTCTTATTAAAAGAACAAAAGAACTTTGTTCTCCAATAAAATCGATCTCAGAGATCTTGGTGATCATTAAGGGCCAAAACGCCATTAACAGAGATTAAGTTTCTAAAAGAAAAAACATAGTGCCTCACATGCTTCCCACGTAAGTGCCCTAAACAAATTGCTCAGCGCCTCATGTGCTTCCCAAGTGAACGCCCAAAACAAAGAACTCGGCAGCTCACGTGAAACACATGTGAGCGCCCAAAAACAAATACTCAGCGCCTCACGTGCTTCCCACGTGAGCGCTGTATAAAGTGCTCGGCACTATATATTTAGTCAAAATAACTAAGTGCTAAGCACTAATTGGACAACGCCCATTATCAGAGCGCCTCATGTGCTTCCTACGTGAGCGACAGAGCAACAGTCAAGTGCTTAGCACTTCTGATTAAAAGGAAAAAAGCCTTGGACTAAGCCCAAATTGGCTAAGTCTCTGAAGTCACTTGCAGCTGAGCCTAAATACTCTGTTGTTGCATCTTAACTAAGATTTAATGATTCTGAAAATATCTTTAAGTTGATCTTAGTATCAAATAGGACTAATGTATCTTTAGTTAAAATAAACTGAGCCCAAATGCTCATATATTTAAGTTGATCTTAATCTAAAAATATATTAATGGTTCTTAAATAAAATAAAATATTCTTTAAATAAAATAAAAATAGATTAACGGTCCAAATGGTATCTACCCCAAATTCAGGCAAGACGATCAATCCCAGTTCGTCTCTGTTTTCGGCGGTAAACAAACACGTAGGATAAAAAACAGCGGTGTAGAGGCTTAACCAATGAGCTACAAATTATTTCTTGCTTTTATTTAACAATAATTACTTATAACAGATAGTTAGAGAAGAAACACACCTTCATATTTATATTGAATTTGATACAAACATACAGGAATTTTAGGGTCGTTACATTCTATCATCCTTAAAAATAATTTCGTTCTTGAAATTACTCAAGAAAGATGGTGCAACCGAATAAGAAAACAAGATGGTTAAAAGAAAGATCAAGATGGTGATGAAAAAGTTTACATCCGTTTCCGTCACATCGAGACATGATCATTGGGAAAATAAGAAGAGATTCAAGGAGATAGGATCCGAGAATGCAGTAGTGTTCAATTATCGCACCACCACTCGGTACTCAAATCGACAAGAAGGTAACATTGGATGTAAAAGATGACCAAAAGATATAAGGAGAAACAGACCTGAATTTAGGAATTCAAGAAATGGTCTAATGAATGAAGCGAGATAGATTTAAGAATGGTGAGTCGTTACACTAGTGGTTGCTTCACAAATTTTTGTTGTCCATGTTTTCCGCTTTCGCTGCACGCAAGCATTCCTATAGTGGTATCAGAACACTAGAACTAGTGATAGGCGATGCAAAAGTTTTGAAACCAAATTTTGACCGTATTAGGTTTCCATGTTCAAGCCTCTGTTCAATTTTAAAATGATGCTTTGAAAAATTTTGGTGTATGCCTTTGTGTTGTTAACTTTAATTACTAAAAACCTGGGGACCAGACCATAATTTTAGGCCGCCCAAACTTCTCTAGGCCAGCTGTAATTTTTCCTTAGGTCCCTGGTTTTTGGCAGTGGTTTGAACTCAGAGAGACTCGATTTTTGGTATAGTTCTTTCTTCCCCAGATTTCACTCGGTGTTATTTTTCATTTCGGGGCAACAAGGAAAACTTTTAGTCGAAATTTTAGTATCATTTATTATTCGTATTTATTTATGTGTATGTGTTTTAAAACTTCGTCTAATTGCTATATGGACAATTAGAGGGGTTACACATATGATATCTTGTGTTGATGTTGTTGTTGTGATGGTTTAGCTGGATTGTCGTGATGGATAGCCCATCGTGTAATGCATGTACTATAATGTTATTTGTTTATTCATTTATTCGGGACGAGTGGCCGGATTGTGTTCGTCGTTGCCATTTTATGTATATTAATTATTAGGACACGTTCAAGATGCGGGTGTTGTTGCCATTGTATGTTTTTTCATTACATGTACTGTTCACCTCCGAAAGACCAGACCAAGACGTTGGGACGTCTGGCCTGAATTTTGGGGGTAGATACTATTTGGACTTATCCATCCACCTTTCCGAAGATACCAAGTTGATTTAAGGCACCATATATCGGAGGTTTGGACAGACGCGACCATTGTAGCAGACTTTATCAGATTCCCCCTCGTTTGTGAATGGTTTTTGATTGTGGGGACGCTCTTCCCTGTAGCCGCAAGACCCTACAGTTAATTACGTCATCGCATTGCGATAACCACTTTCTCCTACTCCGGCAGTTCATATTGTTGGCTATAGTGCCCTTAAGTCAATTTTTGAATCACAGGCACGCGATTGTGATGATTGAGGGATGACCTATACCGGTAGAACAGTCTTACTCGAGATGATAGTATGCTATCTGGTTTATCTTTATCATCATGTACAGTATTAGGTAGCATTACAGATCACTATTACGTGTTGATAGAGCCCATGGGATTCTTTCTTGACTAACAGCATTATGATGGCGATCATATACGTCCGGAGTAGACTGGTGTATACTTATCCAGACCCTGACGAAGGATGGTGGCCGGTCTCATAAGCCATTGGTGTCAGTTAGTCACCTAAGATAGTATACAAGTGCTCATTGGGTTATGAGTACACTGGACGGACTCGCTGTGAACCTGCTGGATGGTATTATACCTATTGTCAGATTGCAGTTCCCAGGTGACATGAGTACAGCTTAGTCTGTCGACCCGAGATCGTCATTTGTCTCGTGTGAGTTCCCGCTGTACTTTGATTACTATCCTACTATGGCTCAAAGGAGTCGTGCAAACAGGTTTTAGTTGGGTACAATCCCGAGCCATATGGAGGCAGTAAGTGGATCGTCGGGGATTCGTCTCTCCCGGTATTGGGGGTTGATGTTGCGCAATGCACGGGTGACCATCACCAGAAATCCTTGGCCAAGGTAGTTGAGAATTACTGATCTAGGATCAGTAGTTTCTTATGTGGTGATGGGTTACGTACTGACACTAATTATCGAGTTATTAGGGTCTGACTTTATCCACCTCCTAGACTCGATATGCGATACTCTTAGACGAACAGACCGGATTGTATATAGATTGTCACTGTTAGGCTCAGCAGGGATACAAATGAGTTTTCTCGTCGGCTTTCCTTTCTCTCAATACCTGGGTAGCCGTTACGTACAGCTAGTGCCGCTGACGTGCTTGTGGTTAAACCCACCGCCAGCGTATTGACGAGTCTTTAGAGTCCCATACAGAGAGTTTTCACGGTTCAGGCGATATGGTGTACATGACGTATGTTGGTACATACAGGTGTCCGATTAAATATGTGTACAGGCTGTATGGACTTTAATCAGACGGTTGATAATACAAGCGGCTTAGGATTAAGCCGGATTATTAAATCAGGTTTTGATTTAATAATTTATATATGTATATATATATATATATATGTATTCTAGTATTATTGTTCACTATTCATTTTTTCTTGGCTATTAGTATTTTTGGTACGAATACGCGTATATGTATTTCGATATGTGTACCGGTTTGTATTCCATATTTATATGGATTAGCTTCTAGATGTGGACACCTCATTTGTATGATTTTCCTTTTAGGAAATCATTTGTTATAAAAATGAGATGGAAGGGGTAACATGGCATGAACAATGCAATGGCATGTAGAGAGGTATGAGTCTTGTTTATTTTATTGTCAAATGAGAGGAGATTTTTTGTGTGCATGATTGGAAAAAAGAGAGAGCTGCCACCATTCTCTAAACATACCTTGCTCACTTGTTTTTCTTCACTTGCTTCATGACTCACTCTCATTCTCACTCACTTGGTGACTTAGCCATTTCTTTTGTTGTATATGCCATATGTTTTCCTCACCTCCTCTTCATCTTCTATGGTTGCTTTTTGAGCATTTGTGATGAGAAAAAAATTATTGTGAGATAATTCTACACCTCCACTCTCCATTGCTAGCAATCTTGGAGCGTCGGTTGCCTTGCTTGGCGAGGCTGAAGCTTGTGTTGTTTCCTTCGGGTGGATCATCGTAGATGGAGGAAGACCAGAAATCAAACTCGATCCGCAACTACTAGGAGCTAGGGATGATAGTTGAAGATCCGAAGGACTTGGTTCATTCGGTATAACCATTCTAACTTCCTTTTTATTGCTAGCTAGTATAGGTTTTTGGTTCGATCTTGTGCGGGTTTTGTTTGCGCCAAAGTTTTGAGAATTTTGTTCCGCATTTGGCCATGGTTTGATGGTCGGGGCACCGGCGAAACCCAGCAGTGGTATCAGAGCCACCCAGACACTTTAAACTAGCTTGTTGCGACATTAGAATTCACGTTTTTTCAGGCATCGAAAATTATCGAAAAAATAGTCCCGAATTTTTGAGTTTTGAAATGTATGCACACCCCGTGGGCTCTCGATTTGAACCGATCAGCCGTGGGGTGCTGTGTGGGCACCCCGGGGAGACCCTGAGGGGGCTGAACGGCTGGGCCCACTCCCTAAGACTACTGCATGGGCAGTTTCGGGTCTGCCTCACCCTCTGGCCACCTCGTGGTGGCCTCGGAGGTGGGGTACCCCCTTTAGGCCCCCCGACTCGAAGTTAATTTTTGCTCTAACTCTCTGTGAAGGTTCGAGTGCGTTTTGTTTTGATTCGGACCTCCGAATTGGCTCAAAACTCCACTTTTTAGATGTGTAGCGCACTTGTTTTTATCCTTAGTATATTTGGGATGTGTGCTAATTGTGTTTTGGAATTCTAATATCGTGACTTCGTTAGCATTCGTGGATGTGTTGGTAACATTGTATAATTGCTATATGCTCAATTAGACAGGGTTACACACTTGATTCGGTTAATTTCTTCTGTGGATATATATCTGGTTATGGTTTGTGCGGATTGTCGTGATGGATAGCTTTGGGTGCAATGGTAGTACAGTTTAGTTTCATTTGTACATTTGATATTGCGGGGTAAACATCCGACATGTGGATTGCCGTCACTGCCAGTTTTTATATTATTTGTTTGGGGCACGACTGGGTTGAGGTCGATGTCACCCTTGAACATATTATTTTCTTTTCTGTACTAGGATTACCCCGCGGTGGAGTGCACGAATAGCCGGGTTCTAAAGGCAACGGGCCTGCATCTGATGGCGTTGAGATGGAGGGGGCCTCACCTTAGAATTGGCGGGCTATTCGCCGCACTCGTAGGGGGTACAGGTTGACCAACGGAGGGGTGTTCAAGTTACCGGATTCCTTGAAGTGCTGGGTGGCCCATTCACTTTGATGAAGTGGGTTGCCTCACTTCTTGTTTTGGCGGGTGACTTGCCGCGCTCGTAGGGGTCTAGGTTTTTATTGAACAGGCTATCCACACGACCAGAGGAACGTTGGGTTTCACTTGCAGCTCAAACGAAACCCAGGGCTCCCAGATTATCCGTTTATTCTGTGATGCTTATCACTATTCTGTGATGTTGCTTATATCATGCCTGGAACGAATGTTATATATATATATATATTTATATATAACTAGTAGATGTTGTATATGTTTTTCACCCGCGCTAGTCCAGTCCCCGCTCTGTCGTTAGTTAAGTAACCTAACGGGTGATGACGGGGCCCAGTGGCGAATGCGGATGGTATATACGTACATTTTATTTTCGTTCTTTTTTGGTATGATTAACTGATGGAACTGCGTTGATTCTGATCAATGCAAGTAAAATAAACGTATTTGATGTTGTTAGAACCAATTTTAAAAATGATATTACAGACGTTTTCTTTTGGTTTGCACAGCGGTATTCAGTTATGAATATTCAGCATCTCATTCGACGAGGCAAGAGCCGAGATCCCTTCACCGGGAGTGACCTCTTGAGCAAAAGTTTGCGTCAGCATAATAAGTTCACTATAGTCATTTCTTTTGCTTTTCATTGTGGTATTCGGTTAGGAATATCCTGCATCTCATTCGACGAGGAAAGAGCCGAGATCCCTTCACAGGGAGTGACCTCTTTAGCAAAAGTTTGCGCCACTATATATTTGAAAAGCTATCCGGTTCCTTCAACGATATCAAGTTCATTACGTTAAAGGTTTTTCGCTAAAAACCAGTCGTAGCCCTCCGTCATTTCAGATAGGTATCTACTAGTAATCATGCTATGTGTTTTGACCTTCGCCAGGGCATAGTGTTTGGTAGCTAGTGGGTGCTTATCTTAATCTAGGACAGGCAGCTGTTTTGGCCTTCGTCAAGGGCTTGTACGAATGGGTCTAGATTAATCTGGATAATGACAGGTTAAACATGACTTGCAACTTATGATGTTTTGGCCTTCGTCAAGGTCATAAGCTGCTTGGGGCAAAAACTACATCGGAAGTTTCAAACATACAAGAAACTTGCCAGGCATGCGCATACCTTCTGGAGTGTGGTGACTTGAGTGGCTTCCATCAAGTTATCATGCGATGATAGCTAGATCTCGATTCCCATAGATGAGTAGGTGTTACTCCTCGGATGATTTTAGATGATCTCGACTAATTCTCATTTTGGGTTTAGAGGAGAATTCGAGGAAACAGTGGGAACCATCCTGATTGGATAAAGTGATTTACCATTCTGATCTAGCTTAGAGTGCACGCTGAGTTTTTCTTTTCTCTCTCTTTGGCAGCGACCATGACCTGACCTTAAACTAAAACTCATGAACCAAGATATCCGAACCTTCTTAAAACACTTTGGCTTTTGGATTGTCACTTAGTCGCATATATCATTGCCACTTCTATATCACCTTTGCGTTTCTTCAGAACACACTGTATCACTACGATGATCCACATTTCTTGGATATTCCATTATATAGTTACATACGAACTCAAAGGAACTCGTTCCAGTTCGAGGATGGATTCCGGTTCTGGAGAAATTGAATAGGAATATTCAGTTGTCTTTTCTCTTTACCTTCTCTCAGGTTGCGAAAGCTCCTAGTGTTAGGAGAGTACACCTATTTCGCTTATTGGATAGTCTTCTTCTAAACTATAAGCAGGTGCCAAATGGTAGGGAAGGAAAACAACCAATTACCCTGAGTGTGGTGTATAGAAGGTAATAAGTGAAGACATATAAAAGGATTGGATTGAGGACAAAGGACATTGAGACTACTATCATGCACGACGAAACCGTGTATACTGTTCATATCAGATTTTTGCATTTTTATATCGCTCATTCTTAGTCACAATGCATGTAAGTAGGTACTTTTGATCCATGTCTGCTAAATAGTTGCAGGTTACAGGTTCTCATGTCTTTATAGTGAAATTCATGAAAAGTCACAACAAATGTGGGACTACGACCAATAAACAGAGAAATACCGGTTTCCGCACACTATCCGTATAATGCTACCTACCAGTTCAAGGAACAAATGGAAAATCATTGAGCATTTCAATGCACAAAGCACAAGGGCAGCACAAGATCCAAGACTTCAAAAGCGGAGCTCAAGGCAAAAGTCCACAGTTGAAAATGTGGAAGAGAATTGAAGAGATTATGAGAGACCAAGTGAAGAAAACAGAAGATAAAAGCAACTTAAAGAAACCCTGAAAAGTTGAAGCCATGAACCCACTAAATGGCCGCGGAACCGCGGCCAAATAGGCACTTCTGCCGCGGTTCCGCGGCCGTGCTCTGCACATGTCGGTGGGGTGTCGGTGCTTTGAACCTTCTTTCTTAGGGTGGTTTGGTAAATTCATGTATGGATTAGAATGTAACTTAGGGTTTTTTCAATCTATAAATAGGAAAACCAAAAGACAAATTAGGCATGCCTCTTTTTAGTTTTTATTCCTCTTTTTTATATTCTAGATCTAAATTTTAAATTCAATTGTAATGCGTTCTTGAGAGGTCATCAATAAAGTAAGTTTTTTTTTATTTTATCTCGCATTCTTCTTATCTGCAATTTATTATCTGCATTTTTATTTGTTCTTTATTTATCTGCAATTTAGGTCATCAATTAAAATAAATAAAAAAATGAATTTTATTGTTATCTTCCTAATGAGTGAGTAATTCCTCACTTGTTAGGGGTAGGATAGATAAGGTTTGAGAGAAGGAAATCTCTCTCACTCCTTTCTTTGCCCAAATAATTTTAATACGGACTCCCTTTAAATCAACCATAATCTGCTCACTATGGCACCCTATCCTACATGATAGCGGTGATTCCCTAGATAGACCGGTTGTGGTTGAATTAACCGGAGGTTGGGGCTAAGAGCCAAGAACGGACGGACAAGGACCAAAAGAAAGAAACTAAGTTTTTCCCAGTCGTGCTAATCCCCGTTGTTGCCGATTACCCTAACATCTTTATTCACAACTAAGGCATTGAAAGAAGTGAGAAGATCCCTATTTCGAATTAACCTAATCCTAACCCTAGCAAGCTTTTTATCAACCTAATCTCATTCATAGATCTTAAAACAAAACCCAACTTAATTGGACTTAACTCGTTAGAACATAAAGAAAAGGATTCCTTCTTCCTGTGGATCGACCCGTACTCAACCGGCTAGCTACTAAGCGACACCGTCTTGATTGCGGTAATTACAAATTTTAGCACGCATAGAAAATCTCCAACAATCAAATGGCGCCGTTGTCGGGGAGACGGTAGTTTAATTCTTTGTGTAATTTCGGGTTTATTAAAAAAATATAAAAATATAAAAAAATTAAAAATTGAAAAACATTAAAAAAATTATCTTGTTAATTTTGATTGGTTTTTGTGCGAATTGTGCAGGAAAGGAAGATGGACTGATTCAGATCTGGAGCAAACTCAGTGAACAAATTCAGAAACAGGGGATCTAAACAAAAAGAGGAGAACCAATTCAGCACAGGGAACAAATTTGACGACGTCAACCTTCAGAAGAGCTGCGGAATTGCGGCACAAGTGCACGTTTGACAGCGGAACCGCGGTCAACTGCTGACGTCAGCGACTCACTTTTCTCTGTAAGCATCCCATTTCTTCTCTCTTATCCTCTGCACTCCACTGCAAAAAATTTTCCTGTAGGATTCTTTGCACAGCAACTTCTTCTCCCTCTACAATAAATTGTTTTTGTGCAGGATTCTTTGCGCCGCAAATAAAAAAAAATTTGGCAAGTGTTATAGATTTTGGTGTGTTATTGTTTTGCATATTTAATACGGAATCTAAGGGGCTATAACACCAATTAATATTGGGTGGGGATTTCATTACCCTTCCTAAGACCCCAAAAATAACTAAAAAGCATATGCATCACCCTTGAGTTAATTAAACAATATCTAGACTCAGTCAATTAAGGACTGTCGCACTCATTAGGACAGAGGAAGGTTGTGGGCATTCAGTCATTTATCTAAACCTGACTTTGTGGTGCCTAGGCTAGACAAGTGAGAAAGGTAACTTTAAAAGTCCCGTCTCATGGTGATTCTTGAGCGGAACCCTCTTTTCTTCATTTGTGCTTACCTGGCCACAATTGGCGGTGAAGAGGCGATTTGAGGGATATCTCACAACTTGTCACTTTGGAACAGTTAGGAGCAGTCTAGTGGACTTAGAAGACCCTAGCTCTAGGTTTGATTGCGCATGTTTAAACTGTAGTTGTTTGAAATTGTGCCGTAGTTCCGTACAAATTTTTGCAAAACTCTTTATAAAATAAAAAAAAACAACAAAACAAAATTTTTATAAAAACTTGCCCTTTATTGCTAGAATCCCATTTCACCCACCTTTCATCCACATTTCCCCATTGACATTTTCTTACCCTCACATTCTACGTTTTGACTACACTAAAACTCGTTTAGTGTATGTCCGTTTGGACTCGGGACACTAGTGCCCGTTTAGTCCGTGTTTCGTTAGTCGCTACCGACTACGCGATCGACTCCGAAGTCGAAACTACCTCCACTCCTTTTTCATCCTTACCTTTGCCGGCCAACTCTGACGTTGACCGGAGTTCTGTTCATACATCTCCACCTTCATCTTCATCTTCTTCTGACATGTCAGGATTCAAACCTTTACCTACCTCGGGACTGATTCCACCTCAACTGGGTGTGAATAACCCGCAACAACCTCTATTGAAGCGCCACAGTGAATCGCGCTCCAGGATCGTTTCTATCCTATCCGCTCCGCACTTCTTACCTGTCATTCACTACCGCCGGCAAATGGGGACAATTTCGAAATTAAGCTCCACTTCATCAACATGTTGCCTAAATTTCACAGACTGGAATCCGAAGATGCCTATATCTTCATCAACAAATTTCAAAACGTCTGTGCAATAATGAAGACAACCCAACTGTCCGATGATGCTATACGGCTACGAGTCATTCCTTTCACATTGTGTGCCCTAGCTGAAAAGTGACTGTATAGCACTGCATCGCATTCCATACACAGTTGGGAAGGGTTTGTTAAAGCGTTTCTTAAAAAGTTTTACCCAAATCATAAGACCGTGAGAATACGAAATGAAATTAACCAATTTTCCCAGCTTCCTTCCGAACCTTTTTGGAAGTGTTTTGAACGATATAAAGACCTTCTTGTTCAGTGCCCTCATCACGGTATTGAGAGATGGCAACTTTGCCAAATCTAATACGAAGGACTGAACCCAGCAACTAAGCAGTTGCTGGAGACCATTTGTCAAGGCCATTTCTTATCCAAATCTGACGAGAAAGCTTGGCAATTTCTCGACGATCTTACTGAACAAACGCTTCAGTGGGAAAGCACTAGACCGACCACTTCATCCACTTCATCTACTTCTTCCGGTCCATCTAGGACAGGCGTTCATCAACTTGATATGTCAATTGCAATGAAAGTCGAAATGGCAGCGATTACACGAAAACTGGAAGCATCTGAGAGCAAATTCTCATCGCCTTCTCCTGCCCCTGCTCTTCCCCCTCGCACTATATACGCTTGTTGTTCGGATCC
Organism: Agapanthus africanus; assembly: GCA_030015575.1. Lineage (NCBI taxonomy): Eukaryota > Viridiplantae > Streptophyta > Magnoliopsida > Asparagales > Amaryllidaceae > Agapanthus > Agapanthus africanus. The sequence continues at coordinate 420,551,645 of JASDDO010000010.1, read as the reverse complement.
ATCCCATTTGACCGAAGAGTGTCCTTACAACCCACCTGCCCAAGGATAGGATCAAGTCAATGATGCCTTTCAGCAAAGACAAAGAAATGATCCATACTCTTCCACTTACAATCCTGGTTGGAGGAACCACCCTAATTTCGCCTAGAATCAAAATCAACAACAATTCCAGGGCAGCAACAACTTCCAGAGGCCTCCTCCTCAACAACAAGCTCCTCAACAAACTCAATATCAGCAACCTTTCCAACCCCAACCTTACCAAAATCAAATGAACAATTTTGCACCCAATAACTCTTTTCCTCAAAACAATTTTGTTCTGCCAAATAACGATAAGGTTTCCTCGTTAGAACGAAGTCTGGAGGCGTTTTTAAAATAATCAACTCAATCCTCAGCCAACATCCAGTCTTCCATTCAGTCTTTGGTGCAACACACTGCTTCACACGGGCAAAGTACCAAAACCATCGAAGCCCAGATTGCACAACTGAATGCATCTTTAAGCGAGCGAGAGAAAGGGAAGCTTCCATCTCAATCTCTGCCAAATCCTGGTCACCCACAAATGCACATATTGCTCTTGAACAACAAAACCATAATGTGAGTGCCGTGACGACATTGAGATCTGGAAGGATCTTGCACAACAATGTTGGCACTGATGATGACACCCCGGCCGCCGCTTCTTCTTCTTCGTCTTCAGAGCCTGTTCTCCATTCTTCACAAGGCTCTACTTCTTCTGCTGCTCCGAACGGACCCACATCTCACTCCACGAAAACACCAGCACTGGGATCCGTTCCAACTCTGCAATCTCCTCCACAAGTATTGGACTCAACCATTTTTCAAAATGTTCCATTTCCAAACCGATTGAGATCCAATAAAAAAATCCACAAATGGAGAAGGTTGTGGAGTTGTTTAAACAGGTTAACATTAACATTCCCCTCTTGGATGCAATCCAACAAGTCCCTTCTTACGCAAAAATCTTGAAGGACTTATGCACTAAGAAAAGGAAATAACAGGTATCTAAGAAAGTTTTCTTAGCTAGTGCTGTGACTGATGCTCTTACCCAACCTTTACCTCAAAAAACGAATGGACCCTGACTGTCCTACGATTTCAATAACTATTGGGGATAAGAACATCGACCGCGCACTTTTGGATCTTAGTGCTAGTGTTAACCTACTTCCTTATTTAGTATATGAGAAATTAAGTGTAGGAGAGCTGAAACCTACACATTGTACTCTCCAAATGGCCGACCGATCTACCACCCATCCTAGGGGTGGGTTAGAAGATGTGTTGATCAAAGTTGGGGACTTCATATTCCCCGTTGATTTTATTGTTCTCGATACACCTGTGGCTAACCCCCGGAATCAAATTCCGGTGATACTCGGTCGACCATTCCTTGCGACTTCGAATGCTGTGATCAATTGTCGAAATGGTTCGATGAACCTATCTTTTGGAAACATGACAATTGAACTCAAGATTTTTAAGTTGGGGAATCAGCCCTCTGAACCTAATGCTAATATACTAGACATTTGCTCGATCCAAGAGATCACTTCGGAGGACTGTGAATTAGAAAAAAATTTGTTTTGTTCGATCACAGCAATCTTAACACCACTAGTGCGTTCCTCCTTGAACCTGATACTGTTTTTACTCCTGATAATGATTACGAGTGTTTCACTTTCTCGAACGAACTTGACCAGTCACCACCCAAGTTTGAATCTTTTGAGTTTTCGGATGAGTTAGCTAAACCATCCGACTCGGTTGCTTACACTCATTTTGAAGCTCTGCTGGAATCCTTTTAGTTTGAGAATTTTTCGCCAATTTTACCTTCAATTGTTTCACCTCCAATGCTTGAACTCAAACTGTTGCCGTCTCACCTTAAATACGCTTATTTAGGTGAGAACAAGACCCTCCCTGTTATCATCTCGGCTTCTCTAGCTTCAGAGCAAGAGAAAACCTTTCTGACAGTCTTGCAGAGCAATCGGCAAGCTTTTGGCTAGACTATGGCGGACATCAAGGGGATTAGTCCCCTGATAGCTGAACATCATATTCATTTAATGGATGATGCCAAAGCAGCCAGGGATCCACAGAGACGACTCAACCCAGTCATGAAGGAGGCTGTTAAAAAGGAGATCGTAAAGTGTCTTGATAGTGGTATCATTTACCCTATCTCTGATAGTCAGTGGGTTAGCCCCATTCACGTCATTCCAAAGAAATCAGGCATAAAGGTCATAACAAATGAGGCGAACGAGTTAGTTCCTACTCGCACCCAAATTGGGTGGCGAGTATGCATCGATTATAAGAAACTCAACGCCGCGACACGGAAAGACCACTTTCCATTACCTTTCATTGACCAAATACTTGAACGATTAGCTAGGCATGAATATTACTGCTTTTTGGATGGCTACTCCGGCTATAATCAAATTCCCATCGCCGAAAAAGATCAGGACAAGACCACATTCACTTGTCCTTTCGGCACATTTGCATATCGTCGCACGCCCTTTGGGTTATGCAATGCGCCCGCTACTTTCCAGCGATGTATGATGGGAATTTTTTCAGACATGGTGAAAAAATTCTTGGAGATCTTCATGGATGATTTCTCCATTTTCGGCGAATTCTTTGATGAATGTTTGCTACATCTCGACGCAGTCCTTACCCGGTGTAAGGATAAGAACCTTACGTTAAATTGGAAGAAGTGTCACTTCATGGTACGTGAAGATATTGTCTTAGGACATATCATCTCGCAAAATGGCATTGAGGTAGATAAAGCGAAAATTAAAGCCATTTCCAATCTCCCTCCTCCCAAATGCGTCCGAGACATTCGAGCTTTCCTTGGCCATGCCGGTTTGTATAGACGGTTCATCAAGGACTTTAGCAAGATTGCTAGGCCCTTGACTCTTTTGCTAGCCTAGGACACCACATTCGATTTCGACTTGAGCTGTATGAATGCGTTCGATGCATTAAAAAACTCACTCACTTCTGCTCCCGTTCTTTCTTCTCCTGACTGGACGCATCCATTTGAGATTATGTGCGATGCATCTGATTTTGCCATTGGTGCTGTCCTTGGACAACACATCGACAAGGTGCCGCATGTAATCTATTATCCTAGCCAAACCTTGAATAGTGCCCAATTAAATTACACAACAACCGAGATGGAATTCTTGGCTGTTGTGTTTGCCTTAGAAAAGTTCAGGCCTTATTTAATCGGCTCTCCAGTCATCGTATACATTGACCATTCAGCTCTTCGCCATCATTTTGCGAAGAAAGACGCAAAATCTCGATCGATCCGTTGGATCCTCTTACTCCAAGATTTTGACTTTGTCATCAAAGACAAAAGAGCATGCGAAAAAGTAGTCGCTGACCATCTTTCACGCCTCCCTTCTTCGCCGACGCTTCAATTTCCGACAAACGACGTTTTTCCGGATGAGCAGCTCTTGACAGTATTATGCGAACCTTGGTTCGCAGATATTGTAAACTATCTAGCCACCGGACTACTGCCGAATGAATGGTCAAAACAGAACAGACTCCGATTCCTATCCCAGGTAAAACACTTTTACTGGGACGAACCTTATCTGTTTAAATAATGTCCCGACCAGATTATTCGTCGGTGTGTCCCCGACAATGAATTCAAGAGTGTGCTGTTATTTTGCCACGATCAAGCATGTGGCAGGCATTTTGGCCCTAGAAAGACAGCCGAAAAGATCTTGCAGTGTGGTTTTTACTGGCCACAACTCTTTAAAGACGCACATGATTACTACAAGACGTGCTCCCGGTACCAACACTTGGGCCGAATATCCAGGAGAAACGAAATGCCGCTCCAACCAATATTGGTTGTGGAAATTTTTGATATTTGGGGGATTGATTTTATGGGACCGTTTCCTAATTCTTTTGGGAACTTGTATATTCTCCTACCTGTTGATTATGTTTCTAAGTGGGTCGAGACTGTGCCCAGCCGGACTAATGACAACAAGGTTGTCGTTAGATTCCTCAAAGAAAACATTTTCTCCCGGTTTGGGCACCCCCGAGCAATCATTAGAGACGATGGAACTCATTTCTATAATAGGACTTTCGAGTCCTGAATGCGGAAATATTCCATTAATCATAAGCTATCAACACCTTATCATCCCCAAACGTGTAGGCAAGTCGAGATTTCAAATCGGCAAATCAAGCAGATATTGGAGAAGACGGTTTTCAAGAACCGCAAGGATTGGTCTTTAAAACTTACTGATGCCTTTTGGGCATTTCGAACTGCTTATAAGACCGACCTTGGCATGTCTCCTTATCGGTTTATTTACTGAAAGGCTTGCCACCTTCCAGTAGAAATAGAGCATCGTGCATTTTAGGCGATAAAGAGCTGAATCTATCTCTCGGAGATGCGGGCAGCCATAGAAAGCTGCAGTTAAATTAATTAAATAAGTTTCGGGATGAAGCTTACGAGAACGCGGTTGTCGTCAAAAACCGAACGAAGGTGTTTCACGATAAACACCGTATGCGCAAAACATTCATACCTGGTCAACATGTATTACACCCGGTTACATTTCCACCCCGGCAAGCTCAGATCTCGATGGAAAGGGCCATTTTTTGTACGTACCATATATCCGCACAGTGCGGTCGACTTAGAGAATCCGGAGGACGGTTCACTATTTAAAGTGAACGGACACAGGCTTAAACCGTTCCTCAATGCGGACCATTCGGAGGAGCTCCTGATATTGCACGAGCCGGTTTACATCGACTGATCTTCCTCCGCCTACCCCCAAATTTCGGTTATCCAGCTATAAACAGTGGAAAAACTGTTTCAAATAAGTTTGGAGGTATGTACCACATGTAATTATATTAAAAAAACAAAAAATGAAAATGAGAAAAAATAAAAATAAAAAAATTTCAAATTTTTGGGGGTGTTTTTTTGTAAATTTTCAGTTTTAATAAATATTAAATAAAAAAAATTTACAAATAAATTCCTCTTTATAAGGGGTCCTTTTTGCAAACAACCAAAACGGCCCTTATAAATACAACCCGACCCCTCTTCTAAATTTTACAAAACTCTAAAATTATCCCTCACAGAAACCCTAGCCGCCACTTCTGAAATCGCAGCAAGATCGCCTTGCGCCGCCGCCCAACCGCCGCCGAAGCCCTCCTTCTGCCGCGCTTCCGCCGCTCTTCTGCTGCTTCTCCCTCTGAAATTTTCACAGGAGGTTCGATCTTCTCTGCTCTATTCTGTTAAATTTTTATCTTTCTGCAATTTTATTTCAATGGCATCCACTCTGCAGTTTGAAAGGGATTTTTCCCAAATGTTTCCACACACTGTCTATGGTAGTTACTTCGGTGATGAGATCCGAAGGCACGGATGGAACTTTTTACTATTTAACCATCCGAATGCCTTCGCACTTCCGGATCTTGTCACCTGTTTTTACGAGTGCATGGAGGAGGGTTGTCTTGCACAAAATGGTTACATTAAATTAATGTGGGGGGATAGGGAAATAATAATTGATAGGAACTTCATCCATGAAGTCACCATAATACCTAGACTCTCTATTCACGATCAACCCCTCCGATTCGAGGACTACCTACCCTTGATGGGTAACGATTGTTCAAGAGAGCCACGAAAAGGCATCCAGGCTAGAACCCTTTTTGCGAACGTCTTAACCGTGTCCCGTTGGGCACAAAATAATATTTTTGGTAGTTAGCACAACACGACATTTTTCACACCATCCCTCCATATAGTGCACACCTTGATGACACAAAACCCTAGTTATGATATGTGCACTGTATTGCTTCACTCAATTGGCGCGTGCAAGAGAGCTCCCAACTATCCATGCCCTATATTGGTGACACAACTGTATCGCCATTTCCTCCCTGTTGAGGAATTTGAATTTTATATGCATGGTGGAATTCCAATTCTACCCCTTCTTAAGGGTGTCTCCACGTCCTATACACGATTACATGATTTATGGTCGCGCACCGAGCCGGCCGAAGACGTGCCCGCAAAGACACCCAGCTCGAGCTCAACAGTGAGCGATGAAGAACTTACCCCCACTGCGCAAGCGCGCTTGATACGACGAACAAATGGGGGGTAGAAAGATTGATAAGGATGATGACCAACCTTAATCAGCGAGTGACGAGTTTGGAGCAGGGCATGACCACCCTGCTGGTAAGAGAGGAACGTTCCTGATCACGATCGAGGGGATGGGGGGAGGGGTGAGACCAGTGAGACTGCGTCTAGTAGACGCCGCAGGGAGCAATGAGGACACTGCTTTCGATAAGTTTGGGGGTGGAGGTGGATTGTAAATAGTTATCTTTGCATTACATCTGCATATTTTTATTTTTGTACATATTTTTTTTTCTTTCTTTGCATATTTAATTCCGCATTGCATCTTTATAAAAAATAGAAAAACTAAAAAATTAAAAAATATATATATAAAAATAAAATCAAATAAAAATTGAAAATTTTTAAAAATTATAAAAATTGAAAGGTTCAATTTTGGCCATATTAGACTTAAGTTCAACATGACGGTTGACTAGTTAGGAAAAACTAGATCCTAAACTTGGTAAATTAAAAAGCCTAAAAATAACCTTTCTTAAAATTTAATTATAGAAAATATATGTCCTTGCAGTTTATTTAGAAATAGGCAAATTTTGAGTTCAGTTCTTGGGCTAAGTCAAAATAAGGGAAGAGTATTGAAATTTTTATTTGAAGTGTAAGTCTGAAAAATAAATTCTGAACCTTTAGTCTAAATTCTTAAAATATATACCCTACCACACGCACTTACACACATCTTGAGACTTGGAATAGTAGAGGATACCTTGAAATGCTCTTGTCTAAAATCCTTAGTATGAAGGAAAATAAAATAAAAGTATAAGTGTTGAATAAAGAGATAAAAAAATGAACACTGGTTTTGTAATTACATAAGGCAGCATAAATAAAATAATATAGTGAGGGTGCTTTATCACCCAGTGTCTTAGAACAACTGGTTCGGGAGTCATTGCTAAGCCTTAGGTATTACAAGACGAGGAATTACGCCTAAATACGCAAGCACATTTTGTAATCGGTCGTTTAGTACCTCAAGAAGTATTAACGGTCGCATGAAAAATGTATGAGCAATTTCATCACCAACTAAAAAGTACTTTGGACATGGACAAGAGTATGATAGCTTGAATTGAATTTCCAAGTGTAGGGGTAAAAATTACACACACGTAGGGGTATATGATTGGGGTTTGGACGAGAGATAGGAATGAAAGATAGGCCTTATATCTTCAGTAAAAATGATAAAAATTCCTGAGTTGAGATTGCACCTTAGAAGGAAAATCCAAAAGATGCTGAAAGCTTAATAAATTTGCAAAACATATACGATCTTAAGTTAAATGAAAAGTGAGTGTGGAAAATACGGGTTGATAATTTCTAAGTTGAAGATAATAGAATTTCTTGCTAGAATACTGAATTGAAGAATTAGAGTCAATGGCCAAATTGATCGGATTTTGTGGGTAGTATCTGCTGGAAACACTCAGGAGACAACACTTCTCCTACTGGGGACACCTATAGGTTTAACGGCTTGTTGCATGAGCTCAGTGCAATCGTGTTGCCTGTAAAAGTGAGATTAGGAATTTTTGAGAATAAAATTAGGCTTTGCTCGGGACGAGCAAAAGATAAGTTTGGGGGTATTTGTTCATATCAGATTTTTGCATTTTTATATCGCCCATTCTTAGTCACATTGCATGTAAGTAGGTACTTTTGATCCATGTCTGCTAAATACTTGCAGGTTACAGGTTCTATGCTCTTTATAGTGAAATTCATGAAAAGTCACAATAAATGTGGGACTACGACCAACAAACAGAGAAATACGGGTTTCCGCACACTATTCGTATAATGTCGCCTACCAGTTCAAGGAACAAATGGAAAATCATTGAGCATTTCAATGCACAAAGCACAAGGGCAGCACAAGATCCAAGACTTCAAACGCGGAGCTCAAGGCAAAAGTCCACTGTTGAAAATGTGGACGAGAATTGAAGAGATTATGAGAGACCAAGTGAAGAAAACAGAAGATAAAAGCAACTTGACGAAACCCTGAAAAGTTGAAGCCATGAACCCACCAAATGGTCGCGGAACCGCGGCCAAACAGGCTCTTCTGCCGCGGTTCCGCGGCCGTGCTCTGCACATGTCGATGGGGTGTCGGTGCTTTGAACCTGCTTTCTTAGGGTGGTTTGGTAAATTCATATATGGATCAGAATGTAACCTAGGGTTTTTTTTATCTATAAATAGGAAAACCAAAAGACAAATTAGGCATGCCTCTCTTTAGTTTTTATTCCTCTTTTTTATATTCTAGATCTAAATTTTAAATTCAATTGTAATGCGTTCTTGAGAGGTCATCAATAAAGTATTTTTTTTTATTTTATCTCGCATTCTTCTTATCTGCAATTTATTATCTGCACTTTTATTTGTTCTTTATTTATCTGCAATTTAGGTCATCAATTAAAATAAATAAAAAAATGAATTTTATTGTTATCTTCCCAATGAGTGAGTAATTCCTCACTTGTTAGGGGTAAGATAAATAAGGTTTGAGAGAAGGAAATCTCTCTCACTCCTTTGTTTATCCAAATAATTTTAATACGGACTCCTTTTAAATCAACCATAATTCGCTCACTACGGCACCCTATCCTATATGATAGCGGTGATTCCCTAGTTAAACCGGTTGTGGTTGAATTAACCGGAGGTTAGGGCTAAGAGCCAAGAACGGACGGACAAGGACCAAAAAGAAGAAACTATGTTTCTTCCCAGTCATGCTAATCCCCGTTGTTGCCGATCACCATAACACTTTTATTCACAACTAAGGTATTGAAAGAAGTGAGAAGATCCCTATTTCGAATTAACCTAATCCTAACCCTAGCAAGCTTTTTATCAACTTAATCTCATTCATAGATCTTAAAATAAAACCCAACTTAATTGGACTTAACTCGTTAGAACATAAAGAAAAGGATTCATTCTCCCTGTGTATCGACCCGTACTCAACCGGCTAGCTACCAAGAGACACCGTCTTGATTGCGATAATTAAAAATTTTAGCATGCATAGAAAATCTACAACAATCATATACCCCTGCCACTCCTACTTCACCTTTGCTTTTCTCTGGAACATTCTGTATCACTATGAAGATCCGTATTTATTAGATATACATCGTATAGTTACATACGAACTCGAAGGAACTTGTTCCAGTTTGAGAATGGATTCTGGTTCTGGTGGAATAGAATAAAGATTATTTAGTTGTCTTTTCTCTTTACCTTCTCTCAAATTGCGAGAGCTCCTGGTTAGGAATGTATACCTATTACGCTTATTGGATTGTCTTCTTCCAAACCTTAAGCTGGTGCCGAAAGGTAGGGAAGTAAGAAAACTAATTAGCCTAAAGGTGGTGTGCAGAAGGTAATAATTAAAGACATATAAAGAGATTGGAGTGAGAGGCAAGGAAGTATACAGTTACTGTCATGAATCTGGATAATGGAAGATACATTACTTGGGATACCCGGCTATCCCTTCGAAACATTTTCATGTTTCAGTTTTACTGTGCAGTGTTAATTAAAAACTGTTTTCCCAATTAGATTCTGACTCCAGAGTATGTATTTACCAGATTTGATTCTCACATCTGTATGGCGTTACGGATGCCGAGTGGGAGTAAGATATTGGGAATTGGGTGATTATATTCTCATTATATCGGAATTCTTTGTAATTGGTGATGTTTGAGCAAATCACCTGGGTTTTTCCTGACGACAAATTTTTGGTTTTGAATATCCAATTGTTATATACTAATTTCAAACTGATATATCTGTACGTTTATTTTATAAAGTGAGATATAACTTTTTGAAATTATGTCTATGACATTTACCTATATCAGTTGATGGTTAGGTAAGGAGCATTCAATAGCGGTGTAATTCTTCTTAACCATGGTACAGTCTTTCAACCCACGACGCACAGGGTTTGAGTTATTAAACTCAGAGGACTTATACAAAGTATTATATGTTGTTCGATATCCATTAGGACAGAGGAGTTGGTACTCGTACTATATTCTGTTTACTCATGACTTTTCTAGTTTAGACAAATATTTCGTTGAAATACAAGGTCCGGATTTTGAGAAGTTATAGATATAAGAATAAAGTAGAGAACCATGTGTTGCAAGTATCAGGATTCTTTAAGGTGATTGAACATATAGATACTTGTGTAAGGTATTCCGTTGTAAGTAATAGTTTGAGAACTTGATTCGCTTTCAGGTTACTCATATGTGAATGCATTCCTTGATGAGTAATGATGTTTGGCCTCCTTCCATTTGGTTGATATGCACAGGAGACAGCTGCATGATATTGAATCTGGTTCCAATTAAATTAGTGCCTTTGCTTCTATATGGTATATAGAATGGTTTCATATCTTAACGATATTAAGGTATATTGAGTTGTCCGGCTGATGCTTAAAACCAGAATCTGGACAAACTCTAGGCACATTTCAGTAATGGCATTTTGTGGGTTATCCCGGGTATTGACGAGGGTTAACATTCTACCATCTGGAAGATCAATAGTTATATTGTTCATGACTCACCACAGTTTTAGTAAAAATGGATTCTTTTTAGAATACATTAGTGAGAGTATGGTAGAACTGGAAGTGATTCCAGAACCACAAACAATTACTGAAAATTTAATAGAACCTGAGGATTCAATTGGTTTCGACGATCCATTAGCCACTCCGCTGATATGGTGGGTAACCTCAGGCACCCGAGAGGTACCTCGCTCTCGTCAGAGATGGTGACAGGGAGGTTCTTGTTTACCCAAACTTGACACTATTGTTGTTCTAAACTATGAGATCTGGCACGAGGATGAGTATAACGTCGTTCTAAACTGGCTTTAGAAGTGCATGTGTATATGACTCGGCCGGAAGATTGTTATAGTCAGTGGGAGCAGCGGAAGAGTAGTAGGCAAGTAGCTTATGTCTATTTATAAACTAAAACAAGTATAGCGGATATAGATCATCTAGTTTTAATGTGACAGTCATAGAGTTTGACTTCATCAGAACAACAGATGGATCCAGATTTGAGAAGGTAGTAGGCAGACATGTCCTGCTATTTGGATGACATGCTCTTGATAGGAAGTAATACTCCTATACTATGATCGGTTATACTGTAGTTGTCATAAAGTGTTTCTCCACATAGGATCTGGATAAAATATAAGGAATTTTGGTCACTAGATCTATGGTTTTAGATCTAGATTTGGGAAGTGTTCCAATTCGGGTACTTTGACACTATTCTAAAGTGTTTTAGAATGGACGACTCCTGGCGTAGTGGTGTACCCACAGGTGATGGAGTCACCCTCTCTACAGTGATGAGGAGAGAGATTTGCATAATTGGCATATCACTTGCTTAGGCAATTGAGTCAATCATGACATGTCAAGTACAACACCAGATATTGTTTTTACACTGGCTACAATAAACACATATTAATCCAATCCGAGAGAAATATTGGGAAGTAGTTATGAACATAAGTGGATGTTCTCTATATATGGTAACGGCCACCCCTTTCAGGTGGCGGTTATCATTTTGGGCTTCCAAGGTGTCCTTGGTGACAGAGTAACTGTCAAAGTTATAGTTTTCCCTCTTTTGGGGAGGGGCAATATGTTGGAAAGATGGTCCAAGCGGATACTGAGGAAGGCATAGTGCAGGATAATGATTAAATTAAGTGGATGATACAGTCTAATAAGTTTGTTGGATTTGGAGTTCATTTATGAACTGGGTCCCATCAGATATCCAAACAAATTCTAAGACAAGGTATTGCTCTTTTCAGGAGATAATCTTTCTTCGCGAAATTAAGATACAGAGAGATAAAAATAGAAACACTGGAGCGGATCCACTCACTGAGGCTATTTCTCACACGCAATAGTTTCGCAAACGGACTTTGCGAGACAGATTAGTAGAGAAGTTGGGTGTTCGGTATCACACGGGCTGTGAGTATGCGATACCGCAATAATTAGCCTTAAGTGCAAGTGGGACATTGTTGTTTATAGTGCCCTCAAGTCAATTTTTGAATCACAGGCACGCGATTGTGATGATTGAGGGAGGACCTATACCGGTAGAACAGTCTTACTCGAGATGATAGTATGCGATCTGGTTTATCTTTATCATCATGTACAGTATTAGGTGGCATTACAGATCACTATTACGTGTTGATAGAGCCCATATGATTCTTTTTTGACTACCAGTATTATGATGGCGATCATATACGTGGGAGCTGGACGGTCTATAAGCATATCTTTAAATGTCCCTAGTCGTAGGAGTATCGAGACTGGGAATCGATACTCCGGAGTAGACTAGTGTATACTTATCCAGATCCTGACGAGGGACGGTAGCCGGTCTCACAAGCCATTGGTGTCAGTTAGTCACCTAAGATAGTATACAGGTGCTCATTGGATTATGAGTACACTTGACGGACTCACGGGAACCTGCTGGATGGTATTATACCTGTTATCAGATTGCAGTTCCTAGGTGACATAAGTACAGCTTAGTCTGTCGACCCGAGATCGTCATTTGTATCGTGTGATTTCCCACTGTACTTTGATTACCACCCTACCACGGCTCAAAGGAGTCGTGCAAAAAGGTTTTAGTTGGGTACAGTTCCGAACCACATGGAGGCAGTGAGTGGATCGTCGGGGATTCTTCTCTCCCGGTATTAGGGGTTAATGTCGCGTAGTGTACGGGTGGCCATTACCAGAAATTCTTGGCCAAGGTAGTCAAGAACTACTGATCTAGGATCAGTAGTTTCTTATGTGGTGATGGGTTACGTACTGACACTAATTATCGCGTTATTAGGGGTCTGACTTTATCCACCCCATATACTCGATATGCGATACTCTTAGATGAACATACCAGATTGTACGTAGATTGTCACTGTCAGGCTCAGTAGGGGTACAGATGAGTTTTCTCGTCGGCCTTCCTTTATCTCAATACCCGGGTAGCCGTTACGTACAGCTAGAGCCGCTGACGTACTTGTGGTTAAACCCACTGCAGTGTATTGACGAGTTTTTAGGGTCCCACATAGGGAGTTTTCACAGTTCAGGCGATATGGTGTACATGACGTATGTTGGTACATACAGGTGTCCGATTAAATATATGTACAGGCTGCACGGACTTTAATCGGACGGTTTATAATACTAGCGGTTTAGGATTAAGCCGGATTATTAAATTAGGTTTTGATTTAATAATTTATATATGTGTGTATATATATATATACATGTATTCTAGTATTATTGTTCACTATTCATTTTCTCTTGGCTATTAGTATTTTTGGTACGAATACGCGTATATGTATTTCGATATGTGTACCGGGTTGTATTCCGTATTTATATGGATTAGCTTCTAGATGTGGACACCTCATTTGTATGATTTTCCTTTTAGGAAATTATTTGTTTTACAAATGTGGTGGAAGGGGTGACATGGCATGAATAATGCAATGGCATGTAGAGAGGTATGGGTCTTGTTTATTTTATTGTAAAATGAGAGCAGAATTTTTGTGTGCATGATTGGACAAAAGGAGGGCTACCACCATTCTCTAAACATGCATTGCTCACTTGTTTTTCTTCACTTGCTTCATGACTCAGTCTCATTCTCACTCACTTAGAGACTTAGCCATTTCTTTAGTTGTTCATGCCACATGTTTTTCTCACCTCCTCTTCATCTTCTATGGTTGCTCTTTGAGTATTTATGATGAGAAAAAAATTATAGTGAGATAATCCTACAGCTCCAATCTCCATTGCTAGCAACCTTGGAGCGCCGGTTGCCTTGCTTGGCGAGGCTGAACCTTGCGTCGCTTGGCGAGGCTGAAGCTTGCGTCGTTTCTCTCGAGTGGATCATCGTAGATGGAGGAAGACTGAAGACCAAACTCGATCCGCAACCACTAGGAGCTTGGGATGATAGTTGAAGACCCGAAGGACTTGGTTCATTCAGTATAACCATTCTAACTTCCTTTTTATTGCTTGCTAGTATAGGTTTTTGGTTTGATTTTGTACGGGTTTTGTTTGTGCCAAAGTTTTGAAAATTTTATTCCGCATTTGGGTACGGTTTGATGGCCAGGACGCAGGCGAAACCCAGCACACTTCGTGTCATGTGTTATTTCATTTTCAAGGTTGCCCGTGGATTGTATACGGAGATTAGTTTATGTCGTCGCCCGTAGGGTGCGGATTAGTCCAAATCCGTATATTTCATATTTTTCCTTTAGTTCAAAAATATTTTGTTTGGTTTAAGGACCGTTAATCTGGTTTGAGATTAAGATCAACTTAAATATATGGGTGTTTGGGCCCAATTTATTTTTAACTGAGGATACATTAGCAATATTTAAGACTAAGATCAACTTAGCAATATTTTAAGGATCATTAAATTTATTAATATTCAGAGAATTTGGGCTCAGTTGCAAGAGACTTAACCAATTTGGGCTTAGTTTACTCAGTCCTTGTTCAAAAGTGCTAAGCACTTATTTGGGCTTTGTTTGTTCAGCCCCATTTTTATGCAAAAGTGCTAAGCACTTATTTGACGCTATAACTCTCACATGGGTATCATATGAAGCCTTCAGTTATGAGCGCTGCCCAATCAGTGCTAAGCACTCAATTATATATATAGTGCTAAGCACTTTTTTTGGTATCCACGTAAAGAGCACGTGCAGCGCTGAGCGTTGCCCAATTAGTGCTAAGAATTTAGCCGTTTTGGTTATATATGGAGTACTAAGTACTTTTTTTGTGGCGCCCACGTGAGGAGCACATGAGGCGCTGGGCACTGCCCCATCAGTGCTAAGCACTCAACCATTTTGGCAGTATATAAAGTACTAAGCACTTTAATTCAGCGCCCACGTGTATTTCACGTAAGGCGCTGGCCTTCTGCTCTGAATGCCCGCGTGTTTTTCACGTGGGGCGTTGGGCGCTATTGGGAGGGCGCCCACGTGAGAAATACGTGAGGCACTAATCTCTTTTCTTTTTTAGAGATTAAATCTCTGTTAATACCATTTTGGCCACTAATGATCATCAAGATCTCTATTTTGAAGACCTTGGATCATTTTTTCTTCATTGGAGAACTAAGTTCTTCTTTTCTTTTTATAAGAACTAAGTTCTTTATGTAGGGTTAAACCCTAATTTCGGAGAAATTATATTCCCAGAATACATGTTCTTTTTCATTTTTCCTTTCTTTTTATTCTATTTCATTCTGAACCTTTGATTTTCAAGAACAAGATCTTCCCAATGAGAATTAAATTCTCAACTTATAGGAGACTTGCCTTGTGGATCTCTGATCCAGAGAAAGAACTAAGTTTTTTTAGAAGGGTTAAATTCTTAGATAGGTAAAAAGAGATATTTTGATCTCTGTATTTCCTTTACCTAGGGTTTTGAGGAGGAAAGTCTTCTTCTTTTATTGAGAATTGAATTCTCTCTTGTTTTGAAAGGTTTCTATAGTTTTCAGAAGGTTATGGGGGGTTCTCTCTATCTGAGACTTGAAGTCTCGGGTCCTTTATATAGTAGAGGCAAATTGTTAATTAGTTTTGAGAAAATATCTTATTAAGAGATTCCAATTGATTTGATTAATCTCAAAATTGATTTGGGGAGTTTTACCCACAGTTGGATCTTTGATCCAAGGATTTCTGTTTTACAAAATATATTTTTCTTGTTTTTTTAACAAGATTGGGAAAATATTTTCCCATATATAGAATTTTAATCTGTTAAGCGGTGATTTTTAATCACCATTGGATTTTTAATCCTAGGGTTCTCTATTTTACAGAGAGGAATCTTTTTTGTTTGTAAAGATTGAGGACAAATATTCCTCAGAATAAATTTAATTCTATTATTTGATAATTTATCATCACCATTGGATCTTTTGATCCAATTGCTCTGTTTAACAGAGAATATGCCAACTTTTTGTTAGGGAAATATTCTCATGTGGAATTTAGTTCTACTGATTTTGACATGGGCGCCGGCGCTCATGTGGAGTGCACGTGGGCGCCACTTAAGAATTTAATTCTTATTCATGATAGGCACTCCTATGTTTTGCACATTGGCACCCACGTGAGGAGTACGTGCGGTGCCATATAAGAATCTAATTCTTATATAATAAGCGTTCTTATGCTTTGCACATTGGCGCCCACGTGAGGAGCACGTGCGTTGCCACCATAGGATTTAATCCTATAAGATTGGCGCCAGCGCTGGCACCCTCGTGGAGAGCACGTGAAGCGCTGCCTCATTAAAATTCAACAGAGCTTAGCTCTTTTATTATGTTTAAATATTGGGGGAACAAATGCTCCCACCGTTGTTCTCACGTGGCTCACACGTGAGTACAATGGTGTCGCTTTTTCCACCGTTTAAACTTCTAGGGAGTTGAACCGTCCCTTCACATTCTGTAAATAGGGCCTTTGGCGCTTGAGATGACTTTCGTTTCATCATCTTCTTTCTTCTTCCTTAAGAATTCAATTCTCTTCTCAGAGCTTAGATCTCTGCCCACAGAACCTCTTAGAGTTGAACTCACTTAAAAAAATTGGTAAGGATTATGACCAAAATTTAACTCTTAAAATGATCTCCTTTTTTTGTTTTGGATTTTTAACCCATTAACAGAGCTTAGCTCTTTTCTTGAAATGGTCTCTTAGAGATCTTAAAAAAAACTTTTTACTTGGGTAGACCGTGGGTCTTAGAGATCTTCGGGTTTTACCCTATTATTGGATGTGATCTTTGAGGGTTCTCTGGAATTTAATTCCATTTTATTTCCCATGGGGATTTCTGGGATTTAATCCCATCATCGGAGGAATTTAATTCCAATTTGTATTACAGAGCTTAGCTCTGAGAAATTTTGAAAATTTTTAGGAATTTTATTCCTCTTTCCTATTTTCTTTATAGGGTTCTACCATTCTTCTTATAGATTTGGATTTGTTGCAGAACATGTTTTTCGAGAACATTGGGAGTTTTGAACTCCACTGCTCAGTGAGATTTTTTTTCATTTAATGAGAATGCTTTTAGATTCTCACAATGGGTGCATGTCTCATCATTGATGAGGCATCACCTTGATTTTGTGGAGCTCATTGTCCTTTTTTTTAAACCGTGGTGACTTTAATATGCCATAATAGAGTATAGATTTGGGTGTACTGAAAATGCTAAGGCCCTTAGTTGTAGTTAATTACATTGTGCTGATAACTAAATCTTTACGGGGTTTTCTTTTCAGGTACTATGGCTTCCGATTCCTTTTTCCTTTATGTTCATTCGGAGAGTGCTTTTGCCGATGCGCCAACAGATCGGGAGGTCTTTGCGCTAATCCAGGACTATGACCCAAAGCAGAAGTCTCTTCATCTATGAGGATCGTGGTACAGTTATATTATCCGAGGTCGGCGCAGCTTTACTTGTGCGGTGCCATCAGAACCGATCCTATTGATTCATTACGCTGACCCTCCGCAGGTCGCTTATGCAGTGGAAAAGGTCAACTGGAGCTCGGAAGGTCGTCTCCAACCTTCCATGGCATCAATACCAGTCCAGCCACCGATGGCCCTAGACATTCTGGGGTGTCGCATATTTCAAAGAGAAGCGCGCTCTTGGGGTCAGGTTTATACGATTGGAGTGATCCCCTAACATCCGACTGGTTATCTGTAGTGGGCCCGTTATATTTTGTCGGCCAAGAAATCGCTGCTACTGAAGACCGGGTTGTTGGAGATAGTGCCCTCAGAGTCAATTATTAGGTCACAGGTACGTGATTGTAATGATTGAGGGAGGACCTATCCCGGTAGGACAGTCTTACTCGAGATGATAGTATGCTATCTGGTTTACCTTTATCATCGTGTACCGCTTTAGGTGACCTGACACGTCACTATTACACGTTGATAGAGCCCCTAGGATTCTTGCTTGACCACCAGCAGTATGAGGGCGATCATATAAGTGGGAGCTGGGGGTCTACAAGAATATCCTTAAAAGGTCCCTAGTCGTGGGAGTTTCGAGACCGGGCATCGATACTCCATTAGTAGACTAGTGTATACAGTCGAGACCCCGACGAGGGGCGGTGGCCGGTCTCACAAGCCACTGGTGTCAGTTGGATCACCTAAGATGTATACAGGTGCTCATTGGGTTATGAGTACACCGGACAGGACTCGCCGGGAACATGCTAGTTGGTCATATACCAGACGTCAGATGGCAGTTCCCTGGTGACATGTGTGCAGGTTAGTTCATCGACCTGGGGATCGTCATTTGTCTCGTGTGAGTTCCCACTGTACTTTGATTACTACCCTACCACGGCTCAAAGGAGTCGTGCAAACAGGTTTTAGTTGGGTACAGTCCCGAGCCACATGGAGGCAGTGAGCGTATCTTCAGGGGTTTGTCTCTCCCGGTATTGGGGGTGAGGTCGTGCTGTGTCTAGGAGAGCCATTACACAAAGTCCTTGGCCAAGGCAAGGAGATTTACTGGTAGGTATTCCAGTAGTATCTCAGGGTGTTCTGGGCTACACTCCGACACGACTTGTACCGCTTTTGGGGGTCTGACTTTTACCAACCCCCTAGGCCCGCCATGCGATACTCATAGACGAACGGACCGGACTGCACGGATATTGTCACTGACAGGCTCAGTAGGGTGTCAGGATGAGTTCGCTCATCGACGTCCCTTTTAGTCAATAGCTGGTGGTCCGTTACGTATTGGCTTATACCTCTGACGTGCTAGTGGTTAAATCCACAGCCATAGTATTGACGAGTCTTTAGAGTCCACCACACTTTCAGTTACTCAGCTTTCGGGCGAAACGCTGTAGAGGCCGTATGGAGATATGGCAGGGTTCGATCAGATACGTGCGGTATTGTACGGATCGTGATCGGACGGTTTTTACTAGCCGGCTTTGGCTTAAGCCGGATCTTAGTATTTGATAATGTATTTTTGTCTCTTTGCATTTGTATCCGGTCGGAATACAAATGCGGGTGTGTATGCACAGTATCGGGGTTTTCCTGTAATTTATTATGGGACCAGTTTTCTGGGGTTGCCAGTTTGCATTCCGTTCCGGCCGGTTTTCTCTTTTTCCTTCCCGGTCGGACTTTTCGTTGGAGGGTGTTAATTGCAAGTTTGCATTTTGTTGAGGGGGTTTCTTGCAAAAGGATTGATATGATTGCATTTTTTGGCTCCATGATGCATTAATTCTTGACTTGAAAGAGTATGGGCCGGCCACTGTTTTAGGCATGGTGTGAAGTTTTTAATTTGTGTAGGAATGATTCTTGCATAATTCGTGGGCCCCCCCCAATTTGTTTAAAAGTGTGCTGGATATATAAAATAATAAGATGAGATGAGGATTAATTTAAGTGTGCTGGAGATATAAAATAATGAGATGAGATGAGGATTAATTGATGTGTGCTTGCTTCATTTCTTATTTTTCCAGAGAGCTCATTTCTGTTTTGGGTTTGGCCGAGCTCATTTGCTAGCATGCTCCATTCCTTTTCTAGCAAGCTTCCATGAAAACTCTTGTGCAAAAATTCCTCCAAAATGGCAACCTCATAAACCCCAAAAGAGACAAGCTTCTACACTATATCTATAGCAAGTCTTGGACGCGTCGGCTAGCCAACTTCGCGCCCGAGTTGCCTCGGTATTGAGGCGGGAGCCCGTAAAAGATGCAGGCGACGTGGTGCCCTTCCGGCGAGGAGATGGAGACCGGACATTCCGCGAGAGATCGGGACGACAACGAGAAGACCGGAGGACTCGGATCACTCGGTATATCTCTAACCCGTCTTGTTAGTAGCTTAGACTTGTTAATGGTTACGATCCGGGGATTAGTGCGCGGTGGTGCCGGTTTGCAAAGTCCGCAAAATTAAAGTTTATCACCGCTTCCGCATTTGGCCGTCGGATCGACGGCCGGGGCGCCG
Organism: Agapanthus africanus; assembly: GCA_030015575.1. NCBI lineage: Eukaryota > Viridiplantae > Streptophyta > Magnoliopsida > Asparagales > Amaryllidaceae > Agapanthus > Agapanthus africanus. The sequence goes on along the minus strand of JASDDO010000010.1, from coordinate 420,531,802 downwards.
CCGTGCACTTACAGTGGTATCAGAGCCTCGCCATTAATTTAGTCTAGCTTTGTGTAATGTGTTTGCATTTCCGATCGATCAAAAAGTTCCAAAACTGCATTTTAGTTCGCATCAGTTTCTGTTGAAAATTTTTTGGTCTCTAAAAATTTTTTCAGGTTGTAGAAAATACATGTACTGGAAGTTCTAAGATCAATGGGAAAATTCGACACAGTGATCTCTTAGCCAGAGCGCGGAACAGCGGCTAAACCCCACTTTGGGCCGCGGTTCCGCCGCAATCTGGAGAGGTCAATGGGTCAACTTTTTCCAGTGGACTTCAGAGGAGAAAATAGGTATTTTGGAACATTAATTTTGGGCCCAGAATTTCTTGATCTGCTACAGTATTGCTTGGGGCCCGCTTGTTATTTTTGATCGATCGGATATTTTAAACACATTATTTCACAGTATTTACATTATATCTGCGACCGTGAATGTCACTCGATCGGTAAATCCGGTCTAACTGCTATAGCCCGGTTAGACGGATTTGCGAACGTGATTTTCACGTTGATGTTCTTTGTATTTGCTGTGATGTTGCGGATCGGTCGTGGGGATAGCCTGGATGCAATGCTAGTACAGTGCTGTTGTATTATGTACATTTGACATTGCGGGGCGAGCGTCCGACATGTGGACTGCCGTCACTGCCTGTTTGTATTATTCTTTTGGGGCACGACCTGGTTGCGGTCGATGTACCCGATGTATGTATATTTTACTTTCTGTACTAGGGTTACCCCGTGGAGGGGTGCACGGATAGCCGGGTTCTAGAGGGCAACGGGCCCGCATCTCAGGGCATTGAGACGGAGGGGGCTTCAGTATGGAATTGGCGGGCTATTCGCCGCACTCGTAGGGGGTACAGGTTGACCCAGGAGGGGTGCCCAAGTTACCGGATTCCGTGAAGTGCTGGGTGGTCCATTCACGGCGCTGAAGGGGGCTGCCTCGCTTCAGGTTTTGGCGGGTGACTTGCCGCGCCCGTAGGGGTCTAGGTTTTCATTGCACAGGCTATCCACACGACCAGGGGAACGTCGGGTTTCAGTAGTGGCTCTGTGAAACCCGGGGATCCCAGATATCTGTATTGTTCTGTGATGCTGTACATTTCTGTGATGTTGCATTTTATTCACGCCTTGAGCGAAATACTATATATTGGTATATATATTAGTAGATGTTGTATATGTTTTTCATCCGCGCTAGTCCAGTCCCCGCTCTGCCGTTAGTTAGCTAACCTAACGGGTGATGACGGGACCCAGTGGCGAATGCAGATGGCATATACGTACGTCAGTATATTTTCGTTCTTTGTGGTGTGATCAATTGGTGGGACTGCGTTGATTCGGATCAATGCAAGTTAAACAAACCTAATCTGATGTTGTTGGAACACATTTCAAAAAGCTGTTATTGCAAGGACGTTCACTTTTGTTTTGCATCGTGGTATTCATTTGGAATATCCTGCTCCTCAGTCGACGAGGCAAGGGCCGAGATCCCTTCACCGGGAGTGACCCCTTGGACAGAAGTTTGCGTCAGGGCATTAACTTCACTATAGCCGATTACTTTTGCTTTGCACAGTGATATTCGGTTATGAATATCCAGCACCCCATTCTACGGGGAAAGAGCCGAGATCCCTTCACCGGGAGTGACCTCTTTAGTAAAGGTTTTCGTCACTATATTTTCTAAAAAAGCTATCCGTTCCTTCAACGATATCAAGTTCATTACGTTAAAGGTTTTCGCCAGAAACCATTCGTAGCCCTCCGTCATTTCAGTTAAATATTCGGTAGTATTCAAGCTATGTATTTTGACCTCACGCCAAGGCATAGTGTTTGGTAGCTGCCGGGTATTTAGCTGTTGCATAGATAGATGCGTTGGTTTGGGACAGTCGTACTACTATTTTGGCCTACGTCAAGGGTATGTACGGGTGGGTTCAAATTAACCTGGATAATGACGGGCAGAACTTGACATGTGACTTATGATATTTTGACCTCACGCCAAGGTCATAAGAGCATGGGGCAGAAATCACATCGGGAGTTTCAAAAGAACTGAAACTTGCCAGATATGCGCATACCTTCTGGAGTGTGATACCGTGAGCGGATTCCGTCACGTTGTCATGCGATGAGAGTTGGATCCCGATTCCCACTGATGAGTTGGTATACTCCTCGGGTGATCCCGACTAATTCTTCTTTAAGGTTTGGAGGAGAATTTGAGGTACAGTGGGAGGTTTCCAGATTAGATAAATTGGTAACCATTCTGATCTAGGGTAGAGTGCACGCTGAGTGTTTCTTTTCTCTCTCTCTCTCTGGCAGCGACCATTGACCCGACCCTAAGACCATGACTCAGTGACCAAGTTGACCGAACCTTCTTAAACACTGGCTTTTGGATTGTCAGAGTTGCAAACCTCATTGCCACTCCTACTTTTACCCTTTTCTCCAGGACACCCCGTTTTACTACGAACGTCCACTTCCATTGGACAAAACTATCGTATGGTTAGATACGAACTCGAAAGAATTTATTCGAGGATGGTTTCAGGTTCTGGAGAAAACGGATAGGATTATTCAGTTGTCTTTTCCTTTTTACCCTCTCTCAGGTTACGAGTACTCCTTGGTTTAGGGGTAGTACACCTATTACGCAAATTGGATTGTCTTCTTCCAAACCTTAGGCTGGTGCCGACCGGTAGGGAATGAAGAAAACCAATTAGCATAACGATGGTGTGCAGAAGGTATTAAGTTCAGACAAAGCAAGGGATTAGTAAGAGGGCAAAGTAAATTGCAACAGATATTCACGACCAAACCAAATATTTCGTTACCACTCCCACATCACCTTTGTATTTCTCCAGGACACTCCGTATCACTACGAAGATCCACAGTTTATTTGGATACTCCATCGTATGGTTATATACGAACTCGAAAGGAACTTGTTCCAGTTCGGGGATGGATTCTGGTTCAGGAGAAATAGGAATAAGGTTTATTCGGTTGTCTTTTATCTTCACCCTCTCTCATTGCGAGTGTTCCTAGGATTGGGACAGTACACCCATTATGCTTATTGGATAGTCTTCTTCCAAACCATAGGCTGGTGCCGAACGGTAGGGAAGGAAGAAAACCATTTGGCCTAAAAGGGTGTGCAGAAGGTAAAGACTAAAGACATATGAAGGGATTTGGACAGGTGGCAAAGAACTATGCGGTTACAGTCGTGAATCTGGAAGAGGCATTACTAGGAATACCAGAATACCCCATCGGAACATTTCAATGTTTCAGTTTCACTGTGTAATGTTAAAGGAAAACTGATTTCCCGATTAGATACTTACTTCAGGGTATGTATTTACCAGGTACGATTCTCACATCTGTATGGTTTTACAGATGATGAGTGGGAGTAAGTTATTGGGAATTGGGTGATCATCCTCATTATATCGGGATTCGTTGTAATCGGTGATATTTGAGGAAATCACCTGGGCTGTTTGCCGGTCGGCAAATATTTGGTTTTGAATATCCACTGTTATGCACCAATTTCAAATTGATATATCTGTACGTCTATTTTTATAGAGTGAGATATACCTTTCTGAAATTATGTCTACCACATTTACCTACATCAGTGGATGGTTAGGTAAGGAGCATTAAACAGCGGTGTAATTCTTCTTAACCATAAGTACAGTTTTCAACCTACGACACACAGTGAATGAGTTATCAGACTCAAGGGACTTATACAAAGTATTGTATGTTGTCCAGGGTCCATCAGGACAGAGGGGTTGGTCCTCATACTACATTCAGTTTACTTATGACTTCTCTAGTTTTTAGACAAGTGTTTCGTGGAAACACAGGGTCCGAATTTGGAGAAGTTATAGGTATTTGAATAGAGCAGAGAACCAGGTATAGCAAGTATCGGGATTCTTCAAAGAGATCGAAGATGTAGATACTTGTGTATGGTATTCAGTTGATAGTAATGATAAAGAGATCTTGCTTCTCTTTCAGGTTACTCATAATTGGAAGTATTCCTAAGTTGAGTAACGCTGATCGGCCTCCTTCCATTTAGTTGACATGCGCTGGGGACAGCTGCATGATTTGAATCTGGTTCAATTAAATCAGTGCCTCTGTTTCTATATTGGATATAGAACAGTTCATATCTTAACGATGTTAAGGTACGGGGAGTTGTCAGGTTTATGATTAAAACTAGACACTGGACAACTCAAGGCACGTTTCTGTAATGGCTGTTTGTGGGTTGACCCAGGCTATGACGAGGGTTGATTTTCTACCATCTGGATGAACAATAGCAATATTGTTCTACACTCGCCACAGTTTTAATAAAAATGGATTTTTTTTCAGAAAACAGTAGTGGGAGTATGGTAGAACTGGAAGTGATTCCAGAACCACAAACGATTACTGAAGATTTGATAAGGAACCTAAAGATTCACTCTGGATTGACATTCCATTGGCCACTCCACAGATAAGGTGGGCAACTTCAGGCACCCGAGAGGTACTACGGTGGCCTCAAGGACGGTGACAGGGAAGTTCTTGTTTACCCACAATTACCATTGCTGTTGTTCCAGGCTGCGAGACCCGGCGGGAGGATGAGTATAGCGTCATTCTAAACTAGTTTTAGAAGTGTACGTCTATATGACTCTGCCAGAGGGTTGTCGTAGTCAGTGGGAGCAGCGGAAGCATTGGTGGACAGGTAGCTTATGTCTATTTATAGACTAGAGCAGATATAGCGGAGATAGATCATCTATTTCTGACATGACAGTCATGGGTTTGACTTCATCAGAATAGGGGATGGATCTGTTGAGAAGGTAGTAGGGTGTGATATCCTGGTGTTTGGATGACATACACTACACAGAGTAGGAAAAGAAACTCCTATACTACAATCGGTTATACTTTGGTCGTCACACAGTGGTTTCTCCACACAGGACTTGGACATTATATCAGACATACTGGTTACTGGATCTATGGTATTAGATCTAGATTTGGGTGGTTTCCCAATCAGGGTACTTGACAGCATTCTAAGAGTATTTAGGATGGACGACTCCTGGCACGGTAGTGTACCTGCAGGTAATGGAGTCACCCTCTCCAAAGGTGTCTTACAGACTAAAGGGGAGAGGGACGTGCATGATTGGCAGATCACTTGCTTAGGCAATTGAGTCAATCATGAGATGTCAAGTACCACACCAGATGTTGTTCTTGCACTAGATGCAATAAGTTGATATTGATCCAATCCTGGAGAAACAGTCGGAAGCAGTTTTAGAACATAACAGAATGTTCTAGGGATATGATAACGACAGCCTCGTTGAGGAGACAGTTATCATTCCAGGCTTCCAAGATGACATGGACGACAAGGAGGTTGTCAGAGTTATAGTTTTCCTTCTGAAGAGGGGCAGTATTTTGGACAGGTGGTCCAAGGCAATACTGAGGGAGGCATGGCGCGCAGGATACTGATTAAGTTCAGTTGACGATACAGTCTAAGAAGTTTGGATTTGGAGTTCATTTATGAGCTATGTCCCATCAGACATCCAGACACATTCTAAGACAGGTATTGCTCATTTCGGGAGATGGGTTTCTCCGCGAACTTGAGATATAGAGAGACATAGAAAGAAACTACTAAGCGGATCCACTCACTGAGGCTATTCCTCGAACGCAATAGTTCCGCAAACGAGCTTTGTGAGACTGACTAGTAGAGGAGTTGGATGTTCGGTATCACACGGGCTGTGAGTATGCGACATCGCAATAATTAGCCTTGAGTGCAAGTGGGAGATTGTTGGAGATAGTGCCCTCAGAGTCAATTATTAGGTCACAGGTACGTGATTGTAATGATTGAGGGAGGACCTATCCCGGTAGGACAGTCTTACTCGAGATGATAGTATGCTATCTGGTTTACCTTTATCATCGTGTACCGCTTTAGGTGACCTGACACGTCGCTATTACACGTTGATAGAGCCCCTAGGATTCTTGCTTGACCACCAGCAGTATGAGGGCGATCATATAAGTGGGAGCTGGGGGTCTACAAGCATATCCTTAAAAGGTCCCTAGTCGTGGGAGTTTCGAGACCGGGCATCGATACTCCATTAGTAGACTAGTGTATACAGTCGAGACCCCGACGAGGGGCGGTGGCCGGTCTCACAAGCCACTGGTGTCAGTTGGATCACCTAAGATGTATACAGGTGCTCATTGGGTTATGAGTACACCGGACAGGACTCGCCGGGAACATGCTAGTTGGTCATATACCAGACGTCAGATGGCAGTTCCCTGGTGACATGTGTGCAGGTTAGTTCATCGACCTGGGGATCGTCATTTGTCTCGTGTGAGTTCCCACTGTACTTTGATTACTACCCTACCACGGCTCAAAGGAGTCGTGCAAACAGGTTTTAGTTGGGTACAGTCCCGAGCCACATGGAGGCAGTGAGCGTATCTTCAGGGGTTCGTCTCTCCCGGTATTGGGGGTGAGGTCGTGCTGTGTCTAGGAGAGCCATTACACAAAGTCCTTGGCCAAGGCAAGGAGATTTACTGGTAGGTATTCCAGTAGTATCTCAGGGTGTTCTGGGCTACACTCCGACACGACTTGTACCGCTTTTGGGGGTCTGACTTTTACCAACCCCCTAGGCCCGCCATGCGATACTCATAGACGAACGGACCGGACTGCACGGATATTGTCACTGACAGGCTCAGTAGGGTGTCAGGATGAGTTCGCTCATCGACGTCCCTTTTAGTCAATAGCTGGTGGCCCGTTACGTATTGGCTTATACCTCTGACGTGCTAGTGGTTAAATCCACAGCCATAGTATTGACGAGTCTTTAGAGTCCACCACACTTTCAGTTACTCAGCTTTCGGGCGAAACGCTGTAGAGGCCGTATGGAGATATGGCAGGGTTCGATCAGATACGTGCGATATTGCACGGATCGTGATCGGACGGTTTTTACTAGCCGGCTTTGGCTTAAGCCGGATCTTAGTATTTGATAATGTATTTTTGTCTCTTTGCATTTGTATCCGGTCGGAATACAAATGCGGGTGTGTATGCACAGTATCGGGGTTTTCCTGTAATTTATTATGGGACCAGTTTTCTGGGGTTGCCAGTTTGCATTCCGTTCCGGCCGGTTTTCTCTTTTTCCTTCCCGGTCGGACTTTTCGTTGGAGGGTGTTAATTGCAAGTTTGCAATTAACATTTTGTTGAGGGGGTTTCTTGCAAAAGGATTGATATGATTGCATTTTTTGGCTCCATGATGCATTAATTCTTGACTTGAAAGAGTATGGGCCGGCCACTGTTTTAGGCATGGTGTGAAGTTTTTAATTTGTGTAGGAATGATTCTTGCATAATTCGTGGGGCCCCCCCAATTTGTTTAAAAGTGTGCTGGAGATATAAAATAATGAGATGAGATGAGGATTAATTTAAGTGTGCTGGAGATATAAAATAATGAGATGAGATGAGGATTAATTGATGTGTGCTTGCTTCATTTCTTATTTTTCCAGAGAGCTCATTTCTGTTTTGGGTTTGGCCGAGCTCATTTGCTAGCATGCTCCATTCCTTTTCTAGCAAGCTTCCATGAAAACTCTTGTGCAAAAATTCCTCCAAAATGGCAACCTCATAAACCCCAAAAGAGACAAGCTTCTACACTATATCTATAGCAAGTCTTGGACGCGTCGGCTAGCCAACTTCGCGCCCGAGTTGCCTCGGTATTGAGGCGGGAGCCCGTAAAAGATGCAGGCGACGTGGTGCCCTTCCGGCGAGGAGATGGAGACCGGACATTCCGCGAGAGATCGGGACGACGACGAGAAGACCGGAGGACTCGGATCACTCGGTATATCTCTAACCCGTCTTGTTAGTAGCTTAGACTTGTTAATGGTTACGATCCGGGGATTAGTGCGCGGTGGTGCCGGTTTGCAAAGTCCGCAAAATTAAAGTTTATCACCGCTTCCGCATTTGGCCGTCGGATCGACGGCCGGGACGCCGCCGTGCACTTACACGGGTTGTACCCGGCAATCTACGTGTCTCTCTTTTATTACCACACTCTTTATGTGTGATGGGTTAAATCCTTCCTGGAGCAGTGGAATATTCCGATCCACGCATTTCTTTTATTAGACCGAGAGGTATCAATTTCGCTGGAAGAATTCAAAGAAATATTCGGGTTACCCGTCAGAAGAGAGCATTATGAGGAGATACTTCCTCCTGACGAGTATGTCTTCGCTACTGAATCGGTGGTTATGGGTCTTACAATGGAAAATGCTGTTCAACACAAGTTTCCGAGCTTGATCAAAATGTTGAACATATATGAGAGCTTGTTCTCAGATTCCGGAGGATATGGAGTTAGCTTTACGGATTTTTTTGCCCGTTTCCTTCGTCTGGAGGCTTTATCGAAGAATGCTGCGAAGTTTGCCAAGCTCGATGATCCGTTCAGATTTGGCTTGGACAAACTGCCGACTGCGGAGGCCGATTTAAAGCAATTCTTTATTCTGGATACCCTAATCGTCCCTTTTGCAGAGATTGCCACGGTGGACATTGATAAGGAGACATTCTTTATGGGGTTCATTGTCTTGTGGCTGAGTTGGTTTGCGCTCCCAATGCACCCTCGCTATATGAGACCGTCAGTCTTTTATCCGGCTCATCGCATTGCGGCGGGGACACGTATGGCTATTGGGGTTGCGGGATTAGCGCATTTATATCATGGTCTGAGTATAGTGGCCGACACCGGTCAGACGGGATTGAAGCTTGTAAATATTCCATTGCACTACTTCACCTCGTGGACCGAGATGCACGTATTAGATGCCTTTGGCGTGCATAAACGACCTAGATTTTATGAAGGACACAACTTCCCTCGGGTCATGCAATTAGTCGACACTTCTTCTCCAGAACCAACGCAACGAGAGGCTCAGCGATTGCTTCTTCACTCACGCATGGTTTGGGACAGCATGACCTTCGTCGACAGGGTCCTAACCACTGGTAAGGAACCCTCCAAAGTAATCCAGCCACTCCACGATGTCTTCAAGGATGGAGCTTCTGCTTTGAGGGCCTGGGAGATTGTTCATTTTTATTCTATCAGGCCGGGTTTCCTTGTATTACAGAATGCCTCGGTGTTGTTTATGAGATATAACCTGCATCGTCTTTCCCAAAAATCTGGTTACAACCAAGGCGTTCCCCTTGAAGCGTTTCTCATTAATCCGGTTGCTACAGAAGAGAGCATTCGCAACGTGGCGCATCATTTCATGCGGCTAAATACGGGGTCTCGTTTCCTGATTAGTGAGCCGAGTCATATCCCGAAGACCTCGAACGCTTTCCTGGTATCAGCACGCCATAGGTGCCGTCATTAAGGAGGAAAGGCGGATGCTTCTTGATCATAAGTATTCTGTCCCGGCTGGGAATCCTATGGTTCCGCTGAAGCGACGGGCGGTTGTCCGTCCTTCTTTGAGAAAGAGCACCACAATTGTAGTTCCGCGAGCCTTTCCGGCTAAGCGATGACCGGATGTAAATGCTCCGGTGACTATGGTGGCTGCGGTGTCCTCTGAGTCGAGTATTGACTCGGAGATCGGGACTCACCGTCCAAAGAAGCTCGTTAAGCGAAAACTTTTGTCATCGGGTGTTGTTGCCAGCTCGCAGAAGAAGAAGAAATATTTATTCTCAGCTAATGTTGTATTTGGTCAGGAGCCTCATTCTCCTTACAGCGAGGGCTTGTCTGAATACGGTACCAACGACGGTCAGTTCGAAGCCTCTACTGATTAGAATGCCGCTACTAATTTTCAAGCCGCTATTGAGGCTTTTAAAAGATTAGCCTGCGAGCAAGCAGCGCTTGCTTCTCTTGCGGCGTCTAGTATTCTAGTATATCTCGTTTACATTCTTCAGTGTATATATATATATATATTTGAATTATACTTTATTAACGCTCCTTTCTTAATAGGAATCTCCACTGAAGAGGCTCTCTTGGTGTCCCTCGATACATTTGAGGAAGAGGAGAGGCTTCATGCTTCTATGGGTCTCGGTATGATTCGTTTTGTAATGCCTTTGAATATACATATTTGGCTCATTACGTTTACACCCCGACTCCCTTCTTCTTTTTATTACAGGAACTACCGTAAATTGTGTTATTCCAAGTGCAATGCCATCCTTAGGTGGTGGTGCGGAGGAGCCTTCAAAGCTACCGGCTATAGTTGAGGTCACCCCAGGGCCACTACGAGAAGAGTCACTAAAGAAACCGATGACAGTCGTTGCAGCAGATCTGGAGGCCGAGCCTGATTTAGACAAAAAAAGTTCCTCTGTCGGAGGTTCCGAGGAGATCCCTTCGTACAGCTAAAGCTGAGAGGAAACGTAGAAAGAACGCAGCAAGGAAGCGTCAGGCTAACTTGGCCATAGGTGCAGATTCGAGTTATACATGACCCCTTAACGTTCCTATGGAGGACACCCCTTCTTCCTTGTCCATCGCTCATAGGCAGATTGCACATGCGGCTCGCGAAGAGGCTGAGCGGTTACTTCAAAGTAAAACAGCGCACGATTCCTTATTGAAACCTAATAGAACTTATTTACGTTTCCAGGTTTTTTTCCACAGCAATCTTTCTCGAATTATAACACATTTATCCTTGAATGACACGGCAGGGCCGAGTTTAAGTATTAACATGGCGAGTGAAGTGCCAGCGTTTCAAGAGTCTGGGGAATCAGGCCTTCATTTCGAATCAGGGACTGTTCCAACTTACGCTTACTCCCCCTGTGGATCCCCGGCATTGGCGGGTGATGCTAGCATGACGATGACACTTTTTGATTCGGGGGACAAAGGTGTCGACGTTGAATCTATCTCCCTGGCGATGGTGGAAATCGAGGAAGCCGTCATGGTTAGTGGCGCTCCAGACACCGCTATGGTTTTTGCCCTGTCAGGTATTCCTCATGTTATTTCTTTTGGGTTCTCAATCCTGCTAAACATATTCGCTGATATCTCCTTTATTCCGAATATAGGTACAGTAAACCCCGGTACTGTGCTGATTGAAGAATCACCGTCAGTCGTTGCCATGACTGTCGCAGCTCCTCCTATCTCTTTTTTACCCCCCGAGTTCTCTTGGGTTTAATGACAGAAGGTAAAGATTTTTCATTTCCTTGTTTCAGTATAGATATTATTTCTTAGATTAACTTCTTTACCATATATTGCTGCAATCCTAGGAGTGTTTTTTGACCTCTTATGCCAAATGTTAAGCTCGCACTTCGTCTTCAAATCGGAATTCGATCGTTCTCCGAGCGTTGGTTAGTATATTCTTCATTTCTTATTTCATCTTTCTACGAGTAATCTTTCTATTGCTAAGCTTCTCTCGTATTGACCACAGTCTTACGGCCCGAGGAAGAGAACGAAGGAATAGCAGAGCCTCCTATGCTTCCTGATTTACCACTTTTGACTAATGGTGTGTTAGATCTCATTCATCATCCTTCCTTTTTATTTTTATTATTTTATTTTTGTAGGTTGAAACCTGACCCTTCTTTGTATGTGCTTTATTCTGCAGCAGCTACACCTGCTTTGCCTCCTCTTAAGTCTTGCATTTCTTTGCCCGCGGGGCCCTTCGCTAAGCGTCAGTCTTCCAGGGATGCGACAAATAGTAGACGGATGCTAAGCGAATTTATCGAAGACCTTAATGTAGAAACTTTAACTTTTTCTACGGACATTGCGGACGAGGTCAACCCTATGCTGGCGACCCTTGTGACTGTCCGTCTTGAAGATTTCATTAGCATTTAGGTTGACTACTGTAAGCGAATTGAGGCTTGTCTCTATAAGATCGAGCACAAACGTCTTGCGCCTGAGGCTTTATCCTCGAAGGCTTAACTGATAGCTTGGATCGAGCAAAGTGCCGCTTCCATTCAATACTTAGAGCGGAAGTTGGTTCTGAAGCAAAAGGAGCATGAGACGGCTTTTGGCGAATCTAGCAGATTGCATACCCAGGTTGAAGCGAATGCCGCGCAGCTGCAAGTTATTTTTAAAAATCTTCAAAAATGCATTTATGAAGGAATGACACTGAGGTAGAATCTCAACTCTACCGAGCGGGGAAAGCGAAATTGCGAAGTTGCTAAGCAGAAAATTGCTGAGAAGCTTTCATCATGCTTGCAACAACGGGCTCAAGTCAAAGCGATGCTGGCTATAATAGTGGCACGTGAAGAGTAGTTGTGGTAAGAGAGTGAACGGGTTGCTATTTTATTGAAAGCCCCGCCTTCTTAACGGCTAGAATTGCACTCCACCTTTTTTAATGCATAAATTTATCTTTCAAAACTTTGATTCATGAATAAAGAATATACATTTTTTGCATGCGCTCCTCTATGTTTGATGTCTTAATTTAGCGCTAACTAGTTTATTCACTTATTTTGGAGTCTAGTTTATTCACTCGTTTCGGAGTTCTAGTTTACGTACTCATTTCGGAGTTTATAGTTTATGTACTCATTTCAGAGTTTGTAGTTTATTCACTCGTTTCGGAGTTTGTAGTTTATTCACTCCTTTCGGAGTCTCTTTAGTTTACCTCCCTAGGGTTTACAGGAAAACTTGTCCTAACGTTGTATGTAAACAACCTCTATTATTTTTACCACAGAGGTCCGTTAGGTTTGTGGTACTAGGGTTTTAGTCCGTGGTAGCGTCGTGTTGGCTGATGTATTCCTCGATATGCAGTTTTTAAGCCGCTGTTCGAGTACCCCCGCGACTGTCATGTCTCTGATCCCTTCGGGGGCTGGACAAGACGTCTTCAAGTAATCTCTTTAGGTAATATTACCGTCAGAAGAGAAAGCGGTAGGAATTTGCCATGACGCTTTTTACCTGAGGTTAGGCTCAATTTGGAGCCCCGATGAGCCATAATCGCACCCTTCTGGGGTGGGATGATCTCCGATGGTCTTTTAGGCTTTATATGAGTTGCCGTCAAGACCGAAAGCTGGGAATATGCCGTCACTTCAATTTTTCTTTGACGATGTCGCGCCGATTCTTTGCTGAAATAGGGTAGAAATATGCAGGACCTCTATGCAGTATGTATTGCAATTGAATTCCCGTGCTAAGAATATGCTATTACTCGAATTTCGTTTAATAGTTGCGTCCGCATCTTGCTGAAATGAGAGGGAAACGCCGGGATAGGTTTAGGTTCTATATGTACCGTCAAGACTTGGAGCTAGGATTTTTCCATTACTCCCTTTTTTTATTTGACCCTTGGGTCTTTGTTTTTCGATGATGACGTTGCGTCTGCATCCTGCTGGAATGAGAAGGAACGCCCGGATAGTCTCTAGGTTGTACATGAACCGTCAAGATTTGGAGCTAGGATTTTGCCATTACTCTCCTTTTTTGGTTTGACCCTTGGGTCTTTGTTTTTCGATGATGACGTTGCGCTTGCATCCTGCTGGGATGAGAAGGAATGCCGGGATAGTCTCTAAGTTGTATATGAATCGTCCAGACTTAGAGCAAGGATTTCTCCATTACTCCCTTTTTTTCGACCCTTGGGTCTTTGTTGACTTCGCGTCTGCACCCTGCTGGCATGAGAAGCACGTCAAGTCGATCTTTAGGCTGTAGATATTGCCATCAATATCTGGCTCTCTCTTTTACGGAGCCTGGTGGGAAAATACGGTTCCCTTTCTTTCATTTGTGCCCATGGATCGTATACAAGAGTCAATATGGACATACTTGCAGGGCAAAAAGTTTCAATTTTTTATTATTATTATTTTTATTTCCCACGATGCTCTATCTTTTTAGTTTTTTATATCGCGAAAGTTGCGATTGCCCAATCATTTCGGCCATTTATCGCGGTGCCCAATCATTTCGGCTGTTTTCGTTTTTACTCGCTACTTTTTATTGCGAGTTGCCATATCATTTCAGATTTTTTTTATTTGAAATATGATACTAATCTTGGCATCAGCATCGCTACCACTGGCATGTTGCCGGGAACGAATCATCATTTGGCGCGAGAGGACTTGGAATTTGACACCTATTTAGGCATCAACATCGCTGCAACTGGAATGTTACCAGGAGCGAATCATCATTTACCTTTGTCGATTTGAACAAATATGGCTTAGTAGACAGGGTTAGGATACTGTCGACTAAGGCTTTTGACTTTATGGGCCGTAAGGGTCTCATAAAGGTATTTCTCCCTACAAGTCATGAGGATCTCGCAGGTGTATCTTCTCCTTAGGAATCGTGGGGATTCCTAAGTGCATTTTCTATTGTAAGTCGTAAAGATCTTCCAAGAGTGTTTTCTTCTTATAAGTCGAGAGGACTTACAAGCATCGTTCACCACATAGGGGCTTTTCTCGTCATTGGTGGAACTTGGCGGGGGATATATTTATTTATGCTCATGGATTGTATACAAGGGCCAATATAAGACCGCCTGTAGGGTAATATTAGGGGAATATGACGGCTTAAGAACATGTTTAGATCCATGTAGTTTAACGCTTTTGAATCCTATGAACCGTGAGGGTCTTATAAGGGGAAATTCTCCTACGAATCATGAGGATCTCGCGAGTGTAGTTTCTCCTTAGGAATCGTAGGGATCCCTAAGTGTGTTGGTCCTTTGTGAGTCATAAGGATCTTACGCGTGTATTTTTTCCTCACAAGGTCAAGAGGACCTTATGAGTGCACATGAATTTTTTTTTAACGAGATGAAACTCTCGAGAATGGTTTCGTCATGGGTGACCCTTCTGTTTTTCGGTGGGACTTAGGGGTAGCTTCATTGCTGGAGTTGGTGTGCAGCCTGTGGGATTTGAGTTGCAACCTTTGCCGCTCGGACTTTAATTGCAATGTAGATCTCAAGGGAGTGTATCACCGTATTTAGGATGTTCCGGTCCATTATTGCCATGTTTGAGGCGAATTTTTAGTTTAAGGATTTTCTGGTCCAATATTCCTGTCTTGGGGATGAATGTTAGTTTAAGGACATTTCAGTCCAATATTAGTTTAGGGACGTTTCGGTCCATTATTAGTTTAGGGACATCTCGGTCCATAGCTAGTTTAAGGACGTCTCAGTCCATTATTAGTTTAGGGACATCTCGGTCCACTATCGCTATGTTTGAGGCGACGGAGCTTTTTGGATACTACTCTCGAAATTCTGACTCGGGAAGATAGCGAGCGGACACAAGCGTTGTCACTATCATAGACCTAAGTTGTGACTTGTTAAGCATAGTGTTTTTGGAGGAATCGGCCGTTTATTGGCCGGAATGGTCTTTCGCCATGCATATCCATGAGCAGGTAGGCTCCACCTTGGTAGACTTTGTTTATGATGTATGGGCCTTCATAGTTCGGCTTGAACTTCCCCTGTTTTGCACGATTGGGGATCATGGTCTTTTGACGACTAACACAAGTTCGCCTTGGCGGAATGTTTACGGCCCGGTCAATTTTTCATATGACCGTGTCATCCTTCCCTTATAAAACTCTAGATTTTGCTGTGCTATAAGGCGAGTATCGTCGAGGGCGTGGAGCTCCTCAAGCCAAAGATGAGTGTTTTCTTCATCTGTCAACTCGTATTGAACCGCTACTCATAGAGAAAGGAGTTCAACCTCCAGTAGGAACACTGCTTCCGTGCCAAACACCAACGCATACGGTGTTGTATTCGTGCACGTTTTAAACGTTGTTCTGTACGCCCAGAGAGTTTCGTGCAGCCTTTCATGCCAGTCTTTTTTGTTTCTGGACACCTTTTTCATTATAATTTTTATCAAGGTCTTGTTGAAAACTTCAGCTAGACAGTTGGCCCGAGGATTATAGACTGAAGAATATCTCTAATATATTTTATGTTGTTCTACGAAGCGGCTTATTTTAAGGCTTCTATAAACTGGCTCGTTATTCGAGATAATTCATCACGGAGTACCGAACCGATAGATGACATGGGTTTTAAAGAAGAGAATATTCTCTGTCTTCACCTCTCTTAGAGGTACTACTTCTGCCTACTTAGAGAAGTAGTTGGTCGTTGCCAGTATGAACCGATATCCTTTGTACGATACCGGTTCAATGGGGTCAATTATATCGGTTCTCCACATTTCGAATGGCCAGCTAGCCACTGTCGGGTGTAGAGGATTTGGATGTTGATGGATGAAGTCCACGTGAATTCGGCACGAGTGACACTGCTTCGCATATTTGAGGCAGTTCTGAATCAATATGTGCCAATAGTAACCCATTTTTTTATCTTCAGCTTCATCTTTGGCCCGGCTTGGTGAGAACCACAGAGTCCGTCATGTATTTCTTGGACGACTTTATTTTCTTCCTCCGGCCCCAGGAATTTTGGCCATAGATAGTCGAACGATCTCTTATACAGAGTATCATTAACGAAGGCGAAAGACAAAACTCGTTTCATGAGCTGATGTCTGGACGACGCATTTTCGGGCGTTCATCGGGATTTGAAGTAGTCTATGAAGAGTTCCCTCCAGCCTTGACCTTTTCTTCGTACTCTATTTAAAGGGATACTTGTTCGGTGGTTTCTTTTCTTTCAGATAGATCTATCAGGTCTTCCGGAGATATATTTGTTGGCGCGAGAATTCTGCGGCTTTGCACAATGATCCTAATGTCATCGAGGTCTTCATCGGCCAGTTCCTTAGCCAATTTGGCCAACGCGTCCGCCTTGCTATTTTATGCACGCGGTATACTCTCCAGGATGTAGGAAGGGATTTGTGTCAGCAGTTGCTGCACTCTTTCACCATACTTTATCAGCTCTGGATTGCATGTCTGATAGTCGCCATTTACTTGGCTGACGATCAGCTGGGAGTCTCCATATATGAGGAGGTCATTAATTCCAATGTTGATAGCGATCTCTAGACCTGCTATCAAAGCTTTGTATTCAGCCTTGTTATTAGTCCTTGGCTCTGTTAAGGAGAGGGCATAACGCAATATCCCTCCTTTCGGAGTCACGAAGATAAGGCCCACCCCAGCTTTGATTATTGGGGTGTTTTTCTTTCGCCGCTTCATGGAAGAGACTCCATCGAAGTAGAGTTCCTATTGGGAATTATTTTCTTCTTTAGTTGTATCGAACACATGTTTATCTGGCAACTTGCAATTTAAGGGTGAGTCAGCCGGTATTGGATGCTCCGCAAGAAAGTCAGCAATGGCCTGTTCTTTCACTACTTTTAGGGGACAATATGTTATCGAGAACTCCATCAGGAGGAGGGCCCATTTGGCAAGCTTTCCTGTTAGTATGGCCCTTGAAATTAGATATTTGAGAGGATCCACCTTTGATATGAGATGGACTTCGTGTGCCAAGGCATAATGTCTGAGTTTCGTTATTGTGAAGATCAGTGCCAGGCAATACTTTTCGATGGGGGAGTAGTTGTTTTCTACCCCCAGGAGAACTCGGCTTAAATAGTATAAAGCTCTCTCCTTTTCCTGATCGTTCTCTTATGCCCACAACACGTCTAGAGAACCCTCAAGGGCCGTTGTGTATAGGATAAGGGGTTTTCCCTTAATCGGAGCAGTCAATACCGGCGGATTTTGCAGGTATTGCTTGATTTCGTTCAGTGTATTTTGGTATTTTTGATCCCAGACGAACGGGGTCCCCTTCTTCATCAAATGACTGTAAGGACGGCATTTTCCGGAGAGGTTGCCTATGAACCGCCGGATATATGCGAGCTTTCCTCGAAGAGATCGCAACTGTTTGAGGGTTCTTTGTGTGGGCATTCCCATAATCGCCTTGATCTTTGGGGGATCGCTTTTGATGCCCCGATGACGTATGATGAATTCTAGGAATTTGCCTAAGGAGACTCCAAACGCGCATTTTAGAGGATTCATCTTCAGATTATACTTCTGAAGACGTCGGATCACTATTTTTAGATGTTCCCAATGTTCCTCGTGAGATTTTCTCTTTACCACAAGGTTGTCGATGTGGCATTCGACAATTTCATGGATGAGGTCATCAAAGATCTTTATCATGGCCCTCTGGTAGGTAGTTCCAATATTTTTTAGACCGAAGGGCATCACTTTATAGTAGAATATGCCCAACGAAGTCCGTAAGGTGGTATGTTTTTGGTCTTTTGGATGCATTTTTATTTGGTTGTATCCTTAAGATCCATCCATGAAGGAAAAGAATTCATGGGTAGACATGTTATCGAATATCAGCGCGGTAACAGGTACTGGGAAGTCGTCCTTCGGGCAACCTTTATTGAGGTCCCGAAAGTCCACGAAGATAGGCACCGTCCCATTTTTCTTCATCACCGGAACGATGTTAGTGATCCAGTCGGCATATTGAAATTCTTGGATGAAACCGGAGTCGATTAGTTTCTTGACTTCAGCGTTTATACTTATCTCAAATTCGAGCCGCATTCTTCTTGGCGCCTGTTTGACTGGCTTTATATCCGGCGATATGGCCAGTTTATGTACCGCTACCTTTGGATCTAGACCTGTCATCTCGGAATAGTTCCACGCGAAGCAGTCTTTATATGCTTGAGCACATCTTTTAACATGGCTATCTGTTTTTCAGACAGTAGCTCACTGACGAACGTCGGCTTCCGTACCTAAGTCAATTTTTCTTAGGTTGTCCGCCGTAGTGTGTATCCCATCTTCCAGCTCTTTTGTTGCTGGTGGAAACTCTGAGATTACCTCGTCCTCCTCTTCATTTGCGAAGCACCTATGGATCAGTCATAATCTCATGCCCGCCACCTTTTGAGAGGGTTATCATATGGCAGGTACGTGCATACTTCACTTTTTTGTCGGGCCGGTCCTAACCTGACGTTTTAGGCTCTTTTCGGCTCATGCTTTTGTGGTGGGGTTACCCTCCAGCTATCGGATAACATAAACCTGCCTTGTCGATACTGGTCTTCTACCTAGTCCTTGAAGGTAAAGCAATCTTCAAGGGGATGACCTAATACTCGATGATAGGAGAAATAATCCGGATGATGAACCTTGTTTATTTGTTCAGAATACCAAGACTCCGGAAGTGTCATCATTTGGTGCTTCATGACAAGGTTGAATATTTTCCGTGTCTTGTCTTAAAGGAAAGAGTTTTCCCGACCCATCTTCTTTATAAAAGATTGGCTCCAATCGACTTTTTTTCGATTGCACGGCTTCTTAAATCTGCTTTGTTGCCTTTGAACGTCGTTTATGTTCTTTGCCCTTCTTTTACCTCCATTTTGGGGGTTTCTCATTTTGAGAGAATATATAACGGGCCGAGGATGAAGAGCATTACATTCTAGTCCTGCCGCAGATTGCTGACTGAGTCGCTGCATCCTGGCCTTTTCGTAGATAGCCATTTCACGGCTGTGATTATCTCAACTCTTTTTACAATCTTCTTTTATTAACTTGTCGATTTGTTCTTTGAGTGATGGACTTAACGTTCTTAGAGCGGGATTTCGCTCTGTTTCAACGTCACAGCTATTTGGAAGAGCATTTTCCCCTTAACTGGAGCTTTTTATGACATGGCAACTGTGGAATCGCTCCTGTTTCTTGGACCGAACGTATTCGAGCCCAGTTGTCTCTATCTTTCCGTTGGACATCTTTTGCTGAGTCCTTAGAATATCCTAAATCTTTTTGTAGAATTGGGCTTGTCGAACAGTTTGTTCGAGGGGTACACCTTGGCGTCTTAACATTCTTTTCAATCCTTCCGCGTAGTATCTTGGCAGACGGATTGGTTAAAGCCTGTCGAGTGCAAAATCGACACCATGCCAGACTTCTTTTTCTACTTTATTTTCTGTAGATTGGTAGAAGAGGATCGCTATTTCACCTCTTCGCCTGGGAGGTACGTAGAAAGTCTGCAGTTCATATACGCTGTGTGTATGGAGCGCATCAAGTTCCTTGTAATGCCGAGGAAGAGCTATTTTAATTTGTAGACACTGATCTATTCCGGCAAAAGCTTGCATTGACGGACGGATGGAGAACACTGCGTTGTCCTCATCCTCTTAGTCGCTGCTAAAGACTAAAATAGGAGTAGATGGTCTGGGCCTATTGTTTTCTTTATGGTGTTGCCCCGAGTAGACTATTTCTTCATCGTCAACGGTATCGCTCCCAAAGATCGGGATAGTAGAGATGGACTTCTGTTTATCCTCCGGCTTATGACACATTTCCGTATTCTCGAAGTCTGGTAGGAAGTACTTTGCATCTTCATATTTTTGGACCTCGTTTACGGAGAACGGATTTATCTCTCCCGTGACAGTATACTATGAACCACCCTTGAAATACTTCATACACTGATGTTGTGTAGAAGGGATGACGTTGTAGTCGTGTAACTAAGTCCTGCCGAGCAAAGCGTTATAGAAATTCTTTGCATTAATGACATGAAATTTCATTTCAGTGATGAGCAGCCCAAAGCGTAGCATCAATATTACAGACCCAAGCGTCCATGACGACTGCAAGTCAAACCCGAAGATGGTAATTTTATCTTGGGAAAGGTGCTGAACGTCTATGCAAATTCCTTCAGCACCCTCATGTTGAGAAGGTTGACGGAGGATCCGTTGTCGACAAGGATTTTCCCTATCTTGATGTCATGGCAATACCCGGTGACGTATAACGGACGATTATGTTCGCACGTACTGAGGAGGAGATCTTCATCGCTGAATGTAGTGTCAGCCGTGTAGACTTCTGCCAGTTCATCTTTCATCTTCTCTTCAGCGAAGAAAGCTTAGAACTGATCGGGCTCTTGTAATGCCACGATCAGAGAATCTCGGGCCTCTTTGGATAGGAGGAGAGCATCCAATATGCTCAGTTGTGAGGATATTTTCCTCAGGTGTGTTAGGACATTGTAATCCACCTTATTTTTCATCAAAGGCAATTTCCTCAGGGATTTTCCACATCCCTTTTGTCTTTTTTGTTCAAATCTTTGTTTGCAGGTCCAAGATTCTTCTCAGGCAGTGTATGGTTACGCAGGTGAATGTTTTCACGTTTCTTCTCCTCCTCTTCTTTTCCCGAGGTGAAGTCTTCGAAGAGAGGACTGAGAGGTATTTCGTCCTCAGAATCGCTCCCGAAGGTAAGAACTTAGGGTTTTCCCCCTTCCGAACTGGTATCAACCATATGACAGTTGCCAGTTGTTTCATGCGTGTTTGTCGCACTATTTTGCCATCGACGAGCACGAGCTTCTCGCTTCATCCTCTCGAAGTGTTTTTGATGGGCAACGTAACCTTGCCACCACTTCTTGAAGGTGTTGCGTTCCTCGGTAGGGAGTGTGACCCTCCGATGATATAGGTAGTAGACTGAATGTGATTTTTCTTGTTCAGTCGAAAATATTGCACATTTGATGGAATATTTTCATTACTTTTATTAAGTACTTAAAGGTGTTTATTGTAATTATGCAACATATGTGGGTTTATCTGCAAAATACTCTTTATCATATGTTTATATATTATAATTAACATTATGAAGGAAAAATATATGCATATAATATTTATATAATATTTTGATAATTTAAATATGCATATCATATCAAATAATCGTAATCAATATTCTTAAAATATCATATCATACTAATGGTTAGGATAATATCTCAAAATAAATAACAAATATTACTAATACTATGAATTGAGATATTGTGCAGATTTAGCTCAGGTCTGGAGATCGAGATATTCGAGATGTCGGGAATAAAATCTGCCGATAAAGTTGAATAAAATCATAAACGCAGAGACTCGGAGGAAGATATAAAGAATCCAGGTATCACAATAATCTTCACATGTCATCATGAGGCAGCACCAGAATTTTGAAGACCTGATCCCAGCGTACTGCCGTCCAACTGCGGCCAAATCCCTATATATGCGGCGGATCCGCGGCCCTCTGATTGCCGTAGGATCTGAGATTTTCTGGGTGTGATCATATCATCAAATAACAATACATGGGATCTAGGGTTTCTGCTTCTAGGGCTATTTAAAGGACTGAGAGCTTCAAAGGAAAATCATCTCGAAATAGATCACTAAAATCATCTCGAAATAGATTACTAAAATCATCAATGGATGATAAAATCATTTAACTCCTTTTATATATTTTAAAGTTTATAAACTTTAGCAAAATAAATGTTAACATCCTAATCGGGTGCGGTACTAATTTATTGATAGTCTTGACCGTGATTTGAGATTAGATTAACACTTGTTTTGTTAGGGGCTAAACATGAATAGAGATCAATTCAAGGACAAGGGTTAGGAGTGGTGAAACTCTAGTTTCTTCCAAAAGAACTCTAATCCACATTCATCACTATCGATCCAGTTTTAAACTATTAAAAGATAAAGGGAGTCATTTTTAATTGTTCATCCATTACTACTAAATCATATAAACCCTACAAGCCTCCGCTTCATAAAATCTACATCTGTATATCGTAGATCTAGAACAAACCATCCATATTTCAATCAACTAGTCTAAAGACACTTCCCTGAGGACGACCCGTACTCATCTCGGCTAGCTACTAGCGACACCGTTATTGATTGCGGTTACTTTATACACTTCATTAAAACAGATCAATCAAATGGCATCGTTGCCGGGGATACGTGCATAATTTTTTTCTTGCTATTCGTGTTGAATTCTTATAAAATCTATACCATAAAAAAAATTCAAAACCGCATATTGTGTATTTAACGATTGTTGTGCGACTTTTGTGAGGGAATCGGGAGTCACTGGAGCAAGAAAATAGAGATTCAGAGACATCCTTCAAATCCCAGATGTCATGCCCCGCTTCCCAGAGTACGGTAAGGAGACGTGACGGGTCACGCGACGTATTTTCTCAAAAGTAAACATGCTAAGCGTATATAAGCAATATAATGTAAATATACACAAGAAAAACATGGGATGTAAATGATCAGCAACTTTTTATTTATTAAACATTCTTTACAATACAATGCTGGAAAGTAAATACAAGACTGGAAAGCAATGCCTAAGCAATGGCTTGAAACTGAAAATAAAAGTATATACAAGTGTCTAGAGCTCTGGATCGTCGACGAACTGCTCCAAATCTTCTGAGCTAGGCTCGATCTCCACAGAGTCGGGTCCTCCTGACAACATTCCAAAGAAAGAATAGAAAAGGAATGTCGTCAGTGAACAATCGCTCGGTAAGTCCCAAAGAGAGATGGAAATAGACTGAACAGGTAATGGGAATATAACTGGTATAATATTGATAGTTATGTTAACGCAGTTGTTTGTAGCTTGGTACAGCATATGCCAGTATATACGAGAGGAGTCCAGCTTACCCCATGGACTATGGTATAAGGAGTACAAGGCCCCGTCAAAAGCCACGGGACAACGGCAATGGATATTCAGGTTAGGTGTATTAAAGTGACTGTCTCATGTCACTTTAAACACATTCCGTACCAATCAACCCCTTTAAATCCCGTAATGTATTATTGTATTGTTTTGTAGTGATTTGTAAATATAAGACTTGCCGAAACTATGATATCAATTGTTCATGTAAATGGATAAGGATATAAACGGATAGACATGTAGACAAGTCAAATGTATATCCATGGATCGGTCAAATCAAGTCATGTTTATATGATTGTATTCTGATATAAAAGGATTCATGTTGCATTGGATTTATATTGAATTATATACATGGATGGATTGATTTCAAATTAGACTCAGACTCCGACTGAGTCAGACACATAAACGGAATTGAAGTCCTGAATTAGTTTTAGAGTTATCGGTAACTACAACACATGGACGGCAGGATTTGTGACTTTTCCAAGCCAATTACCATTGATAACCCCATTTTAGTTGTCTACCTTAAATAGGCAAGCACCACTTTCTCCGGCTTCCTGAGGCTCAAAAGAATTGGTCCCGCTTAAACCTATGTTTACTAGAATCCTTATTGTAAATTAATAAACTTGAGGGGGTTTTATGAAAAATAGTTTTGATATATTTTCAAAATAAACCTGAAGTATTTAATTATCTTCTTTAGGGTTTTCATAGATCTAATTTCAAAAGTGATGAGATATTGTAGTGGATGTAAATCTAAATTGAATAGTATATGGTATTTTCATATAATTTGACTTGTATTGATTTGGAGGGTATTTTCATGCACTTTTGTGATTCTTTTATTTTGATTTAGAAAACAAGGAACTATTAAATATATTTAAAATAGATATTTTTATAATATATATATATATATATTAAAAATAGAATTTATTTATTAAATAGAAATCACGTTTTCTTAAAAATTATAATAAAAATTCTATCGAGATCGTATGCTCCGTGAGAAGATCTCCATCTTGCCCTATTAGTCCGATGGATGTGCGATAACCCGCACCAACCAAATCGGATTCCCCGAAATGGGTTGTAAGGAAATAATTGTATGGAATTTAATTAAAACAATCTTAAAGAATACGGTTTTTAATAGTTTAGGGTATTTTATCGTAAAATTGTATTAGTCCCAAAAATATTGTAAAGTGGCAATCGTGCTATGTCATAACGAGTGTTGTGATGAGATCGGTCATTACCTCGTGAGTTTTCTAAGGATAATATGAGCTATATGATGAAGTAATGTCGAATAAAAAGTTTGTGGTATTTAACCGTAAAAGTGCAATAAAAGGGTTTTTTATATGGAGTTTTGAATTGAAATTTATTTATAGTTATAGTTTAATGTTTAACAAACTATGTACAGCGATTTAGATAAATAGTTCTTAAGAAAAAAATTGTTAGTTTAAGAAGTTTTAGAGATGGATGTCGGTATAACTCCACTTACCGACATCATTGAAAAGAAGAAGCTTTGAGAGGTGAAAAGAAGGGAGTATAGGGGACTTACAAGTTTGGAGAAGAGAGGAGAGATTGAGGGAACGTTTGATGGCTTCATGGAGTCATGGTGTCGCCGGATTTGTCCTGAATCGTCGCCGGAACTTGACCTTGGGCTAACTCCACTTGTACAACTTTTTGGACTTAGAAAAATTTGAGAGTTTAAACAAGAGATTTCAGAATGAGGAGAGCTAGGGTGTAGGTGGTATTTATAGGAGAAATTAGGTTTTGAGGATTGAAGAATGGAATTAAAATGCATTAACATTTTAGATTAATGCGTCATTTTAATTCTCTATTAATGTGCAGGGAAAACGAACAGACTAGGGTTAGTGGGGGGAGTCTAAAGGGTGCTAGGGCAAAAATTGGAGGCATTAGGGATGTGGAGGCCCGGTGGCGCCGGCCCAATGTTCAATCTCGCCGGTTGACTTGGTGGTGTAGGGCTCTGGATTGGTGCCACGTGTTGGGGTCTATACATATATCATTTTCCACATGTTTGATTTTAGTGACTTTTCATTTTTACGTGTATTGCATGTGTAAACTTTTGGGCTTCTAAAAGTTTTAAAAAAAAATCAGCAAAAACAATATGTGACTGAGGGGATTTGAACATAGGAGATATGTCACAGTAGTGCAATACTTTACCAATGAGCTACAAATGCTTTCTTGCTGTTTAAAACCAAATCAAATTAATAACTTGTGCTCAGGATTTACTAATACTCCATTTGTACATTAACTTTAAAAATTTTCTGTACATTAAAACAGAGTCATTACACCAGAGGAGAATAAGAGGCTACTGAAGAAAAAATCAGTAAACGAACTCACCAAACTGCGGCGGAACCGCGGCAGAAACAAGCACTTGGCCATGGTTTGGCTGCGGATTTGAGGATTTGTGCCCACAAAATCTTCAGGTATCTTTCTCTAATTCTTCTCTCTTCTCTATAATCCAATAATTTGATATTTTCTGCAGAATTCTTTGCAAATATCGCCGCTCAAAAATCTTTTGCGTGTTTTGATATTGGTTTGTTTATGCATATTTCTAAAAAGGACTTTAAGGGGAAATAACCCAAATTCTGATTAGGTGGGGATTTCATCACCCTTCCTAGGCCCCATGGATCACAAAACGAGCATACTTTCACCCTATATTAATTAAAAAATATCTAGACCATCGCACTCAATTAGGACAGAGAAGGATCGTGGGTAATCTATCGCATATCTCATTTCTCTTGTGGTGTCTAGACAAGCGTGACTGAGGAAAGTGGTTACTTAATTAGGCCCGCTGTTTTCGATGATTCGTATAGCGGATACCTCCCACTTACCTAGCCACAAGAGCAATAAAGAGGTGGTAAAGGATTGATCCTGCGACTTGTCCTTTAGAAGTCTAGGAGCGGTCTAGTGCTTGACCTAAGTAACCTTAGTTCTAAGGTTGATTGTGCATTTTGTGATTTGTTGAGTTAAGCCTCAAATCCTACTTTGTCAAACAAAACTTTTCTAAAAATCGTTCTCACACACGCTGCAACGTGCGCTAAACCCGCTTAGTTCATGATCGACTGGACATAGGATTCTAGTGCCCGTCTTGCCCGCATCTTTGCTATCGACTCCGAAGTCGGTACTTCTTCATCTTTTATTTTCCCTCCACCCACCACATCGACTGAGATGGATGGTTCTCCATTAGATTTTAACAATACCACCCGTCCACCGTCCGTAGGTGCGCAGAATCCACTGCGCATCTCTCTTCAAGAAAGATGCTACCCGATACGTGGTACCCTTCCTACTTGTCTATCTAATCTACCAGCCGATGGGGATAATTTCGAAATTAAACCCCACTTCATCAACCTGTTGCCCAAATTTCACAGGATTGATTCCAAAGACGCATACGTTTTTATAACCAAATTCGAAAACGTATGCGCAATAATAGACACTATACAACTTTCTGTGGATGCTATGAAATTATGTCTTCTCCCTTTTATCTTGTGCGATCTAACAGAAAAATGGCTTTATAATACTGCCGCACACTCTATTTCCAAATGGGATAAATTCGTTATAGCATTCTTTAAGAAATTTTATCCAAATCATAAAACCGCCCGTGTTCGAAGCAAGATTAACCAGTTTACCTAATTTCCTATTGAACCATTTTGGAAATGCTTTGAATGGTTTAAAGATTTTCTTGTCCAATTCCCTCATCATGGAATCAATAGATGGGATCTTTGCCGAATTATATATGAAGGTGTTAATCCAGCGACAAAACAAATGCTTGAAACCATTTGTCAATGCCATTTCATGTCAAAAGACGATGGTGAAGCTTGGCAATTTCTGAAAAATCTCGCCGAACAAACTTTGCAGTAGGAAAGCATTAGACCAATATCGTCTAGAGGAAGTATCCATCAGCTTGATGTTTCCATCGCAGTAAAAGCCGAAATGGCCTTGATACAAAGGAAACTCGAAGCTATAGAAACCAAAGTCTCTTCAGCCTCCTTAAACTAAGTTACGCTTCCCAAAACCGTGTGTGGTTGCTATTCTGACCCATCACATTTAATGGAAGAATGTCCTTTGAATCCTTCGTTTCAAGGTTATGAACAAACTAATGCTGCTTTTCAGCAACGACCTAGAAACGATCCTTATTCTTCCACATACAATAAGGGATGGAAGAATCAACCTAATTTTGCTTGGAACCTAAACCAAACTCAAACTCAAAATACGTTCCCAAACCAAAATAATTATCAAAGACCTCCACAGCAATAGCAACCACCACAACAGAGTCAGCACCCCTTTCAACCGCAAACATTTCAAAATCCGGCGAACAACTCTGTATCTTATAATAATTCCTTCTCAACGGCTGGTACCGAAAAATCCTCTGCACTCGAACGAAGTTTGGAAACGTTTATTAAACATTCCATACAAACGACGGCTAATTTATCATCTTCTATTGAAACGTTAGTGCAACACACCTTTTCCCACGGTGAAAGCATAAAATCGATAGAAGCACAACTTGCAAAGTTCAATGTTGTAATGAGTGAGAGGGAAAAAAAGGAAACTCCCATCTCAATCTCTACCGAATCGTGGCCACTCACGAAGTCATAATGTGAGTGCCGTAATCACGTTGAGATCGGGAAGAGTGCTGAACAATCAAGTTGGTAAACAGGTTGATGATGATGAATCGGATAAAACCTTGGCTTCTTTTTCTAACCCTAATTCGTCTATCCCACCATCTTCTTCTGAGCCTATTCTTCGTTTTCCACTAGGCTCAAACCCTCCGCCCACTCCCTTGAGTTTACCTAAAATGATTTCAATTCCAATTCTGGGATCCACTCCATCCCCACAAACTTCTCCTCAAAAGTTGGATCCAACCCTTATTGATAAAGCTCCTTTTCCACAAAGGTTGAGGGCCAACAAACTAAGTCCCCAAATGGAGAAGATTGTGGAGATTTTTAAGCAAGTTAACATAAATATCTCTCTCTTAGATGGTATCAAACAAGTTCCATCCTATGCAGAAATTTTTAAGGACTTGTGCACGAGGAAGAGGAAAACTCAAGTACTTAAAAAGGTTTTCTTAACGAGTAATATGAGCAATTCTCTCACCCAATTGGTGCCCATGAAACGTAAGGACTCCGGTTGTCCTACAATATCTATAACCATTGAGGGTAAAAATATCAATCGTGCTCTATTCGATTTAGGTGCTAGTGTTAACTTGCTTCCATATTCTGTTTATAAGCAATTAGGGAAAAGAGAGTTGAAACCTATGTATTGCAGTCTCCAGATGACCGATCGATCTATCACCCAACCTCGGGGTGAGTCAAAGGACGTGTTAATCAAAGTCGAGGAATTTATATTCCCTGTGAACTTTATTGTTTTAGATATAAAGCCTGTAGTGAATCCACGGAACCAAATTTCGGTGATCCTAAGTCGACCCTTCTTAGGGACGTTAAATGCAATAATCAATTGTCGTAACGGTTCTATGAACCTATTCTTCAGGAAGATGACAATTGAGCTTAACATCTACAAGCTAGGAAGTCAACCATCAGAACCCTATGCTCATGTTTGCTCTATCAAAAAGATAGCTTCCGACAGTTGAGAATTCGAGGACGTTCACGATACCGATCCTACTATTTATTATACACGTGAAGACCCTTCTGTCGATAAGTCCACACCGAAGTCCGAACCCTTTGACTTGTCGAATGATTTAGTCAAGCTATCCGAGTATCATGACATTCTTTCCGATGAGACTATCATTAGGAATATCGATAGAAGTTTTGAAGACAATTTTGCTAATAAACTCACATTCCTAGAAGACTTGGGAGTTGTGATGAATCAACCCCCACCTAAAGAAGTTGAGCCGCCACCTTTCTTCTTATCAAGAACGAGAATGCGAGTAGTGCACGATCACCGTTTCGTCTCTACCATCCGAGACATAAACTCAATCGATTATGCGTCTTATCTCTCCACTTCTACACATCTATGATCTTCCACCAACTATATTATTGCATCGATAAAATATTCGAATGGTTGGTGTTGATTTTTGGTCTTCGTAAAGTTTTGCATAGACCAATAACTTTCCCCCCTCATAATTTTAAATGCTTAATACTATTTTACTCAAATTTGGGGGTAAGAAAATATTTTGGCTCTTAAAAGAAAATAAATTTTTGCAAAATTGTGAGCCAAAAATAAGTTTAGGGGTGGATTTCATAGTCATTAATTCTTGCTCCCGTTACTAACTTTTCCTCCCAAGTCTACAGATTTTAAGCTTAACAGATGACATCAATGAGGGCACTGCTGCAAATAGGTTGGGAGAAGGTTTGTGCGTATTCACACATCATTTTCTACATTATACTAAATAAAATCATAATTTTTTTGCTGATAATAAAATATTAGAAAGTGGAAAATTACATATGAAAGATAGGAAAAGTTTAAGAAAAGCAAGAAAATTAGATATTTTATAATGAAGCTAGTAATATGTGGTCATGAGCTGTTGTCCCAAAGGTTAGTAAAATGAAAGGAATCACTCATCTGATAATAGAATTGAGTCTGAAAAATAGTCCCTATTTTTTAGTCCAAATATCTGAACGTTGATATCTTACTATACGCACTTGCACACATCTTGAAACTTGGGATAGTAGAGGATACCTTGAGATGCTCTTGTATAAAAGCCTTAGTATGAAGATCAATGAAAAAAAGGTGAAACATAAAAAATAAAATAGGGAGGAAAAATGAACACTGGTTTTGTAATTGCTTAAGGCAACATAAAAAAAATATAACGAGGGTGTTTTATCACCTAGTGTCTTAGACCAACTGGTTTGGGAGCCACTACTAAGCCTTAGGTGTTGCAAGACGAGGAAATTGCTAATTACGCCTAAATAAGTGAGCACATTTGGTGATCGGTCGGTTAGTACCTCAAGAAGTATTGACGGTCGCATGAAGAATGTGTGAGCAATTCCATCTAAAATATTCACCGATTAAAAAGTACTAAGCAAGATGGACAAGAGAATGATAGCTTAAATTGAATTCTCTAAGTGTAGGGATGTCTTTTATACACACGTAGGGGTATATGATCAGTGTTTGGAAGAAAAGTAGGGAGGAAGACTAAAGGCGAAGTTTTATTGAGGGATGATGTGATTGCTAACATCTTTTCACGACCATTAAGATAGAGCTCATTGCAAATGAAAAGCTGTTATAGTTTGGAACTCTTCTTTTCAAATTCTTTTTTTTATATGTTCTTTATCTTTGTATGTAACTTTCATCGTCTTTCGTTTATTATGGGATTTGGTGGGTGTAATCTGCTGAGAACCCTTAGGAGATAACACTCCTTCTACTAGGGACACCTAAAGATTTAAAGGTTTGTTGCACGTGCTAAGTGCAATCTTGTTGCCTACGAAAGTTTGCTAGATTTTTCTTTTCCTTTTTTCTCACTCTCTTGAATAACTAGTTTGCTCGGGACGATCAAAGTTAAGTTTGGGGGTATTTGTTCTGTCGAAAATATTGCACATTTGATGGAACATATTCCTTGCTTTTGTTAAGTATTTAAAGGTGTTTATTGTAATTATGGAATATATGTGGATTTATCTGCAAAATACACTTTATCTTATGTTTATATATTATAATTAATATTATGAAGGAAAATATATGCATATAATATTTATATGATATTTTGATAATTTAAATATGCATATCATATCAAATAATCATAATCAATATTCTTAAAATATCATATCATACTAATGGTTAGGATAATATCTGAAAATAAATAACAATATTACTAATACTATGAATTGAGATATTGTACAGATTTAGCTCAGGTCTGGAGATCGAGATATTCGAGATTTTTGGGGAATAAAATTTGCCAATAAAGTTGAATAAAATCATAAACGCAGAGACTCGGAGGAAGATATAAAGAATTCAGGCATCACAACAATCTCCACGTGTCAACATAAGGCAGCACCAGAATTTTGAAGACTCGATCCCACCATACTGCCACCCAACCGCGACCAAATCCCTATATATGCGGTGGATCCGTGGCCCTCTGATGGTCGTAGGATCTGAGATTTTGTGGGTGTGATCGTATAATCAAATAACAATACATGGGATCTAGGGTTTCTGCTTATAGGGCTATTTAAAGGACCGAGAGCTTCAGATGAAAATCATCTAAAAATAGATTACTAAAATCATCACCTAATAGATCACTGACAAGATTAAGAGATCCAAGACAGGTCCACGAATCGACGTGATCAATCGACGCATCATATACTTCCTACGAGACAAAGATCGGGAGCATAAACTAGGGTTCTTGTATTCTAAATTCGACGGATTTGTAAATGATAGTTGATTAATAAAAAGGTAGATCTTTAGTTTAGTTCTTTGCATTTTACTTTCTGCATTTAATTTCTGCATTATTTTCTGCATTTAAATTATGATCTCCTTCTCTATCCTTTCGTCTTCTTCTCCAACCACGTGAGTAATTCTACGCTTGCTAGAGTTCGTAGGCTAGGGTAGATCAATGGATGAGAAAATCATTTAACTCTTTTTATACATTTTAAAGTTTATAAACTTTAGTAAAATAAATGTTAACATCCTAATTGGGCGCGCTACTAATTTATTGATAGTCTCAACCGCGATTTGAGATTAGATTAACACTTGTTTTGTTAGGGGCTATACATGAATAGAGATCAATGCAAGAACAAGGGTTAGGAGTGGGGAAACCCTAGTTTCTTCCAAAAGAACCCTAATCCACATTCATCACTATCGATCTAGTTTTAAACTATTAAAAGATAAAAGGAGTCATTTTTAATTAGTCGTCTATTAAAACTAAGTCATATGAACCCTACAAGCCTCCCCTTCATAAAATCTATATCCGTATATCATAGATCTAGAACAAACCATCCATATTTCAATCAACTCGTCTAAAGCTAGATAAAGGTTCGATGTTTCCCTGAGGACGACCCGTACTCATCTCGGCTAGCTACTAGAGATATCGTTATTGACTGCGGTAAACTTTACTTCATACAACACACTTTTCAAATCATGAATCAACCACTTCTCCATCGAGGCATATGACCCCGGGAGTGTTGTTTATGAGAGGTGGTAGCATCATCCCCATTGACAGGGTTTTGGCGAACCGCTTCTCTATTTTGATCCTGCTTTTATTTGTAGCAGGTGTGCTTTGGTTTAGTGGAAGTACTTTACGACTCATCCTTGCCGCAGCTTCTTTATCAAGATGCTGATGCTTAACCTTTTCATATATGGCTGTCTCGCGTTCTCGGTCAAGTTTGCTTTTGTGAAAGGCTTCATTTAACAGCCTCTCGATCGAGTCTTCCTCTGGCAGTTTCGGGGATTTTAGCGCCGAATCTACCCCCAGTTCTTCCGTGTTGTTCTAATGCTGAGGGAGCTTCTTCATCATTTAATGACGAATGGGAGACCATGTGGCAACTTGCTACACGGTCTTCGGTGACTTTTGAGTCATTTTCCTCATCGATGTCACTATCTTCGCCTTCAAGAATATGCTTGAGGAACTCTTCGAGCATGACTGGTGCCCCTGCCTTCTAGTTGTACTCCTCCAGCGCGTCAATATACTTTTATAGATCTGTGCGCTTATCATCATACTCGGCAGGCTGCACAGGCTTCTTGGTCTTCTTCCTTTTCTATGAAGAATTTGAAGGCTTGACTTGGGGTTTTTTCCTTGTCAACAATATTCGGTGCGGGATGAGGCTTTAACATCCCTTCGATTATTTCGGGTTCAAGTGGGCTTTTCCACCTGACTGCTGGATATGCACGTAAATCCTTCAGTATTCTTTTGGTTTTAGCTGAAAGGAAGACTCCCCATGGAATTTCTTCCATGGGTGAGCATGATGCCCCATGCGCATCCACCTTCTTGGGAGTGTACTTCTGGGGTAGGTTTACCCTCCAGTTATCAGACATCATGAATTTTCCATGTTGATACTGGTCTTCAACCCAGTTCTTGAAAACATAACAATCCTCAATTGGGTGGATCACCATTCTGTGGTAGGAGCAGTAGTTAGGGTTGTTGATGTCGCCGAATTGCGGTGGACACCGCGGGTCTGGCAATGTGATGGGTTTATTACATATTGCCAATTAAAACATTCTTTTCGTCTTGTCGCGGGAAAACGAGTAAGCACGTCCTAATCTTTCTTCCAAGAGTGGGCACGGACACGCGTTGTTTTGGCGAGCAGCTGGTTTTGGGCCACTCGGCTGTTGTTGAGTATTGGCAACCAAGGCCGCTTTACCTTTACCCTTGTTATTTCGAGGGTCCCTATTTGAGGAGGAAGGCCTGTGGCCCATCTGGTCCATTTGGGCCAGTTTATCTATCAGAGCCTGAAAAGTTGTTGGTTTGAAGAAAGTCAAGAACTGGGACACAGTCGTTTGAGGATCAAGGGTCCCGATGAACATGCCTATGACAGGGGATTCTTCAATGCGTTGTTCACACTTAGACTATAAGTTCCACCACCGGATCGCGTATTGGACCCAAGTTTCTTCCGGCTTTACCCTGGTATTGATTAATGTTGTGATTGGAGTACGTTCGCTCGCGCTGGCGAAACGTTGTGTGAATAGCAATTCCATTTCTGCGAATGTTCTCACGGAGTCATTTAGGAGCTCCGAGTACCATTTGAATGTTGTTTCTGACAGACTGACAATGAACCGGCAAAGCAACAATTTGTCATCACCTCCAGTGTTGCCGTACAGAGCTCTGAACTGCGCGATGTGCTGGTGAGGGTTGCCTGTCTCTTTGTATATATGAAATTTAGGGATCATATATCCCGGCGGGTACTTGATTTGATCATACCAGCCTAAATATGGTCGTCCAGTTCTGACAATTTGGCAAGCGGCCTTATTAGCTTGATGAGCTCATTTTTGTTGAGCAATATAATTATCAAGGGCGGCCTTGGAGATCGTTTCCTCCTTTACTGTCGATAAGGCTGGAGGAGGGTTTGATGTTTCCCCTTTGTCATTCTCAACGATTATCGACGGATCTTCGGCCGGGGGTTCTGGCTGGACATCATCCTGACTATGTCTTCGAACAAGAGAGCCATCTGCTTTATGTTGGCAGCTTATTCAGCAGCTTCCTTGTCCTTTCTCTCGAGCATCTTTCGCAGAAACTCTGTATCGGTCTCCTGCACTTGGTGCTGTTCATCTTCTTTGTCCGGACTTTTTTTCTGTCCGGTAAGTGCTGACATTTTGGTCAGCATTTCGTGGAGCTTTTGTTGTTAATCCTGAGCCTTTGTCAGCTACCGAGTTTGTGGTCGGTAACTCACCAAAGCATGGCTTTCTTCTTCTCCCGAAGCCATGTAGACTATATGTATTGTTATACCCCATACCTTAGGGAGTTTGGATTCATCGCCTTTGGAATTTGCCACCGGCGGTAGAGTTTTTTTCAGTTTCATTCTTTTATAAGAGATTGGAGTTGAAAGTGAAGGGTTCCTAGGCACACTAATTAGGTCTCACAAGGCATCAACCATGGCTAATTCAAGAATTTCCTTGTGCCTACAAACCCTAATAGGGATCGTTAACTAGAAAAACTAGGCGATGCAAGCAAGTAAACAGAAATATAGCTAAAGGGAAGGGACTACAACCTTTGTAGATCCGGTCCACCACTTCCTAAGCTCCGCGATGATGTCCCTTCGCTGTCCAAATCGGATTCCGGACTCTAGCATCGGCTTCATCGAAGAAATGGGCGAGCTTGGTCGTCGGCTTTGATGCCGAAGATGATCTACGTCGAGGCATCACTAGATCAAGCTCCCACTTCACCATGTCATGAAACTTGTGAAGAAAACACCCTATACTACTTGGCAAGAGGTAGATGATGAAGAAATAGCAAGTGGGTTCACTTTAGAATTGAATTTCTCACTCATTTTGGCAAGTTGCCATTAATGAAGACAAGCTTCTTCATTTGTTGAAGATGAAGAAGAAGAAGAAGATATGATAAGTCTTATTTTAAAATGAAAATAAAATCAATACTTATCATGTCTTCAACCATGGTTTAGTGTAGAGAATCAACTAAGGTTAGTAGAATGGTTAAGTTTAGGAGATGAAGACAAAATGGTCATTAGGTCAAAGATGCTTGAAGCATCAAGAAAGTTCCAAAATAAACCATTTTGTTTTCTTTATCTTTTAACAAAAATAAATAGATAAATAAACAAGAGAAAAGAAACCCTAACCATTCACTAAACATGGTTTAATTCTTTACACAAACCCAAGTGAGCTTGTATCATCAAACATGATACAAACAAGTGCACATAAAAAAATATATCACATATACAATGTGCATCAAGTGAGAAAATCCTTTTAAAATGAACCAATACTAGTTAATGCAAAGTAATATATCAAATATATAATTATGCATTAAATCATTAAATCAATACTTGATTTAACGATCCGGTCATATCGCATATAACCGACTAATATCCAATGTATCGGCTTATCGAATCAATCCTTGATTCGATAACTAGGTTATATCGCATATAACTAATCGATACATTAATCGCAAGAATGGAATACGGTATCACATACACGCATTATTCTCGGTCCCGCATATATCTCATATGCGCTCCTATTTCATTTCGCTTGAGCCAGGAAACCTCTGTGTAGGACTCTAAAGACTCGTCAATACGCCGGTAGCAGATGATGATCATATCAAGCACCCACAAGCCGCAAGCAGTCTGCTAAACGTAACGGCCACCCGGGTATTGAGCGATCAGAAGATCGACGAGCAAGCCCGCTCACACTCCTGTGAATCCAACCAGTAACACTTACCGTACAGTCCGGTCTGTTCGTCTGATATGTCGCATATTTCGCCTAGGGGTGGTAAACGTCAGACCCCAGTAGCTCGATAAGTCATGCCGACGTGAAGTCCATGACATGTGTGAAACTACTGATAACACTTACCAGTAGGTCATTGCAACCCTGGCTAGGGATTTCCTGTTATGGCAAGTCGAGCATAGCGTAACATCAACCCCCAATACCGGGAGAGACGAATCCCCTCCTATCGCTCATTGCCTCCATGTGAATCGGGACTGTACCCAAAAACCACCTGTTTGCACGACTCAGTAGAGCCGTGGTAGGGTGGAAATCAAAGCACAGTGGGAGACACACAAGACTCTATGACGATCTCGGGTCAACAGACTAAGCTGTACCAGTGTCACCAGAGAACTGCCATCTGACGTGAGGTATAATACCATCTGGGAGTTCTCGGCGAGTCCGTTCAGTGTACCCAGTCTCCATTGAGCACCCGCATACCATCTCCGATGTCAAACACCAATGGTTATGGGATCATCCATCGCCCATCGCATGGGTCGAGAAGATATACGCTAGTCTACTCTGGAATATCGATGCCCCGTCTCGATATTCCCTCGACTAGGAACATTGAAAGATGTACTCATGGACTATCCAGGCCCCACTAGTATGATCTGCATCACAGTCCTGGAAGTCGAGTACACATCCTAAGGGCTTTATCAACATGTAACAGAGAGACAGAAAGTATACACGTTAAGATAAAGAGCAACCAGATAGCGTACTATCATGTCGAGCAAGAAAGTCCTACCTATATATGTCCCAGCATCCACTACAATATACATCCAATGTACAGTAATGGCCTCTAGGGCATACATATAACTAACAATCTCCCACTTGCACTAGGGCCATCTTTAGCAGTGGTTGCAGTATCATATACTCAACCATTCCATATAAGCCTCTCTCTGGGAAAAAGCCTTCGTGAGTGGATCCGCCGTGTTGTCCTCTTAGTCTACTCTCCTAACCTCGATCACCCCGGAGATCATCTATCTCTATGATCAGGTGATGCTGCCTTAGAATATGTCTGGGTCACTGATGGGACCAGGGTTCCAGGTCCAAAGCCTCACTTCCATTGTCACACAATGGTAGGAACCTCGTTCATCTTATGAACCGATATACACCCTAACTACCCCTTTGGTAGTATCTTTAAATAGCAATGTCACCAGCCTTTATCGTCTAGTTTGCCACGGTATCTAGCTTGGAACTCTTCCAACATACCGTCCCTTTACTGAGGGTAAAGACAATGTCTGCGACTGACATTCAGTCGTCCTTATCACTCTGGAACTTTTCCAGCGATTCTCCCCAGGATCGAGAAGGTATCACCTTTATCCTATTTGGAGAATCCATGTAATAATAGGAGATTAACCGATCGTAGTATAGGAAACTCTTTTCCTATCTAGAGTATGTTGTCTACGTATAATACGAAGATCACCACCATACTCCCTACTGCCTTTTTTGTATATACAAGGTTCATCTACCATTTTGATGAAGTCAAACACTTTGACTATCACATCAAAACAGACGTTCCAACTCCGCGATGCCTGCTTCATTATCTAAAGCAACTTGCGCACGATTCCGCTGCTCCCACTGTTTACGAAGCCCTCTGGCTGTGTTCTTATAGACGCTCTCTTCTAAATCAATATTTAGAAAAGTAGTCATAGCACCCAACCACCAGATATCGTAGTCATGGTATGTAGCAATGGCAAGTAGGATCTAGATGGACTTAAGCATAGTCCCTAGAAAAGGTTTCATCATTATCCACACCTGGTTGATGACTAAAACCTTTAACAAGTCTAGCTTTGAAAGTCTCAACTTTTCCATCTACACCAAGTAATCTTCTCAAGATATACTTGCTCCTGATGGGGATTTAACCCTTCAGATATAGCAACCAAAGTCCATACTTTGTTGGTGTATAAGGATTCCATCTCAGATCGCTAAGCATCCAGCCATTCTTACAGAGTCCCACTCTTGATGGCCAGCTCGAAACTAGTTGGGTCATCATCTCATGATGCATTCCTCGCTCCCACTGTCATCAAGAAACCGAGGTATCTCTCAGGCAGATGAGAAACCCTACCAGATCGGCGAAGAGGCTGAGGTTCGTCGGAAACAATTGAATCCTTTGGTTCTGTCAAATCATTAGCAGTTTTGTACAGCTGGAACCTTTCCAGTTCTACAGAACTGATCTTGCCTCGATCTTGTCCGGATTTTGCTTTTGACATAGGCCGGACAATCCCAAATCTTAACTTACTTAAGAGATAGGCTCTTCCCATACCATATCTCATATGGAATGGTAGGCAGCGATCTGATTCGAACCTAATTCAATAGGTACGCAGCTTCTCAAGCGCATAACCCCAAAAGGAAATAGGTAACTCAGTAATACTCATCATAGAGCACACCATATCTAATATTGTGCGATTGCTCCGCCCTGATACACCGTTGTGCTGTGGTGTATTCAGAGGAGTAATACGGAGAGAGAATCTCATTTTCTTTTAGAATAGTCCAGGAATGCCATGCACAAGTATTCTCCTCCCTGATCTTATCATAGGACATAATACTTATACCCGGTTGTTGGTTCTCTACTTCTAACTTATATTCTGTGAATATCTCAAAAGGTTCGGACTTGTGTTTCAACAGGAACATATGTCAGAATCTTGAGAGATCATCAGAGAACGTAATGAAGTATAAAGAACTAGTCCTGGCATGTGTAGACAGGAGACCTTACATACATCATAATGTATCAGTCCTAAGAGTCTACTAACTCTTTCTCTGTTTCCAATAAACAGAGCTATGGTCATCTAATCTTTGTGACATGACTGGCAAAATTTCACAAGATGTAAATTCAAACTGATTTAAATATGCATCTAAAATGTAACTTCAGCCAGTCGTGTCGCATTGATATGACCTAGTCTACAATGCCTCAAGAATGATTCGTTCATTTCTGAACTCTTCCTCTTGTGTGTGTTCCGTATACTAGGAACTGTAGTTTGATTTAGAACATCAATGCTTTTAGATAACGTGCCTGAACCGATCAACTTTTGATATAGGAAATGTTCAAAACATTATCCAACAATACAAAATTTTATCATTTCTTTACTTGTAAAGAGAGTGATATGATTTTGTATATCAGGTTCGGTATCTAATAACATTCGTTCAGAATCAATGTATTGGTAATACAGGGTGACAGTGACCAACAGACTTGGCTGCAACACTTGCCCCGTTTTCTGTCTCATGAAACTTATCACCCGTTCTCAGTTTTTCTACCCTTTTTGTAGCCCTATGTAACAGATTACATATCTGGGATCCAGTTCCGGTATCATATACCCAGGATGCGGAGAATACTGAGAAACAGTTCTGTATAATGAACACACCCGAAGGAGATGCATCATATGCACTTTCTTCGTTTGGGCGGCATAGGAATTTTGGTATTCCCCTAATTCCTGCTCTGTCTTATAACAATTATAAGTTGGAGCGGGACCAACGTTCCCCAGTTCAGTATAACAAGTGGGTTCGGTCAATATCCGTATTATTATCTTGATTAAGGCGTGATATGGTCGCTACCAGGAGAGAGAGAGAGAAGAAAACACTCTGCATGCGCTCTTGCAAGATTAGATTGGTCATATATTTTATCTAATCAGGATGGCTCCCACTGTTTTTATCAAATCTTCCTTCAAACCTTAAAAGGAAAGACTAGCCGGGATTAATTGCACTCTACAAGTTCGCCAATCTTTCAGCCAGGCCAGTGTCGGTACTTTGAGGGAGGTTCCCCGTGCTTTCGCACGGACCTAATTACAGTAAACCTCGTTTTCCCAGAGGCGTAACCCCGTTGACACCTTTCTAGACACCTACTTGATCGGCTAATTGCAAAGTGCAAAATTCTTCCAGGAGTAACAATTACTCGCAGTGGGTATCGGGATCCAACTATCATATAGAAGGTATGCAATCTCATTGCAAGTTTCAACACTTGAAACTCCCGATAATGGTTTTTTACCCCTAGCACCTATGACCTTGGCTAAGGTCAACAAATCATAAGTACTAGTCAAGTTCTACCCGTCATTTCATGATTAATTAGACCCACCCACATGACCCTTGGCTAAGGTCAACAAAGCCACATGACTGTCCTAACTAATCGCATCATATGCTGTGTAGGAAGACATCACTTAGCTACCGCACACTACGCCTCGGCTATGGTCGACAAACGTAGCACGAATACTAAGTACTCTACTTCCTAAAATGACGGAGGGCTGCGAATGGTTTTTTGTGAAAACCTTTAACGCTTTGAACTTGATCTCGTTGTGGAATCAAATGGTTTTTTTAAATGGAATGTTTTTGATGCTTTTCTAGTTTTGCTAAAGGGGTCACTCCCGGTGAAGGGATCGTCGGCCTTTTCCTCGTCGAATGAGGTGCGGGATATATCATATATATCACTGTGCAAAGCGAAAATTATAGAAGCGATCAAAGGACAAACCGAGTGTGTAGCATCTACCAGTTATTGCTAAAGGAGTCACTCCCGGTGAAGGGATCTCGGTCCTTTCCTCATCGAATAAGGTGCAGGATGTTATACAAGGAACACCGCGATGCAAAGCAAGAACTGTAGCTACCTGTTTTTATTTTGAAATTCGATTTCACAACATCTTTTAGGTTTATTTTCTTTCATTAATCTCATTAAAGAATATCCCATCATTTAACTCCACCTAATCATCACAGATAAATATAACGTACGCTTATGCCATCCGCATTCGCCTCGATGTCCCGTCTGCACCGTTAGGTTAGGTAACTAACGCCAGAGCGAGGCAGGGCTAGCGCGGGTGTAAAACATAAGCAACGTCTATATAATATATCATATATACTATATATAATATCTGTCACAGAACAAATCACATGATCACATCACAGATAACGCAGCAGTAAATATCATATGAAATATTGGATATTCTAGGACGTCCGTGTTTTCAATACGAGCCAGTATAAAACACGGATTCCACGGTCGTGATGAATAGCCAATCCCACACCCCTAGACCCCTACGAGAGCGGCAAGCAACCCTACCAATTCTAGGGTTAGGAGACCCGGACTCGACTCCTCGAGTTGGTCTCCCACTGGACCCCAGAACCCGGTTACTTGTGCTCCCCTCCTTGGGTCTATCCTAGTGCAGAAAAGTAAATAATACACAAAAGGTGACATCTTCCGCAACCTGGAAGTGCCCCAATAAAAGAATATTACATACAAGTATTTTACATGAATGAAAATAAAAAACCCCGGCTATTAAAACACGACAATCCAATATAACATATCCAGCAACACATAATATCACATGTCATCAACGTAAGTAAATATGCACATCCCAATTGTTGTTGACATATAGCAACGAAACCGGTGATATCACATATTACACTTACGGTCACAGAAAAGAAAGTGTAAAACTACAACAGTTGGAATCCACAACCTCTTTAGACATCGCATGCCTAATCAAATGAATTCCTTAGACATCGCATGCCTAAAAATTATAAACCCCGCATTTTAGTCTCAAAATCGAAAACACTTTTCAATATAAAAGTCGGGCAATTCAACAGGATTCCCGACATTCAGATCGAATGCTCGTCGCAAACTTTTGTAGGCGGCCGCACCCCCGATACCGTCGACGAAGTGCACTAAGGCGGAACACCGCTGCCGCGAGCATCCGAACGGATGCTTTCGGTGACGGGGCTCTCCTACAGTCACTTGGTCGGGACAATGGAGTGAGGCTGTCTATTAAGTTTACCCGGCGAGTATCCGCGTACACTACGTGATTGCGACGGACTTTTGATCACATCAAAATTCCGTGGCAACCGATCAAATGAGACCAAACCGCTAGATTTATAACATTCATTCAGTTATCTCATAACTATTTGTGAATTCCAATTATTATATCACATTCCGGATAAATGGAAAATGCTAAACTTTTCGATCGAACAATCGAACACCCAAGTTTCCCGAAACATACCAATACATGAAATAAGTTTAAAAACATTCACTTCGTGCCTCAGTACCAACGGTCCAGCCGTAGAAGGCTCAAGCCAACGCCTCACATGTGGCACGCCGTACTGCCCCAAACCCGAAGGTTCAAGGGCAGTTCAAGACGGCCACATAATCGAGTTAAGGTTTGTTGTCTTCTAGAGGGTCCATCGCGTTACTTGCACTACTTAGAACGTCTTTAAACCCTGAAAAAGTCCAACAATTGGAAATTTCCCAACAGTGGAAAACTTGGGTATCTATATCCGGTCGAAATTTTTAACATATTCTAAAATTATTCGGAAAAACACACAGACAAAATTAGACAATCCGATCGAAACACCGAGTCCCCAATACAACCCAGAAAATTCAACTCTTGAATAAATATTAAAAATTCCCAGGAAAACCAGCACTGCAAAGTAAGAATTACTGTGTAAAATTCTTTCAATACGGGGACATTCAGGCCGCGGAACCGCCGCACAAGCCATGCTTGTGCGGCGGAGCTGCGGTGGTTTGATGGACTTAGGCCATCGAATTTCACAGTAACTCTTATATTCCCCTGCTGATTTTTCTGCATATTTTTAATTCTCAAAAAACCACGATTTCAGAAAATGTACAGAGAGCATTTTAGGGTTTGGGTTTCGGTTCGATCGGACTTCTAATTCCGTCTACGCATCGCCTAAGGCTCTAGCTAGGCTCTGATACCACTGAAGGGTTCCTAAGCACACTAATTAGGTCTCACAAGGTATCAACCATGGCTAATTCAAGAATTTCCTTGTGCCTACAAACCCTAATAGGGATCGTTAACTAGAAAAACTAGGCGATGCAAGCAAGTAAATGGAAATATAGCTAAAGGGAAGGGGCTACAACCTTTGTAGATCCGGTCCACCACTTTCTAAGCTCCGCGATGATGTCCCTTCGCTGTCCAAATCGGATTCCGGACTCTAGCATCGGCTTCATCGAAGAAATGGGCGGGCTTGGTCGTCGGCTTCGATGCCGAAGATGATCTACGTCGAGGCATCACTAGATCAAGCTCCCACTTCACCATGTCAAGAAACTTGTGAAGAAAACAACCTGTACTACTTGGCAAGAGGTATATGATGAAGAAATAGGAAGTGGGTTCACTTTAGAATTGAATTTCTCACTCATTTTGGCAAGTTGCCATTGATGAAGACAAGCTTCTTCATTTGTTGAAGATGAAGAAGAAGAAGAAGATATGATAAGTCTTATTTTAAAATGAAAATAAAATCAATACTTATCATGTCTTCAACCATGGTTTAGTATAGAGAATCAACTAAGGTTAGTAGAATGGTTAAGTTTAGGAGATGAAGACAAAATGGTCATTAGGTCAAAGATGCTTGAAGCATCAAGAAAGTTCCAAAATAAACCATTTTGTTTCCTTTATCTTTTAACAAAAATAAATAGATAAATAAACAAGAGAAAAGAAACCCTAACCATTCACTAAACATGGTTTAATTCTTTACACAAACCCAAGTGAGCTTGTATCATCAAACATGATACAAACAAGTGCACATAAAAAAATATATCACATATACAATGTGCATCAAGTGAGAAAATCCTTTTAAAATGAACCAATACTAGTTAATACAAAGTAATATATCAAATATATAATTATGCATTAAATCATTAAATCAATACTTGATTTAACGATCCGGTCATATCGCATATAACCGACTAATATCCAATGTATCGGCTTATCGAATCAATCCTTGATTCGATAACTAGGTTATATCGCATATAACTAATCGATACATTAATCGCAAGAATGGAATACGGTATCACATACACGCATTATTCTCGGTCCCGCATATATCTCATATGCGCTCCTATTTTGTTTCGCTTGAGCCAGGAAACCTCTGTGTAGGACTCTAAAGACTCGTCAATACGCCGGTAGCAGATGATGATCATATCAAGCACCCACAAGCCGCAAGCGGTCTGCTAAATGTAACGGCCACCCGGGTATTGAGCGATCAGAAGATCGACGAGCAAGCCCGCTCACACTCCTGTGAATCCAACCAGTAACACTTACCGTACAGTCCGGTCTGTTCGTCTGATATGTCGCATATCTCGCCTAGGGATGGTAAACGTCAGACCCCAGTAGCTCGATAAGTCATGCCGACGTGAAGTCCATGACATATGTGAAACTACTGATAACACTTACCAGTAGGTCACTGCAACCCTGGCCAGGGATTTCCTGTTATGGCCAGTCGAGCATAGCGCAACATCAACCCCCAATACCGGGAGAGACGAATCCCCTCCTATCGCTCATTGCCTCCATGTGAATCGGGACTGTACCCAAAAACCACCTGTTTGCACGACTTAGTAGAGCCGTGGTAGGGTGGAAATCAAAGCACAGTGGGAGACACACAAGACTCTATGACGATCTCGGGTCAACAGACTAAGCTGTACCAGTGTCACCAGAGAACTGCCATCTGACGTGAGGTATAATACCATCTGGGAGTTCTCGGCGAGTCCGTTCAGTGTACCCAGTCTCCACTGAGCACCCGCATACCATCTCCGATGTCAAACACCAATGGATATGGGATCATCCATCGCCCATCGCATGGGTCGAGAAGATATACGCTAGTCTACTCTGGAATATCGATGCCCCGTCTCGATATTCCCTCGACTAGGAACATTGAAGGATGTACTCATAGACTATCCAGGCCACACTAGTATGATCTGCATCACAGTCCTGGAAGTCGAGTACACATTCTAAGGGCTTTATCAACATGTAACAGAGAAACAGAAAGTATACACGTTAAGATAAAGAGCAACCAGATAGCGTACTATCATGTCGAGCAAGAAAGTCCTACCTATATATGTCCCAGCATCCACTACAATATACATCCAATGTACAGTAATGGCCTCTAGGGCATACATATAACTAACAGAAAGAGCTGCTGTGATAGGCACCTGTGCAGAAGGAGTCTCCC
Organism: Agapanthus africanus; assembly: GCA_030015575.1. Classification (NCBI taxonomy): domain Eukaryota; kingdom Viridiplantae; phylum Streptophyta; class Magnoliopsida; order Asparagales; family Amaryllidaceae; genus Agapanthus; species Agapanthus africanus. The sequence continues at coordinate 420,486,990 of JASDDO010000010.1, read as the reverse complement.
GTTGTATGGCGGAGGAGTGATTTTTCTCTTGCCGAGCCTTCACTTTTTTTTGGTCAACGAGAGTGATTTTCATCAATCACAGAGTCCTGGACTTTCCGCCAGAGTCTATGAATTTGCGAGGAGAACCGCTGATGGGGGCACTCCAGCTTTGACTGTATAGGGACTTCCGCAGGTGGGGATGATTTCTTTAACACTGTCGTTGGGGAGTTCTTGCACACCCTACTGAGTAGATCAAAGCTGTTCCCAGATGGAACAACAACATCAACTTCCACTATTGGAGCTGGTGGGGTAAGTCCAGAGGAGGGGTTGCACCCAGCTTTTCTCACTCAGCGCCAATGGCGATGTCGAGCGTGCCTTGCAGAAGGGACCGCTTCAGTTTTGGAAGCGGCTTCTTCATGCCCCCGGCTTTGCTGAGGGGCTTCAATCGGCGTCAGCCTGTTGAAGTCTGACATCCCTGGTAGAGTTTAAGGAGCAGTGGTCTGTCTTTTGAAGACCGACCGTTTGATGGAGGAAGCGCTTTTAACGGCTTCATCTGTAGTAGGAATTGGGAGGGCTATCCATTTTAGGGTAGCCCCTTCAGGTATCACGAGCATCTTTGTAGGCTGGTTTGAATTCTTGCTCAGCCTGTTGAAAACTAAGACGCCAAATTTAAACGGCCCGTTAATAGGGGCCATTATGGTTGCTAGTAGATCGATAGGAGCTTCCTCTTGCGGCGGTGAAGCACCGAAACTCACATGTGGGAGCATGGTCCCAAAGAATAATCCGGTAGTGGCTTTTATGACTTTCCCCACTGGCATTGAGAAGATAGAGACCGCATTAGGCTCACAGGTGACTCCTCCAGTTGAGGTGGAGCGGGAGTTGCTGTTACCAGAGGTGCAGTTAAGAGCCATTGATTTTCTAGTCTGCACAGGAGCAAGACAACAAGTTTTAGTACCTCGAATCTAAGGGTATCCATAGCAAACCGTGATTTTGTTCGCGAAACACGACATACGAAGTGTGGAGTGGAAAGAGAAAAAGGTCCCACCGGGCATGCCAGAACCTGTTCACCGCCGAAAGACCAGACCGAGACGTTGGGACGTCTGGCCTGAATTTTAGGGGCAGATGCTATTTAGACTTATCCATCCACCTATTCGAAGATACCAAGTTGATTTATGGCACCATATATCGAAGGTTTGGACAGACGCGACCATTGTAGCAGACTTTATCAGATTCCCCCTCGTTTGTGAGGGGTTTTTAAATGTGGGGACGCTCTTCTCTATATGCGCAAGCCCGTACAGTTAATTACGTTATCGCATTGCGATAACCACTTTCTCCTGTTCCGGCAGTTCACTTCGTGTCGTGTATTATTTCGTTTTTTAAGGTTGCCCATGGATTGTAAACGGAGACTAGTTTATGTCGTCGCCTGATTGGTCATTAAAAAGTGTGTTCGAAAATAACTGCAATCAAGACGGTGTCACTAGTAGCTAGCCGCAATGAGTATGGGTCGTCCACAGGGATACGTGAACTCTTTTCTTGTTTTAGACGAGTTGATTAAAGAAGGATGATTATTTATCGTTATGGATATAGAATTTATAAAGAAAAGGCTCGTAAGGTTCAAAGGACTTGGCAATTATGGATGAATAATTAAAAATGACTCCTTTTATCTTTTAATAGTTTAAAATTAGATTGATAGTGATGAATGTTGATTTGGATTCTTGCAAGAAACTAGGGTTTCCCACTACTAACCCTTATCCTTGCATTGATCTCTATTCATGTCTAGCCTTTAACAAAACAAGTGTTAAACCAATCTCAAATCGTGGTCGTGACTATAAATAAATTGGTAACGCGTCCGATAAGAATGTTAACATTTATTTTGCTAAAGTTTATAAACTTTAAAATATATAAAAGAAATTAAAATATTTTTTCATCCATTGTTCTACTCTATCCTACGAACCCTAGTAAGGTAGGAATTACTCGCTCATGGTTAAAGATTTAGAAGAAAGGTTGAAAAAGAATAAAAATAGAGTTAAGATGCAGAAAGTAAGTGCGGAAATTAAATGCAAAAAGAACAATGAAAAACACTACCTCTATTAATCAACTATTGCATTTACAATTTTGCTCCTTAGAAAGTAGATTACAAGAACCCTAGTTTGCTCTAAATCTCTCTCTTGTTGGAGGTAGATGAATAGATGATGATCACTCAAATGCGTAGATCGCTTGGATCTCTTGATTTCTTCGGTGATAATTTTGAATGTGCAGCTACAGGTCCCTTATATAATGCCTAAAACCAAAAACCCTAAATTCCATATAAGAATATATACAGTTAATATCCAAACCACCAAATCTCACATCCAATGGCCCTTATTGAGCCATGGAACTGTCGCATATAGCCATGATTGGCGGCGGTTCAGCCGCATCTTGCTGGATTTAGGGTTTGGGATTTTTTCTGGTATTTTATGTTGATGTTTGGAGATCCTCTTAATATCTACATTCTGAAAATAATGCTCTGAGTCCCTGCCATTGCTAGATCTCTCGATTTGTTTCTAAACTTTGGCAGATTCGGTTTCGATATCCCGATTTGACTCGGAAATCTTACTTGGATTCCAGACCTGAGCTAATATCTGCACAATATCTCAAGTCATAGTGTTAAAATTTGGTATTTTTGAGATATTATCTTAACCATTTAAATGATATTAAATCTTAAGAATGTTGATTAGAAATATTTGATATGATATGCATATTTTAATTACAAAGATTTCATTTAAATATTATATGCATATATTTTCCATCATTATGCTAATTATAATGTAGAAACATATGATAATAAATTTTTTACAAATAAACCCTCATATGTTCTATATTTATAATAAACACTTTTTAATACTTAACAATAGTAGGAAAAATATTCATTCAAATGTGCAATATTTTAGACTAATCAAATACCCCCAAACTTAATTTTGATCATCCCGAACAAACTAATAAGAGAAAAAGAAAAAGAAAAACCTAGCACACTTTCGTGCAACAAGCCTTTAAAACTCTAGGTGTCCCTAGTAAGAGGAGTGTTGTCTCCTGAGGGTTTTCAGAGGATTACACCCATAAAATCCCATAATAAAAGAAAGAAGATAAGAGTTACATAAAAAAATAAGGAACATATAAATGAAAGAACTTGAAAATAAGAGTTTCAAACTATACTAACTTTTTAGTTGACATAAGCCCTATCTTAATAGTCGAGAAAAAATGTCAGAAATTACATCATCCTTCAATAAAATATCGCCTTTAGTCTCCATCCCTACCTTTCTTCTAAACATCTATCATATACCCCTACGTGTGTGTAAAAGATATCCCTACACTTAGAGAATTCAATTCAAGCTATCAAGCTCTTGTCCATCTTCCTTAGTACTTTTTAGTCAATGAATATTTTCAGATGGAATTGCTCACACATTCTTCATGCGACTGTTAAAACTTCTTGAGATACTAACCAACCAATTACCAAATGTGCTCACTCTTTAAGGCGTAATTAGCAATATTCTAATCTTGCAACACCTAAAGCTTAGCAGTGACTCCCAAACTAGTTGGTCTAAGGCACTAGGTGATAAGACACCCATGCTATATTATTTTTATGCTGCCTTTCGTAATGACAAAACCAGTGTTCATTTTTCTTCACCATTTTTTATGTCATTTATATTTTTGTTTCTCTCTCTGTGTGTGTGTGTGTGTGTGTGTGTGTGTGTGTATTTCTTCATAGTAAGGCTTTTAGACAAGAGCATTTCAATGTATCCTCTAGTATCCCAAGTTTTAAGATGTGTGCAAGTGCGTATAGTAGGGTATCAACGTTCAGATATTTGGACTCAAAAGTAGAGACTATTTTTCATACTTATTTCTATCCTCATATTAGTGATTTCCTTCATCTTACTAACCCTTGGGACAACTGCTCATGACTGTATATTACTAACTTTGTTAAAACATCTAAGTTTCTTGCTTTTCTTAAATCTCTTCCTATCTTTTATATGTATTTTTCACTTTCAAACTTTTATTATCAAAAATTTTTATTGCTTTTATTTAGTATAATGCAAAATGATGCGTGAATAAGCACAAACCTCCTCCGAACCTATTTGCAGCGGTGTCCTTACTGATGTCATCTTTTAAGCTTAAAAACCTGTAGATTTGGGAGGAAAAGTTCTCAATTATTAGCATTAGGGGACAAAAATTCAATGACCGTAAAATCCTCCCAAAAATTATTTTTGGCTCATAATTTTGTAAAATTTGTTTTTCTTTCAAGGGCCAAAATATTTTCTCCCCCTCCCCCAAACTTAAGTAAAACTGTGTTTTAAGCATTTAAAATTATAAGAGGGGGAGTAAAATTATTGGTATATTCAAAGTTTTACAAAGACCAAAAGTCAACACTAATCATTCGAATATTTTATCAATGTAACACCATGGTTAGTAAAAGATCATGTCACCTATAGACGTGAAGAAGTGGGGAGAAGATAAGAGCTGTAACTGAACGGGTTTACGTCTCGGTTGATAGAGACGAAACAGTGATGGTGCATTACTCGCATTCTCGTTCTTGATAAGAAGAAGGGGTGGTGGTTCAACTTCTTTGGGTGGTGGTTGATTCATCACAACTCCCATGTCTTCTAGGAATGTGAGTTCTTCGGCAAAAATGTCGTCAAAACTTCCATCGATATTCCGATAATCTCATCGGAAAGAACGGGCTGATACTCGGACACTGTAAAAGGTTCATATTTAGCGTTAGATGTTGACCCGGACAACTCGACTAGCTCATTCGAAAAGTCAAAGGATTCGGACGTGGGTATGGACTTGTCGATAGAAGGGTTCTCATGTGTATAATAAATAGCAGGATCAAACAATAACGCACTAGTGGAGTCTAGATTAGTATCATGAAGCTCCTCAAATTCGCAACTGTCGGAAGTTATCTTTTCGACAGAACATACATCAACTATATAAGCATAGGGTTCGGAGGGTTGACTTCCTAGCATGTAAATATTAAGCCCATTGTCATCTTCCCAAAGGACAAGTTCATAGAACCGTTACGACAATTGATTATCGCGTTGGAAGTTGCTAGAAAAGGTCGACCTAGAATCACCGGAATTTGGTTTCGTGGGTTTGCCACAGGCTGTGTATCTATAACTATAAAGTCCACAGGGAATATAGATTTCCTGACTTTGATTAACACGTTCTCTAGCTCACCCCAAGATTGGGTGATAGATTGATCGACCATCTGGAGAGTGCAATGTGCAGGTTTCAACTCTCCTATGCCTAATTGCTTATAAACAGAATATGGAAGCAAGTTAACACTAGCACCTAAATCGAGTAGAGCACGATTGATATTTTTACCCCCAATAGTTATAGATATTGTAGGACAACCGGGATCTTTAAGTTTCATGGGCACCAATTGGGTAAGAGAATTGCTCATATTACTCGCTAAGAAAACTTTTTAGGCACTTGAATTTTTCTTTTTCTAGTGCACAAGTCCTTTAAAATTTTCGTATAAGAAAGAACTTGTTTGGTATCATCCAGGAGAGGAATGTTTATGTTAACTTGTTTAAAAATATCCACAATCTTCTCCATTTAGGGCCTTGGTCTATTGGCCCTTAACCTATTTGGAAAAGGAGCTTTATCATAAGGGTTGGGTCCAACTTTCGAGGAGAAGTTTGTAGGGATAGAATGGATCCCAAAATTGGATTTGAGATGGTCGTAGATGGTAATTCCTTCATGGAAGTGGGCTGAGGGTTCGAGCCTAGTGGAAAATGGAGATTAGGCTCAGAAGAAGATGTTGGATTAAACGAAATAGGAGTAGAAGTAGTACCCGGGGTTTCATCAATGTCATCAACTTCAACTTGTTTACCAACATTATTATTCAGCACTCTTCCGGATCTCAACGTAGTTACGCCACTCACATTATGATTTTGAAGGATGAGATTCACGCTTTGTGAGTAGCCGGGATTTAGTAGAAGTTGAGATAGAAGTCTCCCTTTCTCTCTCTCACTCAGTGCGGCATTTAATTATGCAAGTTGTAGTTCTATCAATTTTATGCTTTCACCGTGGGAAGCAGTGTGTTGCACTAACGTTTTGATAGAAGACGTTAAATTAGCTGTCGTTTGCGTGGGTTGTTTAATGAACGTTTCAATGTTTCGTTCGAGCGCAGAGGTTTTATCGGTACCGGCCATTGAAATATTATTGTAAGGAGCAAAGTTGTTGGCCGGATTTTGAAGAGATTGCGGTTGAAAGGGGTGCTGAATTTGGTGTGGTGGCTGTTGCTATGGAGGAAGCCTTTGATAGTTTTTTTTCGCTTGGGAACAGATTTTGATTTTGAGATTGGTTTTGGTTCCAAGAAAAATTAGGATGATTCCTCCATCCCTGATTATATGTGGATGAACAAGAGTCATTTCTAGGTTGTTGCTGAAAAGCAGCATTGGTTTTTTCATGACCTTGAGATGGAGGATTCAAAGGACATTCTTCCGTTAAATGTGATGGGTCAAAACAGCAACCACACACAGTTTTAGGGAGCGTAACTTGGTTAGGAAGGCTGACGAGAATTTGTTTTTAATAGCTTCGAGTTTCTTTTGCATCGTGGGCATTTTGGTTTTCACTATGATGGAAACGTCGAGCTAATGGATACCTGCCTTAGATGAAGACGATGTTGGTCTAGTGCTCTCCCATTGTAAGGTTTGTTCGGCGAGATCTTTTAGATATTGCCAAGTTTCTCCATCGTCTTTTGACATGAAATGGTATTGACAAATAGTTTCAAGCATTTGTTTTGTCGCTGGATTAACACCCTCATATATAATTCGGCAAAGTTTTCATTTATCAATTTTGTGATGGGGGTATTGTTCAAGAAGATCCTTAAACCGTTCAAAGAACTTCCAGAATGGTTCGTTGGGAAGTTGGGTAAACTGGTTAATCTCGTTTCGAACACGGGCGGTTTTGTGATGAGAATAAAATTTCTTAAGGAATGCTATAACGAATTCATCCCATTTAGCGATAGAATGTGCGGCAGTACTGTAAAGCCATTTTTCTGCTAGATCGCACAAGGTAAAAGGGAGAAGACGTAATCGCATACCATCCCCTGAAAGTTGGGTTGTGCTCATCATTGCACATACGTTTTCGAATTTGGTTATAAAAACGTATGCGTATTCGGATTCAAGCCCGTGAAATTTGGGCAACGGGTTGATGAAGTGGGGTTTAATTTCGAAATTATCCCCATTGGCCGGTGGAAGAAACAGACAAGTAGAAAGGGGTCCACGTACGGGGTAGCATCTTTCTTGAAGAGAGATGCGTGTGGATTCTGCACACCTACGGGTGGTGGCAGGGTGGTATCGTTAAATCCCGATGGAGATCCGTCCATTTCGGAAGATGTGGTGGGTAGAGGGGAAATAGAAGATGAAGAAGTACTGACTTCGGAGTCGATAGAAAAAACACGGACAAGACGGGCACTAGAATCCCGTGTCCAGCCGATCATGCACTAAGCAGGTTTAGTGCACGTGGCAGTGTGCGTGAGAACGATTTTAAGAAGGTTTATTTTGAAAAAAAATAGTCGGACTTAAGGATTGACTCGACAAATCATAAAATGCACAATCAATCTCTAGAACTAGGGTCACCTAAGTTAAGTCACTAGACTGCTCCTAGACTTCCAAAGGACAAGTCGCAGGATCAATCCTCTACCACCTCTTTATCAATCTTGCGGCCAGGTAAGTGGGAGGTATCTGCTATACGAATCACTGAAATAGCGAGCCTAATTAAGTAACCACTTTTCTTAGTCATACTTGCCTTAAACACCACAAGAAAAAAGCGGATAAGCAATAGATTATCCATGACCTTCCTCTGTCCTAATTGAGGGCGAATGTTCTTAGGGGTTAGGTCTAGATATTTTTTAATTAATGTAGGGTGAGAGTATGCTCGTTTGTGATTTGTAGGGCCAAGGAAGGGTGATGAAATCCCTACCTAATCTGGATTTGGGTTTATTTCCCCTTAAAGTCCGGTTTAAATATGCAAAAACAGCCCGAAATCAAAATACGCAAAAAGATTTTTGAGCGGCGTTGTTTGCAAAGAATCTTGCAGGCAAGATTAGATTATTGGAGCTTTAGAGGAGAGAGAAAGATATTAGGAAAATAACTGAGGATTTTAGGGGCCCAACTCCACCAAGCCGTTGAGGTTCCGCCGTCAAACCTCACCAAATGCCGCGGTTTCGCCGCCGATTTGGGAGATCTTCTACTAATTTTTCTTTATTTTCCCTCATTATTCTAATTATAATGTAGAAATATATGATAATAAACTTTTTACAAATAAACCCTCATATGTTCTATATTTACAATAAACACTTTTTAGTACTTAACAATAGTAGGAAAAATATTCATTCAAATGTGCAATATTTTAGACTAATCATCGCCCGTAGGGCGCGGATTAGTCCAAATCCGTATATTTTAGATTGGGATTTTGACCTTAAGTTATATTTTTTCTTTAGTTCAAAAATATTTTGTTTGGTTTAAGAACCGTTAATCTGGTTTGAGATTAAGATCAACTTAAACATATGAGCGTTTGGGCCCAATTTATTTTTAACTAAGGATATAGCTATATATGAGACTAAGATCAACTTAGCAATATTTTAAGGATCATTAAATTTATTAAGATCCAGAGCATTTGAGCTCAGTTCCAAGAGACTTAACCAATTTGGGCTTAATCTACTCATTCCTTGTTCAAAAGGGCTAAGCATTTATTTGGGCTCTGTTTGTCCAGTCTCCTTTTTATGCAAAAGTGCTAAGCACTTATTTGACGTTCTGACACTCATATGGGTCTCATGTAAAGCCTTCAGTTATAGGTGCTACCCAATCAGTGCTAAGCACTCAATTATATATATAGTGCTAAGCACTTTTTTTAGCGTCCACATGAAGATCACGTACAGCACTTGGTGCTGCCTAATTAGTGCTAAGCATTTAGCCGTTTTGGCTATATATGGAGTACTGAGCACCTTTTGTGTGGCGCCCATGTGAGGTGCATGTGAGGCGCTGAGCATTGCCCCATCAGTACTAAGCACTCAACCGTTTTGGCTGTATGTGAAATACTAAGCACTTTTATTCAACACCCATGTGTATTTCACGTGAGGCGTTGGCCTTCTGGTTTGGGCGCCCGCATGTTTTTCACATGAGGCGCTGGGCGTTATTGGGAGGACGCCCACTGATTCATCTCAAAAACTATCTATTACCGCAATCAAGAACGGCGTCGCTAAGCAGCTAGCCGGTGAGTACGGGTCGGTCCAAAGGGATGTTGTGAATTTCCTAGTCGCTCAAATGAGTTAATTCTGATGGGAGTCGGATTGATTTTTTAAATCTATCTATACTAAGATTATCTAGATCTAAATCTTGCTAGGGTTAGGTTTAGGAATGGTTTGAAAATGTAAATAAATCTCAACGCTTTCTATACCCAAATGATTATCTATGAGGAGTTATGGTAATTATCAATAAAGGGGATTAGATCTATTCGGGAAGGTGTTCCTTCCTCTAGGTTCTTGTCCTTCCTTTAGAGATCTTTACCCTAACCTCCATGGAAAACACGCGCAACGGGGCTTTTATACTACGGTATCACCGCTACCTCGAGGGATAGGGTGCCGTAGGGCGCGGTGTGTGCGTGTATGCATGGAGTCCTATTGAAAATATATAATGGGCAAGAAAGGGATGAGAGATCTCATCTCTCAAAAGCCTTCCCCAAAGCTAACCCTAACAAGCGTGGAGACTACTCGCTCATTAGGGAATTTAAAAATATTTATTTAGGGCAAAGAATGAAAGATTATCTAGGGCAAGAATTGAAATTACCTACTTACTTTACAGATGGCTCTCTCCAAACATCAATACAGAGTTATCAGATCTGAATTCATGATATGAAAAGAGGCATCGATGCTCTCTAAAAGAAATCTGAATTTTATTCATAGAAAGAGGCATAGGGAGGCATACAATGATTTGGGTTTCTATTTATAAGAGATAGAAACCCTAGGTTACAATTGACCCGCATGTCTACATTTACACAAATACCCCTAGGTAGACCCATTCAGCGCCGCACAAGACTTGGTAAAATTTTCTGCCGATAACTCCTTAACCCCGCCGCGGAACCGCGGCCCGAGGCCTAGTTTGGCCGCGGTTCCGCGGTCAACAAGGAAGATTAGGCTTTGAATTTTGGGCTGTAGCTTCTGGTCATTTTGGGCTTCCTATTTATTCTGTACTTTTATCAAATGGGCTTTGAGGTTTCTTCCAGATCTCCAGTGAATAGTGTAGTGGATTTTAACCGTTGTTTCGAGACGAAATCTTGGACCTTGCGTTGCCTTGTAGTTTGTGAACTGATCTTTATGTAGGCTTGATCAAGATCCTTCTATTTGTTGGTTGCAGTTCCACTTTTGCATCGTCTTTTCTCTTTTTCACTGTTTTAGATTCAAGAACCTGTAACCTGTAACATGTAGCAGACATACATCAAAAGCACCTGTTTATTTATAAAACGAATAAGAATGGGGAATATAATAATGCAATATTATGGTATGAACACCCACGTGAGGCCCTAATCTCTTTTCTTTTTTAGAGATTAAATCCATGTTAATGCTATTTTGGCCACTAATGATCATCAAGATCTCTATTTTGAAGACCTTGGGTCATTTTTTCTTCATTGGAGAACTAAGTTCTTCTTTTCTTTTTTTTAAGAACTAAGTTCTTTATGTAAGGTTAAACCCTATTTTCGGAGGAATTAAATTCCCAAAACACATGTTCTTTTTCTTTTTAATTTAGTTCTTTTCTGAATCTTTAATTCTCAAGAACAAGATCTTCCCGATGAGAATTAAATTCTCTACTTATGGAAGACTTGCCCTGTAGATCTCTGATTCAGAGAAAGAACTAAGTTCTTTGAGAAGGGTCAAACCCTTAGATAGGTAAAAAGAAGTATTATGATCTCTGTATTTCCTTTACCTAGGGTTTTGAGGAGCAAAGTATTCTTCTTTTATTGAGAATTGAATTCTCTCTTGGTTTGAAAGCTTTCTATAGTTTTCAGAAGCTTATGGAGGGTTCTCTCTATCTGAGACTTGAAGTCTTGGGTCCTTTATATACTGAAGGAAAATTGTTAATTAGTTTTGAGAAAATATCTTATTAATAGATTCAAATTGATTTACTTGGTCTCAAAATTGATTTGGGGAATTTTACCCACCGTTGATCTTTAATCCAAGGACATCTGTTTTACAGAATATATTTTTCTTGTTTTTTTAACAAGATTGGGAAAATATTTTCCCATATACAGAATTTTATTCTGTCAAGCGGTGATTTTTAATCACCATTGGATTTTTAATCCAAGAGTTTTCTGTTTTACAATGAGCAATCTTTTTTGTTTTTAAAATTAAGGACAAATATTCCTCAGAATAGAATTTAATTCTATTGTTTGATAATTTATCATCACCATTGGATTTTTGATCCGACGGCTCTGTTTAACAGAAAATATCCCAACATTTTGTTAGGGAAATATTCTCAAGTAGAATTTAATTCTACTGATTTTGATTTGGGCGCCAGTGCTCACGTAGGGAGCATGTGGGCGCCACTTAAGAATTTAATTCTTATTCATGATAAGCACTCTTATGTTTTGCACATTAGCGTCCACGTGAGGAGTACGTGCGGTGCCATATAAGAATCTAATTCTTATATAATAAGCGCTCATGTGCTTTGCACATTGGCGCCCACGTAAGGAGCACGTGCGGTGCCACCATAGGATTTAATCCTACAAGATTGGCGCTGGCACCCTTGTGGAGAGCACGTGAGGCGCTGCCTCATTAAAATTCAATAGAGCATAGCAATTTAATAATGTTTAAATATTAGGGGAACATGTACTAGAATACCCCGTGACGGAGTGCTCGGGTAACCGGATTTGAGAATGCAATGGATGACCATCTCTTAGATTCGAGACTGGGACACCTCATTCTCGGATTAGTGGATTTCATGCAGCACTTATAAAGGGTACTGCTCTGACCCGTGGAGAAGTGCCCAAGTTATCGGATTCTAGAAGTGTTGGGTGGCCCACTCATGTCGTTGAGTTTAGGATACCTTGCTTCTAGGATTGGTAGGTAGCATGCCGTGCTCGTAGGGGTCTTGGATCGAGATTGTTCGGGCTATCCACACGACCAGAGAATGTCGCGTTTCATTTATGGCTCGAATGTAATGTGGAGCTCCTAACTTATTCACCATTCCATATTGTTTACTTCTTGCCTGTGATGTTGATTATTATGCCTGAGATGACTGTATATAATAAACGCTTTTATATGTTTTGCATTCGCACTAGCCCTGCCTCCGCCCTGCCGTAAGTTAAGTAACCTTACGGTGAAGACCCGAGGCCCCGTGGCAAATGCAGATGGCATATAAGTGCGGTTTATTTTCGTTGTTTCTGGTGTGATAGATTTATATGATAGGACTGCATTAATTGGATTAACGCAAAGAAAATAAACCCAAACTGATGTTGCAGGAACCAAACTTTTCAAAAGAAACTATAGGCGTATTCACTTTGCATAGAGGTATTCGGTTAGGAATATCCCGCACCTCAATTGACGAGGGAAGAGTCTTGATCCCTTCACGGGGATTTTGCTCTTAAGCAAAAGTTTACATCACTATACATCACTCGGTTTTCTTCAAAACCACTCATTTTAAAAGCGGAGCCTAAACCACTCCTTTTCAAAACTGTTCGATTCCTTCAATGATATCAAGTTCATTACGTTAAGAGTTTTCATAAAAACCGGCCGTAGCCCTCCGTCATTACAGATTAGTAGTGCTTAGTATTCGTTCTACGTATTTCGAATTTTAGTCAAAGCATAGTGTACGATAGTTAAGTAATGCTTTTCTGTTGCATGATGATGTGATTGGTTAGGACAGTAATGCGATCATTTTGATATTTAGTCAAGGCTCGTGCGGGTGGGTCTAATTCAATCAAGAGAATGACGGGTAGAACTTGACTAGGACCCTTTGACATTTTGATCTTTATTCAAGGTCACTTGGGCTTTAGTCAAGGTCATTTAGGTCCTAGGGGTAAAAACCATATTGGGAGTTTAAAATATAAGTGAAACTTGCCAGGTGTATGCGTACCTTCTGGAGTGTGGTGACTTGTTGGCTTCCATCAAGGTTATCACGTGATGATAATTAGCGCCTGATTCCCAATAATGAGTAGGTATTACTCCAGGGTGATTTTCAGATTATCCCGACTAGTTCTCCTTTTAAGGTTTGAAAGAGAATTCGAGGAAATGGTGGGAGCCGTCCTGATTAGATATAGGATATTCAACACATCATTGATCTAGCCAAGTACTACTCCATTGTTCCTCTTCCTATTTCATCTACCTTATCGTTAAGGCCTTTACCTTTTAGCCTTATCTGTCATATTTTTGATTCTGTCGTAATAAATATTCTATTATTAAAAACTGTTTTTTGAATCTTGTGTTGTAATAAATCAAATGTTGGATATTGATTATTTAAATTCTTGAACTAAATATATACTCGCTTCTAAACGCTTAGCGTATTCATATCAAGAAGGAGTGCTTCTCGATGTGAATATGTCGCAGGCCCTGTCTGCTTTCACTCCCCGTCTTTTGGGAAGTGGGGTGTGACAAAGAAGAAGTCGACCAGTGTTTACCACCGAAAACTGGACTGAGACACGGAGGAGTCTAGCCTGAATTTAGGGGCAGATGCTATTTGGGACATATCCATCCACTTTTCCGAAGATACCAAGTTGATTTATGGCACCATATATCGGAGGTTTTGATAGATACGACCGATGTAGCAGACTAATCAGACTCCCTCTCATTTGTGAAGGTTTTTTTTTATTGTAGGGATGCTTTTCCTTGCAAGCACAAGCCCCTACTGTTAATTATGCTATCGTGACACGATAACAACTTTCACTTGCTCCAATAGATCACTTCGTGTCGTATTATATATTGTTTATTATGGGGGTTGCCCTTGAATTGTGTACGGAGACTAACATCATCGCCCGTAGGGGGCGGGTTAGTCTAAATCTGTATATTAGATTTAGGGTTTTGAACTTAGGACGTAGATCTCATATAAATGAGGTCCATTAGTTCACGGGATATTTGGGTTTGATCTAAGCATCGTTAGTCATATATGAGACTAAGATCAACTTAGAAACAGTGAGCATATGAGCTCAACTGATCATTATATCATATATGAATATCTTAATTAAGTATAATCAATATGGATACAGTCCGCAGAGAAAAACATATTAGTTTAAAGATATCGTGGTCCATGGGAAACATGGATGGAGTATGGCTTGTTTATACCCATGGATTGTATACGGAGATCAATATGGAGATCAGCCGTAGGGCCAAATGTGTTAGTTTAAGGACATCGCGGTCCAATATTAGTTTAGGGATATTTCGGTCTAACATTCCCATGTTTAGGACGAAATATTAGTTTAAGGACATTTCGGTCCATTATTCATCTTGCACGCACGTGTATATGTTATGTGGTGAAATGAACGATGGTGACATGTGATGCACCCAATATTGGTGTGCGATCCAATTTGAAAGAATTTATTTTTCCTTCAAAGGTATACATATATGTATATGTATAAAGTCGGAGCTCAATATAAGGGGTGCACATCAATATGGAAGTGCATCAATGTGGGGTGTATCGATATGACGGTGCGCATCTATATGGGATGCGTAAGGCATTCCCTGTCTTGATGAGATTTCATATCATTCATCAAGTTGGGATGAGAAAGAAGTTGTTAATTGTTGAGACCCGCCATCTCTCTGAAGACGTTGAGAAATTCCGACGACATATATCAGAGGTGTGAAAAGATAAACCCTTGAACCAAATTCCGTATATGAGGGAAAAGATCACGGTGGATCTAAGTATCGTTAGTCTTATATGAGACTAAGATTAACTTAGAAGATATGGGATGAGAATTATTAGTCGCATATGGGACTAAGATCAACTTGGATATCATGAGCATATGGGCTCAGTTGATTTAAAATCAAAGTAGCTTAAAACTCCAGGGACTCGGTCTATTTTAGACTAAGTGTTGGGTTTTTATATTACCCTACAATGTTAAGAACGGGGCCATATTGTCTGTTTTGAGTCTTACATTACCCAACAGTGATAAGCACTGAGCAGAGAATCTTAAGATTAAGTATAAGATATAATATCCTGCTTGATTTAGCGCTCATGTGATATCACGTGAGCCGCTGCTCCTTTTTCCTACTCATGTGTTATCACGTAAGGCGCTATGTTTCTTGGCGCTCACATGCTATCATGTGAGGTGCTAAAACAGTGCTAAACACTAATCTGTTTTGCTTTCTGGCACTCATATGCTATCACGTGAGGTGATGTTTTCATAGGCCTTGGGCGCTCACGTGCCTTTCACGTGAGACGCTGAGTCTCTGAGTTTCTGTGTGCCCATATGGATATCATATGAGACGCTGTCTTCTGCTTCTTTCGAGTGCTCACGTGGATATTTCTTGAGGCGTTGAGTCCTGAGAGATTTAATCTTTGTTCATGTTTTTTAAAGAATTTTAACTTCTGTTAATGGCATTTTGACCATTAACAATCACCGAGATCTCTATTTTGAGGATCTGGGATCAGGTTCTTTAAGAACTAAGTTCTTGTCACAAGGGAACTAAGTTCCTAGAGTATGGACTCCATCTTTTTCATGTCCTTTCTTCCATTGTTCTTTTCAACCTTGTTCTCCCCTAATCTCCGATTCTTAAGAACAAAATATTCCCAATGAGAATTAAATTCTCATATTGTGGGAGGCTTGTTTTGTGGATCTCAGATCCAGAGTAAGAACTAAATTCTTTTACAGGGTTAAAACCTTAAATATGATATGATAGCTAAAGGAGAGATCTCTGTATTTTCTCTACCTAAGATTTGAGAGAAGGAAGATCTTTTCCTTTATTAAGAATTAAATTCTCTGTTGCTGAACCTTTTGGAGAGTCTTTTGTATTTTTTTTACAGAAATTTATAGGGGTCGCCTTCTTTTTGGATTTAATCTCTTTAATCCTATTTATAGGAGAAGAGAAAAATCATTCTGTTTGAGAAAATGTCTATTTGGAAAGTCATGATTGATTTCATAATCAATCGAAATTATCTTAAAGATCAACTGTCGAATTTTATTCGCCGTTGGATTTTTAATCTAAGAGCTCTTTGTTTTACAGAGAAGATCATTCTTGTTTTTTTAACAAGTTTAGGAAAATATTTTCTTAAGATAGAATTTAATTCTATCAGATAATCGATTAGTGATTTTATAATCACCATTGGATTTTTATTCCAAGGGCTCTCTATTTAACAGATAAGATCTTTCTTGTTTAAGAAAGATCAGGGAAATATATCCCCCATAGAATTTAATTCAACATAGAATTTAATTCTATCAAAAAGAACACTCACGTGCATTGCACGTGAGGTGTTGGCTTATAGCGCTCACATGGATATCACGTTAGGCGCTGCCAAGAGACTGCATGCGTACTCATGTGGATATCACGTGAGACGCTATCAAGAGATTACATGCATGCTCATGTGGATATCACGTGAGACGTTACCAAGAGACTGGACTAGTGCTTCATATGGATATCACATGAGGTGCTACTAAGAGACTGCATGCGCGCTCATGTGGATATCACGTGAGACGCTGCTAAGAGACTGGACGAGCGCTTCACGTAGATATCATGTGAAGCGCTGCCAAGAGACTGCATGCGTGTTCATGTGGATATCATGTGAGACGCTGCCAGGAGATTGGACTAGCGCTTCATATGGATATCACGTGAGACGCTCACGTGTTTAACACGTGGGAACCAATATATGATTTGATCATATCTGAAGGGATACTCACATACTTTGCATGTGGGTGTGCGCATGTTTAACATGTGGGGGCTTTCCTTTATTTTTATAAAGGAATAACAAGCTTTGGGCCAAAAAATTTTGGCAGGAACAACCGGGCCGACGAACTGCATGTTGTGTGGAATTGAAGACAAGACTTTAGATCACCTTTTCATTATGTGCCCGGTGTCTGTTATAGTGTGGGATGAGTGTCATCGAGTTTTGGGCTGCCAAGTGTTACCTGGAACTTTTCATGACCATTGGGGGCATGGAGGGCCCAGTCCATCAATGGTATAGATCAATCATTTTGGGATATTTAGGCGTCAGCCATGTATTGTTGATTTGGAAAGAACGAAATGATAGAATTTTTAATAAAAAAATTTAGATCTACTGTTTCATAACATTTTGAAAATTTTAAGATGTATTTTAGAAATTAATTAATGATAAAATGAGTTTTATTAAACTAATAACACTATCGGATTAAGTTTTCATAAATGGGTATTAGTAAATATATCTATCCTAATTTCTACAATAAAACTAATCTTTACTTCCTAATTAACACTTAATGTGGCATGGAAAGTATAATGTAAAATTAATATCTTCATTTCTTTTCTTTCCCTTAATTTCAAAAATAAAATTTGAAAAGAGAGAGAGAGAGGGAAACATGGAAGAAGAAACATGGGTGTGAGGTATGGGCTAAACATTATATTGCCGAGAGAGAGGGAGGCATGGATGAGCCAGCACCATAATTCTCACTATTTTCTTCTTTGCCACAACTCTCATCTCTCTCATTATCTTCTTCTTCACCACAACTCTCATATCTCTCATTATCAAGCCCCAAAGTCCTCATTGCTCACTCCCAATCCCACTCAAAGTTTAGTTTTCTTCATGAAAACCAACCTCTTCTCCCTGGTTCCTTCAACAAAGCCTTCGTCGGCCTTTTGAGGCCATTGTCAAGCTTGAACCTCCTTCTTTTCCATTTCAAAGAGGTAAAATTCCCATCTTTTCTTTAAGTTTTTAAAAACATGCTATAAAACTATATATTTTACTTTAAAATCATGGGTTTTTATGGTTTAACTCTTTCAAAACTTGGTTTTTAAAGTGCTTTACTAGTTGTGGTGAATTTAGTGTGGTTGTCATGGTTATTACAACTTATTGTGGATAGTAGAGGGTGTTTTTATGCAAAAGTTTGGATTTTTAATTTTTGCAATCTTTAGAAATTTCGAACCTGCGGTTTTCTTCTACAGACGTCTGGGGCTCAAAGCATCAGACATTTGCCTATAGTCTGTGAACCTTCTATTTTATTTTTCTTTGTTTGTCAGACATCTGTGCTCAAAGCATTAGACGTCTGCCTACAATCTATTGTTACTGATGTTTGTTCATCAGACGTATAGAATTAAGGCATTAGACGTCTGCCTGAACTCTGTGATTTTTTGTTGATACTACCCAGAAATCTCGATGGTCTTCACCAGACGTCTGCGGTTCGTTTTCAAGCACGGTTTTGCTTTTTAACCTATGAAATGGATTTCTACTCTTTAATTCAATCTTTTTATTTTTAAACGTAGATATCGGGGGGTAGTTCTACGTAGTTAGCACACGTTAATCATATGTTCTAACCTATGTATGCTTAGCTCATCAACGTCGATTACGTTTTAGATACTTACGTGATTAAGTTGCTATTTTAATTATATGATTGATCGCGGAGACTTGTGAAACGGCAAGGAAGGGCAAGGTGGACATGGGCTTCGAATAGCGCAAGCTATTTTTCTGTGAGTAGATTAGCATCTACAAGTGTGAAATCGGGCGGATGGTGTATAGCACCCCCGACTGCCAGAACTTTTATAAAATCTTCATATTGATTTTAAACTCATATCTCTTATACTTTGATTACCATGTGTCACACCCTACTTTCCAGAAGACGATAACGGCACGTGACGAGGCCCACAATATATTTACTATAAGAAGATCATTTCTCTTAATAAATACGTTAAATGTATGTAAGCAATATAACAATATGCAAGAATAACAAAAGTGATTAAAATAAACGACAACTTTATTTACCTTTAAATTCAAGTACAAAGTCTGAAATAAAATATACAATGCCGGAAAACCTAAACAGTGGCTTACAAAAGGTAAGTGCAAAAAAATAAACTAGTAATCTAGCTGGGCTGTGAACTGGTCCAAGTCCTCCTGGCACGGCTCTATCTCCTCTGAATCCGATACTCCTGATTAACATTCCAAGGAAACAAAATAGAGAGGAATGTCGTCACCAGACTAGCGCTCGGTAAATCCCCAAAAGAAATAAGTAATGACAAATGAAGATATGTAAAATGAATAGAAACCAAGTAGTAATGAACATGTAACGTTTTATGTAAAAGTATCTTAATCATGTCATTCATGTGTATAAGGGTAGCTATCCTGGTTGTTTGTAGTTTGATAAGGAAAGTGAGCGTGTATACGAGAGTGGTCCAACTACCCCGAGGACCAAAAGTATAAGAGAGTATAAGGCTCTGTCATAACCCACGGAACAACGGCACAAGATATTCAAGAGGTGTTTTTTAAAATGACCTCTCGTTCCACGACAAACGTTCCCTACCAGCTGTAAAGACTCTGAAATCCCTATACAAATGCAACCTATTCAATGTATAAAATGGGTATTTCAGCCTGATTAAGAGTTATAAGTTAATATTGTTCAATAAAAGTAAGAAACAATTTGTAACTCACTGGTTAAGACTCTCTATTGTTATGCCATAACCTATGTATTCGATTCCCATCAGTCATAATTATTTTTTATAATTTTTCTTTTTAACTTTTCGAAAGGCCAAGAGTTGCACGTTCACTACACGGAGAATTGAAAAGTTTCAACAAAATTAAACAGGATAAATGAGGAGTTAACACCAAATAACACACATGGCACGAACTTCGAGATTGTTAGCCTTAATCCAACACCCTAAATACCCTATCTGGCCGCTAACGGCGGTCTAACTTGCCCCAAACCCCTCCGTTCTTTGCCCGTGCACCCCTTCAGCTCCCCTCTACTCTATTTTCTTATTTGATTTCTCTGCAATTAATCAGAGACTCTTCAATTCCCCATTAATTCTATTTTAAATTCTTTTAAATCAATTCTTTAATTCACACACTCTTCATCTCATCCCTATAAATACCATACCATTCCCTACCTTTCCTCTATTCTGAAAATTTCTCAAAAATTCTCTAAATGCAAGAAGGGTTAAAGCTAGTCAAGTCGAGTTAGCAATCAAGTCCATTCCGCTGAAGACCGGAGCCTTTTCCCAACGATACTATGATCCCCGAAAGTTTCCTCTCCTTCTTTTGTTAACGTTCTAAAACCGTAAGTCCCTTGCTTTCTCTTCGTTTCATCTCAAGACGATTCTTTAAATAAAAAATCGACAAAGTGGAGTTAGTGTTAATATTACTTCTTTTAAACATTTTTATAGTCTTTGATAGGCCTAATATATCACACAAATACTATAACTTCACTTTACAATCTTTTCACATCAATTACCTTTTTAATGAAATTAAAATTTCATGTGAAATAACCACCTAAATCGAATAATTTTATATAAATACCATGAACTTTAAAAGTATCTTTTACCAATAGCTAGAATATATACATATATAATTCATGAGGTAATGACCTACCCTTCCACATACACTGTGGTTTCATAGCACGATGTTTTATAGGTATATTTAATTTTAAAAATACGGTTTATAGTAAAATACCATTGTTTTTATAAATAAACATTTTTAATCGATATTTTTTTAGATCTTTTACAATTGCGCCTCTACAACCCTTTTTACGGGAACACATCTACGGATGGTGCGGGTTATCGTACGTCCTTGGGATCGTAGAGTGAGATACAAAACTTTTCATGGAGAATTCGGTCCTGAAATGAAATAAAAAAATATGGTTTAAAGAAATACGACTTTTCAAAAAAAATTTAAACTTTTGAAAATATATAAAATTATGAATTCGTATTTTCAATAAAAACAAATTGTGAAAGTTATATTTAAAAATTGAAAGATTATAATTTTAATAAAATACCACCAAGTTCCTAAAGTGTAGTTTTCATAAGAATACCATAAACTTTTAAAACTTAGGTTTCATCATTAAAATACCATCTAAACTAAAATACATGTTTATAAAATCTATAAATATTATAAATCACCCTCGAGATTTATTTTTAAACAATATTAAAAAAAATTCATAAACCCCCTCGAGAAATGCAAACAATATAAATACAATATAAACATCAATAATAAATATTTGAGGATTCTAGATTAATATAAGTTTAAGCGGTATCATTTCTTTTGAGCCCCACGGAGCCGGAGAAAGTGGGTGCTTGCCTATTCAGGTTAGACAACATTACAAATTAATCGAGTTATCAATGACAACTGTCTTGGAAAAAACACAAATCCTGCCATCCATATGCAGCAGTTGTCCGATTACTCCCGAATTTAAGAATTTCAATAGTTAAATCCATTCACAAGAAATGATCTTAATCTGAATACAAACTCGAACCAGAGTCCAAACTCAAACCCAAGCTTGAACTTGAATATTCAAATTTGAACTCTTGAACTTGAATACTTGACCGAACCATGAATATAACTTGACATGAACTTGACATAAATACATGAATACATGATTACGATGTGAACATGAACTTGCATTTATATTTTTATATTCATGGATTTGGTCAAGACCTGTAAGCTAGAACTATACACTACAATACGTGAGGATAAAAGGGTATATTGGCACGAAACGTATATCGTGGCACAAGAGGTCACTTTAAAAGACACCTACATGAATTCAAGTGCCATTGTTCTGTGGGTTATGACGGGGCCTTGTAATATATGTTGCCATAGTCCACTGGGTAATATGGATTCCTCTCGTATACATGAATACCTTCTGTATCAAACTACAAATAATCACGTTAGAATAGCAAATGTTATACCTGAAAATGATCATGCTTAGATACTCGCTTATACAATCTTACATGTTCACAATAATTGGTTTATATTCACTTTATATATCATTCAGTCGTCTTCCTTTACTTCTTTTGGGGACTTACCGAGCGCTAGTTCGCTGACAACATTCCTCTCTGTTTCTTTTCTTTGGAATGTTCGTCAGGAGGACCGAACTCTGAGAAGATAAAGCCGAGACTGGAGGACTTGGACCAGTTTTCCACTCAGCCTGACTACTAGCTCCTGCCTGCATTTAGTTTCGGTATGCCATTGTTTAGGCATTTGTTTTTATCATTGTATCTTTTTATTCCAGATAGTTGTATGTACAATTGAATGTAAATAAAGTTTTTGTTTCATTTTATTACTCTTTTCATTCTTACTCATTATTATATTGCTTAATTACGCTTAACGTATTTTCATAGTAAATACGTTGCGGGCTTGCCATGTCACCGTTTCCGTCTAGTGGGAAGCGGGGCGTGACAGGTTTTGTTGGTGGCCCATACAGATCAATTCTGCATGAAGTATTAAGCAATATATCATAAGAATTATAAGAATCAACAACTATACATTTCTTACATTTCAAATTTCTTGAATATATCCTAACCTGTCTTTTCTATCAAGGTGATGGATTCTTTAAAGAACACCAGCACCAATGTCAATGACAACACACCACCGCCTACCCTACCACCTCCCTCTACTGTTGCTACTCCGATCAATGGACAGACGATGCTTCTAGAAGCCATCAAAAGCCTTCTGGAAGGCCAGCAGTAGCAGACTGCTATCCTTATGAACGCCCTGAAGCCGAAGCACCTAGAGTAAAGCAATTCAGGGCGTTGCATCCAAAGAACTTCTCAAGGAAATAAAGTCCTCTTGAGGCTGAAGAATGAGCCCGAAGTATCAAGGATGACCTTGTAGCAGTGCAGGTACCAGACATAGCTTGGGTTCATATAGCAAAACACCAGCTCATGGACAACGCAAGAGTCTGGTGGAAGGCCGAGAAAACCCGTCTTGCACAACCAATAGAGTGGAAGACATTCCGCGACCTATTCGATGCGAAGTTTTTTCTCGAGACTGCTCGTTTTGAGATGGAAGAACAGTTCATTCATCTGCATTAAGGCTTTATGTGGGTTAAATCGGTGGATGAATATGATGCTGAATTCATCATGCTCAGAAGGTAAAGAATTCGTTTTAAATTTTGTTCCGTAAAACACATAACTGTTCTGGTATCAATATCTTATCAGGTTCACGGCACACTTGATCCCTACCGATGAGATTCGGGCTAGACGAATCCAATAAGGTTTAGACCTGGAGATTCAAGCGGCTTTAGCCACAGGCGACTATCCGACTCATGAACTCGCTCTGAAAGCAGCACGCCATTCTGAAGCTGTGGTCAAGAAGAAGGGTAAGCCATAAGCAGCCGGAATCAAACGTCCTGCTACCCAGATGACGGGACGAGCCTCTTCCAGGCCAACTTTTGCATCCAAGAGACCAGGAGGATCGTTTAACCGATCCAGGCCAGATTTCTGTTTCTACTGCAAGAGAACTGGACATTTAGCGAAGGACTACAGGCATTTAGCAGAGATCTCGTCGTGGCGAAATACACGGAGCCCTTACGGGGTCGCTTAGGCTCCGTTGTAATGACCCTGAATTTTCTGTACAAAATTTTTCTTCTTAAAGTACAGAAATGAGTTCCTTAGCCTGAGCACAATTTAAAAGTTATTCTTATTTAAGAACAGCAAGAAACAACTTGTAGCTCATTGGTAAAGCCCTTGCACTGCTGTGACATAGTCCCTGTGTTTGAATCCCATTAGCCATATATTATTTTTCCTGATTTTAAACTTTTTGGAAGCCCAAAAGTTTACACATGCGCTGCACATAGAAATGAACAGTCGGGAAAAAACAAACATGTGCATATTGATATTAACAATGACATAGACATGTGGCAAGCATCCAACCCCCTAACTCCTCAATTTGCTGGCGAGATGTGGCCTAGAGCCGGCACCGACGGGCCCCCGTAAGCAAAAAGTGCCCGGGCTTTGAACACTTGTCGTTTCCCTTATCCCTATTACCCCTGCACTGTTTGTTTACTCTGAAATTAAATAGAGAATTCAATTTCCCCAATTAATCCATTTTTAATGCATTTTAATTTAATTTTTCAATTCCAAAACCCTAATTTCACACTATAAATACAACCCCATACCCTAACCCTTCTTCATTCTGAAATCTCTAGCCAAAATTATCAAATTTTTCTAAGTACAAGTGGAGTAGAAGTTGAGATAACCTAAGACCAACTTCCGACAAGGAATCGAGCAAGTTCCGGTGACCCCGCGACACCACGACGACCCCAACCCCTTACTCTCTTTCTTCTTAAAAAAATCCGAAAGTAATTCCCTTCTAATCCCCCCTTCTTCTCTAAAAGTCTCTTTTCATAAAACATGTCGGTAAGTGGAGTTATACCGAAATCTTATTATAAAACCCTAGAAACTACACTTTTTCTTAAGCCTTGATCATGCATATTCCTACACCTTGCTTGTTAATCATTAAACTAATAATTAGAAATAACTTTCACCATAAATTATCATGTTAAATAACTTTAAATTGTGTTTTACTTTTAAATACCATGAACTTTGTATCTACCATATTTTATTACTTTGCTTAATCATACCTCTAGAAAACTTCACGGGCTAATGACCTACCCTTCACATACACACATGTTTACATAGCATGATACTCTTTGAAACATATTTTTGTGGCGATTACAACATTTCATTAAAATACCATGAACTATAAAAACCCGGTTTTCTTCGAATTGTATTATCAAAATTCTTTGCGATTATGCCTCTACAACCCCTTTTAGGGGACCCGCTATTGGATTGTGCGGATTATCGTACATGCTCGGGCTAGTAGAGCGAGATGCAGGCCTCCTCACGGAGCATTCGATCTCGAAAGATTTTTAATACAATTTTTAAGAAAAACGAGATTTTCTAATTAATAATAAAATTAATTTTTATAAATATATAAATATTATCAAACCACATATTTTCAAGATATAATAAAATTCCATGTTTTCTAAAAAGATAAAAGAATGACAAGTTTCATCAAAATACGCTCAAGTTATCCAAAAGACAAGTTTTACACTTAAATAGCATGAACTATTCAAGTTAAGTTAATATTCACTTAAATGCCTCAAATATTAAAAGTTACATCTATGAAAACCCTAAATAAAATAAATAACTACTCGAGCTTTATTTTGAAAGTATATAAAATATTTTTCATAAAACTCTCTCGAGTTATATAAATTACATTTAAGGACTTTAGTAAATATAGCTTTAAACGGAATCAATTCTCTTGAGCCTCAAGGAGCCGGAGAAAATGAGTGCTTGCCTATTTAAGGTAGAAAAACTTAACAGAGTTATCAATGAAAATTATCTTGGAAAAATACACAAATCCTGCCGTCTATATGCAGCAGTTACCGATAACACCCGAATATAATCCAAGATCCAAATCTGTTTTAAAGTGTCTGATTCAATCTGAGTTTAAATCTAATATGAATCCAATCCAAACAAGAATCCAATTCAAACATGAATCCAATATACCAACATGTATACTTGAACCTGAACCTGAATACCATAACAATATCAACATGTAAATATGACTTGACTTGACCAAACTATGGCTATATCTTGACTTGATTATATGACTACTTGTTTACATTCTGAACCTGATTTTACAAGAACAACTTGTATCCATGGCCTAAGCAAGTCTGATAACCATAATCTATAATTCAATACAAAACATTACGGGGTTTAACGGGGTGGACTGGTACGGAATGTATTATAAGTGGAACGAGATGGTCACTAAAAGACACCTAACCTGAACATCCATTGCTGCTGTCCCATGGGTTTTGATGGGGCCTTGTACTATGGGTTACCATAGTCCACAGGATAGTTGGACTCCTCTCGTATACACTGATACATTCTGTACCAAACTACAAACAAATACATTAGTATAACAAACATAAATCTGTAAAATTACCAGTTCTATTCTCTTTACTTGTCCTATTCTATTCTTTCTTTTGGGACTTACCGAGCGCTAGTTCGCTGATGACATTCATTTCTTTTTCTTTCTTTGGAATGTTCATAAGGAAGACCGGACTCTCTCGAGATCGAGTCCAGCCAAAGGGACTTGGAGCAGATTGAGGCACAGATAGACTTCTAGCTTACTTATACTTATTTCCATTTCATATGCCACTGTTTAGGCATTTCTTTCATCATTGTACATTTCCTTTTCAAATTAGTTGTAATATAAAGAATGGATGTTAATAAAAAGTTGTTTTTTATATTACATCTTTTGTTATTCTTGTGCATTTATTCATATTTCTTATTTACGCTTAGCGTGTTTACTTCTGAGTAAATATGTCGCGTTCCAATCATGACTACTTTCCCATACACTGGGAAGCGGGGCATGACAGGTTTTGTTGGCGACCCATGCAGGTCAGTTCTGCATGAAATCCTAAGCAATATATATCACAAGAATTATAAGAATCAGCAACTAAACATTCCTTACATTTTTAATATCTTGAATCGATCATAACCTTACCTTTCTATCAAGGTTATGGATCCTTCCAACAACACGAGCACCAACGTGAACGGCAACACTCCACCACCTACAATATCACCACCCATTACCATTAAGGACCTACTGATAAGATCAATGGCGTTCTTTGAAACAACTGGGAATCTAGTTGAGGGACAACAGGAGGGTAACATTTCAGAAATATAAAATATTATTTGTCGAATTTAAATAATAAAATAATATATTTCACGAAAACTATTCGATTTGCTATTGGGGTTTCGTAAAATGGTATAATTATATACCGATAGTTTGGAAAATATTTAGAAAATTAATAAGCATTATTGATTTTGAAAGAATTTATATAAATTGAGCATTTATAGATTATTATATAATTATTTGTATACAATGTTAATGCTAAACTTGATTAATTTTCACTAAACATGCATTAATCTTGCTTATGTATATGGCATGCAACAAAACATGTTGCAAAACACTTGTTGCATTTTATTATTAACCATGGCTTCTTTCCTTTTCTAAAATGATTTTGGTTTTTTTTAAACAAAGGAAAAAGAAAGAGAACATATTTATGATGGGGGGACATGTAGGTATGGGCATGTAAGGGGGGGGGAGAGAGAGAGATGTCTTGACCATCCTTTATCCTCATCCTCCTCATTTTTCCTCCATCTTCATTTTCTTCTCTTCTTCTCCTCCTTCATCCCTCCACCTCCTCATCCACCAAGCACCACCCTCTAAACCGCCCCCAAAAACACCATACTTCCTTCATGAAAAAATTATCCCAACCTCACTACAAACCCTATGAAGGAATCAAGTTGGAACTTTGAGGCTTTTGGGCAACTCAAGAATTTTCTTCAGTTGCAAATGAGGTATATTCCTACACTTCTAGTCTTGTTATTAGTTTTCTTTACGTCCTATAGTAGTTTAGAGCCAAACCGATGTAATTAAGTGATCTTTGAATTTTCCTACAAGAGGTTTAAGGAGTATGTCTTGTGAAGGTGTATTTGAGGTGTAGTGAATGTTTTTCATGACTCTAGTGATGTTTACTGGCCTAGACCATAGTATAGAAACCAATACACGAACTTAGAATTTTCCCGTGTCGATTTTGTGGAGTTTTAGGGATTTACAGGAAATCCGGAGCAACTTAGGATGTTTTTAAGAAAATCAAACAACTATATTGACCTAGTTAAACCACCATAATACTACCACAGGAGAACGAGACCCAATTTCCTTGTTAGGGCCGGCGACGAAGGGTATTTTGGCCATCTCGCTGGGCTAGTTTTGGTGTCCGGTGTTGGGTTTTGGTCTGTAGCTCACACACCTTATAACCTAGCCCCTGTATTGTTGGTTTTGTCCTTATCTATCTGTGCAAGAATCTGGGAGTGATTTTCTCAGTTGCCGTATTATGTTTTCCGATATTTGAAACTTGGTTTTGATATTTTAATTTGGATTTGGTCGTTGGACGTTTGTACGTCAACGACGAGGGTTATTCGGTTGTTTTTGCATGTAAGCTATACGTTCTAACCTATAAACAATTCGTGTGCCGTATCGGTTTTCGGACTTGGTTTTAATAATGTTACGACGTGTGTTGATATGTAGGTATCTTCGCGTGGACTTCCGAGACAACGAAGCACATCGACTTCAGCTAAGCGATGAGTTTTGCAGGTGAGTAGATTTATATCTATGGGGAAATCGGGTGGATGGCATATAACACCCTCACAACCATTGATATAGAAAATTGATATATAAATTATATTTGGAGAAAAGATATGCTACGAACTTACGGATATGATTAAAGGTTTAGTATGGGATGATATGATAAAAGATGACATTAGTGGATATGCTGGCTTGAGAATGCAAGACAATGTACATGTTATATTTATATGCCAATAGATGGTGTGAGATTATACATACATACAACTGAAAATATGATATATATATATATACATATATATATATATATATATATATATACATATATATATACACAAGATGACTTGATGTGTGACATTGATATGATGAAAAGAGAATGTGATGAAATAAAATGACTTGGCTTAATATGTCGACATACGGATGTAAGACGATTTGAGAATATAGATAATTTTGCTAAGACATGAGTTTGATATAGATGTGACTTGAGTTATATGTGTACATAAATATGTGTGTATGTGTGTGTGTTAGAGAGAGAGAGAGAGAATAAAGAGTGATATGCTGTATGTGGCCTTAGATCTGTACCCTTGTTTATGATATACTTCGACGGATCATACCGTACGAATTATGATATATGATATTTGACCCGTACCCTCAATTATGAGGAGGCCGTACGACGGACTATACCGTACGAGATGTATATATGATGATTGATCCGTACTATTGACTCAGGATTAGTTTAGCCTTTTAGTCTTTTAATTACTTAAGTAGATGTTAGAATAGGGCTCGAGTCATACATATTTTCAAAACTAACGAATCGTGTACATTCAAAGGATAAACCGAGGGACGCTACGGATTTCAAGGGTATTGCTTTTCTTTAAGAACATTGTAGTCCCTACTTTTCTTAAAATAAAGATTCATGTTATTTTAGATACGAAAATTGTATGGCTCGTATATCGAGGTATATCTTAGCTTGTTGCGTTACTATTTACTTTTCTGCTACGTTCATTTTACTCTCATTGCATTTTATACACACACACACACACATGTGCTTTCAGTAGTTGTTATGATATCGTCTGCTAGTACACCTGCATAATTATCGATGATGCGCACGTTACACTTACATAGATTTGTCGGCTCATACACTTTTGTTTACCACCGAAAGCCGGGAAGACAAATGTCTTGCCTGAATTTAGGGCAGATGCTATTTAGGTTTATCTGTCCACCTCTCCGAAGGTGCCAAGTTGATTTATGACATCGTGTATCGGAGGTTTGGACAGATGCGGTCGTTGTAGCAGACTTCGTCAGATTCCCCCTCGTTGCGAGGGTTTTTTATTGTGGAGACGCTCTTCCCTGCAGGCGCAAGCCCCTGCAGTTAATTACGTTACCGTGTCACGGTAACCACTTTCTCTTGCTCTAGAAGGTCACTTCGTTTCGTGTGTGTTTGTTTTATTTTTGGTTGCCCATGGATTGTATACGGAGACTAATTTATATTCCCGCCCATAGGGCGTGGTTTATTACAAATCCGTATATTCTTAGATTTGGGTTTGGGTTGATTTAAGGATCGTTAATCTTGTTTAAGATTAAGATCAACTTAAATGTTTGTTAAGGATACGTTAGTCCAATTTTAGACTAAGATCTACTTACAAGGGTTTAGGATTATCTTGATCCAATAAAAGAGCTTTTGGGCTCTATCATTTTAGTTTAAAGACGTTACGGTCCATTATTGGTTTAAGGACGTTTCGGTCCACGGTGGGATGTGCCCGTCAATTTGGGAGTGCACCAAAGAGTTGTTGGTTATAGGGACCCACCACTTCTCTGAAAACGCTGAAAAATTACAACAACATGTATCAGAGGTGTGAGGAGATGTACCCTTGAACCAATAACCGTTGGGAGATCTGTAATCGTGTTTGGGACTAAGACCAATTTAGAAAATAATGAGCACATGGGCTCGGTTGGTCTGAATTGGGGATTTGGTCAACTTGGACTCAACCCACTCAGTCTTCGAATAAAATATTAAACACTTGCTTGGGGTTCAGTCCCTTTTCTGTGCAAATAATGCTGAGCTTTACTTTCCCTTTTCTTTTTTTTTGTTCTTTTATTTTTATAGAGTGTTAAACTCTCTTTATGGTGACCACGTGCGGAGCACGTGGGGCGCTTAGCGCTAAGCGCCAACCACTGGGTGCTAGGCACTCTCTGTTGAATAATGCCCACGTGAGGGACACGTGAGGCGCTTGGCGCTGAGCGCTAACCATTGAGTGCTAAGCACTTTTTATTGAGCAGAGCCCATATGAGGCGCTTGGCGCTGGGCGCCAACCATTGAGTGCTAAGCACTCTTTACTGAGCAACGCCCACGTGACAGACACGTGAGGCGCTTGGAGCTGAGCGCCAACCATATAGTGCTAAGCACTCTTTATTGAGTAGCGCCGATGTGATGAGCACGTGAGGCGCTTGGTGCTGGGTTTTCTTTGCGTGTTTTGTTCTGAAGAGTTCAATTCTTTGTTCTTTTCTGGATCTTTGATGCCCCAAGAACAAGTTCATCCCTATGAGAATTAAATTCTCATTTGTGGGAGACTTGTCTCATGGACCTCAGATCCAGATAAAGAACTATGTTCTTTAAGAAGAGTTAAACTCTTGGATATGCAGATGAGATGCTATGATCTTTCTTCCTTCTTCCTTCTTAAAGCTTTCGTCTTCCTTTTTTTTCAAATCTTATGGGGGGTTTCTCCACTCAGGACTTGAAGTCTTGGGTCCTTTATATAGTGGAGGAAGATTTGTTAATTTGTTTAAAGAAATCATTCATTGAGAGATCTTTAATTGATTTGGGGATTTTATCTACCGTCGAATCTTTGATCCAAGAACTTCTGTTTTACAGAAGATATTTTTCTCGTTTTTAACAAAATTGGGAAATATTTTCTCGTACAGAGCTTATTCTGCAGCTTGGTGATTTTTAATCAAAATTGGATTTTTAATCCAACGGTGCTCTGTTTTTCAGAGAATAATCTTTCTTGTTTTGAAAGATTTGAGGAATATTTCCTCAACAGAATTTAATTCTGTACTCTGATAATTTATCATCTCCGTTGGATCTTTGATCCAACGGCTTTGTTTAACAGAGAGATTTGGTTTTGGCGCTGGCGCCCTCGTGCGAGGCACGCGGGGCGCTACCTCAGAGTTTTTAACTCTCAGCGCCGGCGCCCTCGTGCGAGGCATGTGAGGCGCTGCCTCAGTGTTTTTAACTCTCGGCGTTGGCGCCCTCGTGTAAGGCACGTGAGGCGCTGCCTCAGAGTTTTTAACTCTTGGCGCTGGGTTTCAAATTTTGAACAGAGCTTTGCTTTTTTATTGGGGAAACAAATGCCCCCCCTACCGTTGCGCTCCGTAGCTCACACGTGAATGCAGCGGTGGCAGTTTTTCCACCATTGGATTTTCTTGGAAGTTGAATCGATTTTCTATGCCTATAAGTAGGGCATTTGGCCTTGAGATGACTGTTGTTCATCTTCTCTTGTTCTTCTTTTTTCTGAGAATTTAATTCTCCTTTCAGAGCTTAGATCTCTACCCAAAGAAATCCCTTTTAGAGTTAGAACTATGCCCAAAATTTTGGTAAGGATCATAATCGACCCCTTAACAGAGCTTTGCTCTTCTCAGATCATAGATCTTAAGATATATTTTAGGGTTTCTTAACCCATTAATCATAGCTTTGCTCATCCATGAAGAACTCTTAGAATTTTTTTTGCAGATCTTAAAGATCTTGGGGTTTTACCTTGTTAAAAAGTTTTGCTTTTGAGGGTTTTGGTAGATTATACCATTGTTTTTATAGAGCATAGCTCTTTAGAAATTTTTGGGGGAATTTTATTCCCCTCTTAATTAAAGTTAACAGATGTGAAATCTGTTTGTAGAGCACAGCTCTCGATGGGAGTTTAACTCCTTAGCCCAATGAGATTTCTCATTAAATGAGAATCCTCTTAGGATTTCATTCTTAATGAGAGACTGCCCCATCAATAATGGGACATCATCTTGATCTTATTTTAGACTCTAAGAATCTTGATTTTTAATGGCTAATCTTTTATTGAATTTTCTTTCTAGATACTATGGCTGTTTATCTGTATGATCTTGACGAGATTATCTCCTATGAAGACATTCGCGTCTAAGGCCGCTATCATGACCAGAAGTTTACAGATGCCCGATGCACTGAGGTGATGCGTCGCTTTGATGAACATAACGGTCGACTACTCCCCCGTCGCTCCGCTCTTTTGAAAATTATCATGGGGTCGATTTGGGAGGCACTTTCTGAATTTAACGAGGCTATGCCTCTTTACACGCTTGATGATGCCGAAAACAAGGTGCACTCAGTATATCTGATGGGTCTAATCTCGAAGAGGCGGCGAGATGATCTTGTCGATATCTTGCATCAGGTCTTCCAATAGACGGCGATAATCTCCGCCTACCAGAGGACGGACGATATCAGCGAGAATCCCGACGCTTGCATTCATGAGAAAATGCATAAGCAAATGGTCAGAGAAGCCAGAAACATTTTGCTCGGGCTTGCTTCTGAATTCTTAAATCCATGCCCAGGATTCAGTTTCTTGCCCATGTAAACATTTTGATGATGTTTTGTTTTGTTGTTACCACTGATGTATAAATTTTCTCAATTATCAATGGAAAAATTTCCCTTTCTTTTATACCACCGCTCATAGGTGTCTCATGTGAAGTAGTAATTACTCATATATAAAATGTCGGGCCCTTGTGTTACACGTGCGAGGCACGTGAGGTGCTTCTTCAGAGTTTTTAACTCTCGGTGCTGGCGCCCTCGTGCAAGGCACGTGAGGCGCTGCCTTGTTACTGAAGGTATCTTTTCACCTTCTTGCTCTGTTTCCTATGGGTCAACTATCTTGTCCCTATGCCCCTTTTCCGGCCTTGGAAATAGTTCCACTGTGTACAAAATTTTCCGTGAGTTGATTTGACCATTTCTCTTTATAATCCGAAACTATGTCTTCCTTCTTCCCTTCAAAGAGAAACCCATTCTCATTATTAACAGAACTCAAACAAACCAAGAGTTATGGCCTGCAATCGTCCTCACGCTTGTCGGCAACCATGGGAGGTGTCCATCGAGGAAACGATTCCTCGCTTTGCTGCATGGCTAGTAGACCCTCTTCTTACCGATGCTCAATATGACGCGGTAATGTATGAGCTCCTGACTCGTAGGGGCTCTCCTCTTCCTATAGGCTCCATTTGGCTCCGGATGATCTTTCTATCCGTGCTTGCCGACATCCCTCCTCATCCGGCAGATATGACTCCGGCGATTCTCGATGCGGCGGAGGATAAGATCGAGTGCTTTCACGAGGCACGTTTGATTACCCCGTCTTTGAGGGACCGATCAGTTCAACAGCTAAGCCAAATACGGGTTCAACGGGCTATCATGTCTACCTTCGCTGATGAGCACGGTGCTAATCGATGGGGAGAAACTTCTCGCGAAGACCGTCGTTTCAACATGGTGGAGAGGGCATTGGAGAACTTTGTATTTTATTTTGTCAACGCCCGTATCTCTGATACCATATTTGGTGATCTTTTCCCCGTAGAGTAGTATGTTTACATCAATGTATTTTTCTTATTATTGACTGTTGAATGTTTATTGTTGAATGCTTCCTTTTCATCGCATATTCATACATGTATCTCGCCTCTGTGCATGAGCTTTATACTTTACCCTTAAGGATTTTCGCTAAGTGCGAGCGCCATTGTAGTGTCGTACATAAATCAGCACATTTTGGACACCATTTCCATTGAAGCAGGCACACGATCGTTAATGAATGCTTAGTGAGGCGTGACCCAAAGACTCTCTTTACTGACTGGCACAGTACATGGTTGGTGCTTGTGGGTTGCTCCTTTCTGTCTTGATTAGAGGTGAAATAATCTGCACCAGCTCCTTTTGAGTCCCGCATTCCAATACCTGCAGGGCCCTTCGCTAAATGCACATCTTCCAGGGGCGCCGCAAATAGCCGACGAATGTTGAGCGAATTCATCTAAGATCTCGATGCCGAGGCCCTCAGTTCTGCTGTGGATTTTTCCGTTGAAGTCAATCTGATGCTGGAGACACTCGTGAATTTCTATGATGAAGATCTCGTCGGCTCTTGGGTTGATTACTGCAGAATGATCGAGGCTTGCCTACACTAGATTGAGCTCAAGCGTCTCGCTCCTGAGGTGCTAGCTTCGAACTCCTAAAGGGCTGCGTGGGTCGAGCATAGCGTTCCTTTCATTCACCACTTTGAACAAAAGGCGATCCTGAGACGAAAGGAACATGAGGTGGTTTCCAACGAATATGTTCGATTACGCACCCAGGTTAAAGCGAATGCTGTGCAGTTGAAAGATGTTTTCGACAACCTCCAGCGATGTATCTCAGATGGGTTGACGCTTAGGCGGGCACTTGACTTCACCGAGCGGGTCATGCAAGACTGCAAAGCTGCCAAACTGATGAAAAGCTTTTGTCCTATTTGCGGCAACGGACTCAAGTTGAACCGGAGTTGGCCACGGTAGCTGACCACGAGAAAGGATTGAGAGGAACGCGCGAGCGGCTGGCTGATTTATTGAAGACGCCTCCTCCTTGATAACTGTCTTTGTACCCCCTTTTTTGTACTGACTGTGAACTTGTGATTTATGAATAACATGTATTCATTTTGATTCCCTTATGAAATGTATGTTGTATTCACTTGAAGTCATGAATAAAAGACATATTTTATTTCATATTGGCATGTTACTTTTAGCAAACGTATGGCATGTAAATAATCCATCTTAACCTCCTTATAGGGCAGCGATGCCTTAGGAAACAGGTTCAGGTCTTCCACCTAAGACTTTTCAACTCTATGAGCCGTGAGGGTCTCATAAAGACTTTTCTCTCTACGGGTCGTAAGATCCCGTATGTGTATTTTCTCCTTAGGAGTCATGAAGACTCCTAAGCGTGTTTTCTCTTAAGAGTCGTAAGGATCTCACAAAAGAATTTTCCCCTTTACGAATCGAGAGGACTCGTAAGTGGTTTTTTCCCTCATTGTCGATATTTGACTTTGAAGAGTGTGCCCCATGAATAGTATACAATAGTCCATCTTGGACCTATTTGCAGGGCCCCAGTGCTTAGGAAACAGGTTTAGATCCCCGTTTCCTAAGGCTTTTCCGTACGAGTCGAGACAAGTCAAGAAGTTCTCACAGGAACATTGTTTTCCCTACGAGTCGAGACGAATCGAGAAGTTCTCGCAAGAATGTCCTAACGTCACAGTTAACCTCTCCTGATAGAAGTCCGTTAGGGTTTGTGGTACAAAGGCTTTTATCCGTCGTACCGTCGCTTTGGCCGATGTATTCCCCGATACGTAATCTTGTTGTTCGAGTGGCCCCGCGTCTGTCGTGTCTCTGATCCCTTCGGGGGCTGGACAAGACGTCTTCAAGTAATCTTCCAGGTGATATTACCGTCGAAAGAGAAAGCTTTAGGGATATTCTATGCCGCTTTTTACTTGAAGTTAGGCTCAATTTGGGAGCCCCAATGAGTCATGACCACTTCGCGCTGATGTGGGATGATTTCCGATAATCTTTCAGGTTTTATTTAAGTTGCCGTGAAGACCCTAAAGTTAGGGATCTTCCTTTGTTTCGTTTGTTGACATTGTGTCTGCAGTATTGCGACAAACGTCGAGATTGTCTCTGGGTTGTTGGTGAACCGTCGAGGCTTAGAACTAGGGACTTTGCCATAGCTCCGTTGTTTTAACCTTGGGGTCGGTTGTTGACGTCGCATCTGCATTCTGCTGGTGTGAGGAGGAACACCGTTGTTGATCTCTAGGCTATAGATGTTGTCGTCGAGACCCTGAAGCAAGGGATCTTCCTTTGCTTCGCTTGTTGACATTATGTCTGCCATATTGCGATGAATGTCGAGATTGTCTCTAGGTTGTTGGTGAACTGTCGAGGCTTTGAACTAGGGACTTTGCCATGGCTCCGTTGTTTGGACCCTGGGGTCAGTTGTTGACGTTGCAGCTGCATCCTGATGGAGTGAGGAGGAACGCCGTTGTTGATCTCTAGGCTATAGACGTTGCCGTCAAGACATGCCTCCCTTTCTGATGAAGCCTAGTGGGAAAATGTGGTTCCCTTTTTTGTTTGCGCCCAAGGATTTTATACAGGAGTCGATGTGGACTCGCCTGCATGGCAGAAGTTTCATTTTCATTTTCATTTTTTTGTTTCTTTTCCGCGATGCTCTATCATTTCAGCTTTTATATCGCGAAAGTCACGATTGCCCAATCATTTCGGCTATTTTTCGCGGTGTCCAATCATTTCGGTTGTTTTTTCTTTTTACTCACTGCTTTTTTATTGCGAGTTGCCAAAACATTTCGGCTCCTTTTATATGCATATATTTTGCTCGCCTGATTTTTATTGTGAGTTGCCCAAACAATTCGTCTATTTCATATGCATTTTTTGCTCACTGATTTTTTTTATTGTGAGTATGGAACTCAAGATCTGATACCAATCTTAGCATCAGCATCGCTGTGACTAGAATATTGCCAGGAGCGAGTCATCATTTGCCGTGAAAGGGCTTAGAATTTGATACCGATTTAGGCATCAGGATCGCTACTACTGGGATATTGCCAAGTGTGAATCATCATTTTCCTTTGATGATTTGAACAAATGTGGCTTAGCAAACAGGGTTAGGATCATGTTGACTAAGGCTTTTCGACTTTACAAGCCGTAAGGGTCTCATAAAGGTGTTTCTCCCTATGAGTCATGAGGGTCTCACAGGGGGAATTCTCCTTACGAGCCGTGAGGATCTCGTAAGTGTGATTTTTACTTAGGAATCGTGGAGATCCCTAAGTGTGTTGCCCCCTTGTGAGTCGTAAGGTTCTCACGCAGGTGTTTTCTCCTCGCAAGGTCGAGAGGACCTTACAGGCGTTTCTATTTTAACGAGATTGCACCCTTTCAGGTTTTCACAAACTCGCCGGCAACCCTACTGTTTTTACTCACGGACCCCTTTCGAGTTTTCATCCGTGCCCATTTCGCTTGTGGACATAACGGTTTTTTTTTAGAGATGAAACTCTCGAAAATAGTTTCTCCGCAAATGACCCATCTGTTTGCCGGTGGGATTTGATTTGCAGTCCTCGCCGCTGGGGCCTGTGGACTTGAATTCCACTGTCGCCATGTTTGAGGCGATGTACTTAGTTTAAGGACATTACGGTCCATTGTTAGTTTAGGGACATCTCGGTCCACAACTAGTTTAAGGAAGTTGCGGTCCGTGGGGATTTTGAGGCGAAGTTTTGCCGGATACTACTTACAGAGTCTTGCAGATAGCGAGCGGACACGAGCGTCGTCATCTATCATTAACCTAAGTTGTGACTTGTCAAGCGTAGTATTTCTTAAGGAATCGGCCATTTATTGGCCGAAAGGGTCTTTCGCCATGCATGTTCATGAGCAAGCAGGCCCCACCTTGGTATACCTTATCTATGATGTACGAGCCCTCGTAGTTCGGCTCGAATTTCCCCCACTTTGCACGGTTGGGGATCATAGATCTTTTTACGACTAATACGAGTTTGCCTTGGCGGAATGTTCTCGGCCTAGTCAGTCTTTCGTATGAGCGCGTCATTCTTGCTTTGTAAGCTTCCAGTTTTTGCTGCTCTATGACACGAGTTTCATTGAGGGCATCGAGCTCCTCCAGCCGAAAATGGGCATTTTCTTCATCCGTCAGCTTGTATCGAACCGCTACTCGCAGAAAGGGTAGCTCTATCTCCAAAGGAAGTACTATTTCCGTGCTAAATACCAACGCGAATGGCGTTGTATTCGTGGTCGTTTTAAACGTGGCTCGATACGTCCAAAGAGCTTCATGCAATCTCTCATGCCATTCCTTTTTGTTTCTGGACACCGTTTTCTCTATGATCTTCATCAAGGTCTTGGTGAAAGCCTCCGCTAGAACGTTCGCTCGTGGATTATATACCGAAGAATATCTCCAATCTATTTTATACTGCTGTGCAAAGCGACTGATCTTATGGCTCCTATAGACCGGCCCATTTTCCGAGATGATTCGTCGCGGAGTGCCGAACCGGTAGATGACATGCGTCCTGAAGAAATGGAGGATGTTCTCCATCTTCACTTCCCTTAGCGGTACTGCTTCTGCCCACTTAGAGAAGTAATCGTTTGTTGCCAATATGAACCGATATCCTTTAGATGACGCTGGTTCAATGGGCCCAATTATATCTGTTCCTCACATTTCGAACGGCCAGCTAGGCAATGTTGGGTTAGCGGATTTGGATGCTGGTGGATGAAGTCCCCGTGAATTTGGCATGAGTGACACTGCTTCGCATATTCGAGGCAATCCTGAATCATTGTGGGCCAATAGTAACTCATTATTTTGATCTTCAGCTTCATCTTTGGCCCGGCCTGATGAGTACCGCAGGGTCCGTCGTGAGTTTCTTGGACGACCCTTTTTGCTTCTTCTGTTCCCAGGCATCTCAGCCACAGACAGTCGAACGATCTCTTATATAGAGTATCATTGACGAAGGCGAAGGACAGGGCTCGCTTCATGAGCTAATGTCTTGATGACGCGTCTTTCGGTGTCCGATGGGATTTGAAGTAGTCTATGAAGACATCTCTCTAGTTCCTTGACCTTTTCTTCGTCTTCTATTTGGAGGACTGTTTGTCCGGTCTCTTCTTTTCTTTAAGGCGACTTCGGAGATGTTTCTGCTGGCGCGAGAATCCGGAGGCTTTGCACGATGATCCTCACGTCATCGAGGTTTTCGTCGGCCAGTTCTTTAGCGAACTTGGCTAACGCATCTTCCTTGCTATTTTCTGCACGCGGAATGCTTTTCAGGATGTAGGAAGGGATCCGAGTCAGCAGTTGCTGCACTCTTTCGCCATATTTCACCAACTCTGGCTTGCACGTTTTGTAGTCGCCATTTACTTGGCTAACAACCAACTGGGAGTCTCCGTATATGAGGAGGTTTTCGATGCCCATGTCGAAAGCGACCTCAAGACCTGTAATCAAAGCTTCATATTCCTCTTCGTTGTTTGTTCTTAGCTCTGTTAAGGAAAGGGCAAAACGTATTATCCCTCATTATGGAGTCATAAAGATAAGGCCTACCCCAGCTTTGATTATGAGGGTTTTTGCTTTCGCTTCTTCATGGAAGACGCTCCGTCAAAGTAGAGTTCCCATTGGACATTATTTTCCTCTGTCTTCCCTTCGATTGTGTCAAACGTATGTTCATCTGGCAATACGCGATTTAAGGAAGAATCGGCTGGTATCAGATGCTCAGCGAGAAAGTCGGCGATGGCCTGGCCTTTCACTGCCTTGAGGGGCCGATGAGTTATTGAGAATTCCATCAAGAGGAGGGCCTATTTGGCAAGTCTTCCCGTTAGTATGGCTCTTGACATCAAATACTTGAGAGGATCCACCTTTGATATGAGATGGACCTCATGTGCCAAGGCATAATGCCGAAGCTTTTTTATCGCAAAGATTAATGCCAGGCAATACTTTTCGATGGGGGAGTAGTTGTTTTCTACCCCAGGAGGACTCAACTCAAATAATAGAGAGCTCTCTCCTTCCCCTGGTCGTTCTCCTATGCCCATAGCGCGTCTAGGGAACCTTCAAGGGCTATTGTATACAGGATGAAGGGCTTTCCCTTGACCGGAGCGATCAGTACCGGCAGGTTCAGCAGATATTGCCTAATTTCATTCAGTGCACTTTGACATTTACGATCCCAAAAGAACGGGATCCCCTTCTTCATTAGATGGTTGTAGGGACGGCATTTGCCGGAGAGGTTAGCTATGAACCGTCGGATATACGCGAGCTTCCCTTGGAGAGACCGCAGTTGTTTGAGATTTCTTGGCGAGAGCTTTTCCATAATCGCTTTGATCTTTGATGGGTCTATTTCAATACCTCGATGTTGTATGATGAATCCTAGGAATTTTCCTGAGGAGACTCTAAACGCGCATTTCAGGTGATTCATCTTCAGGTTATATTTTCGAAGACGCTGGAACACTATCTTCAAATGCTCCCAGTGCTCCTAATACGATTTGCTTTTCACCACAAGGTCGTCAATATAGCATTCAACGATCTCATGAATGAGGTCATCAAAGATCTTCGTCATAGCCCTCTGGTAGATAGCGCCAGCATTCTTCAGTCCCAAGGGTATCACCTTATAGCAGAATATGCCTAGCGGAGTCCGAAAGGCGGTATGCTTTAGGTCTTCAGGATGCATCTTTATTTGATTATACCCAGAAGATCCATCCATGAAGGAGAAGACTTCATGAGTGGACGTGTTATCTATTATCAGCTCGGTAACCGGCACGGGGAAGTCATCCATCGGGCAAGCTTTGTTGAGGCCCCAGAAGTCCACGCAGATGCATACTGTCCTATTTTTCTTTATCACTGGGACAATGTTAGCGATCCAGTCAGGGTATTGAACTTCTTGGATGAAGCCGGAGTCGATTAGTTTCTTGATTTCGGCATTGATGCTCATCTCGAGTTCGAGCCGCATTCTTCTTGGTGCCTACTTGACTGGCTTAATGTCTGGTGATATAGCTAGTTTATGCATAGCTATCTCCGGATCTAATCCCGGCATCTCGGAATAGTTCCATGTGAAGCAGTCTTTACACTGCATAAGCACATCTTTTAGTGTAGCCACCTGCTCTTCAGACAGAAGCTCACTGACGAACGTTGGCCCCGAATCGTTTATCGTCCCCAAGTCGATTTTTCTCAGATTGTCCGCCGTGGTATGTATCTCGTCCTCCAGCTCTTTTGGCGCCGGTGGAAATTCTGAGATCGCCTCGTCATCATCTTCATTTGCGAGGCACTGGGAGAAGTTGTCCACATTCTCATGCTCTCCCTCCTTTGAGAATGTTATCATGTGGCAGGTACGAGTTCGTTTCCAAGATCGATATTGATTTGGACTTGCCCTCGTATTATAGGTTGCTTTTGGCTCATGCTTTCGTGGTGGGGCTATCCTTCAATTGTCGGATAGAGCAAACCTGCTTTACTGATACTGGTCTTCGACCTAATTTTTGAAGTTGAAGCAATCTTCAAGAGGATGTTCTTGGTACTTTACCCGCACGCGCAAACGCGTATGTTTTGAAAATGGAATCGTTTTAAGGAAATGGATGCGCACGCGAGCTCGGTCTCGTTTTAAAATTTATAAACTGCAAGTGCACGGCGCGTTGTAACGAGCCAGCAAGCACGGGTCGATCCGCAAGGAATTGTGTGTCACGCCCCGCTTCCCGGTGTACGGGCAGAGGGCGCAACGAGGCCGCTACGTATTTACTCAGAAGTAAATACGTTAAGCGTAACTAAGCAATATAAAAGAAATATACACAAGAGACAAATGTAATGAACAACAACTTTATTTATTAACATTCTTTTGTACAATGCATGGAAAAATAAATATATCTGAATGAAAGCAATGCCTAAACAGTGGAATAAAAGAAATGGAAAATACAGAATGTAAAGGAAATGCACAAGTGTAACTACAGCTCGGGGTCTTCAATAAACTGGTCCAAGTCTTCACTGGTAGGCTCGATCTCTAGAAAGTCCAAATCACCTAACGACATTCAAAGAAGAAGAAAGAGAATGTCGTCAGCGAACAAATCGCTCGGTATGTACCAAAGATAAAGGAGAAGTAGAATAGACAGAAAGAGAGAGAGTGTGTGTGTGTGTGTAACTTTTAAAGTTGTATTATATTGATGTAATGTTGTTTTTAGTATTAACGCTGTTGTTTGTAGCTTGGTACAGAAGGATGCCAGTGTATACGAGAGGAGTCTCAGTATGTAAGAGACTAAGGCAATGGAATATAGAGTACAAGGCTCCGTTAGAATGCCCGGAACAACGGCGATTGAATTCAGGTTAGGTGTCTTAAATCTTGCAGTCTCGTGCCACTTCTAACACCTTCTGTACCAATCTACCCCTTAAACCCCGCGATGTCTTGATTGTATTGTTTGTATTGTATTGAAATTGTAATGTCTTGTGTTATAGATTGTACAGATGGATGACTTGCTGAAACCATGATATCATTAAATGGATGTAACTGGAGAATCATGTAAATTGAAATATATCCATGGTTCGGTTCAGTCAATACAGATTGAATATATGTATTCATGAATTCATATTGAATTGTAGTTTGTACTTGAATCATATTCAAGTCAGATTATTATAATGAAACTCAGTCTGAGTCAGAACAATTAGAAAAGGAATTTGAAATCCCGAATTAGGTTTTGGTGTTATCGGTAACCGCTGCACATGGGCGGCAGGATTTGTGTCTTTTTCAAAAACGATTGCCGCGTTGATAACACCGTTTGTTAAGTTGTCTACCTTGAATAGGCAAACACCCATATCTCCGGCCCCCTGAAGCTCAAGAGACTGGTCCCGCTTAAACCTATATTTACTAGGGTTTTTATTATAATTTATAAAACTTGAGGGGGTTTTATGTAAAAAATAATTTTGTATAATTTTCAAAATACAGCCCAAGTATTTAATTATCGTCGTTAGAGTTTTCATAGTTGTAGATTTTATATATGTGACATTTCTAGTAAGATAACCTAATTTCATAATATAAGGTATTTAATTGTAAAGTATTGAACTTGTATGGAATTGCATGGTATATTCATGTAAAGTGATTCTTTTGATTTAGAAAAGTTGGAATATTTATATTATCACAAAAATAGATATTTTGATGATACATATATATATATATATAAAATTAATTTTTATATATTATATTTCTAGAAATCTCATTTTCTTAAGATATTTGTATTTTTAAATCTCTCGAGACTGAATACTCCTTGCGGAGGTCTGCATCTCGCACTACCAAGCTCAGGGATGTGCGAAAATCCACACCATCCAAGATGGGTTCCCCAAAAAGGGTTATAGCGGCGCTTTGCAAAGATTTGTAAAAATACGTAATTTTATAGAAAACGGTTTTAATAGTAAAAGGTATTTAATTATAAATTTGTATTCTCGTATTCTAAGTTCCCGAAAGGTATCGTGCTATATTGCATATGAGTGTTGTGAAGAGATAGATCATTACCTCGTAATCTATTTAAAGATATAGCAAGAAGTATGATATTTAATGTCAAAACTAACTATATAGTATTTTACTGAAAAAGT
The DNA here is from genome assembly GCA_030015575.1 of Agapanthus africanus. Lineage (NCBI taxonomy): Eukaryota > Viridiplantae > Streptophyta > Magnoliopsida > Asparagales > Amaryllidaceae > Agapanthus > Agapanthus africanus. The sequence goes on along the minus strand of JASDDO010000010.1, from coordinate 420,443,838 downwards.
ACGATAAAAATTGCAATATGAAATATTTTGCTATGAAACTTGTTCATGATGTTTTGTTAATGATTAATAGTCAAGATGTAAGAGTGTGGTATGTTTGTATTTAAGAAAAATGGAATTTTTAAGAAGAACCGAATCGGAAGTCGGATTAACTCCGATTCCGTAGGGTTTTAGAATTATGAGTTTTAAGAATAGAAAATAGAAGTGGGATGTCACGCCTCGCTTCCCAGAGAACGCTAAGATCGGCACGTGACAGAGCCAACCATGCTACCTGTGGTTAGGAAGCATCCCTCCACAGTCACATTACGGCTGTCTATAAGATATCAAGAACAGTAAAATAAAATAAACTATCTAGTACATGTCCATATGCCAGAATAAACGAGTCAAGAATTAATATACGGAAGCAATAAATCCAATAAACAGTAACAATCTGGAAAGTACGTCCCAAATAGGGGCTCACATCAGGAAATGAAAGTACGGAAATAAAACTAAATTAAACAAGATACTAACTGGATCCTCACTACTCGGCCTGTCGGCTAAAATACTCCTGGTCAGCCTGCGACAAAGACAGAGGATCTGGGCCATGCAAAACCCAGATGTCAGTGCGTCATAATATCAAACGATAAAATATAATCAGGAGGTAACAAGATATGCATGCATAAGTATGAATAGTAATAAGTGTATAACAGTAACATGAATATGGAACATTGAAGTGTATCGGTGTATGTGACATGCGGTGAGTAACCTATATTACTGGGTTAATTACTCTCAGGTCTTTGAAATCAATTAATGTAATTCTCATCGTAACCCATCGGTCTATGCACCGTTCATTCCCCACGGGACCACGGTAACAGGATTATTCCGTAACGCCCGGAAAAACGGCAAACAATATATTCCATAACGCCCGAAAAAACGGCAAACAATTTTTTCCGTAACACCCGGAAAAACGGCAAACAATATAATAGCCCTTTGAGTTACGTTCGGTTACATTCTTAATTTCCCCTTACCCCTAAGGTTATGTGTTCAAGTCAGGTATTGATAAATCTGGAGCTAATGCCAACACAGGATCAAGCAGGTACAGGTTTGTCAATGCAGACAACAGGATACGTCCGTCAGGACAACATGTCAGGATTGTCGGCATTAGAAACAGGATCAGGTAACATGTCAAGTAGTGGTGTATCAGGTCATGTCAAGTAGTGCACAGTGTATCAAATGGGTGCCCAACAGTAAAATATAGCGAGTATTGAATCACGGTAAAATACAGATGTACGGTAAAAGCATGGATGCACAAATATCTATCAGGGGTTACATCTGCAACTCCATGACTATGTAGGATGCCCATTATCAAGCATGGCTGCTAAGGTAACAGTAATATGAAATAATGTGATCTGTAGATGCAACTAAACATATAATAAATGATACGGATGAACACGGGTATCCGAAAATAGTAAAACATTAATATGGATGTACAATACAATCAACATGTGATATTTTTATTCATATGGATGCAAAATATCTATTATAGCATGTAGCAAGATAAACTTGCCTGATCGGGTCTCAATACGGGGTGCGTACGCTGCGTCCAATGTCAGTAAATGTCGCGATGCTCACGCGCGCGTACAGAATAGAACCAGGTAAAGCAAGAATGTGACCATGCTGGCTGAGAACGTCCACTGGGTCGCCCGGATCGTTGGCGGCGGCACGGATCCGGCGATGACCGGAAAGCCAAGAAACAAGAAAAGAGAAGAAGAAGTAGAAGAAAGAGAAGAAGGGCTGCTCCTGGGGTTCTCTGCTGTGGTGCTTAGGGACAGAGGTGATGCAAGGTGATGGTGTCGAGGTTGCCAGTGGTGAGGGAACATAGGCGACGACGAGGTACGTGGGTTTTGGATTCTTGGGTTGGGTTTGGGTGTGCAGGTTCTTGCTCGGGTTGTTTTTTGGAAAGGAGAGAGGAGAACGAGGTGGTGGCGAGGGAGTGGAGGCGACGACGAGGTCGGAACTCTGGCGAAGGTGCAGCGATGAGGGTAGGGGTTTGGCGTAGGTTTCTTGGGTTATTGCGATGGGTTCTTCCCGGCCACGTCGTCGGGGAGGAAGCTAGGAGGAGAAGAAGGTGAGGTGGTCGAGGAGGATGAGAGGAAAAGATTGGGGTGCAGACGACGGGGTGAAGAGGTCGACAGGGTGAGCGCGAGTGTGGTTTTGAGTCGGAGGCGGGAGAAAAGGAAAGAAGAAGAGGGAGGAGAGAGAGAGAGGTACGTGGGGAAAATATGAGTTTAAATAATTAAAAGAAATAATATATATATATATATATATATATATATATATTAAGAGAAAGAGATGCAGAGTGGGTGAGTTGGGATTTGATTGTTTAAAAAAAATATTAAAAAAATTTATTTGGTCAATCGTATATATAAAAATCAGTATATATATTAAACAGTAAGAGGTATATTAGAATAGAATATTGAATAATTTTGAGATTTTGGCTAATGCAAAAATTACCCCAAAACATGCCCGAGTCGGGTCTAAAATTATCGTTTAAAAATACGGATAATATACGTATCAACCAAAACCAAAAATCGATGTCCGGTTAAAAAAATGCATACCCCCAAGAACGGATGCATGTAGCGTGCACGTAGCGATCCAGACGAGTCCGTTTCACCGAACGGAACAAGAATACGATATACGGATGCCACCATAGGGTCAGGGGTATGATGCAGGCTATACTAGATATTTTTAAAATATTTTATTTGACTTTATTTGTTATACTAAAAAAAATGCAGATGCTAGATATAATGCCAGTATACAGTATAAACAATATGAAGGTGCATGGATCCTCATAAATAGCTGGGATAAATCACAAACGGGAATCAAGACAGTTTCCAGCAAGCGGGTCGGGTCGGATGCAAATACGGATACCAATTATACTATTCGCACCAAAAACACAATAAATCAAGAAGTAGCCATAAATAAAGAAATACCCAAAATTGAACTGGTATAAATGAATTAGGGTGTTACATTATACCCAACTACAAAAGAATTTCGTTCTCGAATTCTCGTATGACAAACAAACATGAATCTACGAGAATAAGTGTGGAAACTTCTGTCGAATCTCGTATTCTCGTTCCCAAGTCGATTCTCCGTGCGAGCGATTCTCCCAAGAAAAAAGTACGATAGGGATAACCTTGTTCTTGAGGACCTTTTCTTTTCGATCAACAATCGACATCGGTCGTTCTACATAGGTCAAATCCTCCTTTACAGTCATCTCCGAATGATCTAGCACGTGTGTTTCATCTCGAACATACTTACAGAGTTGAGATACATGAAACACGTCATGAACACTCGCCAAGATGGTGGTAAAGCCAATCGATAAGCCACTTCTCCAACACGCTCCATAATCTCGAAAGGCCCCACGAATCGAGGACTAAGCTTGCCTCGAATCTCAAAATGAATCACTCCTCTAGTCGGTGATATCTTCAAGAATATAAGATCACCAACAGCGAACTCTAAAGGTCTTCTCGATGTATCGACCCAACTTTTCTGCCGATCCTGTGCTGCCTTCATGTGATTCCGGATAGTATTAACATTTTCTACTATTTGCACGACAGGATCCGGTCTCAACAATCTCCGTTCTCCAACATCATCCCAACAAACGGGTGAGTGACACTTGCGACCATACAATTCTTCGAATGGAGCCATCTGAATAGTCGCCTGAAAGCTGTTATTATACGAGAACTACACCAAGTGCAAATGATCCTCCCACGAACACTTGAAGTCTAACATGCAAGCTCTCAACATGTCTTCAAGAGTTTGGATTGTTCTCTCCGACTGGCCATCTGTCTAGAGATGATAAGCGTGTTAAACTTCAATCGCGTTCCCAAACTTTCCTGTAAACTCCTCCAAAAGTGCGATAAGAATTGAGTATCACGATCGGAAACGATGCTCACAGGTACTCCATGCAATTTCACAATTTTCTGCATGTACTACTCTGCTAACGCTTCCGTTAACTGACCAACTCGAAATGGTAAGAAATGAGCTACCTTGGTCAGTCGATCAACAATCACCCAAACTGCATTGTTACCCTTTGGACTCCGCGGTAAAGCTGTCACGAAATCCATAGTTATATGTTCCCACTTGCATTGAGAAATCGGAAGTGGTTGCAATAAACCATCTACCCTTTGATGTTCAGCCTTAACTTGCTGACACACCAAGCACTTCGCTACAAAATGGGCAATCTCCCTTTTCATGCCTTCCCACCAGAAATGTTGTCGTAGATCACGATACATCTTCATGTCTCCTGGATGTACAGAATATGCAGAACTGTGCACCTCCTTCATAATTTCTTCACGAATGTCTCCTTTTAGCATACACAAACGGCTACCAAATCGCAACGAACCATCTTCATGAATCAACAAGTCTATTCGAAGTCCCGCTTCTACCTGTTCTCAAAACTTCTGCAACCTTGGATCGTGCGACTGTGCTTCTTTAATATTATCGATCAATGACGACCGTACTTGTAGCTGCATCAACTGTCCCGAAAAATGCGGTAGCACGATCTCCAACTCGAATCTCTGAAAATCTTCGATAAGCTCCTTCTGTGCAGTCAACATCCGAATTGCTAGCAACCGACTAAGCGCATCCGGCACTACATTAATTTTCCCCAGATGGTACTTAAGATCAAGATCATAGTCAGCCATCAGCTCCAACCATCTACGCTGCCTTATGTTGAGGTCTTTCTGCGTAAACACGGACTTTAGGCTTTTGTGATCGGTGAATACTTCGACCCTTTCGCCCAGTAAGTAGTGTCTCCAAATCTTCAAAGAGAAAATCACAACTACTAACTCCAAATCATGAGTTGGGTAATTCTTCTCATGGGTCTTCAACTGTCTCGATGCGTAGGCTATAACCTTTCCATGCTGCATCAAAATACATCCCAAACCTTTTCCAGATGCGTTGCTATGAATCACCAATCCTCATGAACCGTCTGGTACGGTCAAAATAGGAGCGGTTATCAACCTTTGCTTCAACGCCTCAAAAGCGGAAGTACAACTATCCGTCTAAGCAAACAGTACCTCCTTTCGCGTGAGCTTGGTCAACGGCTCAGCCAATCAAGCAAAATTCTCCACGAATCTTCTATAATATCCGGCAAATCCAAGAAAACTTCTGATCTCTGCTACGTTTTTCGGAATTGGCCAATCTTGAACTGCTGCAATCTTCTCGGATCAACGGCGATTCCATATCCGGATACGACGTGCCCCAAAAACTTCACTTCTTTAAGCCGAAACTCACACTTGCTCATCTTTGCATATAATCTTTCTTGCCTCAATGTCTGCAATGCGATCTTCAAGTGTTCTGCATGCTCTTCTAGGCTCTTCGAGTAGGCCAGAATATCATCGATGAACACCACTATAAACTGGTCCAAGAACAGTGAAAAGATTCGGTTCATCAAGTCCATAAATATCACTGGTGCATTCGTAACTCCGAATAGCATCACTAAATACTCGTAATGTCCATATCGAGTTCGGAATGCAGTCTTGTAAATATCCTCCGATTTAACTCGAACTTGATGATATCCGGATCGCAAATCCAGCTTCGAGAATTCCCTCGCGTCACTGAGTTGCTCGAATAATTCGCCAATGCGATGGATCGGGTACTTGTTCTTAATAGTCACCCGGTTTAATTCTCAATAATCGATGCACATCCTCCTTGTTCCATCTTTCTTCTTGACTAGAAGAACTAGAGCTCCCCAAGGTGAATTACTGCTGTGAATCCAACCCTTCTCTAGCAATTCGGTAAGCTGCTTCTTTACTTCTTCCAACTCCACTGGTGCTATCGAACAGTACGCCTTTGAAATTGGCGCTGCACCAGGAACAAGATCGATCACGAACTCCACATCTCATTTCGGTGGTAAACCCGAGATGTTCTCGAACACGTCCATGAACTCTCAAACTACAGCTGGCGCTTCCTCCTTATCAACTTCCATCGACGAAAGAACGCTATTTATCGACCTAGCCCTAAACTCGACCGGCTCAACAGAACTGCTGCCTCCAGCAAAAACAAACTCCGGATGTCCGGGAATCTGGAAAATCACTTTCTTTGCCCTACAATCAATGTGAACGTGAAAAAAAATGCCGAGAAATTCCATTCCCAAGACAACATCATAACTGCCGGTATCAATCACCAAGAAATCTGCAAATAACTCTCGTCCACAGATAACAACCGAACAATACTTGTACTCACTACTAGATATGATTTTCACATTCCTAGTGTGTATGTCCCAACAACAAGACAGGGCCATGCAAGCAATAAAGTGTGCAGCAATAAACTTGGACGACATACAACAATGGGATGCATCAGAATCGAAAAATGCCAATGCAGGAAAAACATGAACCCGAAATGACTTTATCTGAAGCCAAGATACTGAAGAAGATAAGCACGATAAACAGGATTCAAGCTGAAGATAAAACATGAACTGGAAAGCAAGAGAAGCAAGGCAATATAACGACCATGAAACAAGAAAGTGAATCAAAACTGGAACTCCAAGTTACTTAAATAAAGTACCGCATTGTAACCATGCTGCAGTTCATAGTTACAATCACATAATTCCATTCAAGTCGCCTAAATCCTAGTATCAGAATCAAAGGAATAGGATGGGAGAAACAATAGGGAACCAAAAGATTTCAAGCCGAGATGCAACGTCATTCCATCTCGTCAAGGTAAAGGGTCAAGAGAAAGATATGATTCAAGAATGGCAAGATAGTAAAGTGGCAGGACATGTTCCTAATTACGAGTTTTCTGATTCGTGTATTGGGTCCAATACCCAACTATAAAAGAATCAAACCCGATTAATCCTAAATCATATAGCTCTGATACCAAACAAACTCTGTCACGCCCCGCTTTCCAGAGTGCGCTAAGATCGGCACGTGACAGAGACAACCATGCTACATGTGGTTAGGAAGCAACCCTCTACAGTCACATTACAGCTTTCTATAAGATATCGAGAACAGTAAAATAAAATAAACTATCTAGTACATGTCCATATGCCAGAATAAACGAGTCAAGAAATAATATGCGGAAGCAATAAATCCAATAAACAGTAACAATCTGGAAAGTACGTCCCAAATTGGGGCTCACATCAGGAAATGAAAGTACGGAAAAAAAAACTAAATTAAACTAGATACTAACTGGATCCTCACTGCTCGGCCTGTCGGCTAAAATACTCCTGGTCAGCTTGCGACAAAGACAGAGGATCTGGGCCATGCAAAACCCAGACGTCGGTGCGTCATAATATCAAACGATAAAATATAATCAGGAAGTAACAAGATATGCATGCATGAGTATGAACAGTAATAAGTGTATAACAGTAACATGAATATGGAACATTGAAGTGTATCGGTGTATGTGACATGCGGTGAGTAACCTATATTACTGGGTTAATTACTCTCAAGTCTTTGAAATCAATTAATATAATTCTCATCGTTACCCATCGGTCTATGCCCCGTTCATTCTCCACAGGACCACGGTAACAGAATTATTCCATAACGCCAGGAAAAACGGCAAACAATATATTCCGTAACGCCCGAAAAAACAGCAAACAATATATTCCGTAACACCCGGAAAAACAGCAAACAATATAATAGCCCTTTGAGTTACGTTCGGTTATATTCTTGATTTCCCCTCACCCCCAAGGTTATATGTTCAAGTCAGGTATTGATAAATCTGGAGCTAATGCCAACACAGGATCAAGCAGGTACAGGTTTGTCTATGCAGACAACAAGATACGTCCGTCAGGACAACATGTCAGGATTGTCGGCATTAGAAACAGGATCAGGTAACATGTCAAGTAGTGGTGTATCAGGTCATATCAAGTAGTGCACAGTGTATCTAATGGGTGCCCAACAGTAAAATGTAGCGAGAATCGAATCACGGTAAAATACAGATGTACGGTAAAAGCATGGATGCACAAATATCTATCAGGGGTTATATCTACAACTCCATAACTATGTAGGATGCCCATTATCAAGCATGGGTGCTAAGGTAACAGTAATATGAAATAATATGATCTGTAGATGCAACCAAATATATAATAAATCATACGGATGCACACAGGTATCCGAAAACAGTAAAACATTAATATGGATGTACAATACAATCAACATGTGATATTTTTATTCATATGGATGCAAAATATCTATTATAGCATGTAGCAAGATAAACTTACCTGATCGAATCTCAATACGGGATGCGTACGCCGCGTCCAATGTCAGTAAATGTCGCGATGCTCACGCGCGCGTACAGAATAGAACCAGGTAAAGCAAGAATGTGACCACGCTGGATGGGAACATCCACTGGGTCGCCCGAATCGTCGGCGGCGATACGGCTTCGGTGATGACCGGAAAGCCAAGAAACAAGAAAAGAGTAGAAGAAGTAGAAGAAAGAGAAGAAGGGATGCTCCTGGGGTTCTCTGCTGTAGTGCTTAGGGACAGAGGCGATGCAAGGTGATGGTGTCGGGGTTGCCGGCGGTGAGGGAACAGAGGCGACGACGAGGTACGTGGGTTTTGGATTCTTGGGTTGAGTTTGGGTGTGCAGGTTCTTGCTCGGGGTGCTCGGGTTTTTTTTTAGAAAGGAGAAAGGAGAACGAGGTGGTGGCGAGGGAGTGGAGGCGACGACGAGGTCGGAGCTCCGACGAAGGTGCAGCGGCGAGGGCAGGGGCGTGGCGTGGGTTTCTTGGGTTGTTGCGATGGGTTCGTCCCGGCCACGTCGTCGGGGAGGAAGCTGGGAAGAGAGGAAGGTGAAGTGGTCGAGGAGGATGAGAGGAAAGGATCGGGGTGCAGGCGACGGGGTGAAAAGGTCGACTGGGTGAGCGCGAGCGTGGTTTTGAGTCGGAGGCGGGAGAAAAGGAAAGAAGAAGAGGGAGAAGAGAGAGAGGTACGTGGGGGAAAATATGGGTTTACAAAATTAAAAGAAATAATATATATATATATATATTCAGAGAGAGAGGCAGAGTGGGTGAGTTGGGATTTGATTGTTTAAAAAAAATATTTAAAATATTTATTTTGTTAATCGTATATATAAAAATCAGTATATATATATATATATTAAAGAGTAAGTGGTATATTAGAATAGAATATTAAATAATTTTGAGATTTTGGCTAATACAAAAATTACTCCAAAACATACTCGAGTCGGGTCTAAATTTATGGTTTAAAAATACGGATAATATACGTGTCAACCAAAACCAAAAATTGATGTTCGGTTAAAGAAAATGCATACCCCTAAGAATGGATGCATGTAGCTTGCACGTAGCGATCCAGAAGAGTCTGTTTCACTGAACGGAACGAGAACACGATATACGGATGCTACCACAGGGTCAGAGGTATGATGCAGGCCATGCTAGATATTTTTAAAATATTTTATTTGACTTTATTTGTTATACTAAAAAAATACAAATGCCAGATATAATGCCAGTATGCAGTATAAACAATATGAAAGTGCACGGATCCTCATAAATAGCCGAGATAAATGATAAACAGGAATCAAGATAGTTTCCAGCAAGCGGGTCGGGTCGGATGCAAATACGGATACCAATTACACTATTCGCACCCAAAACACAATAAATCAAGAAGTAGCCATAAATAAAGAAATACCCAAAATACAACTGGTATAAATGAACTAGGGTGTTACATGGGAGGAAGGACTTACTGGCTTTTGGTTTAGAGGAGAGGAAGGGGGAGTGGAAGTAGGTTCCGGTGCGTCGTTTCGTCGGCGGGAACTCCTAGCGTCGTCGTTGGAAATTCGCCGGAGTTTCGCCCTTCGCTAACTCCACTTATTCACAAAAATTGTAGAGAGTTTTCTTGAGAATTTGGACAGAATTTGTGAGTGAGGGGTGTGTGTTTAGGGGTGATATTTATAGGGTAAAATTAGGGTTAAGGTAGGTGAAAGGGTGAGAAGAAAATGTATTAAATTTTGTATTAAAAATTGGCTTAATGGAGTTTTAAAGAGCTCTATTAGTGTGCAGAAAATTTAAAGTGTACAGTGGTTAGAAGAAGCCAAAAAGTCACAGATGTCATGAAGGGAATCGGCCGATCCGACTCAGTTCGGCCGGCCTCGCCAGCTGATCCTGCCACGCCGCCGGCCGAGTCACGGCAAGTCGGGCCGGGGATCATATCCGTGGGTCGCTCGTCAGTTGGTTTGCACATTGGGATAGTTTGCTTTATATGCGACTTTTGGTTTTACAGGTTTAGCACGTGTAGACTCTTGGGATTCTAAAAAATTTAAAAAGAAATCAATATTAAAAATAATGTGGGGGGTGAGATTTGAACTCTGGTGCTTTGGTTCAGCAGCGCAAGGTATTACCAATGAGCTATAAGCTCCTTCTTGTTATTAAAATGCAAAACAAATTTAAAACTTGTGCTTAGGCAAAAGTACCCCATTCTGTATTTTTGAAAAAAATTATACAGAAAGTTTAGGCTTGTTACATTGTGTATTAGGTTTTGTTATTTAAGATTCAGCAAATAATGAATTGATTGGTTTGTCACAAAAAATATAAAACACGAACGCAAAGAAAACAAGTTAAGAAAGAAATGGCCGTGGCTTTGGCTCGGATGGTCGAATCGCGACGATTCATTCGACGCTCCCTTGCTCATGAATTGTCCGTCTTTGTGTTGATCCCGGAGTGAAGCATGACTTGTAAAGTCGGTTGCGGAGCACAAGTCATCAAATTCCGATATTCGACACAAAACACGAAACGAGTCCATTTTGTTCACTTACCGTTTGTATGTCCAAATTTGAGGTATCAACACTACGCACAAGGGTTAGCAAACATACGACAATGTCAAAAACACAATGTAGCGAGTGAGAGCAATTAGTTTTACTATTAACTTTGCTAAGTGTTTGTGATAGTATAGGGTATATAAAAACCGAGGGTTTGTTAAGCACTTGGTCACAAAATACCGTATCTAAACTTAGCAAATTTAACACCAAATTGATTTTAACTTAAACATTCTGAAATGGGGAAAGGGAGTGAGTATGGTATATGAAGAAGTTACAATGTAACCATGGTTTCAATATACCATATCACTTCAATACGTAAACAGTCTTTAAGTTAGATCACGTTAAGTGCATTAAACATAAACAGGAGGAGGAGGAAGGCAAAGCCTTTCATCTCATTTCATCACCATCACCACAACCAAAGAAAGATTAGTTACACATAATAAAAAGAAAAGAAAAAAAAGAAAAGAAACAAGTAAACAAAACAATAACAATATTATTAACACTTGAAAAAGTTTAGGTACAAGATATTGGTAGCCTGCTCAATCTCCATAATGAAGCTCTCAAAAGAAAGCTTCAAGAGAGAAGACGAAGAAGAAACCAAGTTAAAGCCCACTCAACTCTCAAGCCTAAACCAAAAACTAAACAAAACTATAGAATATGTGCACATGGCCTCTCTCTAATCTGTTCTGGTATTTATAGGTATCAAAATAGAATAAACAAACAATATAGAATGGATGATGTGATGCCTATAAAGTGCCAGCAGAAAAATTGGGGGGAAAGGAGCTAGGGGGCCGGTGTCGCCGAAATTATTTGGGGCCCGCCGGAATTATCCGAGCCATGAGTCTCGTTTTGGAGTGGTGGTCATATGTACTCTCTACTTGCCCACTGGTATTGTTTGATTTCTCTAAATAACCCTGGTTTGTACTCAGTGGAATTGGAGGGAAATTTGAGGCTTTATTTCACATCACACCTTTTTGCATTTAACACACATCACACTTACTTGCCCACTTGCACAAGTCATGAGTGTGCCAAGGCAGCCCCCACCATGGTCCATGTCCCAAAAGAGCTAGTGCACACTTGTATTGTGTTGGACCAAAATTGTGTGCACACATTTATTGCAAAAGAGCTCTTGAATATCGGTCGGTTTTCTGTTCTGATTGCAGTATCGGCTCCCAAACGCTATATCCATGATATTGAGTGGGTGTCCAGTATTTTATCACGAATACCTGTAAACTGTAATTACTGAGCAGTTACTGATTAATAGTACCGATAAATAACAAAATTGATAATGAATGAGTGGTATTAAAATGCAGTTTTTTGTGATGAACAGATACCCCTAAACATATCTTTTGCTAGTTCCGAGCAAAACAAAAATTCCTAGTCTCACTTTCATAGGGAACGCGATTGCACTGAGCACGTGCAACAAGCCGTTAAACCTCTAGGTGTCCCTAGTGGGAGGAGTGTTGTGTCCTGAGGGTTTTCAGCGGATTACACCCACAAAATCCAGTCAAGTTAGCATCGTGGAGAAACTATTGATTCTAATTTTAAATTAGAGATCAAAGTTAGAAATTCTATCACCCAAGTCAGAAACGTCAAACCCTTTTTTCACTCCTCACAATTTGTTTAACATAAGCTTATACACATCTTTATGTGATTGTGTGGATAGTATCCACAAGTTTTAAAGAACTTGATTAGGGTCATTATGTCATAAATACGGATCAGGATAAACTTTTAAACGATCACACGAGTTTGAAAGGAGTTAAGATTTTCTCAAGTTTTGTTCTCCAATTAGGTTTCAAGTCATAATATAAATTATTTTTAACAAAAAACCAAGTATTATTCTTCACTCATACCTTTCACCTATTTTAGTTCATACACACCCAAGTTATCATGCAAAACGTCTTTATAAATATACCTTCATATCTCCTGGAAAAAAAACCGTTTTAATAGAAAACTCATCTCCGCTAAGATTATTCTCCCATAAAGAACCATGAGGACTTTTAACTTGGAGAGAACACTTGCTTAGCTTGTTTTATTTGACGATTGGAAACTTAGCGAGCTTTGGGTCAATGACTCCTAAATCAGATGGTTTTAGGGTATTGGGTGTGGAGACACCTCAAGAACTTAATTACCCAAGTTACCAAGACCACAATACAAAAGACTCATTTTAAAATATTCTGAACTCGGTGAAAATGGAGAATGTCACGCCCCGCTTCCCAGTGTACGGGCAGAGGACGCGATGAGGCCGCTACGTATTTACTCAGAAGTAAATGCGCTAAGCGTAACTAAACAACATAAAAGAAATATACACAAGAGACAAATGTAATGAAACAACAACTTTATTTATTAATATTCTTTTATAAAATGCATGGAAAAGTAAATATATCTGAATGAAAGCAATATCTAAACAGTGGCATAACAGAAATGGAAAATACAGAATGTAAAGGAAATGTACAAGTGTAACTACAGCTCGGGATCTTCAACAAACTGATCCAAGTCTTCAATGCTAGGCTCGATCTCTGTAAGGTCCGAATCACCTGACGACATTCCAAGAACAAGAAAGAGAATGTCGTCAGCGAACAAATCGCTCGGTAAGTCTCAAAGATGAGGGAGAAGTAGAATAGACAAAGAGTAAGAGAGAGTGTAGCTTTTAAAGTTGTATTTAAAGTTAACGCTGTTGTTTGTAGCTTGGTACAGAAGAGACCAGTGTATACGAGAGGAGTCTCAGTATACCAGAGACTAAGGCAACGGAATATAGAGTACAAGGCTCCGTTAGAATGCCCAGAACAACAGTGATTGAATTCAAGTTAGGTGTCTTAATTCTTACAGTCTCGCGCCACTTCTAACACCTTCCATACCAATCTACCTCTTAAACCCCGCGAAATCTTATTTGTATTGTTTGTATTGTATTGTATTGTTTTATATTATAGATTGTACAGATGTATGAATTGCCGAAACCATGATATCAGTAATTGGATGTAATTGGAGAATCATGTAAATGGAAGTATATCCATGGTTCGTTTTAGTCAATACAGATTGACTAAATTGAATATATGGATTTATGGATTCATATTGAATTGTAGTTTGTACTTGAATCATATTCAAGTCAGATTATTTAATGAGACTCGGTCTGAGTCAGAATAATTAGAAAAGAAATTGAAATCCTAAATTAGGTTTTGATGTTATCGGTAACCGCTGCACATGGGAGGCAGGATTTGTGTCTTTTTCAAAGACGTTTACCGTGTTGATAACACCGTTTGTTAAGTTGTCTACCTTAAATAGGCAAGCACCCATATCTCCGGCTCCCTGAGGCTCAAGAGACTGGTCCCGCTTAAACCTATATTTACTAGGGTCCTTATTGTAATTTATAAAACTTGATAGGGTTTTATATAAAAATAATTTTGTATAATTTTCGAAATACACCTCAAGTAATTAATTATCGTCTTTAGAGTTTTCATAGATGTAGATTTTATATATATGATATTTCTAGTGAGATAAACCTATTTTTTATAATACATAGTATTTAGTTGTAAAGTATTGAACTTGTATGGAATTTCATGGTATTTTCATGTAAAGTGATTCTTTTGATATAGAAAAGTTGAAATATTTATATTATATCAAAAATAGATATTTTGGTAATATACATACATATATATATATATATATATATATATATATATATATATGTTTATATAAAATAAATTTTAATTTATTTTTTTTTCGAGAAATCTGATTTTCTTAAGATATTTGTATTTTTAAATCTTTCGATACCGAATCCTTCTTGCGAAGGTCTGAATCTTGCACTACTAAGCACAGGGATGTGCGATAATCCGCACCATCCCAGACGGGTTCCCCAAAATAAGTTGTAGCGGCGCTTTGCAAACATTTGTAAAAATACGTAATCTTGTAGAAAACGGTTTTAATAGTAAAAGGTATTTAATTGTAAATTCGTATTCTCGTATTCTATGTTCCCGAAAGGTATCGTGCTATGTTGCATATGAGTTTTGTGAAGAGGTAGGTCATTACCTCGTGATCTATTTAAAAGTATAGCAAGAAGTATGATATTTAATGTAAAATTAACTGTATGATATTTTACGAAAAAACTACGATAAAAATTGCAATATGAAATATTTTTCTATGGAACTTCTTCAACATGTTTTGTTAATGATTAATAGTCAAGATGTAAGAGTTTAATATGTTGTATTTAAGAAAAGATGGAGTTTTTAAGAAAAAAACGAATCAGATGTCGGATTAACTCCGCTTCCGTCGGGTTTTAGTTTACAAATTTTTAGGATAGAATAGAGAAGAGGGAGGTGGAACTTACTTTTTGTTAGGTTAGATAAGAGGGAGAGGAGGAAGTACGATTTGCCGGTGCGTCGTTTCATCGTCGGAAGCTCCTAGAGTCGTCGTCGGAAAATTGCCGGAGCTTCGTCCTTCGCTAACTTCACTTGTACACAAAATTCTAGAGAGTTTTCTTAAGAGTGTTGGACAGAATTCGGAAGTGAGGAGGATGTGTTTAGGTGTGGTATTTATAGGAAAAAATTAGGGTTAGGGTAGGTGAAAGAGTGAAAAAGAAAAATGTATTAAATTTTGTATTAAAAAGGTTTTTATTGGATTTTTAAAGACTTTGTTACTATGCAGGTAAAATAAAGTGTACAGGGGTTTCAAGAATATAAAGAGGCACAAGTTTCATGAAGGGTCAACTTGGATCCGACCGAGTTCGGCCGGCGGCGCCAGTCGAGTCAGCCTCGCCGCCGGCCCGATCCGGCCGAGTCAGGCCGGGTCAGGGGGTCACGTGTCCCTCACCTCTTGTTGTATCCCCTGGGTCAGTTTGTTTTATTTATGACTTTTGGTTTTACGGGTTTAGCACGTGTAGACTCTTGGGCTTCTAAAAATTTAAAAAGAAATCAATATTAAAAATAATTTGGGTGGTGGGATTTGAACTCTAGTGCTTTGGTTTAGCGGTGCAAGGTCTTACCAATAAGCTACAAGCTCCTTCTTGCTATTAAAAAGCAAAACAAATTTATAACTTGTTCTCAAGCAAAAGTACCCGTTTCTGTATTTTTGAAAAAAATTGTACATAAAGTTGTACAGAAAGTTTAGGGTTGTTACAGAGAAATAGCCAGCTTTCCTTTTTAATCCGAAGACATTATGATGTGGATAAGGTGTGTAATTACTCTAACAAGATTCCAGATAGGTTATTTTTCAGACTTGTAGCTTCATATTAAAATCTCAATAATACCCTTCATATTCACCTTACTTTATGAAATATTCTTGATATTACTTAACTCAGAACAAATCTGTTTGATCCTAAAAATATTTATCAATTTAAAAGTTTTACAGATATGTCAGACTTTCATCAAATTCTCAAAAACATGCGACACGTGTAAAGTGTTATAAAAGGCATATATCAGCAATGGTTAAATACAAAGGAGGGTTATCTTTCGGGTCGTCGGTCTTACGAAAAGGATTTAGTTATTTCTAACTTATCAACCGAACCATCAGATTTCGAATCTAAGTTCTCCCACTAGCTAACATGATTTTTTTTATATTTTTGGGAAATTTTTTCAATTTTTATGGTTTTTTTAATATGTATGCAATGCAGAATATACACATGATGCAGCAAAATAAACGCAGTGCTCACCCCCAAACCAGAGTTTTACGACGTCCTCATCATTTTCCCTGTCACCGGTAGCTAGACTTAGACATCAGGGCGAGAATTTTATTCGAAGAAAAAGAAAAAACCTAAGACTAATTATAGCATATACAAGTTAAAAGATTGGGTTAGTCCAGAAATTAATACCATCTATTTAAAGATTTTGTCTATATAGTGCAAGGGCTGGTAAAAGAATGTGTATATAAAAAAGAAAAAGAAAAAGAAAATGTCTATGTTAGATTTTAGTGAAGGGCATGGGTGTGTAAAAGTAGAGATCGGAAGATGTTGAAAGTGAAGATGAAGTTTTAAAGAAGCAAAAGAATTATTGCCCGAATGAATTGAATTTTCAGGAAGCACGTGTTGAGTTTCGGAGTTAAGTTCATTTAAAAACTGAAGTTTATCCGCAAAAAAAGGAAAGATTCATGGGATGTTCCCAAATTGATCCTGACTCAAACTCACCTAGAATATCAAGTTCATCCGCAAATAAGTCCTTAAAACTTTGCATGAAAGAATATTTATCAAGGCTGCCTTCCTCACATAATCCTGCACAACCATGTTCTTATCGTTACAGCCCCTAACTCTCCCAATAAAATTTCTCACTCATCACATTCACAAATGGGTAGGTACATGTCATCTAAAAAGGTAGGTTCCCACATTAATATTTCTTCCGAAACAATATCAACTGGTGATACAAAAATTGTAGGTTCCTGATTATTAATTTCCTCTAATAATTTATCCTACCCATACCCGCCAAGTTCACAAGCTCCCTCTTTTAAAATCAGAGTGAAAAAATCAGTTGGTTCATGAATTTCTTCTTCAAGTACCATTTCAGTTAAATTTACCTTAAAATCACAAGTGACAAGAGGTTTGGTGGGTACCTGAAGCTTAGTGGTGGACTGACTTAGAGGGTTTTACTGTATGTCCTGATAACACGTAGTCAATTTATTTGCATCATCATCTATGAAATCATCAAAATTCAATTAATCGTTTATCTTACTCGGGTGATTTCCTAGACGACAGATATTGACACTATGTGGTTCTAATTGACTGTGTTCACTCGCTAGAATCCTCACAGCTACATACTCTTCAATTCTAGCCAAAGATTGAGCATGAGCATGAAACAATTGCTCAGACTGCTGTATAAACAAGGCTAAAGTCGTAGTCGTTTGATTCTCGACCGCAATCATCATCTCAATACCCTTCTCTAAAGCGGTCAACCTAGCATCCATCTCACTATCATTCCTTAATGATGGCTCAATTGTTTCAGGTTGGGAGGGTTGTGACGGTGGTGATGCTAAAGTTATTACCATGTCGACCTTTTTCTCTAAATTTTCAATCATTTGATCTAGGATTGCAGTGGAACTAGGTTCAAGAGTGCTAGATAGGTGACCATTATCAAAACTCCGGGACGGTTAGTTGCCCCCTAGAAAAGGACAGTTTTCATGAATGTGGGAAGAATCGTGGAAATTTGAACAAAAGAATTGGGACTGAGTATATATAAAGGAATAAGAATCGTGAAAAATTGAATTGAATCGTGTATCACCCATATCAGCAAGAATTCACAAAAACCAAGAATATCACACCTTTAGCAGTCTATGTTATGCTAAGTCAACTAGGCCTGCTCAAGAACCTGATTGTTGAAGTAAAACTGTGTCGACAAACGGGCTCAAGATATACGGATCATGAAGCCAGGTAAGTGCAGAGATAAGGGTAGGTTTTCCAACGCTTTCGCGAATTTCCTTAATTAGATAACCCTTTCTCTTTTGGCGGTTTCACCGTGAACACTTTTCTAGACACCCCGTGAATGATATACCATTAAGCGGTGTTCTAAATACAGTTAACTTCTCTTAATGAGCGCGAAGTCCTTAAAGTCAAATTCTAGTTGATTTTAAATTACTGTGCATATGCAAAAATGCAGTTTTGTGATTTGTGGGCTACGGAGAATGGTGATGAAATCATTTACCATATCTTGTTTTGGTCGTGCCCTTAATATTAGTATTAAGATGCAAATGCGCAAATCAATAAAAGAATTCAAGAATTCAATCAATAAAGCATTTCTTTTTCTGGTTAGGCTTAAGCGCTGCAATAAATACGGGTTAGTTCTCTATGCAATTGGTAGCAAGTTTGTGTAAAGAATCCTGCAGAAGATAAAGGATTGGAATGCGTCGGATTTGAGTGAAGGTGTTAGAAAAAGCGTACCGATGTGATTTTGGGTTTAGAAACCCCTTTGAAGTGGGTACGGGTATTTGAATGTTCGTTTACGCAGGTCAAACTATCCGGATCTTTGGCACTATACTTCACTAACTTCCTGCACTGGAATTTGAAGCTTGCTCCGCATGATCGCTGGTCGTAATTCCGTAAAAATCTGCAAATGTCGGAAAATACGATATTTAGTGTCAAAAAACGATATATCTGCCCCAATTCCTTCACACTAAAATTTTTAAAAATCAAACAATCCACTAGAATACCAACAAGTCACTGGAGATCACACAAAAAGAAAAAAAACAAAAATCCTACTATAGACCCGGCGGCGTCAGATTTTACAATGATGTCGCCGGTCTGTTTTAGGAGTTAGGTGCTCGAATTTTGTGTGTACTCTCTAGGCTATATTAGTCTTCTACTAGTATACTTTGATTTTTTAATTTGAATACAAAATGATAGCAGGTCTGAAGGATAGAGAATAAAGTAAAAAGAATGTTTGTTGTGTTAGTTTTGAAAAAATTGAGTTAGAAAGTTAGTGAGTTAGTACGAACCAGAAATAGAAATTCCTAATAACTACCAACTCCCCGGAAACGGCGCCAAAAACTTGTTGATAGTTTACCCGTGCGCGCAAACGTGTATATTTTGAAAATGGATGCGCACGCGAGTTCGGTCTCATTTTAAAATTTATAAACCGCAAGTGCACGGCGCGTTGTAGCGAGCCAGCAAGTATGGGTCGATCCGCTGGGAATTATGTATTAGGTTTTTTTATTTAAAGTTCAACAAATAATGAATTGGTTAGTTTGTCACAAAAAATATAAAACGCAAACACAAAGAAAACAAGTTAAGAAAGAAATGGCCGTGGGTTTGGCTCGGATGGTCGAATCGCGACGATTCTTTCCACGCTCCCTTGCACATGAGTTGTCCGTCCTTGTGTCGATCCAGGAGTGAAGCATGACTTGTGAAGACGGTTTCGAAGCATAAGTCATCAAATTACGATATTCGACGCAAAACACGAAACGAGCCCGTTTTGTTCACTTACCGTTTGTATGTCCATGCTTGAGTTATCAACACTAAGCACAAGGATTAGCAAGCATACGACAATGTCAAAAACACAACATAGCGAGTGAGAGCAATTAGTTTTAGTGTTAATTTTGCTAAATGTTTGTGATAGTATAGGGTATATGAAAACCGAGGGTTTGTCAAGCAATTGGTCACAAAATACTGTATCTAAACCTCGCAAATTTAACACCAAATTGATTTTAACTTAAATAGTCTGAAATGGGGAAAGGGAGTGAGTATGGTATATGAAGAGCTTACAATGTAACCATGGTTTCAATATACCATATCACATCAATACATAAACAATTTTTAAGATAGAATTATGTTAAGTACATTAAACATAAACAGGAGGAGGAGGAAGGCAAAACCTTTCATCTCATTTCATCACCATCACCACAACCAAAGAAAGATTAGTAATACATAATGAAAAGAAAAGAAAGTAAAGAAAAGAAACAAGTAAACAAAACAATAACAATATTATTAACACTTGAAGAAGTTTAGGTACAGGATATCGGTAGCTTATTCAACCTCCATAATGAAGCTCTCAAAAGAAAGCTTCAAGAGGGAAGAAGAAGGAGAAGAAACCAAGTTAAAGCCCACTCAACTCTCAAGCCTAAACCAAAAACTAAAAAAAACTATAGAATATGTGCACATGGCCTCTCTCTAATCTGTTCTGGTATTTATAGACATCAAAATAGAATAAACAAACAATATAGAATGGATGATGTGATGCCTATAAAGTGCCAGCAGAAAAATATGGGAAAAAGGAGCTAGGGGGCCGGTGTCGCCGGAATTATTGGGGGGCCCGCCGGTCTAAATCCGAGCCATGAGTCTCGTCTTGGAGTGGTGGTCATATGTACTCTCCACTTGCCCACTGGTATTGTTTGATCTCTCTAAATAACCCTGGTTTGTACTCAGTGGAATTGGAGGGAAATTTAAGGCTTTATTTCACATCACACCTTTTTGCATTTAACACACATCACACTCACTTGCCTACTTGCACAAGTCATGAGTGTGCCAAGGCAGCCCCCACCATGGTCCATATCCCAAAAAAGCTAGGCACACTTGTATTGTGTTGGACCAAAATTTTGTGCACACATTTATTGCAAAAGAGCTCTTGAATATCGGTTGGTTTCCTGTTCTGATTGCAGTGTCGGCTCCCAAACGCTATATCAGTGATATTGAGTGTGTGTCCAGTATTTTATCATGAATACCTGTAAACTGTAATTACTGAGCAGACACTGATTAATAATATCGATAAATAACAAAATTGATAATGAATGAGAGATATTAAAATGCAGTTTTTTGTGATGAACAGATGTCCTATTGCTCGATGGTAGGAGCAATAAGTCGGATGATGGACCTCGTTTATTTGCTCAAGGTGCCGAGACTCCGGGAGCATCATCATTTGATGCTTCATGACAAGGTTGAATATTTTCCTTGTCTTGTCTTGAGGGAAAGAGTATTCCCGACCCATCTTCTTCATAAAAGACGTGTTCCAGCTGAATTTTTCTCGATCGCGTAGCTTCTTGGATCTGCTTCGCTGTTTTTTAATGCCATTCCCGTTCTTGATCTTGTTGTTGCCTCTGCGTCGGACTTTTTCCCTGCCACGAGAGCGCACAGCAGGCTGAGGGTGAAGGGCATCGTCGTCTTCTCTTTCCGTTGACTGCTGAATGATACGTTGCGTCCTGTATTTCTCGTAAATGGCCATTTCGCGGCTGTGGTCATCCCGAACCTTTTGACCCCCTTCCCTTATTAGCTTGTCAATCTATTTTTCGAATGACGGGCTTGGTATTCTCACGGCGGGATCTCGCTCTGGTTCGATATCAACGCTATCTGAAAATGCATGCGCTTCTCCACCGGAGTTACTTATGACATAGTAGTCATGGAATCGCTCCCGTTTCTTGGACCGAACGTATCCAAGTCCCGTCGTCTCTTTCCTCCCGTTGGGCATTTTTCGCTGAGTCCCGGGAATGCCCCAAATCTTGTTGAGCTATTTGTTTGAAGGGCACACCCTGGCGTTTTAGTAACCTTTTCAATCCCTCTGCGAAATATCTGGGCAGACAGATTGGTTGGAGCCCATCGAGTGCAAAATCGGCACCATGCCAGACTTCTTTTTCTACTCTGTCTTCGTGGATTGATAGAAGAGGATCACCTTTTCACCTTTTCGTCTAGGAAGAACGTAGAAGGTCTGCAGCTCTTGTACGCCGTGTGTATCGAGAGCATCAAGTTCCCTGTAATGCTGCTATGGAACCATGGTGATTTTCAAATTCTGATCAGCTTCAATGAAGGTTTGTATTTATGGACGAATAGAGAATACCGCGTTGACCTCGTCTTCAAAGTCGATGCCTGATTGATCTTTTTTATGTGTAGTAGTTAACCGCAATCAATAACGGTGTCGCGTGTAGCTAGACCGAGATGAGTACGGGTCGTCCTTTAGGAAACGTAGAATCTTTTAATCTTACTTTAGGCGTGTTGAGAAAGAAAGGAGGAAGAATAAAGAATGGTGAAGAATAGTTGTAGGTTCTAGATCTACGTCAAACACGGATGCAGAATATAGATCTAGATTAACTATAGGTGTAGGTTTTATAGTAGAAAGGGGCTTGTAGGGTTCTTTAAGATTTAGTAGTCATGGATGATTACAAAAAGATTACTCTTTTTATCTTTTAATAGATTTAAAACTAGATCGACAGTGATGCATGTAGATTAGGGTTTCTGGAGGGAATAGGGTTCCTACTCTTAACCCCTATCTTGACATGGATCTCCGTTCATGTCTAGACTAAACCAAAGCAATCGTTAATCTAATCTCAAATCGCGGTCATGACTATTAATGAATTGGTAGCGTAACCGATTAGGATGTTAATGATTCTTTTGGTAAATTTTATAAACTTTATAGGACATAAAAAGAGTTTAAGAATCTTCATTATCCATCAATCTACCCTAATCCTACGAACCCTAACAAGCGGAGAATTACTCGCGCATGTTGGGAAAAGAAAAGATAGAAAGGGAAATCATATTAAAAACTACAGAAAAATAAAATGATTAGCTTTATTGAGTTGGATTTTGATGACATTGGGAAGCTAGGGTTTTTCTTGAGTTGCACCCATGAGGTATAGCTTCTTCCATTTAGTTAGTTTTGAGTTTTCTTGTATTCTAGTTAGTTTAGAGGTTGATTTTGTATGGATTTGTGAATTTGGAAAGTCCTATAGAAAGGTTTGAGTATTGTGTGGATTGGGTGATGCCTAGTTGCTGTTACAAGACCCTAGAGACCAATACTTGACCTGGACCAGTGACCAAACCCCCAAAATACAAACTTTAGATTCGTCGATATTGGGTTTTTGTGGATTTAGTGATGGTATATAGGAATCTGGGATGACCTGAGACCACCATAAAATAAGTTCCCTTGGTAGAGATGTGTGCAGGTGATTATGAAGCAACCCCTGAAACCCGAGACCAAAATTCCTTAATCCGGCCGCAGATTTATTCATTTTGGCGGCAAATTGCGGCCACATTTTGGTGGAAATTGTTGATTTTTGGTTGGTGCGTCCCTCATGTGATATCTAGAGCAACCCTATATGCAAAATTGGCTAGTTTGACCTGAGTCAAAATCTGGGAGCACTTTGATGTTATTTTGGCTATATTTTCCGTATTTTGAAATGTTTGTTTTTGCTATTTGGATTTGTATTGGGTTTTTGGATATTTGTACATCGACAACAAGGGTTATTTGATTGTTTTTGCACGCGTAGGCCATAGGTTCTAACCTATGAGCGCGCCATGTGCCGTATCGGTTTTCCGGATTCGATTTTAATAGCGATTGCGATTGTGTAGTATTGTAGGTACCTTCGCGTGGATTCCGAGGCGACGGAGCGTGGCATCATCGATTTCGACAATCAAGGAGCAAGGTGAGTGGATCTATATCCACGGGGGGAGGGGGAAGTCGGGTGGATGGCGTATAGCACCCCAGTAAGTCTTTGATGGAAACCGATTCATAGTAAATGGTTAAGGAAACCTTTAGTAGAAAACTATAGATAGAGCTAAAAGATAGTCAGAGAAACTATATTAGAAACTAAAGGATAGTTAGAAGTGATATGATACGGCTAATATGTGATGAAGGAATTTGAGGATGATATTTGACGATATTGCCGTTTAGGGTACTATAGGACTAGATAGCCGACGTAAATGTGTCATCCGAACCATACATATTTCCAAACTGAAGAATCGTATGCATCTTTTAAACAGATACCTTGAGGGGCGTTACGGATTTTCAAATGATATCTTTTCCTTAAAAACATCGTAACCCCGACTTTCAAAAACTACGATTCGCACCTTTTAAAAACTGATTGTATGGTTCGGGTGTGTATGTTAGATAAGATACGTATGCTTATAGTAAAGGTAGAATGCATTTGTAAAATTGACTGGATGTGGGATATAAATGCGATGAAAAGAATATATGACGTGATATGATGATTTGATGATATGTTGGTATACGGATGCGAGTCGATTAAGATGATTGATACCCTGCCGGTCCCCTGATATGAGATTGTTGCGGATGTGACATGGGACATAGGTATATAGAGATATTTATATATGTTGTGAATTGTGAGTGATAGCCGTACGAGACGTTAGGTCCGTACCCCTCATTGTCGTATAGGTTGATAGGATCCCTGATAGCTTAATGCCGCCGTACGATGATTTTCCGTACGTGTTGAGTTTGACTTGAGCTTTGATCCATACCCTTGACTAGAGGATGCCGTACGATGGATTATACCGTACGTGATGTTGTGTGGCTAGATGCCGATTGATAGATTCACCGACTCGGTCATGTTAGATACATATACCCGTCAGTATTTGCATATGATTTACCTTATGCTGCATTCATATTATTCCCATTGTATTGCTTATACATGTGGTAGTACACTTACACCATTATCGATGATGCGTATGTTACACTTACACAGATTTTGCTGGCTCATACATTTCATCATCGATAATTGCCATGTCACTACACAGTAGGATTGCTGCTTCATGATATGACTCCTTGCACAATTTACTTGCTATAGTTGCACATGCACCTTTATACGATGTTGCATTGGACTTTGGAGAATTTGGGAACCGCAAGATATATTTTAAAACTCGATTCATTTAAAAGAGAGGTTTTCCCTCGACATGTGCATATTACCGTTCCGTGTTGCATGATATACAGACATGCTTACATTTCGGTTATATGTCGCATACATCATGTTTTATGATTATACGCATTAAGATATGTTGTTTTCATGAGATTTCTGGATTTGAGAACCGTGGTGATTTCAAAAGAAAGTGTGTATTGTTTTAAAAACCCGGTTTCTCTTGATATGATATTTCAGTGCGTCCACCATGTGTTTTCTCGGTTCTGAGAGTGGTATGTGAAACCCGATTCGAGGAGCGGTAGGCACCGTCTGCGGGTACATGGTGGACCCGGTAAGGTACCCCGAGGCGAGAAGACTCGTAGTGTTAGACGGTGAGCCTGACAGAGGAGCACTACCTATCGGTGATAGTATTTGTATTCGGCGGTTATCCGGAGCATACCGACCGGAGTAGTGAGATGGATATGAGGGCCGACCAGAGTAGGCAGCACCTGAGGGCCGATCTGAGGATGCGGTGCCTGAGATATATGGGGATTTACGTGTCGATGCTGGACACGGGTTTCATGATGTTTTCGAGTGTCGATGCGGGACACTCAGGTTCTATGATTTTGATGTGTCGCGAGTGACACACGTTGATTTATATCCTCATATTTTCATGTATATGCTTTTATGATATTTACATGCATGATGTTGTTGTGTCATTGGTTGACACGTGGACGGGATCCACATGCATGCATACATTGATGATATGGTTGGATGAGATCCACGCGCATACATACATTGATTATATTGTTGGATGATATCCGCATGCTGATAGGCATTTTTTTATAGTGTTAGCACATATACAGACCCGGTCACCCTAGATATTATAGTATTACCTTTATGATATAGTTGACCTAGGATTCGTTGTTTATTCGATTTCTACTTGTTGATGTTTTTCTACTCAGGAGTTGGCAACTCACCCCGTTGTGCCACAGTTCTTGCAGGTTGACCGCATGGATCCGTAGCGGCATCGCTGGCACATAACTTCATTTGGGTGTTTTGCTTGGTAGGTGGGAAATTTGTATCGTACTCATGCTTATACTTATTATTCATATTGTATCTAGTCAACTCCATCAATCAAACTAGTATTTGTATAAGTAGTGAGACTTTTAGTTGCAAGACTTGAGCGATGGGTTTTATGTTCGCACTTTTGGTTGATGTCTTGCTTAATTATTTATCTTTTGTGGTGAACTTCGCCGTTGGGCGTCGTATACTTATATATACTGTCTTGCGTGGTTATGATCCGCCGTTTGGCGAAGAGCTATCTCCCACTTGGGGATGCCTTTATTATCATTATGTATTGTGGTTTTGGATCAAAATATACAAATGAGGTGCTGCCCAAATTTTTAAAAGACGAAACATGTTTTAAACTTGCATAATCCACTTGCATTTTTCATGTTCCATTATCTATGCATTAAGAAAACCTTTGATTTCATTATACTTTTATTTCAAAACTTCACCTCTTTTTATTTTCTTAAAAAGGTTTAGATTTCTGGGTTTCGGCTTACTTGAGTTACGTTGCGCCTTTAGACGTCGCGTGATTTAAGTGCCGGTCACGAGTTAAATTTCGGGTCGTGACAAAGTTGGTATCAAAGCGCTAGGTTTAACCTTAGTTCGAGTCTATGTTTGACTATGCGGAGTCTAGGGCGGGTATGTATTTCGGAATCTAGGCTTAACCTTATGGAACTTAGACTTGAACGGGGGGATATTAGACCCGATCTTTCGTTTCATAGGCTGACCCTGATTGATGGAGTAGGTAGCTTGAGTAGAGTGATGTACCGTACGTATGTTCCGCGGCATATTTACGATACGATACTCCACTTAAGAAACCTTAGGATATAGATATTTTGAGATCTGTGATTCTCTTCGTACCCATGATTATACATCCATTTGAGATCCTTGATTCTATTCATTTCCGTGATCATACTCTCATTGATGTTGTTCCTTCCTATGATCATGTATCCATTCTGGATCTGTCGTTTCCTTTTCATGCCCTTGATCTGTTTTCTTCGATGCACGCTTAAGGTTCCTGTCACCATGTTTGATCGCAGATTGAGCTGCTGCTAGTGTTGCAATCACAGCGAGCTCATCTGGGACGAGGACTGACCATTGTGTTTTCTGGTGACATGGAAACGTATCGAGTTAGTTTTTGTATTGTGACCTCTCAGATGAGGCGAGTGTTTGGTTTTACACCGGATGATCGGGCCATTGTTAGAGCTACCAGTTGCGAGAAGACTGTTGATGTTCAGCCTACCTCAGAGATTAGGATATCATCTACCGTACAGACAGATGACCCAGCTGTTGTTGAGATGGATAGGATATCGCTTCCAGAGCTTAAGAGCTGAGATCGCTGGAGCTCCCAGGAAGAGATGCGACAGATGATAGCTAGTCTATCCCGAGTTAAGAGACGAGGATGATTCGTCAGGTTGATACGCTGACGCAGGCCCAGTTGAGTTGAAGATTTCCAGTGTGGAGAGTCTTACTCAGATCTAGTGTAGACCGGTCCAGATATGACTGTTGATATATCATCTTTCCTGAAGGATTGAGGCATTGCTTAGCCTGCGGACGAAGGGTATTCAAATGTCGTCCAGGCGAAGTTAAAAAGTTCGAACGAAAATCGGAAACCCATTTTTCCAAGTTTAAAGTATTCGAAGGAACACGCAAGTAATTCGGTGGACCCTCTAGAAGAATGAAACCCTAACTCGACATGATGACCACGGAACCGCTTTTGAACCTTAGGGTTTGTGGCAATTTAGCGGTGCCATCAGCGAGACTTGGGTTTGCCCTTCTATGGTTAGTCCATAGGTACTGTGGCATGTACCGGATATCATTAGACTGTGCTCAGGTGTTGAGCTTTCGCGGAATTATGGGACTTTGACGAATCGATCGAAAAGTTTGATATCGTCCGAATATCCTGCGATAAAAGATCAGCAACCTGAACAGTTTTGGATAGAGGACCTCACTCAGATGTGTTGTGAGTTGATCGAGAGCGGACGATTGTTGAGTATTCCTCCGATGGTTAGGACGAGTTCCTGAGGACGTGTTCGGCTAGATATCTTCTACAGAGTGATGAAGATACCGAGTTCATGATTTCGAATCCATGTGAGCGATTCCGGATTGACTATATCCGAGAACATTTGCAGTACGCAGATAGCATGACGTGACGTCGAAGCGGACGATAATACTGACGAGTGGAACCAGAGGTTCGTGCGAGATGCTGACGAGCTGTTGTTACTCCCCGTCGAGATCAGAGATCCGATATGCTTACAGAAGCGTTGGGATGCGGCCAGTTCCCGAGAAAATGATGTGCTAAGAACGCAGATGTCCACAGAACGAGAAAAAGATTATGCAAGAGTACCATCCTCCATATAGTTCGGCATAGGGGAGATTAGAAGAGACCCTGAGCATGTTCCTTCTAGGACACTGCTGCAATAAGATTTGCACCGAGGATCAGTTGTGTCACGAGTATTCAAAGGACCAGAGGCCGACGCCAGTAACGTGCTGCTTTACGAGTGGTCGTGATGATTGGCCGAAAGATGACCAGAGAAGTGCTAGAGTGGAATTGTTTCTGTTAGCAAACCTGACAGGGCCGATGAGCCGATAGATTGCGAGATTGGTGAATCCACAGAGAAGATAAGGACCCAGAGACTGAGGACACCGGACAGTGAGCAGGAGGCAAGCGGATATTCTTGTTCTGCCGGTTTTAGGCGCACCGATTTAATTTTCGACATTGTAGGAGGTGTACCTCAATGTCATTTGTTGCGATTTGTGTGGTGATCTGAGTATCACGCTTATATCGCTTGGATTTGAGTTTTAATGATTGAGTTTTATGATATTCATTTCGTGCGCCATTGCTGCACCTACTGGGTATTTATATTTTTCGTACGTGCTACTGCGCTAGATGCTTTTTACGGACCTGACACGTTTGATTTGCATCTTCGCGCATGGTATGAGATGTGATTTGTGCACACCGGATGCACTCGATTTGGGATTGTCAATCGTGCATGTTAGTTGCACTGGATTGAGGTTTTCGTACACTCTAGGTACACTTGATGTTGTTGTCGTGCACATCCGTTGCACTGGACAGATGTTTTCGTGCACACCTGTTGCACTCAGTTTTTCTTTTGTGCATATTGTGGCACCTGTATTCGGATTTAATTTCCGTGCGCACCAGAGGCACATGATTGTTGGATACGCCTTTCAAGGCTGATTTTGTTCTTGAGCACCTTGTTTTCATGATAGGAACTATATTATGAAGTAGCCGAACAGGACTAATCTGAGGACAGTACCTGAGTACTTTGCATGAATTTAAAAAGATTACCAAGAGGTTTTCAAAAGGAGCTATAGTCTCGCTATTTCTTACATGTCTGTGAGCGACACGAACGTTTACAAAAAGAAAACCTTTTGGGATATTTTAGAAAGGACGGAACGTATATTTAGAAAAACATATATTATTATTGTACAAATGAGCATCCGTCACTTATGTTGTGAGTTATGCATCACGCGGCGATTCAGAAAAGATTTTGCATGTATTTTATTCAGATTTTGAAGTTTTCAAAGATGCGTACTATACACGTATTATAGTATTTGACTAGTGTACATTGGATTTCAGTAACAGACTTGGAGATCTGTAACTCCATTGTAACTCTGAAGATATGGGTGCGAGTCTGATGATTTGCGTGACGCTTGACGGAGTTCGGTTTTTGAGTTTTGTACTCGTTCTCATGCGCACTTGACGCGCTGTATTATTCTGTATCTTCCGTGATTTCGGAGCCCCGCTGATTTGAGTTGCTTATTGAAATGTTTTAGCACTTAGGAGTTTAAATTTAAATTTGGGGACCGAATTTATTTAAGACGGGAAGATTGTAACATTTCAGAAAATATAAAATATAATTTTTGGAATTTAATATTAAAATAATTTTTTTCCCGAAAACCGCCGATTTGCGAAATTGGGGTTTTCGAAAAAGGGTATAAATATATACCAATAATTGTGAATAATTGGGAATTAAAATGAATTATTCATTTATAAATATTTTTAAAGGATTTGGAATTTTTAAGATTTATTATATGCAGTTTAAATGAAAAGCCGATTAGTGGACTGCTAATCGCGATTAAGCCAAATCCGTGTTTCTACAGTTTTTCATGGTTAGTGCACCATGACATGTTACATGTTGTTTCATTGTATGGTTTTATATGAAATTATGGGTGTTATTGTGAAGAAAAGAGAAAAGAAAAGAAATGAATTATTGGGGAGAGAGAGGGGACACAATGATGAGGGGTGAGCATGCTATGAGAGAGAAAAGGGAGTGTGAATAAGTGTGGGGGAGAGAAAGGGGCTGCCTCATTTTCCCTTCCCCTTTTGTTTTCTACATCTTCCTCTAACCCCATCTCCCTCCACCTCAATCCCATGAAACCATCTCAAACCCTTCCTCAAAACCCTAAACCACTTTCACAAAAAATGACCACCCCTTCATCCTCTACAAAATAGACCAAGCAAAGTTGGATTTTGATGACATTGGGAAGCTAGGGTTTTTCTTGAGTTGCACCCATGAGGTATAGCTTCTTCCATTTAGTTAGTTTTGAGTTTTCTTGTATTCTAGTTAGTTTAGAGGTTGATTTTGTGTGGATTTGTGAACTTGGAAATTCCTATAGAAGGGTTTGAGTGTTGTGTGGATTGGGTGATGCCTAGTGGCTGTTACAAGATCCTAGAGACCAATACTTGACCTGGACCAGTGACCAAAACCCCAAAATACAAACTTTAGATTCATCGATATTGGGTTTTTATGGATTTAGTGATGGTATATAGGAATCTGGGATGACCTGAGACCACCATAAAATAAGTTCCCTTGGCAGAGATGTGTGCAGGTGATTATGAAGCAACCCCTGAAACCCGAGACCAAAATTCCTTAATCTGGCCGCAGATTTATTCATTTTGGCCACAAATTGCGGCCACATTTTGGTGGAAATTGTTGATTTTTGGTTGGTGGGTCCCTTATATGATATCTAGAGCAACCCCATATGTAAAATTGGCTAGTTTGACCTGAGTCAAAATCTGGAAACACTTTGATGTGATTTTGGCTATGTTTTCCGTATTTTGAAATGTTTGGTTTTGCTATTTGGATTTGTATTGGGTTGTTGGATGTTTTTACATCGACAACAAAAGTTGTTTGATTGTTTTTACACGCGTAGGCCATAGGTTCTAACCTATGAGCGCGCCGTGTGCCGTATCGGTTTTCTGGATTCGATTTTAATAGCGATTGCGATTGTGTATTATTGTAGGTACCTTCGCGTGGATTCTGAGGCGACGGAGCATGGCGTCATCGATTTCGACAATCAAGGAGCAAGGTGAGTGGATCTATATCCAAGGAGGGAAGTCGGGTGGATGGCGTATAGCACCCCGCAAGTCTTTGATGGAAACCGATTCATAGTAAATGGTTAAGGAAACCTTTAGTAGAAAACTATAGATAGAGCTAAAACATAGTTAAAGAAACTATATTAGAAACTAAAGGAAAGTTAGAAGTGATATGATACGGCTAATATGTGATAACGGAATTTGAGGATGATATTTGACGATATTGCCGTTTAGAGTACTATAGGACTAGATAGCCGACGTAAATGTGTCATCCGAACCATACCTATTTCCAAACTGAAGAATCGTATGCATCTTTTAAACAGATACCTTGAGGGGCGTTGCGGATTTTCAAATGATATCTTTTCCTTAAAAACACCGTAACCCCGACTTTCAAAAACTACAATTTGCACATTTTAAAAACTGATTGTATAGTTCGGGTGTGTATGTTAGATTAGATACGTATGCTTATAGTAAAGGTAGAATGTATTTGTAAAATTGACTGGATGTGGGATATAAATGCGATGAAAAGAATATATGACGTGATATGATGATTTGATGATATGTTGGTATACGGATGCGAGTCGGTTAAGATGATTGATATCCTGTCGGTCCCCTGATATGAGATTGTTGCGGATGTGACCTAGAACATAGGTATATAGAGATATTTATATATGCTGTGAATTGTGAGTGATAGCCGTACGTGACGTTAGGTCTGTACCCCCTCATTGTCGCATAGGTTGATAGGATTCCTGATAGTTTAATGCCGCCGTACGATAATTTTCCGTACGTGTTGAGTTTGACTTAAGGTTTGATCCATACCCTTAATTAGAGGATGTCGTACGATGGATTATACCGTACGTGATGTTGTGTGGATAGATGCCGATTGATAGATTCACCGACTCGGTCATCTTAGATACGTATACCCGTCAGCATTTGCATATGATTTACCTTATGCTGCATTCATATTATTCACATTGCATTGCTTATACCTGTGCTAGTACACTTACACCATTATCGATGATTCGTATGTTACACTTGCACAGATTTTGCCGGCTCACACACTTCATCATCGATAATTGCCATGTCACTACACAGTAGGATTGCTGCTTCATGATATGACTCCTTGCATAATTTACTTGCTATAGTTGCACATGCACCTTTATACGATATTGCATTGGACTTTGGAGAATTTGGGAACCGCAAGCTATATTTTAAAACTCGATTCATTTAAAAGAGCGGTTTTCCCTCGACATGTGCATATTACTGTTCCATGTTGCATGGTATACGAATATGCTTACATTTCGTTTATATGCTGCATACATCATGTTTTATGATTATACGCATTGAGATATGCTGTTTTCATGAGATTTCTGGATTTAAGAACCGTGGTGATTTCAAAAGAAAGTGTGTATTGTTTTAAAAACCCGGTTTCTCTTGATATGATATTTCAGTGCGTCCACCATGTGTTTTCTCGGTTCTGAGAGTGGCATATGAAACCCGATTCGAGGAGCGGTAGGCACCATCTGCGGGTACATGGTGGACCCGGTGAGGTATCCCGGGATGAGAAAACTCGTAGTGTTAGACGGTGAGCCTGACAGGGGAGCACTACCTACCGGTGATAGTATTTGTATTCGGCGGATATCCGGAGGATACCGACCGGAGTAGTGAGATGGATATGAGGGTCGACCAGAATAGGCGGCGCCTGAGGGCCGATCTAAGGATGTGGTGCCTGAGATATATGAGGATTTACGTTTTGATGCTGGACACGGGTTTCATGATGTTTTCGAGTGTCGATGCTGGACACTCAGGTTCCATGATTTTGATGTGTCGCGAGGGACACACGTTGATTTATATCCTCATATTTTCATACATATGCTTTTATAATATTTACATGCATGATGTTGTTGTGTCATTGGTTGACACGTGGAAGGGATCCACATGCATACATACATTGATTATATGGTTGGATGAGATCCACACGCATACATACATTGATTATATTGTTGGATGATATCTGTATGCTGATAGGCATTTATTTATAGTGTTGGCACGTATACAGACCCGGTCACCCTAGATATCATAGTATTACCTTTATGATATAGTTGACCTCGGAGTCATTGTTTATTCGATTTCTACTTGTTGATGTTTTTCTACTCACGAGTTGGAAACTCACCCCTGTTGTGCTACAGTTCTTGCAGGTTGACCGCATGGATCCGTAGCGGCATCGCTGGCACATAACTTCATTTGGATGTTTTTCTTGGTAGGTGGGACATTTGTATCGTACCCACTCTTGTACTTATTATTTATATTGTATCTAGTCAACTCCATCAATCAAACTAGTATTTGTATAATTAATGAGACTTAGTGAGACTTATAGTTGTAAGACTTGAGCGATGGGTTTTATGTTCGCCTTTTGGGTTGATGTCTTGCTTAATTATTTATCTTTTGTGGTGAACTTCGCCATTGGGCGTCGTATACTTATATATACTGTCTTGCGTGGTTGTGATCCGCCGTTTGGCGAAGGATATCTCCCGCTTGGGGATGCCTTTATTATCATTATGTATTGTGGTTTTGGATCAAAATATACAAAGTAGGTGCTGCCCAAATTTTTAAAATACGAAATATGTTTTTAAACTTGCATAATCCACTTGCATTTTTCATGTTCCATTATCTATGCATTAAGAAAACCTTTGATTTCATTATACATTTATTTCAAAACTTCACCTCTTTTTATTTTCATAAAAAGGTTTAGATTTCTGGGTTTCGGCTTACTTGAGTTACATTGCGCCTTTAGACGTCGCGTGATTTAAGTGCCGGTCACGAGCTAAATTTCGGATCTTGACATTGATATTAGTAGAATTTGTTTTTATTGAGATATTATCTTAACCATTTATCATGATATTTTAGTTTTAAGAGAATTGGTCAAAGATATTTAATAAGGTAAGCATATTTAAATAGACCAAATATTATATGCTTACATTTCCCTTCATAATGTTAATTATAATATATAAACATATGAAAATAGTATTTTTACAGATAAACCCTTATATGTGTCATATTTATAATAAACATCTTTTATTATATATAAATAGTAAGGAAAATGTCATATTAAAAGTGCAGTTTTATCAACTGAACAATGCCGAAGACCAAAATAGGAGTAGATGGTCCTGGCCCGTTGCCTCGGGGTTGCCCCGAGAGGACTATCTCTTCATCCTCCTCGGTATCGCTCCAAAAGATCGGGATGATGGCGACAGCTTTTTATTTATTCTCTGGTTTACGACATCTTTTCGTGTCTTCGAAGTCTGGTAGGAAGTAGTTGGCGTCTTCATATTTGCGGACTTTATTTACGGAGAATAGGTTTAGCTCCCCTGTAACTGTGTAGTCGAGGTCGTCTTTGAAGTACTTCATACACTGATGTTGTGTAGAAGGGATGATGTTGTACTCGTGTAACCAAGGTCGGCCGAGCAGAGCGTTATAGCAAGTTTTGGCGTCGATGACATGAAACTTGATGTCAGTGATGAGCATCCCAAAGCGTAACGTCGGTATTACAAACCCGAGTGTCTATGATGACTGGGAGTCAAACCCAGAGACGGTAATTTTGTCCCGAGCCTGGTGCTCCCGAGAATGTTGACGGATGACCCGTTGTCAACCAGGATCTTCCCTATCTTGATGTAGTGACAGTACCCGGTGACATACAGAGGACGGTTGTGCTCGCACGTTCCGAGGAGGAGATCCTTATCGCCGAATGTGATGTCAGCTGTGTGAACTTCTTCCAGCTCGTCCTTCATCTTTTCTTCCGCAAAAAAAGCTTGGAACTGATCAAGCTCTTGCAGCGCCTTGATTAGAAAATCTCGTGCCTCTTTGGACAGGAGGAGAGCATCCAGTATGCTCAGTTGTGAAGGTATCTTCCTCAGGTGTGCCAGGACATTGTGATCCACCATGTCTCTTTTGCTTGAACCTTTGTTTGCAGGCCCGAAATTCTTTTCAGGCAACGTACGATTACGCAGCTGAATGTTCTCGCAGTTCTTCACATCTTCTTCTTTTCCAGAGGTAGCTTTCTTGAAGAGAGGGCCGAGAGTTATTTCTTCCTCAGAATCGCTCCCAAATGTGAGAACTTGAGTTTTCGCTTCTGTCGAAATGGTATCAACCATCTGACAATTACCGGCTGTTCCTTTATGCCCATCTGTCGTGCTTCTCTGTTCCCAACGGGCTTTGCGCTTCATTCGCTTGAAGTGTTGTCGGTGGGCAACGTATCCCTGCCACCACTTTTTGAAACCATTGCACTCTTCGGTGGGGTGTATGACCCTCCGATAGTATAAACAGTAGTTCGGATGTTCATCTGCTTCATCGAAGCACGTACTCCTGGGAGCATTTCCTTTGATAGGTGGCAGTTTCATCCCCATTGATAGGGCTTTGGAGAACCGTTTCCCCATCTTAAACCTGCTTTTGTCTATCGTGGGTGTGCTTCGACCTGGTTGGAGTACCGTGTGTCTCTTCCTCGCCGCAGCTTCTTCGTCCTGACGCCGACGCCTGACCTTTTCGTATATGGCCATTTCACGCTCTCGGTCAGCTTTTCTCTTTTGAAGGGCTTCATTCAGCAGTTTATCGATCAGGTCGTCTGACGGTTCCAGGGATTTTGACGCCGGCCCTGCCCCCAGTTCCTCTGTGTTGCTTTCCGACGCCGAGGGAGCTTCTTCGTCTTTTAACGACCGGTGAGAGATCATGTGGCAACTCGCTACATAATCCTCGAGTTCTTCTGACGAGCCATTTCCTTCATCAATGTCACTGTCTCTGTTCTCAAGAATATGCTTGAGGAACTCTTCGAGAGTGACTGGGGTCCGTGCCTTTTGGTTGTATTCTTCCAGCGCATTAATGTACTTTTGCAGGTCATTACACTTGTCGTCAGGCTGCACAGGCTTCTTGGTCTTCTTCTTTTTCTTCGAAGACTTTGAAGGCTTGACCTGGGTATGTTGCCCATCGCTACCAACTTTCAGTGTTGGGCGCGATTTCAGCATCCCGTCAATGATCTTGGGCTCTAACAGGTTTTTCCACTTGATTGTTGGGCATGCTTAAAGATCCTTCAGCATTCTTTTAGTTTTAGCCGAAAGGAAAACTTCCACGGAGCTTCTTCTATAAATGAGCATGATTCCCCCGGCGTGGCCACCTTTTTAGGAGCGTGCTGCTATGGCGGGTTTACCTTCCAGTTTTCGGACAGTGCGAACTTACCTTGCTGGTACTGGTCCTCAACCCAGATTTTGAAGACGTAGCAATCTTCGATTGGGTGGCCCATTACTCCGTGGTAGGGGCAGTAGTTGGGACTGTTTACGTCACCGGGCTGCAATGGACGTCTTGGATCCGGCAGAGTGATGATCCTGTTGCGCACCGCTAGTTCGAACAGTCTCCTCATTTTATCTCAGGGAAACGAGTAAGGATGTCTCAACTTCTCTTCGAGGGATCATGATTTGTTGCTTTGTCGAGCAACAGGTTTCGGATCACTCGGTTGTTATTGAGCATTGGCAACGAAAATCGCTTTCCCTTTGCCTTTTTCATTCCGGAGATCCGTTTTTGAAGAGGACAGCCTATGGCCCATCTGGTCCATTTGGGCCAGCTTGTCAATCAAGGCCTGGAAGGTGGTCGGTTTGAAGAACGTCATAAATTGGGATATAGTCGCCTGAGGATCAAGGGTCCCTACGAACATACCCACGGCAGGAGCTTCTTCTATGCATTGTTCACATTTTGACCATAGGTTCCGCCACCGAATTGCGTATTGAACTCAGGTTTCTCCCAGTTTCACCCTAGAATTGATTAATGCGGTGATCAGGGTGTGCTCGCTTGTGCTTGCGAAACGTTGCGTGAACAGTAGCTCCATTTCTGTAAATATTTTGATGGAGTCATTTGGAAGCTCCGAGTACCATTCAAATGCTGTCTCCGCCAAGCTGCGACGAATTGGCGAAGCAGCAATTTGTCGTCGCCTCCAGTATTGCGGCATAGAGCTCTAAACTGAGCGAC
The DNA here is from genome assembly GCA_030015575.1 of Agapanthus africanus. NCBI lineage: Eukaryota > Viridiplantae > Streptophyta > Magnoliopsida > Asparagales > Amaryllidaceae > Agapanthus > Agapanthus africanus. Next base: position 420,406,631 of record JASDDO010000010.1, on the reverse strand, counting down.
GTGTTGATGGGATTGCCTGCCCCCTTATACACATGGAATTTAGGGATCGTATACCCCGGCGGGTACTTGATTTGATTGTACCACCCTAGATAAGGTCACCCAGTTCTGACGACTTGGACAGCCGGTTCGCTTGCCTGATGAGCTCATATTTGTTGAGCTATGTAGTCGTCAAGGGCAGCCTTGGAGATCGTTTCTTCTTTGGCTGCTGAGAAAGCCGGTAGAGGATTTGACGTTTCCCCTCTGTCGCCTTCAATGATTATTGGAGGGTCTTCGACTGGAGGATCCGGCTGGATCATCATCCCCACAATGTCTTGGAATAGAAACGCCATTTGTTTTATATTATCAGCTTGTTCCGCGACCTCTTTATCTTTCTTTTCAAGTACCCTTCGTAGGAATTTGGTGTCGGTCTCCTGCTCCTGGCGTTATTCCGACGATACTTCCGGGCTTTCTTTCTGCCCAGTAAGTGCGGCCATCCTTGTCAACATCTCCTGGAGCTTTTATTGTTGCTCCTGAGCTTTTGTCACCGATCGTGTGAGTGGTCGATGACCCGTGAAAGTACGGCTTTCCTCTTTCCCGGAAGCCATGTACACCGTGTGTACTACCATGCCCCAGACTTAGGGCGTTTGGGTCCACTGCCTTTGAAATTTACCACAGGCATGGGAATCTTCTCCGGCCTTCTCCTTTTGTGGGAGATCAAAGTTAAGGGGCCATTACAGCAGGCACACATGCAGATGATACTTTATGTGGTACGACGGGGGATGGTTCTCCTCTTGCCGAGCCTTCATCTTCTTCAGCCGGCGAGAGTAATCTTTGTCGATTACAGAGTCTTGGACTTTTCGTCAGACTCTGTGGATCTTGGAGGACAACCGCTGAGGAGGTTGTTCCGGCTTCACCTGTGTCATGCTTTCAGCAGGCAGGGGAGACTTCTTCAATACGGCGGTAGGAGAGTTCTTGCGCACCCTCCTAAGCAACTCGAAGCTGTTCACAGTTGGAACAGCAGCGTCAATTTCTACCATTGGAGCTGGTGGGAAAAGTCCAGAGGGGGAACTGCCCCCAGCCTTCCTTACTCGGTGCCAGTGGCAACGTTGTGTAAGCGACTTTGTTATACCCCCTGCTTTGATGAGAGGCTACTGTCAGTGTCAGCCTGTCGAAGACTGATGTCCGCTGAGAGGGAATGGTCAATCTATCGAAAGCAGACTTTCTGGTAGGGAAGCATTTTTAATGACCTCGCCTGCAGCAGGAGTTGGAATGGTCAGTCTTGCGAAAACTGATCCTCTAGCAGGAGAAGCCCCTTTGACGACTTTGTCTGTCGAAACAGGAATGGCTATCCGCTTCGGGATAACCCCTTTAGGTATTACGAGCCTCTTTGCGGGCCCACTAGAGCTATGGCTCAGCCTGTTAAAAACTGAGGCGTTGGAATTGGACGATCCATTGAGAGGGGCCGTGGTAGTTGCAAGCCGATCGAAGACCGACTTCTTTGGAGCCTCTTGTGATGGTATTGAAGCATTAAAGCTCATTGGCGGGAGCATGGTCCCGAAGAACAATACAGTGGTTGCCTGAGTCACCTGCTCCACTGGCATTGCAAATATGGAGGCCGCTTGGGGCCCGTAAGTCACCCCTCCAGTCGGGACAGAGCGAGAGTTGCTGTTGCAGTTAGTGCAGCTGGAAGCCATCGATATCTCATTTTCTGCATAGAGCAAGACACCAAATCTTAATATCTCGAATCCAAAAGAAACAATATTAAACCGCGATTCATTCGTGAAAACGACATACGAAGTGTGGAGTGGAAAGAGGAAAATATCCCACCGGACGTGCCAGAATCTGTTTACCGCCGAAACCCGGGAAGACAGATGTCTTGCCTAAATTTGGAGGCAAATGCTATTTAGGTTTTTCCGTTCACCTCTCCGAAGATGCCAAGTTGATTTATGGCACCGTGTATCGCAGGTTTGAACGGATGCGGCTATTGTAGCAGACTTCGTCAGATTCCTCCTCGTTTGCAAGGGTTTTTTGATTATGGGGACGCTCTTCCCTGCAGGCGCAATCCCCTGCAGTTAATTACGTTACCACGTCGCGGTAACCACTTTCTCCTTCTCCAGAAGATCACTTTGTGTCGTGTGTGTTTGTTTTATTTTTGGTTGCCCGTGGATTGTATACGAAGACTAATTTATGTTGCCGCCCGTAGGGCGTGGATTAGTCCAAATCTGTATATTCTTAGATTTGGGTTTGGGTTGATTTAAGGATCGTTAATCTTATTTAAGATTAAGATCAACTTAAATGTTTGTTAAGAATACGTTAGTCCAATTTTAGACTGAGATCTACTTAACAAGGGTTTAGGATCATCTTGATCTAACAAAAGAGCGTTTGGGCTCTATCGTTTTAGTTTAAGGACGTTGCAGTCCGTTATTAGTTTAAGGACGTTTTGGTCCACAGTGGGATGTGCCCGTAAATTTGAGAGTGCACCAAAGAGTTGTTGGTTATCGGGACCCACCACCTCTCTGAAGACGCTAAAGAATTACAACGACATGTATCAGAGGTGTGAGGAGATGTACCCTTGAACCAATGTCCGTTGGGAGATCTGTAGTGGTGTTTGGGACTAAAACCAATTTGGAAAATAATGAGCATATGGGCTCGGTTGGTCTGAATTGGGGATTTGGTCAATTTGGACTCAACCCACTCAGTCTTTAAATAAAGTGTTAAACATTTGCTTGGGGTTCAGTCTCTTTTCTGTGCAAAAAATGTTGAGCTTTACTTTCCTTTTCTTTTTTTTGTTCTTCTATTTTTATGGAGTGTTAAACACTCTTTATGGCGCCCATGTGCGGATCACGTGGGAAGCTTGGCGCTGAGCGTCAACTACTGGGTGCTAGATACTCCCTATTGAACAGCGCCCACGTAAGGGACACATGAGGCGCTTGGCGCTGAGCGCCAACCATTGAGTGTTAAGCACTCTTTATTGAGCAGCGCCTACGTGAGGCACTTGGTGCTGGGCGCCAACCATTGAGTGCTAAGCACTCTTTACTGAGCAACGCCCACGTGAGAGATACGTGAGGTGCTTGGCGCTGAGTGCTAAGCACTCCTTATTGAGCAGCGCCCACGTGATGAGCACGTGGGCGCTGGGTTTTTCTTTTGGTGTTTTGTTCTGAAGAGTTCAATTCTTTGTTCTATTTTGGATCTTTGATCCCTAAGAACAAGTTCATCACCATGAGAATTAAATTCTTATTTGTAGGAGACTTGTCTAATGGACCTCAGATCCAGAGAAAGAACTATGTTCTTTAAGAAGAGTTAAACTCTTAGATATACAGATGAGATGCTCTGATCTTAATTTTTTTTATTTTCCTCGAAGCAAGGTATTCTTCTTTCTTCCTTCTTAAATCTTTCTTCTTCCTTTTTTTTTCAAAGCTTATAGGGGGTTTCTCCTCTCAAGACTTGAAGTCTTGGGTCCTTTATATAGTGGAGGAAGATTTGTTGATTTGGTTAAATAAATTTCTCATTGAGAGATCTTTAATTGATTTGGAGAATTTATCCACCGTCGGATCTTTGATCCAAGAACTTCTGTTTTGTAGAAGATATTTTTCTCGATTTTAACAAGATTGGGAAATATTTTCCCGTACAGAGCTTATTCTGTAGCTTGGTGATTTTTAATCACCATTGAATTTTTAATCCAACGGTGCTCTGTTTTTCAAAGAGTAATCTTTCTTATTTATGAAATTTTGAGGAATATTTCCTCAACAGAATTTAATTTTGTATTCTGATGATTTATCATCTCCGTTGGATCTTTGATCCAACGGCTCTGTTTAACAGAGAGATTTGGTTTTGGTGATGGCGCCCTCGTGCGAGGCACGTAAGGCGCTGCCTCAGAGTTTTTTACTCTCGGAGTTGGCGCCCTCGTGCAAGGCACGTGAGGCGCTGCCTCAGAGTCTTTAACTCTTGGCGCTGGCTTTAAAATTTTGAACAGAGCTTTGCTCTTTTATTGGGGAAACAATATTAATCATCAGTAATTGCCATACCACTTGCATAGTAGAACTGCCATATCATGATATTATTTATAACCGTAAAGTACATCCATTGTTCAGTACTATCACTTGACCTGCTGTATGATATACTTGATAATGCTCATATTACTGTTCTATGTTTGCATACATCGTACTTATAGTTATATGCATTGAGATGCTGTTTTCATGATATTTCTGGATTTGAGAACCGCGGTTATATATCAATGGAAATTATGAATTATTTTAAAGTTTCTCTTGTTATGTGATTTCGAGGCGTCCACCATGAGTTTTCTCGGTTCTGAGCTTGTTTTCGAGACCCGAATCGAGAAGTTGGATGAACCGTCTGTGGGTACATGGTGGACACGGTAAGGTATCCCGGGGCAAGAAGATCGTGGGGATGATGATGAGCCTGGCAGAGGGATGCACAACCTACCGGTGATAGTTTGGACCCGGCGGTTATCCGGAGGATACCGACCGGAGTCGTAAGATGGATATGGGCCGATCCGGACTGACGGAGCCCATGGGCCGATCCAGACTGACGGAGCTCGAAATATGGAGATTTACATGTTGATACTGGACACGGGTTTCATGATGTTTCGAGTGTCGATATTGGACACTCAGGTTCCATGATTTTGATTGTGTCGTTGATGGACTGTTCACACCAGAATATTGTATTTAATACCGCCCATTCTTCTGCTCGTTTGTTTATAGGCAGGTGCTTTTGGTCCATATTTGTTACATATTTAAAAGTTACAGGTCCAAAATAACGCAAATTATACAAAATCTCCACACTTACGCCAAAATCCAGAATATCTGTTGCCAACAGATAAAATCCGGGTTTCGGTCATTCGTATCCGTCTAATGCCGCTTACCTGTTCAAGAGACAAGACAAAGAATAGTGGTCATTCGTGTCTCGGACAAGCATAGAGCATGAGAGGGGCAGCACAAGATTCAATGGGTGCGCGGAGCTCAAGAGAGATAAGGTCAAATGAATTAAAAGTGAAGCTATTTTGGACTGTTGCAGATCTGAAGAAATTTTGGAAGCATCTTGCAATTTGGGACATGTAGAATAACATAAGATAGCAACACAAGGAATCCCAGAAAATACGAGACCCCAATTCCACAAAACCGCGGTGGAACCGCCGCTAAATGTGGGTTTTTGCGGCGGTTCTGCCGCGGTTTCGTGTCTTCATCTGACCAAACTTTAGGGTTATTTTGTTCATTGTATTTGGGCTCAGAATTTAGCCCTAGGGTTTCAGCTCTCTGCCTATAAATAGCCCAGTTTTGTGCCAAGTAAAGGATGCTTCTTTTTGTTAGGATTTAATTTAGTTCTAGTTAGCTTCTTCTTCTTCTTCATGTCTTCCTCCATTAAAATGTAGTGAGAGCATTGAGTGGATGATAAAATGAAGATGAGGGTTTATGTTATCTTTTAATTCTTGTCGTGTAATTTTAATTCTAGTGTAACTTTATTATTGTTGTTAAGTAGTTGTTGTTATTTCTTTGCTTGTTTTATTTTCCTTCTCTTCTTATCCGTATTATTTCCAAGCGATGATACTCGACGGAGTTCCTTACTTAGGTGAAGACCTAAGAGTTAGCTTGTAAAACCGTATTTTTTCCTTTTCCTTCTTTTCTTCCTTCTTGTTTTGTTTTATTTTCTTTTATAATGTGTTAATAATTCCACACTTGTTAAGGCTAAGGAAGGTGGTATGAGGGATGGAAAAATCCCTTGTGCTTCTCTTCGCCAAACATCTTGAAACGAACTCTGACCAAACAAACGCAACCCCCTCACTTAGGCGCGCTATACGTGACATGTAGCCGCGACCTAAGTCGAGAAGTCCTTTAAGCGCACTACAACGTGACATGTAGTTGTGACTTAATTGGATACATGGTTGCGGATGTTTGGCCGAGGGTTGGAAATAAGCGTATTTAGCGGACGGACAAGGGGCACTAGGAATGGATTTAGCATTGGAAAGCTTTCTTAAACTCGCAAATCCCATTCCTATGTTCTTCTAATCCCCGCTACTTTCGATTATCCCAACATCGTTTTAAGAATGGCAAAAGATAAGCACAAGACTAATCCTAACTCTACTAACCAACCTTAACTTTAACAAGCTTACTTGAACATAAATACGAACACTTAAGATAGAACTGAACATACACATATACATTCTTTATTGACTTGTCTATAACATGAAAGGACATACAACCATCTCCCTGCGGATCGACCTGTGCTCAACCGGCTAGCTGCAAAGCGACACCGTCCTTGATCGCGGTTAACTTTAGAATTTTGAATATGCGACATGCCAAAAGCGTGCGATCAAATGGCGCTGTTGCCGGGGAGACGGTAACGTATTTTCTTTCTTGTTATTCGAGTTAATATTCTTTTTTGTATATATATAAAAAATATAACAAAACCCCTTTTTGTTATTTTTGATATTTTTTTGTGTGCAAGTGTGAAGGCTATCTGGAGAAAGTACAGTAATCAAAAAAGAAAACAGAGCATTTTATTTTGGAGTAGAGAGAAAGGGGAGTTCAGGGACCAAATTTTAAGCCCCAAGTCCAAAGTTTGACTACGGAACTGCGGTCAAATCTTGGGTTGTGCGGCGGTTCCGCGGCAACTTTGAGGCTTCTGAGCCCCAAGTTTTTTTTCACCTTAACTCTTTCCTTTTACCTTCTCTGTGAATTCCACTATACTGTATTTTATGCAGGTTTCTTTGCGCAGATTGCGCCACCGCCAATTTTTTTTTTTTTGTTATTTTAGATTTTGTTTGTTTAACGCTTTGCATATAATAATATGGACATTAAAGGGCTATAACACCAATTAAGATTGGGTGGGGATTTCATCACCCTTCCTAAGACCCCACAAATCATAAAAAGCATACGCATCACCTTGAGTTAATAAAAAATATCTAGACCAAACCTATAAGGACTTGTCGCGCTCATTTAGGACAAGTGAAGGTTGCGGGGAATCGGTCGTTTATCTAAAATTGACTTTGTGGTGCTTAGGCTAGACAAGTGAGGAGGTAATTTTAAAAGACCCGTCTCACGGTGATTCATGAGCGGAACCCTCCTTACCTCACTTGTTCTTATCTGGCCACAATTAGCAGTGAAGAGGCGATTCGAGAGTTATCTTGCAACTTGTCGCTTGGAAGTCTAGGAGCGGTCTAGTTGGACTTTGAAGACCCTAACTCTAGGTGTTGTTTGTGCATATTGTGATTGTGATTGTGCTTATGTATAGTTTAGTCCCATAATTCCGTATTCTTTAAAAAACAAACAATTTCAAAAAACTGCAAAAACAAAAACAAAAAAAAATTCAAAATTCAAAAATTTATAAAAATTCAACCACTTTTTCCTCTCCTTTCTCTCTTCATATCATGGGTACCCCACCTCGAAAAACTCTTGCCGAACTTTGGTACCCACAACCAGACATTACTTCTTACGGCTCTTGCTTTGTCGAACGTCGAACGATCCCTCCATACCCAAAATTTTTTTGAAAGATCGGATAGACGCGTCTAAGACAAACAATTGGAATCCGCAATCCACTTTGTATCAACCATTTCAACATACCCCACCTTCTTACGTTGATACCCCTTTTGAGAGTCCTGTTGTAACTCCAAGACCTATATCTATTGCTGAACATATTGAACAATTTTGTAGCCGATCTTTCACTCCTTTCATCACTTCCAATTCTTTTTGTCAACAATTCCAGTCACCTTCTTATCCGAATGTTGATCCTACTCCTGTCCAACTATTCGATTTCTATCACTCCTACACGACTTTTACACCTTCCCTAGACATTGCTTCTGAACAGCCATTTGGGAGTTTCACGTATCCACACAAATTTGAATCTTTTACTAAAACCCCCTCACCACCCATGTCTAGTCTTGAACAGTCGTTAGAAGAATTTCAGGTGGCGTCGTGCCAATAGATGATGGATTTGAATGCGTCCATGGTCGTCCTTATACAACCTAACGAACCGGTTGCTAGTTTCCAACTAGCCTCATATTTTCTAATGTATGATGAGGCGGTAGGACAGGTTAAGAATTTGAGTGATGAAAGTGAGCAATATACCCTTCCAAATCAAACCTACCTGTTGCAAATTGAATTCCACAACTCCGGTTTTGAAAGTCTATCGAGTGTCCCACATGAATCACTAATTGAAGATAGAATGTTTGATGAGTTGTGCGACTTTATAGTGTTTGATTTACCGGATTGTGAAGGGACCATGTCAAGTGAAACCGCACCCAATCCTTTTGATCTTTACACCTCCACTCTAGAACCTGAATTGATTGATATCCATGCTTTTGATGAGGTGTCTGAGAAATTTGATTTTCACTTGATTGAGGATATCGATGCTGGGAATATTTTGGATGATGAACCCACAGTTTTGGATGAGTTTTTCTCAACAATTCATCATGTCCTTTCACTTCCGTGTGGACATTATCCCGAGTCATTAACTGTTTTTCCTGAAATCCATATGCGTCTTAATATTGATGATGATAAATGCATGGATGAGGAAAATTTTGAGGATAGTTTTGAGGATGAACCAGTTTTGCTTAATGAGTCGGATTTTCTAATTCATCCTATTCCTTTCATTGACTGTGTACACCCTCCTGAAGCTTTAACCGATACCCTTCCTCAATCACTTCCCTCCATCCGTTCCATCGTTCCTACCTCGCAAGAAACCGTATCACCTATATTTATTATGTCTGATTTACCAAGTTCGGTCTACCCATGTTTTCTCACGAATCGTGAGAAGTTTGACCCTATTTCTCGACGGGTTGATAGATTAGTACAATCGCTTTTTACACATTGGTCATTACATATTGTACTAATTTATTCACTCCATTTTCACCCTCAAGTTCGTATTCCATTTCTTTCTCTCCTCCGCCATTCTTCTCCTCCACCGAGACCGTACGCCACTTCTATCCCCATACGGTCTCGCGTACTCTCCATTTCTTTCCTCTCCACATTCTTTCACCAACCTGCACATTATAGCGATAAAATTTTTGAATGGTTGGTGTTAACTTTTGGTCTGTGTAAGGACTTGTATAGATTGATACTGTTCTCTTTCCTCCTAATCCTGAACTTCACCGCTTAAACAGTGGAAACACTGTTTCACTTAAATTTGGGGGGACCTTTTTGTGTATATATATTTTTGGTTTGCTTTTTATTTTGTATATAAAAAGAAAAAAAAAACAAAAAAGGGAGAACCGATAATTTTGACCCTCTTGGTGTAGCCTGACAGTGAGGGCACTGTCAAGTTTAAGTTTTGGGGTGTGCTCGGTAAGCTTTCTTCCTTCACATTCATATGTATATTTTGCATTTGTATACTTATTTTAAAATCCACAAAAATCGAAAAATTTACAAAAATATAAAAACATTGTCGTCAAGTTAGCTAATAGGGTAACTTAGATTTTATTCCGAAAGTTTAGTTAATATGTTAGAAATAACTAAATTCCAGGCTTAGGAATTGAAAACCCTAAAAATAACCCTCCTTCTGTTTAACCTTGTTAATTATATGTCCTTACAGTTTTTTTTATAGAAGTAGGTAATCTTGAGTTCAGTTCTTGAGTTAAGTCGAGATGAAGGGAAAGTATTGAAACCTTTATTGAAGGATAAGTCTGAAAAATAGTTCCTATTCTTAAGTCCAAATTCAGAAAGTATATACCCTACAAATTGCACTTACACGCACCTTGAAACTTGGGATAATAGAGAATACCTAGAAATACTCTTGCCTAAAAGCCTAATATGAAAGAAAAAATGGTATTTAAAGCTAACCACCAAAAGAGCATCATTGAAAAATATATCCGGTCTTGAAAAAGAAAAATAAAATATAAATAAAAAAAAGAGAAGAAAAAATATATAAGGTCAAGACCTGGAAACTGCTATTTATGATTTATGCTCACACATTCAGTAATCGGATGTTAGTGCCTCAAGAAGCATTAATGGTAGCATGAGAGGTGTGTCAGCAAATCCGTCCATCATTAATGAAAAGAAGTAGTATTAGGTATTAGGGCAAAGTTACTATGGCTTGAATTGAATTCTTGAGTATAAGGGTGAAATTTTACACACGCGTAGGGGTATACGATCGATATTTGGAGGAAAGATAGCGATGAAGAATAAGACTTATGTTTTCCGTAAAGTTGATAAAAATTCCGGATTGGAGACTGCGCTTTAGAAGGAAAACTCAGGAGAAAACCGAGATCATTCTAAACTGTAAAACGTATAGGATCTGGGGTTGAATAAATAGGAGGTGTGAAATACAAAGGTTGAATATTTCTAACTTAGAATGATAGAGTTTCTAACTTACATGCTAAACCGTAGGATTAGAATCGACGTTAACTTATGAAACTAGTTTGACGGGATTTTGTGGGTAGTATCCGCTGAAAATCCTTAGGAGACAACACTCCTCCTACTAGGGACACCTAGAGGTTTAACGGCTTATTGCACGAGCTCAGTGCAATCGCGTTCCCTGCGAAAATGAGGTTAGGACTTTTTGTGAATAATTGGTTTTGCTCGGGACGAGCAAAAGTTAAGTTTGGGGGTATTTGTTCACACAAGAATATTGTATTTAATACCGCCCATTCTTCATGCTCGTTTGTTTATAAGCAGGTGCGTTTGCTACATATTTGCTACATATTTACAGGTTACAGGTTCCAAGTCCAAAATAACGCAAATCATACAAAATCTCCACAGTTACGCCAAAATCCAGAACATTTGTTGCCGATAGATAAAATCCGGGTTCCGGTCATCCGTATCCGTCCAGTGCCGCTTACCAGTTCAAGAGACAATATAAAGAACAGTGGTCATTCGTGTCTCGGATAAGCATAGAGCATGAGAGGGGCAGCACAAGATTCAATGGGTGCGCGGAGCTCAAGAGAGATAAGGTCAAATGAATTAAAAGTGAAGCTATTTTGGACTGTTGCAGATCTGAAGAAATTTTGGAAGCAATTTGCAATTTGGGACATGTAGAATAACATAAGATAGCAACACAAGAAATCCCAGAAAATACGAGACCCCAATTCCATAAAACCGTGGAGGAACCGCCGCTAAATGTGGGTTTTTGCGGCGGTTCCGCCGCGGTTTCATGTCATCATCTGACCAAATTTTGGGGTTATTTTGGTCATTGTATTTGAGCTCGGAATTTAGCCCTAGGGTTTCAGCTCTCTGCCTATAAATAGCCCAGTTTTGTGCCAAGTAAAGGATGCTTCTTTTTGTTAGGATTTAATTTAGTTCTAGATAGCTTCTTCTTCTTCTTCATGTCTTCCTCCATTAAAATGTAGTGAGAGTATTGAGTGGATGAAATGAAGATGAGGGTTTTTTGTATCTTTTAATTCTTGTCATGTAATTTTAATTCTAGTGTAACTTTATTATTGTTGTTAAGTAGTTGTTGTTATTTCTTTACTTGTTTTATTTTCCTTCTCTTCTTATCCGTATTATTTCCAAGCGATGATACTCGACGGAGTTCCTTACTTAGGTGAGGACCCAAGAGTTAGCTTGTAAAACCGTATTTTTTCCTTTTCCTTCTTTTCTTCCTTCTTGTTTTGTTTTATTTTCTTTTATAATGTGTGAATAATTCCACGCTTGTTAAGGCTAAGGAAGGTGGTATGAGGGACGGAAAAATCCCGTGTGCTTCTCTTCGCCAAATATCTTGAAACGAACCTCGACCAAACAAACGCAACCCCCTCACTTAGGCGCGCTATATGTGACATGTAGCCGCGATCTAAGTCGAGAAGTCCTTTAAGCGCACTACAACGTAACATGTAGTTGTGACTTAATTGGATACATGGTTGCGGGAGTTTGGCCGAGGGTTGGAAATAAGCGTATTTAGCGGACGGACAATGGGCACTAGGAATGAATTTAGCATTGGAAAGCTCGCTTAAACTCGCAAATCTCATTCCTATGTCCTCCTAATCCTCGCTACTTTCGATTATCCCAATATCGTTTTAAGAATGGCAAAAGATAAGTACAAGACTAATCCTAACTTTACTAACCAATCTTAACCTTAACAAGCTTACTTGAAAATAAATACGAATACTTAGGATAGAACTGAACATACACATATACATTCTTTATTGACTTTTCTAAAACACGAATGGACATACAACCATCTCCCTGCGGATCGACCCGTGCTCAACCGGTTAGCTGCAAAGTGACACCGTCCTTGATCGCGGTAACTTTAGAATTTTGAATACGCGACATGCCAAAAGCGCGCAATCATGGACACACGTGGATGATATCCTCATACATAAAAACATATGATTTCAGATATTTATTTGTATATGCCATTGGCTTTGACTCTATTGTTGACATATATGCATACATGGTCACCCTAAAGATCATAATATTACCTTTATGATACAGTATGACCTAGGAATCATTGTTTATTAGATTTCTACATGCTGATATTTTCTATTCACGAGTTAGCAACTCATCCCCGTTGTGCCATAACTTTCTTGCAGATTTGACCGCTTGGATCAGTAGCGGCATTGCTGGCACACAGGTATTTCTGGGTGTTTTGCTTTGGTAGGTGGGACACAAGCTAGATCATGACCATTCTTATACCATTTATATTCTATTATATCTAGATAAACTCCATCAGTCAGAAACTAGAATTTATATATTGGTAGACCTAGTCAAACTTGTATTTAAGAGACATAGAACGATGGGTGTATGTTCACTTCTTTGAGATGATGATGTCTTGTCTTATTTATTCATTTTGTGTTTGATCTTCACCGTAGGGCGTCGTATATATGATTATTTCGTGGTTGTAATTCCGCCAATTGCCAAAGAGCTAGCTCCCGCTTGGGGATGCCTATATATATTTCTTGTATGTGGTTTTAGATCAAAATATACAAGGGAGGTGCTGCCCAAATTTTTAAAGACGAAAAATGTTTTCAATTATAGTATAATCCACTTGCATTTTCATATATGACCTATGCATTTTAAAGGAAAACTCGATTTCAATATACCTTTAATTTAAAAACTTCACCTATATTATTTCCCTAAAAAGTTTTAGATTTCTGGGCTTTGGCTTACTTGAATTAGGTAGGGTCCTATAGACATCACATGATTCAAGTGTCAGTCACGTGCCTTTTCCGGGTCATGACAAAGTTGGTATCAGAGCGTTAGGTTTAATCTTAGTTCGAGGCTAGGTTTACTATGCGGAGTCTAGGGCGTATATATTTCGAAACCTAGGCTTGACCTTACGGAACTTAGACTTGGCCGAAAGAGTATTAGACCCGAACTTTCGTTACATAGGTTGACCTTGATTGATAGAGTAGGTAGCTTAAGTAGAGTGACGTACTGTGCATATGTTCTGCGGCATACTTACGATACGATACTCCGCTTAAGTAACCTTAGGATGTACATATCTTGAGATCTGTATTTTTATTCGTTCCTATGATCTATCTTCATCGATACCTGCTTGAGGTTCCTGATACCATGGCTTTGAGTGCAGAGAGAGCTGCTGCTAGAGATGCGGTCAGGGAGAGCTCGTCACGGATGAGGACTAACCATGATATTCTTCTGGTGACATAGGAACATATCGGTGTATTGTTTGTATTGAGATTTCTCGTTTGAGGCGAGCGTTCGGATTTGCACCGGATGATCGGGCCATTGATAGAGCCTGCCAGATTGAGAGGATTGTTGATGTACAGCCTACCTCAGAGATTACGATGTTGTCTACCGTGCAAACAGATAACCCAGCTGTTGCTGAGATTGATGAGATGTCGCCTCCAGAGTTTATGAGCTGAAACCGCTGGAGCTTTCAGAAAGAGATGTGACAGAAGATAGCCAGTCTACCTTGAGCTGAGCGACTGAGATGATTCTTCTGATCTGATGTACTGACGCAGGCTCCGCTGAGTTGAAGAATTCCAGTTTGAAGGATCTTACTCAGATCTAGAGTAAATCGATTAAGAAAGGACGTTGTTCATTGGATACTCCGATGTGAGATCAGTAAGTTGACCAGTTTTGGATAGAAGGACCTCACCCAGATGCGTTGTGAGTGATCGAGAATGGACGAATGGAGTGTATTCCTCCGATAAATTGGACGAGTTCCCGAGAACGTTTTCGGCTCGATATCTTTCATAGAGTGGTGAAGATACCCGAGTTCGTAATTTCGAGTCCATGTGAGAGACTCCGGATTGACTGTAGCTGAGAACGAATTGCAATACTTAGCCTGCAAGTTATGACATCGAAGTGGATGATGATGAAGACAGGTGAAGCAATAGGTTCTTGCAAGATATTAACGAGCTGTGTTACTCCCCGTTGATGCCAGAGGTTGATATATATGCAGAGGCATTGGATACAGCCGAATTCCAGAGGGAAGCCGTCCTGAGGACGCAGCTATCCAGGAATGAGAAAAAGGATTGAGTAAAGAGTGTCAACCTTCGTATAGTTTGGCATATGAGAGATCGGAAGAGACCTTAAGTAGGTTCTTTCCAGGATGCCGCAGGAATAAAGATTTGCACCCAGAATCAGTTGTTTCGCGCATATTCAGAGGGCCAGATGCCGTCACCAGTGACGTGCTGATTTGCGAGTAGTCATGTTAATTGGCTAAGAGAGGATCAGAGGAATGCCAGAGCGGAACTCTTCCGTCATTATACCCAACCGGGCCGACGAGCGGATGGATTTTGGGATTGGTAATCTACAGAGAAGACAAGGATTCAGAGACCGAGGATGCCAGACCGTGAGCAGGAGGCAAGCGGATGTTCTTGCTCTGCCACCTTTGGGCGCATCGGCATTTTTCGACATTGAAGGAGGTGTACCTCAATGTCATTTATTGCGATTTGCGTTTTTTGATCCGAGTATCACACTTTTATCGCTTAGATTTGAGTTTCGATGATTGAGTTTCATGATATTTGTTTTCGTGCACCATGGCTACACCTACTAGATATTTTCAATTGTGTATAGTTATTGCACTTGGTTTATGTTTTATTCACCGTTACATTGGTTTATGATTGTGTATATCTATTGCACTTGATATCGATTTTGTATCTTGGCTGCACATATTTATGATTCCGTGGATTTCGATACTGTCGATAAGATTTTGTGCATGTTGTACGCACTCAATTTGATTTATGCACTCAGTATAGCTTACATGTGCTCGCAGTGCATTGATATGGATTTTGTGCACACGGTTGCACACACTTATGATTTTAATACACCTTGGCATCCTCGGTGTTGTTTTGTGCGTATTTGAAATATTGATGAGTTTTCGGGCACCTGGTACACCTGAAATTATGTTTTGTGCATTTGTTGCTAGATCCCTGTTTTTGTGCACCGTTGCACTTGACATTCGTTTTTGTGAGCTTTACTACACTAGATATTTTGTGCGGACCTGACGCACTTGATTTGGATTTTCGCGCATATTGGGCGCATAGTATGAGATTTTGTGCACACCGGATGACTTGATTGAGATTTTATTCGTGCATATTAGTTGAACCGCGTTGAGATTTTTATGCACTTTAGATGCACTTGATATTGTTGTCGTGCACACCCGTTGCATTTGACAGATACTTCCGTGCACACCCGTTTGACTTAGTTTGGATTTTGTGCACATTCGTGGCACTTGTATTTGGCTTTGATTTTTCATGCGCACCAGACGCATGTAATGTTAGATGCGCCTTTTGAGGCTGATTTCTTTTACTCTTGAGCATCATATTTTGATGTTGGATACTATATTATATAGTAGCCGAGCAGCACTAATCTGAGAACAGTACCTGAGTATTTTTGCATGCATAAAAGTTTACCGAGAGGTTTTCAAAAAGAAGGTATAGTCTCGCTATTTCCTATATGTCCGTGAGTGATACGAACCTTTATAAAGGAAAACCTTTTAGGATATTTCAAAAAAAACGGAACGTATATCTTAAGAAAACATATATAGACGTATATTTACTACTTTGCAAATGAGCGTTCGCCACTTATGCCGTGAGTTACGCATCACACGGTGATTCGGAAAAGATTGTGCATGTGTTTTATTCAGTTTTAGAGAATTTTATAAGGATGTGTACTATATACGTATTATAATTTTGACTATAGCATATTAGGATTTCAGTAGTGGATTTCGAGAATTGTATCTCCTTTATAACTCCAGTGATTGAGTGACGCTTGATGGAGTTTGATTTGGAGTTTTGCACTCGTTTTTATGGGTGCTCGATGCGCTGTGGTATTTTTGGGTATCCTGTGATTTCGGAGTCCCGTTGATTTAAACAGATTGTTGAAATGTTTTAGTGTTTGGGGGTTTAAATTTAAATTCGGGGACCGGATTTAGTTAAGGAGGGAAGATTGTAATATTTCAGAAATATAAAATATTATTTTTCGAATTTAAATAATAAAATAATATATTTCACGAAAACTATTCGATTTGCGAATTGGGGTTTTCGTAAAATAGAATAATTATATACCAATAGTTTGGAAAATATTTGGAAAATTAATAAGAATTATTGATTTTGAAAGAAATTATGTGAATTGGGCATTTATAGATTATTATATAATTATTTGTATACAATTTTAATGCTAAACTTGATTAATTTTCACTAATCATGCATTAATCTTGCTTATTTATATGGCAAGCAACAAAACATGTTGCAAAACACTTGTTGCATTTTATTATTAACTATGACTTCTTTCCTTTTCTAAAATAATTTTGGTTTTTCTTTAAAACAAAAGAAAACGAAAGAGAAGATATTTGTGATGGGGGGATATGTAAGTATGAGCATGTAAGGGAGAGAGAGAGATATCTTGACCATCCTATATTCTCATCCTCCTCACTTTTCCTCCATCTTCATTTCCTTCTCTTCTTCTCCTCCTTCATCCCTCCACCTCCTCATCCACCATGCACCACCTCTAAACCGCCCCAAAACACCATACTTCTTTCATGAAAAATGATCCCAACCTCACTACAAACCCTATAAAGGAATCAAGTTGGAACTTTGAGGCTTTTGGGCAACTCAAGAATTTTTTTTCAATTGCAAATGAGATATAATCCTACACTTCTAGTCTTGTTATTAGTTTTCTTTACGTCCTATAGTAGTTTAGAGCCAAATCGATGTAATTAAGTGATCTTTGAATTTTCCTAGAAGAGGTTTAAGGATAGTATGCCTTGTGAAGGTGTATTTGAGATGTAGCGAGTATTTTTCATGATTCTAGTGATGTTTACTGGCCTAGACTAGAGTATAGAAACCAATACACGAACTTAGAATTTTCTCGTGTCGGTTTTGTAGAGTTTTGGGGATTTACAGGAAATCTGGAGCAACTTGGGATGTTTTTAAGAAAATCAAACAACTATATTGACCTAGTTAAACTACCATAATACCACCGCAGGAGAACGAGACCCAATTTCCTTGTTAGGGCCGGCAACGTCGGGTATTTTGGCCATCTCGCCGGGCTATTTTTTGTGTCTGGTGTTAGGTTTTGGTCTGTAACTCACACACCATATAACCTAACCCCTGTATTGTTAGTTTTATCCCTATCTATCTATGCAAGAATCTAGGAGTGATTTCCTCAGTTTCCGTATTATGTTTTCCGATATTTGAAACTTGGTTTTGATATTTGAATTTGGATTTGGTCGTTGGATGTTTGTACGTTAACGACGATGGTTATTCGGTTATTTTTGCATGCGTAAGCTATAGGTTCTAACCTATAAGCAATACGTGTGCCGTATCGGTTTTCGGACTTGGTTTTAAGAACGCTACGATATGTGTTGATATGTAGGTACCTTCGCGTGGACTTCTGAAACGACGAAGCACATCGATTTCGGCTAAACGAGGAGTTTTGCAGGTGGGTAGATTTATATCTACGGGGGAGGTCGGGTGGATGGCATATAGCACCCCCGCAACCATTAATATGGAAAATCGATATAAAAATTGTATTTGGAGAAAAAATATGCTACGAACTTACGGATATGATTAAAGGTTTAGTATGAGATGATATGATAAAAGATGACATTAATGGATATGTTGGCTTGAGGATACAAGGCAATGTACATGTTATATTCATATACCAATAGATGGTGTGAGATTATACATACATACAACTGAAAATATTATATTTATATATATAGACACAAGATGACTTGATATGTGACATTGATATAATGAAAAGAGAATGTGATGAAATAAGATGACTTGGTTTAATATGTCGATATACGGATGTGAGACGATATGAGAATATAGATAATTTTGCTAAGACATAATATGGGTTTGATATAGATGTGACTTGAGTTATATGTGTACATACATACATACATACATATGTGTGTGTGTGTGTGTGTGAAAAAGAGAGAGAGAATAAAGAGTGATATGTTGTACGTGACTTTAGATCCATACCCTTATTTATGATATCATTCGACGGATCATACCGTACCAATTATAATATATGATATTTGAGTCGTACCCTCGATTTTGAGGAGGCCGTACAACGGACTATACCGTACAAGATTTATATATGATGATTGATCCGTACTTTTGACTCGGGATTAGTTTAGCCTTTTAGTCTTTTAATTACTTAAGTAAATGTTAGAATAGGGCTCGAGTCATACCTATTTTCAAAACTAACGAATCGTATACATTCAAAGGATAAACCGAAGGACGCTACGGATTTCAAAGGTATTGCTTTTCTTTAATAACACCGTAGTCTCTACTTTTCTAAAAATAAATATTCGTGTTATTTTAGATATGAAAATTGTATGGCTCGTATATCAAGATATATCTTAGCTTGTTGCGTTACTATTTACCTTTCTACTACGTTCATTTTACTCCCATTGCATTTTATACACACACATACACACACATGTGCTTTCAGTAGTTGTTATGATATCATCTGCTAATACATCTACACAATTATCGATGATGCGCACGTTACACTTATACAGATTTGCCGGCTCACACACATTCATCATCGGTAATTGCCATGTCACTTGCACAGTAGAACTGTCATATCATGATATTATGCATAACCGTAAAGTACATTCATTATTCAGTACTATCACTTGACTTGCTGTATGATATACTTGAAAATGCTCATATTATTGTTCTATGTTTGCATACATCATACTTATAGTTATATGCATTGAGATATTGTTTTCATGAGATTTCTGGATTTGAGGACCGCGGTTATATTTCAAAGGAAATTATGAATTGTTTTAAAAACATGATTTCTCTTTATATGTGATTTCGAGGCGTCCACCATGAGTTTTCTCGGTTCTGAGCTTATTTTCGTGACCCGATTCGAGGAGTTGGATGAACCGTCTGCGGGTACATGGTGGACCCGATAAGGTATCCCGGGGCAAGAAGTTCGTGGGGATGACGATGAGCCTGGCAGAGAGATGCACTATCTACCGGTGATAGTTTAGACCCGGCGGTTATCCGGAGGATACCTACCGGAGTCGTGAGATGGATATGGGCCGATCCGAACTGATGGGGCCCATGAGCCGATCCGGACTGACGGAGCCCGAGATATGAGGATTTACATGTCGATGCTGGACATGGGTTTCATGATGTTTCGAGTGTCGATGTTGGACACTCGGGTTCCAAGATTTTGATTGTGTCGTTGATGGACACATGTGGATGATATCCTCATACATACAGGCATATGATTTCAAATGTTTATTTGTATATGCCATTGGCTTTGACTGTATTGCTGACATATATGCATACATGGTCACCCTAGAGATCATAGTATTACCTTCATGATACAGTATGACCTAGGAATCGTTGTTTATTCGATTTCTACCAGCTGATGTTTTCTGCTCACGAGTTGGTAACTCACCCTCGTTGTGCCATAGCTTTCTTAAAGGTTTGACTGTTTAGATCAGTAGCGGCATTACTGACACACAGTTCCATCGGGGTGTTTTACTTTGGTAGGTGGGACACACGCTGGATCGTGACTACTCTTGTACCATTTATATTCTATTGTATTTAGATAAACTCCATCAGTCAGAAACTAGAATTTGTATATTGGTAGACCTAGTCAGACTTGTATTTGCGAGACTTAGAGCGATGGGTGTATGTTTGCTTCTTTGAGATGATGATGTCTTGCCTTATTTATTCTTTCTGTGTTTGATCTTCGGCATAGGGCGTCGTATATATGTTTATTTCATGGTTGTGATTCCGTCAATTGGCGAAGAGCTAGCTCCTACTTGGGGATGCCTATATATATTGCTTGTATGTTGTTTTGGATCAAAATATATAAGGCAGGTGCTGCCCAAATTTTTAAAGACAAAAAATATTTTCAACTATAGTATAATCCACTTGCATTTTCATATATGACATTATACCTTTAATTTAAAAACTTCACCTCTATTATTTCCCTAAAAGGGTTTAGATTTCTGGGCTTTTACTTACTTGAATTAGGTGGGGTCCTATGGACTTCACATGATTCAAGTGCCAGTCACGTGCCTTTTTCCGGGTCGTGACAAGGAGCAGGCTGCTCTCCTTCACCAAGGAATAGTTCGCACTAAGACAGCTTTGAGGGCAGCTCTTGGCTATATCAAGAAGAAGGAAAGGACACCGCCAGTAAAGACTTTCTATTATTGTAAGAAACTCGAACATGTGGTAAAGGACTGCAAACGAGCTAATGGTCTTTTTTTTATTTATGGATCGCCTAAACACACTCTAAGGGCATGCTCAAAATACAGAACAGACACAAACCCCACGTCAAGACTGACTATACAAAATTCTACTACTGCACCACCTTCGTGAGGGCCACCTTTACCTCGTCAGTCCGAAATGTACCAGCAAGCACAGAGAAAAGTGCCAAGAGGCCAGATATCCACGATGCCAGTTGGAGAAGCTGAAACCACTGGCCAAGTTATTACTGGTAATTCCCAAACCTTTCATATTTTCAAACCCTTGTATACCTCTATATTTTTCCCTGTATCTAAAACCAACCCTACACAACTTAAGCACTATACCAGTAGCCAATATTCCTACACTTGCACTGTTCGACACTGGAGCGTCACCATGCTTCATGTCACAACTTGAGAGAATTTCGCGGGCGAAATTCTTTAAGGAGGGTAGACTGTAACGCCTACAACATGATTCCATCCCATTGAATATTTTCTTGTTTTTCCTGATAATCTTGTCTCGACGTAACCTGAAACTACAAACTCTTGATCTTTCTTTGATTTTTCTTGATTTTTTCTAAAAGCTTATCACATTGACTCTGATAGTAGAATTTGAGCAACTTAAATGGAGTTATGTTATTGTAATTATGAACTGCGGTATAGTTACAATACGGTACTCTACTTGAGTGACTTAGAATTCTGCCTTTAATTCTCTTTCCTCTTAATTTAGTTATTGTAACAACCCTAATTTTTATACACTTTTTCCTATACAATTTTTTTAAATAAATATTTTATTTTTCCAAAATCACATTTTTCTTAAATGCCGTATTTTAACCCTTCGAGACCGAATGCTCCTTGCGGAGGTCTGAATCTCGCACTACTAGCCCGCGGGTGCACGATGAACCGTACTATCCCTAACGGGTTTCCCAAAGGTGGGTTGTAGCGGCGCTTTGCATAGGTTTAACAAATACCATTCATTTAGAAAAAAAAACGGTTTTATAAATATAAGGTATTTATTTGTAAAAGAGTATAAATTTCCGTATTTTAGTTTCTAAGGTTTCCTAAGCTAACTAACATATTTCTAAGGTTTAAACGACAAGTCGTTAGAAGCCTCAAATCGCCTCTTCACCGTCAATTGCGGCCAGGTAAGTGCCAGGTAAGTGGGAAGGAACCACAGTCGTGGGCCTAATTAAAAACCACTAGCCTTAGACACACTTGCCTAGACACCACAAGACAGTTTAGATAAACGATCGATATCCATGACATATCGTGCTTTCATTTTAAAAGATTTTATTTAGAATTGTGTAAAACTTAAAGCTTTCAAGAGAGGTTTATAAAGAATATGGTATTTTAGTGAAAAGTCCTGTATTTTCGTATTCTATGTTTTGACGTTTATCAATTAGGGTTATATTTGTGTGTGTGTAGAGGTAGATCATTACCTCGTGACTTATTTTAAGGTTTAATGAAGTTTTAGAGGTTAAATATGACATATTAAATTTGAAGGTATTAAAGCGCAAGAATACGGTATTTGAAAACGTTATCATTTTATGTGTGAAATTTCATTCAAATTGATTTCTACAAGTTTAGTGATCAAGATAAACATATTTAGGAGTGAGGGATTTATTTAGAACAATAAAAATAAACTTTATGGTATTTTTATGAAAAGAATACGGTTTTACAAGAAAGCTATCATTTCATGTGAGAAACTTTATTTAAATTGGTTTCTATGTGATTAATAGTCATCATGGATATGTTTAGGTATTGTGGATTAAGTGACAAGTGGAAATTTGTAAAAAAAACCGAATCAGAAACCGGTTTGTTCCGATTTTCGTCGGGTTCCAAAAAGTCGTATTTTCTATTAAAAGAAAAGAGAGATAAAAGAGATGGGACTTACGGGTTTGGACAAACTAAGGAGGCTAAGGAAGTGATGGTTGTCGGTGCGTCGAAAACGTCGCGAAGGTTCTAGTCCGATCGCCGGAATCCGTCGTCGGTTTCGGCAGCGCTTCGCTTCTCGCTCTTTGTACCGAGTTCTCAAGAATTTGAGAGAGTGGACTTAGAGTTGTAGTGTGAAATGGTAGAGGGTAGGGGTGTTTATATAGGTCTAGGCTAGGGTTAGGGTTTGGATTAAAAAAATATTTAAAAATGTAAAAATTCATTAAAAATCATTAAACCTAGGAGTAAAAGGGATTTATTGGCCAAATTAAAACCGATCCAGGTATAATAAGTGTGCAAGAGGGTTGACCAAGTCAAGAGCCAACTTTTCTCAGTTGGTGACTCGACCGTCCGGCCAAGTCCGGCCGGCGGCGCCGGACCGAGTCGGCCGATTCGCCGGACGGAGGCGCCAAGTCGGGCCGAGTCAGGGTTCCAGTGGCCAGGGATTTTCTGGGGGTACAATTTGATATATTTAATTTTTGTTGTCCAGTACATATTTTGGGAGTTATGGCCTTTTTACCGTTGACTTCCAAAAAAAATTAAAACAAAATAAATACAAAAATAATGTGGGGCATGGGATTTGAACTCCGGTGGCTTGGTTCAGCAGTGCAAAGTATTACCAATGAGCTACAAGCTCCTTCTTGTAATTATTGTGGTTTTTAATTACTTAAACTGATAGCAGCAAGAATAAATACTCCTAGTATTCATTAACTTTAAAGTAATTTCTTGTACACTAAAAATGGAGTTATTTCATTATTGTAGCTTGTAATTAAAAACAAAAATAATTACCTAAATCTTGTGCTCAGGCTTAAATACCCCTTTGTGGATTTTTTTAAAAAAATATTTTGAAAAAAAATTGTATAGGAAAAAGTGTATAAAAATTAGGGTTGTTACATTCTACCCTCCTTATAAAAATTTCATCCTCGAAATTTGTAAAAGGAAAGTGTAACAGCGCAAAGAAGTTTGGTGGTTGTGGTATAGATAGTGTATAAATAACAAAGAGATACAAGCGTGAAAAAGGCTTACCGGTGTTACCTTGACCTACAGTCTCGGTTTCTACGGCTTCCAATGTGAAGGTCTGTCGCCGTGGTACATTCCTTCTGGCTGGAAGCACATTCTGCCTTTGGGGCTTATTTCTCTGCCCTCTAGGCATGTCCCTCATTGCCTGTTGGAATTGGCGAGTGGGCTGTGCAGGTGGTGGAGCAGGTAGTGCAGGACGTGTTGCATACGCGACGAGGCCCGCTACGATGTACTCTGAAGTACATACGCTAAGCGTAGCTAAGCAAAATAATATACAAGAGACAAGAGTATAAAAAGAACAGCAACTTTTATTAATAACATTCTTTTGTACAATGCATGAAAAGGAAATACAACTGAAATGAAAAGCGATGCCTAAACAGTGGCATAACAGAAAATGAAAATACTGGAAAGAACAAGGTACAATATCTAGAGCTCGGGATCTTCGTGGAACTGCTCCAAAACTTCACCGGTGGGCTCGATCTCAGCTTGGTCCAACACACCTGACGACATTCAAAGAAGAAAGAAACAGAATGTCGTCAGCGAACAGGTCGCTCGGTAAGTCCCAAAGATAAGGAAGAAATAGACAGAGAGTAAGAGAGAGAGAGTAGTTTTTAATGTTGTATTGAATTGTCATATTATAGTAGTATGGTGTTAACACTGTTGTTGTAGCTTGGTACAGAAGGATGCCAGTGTATACGAGAGGGGTCTCAGTATGCTAGAGAACAGGGCAAATGGAAGTACAAGGCTCCGTTATACAACCCGGAACAACGGCAATTGGATTCAGGTTAGGTGTCTTAATCTTACCGTCTCGTGCCACCTTTAACACCTTCCGTACCGATCTACCCCTTAAACCCCGCGATATTTTGTTTGTATTGTTATCTTGTAAAATTGTATTGATTGCATGATTGACTGACCGACTGACCGAAACCAAGATATCAGGAAACGGTTATAACCGTAGAGTCATGTAAATGGAATACTAGGAAACATGTAAAAGGAATATCCATGGTTCGGTTCAGTCAAGTTATATAGATTGTTAACTGGATTCAGGGATTCATGTATTCAAATTGTGTTGGAATATAAAAGAATATAGATTGACTTGAATCATATTCAAGTCAGAAATGGTCAGACTCTAACCCGAGTCAGACTAAAAGAAAGATAATTTGAAGTTCAATAATTGTTAGGGGCCTTATTGTAATTTATAAAACTTGAGGGGGTTTTATGTAAAAAGTACTATTGTATAGTTTTCAAAATACACCTCAAGTATTTAATATTCGTCTTTATAGTTATAATGAGTGTGAATTTTATTTGTGTTATTCTAGTGAATATATCCTAATAAAAGTATTAATTTATAATATTGATTTATTTGAAATTCATGGTATTTTAATGTAACTTTTAATCTTGTAATTTTAGAAAAAAATGTGGAAACTTTATCTTATGATAAAATAGGTTTTTAAATGATGATTAAATATATATTAATCCAAGAATAATTTTAAATAAATATTTTATTTTCCAAAATCTCCTTTTTCTTAAATGTCGTATTTCAAACCTTTCGAGACCGAATGCTCCTTGCGGAGGTCTGAATCTCGCACTACTAGCCCGCGGGTGCACGATGAACCGTACTATCCCTAACGGGTTCCCCAAAAGTGGGTTGTAGTAGCACTTTGCTTAGGTTTAACAATTACTATTCATTTAGGAAAACGGTTTTATAAATAAAAGTTATTTATTTGTAAAAGAGTATAGATTTCCGCATTTTAGTTTCTAGGGTTTCCTAAGCCAACTAACCTATTTCTAAGGTCTAAACGACAAGTCATTAGAAGTCTCAAATCGCCTCTTCACCATCAATTGCGGCCAGGTAAGTGCTAGGTAAGTGGGAAGTAACCACAGTAGTGGGCCTAATTAAAAACCACTAGCCTTAGACACACTTGCCTAGACACCACAAGACAGTTTAGATAAACGATCGACGTCCATGACCAATCGTGCTTTCATTTTATAAAAGATTTTATTTAGAAATGTTTACAACTTAAAGCTTTCAATAAAGATTATAAAGATTATAGTATTTTAGTGAAAAGTCCTGTAATTTTGTATTCTATGTTTTGACATATATCAATTAGGGTTATAATTGAGTGCGTGTAGAGGTAGGTCATTACCTCGTGACTTATTTTAAGGTTTAATGAAGTTTTAGAGGTTAAATATGACATATTAAACTTGAAGGTATTAAAGCGCAAGAATACGGTATTTGAAAACGTTATCATTTTATGTGTGAAATTTCATTCAAATTGATTTCTACAAGTTTAGTGATCAAGATAAACCTATTTAGGAGTGAGGGAATTAATTAAACTAAGAAAAATGAACTTCATGGTATTTTTATGAAAAGAATACGGTTTTACAAGAAAACTATCATTTCATGTGAGAAAGTTTGTTTAAATTGGTTTATGGGTGATTAATAATCAACATGAATATAGATAGGTGTTATGTATTAGGTGACAAGTGAAAATTTATAGAAAAACCGGATCGGAAATCGTTTTGTTCCAATTTCTGTCGGGTTCCAAAAAGTCATATTTTCTATTAAAAGAAAAGAGAAATAGAAGAGATGGGACTTACGGGTTTGGACAAGCTAAGGGGGCTAGGAAAGGTGGTGGTGGTCGATGCGTCGAAAACGTCGCTAAGGTTCTGATCCGGTCGCCGGAATCCGCCGTCGGTTTCGGCAGCGCTTTGCTTCTCGCTCTTCGTACCGAGTTCTCGAGAATTTGGGAGAGTGGACTTAGAGTTGTGAGGTGAAATGGTAGAGGGTAGGGGTCTTTATATAGCGCTAGGCTAGGGTTAAGGTTTGGATTAAAAAATATTTTAAAAAATGTAAAAATCATTAAAAATTCATTAATTTTGGACTTAAAAGAGATTTAATGAAAATTGTGTAACAGTACAGAGAAAATAGACTATACAGGGGGTTAGACCAGGTCAACACGAAAAATTTTCGTGTTGACGACTCGGCCGACCGGCCAGCGGCGCCGGCCGATTCGGCCGAGTCGGGTGTCGATGGGTCGGGTTTGATCTGAGGGAGATTTTAGTATACTTTAATTTTTATAATTCGCAATAAATTGTGAGTTATGGCTGTTTGACCGTTTGACTTCACAAAAAAATTAAAACAAAATGATATAAAAAATATGTGAGGCATGGGATTCGAACTCTGGTGGCTTGGTTCAGCAGTGCAAGGTATTACCAATGAGCTACAAGTTTCTTCTTGTAATTATTGTAAGGAATTAGATACTTAAATTGTTTCCAGCAATATCAATACTCCAAGTATACACTATATTTAAAGCAAATTTTTGGTATACAAAATTGGAGTTGTTACAATCTACCCTCCTTACAAAAACTTCGTCCTCGAAATTTACAACTTTTATTTAAGGACTAGTTTACAAAAAGGTGCGGATATCTTGCACGCATCTCATCCTCCCTTTCCCACGTGGATTCTCCTGGAGTGTCTTTCCTCCACATTACCCGGACCAAATTAACTTCTTTGTTCCGAAGTGTCTTCACTTTCCTGTCCAGGATCTCCACAGGTTGTTGTTCACAAGACAAATCAGGCTGTATCGTGAGCTCGGAATGATCAAGTACATGGCTGGGATCACTCACATACCTTCTAAGTTGGGATATGTGGAACACGTTATGCACTCCTTTCAATGAGGGTGGAAGTGCTAAACGATATGCCACTTCACCGACTCATTCGAGTATATCGAACGGTCCAATGTATCTTGGACTCAACTTTCCCCGTCTTCCAAATCTGATCACTCCGCGGTTCGGAGAGATCTTCAGGAATACATGATCTCCTGGCTGGAACTCCAAGTGTCGTCTCTTCGCATCAGCCCAATGTTTCTGTCTATCTTGGGCTATACGCATTCTTTCCCTGATAGTACGAACCACATCAACGGTCGCTACTATCATCTCTAGTCTAAGGAGTTCTCTATCTCCGATGTCGTCCCAACTTAATGGCGATCGACACTTCCTTCCATACAATACTGCAAAAGGTGCCATTCCTATGCTTGCTTGGTAGCTGTTATTGTACGCGAACTCCACAAGATGCAGGTGATCTTCCCACGATCCTTTGAAGTCGAGCATACATGCTCTGAGCATATCCTCCAAGATCTGAATAGTTCGTTCCAACTGACCATCTGTTTGTGGATGATAAGCCGTGCTGAAGTTCAGACTTGTTCCCAAGCTTGCTCGCATGCTTCTGACCACACAAATTCTTCATCTTTTCGTGTGAGCTTGGTCAGGGGTGTTGCTATCTTCGAAAAGCCTTCAATGAATCTTCTGTAATATCCAGCTAAGCACAAAAAACTCCGAATGTCCTTTACTGATTTTGGTGTAGGCCATTCGCTAACTGCCGAAACTTTTGCTGGATCCACAGAAATCCCTTCTCCTGATACGATGTGTCCAAGAAAACCAACATGTTTTAGCCAAAACTCGCACTTGCTGTATTTGGCATAAAGCTTATGTTGTCAAAGAGTTTCCAGAACAATTTGTAAGTGCTCCACATGCTCTTTCCGGTTCTTTGAATATACCAGGATATCGTCGATGAAGATGACAATGAACCTGTCTAAATACTCCCGGAAAACTTGGTTCATAAGATTCATGAAGATTGCTGGTGCATTGGTCACTCCAAATGACATTACTAGAAATTCGTAATGTCCATAGCGAGTTCTGAAAGCTGTTTTGTGAATATCAGCTTCCTTGACCTTCACTTGATGATAACCTGAACGAAGATCTAGTTTGGAGAAGACACAAGATCCACTTAGCTGATCGAATAAATCATCGATGCGCGGGAGTGGATACTTATTCTTTATAGTAACTTCGTTCAAGGCCCTATAATCGATGCACATTCTGTATGAACTTTCCTTCTTCTTCACCAATAGTACCGGTGCTCCCCAACTTGAAGTGCTGGGACGAATCCATCCCTTCGCCAGTAATTCGTCCAACTGTGTTCGAACTTTCTTCAAACCTTCCGGACTTAGCCTATAAGGTGCTTTGATCACGGGTTGTGCTCCTGGTACTAAGTCAATACTGAATTCAAGAGCTCGATCGGGAGGCAAACCTAATATATCGTCAGGGAATACATCGTCGAACTCTCTAACTACTTCCGGTCTTGATTCTTCCTCTGCCTGAGCTGCTGCAACTACTGCTTCCCTTGGCTTTGCTTTGTAAGTACTTGGCTCCAGTGTACGATCTCCACTCTTGAAATAGAAGACCGGATGATCAGGAATCTCAAATACTACCCTCCTTTGACGACAGTCGATGGTAGCATAAAAGGCTCCAAGCCAGTCCATTCCTAGAACCACATCGAAATTTGGTATGTCCAGTACCTTGAACTCAGCGTAAAACTCTCGACTGCAGATGACGACTGGACACATGTTGTATCCCAAAGTTGCCTTTAGAACACCATTTCCGGAACTGACGTTCCAGCTGGATACAAGCGGTGAGACTGGAATCGCATGGGTTCGGACAAACCGTTGCGACATAAAGCAGTGGGATGCTCCAGTATCAAACAGTGCAAGTGCAGGTAGTGAAGCTACTAGGATTGTACCTAAGGTATTAGGGATAGGTTTTAGGTATAGGGAAAGTGTGTAGGTAAACAAAACTAAAAGATAAGTTTGAGAAGGAAATTTACCAGTAATGACTTGGCCAGTGGCCTCAGCTTCTTCCACAGACATCATGAAAGCCTGGCGCTTCGGCACATTCCTCCTGGCCTGAGGAGCATTCCTCTGAACGTTCTTTTGAGCTTGATGGAACTGTCGAGGAGGCCATGCAGGTCCGCTACGTATGTAATCAGAAGTACATACGCTAAGCGTAGCTAAGCAATATAAAATAAATCACAAGAGACGAAAGATATAGAAATAACAGCAACTTTTATTAATAACATTCTTTATACAATGCATGAAAGAAAAATACAACTGAAATGAAAAGCAATGCCTAAACAGTGGCATAACAATAAATGGAAATACTGGAAAGAACAAGGTACAATATCTAGGGCTCGGGGTCTTCGTGGAACTGCTCCAAATCTTCACCGGTAGGCTCGATCTCAGCTTGGTCCAACGCACCTGACGACATTCAAAGAAGAGAGAAACAGAATGTCGTCAGCGAACAGGTCGCTCGGTAAGTCCCAAAGATAAGGGAGAAATAGACAGAGAGTAAGAGAGAGAGTGACTTTTACAGTTGTATTATATTGTTATATTATAGTAGTATGGTGTTAACGCTGTTGTTGTAGCTTGGTACAGAAGGATGCCAGTGTATACGAGAGGGGTCTCAGTATGCTAGAGACCAGGGCAAATGGAGGTACAAGGCCCCGTTATACAACCCAGAACAACGGCAATTGAATTCAGGTAAGGTGTCTTAATCTTACCATCTCGTGCCACCTTTAACACCTTCCGTACCAATCTACCCCTTAAACCCCGCGATATCTTGTTTGTATTGTTATCTTGTAAAATTGTATTGATTGCATGATTGACTGACCGACTGACCGAAACCATGATATCAGGAAACGGTTATAACCGTGGAGTCATGTAAATGGAATACTGGGAAACATGTAAAAGGAATATCCATGGTTCGATTCAGTCAAGTTATATAGATTGTGAACTGGATTCTGGGATTCATGTATTCATCTTGAGTTGAAATATAAAGAATATAGATTGACTTGATTCATATTCAGATGAGAAATAGTCAGACTCTAACCCGAGTCAGACTAAAAGAAAGATACTTTGAAGTTCTATATTTATTAGGGGCCTTATTGTAATTTATAAAACTTGAGGGGGTTTTATGTAAAAAGTACTATTGTATAGTTTTCAAAATACATCTCAAGTATTTATTATTCGTCTTTATAGTTATAATGAGTATGAATTTTATTTGTGTTATTCTAGTGAATATATCCTAATGAAACTATTAATTGATTTATTTGAAATTTCATAGTATTTTAATGTAACTTTTAATCTTGTAATTTTTTTAGGAAAAGTGGAAACTTTATATTATAATAAAATAGGTGTCTAAATGATAATTAAATATATTTTAATACAACAATAATTTTTAAATAAATATTTTATTTTTCCAAAATCACATTTTTCTTAAATGCCGTATTTTAACCCTTCGAGACCGAATGCTCCTTGCGGAGGTCTGAATCTCACACTACTAGCCCGCGGGTGCACGATGAACCGTACTATCCCTAACGGGTTCTCCAAAGGTGGGTTGTAGCGGTGCTTTGCATAGGTTTAACAAATACCATTCATTTAGGAAAAAAAACGATTTTATAAATATAAGGTATTTATTTGTAAAAGAGTATAAATTTCCGTATTTTAGTTTCTAAGGTTTCCTAAGCCAACTAACCTATTTCTAAGGTCTAAACGACAAGTCATTAGAAGCCTCAAATCGCCTCTTCACCGTTAATTGCGGCCAGGTAAGTGCCAGGTAAGTGGGAAGGAACCACAGTCGTGGGCCTAATTAAAAACCACTAGCCTTAGACACACTTGCCTAGACACCACAAGACAGTTTAGATAAACGATCGATGTCCATGACCAATCGTGCTTTCATTTTATAAAAGATTTTATTTAGAAATGTTTACAACTTAAAACTTTCAATAAAAATTATAAAGATTATGGTATTTTAGTGAAAAGTCCTGTAATTTCGTATTCTATGTTTTGACATATATCAATTAGGGTTATAATTGAGTGCGTGTAGAGGTAGGTCATTACCTCGTGACTTATTTTAAGGTTTAATGAAGTTTTAGAGGTTAAATATGACATATTAAACTTGAAGGTATTAAAGCGCAAGAATACGGTATTTGAAAACGTTATCATTTTATGTGTGAAATTTCATTCAAATTGATTTCTACAAGTTTAGTGATCAAGATAAACCTATTTAGGAGTGAGGGAATTAATTAAACTAAGAAAAATGAACTTCATGGTATTTTTATGAAAAGAATACGGTTTTACAAGAAAGCTATCATTTCATGTGAGAAAGTTTATTTAAATTGGTTTATGGGTGATTAATAGTCAACATGAATATAGATAGGTGTTATGTATTAGGTGACAAGTGGAAATTTATAGAAAAACCGGATCGGAAATCGTTTTGTTCCGATTTCCGTCGGGTTCCAAAAAGTCGTATTTTCTATTAAAAGAAAAGAGAGATAGAAGAGATGGGACTTACAAGTTTGGACAAGCTAGGGAGGCCAAGAAAGTGGTGGTTGTCGGTGCGTCGAAAACGTCACGAAGGTTCTAGTACGATTGCCAGAATTCGTCGTCGGTTTCGGCAGCGCTTCGCTTCTCGCTCTTTTTCTAACGTACCGAGTTCTCTTGAGAATTTGGAAGAGTGGACTTAAAGTTGTAGGGTAAAATGGTAGAGGGTAGGGGTGTTTATATAGAGCTAGGCTAGGGTTAGGGTTTTAATTAAAAAAATATATAAAAATCATTAAAAATCATTAAACCTAGGAGTAAAACGGATTTATTGGCCAAATTAAAACCGATCCAGGTATAATAAGTATGCAAGAGGGTTGATCAAGTCAAGAGCCAACTTTTCTCAGTTGGTGACTCGGCCGTCCGGCCAAGTCCGGCCGGCGGCGCCGGACCGAGTCGGCCGATTCGCCGGCCGGCGGCACCGAGTCGGGCCGAGTCGGGCCGAGTGAGGGTTCCAGTGGCCGGGGATTTTCTGGGGGAACAATTTGGTATATTTACTTTTTGTTGTTCAGTACATATTTTGGGAGTTATGGCCTTTTTACCGTTGACTTCCAAAACAAAATAAAACAAAATAAATACAAAAATAATGTGGGGCATTGGATTTGAACTCCGGTGGCTTGGTTCAGTAGTGCAAGGTATTACCAATGAGCTACAAGCTCCTTCTTGTAATTATTGTGGTTTTTAATTACTTAAACTGATAGCAGCAAGAATAAATACTCCTAGTATTCATTAAATTTAAAGTAATTTCTTGTACACTAAAAATGGAGTTATTTCATTCTTGTAGCTTGTAATTAAAAACAAAAATAATTACCTAAATCTTGTGCTCAGGCTTAAATACCCCTTTGTGGATTTTTAAAAAAAAAATATTTTGAAAAAAAATTGTATAGGAAAAAGTGTATAAAAATTAGGGTTGTTACAACGGACTAGAATAAACTTCTAAAGGATCACACGAGTTTGAAAAGGAGTTAAGATTTTCTTAAGTTTTTGTTCTCAAGTTAGATTTCAAGTCAGAATTTCTATCGTTTTTAACAGAGAACCTAAGTCTTATTCTTCACTCCTACCTTTCACCTGTTTTTGTTCATACACACCCAAGTTATCGTGCAAAACGTCTTTTATAAATATACCTTCATATCTTCGCGAAAAAACTGTTTTAATAGAAAACTCGTCTCCACCAAGATTATTCTCCCACAAAGAACCATGAGAACTTTTAACTCGGAGAGAACACTTGCTTAGCTTGCTTTATTTGGCGATTGGAAACTTAACGAGTTTTGGGCCAATGACTCCCAAACCAGATGGTTTTAGGGTATTAGGTGTGGAGACACCCCAAGAACTTAATTACCCAAGTTACCAAGGCCACAAAACAAAAGACTCATTTTATTTAAAATATTCTGAACTTAGTGAAAACGGAGATATAGACAGCATTTCTTTTAAATCCGAAGACGTTACATGTGGATAAGGTGTGTAATTACCCCAACAAGGTTCCAGATGGGTTATTTTTTAGACATAGCTTTTATTAAAACCTCAATAATACCCTTCATATTCACCTTACTTTATGAACTATTCTTGATATTACTTAACTTAGAACAAACATGTTTGATCCTAAACATATTTATCAATTTTAAAAGTTTTACAGACATGTCAGACTTTCAACAAATTCTCAAAAACATACGACATGTGTAAAGTGTTATAAAAGACGTTTATCAGCTATGGTTAAACACAAAGGAGGGTTATCTTTCGGGGCGTCAGTTTCACGAAAAGGATTTAGTTATTTCTAACTTATCAACCGAACCATCAGACTTCAAATCTAAGTTCCCCCACTAGCTAACATGAACAAGTTTTTATATTTTTGGGAAATTTTTTCAATTTTTATGGGTTTTTTAATCTGTATGCAATGCAGAATATACATATGATGTAGCCAAATAAATGCAGTGCTCACCCCCAAACCTGAGTTTTACGATATCCTCATCGTTGCCCCTGTCACCGGTAGCTAGACTTAGACATCAGGGTAAGAAATTTATTCGAAGGAAAAGAAAAAACCTAAGACTAATTACAGCATATACAGGTTAAAAGATTGGATTAGTCCAAAAATTAATACCAGCCATTTAAAAATTTTGTCAATATAGCGCAAGGGCTGGTAAAAGAATATGTATATAACAAGAAAGAAAAAGAAAAAGCAAATGTATATGTTAGTTGTTAGTGAAGGGCCTGAACGTGTAAAAGTAGGGATCGGAAGACGTTGAAGGTCAAGATGAAGTTTTTGAAGAGGTCAAAGAATTGTTGCCCGAATGAATTGAATTTTCAAGAAGCACGTGTTGAGTTTCAAAGTCAAGTTCGTTTAAAAACTGGAGTTCATCCGCAAAAAGTTCAGCAAAAGAAAGGTTCTTAGGATGCTCCTAAATTGATTCTGACTTAAACTCACCAAGAATATCAAGTTCATCCGCAAATATCTCCTCAAAACTAGACATGAAAGAATGTTTTTCAATGCTGCTTCCTTCCTATAATCTTCCACAATCTTATTCTCATCTTTACAACTCACTAACTCTCCCAAAATGAGTTCTCCTTCGTCACATTCACAAATGGGTAGGCATGTCATCCAAAAAAGTAGGTTCCCACACTAACGTTTCATCTGAAACAATATTAACAGGTGATACAAAAATTGTGGGTTCCTGATCATTAATTTCCTCTAACAATTTATCACAACCATACCCAAAAAATTCACAAGCTCTCTCTTCTAAAATTTAAGCGCAACAATCAGTCGGTGCAATAATTTCCTCTTCAAGTAGGATATCGGTTAATTCAACCTCAAGATTATAAGTGACAAGAGGCTCAATAGGTACATGAAGGCTAGTGTTAGACTGACTGAGAGGGTTTTCTTGTGTGTCCTGATAACACTTAATCAATTCATTCGCATCATCATCTATGAAATCATCAAAATTCAATTGATCGTTTATCTTACTCGGGTGACTTCCTAGATGACAGATATTGAAACTATGTGGTTCTAATTGACTGTGTTCACTCTCTAGAATCCTCACAGCTACATGCTCTTCAATTCTAGCCAATGATTGAGCTTGAGCATGAAACAATTGCTCAGACTACTGTATAAACAAGGCTAGTGTAGCAGCTGTTTGATTTTCGACCGCAATCATCACTTCAATACCCTTCTCTAAAGTGGTCAACCTAGTATCCATCTCACTATCACTCCCTAATGATGGCTCAGTTGTTTCAGGAAGGGAGGGTTATGATGGTGGTAATGCTAAAGTTGTTACCCTGTCGACCTCTTTCTCTAAATTTTCAATCATTTGATCTAGGGTTGAAGTGGGAATGGGTTCAAGAGTGTTAGGTAGGTGACCGTTATCAAAACTCTGGGATGGTTGGTCATCCCCTAGGAAAGGACAGTTATCATGAATGTGGGAAGAATCTCGGCAATTTGAACAAACGAATTGGGACTGAGGATAAACAAAGGAATAAGAATCGTGAAAAATTGAATTGAATTGTGTATCACCCATATTAACAAGAATTCACGAAAATCACAAAAACCAAGAGTATCACACCCTTAGTAGTCTATGTTAATGCTAAGTCAACTAGACCTGCTCAAGAATCTGATTGTCGAAATAAAACTGTGTCGAGAAACGGGCTCAAGATATAAGGATCACGAAGCCAGGTAAGTGCAGAGATAAGGGGAGGTTTTCCAACGCTTTCGCGAAATTCCTTAATTAGAATAACCCTCATGAACACTTGCCTAGACACCCCGTGAACGATATACCGTTAAGCAATGTTCTAAACACAATTAACTTCTCCTAATGAGCGCGGAGTTCTTAAAGTCAAAGTTCTAGTTGATTTTAAATTACTGTGGGTATGCAAGAATGCGGTTTTGTGATTTGTGGTCTATGGAGAAAGGTGATGAAATCTTTTACCGTATCTTGTTTTGGTCATGCCCTTAATATCTGTATTAAGATGCAAATGCGCAAATCAACAAAAGAATTCAAGAATTCAATCAATAAAGCAATTCTTTTTCCATTTAGGCTTAAGCGCTGCAACAAATATGCGTTAGTTCTCTGTGCAATTGGTGGCATGTTTGTACGAAGAATCCTGCAGAAGATAGAATATTGGAGTGCGTCGGATTAGAGCGAAGGTGTTAGAAAATACGTACCGATATGATTTGGGTTAAGAAACCCCTTTGAAGTGATTACGGGTGTTTGAATGTTCGCTTACGTGGGTCAAACTACCCGGATCTTTGGCTCTATACATCACTAACGTCTTGCACTGGAATTTGAAGCTTCCTTCGCACGATCGTTGGTCGTAATTCTGTAAAATTCTGCAAATGTCGGAAAATACGATATTTAGTGTCAAAAAGCGATATATCTGCCCCAATTCCTGCACACTAAAAATTATAAAAATCAAACAATACTACTAGAATACCAACAAGTCACTGGAGATCACACAAAAAGAAAAACCAAAAGTCCTACCATAGACCCGGCGACGCCGGATTTTACAATGATGTCGCCGGTCTGTTTTAGGAGTTGGATGCTCGAATTTTGTGTGTACTCGCTAGGCTATATTAGTATTCTACTAGTATACTTTAATTTTTTTAATTTGAATACATAGTGATAGCAGGTGTGAAGGACGGAGAACAAAGTAAAAAGAATGTTTGTTGTGTTAGTTTTGAAAAAATTGAGTTAAAAAGTTAGTGGGTTAGTACGAACCAGAAATAGCAATTCCTAATAACTACCAACTCCCCGGCAACGGCGCCAAAAACTTGTTGGGACTTCACCCGCCTGCGTAAACGCGTATGTTTTGGAAATGGAATCGTTTTAAGGAAATGGATGCGTACGTGAGCTCGGTCTCATTTTAAAATTTATAAACCGCAAGTACACGGCGCGTTGTAGCAAGCCGGCAAGTACGGGTTGATCCGCAGGAAATTGTGTATTAGGTTTTGTTGTTTAAGGTTCAACAAATAATGAATTGGTTGGTTTTTCACAAAAAATATAAAATACAAAAACAAAGAAAACAAGTTAAGAAAGAAATGGCCGTGGCTTTGGCTCGGATGGTCGAATCGCGACGATTCCTTCGATGCTCCCTTGCTCATGAGTTGTCCATTCTTATGTCGATCCCGGCGTGAAGTATGACTTGTCAAGACGGTTGCGGAGCATAAGTCATCAAATTCCGATATTCGACGCAAAACACGAAACGAGTCTGTTTTATTCACTTACCGTTTGTATGTCCAAACTTGAGGTAACAACACTAAGCACAAGGGTTAGCAAGCATACGACAATATCAAAAACACAAAGTAGTGAGTGAGAACAATTGGTTTTAGTGTTAATTTTGTTAAGTGTTTGTGATAGTATAGGGTATATGAAAACCGAGGGTTTGTTAAGCACTTGGTCATAAAATACCGTATCTAACTTAGCAAATTTAACACCAAATTGATTTTAACTTAAATATTGTGAAATGAAGAAGGGGAGTGAGTATGGTATATGAAGAGGTTACAAAATAACCATGCTTTCAACATACCATATCACATCAATATATTAAACAATTTTTAAGTTAGAATCATGTTAAGCATATTAAACATAAACAAAAGGAGGAGGAAGGCAAAACCTTTCATTTCATTTCCTCACCATCACCACATCCAAAGAAAAATTAGTTACACATAATGAAAAGAAAATCAAGTAAAGAAAAGAAACGAGTAAACAAAAAAATAACAATATTATTAACACTTGAAGAAGTTTAGGTACAAGATATTGGTAGCTTGTTCAACCTCCATAATGAAGCAATCAAAAGAAAGCTTCAAGAGGGAAGAAAAAGAAGACACCAAGTTAAAGCTCACTCAACTCTCAAGCCTAAACCAAAAACTAAACAAAACTATAGAATATATGCACACCCTCTCTCTAATCTGTTCTGGTATTTATAGGCATCAAAATAGAATAAACAAACAATATTTATGGGATGATGTGATGCCTATAAAGTGCCAGCAGAAAAATAGGGGGAAAAGGAGCAAGGGGGCCAGTGTCGCCGGATTTATTGGGGGGCTCGCCGGTCCAAATCCGAGCAATGATGATCGTCTTGGCAAGGTGGACTTGTGTGCTCTTCACAATCACTCTGATGTTGTTTGATTTATCTGTTTAAGCCTGGTTTGCATTCAGAAATTTGGAGGGAAACTTGATGCCACATATCACATCAAAACTTTTAGCATTTAACACCCATCACACCAACTTATGCCCCCAAGTCATGAGTGTTCCAAGGCAGCCCCCACCATGGTCCATGTCTCAAAAGAGCTATGTGCACACATGTATTGTGTTGGACCAAAATTGTGTACACATGTTTATTTGTAAAAGAGCTATTTGAATATTGGTCGGTTTTCTGTTCTGATTGCAGTGTCGGCTCCCAAATGTTATATCCGTGATATTGAGTATGTTTCCAGTATTTTATCACGAATACCTGCAATCTGTAATTACTACGCAGACACTGATTAATAGTACCAATATATAACAAAATTGATAATGAATGAGAGGTATTAAAATGCAGTTTTATGAGATGAACAGGGGGCGTTACAGATCTTATCGCTTCTTTTCAATGGGACTTCTCTATTCGTGACCTCGGCACCGCTTACTACTTCCTTGGCATCGAACTCTGCCCTTGCCCCGACGGCTGCTTCTTATCTTGTAACAACCCTAATTCTCTGTACAAAATTTTTCCTTTTAAAGTATAGAAAGGAGTACCTTAGCCTAAGCACAACTTAAAAGTAATTCTTGTTTAAGAACAGCAAGAAATAGCTTGTAGCTCATTTGTAAAGCCTTGCAATGCTGTGACATAGCCCCTATGTTCGAATCCCATCAACCACATATATTTTAATGACTTTTTTCTTTTAAACTTTTCAGTAGCCCAAAATTTTACACGTGCAATACACATAAAAATGAAAAGTCAGATAAAATAAACATGTGCAAAAGGGTATTTATACAACCCAAGACATGTGGCATGAATCCCAGCACCCAAAGCCTTAACTTGGCCAGCGAGATTTAGCCTTGGGCCTGCACCCCCCCCCCCCGCCGTAGCAAATGCCTCCATATTTTGAACCCTAGTCGTTTCCCCTACCCCGCTACTTCTTTTCTGTTTGATTTCTCTGCATTTATCCAAAGAGTGTAATTTCACTCTTTAATTATATTTTAAATGCATTTTAATTCCTTTCTTTGATCCTCAAAACCCTAATTTCTCCTATAAATACCACATCACATTCTAACCCTCTCCATTCTGAAATCCATTATCAAAAATTCTCAAATTTTTCCAAGTCAAAAAGTGTACAAGTGGAGTTAGCCTAAGGTCAAGTTCCGGCGACAATTCGGGAAAATTCCAGCGACAACGCAACTCCACGAAGCTATAAAATTGTTCCTATATCTCATCTCTCTCTTTTCATCCAGTAAGTCCCCTCTCCTCCTCTCTCTTCCTATTCTAAAAATTTCTCTTTTCAAAGCTCGTCGGAAGTGGAGTTAATCCGACATCTGATTCTAAATTTGTTAAAAAAACCCAACTTTTCTTAATAACAAATCAACAATTTCTTTATATATTATTTATCAACCATAAACCAACTTTGAGAATAAGTTTCAATTTAAAATACCATGCTATGCAACTTGTATTACATTTTTAAAGTTAAATACCACAAAGTTTACCTACGACATTCTTTTATCATAATTGGTCATATTACCTTTAGAAAAACCTCACAAGGTAATGACCTACCTCTCACAACACTCATCATAACATTGCACGATTGCCTGAAAACCATATTTTTGTAGCTAATACAATTTTACATTAAAATACCCTAATCTATTAAAAACCGTATTCTTTAAATTGTTTTAATCAAACTCCTTACAATTATGTCTCTACAATCCACTTTTGGGGAATCCGATTTGATTGGTATGAGTTAACGCACATCCATCGGACTAGTAGGACGAGATGCAAAGCTCCTCACGGAGCATATGATCTCGATGAAATTTTTATTATATTTTTTAAGAAAACGTGATTTCTATTTAATAAATAAATTTATTTTCTAATAATTATATATAATATTATCGAAGTATCTATTTTATATATATTTAATAAATTTCATGTCTTCTAAACAAAGGAATCCCAAATTTCATGAAAATACCATAAAAAATCCATACAATTCCAGTTTACACTAAAATATCATATACTATTCAATCTAGGTTTATAATCATTAGAATACTTCACTTTTAAAAAAAATTACATTCATGAAAACCCTAAATACGATAAATAAATGCTTGAGCTTTATTTTGAAAGTTTATCAAAACTATTTTTCATAAAACACTCTCAAGTTTATTAATTTACAATAAGGACCCTAGTAAATATAGGTTTAAGTGGGACCAATTCTCTTGAGCCTCAGAGAGCCGGAGAAAGTGGGTGCTTGCATATTTAAGATAGACAACTAAAACGGGGTTATCAATATGGTAATTGTCTTGAAAAAAGACACAAATCATGTCGTCCATGTGCAGCAGTTATCGATAACACCAAAACTAATTCAGAAATCATATTCTGTTTAAGAGTCTGACTCAATTTGAGTCTCCGTCAAATCTGAAAACAAACCATACATGAATACAATTCAAATATATCTCCAATACAACATGAATTCATATACTGGAACTTGAAACATGAATACCGGAATGCTATACAATATCAACATAACTTGAACTGGGCGAACCATGGATATACATTGACTTAATCACATGATTATCCGTTTACATCCTTATCCGTTTACATGAACAACTAATATCATGGTTTCGGCAAGTCTTACAGCTATAAACAATACAATAAACATTATGGGATTTTTTTAAGGGGTAAATCGGTACGGAATGTGTTAAAAGTGGCACGATAATTGTCATTTTAATACACCTAACCTGAATATCTGTTGCCGTTGTCCCGTGGCTTGACGGGCCCTTGTGCTCCGTATATCATAATCTACAGAATAGTTGGACTCATCTCGTATACACTGGCATATTCTGTACCAAGATATAAACAACAGCGTTAACCTAATAAACATGCATTATACAAGATATATTCTCTTTACATGTTCAGTCTATTTCTATCTCTCTTTGGGACTTACTGAGCAATTGTTCGCTGACGACATTCATTTTCTATTCTTTCTTTGGAATATTGTCAGGAGGATCCGACTCTCTGGAGATCGAGCCCGGCTCAGAAGATTTGGAGCAATTCATCGAGGACCCGGAGCTCTAGTTCACTTGTATATACTTTTACTTTCAGTTCATGGCATTGTTTATGTATTGCTTTTCGCATTATATTTACTTTTCAGTTGTATTGTAAAAAATATTTAATAAATAAAAAGTTGTTGTTCATGTACATTTTATGTCTTTCTTGTGTACATTTATATTATATTGCTTATTTAAGCTTAACGTGTTTACTTTTGAGTAAATACGTCGCGGGCCTCGTCATGTCTCCTTATCCGCACACCGGGAAGCGGGGTATGACATATCTCAATATCAATATATTATGAACATTCTTAAGTGATCCAAAACGGTTGCCGCACGCCAGACTTCCACACCCATGGCTACTGTCAAGTCTACCGATGATTCTCTTTCCACTCCACTCGCTGATCCATCCATATACCGCAGCATTATGGGCGCCCTTCAATATGTCGCCATCACTCACCCCGATGTCTCCTACGTGGTCAATCGGGCCTATCAACATATACATGCTCCTACTGTGCACCATTTGTCGTTGGTTAAGCGCATACTCTGCTATCTTCAAGGCACGCATTTTCATGGTCTTCTTCTCTTTCGAGATTCGCTACGCCATTTGCATGCCTTCAGTGATGCTGGCTGGACTGGGAATACCGCGGATCGTCGTTCTACCAGTGGGTACACAATTTTCTTGGGTTACATTCTTATTTCATAGAGCTCTAAGAAACAATCGACAGTCGCTCGCTTAAGCACAGAGGCTGAATACAAGATGGTTGCAAATGCCATGGCCAAGCTCATCTGGCTTCGGTCTTTACTCCACAAACCTGGGTTCTCTCATTTTCCACGTGTGTTGTGGTGTGATAACATTGGCGCAACCTACCTTGCTGCTAATCCTGCCTTCCATGCTTGCACTAAGAACATTGAAATTGATTCACTTTGTTCGTGAACGTGTTGCTGAAAAACAACTCATTGAGCGCTACATTTCCACACGTGATCAATTTGCCGATGCTCTCACCAAGCCACCATCGAGATAACGCTTTGTCGGACTGCGAACCAAGCTCAACGTTGTCCAACGGCCATTTAGCTTGAGAGGGCGTAATAGCGAACTAAAACCACTAGATTCAGAATCGGACAACAGACGTCTAAGCTTTTCGAGTTAAACGTCTGTGATCCATCCAAGCACGGATCCAGAGAGTCTCCAGACATCTGAACCCTATAGTTCAGACGTCTGACCATAACAAGCATAATCTACAGAGCGTTCGCAGACGTCTGAGCCGTATTTCATCCAACTCTTTTGGATGATGCATTGTTGCTCTCATCTTCTGCCTGTAAAATTCTCTTTTTATTTTTTTTTTATTGTTTTGTTGCTGTATTCTGTTCCTTTTTTCCCTATCTTCCATTGTTTCTTTTTGTGGGCTGTCTGTGTGCACATACGAGAAGGCATGAAGCCTTTCTCTTGGTACTTGAATTGCTGTTGTTCTTTGTAGAATTTCTTTTAATAAGGTTGACAGACTCATGAGTTTTGCTCAAACGGTCAAAAAAAATTAAAATTATGGTCTCATTTCCTATAGCATTAAAAAAAATTCTAATATAAAGTCTTAATAATGTATGTCACATCTATAAACTCTTTTTCTAAGAAAAATCCAAGGAAACCAAAGGGTGACCCGTTGCATTAATGGAAAATGGTAGGTCTAAATATGGACTAATTATATGATTATGATTAGCAGTTCAAATGTAGTTGTTGCTCCGTGATAACATCAGTCACCGTTTTGAATAGTTTCAAGTGTTGGTTCTAACCGGTTTTGATATGATAATTTCAAGTGTTGGTTCTGGCCGGTTTTGATATGATAATGTTATGTTTGACCGGTTTTTGT
Source organism: Agapanthus africanus (assembly GCA_030015575.1). Lineage (NCBI taxonomy): Eukaryota > Viridiplantae > Streptophyta > Magnoliopsida > Asparagales > Amaryllidaceae > Agapanthus > Agapanthus africanus. The sequence goes on along the minus strand of JASDDO010000010.1, from coordinate 420,363,827 downwards.
TAAAAATTGAAGAAAATTAGTCAGTCGGTTTCTGGTCCTAACTATACAAAACATTACTATTTTTTGAGAAACTACAGCATAAAATCATTCCAAGAAAACCCAGAAAACATATTTGAAAGACGCCTAATCTCAACAAACTTAGTACTTGGAATAGATTTAATATTTCTTAGGATCACTTTATGCCTATTTTTAATTATGACTTTAATTCCTCTTCCTTTGATGTTGAGATATGTACCTAGCTTGATTAGAAAGAATGATTATGTTAATTATTTATATAGAAGATACCATAGGTCGTGAGCTTTACAAGGAAGAAAGCAAATCCTAAACTTATATAACTAATACTCCGCTTAATTATACTTACTTAGCTTCACTAATCCTCTTCTTTGATTCTCTCTCCATGTGAAGAAGTCGAGAACAATGGAAAGAGCTATTCAAGGCCTAAAGTCTACACCTTACGAAGTTTGTGGTTCCACTACACATCAAATTGATTGGAGGATTCAAAGGATTATGAACCTTAGGCATAATAATTATCCCTAATGATTTAGACTTTATTATAAAAGGAGGGAATGGAATATTTCAACATATGTGGGAAGAGAATCTTAGAAACATATAGGACTCAAAAGAAAGTGAAGCTATTGGATCTTGAACTTATATATATATATATATATATATATATATATATATATATGAGAATAATGGAGAAAAGAGGCCATAGGACGAAATTTCCTCCTATGGCGTGGAAAAAATACAATCTCCACCAATTTTTTCCGACGATCGGCCCCCATCATCTTCATCGTTATCATCTAAGATGTGCGTACACCAAATTTCATGTGATTCTACAACTTTTTCACCGTTGATTTAGCAATGTAAAAAGTTCTATTGTCGGTAAACCGTTAATTTTGAACCCACTAAATCAACGGTGAAAAAGTTATGGAATCACATGAAATTTGGTATACGCACATCTTAGATGATAAAAATGATGATGATGGATGCCGATCGTCGGAAAAAATGGTGGAGGTTGTATTTTTTCTACACCATAGAAGGAAATCCCCTCCTATGGCCTCTTTCCTCCATTAATCTATATATATATATATATATATATATATATATATGTGGGAGAATAATGACTTTCTAGTTAGATTAGGGACTTATTATAACTATTAGAGAAGCTTTTATTTTTAATGAACCTCTAGTTAGTAATTTCAATAGAATCTAGAAAGTTGATATTCTCTTACATTTCTCTTGGAATATATGCATGTTAGATTAAGATTCACCGCCTTTACTTTCTATTGGCATACATAATTTGTGGATGTGGATATTACGCTAGTTTAAATTTGTTCTCTTTTCTATTGTTTTAAATAGTTTATTATTTTAATGCCATAAAAATTAAACATGGAACAATTTGAGAATTGACCAATTATTAGCATTATGACAAGTAGGTCTGTTACAAAATCCCAAATCTCGGATCTTGTTAATTGAAAAGCTCGTTCAAGATCGTTTGACAATAATACATGTTGAGTTTGAACAAAATTCTAAGTTATGTGAATAACTAACAAAACGTACGAACAAAGTAGGCTCAATTAGCTTCGCTGGCTAAAGGGTTCGTGTAGGCTCTAATAATTTGTATTTTATTTGGTATTAGGTAGTTACGATAAAATGATTACTGGTTCTTAAATTTTAGACCATAGTTATTAACCCGTTGATATTAGCTTGAGACTCGGATTGTAATAAATATTGAGTCAACTATCATCATGCTACAATATTGAAGATTTTAGCAAATTATTAACTTTAATTTTATATGGCAATGTTCCAACAACTTTGAACTTGTTTATTTAGTTATAGCAACTATATTTCTTTCTGCTCATTTTGTCAAATATAATATTGAATATATATATGATTTTTTTTATATACTCTTGTTATTTCTATTTTGCTATTTCTAGATTTTAAATAGACACGGAAAAACTCGAAAATCAACTCAGGCTTGGTGAGAGGTCGGCTTGGGCTCATTCGAAAAAGAAATGAGTCGACCTTGAATAAGTTCTTAAGCTCATTTGAATAACTGAACGAACGCAAGAAGCCTAAACCTTGACTCATTCAGCCATACATCTTGGAGGAAGAGATGGCCAAATCCGGGTTGAAATTATTGTTTTTAATTGAAATTGGTTTGTAATTAGTTTGGAATTATTCATCCAGAGTCACTAATTAGATTAGGTTAGTATTATTTAGCTATATTTAATTAGTTAAGAATAGCTATCTTTGATTATTAGTTAAAATTAGATTAGATTGATTAGTAGTTAAGATTATTTTATTCTTATCTGGTTGATTATGAACATGGCAGTTAAGGAGAATGAGAGAGAATAATAAATTGGTGAAGAATTTTATGTTAGGCCCGTGTTAAACAATTAGAATTTTTAAATAGAACTAAAATGTTTAGATCAGGAACTATTTTATTAGAACTAGAACAGGAGATTTTTTAATGGGAGTAATGAACCATACTATTAGAACTAAAACTAAAAATCTGAACTTTAGAATCACTTTTATGACATATGAAAACTTATATTATCAATATTTGACCAAAATTATTTTTGTTTTTAAATAGTATAATAAAATAAATTGTAACTTAATAAAACAAATGAAACTATTGAAAAATAATTATTAATAAGAATGTAAATAAAATTATTGTATATTAATACTACGTTAAATTAGATTAACATCTCTGTATATTATTTTCTTCGAAACATTGAGCAAATTTTTTGAATGAATACATAAATGGACTATTAAATAAATCAAATATGGTATTTCATATTCAAAAAATTCATAACATGTATAATTACTACAACATATTAATAATTGACCAAAAAAAGAATAGAAAAAATGAATCAATAATAATTATTTTGGTTTAGCTCTTGAAAGTCTATAATTTTAGTTTTTTTCTTAAATAACAATTAATCAATTATATTTAATTAATATTATCAACAATATCAATTGTATTTAATTAATATTAGAAATAATATCAATTATTTTAAAATAGTTTCAATAACTTAATTTTAAAAGACAAGAAATGGAAGGGAGAGAGATCATTTATTGTAGTTCCACTTTTTCAATTTTTGTTCCATTCAAATAGGTGGGTAATTATTAAGCTAAAATTAGAACTTTTTATATGATTGAACTAAAAAATAGAATTTTGATCGATTTGTTCCAGTTCTAATTCCATACATGACTAACAAAAAATTAAAATTCTAATTCCCGTTCTAACTGACTGACGTAAAAATTTAAAATTTTAATTCCAGTTCTAATTGACTAACATTAAAACTTTTATTACCCTACTAAATTCCAGTTCCAGAGATAAGTCAATTGACTAGCATCGCCTTAATAAATTTTAGTTTTTCATCACGTTTAACAACCCTATCAACAGTCTTTCTTGTGTTCATTGTTTTATTCATAGAGAATAGTGACGTCACTGCTTAAATAAGAGTTAATTAATTGATGTCGGTTTGATACTTATGTCATAAATTTTATTAAATCTTTCATGGCAAGGATGTTTTAATATGTTCATGAGAAATTTTACGGTGGTTGCTGCACAGCTAGTCATTTGCTCACTAGCTAATCATTTCTTGCCATTTGGATGCTTACATATAATATGGTACTTTTGCAATTAAATCCAAATTCTTTAATCTATTAGGCTCAAAATTTATTAATCAAATTAATCGTATTGTTATCATGATCATATTTCTCTTAGAAAATTCAAGGAAAGAAAAAAATCAACGAGCACAGCAAATTTTATTTTTTTTGAAAATATGTGAAAAAAAATCAACCGAGGAAAAAATTCATTAAAATAAGCGGGGACAATAAAAGCCATATCCTTTCTTGCTTTATTCATTAAATCAATCCAAATTATAGTGCTAGTGATTAAAGACTATATTATTTAATACGATCATCATCCAAATATTTAAGTTTTTTTTTTGTTAATTGACAAAACCCATAAGTCTTTATTTTCATAAGATTCTAACGATTCCTCAATAAATACAAAATTAATTTCGGATCATTCGGGAGATTCATTATCTGATCATCCAAAAAGAAAGGAAAAAAAAGAAAGGACTATAATTGAAGAAAACATACGAAATTGATTTTAGATTAAAGATTGTCTCTCATCCTCCGCGAAGGCCTCTAATCCTCGAAGGGCAAAGAACCAGCACTAGGGTTTTTGAATCCAAATAGCAAAATATGATTGGTTGCAATCGTAACTAGTCAACAAATGACTAGTTATGTAGCAACCACCATAAAATTTCTCAAAGTTGGAGTATGTAGTTTGTGTCATTTGCTCTAATTGTGGAGTGATCCTCTTCTTTGTGTAGGACCTGACTTCAAATAAATACAATTAGCAAGGGTAGTATAAAATGTTGGAAATAATAGAGTTATATTTCTATATTTATTGTTAAAGATAGGATTGTTGTGTTCTAACCATAATCCCAAGGTGACGGCCATAACTACCAAGTCTCATCCCTCGCATAAAGCTATACTGAGTACTGACACAACAAACTCTCCGGTGCCCCGTAATCATATTAGCGAACTAGGATTTGTTGATTTAATCAAAACCTTGTTAAACTTGCTTGAACACACGACACTTTTGTAACAAATGATCCACCGTCTCAAACTTTCCGTGAAAAGGCAACAAATGTATGGACCATGGCATCCTTTCTTCCGTAAATTATTCATCGGTAATATCGCATCGGCCCTACGGCATGCTAGCTAGCAAAATGCCTTAACTTTATACGGTGACTAAGCTTTCAGTATCTGAGATGTTGCCATACCGATGGAATGCTCACGGTTTAAAACGTCATATAACGATCTGACGCCCACTCCCTTTTCAAGATAAAGCTTGCACTTTCAGTAACGAATAAATAATGATCAAGTTAGTACTTTGGGCTTAATTATTGGAAACTTAATGGTTATAGTTTAGTGGTCCAAATGCTGCACATTAGAAGGCCTTCATTTTATGCAGTATTCAAAGCAAATTTAGAAGAGACACTATACATAATCAATAAAATGTGATATGAAATGTAGTTTCATTATTAATTTATTTTTATTAGTAAAAGATATTGGAGTATATAGTTGATGATGCTCGATATCGGCGATCTCCCAGATCGTGACACGTGGCAGATGACGTGTCCCAGAGCTCAGAAGAAGGGCCTACAGGGGCCGACCAGGCCACCCCTGTGTCCGACCCCCATGCACAAATTGGCTTCCTCGCTCTTCCAGCTCGTCTCCGAGCTACCACAGGACCAAGATGCCTCGGCTCTCCCGCTCGTCCCCAAGCTCTCCCGCCGAGGCCATTTTACTCGGTTTCATCGACTGACCAACGGCACCACTCGCAGGCATAACTGCCGCTCCGCGAATTTCGCCATGCGCGAGATGTCCACCGGCCACATCCCACATTCCATGCCATTACGATCCCCATTAATAAGCCTGTCCCGCCATTAATGGGAGGATCCGCTTATCATGCGGGCATGACGTCGGGAGCGTAACAGCCGGCGTGATTCTCGCGCTTACCCCTGCATGCTGCCGCCGCTATATAAACCCCTCTCCCAGAGGGATCAAGTAAGCATTTTCTGCTCCACTTAAGCCGTTACTCTGCTCGAATTTTGTTACTGACTTGATCGTCGGAGGGTCCTCGGTGGTGCCAAACCACCCCGGGACTTCCTTGCAGGTACTCGGCGCAAATCTCCTCAAACCCATTGAGATCCATACATCGCAGGAGATCACGCTCCAGATCAAATCTCAGTCGTCAATCACAGCCGTCGGCAGATCAACGTAAGACAACATCTGAAGAAGACCGAAAAGGCCCTCCATCAGCTGGCGCCGTCTGTGGGAAACTAAATTCACAAAAACAAAAGTTCGTCTTCCGATCTCCAACCACATAGCGAGCGATCACCCTGAAGATGCAAGCACCAACCGCCGCCTCACCCTCAACGGAGGCGCGGATGAACCTCCCCCGGCGATTGTCATCAACGCCCTTGCCGACCAAATAGACCGACTAGCGTTCATCATGGAGGCGCTCGTCCGCGTCCAAACGGCAGGGCCTGAACCCCAGATCGTCGCTCCTCCGCCTCGAGAAGACTCTGCCCGCGTCGGCACGGCCGACCACCGACAAGCTACCTTCCACGACCACAGATCTCCTGGACCAGCACTCTCTGCGGCCCGCTGGGCGCCCCACAACTCCACACCAAGCTCCAGATCAAATCTCAGTCGTCAATCACAGCCGTCGGCAGATCAACGGAAGACAACATCTGAAGGAGACCGAAAAGGCCCTCCATCAGCTGGCGCCGTCTGTGGGAAACTAAATTCACAAAAACAAAAGTTCGTCTTCCGATCTCCAACCACATAGCAAGCGATCACCCTGAAGATGCAAGCACCAACCGCCGCCTCCCCCTCAACGGAGGCGCGGATGAACCTCCCCCGGCGATTGTCATCAACGCCCTTGCCGACCGAATAGACCGACTAGCGTTCATCATGGAGGCGCTCGTCCGCGTCCAAACGGCAGGGCCTGAACCCCAGATCGTCGCTCCTCCACCTCCAGAAGACTCTGCCCGCGTCGGCACGGCCGACCACCGACAAGCTACCTTCCACGACCACAGATCTCCTGGACCAGCACTCTCTGCGGCCCGCTGGGCGCCCCACAACTCCACACCAAGATCCGCCGCCAGAGCGCCTCGCCTCGATCCTCCTCGCGACCCTTACCCTCCCGAGGAGATGTCGGTCAGCTCGCCTATTCCCAGGCATGACCAACACCTCCTCCCTCGACGGGGTCGCAAGGACAGGGCTCGCCACGGCGGCTCGAGGGCTACCTCGCCTGGGAATCTGAGGAATCTCATCGAGAGGAACCGGGGCCGCGCCCAGACGCAGGTCTCCCACAGCAGAGGCCAGGGATCGGGGGTGTTGAATCCTCGGGGTACCACGGCCGACTCGACGCCCTTGAGAAGAAAATCGAGGGCATACGTCGGGAAGGTCACCTCTCGGGCGACGAGGCTAAGTACGCCGCCGACTCGCTCACCAAGCCATTCACCGAAGAGCTTCTCGCCGTCCATGTCTTCTCGCGCAACAAGCCCCCAAAGGTCTCTCTCTTTGACGGGAAAACCGACCCGAAGGACCATTTGGATGCTTTCACCGCGGGGATGAGCTTCCAAGACCACTCCGATGCCGCCCAGTGCCGAGCTTTCCCGGCCATCCTCATCCGCTCCGGGCGGGACTGGTTCCGAGGACTCGAGCCTTGCTCGATCTCAACCTTCGACGAGCTGGCCACTCAGTTCCTCGGCCACTTCGTCGGGAACCGTCGGCAAAAGCGCACGGTCGACTAGCTCTTCACAATCAAGAGCGGGGACAAGGAGACGTTCAAAACTTACGCCACCCGCTTCTACAACGCCCTTCTTGAGGTCCCCAAGCACCGGGATGAAACGGTCATCACGGTACTCAGGTCGGGTCTTAGGCACAAGGAGTGGCTACTCTCCTTTGCACTAGCGCAACCTAAGACCATGGCCGAAGTGAAGGCATGGACCGAGCGCGAAGTTCAGCTCGAGTCCGAGGTGAATGTGAACCTTCCCCGGGCAGACCGACCCAACCAAAAGAAGAGGGCGAGGGAAGAGAGACCAGAGCATCAGCAGCCCTATCATTCGAAGTTCCAGGAGTACACCCCGCTCAACGTCTCCCAAGCAGTGCTACTAGAGGAGGCTAAGGGCGAGAGGTTCTTCAAGTTCCCTCCGGTCCCGCGTCAGGCCTCGAAGCGAACCCGGGGCCCCTACTGCGGTTTCCACAGGTCGCTCGGCCACTCCATAGAGAGTTGCAAGCAGCTCCGGGACTATATCGAGGAGCTCATCCGATTAGGGCACCTCGCCGCCTACCTCAGAGATAAGCGGCAAGCCGACCGCGAGCAGTAGCAGCGTCCCCCTCCCGCCGAGCTGACCATCGGCCAAATCATGCTCGTGTCAACAGATGATACGTCCGGTGCCCGCGGAGCCCAGTACCCTCTGCCAAGCACGGGGACTATCAAACATCCGAGGGGCACGGACTGTGCAGATAAGGTCATCTACTAGCATGTACTTCTTTTTCAAAGCCAATGTAAACTCTTCCTAGAATATACTGCTTATGTAATGAAAAAGATCAATGGAACATTGCGAAAAAGAAGAAAAAAGTCTTGTTTATTCAAAAAAAAAAAAGGGTACTATGGGCTCCTCATCCATACACGCGGGATCGGAGGGAACATGAAGAGGCGACCGCGCAGCTTCACTGCCCGGTTATTCTTAGCAGGCCTTCTACGGCCCCTCCAGCGTTAAGGGTCAAAGCCCTCGTCTGGAGGCAGCCGCGCAGCTACCTTGCCCGGCTATCCCTGGCCGGTAGCTTCCCTACACACAACGCCAGTGATCAAAGCCCTCGTCAAGAGGCAACCGCGCAACTTCACTTCCCGGCTATCCTTAATAGGCCTCCTATGGCCCCTTCAATGCTAAGGATCAAAGCCCTCGTCTAGAGGCAGCCGTGCAGCTACCCTGTCCGGCTATCCCTGGCCGGTAGCTTCCCTAAACACAACGCCAGGGATCAAAGCCTTTGCCAAGAGGCAACCGCGCAGCTTCACTGCTCGGTTATCCTTAGCAGGCCTCCTACAGCCCCTTCAACGCTAAGGATCAAAGCCCTCGCCTAGAGGCAGCCGAGCGGCTACCCTGCTCGGTTATCCCCGGCTGGTAGCTCCCTACCCATGACGCCAGGGATCAAAGCCATCGCTAAGAGGCACCGGGCAGTAGCCCTGCTCGGCCCCATCCTAAAGGACAAAAGCCCTCGCCAAGAGGCACCGGGCAGTAAACCTACCCGGCCCCCATCCTTAGTAGGATTCTTACAGCCCCTCCCGCGCTAAGGATCAAAGTCCTCCCTAGAGGTGGGCGAGCCCGACCCTTGCTCGGCTATCCCCGGTTGGTAGCTTCCTACCACAATCGACAGGGATCAAAGCCCTCGCCAAGAGGCACCGGGCAGTAACCCTGCTCGACCCCCGTCCTGAAGGATCAAAGCCCTCGCAAGAGGCAATCGGACTTGCCCTTGTTCGGTCATCCCCGGCTGGTAGCTCCCTACCCACGACGCCAGGGATCCAAGCCCTCGCCAAGAGGTACCGAGCGACTACCCTGCTCAGTCATCCCTGGCTGGTAGCTCCCTACCCACGACGCCAGGGATCCAAGCCCTCGTCTAGAGGCAGCCGTGCAGCTACCCTGCCCGGCTATCCCTGGCCGGTAGCTTCCCTACACACAACTCCAGGGATCAAAGCCCTCGCCAAGAGGCAACCGCGCAGCTTCACTGCCCGGTTATCTTTAGCAGGACTCCTACGACCCCTTCAACGCTAAAGATCAAAGCCATCGCCTAGAGGCAGCTGAGCGGCTACCCTGCTCGGCTATCCCTGGCTGGTAGCTCCCTACCCATGACGCCAAGGATCAAAGCCCTCGCCAAGAGGCACCAGGCAGTAACCCTGCTCGGCCCCCATCCTGAAGGATTCAAGCCCTCGCCAAGAGGCACCGAGCGGCTACCCTGCTCGGTCATCCCAGGCTGGTAGCTCCCTATCCACGACGCCAGGGATCAAAGCCCTCGCCAAGAGGCACCGAGCGGCTACCCTGCTCGGTCATCCCCGGCTGGTAGCTCCCTACCCACGACGCCAGGGATCCAAGCCCTCGCCAAGAGGCACCGAGCGGCTACCCTGCTCGGTCATCCCAGGATGGTAGCTCCCTACCCACGACGCCAGGGATCAAAGCCCTCGCCAAGAGGCACCGAGCGGCTACCCTACTCGGTCATCCCCGGCTGGTAGTTCCCTACACACGACGCCAAGGATCCAAGCCCTTTCCAAGAGGCAGCCGAGTGGCTACCCTGCTTGGTCATCCCCGGCTGGTAGCTCCCTACCCACGACACCAGGGATCAAAGCCCTCGCCAAGAGGCATCTGAAGCCCTCAGAGTGAGGACACCGAGCACTCTTCGGCTCGGCACATCTGCAACGGACAACCTACTGCCCATCAAATGCCGCGGATCTGAAGCACTCTCCAAGAGACACCAGGTCTATATAAGCCTGGGCGATCCCCCCTCGACTTCTGGGCCATGGAGATACCTTCTTTCCAACAGCCTTTTGCACGTTTGGCAAGTGATCGAAATCAACTCGACGCGCGATCGCCAGATGAAGAACTGACCTGACATGGAAGCTCAACAGTGCAAGTCCGAATATTCTACAAGTATTTTTCACAAACAAAGGATAATATGCAAGCAATGAAACAGAAAAAGTTTTATTCGCACAAACAAAATTCTTTACAAGGGTATTAGGGGCTCTGCAGCCTTACAAAATTCCAGATGAAACAAAATAAAAGAAGCAGGAAGACGAGGGGCTTCAGACCTCGGGGCCAGGCGCGACCCTGGGAGCCTCAATATCTACCACGGCTCGGGCAGGGTCCTCGGCCACTTCCTCATCGGGGACTTCTTTTTCTCTGAGGTCGTCCCCCTGCTCGTCGGCACCCACGAGGGGGTATTCGGCTCGGAGCTCTTCATCAGCGAACTCCGGCATCCGGTCCTTGACGGCGTCGAGGGCCATGTGCCAGATGTTGGTAGTGGCCACGGCTAGGTCGGAGTAGTAGGCCTTCGACTTCTTATAGTCCTCCACCGCCTTAGCCGCCCCAAGATTGGCCCGCTTCACCTCCTCGTCCGCCACCTCCAACTCTTTCCGGAGGGTCTCCACCGTCTTCTTCATGGTGCCGACGAGCACCCTGGCATCCTGGAGCTTGGCCTCGGCGGCCAGGGTGGCCTCATGGTGCCGGGAAGCCTTTTGCTTCGAGGCCGCCGCCGCCCGCGTCGCAGCGGCCACCTCCTGCTTCCCGGACACCACCTTGCCCTTTAGGGCGGCGACCCTCGCCATCGCCGCCTCTAGCTCCCGCTTAGAGCTCTCCTCCAGCGAGGTAAGCTGGCCCGCAGCGTTCATCGCCGGGGTTATCACCTCTTCCTCCATGAGGATGGCGAGGACGACATGTTGGAGGACCTGAGATAATCAAAGAGAGGTCAGAAAGACAAAGGAGGCACCAAATCTCACGAACAGCCGAGCGCTTACCTGCACGACCTCCTGGGCAATGGACGCCATCTGGCCTCTGAAGGTCCCCTCCCCGGGGACCCTACCCCCTGTCGACTTCTCGATGTCGAACAGCAGGCTGTCGGCGACGGCGAGCCCTGAGGGCACCGCAAAGCGGAGGCCCTCCTCCTCCACCATGATCGGGGAGGCCGTGGTCTGAGGAACCTTTCGGGGGACCCTCTTGAGGGGGGCTGATGGAGACCCGACCTCCTCCTTCGAGGCTGGGTCCTCCTGTTCACGCACCCGCTTCCGGCTTGGCGCTTTGCTGGACTCCGGGGTGGGACCGGCCCCCGAACGCTGAGGAAGTACGGCCACCGGAGGCACCGGGACGGCGGCCGAAAGAACTGGGACAGGCTTCGAGCTGGAAGAGCCAGCGCCTCCAGCCTTCAGGCCCTTCTTCGGCTGCCGCATGGAGGCTCGGAGTTCGTTCATATCCATGGGTTCTGCACAAAGGAAGATGCAGTGGAGTCAACACCGCATACAAAAATAAAGCAAAACGCAAGCTTAACTCACCGACGAACTCGACGGGGCTGAGCCCAGCCCAACTCAAGGCCCGCTCAGATAGCAGCACGTCAGGTCGGGGAATGGGTGTTCTCCTCCGAAACACGGAGACGCGACCGCGTAAGTCCGTCTTGCCTGAATTTCGAGGGCAGATGCTAATTGGTGCTATCCGTCCGCCTCTCCGAAGATACCAAGTTGATTTATGACACCCTATATCGAAGGTTTAAACAGATGTGGCCGATGTAGCAGACTTCGTCAGATTCCCCCTCGTTGAGGGGTTTTTGATTGTGGGGACGCTCTTCCCTGCAGGTGCAAGCCCCTGCAGTTAATTACGTTACCGCATCGCGGTAACCACTTTCTCCTGCTTCAGAAGGTCACTTCGTATCGTGTGTGTTTGTTTTATTTTTGGTTGCCCATGGATTGTATACGGAGACTACTTTATATTGTCGCCGGTAGGGCGGGGATTAGTCCAAATCCGTATTTTCTTATATTTGAGTTTTGGTTGGGTTTAAAGATCGTTAATCTCATTTGAGACTAAGATTAACTTAAACGTTTGTTAAAGATATGTTCGTCTAATTTTAGACTAAGATCTACTTAACAGGATCATTTAGATCCAACAAAAGAGCATTTGGGCTCTATTGTTTTAGTTTAGGGATATTGCGGTCCATAAGTTTAAGGACATCATAATCCATGGAGTTTAAGAATATCATAGTCCATAAAATTTAAGGACATCATAGTCCAGTTTAAAAACGTTATAGTCTATGTGGTTTTGGTTCAACCGTTTGGGGGTGCGCTAAAAGTTATTGGTTATTGGGACCCTCCATCTCTCTGAAGACGTTGAAAAATTACAACGATATATATCAGAGGTATGAAGAGATGTATCCTTGAACCAATGTTGATTTGGGAAATCTGTAGTCCAATTTAGAACTAAGATCAATTAATTAGATTATGAACACATGGACTCAGTTAAATCTGAATTGAGAACTTATGGCCAACTTGGGCTAAATCCAATTAGATTTGAAATGTTGGCCCTTTGTTGAACTGTTGAACATTTGTCTGGGTTCAGCCCCCCATTATTTAGCAATGCTTAAACAGGGGTTTAGGGCTCTGACAACATTTTGTCTTTGACTGAGCACTAACCATTCATTATAGTTCTGGACTTTACTTTGTATATCACATGAACTGATCAATTTTGAGGTTCAGTTGGAGGGGAGTCTTGCCTCTGGAAGACAGCTAATTTAGGCTAAGACCAGTTTGAATATAGTGTTAAACACTAGCACATATTTGGCGATCACGTGTTCCCACTTGATGTGCTTAAAATAGTGTTAAACACTAAGGATGCAGTGCTTAAAATAGTGTTAAACACTAAAAAGATGAAGCGCTCATATGAGGACATGTGAAGCGTCTGAAGATGGGGCCAGACTTCCTTTATTTTGTTCTCAGAATATTCAGATAAGTGTTAAACACTTTTAGCCTTTGAAATTACCACGTGTAGACACGTGACAATGCCTCTGCGTTGGGCATCAATTCCTCTGTCTTCCCCTATTTTATTCTTTTGAAAAGGGGTGTTTGTCAAGGGTCACGTGGGGACACATGAGGCGCCCTATATCAGTACGGCCTTTGGCTTTGTTCTCTTTTATTTTGAGGGTCACGTGGGAGCACGTGAGGCATTGCCTCTGGGCTAATTCCTTCTTATTTTGAGGAGTCCATTAAAGGGTCACGTGGGGGCACGTGAGTATGCCTTATTCATTCCTTTTTGTTCGTTGGGATGAAGGGTCACGTGTTACCACGTGATCATGTTGGATACTTGATCTTTACGTGCATGGAGAGCTTTAAGTCTTTTGTTTTAAGAATTAAATTCTTTGTAGTGTTAAACCCTAATTCTATTTAGAGGAATTGAATTCCTATGTATATGGAAGAATTAAATTCTTATGTAGGGTTAAACTCTAGTTACATTTGGAGGAATTAAATTCCTATGAATTTGAAAGAATTAAATTCTTGTGTAAGGTTAAACCCTAGTTTCATTTGGAGGAATTAAATTCCTATGAATTTGAAAGAATTAAATTCTTGTGTAGGGTTAAACTCTAGTTTCATTTGGAGGAATTAAATTCCTATGAGTTTGGGGGAATTAAATTCCTTAAACTCAATTCTCCCTCTAAGTTTTGGATCTGCATGGCAGAATCTTCCCGATAAGAATTAAATTTTCAACTTGTGGGGAGATATGCTTCTGTAGATCTTCAACCAAAGAAAGAACTAAATTCTTATTCAGAAAAGTTAAATTCTTAATTTGAGAATTAAATTCTCTTTGTTTCATGGAGCTTAGATCTCTTTCCCCTTTCTCACCTAGGGTTTCTTTTTTCTTCTGAAGAAATCTTCTTTTCTCTCTGGAGAATTAAATTCTCTTCTTTTCTCTCTCTCTTTCTGTTGTATTTTCTAAAAAAATACCAAGCATCCTTCTCTTCTCTTCTTGGCTCCTATTTATAGGAGAAAAAAAAGAATCAGTTTGTTTAGTCAATCTTTCATTGAAATTTTTTAATTGATTTTATAACCAACATGATCTTTTAGATCACTCAGTGAATTTTATTCACCATAGGATTTTTAATCCAAAAGATCTTTTATCTGTTATTCCTCGTGAATTTCAGGGAAATCTTTGCTTGTATAGAATCTTTCTATAAATTGGTGATTTTTAATCACCATTGGATTTTTAATCCAACAGTGCTCCACTTTATAGAGCACAATCTTTTTCTTTTTGTTTGGAAAGATTTAGAGAGATATTTTCCAGTTAGGGTTCTCGATTCCTTCTTAATTAGAATTTAATTCTATTAGTTCAGAAGGCTTAAAAAACCTATCATGTGTTGGCACGTGATCCCACTGTTTGATCATTTAAACAGAATTTAATTCTATTAATTAAAGAGCTTATGAACCCATCACGTGTTGACACGTGACTCCCTTGATTAACATTTTAATCAGAATTTAATTCTGCTATTTTAAAAGGCTCAGGAATTATCACGTGTCAACACGTGACCCTTGGTCACGTGTGGACACTTGACGCCCCATTGGGGTCTTTCCTTGTTGTTTTGTTATATCTTTTAATTCCTTCAGTGGGTTTAAAGGTTCATCACATGTGGGCACATGACTCCCGTTGATTAGAACTCAATTCTATTATAACAGAGTCCCCAGGAAACCATCACGTGTCAGCACGTGACCCTTGGTCACGTGTGAGCAGTGATGCCCCATTGGGGGTTTTCCCGATATTTTTATGAGGGAACAATGGGCTCCTACGATGCCACTCTCACCGCGGCGGGGTCATTGGACTGATTTTCCGGGAAGCACTTATCCCTTGACCATTGGGTCGGCACGGGCCAATCCTCACTCTCGAGCGGCACAACAAAGAAGAACTTCTTCTTCCAGTTATGGATGGAAGAAGGCAGGACTACAACTCCTGACCCGGCGGCACCCCCTGTCGCTTCCTAAAGGAGAAGTAGGCCCATCTCTGGTCGCCCGCTCGCCCCCCAAGATGATTTTTGAAGAGGATAGAGGAATCAAAGATGAAAAGACTGAAGGGGACCGCCTGTAGCTTCAGGCGGACCAGGAACCCGAGGAGGATCCTCCATCAGTTCGACGACCTCCGGAGAGAAGGGCAGGCGCATTCCGCCCCAAAAGACTTCCAGGTACAGGGCGATCTCCCTACCCCGTACTTGGTCTGCCCTCTCTCCTTCCTTGACCAAGCGAAGCGTATAGCCAGAAGGGATATGGAAGCGAGCCCGAGTGTTGGCAAGCTCATCCTCGTGCCTCATCAAAGACGGCACGCCAGAAGCGGCGTCCGCCTCCTCCTCCCTGGGGACTGCCCCAGTCACACGATCCCGGAAAGAGGATCTGACCCCTGCTTCCCGGGAAGAATCGGGCTCTACTGGAGGGTCCCTAGAGCCTACTCCCACCATATCTACAGACTCTACAAGGGAAGACATCTAACCTGGAGAAGAGAGATCCTCGGGAGGCAAAAGCAGAAGAAAGAAGAAGAGCGCCGAGCTATCAGGACTTAAAGCGAGGAAAGTATGAAGAGATAGGGGCCCTGGAGTAGACCCCATCCCTATCTATTGCTTCCATCGCCCTCATCCAACGGCGCCCTTCATCTCCTGCCAAAACGACTCCTCGCGTCCGACGACCCAGATTGCTCCACCTGTAGCTCCAGCATTGGGCCGCATCCCATCAGACGCCGCAGGTCTGCAAACACGTCACATCGCCCAACCGACGCTCGACACGTGGACCGTCGCTTTAGTGATGGTAAGCACGGACCGGCGCACCTTTCTTAAATGCAGAGATCTCGCCCATGATTCGCTGGCAGAAAAGACAACAGATTGCCCGGGGACACGTCCCGACGATATCTTCAAAGGGAGCTCACCCCGGGTGTCCCGGCAGTCCACTCTCGACCCGACCCATCAGCTGGTCGGGACAAGAGTAGGGGGCTAATGATGATGCTCGATATCGGCGATATCCCAGATCGTGACACGTGGCAGATGACGTGTCCCGGAGCTCAAAAGAAAGGGCCTACAGGGGCCGACCAGGCCACCCCTATGCCCGACCCCCATGCACAAATTGGCTTCCTCGGCCTCCCAGCTCGCCTCCGAGCTACCACAGGACCAAGATGCCTCGGCTCTCCCGCTCGTCCCCGAGCTCTCCCGCCGAGGCCATTTTTCTCGGTCTCATCGACTGACCAACGGCACCACTCGCAGGCGTAATCGCCGCTCCGCGAATCTCTCCATGCGCGAGATCTCCGTCGGCCACATCCCACGTTCCACGCCATTACGATCCCCATTAACGAGCCTGTCCTGCCATTAATGGGAAGATCCGCTTATCACACGGGCATGACGTCGGGGGCGTAACGGCCGGCGTGATTCTCGCGCATGCCCCTGTATGCTACCGCCACTTTATAAACCCCTCTCCCAGAGGGATCAAGTAAGCATTTTCTGCTCCACTTAAGCCATTACTCTGCTCGAATCTTGTTACTGACTTGATCGTCGGAGGGTCCTCGGCAGTACCAAATCATCCCGGGACTTCCTTGCAGGTACTCGGCGCAAATCTCCTCAAACCCATTGAGATCCACACATCGCAGGAGACCACGCTCTAGATCAAATCCCAGCCGTCAATCACAGCCGTCGGCAGGTCAACGGACGACAACATCTGAAGGAGACCGAAAAGGCCCTCCATCAATAGTAAAAAAGGTTCTTGATATAATTGAAGGTAAAATATATAAGGTTTGAATGCTCTAACCAATCTTAATTTCCAAAGCATTTTTGATTTATATTCTGCAAACTTCTAGCAAACAACTATAGTGAATATTGTCCCTCGGCATGTTTTGAACTTATGAAATTCTTATTAAATGTTTATGTATATGCCTTTAAACTCTATCATATTTAACGAAGATGTAGATATATTGGACGCAACTCTATTCGTGTTTTGTGGCTCGTTTGAATTTGATTACAACTACAATATAACAAATTGTCTCTCTCAAACATAGTGGCATCTAAAATTTGAGAATAAAAAACTTACGGCCAGCAGGCACATTTATCCGGTTAGTATTCAAAGTTGGAACCATATGTTACTTAAGAAACACTTTCCTAGGGCCAAATGCATTAAAACCCCGATCTATATCTAGTCTAAGATCTATAATACATCGATCCCGGAACTAGTTATTAGCATATATCAACACTTCTGGGTCAATCAATGAGCATGTATGTATATCCTGAGTCATATTGAGAATGAACCCAAGTTGTTATAGACCAGTAAAATAGCACTAAAGAAAAGTGATATATGGATCCAAGTGCGATATACATAAAGCATGCTTTACGGAAATTAACCCTCTTTTTTCCTTAACTTAAAACCTAAAATCTATTTTTCTACTATATATATAATCCTATACATTGCGAAAGAACATGAGCTACAAGGCCCGAACTTAATTCGGCAAACACTAGCAACAAGTTTGTAGACTTAAGCAGAGTGGTAGAGTTTAGATGTCCCTTTGCAGCAAGAGAGTTTACAGAGAGGGACTATTCTCTCATCCATTTATATATGCAATTTTCATGGTTTCAGGAGTTTCTTGAAGCAACTCCTGACCCATGTGCAGCGCGTGGTCATGTTGTTTTAGGATTTATCATTTAAATTCGATGAGATGTGTGATTTAAAATAGTCACATGTTGAAAAACCTATGAGAAGCGTATGAATATAAAACCAAAGATGGGCCAAAACTCAATAAGGCTTGAGTCTTGTTGGATGGAGCCCGTCTATGTTAAAAGACGTGTACATTTATATAAATTTAAATATAATATTGTCTTCCTCCCTCCCCATTCGCACGCGCTTGCCTCTATCTATCTATCTATCAAGGGGTATAATTTTCTCAAATGTCATTGAATAAAAAAGAGTAAAAAATTAAAGGAGAAGGAAAAGACATGAGCTAACGAACAAGCTTTAGCTTAGGTTAAATGATATGAGAAGAAAGTGGTGACAATGGATGCCCATTCCCACTCTCTAGCCTCCTCTCCTACATAGGGGGAGCTGACCTATACCCTACTATAACATAATAATCATACATACACATAGCTCACAAGAAAGAAATGCACACTCCCAAAACCGATACCGTATGAGTGATCACCTCATTTAATGTGGGCCCCACTTCCAATGCAAATTCACAATTCAACAAGTGGCCAGACGCAGCCGAGCTCCTACTGAAGCGTTCTATTTTCACTTTTCGCCGTGAGCCAAAAACTCTGCTGCAAAAACACACCCACCTCCAATAACATAACACCACGTAAATAATGTGATTGAATAATGAAAGGAAAATATTTTCTCAAAAGGTTAGTGGATAAGTATTTACCCATCAAAGGTACGAGAGACTTATTCGTATTGATTTCAGATAAGATCGTAATACCATCCATTGCCTTCCGCTGTTATTCTGCTATATATATTCGCGGTCCATTCTGTCTTTTTTCATCTGCTGCAATTTCAGTTTGTGCCAGCGTTGTATCTGAAAAGTTTCACTTTGTTTTGGGAAAAAGGACCGGAATTAATGAGTTTTTCATCGCGCTTCCCCGTACCGCTTATCCGTTGGCCCTCCAGTGGAATTCCGACACGTGTCCCAACGGAATCTGACGGATCGGATGTCACGTGACTGTAGTGGGTAACGGGGGCAATAAGAGAGGTTACTAGTGGAGTTATGGGCAAAGAAGAGTTAGGGGAGGGGCTGGACCGATTTTTAGCTGGAAGATTTGGTGGTTCCTTTGTTATTGACTCATGCTTTTCAATGGTCCATGTAATTGACTAGCTAGCCACTTTGCCCTTTTTTTCTCTCTTTTTTATTTATATATATGTTGGTCATCATGAAAATGAAAAGTGCGGTAGAAATTTTGCGTTGAGAGTGAAGAAGTTTTCAAATCATAGTGTAAATATGTAGATGCAACTTTTCATTTATTGCAATGTAATGGAATATTGTGAATACTCATGTTTGATATAAGTTGATGCGTTTTCATGGACTTTTCATTTATTGCGACCATTGTGAATACTCATGTTTGATATAAGTTGATGTATTTTCATGGACTTGCAGAAAAATTTAAGTGAAAGAAAAAAAGTGCATATATAATATTACAATTTCATTTATGAACAAGGCTAATTTACTCCCAGTGCATAACTGGTTATGTCCTGTGGATAATCACTCCATTTGTGATGGAGGTCTGGATCTCCTTCAGATGTTATCTTCTGTTGATCTGCTGCGAGTGCTAATGGACGGCTGGGATTACGTTGGAGGGTTGTCTGTCCGGAGCGTGTGGATCTCAATGGGTTTTGAGTGGTTGTGGCCGAGCTACCTCCAAAGAAGTCCCGGGGTGGTTGTGCCACCGAGGACCCTCCGATAATCAAGTTAGACCGGATATTTTAGCAGAGTAACGGCCTAGTGGAGTGAGAATTGCTTACCTCGATCGTCTGAGAGATGGGTTTATATAGTGGCGGCAATAGGCAGGCGGGCGCGAGAATCATGCCGGACGTTACGCCCCTGGTGTCACGCCCGTGTGATAGGCGGGATCCCGCATTAATAGCGAGACAGGCTCGTTAATGGGGGATCGTGGTCGTGTGGAACGCGGGATCATGGGTGGCGGATATCTCGCGCATAGCAAGATTCGCGGAGCCGTGGCGGAGGCGCCTGCGGGTCGGTCAGGATGAGACCAAGGAAGATCACCTCGGCGGGAGGCTCAGGCACGAGTGGGAGGCCGAGGTGTCTTGGTTCTGTGATAGCTCGGAGGCGAGCCAGGGGGTGGTCTGGAAGTCCACCGAGGATCGGGAGACTCCTCGGACAGGTGGCCCGAGGTGTGATCCTAACTGAAGTTCTTGGTCCTATCTTGTAGGTTCTGAGGCACGACATCTGCAATGTGTCAGCATCTGGAGAGTCGCGATATCGAGCCTCATCATTAGCCCCCCACTCTCGTCTCGACCCGCTCCTGGGTCGGGTCGAGAGTGGTCTGACCGACCATCTGAGGTGAGCTCTCACTGGAAGATATCGTCGGAGTGCATTCCCGGGCAAAGAGTGGTATTTTCTTGACGACGTCAGCGGATCAGGAGAGAGATCTCGTATTAAAGGGGAAGCACCGGATCGTTCGTACGTTCATCGAAGTGACAGACCACGTGTCTGCTGCTGGTTGGCTGGCGAGACATGTCGCAGGCGTCCCCGCGCTCGAAGGGATGCGTCTAATGTGAGCGCGACAGGTGGAGCGTTGTCGGCCGTAGGTTACGATACGTCGTTTTGGCGGGAGTCGATCGGAGCCGTTGGATGCGTATGCCGGCAGCTATAAATAGAGGTGGGATCCCCATCGGGGACCATACCTTTTTCTAATTTCCTCATTCCTAGTTGTGTTAGCTCGACGCTCTTCCCCTCAGGTCGGATTCCTTGCGTTTGAGCTTCCGGGGACACTTCCCCTTTGATCAGCTTAGATGTCTTCTTCCGAGGAGTCTGTAGATGTAAAAAAGAGTTTGAGTTAGTGTGAAGTATGGTACTGGGTAGAGTCTAGGGAGTCTTCTGGAGCTTCCTCATCTACTTCTTCCTCATCCCCCTCTGAGTTAGAGTTACCCCAGCGTGTGACGGGGTCGGTCCCTCGAGCACAGGCTGCAGGTGTTCTTGGCGTGCGATCCTCGCTGAGGCGTGCGGAGGAGCTTGTCAACATCAAGACTCGTTTCCTTATTCTTCCCGGCTATTCGTTTCGTCTGGCCGAGGAGGGGGAGAGGGCAAATCAGGTATGGGGTAATGAGATTGCCCTGTACCTGGAGGCTTTTTGGGCCGGATTGCGTCTGCCCTTCGCCCCCGAGGTGATTGCGGCGTTGAACTGTTTTGGGTTAGCCCCGGGCCAGCTAGTGCCGAACTCCTGGAGGATCCTCCTCAGGTTTCTGGTCCGGTTGAGATTGAGTCAGATCCCTTTCGGCCTAAACCTCCTTGTTTCATCTCTTTGCTACAAAAACCACCCCGGCGCTCATAAGGGTGAGCCGAGCTGGGTGTATATTTTCTTTAGAAAACAACGGGGGGACGCCTCCGGGTCGGGGGTCGTCGTAGTACCTTCTTCCATTCACGAATGGAAGAAAAAGTTTTTCTTTATTGCGCTGCCCGAGGGTGAGGATTGGCATGTGCCCACCTTGTGGCAAAGGGCTAGCTGTCCGCGGGTGAGTCGGTCGAATGATCCCGACGTGGTGGCGGTGTCAAAGTGGGAGCCCCTCCCTCGGGTTGATGTGCTGCTGTCTGAGCGGGCCCTCAGTTGGGCCGGACTCAAGCCCGCCGAGTACGCGGGTAAGTTAGGAGCTTTCAGGTGACCTGTTTAGACTTGTCCATTCTTTAATCTTTTTGGCATTGCTGACTCCTCGTTCTTTGTCTTATGCAGGACCCATGGACCTAAGCAAACTTCGGGCGGCAGTGATCGACGTGAAGAAGGGGAAGAAGTCCAAAGGCGCCGGCCCTTCTCGCACGCCGTCAGCTCTAGCTCCGTCGGTGGCTCTTCCACCCAGTCGCCCAAGTGAGTCTTGGGCCCCCAAGTCTAGTCGTGCGCTGGTTCGAAAGCATACTCGGGTGCAAGAGTCTCGGACCCTGAGGTAGGAGATGAGGAGGGTTCTCCCGCGCCGCCCTCAAGAGGTCTCACAGAAGTGCGCCCCGCTCTCTGGCTTCCCCGATCCTTTTAGATGATGGGGAGCTTTGTTTCGAGGTGCCCTCGAGGCTTTCTGTCGCTGACAGCCTACTCTTGGACATGGAGAGGTCGGCCGGAGGCAGGGTCCCTCGAGGGACTCTCCGGGCCCAAATGGCGGCGATAGCTCAAGAGGCCGTGCAGGTTAGTGTTCGCACTTCACCTGGTTCTTCATTCAGCATTTTTGTCCGCGTGGTCTGGTGCTTCCCTCCCTCTTTTGACCCTCTTTCTTTCTTCAGGTCCTCCAGCACGTCGCCCTCGTCGTCCACATAGAGGACGAGGAGATTGTTCCGGCGATGCGGGTCGCGGGCGAGTTCTCCTTACGGGAGAAGAGCTTAAAGCAGGAGCTGGGGGCGGTGATGGAGAGGGCCGCTGCCCTTGAAGACCGGGTGGATGCCGGGAACAGGAAGGTCACCCGGTACCGAGAGGCCGCCCGAGGCTCCGAGGCCCGGTTGGAGGACTCTAAGGTGCTCATCGCCACCATGAAGAAGACGACAAGTGCCTTCCGGAAGGAGAATGAGGCGGCGAAGGAGGGGATGAGGCGTGCCGAGCTTCGGGGCGTCGAAGGTTGAGCTTCTGGCGTCGGAGGCGGTGGAGAGATACAAGAAGTCAGACCTGTTCTACGCCGACCTTGCTGCAGCCGCCGGCGTTATCTGGCACGACGCTGTCAAGGCTCAGATGCTGGAGTTCCCCGACACCGAGCTCCGAGCTGTGTACCCCTTTGAGGATGACGCGCAGGGGATCACCCTAGAGATGATGCAGGGGAAAAGGCCCCCGGTGGGAGCGTGAGGGGTAAGTCGGTCGTCTCTGCTGCCGGCACCGAGGATCCCGTCATGGGTGCCGACCCAAAAGACGTCGCCCCGGTGGTCATAGTGGGAACGCGGCTCGTCGAGGTTCTCCCCGGCCCTGAAGCCCCTCGCCTTCTTATTTTCTTTTGTTGGTCTGAAATTTTGTAGGCCTCCGGGCATTTTGTGAGGCTGGGGAGCCCATAATACCCTTGTAAAGACTTTTGACTTTATGAATAAAATCTTTTTGCAGTAGGCTTTGCGTGTGCATCTTCCTTTTGTTTGTGGTAAATACTTGTATTTGCACGGTACTGCTTTCACGTTAGGCCGGTTTTTCGCTAAGCGATTGCACGTCGAGTTGAATTGATCGGTGAAAGGACGGTATCTCCATGGCCCTGAAGTCGAGGTGGAGATCGCTTGGTAAGACGTGTTGGGAGGCGAGCAGGGTAGCTGCTTGGCGGCCTCTGGAAGAGGGCTTCAGATTCTTGGCGGCATGGGGTAAGACATTACCAGCCAAGAATGGACCGAGCAGGGAAGCTGCGCAGTTGCTTCTTAACGAGGGCTATTGATCCTTAGCACGGGAGGGCGTAAAGAGGCCTGCTAAGGATGGGACCGAGTAGGTAGATGCCCGGTTGCTTCTTTAGAAGGCTTTGATCCTTGGCGTAATGGGGTAAGGAATTACCAACCAGTGATAACCGAGCAGGGTTACTGCCCGGTTGCCTCTTGATGAGTGCTTCGATCCTTAGCGTGGGAAGGGCCGTAAGGGGACTGTTAAGGACGGGCCTGGCAGGGTTGCTGCCCGATGCCTCTTGGTGAGGGCTTTGATCCTTAGCACGGGAGGGGCCTGCTAAGGACGGGCCGGGCAGGATTGCTGTCCGGTTTTCTTGGCGAGGCTTTGATCCTTAGCGGGGGGGGGGGGGGGGGGGCGTAAGGGGCCTATTAAGGAAGGGCCTGGTAGGGTTGCTGCCCGGTGTCTCTTGGCGAGGGCTTTGATCCTTAGCGCAGGAAGGGCCATAAGGGGCCTGCTAAAGACGGGCCGGGCAGGGTTGCTGCCCGGTGCCTCTTGGCGAGGGCTTTGATCCTTAGCATGGGAGGGGCCGTAAGGGGCCTGCTAAGGACGAGCTCGACAGGGTTGCTTCCCGGTGCCTCTTTGTGAGGGCTTTGATCCTTAGCGTAGGAGGGGCTGTAAAGGGCCTGCTAAGGACGGGCCGGGCAAGGTTGCTGCCCGGTGCTTCTTGGCGAGGGCTTTGATCCTTAGCGTGGGAGGGGCCGTAAGGGGCCTGCTAAGGACAGGCCGGGCAGGGTTGTTGCCCGGTGCCTCTTGGCGAGGGCTTTGACCCCCGGCGTCATTGGGTAGTGAACTACCAGCCAAGGATAACCGAGCAGGGTAGCTTCTCGGTTGTCTCTTGGTGAGGGCTTCGATCCTTAGCGCGGGAGGGGCCGTAAGAGGCCTGCTAAGGACGTGCCGAGCTGGGTAGCCGCTCGGTCAATTCGTGAGGTTCTGTCAGTCCTTCCCGGTGTGAGTATCGGGAAGAGGGATAGTCGCGGGAGACACGTGTCATGAACGCGTGAGGGAGGCGAGGCGCCGGAGCAGCGTCGTTTCGATTTTGCCGAGAAACGCTCGAAGTCTGCCGCGTGGTAGTACAGTTGTGGGTGAAACGAGCGACTGTTGGATTCTTGGGGCGTTGTGGGCTATAAAACGGAAGGAGCGTTGACTACTCCTTTCTTCACACCCAAAACGTAAGAATGTAGGACTTCCTTTTTACCATCCCCGACATCATAAACTTCGAGGACGTGTACCTCTACGATCAGTACTGCACCGAGGACACGGTGCAGTTAGCGATAGGCCGCATTGAGGATCATTTCGGCCGACTGCTTCCCCAGCGCTCCCCCTGCTCCAGCTGTTGATGTACTCCATCTGGAGGGCGTCGCCGGAGCTCTACAACCCCTTGTCCGAGCAGCTGAAGGACGAGGCGATTGGTAAGCTAAGGACTTTATGGCGCTTCGGCCTGATCTCCGCGGGTCGGAAGGATCGCTCGGCGGTACTCATCCTTGAGTGCTACCAATTGAGGCACGATGCCGACATTCATGGACGGCGTCTGAGGCAGAGGTCTGAGGCGGCGAGGGCTCGGTTGGCGGAAATATCCTCAGAGTACCACGAGCAATGCTCCCTGCAACCCCTTCCCCCGCTACTGTAATTTTCTTTTTCGATATACGGCTGAGGAGCCTATAGTACCATTTTGAATAAACAAAATTTTTCTTTTTGCAATGTTTTATTGATCCCTTCTTATTATATAAATAGAAAGATCTTGAGAAAAGTTTACATTGTCTTAGTAAAAGAAGTACTCGCTAGTGGAAGTTCTTTTTATTGGTGCAGTTTGAGCTTCTCGGCGTTGTAAGGCCGTGGAAACTTGCGTCTTTCCGCGTCTTGCAAATGGTAGGCTTCGCCGGGCAGTACCTCAAGGAAAGGGCCGTCCCATTTTGGGGAAAACTTATGCAGCCTGCCTTGGTCGAAGAACTCGTTCCGCCTTAGGACCAGGTCTCCGGTCTTGAAGAAGTGACGCTTGACTCGCGCATTGTAGTAGCGGATGGTTTTCTGCTGATAGGCGACGGCTCTTATCTGTGCTCAGTCTCGTTTCTCTAACAAGATGTCCAGGTTGGTTCGCAGCGTCGAGGTGTTTGCTTCATCGTCGAAGTGTTCGACCCGGTGGCTGGGTGGCCCGATCTCCGCCGGGACCATTGCCTCGGTCCCGTAGCAGAGGCTAAAAAGGGTTTCCCCAGTAGGGGTTTTCTTTGACGTGCGCAGGGCCCATAGGAATCGGGGAAATTCCTCAACCCAGCTGCCTTGGCGTCCTTCTAGGCGTGTCCGAAGACTCTGGAGAACGTCCCGATTAGCGACTTCGGCTTGCCCGTTGCATTAGGGATGTGCGACCGTAGCAAATTTCATGAGAATATGATATTCATTGTAGAATTCCTTCACTTTTTCGTTTTCGAAGTTCGTCCCGTGGTCGGTGATGATACACCTTGGGATACCAACCGGAGTATCACGTTGTTCTACAGGAACTTCATAGTCGTGGTGGCGTCCGGTTTCCTGATGGGGATGGCCTCAATCCACTTCGTGAAGTAATCCACTGCGACGAGGATATACTTATGCCCGCCCGTACCGGTAGGGAACTGTCCTATCATGTCTATTCCCTACTGAGCAAACGGCCACGGGGAGGTTAGGGCGGTCATCTCGGTAGCCGGAAAGAGAGGTATGCTTCCGTGGAGTTGGCAACTTTTGCATCTCCTGACGAGCTTCTGGGCGTCTTGGTGAATAGTTGGCCAGTAGTACCCCTGGAGCAATGCCTTCTGGATTAAGGTCCGGGCCCCTTGGTGTGCGCCGCCGACCCCTTTGTGGATTTCACGGAGGACGTAGTCAGCTTCGTGGGGGTCAACGCACCGAAGCAGGGGCTGAGTGAAGAGCTTCTTGTAAAGGTTCCCATTGCTCCAGACGAAGTGACGGGCTTTGGCTCGGAGACAGCGGGCTGCTCCCCAATCTTCTGGGAGAGTACCTTCCCTTAGGAATTCTACGAGGGGCTTCCTCCAGTCCCGGTCTTCTTCCTGGGCTGTGTACACATGAAGTATTGTCGCCCTGTCTTCCACGCTGGGCCATGGCAAGATCTCGAAGAGGATAGATCGCTTGTTGTTGGCCAAGTAGGACCAAGCCATCTTACTCAAGGCGTCGGCTTAGGCGTTGAGCTGTCTGGGTATTTGCTCTACCCGGACTTCGTTGAAGTTCTTTCGAAGTCTTCTTACCTCGGCCAGATACTTCACCATTAGAGGTTCCCGAGCCTCAAAATGGCCGGTCACTTGGCCAACGACTAGGGCTGAGTCACTGCAGATCCGAATTGTTGTCAGCCCCAGCCCAGAGTCTGTGCACAGTCCAGCCAGCAGGGCCTCGTATTCTGACGCGTTATTTGAGGCCTTGAACCCAAGCTTCAGAGAATACTCCATTTCGGCCTCGTTCGGGCCCCAAATGATAAGGCCGGCACTACAGCCTTCCTCGGTCGAGGACCCGTCGACGTAAATGATCCAATCAGGGACTGAGTCGGGCTTCCCCTTGATCGAGGGTTGAGCTGCGAGGGTCGGCGTGGACTCCGGTTCCTTGCTGGGGATGGTGCACTCAATGATAAAATCGACCAGGGCCTGTGCTTTGATGGCCTGCCTTGGACAGTATTTTATGTCAAACTGAGACAACTCCCATCTCCACTTATCTAAGCGGCCCGAGGACTCGGGTGAGGCGAGGATAGCCCCCAACGGGCGCTCGGTAAGAACGAGGATGGTGTGCGCCTGGACGTAGTGCCGTAGCTTCTTTGAGGCCACAATGAGTGCCAAGACGATCTTCTCTATGGATGGATATCTCGTTTTTGCATCCTTGAAGACGTGGCTCATGTAGTACACCGGCTTATGCACTCCGTCGACCTCTCGGACGAGAACTGAGCCCGCCGCTTGGTCGGATACTGCCAGATACAGCGATAGCTCATCTTCTTCAACTGGTCGAGTGAGCAGCGGTGGCGTCGCAAGGTGCCTCTTTAATCGGTCAAAGGCGGTCTGGCACTCTTCCGACCACTCGAACCTCAGGATCTTCCTTAAAGCCCTGAAGAATAGGAGGCACTTCTCCCCAGACCTTGACATGAAACGGCTCAGAGCGGCTACCCGCCCCGTCAGTCGCATGATTTCGACGTTAGTCTTGGGCGCGGCCATGTTGAGGATAGCGTCGAGTTTCTCCGGGTTAGATTCGATTCCACGGTGGGTGACCATGAAACCAAAGAACTTTCCTCCGGTGACCCCGAATGCGCACTTGGCGGGGTTCAGTTTCATCTTGAACTTATGGAGTACTTCGAAGGCCTCGCCCAGATCCTTGGCATGGTCAATCTCCGAGACCGATTTGACGAGCATATCGTCGACGTAAACTTCCATGTTCCTTCCGATCTGCAGCTTAAACATGCGGTTGACCAACCGTTGGTACGCAGCTCCGACGTTTTTGAGGCCGAAGGGCATCATCTTGTAGGAGTATACCCCCGGTCCGTTGTGAATGCGGTGAGATCTTCGTCTGCTGGATTCATACGGATCTGATTGTAGCCGGGAAAGGCATCCATGAAGCTCAATAGCTCGTGGCCTGCCGAGATATCGATGAGTTGATCTATCCGAGGGAGGGGATAGTTGTCTTTTGGGCAGGCATTGTTGAGGTCGGTGAAGTCGACGCACATGTGCCACTTCCCGCTCGACTTTTTGACCAGAACTATGTTTTCTAGCCACTCCGAATACGGCACATTGCGAATGATGTTGGCGGCGAGGAGCCGATCTACTTTGTCCTCGATAGCCTTCTGTTTAACCGGGGCGAAGTTTCGCTTTTTCTGCCTGACGGGTCGGACCATAGGATCTACCCCGAGCTTGTGAGATATGATTTTAGGGTCGATCCCAAGCATGTCAGCAGGCGTCTAGGCGAACACGTCGGAGTTGTTTCTGAGGAAATGAACCAGGTCGTCTCCCTGAGTTCCTGTCAGAAGTGACCCGATCTGAACGATTCTTTCAGCGTTCCCTTCTATGAGGGGGACCTCTGTCAGTGGCTCCACCGGGGTCCCTCGGACCTCTCTTTTCTCATCTCGAGTGTCTAAAGAACCTCTGATGTCACCTTCGCCCTCAACATCGTTGGTTGGCCGCTCAGATGAAGAGGTTGCGGTGAAGCAAACCTTTGAGTCCGCTGGTCTCCGTAGGCTCGACCTATCCCGCCTTGGTCGAGCAGGAACTTCATCGCCAGGTGGTAGGTCGATATCTAGGTCCTGAGGGAGTTCAGCGTTGGGCGGCCGAGGAGGATGTTGTAGGACGACGGGATTTTTCGCTATGATGAACTCCACAGGCACGGTGCGCGTACGGCCGGCCTCCCCGATGTTAAACTGGAGAGTGATTACCCCTTCCGCCGGGATGGAGTGGTTGGTGAACCCTGAAAGGACGTGGGTGGTCGGCCTTAGGTCTGACGGGGCGAGTCCTATTTGTAGGAAGCATTCGTAGAATAGGATGTCCGCTGAGCTTCCATAGTCCACCAGTATCCTCTGCACCTCGTTGCGGTGGACCCGAGCTGTGATCACTAGCGGGTCGTTGTGGGGCAGGGATATACCGTGGAGGTCCTCGTCGTTAAAAATGATCGGCTCGGAGGCCCTGGCCATCTTCCTCAGATGGTCGTCGGTCCCATCGATTGGTATGGGGCGCTGAGCCTCTTAGGTACTCGTCGTACCCCCACTGACATGACCATGATTTGGCCGATTGTTAATTCACCAAACGGAGGGCATTGCTTTTGTTCACGGTCAGCTTGCTGCTTGTTCCGTAAGTACGCTGCCAGGTGCCCCGAGCGGATTAGCTCCTCGATGTAGTCTTGGAGCTGCTTGCAGTTCTCCGTGGAGTGGCCTTGCGACCTGTGGAAACCGCAGTAGGGGCCACGGGTGCGCTTTGCCGCCATGCGTGAAACCGGGGGGAGTTTGAAAAACCTCTCGCCCTCAGCCTCCTCTAGCAGTACCGTCTGGGAGACGTTGAGCGGGGTATACTCCTGAAACTTCGGGGAGTAGGGCTTTGGCCGCTCAAGCCTCTTTTTCTCTTCCCTCGCCCTTTTCTTTTGGTTAGTTTGCTCTGCCCGGGAGAGATTTGCGTTCACTTCGGACTCGAGCTGGATCTCACGCTCGGTCCAGGCCTTTACCTCGGCCATGGTCTTAGGTTACGCTAATGCATAGGAGTGTAACCACTCCTTATGCCCAAGACCAGACCTAAGTGCTGTGATGACCGTCTCGTCCCGATGTTCTGGGACCTCGAGAAGGGCGTTGTAGAAGCAGGTGACGTACCCTTTAAATGTTTCTTTGTCTCCGCTCTTGATTGTGAAGAGATGGTTGACGGTTCGCTTCTGCCGTCTATTCCCGACGAAGTGGCCGAGGAATTGGGTGGCCAGCTCGTCGAAGGTTGAGATCGAGCGTGGCGCGAGTCCTCGGAACCAGTCTCGTCCGGAGTGAATGAGAGTGGCTGGGAAAGCTCAGCATTGGGCAGCGTCGGAACAGTCCTGGAAACTCATCCCGGCTGTGAACGCGTCCAAGTGGTCCCTCGGGTCTAACTTCCCGTCGAAGAGCGAGACCTTTGGGGGCTTGTTTCGGGAGGATATATGGACGGTGAGCAGCTCTTCAGTGAAGGGTTTTGTGAGCAAGTCTGCGGTGTACTTAGCCCCGTCGCTCGAACGATGACCTTCCCGATGCATACCTTCGATCTTCTTTTCGAGGGCATCGAGTCGGCCGTGGTATCCCGGTGATTCGGCACATTCCGGTCCTTGGCCTATGCTGTTGGAGACCTGTGTCTGGCCGTGGCCCCGGTTCCTTTCGATGAGGTTCCTTAGGTCCCCTGACGAGGTAGTCTTTGAGCTGCCATGATGAGTCCTGTCCGCACGACCCCATCGAGGGAGGGGGTGTCGATCATGCCTGGGGTCTGGCGAGCTGACCGACATCTCCTCGGGAAGGACAGGGGCGCAGTGGGGCTCAGGGCGAGGCTCTCTGGCGACGAACCTCGGTGTTGAACTGTGAGGCGCCCAACGGGTCATAGAATATGTTGGCCCGGGAGATTTGCGGCCGTGGGGGGCAGCGAGGCGGTGGTCAGCAGTGCCGATGCGAGCAGAGTCTTCTCTCCCTCTGTAGGGGTCCCGGTCCCGAGGTAAGGGAGCGGCGACCTGAGGAGCTTGCCCTGCCGTTTGGACATGGACGAGTGCATCCATGACGGACGCTATTTGATCTATCCGAGCGGCTAGGGCGTTGATGGCGTTCGGGGGAGGAGATTCGTCCGCGCTTCTGTTGTGGGGGAGGCAGCGGCTAGTGCTTAGATCGTCGTGGTGATCGCTCGCCATTGAGTTGAGATCGGAAGATGAACTTTGTTGAGTGGAATCAAGAATGTTCCCATAGACGGCGCCAACTGATGGAGGTCTGGATCTCCTTCAGATGCTATCTTCCGTTGATCTGCTGCGAGTGCTGATGGACGGCTGGGATTGTGTTGGAGGGTTGTCTGTCCGGAGCGTGTGGATCTCAATGGGTTTTGAGTGGTTGTGGCCGAGCTACCTGTAAAGAAGTCCCGGGGTGGTTGTGCCACCAAGGACCCTCCGACGATCAAGTTAGACCGGATATTTTAGCAGAGTAACGGCCTAGTGGAGTGAGAATTGCTTACCTCGATCGTCTAAGAGAGGGGTTTATATAGTGGCATCAATAGACAGGCGGGCGTGAGAATCACGTCGGCCGTTACGCCCCTGGCGTCACGCCCGCGTGATAGGCGAGATCCCGCATTAATAGAGAGACAGGATCGTTAATGGGGGATCGTGGCGTGGAACGCGGGATCGTGGGTGGCGGATATCTCGTGCATGGCGAGATTCGCGGAGCCGTGGCGGAGAAGCCTACGGGTCGGTCAGGATGAGACCAAGGAAGATCACCTTGGCGGGAGGCTCAGGCACAAGCGGGAGGCCAAGGCGTCTTGGTTCTTTGATAGCTCGAGGGCAATCCAAGGGGTGGTCTGGAAGTCCACCGAGGATCGGGAGACTCCTCGGACAGGTGGCCCGAGGTGTGATCCTAACTAAAATTCTTGGTCCTTTCTTGTAGATTTTGGGGCACGACATCTACAACGTGTCAGCATCTGGAGAGTCACGATATCGAGCCTCATCAATTTGTCTTTTATTCATGAATAAAATAAGGGTTGCTTTTGTCATATATAAGAAAAGATAAAATATAGATTATTTTAAGTACCGAGGCAATGGATTGATTAATTCCAAGAGAAAGAAAATCTTACATAGGATTTTTTCAAGATTCTCGACTATGTCTCTTCTTATAAATGATAAAAACAATTGTTCTCCTCCGAAAGACGCGACTGGGACATTGGGACGTCAGGGCCTGAATTCCGAGGGCAGATGCTAATTGGTGCCATCCGTCCACCTCTCCAAAGATGCCAAGTTGATTATGACACCATGTATCGAAGGTTTAAACAGATGCGGCCGATGTAGCAGATTTCGTCAGATCCCCCCTCGTTGAGGGGTTTTTGATTGTGGGGACGCTCTTCCCTGCAGGCGCAAGCCCCTGCAGTTAATTACGCTACCGCATCGCGGTAACCACTTTCTCCTTCTTCAGATGGTCACTTCGTGTCGTGAGTGTTTGTTTTGTTTTTGGTTGCCCGTGGATTGTATACGGAGACTAATTTATGTTGTCGCCCGTAGGGCGTGGATTAGTCCAAATCCGTATTTTCTTAGATTTGGGTTTTGGGTTGGGTTTAAGGATACGTTAGTCTCATTTGGGACTAAGATCAACTTAAACGTTCATTGAGGATACGTTAGTCTAATTTTAGACTAAGATCAACTCAACGGGATCATTTAGATCTAGCAAAAGAGCATTTGGGCCATATTGTTTAGTTTAGGGACATTGCGGTCGATTACCAGTTTAAGGACATGGTGGTCCAAGGTTAAGGACATCATAGTCCATGGGCTTAAGGACCCCACAGTCCGAGGTTAAGGACATCATAGTTCATGGGCTTAAGGACCCCACAGTCCAAGGTTAAGGACATCATAGTCCGTGGGTTTAAAGGGACCCACAGTACGAGGTTAAGGACATCATAGTCCGTGGGTTTAAAGGGACCCCACAGTCCGAGGAACGATTGGCTATCGGGACCTGTCACCTCTCTGAAGACGTTGAAGGTGTTGCGGTCAGAATTTGCACCCCGGTTGACCAAGTAAAAATCTAAGTCAACTCCAAGCCAAGTGGGCCCAAACCCAGGTCAAGTGGGCCAAT
Source organism: Agapanthus africanus (assembly GCA_030015575.1). NCBI lineage: Eukaryota > Viridiplantae > Streptophyta > Magnoliopsida > Asparagales > Amaryllidaceae > Agapanthus > Agapanthus africanus. Next base: position 420,331,378 of record JASDDO010000010.1, on the reverse strand, counting down.
GCCCGGGTCGAGCTCGAACATGAAGCGACCGGCCTCCTCCCATGCCAAAATAAAATTTTGTAATAAATAATTTTGTTGTATTTCTTTTATTTTATTTTATGAATAAATGTGGGCATAAAGCCAAATTTTTGTAAAACCTATGGCTTATATGCAAAAAGAAATAGCACATGAGCCACGGGATAGGCAAAATACCATTTTGTGAAGCCAAATGGGCTATATGTAAAGTGTATAGCCTATAAAGGCAAAGATAATGAAATATCTCAACAACTTTTTCTCTCTCCAAAAAAATCCAGATCTGTGATCTTCTCCTTCTTCAGGGTTCTAAAACCTTCTTCTTTCTTTTGAATTAAATCAAGAGTTTTACTCTTCCTTTTCCAAAACTAAATAGTTTTTCACCACAAAACCCACAAAGGGAAACTTGGATCTGCCATTAGATCTCAAAAAGGGGAGATATTTAAATCTCACCCCCCTTTCTTCAAGATCCAGCGAAAAGTGGAGGAAGAAGGAGACCCATCTCCTAAAAATCCCACTTTGGGAAGATCCAGAGCTCAAGGGAGAAGCCCGTTTTAGCATCTCCAAAAACATCTTAGGAATTTAACTCGCCTCTAATTTCTCTTTCGAGAGTTAAAATCCCATTTCTGGGGCTAAAAGCCCCTTTTTCTCGCCGGCGCCCAAGCGCCTTGCGCCCTAAGCACTCAAGCGCCCAGCGTCCACGTGCCGGGCATGTGGTGCGCTAGCACTCGAGCGCCTAGCGCTCGAGCGCCTAGCGCTCAAGCGCCTAGCGCCCATGTGTCGGAACGTGGTGTGCTAGCGCTTAAGCGCATAGCGCCCAAGCGCACAGCGCCAACGTGTCGGACACATGGTGCGCTAGCGCTTAAGCGCACAGCGCTCAAGCACACAGCGCCCACGTGTCAGACACGTGGTGCGCTAGCGCTCAAGCGCACAGCGCTTACGTGCTAGGCACGTGAGGCGCTGGCCCCACGCGTCCTTTGGGCGCTTTTCCCCTTTATATATATATGTATACATGTGTATATATATATATATATATATATATATATATATATATATATATATATACTCACACACTCCACGTCACCGTCCCTCTAAAAAAAGTTTAGGCCGGGGCACTGCTCCATACCCCACAAAAACTTTGCAGGGCCCCCGATATATCCAAAACCCCTCCAAAACACAACACTGCACATTGAGTTCGCATGACCAGTTTAACCCGTTAATCGGAGGTTCTCTCACCCCAAAGGCGAGGGGTAATTAACGGCAGCTTAGTCCGCGGCTGTCGAAGATTCGGATCCCCACAATTAATAAACCCCCGCCTATCCTAGGCAGAGGGAATCTGTAGTACGCCTGACAAGCGCGCGCATATTCCCATCTTAATGGGGTGACGAAAAACACCCTACAGAAGGATTACAACGACATATATCAGAGGGGTTCAGAGATGTACCCTTGGACCAATTTTGGTTGAAAGATCTGTAGTCCAATTTGGGGCTAAGACCTGTTAAAAGATTTATGAGCGTATAGGCTCAGTTAATCTAAATTGAGGACTTATGGCCAATCTTGGGCTAAGTCCAGTCAAGTTAAAATGTTTAACATTTATTTTGGGCTGTTGAGCATTCATTTGGGCTAGGCCCTTTTAACAATGCCGAGCATTGATTTAGATTCTGATAATATTTTTGTCTTTTACTGAATGCTGAGCATTCATCATAGCTCTGGGCTTATTAAAGAACAATTTATGTTCTATCATCGCAACACATGGTGCGCTTGGTGCTTTGCGCCAATCAAATAGCGCAGTGTGCTTCTGCCGAGTAGCGCACACGTGAGGGACACGTGGCGCGCTTGGCGCTTTGCGCCAGTCCATGAGCGCGTTGCACTGATTTATGAGCGCAAAGCGCTATTTGTTCAGTGGCGCACACGTGAGGAGCACGTGGTGCGCTTGGCGCTGAGCGCCATTCCATTAGTGCAAAGCGCTATTCCAAGAGCGCAAAACGCTAACTGTTAAGTAGCGCCTACGCGAGGGACATATGTCGCGCTTGGCGCTGAGCGCCAGTCAATGAGCGCAATGCGCTATATTTGGAGCACTGAGGCTCCTTAAAATTAAGAGCGCCAAGGCTCTGCAGCGCTTTGCGCTAGATGTGGAGCGCTGAAGTGCTTCTTTTATGCAGCGCTATGCACTGAGAATTAAATCCTCTTTTAAGAGACTTTGTCTAATAGATTTAAGAATAAAGTTCTTAGCTTCACAGGAGATATTTTAATCTCTTATATTGATGAAAGGCTTTGCCTTTATGGATCTGTGATCCTTAAGAGAATTGAATTATTCTCCTCCCTTTTTTATAATGAGATGTTCATGATCTCTTTGACAAAGACTTTAGTCTTATAGATCTATTATCTGTGAGAAAGAAGTAAATTCTTCTTTTATTTTATGATTAGATCTTTTGATCTCTTTGTAAAAGAGCTTGGTCTTGCAGATCTATGATCTTGAAGAAAGAAGTGAATTCTTCTTTTTAATTATGAGATGATTTCATCTCTCTGTTCTTTTACCTTGAAGAAAAGAAGTTCTTCTACCGAGAGCTTGGCTCTTCTTTCTGAGATTTTCTCAAAGCTTCTCGGGGTTCCTCTCTATGCTTCTGTCTCTCTTTTCTGTCTCTTGAAACTTGAAGTCTGGGAGCCTTTTTATAGAGCAAGCTGATTTGTTCAATCAGTTAAGGAGATCTTTTCTCCAATTGATTTGGAAATTTCCCTACCGTTGGGTCTTTGATCCAAGGGCTTCTGATTTACAGAAGGCAATCTTCTTGTTTTTAACAAGTTTGGGAAATCTTTCCATACAGAATTTATTCTGTACTTTTGGATCATTGATCCAACGGTGCTTTGATTTACAGAGCACAATCTTGTTGTTTGGAAAGATTTTGAGGAATCTTTCCTTAACAGAATTTAATTCTGATTAATTAATGATTTATCATTATTTTGGATCTTTGATCTGACGGTGGGAAGCTTTTAGTTCCAGCGCTAGCGCACCCGTGCTTTGCACGTGGTGCGCTGCTTAGAGCGCAGCGCACCTAGCGCTAGCGCATACGTGCTTTGCACGTGGTGCGCTGCGCAGCGCACCTAGCGCTAGCGCATCCGTATTTTACACGTGGTGCGCTGCTTAAAGCGCAAAGCACCTAGCGCTAGCGCACACGTGCTTTGTACATGGTGCGCTACTTAGGGCGCAGTGCACTTGGCGCTGCTTCTGAAGCGTTGTTTCTTTTCAAAATTTGAATTTTGAACAGAGCTTTGCTCTGATTGGGGGAAACAAATGCCCCCTCATCGTTGCGCTCACGTGGCCCATACGTGAGTGCAGCGGTGGCAGCATCTACGCCCTTGGATCAACTCAGAAGTTGAAACGACATCTCCGTGCCTATAAATAAGACCCTTGGCCCTTAGGATGATTTCTGTTCATCTTCCTTCTTATTTTCTGAGAATTTTTATTCTCCCATAGAGCATAGCTCTTTGTCTTAAGAACTTCTTTTAAGGACAGAACTCTGTCAAAATTTAGGTAAAGATTAAATCTTTTAAAGGATTATTTAAGAATTAGGATTTCACCCATTAACAGAGCTTTGCTCTCCATAGATCTTTGATCTAAAGGAAACCTTTTTAGGGTTTCATTAACAGAGCTTTGCTCTCCATAGATCTTTGATCTAAAGGAAACCCTTTTAGGGTTTCATTAACAGAGCTTTGGTCTCCATAGATCTTAGATCTAAAGAAAACCTTTTGAGGGTTTCTTGACCCATTAACAGAGCTTTGCTCTCTTGAATAACGGAGATTTGTTAATCTCTTATGAAGAACTCTCAGAGTTTGTTCTTGGATCTTGAAGATCATGGAATTTTATTCCATTAAAACTTTTATTTCAATTTTTCTGATGGGTTATTTCATCATTTTTACAGAGCAAGGCTCTTAGAATTCCCGGAGAATTTTTAATTCCCCTCATAATTGACTTCGACAGGTGTCATTCCTGTCTGTAGAGCATTGCTCCCGAGGAGTTTAACTCCTTAGCCCAAGGAACCTCTTATTAAATGCGAAATCCTTTTTAGGATTCCTTTCTTAGTTGTACAGAATTAAATTCGTTGGGTGATTTAATTAGTACTTATTTCCTCCTTGGGGAATTCAAGAGTTGTTTAAATCCCGTGTCTGTTTCAACAAGCTTTTCTTAATCAGTCTGTCCACTAACTCTCACTGATTTTCCTTTTCAGATATTATGGACGCTCATATGTATGATCTCGACGGGATTATTTCTTACGGGGACATCCGCGCACTCGGCCGTTCCCAAAACCAAGAATTCACAAACGCCCAGTATGCTGAAATTATGGGTCGCTTTGATGCATACAATGGTCGACTGCTTCCTCGTCGTTCCTATCTCTTGAAGCTTATTGTGGGAGCGATCTGGGGAGCACTTCCTCTATTTTATGCTGGCATGCCGCTTAAGGCATTGGACGACGCCGAAGATAAGGTGCACTCAGTGTATCTAATGGGCCTAATCTTGAAGAAAAGGCGAGTCAACCTTATTGATATCCTGCATCAAGTTTTTCAGCAGGCGGCGATACTTGCTGCCTATCGAAGGGTGGAGGAAATCAGTGAAGATCCTGACGCTTGTGATCGTGAAAGGATGCATACGAAGATGATCCGAGAGTCCTGTAAAATTTTGGACAGCTTCACCTTTGAATTTCTCAATCCATGTCCTGGATCTGATTTCGTGCCCTTGTAAACATTCTAATTATGTTTTTGTTTACTGTTTTCCTCAGTGTAGGCATTTTCTGAAGTATGAATAGCAAGCCTTTTCATTTCTATGTGTTTATTTTATACGTCAAACTTTTTCGCGCCTGCATGAATGGGTATGCCTTGAACACTTAACTGAATGTAAATTAAATGTGCTCTTCACTGTCGCTTTCTTCTCTTTTCTTTGTCGTCGGCATGTTACTTTAGTAAGCGTAGCCTGTAGATGATAGAGAGCATTCCGTCTTGAACTCTTCGAGATGTAATGATGGCTTAGGAAGCAGGTTCAGATCTGTTGCCTAAGGCTTTTCAACTTTATGACCCGTGAGGGTCTCATAAAAACTTTTCTCCCTACGAGTCGAGAAGATCTCGTAGGTGTATTTTCTTCTTAGGAATCGTAAGGATTCCTAAGTGTGTTTTTCTCCTGGGAGTCATAAGGATCTCACAAGAGAGTTTTCTTCCTTACGAGTCGAGAGGGCCCAAAAGTGTTTGATGAGATTGACATTATCCGCATTTCATGGAGTCAGGAGTTGCTCTGAGCGTTTCCAACGGGGTAAAGACTGACTTTAGCCGTGTTCTACGGGACCGGGATTTGCTCTGGACGCTTCCCACGGGGTCAGGATTGACATTAGCCGTGTTCCACAAGGACTAGGATCCGCTCTGGACGCTTCCCACGGGGTCAGGATTGACATTAGCCGTGTTCCATTAGACCAGGATTTGCTCTGGATGCTTCCCACGGGGTCAGGATTGACATTAGCCGTATTCCGCAAGGACCAGGTTCTGCTCTGGACGCTTCCCACAGGGTCAGGATTGACATTAGCCGTGTTCCACAAGGACCAGGATCCGCTCTGGATGCTTTCCACGGGGTCAGGATTGACATTAGTCGTGTTCCGCAAGGACCAGGATCCACTCTGGACGCTTTCTACGGGGTCAGGATTGATATAAACCGTGCTCCACTAGACCATGATTTGCTCTGGACGCTTCCTACGGGGTCAGGATTGACATAAGCCGTGTTCCATTAGGACCAGGTTCCGCTCTAGATGCTTCCCACGGGTCAGGATTGACATTAGCCGTGTTCCACTAGACCAGGATTTTCTCTGGACGCTTCTCACGGGGTCAGGATTGACATTAGCCGTGTTCCACTAGACTAGGATTTGCTCTGGACGCTTCCCATTGGGTCCGGATTGACATTAGTCGTGTTCTGCAAGGACCAGGATCCTCTCTGGATGCTTCCCACGGGGTCAGGATTGACATAAGCCGTGTTCCACTAGACCAGAATTTGCTCTGAACGCTTTCCATGGGGTCAGGATTGACATAAGCCATGTTCCACTAGGACCAGGTTCCGCTCTGGACGCTTCCCACGAGATCAGGATTAGCATTAGCCGTGTTCCACTAGACCAGGATTTGCTTTGGACGCTACCCACACGGTCAGGATTAACATTAGCCATGTTCCGCAAAGACCAGGATCCGTTCTGGACGCTTCCCACGGGGTCAGGATTGACATAAGCCGTGTTCCACTAGACCAGGATTTGCTCTGGATGCTTCCCACGAGATCAGGATTGACATTAGCCATGTTCCGCAAGGACCAGGTTCCGCTCTGGACGCTTCCTACGGGGTCAGAATTGATATTAGCCGTGTTCCACTAGACCAGGATTTGCTCTGGATGCTTTCCACAGGGTCAGGATTGACATTAGTCGTGTTCCACTAGGACCAGATTCCGCTCTAGACGCTTCCCACGGGGTCAGGATTGACATTAGCCGTGTTCCACTAGATTAGGATTTGCTCTGGATGCTTCCCACGGGGTCAGGATTGACATTAGCCGTGTTCCGCAAGGACCAGGATCCGCTCTGGACGCTTCCAACGGGGTTAGGATTGACATAAGCCGTGTTCCACTAGACCGGGATTTGCTCTGGACGCTTCCCACGGGGTCAGGATTGACATAAGCCGTGTTCCACTAGACCAGGATTTGGTCTGGATGCTTCCCATGGGGTCAGGATTGACATTAGCCGTGTTCCACTAGGACCAGGTTCCGCTCTGGACGCTTCCCATGGGGTCAGGATTGACATTAGCCGTGTTCCAGTAGATCAGGATTTGCTCTGGATGCTTCCCACGGGGTCAGCATTGACATTAGCCGTGTTCCGCAAGGACCAGGATCCGCTCTGGACGCTTCCTATGGGGTCAGGATTGACATAATCTGTGTTCCACTAGACCAAGATTTGCTCTGGATGCTTCCCACGGGGTCAGGATTGACATTAGCCGTGTTCCGCAAGGACCAGGTTCTGCTCTGAACGCTTCCTACGGGGTCAGGATTGACATTAGCTTTGTTCCACTAGACCAGGATTTGCTCTGGATGCTTCCCATGGGGTCAGGATTGACATTGGCCATGTTCCACTAGAACCAGGTTCCGCTCTGGACGCTTCCCACGGGGTCAGGATTGACATTAGCCGTGTTCCACTAGACCAGGATTTGCTCTGGATGCTTCCTACGGGGTCAGGATTGACATTAGCCGTGTTCCGTAAGGACCAGGTTCTGCTCTGGACGCTTCCCACGGAGTCATGATTGACATTAGCCGTGTTCCACTAGACCAGGATTTGCTCTGGATGATTCTCACGGGGTCAGGATTGACATTAGCCATGTTCCGCAAGGACCAGGTTCCGCTCTGGACGCTTCCCACGGGGTCAGGATTGACATTAGCCGTGTTCCACTAGACCAGGATTTGCTCTGGACGCTTCCCACGGGTCAGGATTGACATTAGTCGTGTTCCGTAAGGACCAGGATCCGCTCTGGACGCTTCCCACGGGGTCAGAATTGACATTAGCCGTGTTCCATGAAACCAGGTTTGGTTGAATTTATCCGTATTACACGGAGTTGGGGGTTGAATCTCGGTTGTCTGTGCGCCACCGAGTCATGGAATTGGAGATTGCCGGGGTTCCGCTTTGCTGATGTTGCGTCTGTTGTAATGAGACGAATATTGAGATAATCTCTAGGCTTTCTGTGAACCGTCGAGACTTGGCTCTCTTTCGGATGGAGCCTGGGGGGAAGGTATGGTTCCCTCTTTGTTTGTGCCCCTGGATTGTATACAGGGATCGATGTGATCTCAGCTGTAGGGCAAAAGTTTCATTTTTTATATTTTTCTTTTCGCGGTGCTCTATCATTTTAGCTTTTTATATCGCGAAAGTCGCGATTGCCCAATCATTTCGGCTATTTTTCGCGAAGCCCAATCATTTCGGCTATTTGTTTTATTTTTACTCGCTGCTTTTTATTGCGAGTTACCCAATCATTTCGGCTATTTTTCATGCATATATTTTTACTTGCTAATTTTGTTGCAAGTTGCCCCATCATTTCGGCTATTTCATATGCATTTGCCTCGCTGTGAGTTTGGGATTTGATACCGTTTTAGGCATCAGTATCGCTGCAACTGGGATAATGCCAGGAGCGAATCATCATTTGCCTCCGTCGATGTCGAACAAAGGTGGCTTAGTAAACAGAGTTAGGATCCTGCCGACTAAGGCTGTCACGCCCCGCTTCCCAGTGTACGGCGAAGAGGACGCGACGAGGTCCGCTACGTATATACTTAGAAGTACATACACTAAGCGTATCTAAGCAATTTAAAGGTAAATCATAAGAGACAAGAGATATAGAAATAACAGCAACTTTATTAATAACATTCTTTTGTACAATGCATGGAAAGTAAATACAACTGAAATGAAAAGCGATGCCTAAACAGTGGCATAACAGGAAATGAAAATACTGACTAGAACAAGGTACAATATCTAGAGCTCGGGGTCTTCCTAAAACCGCTTCAAATCTTCACCGGTGGGCTCGATCTCTGCTGGGTCCAAAACACCTGACGACATTCAAAAAAGAAAGAAATAGAATGTCCTCAGCGAACAGGTCGCTCGGTAAGTCCCAAAGATAAGGGAGAAATAGACAAAGAGTAGGAGAGAGAGAAAGAGTAGTTGTTAATGTTGTATTGTATTGTTGTAATGTTGTATTAATGCTGTTGTTTGTAGCTTGGTACAGAAGAATGCCAGTGTTTACGAGAGGGGTCTCTATATGCTAGAGACCATGGCAAACGGAATATAGAGTACAAGGCTCCGTTATACAACCCGGAACAACGGCAATTGGATTCATGTTAGGTGTCTTAATCTGACCGCCTCGTGCCACCTTTAACACCTTCCGTACCAATCTACCCCTTAAACCCTGTAGTGTTTTGATATTACGGTTGTATTGTATTATGTAAGTTGGATGACTGACCAAAACCATGATATCAGTAAACAGATAGTAACTGCATAATCAGGTGAATGGAATAACGGAATAATGGATGTATATCCATGGTTTGATTCAGTCAAGTTGTATATATTGTTAACTGGATTCTGGGATTCATGTGTTTATATTGAGTTGGAATATTAAGGAATATAGATTGACTTGAATCATATTCAAGTCAGAAATAATCGGACTCATACCCGAGTCAGACTAAAAGAAATGTAAGACCTAGTTCTATATTTGTTAGGGTCTTTATTGTAAATTATAAAACTTGAGGGGGTTTTATGTAAAAATACTTTTGTATAGTTTTCAAGATACACCTCAAGTATTTATTATTCGTCTTTATTGTTATAATGAGTGTGATTTTATTTTATGATATTTCTAGTGAAAATATCCTAATTATATAAATAAAGGTATTAATTTGTAATATTGATTTATTTGAAATTCAAGGTATTTTAACGTAACTTTTAATCTTGTAATTTTTAGGAAAAGGTGGAAACTTTATCTTATAATAAAGTAGGTGTTTAAATGATAAATATATATATGTTTATACAAGAATAATTTTTAATAAATATTTTATTTTCCAAAAATCTCATTTTTTTTATAAATGTCGTATTCTAAATCTTTCAAGACCGAATGCTCCTTGCGGAGGTCTGAATCTCGCACTACTAAGCCCAAGGGTGCACGATAAACCTTACAATCTCTAACGGGTTCCCCAAATGTGGGTTGTAGTGGCGCTTTGCAAAGATTTAATAAATACTAATCATTTAGAAAACGGTTTTATAAAAATAAGGTATTTATTTGTAAAGGGTGTAAATTTTCGTATTTTAGATTTTAGGGTTTCCTAAGCCAACTAGTCTATTTCTAAATGGTCTAAACGATACGTCATTAGAAGCCTCAAATCGCCTCTTCACCGCCAATTGTGGCCAGGTAAGTACAAGTGAGGAAGGAGGGATCCGCTCACGAATCGTGAGACGGGCCTTTTAAAGTCACTTGCCTAGCCTAGACACCACAAAGTCAGGTTTAGATAAACGATCGATGTCCATGACATATCGTATTTTCCTATTAAAAGATTTTGTTTTAAAATTGTATACAATTTAGAACTTTCAGAAAAGGTTTATAAAGAAAAGGGTATTTTGATGTAAAGTCTTGTATTATCGTATTCTAAGTTTTGATGATATCAATTAGGGTTGTATTTGCGTGTGTGTGGAGGTAGGTCATTACCTCATGATCTATTTTAAGGTATAGCAATGTTAAAGGGTTAAATGAGATAAACTAAACATGGTGGTATTTAAGTGCTAAAATACGGTATTTGCAAAAGTTATCATTTCATGTGAGAAACTTTATCCAAATTGATTTTTAAGTGATTAGTAGTCAACATGAATATGTTTAAGCATTATATAATTAGTGACAAGTGAGTTTTGATAGAAAAACCGAATCAGAAATCGGTTTGTTCCGATTTCCGTCGGGTTTTAAAAAGTCGTAATTTATGAAAGAATAGAAAGGTAGAAAAGAGGGACTTACGGGTTTGGACAAGCTAGAGAGTGCTAGGAAGGTAGTGGGTTTGTCGGTGCGTCGAAACATCGTGAATAGGTCCTAGTACGATCGCCGGGATTCGCCGTCGATTTCGGCAGCGCTTCGCCTTTCGCTCGTTTTCTAATGTACCGAGTTCTCTTGAAATTTTTAGAGAGTGGATTTAGGAATGTACGGTGAGAGGGTATGGGGGTTTATATAGGGTTAGGCTAGGGTTAGGGTTTTAATTAAAAAATATATAAAAATATATAAAAACATTAAACAAAATCATTAAATTGTGGAATAAAAGTGATTTATTGAGAATCTGGTAACCGATCAAAAATTTTAAAGTATGCAGGGGAAGACCAGGTCAACACGGAGAAATTCCGTGTTGACGACTCGGCCGTCCGGCGGCGCCGGCCGAGTCGGGGTACCGTCGGGTGGGGAATCTCATGGGGGGGAATTTTGGTATATTTAACCTTTTGGGTTTAGTATAAATTTTGTGAGTTATGGCGGTTTGACTGTTGACTTTCCAAAAAAGTTTAAAACAAAATAATATAAAAATAATGTGGGGTATGGGATTTGAACTCTGGTGGCTTGGTTCAGTAATGCAAGGTATTACCAATGAGCTACAAGCTCCTTCTTATAATTATTGTGGGAAAATAACTACTTAAAGTGGTAACAGCAACATTAAATACCCCAAGTACACTTTAATTTTAAAACAATTTTATATACACTAAAAATGAAATTATTTAAAAACTAAATAATTAATTATATATATCTTGTGCTCAGATTAAAATACTCCTTTATGGATTTAAAAAAAATTTTAAAAATTTTGTACAGAAAAGTGTATATGAAAATTAGGGTTGTTACATTCTACCCTCCTTATAAAAATTTCGTTCTCGAAATTTGTAAAAGGAAGGTGTAACAGTGCTAGGAAGTTTGGCGAATAAAAGTGATACGATGGTGAAAAAGGCTTACCGGTATTACCTTGACCTACAGTCTCGGCTTCTAATGTGAAGGTCTGTCGCCGTGGTATATTCCTTCTAGCTGGAGGCACATTCTGCCTTTGAGACCTGTTTCTCTACCTTCTAGGCATGTCCCTCATTGCTTGTTGGAATTAGCGAGTAGGCTGTGCAGGTGGCGGAGCAGGTAGTGCAGGACGAGTTGCAGGAGCCTGGATGGTTGGCCGCTGCGGGTAGTTGGTGGGTGTGTAAGTTGAGTTGCTGTTGTAAGGACAGTTCCCAATTCCATGGTTGGATGCGCCACAAATTAGACACAGGCCTTTTGAGCGCCTACAATCCTTCTACAAGTGTCCCTTTCTATGGCAGTAATGGCAAATTTCTTCAGTTCTCCTGGGTTCAAACGATGGCCTGGAAGAGGCTCCACCTACCATTTGGTTGGCATGGCGTTTGACTCCTGCAGACTGAGGTCTGCCTCTTGCTTTTATCACTGCCTCATAACTACGGGCAGCTTCCAGGGCATCCTCATGAGTCAAAAACTTTTCCGTGGCTAGAGCAGCCTGAATCTCCGTGTCCAGTCCTTGTTGGAAGCGACGGGCTCTGATATCGTCCGTCGGTATCAAGTGTGCCGCGAATCGGCTTAACATGGTGAATTCAACGTCGTATTCATCTACTGATTTGTCCCACATTGAACCCTGTTGTAGATGATAAACTGCTGCTCCATTGCAAACCTGGCAGTCACAGGGAAATATTTCGCGTCGAACTTCTCGCGAAAAATCTTCCATTCAATTGGCTGTACCAGACGGCTTTCTTCCACCTTCTACCAGTTGCGAGTATTATCCGTGAGCTGTAGCTTCGCCACACGGACCCAAGCGATGTCTGGCACTTGAGCTGCTGCCAGATCGCCTTCGATGCTTTGTGCCCATTCTTCAGCTTCAAGAGGGCTTCCTTTACCAGAGAACTGCTTGGGGTGTAAAGCCCTGAATTGCTTTACGCCTGGTGCATCGGTCTCGGGACGGTTCAGGAGTTGTTGTTGTCCCTCGAGAAGGCTGCGAATCGCCTCAAGTAGCACTGTTTACTCAGTGGGTAGTGCAGGAACAGCTGGTGCGAGAGGTAGTGCTGGAGGTGTGTTGTTGACATTGGTGCTGGTGTTGTTCAGGGAATCCATAACCTTGAAGAAAAATTTGGGTTAGGACAGATTCAAATACAAGAAATGATAAGATTCAAGGAATAGAAATTTGTAAGTTCCAAGAAACATGAATTGTAAAGAATGTTTTAGTTACTGGTTCTTGTGTTATATTGCTTAGGTTGTTCACGCAGACCAGAACTGCATGATAGGGATTCATACAGCTCAGACCTGCATGGGCCACCAACAAAACCTGTCACGCCCCGCTTCCCAGTGTACGGCGAAGAGAACGCGACGAGATCCGCTACGTATATACTTAGAAGTACATACGCTAAGCGTATCTAAGCAATATAAAGGTAAATCACAAGAGACAAGAGATATAAAAATAACAACAACTTTATTAATAACATTCTTTTGTACAATGCATGGAAAGTAAATACAACTGAAACGAAAAGCGATGCCTAAACAGTGGCATAACAGGAAATGAAAATACTGATTAGAACAAGGTATAATATCTAGAGCTTGGGGTCTTCCTGAAACCGCTTCAAATCTTCACCGGTGGGCTCGATCTCTGCTGGGTCCAAAACACCTGACGACATTCAAAGAAAAAAGAAATAGAATGTCGTCAGCGAACAGGTCGCTCGGTAAGTCCCAAAGATAAGGGAGAAATAGACAAAGAGTAGGAGAGAGAGAAAGAGTAGCTGTTAATGTTGTATTGTATTGTTGTAATGTTGTATTAACGCCGTTGTTTTTAGCTTGGTACAGAAGAATGCCAGTGTTTACGAGAGGGGTCTCTATATGCTAGAGACTATGGCAAACGGAATATAGAGTACAAGGCTCCGTTATACAACCCGGAACAACGGCAATTGGATTCATGTTAGGTGTCTTAATCTGACCACCTCGTGCCACCTTTAACACCTTCCGTACCAATCTACCCCTTAAACCCCGTAGTGTTTTGATATTACGGTTGTATTGTATTGTGTAAGTTGGATGACTGACCAAAACCATGATATCAGTAAACAGATTGTAACTGCATAATCAAGTGAATGGAATAACGGAATAATGGATGTATATCCATGGTTTAATTCAGTCAAGTTGTATATATTGTTAACTGGATTCTGGGATTCATGTGTTCATATTGAGTTGGAATATTATGGAATATAGATTGACTTGAATCATATTCAAGTCAGAAATAATCGGACTCATACCCGAGTCAGACTAAAAGAAATGTAAGACTAAGTTCTATATTTGTTAGGGTCTTTATTGTAAATTATAAAACTTGAGGGGGTTTTATGTAAAAATACTTTTGTATAGTTTTCAAGATACACCTCGAGTATTTATTATTCGTCTTTAGTGTTATAATGAGTGTGATTTTATTTTATGATATTTCTAGTGAAAATATCCTAATTACATAAATAAAGGTATTAATTTGTAATATTGATTTATTTGAAATTCAAGGTATTTTAACGTAACTTTAAATCTTGTAATTTTTACGAAAAGGTGGAAACTTTATCTTATAATAAAGTAGGTTTTTAAATGATAAATATATATATGTTTATACAAGAATAATTTTTAATAAATATTTTATTTTCTAAAAATCTCATTTTTTTATAAATGTCGTATTCTAAACCTTTCGAGACCGAATGCTCCTTGCGGAGGTCTGAATCTCGCACTACTAAGCCCGAGGGTGCACGATAAACCTTACAATCCCTAACGGGTTCCCCAAATGTGGGTTGTAGTGGCGCTTTGTAAAGATTTAATAAATACTAATCATTTAGAAAACGGTTTTATAAAAATAAGGTATTTATTTGTAAAAGGGTGTAAATTTCCGTATTTTAGATTCTAGGGTTTTCTAAGCCAACTAGCCTATTTCTAAATGGTCTAAACGATACGTCATTAGAAACCTCAAATCGCCTCTTCACCGCCAATTGTGGCCGGGTAAGTACAAGTGAGGAAGGAGGGATCCGCTCACGAATCGTGAGACGAGCCTTTTAAAGTTACCTAAGTTCACTTGCCTAGCCTAGACACCATAAAGTCTGGTTTAGATAAACGATCGATGTCCATGACATATCGTATTTTCCTATTAAAAGATTTTGTTTTAAAATTGTATACAACTTAGAACTTTCAGAAAAGGTTTATAAAGAAAAGGGTATTTTGATGGAAAGTCTTGTATTATCGTATTCTAAGTTTTGATGATATCAATTAGGGTTGTATTTGCGTGTGTGTGGAGGTAGGTCATTACCTCGTGATCTATTTTAAGGTATAGCAATGTTAAAGGGTTAAATGAGATAGACTAAACATGGTGGTATTTAAGTGCTAAAATACGGTATTTGCAAAAGTTATCATTTCATGTGAGAAACTTTATCCAAATTGATTTTTAAGTGATTAGTAGTCAACATGAATATGTTTAAGCATTATGGAATTAGTGACAAGTGAGTTTTGATAGAAAAACCGAATCGGAAATCGGTTTGTTTCGATTTCCGTCGGGTTTTAAAAAGTCGTATTTTATGAAAGAATAGAAAGGTAGAAAAGAGGGACTTACGGGTTTGGACAAGCTAGAGAGTGCTAGGAAGGTAGTGGGTTTGTCGGTGCGTCGAAACGTCGTGAATAGGTCCTAGTACGATCGCCGGGATTCGCCGTCGATTTCGGCAGCGCTTCGCCTTTCGCTCGTTTTCTAATGTACCGAGTTCTCTTGAAATTTTTAGAGAGTGGACTTAGGAATATAGGGTGAGAGGGTAGAGGGTATGGGGGTTTATATAGGGTTAGGCTAGGATTTGGGTTTTAATTTAAAAAAATATAAAAATATATAAAAACATTAAAGAAAATCATTAAATTTTGGAATAAAAGTGATTTATTGAGAATCTGGTAATCGATCAAAAATTTTAAAGTATGCAGGAGGAAAGACCAGGTCAACACGGAGAAATTCCGTGTTGACGACTCGGCCGTCCGGCCGAGTCGGGGTACCGTCGGGTGGGGAATGTCATGGGGGGAATTTTGGTATATTTAACTTTTTGGGTTTAGTATAAATTTTGTGAGTTATGGCGGTTTGACTGTTGACTTTCCAAAAAAATTTAAAACAAAATAATATAAAAATAATGTGGGGCATGAGATTTGAACTCTGGTGGCTTGGTTCAGCAATGCAAGGTATTACCAATGAGCTACAAGCTCCTTCTTGTAATTATTGTGGGAAAATAACTATTTATAGTGGTAACAGCAACATTAAATACCCCAAGTACACTTTAATTTTAAAACAATTTTATATACACTAAAAATGAAATTATTTAAAAACAAAATAATTAATTATATATATCTTGTGCTCAGATTAAAATACTCGTTTATGGATTTAAAAAAAAATTTAAAAATTTTGTACAGAAAAGTGTATATGAAAATTAGGGTTGTTACAAAGGCTTTTAACTTTATGAGCCGTAAGGGTCTCATAAAGGTATTTCTCCTTACAAGTCGTGAGGATCTCGTAGGTGCGTTTTCTTCTTAAGAATCGTGGGGATTCCTAAGTGTATGGTCTCTTGTAAGTCGTAAGGATCTTAAAAAAGTGATTTCTCCTTATAAGTCGAGAGGACTTACAAGGGTTGTACACCGTGTAAACATATCCCTAGTCATGGGTAGAACTTTGTTAGGAAAATATTTATTCGCGCCCGTAGATTGTATACAAGGGTTGATATTGAGACGCTTGTAGGGCAAAATCAGGGTGTATGACTGTTTAAGAACATGTTCAGATCTCTGTAGTTTAAGGCTTTTGAATCCTATGAGCCGTGAGGGTCTCAAAAGGGAATTCTCATTACGAGTCGTGAGGATCTCATAAGTGTAATTTCTTCTTAGGAATCATGGGGATCCCTAAGTGTGTTGCTCCTTTGTGAGTTGTAAGGATCTCACGCAGGTGGTTTTTCCTTACAGGGTCGAGAGGACCTTGCAAGTGTCTTTTAACTAGATTGCGCCCTTTCGGGTTTTCACAAAACTCGCCGGTAGCCCTGCTGTTTTTACTCACGGAGCCCTTTCGGGTTTTCATCCGTACCCATTTTTCTTATGGACATACCATTTTCTTCTTCTTCTTTTTTTATTTATTATTTTTTTTTGTGTCAGCCTTGGGATGCCGCGGTCCGTAGTATTTTATCGACGTCTCGGTCAACAGCCAGTTTTAGGACATAGTGGTCCATCGTTAGTTTAAGGACGTTTCGGTCTGTAAGCCGGCTACCATTTATAGAGTTTGGGCTTAGGAAGATAGCGAGCGGACATAGGCGTCGTCATCTATCGTTAACCTAGGCCATGACTCATCAGGCGTAGTATTTTTTTAGGAATCGACCGTTTATTGGCTTGAAAGGTCTTTCGCCATGCATGTCCATGAGTAGATAGGCTCCACCGTGGTAAACTTTGTCTATGATATATGGGCCTTCATAGTTCGGCTCGAATTTCCCCCGCTTGGCATGATTGGGGATCATAGGTCTTTTGACCACTAGCACGAGTTCGCCTTGGCGGAATATTCTCGGCCTAGTTAATCTTTCATATGAGCGCGTCATCTTCACTTTATAAGCCTCCAGATTTTGTTGCGCCATGAGCCGGGTTTCATCAAGGGCGTCGAGTTCTTCAAGCTGAAGGTGAGCATTTTCTTCGTCTGTTAGCTCGTAGTGAACCGCCACTCGTAGAGAGGGTAACTCTATCTCGAGGGGGAGAACCGCTTCTATGCCGAATACTAATGCATATGGCATTGTGTTTGTGGCTGTTTTGAACGTAGTTCGATACGCCCAGAGAGCTTCATGCAGTCTCTCGTGCCAGTCCTTCTTATTTCGAAACACCGTCTTTTTCACGATCTTCGTCAAGGTCTTGTTGAAAGCCTCAGCTTGACCGTTAGCTCGGGGATTATAGACAGAAGAGTATCTCTAGTCCATGTTATGCTGTTGTGCGAAGCGGCTGATCTTGTGGCTTTTATAGGCTGGCCCGTTATCGGAGATAATCCGTCGCGGAGCGTCGAACCGATAAATGACGTGTGACTTGAAGAAATGGAGGATATTCTCCGTCTTCACTTCTCTTAGCGGTATTGCTTCCACCCACTTAGAGAAATAATCAGTTGTCGCCAATATGAACCGATGTCCTCTGGACGACGTTGGTTCGATGGGGCCAATTATGTCAGTTCCCCACATTTCAAACGGCCAGCTAGCCACCGTTGGGTGTAATGGATTTGGATGCTGGTGGATAAAATCCCCGTGAATCTAGCATGAGTGGCACTGTTTCGCGTATTCTAGGCAGTCTTGGATCATCGTGGGCCAATAGTAGTCCATCTTTTTAATCTTCAGCTTCATCTTTGGCCCGGTTTGGTGAGAACCGCAGAGTCCGTCATGAGTTTCTTGGACGACTCTTTTTGCTTCTTCAGGTCCCAGGCATCTTAGCCACAGGGAGTCGAATGATCTTTTATACAAAGTATCATTGACAAAGGCGAAGGATAGAGCTCGTTTCATAAGCTCATGTCTTGAGGACGCGTCTTCAGGTGTTCGACGAGATTTGAAGTAGTCTATAAAGACTTTTCTCCAATCCATAGCTTTTTCCTGGCCTTTTATTTATAGAGTCGTTTGCTCGGTCGCTCCCTTTTCTTCGGACGACTCCGGAGATATTTCTACCGGTGCAAGAACTCGACGGCTTTGCACAATGATCCTCATGTTATCGATGTTCTCGTCGGCCAGTTCTTTAGCGAGATTGGCTAATGCATCCGCCTTACTATTTTCCGCACGCGGTATGCTTTCCAGGGTGTAGGAAGGGATTCAAGTCAGCAGTTGTTGCACTCTCTCACCGTACTTTACCAACTCTGGCTTGCACGTTCGATAGTCTCCATTTACTTGGCTAACGATCAGCTGGGAATCTCCGTATATGAGGAGATTCTCAATTCCCATGTCGACGGCGATCTCAAGACCTGCTATCAAAGCTTCGTATTCGGCTTCATTGTTCGTTCTCGGCTCTGTTAAGGAGAAGGAAAAGCTCATTATCCCTCCTTGTGGAGTTACGAAGATGAGGCCTACCCCAGATTTGATTATGGGGGTGCTTTGTTTGCATTTCTTCATGGAAGATACTCCATCGAAGTAGAGTTCCCACCGGGTATCATTCTTTCTTCTCTCCCCATCGATTGTGTCAAACGCGTACTCGTCGGGCAGTTCGCAGTTCAAAGGAGAATCGCCAGGTATTGGATGCTCAGCGAGAAAGTCGGCGATGGCCTGGCCTTTCACTGCCTTGAGGGGTCGTTATGTCACAGAGAATTCCATTAAGAGTAGGGCCCATTTAGCGAGCCGTCCCGTTAATATGGCTTTTGACATCAAGTATTTGAGAGGATCCACCTTTGATATGAGGTGGACCTCATGTGCCAAAGCATAGTGTCTGAGCTTCGTTATCGCGAAGATCAACGCTAGGCAGTGTTTTTCAATGAGAGAATAATTGCTTTCTGCCCCCAGTAGAACTCGACTCAAATAGTAAAGGGCTCTCTCCTTCCCTTGGTCTTTCTCTTGTGCCCACAGCGCGCCTAAGGAACCTTCGAGGGCTGTTGTATACAGGACGAGGGATTTTCCTTTAACGGGAGCGGCCAGTACTGGCGGATTCTGCAAGTATTGCTTGATTTCATCCAGTGCGCTTTGGCATTTGCGATCCCAGACGAACGGGGTTACCTTCTTCATTAGGTGACTGTAAGGATGGCACTTGCCGCAGAGATTGACTATAAATCGCCGGATATACGCGAGCTTTCCTTGGAGAGACCGCAGTTGCTTGAGAGTCCTTAGCGGAGGCATTTCCATGATCGCCTTGATCTTTGACGAGTCTATCTCGATACCTCGGTGGCGGACGACGAATCCTAGGAATTTTCCTGAGGAAACTCCGAACGTGCATTTGAGAGGATTCATCTTCAAGTTATATTTCCGAAGGCGCTGAAACACGATCTTCAGATGCTTTAAATATTTCTCGTATGATTTGCTTTTAACTACGAGGTCGTCGATATACCATTCGACGATTTCATGTATGAGGTCATCGAAGATTTTCGTCATGGCCCTCTGATTGGTGGCACCGGCGTTCTTTAGACCGAAAGGCATCACCTTGTAGCAGAATATGCCCAAAGGGGTCCGGAAAGCGGAATGCTTCTGGTCCTCGGGATGCATCTTTATCTGATTGTATCTTGACGATCCGTCCATTAAGGAGAAAACTTCGTGAGTGGACGTATTGTCTATCATCAGATCACTGACCGGTACTGGAAAGTCGTCATTTGGGCAAGCTTTGTTGAGATCCTGGAAGTCCACACATATGCGCACCGTCCCATTTTTCTTTATCACCGGGACGATGTTGGCGATCCAATCAGGATATTGAACCTCTTGGATGAAGCCGGAGTCGATTAGCTTCTTGACCTCGGTTTTGATGCTCATCTCAAGCCCAAGCCACATTCTTCTCGGTGCTTGTTTGATCGGCTTGACGTCTGGAGATATCGCCAATTTATGGACGGGTATTTCTGGATCCAATCCGGACATCTCGGAATAGTTCCATGCGAAACAGTCTTTATAATGCATAAGCACGTCTTTTAGCATAGCCACCCTTTCTTCACATAATAGCTCACTGACGAATGTCGGCCGCGGGTCACTTGCCGTCCCCAAGTCAATTTTCTTGAGATTATCTGCAGTAGTATGTATCTCGTCTTCCAGCTCTTTTGGCGCCGGTGGAAATTCTGAGATCAACTCATCATCATCGTTTTTGAAGCACCAGAGGAGGTCATCCATGTTCTCGGGTTCTTCTTCTGACAGCGTTATTACGTAACAGGTACGGGATCACTTCCAAGACCGACGTTGGTCTGGATCTACTCTCGCCGCATACGTGGCTTTCGGTTCATACTTCTGTGGTGGGGTTACCTTCCAACTGCTGGATAGTGTGAACCTGCCTTGCTGATACTGGTCTTCGACCCAGTCTTTGAATGTAAATCAGTCTTTGAGAGGATGCCCTATCGCTTGGTGATAGGAACAATAGTCCGGATGATGATCCTCACCGGCTTGCTTGGGGTGCTTGGACTCCGGGAGCGTCATCATTTGATGTTTTATGACAAGATCGAATATCTTCCTTGTCTTGTCTTGGGGAAAAGAATATGCTCGACTCATCTTCTTTATAAGAGACGAATCCAGATTGCTCGATTCCTGATCGCGTGGCTTCTTGGACCTGCTTTGTCGCTGTCGAACGCTTTTTCCATTCTTTGGTTTATTTTTTCCTCTGCGTCGGGTCTTTTGTATGACGAGCTGGCGACGGAGGGCATCGTCACTTTCTGCAGCCTGCTGAAGGAGGCGCTGCGTTCTGGCTTTCTCATAGATGGCCATTTCGTTATTATAGTCGTCTCGAACCTTTTGAACCACTTCCCTTATAAGCTTGTCTATTTGTTCTTCGAACGACGGGCTTGGCATTTTCATGGCGGGAACTCGTTTTGGTTCAGGGTTACCATCTTCCCACAGAGCATCTCCTTCTTCATCGAAGTCATGTATGACGTAGCAGCAGCGGAATCGCTCCCGTTTCTTGGATTGAACATACCCAAGCCCGATCGTTTCCATTCTCCCGTTGGGCAACTTTCGTTGAGTTCCGGGGACGCTCCAGATCCTGTTATAAAACTGGGCTTGTCGAGTGGTCTGTTTGAAGGGTACGCCTTGGCGCCTCAACAGTCTTTTTAATCCGTCTGTGTAGTGTCTAGGCAAACGGATGAGCTGAAGTCGGTCAAGTGTCCGGTCGACACCATGCCAGACTTCTTTCTCTACTCCGGTTTTCGTTGATCGATAAAGGAGGATTGCCTTTTCATCTTTTCGCCTCGGAGGGACATAGAATGTCTGCAGCTTCGGCACATTATAGGTATCAAGTGCGTCGAGCTCCTTGTAATGCTCTTGCGGCACCATGGCAATTTGCAAACCTCGATCATCGCCAGCGAAAGCTTGTATCGATGGTCGTACAGAAAATATGGCATTGACGTCATCTTCCGAGTCGCTGCCGAAGATCAACGTAGGTGTGGACGGTCCTGGCTTGGTGTATTGGGGCAGCCCGGAATAGACTCTCTCTTCGTCTTCCTCGGTAGCGCTCCCGAAGACCGGAATTGTGGTGGTAGCTTTGTTCTTGTTCTCCGGTTTGCGACATCTTTCTGTGTCTTCGAAATCTGGCAGGAAGTACTTGGTATCCTCATATTTGCGGACTTCGTTCATGGAGAATGGGTTTAGTTCCCCTGTCACAGTGTACTCGAGACCATCTTTGAAGTACTTCATACACTGATGTTGTGTAGAAGGGATAATGTTGTACTCGTGTAACCAAGGCCGACCGAGCAAAGCGTTGTAGCAGGTCTTGGCGTCAATGACGTGAAATTTAATGTCCATGACCAGCAGCCCAAAGCGCAACGTCAGTATCACAGACCCGAGCGTCCGTGATGACTGGGAGTCAAACCCTGAGATGGTGATTTTATCACGAACGAGATGTTGAACGCTCATACAGATTTCCTTCAACACTCTTACATTAAGGAGGTTGACGGAGGACCCATTGTCAACCAGGATTTTGCCTATCTTGATATCATGACAGTATCCGGAGACATAAAGGGGACGTTATGCTCGCATGTCCCAAGGAGGAGATCTTCATCGCCGAAGGTGATATCGGCTGTGTGTACTTCTTCCAACTCGTCCTTCATCTTTTCTTTGGCGAGGAAATCTTGGAATTGTTCAGGCTCTTGTAACGCCTTGATTAGCGAATCTCTTGCCTCTTTGGATAGCAGAAGGACGTCGAGAATGCTGAGCTTGTTGGATATATGTATGCCCTAGAGGCCATTATATGATAGTGGATGTATCTATACATGTATATATATTCAGTATGCATTCTTGCTCGACATGATAGTATGCTATCTGGTTCTTCTTTATCTGACATGTTGATTTGATCATGCTTTTATTCATTCATACATGCTGATAAAGCCCTGAGGATATTGGCTTGACTGCTCTGATTATGATGGAGATCATACTAGTGGGACATCTGTAGTCTATAAGCATATCCTGGAAAGTCCCTAGTCGTAGGTATATCGAGACGGGGCATTGATATATCAGAGTAGACTAGCGTATATGATACTAGACCCATGTGATGGGCGATGGATGATCCTATATCCATTGGTGTTTGACATCAAGATCATATACGGGTGCTCAGTGGTGACTGGGTACACTGGACGGACTCGCCGAGAACTCCTATATGGAATTATATCTATCGTCGGATAGCAGTTCTCAGGTAACACTGGTACAGGTTAGTCTGTAGACCCGAGATCGTCATGGAGTCTTGTGTGCTTTCCTACTGTACTTTGATTGCCACCCTACCACGGCTCTACTGAGTCGTGCAAACAGGTGGCCGTTGGGTACAGTCCCGAGACACACGAAGGCAATGAGCGATAGGAGGGGTTTCGTCTCTCCCGGTATTGGGGGTTGATGCTGTGCTGTGCCCGACTGGTTATATCAGTAAGCCCTGGCCAGGGCTGCTGAGATTTGCTGATAAGTGTTATCGGTAGTTTCTCGATCTGTTATAGACCATTCACCGGCACGACTTATTGAGTTATTAGGGTCGACGTGACCATCCCTAGGCTCGATATGCAGCATATCTGATGAAGAGACCGGACTGTACGGTAGTGTTGCCGGATGGCTCGACGGGAGTTGTAGTAGGTTCGCTTGTTTTCTTCTGATTGCTCAATACCCGGGTGGCCGTTACGTTTAACTGACCGCTTGCGGTTTGGGGGTACCTGATATGATCATCACCCTCTGCTGGCGTATTGACGAGTCTTAGAGTCCCACAAAGGAGTTATCCAGTCCAGGCGAAACGTTGTGGTGCGCGTATGCGATATGCGCATGCACCCGATTAAAATGTGCGTATATGATACCGAACATTGATCGGGTGGCCTGCTTTTGGTGGAGTCGTATGAGATATGACCGGATTGATAAATTAAGTGTTGATTTATCATCTAACCATTAGTTTTCTCACTTGAAACCTTTCTAGGGTTTGATGGATTTATACATGCATGCATGTGTTTCTTTCTTTCATTCTAGTTTCATGCACATGTGGATGTGCATACATGCATACATACATACACCCATCCATCATGGTTGTTAGCATATAGAAATGGTGGCAATATAAGACTCACACCATGGATTAAATTATGGATTATTATTTAATTATGGTTTTAAAACAAAATGAAAAAGGAAAGGATAATCATTCTAGCTTCTACATTCTTCCCTTGACCTAACCATGCTTACCTACCTCTTAACTTGAGTTATCCTTCTCTTTATCATTTAAAACTCAAGTTAAATAATGTCTCCATCACTTTAACCATGGTTCATAGTAAGAAGAAATAAAATATATATTGATATATTTCTTTTTCTTCTAAGGAGTTATCTTTTATCTCATTACCTCTTGTGAAAAATATTGCCACCATCTTCTTCCTTTTTCTCATTTGCTCTCTAGTTTTTTCTAGTGAGTAAATACCACTTAAAGAAAGGTTTTTGAAGTGAGAACCTTAACCACAACTTCATTCTACACAAGCTTAGCCGTCTTGTTTAGAGTGTTCTCTTCGGTTTTACGAAGTTGCGAGCTTGGACGGAGAACTCCGTGGTGGATCGTCGTGGACACAAGAGGACTTCAAGAGGACCTCCATTCAACACCCTAGAGACCAAGGAGTCCAGCGAAAGGGAGCTACAAAGGTTGTAGTCTCGAAACCCTAGATTAGTTCGCTTTATATTTCGAAACCCTAATTTTCTAGGATCGATTCCTTTGCATGTTCGTTTAGCACCATAAAAATTTAAATTTTGGGTCATGTGATGCTTCAAAACTCATTATAGGGTGCTAGACAAACCTTTCAGAGCTGCGAGGGTATCTTCCTCCGGTGTGCCAGAACGTTGTAATCCACCTTACTTTTCTTGGACGGGTCCTTGGCTGCCAGTTCTTCGATGACTCGATCATCGAGGGCGATATCTTCAGGGATCTTTTCTTTCCCCTTATCCTTTTTATTCGATCCCTTGTTCGCAGGTCCGAGATTCTTTTCAGGTAATGTGCGATTGCGCAGCTGAATGTTCTCGCAACTATTCAGTCCTTCCTCTTTTCCCGAGGTTGATTCTTTGAAGAGAGGGCCAAGAGCTATTTCTTCATCAGAATCGCTCCCAAAGGTGAGAACTTGCGATCCCCCAGCATCGACCATGTGACAGTTGCAGGTCGTTCTTTTATGCTCATCAGTCGTATTTCTTTGCTCCCGACGAGTTTTGCGTTTCATCCGCTTGAAATGTTGTCGGTGGGAAATATATCCCTGCCACCAGTTTTTAAAAGCATTGCACTCTTCGGTGGGGTGCACAATCTTTCGATGATATAAGCAGTAACTAGGATGTATATCCGCTCCATCAGGACTGTTTTCTTCGGAGGGTGGCAGCTTCATTCCCATCGCTATGGCTTTGGCAAACCTTTTCCTCGTCTTGAACCTGCTTTTATTTGTGGCGGGTGTACTTTGATCTGGTGGGAGTGTTTCGACCCTTTTGTCCAGTCGCCGGCGTTTGGCCTTTTCAAATATGGCCATCTCGCGCTCTCGATCAGCTTTGCTTTTAAGAAGAGCTTCGTTTATGAACGCATTAATCATTCGTCTGATGGTCCTAGAAGTTCCGGCTCGGGATCTGCCCCTAGTTTCTCTGTGCAAGGAGCTTCTTCATCATTTATCAACGAGTGAAAGATCACATGGCAACTTGCCACATAATCCTCAGGTTCATTCGACGAGTCATCTCCCTTGTCTTCATCTCCGTCCTCAAGGATGTGGCTGAGAAATTCTTGGAGTGTGTCTGGGGTCCGCGCCTTCTGGTTATATTTTTCCAGCGCGTCGATATATTTTTGCAGGTCCGTGCGCTCGCCACTAAGCTTCACGGGCTTTTTGATCTTCTTCTTCTTTTTCGAAGACTTTGACGGCTGGGTGTGAGCGCTTTGACTATCACCGCCAATTTTCGGAGTTAAGCGCGGTTTCAGCATTCCCTCGATGATCTCGGGTTCCAGTGGATTCTTCCACCTGATTGCCGGGCATGTTTGGAGATCTTTCAGCATTCTTTTTGTTTTGGATGAAAGAGCGACCTCCCATGGAGCTTCTTCGACAAAAGAGCATGATGCCCCCAGTGTGTTCGTCCTTTTAGGAGCGTGTGGCTGAGGCGGGTTCACTTTCCAATTCTTGGATAGTATGAACTTGCCCTGTTGGTATTAGTTTTCGATCTAACCTTTAAAGACGAAGCAATCTTCAATTGGATGGCTTATCGCTTGGTGGTAGGGGCAATAATTGGGATTATTAGCCTCACCAGGTTGCAATGGGCATTTTGGATTCGGCAAATTAATGAGCCTGTTGCGCACCGCCAGCTCGAACAATCTCCTCGTTTTGTCCCGGGGAAATGAATAAGGGCGTTTCATTTTCTCATTAGAAAAGCGCCGTCTCTCGTCTAAGTGATCAGTGAATTTTGGACCACTGGGCTGTTGTTGAGCATTAGCGACAAAGGTCGCTTTCCCTTTCCCTTTTTTCATTCCATCGCTCCGGCTTCGAAGAGGAAGGCCTGTGGCCCATCTGGTCCATTTGGGCCAGTTTGTCAATCAAGACTTGGAAGGTGGTGGGCTTTAAAAACATCATGAACTGGGAGATGGTCGCCCGCGGATCAAGAGTACCTACGAACATGCCCACTGCTGACGCTTCTTTGATGCGCTGCTCATATTTTGACCACAGATTTCGCCATCGTATTGCGTATTGCACCCACGTTTCACCTGGCTTTACCCTGGCGTTAATCAATCCGGTGATCGGGGTGCGCTCGCTAGCGCTTGCGAACCTCTGTGTAAACAGCAGCTCCATCTCCGCGAATGTCTTGACTGAGTCATTCGGGAGTTCAGAGTACCATTCGAACGCTATCTCCGACAAGCTGCCGACGAACTGGCGATGTAACAGTTTATCGTCACCTCCAGTGTTGCCACATAGAGCCCTGAACTGGGCGACATGCTGGTGGGGATTGCCCGTCCCTTTATATACATGGAATTTGGGGATCGTGTATCCCGGCGGGTACCTCATTCGGTCATACCAGCCTGGGTAGGTTCGTCCAGTCTTAACGATCTTCCCAGCCGTTTCGCTCGCATGATGAGCTCGTATTTACTGAGCGATGTAATCATCTAGAGCGGCCTTGGAGATGGTCTCCTCCTTGGCTGCTGAAAGAGCCGGAGGAGGGTTCGATGTCTCCCCTCTGTCGCCTTCAATGATAATCGGGGGGTCTTCAGCTGGAGGTTCCGGCTGTAACATCATCCCGGCCATGTCTCGGAACAAAAGAGCCATTCGTTTTATGTTGGCCGCCTGTTTCGCGGCCTCTTTTTCTTTCCTCTCGAGTATTCTTCGGAGGAATTCAGCATCAGTTTCTTGTTCCTGACGCTGCTCTGAGGCCTCTGGATTTTCTTTCGGCCCAGTGAGTGCGGCTATTGCAGTCAGCATCTCCTGAAGTTTCTGCTGTTGTTGCTCCTGAGCCTTTGTTATCGATCGGGTAAGCGGTCGATGACCCGTAGAAGCACGGCTTTCCTTTTTCCCGGAAGCCATATAAACGGTATGTGTTACCATGCCCCCAGACTTGGGGCGTTTAGATTCAGCATCCTTGTGGTTCACCATGGTCACAGGGGATTTCTCCGGCCTCCTTCTTTTGTGAGCGGATGAAGTCGAGGGAGCCGTTGCAGCGAGCACCCAGACGGATGGCATCTTCTGTGGTACCGCGGGATGGATCTTTTCTTGCCGAGCTTTAATCTTCTTTGGTTGGCGAGAGTAGTCCTGGTCAATCACCGATTCCTGGATCTGTCGCCAGACTTTATAAATTTTGGAGGACAGCCACTGAGGGGGCCGCTTCGGCTTCTTTTCTGTAGCATTCTCCACGGGTGGAGGAGACCTTTTCGGCATGGCAGTTGGAGAGTTTTTGCGCACCCTCCTTAGCGGTTCAAAACTGTTCCCAGTTGGAACAACAGCATCGATTTCCACCGTTGGAGCCGGCGGAGTCAGTCCAGAAGGGGAGTTGCCCCCAGCCTTCCTCACTCGGTGCCAGTGGCGACGTCGAGCATGTCTTGCAGATGGAGTTGGTTCAGCTATAGGGGTGACTTCCTCATGCCCCCTGTGTTGGTCAGAAGTTGTCGTTGTCAGCCTCTTGAAGACCGATGTCCGTTGAGAAGCAGTGTCCAATCTGTCAAAGATGGACCTCTGGGCAGGGGAAGCAGCTTTGAGGACTTCGCCTGGAGCGGGAGCCGGAACAGTCAGTCTTGTGAAGACCGACCCTTTGGCGGGAGAAGCCGCTTTGACGACTTCGAGAGCAGGAATGGCTATCCTTTTTGGAATAACCCTTTCTTGTATTGCGGGCTTCTTCATGGACCCGTTGGAGCTTTGGCCCAGTCTATTAAAAACTGAGGCAGTAGAGTTATACGACCCGTTAAGATGGGCCGCAGTGGTGAGTCGATCAAAGACCGACTTCTTTGGGGCTTCTTGCGGCAACAGCGGGGCACTGAAGCTCATCGGTGGGATCATAGTCCCAAAGAACAGCCCAGTGGTTGCCTGAGTTACTTGCTCCACTAGCTTCTTGAACAGGGAGGCCGCTTGGGGCCCATAGGTTACACCTCCAGATGAGGCAGAACAGGAATTGCAGTTGCATCTGGAGCAGTTAGAGGTCATTGATGTTCCGTTTTCTGCACGGGAGCAAAACCAAATCTTAGTACCTCGAACCCAAAGGAAACCATATCAAACCGCGATTCGTCCGCGAACACGACACACGAAGTGTGGAGTGGAAAGAGGAAAAGGTCCTACTGGGCGTGCCAGAATCTGTTCTCCTCGGAAAGACGCGACCGGGACGTTAGGACGTCAGGGCCTGAATTCCGAGGGCAGATGCTAATTGGTGCCATCCGTCCACCTCTCCGAAGATGCCAAGTTGATTTATGACACCATGTATCGAAGGTTTAAATAGATGCAGCTGATGTAGCAGACTTCGTCAGATTCCCCCTCGTTGAGGGGTTTTTGATTGTAGGGACGCTCTTCCCTGCAGGCATAAGCCCCTGCAGTTAATTACGCTACCGCATCGCTGTAACCACTTTCTCCTTCTCCAGATGGTCATTTCGTGTCGTGGGTGTTTGTTTTGTTTTTGGTTGCCCATGGATTGTATACGGAGACTAATTTATGTTGTCGCCCGTAGGGCGTGGATTAATCCAAATCCGTATTTTCTTAGATTTGGGTTTTGGGTTGGGTTTAAGGATACGTTAGTCTCATTTGGGACTAAGATCAACTTAAACGTTCATTGAGGATACGTTAGTCTAATTTTAGACTAAGATCAACTTAACGGGATCATTTAGATCCAGCAAAAGAGCATTTGGGCCCTATTGTTTAGTTTAGGGACATTGCGTTCGATTACCAGTTTAAGGACATGGTGGTCCAAGGTTAAGGACATCATAGTCCATGGGTTTAGGGACCCCACAGTCCAAGGTTAAGGACATCATAGTCCGTGGGTTTAAAGGGACCCCACAGTCCGAGATTAAGGACATCATAGTTCGTAGGTTTAAAAGGACCCCACAGTCCGAAGAACGATTGGCTATCGGGACCCGTCACCTCTCTGAAGACGTTGAAGGATTACAACGACATATATCAGAGGGGTTCAGAGATGTACCGTTGGACCAATTTTGGTTGAAAGATCTGTAGTCCAATTTGGGGCTAAGATCTGTTAAAAGATTTATGAGCGTATGGGCTCACTTAATCTAAATTGAGGACTTATGGCCAATCTTAGGCTAAGTCAAGTCAAGTTAAAATGTTTAACATTTATTTTGGGCTGTTGAGCATTCATTTGGGCTAGGCCTTTTTAACAATGCCGAGCATCGATTTGGATTCTGACAATGTTTTTGTCTTTTACTTGTCATGACCCGAAGTTCGACCCTTGACCGGCACTTAACCACGTAACGCGACTAAGTAAGGCGAAAACCAAGAAATCAAAACCATTAAAAGTAGTGAGTGTTGAAAACATTTGTTTTAAAACTTTTGGAAAACCTTAAGTAGTTTAGTAACTTTTTTTAAAGTTCAAGTTATTATCTTAAAAAATTTGGCAGCATTTCCTTTGTAAAAACTAACCCCGAAGTCGGGTACAAGACATGATATGAGTAAAATGATAAACAATATAATAAAGCATCCCAAACGAGAGCAATCAAGCCAAACGGCGGAAACAATAATCACAAGAGTAATATACGACGCCGTAGCGAAGAAATGAGCAATAAGTGAAAAACATCACAAATAATAAAAACTGCATAAATAAAGTCGGCTCACACGAGCTCGACACCAGAGTACAAATAATATACATCATCGTCGTCACACTGGTCTCTAAATCAATACATGAAAAGTAGATGGAGAGTACTAGATACAAAAGTGTGTACAAATGGAAAATAACCGGATACCACAACCCATCTAGCAGCAAAATAGCTCACGCACCAACTGAAAGGGTATCCGTAGCCAAAACGATACAAGAAAGCAGCCTGCCGCGACTACTCTGAGGGGAAACCTGCAAATACTGTGGCACAACGGGGGTGAGTTGCCAACTCATGAATAGAAGATAACATATAAAGGTAATCATGAGTACGCACGTACTGCGCTACTCTAACATATGCCAGCAGATAATATCTATATGCTATGAGCAGGATGTGCAGTAATCATACATAAGTACTCTATCAGGTAATATGACCACAGGATGAGATGCATAATAATGAATGCTGAGCATGGGATAAAATAACATTTACACGGAATGTCAACGTGGAAAAAATAACCGGTGTCCATCAATGCACTCAAATCCCAATAAAACTCAGGCGCCGTCACCCTCATCGGCCCTCAAATCCTATAAATCGTTGAGAATCGTGAGTGCCTAGCATCGGCACTCGAAAATATCATGAAATAATCGTGTCCAGCATCGACACACAAATCCTCATATATCGGGTTCCGTCAGTCCGGTCGGCCCACGGACTCCGTCTGCGGAATCGGCCCTCGGCCCCGGCAGTACGAGTCGTCTCGTATCCATCTAATGACTTTGGTCAGTATCCTCCA
This sequence comes from Agapanthus africanus, assembly GCA_030015575.1. NCBI lineage: Eukaryota > Viridiplantae > Streptophyta > Magnoliopsida > Asparagales > Amaryllidaceae > Agapanthus > Agapanthus africanus. The sequence continues at coordinate 420,300,651 of JASDDO010000010.1, read as the reverse complement.
GATAACCGCCAGGTCCAACCAATCACCAGTAGGTACTAGCCACCATGCCAGACTCATCATCTGCTCCACGAAAAACATTTCTCGCCCCAGGGAACCATACCGGGTCCACCACGAACCCGCAAACGGATCATCCAACTCCTCGAATCGGGTTTCAAGCACACGTCTCAGAACCGAGAAAACGCGTGGTGGACGCACCAAAATATCATATCAAGTGGAACCGGGTTTTTAAAACAATGCATGCTTTCTTGAAAATTACCACGGTTCTCAAATCTAGAAATCACATGAAATCCAAAGCCAATGCGTAAATCCATGCGAAGTAATATATGCATCATAAGTTGTACTATGAGTAAAAGGGAGAAACCGCTCTTTAAAATAGATTCCGTTTTTCAAAAGGTATCATGCGGTCCCCAGTTTTTACTAAAAATCAGCTTATCTAGGTAGGTACAATTTGTATATGCGTAAGTATGGATATGCAAATGAGTATGTGCACAAGTAACATAATCATGTCAAATCATATATGAGGTGAGCTACAATATATTGATCATAGCAATTCTATAGTGTGAGTGTCATGCCAATTACTAACGGTGTGTGTGTAACATGAACATTAGTGCTCGTGCAATATGAACCGTTAGTAACAGTGCGGTGTGTTATTAATTCTAAGCTCATATAGATATAGCAGGGAATGCAGTATGTAACAAATAGTATCCATGAACAGTCAATGTATGCAAATACAATATGCTGCTACAATGTCCTATCAGCCCTGACGCATAACGCCATACGGGCGATTTCCCCGTAGATGTTAAATCTACTCACCGTAGTCTCGTGCTAAGTATAGCCGACGACTTGTTTCCCTTTCTTCGCGGCGTCCTTCGTACTCGTCTGCGAATCTAGAATTTCACAAAATAATACACATAAGCTAAAATCTACAAAAACGCGACATTAAAGCCAAACGAGAAACCCGTGTCGCGAACCAAACGCGTGTGTGTTCGATACGCTAAAACGTGCGATTACGCGCCTGAAGCTATCCCGACACGTCGCGATACGCAGAAAATCACCAAACCCACACACGTATCATACGTGTCGCGAAAGTTTAAAGTATAGGAAATAGGGTAATTGATTCCAGATTTTCCTACAGAGAGAATTTTAAAAAATTGCAAATACCATAGACCTTAGAAATGTAGCAGACACCAACAGAACAAATCCCAACACCCAGGTCCCCCATCTGGCCGCAATTTGCGGCCAGAATGATTATTCCGGCGGCCCACCTAGGGAGTTGGGCTCCCGTGTTTCGTGTGTGTTCTATAAATCTAGTGTACATGCTCCAGTAAATACAATTTTTGACCGAAGCAAACGGGTTACAAGCAGATTACAGCAGAGTTCAAAACCTAGTTAAAAAGCTAATTTAACACTAAATCAATACATTAGGGTATTTTATTGCAACCTGAAACAAACCCTTGGTTAAAACAACACTATAAACACTTAAATAAGTTAAACAAGCCATAATAAAACTAACCTAACATAAACTTCACTAATTTCTCTTTATTAGCACCAAAAAGCACAAAAATACGATTTTTAGCAAACAAAACTACAAGTTATGAACTAAGATGATAAGGGTGAGTTTAATACCTCCAAAAGGTCCTAGGGAAACTTCACTTCCAGCCCCTTTCCCTCAAAACCACTGATTTGTCATCAAAATCCACAAAAGGAGCCATTTTTCCAAGGTTTTTTTGTGAAGGAATATGAGATTTTTGTGTAGGGTTGTATATTTGGGTCAAAAGAGAAGCAAGAGAAGAAGAGAATGATGATGATGTTGTTGCTGCTGCTGCATTCTCTGCTTGAGAGAAGAAAATGAGAGGGAGAAAGAAATGAGAGAGAGAGATGGTCAAAAAGTCAAGCCCAACTTCACCTAACCCACCTTACCTCCCATTCCCTCATTTTCATTTTAAAATTAAAGGGTTTAAATTGATTATTTGGGGATATAAACCATGCAAGAAGAAAATAAAATGGTTACACTTAACCTATGTTTCAAAAATGATAAATGTGCATGTTGTTACACTAAACCTTGCTTTGGAAAAATAATTAAGGAAAATTCTAATTAAGGTGAACACAAGCTAAATTATAATTAACAAAACCCATATATATATATATATATATATATATATATATATATATATATAAACACTTCTCATCACAATTAGAAAAGAAAATAAGATATACGGGTTTTTATGAAAAACATGCACCATTACTAATTAACGCGAAATTATGAACTTCAAAGCGTTACATTACTGAATGCTGAGCATTCATTATAGCTCTGGGCTTATTAAAGAACAATTTATGTTCTATCATCGCAACACATGGTGCGCTTGGCGCTTTACGCCAATCAAAAAGCGCAGTGCGCTTTTGCCGAGTAGCGCACACGTGAGGGACACGTGGCGCGCTTGGCGCTTTGCGTCAGTCCATAAGCGCGTTGCGCTGATTTATGAGCTCAAAGCGCTATTTTTTCAGTGGCACACACGTGAGGAGCACGTGGTGCGCTCGGCGTTGTGCGCCATTCCATGAGCGCAAAGCGCTATTCCAAGAGCGCAAAGCGCTAACTGTTAAATGGCGCCTACGCGAGGGACACGTGTCGCGCTTGGCGCTGAGCGTCAGTCAATGAGCGCAATGCGCTATGCTTGGAGCGCTGAGGCTCTTTAAAATTAAGAGCGCCAAGGCTCTGCAGCGCTTTGCGCTAGATGTGGAGCGCTGAAGTGCTTCTTTTATGCAGCGCTATGCACTGAGAATTAAATCCTCTTTTAAGAGACTTTGTCTCATAGATCTAAAAATAAAGTTCTTAGCTTTACAGGAGATATTTTAATCTCTTATATTGATGAAAGATTTTGCCTTTATGGATCTGTGATCCTTAAGAGAATTGAATTATTCTCCCCCCTTTTTTATAATGGCTTTATGGATCAGGATCTTCAAGGGCTTTATGGATCAGGATCTCTTTGAGAAAGAGTTTAGTCTTATAGATTTATGATCTGTGAGAAAGAAGTAAATTCTTCTTTTTTTTTATCATGAGATCTTTTGATCTCTTTGTAAAAGACCTTGGTCTTGCAGATCTATGATATTGAAGAAAGAAGTGAATTTTTCTTTTTAATTATGAGATGATTTCATCGCTCTGTTCCTTTATCTTGAAGAAAAGAAGTTCTTCTATCGAGAGCTTGGCTCTTTTTTCTGAGATTTTCTCAAACCTTCTATGGGGTTCCTCTTTATGCTTCTGTCTCTCTTTTTCTGTCTCTCAGGACTTGAAGTCTGGGAGACTTTTTATAAGGCAAGCCGATTTGTTCAATCAGTTAAGGAGATCTTTTCTCCAATTGATTTGGGAATTTCCCTACCGTTGGATCTTTGATTCAAGGGCTTCTGATTTACAGAAAACAATTTTCTTGTTTTTAACAAGATTGGGAAATCTTTCCATACAGAATTTATTCTGTACTTTTGGTGATTTTTAATAACCATTGGATCATTGATCCAACGGTGCTCTGATTTACAGAGCACAATCTTATTGTTCGGAAAGATTTTGAGGAAATCTTTTCTTAACAGAATTTAATTCTGATTAATTAATGATTTATCATTATTATTTGATCTTTGATCTGACGGTGGGGAGTTTTTAGTTCCAGTCCTAGCGCACACGTGCTTTGCACGTGGTGCGCTGCTTAGGGCGCAACGCGTCTAGCGCTAGCGCACACGTGCTTTGCACGTGGTGCACTGCTTAGGGCGCAACGCACTTGGTGCTGCTTCTGAAGCGTTGCTTCATTTCAAAATCTGAATTTTGAACAGAGTTTTACTCTGATTGGGAGAAACAACAATCATTTCCTTCATCTATAAATGAACAACAAGATTTTGTCCTCGAGTAAATTAATCTTACCTTTCATTTATATAGTTTAAATATACAAAGAATATGGCCATGTGAATGCTCATTGAGCCATGAATTTTCTCACAAGAGGCAAAGTGGACCCCACTTCCGTCATTTTCCGCTATTCATGCATCTTAGTACCCAAATTAGGTTGTACAGAAGCATGATTTGTAACAAGTGCATTAGTTCTTATAGGTTATTCTCTGTTAATGGATTGTTTATTACTAGTTTGTTAAGATAAAAAAAAAAGTAACATGATACATCACCGCATCCTATCTCTCTTTCAAAAAGATGCTTTAAAATTGAAAAAATAACAAAGGATCTTCAATGGCTTAAGCACTATTTTGTGTGGAGAAGAAGATCTGGATACAACAGATAATCTTATTTCTCTTTTGTTCTTGTTGTCCTGTTACAATGAGATGCAAACCTATTTATAGCAAACATTCGTACACCACAGAATATTAATACTCCTTAATACTAATTAAAATAAATTTAAAATCATTCTCCAACGCATGGTATTAAAACCTGATTGTTCACTACTGAAATATCTGCTTGTTTCTCCTTGAAATGCTCTCAACAGATAATTTACTAACTATGATGCATTAATTTTATTAAATAACACCCCTCCTTAAACTTAATTCACTTTTGTTCTTCATGCCGAGTAGATTTCTCAGTTTCTCCAATAATCTTGTTGACAGTGGCTTTGTAAAGATGTCAGCTACTTGATCCTAGCTTTTCACTTGCACCGATTTAATCTCTTTTTCCTTCACATGCTCTCGGATGAAATGAAATTTCAGATCAATATGCTTGCTTCTTTCATGGTGGACAGGATTTTTCGCCAATTCAATTGCTGATCTGCTGTCCAAGTAAATTTGTGTGGCTTGCTCTTGAGGAAAATTCAGCTCCTTCAACAACCTTTTCAACCAGATCGCATGACACACACAACCTGCTGCTGCCACATACTCTGCTTCACACGTCGAGAGTGTCACGATAGGTTGTTTCTTCGACAGCCACGTAAACGCCGTATCTCCAATATAGAATACATAACCTGAGGTGCTCTTTCTGTCATCAGTATCTCCGCTCCAATCACTATTTGAATAACCATAAAGTGCAAAGTTATTAGCGGATGAACCATATAACAATCCAAGGGATAGAGTTCCTCGGATATAACGGAGGATTCTTTTGACAGCCTTCCAGTGTGTCGACTTTGGTTCCTCCATGTACCGACTCACTAGCCCGACCGCGTATAGAATATCGGGTCTCGTGCATGTCAGGTACCTCAAACTACAAATCAGGCTCTTGTATAGGGTCGTATCGATGACCTTCCCTTCGTCTCGTCTAGACAACTTTACGCCACATTCAACCGGTGTAGAAACTGGATTACAGTCCATCATGTTAAACTTCTTCAGCTCCTCTTTTGCATATGCCTCTTGCGATACAAAAATTCCTTGATCTCCTTGCTTTATCTCAAGACCGAGAAAATAGAATATAAGCCCCAAATCGGTCATCTCAAATTCGCGCATCATTGTCTTCTTGAACTCTCCAACCATCTTCTCATTATTTCCCGAGAATATTAGATCATCCACGTATAAAGCCACCATTAGCATGTCTCCATTTTCGGCCTTCACATAAACAGCATGTTCGTATGGACACTGAATAAAACCATGCAATTTGAAATACTGGTCTATCCGAGCGTTCCATGCTCTAGGAGCCTGTTTCAACCCGTACAGTGCCTTCTTGAGTTTTAGCACTTTATCTTCACTACCTTTCTTTAAGAACCCGGGTGGTTGTTCCACGTAGACTTCTTCTTCTAGGATGCCATTCAAAAATGCTGACTTGACATCTATCTGATGGATTCGCTATTTTTCTTGTGCAGTAATGGAGATTAGAAGTTGAACGGTCTCCATTCTTGCTACTGGTGCGAACACTTCCTCGTAGTCAATCCCAGCTTTCTGTCTGTATCCTTTCGCCACCAGTCTCGCCTTGTGCTTCACTACTTCACCTTGTGGGTTTGGCTTTGTCTTGTGCACCCATTTGACACCAATCGCATTGTGTCCTTTAGGAAGAGCGGTTAGTTCCCACGTCTCATTCTTCTCAATGGCATGGATTTCTTCATGCATTGCGGTTTGCCATCTCTTATCTGCAATAGCCTTTTTGAATGAGATATCTTCTCCTTGAGCCAGTAAGCACACTAAGTGTAGCTCGCTTGTTGACTCATAGAGATCTTCCAGACTCCTTGTTCTCGGATTTCTTTTTTCATCATCTGATGTAGTCGTATCAGAGGTTGTTTCTACGACTACTTCCCTGTCAGAATTAGCATTCACCTTCAGAATCGTTACTGGTGTGCACATCTTCTCTTTCTCCTCGTGTGACACTTCTGTCATGGCGCTCCAGTCCCACATCGCCTTTCCATTTACCTGCACATCTCCGCTTATGTGAATCTTCTTGTTTATCGGGTCGTAGAGTCTGTATGCCTTAGACTTCTCATCATATCCGACAAAGATCATCTTCAGACTCTTATCATCCAGCTTCACCCGTCTTTGATCCGGTACGTGTGCATATGCAACACTCCCAAAAACCTTCAAGTGAGTCACCGCTGGTTTCATGCCGCTCCATGCCTGCTGTGGGGTTTTGTTCTCCAAACTTGCTGTCATGCACCGATTTTGTAAATAAACAGCACAACTTACCGCCTCAACCCAAAATTCTTTTGGTATCTTCCTGCTCTTCAGCATGCTTCGAACCATGTCGAGTATGGTCCAATTTTTTCGCTCAGCGACTCCATTCTGTTGAGGTGTGTATGGTGCCGTCAGGAAACTCCTTATGCCATATTCTTCGCAAAACTTGTTGAATGCGGTAGATGTGAATTCTCCACCACGATCTGATCTTACGGCCTTGATGTAAAAGCTGCTTTGCTTCTCGACAAAGCTCTTAAACTTCTTGAATGTGACAAGCGCCTCTGATTTTTCCTTCAAAAAATAGACCCAAGTCTTTCGAGAAAAATCGTCAATAAAAGTTAAGAAATAACGTTTCTCACTAAAAGAACTTGGAGTGATTGGTCCACAGATGTCGGTGTGAATCAATTCGAGAGGACTTCTTGTTCGAAATTCTGTCTTCTTTGGAAAACTATCTCTGGTTTGTTTTTCGATCATGCACCCTTCACAGAGTTCGTCGGGGATGTTGATTTCGGGTAATCCGCGCACCATCTTCTTTCTTCCCATTTCTCTTAAACCTCTAAAATTCATATGACCGTATCTCAAATGCCATATCCAAGTGTCATCCTCTACACAGGCCTTCAAACATTTCTCTTGTGCATTAACCAGATTCAATTTGTACATCCGGTTTTTGGTCATTTCAACATGTGCTATCAACTGGTTATTTTGATCACGTAAGAAAAAATCATTGCCTTTCATGAAAATAGAATAACCCAGTTCTGCAAGTTGTCCCAAATTCAAAATGTCGCATTTCATTTCTGGTACATAATAGACATTTGAGATGAGTTTGTGGGTACCGTCTTTCAACTGTATTGAGATGTTACCTCGACCTTCTACTCGCACCTTGGAGTCATTGCCAAAAGTAACTTGGCCATTTGAGATAACTTTCATCTCACAGAACAGGTTCTTGTGACCGCACATATGGTTACTTGCGCCGGAGTCAAGATACCATACGGTTTCGTCTTTGGGGTCGTATTCCTTATTTGCCAATAATACAACCTCATTCTTTTTTACTTCTTCCACAAGATTAGAATTCTCTTCTACCTTCTTCTCTAACCAACATTCACTTACATAGTGGCCATATTTGCCACAGTTGTAGCACTCCACATTGTGCTTGCTTGACCGGCCGCCCCTACCACGACCGCGTCCTTGATAGTTGTTGCTTCTTTCTTCGTTTTCATCTTGTCCACGACCGCGGCCTCTACCGCGACCGAAACCACGACCTCTATGGCAGCCACGGCCTTGACCTCTACCACGATCACCATAGCTTGGGTTCTCATCTTTTAGCGTAGTCTTTGCTTGCACCGCATCTGCCAGCGATTCTTGCTGCTTCTTCTTCTTTCGTTGTTCATGCGCCTCAAGGGAACCGGCCAGATCATCGACGGTCATCTCTTTTAAATCCTTCGACTCCTCAATTGCGCATACAACCTTTTCGAAATTCTCGGTCAATGGCCTCAAAATCTTCTCCACAACCCTTGCATCATCAGTTAGGGTTTCTCCGTTGTGTTTGAGTTGATTCACCACCGTTTGCACACGCGTGATGTAGTCGGATACGCTTTCCGACTCCTTCATTTTCATCGCCTCAAGCTCGCCACGTAGAGTTTGTAGTCGAACTTGTTTTACTCGGTCGACACCTTTGTACGCCTTCTCTAAAATATCCCACGCCTCCTTTGATTTTGTCATGCCGACGATCTTCTCAAAGCCGGATTCATCAACCGCTTGAAAAAAGAGGTAAAGAGCGGTTTTATCTTTCATACGGGTCTCTTTAAGCGCCTTCAATTGATTCGCCGTCATAGTACCCCTTGTTTCTGGCTCTTCATAGTCGGTTTCTGCTACTTCCCACGCATCTTGTGCACCGAGCAAGGCCTTCATTTGTATACTCCAATTGTCGTCGTTATTTTTCGACAGACGAGGCAACGCCATATGCCCGAACGGAGTTACGCTGGTGCTATCCATGAACTAAGCTCTGATACCAATTTGAAAAAATAACAAAGGATCTTCAATGGCTTAAAGCACTATTTTGTGTGGAGAAGAAGATTTGGATACAACAGATAATCTTATTCTCTTTTGTTCTTGTTGTCCTGTTAAAATGAGATGCAAACCTATTTATAGCAAACATTCCTACACCACAGAATATTAATACTCCTTAATACTAATTAAAGCAAATTTAAAACCATTTTCCAACGCATGGTATTAAAACCTGGTTGTTCACTACTGAAACATCTGTCCGTTTCTCCTTAAAATGCTCTCAACAGATAATTTATTAATTATGGTGAATTAATTTTATTAAATAACAAAAATTTCATTTTCTAGCTGTTTTTTTGGGTTGCCAAGAATTAATAGATTATAACAGCATGGACATCTAAAAAGCTTGTCATGAATATATCTTTTTCAAGTACTTTAAAAGATATCGAGGGACATTAAAAAAGAAGCCTTTTAGCTTAGATTTATGCTCCATGGCCAATGGAATTTTTGGCAAAGAGAATTGGAAAGTGACTTGGAATGAGATAGACCTTCTGGTGAACACTATTTCAACCAAGTACAAAAATTTGAGGACATTCTTAGACTTGAGAGATAGAGAAATTAGTATATTAATTTAGGGTTATATACCCCTTTTAAATAATTTATTTCAAAATATCTTCCTTTTAAATTTGATATTCCAAATATCCCCTAAAAAGTACGTTGTTACTCGATATATCCCTTCCATTACACTTTGCCATCAAAAAGCTAACTAGGGTTAGATGGGGCTAACTAGGATCTCGGTTTTACGCAGAGCAAGGGTTTTCCTCTGATTCTCCTTCTTCACTCTCCAAGAAAACATTTCTCTTCAAAAAAAAAAAAACTCATTTCTCTCTTTCTTCCTCATGCCTCGAATTTCATTAAAAAAAAACTAAAAATCCATTGCAAATCCATGCTAAAGATGAAGTAAGCTTTCTATCACTAGGTTCAAGCCTCATCGGTGCAGAAAAGTTCCTCGATTCTTCTCTATAAGTATCTGCTCTATAATCTGTAAGAAAAATTCCTATTTTGAATAAGAATCCTAACTTGAGCCTTCCATTATGGTCGAAGTCGACACAGTCGCTACAATAAGAACCCTAATGTAACGACCTTGAAATCCCTTTACAAATGTAACTTGTTCAATATATAGAAAAGTGTATTTCAGCCTGATCAGGAGTTATAAGTTAAATTTGTTCAATAAAAATAAGAAATAATTTGTAGCTCACTGGTTAGGCCTTTACATTATTGTCCCTAGCCTACGTGTTTGAATCTCATTAGCCCCAATTTTTTTAATATTTTCTTTTTAACGTTTTAGAAGCCCAAAAGATTGTACGAGCTTCACACGGGTTTACAAAATGTTGCAACTAAAACAAAGTATTCAAATAAGACCCTGAACCTGACCCAAACCCAGAGTCTCGAGCACGAAGCTCGAGGTTGGGACGAGCTTTGGTCGCAAGTAGCAGCCTGAATGTGTCCAATCGGGTCTGTCTTGGACCCGTGCGTCCTTTTGCCTCCCACCTCTTCATTTCCATACTCTAAAACTCCTGCATTCATCCAGAGAACTACCCCACTCATTTTTCCATTAAAAATTCATTTTCAATGCCCCTTTTAACACAATCCTTTCAGCATCTTAATTCAATTTCTTCTATAAATACCTATGGTTCTCCCAACTCAATTCTATTATGAAAATTCTCACAAAATTTCTCCCAAAATTCTTGAAGATCTTGCATAAGTTCTAAAACGTAGAAACTCTGCAACTAGCCAAAGGAAGTTGTAAGTCTATGTTTCATGCTCTACAAGGTTTGTAGAGAAGCGGAATTTCAAAAAAACGAATTTTGTGATCATGCAATCAAGACTTTTAACCCAAAATCTACCACAAAACCCTAACTAGCAAGACTACATTGGTAATTATTCTATCTCATTAGAATATTATACCTATCGGTTCATGTCTTTCGGATCTTGAATCCTCTTCTTGAGCTCCTTTTGGGGTCTTCGGTGTAGTTTAGTTGCCGGTCTCCTAGATCCTAGATGATCCACCCGAAATTCTTAGATTCAACCTTCAACTTTTAAATGAAAGTAACTTAACTAACTAAATTGCTAATCTAGCTATACAAGAATGAGTGGAGATAATTAGTGGTGAGTTTTTCTATCTCAAAAACTCTTATTTCTCAACTCATGAGAATGATAGGGTTTTTGTGAAGAGGAGAAAGTAAAGGAGAAAAAGAGGTTGGCAACTCAAGAATGAGCTCAAGAAAAATTCTATCAACCATGAAGAATGGCTACTACAAGATAATATCAAGTCCTTTTCATTTCTTTTAAAAATCAAGCCATACTTCAATAGTGATGGCAATAAATGTCCAAACCATCCCTCATGCTATGCCCCTTTACACCTCATTTTCTATTTATTAATAAATAGAAAAGTACATATTATGAGGTGTCCCCTTCTAGAATGTATTTTATATAAATACAAAATATTTTCTACTGTATATACATACCCGTATTCGTATCAAAATACGAATATCCAAGAGATATAATAACACCACTAAAAATAATACTAGCATCAATATCTGATTTAATGAACCGGCTTAATTCTAAGCCTGCTAGTATTAAAAACCGTACGATTTGTTAGTGCATGTTGCATGCTCCCACAACTCTTGTGAGGCGGCGAAAGCGATAAACGAAAATTTTCTTTGCATACAACACGTACTTTTCCAAAGATCTTGTCTAGATCATAACTAGAAAAACTTAACTAGAGATCTTATCTACTATGTTAGGGATTATACCTCAATGATACCGTCCTTCGGGTCTTCTCTTTGGTGCAACTCCTTTTCTCCTTGCCACTCCTTAGCTCGTTTGGATGTTGCCGATGTTCTCAATCTCCGGCCACCCTAAGACCTAGACGATCCACACGAGAGTTGTCGTGCAAGCTAGAAACTCTTCATAAGAGCTTAACCTAGAGACCAAGTTAGCTAGAAAAGGTCACTAGGATCATGTAGAGATTAGGGTATTGGATTATCTTTAATCCTAAACTTTTGTTTCACAACACATGTGAAGGGTAAAGCTTAGGATGAAGGAGGAGAAGAGAAGAAGGAGAGAGAAAGTGTTTGTGATAATGAGAGAGTTCAAGCATGAGAAAATGATATATTGCAAATGAAATAATTGAAGCATATAATATAAAATTAGCACCATACTTCAATAGTAATTCCAAAACAATATAAAATTAAATAACCCATTCTTGCAACCATGCTCGGACTTTCTTATTTCCACCTCATTTACTTATTTTCATAAAATAAATAATGTCATAATGAGGTGGCACCTTCTAGAAGGTATTCTTGTAACAATTACAACAATACCCCTCCTCCGTATACCGTATACCCGTATATGAATTCCGAAAAATTCGAATACCATTAATCCAATAATATAATACCGGTATCCGGCTTAAACCAAAGCCTACCAGTATTATTGTTCCGATTATTATTCCTGTAACAATTACACAAACATAATCGAAACCCTGTCGTAACACCTTACGGCTTCCGTAACAACTTACGGCCTCTACATTTTCGCCTGAACGAGGGAACCCTCTGTGTGGGACTCTAAAAACTCGACAGTACACTGGCAGTGGGTTTAACCACAAGCGCGTCAGCGGCACTAGCTGTGCGTAACGGCTACCCAGGTACATGACGAAAAAGTGGCCGACAAGCGAACTCATCACAACCTTAACGAGCCTGCAAGCAACACTTACCGTACAGTCCGGTCTCTTCATCTGATACGTCGCATATGAAGTCTAGGGGTGGTAAATGTCAGACCCCAGTAACTTTATAAGTCATGCTGATTTACGACCCATAATGGTTCAAGAAACTACTGATAACACTTATCAGTTAATCTCGAGAACCTTGGCCAGGGATTTGATGTTATGGCCGATCAAGCTTAGTGCGACACCAACTCCCTATACCGGGAGAGACGAAACCCCTCCTATCGCTCACTGTCTCCATGCGATTCGGGACTGTACCCAAAATCCACCTGTTTGCACGACTAGGCAGAGTCGCGGTAGGGAGGAAATCAAAGCACAGTGGGAATCACACAAGACACTATGACGATCTCGGGTCTACAGACTAACCTGTACAAGTGTCGCCAGAGAACTGCTATCTGACAATTGGTATATATACCATCTAGGAGTTCTCGGCGAGTCCTGTTCGGTGTACCCATTCTCCAATGAGCACCTGTGTACAATTTTTGATGTCAAACACCAATGGTTGTGGAATCAACCATCGCCCCCCAGGGTCAGGGAACGTACATACTAGTCTAACTTGGTAATACCGATGCCCTGTCTCAATATACCCTCGACTAAGAACTATTAAAGGATATGCTTATAGACTATCTAAGCCCCACTAGTATGATCTCATCATAATCCTGGTAGTCAAGCATAATCCTAAGGGCTTCATCAACATGCATATAAAGATATGAAATATAACACAAGTTAAGATGAAGATAAACCAGATAGCATACTATCATTTCGAGCAAAGATTGTTTCTGCACATATACATGCCTAGCATCCTATACAATACAAGCCTCTAGGGCATACATATCTAACAATCTCCCACTTGCACTAAGGCCTGTAGTTGATGCAATAAGTACCAACTGTTTGTACTAGAACCAGTTGCCTGCGTACCGCATGCCCAACAGCTCGAACAGTTTCTCAAACTGGACTTGAGGGATGGCCTTGGTGAATGGATCTGCTGTGTTGTCCTTCGTGTCTACTCTCCGTACTCCGATGTCCTGGCGATCCACTATCTCCCTGATGAGGTGATATCGCCTCAAGATATGTCTGGATTTCTGATGGGACTTCGGTTCCTTTGCCAAAGCCATGGCTCCATTGTTATCGCAATACTGAGGTATTGGATTAGCAATGGATGGAACCACTTCAAGTTCAGAAATGAACTTCCACATCCAGACCGCCTCTTTTGTGGTATCATTAGCAGCAATATACTCATCTTCCATCGTGGAGTCAGCGACGGTATCTTGTTTGGAACTCTTCCAACATACCGCCCCTTCGTTTAGGGTAAATACAAACCCTGAGATGGGCTTACTATCATCCTTGTCGCTCTGGAAGCTGGAGTCGGTAAATCCCTCCATTTGGAGATCTCCGTTACCATACACCAAGAAAATTTCTTTAGTTCTTCTCAAGTACTTCAGAACGTTCTTCACAGCAGTCCAGTGTTTCTTCCCTGGGTTGGATTGATACCTGCTTACTGCACTCAGTGCATAAGCTACATCTGGGCGAGTACACAACATCGCATACATTATAGATCCTACTGCTAAAGCGTTGGGAATAATGCTCATGCGAGCCCTCTCTTCATCAGTCTTTAGAGAGCGTGATCCCATGACAAGCGGGTAAATTACCCCTCTTGGAATCTTCCATACTAAACCTCTTTAGTATGGTGTCAATGTATCTCAATTGGGACAATCCTAATAATTTCTTAGATCTATCTCTATAGATCTTAATCCCCAGAATGTACGAGGCATCGCCCAGGTCTTTCATGGAGAACCTTTGCGATAAGAATAGTTTGACCGATTGTAGCATAGGAATATCATTTCCTATTAAGAGAATGTCGTCCACGTACAATACGAGGAATGTAACTGTACTCTCTATAATCCTTTTATAAATGCATGGTTCATCCACATTTTTGATAAAACCAAACTCTTTGATTGTATCATCAAAGTAGATGTTCCAACTCCGTGATGCCTGCTTTAATCCATAGATGGATTTAAGCAGCCTGCATGCTTTTCCGCTGCTCCCACTATCAGTGAAGCCTTCTGGCTGATCCATAAAAACGCATTCTTCTAAATCACTATTTAGGAATGCCGTTTTAACATCCATCTGCCAGATCTCATAATCATAGTGTGCAGCTATAACAAGCAGGATCCGAATGGATTTGAGCATCGCGACTGGTGAAAAGGTTTCATCATAGTCCAGTCCTGGTCTTTGACGAAATCCTTTTGCTACCAGCCTAGCTTTATAGGTCTCCACCAGACCATCCACACCGATCTTTCTTTTAAAGATCCATTTGCACCCTATGGGTTTTACTCCAGAAGGTGCAACCTCTAAAGTCCATACTTTGTTGGTGTGCATGGATTCCATTTCGGATCTCATGGCATCCAGCCACTTCACTGAGTCACCACTCGTGATAGCTTGCTGAAAACTAGTAGGGTCATCATCATCCATGATGCAATCTTCTCTATCACCATCAATTAGAAAACCGTAGTATCTATCAGGTGGGCGAGAAGTCCTACTAGATCTACGGAGTGGCTGAGCTTCGTCAGGTTCTATCGAAATCTCAGGTTCAACCAAATCGTCGGTAATTGTTTGTGTATCTAGAATTTCTTCCAGTTCTACCGCATTGCCAATAGTATCATTTGCAAAAAAATTCATTTTCTAAAAATATGTCATACTGAGAAACAAACACTCTTTGTTCCTCCTTGTGGTAGAAGAGATATCCATACGAGTGTTTTGGATATCCCACAAATCTACACAAAACCGATCGTGTTTCGAGTTTGTCTGGATTCTGCTTTTTCACATAAGCCGGACAACCTCATATCCTAAATCTTTTAATAGATGGTCTCTTCCCATACCATATCTCATATGGAGTGGTAGACATGGTTTTGGTCGGCACCCTGTTCAAAAGATGAATCGCAGTCTCTAATGCGTGCCCCCAGAATGATATTGCTAACTCAGCATCACTCATCATAGATCGTACCATATCTAATAGGGCGCGATTCCTCCTTTCCGATACTCCATTGTGCTGTGGTGTGTACGGAGGAGTGAGCTGAGAGAGAATCCCATTCTCTTTTAGGAAATCTAGAAACTCTGAGCTTAGATACTCACCTCCTCGATCTGATCGAAGTTTCTTAATACTTAGGCCTGTTTGTTTTTCTACTTCAGATTTATACTCCTTGAACTTTTCGAAGGCTTCAGACTTATGTTTCATCAAGAACACATGTCCAAATCTTGAGAAGTCATCAGTAAAGGTTATGAAGTATAAAAAACCATCTCTTGCATGTGTAGACATTGGTCCACATACATCACTATGTATGAGGCCTAAGAGTTCAGTAGCTCTCTCTCTGTGTCCAGTAAACGGAGTTTTGGTCATTTTACCTTTGATGCAAGACTGGCAAGTCGCATAAGATTTATATTCAAATGAATTTAAATATCCATCTTTATGTAGCTTGATTAGTCTTGTTTCATTAATATGACCAAGTCTACAATGCCAAATGAAAGCTTCATTTATGTCTGAAACCTTCCTTTTGTTTGTGTGTTGTACGTTAAAAATTGTATATTGGTTTAGGACGTATATCCCGTTATTTAATGTACCAGACCCAATCAACTCTTGATTAAGGTTAATGTTCATAACATTAGATTGCAATACAAAATTATATCCTGCATTGTCCAACACCGATACAGATATAATATTACATAACATAGAGGGTACAATATAACACGGGTTCAAAACCAATATACAACCCGACGGCAAACCAAGGTGATACTCTCCCACTGCTGTAGCATGTATTGAGGAACCATCCCCAACCCGGAGAGTGTGATCACCTTTCTTCAAAAACTTGCTATTTCTCAGCGCCTGCAGACAATTGCAGATGTGAGATCCTGACCCAGTATCTAATACCCAGAAAGCAGAGTTAATTGAAAAACAGTTTTCTATTACAAACACACCTGAAGTGGAAGCTTCACCCTGCTTCTTCTTCTTGAGGTCGGCCAAGTATCCATCGCAGTTTCTCTTCCAGTGCCCAGTCTAGTGGCAGTGGAAACATTCCCCTCGTCCTGTCGCAGCAGCCCCTTTCTTGTCCCTTCCCGGTGCCTTTTCACTCCGCCTCTCTGCTTGATGGGATTCTTCTTCTTCTTTCCCTTTTCCTTGGATTTGGCTTTTGGGACGGAGGAAGAAGATGGCCCAGCAATAAGAGCGGGAGTTTTCGCTACCTTTAGTGTGCTCTCTGCACTCCTCAACATATTGAGGAGTTTGGGCAAAGACTTCTCCATGTTGTGCATGTTGAAGTTTATAATGAATTGAGCAAAGGCAGGGGAAAGGGACTGTAGAACAATATCAACATACTGCTCGTTATCCAGGGTCCAACCTAGGTCCTCAAGTTCTTCGATAAGTCCAATCATCTTCAATACATGGTCACTTACAGACGTGCCAGCAGCCATTCGCATCTGAAACAACTTTCGAGATGCCTCGTATCGGAGAGTACGAGATTGCTCTCCATACAACTCCTTTGTATGGAGAAAGATGGATTGAACATCCATCTTCTCGTGCTGCTTCTGATGTTCATTGTTCATAGAAGCAAGCGCGAGGCACTTGGCTGTGGCGCAGTCTATATCCTATGTCTTGTGAATTTCTTTATCCGCAACCGAAGAATCAGGGCCTGGGATAGGAGGGGCTGGAGTAGTCAGGACGTATCCGACCTTATCATAGGTCAGGGAAATATTCACGTTCCTTAGCCAATCTTTGTAATTCGGTCCCGTGAGTTTATTTTTATCTAATAAAAGCTTAAGTCCCGTCATAGGTATCTGCCATTAGGAGAGAGAAAATAAGACACTCAGCGACTGCTCTTGCATAATTAGATAGGTTATTAATCTTATCTAACTGATGTCTCCCACTGCTTTTTATCAAATTTTCCTTCAAACCTTTCAAAAAGAAAATTAGCCAGGATTAATTGCAATCTGCAAGTTCGCTAACCGGTCAGCCAGGCCAGTGTCGGTACTTCAAGGGAGGTTCCCCGTGCTTTCGTACGGACCTAATTAAACTAAATCTCGTTTTCCTAGAGGCGTAACCCCTTTAACACCTTTCTAGACACCTACTGGATTAGCTAATTGTAAAGTGAAAAACTCTCCCAGGAGTAACTTTTACTCATAGTGGGATCGGGATCCAACCATCAAATAGAAGGTATGCAATCTCATTGCAAATTTCAACTCTTGAAATTCCCGATTTGATTTTTACCCCTAGTGTCTTATGACCTTAACTATGGTCAACAAATCATAAGCACTAGTCAAGTTCTACCCGCCATTTCGGGATTGATTTAGACCCACCCGCAAAACCCTTAACTATGGTCAACAAAGTCATGCGAATGTCCTAATCGATCGCATCAAATGCTTTGTAGGAAGACATCACTTAACTACCGTACACCACGCCTTAACTATAGTCAACAAACATGGCACGAATACTAAGTACTCTGCTTCCTAAAATGGTGGAGGGCAACGGATGGTTTTTGTGAAAACCTTTGACGTTTTTGAACTTGATATCATTGTAGAATCGAGTGAAAAGAGTGGTTTAAGCTCCAGTTTTAAAAATCGAATGGTTTTTGTAGTATCTTTCTAATTTTGCTAAAGAGGTCACTCCCAGTGAAGGGATCTCGGCTCTTTCCTCATCGAATGAGGTGCAGGATATTCATGAATACCACGATGCAAAACAAAAGTTAGATCAACTATAAAAACAATCGAGTTCTTTGTAACATTTGCTAGTTTCGCTAAAGGGGTCACTCCCGGTGAAGGGATCTCAGCCCTTTCCTCATCGAATGAGGTGCAAGATATTCAAGAATAGCACTATGCAAAGCAAAAACTAGAGTTACCCATTTTAAAAAAAATTGATTCTACAACATCTTTAGGTTTCTTTTTCTTCACATTAATCACATTAATGTTTTCCCATCATTTACGTTTCCTAAACATCACAGAAAAGAAACGAAAATAGAGCGTATGCTTATACCATCCGCATTCGCCACTGGGCCCCGTCATGCACCGTTAGGTTACTTAATTAATGGCAGAGCGGGGGCTGGATTAGCGCGGGTGCAAAACATAAGCAACGTTTATTATATATCTCATATATAAATATAGCCATTACAGATCACAGATGAATACATTGGATATACTAGGAATTCCGCATTTCATTCAAGCCTTAATGAAAGACGGGTTCCACGGTCGTGATGAATAGCCAAAACCCCATCCTAGACCCCTACGGGTGCAGCAAACTACCCGCCAAATTCCCGAAGTGGAGCAACCTCCCTCAACAAAGTGAGTAGGCCACTCGGCACTTCAAAAACACGGTAGTTTGTGCACCCCACCTTGGGTCTATCCTAAGAGCAAAAACAGTAAAAAGAAATTATACAACGGTGGCTACAAGCACAACCCGGATGTGCCCCACAAAATAATATTACATTGCTTTTTACAAATTATATTGAATGAAAAAAAAGAAAAACGCTCTTCTCACATCCCCCGGCCATTCATCACGATGATCGAACATATTCATATACACATACCATCTCATGATATCATTACAGAAGTGTGCAACCCTGACTAATCGACTTATAGCAATTAGTCGACGTTTCAAACACACATATCATTAACCAAGAAGACCCAATTAGCCAAGCACTTTAGAATTTCGATCGATAATTTTAAACCATGCCAACACTTGTCACAATCCAGAGCACAAACAACTTTGTGTAAATTCCAGATATCCTAGAAACACTATTTTCTTAATCTAAACAAATTGCTGAAAAACGAGTCAACTCGGCCATGACTCGGCCGCGGATCGGCGGCCCAACACTGAGTTTGGCCGCGGATCCGCGGCGTTCCTGGCGAGTTAGAGTCTCGTTTTTCTACGGTGTGCTTAGAAAACCCTGCATGTATTTTTAAGGCCACCGAAATGATTTTTTGAACACTTTAAAAATCGACAGAAAACGGGGACAGAAAATGTGTTTTTTCCCCGAAAAATTCGTCGATCGAAGTTCTAACTTTTAGCTAATAATCTAATTATGGTTTAGTTAGGCTCTGATACCATGTTAGTGCATGTTGCATGCTCCCACAACTCTTGTGAGGCGGCGGAAGCGATAAACGAAAATTTTCTTTGCATACAACACGCACTTTTCCGAAGATTTTGTCTAAACCATAACTAGAAAAACCTAACTAGAGATCTTATCTACTATGTTAGGGATTATACCTCAATGATACCGTCCTTCGGGTCTTCTCTTTGGTGCAACTCCTTTGCTCCTTGCCACTCCTTAGCTCCTTTGGATGTTGCCGATATTCTCGATCTCCGGTCACCCCAAGACCTAGATGATCCACGTGAGAGTTGTCGTGCAAGCTAGAAACTCTTCATAAGAGCTTAACCTAGAGACCAAGTTTGCTAGAAGAGGTCACTAGGATCATGTAGAGATTAGGGTATTGGATTATCTTTAATCCTAAACTTTTGTTTCGAAACACATGTGAAGGGTAAAGCTTAGGATGAAGGAGGAGAAGAGAAGAAGGAGAGAAAAAGTATTTTTGATAATGAGAGAGTTCAAGTATGAGAAAATGATATATTGCAAATGAAATAATTGAAGTATATAATATAAAATTAGCACCATGCTTCAATAGTACTTCCAAAACAATATAAAATTAAATAACCCATTCTTGCAACCATACTTAGACTTTCTTATTTCCACCTCATTTATTTATTTTCATAAAATAAATAATGTCATTATGAGGTGGCACCTTCTAGAAGGTATTCTTGTAACAATTACAAGAATACCCCTCCTCCGTATACCGTAAACCGTATACCCGTATCCGAATTCCGAAAAATACGAATACCATTAATCCAATAATATAATACCGGTATCCGGCTTAAACCAAAACCTACCAGTATTATTGTTCCGATTATTATTCCTGTAACAATTACACGAACATAATCAAAATCCTGTCGTAACAACTTACGGCAGTCGTAAGTGGCTGCCGTAACAACTTACGACTGCCGTAACAACTTACGGCCTCTACATCTTTCGCCTGAACGAGAGAACCCTCTGTATGGGACTCTAAAGACTCGACAGTACACTGGCAGTGGGTTTAACCACAAGCGCGTCAGCGGCACTAGCTGTGCGTAACGGCTACCCAGGCACATGACGAAAAAGTGGCCGACGAGCGAATTAATCACAACCCCAACGAGCCTGCAAGCAACACTTACCGTACAGTCCGGTCTCTTCGTCTGATACGTCGCATATGAAGTTTAGGGGTGGTAAATGTCAGACCCCAGTAACTTTATAAGTCATGCTGATTTACGGCCCATAACGGTTCGAGAAACTACTGATAACACTTATGAGTAAATCTCGAGAACCTTGGCCAGGGATTTGATGTTATGGCCGATCAAGCATAGCGCGACACCAACTCCCTATACCGGGAGAGACGAAACCCCTCCTATCGCTCACTGTCTCCATGCAATTCGGGACTGTACCCAAAATCCACCTGTTTGCACGACTCGGCAGAGTCGCGGTAGGGAGGAAATCAAAGCACAGTGGGAATCACACAAGACACTATGACGATCTCGGGTCTACAGAATAACATGTACAAGTGTCGCCAGAGAACTGCTATCTGACAATTGGTATATATACCATCTAGGAGTTCTCGGTGAGTCCTGTTCGGTGTACCCATTCTCCAATGAGCACCTGTGTACAATCTTTGATGTCAAACACCAATGGTTGTGGAATCAACCATCGCCCCCCAGGGTCAGGAAACGTACACACTAGTCTAACTTGGTAATACCGATGCCCTGTCTCGATATACCCTCGACTAGGAACTATTAAAGGATATGCTTATAGACTATTCAGGCCCCACTAGTATGATCTCATCATAATCCTGGCAGTCAAGCATAATCCTAAGGGCTTCATCAATATGCATATAAAGATATGAAATATAACACAAGTTAAGATGAAGATAAACCAGATAGCATACTATCATTTCGAGCAAAGATTGTTTCTGCACATATACATGCCGAGCATCCTATACAATACAGGCCTCTAGGGCATACATATCTAACACGATTAAATTCCACGCAACTAGTACACGCAATCAATCGGAACCCTGCACGTATAAACATACGGCCTCCACATCTTTTCGCCTGAATCAGAGAAGCTTTTGTGTAGGACTCTGAAGACTCGACAGTACGCTGGCAGTGGGTTTAACCACAAGCGAGTAAAAGGTACTAGCTGTACGTAACGGCTACCCATGTACCTGTCGAAAAAGAAGGCCAACAAGCAAACTCATCTAAACCCCTACTGAGCCTAACCGTGACAATATCCGTACAGTCCGGTCTGTTCGTCTGAGAGTATCACATATTGGGTCTAGGGGACGGTTAACGTCAGATCCCTACTAATCCTAATAAGTTGTGCTGGTGTGGCTCAAGACTATCTGAGAAATTACTGATCTAACTATTAGTAATTCTCAACTGCCCTGGCCAGGGGCTTATGGCATTGACCAACCAAACACAGCGCGACATCGACTCCCTATACCGAAAGAGACGGTTCCCTAACAATCACTCACTGCCTCCATATGGCTCGGGACTGTATCCAACTAAAACCTGTTTGCATGACTCCTTTGAACCGTGGAAGGGTAGTAGTCAAAGCACAGTGGGAACTCACACGAGACAAATGATGATCTTAGGTTTACAGACTATCTGTACACATGCTACACGAAAACTGCCATCTGACTTTAGGTATAATACCATCCAGCAGTTCTCGGCGAGTCCATCCAGTGTACCCATCCACAGTGAGCACATGTATACAATCTTAGATGAAACACACTAATGGCTCTGAGACTAACCATCGCCCCTCGTCGGAGTCTAGAAACGTATACACCGGTCTACTTGGAATATCGATGCCCTGTCTCGATATTCCTACGACTGGGGACACTTTTAAGGATATGCTTATAAACTACCCAACCCTCACAAGTATGACCGCCATCACAATGCTGGCAGTCAAACACATCCTATGGGCTTTATCAACATGTATAAGTAGTACATAATAACAAGTAGAACATACGTACATGTTAAGATAAAGTCAAACAGGATAGCATACTATCATTTCGAACAAGAGTGTCATATATATATATATATATATATATATATATATATATATATAGTATCCATTACAAATAATGGCCTCTAGGGCATATATATACATCCTGATGTATACATATCCATAATACCCATTACAAATAATGGCTTCTAGGGCATATATATCCTACAGAAGTCAAGTTCCCTTAAGCTATTTCCTCCTCTTCGTTGCTCCATAACACGCCCAAGTGATGTCGATAGATCGAGCTCGTCTCTTAGTCACGGTTCTTCAAACCGAGACTACTTCTCTTCAATTCCTCGCTCGTACGAGTACGAGCGGTTCGAGTAAGTTCTCTCCCATTCTTCTTCTCTTTTTGAACCTCTCATATTCCCATATTGTCGAATTGTTCTCATGCTTGTAGGTAAGTCCCTCCTTCTCTCTCAATTCGATTCCTTTCTACCATTCTTTAAAATAAAAAAAAATCGACAAAATTGGAGTTAGCCTTAATATCATTTCTTTTACATATTTGTATCATCTTTGATAGGCCAAATAAGTCACACAAATACTCTAGCATCGCTTTAAAATATTATTCACATCAATTACTTTTTAATGTATTTAAAATTCCATGCGAAATAAATAAACATCGAACATTTTCACGTAAATACCATGAACTTTAAAAGTATCTTTTATCGATATCTTGAAATAAATACCTATAGAAAATTCACGGGGTAACGACTTACCCTACTCACATACACTGCGGTTTATAGCACGATATTATAGATACATGTTTAATTTTAAAAGAAACAATTTTCATTAAAATACCATCGTTTTATAAAAAAACATTTTAAATCGCTATTTTTAAATCCTTTGTAATTACGCCTCTACAACCCTTTTAGGGGAACCCATTGCGAATGGTGTGGGTTATTGTACGTCCTTAAGATACTAGAGTAAGATACATAACTCCTTACGAAGAATTCGGTCGCAAAAAGAAATAAAAATACGATTTCAAAGAATACGACTTTTTCAACAAATTAAACAATTTGAAAATTTTCATAAATCAAAAATTCGTATTTGTCTATGACAACAAATTTTGAAAGCTATATTTTGAAAAATGAAAGATTAAAGTTACACACTAATACCATCAAGTATAATTTTCATAAAAATACCATAAATTTTTTAAAAACAAGGTTTTATTAGTAAAATACCACTAAAAGTAAAATACATTTTTATAAAAACTCTTAATATTCTAAAACACCCTTGAGGTTTGTTTTTAAAACAATATTAAAATATTTTACATAAAAACCCCTCGAGAAATGCAAATAATATAAATACATAATAAAAAACTTGAATAAATCTTTAAACAACTTAAATTAATATAAATTTAAGCGGTATCATTTCTCTTGAGCCTCAGGGAGCCGGAGAAAATGAGTGCTTACCTATTCAGGTTAGAAAACACTGCAAATTAACAGAATTATCAATGGCAATCGTCTTAGAAAAAGACACAAATCCTGCCGCCCATGTGCAGCGGTTGTCGGTTATTCCCGAACTTAAGAATTTCAAAAGTTATATTAATTCATAAGACATTTATCATAACCCGAATACAAACTCGGATTTGTTTTAAACTCTAACTCGAATCCAAACTCGAACCAAAACTTGAACTTGAACACTTGACTTGACTTGACCGAACCATGAATATAACTTGACACGAATAGCTAATTACCACTTAAACCTGAACTTGTACTCTTTATATTCATGAATTTGTCCAAGACCTGTAACTTGAACTATACAATAAAACACGCGGGGATAAGGGGTAGGCTGGTAAGGAACGTCTGACGTGGAACGAGAGGTCATTTTAAAAGACACCTCTTGAATATCTCGTGTTGTTGTTCCGTGGGTTATGACGGAGCCTTATACTCTCTTTGTACCTTTGGTCCTCGAGGTAAGCTGGACTACTCTCGTATACATGCTCACTTTCCTTATTAAACTACAAACAAGCACGTTAGAATAGCTACCCTTATACACATGAATGACATGATTCAAATATTTTTACATAAAACCTTACATGTTCATTTCTACTTGGTTTCTATTCATTTCGCATACCTTCATTTGTCATTACTTATTACTTTTAGGAAATTACTGAGCGCCAGTCCGCTGATGAAATTCCTTTCTGTTTCATTTTCTTGGAATATTCGTCAGGAGAACCGGATTCTGAGGAGATAGAACCATGCCAGGAGGACTTCGACCAGCTCACCACCCAGCCTGACAACTAGTTTCCTTTTCTGCACTTACTTTATGTATGCCATTATTTAGACACCTTTCAATTATTGTATTTTTTTATTTCAGATAATTGTACTTAAATTTGAATGTAAATAAAGTTGCTGTTTATTTTTAGTACTTTTGTTATTCTTATACATTGTTATATTGCTTACATACGCTTAATGTATTTATTAAGGGAAATGATCTTCTCATTGTAAATACGTTACGAGACTCGTCACATGCCGTTACCATCTTCTAGGAAGCCTGGCGTGGCACATCTGCTCTATAATCTGTTAGAAAAATTCCTACCTCGAATAAGAATCCTAACATGAGCTCTCCATTGTGCTTGAAGTCGACACAATCGCTGCAATAAGAACCCTAACCTGCCCTTTATCAATAAACCAAGCTTTGGATGAGAGGAATAGAACTAATTTGATCTCTAAAGAAAATCTCTAAATGGAATCTATAACAAATCCCAGCAAATGTTGGGTTAAATCAATATCGGGGGGTTATCTAGATAAGTTAAAATTAATTAGAGGGATATTTGGAACATCGAATTTAAAAGAGAGAGATTTAGAAATAATTTTTTTAAAAAGAGGTATATGAAGAAACATTAATTTATATACTTCTAAATTTTGTGTTTATTCAAAGATGCTAGATTGGATTCAGGGTTGACAATTTTAACATGATCTATAAATATGAGTCCCACCGAATGCATATTAATTGGCATGTATACACTACTACAAAAGTGCCCAAAGTTAACGGGGATTTCACCATGGTTCAAACTGTGACCATTTAATCGTCATGATTGTAAAAGAAGTGGTCACGGTGCAAACCGTGACCAATTGCAATATGTGGCGGCCCCCACAAAGCCCCCGTGATAAAACCCATCCCATCGCTTTCTCCCTTTTTTCTTCACAAGCTCCTATCTTTTAATTTCCCTTAAAAAATTTGGGCGAAATTTCGTTCCCGCTCTTGTCGAACGCCACCACTTGGGCCACGTCGCTATTGCCTCGAGCACGTTACCACCGGTGATCGAAGCCCCAAGGACCGGTTGTAGTAGAAGCCCTAGCTTCATGGAAGATATATAACGACTCGCTATACTTGAATCGATCTCACTTCCTTCGTTTGATTTTCTTGAAGATTACTTCTTGCTCTCTTGAATTTCGTTTCTGTGTCTCCTTGTATTTTTTGACTATCTTTTACATTCAATATTATTCTCTTGTCAATTAGAATACTGACTGGTGGAACGACGATGAAATACGATCATATTTAGTTTCTTTGTTCTGTTACCATATCCTTCTTAAGTAATTTCGAGAACGAAATTATTTTAAGGAGAAAAAAATGTAATGACCCTAAAATTGCAATACTTTCACGTATCATTTTCTTAATAAAATATTACAATTATTTATTTTTGGTATATTTTATTTTCTAATAAATACATTATTTTATCATTTCATCTATTTTATCTATTCTATAATTTTTCAAAGCCCAAAATCCAAGCCAAAACAATTTCATTTGATTTCTTTCTTTTCTTTTTCTAAGCCTACTTTCTTTTCAAGATACGACATATATTTAATTCTTATTAAATAAATGCATGAACAACCTTATAGCTTATTGGTTAATTCCTTACATTGTTATTCTTTAAGTCACATGTTCAAATCCTTATTCTTCCAATTATTTTTTATCAATTTTTATCCTTCTCATAACCTACAAATGAGCCATTTCATTTCATCTTCTTTTTAACTCCCAAAATAATTAGAATAGTTTTGAGCTATAATTTATTAGAATTATGGTGGTCATAAACCTTTTTTATATGTCACTCTTCTTTCTTTTCTTCATCTCACATTTCTATCATTTCCCATCTCTCTCTTCATCTCTTCTTATCTCATCTTAGAAATTTCCTTTTGATCAATTCTAAAAATAAAATAAAATAAAATCTCTTTTCCCTTGAGCTTGGAGAAGCTCCGGTTCCATCAAGTTTCAAAGACTCGGTTGAGGATTTTATCTAAACGATGAGCCAGTTATTATACCGACTCACACAACCTGTAAGTCCCTTTCCTCCCTCTCTATCTCTTTCACTCTGTTATTGTGTCTTCTCCATGATTTTATTTTCTTGACCGTGGTACCTAATCGAGTGCGCACGCGCACACACACACATAAATGAATATAGTTATATATATATATTTTTAAAATATTGTTTTTTTATACTTAATCTTCATGTTTATTCGGTTTTGGATAAGTAATCCGAAATACCTACAATTTTCTAATAATTTTTGTAACCAGAAACCCAATAGAAATTAACTCAAACTGCGTTTTAAATATGTGTTACGGTGCTGAACAGATTCTGATCTGTTTTGCGCAACGATACGAAAACATGTATATCTCCCAAACCGGTAGTCGTATTTAGGCGAGACTGGAACTCACATGCGCATAACACTTAAGGCTATGTTTTCATTTATATTCTGACTTTAAATGACTTGATTAACTAGTTGTATATATCACATTTTTACAACATTGTTTTTGGACGTTTCTTATATACTTATCTCATATCATGTTCCGTGATTGCTTATTTATTTTTATTTATATGACTTATGATTAAATCATTAAATATTAGAATTGACTTGATCTTGACACGACTCAATCATGAATATTTGAATCCAGTATGTACACTTGAACCAACTTGACTCGAACCATGAATACAATTGGCATGACTTGCACTTGACATGACTACATGAATTCAATCTTGAAAACTTGATATCATACATCACCTTTTGTATTCATGAATTCGATCAAGACTCATAACATTAATCATACACCAATAAACACGGCGTGTTGGGGTAGTTTGAATATGAATTCAATGGAATCTCATGAGTCCCATTAATATAAATCATGTTGTTGTGGTATCGGGCTGAAACGGTACAAATTATGTTGCTGTGGTACCGGGCTGAAACGGTACAAATCACAAATTCACGAATGAGTGCCCGTGTTTCCAAGTCCCTGGATAATAGCCTGTTGGGTTTGGAATTCTTCAATAACAATTGAAGTCCCGCTATTTTAGGCCCGTGATTCCTTATCCCTGGACGATAGCCTTGGGTTCGAGAATACTCTTAAAATTGGTTGACATTCACATTTGAACTCACGTTGGTTGGTTTTACCCTTTTAGAGACCTTTTAGGACATTTACATTCACTTCATGTTCACTATACCTATACTCCATGGTCATGCTATACTTGTTTACTATGATCATGTTATATTGCTATGCTTACATAGTTGTCATTAACATTACTATGTTATACTGGTTCGTGTTTTATGTCCATTCATAATATGTCACATGTCACCTTACATATTTATTTATATACTTTCACATCCCACCTTTCTTGGGGACTTACCGAGCGAAAGTTCGCTGATGGGCATTCCACCCATTTCTTTGTTTCCTTGGAACCGACTACTAGTTCTTTCTTTTCAGCTTTTACTTCATGTATGCTATCTATTTAGGCACTTTCTTTTATACATCTTTATTTTCAGATATCATGTATTCAGTTTGAAACTTGTGAAAGTTGGGAATGTAAATATATAAGATTGGATTTTCATTATCATGTCTTTTCTTGTCATTTTATATTGCTTATATACGCTTAACATATTTGTTTATAGAAATGACCTTTTCGGAATAAATACGTCACGGGCTTGTCACATGTCGTTACCTCTATTTTGGAAAGCGGGATGAAACAGGTTTTATTGGCGGCCCATGCAGGTCAGCTCTGCATGAACATCGTAAGCAATATAATAAAAGAATTATGAAATCCAATTATTACATTTGACTTTTCTTTTGAATCCTACCCAATTCCTTGAAGTCCATCTCTCGACTTTTGAATTCTTAACTCTTGTTCAACCTTTCTACTTGTATCTCATAGGCCTATTAGCTCAATTGGTAAGAGTATCGATCGACGGAGCTTAAAGACGAAATCATCCTTAACTTTCCAGTATCTTGTTGTGACGTACCTCTCGAGAGAATTTCGTGAACGAAATTATTTTAAGAAGGGTAGACTGTAACGACTCGCTATACTTGAATTAATCTCACTTCCTTCATTTGATTTTCTTGAAGATCACTTCTTGCTCTCTTAAATTTCGTTTCTGTGTCTCCTTATATTTCTTTGACTATCTTTTACATTCAATATTATTCTTTTGTTAATTAGAGTACCGACTGGTGGAACGACGACGAAATGTGATCGCATTTAGTTTCTTTGTTCTTTTACCATATCCTTCTTAAGTGATTTCGAGGACGAAATTATTTTAAGGAAAATAGAATGTAATGACCCTAAAATTGTTATACTTTCATGTATTATTTTTTTAATAAAATATTACAATTATTTATTTTTGGTATTTTTTATTTTCTAGTAAATACATTATTTTATCACTTCATCTATTTTATCCATTCTATAATTTTTCAAAGCCCAAAATCCAAGCTAAGATAATTTCATTTGATTTCTTTCTTTTCTTTTTCTAAGCCCACTTTCTTTTCAAGATATGACATATATTTAAATCTTATTAAATATATGCATGAACAATTTTGTAGCTCATTGGTTAAGTCCTTACATTATTATTTTACAAGTCACATGTTCAAATCCCTATTTTTACAATTATTTTTTTATCAATTTTTATCTTTCTAATAACCTACAAATGAGACCTTTCATTTCATTTTCTTTTTATCTCCCAAAATAATTAGAATGGTTATGAACTATAATTTATTAGAATTATGGTGGTCATAAACCTTTTTCATATGTCACTCTTTTTTCTTTTTTTCATCTCACATTTATATCATTTCCCATCTCTTCTTCATCCCACCTTAGCAATTTCTTTTGATCAATTCTAAAAATAAAATAAAATAAAATCTCTTTTCCCTTGAGCTTGGAGAAGCATTGGGTCCATCAAGCTTCAAAAACTCGGTGAGAATTTTATCTAAATGGTGAACCGGTTGTTCTACCGACTCACACAACCTGTAAGTCCCTTTTCTCCCTCTCTATCTCTTTCCCTCTGTTATTGTGCCTTCTCCATGATTTCATTTTCTTGACCGTGGTACCTAATCGAGTGCATAAACACACACACACACACACACACACACACACACACACACACACATAAATGAATATAGTTACATATATATATATATATATTTAAAATATTATTTGTTTATACTTAATCTTCATTTTTATTCATTGTTTTCTTATAGAATAAAAATGCCACCATGTCATAGATTTACTTTTACGTTAACTAGAAATATCATGCACTGAATATAAATAAACGATGCGTGATAACACAACTTTACATAAGCTCTCTTAAAATTAGGACTTTCCTGATATAGGACGTTGTTGAATTTCCTGATCTATATATTGACATTAGGAGATCCAATTTGAAGTATATATTGCATGTGCCGTTTATTTTATAATTGTTTAATTTTTTATATAAAAGAGAAAAACGAAGTTGCAAATAAATCCAGCAATTTTGTCACCTTTAAATACGGTCCTAGATAACTTTTGTCCTTAAAATATATTTTTTTAAAAATTAATTTTCACATCTGGAAATCTAAGGAAAGTTAGGATAAATAATAGATAGAATTTTATGTTTACAGTAAAAATTTCATATCAAACCTAATAACGGTTTAGAAGTTGCGTAGTTTTTTTATTCACTATTTTTAAAACCAGAAAACTGCCAATAATGGTCTTCTTCGAGATACCATAATTCTGTAATTGTTGATACAAATTAAGTGTTTTCAGATGTTTTGAATATCTACATCGAAAGATTTAGATTTTATTAGTTTTAAGTTTTTACTTAAAATTGACGTAAAATATAGAAAACCGCGTTACAATATTAAGCGACGAATCTGGATAGAATCTGTTCTGATTCGCACACTGTTTTTAAATTGGACTAACTCGAACTCCCAATGTCCGTTCGTGACAAACTTTAGATGTGTAGATGGATAATTTATAGAACTATAATTTCCTGTATATTATATTACTTAGAAATGCATGAAACAAGTCGATATAGACTTTGCAATATAACATATAGTTGCTGTCCGGAAATTTGATTTCTGTTTTAAACGCTGATGTTAAAATGATCATAACTAGAGCTTCAGAAATCCAAATCATGCGAATTTTAGTGTTTAGGATAAATACTCCGAAAGAACTACAATTTTCTAATAATTTTTGTAACTTGACACCCAATAGAAATTAACTAAAACTGCGTTTTAAAAATGTGTTATGGTGCTGAACAGATTCTGATATGTTTTGCACAACGATACGAAAACATATATATCTCACAAACCGGTAGTCGTATTTAGGCGAGACTAGAACTCATGTGTGCATAACAATTAAGGCTATGTTCTCGTTTATATCCTGACTTTAAATGACTTGATTAACATATTTATAACATTGTTTTTAGACGTTTCTTGTATACTTATCTCATATCATGTTCTGTAATTGCTTATTTATTTTTATTTAAATGACTTGTGATTAAACCATTACATGTTAGAATTGACTTGATCTTGACACGACTCAATCACGAATAGTTGAACCTAGTATGTACACTTGAACCAACTTGACTCGAACCATGAACACAGTTGGCATGACTTGCATTTGACATGACTACATGAATTCAATCTTGAAAACTTAATATCATACATCACCTTTTGTATTCATGGATTCGATCAAGACTTATAACATTAATCATAAACTAATAAACACGGGGTGTTGAGGTAGTTTGAGTATGAATCCAACGGAATCTCATGAGTCCCATTAATACAAATCATGTTGCTGTGGTACCGGGCTGAAACGGTACAAATTATGTTGTTGTGGTACCGGGCTGAAACGGTACAAATCACAAATTCACGAATGAGGGCCCGTGTTTCCAAGCCTCTGGATGATATCCTGTTGGGTTTGGAATACTTCAATAACAATTGAAACCCCGCTATTTTGGGCCCTTGATTCCTTACCCCTAGACGATAGCCTTGGATTCGAGAATACTTTTGAGATTGGTTGACATTCACACTTGAACTCGCGTTGGTTGCTTTTACCCTTTTAGAGACCTTTTAGGACACTTACATTCACTTCATGTTTACTATACCTACACTCCACGGTCATGCTATACTTGATTACTATGATCATGTTATATTGCCATGCTTACATAGTTGTCATTAATATTACCATGTTATACTGGTTCATATTTTATTTCCATTCATACTATATCATATGTCACCTTGCATATTCATTTATATACTTTCACATCCAACCTTTCTTGGGACTTACCGAGCGCAAGTTTGCTGATGGGCATTCCATCCATTTCTTTGTTTCCTTAGAATGTTCGTCAGATAATCTAGAGATTGAGAAGATCGAGCCGAGTCAGGAGAATTACTCTTAGCTTACGGAGCAGACCGACTGCTAGTTATTTCTTTTCATCTTTTACTTTCTGTATGCAACATGTTTAGGCACTTTCTTTTATGCATCTTTGTTTTCAGACATCATGTATTCAGTTTGAAACTTGTGAAAGTTGGGAATATAAATATATAAAGTTGGATTTTCATTATCATGTCTTTTCTTGTCATTTTATATTGCTTATATAAGCTTAGCGTATTTGTTTCGAGAAATGACTTTCTCAGAATAAATACGTCGCGGGCTTGTCACATGCCGTTACTGCTCTTTTGGAAAGCGGGGCATGACAAGATCGCCGCTAGCTGATCGATCGAGCTCGTTGCCGCCGTAAATCGAGGCCGCTCTGGGCTCGCCACCGTTCCAAGATCGCTTGTCGCCGCTCTGAACTCGCCGCCATTCATTAAAGGTAAGTATAAATAGTTAAATTTTAATTTTTTTGGTTTTATTTCAATTTTTCAAATCGAATTGCAAAAAATCTATTGTTGATGTCATTGTTGCTGCTGGTGGTGTTATTGGAGGTGGTGTTGGTGGTGTAGGGATGCCGGTTAGGGTTTCGGTTAGGGCATAGGTTAGGGTATCTCGGTTGTGGTTAGGGCCGAATTAGGGTTTGGGAATGGGTTATGTTTTAGGGTTAGGGTTAGTGTTTGGTTAATTTACCGAATTTGTGTAGGTAATTTGGAGAAAAACAAAACAGTTTAGGGTATTTTAGTGAAAAACAAGAATAGTTAATGGTACTGTAGTGTAAATAAGTGACATTGAGCAAATGTGGTTTTTAAATTAAAAATTTTAATGATAGTTTAGTAAAAACAACAAAAGTCAAGGGTATTTTAGTGAAATTTATATCAACTTAGTCAATTTAAGAATATGAATAGTTTAGTAAAATTTCTAAGATAGTTTAATGAAAAAATAACAATAGTTAAGGTATTTTAGTGAAATTTATAGTTATTTAGTTAATTTGAGGTAGTTTAATGAAAATCAACAAAAATTTAGGGTAATTTAATGTAATTTAGTAAAATTAAAGTAATAAGGATTAAGTTAGGGTTGGGGTCGGGGTTAGTGTTAAGGTTAGGGTTCGAGTAATTTAGCAAATTGTTGCAGGTAATTTAGTGAAAAGCGAAATAATTAAGGGTATTTTGTTGAAAAAAAACAATGTTAAGGGTATTTTAGTGTAATTAAGTGAAATCGAGCAAATTGGAGATTTTAGTGTAACTTAGTTAATTTCAGGTAGTTTAGTGAAAAACCAACAATAGTTAAAAGGGTTTTAGCGTAATTTAGTAAAATTGAAGAAATATATTGCTTAGGGGTATGTGTGTGTTTGCGCGCTTGTGCGCGCGTGCACACACATACAAACAATGCCAAACCTTAATTCATCATCGTTCTCCTCGACATTAAACTCTTTTCAAATCCCATCTTAAAACCAATCCTAAATCCAAAATGTTAAACTCGATTAAGAAAACCCTAATCTTTAAATAAAATTACCCTAAACTTAAAACTTCAAAACCATGTATTTGAAACGTAAACATTAAACTAATCGAAATCAAATCCTAAACTAAGTGTATGATTTTCGATGATAATATGAAATTTTCATATTCTCGTCGATAATTAATCATATGTGAAAATGAAAACGTGACTTAGTTCCCGTCTATTGGTTAACATACGTTTGGTGTTCGTCGTGACATAAAACTACACGAAAGTTGTTAAAAACCGAATGTTATCGTTCGGTTTCTAGCAACCCTCGCGTAATCTATGCGAAGAGAATTAATATTTGATTGTATGATAACCGATAGATTTATCCCTTATGGACAAGTTAGGAATGTATAAAGCATACACCTTCATTCACTTGTATTTGTCATTCGTTTCAGGATATTTCGTCGGTACCTTTCCGCTGGTTCTCCGTGTACAACGATAGATTAGATATTCGTTTCAATGGTATTTCACAATATTGAAATGATTATTTATTCTATTACAGTGTATTCGGAAAACAACGTGGAAATGCTTCCAAAATTTTCTTGAAACGGATGAAAGCACAAGTGAATGGGTGTATACTTTATACATTCTTAATGGGATAGGTGCCTTACCCCTATAGCCGTTATCCTCGACATCCAATAAAGAACATTTAATATCATCATCATCTTTCTTGGAAGAAAAATCCAACTCTCGAGATTTGAGATTAGAAGGAGAAAGTTCTCAATAGGAGTTGGAGGAGAGCCCAATCCAATAACAATTGAAACCACACCTAACGAAGTCGTCAATTAAACCTAACACTAATGCTTCGTATTATCCGTCTATCTTGTATTTGTTACGAAATCTTAATTCCATAACTCTTATCTATAGGATATAGGAACCTTTCTACGTTCCATTTTCTTCCAATATGGCATTCCCGTACCTCCACGACAAGAGTTGAATGTACGTCGACGATTCCTCGAGAGTTACTTTTTCAACGATTTTGCCTACACACGTCTTGGGATACCGAAAGAGCAAGAAATCTATTATCCTTGCTATAAGTGTATGAACATGTGATTGCAGAAGAATTCGAATGTTGAGTTACACATCTTAAAAAACGGTTTCCTTAAAGATTACACTAAGTGGGATATTCACGGAGAAAAGGACGTTGGAGGGCTAATGTAAGAGACAGAAAACGAATTCATTGAAGCGGAAATCGAAGAGTGGCAAGAGATAGTAGAAGAAGAGGAGGAAGAGGAGGAATGACAGTTTAAAGAAGACGAAGCCATCGAAGACGATGATGCTGTGTTCGCGCCGGTCGATAAAATAGATGGGCTTATAAATGTCGATGGACTTTCTTATGATACGAAAAGCACTGGACCCGCGTTATTGGAGAAGTACAAGGCTTCCTCGAGAATCCCTCTATATCCATATTGCAAAGGGTTTTTGATACTATCCATTTTCATACGTCTCTTCTAGGTCAAGTGCAAGAACAGATGGAGTGACTAGTTCATCAGTCGAAAATATTGCATTTTTAACACATCAATTTCCCTACTCTTTGTAGTCATCTGAACGTGTTTGGTATAAATATAGCACATATTAGCAATTTGTCTGCAAAATACCAAATAACATGTGTTATACATTATAACCAGCATTATGAGGGAAATTGTGTGTTTATTATTACACGCATGATCTTTTGTATAACAAACACTTGTCTCGATATTGTGTGCAGGAAATTCTCCAGGAAAAAGAGCCGGAACTACTAAAAGTGCTGATAAAACGCATTAAGTCAAAGACTTGAAACCTGGCAGTAAACAAGAAAGTATAAAAATATTCCAGACATCAGGAAAGTGCCACAAAGCCAACATGAAACAAAATAGAGATTTTCATGCAGAGATCACCTAAAATGGCCGTGAATTCGCGGCCGAGTCAGGCCGATCCACCGCGGATCCGCGGCCGACCTGACTCGTCGGCGGCAGAAATTTTCTACAGAGGTTTCTTCTCAACGGCAAAAATTCTTCATGACGCTTCAGTTCCTAGAAATCTCCAGAAGCTTCCCTTCTAACAGCCAAGCTTCTTGTGCAAGCTTAATACCTACCAAGCTTCTCATGCAAGCTAGCTAACTATCTTAATCTAGAAACTTCTCTACCCTAGCTTCGTATGCAAGTCTCATAACAACCAAGTTTCTAAGGGAAGCTAGACATACCTTCTAGGAGAAGCTTGAGGGAAAACTATAAAAAGGCATCTATGGCTTCATTAAAAAGGTTGTTCATTAATTAGGGTTGAATATTGAGCCAAATTTCCACTAGTTGAGTGACACAACTTGATCCAAAACCCTAGCCTAAATCCAATTCCAAGGCAAAATCAAGATCATTTTGAGAAGCAAATCAAGCAAGCAACCATGGATCCTTTATCCGTGAAGCCAATCTTCATCCGAGCAAGAGATCCATAATGATCCGTGACTCACGGAGATCGAGCGGAGCGAAATTCGACGGGTCTAGTTACCTCTTCAAAAGGAGCGATCAAGAGCAATATCTTGTAAGCTCGAATTGAGGGAATGTGTAATTAGTCGTCGATTTAATAAAGGTGATAATTGAAATTCTTGTTTTCTTTACATTCTTGCGTTGTGAAAATTCTTGATCTTTGATTCATTTATTTTCATGATGCTTGAGTAAAGTCTCCGCTTGTAGAGGATTCGAGAGAATTGATAGATCTAATGATGATCAAATCTTAATACTAGTCTTAATTCTTATGAGATTTGTGAACCTTAGCAAAAAGAATCGTTGATGACCTAATTTGGAGCAAAATGACTTCTTGATTATTTCATTGCAAATTAAGGATCAAATGATTGATGATTTTCTTTGCTAGAGGCTAGATCCGAATGATCATGATTGAAAAGATAAGGGATAGAAGGAGAAACCAAGTTTCTTCAATAGATTCCTAATCTTCATCATAATCATCAATTTAGCTACAAATTATCAATAAATAAAATTAGAAATTATTAGATTCATCATTAACTATTGACTCAATCAAATCCTATAAGCTATTCTTCATTATCTTGATAAATCAAAGTGATTGGGACATTTCTTAATTCTTGATTCTAGATCTTTAGTTTCTTTATGTTTCTTGAAATTAAAATTTACAAATCTTGAATCAATTTTCTTGCAATTTCTTTTATCTTTTCATTTCGAGTCATCTAAAACAAGATCGATCAAAACACACATCTCAGTGGACGATCCATATTCATTAACGCGCCACATCGACACCGTTAATTGATTGCGGTATAAATTTCTTTGGTTGTGAAACATGTTTCTAAACACGACATGAAGATATGATCAATCAAATGGCGCCGTTGCCGGGGATGTGAGCTATTTTGTTCGTTTTTGTTATTTGAGTTGAAAAATTATTATTCCATCAAATTTTTATCCATGATTCGCTTCAAGCGCTTAACGATTAGTGTTTGAATTTTTGCGAGGGAATCTGTAATCATTTCAGCAGTGAGATCAAGATTCAGAGAATATCTAAAGAATCCAGAGAAGCACAGGGACCTGCACAAAAATTTCTAAACCCTAATTCCCCTATCAAGCCGCGGTTCCGCGGCCAATGAGGTGTTTTGGCGGCGGTTCCGCCGCCGTTTAGGGTTTGCACTATGCCAAATTTCTCAGGTCTATTCTCTCCTCTCTCCTCTCCTCTCTGATCTTGTCCAATAACACTTTCCTGCAGGATTCTTTGCAAAAATTCGCAACGCTGCTAGAAAATAAAATTCTTGTTGCGATTCTTGAAATTGGTTATTTTGTGCATATTTTAATACGGAAATTAAGGGAAAAAGACCAAATTCAGATTAGGTGGGATTTCATTACCCTTCCTAAGCCCCGAAAATCACAAAACTATCATCCGCATCACCCTTCATTAACTAAAAAATATCTAGACAGGACTCTAAGGATCGTCGCGCTCAATTAGGACAGAAAAAGGTCGTGGATAATCTATTGCTTATCCGCGTTTCTTTTGTAGTGTCTAAGGCAAGTGTGTCTAACGCAAGTGGTTACTTAATTAGGCCCACTACTTACGTAGTGGAGAACCTCCTACTTACCTGGCACTTACCTGGCCACAGGAGGGATAAAGAGGCAGTAGAGGATTTATCCTGCGATTTGTCTTCTGGAAGTCTAGGAGCGGTCTAGAGACTTGACCTAGGTGACCATTAGATATAGGGTTGCGTGTGCATCTGTGCGTGAATTTTCATAAATCGGTTTCTTTTTAAAAACAAACCAATTATTCCCCCCCCCCTTTTACCCTTTTTCCCCCTCTTCTCTTCTTATAATGGGTCACCCAAACAGAAGAACTCTTGCCGAGCTTTGCTGTCCACAACCATATATTTCTTGTTTTCGTTATCGCTTCGGTATACCGTCCGACTCTCCCATGTCCTTAAGAGATCGGATAGAACAAGCAGGTAGAAACAGTTGGCCACTTCAGTCTAGGTCTTATCAACCGTATTCTAATTCTACATCCGTTTCAGTTGATACTCCGAGTGAGGATGCCCCTAGACGCATGTCCATAGCTGAGCATATAGGTAGGGCTAGAGGCCATAGTTTCAATCCGGACCAATATCAACCGTATCCTAATTCTACATCCGTTTTAGTTGATACTCCGAATGAGGATGCCCCTAGACGCATGTCCATTGCTGAGCATATAGCTAGGGCTAAAGGCCAAAGTTTCAATCCGGACAAATATCAACCATCACCTCCACTTTCTAAAGAAGAATTTCATAATCGGTTTGTGGCATGTATGATGTCCAATAGCCAACCGACCAACCAATATCAATATTGTTCTTATCACAATGTTGACCCTACTCCTGCCCAATTTTCGCAACCGTTCAATTCCTTTCAATCCAATCCAACTTTTCCACCTTCTCTAAATGGTCCTTCTAATCAGTCATTTGGAAGTTTTAATTGTCCACAAGAATTTCAATCTTATACTGAAACTCCTTATCAACCCAAGTCTAGTCTTGAGTAGACATTAAAAGAAGGTTTAGTGATGTTGAACCGCATAAGAGAGGAATGGAAGGGAAGCATGGTTAAATATGAAGGAGCAACTAGTTCCGAACCAGCTAAAAATTTTTCAATGTCTAATTCGGGCATAGGACAAAGTGAGAATTTGGGTAGTGAGAGAGAACTATACAACTTTCCTAATCAAACATTGTTTTTCCAAACTGAAATCCACAACTCCAGTTTCACAGATTCATCGAGTACACCAAATGATTCACCAATTGACGATAGAATGTATGAGAAGTTGTGTAATAATGCAGTGTTTGATTTACCCAATTGTGAAGGGACCATTTCGAGTGAAACCATGCTAAATCCTTGTGATCTTTATACCTCCACTCTTGAACCAAAATTGATTGAAAACCATACTTTTGATGAGGTGTTTGAGAATTTTAACCTTCACTTGAATGAGGTGATTGACATTGGGGATATATTGATTGATGAACCCGAAATTTTGGATGAGTTTGTCCGATCAATTCATCAGGTCCTTTCACTTCCTTGTGGCCATCATCTTGAGCCTTTGATAATTTTTTCCGAACCCCAAATGCTTCTCTAAGTTGATAATAATGGTATAACCGAACAGCAGACCGAAATTCAGCCTACATCTTCCACATCTGGTTTTGCGATTCTCGACACACCAATTTGTTTACCCATTTCACCTTCTAATTTCTCCGGTTCTTCTTCTATTCTTCCTATAGTTTCAGTGAGTTTTGATGAATCACAATCCAATAGTTCAAGTTCGACAATCCCAGAAAGCCAACTTGATTTGGATATTTTTGAAAATGAGGTAGATGAGTTTTTTGAGTCTTCTACCTCCATGTATTTTGAAAAATCAAGTATGGTAAAATCTGACACAAAATTTATTGACAGCAAAATGTTTGATCACATCATCAATGAAAGTTTTGAAGAACTTTTTGCTAACGAACTTGCATTCCTAAACAATATGGATTTTGTGATTGATCAAACTCAACCTATAGAAGTTGAACCGCCACCACTCCTTCTTCCTAATCATTCACATTCTCCTTGTTATTCATCCTCATTCTTTCATTTCTATAATTTAAAACTCAAACTCTTTCCAGACCACCACTTATCTCTTCCTCATTTCTTCCTGACTCTATACAATATATTCTTCCACCGACCTATACTCTACACTGATAAAATCTTTGAATGGTTGGTATTAATTTTTTGTCTTTGTAAAGTCTTATTTTGACCAAATGACTTACCCCCTCTTAAAATGCTTAATATTGTCTAACTCATGTTTGAGGGGAGGGGGTTATATTTTTGGCTCTTGAAAATAAAAGTTATCCTAAAAAATTATGAGCCAAAAATAAGTTTGGAGGAGGATTTTCACTTTCACTTATTCTTGCTCCCATTAATAATGTCCTCTCAAACTTACAGGTTTTTTGAGGTTTAGCAGAAGACAACAGTGATGACACTATTGAAAACAAGTTTGGGGGAGGTTTGTGCTTATTTACGCATCACTTCGCATACTTTGCATAAGCACAAAACATATAAAAAAAATAATTAAAAAAATTATATAAAAAAAATTGTGTACATAAATAAGATAATAAAAGATTAGATAGTGAAAAATTACATCCAAAAGATTAGAAAAGTTTAAGAAAACCAAGAAAATGAGAATTTTTCTTAAACGAAACTAGTAATAAATAGTTATGAGCTGTTGTCCCAAGGGTTAGTAAGATGAAGGAAGTCACTAATCTAAGGATAAAAATAAGTCTGAAAAATAGTTTCTATTCTGGAAGCCAAACATTTGAACGTTGATACCCTACTATATGCACTTACACACGTCTTGAAACTCGGGATAGTAGAGGATATCTTGAAATGCTCTTGTCTAAAAGCCAAAGTATGAAGGAAATAATAAATGAAGAAAATACAAAATGGTGAAGAAAAACGAACACTAGTTTTGCTATCACCAAGGCAGCAATAAAAAAATATAGCAAGGGTGCTTCATTACCTAGTGTCTTAGACCAACTGGTTTGGGAGTCACTGCTAAGCTTTAGGTGTTGCAAGACGAGAAAAATACTAATACGCCTAATAAGCAAGCATATGAGTAATCGGTCGGTTAGTACCTCAAGAAGTATTAACGGTCGCATGAAAAATGTGTGTGCAAATCCATTTAAATATTCATCAAATTAAAAAGTACCGAGGCAGATGGACAAGAGTATGATAGCTTGAATTAAATTCTCCAAGTGTAGGGATGTCTTTTACACACACGTAGAGGTATATGATCGGTGTTTGGAAGAAAGGTAGGAATGAAGAATAAAGACGTTGTTTTATTGAGAGATGATGTGATTTCTAATATCTTTTC
Source organism: Agapanthus africanus (assembly GCA_030015575.1). Classification (NCBI taxonomy): domain Eukaryota; kingdom Viridiplantae; phylum Streptophyta; class Magnoliopsida; order Asparagales; family Amaryllidaceae; genus Agapanthus; species Agapanthus africanus. The sequence goes on along the minus strand of JASDDO010000010.1, from coordinate 420,259,700 downwards.
ATGACTATTAAGATAGGGCTCATGACAACCGAAAAGCTGGTATTAGTTGGAAACTCTGATTTTCAAAGTCTTTCTTTTACAATTCTAATCTTTATATGTAACTTTCACGGTCTTCTTTTTATTATTGGATTTTGTGGGTGCAATCCGCTGAAAAACCCTCAGGAGACAACACTCCTCCTATTAGGGACACCTAGAGGTTTAAAGGCTTGTTGCACGTGCTCAGTGCAATCGTGTTGCTTACGAAAGTGTGTTAGTTAGTTTTTCTTTTTCTAATATTTTCTCCTTCTCTTAAATAAAGATGTTTGCTCGAGACGACCAAAATTAAGTTTGGGGGAATTTGATCAGTCGAAAATATTGTATTTTTAACACATCAATTTCCCTACTATTTGTAGTCATCTAAAGGTGTTTGGTATAAATATAGCACATATTAGCAATTTGTCTGCAAAATACAAAATAACATATGTTATACATTATAACCATCATTATGAGGGAAATTATGTGTTTATTATTACACGCATGATCTTTTGTATATCAAACACTTGTCTCGAGATTGTGTGCAGGAAATTCTCCAGGTAAAAAAGCCGGAACCGCTAAAAGTGCTGATAAAATGCATCAAGTCATAGACTTGAAACCTGGTAGTAAACAAGAAAGTATAAAAATATTCCAGACATCAGGAAAGTGCCATAAAACCAACATGAAAAAAACCAGAGATTTTCATGCAGAGATCACCTAAAATGGCCGTGGATCCGTGGCCGAGTCAGGCCGATCCGTCGCGGATCCGACTCATCGGCGGTAGAAATTTTCTACAGAGGTTTCTTCTCAACGGCAAAAATTCTTCAAGAAGCTTCAGTTCCTAGAAATCTCCAGAAGCTTCCCTTCTAACAGCCAAGCTTCTTGTGCAAGCTTAATACCTACCAAGTTTCTCATCCAAGCTAGCTAACTATCTTAATCTAGAAACTTCTCTACCCTAGCTTCCTATGCAAGCCTCATAACAACCAAGCTTCCAAGGGAAGCTAGACATAGCTTCTAGGGGAAGCTTGAGGGAAAACTATAAAAAGGCATCTATGGCTTCATTAAAAAGATTGTTCATTAATTAGGGTTGAATATTGAGCCAAATTTCCACAAGTTGAGTGTCACAACTTGATCCAAAACCCTAGCCCAAATCCAATTCCAAGGCAAAATCAAGATTATTTTGAGAAGCAAATCAAGCAAGCAACCATGGATCCTTTATCCGCGAAGCCAATCTTCATCCGAGCAAGAGATCCACGACGATCCGCGACTCACGGAGATCGAGCGGAGCGAAATTCGACGGATCTAGTTACCTCTTCAAAAAGAGCGATCAAGAGCAACATCTTGTAATCTCGAATTGAGGGAATGTGTAATTAGTCGTCGATTTAATAAAGGTGATAATTAAAATTCTTGTTTTCTTTACATTCTTGCGTTGTAAAATTTCTTGATCTTTGATTCATTTATTTTCATGATGCTTGAGTAAATTCTCCGCTTGTGGAGGATTCGAGAGAATTGATAGATCTAATGATAATCAAATCTTAATACTAGTCTTAATTCTTATGAGATTTGTGAAGCTTAGCAAAAAGAATCGTTGATGACCTAATTTGGAGCGAAATGACTTCTTGATTATTTCATTGCAAATTAGAGATCAAACGATTGATGATTTTCTTTGCTAGAGGCTAGATCCGAATGATCATGATTGAAAAGACAAGGGATAGAAGGAGAAACCCTAGTTTCTTCAATAGATCCCTAATCTTCATCATAATCATCAATCTAGCTACAAATTATCAATAGATAAGAATAAAAATTATTAAATTCATCATTAACTACCGACTCAATTGAATCCTACAAGCTATTCTTCATTATCTTGATAAATCAAAGTGATTGGGACATTTATTGATTCTTAATTCTAGATCTTTAGTTTCTTTATGTTTCTTGAAATTAAAATTTATAAATCTTGAATCAATTTTCTTGCAATTTCTTTTATCTTTTCATTTCGACTCATCTAAAACAAGATCGATCAAAACACACATCTCAGTGGACGATCCGTATTCATTAACGCGCCACATCGACACCGTTAATTGATTGCGGTATAAATTTCTTTGGTTGTGAAACATATTTCTGAACACGACACGAAGATATGATTAATCACTAGTCTTTCACCGATCTCCTAGTATTGCTGAAGGAAGATTTTCCCGACGGAAATGAAGTGTGAGCTGGTACGAGACGCAAAAGATAATCACAAATATCGGCCTAAAGTGTGAGAAGATACATGCATGTCTGCGTTTTGTTCCGGAAAGAACATGCCTCACTCAAAAGCTGCCCGATGTGTGGGAAAAACCGATTCAAGCCTAAGAAAGACTCTCGTTCGAGTGATGTGCCCATGAAGATTCTTCGTCATTTTCCATTAATACCGAGGCTGCAATGGTTATTTATGTGTGAGGAGACAGCATCCGAAATGTAGTGGCACCATAAAGCGTCTCGTGAAGAGAGAAAAATGAGTCAGACTATAGATTCGATATCGTGAAAAGTTTTAGATGAAAATCATCCTTCATTTAGTGCAAACCCTCATAACGTGAGGTTAGGGATTGTGAGCGATGGTTTCAGTCCATTTGGGATGGTTCGCGGCGGGCATACTCATAGTACTTAGCCCGTTGTAGTGACTATATACAACCTGCCGCCATGGAGGGCTATGCCGCAGTCTTATTTTACGTTGGAACTTTTAGTCGACGGTCCCTCGTCCTCTGGGAAAAATATCGACGTGTACCTTCAACCCTTGATCGATGAGTTAAAATTTCTATGGGAACCTGGTGGGAGAACCAATAACGAAGATGGTAAACAATTTTTTCTGATGCGTGCTGATTTTTTGTGGACGATTAATGATTTTCCTGCCTACGGCATGTTGTCGAGGTGGAAAACTCAAGGTAAGCTTGCCTGCGCTGGTTGTCATATTCATTCGAGTAGCATACGCTTAAAGTTCAGTGGGAAAGAGTGGTTTATGGGTTACCGATGATTCTTGCCTATAATTCACAGATTCAGATGGAATAAAGAAATGTTCAATGGCAAGACAGAGGCCGGTATGCTTCCTAAATCATTGTTCGGTAGCGGTATACTGCAACAACGGAGAGGTTATCAGAATATCACATTCGGAAAGAAACAGAACAAAGATGCAATGCCATATCCATCTGGCTGAAAGAAACTTAGTGGTTTATTTCAGCTTCCGTACTGGTCCGATCTACAGCTACGCCACAATTTAGATTCCATGCATATCGAGAAAGGTGTCTCTGAGCACATCATCAATCTTTTGCTGTGTAAGGATAGAAAAATGAAGGACAATCTCAACGCCCGTCGTGATTTGACGAATTTAAATGGTTTGGCCATTAGAAAAGAATTGCAATATCGGCCTATGGCTGGTAAATTAGGTTATTAGGAAATCCCACCGGCAATCTATAACATGAAAAAAGAGGAGAAGCGACGGTTCTTGCGTGTGTTGAAAGAATTGAAAGTCCACGACGGTTTCTCATCAAACATTTTCAAACAGGTACAGGTAGAAAATGGAAAAATCGTAGAACTCAAGAGCTACGATTACCACATATTGATGCAGCATCTTCTTGTTTTATGCCATGGAGCATCGGTAAAACAAAATGTTGGTCTCGTGTTTAACGACTTTTGCACGTATTTCCGCCAATTGTGTTCCAAAAACATGGATGTCAATAAGATAGCAGAGCTTGAAAAATATATTCCTTTGATCTTCTGCAAGCTTGAAACTATCTTTCCACCTTTCTTTTTCGAGAGTATTGTTCACTTGTCCGTCCATCTGGCAACCGAGATCAGGATTTGCGGTCCGGACCATTACCGTTGGATGTATCCAATCGAGAGGTATTATTGACGTTTATTATTCATCATTTAAATTGTAAAGAATTATCATGAATTATTAATTTATTTCATTTTCAACAGATATCTATTAACTTTAAAAAACTATATCTGCAACAAGTATCGTCCTGAAGGTTCGATTTCTCATAGTTATCTCCTGGAAGAAGTCACGTCTTTCTGTGCTCGTTTCTTGAACGACGATGTCAGGACGAAGATAAAAAACCGCAGAGTGTTCCTGACGGTCCAATTGGAGCAGAAAGGCTAAAAAACATGTCTTACGATCTCGCGGCCAGTGTATGTGCGTACATCTTGATAAACAGCGAATGTTTTGCTACATATATAGAGTAAGTGTTTATTATTTTATAGTTTTAAATGTTCGAAATTAAATTTAATCTAATTAATATAATTGTATATTAACGAACATAGCGCACAAAGATATACTCACGAGATCGAATCCTAGGACATGGTCGAATGATAGGATCGAAGAAGAACAGAGGTGCACTTTTTCCGCTTGGTCTATAAAAAAGTTAACGAACAATTGAATTGTGCATAGCATGTTAATAGAGAGGTCCACGACCTTTTAAATGGTCCAACGATTACAACTAGGTTTTACAATGGGTACAGGGTATCCGGATATAAATTTGAGGTAGAAAGTACGGAACGTATTAGAGCTACGCAAAATAGCGGTGTCACAACCGTCGACAAGGATGGAAATCCCTACTACGGTGTTTCTGATGAAGTTATAGCAATCTCATACCAGCATATGACTGTCCTATTTCATATATTCCAATGCAGATGGTACGATACCAAATCTGACCAGGGTATGACGATCGATCAATACAGTCTGAATTTGGTAAACACCAAATGGATGTTACCAAAATACGACAGCTTTATCTTTCCCACAATGGCAACACAAATATATTATTCTCGAAACTTGCAGCAGGTTGACTGGGATATTGTTTGTTATTAGAAACCGAGAGATTATTATAACGTGCCGACGTTGAATGGCTCTGAAGATGAGAGCGACGATGAAGATCTTGCAATAACACGTCTCAGTCCATCTATTGAACGTACCAGGGATCCAAACTATTCCGTGCCGTCCATCCATACATTTGTAAGAAGTGACATCGGCCAATTGATTATCACAGATCAAAATTTTGAGAATCCACCCAACGAATCTTCAGATAATGCACCACATAAACGTGTTAGGTAATGAAGTTAAATTGAATGTTCTAAATTGTATAATGATTATAGGTAATGAAATAACGTTTAGATATATGTCACGCCCCGCTTCCTAAAATACAGAATACAGGAGGTGACTAGGTCAGTCATGCTCCTACGGTTAAGGAATAATCCTGCTATAGTCACACTTCAATTTCTAGCAATACATGGTAATCAGTAAACACAACACAGAAGTAAAGGAAACACATCACTGGCTTATTACATCAATTTTCATTGTTCACAATTTACAATAGTTCAACTGAAAAGGAAACTACTAACCAAGTGCGAATACATGATTTTTTTAGGGAAAACAGTAGAAGTACTGAAAGTAAAACCGTCTAGATTTTTGCAAGCTCGAACAGTAGATCTGACTCCTGAGTGGCATCCTCTTCAGGCTATGAGCATGCATACTCAGGTCGTCAGGGCAACGCAATAGCAAATATAGAATAGCAATATAATAAAACATGAAATGCAGGTAATCAGTGTATCAATAGTCAATGCGGTATATGATCTTTGTTCCTAATGGTCTCTAGGTCAATTTGAAATCACATTGTGGAAAAGAGTGATCATGTTTAACGAGAGTTTCGCGCATATCCAAGACTACGACCCGCTGTTATCCGGGACATAGTCTTGTCAATCGGACCGCTAAGTCCATAACCTGAATATATATAAGAGTTGTTGTTCGAATGATAATTCTCTAAACCGCTAATCTCGCTAAATATAAGTTCCATTCCACTTCGATTTCCTCCTTTTCTCCAGGTTTCAATAACTATATGTATGGGGCTAGTTGTGTTCAAGCATCAATAACACTGTTTTATTTACTTTTCCCTGCACTGTTCACTTTCACGAATCATTCACTTATCACTGGCGTACTTGACACAACTAATTCGATAATACTCATGTTCAACAATGCAATAATCGCTAAGAATCAATAAGAGTGTTCGCTATCACTAATGGTGTCACAGTCGGGTAAGTATGTGAATTATGTCACTAATCAAGTCATGTGCAATACGAATCACAACATACATTATGAGTTCAGAAAAAATTATTAAATCGTACGATCGTAATTAGGTAAAATGATACAAAAGTGATAGGAATTAAACTTAAATGGAAATCCAACAAAATTAGTTTCAGGTCAATCGGGTTTCAGGTTTGCGAGTTACGGTCATTCCATTTTAAGCGTTCACTTGTGAAAATTCAATTCCTGAACTGAAAGTATGTTTTATAACACGATTTACTCCCTATTGAGATCATAATTAGGCGACGCTACTGTTAGATAATTTTTGGATTTATCTGTCATGTTTCCAACGCACTATACGAATCAATAACTTTCACTGTATACAGGGAGATATGCACTGTTTAATGTTAAGGTGTACAATCTGTCTCTACAGAAAACTGCAGTACATAACGACGGTTTAAAATACATTTAAAATAGCCAAAGTAATAAAATTGAATGAAACCACCATCTATAATTAGATAAAAGGATTATCTAGGCAATGATATAGAATTCCGCATATTTTCATTTCCATACAGAGCTAAAAAGTCAATTAAATTTAGGTGTTAACATGAAATACTGCTTTGGACTGCAGTCCAGAGCTATAATTCCATTTAGTTTCAGTCATTGTGTTATAGCAGTATTAAAATATAAAACATATAGGGTTCTAGGTTATTAAGTCATCTTCGATATGAGCCCTAGAACACAACATTCTAATAATTATCTAATTTACTATGATTTTCATAAGCTACGTGTGTGAGGAATTTCAGATTTGACGAAACTAAATAGGGGTGTCATTTCATAGCGTTAAAGTCCGTATTTTAAACCCAATTTCTTACGTGTTATTCATTATTACTAAATAAATCTATTAGTCATAAATTCCACCATTTTAAAATGGGTTTTCATTCGAGTAACATATCGAGCACTTAGATCATGTTTATGTATACTAAAAGTCGTCAACTCGAACGAGTTGATTTAAAACAACAACTAATTCATGTAAATATCTAATCGGTTTCAATACGGTTTAACGGGTTCGATTTTACTTAAACCAATATCATTATAGCCTATGGTTATAGATAAAATTACGGTGTTTTAGCAATAGGTTCATGTACACATACACTTAATTAATAATTATTTAATCTAATTAGGATATCTATATTTAGCATGATATAGCAAGGGAAAGGGGTTTCACTTGCTTTAGACGATAGACGGAAACAGGGTAGCGAACGACGATGGATGGCACGGGCTCGACTCACGCACGGGCTTGACACGACACGGCAACGGCAACAAGCTTGGGCTCGGCTAGGGTTCTTGCTATGGCCGTAGGCTAGGGGAGCTCCGACAATGAGAGATAAGACAACGACGGAGGGGCAGAGTTATCGTTCGAGGGTGGCCAGTGATGATAGGTGCAGTGAGCTCGGTGCTTGGACATGGAGAAGACGAGAATGGGAGTGGGTTATAGTTGATGGGTGAAGTGGAGGAGATGGAAGTGGTAGAGAGGAGAGGAAGGTAGTGATGAGGTCAACAGCGGTGGAGTTGCGGCTATGGAGTTATGAGTTTGATCGAGAGAGAGAGAGAGAGAGAGAAATAGAGAGTGAACTATAGAGGAGGGAGAGAAAGACGTTGAGGATAAATGGGGAGGTAGGCGAGGGGATCTCAGGAGATCGTTGGGGGCGAGTGGAGATGTGGGGAGAGTGGGTTTCGAGGAGGTGGGTGCGAGGTAGGTGGTAAGTAGCAGTTGGGTTTTACAAATGGCGAAGGAAAAAAGAAAAGAAAGAAGGAGAAGGGAAAGGGAGCCGGGTCGGGTCTGGGTGAGGGCTTTGGGGTTTGGAGTTTGGGTCGGGTTTGGAGTTTGGGTCGGGTTTGGGTTTAGATTAGGAATTGGGTTAGGGTTTAATTTGGGTTTGGGTTTTAAACTAAAAGGGATTTTAATTAATTAGGAAAAATAGAACATTTAAATGGGATTTAAACGGAAATTTATCAGGATTAAAATTTTAAATATAGGAAGTACAATAGAAATGGGTATTTACAATATATATGTAGGATTTTATCATGGGCGCAGGAAAAGGCACTAAACGCCACAAGAGACAACGTTTAATCCATACTCGCCGACGAGACTGTCCTAGGACCCTCAGCAGGCACAGCATCTCCTATCCCTAACAGCGCTTCCCTCTTATTGCCACATCACCCCCATGTCCACCTTACTCACACCGCATCACCCCCGACTGTCCCTACCATCTTTACGAGCGCTCCTCATACTACCTCCAGATCACCCGCAGCGTCGCCGTCTCCCCCTCCCCCTATTAGTGCATTAGCGGGTCCTCATACCCCAATTATACCTGCGCATAGTGTGTAATTTACTTATTTAAAATTTGATACATCATTACAATATAGGTGGATATTGAATCATCTAACAGTTTATTGTTTGCAGATCTACATTTTACTCACGGGATGGTGTCTGGCACCGGTTCTAGTGCCACGCCAGGAACGACAGGTATAATCGTTATTTCTTAAAACTTTTAAATAATGATTGTAATTTAAATTTGTTAATTCTATATTCATATTTTAAATACTATAATATTATGTATGTATATCTATTTTTTGCAAGCTTGAGCAGTGTTAGGACAAGGGGTCCTACTGGCCTGACTGCTGCAGGCCGCGAGCGGATGCTGGGCCATAGAATCTGATCTTTGACGCGACTGGTGTACCTATGGGAGAGCACGCGACCCAGTGGGGGGATTATATTGGGTAGGAGATCCATACTTATTATAAGTACCCACTCCATATTCGGTGGAACAAGGGCCAGACTGAGCGTGCTATGCGGTTTTTTAGGTCGGAGGAGGTATGTCATATCCTTTCATACATTTAAATTTCAATCGTCGTTATATACATATACATATAATTATTTATTTAATATATTTCAATTTCAGACCATAAAGAATTACAGATTCGTTGCCGAGCCCGGCGAGGATGACGTGTACAGGTCATTCGATATAGATCATGCCCTCGCTCACTTCTTAGGCCATTGTCAAGTGATCAAGCGACATAGCCGATGGGAAGTGAAGAGTGAACTTTATCTTCCCGAGGCCCCGGCGACCGAGGATTGGCGGATGCACTTGATGGAGGTTATAATGCTGGTGATCCTGAGAGATGATTGGCCGCTTCTTGTTGTCTATTTTGAGCGCGATGATATGCATGTATCAATTTAATTTTTAAGATTTTAACAATATAACATGAAATCATATTCTAAAATATATTATAATCTTTATTTTTGCAAGACGATATCGCTTCGAAATAAGCAGAATCGGAACAACGGCGTGCGAGAACGCGCTATCCTGATTCAAGAGAAGTGCTCACAGGACAATGCTCGGTGGCACTTGGTGAGTAATTCGATGCTTAATTTCATTTTTTTTCTATATCGTTAATTAATTATTAAACTAAATCCTAATATCATTGCAGAGAAAGAAAGACCCTGCCAACTACTATGAAGCTAAGAGGTGGGCCGCGTTACACAAGGGCACGGGCGCGTACATGGTAAGTTTTATATAATCAAGTTGATTATGTATTTTAAGTTAGCACCGGTGTATACATACATACATACATACATACATATACACATATATTCTATACACACCCAGTTCCAGGAGTAGATTGACGCCTTAAGACTTGGCCCCAGCGACTCGATCACCGCCGTTGTCCTTGTCCTGAATTCGATATCCGGTGGGCATCATGGTGGGTATGAGCATGGGGTTGGTCCTAGCGCCTATCGATTTTTTGATAGGCGTTCGACCGTGCATGAGTACGCCGTGACCCAGACGCGGGCGGATGCGGTAGTTGCGTCGCAGGAAGAGATTCGTCGGCTCTATGAGCAGGTGGAGTAGTAGCATCAGACGCAGTAGGAGACGCGGCAAGAGCTTCAGGAGACACAGCATGAGCTGCAGGAGCTTAGGACGGAGATCCGAGATATGAGGCAGTCGCACGCCGATTCCATCCAGCACGCCATACGGAATGAATTGAGTGCATTCTTTAGGCCACGAGGCGATGGAGGTGGATCGTCGTCCCAACGACATTAGTTCTATTTTTTGATTTGTTGATACATACATTTGTTCATTAGTGGAGTATTGATCATATTGTGCGATTTTTTGACACATACATTTTTTGATTTGTTGTTCATTAGTAGAGTATTGATCATATTGATTGTTTGTATATATTTTGTTTATTTTTGCGTGCGATTCGATGCTTATTGTTTTGATTATTGCATATTGCATGAGATTTGAATATACTGCATAAATGAAAATTATATATTGCTGCTTGTGGAAATTATATATTGCTGGTTTTGATTGAAATTAACGCGCGTAGGACATGGAAAATTTAATTTTTAAAAAAAAATATTGGTCGCGGTTTTAACCGTGACTAAAGACATTCGGTCACGATTATACCCGTGAATAAAAGGCTACTATAGATACTAATATCTGGAGTAGGTCAGTGTTTTGGGTCACGGTTACAAGTTTTGTTCACAGTTGTAACCATGACCCAAAACTGTTTTTGTTCACGGTTAGGATCGTGAACAAAAACCTGGGTCCCACCAAACAACTGTCTTTTTAACTTTTCACGATAACAAATGTTTACGGTTAGAACTGTGAACATTTTTCATTTTTTTCACGGTTAGAACTGTGACCTAACCTTTGCTTACACAGGTTTGGGTCACGGTTCTCTCACGGTTTAAACCATGCACAAAAGGAGTTTTGTTCATGGTTTAAACCATGAATAAATCCCTGCTCTGTGTGTGTGTTCACACACACAAGAATTAATGATGATGCTCATATGTGGGAATTCCCTTGATCACGACACATAGTAGATGACGTGTCGTCCACGTAAGCCCGCTAGATTCCTGGAGGCTACAGAGCGGGAATAAGTATGATGCATGGGAAACATTCCTCGGTACCTCGCCTTCGAGGTTGCGCCCTACCTTCCAGATAGCCTCCCCATAGTACATTTTACCTTCAGCTGACCGCCAGCCAATAACTCGTCTCCGAGTTATCCTATAGCTGAGATTTCTCAGCATCCCTATTTGGTAGGGAGCACGGAGCCTAAGCGCCTCCGTAACGGTTCCGTGTATCTCGCCACTACGAGATCTTAGTCGCTCCACGTCTCGCATCTCATACTAGTGTATCTCGCCATCAATGTGTGTATCTCGCTATTAATGGGCGTATCCCGCCATCAACGCGAACGTGACGCGGGGGCGTAACGGACGGCGAGAATCTCGCATCGGCTCGCTCTATGCAACCACTATATAAACCCCTCTTTCAGATGATTCAGGTATCTCGAACTCATTCCAATACGCCACTACTCTGCCATATTATTCCTCGGTACTTAGTTGATCGTCGGAGGGTCCTATGGTGGTTTCCCACCCCAGGACTTCCTTTGCAGGAGCGTCAACAACAACCAACAACCCATTAAGATCCACATGCTCAACCCTCATATCAAATCTCAACCGTTCAACCCGTTCGCAGCAGAATCGATGGAGGACAACATCTGAGGGAGATTCCGACCTCCAGCAGTTAGCACCGTCTATGGAAACGAAAGACTTTTCCACTAAAAAAGTCGATCTTCCACTTTTGATATAATGACCAGCAATCATCACAATGGAGATCCCGGCACAAGCCACCCCGTCCTCTGCAACGGAAGCAGGGGCGGTTCTACTTCGCCTTCCATCATCATCGAGGCCTTATCCATATGGATCGACAGAATCACGGTGATGGTGGACGCGCTCACTCATGTCCAAACACCCGGCCATGCCCACCATACCGCCGCCCCCTCTTCCCAGAACGATGCCGTGCACGGGGCAGCAAAGGGGCACAATCCGGTCCTTGGCCTCGCTCGTGCTAATCTTGATGCCATGGAACATCGGCGTGCCGATTCCGGCAGTCCCGACACACGTATGAGGAATGATTCCATGATTCGTTGGGCGCTGGACAGTTTAACACCGACGTCTCAGGAGCGACCAGATTATCGCCTCAACGCTCCCATGCTCCCTCGTCCCCTGAAGAGACGTCGTTCAGGTTTCCTGATTCTAGGGAAGACCGACGTCAACACGCTCACTGAGGATGCGCACATGGCACACGTCAAAGTGAACCACGGAGGGTTCATCCTGGAGATTTGAGGAACGTGATAGAGCGAAGACGGAGCCGCTCCATGGCACAATCCCGAAGCCAAGATAGCAGGCGCTCTGACTATGGAGAATCCTCGGGGTACCAACAGTGATTCGAGGACCTCGAGAAGAAGATTGAGGACATGCGGCTCGCCACCCATTCACCCGGAGGGTCGGCAAAATACTCAGCAGATTCTCTCACAAGGCCCTTCATAGAGCAGCTATTAAATGAACGGGTCTTGTCTCGGAACAAGCCTCCCAAGGTGACCCTCTTTGACGGGAAGTCTGACCCAAAGGACCACCTGGACGCGTTCACAGTGGGCATGAGATTCCATGACAACTCGGACACGGCTCAGTGCCGAGCTTTCCCCACCACCCTCATCCGGGCCGGGCGGGATTAGTTCCGCGGTCTTGCTTTGCATTCAATCTCAACCTTTGACGAGCTGGCTACTCAATTCCTCGGTCATTTCATCAGCAAGCGGCGACAGAAGAGGATGGTCAACTACCTATTCACTATCAAGAGTGAGAAGTGGGAATCTTTCAAAGGTTACGTCATCCGGTTCTATAATGCTCTCCTGGAAGAATCCGAGCACCGTAACGAAATGGTCATCACCGCCTTGAGATCGGGTCTTAGGCACAAAGAGTGGCTCTGCTCTTTTACATTAGCGCAACCTAAGACCATGGCCATGGTAAAAGTCTAGACTGAGCGGGAGAACCAACTCGAATCTGAAGTGAATGCCAACCTACCCCGTGGGGACCGGACGGACCGAAAGAAACGGGACTGGGAAGAGAAGAAAAAGACCGATCATCCGAAACCTTATTCCCTAAGGTTTCATGAGTACACCCCCATGAAGATCTCTCAGACCGAGCTGCTAGAGGAGGCAAAGAGCGGGAGATTCTTCAAACTCCCGCCTGACTCCGCGGCCCATACTGCGCTTTTCATCGGTCGTAGGGGCACCCGACCGAGAACTGCAAACAACTCTGTGATTATATTGAGGAGCCGATCTGCTCCGGTCACCTAGCAAACTATCTGCGAGACAAACGTCAAGCGAATCGGGAGCAAGAAGACCAACCCCCAACCGGAGAGTTGACGGTTGGACAGATCATGGTCGTCTCTGTTGACTCGGCTCCGAGCAACGAGGACAGCCGCAATATTCGGTCGGTCATGACCTTAGATGATCCCCCTCCAAAAAGTGTAAGAAGGTTGCTCCTATTACCTTCACCGACGAATACCTTCATGGCATATCCGTCCCGCATAATGGCCCCCTGGTGATCACAGCCCGGGTAAATCAGGACGAAGCCAGGAAAAAACCCGGAGAGGACCTTCAGACCGCGTAGATGAGCACCTGTAGAAGAGAAGATCGGCGCGGGAGCAAACTCCCGCAATGACGCTCTAGGCGACCTATCACGGCCTCGTATGTCGCCTCAGAACCGTCAAATTCATAATGGTAGACATTGTGGCGTGTCACAATGTCTCAGATGTTGTACGTATTGACGGCCATTAGGATCCAGCCTTTAGGTTACAACGAACTATGGAGATCGATCAAAGAAAAAAAGGAAAAGACGAAGACAGCTAGAGACAAATCAACGAGAGTGCCTAAGAGGGGGCCAAGTATCCCCTATTTATAGGCTCAACAAAAATTCCCAAGCGGTCGAGATCTTCTTCCACCAAGGCACGAATCAAGGAGTATCATCATACACATCACGCCGCTCGATACAGCACTACCACACGGCGCCCGGCTATTGGAGCCCTCCCTTTAATGAGGATTTGGGAATATTGAATAATGACTTCAGGAGATTCGCATAGATCTTGAGATACCCGCTGCATGCCACGTAGAACCGGGAATCGGGGATGCGCAAACATTGGCGCCATAGTAATCTCGCCATCGACCGACCAATCAACACGGATGAATTCCTGATCGGGAGGTAGCTGGGTAGCTTTTTGCTCGGCCCATCCATAGCGGGTGGCTTCCTGCCCAGCAACGCGGTGGATTTAAAGCCCTCATCACGAGACCGCCGGGTGGCTTCCTGCTCGGTCCATCCGCAGCGGGTAGCTTCCTGCCCAACAACGCTGTGGATCCAAAGCCCTCATCATGAGGTGGTCAGGTAGCTTCCTGCTCGGGCCATCCACAGTGGATAGCTTCCTTCCCAACGAATACGTGGATCCAAAGCCCTCATCACGAGGCTTCCAGGAAGCTTCTTGCTCAGCCTATCCGCAGTGGGTAGCTTCCTGCCCAGCGACGCCGTGGATCCAAATCCTTCATCATGAGGCCACTAGGCAGCTTCCTGCTCGACCTATCCGCAGTGGGTAGCTTCCTGCCCAACGACGCCGTGGATCCAAAGCTCTCTTCATGAGGCAACCGGGCAGCTTCCTGCCCGGCGCCAACTATGAAACCTGAAGCCTCGTGTTAAAACCCGCAGGCCGACCTTAATCGGGCGTGCATACACGAAGTAGGAAAACTCCTAACATGGCCCAAGTAAATAAAGCTCGGGTTCTGTCGATAGCCGGCCCAACTCCAACCCCAATTGACCTCTACTAAGGTCGCTCGACTCATTCTACACCTCGACTTCGGGGTGAGGAGGGGTACCGGTCTACGTATACTTGGTGTTCGCTCTTCTCATGTCACCTTGACTCCGGGGTGAGGAGGGACACCGGTTTACCTATACTTGGTGTTCGCTCGTCTCACATCACCTCGACTCCGGGGTGAGGAGGGACACCAGTCTATCCACACTTGGAAAATAAACGAAGAAATTCACATTACATTCGGGCACATCAAAGACAAGCTAAAAATACTTCATTAATGTTCCAAATTATATACAAGGCATTATAAACTCCTCAGCTTTACAAAATGCCCGAAGGCTTACAAGAATAAGGGGGGTAGAGATGGAGAGCAGGGAGAACGGTGGCTTCAAACCATCTTGTAACATTTCAGAAAATATAAAATAATATTTTTGGATTTAAATAATAAAATAATAAATTTCACGAATATTATACGAATATAGATTTGAGTTTTCGTAGAATGGTATGATTATATATATACCTATATTTTGGAAAATAATTGGAATTTAAAATAAATTATCAATTATGAAAGCAATTATTTGATTTGGGCATTTTAAAAATTAATATATATTTATTTACATACAAGTTGAATGTTAAACTTAATTAGTACTTTACTAATTACTACACTAAACCATGTTTTAAATTGTTAACCATACTTGTGTACATGACATGTTATTTGCATGTTTTCCTTTCTTTATTTGTCATGGTTTCTATGTTTTACTTAAATAAAAATTAAAAAAAGAAAAAGAAAAAGAAAAAGAAAATGATGAGAGACGGGGGAAAGGGGGATACATAGGTATGGCATAGTGAGAGAGAGAGAGAGAGAGAGAGTATGGCTATCATAGCCATTTGCTCCACCACTTTCTTCATCTCATCCCTTCTCCCTTTTCTTCATCTCCTCCTTCATCTTCTTCATCTTCCTCCTCCTCCATCACCACGAAACCATCATCTAAACCACAGCAAAACCCCATATTCTTTTCATAAATAATGTTTCTTACATCATTACAAGCATCATAACATGATCAAGTAGAAGTTTTGAGCAACTTAGGCCAACTTAGAATTTTCTTGAGTTACTTCTACAAGGTATAACTCTTAATCCTTTGTTAAATGCTTGAGTTCTTGCATTTACATCTAATTTAGAGTTAAGAAGTTTAGGTTTTGTGAACTTGGAAAATTCTAGGATGAGATTTAGTAAGCTTTGAAGGATAAAATGAGTAGTTAAGATGTAGTTGAGACTTGTTTCGTGACTATAACCCCTTTAAGTGATAGAACCCTTGATGTAGATGAGTTTAGAATTTTCCCGATATCGGTATTCATTGATTTTTGATGCTCAAATGGAATCTGGAGCAACTTGGCGTCTTTACAAGATAAACAAACAATTACATTGATCTAGTTAGACCACTAGGAGACCACCACAGAAAAACGAGACCCAAATTCCATAATTCAACCGCCACCAGTGGTTACTGTAGCACTTTCTGCGGTTGAATTTTGGATTTGGATGTTGAGGTTTTGCTGTTAGTTATATGTATGCCCTTGAGGCCATTACTATACATAGGATGTATATTGTAGTGGATGCTTGGACATATATAGGGAGGACTTTCTTGCTCGACATGATAGTATGCTATCTGGTTGATCTTTACCTTAACGTGTACACTGATTGTCTCTCTGTTACATGTTGGTAAAGCCCTTAGGATGTGTACTTGACTACCTGGACTATGATGAGGATCATACTAGTGGGGACATGGTAGTCCATAAGTACATCCTTCAAAGTCCCTAGTGGAGGGTATATCGAGACGGGGCATCGATATACCAGAGTAGACTAGCGTATACCTTCTCGACCCATACAGATGGGCGATGGATGATCCCATATCCATTGGTGTTTGACATCAGAGATGATATACGGGTGCTCAGTAGAGACTGGGTACACTGGACGGACTCGCCGAGAACTCCCAGATGTATTATACCTTACGTCAGATGGCAGTTCTCTGGTGACACTGGTACAGAGTAATCTGTTGACCCGAGATCGTTATAGAGTCTTGTGTGGTTCCCACTGTGCTTTGATTTCCATCTTACCACGTCCAAGAGGGCGTGCAAAACGGTGGTTTTTGGGTACAGTCCCGAATCACATGGAGACAATGAGCGATAGGAGGGGATTCGTCTCTCCCGGTATAGGGGGTTGATGTTGCGCTGTGTTCGATTGACTATAACCGGAAATCCCTGGCCAGGGTTACTGAGATATACTGGTAAGTGTTACCAGTAGTTTCTTGAGTTGTTATAGACCTCATATCGACATGACTTATCGAGCTATTGGGGTCTGACGTTTACCACCCCTAGGCGAGATATGCGACATATCAGACGACGAGACCGGACTGTACGGTAGTGTTACTGGTTGGATTCACTGGAGTGTGAGCGGGCTTGCTCGTCGATCTTCTGATCACTCAATACCCGGGTGGCCGTTACGTTTAGCAGACCGCTTTCGGCTTGTGGGTGCTTGATATGATCATCATCTGCTGCCGGCGTATTGACGAGTCTTTAGAGTCCTACACAGAGGTTTCCTGGTTCAAGCGAAACGAAATAGGAGCGCATATGAGATGTGTGCGGGACCGAGAATGATACCAGTATGTGATACTGTATTTGATTCTCGCGATATGTGACATTGCTCGGTTATATGCGATATAGCCGGGTTATCGGATCAAGTGTTGTTTCGATAAGTTGTTACTGATGATACTAGTCGGTTATATGCTATATGACCGGATCATTAAATCAAGTGTTGATTTAATGATTTAATGTATAATTATATATATGATATATTACTTTGCATTAACTAGTATCGGTTCACTTTAATAGGATTTTCTCACTTGATGCACATTGTATATGTGATATATTTTTGTGCACCTTTTTGTATCATGTTTGATGATACATGCTCACAAGGGTTTGTGTAAAGATTAAACCATGGTTGTGTAATGGTTAGGGTTTTCTTTTGCTTAATCATTTATTTATTTTGTTTATTTATTTTGCAAAATAAATGAATGGTGGCTTTCTTTGGATGCTAGTTGAAGTTTCATGAAGCTTTGACTTTGTGACCATTTTGTCTCATGCTTAACCCTAACCACTTCACTTAACCTTGGTTCATTCTCTACACTTAACCATGGTAACTATTATGATAAGAATGAATGGGATTATCTTTTCAAGTTAATCTTTTTTATTCTATCATATGATTATCATCTTCTTCTTCTTCTTCTTCAAGATGAAGAACCTTGACTTCATCAATGGTGATTGATGAAAATGAGTGAGAAATCCAATTCTAAAGTGAACCCACTTCCTATTTCTTCATCCTCTACCTCTTGCCAAGTAGTAGAGTGTGTTTCCTTCACAAGTTTTCTTGACTTGGTGAAGTTGGAGCTTGATCTAGCGATGCCTCAACGTAGATCATCTTCGGCATCGTCGTCGATGACCTAGCCTGCTTCTTCTCCGATGAAGCTGACGCTAGAGCCCGGGATTGCATTTGGACAGCGGAGAGGACTTCATCACAGAGCCGTGGAGGTGGAGGACCGGATCTACAAAGGTTGTATTTCCGTATTCTAGTAGTTAAGTGTTAACTAGTTTGCTTTGTCGCCTAAAAATCTAGCCAACGATCTCGTCTAGGGTTTCTTGGCACCGTTAAATTTTGAAATTGGCATGGTTGATGCCTTGTGAGACCTCTTGAGAGTGTCTAGGAACCCTACAGTGGTATCAGAGCCTAGCTAGAGCCTTAGGCGAAGTCTAGACGATATTTGAAACCCGATCGAACCCGAAACCCTAAGTTTTACATGCTCTCTGGACTTTTTCTAAAAACTGGGATTTTTCCAGATTAAAAATGCTTAAAAAATTCGGAAGGGAATTCTAAGAATTACGGCGCAAAAATTTTCTCATGATCCCTCTAAGGAGCGGCGGAACCGCGGCATAAGCCTAGCTTATGCGGCGGTTCCGTGGCAAGTTGATGAGATCATCATTCACTGTTTGCACAGTAACTCCTATTTTATTATGCTGAGTTTTTTGGGAATTTTTAATTTTAATTCAAGAGTTGAATTTTCTGGGGTTGTTTTGGGGATTCGGTGTTTCGATCAGAGTATCAGATTTTTTCTATGTGGCTTTCCAGATAAATTTTAGAATATGTTAAAAAGTTCGACCGGATATAAATACCCAATTTTTCCCCTGTCGGGAAATTTCCAAGTGTTGGATTTTTCCGTAGTTTAACGACGTTCTAAGTAGTGCAAGTAACGCGATGGACCCTCTAGAAGACAACAAACCTTAACTCGATTATGTGACCGTCTTGAACTGCCCTTTGAACCTTAGGGTTTGGGGCAGTACGGCGTGCCACATGTGAGGCGTTGGCTTGACCCTTCTACGGCTGGACCGTTGGTACTGAGGCACGATCTGAATGTTTTTAGACTTGTTTCATGTGTTGATCAGTATCGGGAAAACTTGGGTGTTTGAATGTTCGATCGGAAAGTTTAACATTTTCTAATTATCTGGAATGTGATACAATAATTGGAATTCACAAGTAGTTATGTGATAACTGAATGAATGTTATAAACACAGCAGTTTAGTCTCACTTGATCGGTTGCCACGGAATTTTGATGTGATCAAAATTCCGTCGCAATCACGTAGCGTACGCGGATACTCGCCGGATAAACTTAATAGACAGCTACATCCCTTAGCCCCGACCAAGTGACTGTAGGAGAACCCCGTCGCCGAAAGCATCCATCTGGGTGCTCGCGGCAGCGGTGTTCCGCCTTGGTGCACTTCGTCGACGGCATCGGGGGTGCGGCCGTCTAATGAAGTTTGCGACGAGCATTCGATCAGGATGTCGGGAATCTTGTTGAATTGCCCGACTTGATATTGAAAAGTGTTTTCGATAATGAGACTGAAATGCGGGGTTTATAATTGTTAGGCATGCGATGTCTATGAAATTCATTTGATTAGCCATGCGATGTTGATTGATAGAGTTTCTGCGTGTTCAAGTTCTAGTTTAAATACCGCAATCAAGACGGTTTCGCTTGTAGCTAGCCGGTTGAGTACGGGTCGTCCGCAGGGAGATGGGAGTCTTTTTCAATGTGCGTTAACGAGTTAAGTCCGGTTTTTCAGATTTTGTTGTGGTTATCTAAGTGTTAAGTTGATATTTAAAGAGAGCTTGTTAGGGTTAGGATTAGGTTAGTTTGAGTTAGGAGTCTCCACATTATTCGTTGCCCCTCTTAATATCGGTGTTACGGTAATCGACAACAACGGGGATTAGCACGACTAGGAAGGACTTTGCGAGTATAAGCTAGGCTTTCCAACGCATAAGTCTTCCTTTTGGTGCTTGTCCGTCCGTTCTTGGCTCTTAGCCATAACCTCCAGTTAATTCAACCACAACCGGTCTCACTACGGAATCACCGCTATCATGTAGGATAGGGTGCCGTAAGGAGCGGATTGTGGTTCAATTAACGGGAGTCGATTTAAGCTGTTGGGCAAGGAAAGAGTGAGAGAGATTTCCTTCTCTCAAACTTCCCTTATCCTACCCTAACAAGTATTAAACTACTCACACTTCATGATACGGAAAAATAAAACAAAACAAAGAGGAAGATAGAAAGAAGGAGATTAGAAGAATACGACTAGCTATTTGCGACCTCACCTTGGCGAGGATCGAGCGTAAGCATCATTGTCGTATTAAGGATAAAGAAAAAGAGAGAAGAAAGAAACAACAAGAAAAATAACAACAACTACTTAACGAATTAAAATTACAACAATTATAAAAAAGGCAAGACAAGCATGATAAGAAAATGATCTTCTTTATTCATCACTCTTCACTCACAAGCTCACTACAAGTTTAATGGAGAAGAGATGAGAAGAGGAAGAAGAAAAACACTAAACCTAAGCAAAAATGAAAATACAAGAATGAACCCCTTCCTTCACAAAGTTCTGGGCTATTTATAGGCCAAAAAATGAAAACCTAGGGCAACCACCAGAACCCAGATACAAAGACCAAAATACCCCCCAAAAGCATCTGTCTGCGGCGCCAGTACGGCCGCGGATCCACGGCCTAGACCCCCCTTTGGCCGCGGATCCGCGGTCATATGGATGAGTTAGGGTGTGGGCTTTTTGGTACTTTCCTGATCTTCTGTGCACTTCAGTATGGCATATGTGTTTTCTGAAAATACCTCCACATTTCTTCCAGAATTTCTGTTGAGGGAAAGGTGGACTTTTTGTCAAGATTTGGCATGATTGCCTCGAGCTCCGCGTAGATCTCTTGGAACTTGTTGTTGCCATTGAGCCTTGTGCATGAAGGTGACACTGATTTGACATTTTGTCTTCCTAAACTGGTATCTGGCAACATACGGATGAAGAGCGGAGACCGTGTTTTATCTGTGGTTGGCAGGAACCCGGATTTTGTCGTGTTTTTCATGAATTTCACCGTTTTTAGAACCGAGAACCTGTATCCTGCAATTGACTAGCAAACACGGCTCAAGAGTATCTACCGATATGCAATGTGATAAAAATTGGGCGGTATGAAAATGCAAAAATCTGATATGAACAAATACCCCCAAACTTATCATTTGCTCGTCCCGAGCAAAGTCCATTTATTCATAAAAAATTTCCTAACCTCACTTTCGCAGGGAACGCGATTGCACTGAGCATGTGCAACAAGCCGTTAAACCTCTAGGTGTCCCTAGTAGGAGGAGTGTTGTCTCCTGAGGGTTTTCAGCGGATACTACCCACAAAATCCGGTCAAGTTGGTTTTGTAAAATAACTAAGATTCAAAACCCTACAGTTTTGTTTTTGGAAAATAACAATTCTATAATCCTAAGTCTAGACCATCGAACCTTTATTTTTCACACCTCGCTTCTTATTTAACTACAGATTTATATGTCTTTACGTGCAGTGCAAATAGTGTCGTTAAGTTCCCGAAAGGTCGAATAAAGTCATCATGTTGCACAATAAGCCCAGATAACAATTTTAAAAGGATCACATAAGTTTTATAAAGAGTTAAGCATTTTTCAAGTTTCGTTTTCCAGTAAGGTTTCAACTTCAGAATTTCTATCTTCCTTAACAGGAAACTAAGTCGTATTTTTCACTCCACCATGTCTGAGAAGATACCCATCATACACCGCTGGAAGGTAGCGGGCGCATTGCATAACCCAAAGGGCATGCGTTGATATGCAAACGTGCCGAAAGGACAAGTGAAGGTGGTCTTGTCCTGGTCTTTTTCGGCGATGGGAATCTGATTATAGCCGGAGTAGCCATCAAGAAAGCAGTAGTACTCGTGTCCGGCCAATCGTTCAAGCATCTGGTCAATGAAAGGTAGTGGAAAGTGGTCTTTCCGCGTTGCGGCGTTGAGTTTTCTGTAATCAATGCAAACTCGCCACCCAGTTTGGGTGCGAGTAGGGATTAACTCGTTCGCCTCATTAGTGATGACCGTGATGCCCGACTTCTTGGGGACAACGTGAATGGGGCTAACCCACTGGCTATCAGAGATAGGGTAAATGATACCACTATCTAGACATTTGACGATCTCCTTCTTCACAGCCTCCTTCATGACTGGATTAAGACGTCTTTGTGGATCCCGGGCTGGTTTGGCATCATCCATCAGATGAATGTGATGCTCAACGATCAGGGGACTAATCCCCTTGATGTCCGCCATGGACCAGCCAAAAGCTTGCCTGTTGCTGTGCAAGACCGCGAGAAAGGCTTTCTCTTGCTCGGGAGCTAGAGAAGCCGAAATGATGACAGGGAGGGTCTCGTTCTCACCTAAGTAAGCATATTTAAGGTGAGACGGCAACGGCTTGAGTTCGAGCGTTGGAGGTGAAACGATGGAAGGCAAGACTGGTGCAAAGGTCTCGAACTCAAAGGACTCCAGCAAAGGTTCAAAGCGAGTGTAAGCAACCGAGTTGGATGGTTCAGGTAACTCATCCGGAAAGTCGAAGGATTCAAACTCGGGTTGTGCGCAGCTAAGATCGTTCGAAAACGTGAAACACTCGTAGTCGTTGTCGGGCGCAGAAACAGCAGCAGGTTCGAAGAGAAACGCACTAGTGGCGTCAAGATTATCGTGTTCAAACAGAAACTCCTCGAATTCACACTCTTCTGGGGTGATCTCCTGGATCGAGCAGACGTCCAGTATATGAGCATTAGGTTCGGCGGGCTGATTCCCCAACCTAAAAATGTTGAGTTCAATCGTCATATTTCCAAAAGAGAGGTTCATCGAACCATTGCGACAATTGATCACAGCATTTGAGGTTGCGAGAAATGGGCGACCGAGTATCACCGGAATTTGATTCCGGGGGTTAGCTACAGGCTGTGTATCTAATACAATGAAGTCAACGGGGAATATGAAGTCCCCGACTCTTATCAACACATCCTCTAGCTCACCCCTAGGATGGGTGATCGATCGGTCGGCCATTTGGAGAGTGCAGTGCGTGGGTTTCAGCTCTCCGACGCCTAATTGCTCGTATACTGAATACGGAAGCAAGTTAACACTGGCACCAAGATCTAATAGTGCGCGGTTGATGTTCTTATCCCCAATGGTAATTGAAATCGTAGGACAGCCAGGGTCCTTCCGTTTTTGTGGTAAAGATTGGGTAAGAGCATCACTCACAGCATTAGCCAAGAAAACTTTCTTTGGTACCTGAGACTTCCACTTTTTCGTGCACAAGTCCTTTAAGATTTTCGCGTAAGACGGGACTTGTTGGACAGCATCTAAAAGAGGAATGTTAATGTTAACTTGCTTAAATAACTCCAGAATCTTCTCCATTTGTGGATTTTGTTTGTTAGACCTCAACCGGTTTGGAAATGGAACATTTTGAAAATTGGTTGAGTCTAATGCTGGAGGAGGAGATTGTGGAGTTGGAACGGATCCCAGAATAGGTGTCTTCGTGGAGTGAGAAGTGGGTCCGTTCAGAGCAGAAGAAGAGGGAGGGGAGCCTTGTGAAGAATGGAGAATAGGCTCAGAAGACGAAGAAGAAGAAGAAGAAGAAGAAGAAGAAGAAGCGGCCGGGGTGTCATCGTTGATCCGTTTGCCAATGTTGTTTTGCAGCATCCTCCCCGATCTCAGTGTGGTCACGGCACTCACATTATGGTTTTGTTGTTCAAGAGCAACATGTGCATTATGTAGGTGACCGGGATTTGGAAGTGGCTGGGATGGGAGCTTCCCCTTTTCTCGCTCGCTTAAGGCCGCGTTCAGCTGTGCAATCTGGGCCTCGATTGTCTTGATGCTTTGCCCGTGTGCGGCAGTGTGTTGCACTAAGGATTGAATGGAAGACTGGATGTTGGCAGTGGATTGGGTCGATTGTTTAACGAACGCCTCCAGACTTCGCTCGAGCGAGGAAACCTTATCGTTGTTTGACGGAACAAAGTTGTTTGGTGGAAAAGAATTGTTGGGTGCAAAGTTGTTCGTCTGATTTTGGAAAGGTTGGGGTTGGAAGGGCTGCTGATACTGAGTTTGCTGTTGCGCTTGTTGTTGCGGTGGAGGGGCCCTTTGGAAATTGTTGCCCTGGAATTGATTCTGATTTTGATTCCAGGCGAAATTGGGGTGGTTCCTCCAACCGGGATTGTAGGTGGAAGAGTATGGATCATTCCTCGGTCTTTGCTGAAAGGCAGTATTAACCTGATCCTGTCCTTGCGACGGTGGATTGTAAGGACACTCTTCGGTCAAGTGGGAAGGATCGGAACAACAAGCGCAGATGGTACGAAGGGGGAGAACAGGGGCAGGAGCAGGAGAAGAAAATTTGCTCTCTATCGCTTCAAGCTTTCTTGTTATTGCAGCCATTTCAGCTTTCATCGCAATAGAGACGTCAAGTTGGTGGATTCCTACCCTAGACTGACCGGTAGAAGTGGAGGTAGAAGAAAAAGAAGAAGTCGGTCTGGTGCTCTCCCACTGTAGCGTTTGCTCCGTAAGGTCGTCAAAGAACTGCCACGCTTCCTCGTCAGATTTGGATAGGAAGTGGCCCTGACAGATGGTTTCCAACAACTGCTTCGTTGCTGGGTTCAGTCCCTCGTATAAGGTTTGGCAGAGTTGCCATTTCTCTATACCGTGGTGAGGACACTGAACAAGAAGGTCTTTGTACCGGTCAAGCACTTCCAGAAGGGTTCAGAAGGAAGCTGGGAGAATTGGTTGATTTCATTTCGAATCCTTGCGGTTTTGTGATTCGGATAAAATTTTTTCAGAAACGCTTTAACAAACTCGTCCCAGCTGGTGATTGAGTGGGAAGCGGTGCTATACAGCCATTTTTCAGCGAGATCGCATAAAGTGAACGGAATGACCCGTAGACGTATAGCATCGTCCGACAGCTGGGTGGTTTTCATCATGGCACAGACGTTTTGAAATTTGTTAATGAAGATATAGGCATCTTCAGATTCAAGCCCATGAAAACGTGGAAGCATGTTGATGAAATAGGGCTTAATTTCAAAGTTGTCCCCATTGGCCGGAGGAAGAGAAAGGCAGGTGGGAAGTGCAGAACGGGTGGGGTAGAAACGATCCTGGAGCGCAATTCGCTGCGGCGCTACAACAGGCGGAGGTGGTGGGATATTGGTCTCCGTAGGAGGTGGAGCCAATCCAGCGGTGGTCAAAGAGATGTTCGGATTAAATCCCGACATCGCGGAAGAAGAGGTTGGTGAAGGTGAAGGTGAAGATGTATGAACAGAATTCCGGTCAACGTCGGAGTTGGCCGGCAAAGGAAGGGGTGAAAGAGGAGTGGACGGAGTATCGACTTCGGAGTCGATCGCGTAGTCGGTCGCGACTAACGTAACGCGACTAGACGGGCGCTAGTGTCCCGAGTCCAAGCGGACATACACTAAACGAGTTTAGTATAGTCAAAGCGAAGAAGGTGAGGGTAAGAAAACGTCAATGGAGAAAGGCGATGGGTGGTGGGTGAAAAATGGATCTGGCGACAAAGGGCAAGTTTTTATAAAAGTTTTTGATTTTTTTCTTTTTTTTTTAGAAAGATTTTTACAGAAATATGTACGGAAATACGGCTTAAGCAATCACAAACAAGATATGCACAATCACACCTAGATCTAGGGTAACCTAGGTCTACTAGACCTGCTCCTGAACTTGATTGTCGAAGTTAAACAATGCCGAGAAACGGGCTTAAAAATACACTGATCACGAGGCCAGGCAAGTGCAGAGATAAGGGGAGGTTGTCCAACGCTTTCGCGAAGTTCCTTAATTAAATAACCCTTTCTCTTTCGGCGGTTGCGCCTTTAACACTTTCCTAGACACCCCATAAACAATATACCGTTAAGCGAGGTTCTAAACACGGTTTATCTTCTCCTAATAAGCGCGAAGTCCTTAGGGCTGAAGTCTAGTATTTTTTTAATTTACAATGGACAATGCATATGCTTCAGTGATTTTTGGGGTCCTGGGAAGGGTGATGAAATCCCCACCCAATCTGGATTGGTTTCAAGCCCCTTAAGTCCGTATTAAAGAATGCAAAGCGGTAACAAATCAACTGCAAACAATTTTTATTTGCGGCGCAAAGAATCCTGCACAAGAACAATTTATTGGAAGGGGGAGAAGAGTTTGCGCAAAGAAGGCTGCAGAAAACACAGTTCAGTGGAGTTCAGAGGAGTGGAGAGAAGAGAGAGACTCACCAGAAAGAAGTTGGCAGCCTGAGGCCACTAAATGGCCGCGGTTCTGCGGCCAAACATGTGCTAAGGCCGCGGTTCCGCGGCAAGATGGTGGGCTTGGGCTTTGAAATTTTGTGGGGATGCTGGTTTGTGTCTCCTCTGGTTGTCTGGATGTGTGGAATTCTGATTTGCTCACTGTATCTGCTCCAGATATTTACAGTAGACCGGATGCTTCGTTTTGTCCGTCGCGGTGTAGCCGCGAAATGTGGGTCTATCTTCCCACGTCTTTGGCACTGTACTTGAACTCCGTATTTTCAACGTCTTTGGCGTCGATCTTGAACTTCGTATTTTCCTGCACACTTGCACAAAAGCTAATCAAAAAACAACAGGATGGTTTTTTACAAAGTATATATTTTTTTTCGTTTTTTGGTTATATTTATACTTACAAATTAACCCGAAATTACACAAGGAAATAAACTACCGTCTCCTCGGCAACGGCGCCATTTGATTGATAGAGTTTCTGCGTGTTCAAGTTCTAGTTTAAATACCGCAATCAAGACGGTTTCGCTTGTAGCTAGCCGGTTGAGTACGGGTCGTCCGCAGGGAGATGGGAGTCTTTTTCAATGTGCGTTAACGAGTTAAGTCCGGTTTTTCAGATTTTGTTTTGGTTATCTAAGTGTTAAGTTGATATTTAAAGAGTGCTTGTTAGGGTTAGGATTAGGTTAGTTTGAGTTAGGAGTCTCCACATCTTTCGTTGCCCCTCTTAATATCGGTGTTACGGTAATCGGCAACAACGGGGATTAGCACGACTAGGAAGGACTTTGCGAGTATAAGCTAGGCTTTCCAACGCATAAGTCTTCCTTTTGGTGCTTGTCCGTCCGTTCTTGGCTCTTAGCCATAACCTCCGGTTAATTCAACCACAACCGGTCTCACTACGGAATCACCGCTATCATGTAGGATAGGGTGCCGTAAGGAGCGGATTGTGGTTCAATTAACGGGAGTCGATTTAAGCTGTTGGGCAAGGAAAGAGTGAGAGAGATTTCCTTCTCTCAAACTTCCCTTATCCTACCCTAACAAGTATTAAACTACTCACACTTCATGATACGGAAAAATAAAACAAAACAAAGAGGAAGATAGAAAGAAGGAGATTAGAAGAATACGACTAGCTATTTGCGACCTCACCTTGGCGAGGATCGAGCGTAAGCATCATTGTCGTATTAAGGATAAAGAAAAAGAGAGAAGAAAGAAACAACAAGAAAAATAACAACAACTACTTAACGAATTAAAATTACAACAATTATAAAAAAGGCAAGACAAGCATGATAAGAAAATGATCTTCTTTATTCATCACTCTTCACTCACAAGCTCACTACAAGTTTAATGGAGAAGAGATGAGAAGAGGAAGAAGAAAAACACTAAACCTAAGCAAAAATGAAAATACAAGAATGGACCCCTTCCTTCACAAAGTTCTGGGCTATTTATAGGCCAAAAAATGAAAACCTAGGGCAACCACCAGAACCCAGATACAAAGACCAAAATACCCCCCAAAAGCATCTGTCTGCGGCGCCAGTATGGCCGCGGATCCGCGGCCTAGACCCCCCTTTGGCCGCGGATCCGTGGTCATATAGATGAGTTAGGGTGTGGGCTTTTTGGTACTTTCCTGATCTTCTGTGCACTTCAGTATGGCATATGTGTTTTCTGAAAATACCTCCACATTTCTTCCAGAATTTCTGTTGAGGGAAAGGTGGACTTTTTGTCAAGATTTGGCATGATTGCCTCGAGCTCCGCGTAGATCTCTTGGAACTTGTTGCCATTGAGCCTTGTGCATGAAGGTGACACTGATTTGACATTTTGTCTTCCTAAACTAGTATCTGGCAACATACGGATGAAGAGCGGAGACCGTGTTTTATCTGTGGTTGGCAGGAACCCGGATTTTGTCGTGTTTTTTATGAATTTCACCGTTTTTAGAACCGAGAACCTGTATCCTGCAATTGACTAGCAAACACGGCTCAAGAGTATCTACCGATATGCAATGTGATAAAAATTGGGCGGTATGAAAATGCAAAAATCTGATATGAACAGATGTCTATGCAGGTTGCGGATTCCAACTGTTGTAGTTTTACACTTTCTTTTCTGTGACCGTAAGTGTAATATGTGATATCGCCGGTTTCGTTGCTATATGTCAACGACAATTGGGATGCGCATATTTACTTACGTTGATGACATGTGATGTTATGTGTTGCTGGATATGTTATATTGGATCGTCGTGATTGAATAGCTGGGGGTTTTATGTGAGATGAGTGTTTTTCATTTTCATTCATGTAAAAACCTATATGTAATATTCTTTTATTTGGGGCACTTCCAGGTTGCGGAAGTTGTCACCCTTTGTATATTATTTACTTTTCCGCACTAGGATAGACCCAAGGAGGAGGGCACAAGTAACCTGGTTCTGGGGTCCAGTGGGAGACCAACTCGATGAGTCGAGTCCGGGTCTCCTAACCCTAGAATTGGTAGGGTTTCTTGCCGCTCTCGTAGGGGTCTAGGGGTGTGGGTTTGGCTATTCATCACGACCGTGGAATCCGTGTTTTATACTGGCTCGTATTGAAAACACGGACGTCCTAATATATCCAATATTTTATATGATTCTTCTGCTGCGATATCTGTGATGTGATCATGTGATATGTTCTGTGATGGATACAGTATATAGTATATATGATATATTATATAGACGTTACTTATGTTTTACACCCGCTCTAGCCCTGCCCCGCTCTGCCGTTAGTTACCTAACCTAACGGTGCACGAGGGGACATCGAGGCGAATGCGGATGGCATAAGTGTACGTCGTATTTATCTGTGATGTTTAGGTAATTTAAATGATGGGACTTCATTAATATGATTAATGAAATAAAAGAAACCTAAGATGTTGTAGAATCGAATTTCAAAAATAAAACAGGTAGCTACAGTTCTTGCTTTGCACAGCGGTATATGTGATATATCCTGCACCTTATTCGATAAGGAATGGACCGAGATCCCTTCACCGGGAGTGACTCCTTTAGCAATATCTGGCAGATGCTACACACTTTCGGTTTGTCTTTTGATTGCTTTTAAGAGTTTTTGCTTTGCACAGTGATATATATGATATATCCCGCACCTTATTCGATGAGGAAAGGACCGACGATCCCTTCACCGGGAGTGACTCCTTTAGCAAAACTAGAAAAGCTTCAAAAACACTCCATTTTAAAATCATTTGATTCTACAACGATATCAAGTTCATTACGCAATAGGTTTTCAGAAAAACCTGTCGTAGCCCTCCGTCATTTCAGATACGTACTAGTTAGTATTCGTGCTGCGGTTGTTTGGCCTCCGTCAAGGCGTAGTGTACGGTAGCTAACTAGTGCTTATCTGCTAGCATATGATGCGATTGGATTAGGGTATTCGTACGGCGTTGTTTGGCCTCCGTCAAGGGTCGTGCGGATGGGTTTAATTCAATCAGGAAATGACGGGTTGAACTTGACTAGCGGACTATGGGTTGTTTGGCCTCCGTCAAGGTCATAGGACGCTAGGGGCAAAATATTATCGGGAATTTCAAGTGTTGAAATTTGCAATGAGATTGCATACCTTCTATGAGATAGTTGGATCCCGATACCCGCTGCGAGTAAGAGTTACTCCTGGGAGAGTATTACACATTACAATTAGCCGATCAAGTAGGTGTCTAGAAAGGTGTCAACGAGGTTACGCCTCTGGGAAAATGAGGTTTACATTAATTAGGTTCGTGCGAAAGCACGGGGGACCTCCCTCAAAGTACCGACACTGGCCTGGCTGAAAGATTGGCGAACTTGTAGTGTGTAATTAATCCCGGCTAGTCTTTCCTTTTAGGGTTTGAAGGAAGATTTGATAAAAAGCAGTGGGAGCCATCCTGATTAGATAAAATAATAACCAATCTGATCTTGCAAGAGCGCACGCTGAGTGTTTTCTTCTCTCTCTCTCCAGGTAGCGACCATATCACGCCTTAATCAAGATAATAATACGGAATATTGACCGAACCCGCTTGTTATACTGAGCTGGGGAACGTTGGTCCCGCTCCAACTTATAATTGTTATAAGACAGAGCAGGAAATTGGGGAATACCAGATTTCCCGTGCCGCCCAAACGAAGAGAGTGCATGCTGATGCATCATCTTCGGGTGTGTTCATTACAAAGAACTGTTTCTCTGTATCCTCTACGTCCTGGGTATGTGATACCAGATCAGGATCCCAGATATGTAATCTGTTACATAGGGCTGCAAAAAGGGTAGAAAAACTGAGAACGGGTGATAAGTTTCATGAGGCAGAAAACGGGGCAAGTGTTGCAGCCAAGTCTGTTGGTCACTGTCACCCTGTATTACAAATACATTGATTCTGAACGAATGTTATTAGATACCGAACCTGATATACAAAATCATATCAGTCTCTTTATTAGTAAAGAAATAATAAAATTTTGTATAGTTGGATAATGTTTTGAACATTTCCTATATCAAAAGTTGATCGGTTTAGGCACGTTATCTAAAAGCATTAATGTTCTAAATCAAACTACAGTTCTTTAGTATACGGAACACACACAAAGAGGAAGAGTTCAGAAATGAACGAATCCTTCTTGAGGCATTGTAGACTGGGTCATATCAATGCGATCCGACTTGCTGAAGTTACATTTTAGATGCATATTTAAATCAGTTTGAATTTATATCTTGTGAAACTTGCCAGTCATGTCACAGAGATAAGATGACCATAGCTCCGTTTACTGGAAACAGAGAAAGAGTTAGTGAACTCTTGGGATGATACATGTTGATGTATGAAAGTCCCCTGTCTACATTTGCCAAGACCGGTTCTTTTTACTTCACTTCATTCTCTGATGATCTTTCGAGATTCAGACCTATGTTCCTGTTGAAACACAAGTCCGAACCTTTTGAGATATTCACAGAATATAAGTTAGAAGTAGAGAACCAAAATGAGGGTATAAGTATTATGTCCTATGATGAGATCAAGGAGGAGAATACTTGAGCACGGAAATCCTGGACTATTCTAAAGGAGAATGAGATTCTCTTTCAGCATTACTCCTCTGTATACACCATAGCACGATGGTATATCGGGGCGGAGCAATCACACCCTATATGATAAGGTGCGCTCTATGATAAGTATTACTGAGTTACCTGTTTCCTTTTGGGAGTTATGCACTTATGAAGTTGCATACCTATTGAATATGGTTCCAATCAAATCAGTTGCCTACCGCTTCATATGTGATATGGAATAGGAAGAGCCCATGTCTTAAGTTAGTTAAGATTTGGGGTTGTCCGGCCTATGTCTAAAAGCAAAATCCGGACAAGCTCGAGGCAAGGTCTGTAATGTAGAACCGGAAAGGTTCCAGCTATACAAACTACAGCTGATGATTTGATAGAACCAAAGGATTCAGTAGATTCCAACGAACCTCAGCCTCTCCGCCGATCTAGTAGGGTTCCTCACCCACCTGAGAGATACTTCTGTTTCTCTATGACAGTGGGAGCGAGGATTACATCATGAGATGATGACCCAACTAGTTTCGAGCTGGCCATCAAGAGTGAGACTCTGTAAGAATGGCTGGATGTTTATCGATCTGAGATGGAATCCTTATACACCAACAAAGTATGGACTTCGATTGCTATATCTGAAGGGTTAAATCCCCATCAGGAGCAAGTAAATCTTGAGAAGATTACTTGGTGTAGATGGAAAAGTTGAGACTTTCAAAGATAGAGTTGTTAAAGGTTTTCGTCATCGACCAGGCGTGGATAATGATGAAACCTTTTGCAGTGGCTATGCTTAAGTCCATCCAGATCCTACTTGCCACGGCTACATACCATGACTACGATATCTGGTAGTTGGGTGTCATGACAGCTTTTCTAAATGATGTTTTAGAAGAGTGCGTCTATAAGTACACAGCCAGAGGGCTTCGTAGACAGTGGGAGCAGCGGAAACGTGTACAAGATACTTTATAGGATAAAGCAGGCATCGTAGAGTTGGAACATCTGTTTTGATGGATAAGTCAAAGAAGTTGACATCATCAAAATGGTAGATGAACCTTGTATAAACAAAAAGGTAGTAGGGAGTATGGTGACGATCCTCGTAGAGTACGTGGATGACATACTCTTGATAAGAAAGGAGTTTCTTATACTACGCTCGATCAATCTCCGTTTATCACAAAGATTCTCCGTGTAGGATCAAAATGATACCTCCTAAATCCTGAGTTTTGGATCTATGAGATAGATTTAATTGGATGTTAGGATTCTCACTAGTTGTAGTGAGATGATATCAAACGATTCTGGGGAAAATCACTGGAAAGGTTCCAGGGTGATAAAGACGACTGAATGTCAGTCGCAGGCTTTGTCTTTATCCTCAGTAAAGGGACGGTATGTTGGAAGAGTTCCAAGCTATATACCGTGGCATACTAGACGATAAAAGCTGGATACATCGCTATTTAAGATGCTACCAAAGAGGATGTTTGGGTGTATATTGGTTCATGAGATGAACTACGTTCCTACCATTGTGAGACAATGGAGTTGTGGCTTATGCCAAGGAACGCCGGTCCCATCTGTGATCCAGACATATTCTAAGACAGTATCACCTGATCATGGAGATGGTCGATCTCTAAGGGATCGAGGTTTGGAGAGTAGACTCAGAGGACAACACAGCGGATCCACTCACAAAGGACTGTTCCCAGAGAGAGATTTTTATGGGATGGTTGAGTATGAGATACTACAACCACTGCTATCAGATGGCCCTAGTGCAAGTGGGAGATTGTTAGTTATATGTATGCCCTAGAGGCCATTACTATACATAGGATGTATATTGTAGTGGATGCTTGGACATATATAGGGAGGACTTTCTTGCTCGACATGATAGTATGCTATCTGGTTGATCTTTACCTTAACGTGTACACTGATTGTCTCTCTGTTACATGTTGGTAAAGCCCTTAGGATGTGTACTTGACTACCTGGACTATGATGAGGATCATACTAGTGGGGACATGGTAGTCCATAAGTACATCCTTCAAAGTCCCTAGTCAAGGGTATATCGAGACGGGGTATCGATATACCAGAGTAGATTAGCGTATACCTTCTCGACCCATACAGATGGGCGATGGATGATCCCATATCCATTGGTGTTTGACATCAGAGATGATATACGGGTGCTCAGTAGAGACTGGGTACACTGGACGGACTCGCCGAGAACTCCCAGATGGTATTATACCTTACGTCAGATGGCAGTTCTCTGGTGACACTGGTACAGAGTAGTCTGTTGACCCGAGATCGTCATAGAGTCTTGTGTGGTTCCCACTGTGCTTTGATTTCCATCTTACCACGTCCAAGAGGGCGTGCAAAATGGTGGTTTTTGGGTACAGTCCCGAATCACATGGAGACAATGAGCGATAGGAGGGGATTCGTCTCTCCCGGTATAGGGGGTTGATGTTGCGCTGTGTTCGATTGGCTATAACCGGAAATCCCTGGCCAGGGTTACTGAGATATACTGGTAAGTGTTACCAGTAGTTTCTCGAGTTGTTATAGACCTCATATCGACACGACTTATCGAGCTATTGGGGTCTGACGTTTACCACCCCTAGGCGAGATATGCGACATATCAGACGACGAGACCGGACTGTACGGTAGTGTTACTGGTTGGATTCACTGGAGTGTGAGCGGGCTTGCTCGTCGATCTTCTGATCGCTCAATACCCGGGTGGCCGTTACGTTTAGCAGACCGCTTGCGGCTTGTGGGTGCTTGATATGATCATCATCTGCTGCTGGCGTATTGACGAGTCTTTAGAGTCCTACACAGAGGTTTCCTGGTTCAAGCGAAACGAAATAGGAGCGCATATGAGATATGTGCGGGACCGAGAATGATACCAGTATGTGATACTGTATTTAATTCTCGCGATATGTGACATTGCTCGGTTATATGCGATATAGCCGGGTTATCGGATCAAGTGTTGTTTCGATAAGTTGTTACTGATGATACTAGTCGGTTATATGCTATATGACCGGATCATTAAATCAAGTGTTGATTTAATGATTTAATGTATAATTATATATATGATATATTACTTTGCATTAACTAGTATCGGTTCACTTTAATAGGATTTTCTCACTTGATGCACATTGTATATGTGATATATTTTTGTGCACCTTTTTGTATCATGTTTGATGATACATGCTCATAAGGGTTTGTGTAAAGATTAAACCATGGTTGTGTAATGGTTAGGGTTTTCTTTTGCTTAATCATTTATTTATTTTGTTTATTTATTTTGCAAAATAAATGAATGGTGGCTTTCTTTGGATGCTAGTTGAAGTTTCATGAAGCTTTGACTTTGTGACCATTTTGTCTCATGCTTAACCCTAACCACTTCACTTAACCTTGGTTCATTCTCTACACTTAACCATGGTAACTATTATGATAAGAATGAATGGGATTATCTTTTCAAGTTAATCTTTTTTATTCTATCATATGATTATCATCTTCTTCTTCTTCTTCTTCAAGATGAAGAACCTTGACTTCATCAATGGTGATTGATGAAAATGAGTGAGAAATCCAATTCTAAAGTGAACCCACTTCCTATTTCTTCATCCTCTACCTCTTTCCAAGTAGTAGAGTGTGTTTCCTTCATAAGTTTTCTTGACTTGGTGAAGTTGGAGCTTGATCTAGCGATGCCTCGACGTAGATCATCTTCGGCATCGTCGTCGATGACCTAGCCCGCTTCTTCTCCGATGAAGCCGACGCTAGAGCCCGGGATTGCATTTGGACAGCGGAGAGGACTTCATCACGGAGCCGTGGAGGTGGAGGACCGGATCTACAAAGGTTGTATTTCCGTATTCTAGTAGTTAAGTGTTAACTAGTTTGCTTTGTCGCCTAAAAATCTAGCCAACGATCTCGTCTAGGGTTTCTCGGCACCGTTATATTTTGAAATTGGCATGGTTGATGCCTTGTGAGACCTCTTGAGAGTGCCTAGGAACCCTACATTTGCCTATAGTTCACACTCCATATAACTTAGCCACTGTATTGTTTGTTTTTTCCCAAACTACCTGTGCCAAAATTTAGGTGCATTTTTGAGTTGGTTTTGGTAATGTTTTTCCGATATTTGAAACTTGGATTTTTGGATTTTCTTGATGTGACTTGGTCGTTCGACGTTCGTACGTCGACGTCAGATAGTATTTTGTTGTTTCGGTGCGTGTTGACCAAAGGTTCTAGCCTATGTGCGCTTCGTGTGTCGTGTCGGTTTTTGAATTTAATTTTGATGCGATACGATATTCTTTGATTTGTAGATATAAGCACGTGGACTTCCGGGATGACAAAGGAGGACAAGACATCCGTCGGGATCGACTAGAGTAAGGTGTTGTAGGTAAGTAGTTGTATATCTACGGGGAAAGTCGGGTGGATAGCGTATAGCACCCCTACAACCGTAGTACTAGGATACTATATATATATATTAGATATGTATACCTACCTAACAGGGTTCTAAGATACTATAAGCAATAGTAGTATACTTATAAGAAATCATATCTTTAGTTCTAAATTTTTTAGCCTTGAGCCATGTGTATAAACGCTTTTACACACACACACACACACACACACACACACACATTTGAGGATAATTACGATACAACATAATGAGATGAGGATTTGATATGCTATGATGACGTGCGTCGATATGATTGGATATGATGATATGAAGTGATATTATATGATATGATATGAGATGGCATGACATGATACTGTTGGCTATAGTGACCTCAAGTCAATTTAATTTTGATACTGAGGAAGGACCTATACGGGTAGAATAGTCTTACTCAAAATGATAATATGCTATCTGGTTTGCCTTTATCATCATATACATGCATTATGCGGTATTACAGATCACTATTACATATTTATAGAGCCCATAGGATTTTTCCTTGACTATCAGCATTATGATGGAGATCATATACGTCGGAGTTGGGTGGTCTATAAGCACATACTTAAATGTCCTTAGTCGAACGAGTGTCGGGACAGGGTATCGATACTCCGGAGTAGACCAGTGTATAATTTTTGAGACTCCGACGAGGGGCGGTGGCCGGTCTCATAAGCCATTGGTTTTATTTAGTCACCTAAGATAGTATACAGGTGCTCATTGGGTTATGAGTTACACTGGACGGACTCGCCGGGAACATGCTAGTTGATATTTACCTATTGTCAGATAGCAGTTCTCAGGTGAAATGAGTACAGGTTAGTCTATCGACTTGAGATCGTTATTTGTCTCGTATGAGTTCCCACTGTGCTTTGATTACTACCCACCACGGCTCAAAGAAGTCGTGCAAACAGGTTTTACTTGGATACAGTCCCGAGCCACATAGAGGCAGTGAGCGGATCGTCGGGAATTCATCTCTCCCGGTATTGAGGGTAGATGTCGCGCGGTGCACGGGTGGCCATCACCAGAAATTCTTGGCCAAGGTAGACGAGAATTACTGATTTGGATCAGTAGTTTGTCAGTTGGTGATGGGCTTCATACCGACACGAAATATCGCGTTATTAGGGGTCTGACTTTATCCACCCCCTAGACTCGATATGCGATACTCTTAGACGAACAGACTAGACTATATGGAGATTGCCACTGATAGGCTCAGTAGGGGTATGGATGAGTTTGCTCGTTGGCCTTCCTTTCGCTCAATACCTGGGTAGCTGTTACGTACAGCTAGTACCGCTGACGTGCTTATGGTTAAACCCACTGCCAGCGTATTGATGAGTCTACAGAGTCCCACACATAGGGTTTTTCGGGTTTAGGCGATATGATAAAGATGACGTATGTTGGTACATACATGTGTCCGATTAAATATGTGTACAGGCTACATAGAATTTAATCAGACGATTGATAGTACTAGCGGTTTAGGATTAAGCCAGATTATTATATTAAGTTTTAATTTAATAATATATATATTTATTTTTAATATATGTATTCTAGTATTATTGTTCACTATTCTTTTTTTCTCTTGGCTATTCGTATTTTTATACGAATACGCGTATATGTATCTCGTTACGTATACCGGGTTATATTCCGTATTTATACGGAATATCTTCTAGAAGATGGACACCTCATTATATGATTTTCTTTTTAGAAAATCATTTGAAATGAGGTGGAGGGTGAGGTGACATGAGCATGGTTGGAGGTATGTAGAGAGGTATGGCTTTTGATTGTTTATTGAAAAAATGAGATGAGATATTTTTTGGATGGTTGAAAAATGAGGAGCCATTCTTTCTACATGCTATGATTCACTCTTCATTCTATCATGCTTGACAGTTCTTCTACACTTAGTTCATTTCCTTTCTTGAGTTGCTCATGCCTTGTTTTTCCTCACCTCCTCCACCTTCTTCTTTCATTGCTTACTTGAGCTTTAGAGATGAAAGAAAAAGATAGTGAAAAATTCTTACATCCCCGCTCTCCATTGCTAGCGACCTTTGAGCGTTGGTTGCTTTGCTAGGCGAAGCTGGAGCCTGCATCGTTTCCCTCAGGTGGATCATCTTCGGCAAAAGAGGACCGGCTTCCAAGCTCGATCCAGAAGACCTCTAAGAGCTAAGGATGATGGTAGAAGACCGAAGGACACGAATCATTCGGTATAACAACTTCTAACCTTATAGCTAGTATATCTTTTATAGCTAGTGTAGGTTTATGGTTCGATTCTACGACGGGTTCGTCACCACCAATTTCTTTAAACGCCATTTTTTTTCCGCACCGGCCCGATAGATGGCCAGGGCGCTATTAAACCCTAACTTGGTATCAGAGCCATTCCATAAACCTTTACTAGCTAGTTTACACAAGTTTAAAATATCGATTGATGGAATTTTCCGAATCATATTACCAAAACTGTTGCTTTCTGTTCGAATTTCAAAGTTGTTCAAAAAAAATTTCTGGTTGTATTAAAATTATGTGCGGGAAAAACTAGAGCTAAGAAAAAAAAATTGGGCACCTAACTCCAGAATTTGGCGGCGGAACAGAAGCAAAATGGCACATTTTGCGGCTGACCGCCGCACTTTTTAGGCTACAGTGCCCCAAATTTTTTTTGGGGCTCTAGTTTATGGAAATATGATTTTTGGGATGTATGTTTTTGGTCCAGATTTATTTGAGTGCTGGTTTGCATTTGGGGCCAATATGCAAAAGTTTTAGTCGATTGAAATTTTGAATGCGTGTTTATCAGTGCATATGTTAATATCCGCGACCATGAATATCATTGAGCGGTACAACCCGACTAGTTGCTACACGTTCAACTAGACGGGTTTACGAACATGATATTCACGTTGATGTTCTGTGATTGTGCTGATATTGTGGATGGATTGTCGTGGTGGATAGCTTATAGTACAATAGTAGTAGTACAGTTCAGATTCATTTGTATATTCGTTATTGCGGGACGAGCGTCTGACATGTAGACCGCCGTCTCTGCCAGATTGTATATTCTTTTATTAGGGCACGACTGAGTTGAGGTCGATATCGCCATTGTATATATACTTTTCTTTTATGTACTAGGATTACCCCGCGGTGGAGTGCTCGAGTAGCTGGGTTCTCGAGGGTAACGGGCCCATATCTCATGACGTTGAGACGGAGGGGATCTTACTCTAGAATTTGCGTGCTATTCTCCGCACTCATAGGGGGTATAGGATGACCTGTTCAAGTTACCGGATTCCGTGAAGTGCTGGGAGGCCCATTCACTTTGTTGATTGGGGTTGCCTCACTTATGGGATTGGCGGGTAACTTGCCGCACTCGTAGGGGTCTTGGTTATACATTGCACAGGTTATCCACACAACCTGGGAACGTCAGGTTTCATTTGTAGCTCAAAGGAAACCAGGGGCTCCTAGATTATCCTTTATTCTGTGTTGCTTATCGCTTTTCTATGATATTGCTTATACCATGCCTGGGACGAATGATTATATATTTTTATATATACTAGTAGATGTTGTATATATTTTGTATCCGCGCTAGTCCATCCCCCGCTCTGCCGTTAGTTAAGTAACCTAACGTTGCATGACATGGCCCCGTGGCGAATGCAGATGGCGTATACGTATATTGTATTTTCGTTCTTTTCTGGTATGATATGGATTAATTGATGGGACTGCGTTAATTTTGATTAATGCAAGAAAAAATAAACCTAAATGATGTTGTTGGAACTAATTTTTGAAAACTGTTATTACAGACGTTTCTTTTTGCTTTGCATAGCGGTATTCGGGTATGAATATCCAGCACCTCATTCGACGAGGCAAGAGCCGAGATCCCTTCATGGTGAGTGACCTCTTGGGCAAAAGTTTGCGTCTATGTAATAACTTCACTATAGTCGATTCTTTTGCTTTGCATAGCGGTATTCGGTTATGTATCCAGCACCTCATTGGATGAGGAAAGAGCTGAGATCCCTTTACAGGGAGTGACCTCTTTAGCAAAACTTTTCGCCACTATATATTTGTAAAACCGCTCGGTTTCTTCAACGATATCAAGTTCATTACGTTAAAGGTTTTTCACCAAAAACCAGCCGTAGCCCTCCGGCATTTCCTACGAGTAGTATTTAGTATTCGTGCTGCATTTGTTGACCTTATCAAGGCGTAGTGTACAGTAGCTGAGTGGTTCTTGTTTATAGCATATGATGCGATTAATTAGGCCATTGGTGAAAAAATAGCGGATGCGAACTCGGTAGTGCTACTGAAACCACTGGTCTTGACTTGGTCACGGGGCAATCTTCTTTTTTAGACCCCGCTTCTTTTTCCATTTGTTTTATTAACTTGAATTCATCCCCTGGGGTGAAGTCGTAACAAGGTAGCCGTAGGGGAACCTGTGGCTGGATTGAATCCTGAGCGATGGTCAATACACTCCTAGAGAAGAGATAGGTTGAGCTAATCGTTTCACACAGCCTTGTTGACCTTGTCAAGGGCTTATGCGGGTGGGTCTAGGGTAATCAAGATAATGACGGGTTGAATTTAACTAGTGACTTATGATTTGTTGACCTTGTCAAGGTCATAGGTCGTTAGGGGTAAAAACCATATCGGGAGTTTCAAATATACAGGAAACTTGCCAGGTATGCACATACCTTCTGGAGTGTGGTGAATTGAGTGGCTTCCATCAAGTTGTCATGCGATGATAGTTGGATCCCGATTCCCACTGATGAGT
This sequence comes from Agapanthus africanus, assembly GCA_030015575.1. NCBI lineage: Eukaryota > Viridiplantae > Streptophyta > Magnoliopsida > Asparagales > Amaryllidaceae > Agapanthus > Agapanthus africanus. Next base: position 420,219,136 of record JASDDO010000010.1, on the reverse strand, counting down.
AGGTGTTACTCCTCGGGTGATTTTTCAGATGAACCCGACTAATTCTCCTTTTAGGGTTTGAAGGAGAATTTGAGAAAACAGTGGGAGCCATCCTGATTAGATAAAGTAATTAACCAATCTAATCTAGATTAGAGTGCACATTGAGTGCTTCTTTTCTCTCTCTCTCTTTGGCAGCGACCATGACCCGACCTTAAACTAAAACTCAAGAACCAAGTTAATCGAACCTTTTTAAACACTTTAGCTTTTGGATTGTCATTTAGTCACATATATCCCTGCCACTCCTACTTTCCCTTTGCATTTCTCCATAACACTCTGTATCACTAAGATGATCCATATTTCTTGGGTATGCCATCTTATAGTTACATACGAACTCGAAGAAACTTGTTTCGGTTCGAGAATGGTTTCCGGTTCTGAAGAAATTGAATATAATTATTCGGTTGTCTTTTCTCTTTACCTTCTCTCAGGTCGCGAGTGCTCCTAGTGTTAGAAGAGTACACATATTATGCTTATTGGATAGTCTTCTTCCAAACCATAGGCAGGTGCCGAAAGACAGGGAAGGAAGAAAACCAATTAGCCTAAGTGTGGTGTACAGAAGGTAATAAATAAAGACATATAAAGGGATTAGAGTGAGGGCAAAGGAAATTATGACTACTAGTATTCACGACGAAGCCGCGTATATCCCTGCCACTCCCACTTCCCTTTTGCTTTTCTCCAGAACACTCTATATCACTACGAAGATCCATATTGCTTGGATGTGCCATCGTATAGTTACATACGAACTCGAAGGATCTTGTTTCAGTTCGAGGATTGTTTCCGGTTCGGGAGAAATTGAATAGGATTATCCGGTTGTCATTTCTCTTTACCTTCTCTCAGGTTGTGAGAGCTCCTAGTATTAGGAGAGTACACCTATTACGCTTATTGGATAGTCTTCTTCCAAACCTTAGGCTGGTGCCGAAGGGTAGGGAAGGAAGAAAATCAATTAGTCTAAGTATGGTGTACAGAAGGTAAGAAGTAAATACATATGAAGGGATTGGAGTGAGGGCAAGAAAATATATGGTTACTTTCATGAATATGGATAGTGGAAGTGGCATTACGAGAAATACCCAGCTACTCCTTCGAAACATTTTCATGTTTCAGTTTTACTGTGCGGTGTTAATTGAAAACTGTTTTCCCAATTAGATTCTGACTCTAGGGTATGTATTTACCAGACTTAACTCTTACATCTGTATTGCGTTACAGATACTGAGTAGGAGTAAGATATTGGGAATTGGGTGATTAGATCCTTAATATATCAGAATTCTTTGTAATTGGTGATATTTGAGGAAATCACATGGGTTTTGCCTAATGACAAATATTTGGTTTTGAATATCCGTTGTAATGCACCAATTTCAAACAGATATATCTGTACGTTTATTTATAAAGTGAGATATAACTTTTGAAATTATGTCTATGACATTTACCTATATCAGTTGATGGTTAGGTAAGGAGCATTCAACAACGGTGTAATTCTTCTTAACCATAGCACAATTTTCAACCTACGACGCACAGGGTTTGAGTTATTAAACTCAGAGGACTTATATAAAGTATTGTATGTTTCCCAATGTCCATTAGAACAAAGGGGTTGGTACTTGTGCTATATTCTGTTTACTCATGACTTCTCTAGTTTTAGACAAGTATTTCGTTGAAGTATAAGGTCCAAATTTTGAGAAGTTATAGGTGTAAGAATAAAGTAGAGAACCATATGTTGCAAGTATCATGATTCTTCGAGGTGATTGAAGATGTAGATACTTATGCTGGTTATTCCTTTGTTAGTAATATATTTAAGAACTTGCTTCTCTCTCAGGTTACTCAACTGTGAGTATGCTCTTTGATGAGTAATGCTGCTTGGCCTTCTTCCATTTTGTCGATATGCACTGGAAACGGTCGCTTGATTTTTGAATCTGGTTCCAATTAAATTAGTGCCTTTGTTTCTATATTGGATATAGAATGGATTCATATCTTAACTATGTTAAGGTATATGGAGTTGTCCGGCTTATGTTTAAAACCAGAATCCGGATAAACTCAAGGCACGTTTCAGTAATGGCAGTTTGTGGGTTATCCCAGGCTTTGACGAGGGTTAACATTCTACTATTTGGAAGATCAATAGTTATATTGTTTTTGACTCGTCATATTTTTAGTAAAATGAATTCTTTTCAGAAAACATTAGTGGGAGTATGGTAGAACTGGAAATGATTCCAGAACTACAAACGATTACTGAAAATTTAGTAGAACCTAAGAATTCAATTGGATTCGACAATCCATTATCCACTCCGCAGATTTGGTGGGTAACCTCGGCCACCCGAGAAGTACTTCGGTCTCCTCAAACACGGTGACAGGGAGGTTTTTGATTACTCAAACTTGTCACTACTGCTGTTTTAGACTATGAGATCTGGCAGGATGATGATTATAACGTCGTTCTAAATTAGCTTTAGAAGTGCACGTGTATATGACTCTGCCAGAGGGTTGTTGTAGTCAGTGGGAGCAGCAGAAGAATAGTGGGCAAGTAGCTTATATCTATTTATAGACTAAAGCAGGTATAGCGGAGATAGATCATCTATTTTTGATATGATAGTCATAGAGTTTGACTTCGTCAGAATAACAGATGGACCTGGGAAGAAGGTAATAGGGAGTGATGTCCTGGTATTTGGATGCCATGCTCTTTATAGGAAGCGATCTTCCTATAATACAATTGGTTATACTGTAGTTGTCACAAGGTGTTTCTCCACATAGGATTTGGATAAAATTCAAGAATTCTGGTCACTAGATCTATAGTTTTAGATCTAGATTTGGGAAGTTTCCCAATTCGGGTACTTTGACACTACTGTAAAGTGTTTTAGAATGAATGATTCCTGGCATGATGGTGTACCTGCAGGTGATGGAGTCACCATCTCTAAAGAGATGTCTTCTAGACTGATGAGGAGAGGGATTTGCATGATTGTCATATCACTTACTTAGGCAATTGAGTTAATCATGAAATGTCAAGTACCACACCAGATATTGCTTTTGCACTGGCTGCAATAAGCATATATATTAATCCAATCCTGGAGAAACATTGGGAAGCAGTTATGAACATAAGTGGATGTTCTTGGTATATGGTAACGGCAGCCTCCTTCAGGAGGTGGTTATCATTTCTGGCTTCCAAAGTGACCTGGATGACAGAGTGACTGTCAGAGTTATAGTTTTCCCTCTTTTGAGGGGCAGTATGTTGGACAGGTGGTTCAAGCGGAAATTGATAAAGGCATGGCGTAGGATACTGATTAAATTCAGTGGATAATACGGTCTAAGAAGTTTTTTGGATTTGGAGTTCATTTGTGAACTGGGTCCCATCAGATATCCAGACAAATTCTAAGACATGTATCGCTCATTTCGGGAGATAGTATTTCTTCTCTAAGTTGAGATATAGAGAGATAAAGATAGAAATATTGGAGCGGATCCACTCGCTAAGGCTATTTCTCGAACGCAATAGTTTCACAAACGGGCTTTTTGAGACTGATTAGTAAAGAAGTTGGGGGTTCAGTATCACACGGGGCTGTGAGTATGTGACATCGCAATAATTAGCCCTAAGTGCAAGTAGGAGATTGTTGGCTATAGTGCCCTCAAGTCAGTTATTGTAATCGCAGGCACGCGAATGTGATGATTGAGGGAGGACCTATACGGGTAGAACAGTCTTAGTCAAAATGATAGTATGTTATCTGGTTTGTCTTTATCATCATGTACATGCATTATATGGTATAACAGATCACTATTACATGTTGATAGAGCCCATATGATTCTTGCTTGACTACCAGCATTATGATGGCAATCATATACGTGGGAGCTGAGTGGTCTATAAGCACACATCCTTAAATGTCCCTAGTCGAGACAAGGCATCGAGACTCCGGAGTAGACTAGTATATACTTTTCGAGACCCCGACGAGGGGCGGTGGCCGGTCTCACAAGCCATTGGTGTCAGTTAGTCACCTGAGATAGTATATAGGTGCTCATTGGGTTATGAGTTAACTGGACGGACTCATCGAGAACATGCTAGTTGGTATTATACCTATTGTCAGATAGCAGTTCTCAGGTGACATGAGTACAGGTTAGTCTGTCGAGCTAAGATTGTCATTTGACTCGTGTAAGTTCCCACTGTGCTTTGATTACTACCCTACCATAGCTCAAAGGAGTCGTGCAAATAGGTTTTAGTTGGATACAGTCCCGAGCCACATGAAGGCAGTGAGCGGATCGTCGGGGATTCGTCTCGCCCGGTATTGGCGGTTGATGTCGTGCGGTGCACAGGTGGCCATCATCAGAAATCCTTGGCCAAGATAGACGAGAATTACTGATTTGGATCAGTAGTTTCTCAGTTGGTGATTGTCTTCATATCGACACGAAATATCACGTTATTAGGAGTCTGAATTTATCCACCCCTAGACTCGATATGCGATACTCTCAAACGAACAGACCGGACTGTATGGAGATTGTCACTGACAAACTCAGTAAGGGTACCGATGAGTTTGCTCGTCGGCCTTCCTTTCGCTCAATACCTGGGTAGCCGTTACGTACAGCTAGTGCCGCTGACGTGCTTGTGCTTAAACCCACTGTCAGCGTATTGATGGGTCTTTAGAGTCCCACACATAGGGTTTTTCCAGTTCAAACGATATGATGTAGATGATGTATGTTGGTATATACAGGTGTCCGATTAAATATGTGTATATGCTACACATACTTTAATCGGACGGTTGATAGTACTAGCTGTTTAGGGTTAAGCCGGATTATTAAATCAAGTTTTGATTTAATAATTTATATATATATTTTTAATATATGTATTCTATTATTATTGTTCACTATTCTTTTTCTCTCTTGGCTATTCGTATTTTTATATGAATACGCGTATATGTAGCTCGATACGTATACCAGGTTGTATTCTGTATTTATACGGAATATCTTCTAGAAGATGGACACCTCATTATATGATTTTCTTTCTAGAAAATCATTTGGAATATATGAGGTGTCCATCTTCTAGAAGATGGACACCTCGTTATATGATTTTCTTTTTAGAAAATCATTTGGAAATGAGGTGGAGGGTGAGGTGGCATGAGCATAGTTGGAGGTATGTAGAGAGGTATGGGTTTTGATTGTTTATTGTAAAAATGAGATGAGATATTTTGTTGGATGATTGAAAAATGAGGAGCCATTCTTTCTTCATGCTACGATTCACTCTTCATTCTATCATGCTTGATAGTTCTTCTACACTTAGCTCATTTCCTTTCTTGAGTTGCTCATGCCTTGTTATTCCTCACCTCCTCCTTCTTCTTTGATTGCTCACTTGAGCTTTAGATATGAGAGAAAAAAGATAGTGAAAAATAGTGAAAAATTTCTACATCCCCACTCTCTATTGCTAGCGACCTTGGAGCGTTGGTTTCTTCGCTAGGCGAAGCTGAAGCCTGCATCGTTTCCCTCAGGTGGATCATCTTCGGTAAAAGAAGACCGACTTCCAAGCTCGATCCAGAAGACCTCTAGGAGCTAAGGATGATGGTAGAAGACCGAAGGACACAGATCATTCGGTATAACAATTTCTAACCTCGTAGCTAGTATATATTTTGTAGCTAGTGTAGCTTTATGATTCGATTTTATGACGGGTTCATTAGCATAAAGTTTTTTAAATGCCAAATTTTGTTCCGCACCGGCCACGGTAGATGGCCAGGGCGCTGTCAAACCCCAACAAATACGATATGACATATGATGATATGAATTGATGATGTATGCGGTTATAAATCCATACTATTGATTTGATGATATCGTACGATAGATTATATCGTACGTGATATGATGAGGATGGATCGCCGACTTATGTATATATCGACTCGAGAAATATTGATTTTAAATCACTTAAGTAGATGTTAGGATATATTTAGAGCCATGCCTATTTTTAAAACTAACGAAACGTTATGTACTTTTAAATTATAATTTCAAGGGATGCTACGGATTTTCAAATGGTATCTTTTTCAAAAACATCGCAGCCCCTATTTTCAAAAATAACAATTCGTACTATTTTAAACTATAACTGTATAACTCATATGTAGTTACGTATTTTATACTATTCGCGTTTACGTTTTCCTTATTCTTTTTACGCCCGCGCTATGATTTCTTATTTCTGCATACGCTCGTATTATTTTCATTTACAACATATATACTATGTTTCTTGTACTTACCTTTATACGACGTCGTCTGCTAGGACACACGCACCATTACCGATGATGCACATGTTGCATGTACACATACTCGCCGGCTCACACACCCATCATCTGTAATTGCCATGCCACGTACACATTAGAAATCGCTATGTCACTGTATCTCCTTATAACCTGTAGAATTTTAGTTATTGTTTAGTACCCGGTACCACACATACTAGTTCAGATATTGCACTTCCTTACCTAGTTACACGACACGCTCATATGGACACACTTACTATACTTTACAGTATTGTTCTGTGCCTGTACATAATGTTTCATTATTGTTACATGCTTATGAGATTCTGTTTTCATGAGAATTCTGGATTTGAGAAACCGCAGATATATTTTAAAAACTTATGATTTTTTTAAAAATACAGTTTCTCTTGATATAATATTTCGACGTCCACCATGAGATTTCTCGGTGCTGAGCTATGATGATTATCCGATTCGAAGAGTGATGAGTCATTGTCTGCGGGTACATGGTGGACCCAGTACGGTACCCCGGGGCAAGAAGATTGCATAGAAAGGCATTGTGCCTGACACGGGAACACTACCTACAAATGATGGTGCTGGACTCGGCGGATATCCAGAAGATACCGACCGGAGTGATATGAGACAGATGGATATGAAGGCTGATCCGATGAGACGGCTGATTAGTCAAATTTATTGCACATTTGTATGGACATTTTCCTTATTATTATTAACTACTAAAAAGTATTAATTGTAAATAAATAACATATGTGGGTTTATTTGTAAAAAGATTATTATCATAGGTTTCTTCATTTTTAATTAATATAATGAGGGAAAATATATGCATATCATATTTAAATAAAATATCCATGAGATTATTAATTATTAAAATATACATATCATATCAAATATTCCTAACCAATAATTTTAAGATATCATATCATATAATTGGTTGGAATAATATCTCAAATAAAACAAATGCTACTAATAATGTGATTTGAGATATTGTGCAGGTATTATAATAAGATCAGCTCAGTTCTGAATTATAAGTAAGAGATCCACAGCAAATTGGTTCACCAAACCAAATTTGCCGAATATTAGGAGCAGATTGAAGAATCTTGCAACGGTAGAGACTAAGAGATATATTTTTAGAATTTTTTTTATCAGAAGGATCTCTAAATATTGAGAAGAAAAGGCACGAAAAATTTGGAGGTATGAACCCACCAAACGGCGGCGGAAGCATGGTCAAAGGGTGCCATAGGCGGCGAAAGCTCGGTCTTCTGGTGGTCGTAGGATGTGAAACTTCAGGGTCTTAATCGTAATTTGACACATTTCAACATGAAGTCTAGGGTTTCACATTACAGAGCCTATAAAAGGACCGAAAGTATCTATCATCAAAATCATCGAACTATTTATCCATCGAAAAATCGACTGATCTACCAAGTGAGGTATCGGGAGCAAACTAGGGCGGTAAATTACTTTTTCAGCGAGCAATTTTTGTAATACACTAGTAAATCAATAAAGGTAGTTCTTTCTTTTAATTATGTCGCATTTACTTTCTGCAATTACTTTCTGCATTACTTTCTGCATTTTTTCTGCATTTACTTTCTGCATTTTTTTCTGCACTTACTTTCTGCATTTTTACTTTTAATTATGGGTTCCGTATTCTTCCACCTTTCATCTACTACGTTGATCTCCATGAGCGAGTAAATTCTTTCTTGCCAGGGTTGTAGGATAGGGTAGAATAATGGATGAAAAATATCACTTGAATACTTTTTAAAGTTTTAATTTTTATAAAGTTTAGCAAAATGAATATTAACCCTCTTATCGGGTACGCTATCAATTCATGATAGTCACGACCACGATTTGAGAATCGTTAATAATTGTTTTGTTAAAGGCTTGAGATAAATAGAGATCAATGAAATAGCAAGGGTCAGTAGAGGGAAACCCTAATTCCCCCAAGAATCCTAATCCACATTCATCGTTATTTCTCTAGTATTAAATAATTAAAAGATAAAAAGAATTATTTTTTTTAATTTCATCCGTTAACTACTAAATCCTATAAACCCTACAAGCCCGTCTATTATAAAATTTTAAAAACCTTCCTAGTATAAAACGACAACAATCCCATCTTTCTTCTATCAATTCGTCTAAAATAAGAAAAACAGTTCACCATTTCTCTATGGACGACCCGTACTCATCGCGGCTAGTTATTGCGACATCGTTATTAATTGCGGTTATTTACAACATACATAGACACACTTTTTGATGGTTTGTATATATCCACGCATCATATGTAAATATTGCATTGCATAAATTTTGAAAATAAAAATTAGAAAGTGAAAACTACATATAAAAGAAAAGAAGAGATTTAAGAAATGTAAGAAAATTAGATGTTTTAAAACGAAGCTAGTAATATGTAGTCATGAGCTGTTGTCCCAAGGGTTAGTAAGATGAAGAAATTACTAATCTGCAGATAGAAATAAGTCTAAGAAATAGTCTCTATTCTTGAGTCTAAATTTCTGAACGTTGATACCCTACTATACGCACTTGCACACATCTTGAAACTCGGGATAATAGAGAATAACTTAAAATACTCTTGTCTAAAAGCCTTAGTATAATATATATATATATATATATATATATATATATATATATATATAATAACAAAAATATAAATGGTGCAGAAAAATGAACACTGGTTTTATAATTACTTAAGGCAGTATAAAAAAATATAGCGAGGGTGCCTTATCACCTAGTGCCTTAGACCAACTGGTTTGGGAGTCACTACTAAGGCTTATGTGTTGCAAGACTAGAATATTGCTAATTACGCCTTAATAAGTGAGCACATTCGGTAATTGGTTGGTTAGTACCTCAAGAAATATTAATGGTCGCATGAAGAATGTGTGAGAAAATCCATCTAAAATATCACCGACTAAAAAATACTAAGGAAGATGGACAAAAGGGTATGATAGTTTGAATTGAATTCTCCAAGTGTAAGGATACCTTTTACACACACGTAGGGGTATGATCGATATTTGGAGGAAAAATAGGAAGGAAGACTAAAGACGATGTTTTATTGAGAGAGGATGTGATTTCCGAAATCTTTTCAAGACCATTAAGATAGGGCTCATGACAATTCAAAATCTAGTATAGTTTGAAACTCTTCTTTTCAAGTTTTTTCTTTTATATGTTCCTTATCTTTTCATATAATTTTTATTTTCTTTATTTTATTTTGGGATTTTGTGGATGTAATCCGTTGAAAACCCTCAGGAGACAACACTCCTCCTACTAGGGACACCTAGAGATTTAACGGCTTGTTGCACAAGCTAAGTGCAATTGTGTGTTTCCTACAAAAGTGTGCTAGGATTTTTACTCTTTCTTTTGATAATAAATAGTTTGCTCGGAACGATCAAAGATAAGTTTGGGGGTATTTGATCAATCAAATTTATTGCACATTTATATGGACATTTTCCCTATTATTATTAACTACTAAAATGTGTTAATTGTAAATAAATAACATATGTGGGTTTATTTGTAAAAAGATTATTATCATAGATTTCTTCATTTATAATTAATATAATTAGGGAAAATATATGCATATCATATTTAAATAAAATATCCATGAGATTATTATTATTAAAATATGCATATCATATCAAATATTCCTAACCAATATTCTTAATATATCATATCATATAATTGGTTGGAATAATATCTTAAATAAAACAAATGCTACTAATAATGTGATTTGAGATATTGTGCATGTATTATAATAAGATTAGCTCAGGTATGAATTATAAGTAGGAGATCCACAGCAAATCAGTTTACCAAACCAAATCTGCCGAATATTAGGAGCAAATTGAAGAATCTTACAACGGCAGAGACTAAGAGATATATTTTAAAAAAGTTTTTATTAGAAGGATCTCCAAATATTGAGAAGAAAAGATACGAAAAATTTGAAGGTACGAGCCCACCAAACGGCGGCTGAAGCGCGGTCAAAGGGTGCCATAAGCGGCGGAAGCGCGGTCTTCTGGTGGCTGTAGGATATGAAAATTCAGGGTCTTGATCGTAGTTTGACACACTTCTACATGACGTCTAGAGTTTCACATTCCAGAGCCTATAAAAAGACCGAAAGCATCTATTATCAAAATCATCGAACTATTTATCTATCGAAGAATCGATTAAGATCTAGCAAGCAAACTAGGGTTTTGTAAATTACTTTCTTCAGCGAGCAACTTTTGTAATGCACTAGTAAATCAATAAAGGTAGTTTTTTCTTTTAATTTTGTTGCATTTCTTTTCCGCATTTATTTTCTGCATTTACTTTCTTCATTTTTAATTTTAATTATGGGTTCCGTATTCTTCCTCCTTTTTTCTACTATGTTGATCTCCATGAGCGAGTAAATTCTTACTTGCTAGGATTTGTAGGATAGGGTAGAATAATAGATGAAAAATATCACTTGAATACTTTTTAAAATTTTATTTTTTATAAAGTTTAGCAAAATGAATATTAACTCTCTTATCGGGCATGCTATTAATTCATGATAGTCACGACTACGATTTGAGAATCGTTAATAATTGTTTTGTTAAAAGCTTGAGATAAATAGAGATCAATGAAAAGACAGGGGTCGGTAGAGAGAAATCCTAATTACCCCCAAGAACCTTAATCCACATTCATCACTATTTCTCTAGTATTAAATAATTAAAAGATAAAAAGAATTATTCTTAAAAACTCCATCCATTAACTACTAAATCCTATAAACCCTACAAGCCCTTTTCTTATAAATTTTCAAATCTTCTTAATAATAAACAACAACAATTCCATCTTTCTTATATCAACTCGTCTAAAACAATAAAAGCAGTTCACTGTTTCCCTGTGGACGACCCATACTCATAGCGGCTAGTTATTTATGACACCGTCTTGATTGCGGTTATTTACAACATATACAGACACACCTTTCATGACCAATCAACGGCTCCTGAGATATGAAGATTTACGTGTCGATACCGGACACGGATTTTATGATGATTTCGAGTGTCGATACTGGGCACTTCGGTTTTATGATGATTTGATGTGTCATTGAAGGACATACGTTGGATAATACACATATATACATATATATGACACAGATGACATGGTACCATATATTGACACAGGCACGATATTATTATTATACTTATGTATACACGATCACCCTCATTACGACATAGTATTATTTTATTATTATTGTATGACCTAGGAGATCGTCATACATTCAATTTCTACCTGCTGATATATTCTACTCATTAGTTGGCAACCCACCCCCGTTGTGCCATAGTTTTCTTACAGAATCGACCGCTCGGATTCAGAAGCGGCTTGCTGGCACGTTGCTCCTTTCTGGGTGACTTGCACTAGTAGGTGGGTTACAGTTCAAAGCGTAACCACCATTGTTTAATTTTATATTCATTGTATCTACTTAAAAGCTCCATCAACTAGACTGTGTATATTTGGCAGACTTAGATACCCGTTGTATATTTTTTGGATTTAGAGTCGAGACATGTATATTCTTATATTAGATTTGATAATGTTTTGGTTTTTATTTATTTTCTTTCTGTGATTGATCTTCGCCTTGGGTGTCATATATTTTACTTGCGTCATTATGATTCCGCCAATTGGCGAAGAGCTAGCTCCCGTTTGGGGATGCCTATATTATTCTTGTTATGTACTGGTTTAGATTAAAATTTACAAAGGAGGTACTGCCCAAATTTCAAATAACGAAAACGTTTTCAAACTTTAGTATATTACATACTTGTATTTCTATAAACTTGTTTATACTTTAGAAAGAGAACTTGATTTTATTTATACCCTTTTCAAAACTTCACCTCCGTTATTTTCCTTTAAAAGGTTTAGATTTCTGGGTTTTCGGTTTACTTGGGTTACGGTGGGGTTCTATAGACTTCACGTGATCCAAGTGTTGGTCACGTGCAATTTCCGGGTCATGACACATCTTCTTGGCCAAGGCCTCCCCGCCGTCTGCCTGCTCGGCGCCTCTGCCAGCAGGTTCGCCTCCGCCCGCCGGCTTGGTACTACTGCCGTGGGGTCCTTCCTCCACAAGAGGATACCTTATGCGGAGCTCCCGGTCGTCGAATCCGGGCACCGCCTCCTTGACGGCATCGAGACCATTGTGCCACCCGACGGCCGCGGAATCAGCAAGGTCGATGTAAAATTAGTCAGACGCCTTGTAGTCTTCCACGATTTTTTCCGTCCTATCCTCGGCCCACTTCGCCGCCGTCCGGGCATCCTTCTTGAATGATTCTCTCTGCTTCCTAATGTCTTCGAAGAGCTTGTTAACCTCACCGAACTGGGCCTAAAGAGCCCGATTAGACTCGGTCAGGGCCCGGTGAGACTCCTTCAGCCTCGTGGCCTTCACGCCTTCTGAGACCAGCCTTGACTCAAGGGAGGCGGCATTGTCCTTGGCCTCTTTCAGCTTGGCGAGGAGCTCTTCCTCACGCGAGGATGAATCTCCGGCCTTTTTCATCGTCGGGGCAGCCCCTTGGCCTCCATGGCGGTCAGGAGGGCACAATGGTAGAGGACCTGCAGAACAACACGAACCACATTCGTCAGGAACTAAACAAAGAAAAAATCACTTGGAAAGTTTTATAGGGATTAGAAACCTAGACGGCCTCCTGAGCTATCGCCGCGACTTGGGCCTTCATGGTACCCGGGAAATCTTGGCCCTCGCTGTCTTCTCTATGTCTGCCAGCAAGCTGTCGGCCATGGAAAGCCCCGATGGAACCTCGATACAGAAGTCGCCCTCCTGCACCTTTCTTGAGTCTCTTGGCCAGAGACTCGGCGGAGGAAGGCGTCTCCGGTCTCACCCGAGGATCCTGTTTCCAGGCATGCTTCTGTCCTCTACTCCTGTGCTCCTCCGAGATGGGGGAGCGACGGAGACCTTGGCGGGAGGACCCTGCCGGGGTTCCACACCCAGCGCGGGCTTGGACGAACTACCGCTGCTTCCTTTCCTTCCTTGTATCTTTGTGGCCAGGGCGGCCATGATCTTCGATCGATCTATGGGCTTTGCAAAAGAAAATGGAAGAAAATGTCAGCAACAAGAACGACAAATTATGCTAAGTCTAAATTAATTGGTGAAGTCCTAAGTTACCCTTGAAGCGTGCGGGACTGAGTCCCGCCCAGCTCAGAGCCTGCTCGGAAAGTAAGGTATTGACACACTGGATCGGCTCCCACCGAGACACGACCCTCGCCTCTGGGCCGCTCGACTGATTGGCCCTCGGGCAATCTGCCCTATGCCACTTGGTGGGCACTGGCCATTCCTCTCCCTTCGGAGGGCCGACAAACACGAACTTCTCCTTCCACTCATGGATAGAAGAAGGGACAACCACTACCCTTGACCCGGCCGCACTAACCTTATTCTTTTTAAAAGAAAAATAAACCCAACTCGGCTCGTCCTTATGAATACCGGGATGATTTTTGTAGCAAAGAAAGGAGATAAGACCGAACCTGTTACGCCCCGATTCCCAATAGACGGTAACGATGACGTGGCAGGCCCGCGACGTATTTATTTCGAGAAGCTCATTTCCCAGAATAAATATGGTAAGCGTAGAAGAAGCAATATAAAAATGGCAAGGTAATTAATATGAGATTTATAATTCAACAACTTTATTTACATTCATCTTGATTCATTTACGATACATGATTTCAACTGAAAGAAAATACAAGAATGGAAATGCCTAAACGATGGCATACAAAAACTGAGAAAAGATAACTGGTCTAGGCCTGAGTCGCTATCTGATCGTGCTCCTCCTCTGAGATATCTACCTCCCCAGTCTCCATAGTATCTGACGAATATTCTAAGAAAACAAAGATGGGAAGAATGCCCGTCAGCGAACTTTCGCTCGGTAAGTCCCCAAGATATGAATAAAATATAAAGTGTAATGATAAAGGAAGTGTATATCATGAACAATTGATTATGAGGTATGGTGACTCAGCATGTCATTTAATGTAAATACGTCAATTTTATTTAGCATGCAGTTCTATCGTAATAAATGTGAACAAGTAAGGTATTATATATGACAAGTAGGTAAACATGATATTATAGCATGAGCATGGAAAATAATTATAACATGGCCGTGTAGTGTAGGTATGGTGAATATGCAGTGAATGTAAGTGTCTTAAAGTCTCTACTTGGATACACTAATTTAACGTAAGTTTAAGGGTGAATGTCAACCAATCTCAAGAGTGTTCTCGAACTCAACATGCTGTAATTCAGGGGTAAGGAATCACGGGCCTGAATCAAGTGTTAGTAACGGGACTTCAACCCGGTGTTGAAGTATTCCAAACTCAACAGGCTGTAATCCAGGAGCAAGGAAATACGGGCCCTCATGATAGCTTGGTTGTGTTAGTAGACATGGATTCATGATCTAGTGGAACTCCTGAGATTTCATTGGATTCATGCATGAACTACCCCAACACCTCGTATATGCTAAGTTACAGCTAAAATTACAACCTTGCTCGAATCCATGAATATATCAAGTTGCAAGATTGAGTTCATGTCTATATCAAGTATTCATGTATTCATATCAAGTTGTATTCATGGTTCGAGTCAAGTCATAGTGTTCAAATATTCATGTTTCGCTTTAGTCAAGTTCAAGTGTTCCGATTCATGATCAATAGTCAAGTATACCTGTTTGAGTTCGATATTGATTTTGTGCGTTCAAGTTCATGATAAGTATTCGTGTTTGGTTTTAGATTCAGGTTTTAAGTTTGGATTCAGACTTGAGTTAGACTCAGACTTGAGTCAGACACATGTAACTGATTTAGATCCTGAATTAGGTTCGGGAGTTATCAGTAACTGTTGCACATGGACGGCAGGATTTGTGTCTTTTCCAAGACAATTACCATTGATAACACCGTTAAGTTTTCTACTTTAAATAAGCAAGCACTCACTTTATCCAGCTCCCTGGGGCTCAAAAGAATTGATGCCGCCTAAACCTATATTTACTAAAGTCTTTAAATATTGTTTTATATAATTCGAGGGAGTTTTATTAAATATTTTTTTAATATAGTTTCAAAATAACCTCAGTAAGTTATTTATATTATTCAGAATTTTTATGGATGTGAATTTTAAGGATTTGAGGTATTTTAGTGGTAATATCTTAGCTTGGAAAGTTCATGGTATTTTATTGTAAAACTTGTCTTTTGTTGGTATCTTGATGGTATTTTGGAGAAAACTTGTAATTCTTTCATTTGAAAATTATATTTTGAAAATATATGGATTTTGTAATATTTATATAATTATTAAAAATTAAATTTTTTATTTAAGTAGAAAATTTCGTTTTTTCTTAAAAACTGTATTAAAAACCTTTCAAGACCGAATGCTCCATGAGGAGGTCTGCATCTCGCTCTATTAGCCCAAGGATGTGCGATAATACGTACCATCCAATAGCGGGTCCCCTAAAAAGAGTTGTAGAGGCATATTTGCAAAGGAATTTAAAATACTATTTAGAAGAATCCGGTTTTTATAGTAAATGGTATTTTAATGTAATAGTCATCGTAACAAAAATACGTTCAAAGAGTATCGTGCCATGGAAACAAAGCGTGTACATGAGAGGTAGTTCGTTACCTCATGAATTTTCCTAAAGGTATGTTTAAGCAAAACATTAAAGATAATATATACAAAGTTCATGGTATTTTAATGTAAAAGTTAAGTTAAAGTAATTTTGCATGATACTTTTGATTAAAAGTTGGTTCTAAACATTGTTTTTATGATAACAAGTATGGTGTAAGAATATAGATGAGCAATGTTTAAGAAAAAGTGGAATTTCTACGGTTTAGAAGAACATGTCGGTATTAACTCCACTTACCGACATATGTTTTGAAAAAAGATTTTCATGGAAGAAGAAGAGGGATTGAGAGGGAATTACAAATTAGTTAGCCTATGAAAAAGTAGAAGAGGGAGGTGTGAACTTCGTGGCGTCGTGGGATCGTCGAAAAAGCTTCGATTCTTTGCCGGAAGTTAACCGCTTGCTAGCTCCTCTTCTACTCCACTTGTACTTAGAAAATTTTAAGAGTTTTGGCTAGCGATTTCAGAATGATAAAAGGGTAGGGCATGGGGTGGTATTTATAGTGTGGAATTAGGGTTTTGGAATTAAAATGGTGAATTAAAATGTATTAAAATGATGATAAATGGGGAATTGAAGGGTCTCTGTTTAATTGCAGAGTGCAGGGGAATTAGTGTTGGATTATGCTAGCACCCCGACCATCAATCCATGGCCAAATGCGGAACAAAAATTTATAAACTGGCATAACAAAACCCTATCCTACGAATCGACCATTAACCCTACACTAGCAATCTACAAAGGTGTTTAGAATGTTATACCGAATTGATCCGTGTCTTTCGGTCTTCAACCACTTTTCCAAGCTCCTAGAGGCCTCCATGATCAAGCTTGATCTCCGGTCTCCCTCCATCAAAGATGATCCACCCGAGGATTTGTATTCCGAGCTCCTACCTCAATAACCGAGGTAATTAGGGTACCTAGATCGCTAAACTAGATAGCCTAGACAATGTAGAGTATAGTGATGGATTAATTTGTCTCCAAACACCCTAGATTTCTCAACACATGAGACTTGAAGGGTGGAAGTAGAAGAAGAAACTTGAGGATGAGAGTGAGAGGCAACCCAAGAAAAAATGGCTAAGTGTTTTTGTATGTTGTGAGTGTGTGGAGAAATAATAGAGCCATGCAAATAAATATCCCATGTCTCCAAAATATCTAAGTCAACTAAAATATATTAAGTCAACAAAAATCACACAACAAACAAAAACTAAGCATGCTAAAATAGTAACCATAAGTCACTACTAAGTCATGCCACTAAAAAATGCAATAAACATCTCATCCTCCATCTCAATAACCTTTTAATCCAAAAAGGTTTAAAACAAAATGAGGTGTAATCTTCTAAAAGTAATCTTGTAAGAAATAACAAGAATACCCATCATCCGTATATACATACCCGCATCCGTATTCCGAAGAATACGAATATAATGAGATGAAAATAATCCAACAATATAATACTAGGATCCGGCTTAAACTAAAACCCACTAGTATTATCCATTCGAATCATGATCCGTGCACAAGTGTACGTATATGATTGAACCCTGCCGTAAAACCATATGGCCTCTACATCGTTTCGCCCGAAGCAGGGAAACCCTCTGTATGGGACTCTAAAGACTCGTCAATACGCTGGCAGTAAGTTTAACCACAAGCACGTCAGCGGCACTAGCTGTATGTAACGGCTACCCAGATATTAAGCGAAAGGGAGGCCAACGAGCAAACTCATCCTAAAACTCCTACTGAGCCTGACAGTGACAATATCCGTACATTCCGGTCCATTCTTCTATGGATATTGCATATCGAGTCTAGGGGGGTGGATAAAATTAGACCCCAAATAACGCGACATCTAGTGTCGGTATGAAACCCTTCACCACCAGAGAAACTACCGATCCTAGATCAGTAATTCTCGACTACCTTGGCTAAGGATTTCTGTTGATGGCCACCCATGCACAATGTGACATCAACCCCCAATACCGGGAGAGATGAATCCCCGACAATCTGCTCATTGCCTTCATGTGGCTCGGGACTGTACCCAACTAAAACCTGTTTGCTGACTCCTTTGAGCCGTGGTAAGGTAGTAATCAAAGTACAGTGGGAACTCACATGAGACAAATAACGATCTCAGGTCGACAGACTAATTTGTACACATATCACCTGGGAACTGCTATCTGACAATAGGTATAATACCAACTATCATGTTCCCGGCGAGTCCGTCCGGTGTACTCATAACCCAATGAGCACCTGTATACATCTTAGGTGAACAAACTGACACAAATGGCTTGTTAGACCGGCCACCACCCCTCGTCGGGGTCTCGATCAGTATACACTAGTCTACTCTGGAGTATCGATGCCCAGTCTCGAAACTCCTGTGACTAGGGACATTTAAGGATGTGCTTATAAACCACCCAGCTCCCACGTATATGATCGCCATGATACTACTGGTATTCAAGTAAGAATCCTATGGGCTTTATCAACATGTAATAGTGATCTGTAATACCACCTGAAGCATTTACATGATGATAAAAACAAACCAGATAGCATACTATCATCTTGAGTAAGACTGTTATACCCGTATAGGTCCTCCCTCAATCATCGCAATCGCATGCCTGCGACCCAATAATTGACTTTAGGGCGCTATAACCAATAATCTCCCACTTACACTTAAGGCTAATTATTGCGGTGTCGCATACTCACAGCTCGTGTGATACCGAACACTCAACTCCTCTACTAATTATTCTCGCAATGCTCGTTTGCAAAACTATTGTGTTCGAGAAATAGCCTCAGTGAGTGGATCCGCTCCAATGTTTCTTTCTATATCTCTCTATATCTCAACGTCGCGGAGAAAACTATCTCCCGAAATGAGCAATACCTGTCTTAGAATTTGTATGGATATCTGATGGGACCCAGTTCAAAAATGAACTCCAAATCCAGCAAACTTCTTAGACTATATCATCCACTAAATTTAATCAGTATCTTGCACCATGCCTTCCTTAGTATCCGCTTGGACCACCTGTCTAAACTACTGCCCCTCAAAAGAGGGAAAACTATTACTTTGACAGTCACGCTGTCATCCAGGTCACCTTGGAAGCCTGGAATGATAACCGTCTCCCGAAGGAGGCTGCCGTTACCATATTCCTAGAACATCCACTTATGTTCATAAACTGCTTCCCAACGTTTCTCCAGGATTGGATTAATATATAAACTTATTGCAGCTAGTGCAGAAACAATATTCAGTGTGGTACTTGACATCTCATGATTGACTCAATTGCCTAAGCAAGTGATATGCCAATCAAGCAAATCGCTCTCTCCTTTAGTCTATAAGATATCCTTTAGAGAGGGTGACTCTATCACCTGCAGGTACACCACTATGCCAGGAGTCGTCCATTCTAAAACACCTTTAGAATAGTGTCAAAGTACACAAATTGGGAAACTTCCCAAATCTAGATCTAAAACTATAGATCTAGTAATCAGAATGCCTGATATTATATCCATATCCTACGTGGAGAAACAACTGTGTGACAAATACAATATAACCGATCGTAGTATAGGAATTTCATTTCCTATCAAGTGCATGTCATCCAAATACCAGGACATCACACCCTACTACCTTCTTACCAGATCCATCACTTATTCTGATGAAGTCAAACTCTATGACCGTCACATCAAAAATAGATGATCTATTTCTGCTATACCTGCTTTAATCTATAAATAGACATAAGCTACTGTTGGGGTAAAAATTTACACCCCGGTTGACCAAGTCAAAATCAAAGTCAGCCCCAAGCCAAGTAGGCCCAAGCCCAGATCAAGTGGGCCCTTGCCCGGGTCGAGCCCAAACATGAAGCGGCCGGCCTCCCCCCATGCCAAGATAACAATTTTGTAATAAATAATATTGTTGTATTTCTTTTATTTTATTTAATGAATAAATGTAAGAAAAATTGGCATAAAGCCAAATTTTTGTAAAGCCCATGGCTTATGTGTAAAAAGAAATGGCACATAAGCCATGGGATAGGCAAAATGCCATTTTGTGAAGCCCAAGGGGCTATGTGTAAAGTGTATAGCCTATAAAGGCAAAGATAATAAAAATATCTCAACAACTTTTTTCTCTCTCCAAAAGAATCAAGATCTGTGATCTTCTCCTTCCTCAAGGTTCTAAAAAACCTTCTTCTCTTTTTGAATTAAATCAAGAGTTTTACTCTTCCTTTTCCAAAACTAAATAGTTTTTTACCACGAAACCCACAAAGGGGAACTCAGATCTCTCATCAGATCTTAAAAATAAGAGATTTTTAAAATCTCATACTTCTTGTTCTTCAAGATCCAGCCAAAAGAGGAGGAAGAAGGAGACTCATCTCCTAAAAATCCCACTTTGGGAAGATCCAGAGCTCAAGGGAGAAGCCTGTTTCATCATCTCCAAAAACATCTTAGGAGTTTAACTCCACTCTAAATTCTCTTTCGGGGGTTTAAATCCTATTTCTGGGGCTAAAAGCCCCTTTTCCTCACCGGCGCCTGAGCGCCCCAAGCGCTCAAGCGCCCAGCGCCTACGTGCCGGCCTCGTAGTGCGCTCGCGCTCGAGCGCCTTGTGCTCAAGCGCCCAGCGTCCACATGCTGGGCACGTTGTGCGCTAGCGCTCGAGCGCCTTATGCTCAAGCGCCCAGCGCCCACGTGCCGGGCATGTGGTGCGCTAGCGCTCAAGCACCTAGCGCTCAAGCACCCAGCGCCCACGTGTCGGACACGTGATGCGCTAGCGCCTAAGCACCCAGCGCTCGCGTACTAGGCACGTGAGGCGCTCACCCCACGCGTCCTTTAGACACTTTTCCCCTTTATATATATATACATACATACATATATGTATATATATATAGATACACACACTCCACGACACCGTCCCTGTTAGAAAAAAATTTCTAACGGGGCGCTGCCCCGCAACCCGTAAGGGGGCTGCTAACCCTCTTGACCCCTAGCCTGCTATCCGGGTAGCAGGACCCCCGTAAAAACTCTGCGAGGTCCCCGATATATCCAAAACCTCTCCAAAACACAACACTGCATATTGAGTTCCCATGATCAGTTTTACCCGTTAATCGGAGGTTCCCTCGCCCCAAAGGCGAGGGGTAATTAATGGCAGCTTAGTCAATGGCTGCCGGAGATTCAGATCCCCACAATCAATAAACCCCAGCCTAACCTAAGCAGGGGGAATAAATAATGCACCTAACAAGCGCGCGCGTATTCTCATCTCAATAGGGTGACGAAAAACACCCCACAGATTCTGGTATCCCCGGTGGGCGAGATCCTAGCGCTCAAGCGCCCAGCGCCCACGTGTCGGATACGTGGTGCGCTAGCGCCTAAGCGCACAGCGCTCAAGCACCCAGCGCTCGCGTGCTAGGCATGTGAGGCGCTGGCCCCACGCGTCCTTTGGGCACTTTTCCCCTTTTTATATATATATATACATGTATATATATAGATACACACACACACTCCACGACACCGTCCCAGAAAAAAATTTCTAACGGGGCGCTGCCCCACACCCCGCAAGGGGACTGTTAGTCTCCTTGACCCCCAGCCCGCTATCCGGGTAGCGGGACCCCCGTAAAAACTCTGCGGGGCCCCCGATATATCCCAAACCCCTTCAAAACACAACACTGCACATTGAGTTCGCATGACCAGTTTAACCTGTCAATCGGAGGTTCTCTTGCTCCAAATGCGAGGAGTAATTAACGGCAGCTTAGTCCGCGGCTGCCGGAGATTCGGATCCCCACAATCAATAAACCCAGTCTAACCTAGACAGAGGGAATCTGTAATGCTCTTGACAAGCGCGTTTGTATTCCTATCTCAATGGGGTGACGAAAAACACCCTAGAGATTCTGGCACGCCCGGTGGGACCAATCTCCTCTCCCATATCTCGGGTGAAGCGTTCATGCGAACTCATTTAACATATATGCCGATGTTTGTACTGAAATAATGTTTTTTCCGTGCAGCAATCAACTTTCAATGACAATGTCTCCCAAGACGAATTCAGCTTCCAACGCGACCCCGATCTCGTACGTGGTCAAGGTCAATGCTCGTGTGGTTCTCCCCGCAAGCCTCAGTCAACAGTGGGAGGAACTGCCCCGCCAGTTTAGTTCCATCGTCATCTACCCTGCCGGAAGCGCACATCTGGCAGAAGAACCGGCAAAACAGGTGGCCAAGCCGGTCTCAAGGGGCAAGAGGCCGAATGTTGTGATCGCTAAGGCACCACACCAGAAGCTTAAGACGGTGTCTGAACGACTCTCTGGTAGTCCAGCTGGGGGTAAGACTTCTGGTACAAAGGGCAACATCAAACGTTGCGGACGAGCTCATGCGATGACTCCAACAAATGTACAATCAGGCGTATCTTCAAAGTCCTCTATCGCCAGGTCTACGGCGGCTCCCCGAAGAGCCGTAACCAGCCAAGTGCTCAAAACAGAAAGGCTGAGACAGAAGCGGCTCAGGTACCGAGCCAACAAGAGGGCCAGGACTCCGGCTAGGTGGAGTTGTGTGAGGTTCCAAGAGCAGAGTCATCCTGCGACATCGACTGAATCGGCCGTAAAAATCAGCAATTCCTTCGAACCTCTAAAGCGGGTTTAGAAAAATGCCATGACCTCCAGAATCAAGAAGAGGGAGGTCCGAACGTCGCTACAAAGAAACGTGTCCCAGCCCCAACAGAAAAAGTACGACACTATCTCTTCAAGAGTCTATCTGGCGCTCTGTGCCGCACGAAAGCAGCGGGGAAAACCTAGAAAAGAAGCGCCAGCACCATTCAAGAACCTGGTTAGGCCACCCGCCTTCAATCGACTGCCCGCTACCGAAACAGGGGGGGTCAAGACAGCGATCTGTGAAATCAACCGCCGATAATAAAAAGACGGCTGGATATATTATCCATACGGTCTATATGGTGGGTGGGTGCCCCAGCGACAACCTTCGCAGCAAAAGTAAGGATGGGGCCACCACATCCTAAGTCCAATCTGGCTTGAATGTGGTTGTCTCTTCCCAAGAACAGCCGCCTTCGCTGGATGATGAAAACCCTCTTGATGAGGACGATAGGCAGAAGGACCCTTCGGTCCAAGCAGAGTCAAGCTCGGACATCGAGGAAGAGCCGACTTTCCGCCCCAGGACTGAGGAGCAAGAGCTGCTTCAAGAACTTCGGAAACAGCTCAAGAGCAAAGATAAAGAGATGGCCAAGCTCTATTTGAAGATTGACGACTTAATGAACGTTGTGATGCAGCTTATGGCTCAACTTGCTCGAGCGCCTCCCAATCAAGCACAAGTCGCTACTCATGAGCCGGATGATGACAATCCGAAGCGGCCGGTGTCTGTCCCTTTGGGTCCAAGATTCGTCGAGCCGCACGAAAGCCGGCCACATTCCGCTTCTGAGGACGCCTTGGCCCCAGATAACACTATCCCGTTAACATAAGATCGGATAATGGATTTGGTCACCAGCAAGGCTAAAACATTGGTGGCCGAAGCCGAAGCTCAGAAAGAAATTGGCAGTAGTGGGCGGCCATATCCCGCATAGTACGATCTGATCGAGTTCCTGAGCGGCTACGTCATTCCTAAGTTTGGAAGATTTGACAGAACGGGAAATGCAAATCAGCACGTCGCCCACTTTAAAGAATCGTGTGGAAATACAGGGGGCAATGATGCGCTACTTCTTCCTCAGTTTGTCAACAGCCTGACCGGTGTCGCTTTCGACTGGTACACGAGTATACCAGATGGGTCCGTTATTACCTTTGCCCAAATGAAGTCTCTGTTTCGGTAAAGGTTCATGAGTGTCAGTGATAAAATCCCTATTGCTGACCTTGTGAGGACCAAGCCGGGGAAGAATGAAAGCAACACCGACTTTATTGCCCGATGGCGTAATCTCACGGTCAAGTGCGAACAGCCATTGGAGCAGGACCAGTACGTCAGCCTTCTTATTGGGAACCTCAGCAATTGGATGGTCCCATTCTTGTGTACAGCAGGTCTCAAGACGTTTCAAGAGCTAACCAAGAAAGTCCAAATGCTGGAACGCTCGAAGCAAGAGTCTACCCCGGACTCTCAGAGAGAAAAGACTTGGAAAAGCAAGCGGGACAAAAACCGTAGAAGCGGGAGTTCCAGCAGTACCAATGTCATCAATGCGTCCAACAATGAAGAAAAGCGAAGGGCGGGCGAATCCAAAACCAACCGGTCTCGAAAGCCATTGCTGCGAGGAGATGGGCCTTCCGCAGAGGAGAAAAAGAACAAGGTTTACTCTTTCAGAAGGGACAAAGTCCGCAAGATATTTAAATATGCCTTGAACAACGGTCTACAGTTGCCGGAGCCAAAAAGACCTCAAGAAGCAAAAATGACCGACAATCCCATGTATTGCCCGTACCACCGAGTAGTGAGCCATGCGATCGAGGATTGCTATATCTTCAAGTACTGGGTCGAGAAGCAGTACAAGGCTAAAGAGATCGAGCTGTCCAAAAGTGTGTTGGTGAACAATCAAGTTGCAACCACCAACTTTATACAGACAGAAGCTGAAGCCTTCTGGGGGCAGACAGCTGAACCCGCTACCCTGAGAAATGAAACGGACTCACCGTGGCCTCCGTGGAGTACGCACATATCTAATAAGACGAAGAAGATGCTAAAGCTATTTCGGAAAGAGCCCAGAATGGAATGGGAAGGGCAGAAGAAGCCTACCGTACCAGCTGCCAATCTGGCTCCATCAGGCTCAAAATCCAAAAAGCTAAAGAAGAAGAGAAGTGCAGCTCGATGCGGAAAAGAGTCTGCAGGGAGATCGACCATTCAAAAATATATTGATTCCTTCGAAGACTATGAACAGAAGGAAAGAACTCTAATTCAATTGAAAGAGTTCTTCCCTATAGAAGCGGCTGAGATTCTGGAGGAGTTAGAAGAAGACTCCAATGAAGAGATCCCTATAGTGACCTGCTACACCATCCACCTGGGCAGCGATTCTGAGAAGGAGCTCTGTTTTCCCGAAGAGGACGAAGAGCTTACCACTAAGGCCAACCAAATCCAGCTCAGAAGCAGCAGGGTTCTACCTCCAAATCAGGGCAACGCCCTAAAAGGGAAGGAAAAACAAGTCGCTAATGAAGAAGATGGCAGAGAACTTGCCCATGAAGATTCGAGTCCTTCCCCAGTTGACTATAATGTCTTGGCTCACCTCCGAAAGCTTCCGTTTCTCCTTAGCATCTACGATGCATTGGTTCTATCTCAAGAGCTTAGAGATGTTCTCATTCATGCTCTACAAAACCCTGAGCGGTATCAGGCTCGCTTTGCGGAAATTAATATGAAAGAAGCTCAGTACACTTTGCAAGCCGCCGCAGTCACGTTTAAGAATTAAGACTTGCTACTGGGAACGGTTGAGCATAATCGGCCTCTTTACGTGACCGGGTACAGTGACAGAAATCGGATTAATCGCATATTGATTGATCCGGGGTCCTCAGTGAACATCATGAACTTGCGGACATTGAAGAGTTTGTCAATGGACGTCCGACACCAGTCAAGGGAAAGGATTGTCATTCAAGGCTTCAATTAAAACTGCCAGCAAGTTCTGGGGTCTACAGCTTTGCCAATCAAATTCAGGGATCTGCAAACTGAAGTTAAGATATACGTGATCGACACTGACACGTCTTATAAAATTCTCTTGGGACTGCCGTGGCTCCACGATTACGACATCATTCTGTCAACTCTCCATCAATGCATAAAATATACTAAAAATGGCGAAGAAGGACGCATTGACGGAGACATCCAGCCGTTCGGTGTGCATGAAGTCCGATATAAAGATACTCGGTATTTCATGAACCACCAAAATGCTAAGCCACAACTGACTGGGGATAGAGCGGTGTTCCCTCATAAAATATCAGGAAAAACCCCAATGGGGCATCACGTGCTCACACGTGACCAAGGGTCACGTGCTGACACGTGATGGTTTTCTGAGGACTCTGTTATAAGAGAATTGAATTCTAATCACAGGAGTCACGTGCCCACACGTGATGGGCCTTTAAAAACCCACTGATTGAATTAAAAGGTATAATAAAACAGCAAGGAAAAACCGCAATGGGGCATCACGTGCTCACACGTGACCAAGGGTCACGTGATGATTCCTCAGTTCTTTAAAACAGCAGAATTAAATTCTGGTTAAATTGTTAATCAAGGGGGTCACGTGCCAACACGCGATGGGTTACTAAGCTCTTTAATTAATAGAATTAAATTCTATTTGAATGATCAAACAATGGGATCACGTGCCAACACGTGATAGACTTTTAAGCCTTCTGAACTAATAGAATTAAATTCTAATTAAGAAAGAATTGAGAACCCTAACTGGAAAATATCTCTCTAAATTTTTCCAAACAAAAAAAGATTGTGCTCTGTAAAGTGGAGCACCGTTGGATTAAAAATCCAATGGTGATTAAAAATCACCAATTTATAGAAAAATTCTATACAAGGAAAGATTTTCCTGAAATTCACCAAGAATAACAAACAGAATATCTTTTGGATTAAAAATCCAATGGTGAATAAAATTCACTGGATGATCTAAAAGATCATGTTGGTTACAAAAACAACCAAAATCTTTCAATGAAAGATTGACTAAACAAACTGATTCTTTTCTTTCTCCTATAAATAGGAGCCAAGAAGAGAAAAGAAGGATTCTTGGAATTTTTTTGGAGAGATACAACAACAGAAAGAAAAAAAAGAGAATTTAATTCTCCAGAGAGAAAAAAGGTTTCTTGAGAAAAGAAAGAAATCCTAGGTGAGAGATCTAAGCTCCATAAAACAAAAGAGAATTTAATTCTCAAATTTAAGAGTTTAAATCTTCTGAAATAAGAACTTAGTTCTTCCTTTAGTTGAAGATCTGCAGAAGCAGATCTCCCCACAAGTTGAGAATTTAATTCTCATCGGGAGGATTCTACCATGTAGATCCAAAACTTAGATAGAGAATTGAGTTTAGGGAATTTAATTCCTCCAAATTCATAGGAATTTAATTCCTCCAAATGAAACTAGGGTTTAACCCTACATAAGAATTTAATTCTTCCAAATTCACAGGAATTTAATTCCTCTAAGTGAAACTAGGGTTTAACTCTACATAAGAATTTAATTCTTCCATATACATAGGAATTTAATTACTCTAAAACAGAATTAGGGTTTAACCCTACAAAGAATTTAATTCTTAAAACAAGAGACTTGAAGCTCTCTATGCATGTAAAGATTAAGTGTCCAACATGATCATGTGGTAACACGTGACCCTTCATCCCAACGAACAAAAAGGAATGAATAAGGTATGCTCACGTGCCCCCACGTGACCCTTTAATGGACTCCTCAAAATTAGAAGGAATTAGCCCAGAGACAATGCCTCACGTGCTCCCACGTGACCCTCAAAATAAAAGAGAACAAAGCCAAAGGTGGTACTGATCTAGGGTGCCTCACGTGTCCCCACGTGACGCCTGACAAATACCGCTTTTCATAAGAATAAAATAGGGGGAGACAGAGGAATTGATGCCCAACGCAGAGGCATTGTCACTTGTCCACACGTGATAATTTCAAAGACTAAAAGTGTTTGACACTTATCTGAATATTCTGGGAAGAAAATAAAGGGGGTTTGGCCCAATTCTCTGGTGCCTCACGTGACTCCACGTGACCGCCTCATTTTTTTAGTGTTTAACACTATTTTGAGTGTTCTGTCCCTAGTGTTTAATACTGTTGTAAGCACATCATGTGGGAACACGTGATCGCCAAATATCCTCTAGTGTTTAACACTATGTTAAAAACCAAGCTTAGCCTAAATTGGCTAAGTTTTCCAGAGGAAAATCTCCCCTTCAACTGAACCTTAAAATCCAGAGCTATAATGAATGGTTAGTACATAGCCAAAGACAAAGTGTTATCAGAACCCCAAGCCCCTGTTTAGCATTGCTAAACAATGGGGATGAGCCCATACAAATGTTCAACAGTTCAAACAAAGGTCTAACATCTTAAACCTAATTGGACTTAGCCTAAATTGGCTATAAGTCCTCAATTCAGATTTAATTGAGCCAATGTGCTCATAATCTAATTAATTGATCTTAGTCCCAAATTGGACTACTGATTTTCCAATCAACTTTGGTTCAAAGGTGTTAGTTATATGTATGCCTTAGAGGCCATTACTGTACATACGATGTATATTGTAGTGGATGCTTGGACATATATAAGGAGGACTTTCTTGCTCGACATGATAGTACGCTATCTGGTTGCTCTTTATCTTAACATGTACTCTGATTGTCTCTATGTTACATGTTGATAAAGCCCTTAGGATATTGTACTCGACTACCGGGACTATGATGAGATCATACTAGTTGGGCCACGGTAGTCGACGAGTACATCCTATAACTGTTCCTAGTCGAGGGTGTATCGAGACAGGACATCGATACACCAGAGTAGACTAGCGTATACGCATCTTAACCCATATGATGGGCGATAGATGATCCCATATCCATCGGTGTTTGACATCAAGGATGGTGTACGGATGCTTAGAGGAGACTGGGTACACTGGACGGACTCGTCGAGAACTCCCAGATGGTATTATACCTCACGTCAGATGGCAGTTCTCTGGTGACACTGGTACAGATTAGTCTGTAAACCCGAGATCGTCATAGAGTCTTGTGTGATTCCCACTGTGCTTTGATCTCCATCATACCGCGTCCAAGAGGGCGTGCAAAAAGGTGGCTTTTGGGTACAGTCCCGAATCACATGGAGGCAATGAGCGATAGGAGGGGATTCGTCTCTCCCGGTATAGGGAGTAGATGTTGTGCTGTGTTCGATTGGCTATAACTGGAAATCCCTGGCCAGGGTTGCTGAGATTTACTGGTAAGTGTTATGAGTAGTTTCTCGAACTGTTATAGACCTCATATCGACACGACTTATCAAGCTACTGGGGTCTGACGTTTACCACCCCTAAGCGAGATATGCGACATATCAGACGGAGAGACCGGACTGTACGGGAGTGTTACTGATTGGATTCGCAAGAGAATGTGCAGGCTTGCTTGTTGATCTTCTGATCGCTCAATACCTAGGTGGCTGTTACGTTTAGCTGACCGCTTGCAGCTTGTGAGTGTTTGATATGATCATCACCTACTGCCGGCGTATTGACGATTCTTTAGAGTCCTACACAGAGGTTTCTTGACTCAGGCAAAACGGAGTAGGAGCACATATATGATATGTGCGGGACCGAGAACAATGCGTGTATGTGATACCGTATTAGATTCTCGCGATATGAGATATTGGCCGGGTATATGTGATATAGCTGGGTCATCGGATCAAGTGTTGATTCGATGAACTGATACAGATTATATTAGTCGGTTATTTGTGAAATAGCCGGATTATTGGATCAAGTGTTGATTTGATAATTTAATGTATAATAATATATTTGATATATTAAATTACATTAACTGATATAAGCTCACTAAAAGATTCTTTTTCTCACTCGGGTAATACATTGATATATATGCGATATATGTTAATTGTATTATTTTATTTTGTTACAATAAATATTGTATATGTGATATATAATATTGTAACATGATATAATTACTAATGCAATATGTTTAGTGGAGATTAAACAAGGTTAGGGTTTGATTTGGGTTAGTTCTTTCTAGAAGCTTCTAGAAGCTTTCTTTTTGTTTTTGCAAAGATATTTTGCAAGATATTTCCAAACCCAACCCACACCCTTTAACCCAAATTAAGTCTCTACAATGGTTAGCCTATCATCTTTAACCATGGTTGCATAAGTAATTATCAACACAATTCATTATTCATCACAAAAGGATTACTATTCTTCTTCTTCTTCCTGGAGCTTTGAGAAAGCTTTCTAGGTTTTCTTTATGTGATGATTTAGTGTGAGAAATAGAAAATAAATGAGAGCATAAATCCTACTTCATCATCCTAATCTATCCTAGCCATTTAGATTAGGGTGTTCACTTCATTTAGTGAGTGAGAGCTTGTGTTAAAGAAACTTCAAGGTAGATCATCTTAGTTATCGAAGATCGGAAGCAAGCTTGCATCTTTCTCTTCGTGGAGCGTCTCTAGAGTCCGGGAACATGATGATCGCAGCGAAGGGACCTCAACACGGAGGTTTAGAAGTGAAGGACCGGACTACAAAGGTTGTAATCCCAAACTCTTAGATGTTAAAGTGTTTAACATGCTTTGTTTCACCTAATCTCTAGTTTAAAGATCTTGGTTAGGGTTGTTCGGCACTTCTAAATTTTGAATCGAGCATGGTTGATGCCTCGTAGACCCTTGTGAGAATGCCTAGTAACCCTACAGTGGTATCAGAGCCAAGCTAGAGTTTTAGGCGAAGTCTGGGCGAAGTTTAAAGTCCGATCGAACTCCGAATACCCGGTTTATACCCTTTTCTAGAAATTTTTCAAAAAGTTGACATTTTTCATATTAAAAATACTCAAAAAAATCAGCAGGGAAATACAAGAATTACTGTGCAACACGTACCTCCAATTCCATTAATGCGTCGCGGAACCGCGGTCGTACCATGGCTTGCGCGGCGGTTCCGTGGCCAAACTGTAGAAACAGGGTTTGATTTTGGCACAATAATATCCGTATGTATTTCCTGATTGTTCTGGGAATTTTTAATTCTACTCAAGTATTGAGTTTTCTGGGTTGTATTGGGGACTCGTTGATTCGATCGGATAATTTAACTTCATTTAAGTTTTTCCGGATATTTTTAGAACTTGTTAAAAAGTTCGAACGGATATCAATAACTCACTTTTTCCCCTGTCGGTAAATTTTTCAAAAGATGGATTTTTTCTCGAGTTTGAAACTTCCGGAAAATCATGCAAGTAACGCGGTGGACCCTCTAGAATAACACAAACCTTAACTCGATTTTGTGACCGTCTGAACCGCCTCTGAACCTTTGAGTTTATGGCAGTACGGCGCTGCCACATGTGAGGCGTTGGCTTGACCCTTCTACGGCTGGACCATCGGTACTGTGGCATGTGATGGATATTTTTTTGAACTCCGCTCAAGTGTTAAGCTATTTGGGAAATCTTGGGTGTTTGTTTATTCGATCGGAAAGTTTAACATTGTCTACTTATCTGGAATGTGATACAATATTTGGATTCCACATGTAGTTATGAGATAACTAATTTGAATGTTATAAATCTAGCAGTTCAGTCTCAGATGATCGGTTGCCACGGGATTTTAATGCGATCAAAAGTCCGTCGCAATCACGTAGTGTACGCGGATACTCGCCAGGTAAACTTAATAAACAGCCACGCCCCATAGCCCCGACCAAGTGACTGTAGGAAAACCCCGTCGCCAAAAGCATCCGTTCAGGTGCGCGCGGCAGCGGTGTTCCGCCTTAGTACATTTTGTCGACGGCATCCGGGGGTGCGGCCGTCTACTAAAGTTTGCGACGAGCATTCGATCAGGATGTCGGGAATCTTGTTGAATTGCCCGACTTAATATTGAAAAGTGTTTTCGAGATCGAGACTAAAATGCGGGGTTTATAATTGTTAGGCATGAGATGTCTAAGGAATTCATTTGGTTAGGCATGAGATGTCTAAGGAGGTTGCGGATTCCAACTGTTGTAGTTTTACACTTTCTATTCTATGACCATAAGCGTAGTATGTGGTGTATCGCCGGCTTCGTTGCTATACATCAACGACAATCGGGATACGCATATTTGCTTAAGTTGATGATATGAGATATTATGTGTTGCTGTGATATATTATATTGGATCGTCGTGTTTTGAATAGCCGGGGGTTTTATGTGAGATGAGAGTTTTTTCTTTTTCATTCATGTAAAATTCATTTGTATGTAATATTCTTTTATTGGGGCACTTCCGGGCTGAGGATGATGTCACCATTGTATATTATTTACTTTTCCGCATTAGGTAGACCCAAGGCGGGGAGCATAAGTAACCGGGTTCTAGGGTCCAGTGGGAGACCATCTCGAGGAGTCGAGACCGGGTCTCCTAACCCTAAAATTGGCAGTGTTGCTTTCCGCTCTCGTAGGGGTCTAGGGATGTGGGTTTGGCTATTCATCACGACCGTGGAATCCGTGTTTTATACAGGCTCGTATTAAAACACGGATGTCCTAGTATATCCAATATTTCATATGTGTTCTTCTGCTGCAATGTTCTGTGATGAGATCATATTACTGACTGAGACGAATGTTTATATTATATATATGAGATATATGTTATATTGCAGATTTCGTTTCAAATGTGATGCTTGTGAAGCATAATAAAATGGGACTTCATTAA
The DNA here is from genome assembly GCA_030015575.1 of Agapanthus africanus. NCBI lineage: Eukaryota > Viridiplantae > Streptophyta > Magnoliopsida > Asparagales > Amaryllidaceae > Agapanthus > Agapanthus africanus. The sequence goes on along the minus strand of JASDDO010000010.1, from coordinate 420,187,067 downwards.
TGAGATTAATGAAACTAAAAGAAATCTAAAGATGTTGTAGAAACTTGTCTCAAAAACAGGTAGCTCTAGTTCTTGCTTTGCATAGCGGTGTTCCTTGTAGAACATCCAGCATCTTATTCGATAAGGAAAGAGCCGAGATCCCTTCACCGGGAGTGACCTCTTTAGCGAAACTAGCAGATACTACAAACTCGGTTTGTCTTTTGATTGTTTTTATAGTTTTTGCTTTGCATAGTGATATTTGTGAAATATCCTGTACCTTATTCGATGAGGAAAAAGCCGACGATCCTTTCACCGGGAGTGACCGCTTTAGCAAAACTAGAAAAGGCCTCAAAAACATTCCATTAAAAATCACTCGATTCTACAACGATATCAAGTTCATTACGCAAAGGGTTTTCTTAAAAACCTGTCGTAACCCTCCGTCATTTCAGATAAGTCCTACTTAGTATTCGTGCTACGTTTGTTGACCTCCATCAAGGCGTAGTGTGCGGTAGCTAACTAGTATTTTATTTGTTTATGCATATGATGCAGATTGTTTTAGGGTAGTCGTGCGGCTTTGTTGACCTCCGTCAAGGGTCGTGCAGGTGGGTTTAATTCAATCAGGAAATGACGGGCAGAACTTGACTAGCAGCCTATGGTTTGTTGACCTCCGTCAAGGTCATAGGACGCTAGGGGTAAAATATTATCGGGAATTTCAAGTGTTGAAATTTGCAATGAGATTGCATACCTTCTATGAGATAGTTGGATCCCGATACCCGCTGCGAGTAAGAGTTACTTCTGGGAGAGTTTTACACATTACAATTAGCCGATCAAGTAGGTGTCTAGAAAGGTGTTAACGGGGTTACGCCCCTGGGAAAATGAGGTTTATTTTAATTAGGTCCGTGCGAAAGCACGGGGAACCTCTCTCAAAGTACCGGCACTGGCCTGGCTGAAAGATTGGCGAACTTGTAGAATGTAATTAATCCCGGCTAGTCTTTCCTTTTAGGGTTTGAAGGAAGATTTGACTAAAACAGTGGGAGACATCCTGATTAGATAAAATTGATAACCAATCTAATCTTGTAAAAGCGCACACTGAGTGTTTTCTTCTCTCTCTCTCCTGGTTACGACTATGTCACGCCTTAATCAAGATAATAATATGGATGTATTGACCGAACCCGCTTGTTATACTGTGCTAGGGAATGTTGGTCCCGCTCCAACTTATAATTGTTATAAGACAGAGCAGGAAATAGTGGATTACCAGATTTCCCATGCCACCCAAACGAAGAAAGTACATGTTGATGCATCTTTTTCGGGTGTGTTCATTACACAGAACTGTTTCTCAGTATTCTTTACGTCCTGGGTATGAGATACCGGATCAGGATCCCGCAAATGTAATATGTTACATGGGCTACAGACAGGTAGAGAACTGAGAACGGGCGATAAGTTTCATGAGATAGAAACGGTGCAAGTGTTGCAGCCAAGTCTGTTGGTTGTTATCACCCTGTATTACCAGAATACATTGATTCTGAATGAATGTTATTAGATACCGAACCTGATATACAACATCATATCAGTCTCTTTATTAGTAAATAAGGATTTAATTTTGTATTGTTGGATAATGTTTTGAACATTTCCTATATCAAGAGTTGATCGGTTCAGGCACGTTATCTAAAAGCATAGACGTTCTAAATCAAACCACAGTTCTTAACGTATAGAACACACACAAGAGGAAGAGTTCAGAAATAAACGAATCCTTCTTGAGGTATTGTAGACTAGGTCATATCAATGCGACCCGACTAGCTGAAGTTACATTTAGATGCATATTTAAATTAGTTTGAATTTACATCTTGTGAAAGTTGCCGGTCATGTCACAAAGATAAGATGACCGCAGCTCTGTTTATTGGAAACAGAGAAAGAGTTAGTGAACTCTTGGGATTGATACATGCTGATGTATAAGGTCCCCTGTCTACACATGCCAAGACCGGTTCTTTGTACTTCATTACATTCACTGATGGTCTCTCAAAATTCGCACATGTGTTCCTGTTGAAACACAAGTCTGAACCTTTTGAGAAATTCAATGAATATGAGATAGAAGTAGAGAACCAAAACCGGGTATAAGTATTATGTCCTTTGATGAGATCAAGGAGGAGAATACTTGAGCACGGGATTCATGGACTATTCTAAAGGAGAATGAGATTCTCTCTCAGTATTACTCCTCCGTATACACCACAGCACGTCGGTGTATCGGGGCGGAGCAATCATACCCTATGTGATATGGTGTGCTCTATGATGAGTACTACTGAGTTTCCTATTTCCTTTTGGGAGTTATGCACTTGAGAAGCTGCATACCTATTGAATAGGGTTCAAATCAAATCAGTTACCTACCCCTTCATATGTGATATGGAATGGGAAGAGCCCATATCTTAAGTAAGTTAAGATTTGGGGTTGTCCGGCCTATGTCTAAAAGAAAAATCCGGACAAGCTCGAGGCAAAATCAGTTATGTGGAAGTTTGTTGGATATCCTAAGCATTCGCAAGGGAATATCTTCTACCAAACCGAGGAACAAAAGATGTTTTGTTTCTCAGCATGCCACCTTTGTGAAGGGGAATTTCTTTTGAAGAAATTAGTGGATATGAGGTAAAACTGGAAGGAGTTCCAGCTATACAAAACTGCAGCTGATGATTTGGTAGAACCAAAGGATTCAGTAGTTTCCAACGAACCTCAGCCTCTCCGCCGATCTAGTAGGGTTCCTCACCCACCTGAGAGGTACTTTGGTTTCTCTATGACAGTGGGAGCGAGGATTGCATCATGAGATGATGACCCAACTAGTTTCGAGCTGGCCATCAGGAGTGGGACTCTGTAAGAATGGATGGATGCTTAGTGATCTGAGATGGAATCCTTATATACCAACAAAGTATGGACTTTGGTTGCTTTATCTGAAGGGTTAAATCCCCATCAGGAGCAAGTATATCTTGAGAAGATTACTTGGTGTACATGGAAAAGTTGAGACTTTCAAAGCTATGCTTAAGTCCATCCAGATCCTACTTGCCACAGCTACATACCATGACTACGATATCTAGCGGTTGGGTGTCATGACTGCTTTTCTAAATGTTGATTTGGAAGAGAGCGTCTATAAGTACACAGCTAGAGGGCTTCGTAGACAGTGGCAGCAGCGGAAACGTATGCAAGATGTTTCATGTGATAAAGCAGGAATCGCGGAGTTGGAACATCTGTTTTGATATGATAGTCAAAGAGTTTGACTTCATCAAAATGGTAGATGAACCTTGTATATACAAAAAGGTAGTAGAGAGTGTGGTGGTGATCCTCGTAGAATACATGGATGACATACTCTTGATAGGGAAGGAGTTTCCTATGCTACGCTCGGTCAATCTCCTCTTATAACAAAGATTCTCCATATAGGATCAAGGTGATACCTCCTAAATCCTGAGTTTTGGATCTATGAGATAGATCTAAATGGATGTTAGGAATCTCACTAGTTGTAGTGAGATGGTATCAAATGATCCTGGGGAGAATCACTGGAAAGGTTCCAGGGTGATAAGGACGACTGAATGTCAGTCACAGGCATTGTCTTTACCCTCAGTGGAGGGACGGTATGTTGGAAGAGTTCCAAGATAGATACCGCGACTTACTAGACGATTAAAGGCAAGATACATCATTACCATGGATGCTACCAAAGAGGCAGTCTGGATATATATAAGTTCATGAGATGAACTTCGTTCCTACCATTGTGTGACAATGGAGTTGTGGCTTATGCCAAGGAACCCCTGTCCCATCAGAAATCCAGATATAATTCTTAGGCAGTATCACCTGATCATAGAGATGGTTGATCTCCAGGGAGATCGAGGTTAGGAGAGTAGACACAGAGAACAAAAGCGTGGATCCACTCACAAAGGCCTTTTTCCCAGTAGAGACATTTATGGGATGGTTGAGTATGAGATACTTCAACCACAGCTAATTGTTGGGTATGCGATACCACAACAGATGGCCTTAGTGCAAGTGGGAAATTGTTAGTTATATGTATACCCTAGAGGCCATTACTGTACATACGATGTATATTGTAGTGGATGCTTAGACATATATAAGGAGGACTTTCTTGCTCGACATGATAGTACGCTATTTGGTTGCTCTTTATCTTAACATGTACTCTGATTGTCTCTATGTTACATGTTGATAAAGCCCTTAGGATATTGTACTCGACTACTGGGACTATGATGAGATCATACTAGTTGGGCCACGGTAGTCGACGAGTACATCCTATAACTATTCCTAGTCGAGGGTGTATCGAGACAGGACATCGATACACCAGAGTAGACTAGCGTATACGCATCTTGACCCATATGATGGGCGATGGATGATCACATATCCATCGGTGTTTGACATCAAGGATGGTGTACGGATGCTCAGTGGAGAATAGGTACATTGGACAGACTCGCCGAGAACTCCCAGATGGTATTATACCTCACGTCAGATGGCAGTTCTCTGGTGACACTGGTACAGATTAGTCTGTAGATCCGAGATCGTCATAGAGTCTTGTGTGATTCCCACTGTGCTTTGATTTCCATCATACCACGTCCAAGAGGGCATGCAAAAAGGTGGCTTTTGGGTACAGTCCCGAATCACATGGAGGCAATGAGCGATAGGAGGGGATTCGTTTCTCCCGATATAGGGAGTAGATGTTGTGCTGTGTTCGATTGGCTATAACTGGAAATCCCTGGCCAGGGTTGCTGATATTTACTTGTAAGTGTTATCAGTAGTTTCTCGAACTGTTATAGACCTCATATCGACACGACTTATCAAGCTACTGGGGTCTGACGTTTACCATCCCTAGGCGAGATATGCGATATATCAGACGGAGAGACCGGACTGTATGGGAGTGTTACTGATTGGATTCGCAGGAGAATGTGCAGGCTTGCTTGTTGATCTTCTGATCGCTCAATACCTAGGTGGCTGTTACGTTTAGCTGACCGCTTGCAGCTTGTGGGTGTTTGATATGATCATCACCTACTGCCGGCATATTGACGATTCTTTAGAGTCCTACACAGAGGTTTCTTGACTCAGGAAAAACGGAGTAGGAGCACATATATGATATGTGCGGGACCGAGAATAATGCGTGTATGTGATACCGTATTAGATTCTCACGATATGAGATATCGGCTGGGTATATGTGATATAGCAGGGTCATCGGATCAAGTGTTGATTTGATGAACTGATACAGATTATATTAGTCGGTTATTTGTGAAATAGCCGGATTATCGGATCAAGTGTTGATTTGATAATTTAATGTATAATAATATATTTGATATATTAAATTACATTAACTGATATAAGCTCACTAAAAGATTCTTTTTCTCACTCGGGTAATACATTGATATATATGCGATATATGTTAATTGTATTATTTTATTTTGTTACAATAAATATTGTATATGTGATATATAATATTGTAACATGATATGATTACTAATGCAACATGTTTAGTGGAGATTAAATAAGGTTAGGGTTTGATTTAGGTTAGTTCTTTCTAGAAGCTTCTAGAAGCTTTCTTTTTGTTTTTGCAAAGATATTTTGCAAGATATTTCCAAACCCAACCCACACCCTTTAACCCAAGTTAAGTCTCTACAATGGTTAGCCTATCATCTTTAACCATGGTTGCATAAGTAATTATCAACACAATTCATTATTCATCACAAAAGAATTACTATTCTTCTTCTTCTTCCTTGAGCTTTGAGAAAGCTTTCTAGGTTTTCTTTATGTGATGATTTAGTGTGAGAAATAGAAAATAAATGAGAGCATAAATCCTACTTCATCATCCTAATCTATCCTAGCCATTTAGATTAGGGTGTTCACTTCATTTAGTGAGTGAGAGCATGTGTTAAAGAAACTTCAAGGTAGATCATCTTAGTTATCGAAGATCGGAAGCAAGCTTGCATCTTTCTCTTCGTGGAGCCTCTCTAGAGTCCGAGAACATGATGATCGCAGCGAAGGGACCTCAACACGGAGGTTTAGAAGTGAAGGACCGGACTACAAAGGTTGTAATCCCAAACTCTTAGATGTTAAAGTGTTTAACATGCTTTGTTTCGCCTAATCTCTAGTTTAAAGATCTTGGTTAGGGTTGTTCGGCACGTCTAAATTTTGAATTGGGCATGGTTGTTGCCTCGTAGACCCTTGTGAGAGTGCCTAGTAACCCTACAAAGGGTACATCCCTTCACTCTTTTGATATTTGTCGTTGTAATCCTTCAACGTCTTCAGAGAGGTGACGGGTCCCGATAACCAATCATTCCATGAACCGTGGGGTCCTTTTAAACCCATGAACTATGATGTCCTTAATCTCGGACTGTGAGGTCCTTAAACTCATGGACTATGATGTCCTTAACCTCGGACTGTAAGGTCCTTAAACTCATGGACTATGATGTCCTTAACCTCGGACTGTGGGGTCCTTTTAAACCCATGGACTATGATGTCCTTAACCTCGGACTGTGGGGTCCTTTAAACTCATGGACCACCATGTCCTTAAACTGGTAATCGACTGCAATGTCCCTAAACTAAACTATAGGGCCCAAATGCTCTTTTGTTGGATCTAAACGATCTTGTTAAGTTGATCTTTGTCTAAAATTAGACTAATGTATCCTTAAAAAACGTTTAAGTTGATCTTAGTCTCAAATGAGACTAACGTATCCTTAAACCCAACCCCCAAACCCAAATCTAAGAAAATACGGATTTGGACTAATCCACGCCCTACGGGCGATAACATAAATTAGTCTCCGTATACAATCCACGGGCAACCAAAAATAAAACAAACACCCACGACACGAAATGACCATCTGGAGAAGGAGAAAGTGGTTACCGCGATGCGGTAGCGTAATTAACTGCAGGGGCTTGCGCCTGCATGGAAGAGCATCCCCACAATCAAAAAACCCCTCAACGAGGGGGAACCTGACAAAGTCTGCTATATTGGCCGCATCCGTTTAAACCTTCGATACATGGTGTCACAAATCAACTTGGCATCTTCGGAGAGGTGGATAGATAGCAACAATTAGCATCTTCCCTCGGAATTCAGGCCCTGACGTCCCAACTTCCCGGTCCCGTGTTTCGGAGGAGAACAGATTCTGCCACGCCCGGTGGGACCTCTTTCTCTTTCTACTCCACGCTTTATGTGTCGTGTTCGCGAACGAATCGTGGTTTAATATGGTTGCCCTTGGGTTTGAGGTATTAAGATTTGGTTTTGCTCCCGGGCAGAAAAAAAGAAGATCAAATGGCTTTCAACTGCACAAGCTGCAACAATGGCAATAACTCTCACTCCGTCACCGCAGGAGGAGTGACCTACGGGCCTCAGGCGGCCTCTGTTTTTACAATGCCGGTGGACTAGGTGACTCAGGGCACCACTGGGCTATTTTTTAGGACTATGATCCCACCAATGAGCTTCAATGCCCTGCTGTTATCGCAAGAAGCCCCAAAGAAGTCGGTCTTTGATCGACTTACCACTGCCGCGGCCCCTCTCAATAGGTCGCCTAACTTCAATGCCTCAGTTTTTAACAGACTGGGCCAGAACGTCAACAAGCCCGCGATACCTGAAGCAACCATCCCGAAGCGGATAGCCATCCCGGCTCAAGCGGATGAAATCATCGGGGAGGCCTCTTCTGCCAAGAAGTCAGTCTTTACAAGGCTGGCCATTCCAGCTCCCGCTCCGGGCGGAGTCCTCAAAGCTGCTTCCCCTGCCCAGAGGTCTGTCTTTGACAGATTGGACATTGCTTCTCAACGAGCATCGGTCTTTAAGAGACTGACGCCGGCGACAACCCTTCGCCAAAACAGGGGGCGTGATGAAGTCACCCCTACAGCTGAGACAATCCCATCCGCACGACATGCTCGCTGTCATCACTGGCGATAAGTAAGGAAGGCTGGGGGTAGCTCCACGTCTGGACTAACTCCGCCAGCTCCCATGGAGGAAATCAATGCTGCTGTTCCGACTGGGAACAGCTTTGAACCGCTTAGGAGGGTTCGTAAGAACGCTCCGACTGCCGTGCTGAAAAGATCTCCTCCACCTATGGAGATTGTTACAGAAAAGAAGCCAGAGCAGCCCCCTCAGTGGCTTTCTTCCAAAATTTACAAAGCCTGGCGACAGGTCCAGGAATCGGTGATTGACCAGGACTACTCTCGCCGGACAAAGAGCTTAAAGCTCGGGAAGAAAGGAGCCATCCTGTGGTACCACAGAAGATGTCATCTGTCTGGATGCCCGCTGCAACGGCTCCCTCAACTTCAACCGCTCATAAGAGAAGGAGGCCGGATAAAGCCCCCATGACCGCGGCGAACCGCAAGGATGCTGAATCTAAATGCCCCAAGTCTGGGGGCATGGTAACACATACCGTTTATATGGCTTCCGGAAAAGAGGAAAGCCATGCTTCCACGGGTCATCGACCGCTTACTCAATCGATAACAAAAGCTCAGGAGCAGCAGCAACAAAAACTTCAGGAGATGCTAACTGCAATAGCCGCACTCACTGGGCCGAAAGAAAATCAGGAGAACTCAGAGCAGCGTCAGGAACAAGAAACTGATGCCGATTTCCTCCGAAGAATACTCGAGAGGAAAGAAAAAGAGGCCGCGGAATAAGCGGCCAACATAAAACGAATGATTCTTTTGTTCCAAGACATGGCCGGGATGATGTTACAGCCGGAACCACCAGCTCAAGACCCCCCGATTATCATTGAAGACGATAGAGGGGAGACATCGAACCGTCCTCCGGCTCTTTCAGCAGCAAAGGAGGAGAACATCTCCAAGGCTGCTCTGGATGATTATATCGCTCAACAAATACGAGCTCATCATGTGAGCGAAAAGGCCGGGCAGATCGTTAAGACTGGAAGACCCTATCCAGGCTGGTATGACCAAATAAGGTACCCGCCGGGATATACGATCCTTAAATTCCATATATATAAAGGGACGGGGAATCCGCATTAGCACGTCGCTCAATTTAGAGCTTTGTGCGGCAACACCGGAGGTGATGATAAACTTCTGCTCCGCCGGTTTGTTGGTAGCTTGTTGGAGACGGCGTTTGAGTGGTATTCGGAGCTTCCCAACGACTCTGTCAAAACTTTTGCAGAGATGGAGCTACTATTCACCTTGCGTTTCGCGAGTGCTAGTGAACGCACCCTAATAACGGCATTGATCAATGCCAAGGTGAAGCCTGGAGAAACATAGGTCAAATATGCAATACGGTGGTGAAATTTATGGTCAAAGTGTGAGCAGCGCATCGAAGAAGCGCCTCTAGTAGGCATGTTTGTAGGCACTCTTGACCCTCAAGCGACCATCTCCCAATTCATGATGTTTTTCAAGCCTACTACTTTCTAGTCCTTGATTGATAAACTGGCCCAAATGGACCAGATGGGCCACAGGCCTTCCTCTTCGAAGCCGGAGCCGTGGAATAAAAAAGGGAAAGGGAAAGCGACCTTCGTCGCCAATGCTCAACAGCAGCCCAGTGGTCCAAAATTAATTGATCGCTTAGACGAAAAACGACGATTCTACAATGAGAAAATAAAGCGCCCTTATTCGTTTTCCCGGGACAAAACGAGGAGATTGTTCGAACTATCGGTACGCAACAGGCTCATCAATCTGCCGAATGCGAAAAGCCCATTGCAACCCGGTGAGGCTAATAATCCCAATTATTGCCCCTATCACCAAGCGATAGGCCATCCAATTGAAGATTGCTTTGTCTTTAAAGGCTGGATTGAAGATCAATACCAACAGGGCAAGTTCGCCCTGTCCGAGAATTGGAAAGTAAGTCCACCTCAGCCGTACGCTCTTAAAAGGACGGACACACCGGGGGCATTATGCTCTTTTGTATAAGAAGCTCCATGGGAGGTCGTTATTTCAGCCAAGACTAAAAGAATGTTGAAGGATCTCTAAACATGCCCGGCAATCAGGTGGAAAAGTCCACTGGAACCCGAGATCATCAAGGGAATGCTGAAACCGCGTCCAACTCCAAAAATTGGTGGTGATAGTCAAAGTGCTCACACCCAACCGTCAAAATCTTCGAAGAAGAAGAAGACCAAAAAGTCTGTGAAGCCTGGTGACAAGTGCATGGACCAGCAAAAATATATCGATGCGCTGGAAGAATATAACCAGAAAGCGCGGACCCCAGTCACACTCCAAGAATTTCTCAGCCACGTCCTTGAGGACGGAGATGATGACAATGGAAAAGACTCGTCGGATGAACCTGAAGATTATGTGGCAAGCTGCCATGTGATCTCTCACTCGTCGATAAACGATGAAGAATCTCCTGATGCAGAGAAACTGGGGGCAGATCCTGAGTCGGAACTTTTAGGACCATCAGACGAAATGATTGATGCGTTCCTGAATGAAGCTCTTTTGAAAAGCAAAACTGATCGAGAGCACGAGATGGCCATATTTGAAAAAGCCAAACGCCGGCGACTGGACGAAAGGGTTAAAACACTCCCACCAGATCAAAGTACATCCGCCGCAAATAAAAGCAGGTTCAAGACGAGGAGAAGGTTCGCCGAAGCCATATCGATGGGAATGAAGCTGCCACCCTCCGAAGGAAACACTCCTGATGAAGCGAATATACATCCTAGCTACTGCTTATATCATCGAAAGATTGTGCACCCCACCGAAGAGTGCAACGCTTTTTAAACCTGGTGACAGGGATATGTTGCTCACCGACAACATTTCAAGCGGATGAAACACAAAACTCGTCGGGAACAAAGAAATACGACCGAGGAGTGCAAAAGAACTACCGGCAATTGTCACATGGTTGATAGTAGGGGATTGCAAGTTCTCACCTTCGGGAGCGACTCTGACGAAGAAATAGCCCTTGGCCCTCTCTTCAAAGAACCCACATCCGAAACAGAAGAAATGAAGACCTGTGAGAACATTCAGCTGCGCAATCGTATGCTACCAGAAAAGAATCTCGGACCAGCAAACCAAGGTTCAAACAAAAAGGATAAGGGGAAAGAAAAGGTCCCTGAAGATATCGCCTTCGATGATCGAGTCGTCGAAGAGCTGACAGCCAAGAACCCGCCAAAGAAAAGTAAGGTGGACTACAATCTGGCACACTTGAGGAAGCTACCTTCGCAACTAAGCATTCTCGATGCACTCTTGCTATCCAAAGAGGCGAGAGATTCTTTGATTAAGGCATTACAAGAGCCCGAGCAGTTCCAAGTTTTCCTCACCGAAGAAAAGATGAAAGACGGGTTGGAAAAAGTGCACACAGCCGATATCACCTTCAACGACGAAGATCTCCTCCATGGGACGTGCGAGCATAACCGTCCCCTCTATGTCTCCGGATACTATCATGATATAAAGATAGGCAAAATCCTGGTTGACAATGGGTCCTTCGTCAATTTCCTCAATGTGAGAGTGTTGAAGGAAATCTGTATGAGCGTTCAGCACCTCGCTCGTGATAAAATCACCATTTCTGGGTTTGACTCCCAGTCATCACGGACGCTCGGGTCTGTATATTGACACTACGCTTTAGGCTGCTTGTCACGGACATCAAGTTTCATGTCATTGACGCCAAGACATGCTACAATGCTTTGCTCGGCAGGCCTTGGTTATACGAGTACAACATTATCATTTCTACACAACATCAGTGTATGAAGTACTTCAAAGATGGTCTCGAGTACACTGTGACGTGGGAGTTGAACCCATTCTCCGTGAATGAAGTCCGAAAGTATGAAGATGCAAAATACTTCCTACCAGATTTTGAGGACACGGAAAAATGTGACAAACCGAAGAACAAAGCTATCACCACTATTCCGGTCTTCGGGAGTGATACCGAGGAGGAAGAAGAAATAGTTTATTCAGGGCCGCCCCAATACAAGAAGCCGGGACCGTCCATCCCTATGTTGATCTTCGGCAGCGACTCGGAAGATGAGGTCAACGCTGTATTTTCCGCTCGGCCATCAATGCAAGCCCTCGCTAGCGATGATCGGAGTTTGCAAATTGCCATGTTTCCGCAAGAGCATTACAAAGAGCTCGACGCACTTAATACCTATAATGTGCAGGAACTGCAGACATTCTACGTCCCTCCCAGGCGAAAAGATGAAAAGGCGATCCTCTTTTATCAATCCACGGAAACCAAAATGGAAAAAGAAATTTGGTATGGTGCCGATTCTACACTCGACAGGCTCCAAACCATCCGTCTGCCCAGATATTACACAGAAGGGTTTAGAAGGCTGTTGAGGCGCCAAGGCGTATCTTTCAAACAGACTGCTCGAAAAGCTCGGTTCTACAACAGGATCTGGGACGTCCCCGGAACTCGGCGAAAATTGCCCAACGGGAGAATGGAAACGATCGGGCTTGGATATGTTCAATCCAAAAAAGGGAACGATTCCATGGCTACTATGTCATACATGACTTTGACGAAGAAGGAGATGTTCTGTTAAAAGATGCTAACCCTGAACCAAAACGAGATCCCACCATCAAAATGCCAAGTCTGTCGTTTGAAGAACGGATGGACAAGCTAATAAGGGAAGCGAGTCAAAAGGTACGGGATGACCATAGCCGCGAAATGGCCATTTATGAGAAAGCCAGGACGCAGCGCCTCCTTCAGCAGGCCACGAAGAATGACAATGCTCTTCGTCGCCAACCTGTCATACAAAAGACCCGGCACAGAGGAAAAAATAAACCAAAGAACGGAAAAAAAACGTTCGACAGCGGCCAAGCAGGTCTAAGATGCCATGTGATCAAGAATCGAGCAGCCGGGATCCGTCTCTTATAAAGAATATGAGTCGAGAATATTCTTTTCCCCAAGACAAGACAAAGAAGATATTTAATCTTGTCATAAAATATCAGATGATGACACTTCCGGAGTCCAAGCACCCCGAGCAAGCAGACAGGGTTTCTCACCCAGACTATTGCTAGCAATAGGGCATCCTCTCGAAGACTGCTTCACCTTCAAGAACTGGGTTGAAGACCAGTATCAATTTGGCAGATTCGCTCTATCCAGTAGCTGGAGGGTAACCCCGCCACAGAAGTATGAACCGAAAGCCACGTATGCAGCGAGAGTAGAACCAGATCAACATCGGTCTTGGAAGTGATCTCGTACCTGTCACGTGATAACGCTATCAGAAGAAGAACCAGAGAATATAGAGGACATCTCTTGGTGCTTCGAAAACGATGAAGATGAGTTAATCTCAGAATTTCCACCAGCGCCAAAAGACCTGGAAGATGGAATACATACTACTGCAGATGACCTCAGAAAAATCGACTTGGGAACGGCAAATGACCCACGGCCGACGTTCGTCAGTGAACTGTTGTCTGAGGAAAAGGAGGCTACGCTTAAAGACGTGCTCATGCAGTATAAAGATTTCTTTGCATGGAACTATTCAGAGATGCCGGGACTCGATCCAGAGATTGCTGTCCACAGATTGGCGATTTCTCCTGACGTCAGGCCGATCAAACAGGCGCCGAGAAGAATGCAGCTCGAGCTTGAGATGAGCATCAACGCCGAAGTCAAGAAGCTAATCGACTCTGGCTTCATCAAAGAGGTTCAGTATCCTGACTGGATCGCTAACATTGTCCCAGTAATGAAGAAAAATTGGATGGTGCACATATACGTAGACTTCCGGGATCTCAACAGAGCTTGTCCAACGGACGACTTTCCAGTACCGGTCACTGAGCTGATGATAGATAATATGTCCACTCATAAAGTTTTCTCCTTCATGGACGGCTCATCAGGATAAAATCTGATAAAGATGCATCCTGAGGACCAGAAGCATACCGCTTTCCGGACCCCTTTGGGCATATTCTGCTACAAGGTGATGCCCTTCGGTCTAAAGAACGCCGGTGCCACCAATCAAAGGGCCATGACGAAGATTTTCGATGACCTCATACATGAAATTGTCGAATGCTATATCGACAACCTCGTAGTTAAAAGCAAATCATACGAAGAACATTTAGAGCATCTGAAGATCGTGTTACGGCGCCTTCGGAAATATAACTTGAAGATGAACCCTCTCAAATGCGCGTTCGGAGTTTCCTCAGGCAAATTCCTAGGATTCGTCATCCAACACAGAGGCATCGAGATAGACCCGTCGAAGATCAAGGTGATCATGAAAATGCCTCCTCCAAGGACTCTCAAGCAACTGCGGTCTCTCCAAGAAAAGCTCGCATATATCCGGCGATTTATAGCCAATCTCTCCGGCAAGTGCCGTCCTTACAGTCACCTAATGAAGAAGGGAACCCCATTCGTCTTGGATCGCAAATGCCAAGGCGCACTGGACGAAATCAAGCAATACCTACAGAATCCTCCGGTGCTAACCGCTCCAATCAAGGGAAAACCCTCATTCTGTATACAACTGCCCTTGAAGGTTCGTTAGGCGCCTTATGGGTACAAGAAAACGACCAAGGGAAAGAGAGAGCCCTCTACTACTTGAGTCGAGTTCTACTGGGGGCAGAAAGCAACTACTCCCCCATTGAAAAAAACTGCCTGGCGTTGATCTTCGCGATAACGAAGCTCAAACACTACGCGTTGGCACATGAGGTCCATCTCATATCGAAGGTGGATCCTCTCAAATATTTGATGTCAAAGGCTATATTAACGGGACGACTCGCTAAATGGGTGTTCCCTGATTAAAAATCAGGAAAACCCTTCAGAAGAGGCATCACGTGCTCACACGTGACCAGTGGTCACGTGTTGGCACGTGATGGTTAAAGCAGCGGCAAAGAACAGAGCGCAGAAGAGGAGTCCATTCAGGGGGTCACGTGCTCACACGTGACCGGGGGTCACATGCTCACATGTGACCAAAGGTCACGTGGCCACACGTGACTGGATTTAAAAGCCTTACTGTTCAACAGAATTAAATTCTGAAAAAGATCATTTAAATATTTCCAAAATGGAGAAGAATTATGGAGGACCGCTGGATTAAGAATCCCAGGGTGATTAAATATCACCGATTTATGGAAAAATCTTGGACAAGGAAAGATTTCCCCTAAATCTCACCGAAATAACAAAAGGAATATCTTTGGATTTAAAATCCAACGGTGAATAAAATTCACCTAATAATCTAAAGGCCCGGATTAATGATGAAAATAAATCAAATCTTTCAATGAAAAATTTACCAAACAGATTGATTCTTTTCCTTCTCCTATAAATAGGAGCCAAAAGAAGGGAGAGAAGGGGAGAGTTTTAGACGAGAGCTTTGGAATCTTGAAAATTCAGAGAATTTGATTCTCTACAAAGAAAAACCCTAGGTAAGAAAAGAAAGGGGATCAAGACTCCAAAAAAGAGAATTTAATTCTCAATCAAAGAGTTTAACTCTTCTATAAAAAAGAACTTAATTCTTTTTCTGTATGAAGATCTGCAAAGTGCACATCTCCCCATAAGTTGAGAATTTAATTCTCATCGGGTCGAGATCCTGCCATGCAGATCTAAAATATAGAGGAGGAATTGAGTTTGGAGAATTTAATTCTCCCAACATTATAGGAATTTAATTCCTCCAAAATAAAATTAGGATTTAACCCTATGTAAGAATTCAATTCTCCAAAAATTATAGGAATTCAATTCCTTCAAGATGGACGGAATTAGGGTTTAACCCTAACTGAGAAATTAATTCTTACAGGAATTTAATTCCTCTTAAAATGAAATTAGGGTTTCACCCTATGCCAGAACTTGAATTTAATTCCCACAGAAGGAAAATTAGGGTTTAACTCTATCTAAGAATATAATTCTTCCAAAAAAATAGGAATTTAATTCCTCTAGCTAGGGTTTAACCCTATTAAGAATTTAATCTTAAAAAGATAAACAGATCTTTAAACAGGCAAAAAAACCAGGGTCACGTGTCCCCACGTGACCCATGTAAAGATCCACAGAAAAGAACTCAGAGGCAACGCCTCACGTGCTCTACGTGATCCCTAAAGCACAAAAAGAAAAAAAACTAAAGAAACAGAAGCTCTGGGCGCTCTCACGTGTTACCACGTGACCCCTTGGCAAATCAGCGCACAAATCCCCGTCACGTGTCAGCACGTGATGCTCCAAAATAAAATATAAAATGTATTCAATACTTTTTTGCAGAGCAAAATAAGGGGAATCTGGGCGCTCTCACGTGTCCACACGTGACCCCTCCTTTTTTTTATGTTTGACACTAATTAGAGACCTTCAGTCCCAGTGTTTAACACTGAATTTTCTTAGTATTCAACACTAATTTGAAAACCCTCTTTGCAGTGTTTAACACTGTTATTTTCCAATGTTTGACACTAAATCGAGAACTATATTTCCAGTGTTTAACACTGATCATCTTCTAGTGTTTAACACTAATTCGAGAATCCTATTCCCAGCGTTTAACACTGATCATCTTTTAGTAGTTAACACTAATTTGAGAACCTTACTTCCAGTGTTTAACACTATTATTCTTTAATGTTGAACACTAATCTGAGAGCTTTATTTCCAGTGTTTAACACTGCTATTCCCTATTGTCTAAACACTATTTTTGGCCAATTTGGCTAATTTTTCAGAGGCAAAGCCTCCCCTTCAATGGACCAACAGAGGGACAATATTCCAAACTTGATTGGACTTAGCCCAAGAAGGCCATAAGTTCTCAATTCAGACTTAACTGAGCCAATGGGCTCATAATATAATTAATTGGTGTTGGTTCCAAATTGGGCTACAGATCACCTAATATACCTTGGTTCAAGGGTACATCTCTTCACTCCTTTGATATTTGTCGTTGTAATTCCTCAACGTCTTCAAAGAGGTGACGGGTCCAAACGACCATACATTTTACGGACTGTGGGGTCCTTAAACTCATGGACTATGACGTCCTTAACCTTGACCGGGATGTCTTAAAACTAACAACGGACTGTGGGGTCCTTAAACTCATTGACTATGAGGTCCTTAACCTTGACCGTGATGTCTTAAAACTAACGCCGGACTGTGGAATCCTTAAATCCACGGACTATGATGTCCTTATCCTTGACCGCAACGTCTTAAAACTAACATTGGACCGCAATGTCCTTAAACTACCTATCGACCGCAATGTCATTAAACTAAATAACAGGCCCCCCCAATTGCTCTCCTCTTGGATCTAAACGATCCCGTTAAGTTGATCTTAGTCTGAAATGAGACTAACGTATCCTTAACAAACGTTTAAGTTGATCTTAGTCTCAAATGAGGCTAACGTATCCTTAAACACAAACCCCCAAACCCAAATCTAAGAAAGATACGGATTTGGACTAGTCCACGCCCTACGGGCGACAACATAACTTAGTCTCCGTATACAATCCACGGGCGACAACATAACTTAGTCTCCGTATACAATCCACGGGCAACCAAACACAAAACAAACACCCACGACACGAAGTGACCACATGGAGAAGGAGAAAGTTGTTACCGTGATGCGGTAGCGTAATTAACTGCACGGGCTTGCGCCTGCAGAGAAGAGCGTCCCCACAATAAAAAACCCCTCAAACGAGGGGGAATCTGACGAAATCTGCTACATCGGCCGTATCCGTTTAAACCTTCGATACACGATGCCATAAATCCACTTGGCATCTTCGGAGAGGTGGACGGATAGCACCAATTAGCATCTGCCCCGAATCTTAGGCGAGACGTCTCTACGTCCCTGTCTTGGCCGCCGTTCGGAGGGGAACAGATTCTGGCACGCCCGGTGGGACATTTTCCTCTTTCCACTCCACACTTCGTGTGTCGTGTTCACGAACGAATCGCGGTTTGCTGTGGTTGCCAGTGGATTTAAGGTACTTAGATTTGGTGTCTTGCTCCGTGCAGAAAACAGAAGATCAATGGCTTCAAACTGCACTACCTGCAACTGCAACTCTCGCTCCGTCCCTGCTGGAGGAGTCACTTATGGGCCCCAAGCGGCCTCTCTTTTCAAGATGCCAGTGGAGAAGATAACTCAAGCCACCACTGGACTATTCTTCGGGACCATGCTCCCACCGATGAGCTTCAATGCCCCAATGACGTCGTAAGAAGCTCCAAAGAAGTCGGTCTTTGATCGGCTTACAACTACTGCGACCCCTCTCAACGGGTTGCCCAACTCCAATGCCTCAGTTTTTAACAGACTAGGCCAGAGCTCCAACGGGCCCATGAATAAGCCTGCAATACCAGAAGGCGTTATCCCGAAGCGGATAGCCATCCCTACTCCCGTTCCAGGCGAAATCACCAAGGTTACTTCCCCTACTCGGAAGTCTGCTTTTGATAGGTTGGCTGTCCCCATTCAACGGACGTCGGTCTTTAAAAGGCTGATACCGGCGAATTTTGACCAACACAGGGGGCATGAGGAGGTCACCCCTACGGCTAAACCAACTCCAATCGCACGACATGCTCGCCGTCGTTACTGGCGCCGAGTAAGGAAGGCTGGGGGCAACTCCCCCTCTGGGCTAACTCCGCCAGCGCCAATGGTGGAAATCAATACTGTTGTTCCGACCGGGAATAGCTTTGAGCCGCTAAGAAGGGTGCGCAAAAACTCGCCAACTGCCGCATTGAAAAGATCTCCTACACCTGTGAATAATGCCCCAAAGGTGAAGCTGGAGCAGCCCCCTCAACGGCTGTCCTCGAAAATTTACAAGGTATGGCGTCAAGTCCAAGACTCCGTAATGGATCAAGACTATCTCCGCCGACAGAAAAAGATGAAGGTTCGGCAGGAGAAGGATTACTCCGTCAAGCCACAAAAAGCAACAGCTACTTGGGTGCCCACTACAACGGCCCCCTCAACTTCGACCACTCAAAAAAGAAGGAGGTCGGAGAAGATCCCTGTGTCTTTGGCAAATCGCAAAGACACTGAATCTAAATGCCCCAAGTCTGGGGGCATGGTGGTGCATACTGTTTATATGGCTTCCGGAAAGGAGGAAGGCCGTGCTTCGACGGGTCACCGACCGCTCACCCGATCCGTGACGAAAGCTCAAGAACAGCAGCAGAAGCTTCAGGAGATGATGACTGCGATGGCCGCACTTATCGGGACAAAAGAAAGCTCGGAGGCATCATCAGAATAGCGGCATGAACAAGAAACTGACGCTGACTTCTTACCGCAAACGACCATCTCGCAGTTCATGATGTTCTTTAAACCGACCACGTTCTAGGCTTTGATCGACAAGTTAGCCCAGATGGATCAAATGGGTCACAGACCGTCTCCTCCGAAGCCGGAACCCCAAAACGACAAGGGTAAAGGGAAGGCAAGCTTCGTTGCGTGCACCCAACGGCAGCCCGGTGCCCCAAAGCTAGCGGATCAACTGGAAGAGAGACGGCGGTATTATAAGGAGAAAATGAAGCGCCCTTACTCATTCCCGCAGGAAAAAACGAAGAGGCTGTTCGACTGGCGATGCGCAATAGGCTTATCTATCTCTCGAATCCAAGGAGACCACCGCAACCCAGCGAAGTGAATAATCCCAATTATTGCCCTTACCACCAAACGGTAAGTCACCCGATCGAGGATTGCTTCATCTTTAAGGGATGGATCGAAGACCAATACCTACAAGGCAAGTTTGCGCTGTCTGAAAAGTGGAAAGTAAACCCACCACAGCCGCACACTCCAAAGAAGACGGACACGCCGGGGGCAACTTGTTCTTTTGTTGAAAAAGCTCCATGGGAGGTCGTGCTTTCATCCAAAACTAAAAGGATGCTGAATGAGCTCCAGACATGCCCGGCGATCAGGTGGGAGAACCCGCTGAAACCCCAGATCATCGAAGGGATGCTGAAGCCACGCCCCCATTCAAAGATCGGTGGTGAGGGCCCAAGCGCTCACACCCAGTCGTCGAAATCTGCGAAAAAGAAGAAGAGATCCAAAAAGCCCGTGAAGCATGGTGACAAGCGTACGGACTTGCAGAAACAGATCGACGCGCTGGAAGAATATAATCAGAAAGCGCGGACCCCCATCACGCTCCAAGGGTTCCTCAGCCACGTCCTTGAGGACGAAAATGATGGGGAAGACTCGTCAGATGGATCTGAGGATTACGTAGCAAGTTGCCATGTGATCTCTCATTCGTCGCCAGATAATGAAGAAGCGCCCTGCACAGAAAGACTAGGGGCAGAGCCTGAGCCGGAACTTGTGTGGCCATCAGACGAGATGATCGACGCCTTTCTGAATGAGATTCGTCTGAAAAGTAAAGCCAATCGGGAGCGTGAGATGACCATATTAGAAGGAGCCAAACGCCGGCGACTAGACGAAAGAGTCGAGGCACTCCCGCCAAATCAAAAGACATCCGATGCGGATAAAAACAGATTCAAGCCGAGGAAAATGTTTGCTAAAGCCATATCAATGGGGATGAAGCTGTCACCCTCGGAAGAAAACACCCTCGGTGGAGCAGAAATGCATCCTAATTACTGCTCATATCATCGAAAGATTTCGCACCCCACTGAGGACTGCGACGCTTTTAAAAGATGGTGGAAGGGATATGTTGCTCACTGGCAACATTTTAAACGGATGAAACGCAAAACTCGTCGGGAGCAGAGAAGTACGACCGAGGAGCACAAGAGAACTACCGGTAGCTGTCACACGGTCAACGCCGGAGGATCACAGGTTCTCACCTTTGGGAGCGACTCTGACGAAGAAATGGCTCTTGGCCCTCTCTTTAAAGAATCCATCTTAAGGAAGGAGGAAGAACCAGCGTCCTGCGAAAACATTCAGCTGCGCAATCACACGCTTCCAAAAAAGAATCTCGGACCCACGACTAGAAAAGATAAGGGAAAGGAAAAGGTTGCTGAGGCTATCGCTTTAGATGACCAAGTCATGAAAGAGCTGATTACCAAAGACCCGCCCAAGAAGAGTAAAGTGGACTACAACATCCTAGCGCACCTGAGGAAGCTACCCTCTCAGCTCAGCATTCTCGACGCCCTCTTATTATCAAAAGAAGCGAGGGATTCATTAATCAAGGCGCTGCAAGAGCCCGAGCAATTCCAAGCCTTCCTCGCCGAAGAAAGGATGAAGGATGAACTGGAAGAAGTGCACACAGCCGATGTCACGTTCGGTGATGAAGACCTTCTCCTTGGGACGTGCGACCACAACCGTCCCTTATATGTCTCTGGATACTGCCACGATATCAAGATAGGCAAAATCCTGGTCGATAATGGATCCTCCGTCAATCTCCTTAATGTTCGGATGTTGAAGGAAATCTGCATGAGCGTTCAACACCTCGCTCATGATAAAATTACCATCTCCGGTTTCGATTCTCAGTCATCATGGACTCTCGGATCTGTAATACTAACATTACGCTTCGGACTACTCGTCACGGATATTAAGTTTCATGTCATTGATGCCAAGACCTGCTACAACGCCTTGCTCGGTCGTCCTTGGTTACACGAGTACAACATCATCCCTTCTATGCAACATCAGTGTATGAAGTATTTCAAGGATGGTCTCGAGTATACCATAACAGGAGAGCTGAACCCATTCTCCGTGAACGAAGTCCGCAAGTACGAAGATGCAAAATACTTTTTGCCGGATTTCGAGGACACAGAGAGGTGTCGCACACCGGAGAACAAAGCCGCTGCCACCATTCCTGTTTTCGGGAGTGATACCGAAGAAGAAAAAGAGATAGTTTACGCTGGGCCATCTCGAGGCAACAACCCGGGACCGTCCGCCCCTATATTGATCTTCGGAAGCGACTCGGAAGATGAGGTTAATACTGTGTTCTCCAGACGGCCGTCAATACCAGCATTCCCTGGCGATAATCAGAGTTTGCAAGTTAGCATGATTCCGCGGGAGCACTACAAAGATCTTGACGCACTTGAAGCTTACAATGTGCAAGACTTGCAGACATTTTACGTCCCCCCCAGGCGAAAAGGTGAAAGGGTGATCCTATTCTATCGGTCCACGGAAACAAGAGTGGAGAAAGAAATCTGGCATGGCGCGGATTCTACACTTGACAGGCTCCAACCCATCCGTTTGCCCAGATATTACACGAACGGACTAAAAAGGCTATTGAAGAGCCAAGGGGTACCTTTCAAACAGACTATTCGGCAAGCTCGGTTCTACAACAGGATTTAGGATATCCCTGGGACTCAGTGCAAGTTGCCCAACGGGAGAATGGAAACGCTTGGGCTTGGATATGTGAAATCCGGGAAACGGGAACGAGTCCATGGTAGCTACGCCATATATAACTTCGATGAAGAAGAGGACGCCCTGTCAGAAAACGCCGACCCCATACCAAAACTAGATCCTGCCATCAAAATGCCGAGTCCATCATTTGAAGAACGAATGGACAAGCTTATCAGGAAAGCGGGTCAAAAAGCTCGGGACGACCATAATCGCGAAATGGCCATCTATGAGAAATCCAGGACGCAACGCCTTCTTCAACAGGCTGCGAAAGATAAAAATGCTCCTCCCTGTCAACCTGTTGTGCAAAAGGCCCGACGCAGAGGTAGAAATAAGGCAAATAGCGGAAAAGGCATTCGACAACGACAAAGCGGGACAAAAAAGTCACGTGATCGGGAATTGGGCGGTCCGGATTTGTCCCTCATGAAGAAGATGAGTCGAGCATATTCTTTCCCTCAAGACAAGACAAAGAAGATACTTGATCTCGCTTTAAAATATCAAATGATTACACTTCCGGAGTCCAAACACCCTGAGCAAGCTAACGAGATCTCTCATCCGGGCTATTGCTCTTATCACCGAGCAATAGGACACCCTCCCGAAGACTGCTTCACCTTCAAGAACTGGGTCGAAGACCAATATCAGCAAGGCAGGTTCGCTCTATCCAGTAGTTGGAGGATAAGTCCGCCACAGAAGCACGAACCAAAAGCCGCGAATATAGCGAGGATAGAACCAGATCAACATCGATCTTGGAAGCGTGCTCGTACTTGTCATATGATAACGATATCAAAAGAAGAGCCCGAGGATATGGATGACCTTCCCTGGTGCTTCGAAAACAATAATGACGAGATGATTGCAAAGTTTCCACCGGCACCGAAAGAGCTGGAAGATGGAATACATACCACTGTAGATGAGCTCAAGAAAATTGAGCTGGGGACGACAAGCGACCCGCGGCCGACATTCGTCAGTGAGCTGCTGTCTGAAGAAAGGGTGGCTACGCTAAAGGACGTGCTTATGCAGTATAAGGATTGCTTCGCATGGAACTATTCCGAGATGCCAGGATTAGACCCAGAGATTGCTGTCCACAAACTGGCCATATCCCCAGACGTCAAGCCAGTCAAACAGGCGCCGAGAAGAATGCGGCTTGAGCTTGAGATGAGCATCAACGCCAAGGTCAAGAAGCTAATCGACTCTGGCTTCATCCAAGAGGTTCAATACCCTGATTGGATCACCAACATCGTCCCAGTGATGAAGAAGAATGGGACAGTGCGCATATGTGTAGACTTTCGAGATCTCAATAAAGCCTGCCCGAAGGATGATTTCCCAGTGCCAGTCACCGAGCTGATGATAGATAACACGTCCACTCATAAGGTTTGCTCCTTCATGGACGGCTCATCAGGATATAATCAGATAAAGATGCATCCCGAAGACCAGAAGCACACCGCTTTCCAGACCCCTTTGGGTATATTCTGCTACAAGGTTATTCCCTTCGGTCTAAAGAACGCCGGTGCCACCTATCAAAGGGCCATGACAAAGATCTTCGATGACCTTATACACGAAATCGTCGAATGCTATATCGACGACCTCGTGGTTAAGAGCAAATCATATGAGGAGCATTTAGAGCATCTGAAGACCGTATTTCAACGCCTTCGGCAGTACAACCTGAAGATGAACCCTCTCAAGTGCGCATTCGGAGTTTCCTCGGGCAAATTCCTAGGATTCATCGTCCGACACCGAGGTATCGAGATAGATCCGTCAAAGATCAAGGCGATCATGGAAATGCCTCCACCAAGGACTCTCAAACAATTGCGGTCTCTCCAAGGGAAGCTCGCGTACATCCGGCGATTTATAGGCAACCTTTCAGGCAAGTGCCGCCCTTACAGTCACCTGATGAAGAAAGGAACCCCTTTCGTTTGGGATCACAAATGCCAGAGCGCACTAAACGAAATCAAGCAATACTTGCAGAATCCACCAGCGTTGGCTACTCCGGTCAAGGGAAAGCCTCTCATTCTTTATACAACCGCCCTCGAAGGTTCCTTAGGCGCACTATGGGCACAAGAGAACGACCAAGGGAAAGAAAGAGCTCTCTATTACTTAAGTCGAGTTCTCCTGGGGGCAAAAAGCAACTACTCCCCCATCGAAAAACACTGCCTGGCATTAATCTTCGCGATAACAAAGCTCAGGCACTATGCGTTGGCGCATGAAGTCTGTCTCATTTCGAAGGTGGACCCCCTTAAATATTTAATGTCGAAGGCCATATTGACAGGGAGACTCGCTAAATGGGCCTTTCTTTTAATGGAGTTTTCGATAACCTATCAGCCTCTTAAGGCAGTGAAATGCCAGGCCATCGCCGACTTTCTTGTCGAGCATCCGATACCTGCCGATTCCCCTTTGAATTGCGAATTGTCAGACGAACATGCGTTTGATGCGATCGATGGTAGTGATACCCGATGGGAGCTCTACTTTGATGGAGCGTCCTCCATGAAGAAGCGCGAACAGAACACCCATGTAATCAAATCAGGGGTAGGCCTCATTTTCGTGACCCCACAAGGAGGGATAATGCGCTTCGCCTTCTCCTTGACAGAGCCGAGGACGAACAATGAAGCTGAGTACGAAGCTTTGATAGCAGGCCTCGAGATCGCCATCGATATGGGAATTGAAAACCTCCTTATATACGGAGATTCTCAACTGGTCGTCAGTCAAGTAAACGGCGACTACCAGACGTGCAAGCCAGAACTGGTGAAATATGGCGAGAGAGTACAGCAACTGTTGACTCAGATTCCCTCCTATATGCTGGAAAGCATACCGCGTGCGGAAAATAGCAAAGCAGTTGCACTAGCTAAGCCCGCTAAAGAATTGGCCGACGAGAACCTCGATGACGTAAGAATCGTGGTACAAAGCCGTCGGGTTCTTGCACCGGCAGAGATATCTCCGGAATCATCCGAGGGAAAGGGAGCGATTGAACAGGTAGCCCTGCAAATAAAAGACCCGGAGAAGGTTGAAGATTGGAGAGAATTCTTCATAGACTACTTCAAATCTCGTCGAACGCCTGAAGATGCGTCCTCAAAACATCAGCTCACGAAACGAGCTTTGTCTTTCGCCTTCGTCAATGATACTCTGTATAAGAGGTCATTTGATTGTCTGTGGTTGAGATGTCTGGGACCTGAAGAGGCGAAAACAGTCATTCAGAAAGTTCACGACGGACTCTGCGGTTCTCACCAAGCAGGCCCAAAGATGAAATTGAAAATTAAACGGATGGGCTACTATTGGCCCACGATGATTCAGGACTGTCTCGAATATGCGAAGCAATGCCACTCATGCCAAATTCATGGGGACTTTATCCATCAGCACCCAAATCCTCTGCATCCAACAGTGGCTAGCTGGCCGTTCGAAATGTGGGGGACTGACGTAATCGGCCCCATCGAACCAGCGTCGTCCAGGGGACATCGTTTCATTTTGGCGACGACTGATTACTTCTCCAAATGGGCAGAAGAAATACCGCTGAGGGAAGTGAAGATGGAGAATATCCTCCATTTCTTCAAGACGCACGTCATTTATCGGTTTGGAACTCCACGACGGATCATCTCCGACAACGGGCCAGCCTACAGAGGCCACAAGATCAGCCGCTTCGCGCAACAACACAACATAGACTGAAGATATTCCTCAGTTTATAATCCCGGAGCTAACGGTCTAGCTGAGGCTTTCAACAAGACCTTGACGAAGATCGTGAAAAAGACGGTGTCCCGAAATAAGAAAGACTGGCACGAGAGACTCTAAGAAGCTCTCTGGGCGTATCGAACTATGTTCAAAACAGCCACGAACACAATGCCATTCGCGTTGATATTCGGTACAGAAGCAGTACTCCCCCTCGAGATAGAGTTACCTTCTCTACGAGTGGCAGTCCACTACGAGTTGACGGACGAAGAAAATGCTCACCTTCGGCTTGAAGAGCTTGATGCCCTTGATGAAACCCGCCTCATAGCGCAACAAAATCTGGAGGCTTATAAAGTAAGGATGACGTGCTCATATGAAAGATTGACCACGCCGAGGACATTCCGCCAAGGCGAACTCGTGCTAGTGGTCAAAAGACCTATGATCCCGAATCGCGCCAAGCGGGGAAAATTCGAGGCGAACTATGAAGACCCATACATCATAGACATGGTCTACCAGGGTGGAGCCTATCTACTCATGGATATGCACGGTGAAAGGCCTTTCAGGCCAATAAACGGTCGCTTCCTAAAGAAATACTACGCTTAATGAGTTACAACCTAGGTCAATGATGGATGACGACGACTATGTCCGCTCGCTATCTTCCTAAGCCCGAACTCTATAAGTGGTAACCGGCCTTCTGCAACAGCGGACCGAAATGTCCTTAAACTAACAACGGACCGAAACGTCCTTAAACTAACGATGGACCACTATGTCCTAAAACTAGCTGTTGACCGAGATGTCGATAAACTATGGTGGATCGCGGCATCCCAAAACCGAAAAAAAAGAAATAAAAATAAAATAAAAATAAAAACGGTATGTCCATAAGCAAAATGGGCACGGATGAAAACCCGAAAGGGCTCCGTGAGTAAAAACAGCAGGGCTACCGGCGAGTGTTTGTGAAAACCTGAAAGGGCGCAATCTTGTTAGAAAAATAAAAGGAACAAAAAAAAAAGAAAGACGGTATGTCCATAAGCAAAATGGGCACGGATGAAAACCCGAAAGGGCTCCGTGAGTAAAAACAGTAGGACTACTGGCGAGTGTTTGTGAAAACCCGAAAGGGCGCAACCTCGTTAAAAAACGCTTACAGGGTCCTCTCGACCTTGTAAGGAGAAACCACCTGCGTGAGATCCTTACGACTCACAAAGGAGCAACACACTTAGGAATCCTCTCGATTCCTAAGGAGAAATTACACTTGCGAGATCCACACGACTCGTAAGGAGAACTTTCTTATGAGACCCTCACGGCTCATAAGATTTGAAAGTCTTAAGTTACAGAGACCTGAATCTGTTCTTAAGCAACCCCCACAAACTTCAATATTGCCCTACAAGCGGCTCATACTGACCCTTGTATACAATCCACGGGCGCGAATAAACATTTCTCTAACCGAGTCCCATCCGTGACTGGGGATATGTTCGCACGGTAAACAACCCTTGTGAGTCCTCTCGACTTATAAGGAGAAAATCCTTTTATAAGATCCTTACGACTTATAGGGGAACACGCACTTAGGAATCCTTACGATTCCCAAGGAGAAAACACACCTACGAGATTCTCACGACTTGTAGGGAGAAATACCTTTGTGAGACCCTTACGGCTCATGAAGTCAAAAGCCTTAGTCGACAGGACCCTAACCCTGTTTACTAAGCCACCTTTGTTCGATATCGACAGAGGCAAATGATGATTCACTCCTGATAATATCCCAGTTGTAGCGATGCTGATGCCTAAAATGGTATCAAATTCTGAGTCCTTTCATGGCAAATGATGATTCGCTCCTGGCAATAATCCAGTTGTAGCGATGCTGATGCTGAGATTGGCACCAGATTCCAAGCTCTACACTCGCGATAAAAATCAGCGAGCTAAAAATGCATATGAAATAGCCGAAATGATGGGGCAACCTGCAATAAAAAGCAGCAAGTAAAAATGTATGCATGAAAAATAGCCGAAATGATTGGGCAACTCGCAATAAAAAGCAGCGAGTAAAAATAAAATAAATAGCCGAAATGATTGGGCACCGCGAAAAATAGCCGAAATGATGGGGCAATCGCGACCTTCGTGATATAAAAACTGAAATGATAGAGCATCGCGGAAAAAGAAATAAAATAAAAATCTATGCCCTACAGGTGATGTTACACCAATCCCTGTATACAATCCAGGGGCGCAAACGAAAAAGGGATCATACTCCTCCTCCCCAGGTTTCATCAAAAGAAGAAGCCAAGTCTCGAAGGGCCACAAATAGCATAGAGATCACCTCAACACTCGTCTCGTCACAACGGACACAACATCAAGCAAAGCGGAACAGCGGCAACTCCCAGTTCCATGGCTCGGCGATATACAGATCACCGAGAGTCAAATCCCCACTCCGTGAAATGCGGATATAATCAGCAATATTCCTGGTCACGTGAAACGCGGATAACGTCACTCTTTGACCCCGTGGAAAACGTCCAGAGCGGATCTTGGTCCTCGCAGAGCACGGCAGTGAACCCGTGTGAAGCATCTAGAGCGGAGCCTGATCCTCGTCGAACACGGCAGTGAACCTATGGGAAGCATCCAGAGCAAAATTCCTGGTCACGTGGAACGTGGATAACATCACTCTTTGACCCCGTGGAAAATGTCCAGAGCGGATCCTGGTCCTCGCAGAGTACGGCAGTGAACCCGTGTGAAGCATCCAGAGCGGAGCCTGGTCCTTACCGAACACGGCAGTGAACCCGTGTGAAGCATCCAGAGAAAAATTCCTGGTCATGTGGAACGTAGATAACATCACTCTCTGACCCCGTGGAAAACGTCCAGAGTGGATCCTGGTCCTCGCAGAGCACGGCAGCGAACCTGTGTGAAGCATCCAGAGCAGAGCCTGGTCCTCGTCGAACACGGCAGTGAACCCGTGGGAAGCATCCAGAGAAAAATTCCTGGTCACGTGGAACGCGGATAACGTCACTCTTTGACCCCGTGGAAAACGTCCAGAGCGGATCCTGGTCCTCGCAGAGTACGGCAGCGAACCCGTGTGAAGCATCTAGAGCGGAGCCTGGTCCTCACCGAACACGGTAGTGACCCGTGGGAAGCATCCAGAGCAAAATTCATGGTTATGTGGAATGCGAATAACGTCACTCTCTGACCCCGTGGAAAACGTTCAGAGCGAATCCTGGTCCTCGTAGAGCATGGCAACGAACCCGTGTGAAGCATCCAGAGCGGAGCCTGGTCCTCGCCGAACACGGCAGTGAACCTATGGGAAGTATCCAGAGCAAAATTCCTGGTCACGTGGAACGCGGATAACGTCACTCTTTGACCCCGTAGAAAACGTCCAGAGCGGATCCTGGTCCACGCAGAGCACGGCAGTGAACTTGTGTGAAGCATCCAGAGCGTAGCCTGGTCCTCGCCGAACACGGCAGTGAATCCGTAGGAAGTATCCAGAGCAAAATTCTTGGTCACGTGGAATACGTATAACGTCAGTCTTTGACCCTGTGTGAAGCATCCAGAGCGGAGCCTGGTCCTCGCCGAACACGGCAGTGAACCCGTGGGAAGTATCCAGAGCAAACTTCCTGGTCACATGGAACGCGGATAACGTCACTCTCTGACCCCATGGAAAACGTCCAGAGCAGATCCTGGTCCTCGCAGAGCACGGTAGCGAACCTGTGTGAAGCATCCAGAGCGGAGCCTGGTCCTTGCCGAACACGGCAGTGAACCCGTGGGAAGCATCCAGAGCAAAATTCCTGGTCACGTGGAACGCGGATAACTTCACTCTCTGACCCTGTGGAAAACTTCCAGAGCGGATCCTGGTACTCGCAGAGTATGGCAGTGAACCCGTGCGAAGCATCCAGAATGGAGCCTAGTCCTCGCCGAACACGGCAGTGAACCCGTGTGAAGCATCTAGTGCAAAATTCCTGGTCATGTGGAACGCGGATAACGTCACTCTCTGACCCCACGGACAACGTCCAGAGCGGAGCCTGGTCCTCGCCGAACATGGCAGTGAACCCGTGTGAAGCATCCAGAGTAAATATCGGACTGTGGAGTCCTTAAAATCCACGGACTATGATGTCCTTAACCTCGACCGTAATATCTTAAAACTAACGAGCAACCATGATGATTCTAGACTGATTTTCACTTGGTTCAAGAGTACATCACTTCACTCCTTTGATATTTGTCGTTGTAATTCCTCAACGTCTTCAAAGAGGTGACGGGTCCCAGTAACCACACATTTCGTGGACTATAGAGTCCTTAAATCCACGGACTATGATGTCCTTAACCTTGACCGGGATGTCTTAAAACTAACATCGGGCTGTGGAGTCCTTAAATCCACGGACTATGATGTCCTTAACCTTGACCGGGATGTCTTAAAACTAACATCGGACTGTGGAGTCCTTAAATCCATGGACTATGATGTCCTTAACCTTGACCGTGATGTCTTAAAACGAACGTCGGACTGTGGAGTCCTTAAATCCACGGACTATGATGTCCTTAACCTTGACCGTGATGTCTTAAAACTAATATTGGACCGTGGAGTCCTTAAAATCCACGGACTATAATGTCCTTAACCTCGATCGCGATGTCTTTAAACTACGGTACCCTGGAAAACATCCCAAAGCTGTTAGTTATATGTATGCCATAGAGGCCATTACTGTACATAGGATGTATATTGTAGTGGATGCTGGGACATATATAGGGAGGACTTTCTTGCTCGACATGATAGTATGCTATCTGGTTACCCTTTACCTTAACGTGTATGCTGATTGTCTCTCTGTTACATGTTGGTAAAGCCCATAGGATCTGTACTTGACTACCTGGACTATGATGCGGATCATACTAGTGGGGACATGGTAGTCCATAAGTACATCCTTCAAAGTCCCTAGTCGTGGGTGTATCGAGACGGGGCATCGATATACCAGTGTAGACTAGCGCATACCTTCTCAACCCATACAGATGGGCGATGGATGATCCCATATCCATTGGTGTTTGACATCAGAGATGATATACGGGTGCTCAGTAGAGACTGGGTACACTGGACGGACTCGCTGAGAACTCCCAGATGGTATTATACCTCACGTCAGATGGCAGTTCTCTGGTGACACTGGTACAGAGTAGTCTGTTGACCCGAGATCGTCATAGAGTCTTGTGTGGTTCCCACTGTGCTTTGATTTCCATCTTACCACGTCCAAGAGGGCGTGCAAAACGGTGGTTTTTGGGTACAGTCCTGAGTCATATGGAGGCAATGAGCGATAGGAGGGGATTCGTCTCTCCCGGTATAGGGAGTTGATGTTGCGCTGTGTTCGATTGGCTATAACAGGAAATCCCTGGCCAGGGTTGCTGAGATTTACTGGTAAGTGTTACCAGTAGTTTCTCGAATTGTTATAGACCTCATATCGACACGACTTATCGAGCTATTGGGGTCTGACGTTTACCACCCCTAGGCGAGATATGCGACATATCAGACGAACAGACCGGACTGTACGGTAGTGTTACTGGTTGGATTCACAGGAGTGTGAGCGGGCTTGCTCGTCGATCTTCTGATCGCTCAGTACCCGGGTGGCCATTACGTTTAGCAGACCGCTTGCGGCTTGTGGGTGTTTGATATGATCATCACCTGCTGCCGGCGTATTGACGAGTCTTTAGAGTCCTACACAGAGGTTTCCTGGCTCAAGCGAAACGAAATAGGAGCGCATATGAGATATGTGCGGGACCGAGAATAATGCGTGTATGTGATACCGTATTCCATTCTCGCGATGAATGTATCGAATGGTTGTATGCGATATAACCTAGTTATCGATTCAAGCGTTGATTCGATAAGCCGATACATTGTATACTAGTCGGTTGTGTGCGACATGACCGGATCATTGAATCAAGTGTTGATTTAATGATTTAATGTATAATTATATATTTGATATATTACTTTGCATTAACTAGTATCGGTTCACTTAAGATGGATTTTCTCACTCGCATGTGCACATTGTATATGTGATATATTTTTGTGCACTTGGATGTATCATGTTTGATGATGCAATAATGCTAGGGTTTGTGTAAAGAGTTAAACCTTAGTTAAGTAAATGGTTAAGGTTTTCTTTTATTCATTCATTTATTTTTAATTTGGATTAAAAGAAATGAAATGAGAAAGAAAAACAAAAGGGTTTCATTCTTTCATGAAGCTTGTTGAAGCTTCATGAAGCTTTGACCAAAGAAACCCTTTTGTCTTCATCTCATTAACCTAAACCATTCATTGAACTACAGTTAACTCTCTACATCAAACCATGGTTAATGTTATGATAAGGATAATTCTTTTTCAATTATTCTTATTATCTTATCATAACAATTAGCTTCTTCTTCTTCATCTTCTTCAAAGAAGAAAAGCTTGACTACATCAATGGTGGATTGATGAAATGAGTGAGAAATCCAATTCTAAAGTCTACCCACTTCCTATTTCTTCATCCTCTACCTCTTGCCAAGTAGTAGAGTGTGTTTTCTTCACAAGTTTCTTGACTTGGTGAAGTCGGAGCTTGATTTAGCGATGCCTCGACGTAGATCATCTTCGGCATGGACATCGATGACCTAGCCCGTCCATTCTCCGATGAAGCCGACGCTAGAGCCCGGGACTTGTTATGGACAGTGAGGAGACTTCATTGCGGAGCTATGGAGGTGAAGAACCGGATCTACAAAGGTTGTATTTCCGTATCTCTTAGTTAAGTGTTAACTAGTTTAGTGTTTCGCCTAGATTTCTAGCCAACGATCCGTAGTCGGGTTTCTCGGCACCTAGATTTTTTGAAATTGGCATGATCGATGCCTTGTGAGACCTCATTAGGATGCCTAGGAACCCTACAGTGGTATCAGAGCCTAGCTAGAGCCTTAGGCAAAGTCTAGACGCAATTTGAAGTCCGAACGAACCCGAAACCCAACCCGGAAAATGCTCTCTGTCCTTTTTCTAAAATCTGGGATTTTTCAACATTAAAAATATGCAGAAAAATCAGCAGGTGATTTTAAGAGATGCTGTGAAATTCGTGTTCCTAACTCTATCATACTGCCGCGGTTCCGCGGCACGAGCATGGCTCGTGCGGCGGTTCCGCGGCCATACTGCCACCTTATATAAAATATTTTACACAGTAACTCCTAATTTATAATGCTGGATTTTCTGGGAATTTTTAATATTAATTCAAGAGTTGAATTTTCTGGGTTGTTTTGGGGATTCGAATGTTCGATCGGATTATCAGATTTTGTCTATGTGGCTTTCCGGATAAATTTTAGAATATGTAAAAAGTTCGACCGGATATAAATACCCAATTTTTCCCCTGTCGGGAAATTTCCAAGTGTTGGATTTTTCCGTAGTTTAATGACGTTCTAAGTAGTGCAAGTAACGCGATGGACCCTCTAGAAGACAACAAACCTTAACTCGATTATGTGACCGTCTTGAACTGCCCTTTGAACCTTAGGGTTTGGGGCAGTACGGCGTGCCACATGTGAGGCGTTGGCTTGACCCTTCTACGGCTGGACCGTTGGTACTGAGGCACGAACGGAATGTTGTTAGACTTATTTCATGTGTTGAGCTGTATCGGGAAAACTTGGGTGTTCGATTGTTCGATCGAAAAGTTTAACATTTTCTGTTTATCTGGAATGGGATACAATAATTGGAATTCACAAAAAGTTATGAGATAACTGAATGAATGTTATAAACATAGCAGTTTAGTCTCACTTGATCGGTTGCCACGGAATTTTGATGTGATCAAAAGTCCGTCGCAATCACGTAGCGTACGCGGATACTCGCCGGGTAAACTTAATAGACAGCCTCACTCCATAGCCCCGACCAAGTGACTGTAGGAGAACCCCGTCGCCGAAAGCATCCGTTCGGGTGCTCGCGGTGGCGGTGTTCCGCCTTGGTGCACTTCGTCGACGGTATCGGGGGTGCGGCCGCCTACTAAAGTTTGCGACGAGTATTCGATCAGGATGTCGGGAATCTTGTTGAATTGCCCGACTTGATATTGAAAAGTGTTTTCGATAAAGAGACTAAAATGCGGGGTTTATAATTGTTAGGCATGCGATGTCTAAGTAATTCATTTGGTCAGGCATGCGATGTCTGAGATGGTTGCGGATTCCAACTATTGTAGTTTTACACTTTCTTTTCTGTGACCGTAAGTGTAATATGTGATATCGCCGGTTTCGTTGCTATATGTCAACGACAATTGGGATGCGCATATTTACTTACGTTGATGACATGTGATGTTATGTGTTGCTGGATATGTTATATTGGATCGTCGTGTTTGAATAGACGGGGGTTTTTATGTGAGATGAGTGTTTTTCATTTTCATTCATGTAAAAACTTGTATGTAATATTCTTTTATTGGGGCGCTTCCAGGTTGCGGAAGTTGTCACCTTTTGTATATTATTTACTTTTCCGCACTAGGGTAGACCCAAGGAGGGGAGCACAAGTAACCGGGTTCTGGAGTCCAGTGGGAGACCAACTCGAGGAGTCGAGTCCGGGTCTCCTAACTCCAGAATTGGTAGGGTTGCTTGCCGCTCTCGTAGGGGTCTAGGGGTGTGGGTTTGGCTATTCATCACGACCGTGGAATCCGTGTTTTATACTGGCTCATATTGAAAACACGGACGTCCTAGTATATCCAATATTTCATATGATTCTTCTGCTGCGATATCTGTGATGTGATCATGTGATGTTCTGTGATAGATACTTTATATAGTATATATGATATATTATATAGGCGTTACTTATGTTTTACACCCGCGCTAGCCCTGCCCCGCTCTGCCGTTAGTTACCTAACCTAACGGTGCACGAGGGGACATCGAGGCGAATGCGGATGGCATAAGTGTACGTCGTATTTATCTGTGATATTTAGGTACTTAAATGATGGGACTTCATTAATGAGATTAATGAAATAAAAGAAACCTAAGATGTTGTAGAATCGAATTTCAAAATAAAACAGGTAGCTACAGTTCTTGCTTTGCACAGCGGTATATATGATATATTCTGCACCTTATTCGATGAGGAAAGGACCGAGATCCCTTCACCGGGAGTGACTCCTTTAGCAACAACTGGCAGATGCTACACACTCGGTTTGTCTTTTGATTGCTTTTAAGAGTTTTTGCTTTGCACAGTAATATATATGATATATCCCGCACCCCATTCGACGAGGAAAGGACCGACGATCCCTTCACCGGGAGTGACTCCTTTAGAAAAACTAGAAAAGCCTCAAAAGCACTCCATTTCAAAATTTATTCGATCCTACAACGATATCAAGTTCATTACGCAATAGGTTTTCAGAAAAACCTGTAGTGGCCCTCCGTCATTTCAGATAAATCCTGTTAAGTATTCGTGCTGCGTTTGTTGACCTTGTCAAGGCGCAGTGTGCGGTAGCTAACCAGTATTTATCTGTTTATGCATATGATGCAGATTGGGTTAGGGTAGTCGTGCGGCCTTGTTGACCTTGTCAAGGGTCGTGCGGGTGGGTTTGATTCAATCAAGAAATGACGGGTTGAACTTGACTTGCGGTCTATGGTTTGTTGACCTTGTCAAGGTCATAGATCGTTCGGGGCAAAATATTATCGGGAATTTCAAGTGTTGAAATTTGCAATGAGATTGCATACCTTCTATGAGATAGTTGGATCCCGATACCCGCTGCGAGTAAGAGTTACTCCTGGGAGAGTTTTATACATTACAATTAGCCGATCAAGTAGGTGTCTAGAAAGGTGTTAACGAGGTTACGCCTCTGGGAAAACGAGGTTTACATTAATTAGGTTCGTGCGAAAGCACGGGGGACCTCCCTCAAAGTACCGACACTGGCCTGGCTGAAAGATTGGCGAACTTGTAGTGTGTAATTAATCTCGGCTAGTCTTTCCCTTTAGGGTTTGAAGGAAGATTTGATAAAAAGCAGTGGGAGCCATCCTGATTAGATAAAATAATAATCAATCTATTCATGCAAGAGCGCACGCTGACTGTTTTCTTCTCTCTCTCTCCTGGTAGCGACCATGTCACACCTTAATCAAGATAATAATACGGATTATTGACCGAACCCGCTAGTTATACTGAGCTGGGGAACGTTGGTCCCGCTCCAACTTATAATTGTTATAAGACAGAGCAGGAAATTGGGGAATACCAGATTTCCCGTGCCGCCCAAACGAAGAGAGTGCATGCTGATACATCATCTTCGGGTGTGTTCGTTACAAAGAACTGTTTCTCTGTATCCTCTACATCCTGGGTATATGATACCGGATCAGGATCCCAGATATGTAATATGTTACATAGGGCTACAGAAAGGTAGAGGACTGAGAATGGGTGATAAGTTTCATGAGGCAGAAAACGGGGCAAGTGTTGCTGCCAAGTCTGTTGGTCACTGTCACCCTGTATTACAATACATTGATTCTGAACGAATGTTGTTAGATACCGAACCTGATATACAAAATCATATCAGTCTCTTTATTAGTAAAGAAATGATAAAATTTTGTATTGTTGGATAATGTTTTGAACATTTCCTATATCAAAAGTTGATCGGTTCAGGCACGTTATCTAAAAGCGTTGATGTTCTAAATCAAACTACAGTTCTTAGTATACGGATCACACACAAGAGGAAGAGTTCAGAAATGAACGAATTCTTCTTGAGGCATTGTAGACTAGGTCAGATCAATGTGACCCGACTAGCTAGAGTTACATATAGATGCATATTTAAATCAGTTTGAATTTACATCTTGTGAAACTCGCCAGTCATGTCACAAAGATAAGATGACCATAGCTCCGTTAACTGGAAACAGAGAAAGAGTTAGTGAACTCTTGGGATGATACATTTTGATGTATGTAGGTCCCCTGTCTACACATGCCAAGACCGGTTCTTTTACTTCGTCACATTCTCTGATGATCTCTTAAGATTCAGACATACGTTCCTGTTGAAACATAAGTCCGAACCTTTTGAGATATTCACAGAATATAAGTTAGAAGTAGAGAACCAATACGGGTAAAAGTGTTATGTCCTTTGATGAGATCAAGGAGGAGAATACTTGAGCATGGAATTACTGGACTATTCTAAAGGAGAATGAGATTCTCTCTCAGCATTACTCCTCCGTATACACCATTGCACGATGGTATATCGGGGCGGAGCAATCACACCCTATATGATATGGTATGCTCTATGATGAGTACTACTGAGATACCAATTTCCTTTTGGGAGTTATGCGCTTGAGAAGCTGCATACCTATTGAATACGGTTCCAATCAAATCAGTTGCCTACCACTTCATATGTGATATGGAAAGGGAAGAGCCCATGTCTTAAGTTAGTTAAGATTTGGGGTTGACCGGCCTATGTCTAAAAGCAAAATCCGGACAAGCTCGAGGCAATGTCAGTCATGTAGAACTGGAAAGGTTCCAGCTATACAAACTACAGCAGATAATTTGGTAGAACCAGAGGATTCAATAGTTACCAACGAACCTCAGCCTCTCCGCCGATCTAGTAGGGTTCCTCACCCACCTGAGAGTTACTTCGGTTTCTCTATGACAGTGGGAGCGAGGATTGCATCATGAGATGATGACCCAACTAGTTTCGAGCTGGCCATCAGGAGTGAGACTCTGTAAGAATGGCTGGATGCTTAGTGATCTGAGATGGAATCCATATACACCAACAAAGTATGGACTTTGATTGCTATATCTGAAGGGTTAAATCCCCATCAGGAGCAAGTATATCTTGAGAAGATTACTTGGTGTACATGGAAGAGTTGAGACTTTCAAAGCTAGACTTGTTAAAGGTCTACATCATTGACCAGGTATGGATGATGATGAAACCTTTTCTAAGTAGCTATGCTTAAGTTCATCCAGATCCTAATTGCCACGGCTACATACCATGACTACGATATCTGATGGTTGGGTGTCATGACAGCTTTTCTAAATGATGTTTAGAAGAGAGTGTCTATAAGTACACAGCCAGAGGGCTTCGTAGACAGTAGGAGCAGCGGAAACGTGTGCAAGATGCTTTATAGGATAAAGCAGGCATCGCGGAGTTGGAACATCTGTTTTGATGAAGCGGTCAAAGAAGTTGACATCATCAAAATGGTAGATGAACCTTGTATAAACAAGAAGGTAGTAGGGAGTATGGTGGTGATCCTCGTAGAGTACGTGGATGACATACTCTTGATAGGGAAAGAGTTTCTTATGCTACGCTCGATCAATCTCCGCATATCACTAGGATTCTCCATATAGGATCAAAGTGATACCTACTAAATCCTGGATTTTGGATCTATGAGATAGATTTAATTGGATATTAGGATTCTCACTAGTTATAGTGAGATGGTATCAATCGATCCTGGGGAGAATCACTGGAAGGGTTCCAGGGTGATAAAGACGACTGAATGTCAGTCACAGGCATTGTCTTTACCCTCAGTAAAGGGACGGTATGTTGGAAGGGTTCCAAGCTAGATACCGTGGCATACTAGACGATAAAGGCAGGATACATCGCTACTTAAGATGCTACCAAAGAGGCAGTCTGGGTGTATATTAGTTCATAAGATGAACTTTGTTCCTCCCATTGTGTGACAATGGAGTTGTGGCTTATGCCAAGGAACGCCTGTCCCATCAGTGATCCAGACATATTCTAAGGCAGTATCGCCTGATCATGGAGATGATTGATCTCCAAGGTGATCGAGGTGAGGAGAGTAGACTCAGAGGACAACACGGGCGGATCCACTCACAAAGGCCTTTTCCCAGAGAGAGACTTTCATGGGATGGTTGAGTATGAGATACTGCAACCACTGCTACAGATGGCCCTAGTGCAAGTGGGAGATTGTTAGTTATATGTATGCCCTAGAGTCCATTACTGTACATAGGATGTATATTGTAGTAGATGCTGGGACATATATAGGGAGGACTTTCTTGCTCGACATGATAGTATGCTATCTGGTTACCCTTTACCTTAACGTGTATGCTGATTGTCTCTCTGTTACATGTTGGTAAAGCCCATAGGATCTGTTCTTGACTACCTGGACTATGATGCGGATCATACTAGTGGGGACATGGTAGTCCATAAGTACATCCTTCAAAGTCCCTAGTCGTGGGTGTATCGAGACGGGGCATCGATATACCAGTGTAGACTAGCGCATACCTTCTCGACCCATACAGATGGGCGATGGATGATCCCATATCCATTGGTGTTTGACATCAGAGATGATATACGGGTGCTCAGTAGAGACTGGGTACACTGGACGGACTCGCCGAGAACTCCCAGATGGTATTATACCTCACGTCAGATGGCAGTTCTCTGGTGACACTGGTACAGAGTAGTCTGTTGACCCGAGATCGTCATAGAGTCTTGTGTGGTTCCCACTGTGCTTTGATTTCCATCTTACCACGTCCAAGAGGGCGTGCAAAACGGTGGTTTTTGGGTACAGTCCCGAGTCACATGGAGGCAATGAGCGATAGGAGGGGATTCGTCTCTCCCGGTATAGGGAGTTGATGTTGCGCTGTGTTCGATTGGCTATAACAGGAAATCCCTGGCCAGGGTTGCTGAGATTTACTGGTAAGTGTTACCAGTAGTTTCTCGAATTGTTATAGACCTCATATCGACACGACTTATCGAGCTATTGGGGTCTGACGTTTACCACCCCTAGGCGAGATATGCGACATATCAGACGAACAGACCGGACTGTACGGTAGTGTTACTGGTTGGATTCACAGGAGTGTGAGCGGGCTTGCTCGTCGATCTTCTGATCGCTCAGTACCCGGGTGGCCGTTACGTTTAGCAGACCGCTTGCGGCTTGTGGGTGTTTGATATGATCATCACCTGCTGCCGGCGTATTGACGAGTCTTTAGAGTCCTACACAGAGGTTTCCTGGCTCAAGCGAAACGAAATAGGAGCGCATATGAGATATGTGCGGGACCGAGAATAATGCGTGTATGTGATACCGTATTCCATTCTCGCGATGAATGTATCGAATGGTTGTATGCGATATAACCTAGTTATCGATTCAAGCGTTGATTCGATAAGCCGATACATTGTATACTAGTCGGTTGTGTGCGACATGACCGGATCATTGAATCAAGTGTTGATTTAATGATTTAATGTATAATTATATATTTGATATATTACTTTGCATTAACTAGTATCGGTTCACTTAAGATGGATTTTCTCACTCGCATGTGCACATTGTATATGTGATATATTTTTGTGCACTTGGATGTATCATGTTTGATGATGCAATAATGCTAGGGTTTGTGTAAAGAGTTAAACCTTAGTTAAGTAAATGGTTAAGGTTTTCTTTTATTCATTCATTTATTTTTTAATTTGGATTAAAAGAAATGAAATGAGAAAGAAAAACAAAAGGGTTTCATTCTTTCATGAAGCTTGTTGAAGCTTCATGAAGCTTTGACCAAAGAAACCCTTTTGTCTTCATCTCATTAACCTTAACCATTCATTGAACTATAGTTAACTCTCTACATCAAACCATGGTTAATGTTATGATAAGGATAATTCTTTTTCAATTATTCTTATTATCTTATCATAACAATTAGCTTCTTCTTCTTCATCTTCTTCAAAGAAGAAAAACTTGACTACATCAATGGTGGATTGATGAAATGAGTGAGAAATCCAATTCTAAAGTCTACCCACTTCCTATTTCTTCATCCTCTACCTCTTGCCAAGTAGTAGAGTGTGTTTTCTTCACAAGTTTCTTGACTTGGTGAAGTCGGAGCTTGATTTAGCGATGCCTCGACGTAGATCATCTTCGGCATGGACATCGATGACCTAGCCCGTCCATTCTCCGATGAAGCCGACGCTAGAGCCCGGGACTTGTTATGGACAGCGAGGAGACTTCATTGCGGAGCTATGGAGGTGGAGAACCGGATCTACAAAGGTTGTATTTCCGTATCTCTTAGTTAAGTGTTAACTAGTTTAGTGTTTCGCCTAGATTTCTAGCCAACGATCCGTAGTCGGGTTTCTCGGCACCTAGATTTTTTGAAATTGGCATGATCGATGCCTTGTGAAACCTCATTAGGATGCCTAGGAATCCTACAAAAGCAACCCCTGACCCCATGAAATATGGGTAAGGGGGACCGGGTGCCTAATGGCATACCAGCTGTTGGGGTAAGATCCACCCCCGACTCTCCGGGAATAAGCGCAACACCAGTATCCCTCAAGGGAAAATGGACCGGCGCACCCGGTCGCAGCGTAGCTCCTGTGACCGGAACCTGAGTAGGAGCACCATGGACAAGGAGTACCCATCTCTCCTCAACAATAATCGGATTGACCCGATGAAGGTACCAACCCATAAACGATCCCACGCACCGGGGAAGATGGTGAGCTTCAGGGATCATGAAATGGGAGCCGGTGTTCAACCTCACGAAATGGTGAGCTGCATCACGAACGGCTTCGAGTGAGGGGATCGGCGCAACTACGAAAGCCTCAAAAGGAACGCCCTGGTCATATCCAAGCTGCCGAGCGAAGCGATGCGGGTTGTACCGCATGAAAATGCCGCACTATCCTAGCGAAATACCAG
Source organism: Agapanthus africanus (assembly GCA_030015575.1). NCBI lineage: Eukaryota > Viridiplantae > Streptophyta > Magnoliopsida > Asparagales > Amaryllidaceae > Agapanthus > Agapanthus africanus. The sequence continues at coordinate 420,145,920 of JASDDO010000010.1, read as the reverse complement.
ATAGCCTGGCCTAATTGAATATAAGTGCGCGTCCTCCCGGGGCTTTAAAGAAGGCACATTGTCTTTTGACCGGTCCCAGAGTTGCTGAGCTGGACCTAAGGGAGGAGATAAAACTCGGTCGGTGAACACCAATCCGCCAGCAGCAGCATAAGGGGCAATTAACGCCCGAATGGCCCTAAATTGAGTTGGGTCGGAGGCAGAAGCATTCACCAATCGCATAAGTCGCGGGAAGGTGTGAGCGTCGTAGAATGCGGGCCTCTGATGCATAGCGAAAGCACCCAAGATGTGCATTTCGATCCAAGACGTGAAGTAATGAAGCAAAAAGTTTACCACGTCTATGCCAGGGGTAGAGGTATTAGCTGCAGCGCCCAACCCGTGATAGAGATGCGCCAGTGCCGGGATGCCAACGGCCAGCCGTGTCCCCTCAGCTATACGATGAGCCGGATAGATGACCGAAACTCTCATGAAGAGGCGATGCATGGGGATGACAAACCAGCTGAGCCAGACGCTGACAAAGCCCACGAAGAACGTCTCCTCATCCATGCCGGGAGCTACAATGGATTCGAAAGAAACCGGTGACATAATGGGAATGTAATACTGTGGTAGATTTGATTCCTGGGTCGGCAGCTTCTTCGGACCAAACCCGAAAGGGTCATTAATATTCGTAAACTTCGGAGCCGTTTTCGACAGAACATCCTCGCGAAGGAAGCAAGCGATGAAGCTCTTAAAGGTGACGCCTTGCTCCTCAGATTCTGTGAACAACCGATCAAAGATACCCAACGCCTTGATCAGGCTCGGACGCTTGTGGCGCACGGCATTTTCGCTCGACAAGCCGTCCGGGATTGCAAGCTCAACCTCAAAGACATACTCATCAGGAGACAGCAACTCCTCATAAAGTGCCCCCCGAATTGGTAACCCCGAGATCTCATAAAATTCTTCTAAAGAGATCGAAACCTCTCGGTCCCCCAGAAGAAAAGTGTTGGTGGGGAGATTCCACTGATTCAAGAATGCTTTAACCCACCAGACATGTGGGGATTGGTAGTGGAAGAGCGACGCATACATCGCCTAATGAAGACCGACTTTCTGCAGTCGCGCACGATGAGCAGAAAGGATGTAACGAGCCCAGAGGAGGTAGCCCGTAGGATGTCGAGGGGTGAGCCCTATCTTGTAAATTTGCCCCCATGGTTGGGCCTCACCCTGACAAATACGCCGTCCCAAAATATCTATAGCTGGGATCGGATGGTTCGGGATACCAGTCATCGAAGGCTCGAGCCGCCCCATCGGAGTCCAATTCGGCATCTCCACGGCGAAGACTGTCCTTGGTGGGTCCATTGGCAGAAACGGAAAGGTGGGCTCCGTTGGTACTTCGCAAAGGAAGCTTCGGCGCCCCCGGATGATATGACCGTACCAGGTCCCCCATAAAAGTAAGTTGGTACAGTTCGAGTCATGAGCCCTGATCATCGCCATCGCTTCCTCATCAGATGGTGACTGAGGAAAAGCGGCCTCCGAGCGAGTGAAAGGAAAGTACAGAACGGAAGCCATTGTACCTGAAATAAAATAAAGGAAAACTGTTAAAAGCGAAGCCAGCAGTATATATATATATATGAGTATAAATATATATATATATATATGTATATAAAGACAGTTCAAGAAAGCGACAGCGGACTTTTTTATGGGACCATTAGTTACAAAACATGTGGGTCCCACGAAATCAAGATGGTGGCTGACTAATGAGGAGGCACAGCAATTACTATGAGACAAAAGGAAGATTCTCAATGGATTTCGAATGACCCTACACATTCCCCTAAAAATCCATCTTGGACTCTGTGGCAAATCAAATAGAATCAAAGGAATTAAATCCCTAGAGAGCAACATTGCAAACTTCTTCTGGATTGAGAAGAAGATGACTCAGGGCAAGAAAACCCATGAAGTTCTCTGGGAAGAAATAAGTTCTTAAAAGGAATTAAATTCCTTTTGAAAAGGGGAATTAAATTCCCAGTAACACTTTCCAGACTCAAAGTTTTTTTTTGGGATGGAATTAAATTCCATGGAGGAGACAACCGCCACCATCATCTCCCTAAAGATCAGAGAAACCCTAAGAGATCTACTGTTTGAAGGTTAAATAGTTTTCTGTTTGAAGAAAAGTGGGTTCTTGTTAAAAAGGGTAAAAACCCTTGCTACGGATTTAAAATCCAGAAAGATATGAAAGTTCTTAGTTCGTTCAAGATCGTTACCTGAAGAAAAGGAAATCTTTCAACAGAGTTAAACTCTGGAAAATTTGCAAGACAGAGAACTAAGCTCTGAGGACGAGAATTAAATTCTCAAAAGAAAAGTTTGCAAGGAGGAAGATGAGCAAAGTGGAGGCGCTTCTGAAAAGACATTGGTATTTATAGGATGAGATGGAAAACGTTTCATCTACCCTACTCTCAAGGTAGATCCAATGGTCACAAAAGTGACAGCGTTGCTCTCACGTGCAAACACGTGAGAGCAACGCTGTGGGGGTATTTGTTCCCTGATTAAAAATCAGGAAAAAGCTTCAGAAGAGGCATCATGTGCTCACACATGACCAGTGGTCACGTATTGGCACGTGATGGTTAAAGCAGCGGCAAAGAACAGAGCGCAGAAGAGGAGTCCATTCAGGGGGTCACGTGCTCACACGTGACCAGGGGTCACGTGCTCACATGTGACCAAAGGTCACGTGGCCATACATGACTAGCTTTAAAAGCCTTACTATTCAACAGAATTAAATTCTGAAAAAGATCATTTAAATCTTTCCAAAATGGAGAAGAATTATGGAGGACCGCTGGATTAAGAATCCCAGGGTGATTAAATATCACCGATTTATGGAAAAATCTTGGATAAGGAAAGATTTCCCCTAAATCTCACCGAAATAACAAAAGGAATATCTTTGGATTTAAAATCCAACGGTGAATAAAATTCACCTAATAATCTAAAGGCCCGGATTAATGATGAAAATAAATCAAATCTTTCAATGAAAGATTTACCAAACAGATTGATTCTTTTCCTTCTCCTATAAATAGGAGCCAAAAGAAGGGAGAGAGGGGGAGAGTTTTAGAGGGAGAGAGCTTTGGAATCTTGAAAATTCAGAGAATTTGATTCTCTACAAAGAAAAACCCTAGGTAAGAAAAGAAAGGGGGTCAAGACTCCAAAAAAGAGAATTTAATTCTCAATCAAAGAGTTTAACTCTTCTATAAAAAAGAACTTAGTTCTTTTTTATATGAAGATCTGCAAAGTGCACATCTCCCCATAAGTTGAGAATTTAATTCTCATCGGGTCGAGATCCTGCCCTGCAGATCTAAAATATAGAGGAGGAATTGAGTTTGGAGAATTTAATTCTCCCAAAATTATAGGAATTTAATTCCTCCAAGAAAAAATTAGGGTTTAACCCTATGTGAGAATTCAATTCTCCAAAAATTATAGGAATTTAATTCCTTCAAGATGGGCGGAACTAGGGTTTAACCCTAACTGAAAAATTAATTCTTACAGGAATTTAATTCCTCTTAAAATGAAATTAGGGTTTCACCCTATGCCAGAACTTGAATTTAATTCCCACAGAAGGAAAATTAGGGTTTAACCCTATCTAAGAATATAATTCTTCTAAAGAAAATAGGAATTTAATTCCTATAGCTAGGGTTTAACCCTATTAAGAATTTAATTCTTAAAAAGATAAACAGATCTTTAAACAGGCAAAAAAACCAGGGTCACTTGTCCCCACGTGACCCCTGTAAAGATCCACAGAAAAGAACTCAGAGGCAACGCCTCACGTGCTCCACGTGATCCCTAAAGCACAGAAAGAAAAAAAACTAAAGAAACAGAAGCTCTAGGCGCTCTTACGTGTTACCACGTGACCCCTTGGCAAATCAGCGCATAAATCTCCGTCACGTGTCAGCACGTGATGCTCCAAAATAAAATATAAAAGGTATTCAATACTTTTTCGCAGAGCAAAATAAGGGGAATCTGGGCGCTCTCACGTGTCCACACGTGACCCCTCCTTTTTTTTTAATGTTTGACACTAATTAGAGACCTTCAGTCCCAGTGTTTAACACTGAATTTTCTTAGTGTTCAACACTAATTTGAAAACCCTATTTGCAGTGTTTAACACTGTTGTTTTCCAATGTTTGACACTAAATCGAGAACTATATTTCCAGTGTTTAACACTGATCATCTTCTAGTGTTTAACACTAATTCGAGAATCCTATTCCCAACGTTTAACATTGATCATCTTTTAGTATTTAACAATAATTTAAGAACCTTACTTCCAGTGTTTAACACTATTATTCTCTAGTGTTGAACACTAATCTGATAGCTTTATTTCCAGAGTTTAACACTACTATTCCCTGTTGTCTAAACACTATTTTTTGCCAATTTGGCTAATTTTTCATAGGCAAAGCCTCCCCTTCAATGGACCAACAGAGGGACAATATTCCAAACTTGATTGGACTTAGCCCAAGAAGGCCATAAGTCCTCAATTCAGACTTAACTGAGCCAATGGGCTCATAATATAATTAATTGGTGTTGGTTCCAAATTGGGCTACAGATCACCTAATCTACCATGGTTCAAGGGTACATCTCTTCACTCCTTTGATATTTGTCGTTGTAATTCTTCAATGTCTTCAAAGAGGTGACGGGTCCCAACGACCATACATTTTACGGACTGTGGGGTCCTTAAACTCATGGACTATGACGTCCTTAACCTTGACCGGGATGTCTTAAAACTAATAACGGACTGTGGGGTCCTTAAACTCATGGACTATGAGGTCCTTAACCTTGATCGTGATGTCTTAAAACTAACGCCGGACTGTCGAGTCCTTAAATCCACGGACTATGATTTCCTTAACCTTGACCGCAACGTCTTAAAATTAACATTGGACCGCAATGTCCTTAAACTACCTATCGACCGCAATGTCATTAAACTAAATAACAGGCCCCCCAATTGCTCTCCTGTTGGATCTAAACGATCCCGTTAAGTTGATCTTAGTCTGATTTCCTTAACCTTGACCGCAACGTCTTAAAATTAACATTGGACCGCAATGTCCTTAAACTACCTATCGACCGCAATGTCATTAAACTAAATAACAGGCCCCCCAATTGCTCTCCTGTTGGATCTAAACGATCCCGTTAAGTTGATCTTAGTCTGAAATGAGACTAACGTATCCTTAACAAATGTTTAAGTTGATCTTAGTCTCAAATGAGGCTAACGTATCCTTAAACCCAAACCCCCAAACCCAAATCTAAGAAAGATACGGATTAGGACTAGTCCACGCCCTACGGGCGACAACATAACTTAGTCTCCGTATACAATCCACGGGCAACCAAACACAAATCAAACACCCACGACACGAAGTGACCACATGGAGAAGGAGAAAGTTGTTACCGCGATGCGGTAGCGTAATTAACTGCAGGGGCTTGCGCCTGCAGGGAAGAGCATCCCCACAATCAGAAACCCCTCAAACGAGGGGGAATCTGACGAAGTCTGCTACATTGGCCGCATCCATTTAAACCTTCAATACACGATGCCATAAATCAACTTGGCATCTTCGGAGAGGTGGATGGATAGCACCAATTAGCATCTACCCTGAATCTTAGGAGAGACGTCTCTACGTCGCGCCGCCATTCGGAGGGGAACAATGGGCCCTGCTCTTGATGGAGTTCTCCATAACTTATCGACCCCTCAAGGCAATGAAAGGCCAGGTCATCGCCGACTTCCTCGCTGAGCATCCGATACCTGCCGACTCTCCCTTGAACTGCGAATTGGCAGACGAGCACGCGTTTAACACGATCGACGGGGAGAGAAGAGAGAATGATACCCAGTAGGAACTTTACTTTGATGGAGCACTTCCATGAAGAAGTGCAAGCAAAGCACCCCCATAATCAAATCCGGGGTAGGCCTCATCTTCGTAACTCCCCAAGGAGGGATAATGCGCTTTGCTTTCTCCTTAACAGAGCCGAGGACGAATAATGAAGCCGAATATGAATCTTTGATAGCAAGTCTTGAGATCGCCGTCGACATGGGAATTGAGAACCTCCTCATATACGGAGACTCCCAGCTGATCGTCAGTCAAGTAAACGGCGACTATAAAACGTGCAAGCCAGAGCTGGTAAAGTACGGCGAGATAGTGCAACAACTGCTGACTCAAATTCCTTCCTACACCCTGGAAAACATACCGCCCACGGAAAATAGCAAAGCGGATGCATTAGCCAAGCTCGCTAAAGAACTGACCGACGAGAACCTCGCTGATATAAGAATCGTGGTATAAAGCCATCGGGTTCTTGCACCGGCAGAAATATCTCCAGAGTCGTCCAAGGAGAAAGGAGCGACCGAGCAAATGACTCTACAAATAAAAGACCAGGAAAAAGCTATGGATTGGAGAGAAGTCTTTATAGACTACTTCAAATCCCGTCGAACACCTGAAGATGCGTCTTCAAGACATCAGCTCATGAAACGAGCTCTATCTTTCGCCTTCGTTAATGATACTCTGTATAAGAGATCATTTGATTCTCTGTGGCTAAGATGCTTGGGACCTGAAGAGGCAACGAGAGTCGTCCAAGAAACTCACGACGGACTCTGCGGTTCTCACCAAGCCGGGCCGAAGATGAAACTAAAGATCAAAAGGATGGGCTACTATTGGCCCACGATGATCCAAGACTTCCTAGAATACACGAAGCAGTGCCACTCATGCCAGATTCCTGAGGACTTTATTCACCAGCATCCAAATCCGCTACATCCAACGGTGGCTAGCTGGCCATTCGAAATATGGGGAACTGACATAATCGGACCCATCGAACCAGCATCGTCCAGGGGACATCGATTCATATTGGCGACAACGGATTACTTCTCCAAGTGGGCAGAAGCAATACCACTAAGAGAAGTGAAGACGGAGAATATCCTCCATTTCTTCAAGGCACGTGTCATTTATCGGTTCGGCACTCCACGACAGATTATCTCCGATAACGGGCCAGCCTATAGAAGCCACAAGATCAGCAGCTTCGCACAACAGCATAACATAGACTGGAGATACTCTTCAGTCTATAATCCCCGAGCTAATGGTCTAGCTGAGGTTTTCAACAAGACCTTGACGAAGATCGTGAAAAAGACGGTGTCCAAGAATAAGAAGGACTGACACGACAGATTGCATGAAGCTCTCTGGGCGTATCGAACTATGTTCAAAACGGCCACAAACACAACGATGTATGCATTAGTATTCGGCACAGAAGCGGTACTCCCCCTCGAGATACAGTTACCCTCTCTACGAGTTGCGGTTCACTACGAGCTAACAGACGAAGAAAATGCTCACCTTCAGCTTGAGGAGCTCGACGCCCTTGATGAAACTCGGCTCATGGCACAACAAAATCTGGAGGCTTATAAAGCAAAGATGATGCGCTCATATGAAAGATTGACTAGTCCGAGAACATTCCGCCAAGGTGAACTCATGCTAGTGGTCAAGAAACCTATGATCCCCAATCGTGCCAAGCGAGGGGAATTCGAGCCAAACTATGAAGGCCCGTATATCATAGACAAAGTTTACCAGGGTGGTGCCTATCTACTCATGGGCATGCATGGTGAAAGAACTTTCAGGCCAATAAATGGTCGCTTCTTGAAAAAATACTATGCCTGACGAGTCACGGCCTAGATCAACGATAGATGACGACGCCTATGTTCGCTCGCTATCTTCTTAAGTCCAAACTCTATAAGCAGTAACCAGCTACGGACCGAAACGTCCTTAAACTAACGACGGACCACTATGTCCTAAAACTGGCTGTTGACCGAGACGTCGATAAACTACTACGAACTGTAGCATCCCAAGGCTGACACAAAAAAATATATATATAAAAAAGAAGAAAACGGTATGTCCATAAGCAAAATGGGCACGGATGAAAACCCGAAAGGGCTCCGTGAGTAAAAACAGCAGGACTGTCGGCGAATTTTGTGAAAACCTGAAAGGGCTCAACCTCGTTAAAAGACACTTGCAAGGTCCTCTCGATCTTGTGAGGAGAAACCACCTGCGTGAGATCCTTATGACTCACAAGGGAGAAACACACTTAGAGATCCCCACGATTCCTAGGGAGAAAACACACTTACGAGATCCTCACGACTCGTAAGGAGAATTCCTTTTTGAGACCCTCACGGCTCATAGGATTCAAAAGCCTTAAGCTACAGGGATCTGAACCAGTTCTTAAGCAGTCATACACCCTGCTTTTGCCCTACAAGCGGTTCAACGTTGACCCTTGTATACAATCCACGGGCGCGAATAAGCATTTCCCTAACAAAGTCCCACCAGAGACTGGGGATATACTCATATGGCAAAAGACACTTGTAAGTCCTCTCGACTTATAAGGAGAAAACACTCTTGTAAGATCATTACGACTTATAAGAAACCATACACTTAAGACTCCTCACGATTCTTAAGGAGAAAACGCACCTACGAGATCCTCACGACTCATAGGGAGAAATACCTTTGTGAGACCCTTACGGCTCATGAAGTCAAAAGCCTTTGTCGACAGGATCCTAACCCTGTTTACTAAGCCACCTTTGTTCAACATCGACAAAGGCAAATGATGATTCGCTCCTGGCAATATCCCAGTTGTAGCGATGCTGATGTCTAAATCGGTATCAAATCCCAAACTCATGGCGAAAAGTCAGCGATGCAAATGCATATGAAATAGCCGAAATGATGGGGCAACTTGCAACAAAATCAGCAAGTAAAAACGTATGCAAACAAAATAGCCGAAATGGTTGGGCAACTCGCAATAAAAAACAGCGAGTAAATAAAACAAATAACCGAAATGATTGGGCACCGCGAAAAATAGCCGAAATGATTGGGCAATCGCGATTTTCGCAATATAAAAGCTGAAATGATAAGAGCATCGTGGAAAGAAAATATATAAAATGAAACTTTTTTCCCTACAGGTGAGATCACATCGATCCTTATATACAATCCAGGGGCACAAAACAAAGAGGGAGCCATACCTTCCCCCAGGCTCCATCCGAAAGAAAGCCAAGTCTTGACGGTTCACAGACAGCCTAGAGATCATCTCAACATTCGTCTCATTACAATAGACGTAACATCAAGCAAAGCGGAACCGTGGCAATTCCCAGTTCCTTGACTCGGTGGTGCGCAGACAACCGAGAGTCAACCCCGATTCCATGAAATACGGATAAAGGCAACAGATCCTGGTTTCGTGGAACACGGCCTATGTCAATCCTGACCCCGTGGGAAGCGTCCAGAGCAAATCCTGGTTTCGTGAAACACGGCCTATGTCAATCCTGACCCCATAGGAAGCGTCCAGAGCGGATCCTGGTCCTTGCGGAACACGGCTTATATCAATCCTGACCCCGTAGGAAGCACCCAGAGCAAATCCTGGTTTCATGGAACATGGCCTATGTCAATCCTGACCCTGTGGGAAGCGTCCAGAGCGGATCCTGGTCCTTACGGAACACGGATAATGTCAATCCTGACCCCGTAGGAAGCACCCAGAGCAAATCCTGGTCACGTAGAACAAGGCCTATGTCAATCCTGACCCCGTGGGAAGCGTCCAGAGTGGATCCTGGTCCTTGCGGAACAAGGCTAATGTCAATCATGACCCCGTGGGAAGCACCCAGAGCAAATCTTGGTTTCGTGGAACACGACCTATGTCAATCCTGACCATGTGGGAAGCATCCAGGGTGGATCCTGGTCCTTGCGGAATACGGCTAATGTCGATCCTGGCCCCGTAGGAAGCACCCAGAGCAAATCTTGGTTTCGTGAAACACGGTCTATGTCAATCCTGACCCCGTGGGAAGCGTCCAAAGTGGATCCTGGTCCTTGCGGAACACGGATAATGTCAATCCTGACCCCGTGGGAAGCACCCAGAGCAAATCCTGGTTTCGTGGAACACGGCCTATGTCAATCCTAACCCCGTGGGAAGCGTCCAGAGCGGATTCTGGTTCTTGCGGAACACGGCTAATATCAATCCTGACCCCGTGGGAAGCACCTAGAGCAAATCCTGGTCACGTGGAACACGGCCTATGTCAATCCTAACCCCGTGGGAAGCGTCCAGAGAGGATCCTGGTCCTTGCGGAACACGGCTAATGTCAATCCTGACCCCGTGGGAAGCATCCAGAGAAAATCCTGGTCACTTAGAACACGGCCTATGTAAATCCTGACCCCATAGGAAGCGTCCAGAACGGATTCTGGTCCTTGAGGAACACGGCTAATGTCAATCCTGACCCCGTGGGAAGCATCCAGAGCAAATCCTGGTCCCATAGAACACGGCTAAGGTCAATCTTGACCCCGTAGGAAATGGCCAGAGCAACCCCTGACCCCGTAAAATGCAGATAATGTCAACCTCATCCATCACTTACGGGTCCTCTCGACTCGTAAGGGAGAAAAACACTTTTGTGAGATCCTTACGACTCTCAAGAGAAAACACACTTAGGAATCCTCATGATTCTTAAGGAGAAATTACACCTACGGGATCCTCTCGACCTGTAGGGAGAAAATTCTTTATGAGACTCTCACGGCTCATAAAGTTGAAAAGTCTTAGGAGAAAGATCCGAACCCTGTCTCCCAAGCCATCGTTGCTTCGCAGAAAGGTCAAGGTAGATTTTCTACGGGCCACACTCTCCGACAAGAAAGGAAACAATCACTTATGAGTCATCTCGACTCGTAAGCAAGAAAAGTTCTCTTCTGAGATCCTTACGACTCTCAAGAGAAAATGCACTTAGGAATTCTTACGATTCCTAAGGAGAAGATACACCTACAGGATCCCATCGACTGGTAGGGAGAAAATTCTTTATGAAACCCTCACGGCTCATAAAGTTGAAAGGTCTTAGGAGGCAGATCCTAACCTTGGCTCCTAAGCCATCGCTGTCCTGCAAAGAGATCAAAATAGATTATCCATAAAATGCATTTACTAAAAGGGACACACCATCATGAAACTAAATATGTCTTTTATTCATGAATCAAAATGAATACAAAGTACAATTTATGAAAGAATAAAAAAATACTCTCATTCAGGAGTATGTACAAAAGAAGAATAAAAAAATATACAATTCTTCAAGCCGGCGGACGATTCAATAGATTTGCCAATTCATCCTTTTTCCGCTGGGCCTCAGCCTCATGATTCATTATCGCTATGAGACGGGCCTCCGCTTGAGATTGCTGAGCCTGGTATGAGGCAAGCCGGCTTTCAAGCTCTTTTTCGGTAACCTAATGAGCTTCGACCATTTCGCGAGTGAAAATGACGGCCTTATCAATAGCTACCACCTCCTTGATAGCCTCTTGAAGCACCCGTCAAAGTTCATATGCCCGAGTGGTCTTGGTCATAAGATTGGCTTGAAGTTCCCTCAGCGCTTTAGAAGCCAGCTCCCTCTCCGAAAACTTTCGGCTGAGCCTCTTCTCGCATGATAGCATGTTCGCAGCGTACCGCTCAATCAGCCCCCGTAAGCTCGCCTTCGCGGCCACAACCTCTGAAGGAAGACGTGTACATTCAAGAATATGCAACTAAGCCTCCACCTGCCGACAGAACTCAACCCAGACTTGCACCAATGTTTCACTATGGTAAGTAGTAAGAAAGGGAAGAGAACCGTTGGTTTCAGCGGCAAACGCTTCGGCCGTGATCAGACTGCCAGCAGAAGGTCTTCAATCAGGGCTGACAGGGAGTGAAGGCTTAGCTTTGCCATCCATTCCGAGGCACGTAGAGCATAGAGGCCGGGTGGCATGACGATGCGAGATTCCAGTGTGGTAAGAACCGGCAAAGGTGTTAAGATTTATAAACAATCAGCGAGACTTGTAAGCAAAGAGCAGATGGAACAACGTTGAAACTTTACTTACCCACAGTCATGCAAGAAGGGTCTGAAGACTTCCCAGGCCCGTCAAGAATCTCAACTTCGTCATCGGCCTCCAGAACTGGAGAAGACATCAGTATCGTTATATGGAATAATGATAATGCAGTGAAGAAGGCGAACAACACTAACCTTGCCCGAAAGATAGGACGATGCGTTGAGGGGATATTGCATGCAGGGCGGCCATCTCTAACAGATGTTAAAAAGATTTCCTGGGAGACAAATCAGCGATAGACGCTGCCAACCCGCGCAATTCTAAAAAGACAGAAAGGTTCAGATAATGGAGAGATTATTAATATAAAATATAGAAGGCTACCTTCGATGCTCCTCCCACTCTGGACTGGAGGGATAGCAGCTTCGGCGGCCTCCTCCACACCCCCAGGCACCTTATCGGGGACATGGGCCGGTATAATAACTTCCGATTGGGGAGCAGTGGCCATCGCTGCAGGCTCTAATAAAAGGACGGTGATCTCGACCACCTGTCCCACAGTCTCCGGGCCGTCCCCAGAAAGATCCATGGAATCCACGGCCAATGAAGATGCCTCTTCCGGAGGAGCAAGCACCTGGGGAACGGGAGTCATCGAGGGGAGCTCCGTGGCAGGAACAACAGTTGTGTCGACCCCCTCCACACTTATTAGTGTCTCATCGGGGATATTTGCGGAGTCCATAGTCAAGGCGCAACTCGAACTCAGATCCTCTGCCATTGCCGAAGTCCCTGCAAAGTTTTCACGAGGATAAGGATGTATACATATAAAACAGTGCAAAATATTACAACAAAAAATGGGGGAAATATAAATGTACCAATGCGCAAAGGAGCTTCTAATATGGCTTTTTCAAGCCGACATACCTTCTTGAGGAGGTATGCTCGCCGGGGTTCAAGGGTAGACTCGTGGCCGCCAGTCCACAACGACAGCGCGTCTTCAATGTCGGTCGAGATAGGCTGCTTAAGGGCTCTCTCGCCTCCCTCCTCTAGAGGACCTATAAATATTTGCCTTATCGATGGAGGATCTTCGTAGAAGATGACGGCAGGATAAGACCTCTTCGGAACCCTTACATTCTCAGCTTCATCCTGGGAGCGTCTTATAGCCTCAGCCAATTGCGTGGATTCCTCGGCAGATGAACCCGGGAAAAGTAGACCACCATCCGGCTCTTGCGTAGCTATTGGCTCGTCTTGAAGGATAGGCTCTGATTCCACTAAAAAGTCGAGCAGATTGGTGACCATCTTCTTTCGCCTCTTGGACCCAGAACTAACTGCAGAAGACGATCGCCTCTTTCCCCTTGGTGCTTTAGTGCGACGTTGACCCACTTCACCTTCAATATCCTCACTCGGCGGTGCTACCGATGACGACACGGCCATTGCTGACGCCACAGCTAATGATACTGCTACTAGCGCCTTATTGGCCCTTGCTTGAGCTCTAGTGTGCGGCGGCATACCAGCTGTGGGAGTTAGATTCACTTCCGCCGTCTCAGGAATAAGCACAACACCAGCATCTCTCAGGGGAGGGTGAACCACTGCCCGCGATCGCGGCGGGACTCCCGTAGCCTGGATCGGAGTGGGAACCCTATACCCAAGGAGCATCCTCCTCTCCTTAACAATAATAGGACTGACTCGGTGGAGGTACCAGCTCATGAAAGCCCCCACATATTGAGGAATGTAGTCTGCCTCAGGAATTACGAAGCCTGAGCCGGTGTTCAGCCGCATGAAGTGATGAGCGGCATCACGAACAACTTCCAACAACGGGCCGGGCTCCACTGTAAATGCCTTAAAGGGGACACCCTGGTCGTATCCCAGTTTCTGAGCAAAGCGGTGTGGGTTGTACCGCATAAAAAGGGCCGCACCGTTTTGACGAAATACCAGATAACCCGGTCTGATCGAATATAAGTGCATGGCTTCCTTGGGCTTCAGGAAGGGTGCTCCCTCTTTCGACGAGTCACAAAGTTGTTGAATCGGTCCTGAAGGAGCAGAGAGGACTCGATCGATAAAAACCATTCCGCCCGCATTGGCATAGGGATTGAGCAACACACGAATGGCTCCGGACTGAGTCGGATCAGGAGCCGAAGCGTCCATCAACCTCATGAGCCGCGGAAAAGTGTAGGCATCATAAAAGCTAGGTCTCTGATGCGCAGCAAATGCCCCTAGCATGTGCATCTCAATCCATGACGTAAAGTAATGAAGAGAGAAGCTCACTACGTTCACGCCAGGGGTTGAGGTATTGGCAGCAGCGCTTAGCCCATGATACAGATGCGCTAGCCCCGCAATACCCACGGCTAGTCGCGTCCCTCCGGCGATGCGATGAGCATGGTAAATGACTGAAGCTCTCATGAATCGACGGTGCGTTGGAATAACGAACCAGCTGAGCCAGACACTGATAAAACCCACAAAAAAAGTCTCTTCATCTATGCCAGGAGCTGCGATCGACTCAAAAGGTACAGCCGACAGGATTGGAATGTAGAACTGCGGCAAATCCTCTTCTTTAGCCGGTAGCTTATATAAACCGAACCCGAAGGGGTCGTTCATACTTGATTGATCTAAAATGTTGTTTGTAGTAGTTAACCGCAATCAGAACGGTGTCGCGTGTAGCTAGACCAAGATGAGTACGAGTCGTCCTCTGGGAAACGTTGAATATTTTATTCTTACTTTAGGCGTGTTGAGAAAAAAAGAAGGAAGAATAAAGAATGTTGAAGAATGGTTGTAGGATCTAGATCTACGTTAAACAAGGATGCAAAATATAAATCTAGATTAATTATGGATGTAAGTTTAATATAAAAAGGGCTTGTAGGGTTCATTGGGATTTAGTAGTTATGGATGATTAATTAAAGATTACTCTTTTTATCTTTTAATAGATTTTAAAACTAGAACGATGGCGATGCATGTAGATTAGGGTTTCTGGAGGGAAAAGGGTTCCCACTCTTAACCCCTATCTCGACATGGAACTCCGTTCATATCTAACCTTTACCAAAACAATCATTAATCTAATCTCTGATCACGGTCAAGACTAGCAATAAATTGGTAGTGCGCCCGATTAGGATGTTAATGATTCTTTTGGTAAAGTTTACAAACTTTATAGGACGTAAAAAGAGTTTAAGGATCTTCATCATCCATTAATCTACCATAATCCTACGAACCCTAACAAGCGGAGAATTACTCGCGCATGTTGGGAGAAGAAGAGATGGAGAGAGAAATCATATTGAAACTACAAAGAAATAGAAAAAGAAAAAGAACTACCTTTATTAATCAACAAAATTCATTTACACTTTGTTTCCTTAGAAAATGATTACAAATGCTAGTTTGCTTCTCGATCTCTTCTAAGGAGGCAGACGAATAGTTGATGATCGGCCTGGATGCGTGAGCCTGTCTTGGACTTCGTGATCGCGTCGACTTGATGATTTTTCTAAGAGGCTCTCGGTCTTTATTTATAGTCCCAGAGCCAGAACCCTAGTCTCCTAATTTGGAAACCAGTAATTATGATCCAAACAGAAAAATCCCAACTCCCAAATCATCCGCGGCCAATAGGTGGGTTTGGCCGCGGATCCGCGGCCAAACAAGGAGATCATGTGATTTGGTCTTCTGGAATTTTATCTTTATGACATGTGATGATCATTTTAATCTCTGGAAATTTAAAATCTTTTCTACGTCACTGCCAGAGTTGATTTCTTTAGTTTGCTTTCTTAATTAGGCAGGTTTGCTCCAACAACTTTGATTTCCTTGATTTCAGCCCTGAAAATTCTGCACAACAACTCAACAAATAATATTAGTAGAGTTTGTTTTATTGAGATTTTAACTTAACCATTAAGAATTGGTCAAAGGTATTTTAATAAGGTAAGCATATTTAAATGGGCCAAATGTTACATGGATATTATATGCTTAATTTTTCCTACCAAATGTTAATTATAATATATAAACACATGAAAACAGTATTTTTACAGATAAATCCTCATATGTATCATATATTATAATAAACACCTTTTATTATATAGAAATAGTAGGAAAAATGTCATATTAAATGTGCAGCTTTATCAACTGAACAAATACCCCCAAACTTATCTTTGATCGTCCCGGGCAAACTAGTTTATTCAAGAGAAGGAGAAAAAGAAAGGAGAAAACTAAGCACACTTTCGTAGGCAACACGATTGCACTGAGCGCGTGCAACAAACCGTTAAACCTCTAGGTGTCCCTAGTAGGAGGAGTTTTGTCTCTTGAGGGTTTTCAGTGGATTACACCCACAAAATCCAATAATAAAAGAAAGATGGTGAAAGTTACATATAAAAATAAGAACTATAAAAGAAAGACTTTGAAAATTAGAGTTTCCAACTACACTAGTTTTTCAGTTGCTGTGAGCCCTATCTTAATAGTCATGAAAAGATGTTAGAAATCACATCATCCCTCAATAAAACATCGTCTTTATTATTCATTCCTACCTTTCTTCCAAACATCGATCATATAACCCTACGTGTGTGTAAAGAACATCCCTACACTCGGAGAATTCAATTCAAGCAATCATACTCTTGTCCATCTAGCTTAGTACTTTTTAATCGATGAATAATTAGATGGATTTGCTCGCACATTTTTCATGTGACCGTTAATACTTCTTGAGGTACTAACCGACCGATTACTCATGTGCTTGCTAATTAGGTGTTTTTCCTCGTCTTGCAACACCTAAGGCTTAGCAGTGGCTCCCAAACCATTTGGTCTAAGGCACTAGGTGATAAAGCACCCTCGCTATATTTTTTTATTGCTGCCTCGGTGATAAAAAACCAGTGTTCATTTTTCTTTTCACCATTTTATATTTTCTTCATTTATTATTTCCTTCATACTTTGGCTTTTAGACAAGAGCATTTCACGATATTCTCTACTATCCCGAGTTTCAAGATGTGTGTAAGTACGTATAGTAGGGTATCAACGTTCAAATGTTTGGCTTTCAGAATAGGAACTATTTTTCAGACTTAATTTTATCCTCAGATTAGCAATTTCCTTCATCTTACTAACCCTTGGGACAACAGCTCATAACTACTTATTACTAGTTTTGTTTAAGAAAACATCTAACTTTCTTGCTTTTCTCAAACTATTCATATCTTTCATATATAATTTTTCAGTTTCTACTCTTTTATTATCAAAAAAAATTTGTGCTTATATATAGTATAATACAAAGTATCGCGTAAATAAGCACAAATCTCCTCCAAACCTGTTTGCAGCAGTGTCCTCACTGTTGTTTCTTTTAAATCTTAAAAACCTGTAGACTTGGGAGGAAAGGTTATTAACGGGGGCTACAAAAATTGAAAGTGAAAATCCTCCCCCAAACTTATTTTTGGCTCACAATTTTGAGGGCAAATTTTATTTTCAAGAGCCAAAAATATACCCCCCCTCCCCAAACTTGAGTTAAACAATATTAAGCATTTTAAGGGGGTAAAGTTATTTGGTCAATATAAGACTTTACAAAGACCAAAAGTTAATACCAACCATTCAAAGATTTTATCGATGTAACGTATAGCTCGGTGGAAGAACATGTTATATAGAGCCAAGAAAAAGTGGGGAAGAGATAAGTGGTGGTATGGAAAGGATTTGCGTGAACGTGAATGTGAAGAGATAAGAGATGATGATAAATAAAAACGAGAATGTGAATGACCAGAAATGAGTGGAATATTGACATTCTCGTATTTTATAAGAAGAAAGGGTGGTGGTTCAACTTCTATAGGTGGAGGTTGATTAATCACAAAATCCGTGTTTTTTTGGAATGTAAGTTCGCCAGCAAAATGTTCTTCAAAACTTTCATCGATAGTGTAATTAAACATTTTGCTATCAGTAAGTTTTGTGCCAGAATTTATCATACTTGATTTGTCAAAAATTATGGAGATAGGAGACTCGAAAAATTCATCTACCTTATTTTCAAAAGTATTCAAATCAAGTTGGCTTTCTAGAATTATCAAACTTGAATTATCGGATTGTGATTCATCAACACTCACTGAAATTATAGGATGAATAGAAGAAGAACCTGAGAAAGTAGAAGGTGAAATGGGTAAACAAATTGATGTGTTGAGTATCGCTGAACCAGATGTGGAAGATGAAGATTGAATTTCGGTTTGCTGTTCGGTTATACAATTATCATCAACTTCAAGACGCATATGGGATTCGGGAAGAATAATTAAAGGCTCGAGATGATGACCACAAGGAAGTGAAATGACCTGATGAATTGGTGGGACAAACTCATCCAAATTTTCGGGTTCATCATTCAATATATCCCGAACGTCAATCACCTCATTCAAGTGAAGATTAGAATTCTCAAATACCTTATTAAAATTATGGTTTTCAATCAATTTTGGTTCAAGAGTGGAGGTGTAGAGATCACAAGGGTTGGGTATGGTTTCATTTGAAATAGACCCTTCACAATCGGGTAAATCAAACACTACAAAGTCACACAACTTATCAGACATTCTATCTTCAATTGTTGAATCATTTGGTGTACTCGATGAATCTTTGAAACTGGAGTTGTGGATTTCAGTTTGGAATAGGGAGGTTTGATTAGGAAGGGTGTACAGTTCTGTCTCACTACCCAAATTCTCACTTTGTCCTATGGTCGTATTGTACACTGAAAATTTTTGAGCTGGTTCAAAACTAGTTGCTCATTCATATTTAGCCATGCTTTCCTTCCATTCCTCTCTGACGCGGCGCATCAATTCCATACCTTCTTCTAATTTCCGCTCAGGACTAGACTTTGGTTGATAAGGGGTTTCGGCATAAAATTGAAATTCTTATGGATAACTAAAACTCCCAAATGACTGATTAGAAGGACTGTCTAGAGAAGGTGTAAAAGTCGGGTAGGATTGATAGGAATTGAATGGTTGTGAAAATGGGGCAGGAGTAGGATCAACATTATGATAAGAAGAATATTGATATGGGTTGGTTTGTTAGATATTTTCAATAGATGTCATATATGCCACAAACCGATTATGAAATTCTTCTTTAGAAAGTGGTGGTGATGGTTGATGTTGGTCCGGATTGAAACTTTGGCTGTTAGCTCTCGCTATATGCTCAGTGATGGACATGCGTTTAGGAGTTCCTTCACTCGGAGTATCAACTGAAACAGATGTAGAATTAGGAAACGGTTGATAAGACCTGGGCTGAGGTGGCCAACTATTTCTATCCGCGTGTTCTATCCGATCTCTTAAAGAAATGGGAGAGTCAGATGGTATACCGAAGCGATTACGAAGACAAGAAATATCTGGTTGTGGATAGCAAAGCTCGGCAAGAGTTCGTCTGTTTGGGTTACCCATTATAAGAAGAAAAGAGGGGGGAAGGGTATAAGGAAAAAATGGATTGTTTTGCTTTAAAAGTGGACTTTGGGGTTGACTTACAAAATCACAAAAAAAAATGCACAAACAACCCTAGAACTATGGTTACCTAGGACAAGCTCTAGACCGCTCCTAGACTTCCAAAGGACAAGCCGCAGGATAAATCCTCTACCGCCTCTTTATCTCTCTTGTGGCCAGGTAAGTACCAGGTAAGTGGAAAGTATCCGCTATACGAATCACCGAAAATAGCGGGCCTAATTAAATAACCACTTGCCTTAGACACACTTGCCTAGGCACCACAAAAGAAATGCAGATAAGCGATAGATTACCCACGACCTTCCTCTTTCCTTATTGAGCACGACAGTTAGAGTCTTGGTCTAGATATTTTTTAAATTATTGTAGGGTTATGCGGATACTCGTTTTGTGATTTGTGGAGCCTAGGAAGGGTGATAAAATCCCCACCTAATCTGAATTTGGTCGTTACCCCTTAATGTCCGTATTAAAATATGCAACAACAAACCAATAACAAAACTTTTGCAAAAAGATTTTTGGGCGGCGATATTTTGCAAAGAATCCTGCAGAAAAGATATTTTATTGGATTTCAGAGGAGAGAGAAAAAGTTGAGAAAGATAACAGAGAATTTTGGAACCCTAATCCTTCTCTTGCGCCGCACTTCCGCCGCGATTCGGCCTATTTGCCGTGGATCCGCCGCTAAGTGGAGGGATCTTGTAATGAGTTTTGCTACGTGGCCTCCTATACTCCTCTGGATCTTGATGAATGTCTCCGGTTCTCTGTTTCCTCAAGACTGTGACTTCAGATTCCCTCGCAAAATTCACACAATAATCATTAAATATATAATTTGCAGTTTTGTTTTATTTATGATATAGATCGAATAAGAATTCAACACGAATAGTAAGAAAAATAAATTACGCACGTATCCCCAGCAACGGCGCCATTTGATTGATCTAAAATGTTGTTTGTAGTAGTTAACCGCAATCAGAATGGTGTCGCGTGTAGCTAGACCGAGATGAGTACGGGTCATCCTTTGGGAAATGTTGAATATTTTATTCTTACTTTAGGCGTGTTGAGAAAGAAAGGAGGAAGAATAAAGAATGGTGAAGAATGGTTGTAGGATCTAGATCTACGTTAAACACGGATGCAAAATATAGATCTAGATTAATTATGGATGTAAGTTTAATATAAAAAGGGCTTGTAGGGTTCATTGGGATTTAGTAGTTATGGATGATTAATTAAAGATTACTCTTTTTATCCTTTAATAGATTTTAAAACTAGAACGATGGTGATGCATGTAGATTAGGGTTTCTGGAGGGAAAAGGGTTCCCGCTCTTAACCCCTATCTCGACATGGAACTCCGTTCATATCTAGCCTTTACCAAAACAATCATTAATCTAATCTCTAATCGCGGTCAAGACTAGCAATAAATTGGTAGTGCGCCCGATTAGGATGTTAATGATTCTTTTGGTAAAGTTTATAAACTTTATAGGACGTAAAAAGAGTTTAAGGATCTTCATCATCCATTAATCTACCCTAATCCTACGAACCCTAACAAGCGGAGAATTACTCGCGCATGTTGGGAGAAGAAGAGATGGAGAGAGAAATCATATTGAAACTACAAAGAAATAGAATAAGAAAAAGAACTACCTTTATTAATCAACAAAATTCATTTACACTTTGGTTCCTTAGAAAATGATTACAAATGCTAGTTTGCTTCTCGATCTCTTCTAAGGAGGCAGACGAACAGTTGATGATCAGCCTGGATGCGTGAGCCTGTCTTAGACTTCGTAATCGCGTCGACTTGATGATTTTTCCAAGAGGCTCTCGGTCCTTATTTATAGTCCCAGAGCCAGAACCCTAGTCTCCTAATTTGGAAACCAGTAGTTATGATCCAAACAGAAAAATCCCAACTCCCAAATCATCTGAACCGCGGCGGATCCGTGGCCAATAGGTGGGTTTGGCCGCGGATCCGCGGCCAAACAAGGAGATCATGTGATTTGGTCTTCTGGAATTTTATCTTTATGACATTTGGTGATTCTTTTAATCTCTGGAAACTGAAAATCTTTTCTACTTCACTGCCAGACTTGATTTCTTTAGTTTGCTTTCTTAATTAGGCAGGTTTGTTCCAACAACTTTGATTTCCTTGATTTCAGCCCTGAAAATTCTGCACAACAACTCAACAAATAATATTAGTAGAGTTTGTTTTATTGAGATTTTAACTTAACCATTAAGAATTGGTTAAAGGTATTTTAATAAGGTAAGCATATTTAAATGGGCCAAATGTTACATGGATATTATATACTTACTTTTTCCTACCAAATGTTAATTATAATATATAAACACATGAAAATAGTGTTTTTACAGATAAATCCTCATATGTATCATATATTATAATAAGCACCTTTTATTATATAGAAATAGTAGGAAAAATGTCATATTAAATGTGCAATTTTATCAACTGAACAATACACGCAAACTTCGGAGCCGTCTTTGATAGAACGTCTCCGCGAAGGAAGCAGGCGATAAAGCTTTTGAAAGTGACGCCCTGCTCCTCTGACTCTGTGAATAGCTTCTCAAAAATGCCCAAAGTCTTGATTAGACTTGGGTGCTTGTGGCGAACGGCATTTTCAGTCAACAGGCCGTCAAGCATAGCAGGCTCAGTCTCGAAAACATATTCATCAGGAGGCAGCAGTTCTTCATAGAGCGTCCCCCTGATCGGCAACCCCGAGATTTCGCGAAACTCTTCTAAAGAAATTGAAACTTCGCGGTCCCCTAGCAAGAAGGTGTTGGTAGGAAGATTCCATTGATTTAAGAAGGCCTTAACCCACCAGACATGGGGGGACTCATAGTGGAAGAGAGACGCGTATACCGCCTAATAGAGTCCGACTCTCTGCAGTCGCACGATGGGCGGACAGGATATAACGTACCCAGAGAAGGTAACCCGTGGGTTGTCGAGGAGTAAGCCCTATTTTGTAAACCTGTCCCTAGGGCTGGGCTTCACCTTGGCAGATACGACGCCCTAAGATGTCTATAGCTGGCACAGGGTAGTTTGGAATCCCAGTTGTTGATGGCTCGAGTCGTCCCGTAGGGGTCCAGTTCAGCATCTCCAAAGCAAAGGCGGTCCGTGGACGCTCCATCGGCAAAAATGGGTATGTAGGCTCCGTTGGTATCTCACAAAGGAAGCTGCGGCGACCACGGATGATATGACCGTACCAGGTCCCCCATAAAAGCAAATTGGTGCAATTAGGGTTGTGAGCTCTAATCATCGCCATCACCTCTTCATCAGACGGTGACTGAGGAAAGGCAGCCTCCGAGCGGGTGAAAGGGAAGTACGGAAGAGAAGCCATTGTTCCTGAAACAGATGAAAGGAAACTGTTAATGAAGCCCACACATGTATATATATTTATAAATATATATATTAAAAAGGACAGTGGAAGAAAACGATAAACAACTTATTTTATGGGACCATTGGTTACAAACACAGGGCCCCACAGAATCAAAATGGCGGCTCACTAATGATGAGGCAGGGTGATCATTATGGGAATAAAAGGAAGATTCTCGATAAATGAACAGTGGATTGCAAACAACTTTACACATTCCCCAAGGAGAAAACCCACTGCAAGAACTCTATGCAAATCGAGAAGGATATCTGCAAGAACAACTCAGGATGAAAAATCCCAAGAAGTCTTCTTTTAAGAACTAAGTTTTTTAGAGGAATTAAATTCCCAGAAAACATTTTCAGAGCTAAAGCTCTTTGGAATGGAATTAAATTCCAGAGAGAAGACAAGTATCACCACTGATCCCTGAGATCAGAGAAGCCCTAACAAAAGGAGTTTATTATCTAAAGATTGGACATTATTTTAACTTGGAAAGATGGGTTCTTGTTAAAGGGAAAAACCCTTGTTAAGGATTTAAAATCCAAAGAAAATTTCTACAAGAAGTTCTTCAGCCGTCCAAGATCATTACCTGAAAGAGAAACCTTTTGTTAACAGAGTTAAACTCTGGAAATTTTTGAAACAGAGAACTGAGCTCTGGAAAGGAGAATTAAATTCTCAGAGGAAAACGAGCAAAGAAGAAGATGGAAAAAGTGGAGGCGCTTTTGAAGGGACCCCTGCATTTATAAGATGTGATGGTAAACGGTTTATCTTCCCCCTTCCCTTGGCAGATCCAACGGCCACAAAAGATGACAGCGTTGCACTCACGTGCAAACACGTAAGAACAACGTTGTGGGGGCATTTGTTCCCTCATAAAATATCAGGAAAAACCCCAATGGGGCATCACGTGCTCAAACGTGACCAAGGGTCACGTGCTGACACGTAATGGTTTTCTGGGGACTCTGTTATAAGAGAATTGAATTCTAATCAACAGGAGTCACGTGCCCACACGTGATGGGCCTTTAAAAACCCACTGAAGGAATCAAAAGGTATAATAAAACAACAAGGAAAACCCCAATGGGGCATCACGTGCTCACACGTGACCAAGGGTCACGTGCTGACATGTGATGATTCCTCAGTTCTTTAAAACAGCAGAATTAAATTCTGGTTAAAATGTTAAACAAAGGGGTCACGTGCCAACACGTGATAGGTTCCTAAGCTCTTTAATTAATAGAATTAAATTCTATTTGAATGATCAAACAATGGGATCACGTGCCAACACGTGATAGCCTTTTAAGCCTTCTGAACTAATAGAATTAAATTCTAATTAAGAAGGAATTGAGAACCCTAACTGGAAAATATCTCTCTAAATTTTTCCAAACAAAAAAAGATTGTGCTCTGTAAAGTGGAGCACCGTTGGATTAAAAATCCAATGGTGATTAAAAATCACCAATTTATAGAAAAATTCTATACAAGGAAAGATTTTCCTGAAATTCACCAAGAATAACAAACAGAATATCTTTTGGATTAAAAATCCAATGGTGAATAAAATTCACTGGATGATCTAAAAGATCATGTTGGTTACAAAAACAACCAAAATCTTTCAATGAAAGATTGACTAAACAAACTGATTCTTTTCTTTCTCCTATAAATAGGAGCCAAGAAGAGAAGATAAGGATTCTTGGAATTTTTTTTGGAGAGATACAACAACAGAGAAAAAAAAGATAAGAATTTAATTCTCCAGAGAGAAAGAAGGTTTCTTGAGAAAAGAAAGAAACCCTAGATAAAAGATCTAAGATCCATAAAACAAAAGAGAATTTAATTCTCAAATTTAAGAGTTTAACTCTTCTGAAATAAGAACTTAGTGTAGGGTTCCTAGGCACACTAATGAGGTCTCACAAGGCATCAACCATGCCAATTTCAAAATTTAACGGTGCCAAGAAACCCTAGACGAGATCGTTGGCTAGATTTTTAGGCGACAAAGCAAACTAGTTAACACTTAACTACTAGAATACGGAAATACAACCTTTATAGATCCGGTCCTCCACCTCTACGGCTCCGTGATGAAGTCCTCTCCGCTGTCCAAATGCAATCCCGGGCTCTAGCGTCGGCTTCATCGGAGAAGAAGCGGGCTAGGTCATCGACGACGATGCCGAAGATGATCTACGTCGAGGCATCGCTAGATCAAGCTCCAACTTCACCAAGTCAAGAAAACTTGTGAAGGAAACACACTCTACTACTTGGCAAGAGGTAGAGGATGAAGAAATAGGAAGTGGGTTCACTTTAGAATTGGATTTCTCACTCATTTTCATCAATCACCATTGATGAAGTCAAGGTTCTTCATCTTGAAGAAGAAGAAGATGATAATGATATGATAGAATAAAAAGGATTAACTTGAAAAGATAATCCCATTCATTCTTATCATAATAGTTACCATGGTTAAGTGTAGAGAATGAACCAAGGTTAAGTGAAGTGGTTAGGGTTAAGCATGAGACAAAATGGTCACAAAGTCAAAGCTTCATGAAACTTCAACTAGCATCCAAAGAAAGCCACCATTCATTTATTTTGCAAAATAAATAAACAAAATAAATAAATTATTAAGCAAAAGAAAACCCTAACCATTACACAACCATGGTTTAATCTTTACACAAACCCTTGTGAGCATGTATCATCAAACATGATACAAAAAGGTGCACAAAAATATATCACATATACAATGTGCATCAAGTGAGAAAATCCTATTAAAGTGAACCGATACTAGTTAATGCAAAGTAATATATCATATATATAATTATACATTAAATCATTAAATCAACACTTGATTTAATGATCCGGTCATATAGCATATAACCGACTAGTATCATCAGTAACAACTTATCGAAACAACACTTGATCCGATAACCCGGCTATATCGCATATAACCGAGCAATGTCACATATCGCGAGAATCAAATACAGTATCATATACTGGTATCATTCTCGGTCCCGCACATATCTCATATGCGCTCCTATTTCGTTTCGCTTGAACCAGGAAACCTCTGTGTAGGACTCTAAAGACTCGTCAATACGCCGGCAGCAGATGATGATCATATCAAGCACCCACAAGCCGCAAGCGGTCTGCTAAACGTAACGGCCACCCGGGTATTGAGCGATCAGAAGATCGACGAGTAAGCCCGCTCACACTCAAGTGAATCCAACCAATAACACTACCGTACAGTCTGGTCTCGTCGTCTGATATGTCGCATATCTCGCCTAGGGGTGGTAAACGTCAGACCCCAATAGCTCGATAAGTCGTGTCGATATGAGGTCTATAACAATTCGAGAAACTACTGGTAACACTTACCAGTAAATCTCAGCAACCCTGGCCAGGGATTTCCGGTTATAGCCAATCGAACACAGCGCAACATCAACTCCCAATACCGGGAGAGACGAATCCCCTCCTATCGCTCATTGCCTCCATGTGATTCGGGACTGTACCCAAAAACCACCGTTTTGCACGCCCTCTTAGACGTGGTAAGATGGAAATCAAAGCACAGTGGGAACCACACAAGACTCTATGACGATCTCGGGTCAACAGACTACTCTGTACCAGTGTCACCAGAGAACTGCCATCTGACGTAAGGTATAATACCATCTGGGAGTTCTCGGCGAGTCCGTCCAGTGTACCCAGTCTCCACTGAGCACCCGTATATCATCTCTGATGTCAAACACCAATGGATATGGGATCATCCATCGCCCATCTGTATGGGTCGAGAAGGTATACGCTAGTCTACTCTGGTATATCGATGCCCCGTCTCGATATACCCACGACTAGGGACTTTGATGGATGTACTTATGGACTACCATGTCCCCACTAGTATGATCCGCATCATAGTCCAGGTAGTCAAGTACACATCCTAAGGGCTTTACCAACATGTAACAGAGAGACAATCAGAATACACGTTAAGGTAAAGGGCAACCAGATAGCATACTATCATGTTGAGCAAGAAAGTCCTCCCTATATACGTCCTAGCATCCACTACAATATACATCATATGTGCAGTAATAGCCTCTAGGGCATACATACAACTAACAATCTCCCACTTGCACTAGGGCCATCTGTAGCAGTGGTTGTAGTATCTCATACTCAACCATCCTATAAAAGTCTCTCTCTGGGAAAAGGCCTTTGTGAGTGGATCCGCTGTGTTGTCCTCTGAGTCAACTCTCCTAACCTTGATCACCTTGGAGATCAACTATCTCCATGATCAGGTGATACTGCCTTAGAATATGTCTGGATCACTGATGGGACGGACGTTCCTTGGCATAAGCCACAACTCCATTGTCACACAATGGGAGGAACTAAGTTCATCTCATGAACAAATATACATCCAGATTGCCTCTTTGGTAGCATCTCAAATAGCGATGTATCCAGCCTTTATCGTCTAGTATGCCACGGTATCTAGCTTGGAACTCTTCCAACATACCGTCCCTTTACTGAGGGTAAAGACAATGCCTGTGACTGACATTCAGTCGTCTTTATCACTCTGGAACACTTCCAGTGATTTTCCCTAGGATCAACTGATACCATCTCACTACAACTAGTGAGAATCCTAACATCCAATTAGATCTATCTCATAGATCCAAAACCCAGGATTTAGGAGGTATAACTTTGATCCTATATGGAGAATCCTTGTGATAAGCGGAGATTGACTGAGCGTAGCATAGGAAACTCTTTCCCTATCATGAGTATGTCATCCACGTACTCTACGAGGATCACCACCATACTCCCTACTACCCTTTTGTTTATTCAAGGTTCATCTACCATTTTGATGATGTCAAACTCTTTGACTAATCCATCAAAACAGATGTTCCAACTCCGCGATACCTGCTTTATCCTATAAAGCATCTTGTACACGTTTCCGCTGCTCCCACTGTCTACGAAGCCCTCTGGCTGTGTACTTATAGACGTTCTCTTCTAAAACTTCATTTAGAAAAGCAGTCACGGTACCCAACCGCCAGATATCGTAGTCATGGTATGTAGCCGTGGCAAGTAGGATCTGGATGGACTTAAGCATAGCTACTGGAAAAATGTTTCATCATTATCCACGCCTGGTCGATGACGAAAAGCTTTAACAAGTCTAGCTTTGAAAGTCTTAACCTTTCCATCTACACCAAGTAATCTTCTCAAGATATACTTGCTCCTGATGGGGATTTAACCCTTCAGATATAGCAACCAAAGTCCATACTTTGTTGGTGTACATGGATTCCATCTCAGATCGCTAAGCATCCAGCCATTCTAACAGAGTCTCACTCCTGATGGCCTGCTCGAACTAGTTGGGTCATCATCTCATGATGCAATCCTCGCTCCCACTGTCATAGAGAAACCGAAGTATCTCTCAGGTGGGTGAGGAACCCTACTAGATCGGCGGAGAGGCTGAGGTTCGTTGGAATCTACTGAATCCTTTGGTTCTACCAAATCATCTGCTGTAGCTTGTATAGCTGGAACACTTCCAATTCTATATAACTTACCTTGCCTCGAGCTTGTCCGGATTTTGCTTTTGGACATAGGCCGGTCAACCCCAAATCTTAACTAACTTAAGATATGGGCTCTTCCCTTTCCATATCACATATGAAGTGGTAGGCAACTGATTTGATTTGAACCCTATTCAATAGGTATGCAGCTTCTCAAGTGCATAACTCCCAAAAGGAAATAGGTAACTCAGTAGTACTCATCATAGAGCACACCTTATCATATAGGGTGTGATTGCTCCGCCCCGATATACCATCGTGCTATGGTGTATACGGAGGAGTAATTCTGAGAGAGAATCTCATTTTCCTTTAGAATAGTCCAGGAATTCCGTGCTCAAGTATTCTCCTCCTTGATCACATCAAAGGACATAATACTTATACCCTTATTTTGGTTCTCTACTTCTAACTTATATTCTGTGAGTTTCTCAAAAGGTTCGGACTTGTGTTTCAACAGGAACATAGGTCTGAATCTCGAAAGATCATCAGAGAATGTAATGAAGTATAAAGAACCGGTCCTGGCATGTGTAGACAGGGGACCTTACATACATCAACATGTATCATCCCAAGAGTTTACCAACTCTTTCTCTGTTACCAATAAACAGAGCTGTGGTCATCTTATCTCTGTGACATGACTGGCAAGTTTCATAAGATGTAAATTCAAACTGATTTAAATATGCATCTATATGTAACTTAAGCTAGTCGGGTCGCATTGATATGACCTAGTCTACAATACCTCAAGAAGGATTTGTTCATTTCTGAACTTTTCCTCTTGTGTGTGTTCCATATACTAAGAACTGTAGTTTGATTTAGAACATCAATGCTTTTAGATAACGTGCCTGAACCGATCAACTTTTGATATAGGAAATGTTCAAAACATTATCTAACAATACAAAATTTTATCATTTCTTTACTAATAAAGAGACTGATATGATTTTGTATATCAGGTTCGGTATCTAATAACATTCGTTCAGAATCAATGTATTTGGAATACAGGGTGACAGTGACCAACAGACTTGGCAGCAACACTTGCCCCGTTTTCTGTCTCATGAAACTTATCACCCGTTCCCAGTTCTCTGTCTTTCTGTAGCCCTATGAAACAGATTACATATCTGGGATCCTGTTCCGGTATCAAATACCCAGGACGCAGAGGATACTGAGAAACAGTTCTTTGTAACGAACACACCCGAAGGAGATGCATCATATGCACTTTCTTCGTTTGGGCGGCACGGGAATTCTGGTAATCCCCAATTTCCTGCTCTGTCTTATAACAATTATAAGTTGGAGCGGGACCAATGTTCCCCAGCTCAGTATAACAAGCGGGTTCGGTCAATACATCCGTATTATTATCTTGATTAAGGCATGATATGGTCGCTACCTGGAGAGAGAGAGAAGAAAACACTCAGCGTGCGCTCTTGCAAGAATAGATTGGTTATTATTTTATCTAATCAGGATGGCTCCCACTGCTTTTTATCAAATCTTCCTTCAAACCCTAAAAGGAAAGACTAGCCGGGATTAATTACACACTACAAGTTCGCCAATCTTTCAGCCAAGCCAGTGTCGGTACTTTGAGGGAGGTCCCCCGTGCTTTCGCACGAACCTAATTAATGTAAACCTCGTTTTCCCAGAGGCGTAACCTCGTTGACACCTTTCTAGACACCTACTTGATCGGCTAATTGTAATGTGTAAAACTCTCCCAGGAGTAACTCTTACTCGCAGCGGGTATCGGGATCCAACTATCTCATAGAAGGTATGCAATCTCATTGCAAATTTCAACACTTGAAATTCCCGATAATATTTTGCCCCTAACCTCCTATGACCTTGACAAAGGCCAACAAACCATAGGATGCTAGTCAAGTTCAACCCGTCATTTCCTGATTGAATTAAACCCACCCGCACGACCCTTGACAAAGGCCAACAAGGTCGCACGACTACCCTAACCCAATCTGCATCATATGCATAAGCAGATAAGCACCAGTTAGCTACCGCACACTGCGCCTTGACAAAGGCCAACAAACACAGCACGAATACTAACTACTACTTATCTGAAATGACGGAGGGCTACGACAGGTTTTTCTGAAAACCTATTGCGTAATGAACTTGATATCGTTGTAGGATCGAATGAATTTTAAAAATGGAGTGCTTTTGAGGCTTTTCTAGTTTTGCTAAAGGAGTCACTCCCGGTGAAGGGATCGTCGGTCCTTTCCTCGTCGAATGAGGTGCGGGATATATCATATATATCACTGTGCAAAGCAAAATCTCTTAAAAGCAATCAAAAGACAAACCGAGTGTGTAGCATCTGCCAGTTATTGCTAAAGGAGTCACTCCCGGTGAAGGGATCTCGGTCCTTTCCTCATCGAATAAGGTGCAGGATATATCACATATACCGCTATGCAAAGCAAGAACTGTAGCTACCTGTTTTATTTTGAAATTCGATTCTACAACATCTTAGGTTTCTTCTATTTCATTAATCTCATTAATGAAGTCCCATCATTTAAGTACCTAAACATCACAGATAAATACGACGTACACTTATGCCATCCGCATTCGCCTCGATGTCCCCTCGTGCACCGTTAGGTTAGGTGACTAACGGCAGAGCGGGGCAGGGCTAGCGCGGGTGTAAAACATAAGTAACGCCTATACAATATATTATATATACTATATACAGTATCTATCACAGAACATCACATGATCACATCACAGATATCGCAGCAGAAGAAACATATGAAATATTGGATATACTAGGACGTCTGTGTTTTCAATACGAGCCAGTATAAAACACGGATTCCACGGTCGCGATGAATAGCCAAACCCACACCCCTAGACCCCTACGAGAGCGTCAAGCAACCCTACCAATTCTAGGGTTAGAAGACCCGGACTCGACTCCTCGAGTTGGTCTCCCACTGGACCCCAGAACCCGGTTACTTGTGCTCCCCTCCTTGGGTCTATCCTAGTGCAGAAAAATAAATAATATACAAAGGATGACATCTTCCGCAACCTGGAAGTGCCCCAATAAAAGAATATTACATACAAGTTTTTACATGAATGAAAATGAAAAACACTCATCTCACATAAAAAACCCCGGCTATTCAAACACGACGATCCAATATAATATATCCAGCAACACATAACATCACATGTCATCAACGTAAGTAAATATGCGCATCCCAATTGTCGTTGACATATAGCAACGAAACCGGCGATATCACATATTACACTTACGGTCACAGAAAAGAAAGTGTAAAACTACAACAGTTGGAATCCGCAACCACCTCAGACACCGCATGCCTGACCAAATGAATTCCTTAGACATCGCATGCCTAACAATTATAAACCCCGCATTTTAGTCTCTATATCGAAAACTCTTTTCAATATCAAGTCGGGCAATTCAACAAGATTCCCGAAATCATGATCGAATGCTCGTCGCAAACTTTAGTAGACGGCTGCACCCCCGATACCGTCGACAAAGTGCACCAAGGCGGAACACCGCTGCCGCGAGTACCCGAACGGATGCTTTCAGCGACGGGGTTCTCCTACAGTCACTTGGTCGGGGCTATAGAGTGAGGCTGTCTATTAAGTTTACCCGGCGAGTATCCGCGTACGCTACGTGATTGCGACAGACTTTTGATCACATCAAAATTCCGTGGCAACCGATCAAGTGAGACTAAACCGCTAGATTTATAACATTCATTCAGTTATCTCATAACTACTTGTGAATTCCAATTATTGTATCACATTTCGAATAAGATAGAAAATGTTAAACTTTCCGATCGAACGTTCAAACACCCAAGTTTTCCCGATACAGCTCAACACATGAAACAAGTCTAAAAACATTCAGTTCGTGCCTCAGTACCAACGGTCCAGCCGTAGAAGGGTCAAGCCAACGCCTCACATGTGGCATGCCGTACTGCCCCAAACCCGAAGGTTCAAAGGGCAGTTCAAGACGGTCACATAATCGAGTTAAGGTTTGTTGTCTTCTAGAGGGACCATCGCGTTACTTGCACTACTTAGAATGTCTTTAAACCTCGGAAAAATCCAACACTTGGAAATTTTCCGGCAGGGGAAAAGTTGGGTATTTATATCCGGTCGAACTTTTTAACATATCCAAAAAATATCCGGAAAAACACAGACAAGATTAGACGATCCGATCGAATCACCAAAGTCCCAACACAACCCCAGAAAACTCAACTGTTGAGTGCAGATTAAAACTTCCCAGAGAACATAGGAAACAGATACGGGCATTACTGTACCAAAATGACACCCCAATCATTACAGACGGCCGCGGAACCGCCGCAAAAGGAGGCTATTGCCGCGGTTCCGCGGCGCATTGGAGGAGTTAGGGGCTCGTTTTCTACAGTAACTCTTAGAATTTCCTGCTCTATTTTCTGAGAATTTTTAATTCACAAAAATCCCTGTTTTTGAAAAAAGTCCAGAGAGCAAGAAAAAGTCGGGGTTTCGGGTTCGATCGGGTTTCTAACATTTTCTACGCATCGCCTAAGGCTCTAGCTAGGCTCTGATACCACTGTAGGGTTCCTAGGCATACTAATGAGGTCTCACAAGGCATCAACCATGCCAATTTCAAAATTTAACGGTGCCAAGAAACCCTAGACGAGATCGTTGGCTAGATTTTTAGGCGACAAAGCAAACTAGTTAACACTTAACTACTAGAATACGGAAATACAACCTTTGTAGATCCGGTCCTCCACCTCCACGGCTCTGTGATGAAGTCCTCTCCGCTGTCCAAATGCAATCCCGGGCTCTAGCGTCGGCTTCATCGGAGAAGAAGCGGGCTAGGTCATCGACGACGATGCCGAAGATGATCTACGTCGAGGCATCGCTAGATCAAGCTCCAACTTAACCAAGTCAAGAAAACTTGTGAAGAAAACACACTCTACTACTTGGCAAGAGGTAGAGGATGAAGAAATAGGAAGTGAGTTCACTTTAGAATTGGATTTCTCACTCATTTTCATCAATCACCATTGATGAAGTCAAGGTTCTTCATCTTGAAGAAGAAGAAGATGATAATGATATGATAGAATAAAAAAGATTAACTTGAAAAGATAATCCCATTCATTCTTATCATAATAGTCACCATGGTTAAGTGTAGAGAATGAACCAAGGTTAAGTGAAGTGGTTAGGGTTAAGCATGAGATAAAATGGTCACAAAGTCAAAGCTTCATGAAACTTCAACTAGCATCCAAAGAAAGCCACCATTCATTTATTTTGCAAAATAAATAAACAAAATAAATAAATGATTAAGCAAAAGAAAACCCTAACCATTACACAACCATGGTTTAATCTTTACACAAACCCTTGTGAGCATGTATCATCAAACATGATACAAAAAGGTGCACAAAAATATATCACATATACAATGTGCATCAAGTGAGAAAATCCTACTAAAGTGAACCGATACTAGTTAATGCAAAGTAATATATCATATATATAATTATACATTAAATCATTAAATCAACACTTGATTTAATGATCCAGTCATATAGCATATAACCGACTAGTATCATCAGTAACAACTTATCGAAACAACACTTGATCCGATAACCCGGCTATATCGCATATAACCGAGCAATGTCACATATCGCGAGAATCAAATACAGTATCACATACTGGTATCATTCTCGGTCCCGCACATATCTCATATGCGCTCCTATTTCGTTTCGCTTGAACCAGGAAACCTCTGTGTAGGACTCTAAAGACTCGTCAATACGCCGGCAGCAGATGATGATCATATCAAGCACCCACAAGCCGCAAGCGGTCTGCTAAACGTAACGGCCACCCGAGTATTGAGCGATCAGAAGATCGACGAGCAAGCCCGCTCACACTCCAGTGAATCCAACCAGTAACACTACCGTACAGTCCGGTCTCGTCGTCTGATATGTCGCATATCTCGCCTAGGGGTGGTAAACGTCAGACCCCAATAGCTCGATAAGTCGTGTAGATATGAGGTCTATAACAATTCGAGAAACTACTGGTAACACTTACCAGTAAATCTCAGCAACCCTAGCCAGGGATTTCCGGTTATAGCCAATCGAACACAGCGCAACATCAACTCCCAATACCGGGAGAGACGAATCCCCTCCTATCGCTCATTGCCTCCATGTGATTCGGGACTGTACCCAAAAACCACCGTTTTGCACGCCCTCTTGGACGTGGTAAGATGGAAATCAAAGCACAGTGGGAACCACACAAGACTCTATGACGATCTCGGGTCAACAGACTACTCTGTACCAGTGTCACCAGAGAACTGCCATCTGACGTAAGGTATAATACCATCTGGGAGTTCTCGGCGAGTCCGTCCAGTGTACCCAGTCTCCACTGAGCACCCATATATCATCTCTGATGTCAAACACCAATGGATATGGGATCATCCATCGCCCATCTGTATGGGTCGAGAAGGTATACGCTAGTCTACTCTGGTATATCGATGCCCCGTCTCGATATACCCACGACTAGGGACTTTGAAGGATATACTTATGGACTACCATGTCCCCACTAGTATGATCCGTATCATAGTCCAGGTAGTCAAGTACACATCCTAAGGGCTTTACCAACATGTAACAGAGAGACAATCAGTATACACGTTAAGGTAAAGGGCAACCAGATAGCATACTATCATGTCGAGCAAGAAAGTCCTCCCTATATACGTCCTAGCATCCACTACAATATACATCATATGTACAGTAATGGCCTCTAGGGCATACATACAACTAACACTTAGTTCTTCCTTTAGTTGAAGATCTGCAGATGCAGATCTCCCCACAAGTTGAGAATTTAATTCTCATCGGGGAGATTCTGCCATGCAGATCCAAAACTTAGAGGGAGAATTGAGTTTAGGGAATTTAATTCCTCCAAATTCATAGGAATTTAATTCCTCCAAATGAAACTAGGGTTTAACTCTACATAAGAATTTAATTCTTCCAAATTCATAGGAATTTAATTCCTCCAAGTCAAACTAGGGTTTAACCTTATATAAGAATTTAATTCTTCCATATACATAGGAATTTAATTACTCTAAAACAGAATTAGGGTTTAACCCTACAAAGAATTTAATTCTTAAAACAAGAGAATTGAAGCTCTCCATGCACGTAAAGATTCAGTGTCCAACATGATCACGTGGTAACACGTGACCCTTCATCCTAACGAACAAAAAGGAATGAATAAGGTATGCTCACGTACCCCCACATAACCCTTTAATGGGCTTCTCAAAATAAGAAGGAATTAGCCCAGAGGCAATGCCTCACGTGCTCCCACGTGACCCTCAAAATAAAAGAGAACAAAGCCAAAGGTGGTACTGATCTAGGGCGCCTCACGTGACCCCTGACAAATACCCCTTTTCATAAGAATAAAGTAGGGGAAGACAGAGGAATTGATGCCAAACGCAGAGGCATTGTCACGTGTCCACACGTGATAATTTCAAAGACTAAAAGTGTTTAACACTTATCTGAATATTCTGGGAAGAAAATAAAGGAGGTCTGGCCCAATTCTCTGGCGCCTCACGTGACTCCACGTGACCGCCTCATTTTTTTAGTGTTTAACACTATTTTGAGTGTTAAGTCCCTAGTGTTTAACACTGTTGTAAGCGCATCACATGGGAACACGTGATCGCCAAATATCCTCTAGTGTTTAACACTATGTTAAAAACCAAGCTTAGCCTAAATTGGCTAAGTTTTCCAGAGGCAAATCTCCCCTTCGACTGAACCTTAAAATCCAGAGCTATAATGAATGGTTAGTACACAGCCAAAGACAAAGTGTTGTCAGAACCCCAAGCCCCTGTTTAGCATTGCTAAACAATGGGGGGGCTGAGCCCAGACAAATGTTCAACAATCCAAACAAAGGTCCAACATCTTAAACCTAATTGGACTTAGCCCAAGTTGGCCATAAGTTCTCAATTCAGATTTAATTGAGTCAATGTGCTCATAATCTAATTAATTGATCTTAATCCCAAATTGGACTACAGATTTCCCAATCAACTTTGGTTCAAGGGTACATCCCTTCACTCCTATGATATTTGTCGTTGTAATCCTTCAACGTCTTCAGAGAGGTGACGGGTCCCGATAACCAATCATTCTATAGACTGTGGGGTCCTTTTAAACCCATGGACTATGATATTCTTAATCTCGAACTGTGAAGTCCTTAAACTCATGGACTATGATGTCCTTAAACTCGGACTGTGAGGTCCTTAAACTCATGGACTATGATGTCCTTAACCTCGGACTTTGGGGTCCTTTTAAACCCATGGACTATGATGTCCTAAACCTCGGACTGTGGGGTCCTTTAAACCCATGGACCACCATGTCCTTAAACTGGTAATCGACCGCAATGTCCCTAAACTAAACAATAGGGCCCAAATGCTCTTTTGTTGGATCTAAACGATCTTGTTAAGTTGATCTTAGTCTAAAATTAGACTAATGTATCCTTAAAAAACGTTTAAGTTGATCTTAGTCTCAAATGAGACTAACGTATCATTAAACCCAACCCCCAAATCCAAATCTAAGAAAATACGGATTTGGACTAATCCACGCCCTATGGGCGACAACATAAATTAGTCTCCGTATACAATCCACGGGCAACCAAAAATAAAACAAAC
The DNA here is from genome assembly GCA_030015575.1 of Agapanthus africanus. Classification (NCBI taxonomy): domain Eukaryota; kingdom Viridiplantae; phylum Streptophyta; class Magnoliopsida; order Asparagales; family Amaryllidaceae; genus Agapanthus; species Agapanthus africanus. The sequence continues at coordinate 420,109,290 of JASDDO010000010.1, read as the reverse complement.
ACCTACGACACGAAGTGACCATCTGGAGAAAGAGAAAGTGGTTACCGCGATGCGGTAGTGTAATTAACTCAGGGGCTTGCGCCTGTAGGGAAGAGGATCCCCACAATCAAAAAACCCCTCAACGAGGGGGAATCTGACAAAGTCTGCTACATCGGCCGCATCCGTTTAAACCTTCGATACATGGTGTCATAAATTAACTAGGCATCTTCGGAGAGGTGGACGGATAGCACCAATTAGCATCTGCCCTCGGAATTCAGGCCCTGACGTCCCAACGTCACGGTCCGCTGTTTCGAAGGAGAACAAGCGGCCCTAAGGATCAAAAGCAAATATGAGCCGGTTGTCATTTTCAAAAGCAAAAACGCCCAAGTGCGCCCACGTTTTGGTAGCGACACTGATGAGTCCGACGCTGGAAGTCCGTCCTTCCGTAAAACTAGCCCTCGTTTCTGTAGCGATACGGACGAATCCGATACTGAAAGCCCATCTAGCAGTAATGTTCGCCCTCATCTTGGAAGCGACACTGAAGAGTCGGAGGAAGAGGACCCGCCGTGCAACAGCTGTGCATATTGGACCCCCATGCAGCAAGCGAAACTACGAGAGACCTTCGAAATTGCAGAAGGGTCCCTGGCCATCACAAGGGTGCCGGAACAGATGTTCAAAGAGCTCGATGCATTGTCAGTCTCCACCGTGGACCAGCTAAAAACTTTCTACGTTCCCGGAACGAAAAATGGACAGAAGGGCATCCTGTTTTATGGGTCAAATTCTGTTGTGCATCTGGACGATTTATCTGTCGCGTGCCTTCCCTATGAGAGAGGCATAAGAGCCGTCCTCAATCCTAGATACTATGCAACCGAGATGCTGGAATATTTCAAAAAGTGCGGATGCCGGTTATATCAAACGGAGTCCGAAGCAAAGTTTTATGAAGGGCTATGGTATCCGCCCCTGGTCCGAGCACTCATCGATAGACGAATTCCAGACAGACGGGGCATAGGCTTCATTCAACCTGATTCCAAAGCGTGCTACATGATCCATGTTGGTGAAGCCAGCGAAAGATCAAATGATGATGATGAGATAGCCGAGCCAGAAGAATCTCCTCAAGAGCTCGAAGATGGCGGACAAGCAACCTTCGACGAGCTAGACGAGATTGACTTAGGAACGTCCGATGATCCAAGGCCGACCTACATCAGCTCACTCTTATCATAGGAAATGAAAGCGAAGATAATCGCCCTGCTACACGAGTTCATCGATTGCTTCGCGTGGACGTATAAAGAAATACCTGGACTTTCCCCTGAAGTGGCCGTGCATAAACTAGCTATATCTCATGATGCTAAGCCAGTCAAACAAGATCCTTGAAGAATGAGAAGGGAACTAAAAGAAAAGGTCATCGAGGAAACCAAGAAGCTCATCGATGCCGGCTTCATCAGGGAAGAGAAATATGTGGACTGGATCGCATGCATAGTCCCAGTGAAGAAGAAAAATGGGCAGATCCGAGTTTGTGTCGATTTCAGGGACCTCAACAAGGCATGTCCTAAAGACGACTTTCCGCTACCGGTCATGGAAATGATGATCGATGACACATCAAATTATGAGTTGTTCACTTTTATGGATGGCTCGTCTGGGTATAATCAGATCAAGATGTCGCCTGAGGATGAGAAGCACACAGCATTTCAAACCCCGATCGGAATATACTGCTACAAAGTGATGCCGTTCGGACTGAAGAATGCAGGTGCTACATATCAAAGGGCAATGACCAATATCTTTGATGACCTAATCCATAAAGTCGTCGAATGCTATGTTGATGATCTGGTCGTCAAAACTAAAGCCAAGGCCAATCACATCCAAGATCTTAGGACCGTTCTCACCAGACTGAGCGAGTACGATCTGAAAATGAATCATCTGAAGTGCGCTTTTGGCGTGTCATCGGGAAAATTCCTGGGCTTCATAGTCCGGCATCGAGGGATTAAAGTTGACCCATCCAAGATAAAGGCCATCATGGAGATGCCCCCTCCGAAGAGTCTAACGCAGCTAAGATCTTTTCAAGGCAAGCTTGCTTATATACGGAGGTTTATCTCAAATTTATCGGGAAGATGTAGGCCCTTCTCAAAGCTCATGAAGAAAGGAGCTCCTTTTGTCTGGGATGCCGAATGCCAAGAAGCGTTCGAAAGCATCAAACAGTACTTGTTGCACCCTCCAGTGCTGGCCGCTCCCATTTCAAATAAACCGCTGATTCTCTACACTACCGCGCTAGATGAGTCACTCGGTACGCTCCTTGCCCAGAACAACGAGGAGGGAAAAGAAAATGCCTTCTACTACCTCAGTCAAACTCTAGTCGGGGCGGAACACAACTATTCCCCAATCGAAAAGCAATGCCTGGCTCTGATATTTGCTGTGAAGAAGCTGAGGAACTATCTGCTCGATCATCAGGTTATGCTGATCTCCAAGGTCGACCCGCTCAAACACTTGATGACCAAAGCGAGCCTACCCGGCAAAATGGCAAGATGGGCTGTCATGCTACTTGAGTTTGACATAGTTTATACTCCTCAGAAAGCAGTAAAAGGGCAAGCTCTTGCGGACTTTCTCGCTGCTCATCCCATGCCAGATGGGTCACCGCTCAATTGCGAGTTACCCGACGAACAAGTGCTGCAGCTCGAGAATGACGAGCCATGTTGGGAGCTCTACTTCGATGGGGCCTTATCGATAAAGACCTCCAGTAAATCAAGCATCCCGGAGATAAAAGCAAGGATAGGATTGGTGTTCATCACGCAATCGATGGGAACCCTACGGCATTCTTTTGCTCTCACTGAGCCTCGCACAAACAACGAGGCTGAATATGAAGCTCTGATAGCTGGTCTGGAGCTCGCCATAGAAATGGAAATCCTTCGGCTATGGGTTTACGGTGACTCCCAGCTTGTCGTCAACCAAGTAAGCGGCGACTATAAGATATACAAACCTGAATTAGCTCGGTACAGAGGCCGAGTGGTGGAACTCGTAAAACGGTTCACTCACATTGAACTAATGAGAGTTCTTAGAGCGTTGAACGGAAAGGCTAACGTACTCGCTCACTTAACCAAGGAGCTGGCTGATCCTGATATGGACGAAATTCTGATCACAGTCAGGAGCCTGCAAATTCTAACCCCAGTTTCTCTACGAGAAGAGTAAAGCACGGAACAGAAGGGCATTCCTGCCGAAGAAGCTTCAATCATCCAAGACGAGCCCGATTGGAGAGAACCCTTCATAAAGTACCTCCGATACGACAAGCTGCCCGAAGGAAAATCTGCAAGGATTCAGCTGAAGAAGAGAGCTCTCCTATACGTGTTTGTAAATGACACGCTATACCGCAGGTCATATGACCAACTCTGGCTCAGGTGTCTGTCATTGGCCGAAGCCCAAATGGTCATGAAAGAAGTTCACTGAGGCGTTTGCGGTGCTCACCAATCTGGCCCCAAGATGCGACTTCAAGTTAAACAGCTTGGGTATTACTGGTCCACCATGATACGGGATTGCGGAGAGCATGCAAAGAAATGTTATATCTGCCAAATTCACGGTGATTTCATTCACAAGCATCCCAATCCATTGCATCCTACGATGGCGTCGTGGCCCTTCGAAGTCTGGGGAACCGACATAGTTGGCCCAATTGATCCTCCATCATCTAGAGGCCACCGGTTTATACTGGCCGCAACAGACTACTTCTCCAGATGGGCTAAAGCTATCCCGCTAAAAGAAGTCAAGACAAAAGATATTCTGACATTCTTCCAGCATAATATTCTATACCGCTTCGGTACACCAAGAAGAATCATTTCTGACAAAGGGCCATCTTTCAAGAGCTTCAAAGTCTCAAGGTTCGCTACTCAGCACAAGATAGACTGGAGATATTCCTCCATCTATAATCCAAGAGCCAATAGTCTAGCCGAAGCCTTCAATAAGACTCTATGCAAGCTCCTGAGGAAAAATGCTTCAGCCAACAAGAGAGATTGGAATCTCAAACTTCACGAGGCGTTGTGGGTATATCGTACCACGCACCGTACTCCAACTCAGTCCACTCCATACTCATTGCTCTTCAGAGTGGAGGCGGTCTTCCCTCTCGAAGTCGAAGTTCCAAGCTTAAGAATGGTCGTTCAGCACGAATTGACGGAGGAGGAAAACGTGCTCTTTCGGCTTGAAGAGCTCGACGCCCTCGAAGAAAATAGGCTCGCGGTGCAGCAAAAATCTGGAGCTATACCGAGCCCAAATGTCATGGGCCTATGACAAGATAACCCGTCTCTGCGCTTTCAAGAAAGGTGAATTGGTGTTGGTCCTCAAAAGACCGATCATCCCCAATCGACATGCCAAGGGAAAATTCGAGCCAAACTGGGAAGGACCATACGTCATCGAGAAAGTGTTCGACGGAGGATCCTACCAACTAATAAGTGCCGAGGGACAAAGGCCCATGCCACCCATCAATGGCCGATATCTCAAGAAATACTACGCATGAATGCTCCAAGTCGTAGGCGAATTGAGCACACCAGCCCTACGGTCTAGATCATACATCCTGTAAAACCGTATACAATCCACGGGCGTAAACAACCCCTATCTCTCCCAAGTCCTGCCGGTGAGATTACTTTTAAAGTCCCACCAGCGGCAAAAAAAAGGGTATGTCCACAAGCAAAACAGGCATGGATGAAAACCCGAAAGGGCTCCGTGAGTAAAAACAGCAGGACTGCCGGCGAGTTTGTGAAAACCCGAAAGGGCGCAAACTCGTGAAAAGAGATAAAATACACTCGCAAAGTCCTCTCGGCCATGTGAGTAGAAAATCCCTGCGTGAGATCCTTATGACTCACAAAGGAGCAACACACTTAGGAATCCTCACGATTCCTAAGGAGAACATACACCTGTGAGATCCTCTCGACTCGTAGGAAGAAAATGCTTTTATGAGGCCCTTACGGCTCATAAAATTGAAAAGTCTTAGGTGATAGGGACCTAAACCTGTCTTCTAAGCCATCGCTCCCCAACGGGCAACGGCAAATGATGAGTCGCTCCTGGCATTTCGCTTCAGTGTTAGCGGTGTTTATGCCGACCAAAAACCCAAATCCCAAGTTTTCCCAACGGCAGATGATTAGTCACTCCTGGCATTGCTTCAGTGTTAGCAGTGCTGATGCCGACCCAAAAACCAAATCCCAAGTCCTCCCGGGGCAAATGATGAGTTGCTCCTGGCATTATTCCAGTGCAGCAATGCTAATGCCAAACAAGATCCAAATTCCAAGTCCCCAAACGGCGAATGATGAGTCGCTCCTGATATCATATTCCAGTGCAGCGATGCAGACACCAACCAAAATCCAATTTCCCAAAATTCTTCCGACCCTACGGTTAGTCCCCAAATCGACAACCGTATACAATCCACGGGCTCAAATAATTCTCAGTATACCCTGCCCCACCGCAATCCCCAGTCCAGCGGTCGGTCTTCGCCCGTGGAATTATGCTCCATTGGAAAGACCCACTCATATGTCCTCACGATGCATGAGGAGAACAAACCTTCGTGGGATCCTTATGACTCACAAAGGAAAAACACACTGGGGAGTCCCTACGACTCCTAAGGAGAAAGTACACCTACGAGATCCTTTCGACTCGTAGGGAGAAAATGCTTTTATGAGACCCTTACGGCTCATAAAATTGAAAAGCCTTAGGTGATAGGGATCTAAACCTGTCTCCTAAGCCATCGCTCCCCAACAGGAAAAGGCAAATGATGAATTTCTCCTGTCACGTGTGCTTCAGTGTTAGCAACGCTGATGCCTACCCTAACCCCAAAATCCCAAAACTCCAATCCAATAGACCCCTAAGTCTTTAAACTGGGAACAGATGACCTCTAAGTCGTTAAACTGGGAACAAATGACCCCTAAGTCGTTAAACTGGGAATGAGGGAAATCATCTCAAGACAAATGATAATTCTCTCCTGGTACCATATTCCAGTGCAGCGGTGCTTATGTCAACCCAAATCACATCGAATCAGCAAGTCAACTTCAACCCTGACACCGCAAGAAGCGGAGCAAGTCAAATCAAGCACCGACCGTCCTTGCCGCTAAAAGGGCAGCACCGATCGTCCAAGTCGTAAAAATGGCAGAACCGACCGTCCACGTCGCTAAAAGGGCAGCACCGACCGTCCAAGTCACAAAAAGGGCAGAACCAACCGTCCCAGTCGCTAAAAGGGCAGAACCGACCATCCACGTCATAAAAAGGGCAGCACTGACCGTCCAAGTCGCTAAAAGGGCAGCACCGACCGTCCAAGTCGCTAAAAGGGCAGAACCGACCGTCCACGTTGCTAAAATGACAGAACCGACCGTCCAAGTCGCAAAAAAGGCAGCACCGACCGTCCAAGTAGCAAAAAAGGCAAAACCGACCGTCCATGTCGCTAAAATGGCAGCATCGACCGTCCAAGTCGAAAAAAGGGCAGAATCGACCGTCCATGTCGTAAAAAGGCCAGTGCCAGCTTCCCAAAAGCGGGAACCAAACTAAGTTGCCTCCAAGTGAAAGAAGATCCATCAATTTCATGCACAAGACCCACATGTGTGGTGTGCATTTATTGATGGGGGGCAATTTGTTGGGGTACAAATTTACACCCCTGTTGACCAAGTCAAAATCAAAGTCAACCCTAAATCAAGTGGGCCCAAGCCCAGATCAAGTGGGCCCATGCCTGGGTCGAGCCCGAACATGAAGCGGCCGGCCTCCCCCATGCCAAGATAAAAATTTTGTAATAAATAATTTTTTTGTATTTCTTTTATTTTATTTTATGAATAAATGTAAGAAAAATGGGCATAAAGCCAAATTTTTGTAAAGCCCATGGCTTATGTGCAAAAAGAAATGGCACATGAGCCATGGGATAGGCAAAATGCCATTTTGTGAAGCCCAAGGGGCTATGTGTAAAGTGTATACCTATAAAGGCAAAGATAGTGAAAATATCTCAACAAATATTTTCTCTCTCCAAAAGAACCAAGATCTGTGATCTTCTCCTTCCTCAAGGTTGTAAAAAACCTTCTTCTCTTTTTGAATTAAATCAAGAGTTTTACTCTTCCTTTTCCAAAACTAAATAGTTTTTTACCACGAAACCCACAAAGGGGAACTCGGATCTCTCATCGGATCTTAAAAATAATAGATTTTTAAAATCTCATAGTTCTTGTTCTTCAAGATCCAGCCAAAAAAGGAGCAAGAAAGAAACCCATCTCCTAAAAATCCCACTTTGGGAAGATCCAGAGCTCAAGGGAGAAGCCCGTTTCATCATCTCCAAAAACATCTTAGGAGTTTAACTCCACTCTAAATTCTCTTTTGGGAGTTTAAATTCCATTTCTGGGGCTAAAAGCCCCTTTTCCTTGCCGGCGCCCAGGTGCCCGAGCGCCTAGCTCGCCTTGCACTCAAGCGCCAGCATACACTCAAGCGCCCAGCGCCCACATGCCGGGCACGTGGTACGCTGGCGCTTGAGCGCCTAGCACTCAAGCACCCAGTGCCCACGTGCCGGACACGTGATGCACTAGCGCCTAAGCGCACAGCGCCCAGCGCTTAAACGTCCAGCGCTCGCGTGCTAGGCACGTGAGGCGCTGGCCCCACGCGTCCTTTGGACGCTTTTCCCCTTTATATATATATATGTATACATGTATATATATATATATATGTATGTATGTATGTATGTATGTATACGTAAGGAGCTCGGGTAGCGGGACCCCTGTAAAAACTCTGCGGGGCCCCCAACATATCCAAAACCTCTCCAAAACACAGCACTGCACATTGAGTTCGCATGATCAGTTTAACCCGTTAATCGGAGGTTCTCTCGCCCCAAAGGCGAGGGGTAATTAACGACAGCTTAGTCCGCGGTTGCCGGAGATTCGGATCCCCACAATCAATAAATCCCAGCCTAACCTAGGCAGGAGGAATCTGTAATGCGCCTGACAAGCGCGCGCGTATTCCCATCTCAATGGGGTGACGAAAAACACCCCACAGCTACTTGTCCACTATACTTCCGCTGCTCCCACTAACTACAACAGCCTTATGACAAAGTCATATATACGTGCACTTCTAAAGCTAGTTTAGAACGACGTTATACCCATCCTCCTGCCGGGTCTCATAGTCTAGAACAACAGTAGTGGCAAGTTTGGGTAAACAAGAATCTCCCTGTCACCGTCTCTGAGAAGACCGAAGTACCTCTCGGGTGCCTGAGCTTACCTACCAAATCTGCGGTGTGGCTAATGGAATGTCGAAACCAATTGAATCTTTAGTTTCTATTAAATTTTTAGTAATCGTTTGTGGTTCTGAAATCACTTCCAGTTCTACCATACTTCCACTAATGTTTTCTAAAAAGAATCCATTTTACTAAAACTGTGGCGAGTCAAAAACAATATAACTATTGATCTTCCAGATGGTAGAAAGTTAACCCTCGTCAAAGCCCGGGATAACCCACAAACTACCATTACTAAAACGTGCCTTGAGTTTGTCCAGGGTCTGGTTTTAAGCATAAGCCGGACAACTCTATATACCTTAACATCGTTAAGATATGAACCATTCTATATCCAATATAGAAACAGAGGCACTAATTTAATTGGAACCAGATTCGAAAGACATGCAGTTGTTTCCAGTGCATATCAACTAAGTGGAATGAGGCTAAGCAGCATTACTCATCAAGGAATACATCCACTTATGAGTAACTTGAAAGGGAAGCTAGTTCTCAAAACTATTACTATAAAGGAATACCTAACACAAGTATCTACATCTTCGACCACCTAAGAATCCTGATACTTTGCAACATATGGTTCTCTACTTTATTCTTATACCTATAACTTCTCAAAACTTGGACCTTGTATTTCAACGAAATACTTGTCTAAAACTAGAGAAGTCATGAGTAAATGGAATATAGTACGAGTACCAACCCCCCGCTATGAGTCACTTTCGTACCGCCCTCTACGCGGATAATGGAATTTCGCGCTTTGTTGCCGCGCCCGAGTCAAAGGCACGTTTTCTTTCCTTAATGGACACTGGACAACATACAATACTTTATATAATTCTCTTGAGTTTAATAACTCAAACCCTGTGCGTCGTAGGTTAAAATTTTACTATGGTTAAGAAGAATTACACCGTTGTTGAATGCTTCTTACCTAACCATCAACCGATATAGGTAAATATCATAGACATAATTTCAAAAAAATTTATCTCACTTTATAAAATAAACGTAAAGATATAGCAGTTTGAAATTGGTGCATAACAATCGGATATTCAAAACCAAATATTTGCCGTCAGGCAAAAACCCAGGTGATTTTCTCAAATATCACCAATTACAACGAATTCCGATATAATGAGGATATAATCACCTAATTCCCAATATCTTACTCCCACTCACCATCTGTAACACCATACAGATGTGAGAATCAAATCTGGTAAATACATACCCTGGAGTAAAGATCTAATTGGGGAATCAGTTTTCAATTAACAACACACAGTGAAACTGAATCATGAAAATGTTTCGAAGGGGTATCCGGATATTCCTAGTAATGCCTCTTCCACTATCCATATTCATGACTATAACCGTATATTTTCTTGTCATCTCTCCAATCCCTTTATTTGTCTTTACATATTACCTTCTATACACCACCCTTAGGCTAAATGGTTTTCTTCCTTCCTTACCGTTTGACACCAGCCTATAGTTTGGAAGAAGACTATCCAATAAGCGTAATAGGTGTACCCTCCTAATCCTAGGAACCCTTGTAACCTAAAAAAAGGTAAAGATAAAAGACAACTGAATAATCCTTATTCTATTTCTCCTGAACCAGAATCTATTCTCGAACTGGAACAAGTTATTTCGAGTTCGTATGTAACTATACGATGGCTTATCCAATAAATGTGGATCTTCATAGTGATACAGAATATTCAAGAGAAATGCAAAGGTGAAGTAGGAGTGGCGATGATATATACGGTTTCGTCGTGAATGATAGCAATCGCATTTTACTTTGCCATCTTTCTAATCCCTTTATTTGTCTTTACTTATTACCTTCTGTACACCACACTTAGGCTAATTGGTTTTCTTCCTTGCTTACTTTTCCGCACCAGCCCATGGTTTGGAAGAAAATTATCCGATAAGCGTAATAGGTGTACTCTCCTAATACCAGGAGCTCACGCAACCTGAGAGAAGGTAAATGGAAGAGACAACTGAATAGTCCTATTCAATTTCTCCATAACCGGAAATCATTCTCGAATCTGAAATAAGTTTCTTTGAGTTCGTATGTAACTATACGATGGTCATATCCAATAAATGTGGATCTTCATAGTGATATAGAATGTTCTGGAGAAATGCAAAGGGTAAAAGTAAGAGTGGCAATGATATATGCAACTATGACAATCCAAAAGCCAATATGATTTAAGAAAGTTCGGTTAACTTGGTTCATGAGTTTTAGTCTAGGGTCGGGCCATGGTCGCTGCCAAAGAGAGAGAAAAGAAACACTCGGCGTGCACTCTAATCTAAATCAGAATGGTTAATCATTTTCTCTAATCAGGATGGCTCCCACTGTTTCCTCGAATTCTCTTCCAAACCCAAAAGAAGAATTAGTCGGGATCATCTAAAATCACCCGATGAGTAAACCAACTCATCAGTGGGAATCGGGATCCAACTATCATCGTATGATAACTTGATGGAAGCCACTCAAGTTATCACACTCCAGAAGGTATGCGCATGCCTAACAAGTTTCAGTTTCTTTAGAAACACCCGATGTGGATTTTTTTTGCCCCATGCTCTTATGACCTTGACGAAGGCTAACATATCATAAGTCACATGTCAAGTTCTACCCGTCATTGTCCAGGTTAATTTGAACTCACCCGTACATACCCTTGACGAAGGCCAAAATAGCAGTATGACTGTCCCAAACCAACGCATCTATCCATGCTACAGATGAATATTCAGCGGCTACCAATCACTATGCCTTGGCGAATGTCAAAATATATAGCTTGAATACTACTAAATACCCAACTAAAATGACGGAGGGCTATGGCTGGTTTTTGGCGAAAAACTTTTAACGTAATAAACTTGATATCGCTGAAGGAATCCAAGTGGTTTTACAAATATATATTGGCGAAAACTTTTTCTAAAGAGGTCACTCCCGGTGAAGGGATCTCAGCTCTTTCCTCATCGAATATGGTGTAGGATATTCCAAACTGAATACCATGATGCAAAGCAAAAGAATCGACTATAGAAAAGTTATTACATTGACGCAAACTTCTGCCCAAGGGGTCACTCCCGATAAAGGGATCTCGGCCCTTGCCCCCTCGAATGAGGTGCAAGATATTCCAAACTGAATACCACTGTGCAAAACAAAAGAAAACGTCTGTAATGTCTGTTTTCAAAAAACTTGGTTCCAACAACATCAAATAGGTTTACTTTCCTTGCATTGATCAGAATCAACGCAGTCCCATCAATGAAACATATCACACCATAGAAAGGAATGAAAATAAAATGTACGTATATGCCATCCACATTCACCACTGGGCCCCATCACCACCCGTTAGGTTACTTAACTAACGAAAGAGTGGGGGCTGGACTAGTGCGTATGCAAAACATATATAACATCTACTAGTATATATATAACAATCATCCCAGGCATGATATAAAACAACATCACAGAATCTCAGCCAAGCAACACAGAGTGGTGGATAATCCTGGAACCTTGGGTTTCACTTGAGCCGCAAATGAGACCCGATATTCCCTGTCGTGTGGATAGCCTATGCAATAAAAACCTAGACCCCTACGAGTGTGGCAAGTTACCCGCCAATCCCAGAAGCGAGGCAACCCCAATCATCAACGTGAATGGGCTACCCAGCACTTCACAGAATCCGGTAACTTAGGCACCCCTCCGTGGGTCAACCTATACCCCCTATGAGTGTGGATAATAGCCCGCCAATTCTAGAGTAAGGTCCCCTCCGTCTCAACTCCATAAGATGCAGACCAGTTGCCCACCAGAACCCGGCTATTCGTGCACTCCACCGCGGGGTAATCCTAGTACAGAAAAGAAATATGTACAAGGGTGATATCGACCTCAACCCGGTCGTGCCCCAAACAAATAATATACAAACTGGCAGTGACAGCAGTCCACATGTCGGACGCTCGCCTCGCAATATCAAATATACAAATGAATCTAAAATGTACTACCATTGCACCACTGGCTATCCACCACGACGATCCAACCATAACCATAGCACAACACAGAACATCAACGTGAATGTCATGTTCGCAAACCCGTCTAAAAGACATATAGCAATTAGACAAGTTATACCGCTCTAATGATATTCACGGTCGTAGATAGTAATGCATGTACTGAAAACCACACATTTAAAATTTTGATCGACTAAAATTTTCCAAATTGGCCATAAATGCAAATCCAGCACTCAAACAAATCTAGGCCAAAACCATATATCAAAAAAATCATATTTCCATGAACTAGAGCCCGAGAAAAAATTTGGGGCACTGTAGCCCAAAAAGCGCGGCGGTTCCGCCACAAAATGCGACATTTTTCTCCGGTTCCACGGCGGAATTTTGGAGTTAGGTATCCAAATTTTTTTCGTAGCTCTAGTTTTGCCAGCATATATTTTTAAGATACCCAAAAAAAATTTGAACAACTTTGAAATTCGATCGCAAACACATGAACATGGAACTGTGATCCGGAAAAATTGGTCGATCGAGATTTTAAACTTATGCAAACTAGCTAGTAGGGTTTATGGGTGGGCTTTGATACCATGTTGGGTTATGCTAGCCCCCGGCCATTAATCCATGGCCAAATGCGGAACAAAAATTTATAAACTGGCGCTGACACAACCCTATCCTACGGATCGACCATTAACCCTACACTAGCAATCTACAAAGGTGTTTAGAAAGTTATACCGAATTGATCCGTGTCGTTTGGTCTTCAACCACTTTTCCAAGCTTCTAGAGGCCTCCATGATAAAGCTTGATCTCCGGTCTCCCTCCATCGAAGATGATCCACCCAAGGATTTGTATTCCGAGCTCCTACCTCAATAACCGAGGTAACTAGGGTACCTAGATCGCTAAACTAGATAGCCTAGAGGATGTAGAGTATAGTGATGGATTAATTTGTCTCCAAAAACTCTAGGTTTCTCAACATATGAGACTTGAAGGGTGGAGGTAGAAGAAGAAGCTTGAGGATGAGAGTGAGAGGCAACCCAAGAAAAAATGTCTAAGTGTTTTTGTATGTTGTGAGTGTGTGGAGAAATAATGGAGCCATCCAAATAAATATTCCATGTCTCGAAAATATCTTAAGTTAACAAAAATCATACAACAAACAAAACTAAGCATGTTATTATAGTAACCATAAGTCACTACTAAGTCATGCCACTAAAAAATGCAATAAGCATCTCATCCCCCACCTCAATAACCTTTTAATCCAAAAAGGTTTAAAACATAATGAGATGTACTTATCTAAAAGTAATCTTGTAAGAAATTACAAGAATACCCCTCATCCGTATATACATACCCGCATCCGTATTCCGAAAATACAAATATAATGAGACGAAAATAATCCAACAATATAATATTAGGATCCGGCTTAAACCAAAGCCCACTAGTATTATCCATCCGAATCATGATCCGTGCACAAGTGTACGAATATGATCGAACCCTGTCGTAAAACCATACGGCATCTACATCGTTTCGCCCGAAGCAGGGAAACTCTCTGTGTGGAACTCTAAAGACTCGTTAATACGCTGGCAGTGGGTTCAATCACAAGCACGTCAGCGGCACTAGCTGTACGTAATGGCTACCCAGGTATTGAGCGAAAGGGAGGCCGACGAGCAAACTCATCCTGAAACCCCTACTGAGCCTGACAGTGACATTATCCGTACAGTCCGGTCCGTTCGTCTATGAGTATCGCATATCGAGTCTAGGGTGGTAGATAAAGTCAGACCCCTAATAACACGACATCTAGTGTCGGTATGAAACCCATCACCACCTGAGAAACTACCGATCCTGGATCAGTAATTCTCGACTACCTTGGCCAATGATATCTGGTGATGGCCACCCATGGACAATGCGACATCAACCCCCAATACCGAGAGAGACGAATCCCCAACGATCCGCCCACTACCTTCATGTGGCTCGGGATTGTACCCAACTAAAACCTATTTGCACGACTCCTTTGAGTCGTGGTAGGGTAGTAATCAAAGCACAGTAGGAACTCACACGAGAAAAATGACGATCTGAGGTCAAAAAACTAAGCTATACACATGTCACCTGGGAACTGCTATATGACAATAAGTATAATACCAACTAGTATGTTTCCGGCGAGTCCGTCCGGTGCACTCATAACCCAATGAGCACCTGTATATATCTTAGGTGAACAAACTGACACCAATGGCTTGTGAGACCAGCCACCGCCCCTCATCGAGGTCTCGATCAGTATACACTAGTCTACTATGGAGTATCGATGCCCAGTCTCGAAACTCCCACGACCAGCGACATTTAAGGATGTGCTTATAAACCACCCAGCTCTCACGTATATGATCGCCATCATACTGCCGATAGTCAAGCAAGAATCCTATGGGCTCTATCAACATGTAATAATGATCTGTAATACCACCTGAAGCATGTACATGATGATAAAGACAAACCAGATAGTATACTATCATCTTGAGTAAGACAGTTATACCCGTATAGGTCCTCCCTCAAGCATCGCAATCACGTGCCTGCGAACAATAATTGACTTGAGGGCACTATAGCCAACAGTTAAGGGGTAGGGTAAAGGGTTTATGTGCACAGCCCGGGCCTCATTGGGCTCGGGTCGACCGTCGGTGAGAGCCAAACATCAATATCCACTGGTCGAATAGGGGGTGGGGCCGGTGGATTCTTGCCACGTGTTCCTCTCAGTGTTAATACTCTTTTGCACATGTTTTATTTTTCTGTCTTTTCATTTTTGTGTGCATTGCACGTGTAAACTTTTGGACTTCCAAAAAGTTCAAAAGAAAATCAGAAAAAATAATGTGTCTGATGGGATTCGAACACAGGGGCTACGTCACAGCGGTGCAAGGGCTTTAACAGTGAGCTACAAGTTGTTTCTTGCTGTTATTAAACAAAATTAACTTAAAATTTGTACTCAGGCTGTGAAAATCTATTCTATATTTTAACAAAAGAATTTCCGTACTGAGATTTCAGAGTTGTTACATTCTACTCTCCTTATAAAAATTTCGTTCTCGAAATTTATACAAGGAAGTTGTAACAGATTCAAGAAAAATTAGATTACAGCGGTGGTGAAAGAACTACTGATATTGTACCGGAAGTTTATGAAAATGTTTAGGTAGATGAAATACCAACAAGATGCAAGAATTTGAAAGGCTGAAAAAGCTGAGAGGGGATTTTACCAGGGTTACCTTGATCTATAGCTTCGGCTTCCACGACCGCCAAGATGAAAGCCTGACGTATCTGCACACTTCTCTGTGCATGCTGATACATCGATGGCTGATGAGGTAAAGGTGGTCCACGTGGAGGTGGTGCAGGAAGAGCTAACCGAGTAGGTGGAGCTTGGATAGCTAGTCTAGCTGTGAGAATTGAGCCAGTTCGGTTGTGTGGGCAAGTTCTTATAGTGTGTGAGGTTAATCCACATATCAGGCAAAGACCATTCGCTCGACGACAATCCTTGACTTAGTGTCCGGTCCTCTTACAATAGATGCAGAAGTTCGGTTCAGTCTCGGAAAATGATCCTCTTGGACTCATAGTTGGCGCTGGGAAAGTAGGCCTAGAAGAAGCTCCTCGAGTAATCTGGTTGGCGATACGTTTCATACTAACCGACTGTGGCCTTCCCTTCTTCTTAATGACAGCTTCATGTGTTAGGTATTCTTCCGTTGCTAGGGCGGCCTGGATCTCCGGGTCTAATCCTTGCAGGAAGCGCCTGGCTCTGATTTCTGCAGTAGGAATTAGATGGGCGGTGAATCTGCTGAGCATGGTGAATTCAACATCGTACTCGTCCACTGACTTATCCCACATGGATCCTTGTTGTAGGTGGATGAATTTCTGTTCCATATCGAAGTGCATGGTTTCTGAAAAATACTTGGCATCAAAGAGATCACGAAAAGTCTTCCACTCGATTGGCTGCTCAAGACGGCTCTCCTCGGCCTTCCATCAGATTCCGGCATTGTCAGTAAGCTAGAGTTTTGCTATTCTAACCCAAGCAACCTCTGGAACTTGGGCTGCGGCTAGGTCATCTTTTATGCTCTGAGCTCATTTGTCGGCTTCAAGTGGTTTCTCTTTCCCTGAGAAGTTCTTTGGGTGTAACGCTCGAAATTGTTTCACTCCCGATGCTTCTGCTTCAGAGCGGGTGAAACTCTGTTGAAGGAGACCAGTCTGCTCCTGCAAAATTGTGTTTTGAGCCCACTGACCTTCAAGTAGGCTTTTGATAGCCTCCAGAAGTATCGTCTGTTCTGTGAGTGGAGCTGCTACGGTAGGTGGAGGTGGTAGAACGGTAAAGATAGGTGGCGGTGGTGTACTTCCATCGTTGGTGCTAGGGTTGCTGGAAGAATCCATCACCTTAGATAGAGAAGAAAGATTAGGATAGATTCAACGGAAATTGAATTGCAAGAAATGTAAAGTTGTTGAATCTCATATTTCATGTTATATATTGCAAATGATTTCATTCAGAACAGACCTGCATGGGCCGCCAACAAAACCTGTCACGCCCCGCTTCCCAATAGACGGAAACGGTGGCGTGGCAAGCCCGCGACGTATTTATTTCAAGAATGTCATTTCCTGGAATAAATAAGCTAAGCATAGAAGAAGCAATATAAAAATGACAAGATAATTAACATGAGATTTATAATTCAACAACTTTATTTACATTCATCTTGATTCATTTACAATATATGATTTTAACTGAAAGAAAATACAAGAATGGAAATGCCTAAACAATTGCATACAAAAACTGAGAAAAGATAACTGATCTAGGCCTGGGTCGCTATCTGATCGTGCTCCTCCTTTGAGATGTCTACCTCCTCAGTCTCCATAGTATCTGACGAACATTCTAAGAAAAAAAAGGTGGGTGGAATGCCCGTCAGCGAACTTTCGCTCGGTAAGTCCCCAAGATATGAAGTGAAATATAAAGTGTAATGATAAAGGAAGTGTATATCATGAACAATTGATTATAAGGTATGGTGTCTCAGAATGTCATTTTATGTAAACACGGCAATTTTATTTAGCATGCAGTTCTATCATAATATATGTGAACAAATATGGTATTATATATGACAAGTAGGTAAACATGACAGTATAGCATGAGCATGAAAAACAATTATAACATGGCCGTGTAGTGTAGGTATAGTGAACATGCAGTGAATGTAAGTATCTTACAGTCTCTATTTGAGTACACTAATTTAACGTAAGTTCAAGGGTGAATGTCAACCAATCTCAAGAGTGTTCTCGAACCCAATAGGCTGTGATCCAGGGGTAAGAAACCACGGGCCCGAATCAAGTGTTAGTAATGGGACTTCAACCAAGTGTTAAAGTATTCCAAACTCAACATGCTGTAATCCAGGAGCAAGGAAACACGGGTCCTCATGATTGTTCCCCTCCGAACAACGGAGACGCGACCGCGCAGGTCCGTCTTGCCTGAAATTCGGGGCAGATGCTAATTGGTGCTATCCGTCCACCTCTCCGAAGATGTCAAGTTGATTTATGGCACCATGTATCGAAGGTTTAAACGGATGCGGCCGATGTAGCAGACTTCGTCAGATTCCCCCTCGTTTGAGGGGTTTTTTTATTGTCGGGACGCTCTTCCCTGCAGGTGCAAGCCCCTGCAGTTAATTACGCTACCACATTGCGGTAACAACTTTCTCCTTCTCCATATGGTCACTTCGTGTCGTGGGTGTTTGTTTTGTGTTTGGTTGCCCGTGAATTGTATACAGAGACTAAGTTATGTTGTCGCCCGTAGGGTGTGGACTAATCCAAATCCGTATCTTTCTTAGATTTGGGTTTGGAGGGGTTTGTTTAAGGATACATTAGCCTTATTTGAGGCTAAGATCAACTTAAACGTTCGTTAAGGACATGTTAGTCTAATTTTAGACTAAGATCGACTTAACGGAATCGTTTAGATCCGACAAGAGAGCAATTGGGCTCTATTGTTTAGTTTAGTGACATTGCGGTCGATAATTAGTTTAAGGACATTACGGTCCATTGTTAGTTTTAAGACGTTGCGGTCAAGGTTAAGGAAATCATAGTCCGTGGATTTAAGGACTCCACAGTCCAATGTTAGTTTTAAGACATCACGGTCAAGGTTAAGGACTTTTTTTCCAGCCAGACAACACAGGAGATGGCCTCGGGCCGGGCCTATTACTCACTCTTTTGTCATAGTCCATGAGTTTAAGGACCCCACAGTCCGGTATTAGTTTTAAGACATCACGGTCGAGGTTAAGGACGTCATAGTCCATGAGTTTAAGGACCCCACAGTCCGTAGCAATGTGTGGTCGTCGGGACCCGTCACCTCTCTGACGACGTTGAAGGATTACAACGACGGATGTCAGAGGAGTAAAGAGATGTACCCTCGAACCGGATGTAAATTGATTGGAAGAGCAGTTGTGCTCAGTTCAATTTATATTGAGGACTTATGGCCAGAATTGGGCTAAGTCCAGTTAAAAAAATGTTTAACATTTTATTCATGTTTGGCCTGTTAGGCCTTTATTTGGGCTCTGCCCTTTTAATAATGCACAGCATTTATTAGGAACAAAGTGATGTTCTGACAGTGCGCCATGTGGCGCTTCAGGCATTTTGCGCCAATTAAAGAGCGCATTGCGCTGGCGCACGTGAAAGTGACATGTGTCGATTAGCGCTGAGCGCAAGTTTGTTAGCGCACTGCGCTTTCTGAGTGCGCTGTACCAGTGCGCTGCGCCAGTGAATGACATGTGGCGCGCTCTGGCGCTATGTGCCAGTCCAAGAGCACAGTGCACTATTTTTAGAAGCGCAAAGCGCAAACGGTTCTGTGGTTGACGCGTGGCGCGTTTTGGCGCTGTGCGCCAGTCCAATAAGAGCAAAGGCGTAAATCAAGAGTGCAAATCACTGTCCAATAGCGCAGGGCGCATTTTGATCAAATTAAGATCAAAGAACAAGTTTTTTTGTTCTGTTCTTCAGAAGAGGCATTGCCTCAAGATCCAAGAACCAAGGTTTTTATTCTCATCAAAAGGCTGTGTCTTTATAGATCAAAAGATCTATGAATGAAGTAAATTACTTCTTTTTAATCTTTTATAATTAGATCTTTTTTGATCTCTTTTTTTTATTGAAGATCTTGATCTTCTTCTTAGATCTTTGATCTTTTTAGAAGAGGATTCTTCTTTTGTGAGATGTTTTCATCTCTGCTCTTCAAGAATTAAGATTTTTCACCTTTAAAGATGAAGAAAATGATCTTCTTTCTTCAGAGGCTTGCCTTTCGTTCTCTTTGAGTTTTTTCTCAAAATTTGCAGAGGGTTCTCTCTTTTTTCTGTATATCTGTGAGATTTGGAGTCTAGGGGCCTTTATATAGGGCCAATTGATCTGTTAGGTTAGTTACAGAGATCTTTCTCTGATTGATCTGGGGATATTTCCCCACCGTTGGATCTTTGATCCTAAGGCCTCTCTTTTACAGAAGACATTCTTCTTATTTTAATAAGATTGGAAAGATCTTTCTAGAATTTTAATTCTGATTAATTAATAATTTATTATTTAAATTCCAGTGCTGGCGCAATTGGCGCTAGCGCACCTGCGTTTGACACGTGTCGCGTGGCGCAGAGCGCAGCGCAGCTGCGCTAGCGCGCCTGTTTTTAACACGTGGCGCGCAGCGCAACTGCGCTAGCGCACTTATTTTTGACACGTGACACGCAACACAGAGCGCAAGGGACCTGAAGCGTTGCTTCATTTTTAAAATTTGAATTTTGAAACAGAGCTTTGCTCTGATTGGGGGTGCGCTTCCTGGGACGCAGCGCTCCTGGCGTTGGCGTGTTTGCTTTTGACACATGGCGCGCAGCACAGAGTACAAGGGATCTGAAGTGTTGCTTCAGTTTTTGAATTTTGAAATTCAAACAAAGCTTTGCTCTGATTGGGGAAAACAAATGCCCCCCCACCGTTGCGCTCACGTGGCGCACACGTGAGTGCTGCGGTGGCAACATCTGAGCCATTGGATCAACTCAGAAGTTGAGGAGGCGCTTCAGCGCCTATAAATAGGACCCTTGGTCCTCAGATGATTATCATCTTCTCAAGAATTTTATTTTCAGAGCCTTGCTCTCATTTCCAAGAACTTCAAGAGTTAAAACTCTAGAAAATTTTAGGTAAAAATTAAATTAAATTAAATTAATTTTAATTAACAGAGCCTTGCTCTCATAGGTCTTTTGATCTAAAGAAAACCCCTTTAGGGTTTTACAAACAGAGCTTTTCTCTCAAGAACCCATAGATCTAAATAGATCTTTCCTTAGGGTTTCTTAGCCCATGAGTCAGAGCTCTGCAGTTTGACAATGTATAGATCTTTTGATCTTTTGATGAAGAACTCTTAAGAGTTTTTTCATGGATCTTTAAGACCCCAGAACTTTAATTCTTAGGAATTAATTTTTCTTTGATGGATTTTTCCATCATTATTACAAAGCTAGGCTCTTTAAGAAATTTTATTCCCTCATGACCAGAGTTTGACAAGTGTCACTCTGTTACAGAGCTTTACTCTGAAAGGGAGATTTTCTCTTTGTCTCGAGGGATTTCTCATTTAATGAGAATATTCTTTGAGGATTTCCTCATTAATTGACAGTCCCATCCCATGATGAGGCTGTCTTATTAACTGATGCATTGTTATCTGGATTTTGTGGGTCCCCCTTTGGTCCCCTCTCCACTGCATTGCAGTGTGGTATAAATTTTAAAGTACCAAGCGTCGGGATTTTAAAATTAAATTATGATACTGATAATTGAATTTCGCTTTTTCTTGCAGGCAACATGTCTTCTGACCTCTCGTTCCCGTTTTTCCGTTCAGAGGGAGGATTCCCTGAGGCACCTGTAGACCGAGAGGTTCTTGCTCTCATTAAGGACTACGACCCGGAGTACAAGAACCTTCACCTGTGGGGTAGGTGGTGCAACGAAATTATCAAAGGTCGCCGAAGCTTCTCTTGCGCGACGCCGTCGGATCCAATCTCGTACGCAGATATACCCCCGGTGAACTATGCCGTGGAGGTCGTGAATTGGACTTCGGAGGGTCTTCTTCAACCTTCGATTGCTGCCATTCCCATACAGCTGCCGGCAGCCGTGGATATTTTGGGACGGCGCATATTCCAGGGTGAGTCGTGCCCTTGGGGACAACCCTATAATATTGGATTGACCCCTCGACATTCGGCCGGGTATTTGCAGTGGGCCAGGTACATTTTGTCAGCGAAGAAGGCGAATTTGCTGAAGATCGATCTGTACCCTGCGGTTTACGCCTCGCTGTTCGAGTATTCTGCTCCTCCGACATGGTGGACTAAGGCGTTCGTGGAGCAATGAAACATCCCCACCCATACCTTTCTTCTAATGGACAGGGAAGTTTCCATCTCTCTAGAAGAATTTGCTGAGATTTCCGGTTTGCCGGTGAGGGGGGAGCACTATGAGGAGCTGCTTCCTCCTGATGAATATGTCTTCGCCACTAAGCCGTTGGTGATGGACTTAACGCCGGAGAATGCTATCCAGCACCAGTTTCCAAGTCTGGTAAAAGTGCTGAATATGTATGAAAGTCTTTTCTTGGAATCGGGAGGCCGAGGAGTTAGTTTTGCAGATTTCATCGCCCGCTTTCTTCGACCAGAGATTCTATCGCAACGGGGCAAAAAATTCGCCAGGCTCGACGACCCCTTCGGCTTTGGCTTAGATCGTCGACCAGCACTGGAAGCCGATCAAAAGGGCTTTTATCTCCCCGATGCCGCAATCATCCCTCTGTCGGAAATCGCTGCTCCAGGTATCGACAAGGAGACTTTCTTTCTCGAGTTTCTGGGTCTATGGCTGTGCTGGTTCGCGCTTCCCATACATCCTCGCTACATGAGGCCGTCCGTCTTCTACCCAGCGCATCGGATGGTGGCTGGCATACAATTGTTGATTGGAATTGCCGGGTTGGCCTACCTGTACCATGGTCTCAGCGTGGCGGCGGACGCAACTGAACCAGGGGTGCAACCCACTAATTTCCCGATGCACTACTTTACTTCGTGGATGGAAATGCACGTGCTCGGGGTATTTGGTATTCATAAGAGACCCTCGTTTTATGAGAAGTGCAGACTCCCAAGAGTTATGCGGCTGATCGGCGCTTCTATCGTGAATCCGCCTCCGCGGGAGGCTAGGGGGTTGCTTCTTCGTCCGCGCACGGTCGGAGCAGGCATTTCTTTCACGGACAAGGTCATGACCATCGGCCCGAGACCTCCAAGGCAGTGTTGGCGTTGCGTGATAATTTCAAGGACGGGGCCCTCGTATTGAAAGCCCGGGAGATTCTACATCTATATTCCATTAGACCGGGCTTCCTTGTGTTCAGGCAGAATGAGTTGGCGCTTTTTATGAGGTACAACCCCTATCGGTTCACCCAACAACTAAGCTATAACCAGGGAGTCCCACTGGAGGCGTTTTTAGAAGAGCCTGCGGCCACCAGGGAGGGAATACGGAGCGCACTGCATCATTTTATGCGGTTAAACACGGGCTCCCACTTTTTCATTAGCGAGCCGAGTTGCATTCCAAGGGCTCTCAACGTGTACGGGGCCTGGTATCAGCACGCGATGGGCGCTGTTATCCAGGAAGAGAAGCGGCTGCTGCTTGATCGCAAGGGTGCGCCCCACGCCAGCGATCGCAACGTCCCCCTAAGGCGAAGGACCCCCGTCCTTCCTCCACTAAGAGGAGATGCTGGAGTTGAGCCCCCACGCGTACTAAGCCCTCCGCGTGGATTGCCCCGTGATTCTGTGGACGTGCCCTCAGTACCCCGTGCTCCCGTAGAGACGGTAAATGTGGTTTCGCCTGAATCCGGCATGGGCTCGGACATCGGGACCCGCCGTCCCAAGGTGCCCACGAAGCGTAAGTTGATTTTGGGTGCAACCGGGGTTCGCGCGCAGAAGAAGAATAAGAAGTCGGTCCTTTCCCTTGATGCCGTTCTCGGCTTAGAGCCTCAGGCCCCTCTAACCGAAGGCCTAAGTGAGTATGGAACCAACGAGGGTTTCTTCGTAGCGCCAGAAGACACCGACCTCGACGCCGCTATTGTTGCTTCTGCGCAACTTGCGAGCCACCAAGCGAAAATAACCGCCCTCATGAAATCAGGTAAACATTAGTCGCACTTTTGTCATTGCGTTATATCTTCATTATCATGTCTTGACTGACATTCTTCTTTTTGTAACAGGCTTCACTACTGAGGAGGTTCTAGCAGCTTCCCTCAGAACTTTTGAGGAGGAAGAGAGAAATCGAGCTCTATTGGGCATTGGTACGTCTCGGCTTATTGAGTCTTCATTTTCCTTTTTTTATGGCCAATCTAAACCTTTGCTTATCTCATTGCAGGGACCACAAGACCTACCTCGCAAGCTGATGCGGGAATTCTCCCCGGGCCAGCTACTGAAGTCCCGGCCTCTTCGGGATTACCGCGAGAGGCCCTACTTAAAAAGCCGATGATGGAAGCCTTGACGGCTCTGGAGGCAACCCTGAACGTGGACGACGACACCTTGCTGAAGGAGGCTTCCAAGAGATCTGTCGTGACGGCCCGGGAGGAAAGGAAGTGCCTGAGGCGCGCAGCGAGGGAGCGTAGAGCTGCTCTGGCTGCGGGAGCGGGCTCAAGCGCCGTTATTCCCGCTGCTACTCCCTCAGAGGAGCTCCCGGTCGCCTTGTCTACTGCTCATAGACGGGCGGCACGTGCAACTCGGGAAGCCAATGGTAAATCCACTTCAGGTAATGTGTTTTTGAGGCTTTGTTGTCAAAGTTTTAAAACCGTCGGTTCTTATATATTTTGTCCTGCAGGGCCGAGTCTCACTGCAGGAGTGGCGGCGACCGTCGATCCTAAGGGGACGGTGGAGGAGGTGGCTACGAAACCCGAGGCGACGGCAGGCGGTATAACCATAGTTGCCGAGCCCGAGATAGTGGCTGACGAGACAGTCAGAACTGCTATGCCCGAGAAGGCTGCCGATGCCGAACCCGAAGGGGCGGCGAGTGAAACGGTTGCTACGGCCGAGCCTGAGGTAGCAGTGGATAAAATGGCTGCTACGGACGAGCCTATGGCAGTGGTGGATGAGACGGCTGCGACCGCTGAGCCCGAGGCAGCAGTGGATGAAGCGGCTGCGACCACTGAGCCCGAGGTGGGTGAAATGGGCATGATCGCTGAGCACGAGATGGCCGCTCTTTCTCAAGAGTCGAGCACTGCTCCGATCATCGCTCTCCCTGCCTACGGTTCCTTGTCGTCTCCTGGCCTCGCGAGCGTGACGACGGCTCCTGTAGAGTCGTGCGATGAGGCAACAGGGGTTGAAGCCACCCCAATGGAGGAGGGGGACGCCACCGTTGCATCAATTGACGCCCTCATCACGGCTTCGGATGGCGACTCATCAGGTAAATTTTGGGTTACCGTCCTTCTTTTTATTCTGCAATCCTTCCTGACAGGGCTTATCTTGTTTCTAACACAGGTGCGGCTAGTGTTGACGCCACTTTACCCAAGGGAGCGCCGTCAGTTACCGCCCTGACTGTGGCCACCTCTCTGCCTTCTCTCGCACCGTCGCAAATGCTGGAAGGTACGGATTTATAACCCATTAGTCTTATCCCTCGGGCGTATAATTCATGTACTGACGTCGAGTCATCGCGTTTTTGCAGGAGTTCTTCTTGACCATCTGTACCAGGTGTTGCACCCACATTTCTCGTTCCCGTCGGAGATGGCTTCATCTAGCGGCGCTGGTGAATATAGCTTTCAATTAATGCTTTTCCTTTTATCGATAATGAAATTATTTCTTATTTTTCTTTGCTTTTATTGCAGTGCTACAGATTGAAAGAGGAGATAAGAGATCAGTTGCGCCACCAGTCCTCCTGGCTTTGCCACCTGCTGCAGCCGGTATAGTAGACTCTACATTTTGCTTATTTTCTTTATTTCCTGAGCCGACCTCTGATTATGATCTATTTTGCAGCAATCACATCAACTCCAACCCTGTTCGAGTCTCGTATTATAATGCCAGCCGGGCCCTTTTTAAGGCGTCCATCATCCAAAGGTGCTGCGACCAGCCTATGCATGTTAGGCGAGTATATCGAGGAGTTCGACGCAAAGGCTCCCACGTCTGCCGCGGATTTTGCCACAGAGATTAACCCTATGCTAGCGACGCTCATGAACTTTCACGGTGAGGGCGTCGTTGAGTTTTGGGTTAATCGCTGCCGGGAGGTCGAGGCTTGTTTGCATGAGCTTGAGCTTAAGCGTCCGGCACCTGAGATTCTGGTCACGAGCACTCAACGGGCGGCATGGATCGAGCAGAGTGCTTCTTACTTCCGCCATCTCGAACAAGAAGTGGCTTTAAAGTGAAGAGAATGCAAAGAAACTTCAAGCGAGTCTACTCGACTGCGTGCTGAGGTTGACGCGAATGCTGCTCAGGTGAAGGTTATCTTCGAGGGCCTTCTGCAATGTATCTCTGATGGGCTAACATTGAAGCAGAAGCTCGATGTCGTTGAGCATGATGCACAAGACAGTGAAGCAGCTCAGCGAGCAGTCGAGGAACAACTCTCATCTTACTTGCAGCAGCGTGCCCAGGTCGAAGCAGAGTTGGCCGCGGCAGCCGATCAGGAAAAGGGGCTGAGAGAAGTGCGCGAGCGGCTGGTCGGACTACTGAAAGCGCTTTCCTCTCAATAAAAATTTTGTACCATTTGTAATTTTGAATAAATGTATTTGTTATTTCATTCTTTAATACGATGTATTTTGTACTCAATCGAATTCATGAATAAAAGATACACATTCTTTGTAATGTCTTGTGTCATTTCTCTGCTTTCTTCTTTCTTGCTGTGTTGTTTGCCATGCGATTTTAGCAAGTGCGATCTGTAGATAGTATATAACTGTCAATCTTATGCTTTTTGTAGAGTGGTGATGGCTTAGAAAACAGGGTTAAGGTCTGTCACCTAAGACTTTTCAACTTTATGAGCCGTGAGGGTCTCATAAAGTATTTTCTCCTTACGGGTCGAGAGGATCCCGTAGGTGCGTTTTCTCCTTAGGAATCGTGAGGAATCCTAAGCGTGTTTTCTCTTGAGAATCGTAAGGATCTCACAAGATAATTTACTCCCTTACGAGTCGTGAGGACCCGCAAGTGATGGGTGAAGTTTCCCTTATCCGCATTTTATGGAGTCAGGGGTTGCTCTGGACGCTTCCCACGGGTTCGCTGCCGTGTTTGGCAAGGACCAGGCTCCGCTCTGGACGTTTTCCAGGATACCGTAGTTTAAAGACATCACGGTCGAGGTTAAGGACGTCATAGTCCGTGGATTTAAGGACTCTACAGTCTGTTGTTAGTTTTAAGACATTACGGTCGAGGTTAACGACATCATAGTCCATGAGTTTAAGGAGCTCACAGTCCAATGTTAGTTTTAAGACATCACGGTCGAGGTTAAGGACATCATAGTCCATGAGTTTAAGGACCTCATAGTCCAATGTTAGTTTTAAGACATTACGGTCGAGGTTAAGGACATCATAGTCCATGAGTTTAAGGACCTCACGGTCCAATGTTAGTTTTAAGACATCACGGTCGAGGTTAAGGACATCATAGTCCATGAGTTTAAGGACCTCACAGTCCAATGTTAGTTTTAAGACATCACGGTCGAGGTTAAGGACATCATAGTCCGTGGATTTAAGGACTCCACAGTCCAATGTTAGTTTTAAGACATCACGGTCGAGATTAAGGACATCATAGTCCGTGAGTTTAAGGACCTCATAGTCCGTGAAATGTGTGGTTATTGGGACCCATCACCTCTTTGAAGACGTTGAGGAATTACAACGACAAATATCAAAGGAGTGAAGAGATGTACCCTTGAACCAAGGTAAAATCAGTTTAAAATCATTTTGGTTGATTGTTAGTTTTAAGACATCACGGTCGAGGTTAAGGACATCATAGTCCGTGGATTTAAGGACTCCATAGTCCGATGTTAGTTTTAAGACATCACGGTCAAGATTAAGGACATCATAGTCTGTGGATTTAAGGACTCCACAGTCCAATGTTCGCTCTGGATGCTTCACACGGGTTCACTGCCGTGCTCGGCGAGGACCAGGCTCCGCTCTGGATGCTTCACACGGGTTCACTGCCGTGCTCTGCGAGGACCAGGATCCGCTCTGGACGTTTTCCACAGGGTCAGAAGTGACGTTATCCACGTTCCACGTGACTAGGAATTTTGCTCTAGATGCTTCCCACGGGTTCACTGCCGTGTTCGGCGAGGACTAGGCTCCGCTCTGGATGCTTCACACGGGTTCACTGCCGTGCTCTGCGAGGACCAGGATCCGCTCTGGACGTTTTCCACGAGGTCATAAGTGACGTTATCCGTGTTCCACGTGACCAGGAATTTTGCTCTAGATGCTTCCCACGGGTTCACTGCCGTGCTCGGCGAGGACTAGGCTCCGCTCTGGATGCCTCACACGGGTTCACTGACGTGCTCTGCGAGGACCAGGATCCGCTCTGGACGTTTTCCATGGGGTCAGAAGTGACGTTATCCGTGTTCCACGTGACCAGGAATTTTGCTCTAGATACTTCCCACGGGTTCACTGCCGTGTTCGGAGAGGACTAGGCTCCGCTCTGGATGCTTCACACGGGTTCACTGCCGTGCTCTGCGAGGACCAGGATCCGCTCTGGACGTTTTCCACGGGGTCAGAAGTGACGTTATCCATGTTCCACTTGACCAGGAATTTTGCTCTAGATGCTTCCCACGGGTTTACTGCCGTGTTCGGCGAGGACTAGGCTCCGCTCTGGATGCTTCACACGGGTTCACTACCGTGCTCTGCGAGGACCAGGATCCACTCTGGACATTTTCCACGGGGTCAGGAGTGACATAGTCCGCGTTCCACGTAGCCAGGAAAGGTTGACTTTATCCGCATTTCAAGGAGTCGGAATTTGACTCTCGGTCATCTGAACACCGCCGAGTCATGGAACTGGGAGTTGCCATTGTTCCACTTTGCTTGATGTTGTGTCTGCTGCAATGAGACGAATGTTGAGGTGATCTCTAGGATATCTGTGACCCGTCGAGATTTGGCTTCTTCTTCTGATGAAACCTGGGGAGGAGGAATGTGATTCCTTCTTTGTTTGCGCCCCTGGATTGTATACAAGGATTGCTGTGATATCACCTATAGGGCATAAATTTCATTCTACATATTTTTTATTTTATTTCTTTCCACGATGCTCTATCATTTCAGCTTTTTATATCACGAAGGTCGCGATTGCCCCATCATTTCGGCTATTTTTCGCGATGCCCAATCATTTCGGCTATTTATTTTATTTTTACTCGCTGCTTTTTATTGCGAGTTGCCCAATCATTTTGGCTCTTTTGCATGCATACATTTTTACTTGCTGATTTTGTCGCAAGTTGCCCCATCATTTCGGCTATTTATTATGCATGTGTGGCTTGCTGGTTTTTCACTGCAAGCTTGAAATTAGACACCGATTTCGGCATCAGCACCGCTACAACTGGGATATTGCCAGGAGCGAATCATCATTTGCCTCTATCGATGTCGAACAAAGGTGGCTTAGTAAACAGAGTTGGGATTCTGTCGACTAAGGATTTTGACTTCATGAGCCGTAAGTGTCTCACAAAGGTATTTCTTCCTACAAGTCGTGAGGATCTCGTAGGTGTGTTTCTCCTTAGGAATCGTGAGGACTCCTAAGTGTATGGCTTCTCGTAAGTCGTAAGGATCTTACAAGAGAGTTTTCCCCTTATAAGTCGAGAGGACTCACAAGGATTGTTCACCGTGCGAACATGTCCCTAGTCACGGGTGGGACTTTGTTAGGGAAATGTTTATTCGCGCCCGTGGATTGTATACAAGGGTCAGTATTGAGCCGCTTGTAGGGCAGTATCGGAGGTTGTGGGGGTTGCTTAAGAACAGGTTCAGGTCTCTGTAGCTTAAGACTTTCAAATCTTATGAGCCGTGAGAGTCTCATAAGAGGATTCTCCTTACGAGTCGTGAGGATCTCGCAAGTGTAATTTCTCCTTAGGAATCGTGGGGATCTCTAAGTGTGTTGCTCCCTTGTGAGTTGTAAGGATCTCACGCAGGTGATTTCTCCTCACAAGGTCGAGAGGACCCTGTAAGTGTCTTTTAACGAGGTTGCGCCCTTTCGGGTTTTCACAAACACTCGCCGCTAGCCCTGCTGTTTTTACTCACGGAGCCCTTTCGGGTTTTCATCCGTGCCCGTTTTGCTTATGGACGTACCATTTTCTTCTTCTTCTTTTTAATTCTTTTCTTTTTTTCTTTTATTCTTTCTCTTTTTTTTTATATTCTAACAAGGTTGCGCCCTTTCGGGTTTTCACAAGGCTCGCCGGTAGCCCTGCTGTTTTTACTCACGGAGCCCTTTCGGGTTTTCGTCCGTACCCATTTTGCTTATGGACATACCGTTTTTTATTCTTTTTTTTATTCTTTTATTCTTCTTTTTTTTATTCTTTTATTCTTCTTTTTTTTTATCAGTTTTGAGATGCTGCAATCCGCCGTAGCTTTTCGACATCTCGGTCAATAGCTAGTTTTAGGACATAGCGGTCTGTCATTAGTTTAAGGACGTTTCGGTCCGCTGTTAGTTTAAGGACGTTTCGGTCCGTTGTAAAGTAAACCGGTTACTACTTATAGAGTTTGGGCTTAGGAAGATAGCGAGCGGACATAGTCGTCGTCATCTATCATTGACCTAGGCCATGACTCGTCAAGAGTAGTACTTCTTTAGGAAACGACCGTTTATTGGCCTGAAAGGTCTTTCACCATGCATGTCCATGAGTAGATAGGCTCCACCCTAGTAGACCTTGTCTATGATGTACGGGCCTTCAAAGTTCGGCTCAAATTTTCTCCGCTTGGCGCGATTGGGGATCATAGGTCTTTTGACCACTAGCGCGAGTTCGCCTTGGCGGAATGTCCTCGGCCTAGTCAAACATTCGTAAGAGCGCATCATCTTTGCCTTATAAGCCTTCAGATTTTGTTGCGCTATGATCCGGGTTTCATCAAGGAAATCAAGCTCCTCAAGCCGAAGGTGAGCGTTCTCTTCGTCCGTTAACTCATAATGGACCGCCACTCGTAGAGAGGGTAATTCTATCTCGAGGGGAAGTATCGCTTCTGTACCAAATACCAACGCGTACGGCGTTGTGTTCGTGGCCGTCTTGAACGTAGTTCGATACGCCCATAGAGCTTCTTGCAGTCTCTCGTGCCAGTCCTTCTTATTTCGGGACACCGTCTTCTTCACGATTTTTGTCAAGGTCTTGTTAAAAGCTTCAGCTAGACCATTGGCTCGGGGATTATAAACTGAAGAGTATCTCCAGTCTATGTTGTGCTGTTGTGCGAAGAGGCTAATCTTGCGGCTTCTGTAGGCTGGCCCGTTATCGGAAATGATCTGTCGCGGAGTTCCAAACCGATAAATAACGTGCGTCTTGAAGAAATGGAGGATATTCTCCGTCTTCACTTCCCTCAGCGGTACTGCTTCTGCCCATTTGGAGAAGTAATCAGTTGTCGCTAAAATGAAACGATGTCCTCTGGACGATACTGATTCGATGGGGCCGATTATGTCAGTTCCCCACATTTCGAATGGCCAGCTAGCCACTGTCGGATGTAAAGGATTTGGATGCTGGTGGATGAAGTCCCCATGGATCTGACACGAGTGGCATTGCTTCGCATACTCGAGGCAGTCCTGGATCATCATGGGCCAATAATAACCCATCTGTTTGATCTTTAGCTTCATCTTCGGCCCGGCTTGGTGAGAACCGCAGAGTCCGTCGTGAACTTCCTGAACGACTTTCTTCGCCTCTTCAGGTCCCAGGCATCTCAACCATAGGGAATCAAATGACCTCTTGTACAGAGTATCATTGTTGATGGCAAAAGACAGAGCTCGTTTCATAAGCTGATATCTTGAGGACGCGTCTTCAGGCGTTCGACGAGATTTGAAGTAGTCTATAAAGACTTCTCTTCAATCCTCAGCCTTTTCCTGGTCTTTTATTTGCATAGCCATTTGCTCAGTCACTCCCTTTTCTTCGGATGATTCCAGAGATATTTATGCCGGTGCAAGAACCCGACGGCTCTGTACCACGATTCTTACGTCATCGAGGTTCTCGTCGGCCAGTTCTTTAGCGAGCTTGGCTAATGCATCCGCTTTGCTATTTTTTGCACGCGGTATGCTTTCCAAGATGCAGGAAGGTATTTGGATTAGCATTTGCTGTACCCTCTCGCCGTATTTCACCAACTCTGGTTTGCACGTCTGGTAGTCGCCGTTTATTTGACTAACGACCAGCTGGGAGTCTCCATATATGAGGAGGTTTTCAATTCCCATGTCGATGGCGATCTCGAGACCTGCTATCAAAGCTTCGTACTCGGCTTCATTGTTTGTCCTCGGCTCTGTTAAGGAGAAGGCAAAGCGCATTATCCCTCCTTGTGGGGTCACGAAGATAAGGCCTACCCCTGATTTGATTATGGGGGTGTTCTGTTTGCGATTCTTCATGGAAGACGCTCCATCAAAATAAAGTTCCCATCGGGTATCACCGCCGTTGAACGCATCAAACGCATGTTCGTCTAGCAGTTCCCAATTCAAAGGGGAGTCGGCTGGTATCGGATGTTCAGCGAGGAAGTCGGCGATGGCCTGGCCTTTCACTGCCTTAAGAAGCTGGTAAGTTATTGAGAACTCCATCAAGAGCAAGGCCTATTTAGCGAGCCGTCCTGTCAATATGGCCTTTGACATCAAATATTTGAGAGGGTCCACCCTCGATATGAGACGGACTTCATGCGCCAACGCATAGTGCCGGAGTTTCGTTATCGCGAAGATCAATGCCAGGCAGTGTTTTTCGATGGGAGAATAATTGCTTTCTGCCCCCAGCAGAACTCGACTCAAACAGTAGAGCACTCTCTCCTTCCCTTGGTCGTTATCTTGTGCCCATAATGCGCCTAAGGAACCTTCGAGGGCTGTTGTATAAAGAATAAGGGGCTTTCCTTTGACCGGAGCAGCCAGCACTTGTGGGCTCTGCAGATACTGCTTGATTTCGTCCAGTGCGCCTTGGCATTTGTGATCCCAGACGAACGGGGTTCCCTTTTTCATTAGGTGACTGTAAGGATGGCACTTGCCAGAGAGATTGGCTATAAATCGCCGGATGTACGCGAGCTTCCCTTGGAGAGACCGCAATTATTTGAGAGTCCTTGGTGGAGGCATCTCCATGATCGCCATGATCTTTGACGGATCTATCTCGATACCTCGGTGTCGGACGATGAATCCCAGAAATTTGCCCGAGGAAACCCCGAACGCGCATTTGAGAGGGTTCATCTTCGGATTGTATTGCCGAAGGCGCTGAAACACGATCCTCAGATACTTGAGATGTTCCTCGTATGATTTGCTTTTCACCACGTGATCGTCGATGTAGCATTCGACGATTTCATGTATAAGGTCATCGAAGATCTTCGTCATGGCCCTCTGATAGGTGGCACCGGCGTTCTTTAGACCGAAGGGCATCACCTTGTAGCAGAATATACCCAAAGGGGTCCGGAAAGCGGTGTGCTTCTGGTCTTCGGGATGCATCTTTATCTGATTATATCCTGATGAGCCGTAGAGAAAACTTCGTGAGTGGACGTGTTGTCTATCATCAGCTCAGTGACCGGTACTAGGAAATCGTCCTTCGGGCAGGCTTTATTGAGATCCCGAAAGTCCACACAGATGCGCACCGTCCCATTTTTCTTCATCACCGGGACGATGTTGGTGATCCAGTCAGGATACTGAACTTCCTGGATGAAGCCAGAGTCGATCAGCTTCTTGACCTCGGCGTTAATGCTCATCTCAAGCTCGAGCCGCATTCTCCTTGGTGCTTGTTTGATTGTCTTAAACGTCCGGAGATATCGTTAGTTTGTGGACCGCGATCTCTGGATCTAATCCTGGCATTCGGAATAGTTCCATGCGAAGCAATCTCTATGCTGCATAAGCACGTCTTTTAACGCAGCCACCCTTTCTTCAGATAGCAGCTCACTGACGAATGTAGGTCGTGGGTCACTTGCCGTTCCCAAATCAATCTTCTTGAGGTTATTTGCAGTGGTGTGTATTCCATCTTCCAGCTCTTTTGGCGCTGGTGGAAATTCTGAGATCACCTCATCATCATTGTTTTCGAAGCACCAGGGGAGGTAATCCATATTCTCGGACTCTTCTTTTGATATCGTTATCATATGACAAGTACGAGCTCGCTTCCAAGACCGATGTGGATCTGGGTCTACCCTCATGGATTTGGGTTCATGCTTCTGCGGTGGTGTTATCCTCCAACTGCTGAATAGAGCGAACTTGCCGAACTGATATTGGTCTTCGACCCAGTTCTTGAAGGTGAAGCAGTCTTCGAGAGGATGTCCTATCGCTTGGTGATAAAAACAATAGTCTGGGTAAGAGACTTCGTTGGCTTTCTCGGGGTGTTTAGACTCCGGAAGTGTAAGTATTTGATGTCTTATGGCAAGATCAAGTATCTTCCGTGTCTTGTCTTGAGGAAAAGAGTATGCTCGACTCATCTTCTTCATAAGGGACAAATTCGGACCGCTCGATTCCCGATCGCGTGACTTCTTGGTCCCGCTTTGTCGTTGCTGAATGCCTTTTCCGCTTTTTGACTTGTTTCTGCCTCTGTGTCGGGCCTTTTTTACAACAGGTTGACAGGGAGGGGCGTTTTCATTTTTCGCAGCCTGTTGGAGAAAGCGCTGTGTCCTGGCTTTCTCGTAGATGGCCATTTCGCGATTATGGTCGTCTCGAACTTTTTGACCAGCTTCCCTTATAAGCTTGTCCATTTGTTCTTCGAACGATGGACCGGGCATTTTTACATCGGGGGCTCTTTCTGGTTCAGGATTAGCATTCTCCCATTGAGCATCTCCTTCTTCATCAAAGTCATGTACGACATAGCAGTCGTAGAGTAGCTCCCGTTTCTTGGACCGAACATATCCGAGCCCTATCGCTTCCATTCTCCCGTTAGGCAACTTGCGCCGAGTTCTTGGAACGTTCCAGATCTTGTCATAGAACTTAGCTTTTCGAGCGGTCTGTTTGAAAGGTATCCCTTGGCGTTTCAATAGCCTTTTCAAGCCTTCTGTGTAATATCTAGGCAGACGGATGGGCTGGAACCTGTCGAGTGTGGAATCCGCACCATGCCAGATTTCTTTCTCTACTTTGGTTTCCCCGGAGCGGTAGAATAGGATCGCCTTCTCACCTGGGAGGGACATAGAACGTCTGCAGCTCTTCTACACTGTAGGTATCAAGTGCATCTAGCTCTTTATGATGTTTAGGCGGAACCATGGCAACTTGCAAACTTTGCTCTTCATTGGTGAATGTTTGTATTGAAGGCCGAGCGGAGAATATAGCATGGACCTCATCTTCCGAGTCACTGCCAAAGATCAACATGGGAGCGGACGGTCCTGGCTTGTTGTACTGGGGCGGGCCTGGATAAACTATATCTTCCTCTTCCTCAGTATCACTCCCGAAGACAGGAATGGTGGTGATAGATTTGTTCTCCGGCTTGCGACATCTCTCTGTGCCCTCGAAATCTGGCAAAAAGTATTTTGCATCTTCGTACTTGCGGACTTCGTTCACGGAGAATAGGTTCAGCTCTCCCGTTACGGTATACTCGAGACCATCCTTAAAGTATTTCATACACTGATGTTGTGTAGAAGGGATGATGTTGTACTCATGTAACCAAGGCCGGCCGAGCAAAGCGTTATAGCATGTCTTGGCGTCAATGACATAAAATTTAATATCCGTGACAAGTAGCCCGAATCGTAATGTCAATATCACAGACCCGAGAGTCCGCGATGACTGGGAGTCAAAACCGGAGATGGTGATTTTATCACGAGCGAGATGCTGGACGCTCATGCAGATTTCCTTCAACACTCGTACATTGAGAAGATTGACGAAAGACCCATTGTCGACCAGGATTTTGCCTATCTTTATATCGTGGAAGTATCCCGAGACATAGAGGGGACGGTTGTGCTCGCACGTCCCAAGAAGAAGGTCTTCGTCGCCGAAGGTGATATCGGCCGTGTGTACTTCCTCTAGCTCATCCTTCATCTTTTCTTCGGCGAGAAAAGCTTGGAATTGCTCTGGTTCTTGGAGCGCCTTGATCAATGAATCTCTCGCTTCTTTGGATAGTAAAAGGGCGTCGAGAATGCTGAGCTGCGAGGGTAATTTTCTCAAGTGCGCCAGAACGTTGTAGTCCACCTTACTTTTCTTTGGCGGGTCCTTGGCGGTCAGCTCTTTCATGACTTGGTCATCCAGGGCGATATCCTCAGAGACCTTTTCTTTTCCCTTATCTTTTCTACTCGTGGGTCCGAGATTCTTTTCTGGAAGCGTGCGATTGCGCAGCTGAATGTTTTCACAGGCCTTCGGTTCTTCTTCTTTCCCCAAGATGGGTTCTTTAAAGAGAGGGCCAAGAGCCATTTCTTCGTCAGAGTCGCTTCCGAAAGTGAGAATTTGCGATACCCCGGTGTTGACCATGCGACAGTCACCGGTATTTCTTTTATGTTCCTCGGTCGCTCTTCTTTGCTCCCGACGAGCTTTGCGTTTCATCCGCTTAAAATGTTGTCGGTGAGCAACGTACCCTTGCCACCATCTTTTAAAAGCGTCGCATTACTCGGTGGAGTGCGAAATCTTTCAATGATATGAGCAGTAGCTAGGATGCATCTCTGCTTCACCGGGAGTGTTTCCTTCGGAAGGTGGTAGCTTCATTCCCATTGATATGGCTTTAGCAAACCTTTTCCTCGTCTTAAACTTGCTTTTATCCGTGACGGATGTTCCTTGATTCGGCGGGAGTATCTCGACTCTTTCGTCTAGTCGCCGGCGTTTGGCTCTTTCAAATATGGCCATCTCACGTTCACAATCAGCTTTACTTTTCAAAAGAGCCGTGTTCAGGAGTGCATCAATTATTTAATCTGATGGCCCCAGAAGTTCCGGCTTAGGATCTGCCCCCAGCTTCTCAGTGCAAGGAGTTTTTTCATCGTCTGTAAACGAGTGAGAGATCACATGACAACTTGCTACGTAACCCTCAGATTCATCCAACGAGCTTTCTCCATCATCTTCCTCCTGAAAGACGTGGCTGAGGAACTCTTGGAGCATGATGGGAGTCCGCGCCTTCTGATTATACTCCTCCAGTGCGTCGATCTGTTTCTGCAGGTCCGTGCACTTGTCACCAGGCTTCACGGGCTTTTTGGATCTCTTCTTCTTCTTCTTTGAAGATTTTGACGGCTGGGTGTGAGTGCTCTGGCCATCACCACCAATCTTTGGAGTTGGGCGCGGCTTCAGCATCCCTTCGATGATCTGGGGTTCCAGCGGGTTCTTCCACCTGATCGCCGGGCATGTCTGAAGATCATTCAGCATCTTTTTGGTTTTGGCTGAAAGCACGACCTCCCATGGAGCTTCTTCAACAAAAGAGCACGATGCTCCCGATGTGTCCGTCTTCTTCAGAGTGTGCGGTTGTGGTGGGTTTACTTTCCACTTTTCGGACAGCGCGAACTTGCCCTGTTGGTACTGATCCTCGATCCATCCCTTAAAGAAGAAGCAATTTTCGATCGGATGGCTTATCGTTTGGTGGTAAGGGTAATAATTGGGATTATTCACTTCGCTGGATTGCGGTGGTCACCTTGGATTCAGCAAATTGATAAGCCTGTTGCGCATCGCTAGTTCAAACAGTCTCTTCGTTTTATCCCGCGGGAATGAGTAAGGGTGCTTCATTTTCTCATTATAATAGCGTCGTCTCTCTTCCAACTGATCCGTTAGTTTCGGAGCACTGGGTTGTTGTTGGGTGTTCGCAACGAAGGTTGCCTTCCCTTTACCCTTGTCGTTCCGCGGTTCCGGCTTCGAGGGAGACAGTCTGTGACCCATTTGATCCATCTGGGCTACCTTGTCGATTAAAGCCTGGAACGTGGTCGGTTTAAAGAACATCATGAACTGTGAAATAGTTGCATGAGGGTCTAGGGTGCCCACAAACATGCCCACCGCTGGTGCTTCTTCGATGCGTTGTTCGCACTTCGACCACAAGTTCCGCCTTCGGATTGCGTATTGAACCCAAGTTTCGCCCGGCTTTACCCTTGCATTGATCAATACCGTTATTGGGGTGCGTTCGCTAGCGCTTGCGAATCGCTGGGTGAACAGCAACTCCATCTCTGCGAAAGTTTTGACGGAGTCGTTTGGAAGCTCGGAGTACCACTCAAACGCCGTCTCCGATAAGCTGCCGACGAATTGGCGAAGCAAGAGCTTGTCATCGCTGCCAGTGTTGCCACACAGAGCTCTGAACTGAGCGACGTGTTGATGGGGATTGCCTGTCCCCTTGTAGACATGGAATTTCGGGATCGTGTAGCCCGGCGGGTATTTTATCTGATCATACCAGCCTGGATATGGTCGTCTTATTTTGACAACTTGGCCGGCTGCCTCATTTGCCTGGTGAACTCTTATTTGCTGAGCAATATAGTCATCCAAGGCAGCCTTAAGTATTGTTTCCTCTTTGGCTGTTGAAAGAGCCGGAGGTGGATTTGATGTTTCTCCTCTGTCGTCTTCGAGGATAATCGGAGGATCTTCAGCTGGAGGGTCCTGCTGGATCATCATACCCACCATGTCTTGGAACAGAAGAGCTATTTGCTTTATATTGGCCACTTGTTCCGCGGCCTCCTTGTCCTTCTTTTCAAGCATTCTACGAAGGAATTCAATATCGGTCTCGTGTTCGCGACGTTGTTCCGATGACGCCTCCGGGCTTTCTTTTGGCCCGGTGAGTGCGGCCATTGCAGTCAGCATCTTCTGGAGCTTCTGCTGCTGTTGTTCCTGGGCTCTTGTGATGGATCGGGTGAGTGGTCGGTGGCCCGTAGAAGCGCGGCTATCTTCTTTTCCGGATGCCATGTAAACGGTATGGACCGTTATGCCCCCAGAGTTAGGGCGTTTGGGCTCAGTGCCTTTAACATTTGTTGCAGGCATGGGGGTCTTCTCCGGCTTTCTCTTCTTATGAGCGGTCGAAGTTGAGGGGGCCGTCACGGTGGGCACCCAAATAGCTTTCCGTGGCTTGGCAGGATGGCTTTCCTCCTGTCGGATTTTCAGCTTTTTCTGCCGGCGAGAATATTCTTGATCCACCACCGAGTTCCGGACCTGCCGCCAGACTTTGTAGATCTTGGAGGACAGCCGTTGAGGGGACTGTTCTGGCTTTGTTTCTGCAACATTCTCCATCAGAGGAGGAGATCTTTTCAGTACGGCGGTAGGAGAATTCCTACGCACCTTATTTAGCAGCTCAAAGCTATTCCCGGTTGGAACAGCGGTATTAATTTCCGCCGTCGGGGCTGGTGGAGTTAGCCCAGAAGGGGAGTTGCCTCCGGCCTTCCTCACCTGGCGCCAGTGGCGGCGTCGAGCATGTCGAGCTGATGGAGTTGGCTTAGTGACGGGGATGACCTTGTCTTGCCCCCTGTTCAGGTGAGGGGCTGTTGCTGGTGTCAGCCTGTTAAAGACTGATGTCCTTTGAGTAGCAGGAGCAGGAGTTGGAGTTGGGACGGTCCGTCTTGTAAAGACCGACCCCTTAGCAGGAGAAGCCACCTTGACGACTTCAGGAGCAGGGTTGGTTACTCTCTTCGGAATAACCTTCTCTGGGACTGCAAGTTTCATTGTGGGCCCGCAGGAATTTTGGCCCAATCTGGAGAAGACCGAGGCGCCGGTGCTGGACGACCTGTTGAGAGGGGCCGCAGTAGCTGTAAGTCGATCGAAGACCGACTTCTTGGGAGCTTCTGGTACAGGCACGGGAGCAGTGAAGCTCGTTGGTGGGAGCATGGTCCCCAAAAACAGCCCTGTGGTGACTTGAGTAATCTGCTCTACGGGTATCGTGAACAAAGAAGCCACTTGGGGCCCGTAGGTTATGCCCCCAGTTGAGGCAGGACGCGAGTTGCAGCTGCAGTTGGAGCACTTCGAGCAGGTGAATGCCATTGCTGTTTTGCTTTCTGCGCCAAGTAAGGGACCAAATCTTAGTAACTTGAAACTCAAGGGCAACCATTAACAAACCGCGATTCGTTCGCGAACACGACACACGAAGTGTGGAGTGGAAAGAGGAAGAGGTCCCACCGGGCGTGCCAAAATCTGTTCCCCTCCGAACAACGGAGACGCGACCGCGCAGGTCCGTCTTGCCTGAAATTCGGGGCAGATGCTAATTGGTGCTATCCTTCCACCTCTCCGAAGATACCAAGTTGATTTATGGCACCATGTATCGAAGGTTTAAACGGATGCGGCCGATGTAGCAGACTTCGTCATATTCCCCCTCGTTTGAGGGGTTTTTTGATTATGGGGACGCTGTTCCCTGCAGGCGCAAGCCTCTGCAGTTAATTACGCTACCGCATCGCGGTAACAACTTTCTCCCTCTCCATATGGTCACTTCGTGTTGTGGGTGTTTGTTTTGTGTTTGGTTGCCCGTGGATTGTATACGGAGACTAAATTATGTTGTCGCCCGTAGGGCGTGGACTAGTCTAAATCCGTATCTTTCTTAGATTTGGGTTTGGGGTGGTTTGTTTAAGGATACGTTAGCCTTATTTGAGGCTAAGATCAACTTAAACGTTCGTTAAGGACACGTTAGTCTAATTTTAGACTAAGATCGACTTAACGGGATCGTTTAGATCCGACAAGAGAGCAATTGGGCTCTATTGTTTAGTTTAGTGATATTGCGGTCGATAATTAGTTTAAGGACATTACGGTCCATTGTTAGTTTTAAGACGTTGCGGTCAAGGTTAAGGACATCATAGTCCGTGGATTTAAGGACTCCACAGTCCAATGTTAGTTTTAAGACATCACGGTCAAGGTTAAGGACGTCATAGTCCATGAGTTTAAGGACCCCACATTCCGGTATTAGTTTTAAGACATCGCGGTCGAGGTTAAGGACGTCATAGTCCATGAGTTTAAGGACCCCACAGTCCATAGCAATGTGTGGTCGTCGGGACCCGTCACCTCTCTGACGACGTTGAAGGATTACAACGACGGATGTCGGAGGAGTAAAGAGATGTACCCTCGAACCAGATGTAAATTGATTGGAAGAGCAGTTGTGCTCAGTTCAATTTATATTGAGGACTTATGGCCAGAATTGGGCTAAGTCCAGTTTAAAAAATGTTTAACATTTTTTTCATGTTTGGCATGTTAGGCCTTTATTTGGGCTCTGCCCTTTTAATAATGTACAACATTTATTAGGAACAAAGTGGTGTTCTGACAGTGCGCCACGTGGCGCATCAGGCGCTTTGCACCAATTAAAGAGCGCATTGCGCTGGCGCACGTGAAAATGACACGTGTCGATTAGCGCTGAACGCAAGTCTGTTAGCGCACTGCGCTTTTTGAGTGCGCTGCGCCAGTGCGCTGCGCCAGTGAATGACACGTGGCGCGCTCTGGCGCTATGTGCCAGTCTAAGAGCGCAGTGCGCTATTTTTAGAAGCGCAAAGCGCAAACGGTTCTGTGGTTGACACGTGGTGCGTTTTGGCGCGGTGCGCCAGTCCAATAAGCTCAAAGGCGCAAATCAAGAGTGCAAGGCACTGTCCAATAGCGCAGGGCGCATTTTGATTAAATTAAGATCAAAAAACAAGTTTTTTTGTTCTGTTCTTCAAAAGAGGCATTGCCTCAAGATCCAAGAACCAAGCTTCTTATTCTCATCAAAAGGCTGTGCCTTTATAGATCAAAAGATCTATGAATGAAGTAAATTACTTCTTTTTAATCTTTTATAATTAGATCTTTTTTTATCTCTTTTTTTTATTGAAGATCTTGATCTTGTTCTTAGATTTTTGATCTTTTTAGAAGAGGATTCTTCTTTTGTGAGATGTTTTCATCTCTGATCTTCAAGAATTAAGTTTTTTTACCTTTAAAGATGAAGAAAATGATCTTCTTTCTTCAGAGGCTTGCCTTTCTTTCTCTTTGAGTTTTTTCTCAAAGTTTGCAGAGGGTTCTCTCTTTTTTCTATATATCTGTGAGACTTGGAGTCTAGGGGCCTTTATATAGGGCCAATTGATCTGTTAGGTTAGTTACAGATATCTTTCTCTGATTAATCTGGGGATATTTCCCCACCGTTGGATCTTTGATCCTAAAACTTCTGTTTTACAGAAGACAATCTTCTTATTTTAATAAGATTGGAAAAATCTTTCTAGAATTTTAATTCTGATTAATTAATAATTTATTATTTAAATTCCTGTGCTGGCGCAATTGGCGCTAGCGCGCCTGCGTTTTACACGTGTCGCGCAGCGCAGAGCGCAGCGCGCCTGCGTTTGACACTGGCACGCAGCGCAGCTGCGCTAGCACGCCTGTGTTTGACACGTGGCGCGCAGCGCAGAGCGCAAGGGATCTGAAGCGTTGCTTCATTTTTAAAATTTGAATTTTGAAATAGAGCTTTGCTCTGATTGGGGGTGCGTTGCCTAGGGCGCAGCGCTCCTGGCGCTGGCGTGTCTGCTTTTGACACGTGGCGCGCAGCGCAGAGCGCAAGGGATCTGAAGCGTTGCTTCAGTTTTTGAATTTTGAAATTCAAACAGAGATTTTCTCTGATTGGAGGAAATAATGATAGCTTGGTTGTGTTAGTAGACAAGGATTCATGATCTAGTGGGACTCCTGAGATTTTGTCGGATTCACACATGAACTACCCCAACACCCCGTATATGCTAAGTTATAGCTAAAATTACCAGCCTTGCTCGAATCCATGAATACATTAACTTGTAAGATTGAGTTCATGTCTATATCAAGTATTCATGTCAAGTATTCATGTATTCATTTCAAGTTGTATTCATGATTCGAGTCACGTCATTGTGTTCAAATATTCATGTTTCACTTTAGTCAAGTTCAAGTATTCCGATTCATGATCAATAGTCAAGTGTACCTGTTTGAGTTCGATATTAATTTCGTGTGTTCAAATTCATGATCAAGTATTCGTGTTTGGTTTTAGATTCAGGTTTTGAGTTTGGATTCAGACTTGAGTTAGACTCAGACTTGAGTCGGACACTTGTAACTGATCTAGATCCTGAATTAGGTTCGGGAGTTATCGGTAACTGCTGCATATGGACGAAAGGATTTATGTCTTTTTCCAAGACAATTACCATTGATAACACCGTTAAGTTTTCTACCTTAAATATGCAAGCACTCGCTTTCTCCGGCTCCCTGGGACTCAATAGAATTTATCCCGCTTAAACCTATATTTACTAAAATCCTTAAATATTATTTTATATAACTCGTGGGGGTTTTATGAAATATATTTTAATATAATTTCAAAATAAGCTCGAGAAGTTATTTATATTATTTAGGATTTTCGTGGATGTGAATTTTAAGAATTTGAGGTATTTTAGTGATAATAGCTTAGCTTGGAAAGTTCATAGTATTTTATTCTAAAACTTGTCTTTTATTGGTATCTTGATAGTATTTTGGTGAAAACTTGTAATTCTTTCATTTGAAAAATATAAGTTTATTATATTTTGAAAATATACGGATTTTTTAATATTTATATAATTATTAAAAATTAATTTTTTTATTTAAGTAGAAAATTTCGTTTTTCTTAAAAACCGTATTAAAAACCTTTCGAAACCGAATGCTCCGTGAAGAGATCTGCATCTCGCTCTACTAGCCCAAGAATGTGCGATAATCCGTACCATCCAATAGAAGGTCCCCTAAAAAAGGTTGTAAAGGAATATTTGCAAAGAAATTTAAAATACAATTTAGAAGAAATCCGGTTTTTATTGTAAATGGTATTTTAATGTAATATTGTCATCGTAACAAAAATACATTCAAAAAATATCGTGCTATGGAAACCAATTGTGTACGAGAGAGGTAGGTCATTACCTAGTGAATTTTCCTAAACGTATATTTAAGCAAAACATAAAAGATAATATATACAAAGTTCATGGTATTTTAATGTAAAAGTTAAGTTAAAGTAATTTTGCATGATATTTTTGATTAAAAGTTGGTTCTAACATTAGTTTTATGATAACAAGCTTGGTGTAAGAATATGGATGAGCAATATTTAAGAAAAAGTGGAATTTCTGGGGTTTAAAAGAAGATATCGGTATTAACTCCACTTACCGATATATATTTTGAAAAAAATATTTTCAAGTAAGAAGAAGAGGGATTGAGAGGGACTTACAAATTAGTTAGCCTATGAAAAGGTAGAAGAGGGAGGTGTGAACTTCGTGGCGTTGTGGGATAGTCGGAAAAGCTTTGATTCTTTGTTGAAAGTTGACTGCTTGCTAACTCCTCTTCTACTTCACTTGTACTTAGAAAATTTTGAGAGTTTTGGTTAGAGATTTCAGAATGATGAAGGGATAGGGCATGAGCTAGTATTTATACTATATAATTAGGCTTTTGGAATTAAAATGGTGAATTAAAATGATGATTAATGGGGAATCGAAGGGTCTCTGTTTGATTGCAGAGTAATCAAACAGTGCAGGAGAGTTAAGAGTAGGGGAAAGGGTTTGTGTGCAAATTCTGGGCCTTATTGGGCTCGGGCCGACCGTCGGTGCCTGCCAAACATCAATATCCGCCAGTCGAATTGGGGGGTGGGGCCGGTGGATTCTTGCCATGTGTTCCTCTCAGTGTTAATACTCTTTTGCACATGTTTGATTTCTCTGTTTTTTCATTTTTGTGTGCATTGCACGTGTAAAATTTTGGGCTTCCAAAAAGTTTAAAAGAAAATCAGAAAAAATAATGTGTCTGATTGGATTCGAACACAGGGGTTACGTCATAGCAGTGCAAGGTCTTTACCAGTAAGCTACAAATTGTTTCTTGCTATTATTAAACAAAATTAATTTATTACTTGTACTCAGGCTGTGAAACTCTATTATGTATTTCAACAGAAGAATTTCCGTATTAAGATTTCAGAGTCGTTACAGAAGTTGAAATAGATCCGATCAATTTTCAACCGGATCAGGAACCCGAGGAGAATCCTCCACGAATTTGGTGCTACCTGGCCCGGGGCAAGTTGGAAACAATGTAGGACTGCACAAATCTACGAGTGAGAAGGGCAGACGCATCCCTGCTCAGAACGCTTTC
Organism: Agapanthus africanus; assembly: GCA_030015575.1. Lineage (NCBI taxonomy): Eukaryota > Viridiplantae > Streptophyta > Magnoliopsida > Asparagales > Amaryllidaceae > Agapanthus > Agapanthus africanus. Next base: position 420,065,184 of record JASDDO010000010.1, on the reverse strand, counting down.
AAGTACAGAGCAATCTCATTGCCTTGTACCTGGTCTGTCCATTCACCCTCTCTGACCAGATGTAGCGAATAGCCAGGGGGATATGGAAACGAGCCCGGATATCTGAAAGCTCGTCCGACCGATTCAACATTGAGAGCGCATCGCGAGTATTCACGATATGCATCTTAGAGGCCTTTTTTGCCCCTCGACGACGAAGAACAAGGGCATCACCGCCCCTTGGGGGCGAGGCCAACCCGGAGGAAGAAGAGGAACTTCTTCGGCTATCAGAAGCCGAGGAAGAGGAAAATGACCCGCTAGGCTCAGCTTCAGAGGATGAAGCCTCATCGTCCGACTCAACTACATCAACAAAAATATCAGAGGAAGACATTTGATCTGATTCAAGAGAAGAGTGGCTGAGGATGGGTTTTGACTGAGAATCCGATCTAAAGGATGAAGCGTCGAGCAATTCTCAGATGACAGGAGGCAAACGAAACAAAGGTGTCTCCTAGGGAAAGGCCTTCCCTATTTATACACTCTGCAATAGCCATTCGATGGCCCAAATTTGTTTACGCTAAAATGAAACGTCGCGCCCCACAGCCTCGATGACGCCATGCGGTAGCCAACCATTGGACGTTTCCCTCCTCACACGGATCCAATTGGCAGAAGCAACGTCTCGCAATCCGCCACCCAATTAGGACCATGTAGCACGAAAATCGACGACCTGAGAAAGCGAAACGACGGCTCATTTATGGCGCTAACATTTCGTTGATCCGCTAACGTCGTCAAGGATACGCACGAAAATTAAGGCGCATCATGAAACGCCATGTGGATCCAGAGATCGAAGAGACACGGCCGCCTAGCGCTACGTCGTTCCCAGACAACCCACTACGAAGAATACTCGGCACCAAGCTGAATGTTGAAGACCGAGCAGACCAATCTCGACTCGATCTATGAATAGGTCGGAACGAGAGTGGGGGCAAATGATTATGTTCATAGATAGGAATTCCTCAGATCACGACACGTAGCGGATAACGTGTCGTCTACGTAAACCCGCTAGATTTCTAGGGGTTGCAGAGCGTGAATAAGTATGATGCATGGGGGACATTTCTTGGCATCTCGCCTCCAAGCTTGCGCTCGACCTTCCAGATAGCCTTCCCAGAGCGCATTCCCCCTTCGGCTGACTGCCAGCCAATAGCTCGTCTCCGAGCTATCGTATAACTGAGATTCCTCGGCGTTCCTGTTTGGCCGGAAGTACGGAGCCCGAGCGCCTCCGTAACTGCTCTATGTATCTCGCCACGACGAGATCTCCGCCGCTCCACGTCCCGCATCCCATGCTAGCATATCTTGCCATTAATGGGTATATCCCGCCATCAACGCAAATGTGACGCAGGGGCGTAACGGACGGCAAAAATATCGCATCGGCTCGCTCCATGCGAGCTCTATATAAATCCCTTTTCCAGACGACTCAGATATTTCGAACTCATTCCAATACGCCACTACTCTGCCCTATTATTTCTTGATACTTACTTGATCGTCGGAAGGTCCTACGGTGGTTTCCTATTCTGAGACTTTCTTTATAGGTAGCTCGGCGTCAACAACAACCAACAATCCATTGAGATCCACATGCTCAACCATCATATTAAATCTCAACCATTCAATCTGCTGGCAGCATGATCGACGAAGGACAATAACTGAGGGAGATTCCGACTTCCATCAGTTAGTAATGAATTTCATTCCACTCTATCTATAAAAACAAATATTGCAATATAAGTTCAGCGTAAAATTTGTTGCTGCATTGTTGCTGCATTGTTTGAAGCTCGAATCTAAAGGTTCGAACGACTGTTCAATTTAATTTATTTCTAGATTCGAAGAAGCAATCATTTTGTATCATATATATCTAAACAGTAAAAATGATAACATCTCTACTATTATAATGCAAACTCTAAGAATATAACTAAGGTCATCATTTGACGGTCTTTCATTTTTAATGAAAAATCTAAGAAATAAGAAAAATCTTTCAATCTATTCTTCATGTTTAAGAAATAAAAAATAAACTATCCACATCATCGAACTAACTATTTTACTATTTTAATTTACTTAATTGAATTTAATTTTCAAAAGCCCGTCCTCTTCTTTCTCCACATACATCTACACATTCATATTCAAGTTGTCTCATTCAATTTCAAATAATATTATCAAACCTCAATTCTAAATTCACATAATAGTGATTTAAACGATAAAATATATACTATACATCTCAGTGAATGCATCCAACAATACCAGCTGCTTATGATGGTAAAGGGAAATCTATAGCTGGTCATCTTTTTATGCATATGATACAATCATTAGCAAGGATTGTGAAATTGAGAAGATTTTATATATTAGTCGGAATAGAAAAAACACTTTCAGAACATACAATGATGGAGATCTTGATCTTCTTCAGATGTTGTTCTCCGTCGATCTGTCGCGAGCCTTGATAAAGAGTTGAGATTGGTATTGAAAGTTGTCTCCTTGGACGTGTGGATCTCAATGGGTTGATTTTGAGGTGAAGCCGAACTGCCTGCAAAGAAGTCCCGGAATGGGTGACTACCGTAGGACCCTCCGACGATCAAGTTAGCTGAGAAATTTGAGCAGAGTAGCGACTTAGTAGATTGAAATTGCCATACCCGAGTCGTCTGGGAGAGGGGTTTTTATAGTGGTCGCATGGAGCGAGCTGGCGCGAGATCTTCGCCGTCAGTTGCACCCCTGAGTTACGCCTACGTGAATAAAGAGATTCCTCCATTAATGACGAGATACGCTCGTTAATGGGGGGATACGACAGCGTGGAACACGGGATGTTGGGTGGCGGATCTCTCGCTTCTGGAAAGATACGCGGAGTCGTGGCGGAGGCGTTTGGGCTCTGCGTTCTTGGTTGTTCGGTTGAACCGTGGAGGCTTAGCTCGGTGGGAGGCTCGGAGGAGAGCGGGAGGCCGAGGAAGGTCGGTTCTGTGATAGCTCAGAGGCGAGATAGAAGGGCTGAGGAAGCTCAACGTGTAGGAGGGCTCGGAGACGAGCCGATGGTTATTTATAAGGCGAGCATAGGAGTGTTCTGAGAGGCCATCGAAGGTCGGGTAAATCCTCGGGACGAAGGCCCGAAGAATGCTTTCAATGTATCGTGCTTGCTCCTGTCCCGTAAGCCCCGGGACACGTCATCTACCACGCGTCATGATCTGAAGGATTCCCACTTATAAGTAGCATCATACAATCACAAACAATATATTTTTTATACAAAAAAAAAACCTTGCTCATAGTTGAGACTACCGATAAATTAAAACATATCCAAAAAAAGATCATAAGAGATATTAGGATGGTGAGAAGAATGTGTGGCATGCACTAAATTAGTTGAGACAGAAGAAATATATTCAAGGTATATGATGGAGGTACTTTTCGGGTCTCCTTCAGATGGTGTCTTCCGTCGATCTCCCGGTGGATTTTGGAGGTGATCTCCTGTTGCGTGTGGGTCTCAATGGGTTTTGAGAAGATTGGTGATTTGAGGAGTTTAGCGCCGACTACCTGCAAGGAAGTCCCGGGATGGTTTGGTACCACCGAGGACACTCTAACGATCAATTTAGTATTAGATCCGAGCAGCGTAGCGGCAAAGTGGAGTCAAAAATGGCTTACTTAACCCCTCTGTGATGGGGGTTTATATGGTGGTGGAGGCACGCAGCAGCAGGCGTGAGAATCTCGCCGGCCGTTACGCTCCCGACGTCACGCCCGCGTAGAGAGCGGATCGCCCATGAATGAGGATCGTGAAGGCGTGGAACGTGGAATGTTACTGGCGGAGAATCCGCGCATAGCGAGATTCGCGGAGCGATGGTTACGCCTCTGAGCGGCGGAACTGGTCGGAGAACCGAGGAAGACGGCCTCGGTCAAGGGGCTCGGGGACGAACGTGAAGGCCGAGGAGACTTGGTCCTGTGGCAGCTCAGGGCGAGCAGAGGGTCCGAGGAGGCCAATCCGCAGGGAGCCCCGAGGAGGGCTAGCTTGTGCTGGCCGGTCGGGTACAGCGGTGGCCTGGTCGGCCTTTGTGGGCCCTTTCTTCCGAGTTCTGGGACGTGCCATCCACCACGTGTCCTGATCTTAAGGGTCTCCAATACTGAGCATTATCATTAGCCCCCCACTCTTGTCCCGACTAGCCAGCGGGTCGGGTCAGGAGTGGACCGCCGGGCCGACCGGGGTGAGCTCCCTCCGAAGGTTTCGTCGGAATGCGTCCCCGGGACACGGGCTGTCTTTTCTGCCAGCGAATCAGCGCGAGATCTCTGCATTTAAGAAGAGTGCTCCGGTTCGTGTATCTTGCCTTTGAAGTGACGGCCCACGTGTCGAGCGTCGGTTGGCTGACGCGACGTGTGCAGACTTGCGACACCTGAAAGGGTGCATTCCAGTGCGGAAACGACAAGTGGAGTAATCGAAGCCGTTGGATGCGAGAAGGAGTCTTGGAGGGAGATGAAGGGCACCGTTGGATGAGGTCGCTCGTGGCGATAAGTAGGGGTGGGGCCCGTTCCAAGGCCTCTACTCCTTCATATTTCCCGTTCTAAGTCTCGGTTGCTCGGCACTCGCCTTCTTCCTTCCACTTTCGTTCCCCGAGGATCATTCTTCCCAAGGTTAAATGTCTTCCCTTGTCGAGTCAGTAGATGTCGTTGAGGTAGGTTCTAAGAACCCTTTAGGTGAGCTTGAGTCCTCCCGGGAAGCGGGGGTTGGCCTCTCTTTCCGGGATCATGTGGCGGGGGCAGCCCCTAGGGAGGAGGCGGTAGATACTGCCCCTAGCGCCTTGTGTTGGATAAGGTATGAGGACGAACTTGCCAACGCTCGGGCTCGCTTCCACATCCCTTCACGCTATACGCTCCGCCTGGCCAAGAAGGGAGAGAGGGCAGACCAAGTACGGGGCAGGGAGATCGCCCTGTATTTTGAAGCATTTTGTGGTGGAATGCGTCTGCCCTTCTCTCTTGAGATCGTTGAAGCGTTGAACTTCTTCGGTTTAACCCCCGGTCAGTTGGTGCCGAACTCGTGGAGGATTCTCTTCGGGTTTCTGGTCCGCCTGAAGTTACAGGCGATCCCCTTCAGCCTTTCCCTCCTTGATTCTTCCCTCGTCTTCAAAAATCACCCCGGTGGTCCAGCGGGTGACCCGAGGTGGGTTTATATCTCTTTCAGAAAGCGACCAGGGGGCGCCACCGGGACGGAGGTTGTGGACCTGCCTTCTTCCATTCACGACTGGAAGAAGAAGTTCTTCTTCGTTTCCCCTCCCGAGGGTGAGGATTGGCCCGTACCTACAGAGTGGTCAAGGGAGAAGCACTTGCCGAGGAACCAGTCCAGTGACCACGTCGTGGTGAGAGTGGCGTCGTAGGACCCCATCCCCCATTTCGACGTGCTGTTGTCTAAAAGGGTTCTGAGTTGGGCTGGGCTCAGCCCCGTTGAGTTCTTCGGTAAGTTTAGGTTTTCTTTTTTGGTTCGTATATGCCTGTGTCGCTGACTCCTTTTACACTTAGTTCCGTGCAGGACTCATGGATATGGACTCTCTCCGGGCTTCCATGCGCCAGCTGAGGCCGGTTGCGAAGGCTGGGGGCGCCGGCTCTTCCCGTTCACAGCCTGCCCCGGCTCCTTCTCCCCCGGCGTAGTGCCCTGGGAGCGCTCGGAGACGGATCTCGCCCCCGGGCCCAGCAGAACGTTGGGTCGGAGACGGGCTCGGATTCTGGAGGAGCCGGCCTCGGAGGAGGAGACTGGCTCTCCCTCAAGGCCGCTCAAGAGGAGGTCTTCCCGGGGACCGTCTTCGCCGATCACGGTGGAGGAAGGCGGTCTCCAGTTCGCCGTGCCTTCGGGGCTGTCCGTCACGGATAGCCTATGACGGATAGCCTGCTGCATGAGATAGAGGCATCAGCCGGGGGTAGAGTCCCTAGGGGGACCTTCAGGGCTCAGCTGGCGTCCATCGCCCAGGAGTCCATGCAGGTAAGCGCTTGTCCTTTATTATTATTGTTTTGAGGTTCGGTGCCCTTTTCATCTTCCTGATCTCTCTTCTGCCTTTCAGGCCCTTCAACACGTCACCTTTGCCTTGCGCATGGAGACCGAGGTGGTAGTCCCGGGGATGAAAGCTGCGGGCCAGCTCGCCTCACTGGAAGAGAGCTCCAAGCGGGAGATGAGGCGATGAAGGCGAAGGTCGTCTCCTTGGAGGGCGAGGTGGAGGCCGGGAAGCGGGAGGTTGCCCGGCACCGCGAGGCCGCCGCGGTTGCTGAGGCCAAGCTTGAGGACACCCAGGTGCTCGCCGGCAACCTGAAGAAGACAATGAAAACCCTCCGGAAGGAGCTGGGGGCGGTGGCTGAGTGGGCGAAGTCGGCCGACCTGAGGGCGGCCAAGTTGGCCGACCTCTCGGTGGCGAAAGCGGTAGAGGGCTACAAGAAGTCGAGAGACTACTATGATGACCTGGCCGTCGCCATGACCCTCATCTGGCACGAGGCCCTCGACGCTGTTAAGACCCGGGTGCTGGGGTTCGCCGACGAAGAGCTCCGGGCCCAGTACCCCCTCGTGGACACCAGCGGGCAGGGGCAGGAGATTAATGGCGAGGAAGTCGCCGGGGACCCAGCTCGCCTCGTGGTGGATGTCGAGGGCCCCGAGGTCGCTCCTAGCCCCGAGGCCTAAAGCCCCCGTCTTCCTCCTCCTTTTTTATTTTGCTGCGTCTGGAACTTTGTAAGCCTCCGGGCATTTTTTTTTGGCTGGGGAGCCAAAAATACCCTCTGTAAAGACCGCCTTTTAGTAATTAAACTTTTCTTTGGTTTCATTGGCTTGATTTTAAAAAATTTTCTTCTCGCGCTGTCGGGCTTCTATGTCAGGTTGGTTATTTGCCTAGCGATCATCCATCGAGTTGGTTTCGATTGCTTGTCGAGCGTGCCAAGCATTGCCGAGAAAGAGGCGTCTCCATGGCTCCGAAGTCGAGGGGGATCGCTCAGACTTGGATAGACTCGACGTCCCTGGCCCCGAAGCTGCGCGGCTGCTTCTTGGTGAGGGCCTTTGATCCCTGGCGTTGCAGCAGGGAAGCTGTCCGCCAGGAATAGCCGAGCAAGGAAGCTACTCGGCTGCCTCTATGGAGGGCTTTATTCCTTACCGTCGGAGGGGCTGTGAGGAGCCCGCTAAGGACAACCGGGCAGTGAAGCTGCACGGTTGCCTCTTGGCGAGGGCTTTGATCTCTGGCGTCGGGGGTAGGCAACTACCAGCCTGGGGTGACCGAGCGGGGTAGCCAGTCGGGTGCCTCTTGCGAGGGCTTCGACCCCTGGCGTCACGGGTAGGGAGCCACCAACCAGAGATGACCGGGCAGGGTAGCTGCCCAGTTACCTCTTGCGAGGGCTTTTGATCTTTCAGGACGGGGACCGGGCAGGGTTACTGCCCGGTGCCTCTTGGCGAGGACTTTGATCCCTGTCGATTGTGGTAGAAAGCTACCAGCCGGGGATAGCCGAGCGAGGACTCGACCGTCTCTGGGAGGACTTTGGTCCTCAGTGCGGGAGGGGCTGTAAGAAGTCTACCAAGGACCCTTGGCCAGGCAGGGTTACTGCACGGTGCCTCTTGGCCAGGGCTTTTGTCCTGAAGGATGGCCTATAAAGGCAAGGATAATGAAATATCCCAAAAACTTTTTCTCTCTCCAAAAAACGTTTCAGATCTGAGATCTCTCTTCCTTCTTCAAGGTTCCAAAACCTTCTTCTTTCTTTTGAATTAAATCAAGAGTTCTACTCTCCTTTTTATAAAACAAATTAGTTTTTCGCCACAAAACCCACAAAGGGGAACTTGGATCTGTCATCAGATCTTAAAAAGGAGAGATTTTGAGATTTCACATCTCTTGATCTTGAAGATCCAGCAAGCAACAGGAGGAAGAAGAAGAACCACTTCCATTAAACCCAAAACACTTTCAGGAGTCCAACTCCTCTCTGATTTCTCTTTTGAGAAATCTTTTTTTTTTCGAGGCTAAAAGCCTCTTATCCTCGCCGGCGCGCAGTGCTCATGCGCAAAGCGCCCGCGTGCCGACACGTGGCGCGCGCGCTTGCGCTCCAGCGCGCAGCGCAAGTGCGCAAAGCGCCCGCGTGCCGACACGTGGCGCGCGCGCTTGCGCACCTGCGCGCTTGCGCAACTGCGCGCAGCGGTCTTGCGCAAAGCGCCCACGTGCCGACACGTGGCGCGCGCGCGCTTGCGCACCTGCACGCAGCGCTTATGCGCAAAGCGCCCACGTGCCGACACGTGGCGCGCTTGCGTCTGAGCGCACAGCACCTAAGCGCACAGCGCTCAAGGCGCTGGCCCCATGCATCCCTTGGATGCATTTTCCCCCTCTTTTTGTGTACATACATACATATATACATATGTATACAAATTTATACACACACGTACTCCACGACACTGTCCCTGTTAGAAAAAAATTTCTAACGGGGCGCTGCCCCGCACCCCGCAAGGGGGCTGCTAGCCCCCTTGACCCCCAGCCCGCTATCCGGGTAGCGGGACCCCCGTAAAAACTCTGCGTGGCTCCCGATATATCCAAAAAACCCCTTTCAAAACAGAACACACGTACACTGCACATTGAGTTCGCATGACCAGTTTAACCCGTTAATCGGAGGTTCCCTCGCCCCAAAGGCGAGGGGTAATTAACGGCAGCTTAGTCCGCGGCTGCCGGAGATTCGGATCCCCACAATCATTAAACCCCAGCCTACCCTAGGCAGGGAGAATCTGTAGTACGCCTGAGACGCGTGCGCGTATTCCCATCTCAATGGGGTGACGAAAAACACCCTACAGATTCTGGCACGCCCGGTGGGACCAATCTCTCCTCCCATATTTCGGGTTAAGCGTTCATGCGAACTCAATCAATATACGTACCTATATTTATACTAAAAATAATGCTTTTTTTCATGCAGGATTTTCAAGCGATCACCTTTCAACAATGTCTCCGAAGATGAACTCAGCTCCCGTCTCCTACACAATGAAGATAGACTCCAGGACGGTCCTCCCGGCCAGTTTCGGGCGACAATGGGAGGAGCCGCTGCTACCATTCGGCTCTATTCTGTTCATGCCAGTTGGCGCCATCCCAGCTCCTCAAGCCCCGGTGGCAGACAAACCGGTCTCGAAAGGCAGAAGACCAAATATGGTGATCTCAAGGGCGCCCCAACCCAAACGCAAGTCTGTGTCTGAACGATTTTCCTTGGCCCCAGCTGGGGGCAAGGCCATCAACACCAATAAAGCTACAACGCGTCCTGAGCAAGCTCCAGCGGTGCCCTTGACCACTGCTCAATCGGGTGTCTTCTCTAAGCTCCCCTCTGATCAACTCACAATGGCTTCCCGGGTAGCAGATGCCGGCCAAGCCTTCAAAATCGAGAAGCTGAGGGAGAAAAGGCTCAGATATAGAGCCAACAAAAGGGCTAGGGCTACTGCCAGGCTAAACCTCATGAGGTTCGAAGAACAGGGTTACCCCGCCAAAGATGAGGGGATGGCTGAATGTGTTATCCACACTGTCTACGTGGTGGGCACACGCAGCAAGAGCAAGGACGGGGCTACCACATCTCAAATCCAATCTGGCTTTAATGTGGTTGCCACTTTCCAAGAACAGCCGCCTCCGCTGGATGATGAAAACCCTCTCGATGAGGCTGATAGGCAGAGAGAGCCCTCAATTCATGAGGAGTCAGGCTCGGAAAGCGAAGATGAGCCAACTTTCCGTCCTAAGACCACAGGGCAGCAACTTCTCCAAGAGCTCCGAAAACAGCTCAGAAGAAAAGATAAGGAGATGGCCAAGCTCTACTCAAAGATCGACGACTTGACAAATGTCGTCTTACGGCTTACGGCCCAACTTGCCTCTCAGCCGCCCAATCAAGCACAGGGCTCAGCTCATGAACCGGGAAACGGTGTCCCAAAGCAACCGACGCCTATTCCCTCAAATCCAAAAGTGGGCGGACCTCATGAAAGTCAATCGCATCCTATCTCAGGAAATGTCTTGGCTACCGATGACAGTAGCCTGCTAACTCAAGATCAAATCATGGATATGGTTGCCAGCAAAGTCAAAACATTGGTGGCCGAAGCCGAAGCGCAAAAAGATATCAGCAGTAGTGGGAGACCATATCCTGCTCAGTATGATCTGGTGGAATTTCCTAGCGGCTATGTCATCCCTAAATTCGGAAGATTCGATGGGACGGGAAATGCGAATCAACACATCGCCCACTTCAAAGCCTCTTGCGGGAATACTGGGGGCAATGATGCGCTTCTCCTCCGCCAGTTCGTTAATAGCCTGACCGATGTTGCTTTCGACTGGTACGCGAGCATACCAGATGGCTCCGTTACTACTTTCGTCCAAATGGAATCTTTGTTTCGACAAAGGTTCATGAGCGTCAGCGATAAGATCACCATTGCCGAGCTCGTAAGGACCAAGCCCAAGAACAACGAAAGCAACACGGATTTTATAACCCGATGGCGCAATCTCTCCGTCAAATATGAACCACCGATAGAGCAGGACCAATCTGTCAGTCTCCTCGTCGGAAATCTCAACAATTGGATGGCCCCGTTTCTATGCACCGCGGGTCTCAAAACATTCCAAGAGCTGACCAGGAAAGTTCAGATGCTGGAGCGCTCAAAGCAGGAGTCCTCCTCGGATTCCCAAAATAACAATAGGTCATGGAGAAACCGAAAGGACGATAATCGCAAAGGCGGAGATCCCGACGATTCTGAATCTTTCAATGCTTCGGCTAACCGAAATAAGCAAGGGTTGAGCGGGCCTAATGCCAACCAGCTTCGGAAGCCAATGTTTGGAGAGGGGGGAGAATCTCCACTGAAAGAGAAGCTGGATAAGGTCTATTCCTTCAGAAGGGACAAAATTCGTAAAATATTCAAAGACGCCCTGAAGAACGGTCTACAACTGCCAGAGTCAAAAAGACCGCAGGAAGCGAATAGGACCGACGACCCCAAATACTGCCCCTATCACAGAGTGATAGGCCATGCCATTGAGGACTGCTTCGTCTTCAAAGATTGGGTCGAAAAGCAATACAAGGCAGGAGAGATAGAACTGTCCAAAGGCGTGTTAACAAACAGTCAAGCTGCAACCGCCAATTTCATACAAACGGAGACCGAAGTTCTTCGTGAAACCGATTCTCTCAGGCATCTGCCTTTCTCTGAAAACAATCGACAACCACGTCATTAAACTGGGAACAATCGACCTCTAAGTCGTTAAACTGGGAATGTAAAAAAAATGTAAATAAAAAAAAATGTGTAAATAAAAGAAAAATAAAGAAAAGCCGAAATGATGGGGCAACTCGCAATAAAAATCAGCGAGTAAAAATGAAAATGAAAATAAATCCGAAATGATGGGGCAACTCGCAATAAAAATCAGCGAGTAAAAATGAAAATGAAGATAAAGCCGAAAGGATGGGGCAACCGCGAATAAATAGCCGAAATGATAGGGCGATCGCGACCTTCGCGATAAGAGAAGCTGAAATGATAGAGCAATCGCGGTAAAATAAAAAAAAAACAACAAAAAAAAAAACAAGGGCGGATGATGAGTTGCTCCTGGCATTATTCCAGTGCAGCAATGCAGACGCCAAACAAAATCCAATTTCCCAAAATTCTTTCAGCCCTACGGCCAGTCCCCAAATTGACTACCGTATACAATCCACGGGCTCAAATAATTCTCAGCATACCCATGCCCCACCGCAACCACCAGTTACGCGGCTGGTCTCCGCCTTTGGAATTATGCTTCATTGGAAAGACCCACTCATGTGTCCTCACGATGCATGAGGAGAACAAACCTTCGTGAGATCCTTACGACTCACCAAGGAAAAACACACTTAGGAGTCCTCACGACTCTTAAGGAGAAAATACACCTGCGGGATCCTTACGACTCGTAGGGAGAAAATGCTTTTATGGGACCCTCACGGCCCATAAAATTGAAAAGTCTTAGGTGATAGGGATCCAAACCTGTCTCCTAAACCATCGCTCCCCAATCCCCAAGTGGCGAATGATGAGTCGCTCCTGGTACCATATTCTAGTGCAGCGATGCAGACGCTAACCAAATTCCAAATCCCAATCCCCAACGGCGAATGATGAGTCGCTCCTGGTACCATATTCCAGTATAGCGATGCAGACGCCAACCAAATTCCAAATCTCATACCAACGGCGAATGATGAGTCGCTCCTGGTACCATATTCCAGTGCAGCGATGCAGACGCCAACAAAGTCCTGAAATGTTTCTGGCCCTACGGTCTGGATCATGCATCCTGCAAAACCGTATACAATCCACGGGCGTAAAACAATCCCAATCTCTCCCAAGTCCTCCCGGGGCAAATGATGAGTTGCTCCTGGCATCATTCCAGTGCAGCAATGCTGATGCCAAACAAAAACCAATTCCCAAATCCTCTCGGGGCAAATGATGAGTTGCTCCTGGCATTATTCCGGTGCAGCAATGCAGATGCCAAACCAAAAAACCAATTCCCAAATCCTCTCGGGGCAAATGATGAGTTGCTCCTGGTATTATTCCAGTGCAGCAATGCAGATGCCAAACAAAAAAAAAACCAATCCCCAAATCCTCTCAGGACAAATGATGATTCGCTCCTGGTACCATATTCCAGTGTAGCGATGCTGATGCCAACCCAAATCAAATCAAACCAACAACCTCTACGGCGGAATCATGCTCCGTCCCAGAATTTACCCCGTGTCGAAATCATGCTTCGCCTCGGGATATCTACCTTCCCTGCCGGAATTATGCTCCACCTCGGAATCAAATCAACCAACCAGCTCTACGTCGGAATCATGCTTCGTCTCAGAATGTTCACCCCGTGTCGAAATGATGCTTCGCCTCGGTGTGTCTGCCTTCCCTATCAGAATTATGCTTCGGCTCGGAATCAACCAACGACCTCCTCGTCGGAATTATGCTCCGCCTCGGAATCAAGTCAACCAGCAAGCTCTGCATCGGAATTATGCTTCGTCTCATAATGCACCCCGTGTCGAAATGATGCTTCGCCTCGTTGTACCTGCCTTCTCTGTCGAAATTATGCTTCGTCTCGGAATCAAGTCAGCCAACAAGCCCTGCGCCGGAATCATGCTCCGTCTCAGAATATACCCCGTGTCGAAATCATGCTTCGCCTCGGAATATTTGCCTCCCTTGTCGGAATTATACTTCGCCTAGGAATCTACCTCTGCATCGAAATCATGCTTCGGTCAGAATGTCTGCCGCTCATCGGAATGATGCTCCGATCCCCTGGAATTATGCTCCGCCCTTCGGAATGATGCTCCGATCCTATGGAATTATGCTCCGCTCTTCGGAAAGATGCTCCGATCTCTGGAATTATGCTCTGCCTTTCGGAATGATGCTCCGAACCCTGGAATCATGCTCCGCCCATCGGAACGATGCTCCGATCCCTGGAATCATGCTCCGCCCATCGGAACGATGCTCCGATCCCTGGAATCATGCTCCGCCCTTCGGAATGATGCTCCGAATCCTGGAATTATGCTCCGCTCTTCGGAACGATGCTCCGAACCCTGGAATAATGCTCCGCCCATCGGAACGATGCTCCGATCTCTGGAATTATGCTCTGCCTTTCGGAATGATGCTCCGAACCCTGGAATCATGCTCCGCCCATCGGAACGATGCTCCGATCCCTGGAATTATGCTCCGCTCTTCGGAAAGATGCTCCGAACTCTGGAATCATGCTCCGCCCTTCGGAATGATGCTCCGAATCCTGGAATTATGCTCCGCTCTTCGGAACGATGCTCCGAGCCCTGGAATAATGCTCCGCCCATCGGAACGATGCTCCGATCTCTGGAATTATGCTCCGCTCTTCGGAAAGATGCTCCGATCTCTGGAATTATGCTCTGCCTTTCAGAATGATGCTCCGAACCCTGGAATCATGCTCCGTTCGTCGAAATGATGCTCCGATCCCCGGGAATCATGCTCCCCGGGATGATGCTTCGCCTCTGAAATGATGTTCCACCTCGAAGTTCAGCTTCAAGATCCATCAATTTCATGCACACAACTCAAATGTGCGGTGTGCATTTATTGATGGGGGGCACTTTGTTGTGGTAAAAATTTACACCCCGGTTGACCGAGTCAAAGTCAAGGTCAACCCCAAGCCAGGTGGGCCCAAGCCCGGGTCAAGTGGGCCCATGCCCGGGTCGAGTCCGAAACGTGAAGCGGCCGACCCTCCCCATGCTAAAATATAAATCATGTCATAAACAATTTTTATGTAATTTTTTATGCATGAATGTAAACAAAATGGGCATAAAGCCAATATTTTGTAAGCCCATGGTTTATGTGCAAAAATGAAATGGCACATGAGCCATGGGATGGCAAAATGCCATTTTGTGAAGCCCAAGGGGCTATGTGTAAAGTGTATGGCCTATAAAGGCAAGGATAATGAAATATCCCAAAAACTTTTTCTCTCTCCAAAAAACGTTTCAGATCTGAGATCTCTCTTCCTTCTTCAAGGTTCCAAAACCTTCTTCTTTCTTTTGAATTAAATCAAGAGTTCTACTCTCCTTTTTATAAAACAAATTAGTTTTTCGCCACAAAACCCACAAAGGGGAACTTGGATCTGTCATCAGATCTTAAAAAGGAGAGATTTTGAGATTTCACATCTCTTGATCTTGAAGATCCAGCAAGCAACAGGAGGAAGAAGAAGAACCACTTCCATTAAACCCAAAACACTTTCAGGAGTCCAACTCCTCTCTGATTTCTCTTTTGAGAAATCTTTTTTTTTTCGAGGCTAAAAGCCTCTTATCCTCGCCGGCGCGCAGTGCTCATGCGCAAAGCGCCCGCGTGCCGACACGTGGCGCGCGCGCTTGCGCTCCAGCGCGCAGCGCAAGTGCGCAAAGCGCCCGCGTGCCGACACGTGGCGCGCGCGCTTGCGCACCTGCGCGCTTGAGCAAGTGCGCAAAGCGCCCGCGTGCCGACACATGGCGCGTGCGCTTGCGCACCTGCGCGCTTGCGCAACTGCGCGCAGCGGTCTTGCGCAAAGCGCCCACGTGCCGACACGTGGCGCGCGCGCGCTTGCGCACCTGCGCGCAGCGTTTATGCGCAAAGCGCCCACGTACCGACACGTGGCGCGCTTGCGTCTGAGCACACAGCACCTAAGCGCACAGCGCTCAAGGCGCTGGCCCCACGCATCCCTTGGATGCATTTTCCCCCTCTTTTTGTGTACATACATACATATATACATATGTATACAAATTTATACACACACGTACTCCACGACACTGTCCCTGTTAGAAAAAAATTTCTAACGGGACGCTGCCCCGCACCCCGCAAGGGGGCTGCTAGCCCCCTTGACCCCCAGCCCGCTATCCGGGTAGCGGGACCCCCGTAAAAACTCTGCGTGGCTCCCGATATATCCAAAAAACCCCTTTCAAAACAGAACACACGTACACTGCACATTGAGTTCGCATGACCAGTTTAACCCGTTAATCGGAGGTTCCCTCGCCCCAAAGGCGAGGGGTAATTAACGGCAGCTTAGTCCGCGGCTGCCGGAGATTCGGATCCCCACAATCATTAAACCCCAGCCTACCCTAGGCAGGAAGAATCTGTAGTACGCCTGAGACGCGTGCGCGTATTCCCATCTCAATGGGGTGACGAAAAACACCCTACAATAACCGGGCAGTGAAGCTGCGCGGTTGCCTCTTGACGAGGTCTTTGATCCCTAGCGTTGCGAGTAGAGAAGTGAAAGGTTCCTAGGCACACTAGTGAGGTCTCACAAGGCATCGATCATGCCAAATTAAAATTTTAACGGTGCCGAGAAACCCGACTACGGATCGTCGGCTAGAAGTTTAGGCGAAAAAGCTAACTAGTTAACACTTAACTAAGAGATACGGAAATACAACCTTTGTAGATCTGGTGCTCCACCTCCATAGCTCCGCAACGAAGTCCTTTGCTGTCCAAAATGAATCCGGGCTCTAGCGTCGGCTTCATCGGAGAATAGGCGAGCTAGGTCGTCGATGTCCATGCCGAAGATGATCTACGTCAAGGCATCGCTAAATCAAGCTCCACCTTCACCAAGCTATGAAAACTTGTGAAGGAAACACACTCTACTACTTGGAAGAGGTAGAGGATGAGAAAATAGGAAGTGGGTAGACTTTAGAATTGGATTTCTCACTCATTTGCATCAATCACCATTGATGGAGGAAGGTATCTTCATGAAGAAGAAGAAGAGGAAGAAGATGATAAAAATTATGATAAGTATTAAAGAATAAATAAAAAACCATTCTTATCATAATTCTCACTATGGTTAGGTGTAGAGAATTAACTTGAGTTAATTGAATTGGTTAGGGTTAAGCATGAGACAAAATGGTGACTAAGTCAAAAGTTCATGAAGCTTCATGCAAGAAGACAAAAGAAAGCCACCATTCTATTTTATGCAATTTATTTTCCAAAAATAAAAACAAATGAATAAATGAATAATCAAATAAAAACCCTAACCATTTCTTTAACCAAGGTTTAATTCTTTACACAAATCCTAATTTGCATGTATCATCAAATATGATACAAACAAGTGCACAAAATCATATCGCATATGCAATGCGCACAACCGAGCGAGAAAATCCATTTAAAGTGAACCGATACTAGTTAATGCAAAGTAATATATCAAATATATAATTATGCATTAAATCATTAAATCAACACTTGATTTAACGATACGGTCATGACGCACATAACCGACTGGTATCATTAGTAACATCTTATCGAATCAACACTTGATCCGATAACCCGGCTATATCGCATATAACCGATCAATGTCACATCGCGAGAATCGAATACAGTATCACATACTCGTATTATTCTTGGTCCCGCACATATCTCATATGCGCTCCTATTTCGTTTCGCTTGAGCCAGGAAACCTCTGTGTAGGACTCTAAAGACTCGTCAATACGCCGGCAGCAGGTGATGATCATATCAAACACCCACAAGCCGCAAGCGGTCTGCTAAACGTAACGGCCACGCGGGTATTGAGCGATCTGAAGATCGACGAGCAAGCTCGCTCACACTCCAGTGAATCCAACCAGTAACACTACCGTACAGTCCGGTCTGATCGTCTGATCTGTCGCATATCTCGCCTAGGGGTGGTAAACGTCAGACCCCAATAGCTCGATAAGTCGTGTCGATATGAGGTCTATAACTGTTCAAGAAACTACTGGTAACACTTACCAGTAAATCTCAGCAACCCTGGCCAGGGATTTCCTGTTATAGCCAATCGAACACAGCGCAACATCAACCCCCTATACCGGGAGAGACGAATCCCCTCCTATCGCTCATTGCCTCCATGTGACTCGGGACTGTACCCAAAAACCACCGTTTTGCACGCCCTTTTGGACGTGATAAGATGGAAATCAAAGCACAGTGGGAACCACACAAGACTCTATGACGATCTCGGGTTAACAGACTACTCTGTACCAGTGTCACCAGAGAACTGCCATCTGACGTGAGGTATAATACCATCTGGGAGTTCTTGGCGAGTCCGTCCAGTGTACCCAGTCTCTACTGAGCACCCGTATATCATCTCTGATGTCAAACACCAATGGATATGGGATCATCCATCGCCCATCTGTATGGGTCGAGAAGGTATACGCTAGTCTACTCTGGTATATCGATGCCCCGTCTCGATATACCCTCGACTAGGGACTTTGAAGGATGTACTTATGGACTACCATGTCCCCACTAGTATGATCCGCATCATAGTCCAGGTAGTCAAGTACAGATCCTAAGGGCTTTACCAACATGTAACAGAGAGACAAACAGTATACACGTTAAGGTAAAGATCAACCAGATAGCATACTATCATGTCGAGCAAGAAAGTCCTCCCTATATATGTCCCAGCATCCACTACAATATACATCCAATGTACAGTAATGGCCTCTAGGGCATACATATAACTAACAATCTCCCACTTGCACTAGGGCCATCTGTAGCAGTGGTTGAAGTATCTCATACTCAACCATCCCATAAAAGTCTCTCTCTGGGAACAGGCCTTTCGTGAGTGGATCCGCTGTGTTTTTCCTCTGAGTCTACTCTCCTAACCTCGATCCCTTGGAGATCAACCATCTCCATGATCAGGTGATGCTGCCTCAGAATATGTCTGGATCACTGATGGGACCGGCGTTCCTTGGCATAAGCCACAACTCCATTGTCTCACAATGGTTGGAACGTGGTTCATCTCATGAACCAATATACACCCAAACAGCCTCTTTGGTAGCATCTTAAGTAGCGATGTATCCTGCCTTTATCGTCTAGTATGCCACGGTATCTAGCTTGGAACTCTTCCAATATACCGTCCCTTTACTGAGGGTAAAGACAATGCCTGCGACTGACATTCAGTCGTCATTATCACCCTGGAACTCTTCCAGTGATTCTCCCCAGGATCGATTGATACCATCTCACTACAACTAGTGAGAATCCTAACATCCAATTAAATCTATCTCATAGATCCAAAATCCAGGATTTAGTAGGTATCACTTTGATCCTTTGTGGAGAATCATTGTGATAAGCGGATATTGATCGAGCGTAGCATAGGAAACTCCTTCCCTATCAAGAGTATGTCATCCATGTACTCTACGAGGATCGTCACCATACTCCCTACTTCCTTTTTGTATATACAAGGTTCATCTACCATTTTGATGATGTCAAACTCTTTGACTACTTCATCAAAACAGATGTTCCAACTCCGCGATGCCTGCTTTAATCCTATAAAGTATCTTGCACACGTTTCCGCTGCTCCCACTGTCTACGAAGCCCTCTAGCTGTGTACTTATAGACGCACTCTTCTAAAACATCATTTAGAAAAGCAGTCATGACACCCAACCACCAGATATCGTAGTCATGGTATGAAGCCGTGGCGAGTAGTATCTGGATGGACTTAAGCATAGGTACTGGAAAAGGTTTTATCATTATCCACGCCTGGTCGATGACGAAAACCTTCAACACGTCTAGCTTTGAAAGTCTCAACTTTTCCATCTACACCAAGTAATCTTCTCAAGATATACTTGCTCCTGATGGGGATTTAACCCTTCAGATATAGCAGCTAAAGTCCATACTTTGCTGGTGTATAAGGATTCCATCTCAGATCACTAAGCATCCAGCCATTCTTACAGAGTCTTACTCCTGATGGCCAGGTCGAAGCTAGTTGGGTCATCATCTCATGATGTAATCCTCGCTCCCACTGTCATAGAGTAACCGAAGTATCTCTCAGGTGGGTGAGGAACCCTACTAGATCGGCGGAGAGGCTAAGGTTCGTTGGAATCTACTGAATCCTTTGGCTCTATCAAATCATCTGCTGTAGTTTGTATAGCTGGAACCTTTCCAGTTCTACATTACAGACCTTGCCTCGAGCTTGTCCGGATTATGCTTTTAGACATAGCCCGGACAACCCCAAATCTTAACTAACTTAAGATATGGGCTCTTCCCTTTCTATATCATATATGAAGTGGTAGGCAACTGATTTGATTGGAACCCTATTCAATAGGTATGCAACTTCGTAAGTGCATAACTTCCAAAAGGGAAAAAGGTAACTCAGTAGTACTCATCATAGAGCACACCATATCAAATAGGGTGTATCTGCTCCGCCCCGACATACCATCGTGCTATGGTGTATACGGAGGAGTAATGCTGAGAGAGAATCTCATTCTCCTTTAAAATAGTCCAGGAATTCCATGCTCAAGTATTCTCCTCCTTGATCACATCAAAGGACATAATACTTATACCCGTATTTTGGTTCTCTACTTCTAACTTATATTCTGTGAATATCTCAAAAGGTTCGGACTTGTGTTTCAACAGGAACATAGGTCAGAAACTCGAAAGATCATCAGAGAACATAATGAAGTATAAAGAACCAGTTCTGGCATATGTAGACAGGGGAATTTGCATACATCAACATGTATCATCCCAAGAGTTCACCAACTCTTTCTCTGTTTCCAATAAACAGAGCTGTGGTCATCTTATCTTTGTGACATGACTGGCGAGTTTCACAAGATGTAAATTCAAACTGATTTAAATATGCATCTATATGTAACTCTAGCTAGTCGGGTCACATTGATCTGACCTAGTCTACAATGCCTCAAGAAGGATTCGTTCATTTCTGAACTCTTCCTCTTGTGTGTGTTCCGTATACTAAGAACTGTAGTTTGATTTAGAACGTCAACGTTTTTAGATAACGTGCCTGAACCGATCAACTTTTGATATAGGAAATGTTCAAAACATTATCCAACTATACAAAATTTTATCATTTCTTTACTAATAAAGAGATAGATATGATTTTGTATATCAGGTTCGGTATCTAATAACATTCGTTCAGAATCAATGTATTTGGAATACAGGGTGACAGTGACCAACAGACTTGGCTGCAACACTTGCCCCGTTTTCTGCCTCATGAAACTTATCACCCGTTCTCAGTTCTCTACCTATCTGTAGCCCTATGTAACAGATTACATATCTGGGATCCTGATCCGGTATCACATACCCAGGACGTAAAGGACACTGAGAAACAGTTCTATATAATGAACACACCCGAAGATGATGCATCATCATGCACTCTCCTCGTTTGGGCGGCACGGGAATTCTGGTAATCCCCAATTTCCTGCTCTGTCTTATAACAATTATAAGTTGGAGCTGGACCAACGTTCCCCAGCTCAGTATAACAAGCGGGTTCAGTCAATATTCCGTTTTATTATCTTGATTAAGGCGTGATATGGTCGCTACCTGGAGAGAGAGAGAAGAAAACACTCAGCGTGCGCTCTTGCAAGAATAGATTGGTTATTATTTTATCTAATCAGGATGGCTCCCACTGCTTTTGATCAAATCTTCCTTCAAACCCTAAAAGGAAAGACTAGCCGGGATTAATTACACACTACAAGTTCGCCAATCTTTCAGCCAGGCCAGTGTCAGTACTTTGAGGGAGGTCCCCCGTGCTTTCGCACGAACCTAATTAATGTAAACCTCGTTTTCCCAGAGGCGTAACCTCGTTGACACCTTTCTAGACACCTACTTGATCGGCTAATTGTAATGTATAAAACTCTCCCAGGAGTAACTCTTACTCGCAGCGGGTATCGGGATCCAACTATCTCATAGAAGGTATGCAATCTCATTGCAAATTTCAACACTTGAAATTCCCGATAATCTTTTGCCCCTAGCGTCCTATGACCGTGACGCAGGCCAACAAACCATAGTGCGCTAGTCAAGTTCAACCCGTCATTTCCTGATTGAATTAAACCCACCCGCACGACCCTTGACGCAGGCCAACAAAGTCGCACGACTACCCAAATCCAATCACATCATATGCTTATGCAGATAAGTACCAGTTAGCTACCGCACACTACGCCTTAACGCAGGCCAACAAACGTAGCACGAATACTAACTACTATTTATCTGAAATGACGGAGGGCTACGACAGGATTTTCTGAAAACCTATTGCGTAATGAACTTGATATCGTTGTAGGATCGAATGAATTTTGAAATGGAGTGTTTTTGAGGCTTTTCTAGTTTTGCTAAAGGAGTCACTCCCGGTGAAGGGATCGTCGGTCCTTTCCTCGTCGAATGAGGTGCGGGATATATCGTATATATCACTGTGCAAAGCAAAAACACTTAAAAGCAATCAAAATACAAACCGAGTGTGTAGCATCTGCCAGTTATTGCTAAAGGAGTCACTCCCGGTGAAGGGATCTCGGTCCTTTCCTCATCGAATAAGGTGCAGGATATATCACATATACCGCTATGCAAAGCAAGAACTGTAGCTACCTGTTTTATTTTGAAATTCGATTCTACAACATCTTAGGTTTCTTTTAATTCATTAATCACATTAATGAAGTCCCATCATTTAAGTACCTAAACATCACAGATAAATACGACGTACACTTATGCCATCCGCATTCGCCTCGATGTCCCCTCGTGCACCGTTAGGTTAGGTAACTAACGACAGAGCGGGGCAGGGCTAGCGCGGGTGTAAAACATAAGTAACGTCTATATAATATATCATATATACTATATAAAGTATCTATCACAGAACATCACATGATCACATCACAGATATCGCAGCAGAAGAATCATATGAAATATTGGATATACTAGGACGTCCGTGTTTTCAATACGAGCCAGTATAAAACACGGATTCCACGGTCGTGATGAATAGCCAAACCCACACCCCTAGACCCTTACGAGAGCGGCAAGCAACCCTACCAATTCTAGAGTTAGGAGACCCGGCCTCGACCCCTCGAGTTGGTCTCCCACTGGACTCCAGAACCCGGTTACTTGTGCCCTCCTCCTTGGGTCTATCCTAGTGCGGAAAAGTAAATAATATACAAAAGGTGACTACTTCCGCAACCTGGAAGCGCCCCAATAAAAGAATATTACATACAAGTTTTTACATGAATGAAAATGAAAAACACTCATCTCACATAAAAACCCCCGGCTATTCAAACACGACGATCCAATATAACATATCCAGCAACACATAACATCACATGTCATCAACGTAAGTAAATATGCGCATCCCAATTGTCGTTGACATATAGCAACGAAACCGGCGATATCACATATTACACTTACGGTCACAGAAAAGAAAGTGTAAAACTACAACAGTTGGAATCCGCAATCTGCATAGACATCGCATGCCTAACAGTTATAAACCCCGCATTTCAGTCTCAAAATCGAAAACACTTTTCAATACCAAGTCGGGCAATTCAACAGGATTCCCGACATCCTGATCAAATGCTCGTCGCAAACTTCAGTAGACGGCCGCACCCCCGATACCGTCGACGAAGTGCACCAAGGCGGAACACCGCTACCGCGAGCACCCGAACGGATGCTTTCGGCGACGGGGTTCTCCTACAGTCACTTGGTCGGGGCTATGGAGTGAGGCTGTCTATTAAGTTTATCGGCGAGTATCCGCGTACGCTACGTGATTGCGACGGACTTTTGATCACATCAAAATTCCGTGGCAACCGATCAAGTGAGACTAAACTGCTATGTTTATAACATTCATTCAGTTATCTCATAACTCTATGTGAATTCCAATTATTGTATCCCATTCCGGATAAACAGAAAATGTTAAACTTTTCGATCGAACAGTCAAACACCCAAGTTTTCCCGATACAGCTCAACACATGATATAAGTCTAACAACATTCAGTTCGTGCCTCAGTACCAACGGTCCAGCCGTAGAAGGGTCAAGCCAACGCCTCACATGTGGCACGCCGTACTGCCCCAAACCCTAAGGTTCAAAGGGCAGTTCAAGACGGTCACATAATCGAGTTAAGGTTTGTTGTCTTCTAGAGGGTCCATCGCGTTACTTGCACTACTTAGAACGTCGTTAAACCACGGAAAAATCCAACACTTGGAAATTTCCCGACAGGGGAAAAGTTGGGTATTTATATCCGGTCGAACTTTTTAACATATTCTAAAATTTATCCGGAAAGCCAAATAGACAAAATCTGATAATCCGATCGAACATTCGAATCCCCAAAACAACTCAGAAAATTCAACTCTTGAAAAACAATTAAAAATTCCCAGGAAAACCAGCATTGCAAAAGAGGAATTACTGTACAAAATTAGATGCGCAAAACGACAAATTAGCCGCGGATCCGCCGCATGGGCACGCTCATGCCGCGGATCCGCGCTGATTTTATGGAATCATGGCATCGAATTTTACAGTAACCCTTATAATCCCCTGCTGATTTTTCTGCATATTTTTAATTTAGGAAAATCCCAGAATTTGGAAAAAGCCCAGAGAGCTATTTTGGGAATGGGTTTTCGGTTCGTCCGGCTTTCAAACTCCGTCTAGACTTCGCCTAAGGCTCTAGCTGGTCTCTGATACCACTGAAAGGTTCCTAGGCACACTAGTGAGGTCTCACAAGGCATCGATCATGCCAAATTAAAATTTTAACGGTGCCGAGAAACCCGACTACGGATCGTTGGCTAGAAGTTTAGGCGAAAAAGCTAACTAGTTAACACTTAACTAAGAGATACGGAAATACAACCTTTGTAGATCCGGTGCTCCACCTCCATAGCTCCGCAACGAAGTCATTTGCTATCCAAAATGAATCCGGGCTCTAGCGTCGGCTTCATCGGAGAATAGGCGAGCTAGGTCGTCGATGTCCATGCCGAAGATGATCTACGTCGAGGCATCGCTAAATCAAGCTCCACCTTCACCAAGCCATGAAAACTTGTGAAGGAAACACACTCTACTACTTGGCAAGAGGTAGAGGATGAGAAAATAGGAAGTGGGTAGACTTTAGAATTGGATTTTTCACTCATTTGCATCAATCACCATTGATGGAGGAAGGTATCTTCATGAAGAAGAAGAAGAGGAAGAAGATGATAAAAATTATGATAAGTATTAAAGAATAAATAAAAAACCATTCTTATCATAATTCTCACTATGGTTAGGTGTAGAGAATTAACTTGAGTTAATTGAATTGGTTAGGGTTAAGCATGAGACAAAATGGTGACTAAGTCAAAAGTTCATGAAGCTTCATGAAAGAAGACAAAAGAAAGCCACCATTCTATTTTATGCAATTTATTTTCCAAAAATAAAAACAAATGAATAAATGAATAATCAAATAAAAACCCTAACCATTTCTTTAACCAAGGTTTAATTCTTTACACAAATCCTAATTTGCATGTATCATCAAATATGATACAAACAAGTGCACAAAATCATATCGCATATGCAATGCGCACAACCGAGCGAGAAAATCCATTTAAAGTGAACCGATACTAGTTAATGCAAAGTAATATATCAAATATATAATTATGCATTAAATCATTAAATCAACACTTGATTTAACGATCCGGTCATGACGCACATAACCGACTGGTATCATTAGTAACATCTTATCGAATCAACACTTGATCCGATAACCCGGCTATATCGCATATAACCGATCAATGTCACATCGCGAGAATCGAATACAGTATCACATACTCGTATTATTCTCGGTCCCGCACATATCTCATATGCGCTCCTATTTCGTTTCGCTTGAGCCAGGAAACCTCTGTGTAGGACTCTAAAGACTCGTCAATACGCCGGCAGCAGGTGATGATCATATCAAACACCCACAAGCCGCAAGCGGGCTGCTAAACGTAACGGCCACCCGGGTATTGAGCGATCTGAAGATCGACGAGCAAGCCCGCTCACACTCCAGTGAATCCAACCAGTAACACTACCGTACAGTCCGGTCTGATCGTCTGATCTGTCGCACATCTCGCCTAGGGGTGGTAAACGTCAGACCCCAATAGCTCGATAAGTCGTGTCGATATGAGGTCTATAACTGTTCAAGAAACTACTGGTAACACTTACCAGTAAATCTCAGCAACCCTGGCCAGGGATTTCCTGTTATAGCCAATCGAATACAGCGCAACATCAACCCCCTATACCGGGAGAGACGAATCCCCTCCTATCGCTCATTGCCTCCATGTGACTCGGGACTGTACCCAAAAACCACCGTTTTGCACGCCCTCTTGGACGTGGTAAGATGGAAATCAAAGCACAGTGGGAACCACACAAGACTCTATGACGATCTCGGGTCAACAGACTACTCTGTACCAGTGTCACCAGAGAACTGCCATCTGACGTGAGGTATAATACCATCTGGGAGTTCTCGGCGAGTCCGTCCAGTGTACCCAGTCTCTACTGAGCACCCGTATATCATCTCTGATGTCAAACACCAATGGATATGGGATCATCCATCGCCCATCTGTATGGGTCGAGAAGGTATACGCTAGTCTACTCTGGTATATCGATGCCCCGTCTCGATATACCCTCGACTAGGGACTTTGAAGGATGTACTTATGGACTACCATGTCCCCACTAGTATGATCCGCATCATAATCCAAGTAGTCAAGTACAGATCCTAAAGGCTTTACCAACATGTAACAGAGAGACAAACAGTATACACGTTAAGGTAAAGATCAACCAGATAGCATACTATCATGTCGAGCAAGAAAGTCCTCCCTATATATGTCCCAGCATCCACTACAATATACATCCAATGTACAGTAATGGCCTCTAGGGCATACATATAACTAACAAGAAGCTACCGGCCAAGGATAGCCGAGCAGGGTAGACGCTCGGCTAATTCTTCATGAGGTTTCGCCCAACTATCCAGTTGTAGGCATGGGGAACAGGAACGGTCGCGACGACCGTGCGCGTAGCATGCGCATTGAATGTGGGGGAAGGCGAAGCGCCGGGGTCGGGTCGTTTCGATTCTGCCAGAGAAGGGCCCGGCCGTTTGGACGCGGACAAGCGCCTCTACGAGGAACTGTAGCCGATCTATTCGGCTAGCGAGGGCGTTGATGATGGTCGCCGGAGGAGGTTCATTCGCGCCTCCGGTGAAGGGAAGGCGGCGGCTGGTACCTGGATCTTCAGGATGGTTGCTTTCCATGTGGACGGAGATCGGAAGGCCAACTTTGTTTTTGTGGAGTTTGCGTTCCCTCAAACGGCGCCAACTGATAGAGGTCCTTTTCGGGTCTCCTTCAGATGTTGTCTTCCGTCGATCTCCCGGTGGATTTTAGAGGTGGTCTCCTTTTGCGTGTGAGTCTCAATGGGTTTTGAAGAGATTGGTGATTTGAGGAGTTTAGCGCCGAGTACCTGCAAGGAAGTCCCGGGGTGGTTTGGTACCATCGAGGACCCTCCGACGATCAAGTTAGTATTAGATCCGAGCAGCGTAACGGCTAAGTGGAGTCAAAAATGGCTTACTTGACCCCTCTGTGACGGGGGTTTATATGGTGGTGGAGGAACGCAGCAGCAGGCGCGAGAATCTCGTCGGCGTGTTACACTTCCGACGTCACGCCCACGTAGAGAGCGGATCGCCCATGAATGGGAATCGTGAAGACGTGGAACGTGGGATGTTGCTGGCGGAGAATCCGCGCATAGCGAGATTCGTGGAGCGGTGGTTACGCCTCTGAGCGGCGGAACTGGTCGGAGAACCGAGGAAGACGGCCTCGGTCAATGGGCTCGGGGACGAATGAGAAGGCCGAGGAGACTTGGTCCTGTGGCAGCTCAGGGCAAGCAGAGGGGCCAAGGAGGCCAATCCGCAGGGAGCCCCGAGGAGGGCTAGCTTGTGCTGGTTGATCGGGTACAGGAGTGGCCTGATCGGCCTTTGTGAGCCCTTTCTTCCGAGTTCTGGGACGTGCCATCCGCCACGTGTCCTAATCTTAAGGGTCGTCAATATTGACCATTATGTATACCTCTCTTCATTTTAGGGGAGAAAAAGGAAATCAATTGAGAATCAATTTCATTATCAATATACACACACTACTTGCAAATGTAACGATAAGATTATAATGTAGATAGATTAAAGATGCATCATTGAGTCAGAGATTTAGAGAGAAAAAGTCTCTTTTAATTTACATTCAAAGGGTCACATGAGAAGCAAAGGAGACTAAAGGCACACGATTCTACGTGGAAATCACCATGGTAGAATAAAACCGAAATCGTACATCTCATGCTAATTATTACTTGGTCAAAATCGCAACTCCTAAAGCACTGCATCAATTCAACTATCCAACATCCTCGACAAATTAGGGCCCACCTCTCACATTTGCCATATGATTCAATAGTATGTTTCTTGTAGATAGATGAGATTTGATGGGGAAAATGGCATTTCTGGCTTGAATTATAAAGATCACCGTGGCAGGCTGGTTTGGATGACAGTGGTTTATACCTGAAAATAGAACGTCTAGTAAGTAGCTATCTTATTGAACCCTTTATACTTTTAGATTTCAATCACATCCAGAATATAAACTAGCTCATAATGTTTTGATTAACTAATGTCTGTTCCGTCTGATTAACTAATTTGGAAAATTATGCGCAAGATATCAATTCGAAGGGTTATGAATACTGGAAGTGTTATATTAATTTGAGCATTACTTGAGATTAACCATAGTAGTGTATGTGTGCTCAAATGAGTATTTTGTTTGGTATTCTTGGAAAGAAATCACGGGAAAGTTTTATGGTTGAGCATGTTTGGATTGCAGTAGTACATAAATGCCTAACTTCTTAAGTAGTACCTTTATCATGTACATAGCAAGAAAGTTGTAACATTTCATAATGTTTTTATGTTTATTTTAGAATTTAATAATGATATAATGAGTTTTATAACGATGATAACATTTATTGAATTAGGTTTTCATAAATTGGTATATATAGGTATATATCCATGCAATTTCTGCTAAGAAAACCAATATTTTCTCCGTCTAATTTTTTCTTAACTGGACATGGCAAGCATAATTGGTATCAGCTTTTATCTTCTTTTTATTTCTAAATTTAAATTAATTGGAGGGAAGAGAGAGAGTCCTGGATGAGCCATGCCTACTTATGGTTCCCTCTCATCCATTCTCTCTTCCTCTCAATTTCTTCCTCCTCATTTCTTCATCCTCTCACTCTCACAATTTTCCTGGTTCCATCTCATCCTCTCTCAATCCCAACCCCAAAATCATAGCTCTCCGGCCCTCGTTCTTCCTCAAACCCAACTCCAAACAAACTTATCACTTCTTCATGTCCTCAGCTCCAAACAAGTTCTCTCCAAGTAGAAGCTTTCAAGTCGCTTCATTCAAGTTTTAAATAAAAGCATATAGCCGACTCTATTCGAGTTTGACCCAAATGAATAAATATCTAAGTCTCGGCTCAATCTAAATCAAACAAATATACAAGTGGTAGATAGAGTTATAACTAGATACAAAAAGACAAGTACGCAAGAGGCGGTTACAATAAGACTTCAAAACCTACATAACAAAAGCGATCACGCCCCAAAAAGAAATATACCAACGAAACCGCTACTTATATAAACGGTCGTTCCTGCAAGAAATTATGGTACAACAGGGATGGGTTGCCAACTCGTTAGTAGAAAAACATCACAAGGTAGATATCGCATGCATAAACGATCTACCGATTAAACATAAAGCACAAGACTATATGATGCGTGATAACATGTATATATAGTATAAGTAAATGTAAGCGCATCATACGGATTACACACAATAGAAAAACATAATCAATAAAACCATCATCAAATACTGTGTCAATCATCGAGACTCGAAATTTGAACATATCTTAGACGCCGTCTTTCGGATCGACCCTCTTTTCAATCTCATCATATAACCCCGATTGGTATCCTTCGGATATCCGCCATGTGGACGTCGAGCTAGCTTCCGTGTGAGGATACTTTTATAATTATCATTGTATAGAAAATTTCTTCAAAATTTACAAAAGAGTTGTTGCCGTATTTTTAAACGACAAATTGTTTTCAAAAAATGTTTTTAAACAAATTTTACTTACATGTCTTTCGAAACGAGATTTATTTCATTTTATAAATTTTTCTTAAAACTTCAGTTATATTACTTTCAATTTATAGTTTTTAATCCCGGGTTAGACTTACTTGGGTTACGATAAGATTTTCTAGACTTTACGCGATCTTTTTGCCGGTCGCATGCCTTTTCGAGCTGTGACGAAAGTCTTTGGAACTTGCTGCTACATTTAACAGGCACCACACTGCAGAATATGATAGCAGTGAGATCTCATATTAGTAGTCAAAATATTTATTAATTAGTCTACTTTTAATGTCATGAACTAACCTCAAGGTAGTAGAAAATGCTATGAAATTTGCTACATATATAACCGGCATGCACCATACTGCACATGATGACTGAGATCTTATGTTTTATCTTCTGCTGTCTGTCGATGTTGTAAATTAATTTCGCGGATATGCGAAACGACATTTATTTCATTTTATAAATTTTTCTTAAAACTTCAGTTCTCTTACTTTCAATTTATAGTTTTTAATCCTGGATTAGACTTACTTGGGTTACGATAGGGTTTTCTAGACTTTACGCGATCTTTTTGCCGGTCGCATGCCTTTTCGAGCTGTGACGAAAGTCTTTGGAACTTGCTGCTACATTTAACAGGCACCACACTGCAGAATATGATAGCAGTGAGATCTCATATTAGTAGTCAAAATATTTATTAATTAGTCTACTTTTAATGTCATGAACTAACCTCAAGGTAGTAGAAAATGCTATGAAATTTGCTACATATATAACCGGCATGCACCATACTGCACATGATGACTGAGATCTTATGTTTTATCTTCTGCTGTCTGTCGATGTTGTAAATTAATTTCGCGGATATGCGAAACGAGATATATTTCATTTTATAAATTTTTCTTAAAACTTCAGTTCTCTTACTTTCAATTTATAGTTTTTAATCCTGGATTAGACTTACTTGGGTTACGATAGGGTTTTCTAGACTTTACGCGATCTTTTTGCCGGTCGCATGCCTTTTCGAGCTGTGACGAAAGTCTTTGGAACTTGCTGCTACATTTAACAGGCACCACACTGCAGAATATGATAGCAGTGAGATCTCATATTAGTAGTCAAAATATTTATTAATTAGTCTACTTTTAATGTCATGAACTAACCTCAAGGTAGTAGAAAATGCTATGAAATTTGCTACATATATAACCGGCATGCACCATACTGCACATGATGACTGAGATCTTATGTTTTATCTTCTGCTGTCTGTCGATGTTGTAAATTAATTTCGCGGATATGCGAGTATTCCCTCAAATAAGATCTTGTTGGAGCAAATGCACTAAAGGACAAAAAAGTCCAATTTCTCATAGGAAGTTTTTAGTCCCACATCGGGAAACCCAAGTAATAGAGATGTTTTAATATAACACTTTGACACATTAGTAGGACGATACCAAGTGTAAGAGATATTGTGGAAAATCTCGTAGTCGGTTTTATCCGCTCTAACCGTGCATTTAATTCCATTTTCATTGCCTTGTTTTGATTCCAGTTTCTACAGAAAAACGTTAACGGTTTGGTGGCAACTTGGGCATCCTTTGGACACGATTGCTTGTTTTGATTCCAGTTAAGGATGTCAATCGTTTGAACGGAACCATTGACTTCCTTAACTGGAATCAAATCAAACTCTTCTTGAAGTCTAAAGAAAAACATTACCCAAAACCCGGAACACACATAAAATTCCTTGTTCTTTCTTCTTGCTCACTGCATTAGTGCATCTAATTTTGAAACAGAAAAGGGTACTAACGCTGCTTCGGCAACTTGTGCAAGCCGGAGTACCAGAAAGGCTGGGGGTTATATTTTTGAATTGAATCGCCGCTGTAAATCTGCTAAGAGGGAGGTGCATGCCTCCTTCTCATAAACTTCATTTATTCAAATTTGTGGAGGGTGAAGGTTAGTAATTTTGTTTATTAATTTTTTTGAGATAAAATGATTTTAAACATTAATTTTCTAACAATATAAGAAAAATATCGATCCGTTTAATTCGTTTTGTTTAATTCTTATCAGTTTAATATATTTAGTGCTAATTTACTTCATTAACTGTTATTGCATATAATTATCTATATATTCCGTAATTGCACCACTATACCGATTGGTTTACTTTGTTGGGCATGTTCTCTCAAATATTACTTTACGGATACTGATTGCACTATACCGATTGGTCTATTTTGTCGAGCCTGTTCCCCTAAAAGATTACCTTACGGATATTAACTGCGCTATTTTTATTATTGCTAATAATTCCAAATTAAAAGTGAATATTAATATTAAGGATTAGTTTATTTTTTAAAATCATACCGGATATTCATATTCAATTTTAAATTCTAACACATTCTTGACATCCATCAGTTGATATAATATGGTAAAGAGTAACGACTCCAGTTTCATAAAAACCGAAAAGTTCAATGGCCAAAGTGACTTTAAAAATTAGCAAATCCAAATCGAATGTTGGTTGACTATACTAGAATTAATAATTGCAATTAAAGAAAACATATCCTTTCTATATCTGCTGACTCTGTCCCTGAGAAAAGTCTAACCGATGAGAGTGGGAGTACTGATGTGCACACTCTTTCCGCGGACAAAACCAAATCAAAGTACTCCTCTCTTGAGGAGATAGATTACCATTGTAAGTTTCAAATACTTAGTGCCTTAGAAGGTCCACTTTACCGTGCATTCCTTCACTTTAAAACGGTTAAGGAACTT
The DNA here is from genome assembly GCA_030015575.1 of Agapanthus africanus. NCBI lineage: Eukaryota > Viridiplantae > Streptophyta > Magnoliopsida > Asparagales > Amaryllidaceae > Agapanthus > Agapanthus africanus. The sequence continues at coordinate 420,033,198 of JASDDO010000010.1, read as the reverse complement.
TGGTTCGCATTAAAACAAAGATATGGTAATGATAATGCTGAATAGAATGATTTAGGATAGCGTCATTTAGGAATTTCATTCTTAAGGATAATGAGCTTATAAATAAACAAGTTCATGAATTTCAGGAGTTAGTTATGAAAGTGATTAATTCTAAAACTATACTTTCAGATCAATTTCAAGTGACTGTTTCGATTGATATTCTTCCGCCATCTTGGAATATCTTTGCTAACCAATTTCGGATGAACTAAAATTCACTTACACTCCTTGATGTCATGAATTCCATTAGAATTGAGGAACAAAAAAGGGTTGTACTTAATCCTGGTGCTAAAAGTTATAATAAAATCAACATGACTGATGGTTCTAATAAAGATGTTCTTAAAGGAAACCAATTTAGATCTAAGAACAATAAATTAAAAAAGAAACAATTTAAGAAAGGTCTAAACTAGAGCAAAATTCACAAGCCAACGAACAAAAAAAAATTCTGTTCCGTATGTGGGAGAACCAACCATATCTCTACCAGATACTTTTTCAGGAAAACTGAACCAGTTCGGAAACCTGCAAGTACTAACAATGCAAATGTGAATGTGGTGAAATGGGTGAAGATTCCTCTCTCAGGTATATTTTCCACACTATAAACCTTATCACATCATCTAATAATTGATAGTTAGACAGTGGTGCAAATGTGCACGTATGTTCTAATAATAAATGGTTTTCTTCATTTCAGGATGAAAATGGAGGAAGTATAACATTTGGAAATGATACAACATCACCAGTGAAGTGAAGAGGATCCATTAGACTCTCTATGACTTCTGAAAAATATTTACCACTAAATGATATTTTGTATGTTCCTGGTGTAAGAAAGAATTTGATAAGTGTGTCTTTACTTTCTAAAAGAGGTTAAAAAATTGTATTAGAAAATAATCAAATTATAATTTTCAAAGAAAATATGTTTATTGGTAAGGGTTATGTGTGTGATAGACTATTTAAGTTGAATGTTGTTTGTAATAATAATAATGAAAGAAATAAAACTAGTCCGCATTGTTTTAATCTTGTCTTCTTGTGTTATGTGGCAAGGTAAATTAGGACATATTAATTATCAATCATTGAATAGAATGATGCGTTTAAATATGATTTCAAAAATTTCTATTGACTTAAAATTTAAATATGATATTTGTGTCAAGACTAAGCATACTAGAGGTATATTGAAATCTGTTGATCGCTGTACTCAAACCTTAGGTTTAGTACATTCTGATATTTATGATTCTTGCAAACAACCAACTAGAGTTGAAAATAAATAATATGTTATATTCATCGATGACAATACAAGATATTATTATGTATATTTACTTCCAACTAAGAATAAGGTGTTTAATAGATTCAAAATATATAAACCAGAAGTAGAAAACTACATTGAAAGGAAAATCAAAGTTTTTAGATCTGACCGTAGAGGGAAGTATACTTTCAATATGTTAAATCTGTTCTGTTAAGAATATGGAATTAAACATGAATATTCTCCTCCTTACACTCCTAAATCTAATGGTGTAGCAAAACGTAAAAATAGAAGTTTAATGAATATGCTTAATTCCATGTTACTTAGTTCTGGTGCTCTTGAAAGTTTATGGGGTGAAGCTATATTATCAGTATGTTATATACTAAATAAAATACCTCATAAAACTACGAATAAATCTCCATTTGAATCATAGTTTGTAAGAATATCTAGATTATACTACCTTCATGTTTGGGGCTGTCTCGCACTTGTATGTATTTCTTCTCACAAAATAAACAAAATAGGTCCAAAAACAGTTGATGCATTATTTGTAAGATATTCTCTTGACAGTAACACTTATAGATTCATTGTTTTAAAATCTGATATTACTGATATTAAACTTAATACCTTAATAGAATCTAAATATGCTGCTTTTTTTGAAGATAGATTTTTTTACATAACTCAAATTTCTAAATAAATAGATGATTATGTTTCTAACCCTAACATAGCAAGTACTTCTAATAATAATGAATTAATTCAAAATGCATTTTTCTCGGTTCCAACATCCGAACCGGAATTAAAAAGAAATGATAGAACTAAAAGAAGGAAAATACATACTGATAATACCTACTACTATTACCTAGTGGAAGGAGATCTTTCTTCCTATGAATAAGCAATGACATCTTTTGATACTAAAGAGATTATTCAAACTGAGATTGATTCAATCCAGAATAATAATACATTGGTTATAACAACATTACCTTATGGTAGTAAAGCAATAGGATGTAAGCGGATTTTTAAAAAGAAACTAAACGCTAACGGTAGCATTGACAAATATAAAATCAGATTAGTAGCTAAATATGTTTCTCAACGAAAAAGTATAGACTACAATGATACTTATACGCTTGTAGTAAGAATTACAACCATGAGAAAATTAATTGCCGTGGCCGCTATTCATAAGCTATTAATATATCAATTAGATGTAAATACCGCCTTTCTAAATGGTGATCTTGATGAAGAAATTTATATGGAATGACCAGTAAGTTTCATAGAAAAGAGAAATGAAAATAAAGTCTGCAAACTTGTTAAATCCCTATATGGATTAAAGTAAATCACTAAACAACGACATACTAAGTTTGATAAAGTAATTCTTAATTATGGTTTTATAATTAATAATTTTGCTGTATGTATATACCACAAATCTTTTGGTAATGATTTGGTAGTTCTTTGTTTTTATGTTGATGACATTATAATATTTGGTTTTTCTATTAATGTCATAAATGATATAAAGTCATATTTATCTAAGAATTTTGATATGAAGAATCTAGGTGAGGCTGATTATATTCTGGGCATAAAAATAAATAGATTTGAAAATGAATATTCAATTTTATATTTCATGCAATAGAGAAATTATTAAAGAAATATAATTACTTCAATGTAAAACTATCTTGACTCCCTTAATTTGATCCAAATGTTCATCTCATTAAATATGAAGGAGAACATATATTACAAAATAGATATGCACAATTGATAGGGTCACTAAACTACATAGCTATTCGAACATGACCGGATATTTCATATGCGCTCTCGAGACATGGTAGAATTACAAGTAACCCTAATCAAGTACATTGGAATGCTTTGAAACGAGTGTTCAAGTATTTAAAGGGTACTATAAATTATTGGCTTGTTTACTCCAATTTCCTAAATCAAATCGAAGGGTCCAGTGACGCTAATTGGGTAACTAATATTCTAGACGTAAAATCTACCGTTATGTTTTTGTACTTGGTGGTGAAGCAATTAATTGGGGATCATGTAAACAAACATTAATTACTAGAAATACCTTAGATGCTGAAATGATTGTTTTGGATACAACCTGTGTAGAAGCATAACAGTTAAGAAATTTAATATCTGAAATTCCTTTGGTACCATAACCAATTACAACAATAACAATTCATTTTGATAATAGATTTCTATTAGATTTATTAGAACAAAAAAATTGCAATAGAAAAACAAATATATTCCTGTAATTAAAATATGAGACTTTAAAACAATATATTCCTTAAATTAAAATATGAGACTTTAAAACAATACAAAGAAAATTTTATAATGTCTCTTATGTTAGTAAGTAGTCAACAAAATTTAGCTGATTACTTTACTAAGGGTCTTGTAAAAACCAAGAATTTTAATGCATTGAGAGGAATGAGACTTAGATCGGTACTGAATTCACCAGCAGTGGATACCCAACCTTAAAAGATTTTGTAATTGGAAAAAAACAGCTGTTGAATGTGAACGTGAGAGCACTTTATTTAAAGGATTTATATCCTATCCTATTCTTATGATATTGTCATGCTCTAGTTGTTAATTAAGCTTAAGAATTTATCTCTTAATGATATCAAATGCAAAATTATTTACGAGATACTCTGACAACAAGTATCCTCTTGAAACATCATCTAAGTGAGATTGCCATAAGGCCGTGGCTTAGGAAGAGTGGGTAAAACCATTATCTTACAAGAATCAAGGTACCATGCATAACCATAATGCACAACTCGTTTTGAATACCCAAATTTCTGTTTCATATTGTATGTGTTTTCGACAAAGAAACGATTAACAAGATATATTTTCGTAAGGTCATTTAATAACTACTATATTCTTGCGTACTGGAGTTCTCTACACAAACTGTAAGTTCGAGTTTTTATGACACTTAAGCCGATATACAATATTGTTAGATGTTCATTTCACAGTAGTCATAGTCATTATAGGCTGCATCGAAATTTGAACTTTTATGGAGGAATTGTTGGAGCAAATGCACTAAAGGACAAAAAAGTCCAAACTTCTCATAGGAAGTTTTTAGTCCCACATATGAAAACCAAGGAAGGGAGAAGTGTTTATACAACACTTTGACACTTTAATGCATTGAGTCTAATGAAAGAGATATGGTGGAACCATACGCATGCGCCGCCGCCGCCGTGCCATGCGAACGAGCGAGCGCGCTTGCGGATACGTTTTGATTCTAGTTCACAAAATCCATTGTATTTATTATACAGAAAATTATATTAATATATATTTTGTAAAATAATTTTAACTATATTTTTTGAAACATTTTTATTTTTCACGAATGGTTTTGCGAATAGTTACGACCATTGAAAGATGATCGTTGCAGGTTGGAGGTTACGACCGTTGATAGATGAACGGTTGCAATCGTTGCGGTTAACTGCGAACTGTTGCAATCGTTTGAACGGTTGCAAACCGTTGGTGTTTTGGAGGCTATATAAAGCCCTCCTTGAAGGCAAAATAAAAACATTACCAAAAACCAAAAATCCAGAAACACACATACAAAATTCTTTCTTCTTCTTCACTGCATCCATTGCATTCGAGTATCTAAGTTCGAAACAGAAAATGGTACTAACGCTGCTTCAGCAACTTGTGAAAGTTGGAGTACCAAAAGGGCTGGGGGAGTTGTATCTTAGAATTGAATCGCCGTTGTAAACCTGCCAAGAAGGAGGCGATATCTTTTTTAGGTCGGTGTACTCAAGTGCATGCCTTTTTCCATTAACTTCATTTATTCAAATTTGTGATCAATAAAGGTCAGTGATTTTGGTTATTAATTTTTTTGAGATAAAATGATTTTAAACAGTAATTTCAACAGATCTCTGGCATAAAATAGTCGCAGGAATATAAATCATGGGAAAACTATGTGGTCGAACATGCTCCAAAGGGTGTAATACCACGATGGAATGTTAATAGAAACACATCATTATAATATAGTAGTTATGAACTCAAACGAGGATCCATGGAAAAACTTTGCAGTTGCATAGGGCCTATTTGTTTGGGTGGGGGTTGTTTTGAGTTTGCAAAATCAGGAGTTCAAAATCCTAATTTTCTGCATGGTATGTACGAAAGCGAGAGTTCAAAGTAAGAGGTTTTTTGGTGGAGTTGGGCTTGAGTTTGTCACTTCAAGTATTCTTTTAATTTTTTTATACTTCTTCCCTAGTAACTAACTTATTTCTCACCATTTTCATTCCTAGACTACTAATTTTTTAAGATGCATTTTTATTTTTAGCTACGGTTAATTTCTCCCAAACAAATACCGGAATTCCAACTCTTCGCTCGTTTTTACACAATACTTCTGACTCTTAAAAAATCTACTTCAAGAAAACAAACATGCCCTTAAACATGATAGAGCTGGAATAATTATGGTATTAAAATAAATCGATGCCCATTGATATTATGGCGCTACATCTTAATATAGCAGTTAAACGAACAAAACGAGCCTAGCTTTGTATTGTTCGTATATTCATCCAATTATTTGAACGAGCTTAAAATCTTGTTCAAAGCTTGGTTCAATTATTGCTTGAGCAAGTTTTTTGCTGAGTTCTCACCTAGTCCTGGCAGAGTCATGAATTTTTCCAATTCTATTCAATAAATATAGAAAACTAGCAACAAAAATATTTCAAGTGTATAATTTTTTTTAATCGATGTTCAATATTACATTTGACTAATTAAGCAGCGGAAAATATAGTTGTTAATGAATATAGTTGTTAATGAGTTCAAAGCTCATAAAACCTGGTCCGCTAAATTTGAAGTTATTAGTTATCAGAATTCTTAACTGTTGTATTATTACTGTTATTGACTGATATTGATCATGATATGAGTCTCTAATCAATATCAACAGGGTAATAAATATGTCCAATTAAGAACTAGTGTAACAACCGGTTACTTTTGTATAATTCCGTATTTAAATAAAATTTTCATTCTGTTTCCAAAATTTATTTCATATTTGTTCCTTTTTTTTCCCTCCCTATCTTTTCTTTTTCTTTCTTCCCTTCCGGCCCAGTCCATTTCCTTCCCTTCTTTCCTTTCCTTTTCTTTTTTTGGCCTTCCTCTTTTCTTGGCCCCAAGCCCTGTCCGAGACCCCCTCTCCCTTCTCTGACATCCTTCTTCTTTCTTTCTTTTCCCACGCGGCCACGACCCTAACGACATCCATGAATTCTGCGCGTTTCTCCCTTGAGATCGTGCCACGATCTCGCAACCGCCCCTGCACCAAAATCCTAACCCTAGATCCCTCCCTCTCTTATTTTGTCACTCGTTCTTTTCTTCTTTCTCCTCACAAACCCACCTTCACCGACTTCCTCCCATCTCGTCGACCACCACCACGACCTCCGAGCACCCTCGTTGATTCAGACCCGAGCTCCTCCACCATCTCTCCTCCTCTCCAAATCAAACCCAAGCTCCACTGCAACAACCGAGCCCTAACTCCTCCCCTTTTGGTCCTCTCCCATCAACCGTGGTTCCCCTATTAGCCGCCGTCGACGTCGCCGTAGCAGTCTCCGTCGTCGAAGCCATCATCGCCAGCAAACCGAGGCCCCTGTCGCCACCGCACCACCATGCGTCCAGTACCATGCCACCACCGCACCACACGCGCATTACGTATGCACCCTGCGCGCACCATGCATGCACCACACACGCACCGTTTCACTTCGCCACTGTCTCGTGTGTCGAGGTGACCCCTTAAATTCATATCGCTTCTATTTCAACGATCTAAAAAAAGTGTCCATCACTTGCTATCATGCTATACACTATTTATTTATAGACGACTGAAAATTGTAGATATTGTTATATCGGGTTATGAATAATTACTTTAGACATGACCCATAGTTATGATTGACTGAATGTAAAGTGGGTCTAAAACATCGTGATAGGCGTATAGAAACTGTAAGGATTGAATTCCGTTCGAATTGAATAGACGAAACCTGTTGGGGATAGGAGGAGCCGTTACACGGAACAATGCTTGCGACAACACAATCACTCAATCAACACAACCACAAAATTAATCAGCGAAAGATAAAACGATTAAACGGTGCGAGAATAAATAAGAAATCATACAAAAACAAGAGGCTATTTGTTAATGAGTTTCACCCACTGTATGGCAAGTCCCTGGCAGAGCGGAATCTGCAAACGTCCACTGGAATTGTTGAATCAATTACAAGTACGAGCAATCCTAAAAGATTTCTCTCAAATCTCTCTAGATCTCACAAACCCTAACTGTTACCTTCTCAATACCATGATTTCTCTCTAGATTAATTTAGGCAGCATGTATGAGAGGTTCTCTTATATAGGCAAGCTCTAAACCTACCTAAAATTGAGATAAATCTCAATTTACCAAATAAAGATTCACTGCAGTTTCGCCGTCGACAGACGTCTGAACCATGTTTGGACAGACGTCTGGCTCTGATCCGCACATCTTGATTTCCCTTATGCAGACGTCTGGCTTGTCCCTAGATGTCTGGTCTCAAGTCTTGGGTTGGCTTTCATCTCTTCACTAGAGGTCTGAACCATACTTGGTCAGACGTCTGAACCATACTTGGTCAGACATCTGGCCTTCAGGCTTGGGTTGGGGCTTGTTCATCTGCAGACGTCTGTCGTGCTGGCTTTCAGACGTATGCCCTTTCTCTGTGCTTCAGACATGGGCATGTCCAGATGTCTGCTCTTGTCTTGGCAGACGTCCGACCTGAAAAAACTCCATAATTTCTAACAATCTCCCACTTGGAGAGTTTTCAGCCTTGATTCTCAATACTAGTGGAATTTACACGACTCCGCTCTACTCTCTCTCATCATCATATTTTCATGGAGAGGTTCACCAACTCGCAACAGAGCTCCACTGTAACGACTCTATTTTAATGTATAGAAAATTTTTAAAGTTAATGTACAAATGGAGTATTTGTAATCCTGAGTATGCTATAAGTATTTAATTTGCTTTTGAACAGCAAGAAAGCACTTATAGCTCATTGATAAAGCCTTGCACTGCTACGATGTAGCCCCTGTGTTCGAATCACATCAGCCATATATATTTTTGCTGATTTTTCTTTTAAACTTTTTGGAAGCCCAAAAGTTTACACGTACAATACATGTAAAAATGAAAAGTCTCAGAAATCAAACATGTGCAAAATAGTATTTATACAGCCTAGGATACGTGTCAAAGATCCAGAGCCCCACACCCCTACATCGACCGGCGAGAATGAGGAATAGGCCGGCGGCGCCGGTTTAGCTCGTTGCTATTGCCTCCAAAATTTAACCCTAACCCCTTGGCCTTCCCCCCACTATTCCTATTCTGTTTGATTTTTCTGCACATTAACAGAGAGTATTAATCCACCTCTTTAATCCAAGTTTTAATACATTTTTAATTCTCTATTCATACCCAAAACCCTAATTCCATCCTATAAATACCACACTACACTTTTGCCTTCTCTATTCTAAAATCTAGTATCAAAACTCTCAAAGAATATCTAAGTCCAAAAGTTGTACAAGTGGAGTTTGCCAAGGTCAAAGTTCCGGCGACATTTCGGGACAAATCCGGCGACGATGCGACTTCACGATACCTTCGAAATCTTCCTCTACCTCCCCCCTCTATTCTCAAACTATAATTCCCCTCTCCCCTCCTACATTTCTAATCTAAAACACTCTATTCTTAAAACTCTTTGGAAGCGGAGTTATTCCGATTTCCGATTCTCATTTCTTTAAAAACCCAACTTTTCTTAAACAAAAAATTAACCATCTCTTCTTATATTGTTTAAAAAAAATAAAACAACATTTACAACAAGTTTCAATTCAAAATAATATGTATTGCAACTTTTATTTCATTTTTATGGTAAAATACCATCAAGTTTACATATGACATTATTTTATCGTTTTGCTCATATTACGTTTAGAAAACTCACGAGATAATGACCTACCAACACTCATCTTGATATAGCAAGATAGCTTTTGTAATAATTTTTGTGGGACAAAATACAATATTTTACATTAAAATACCCTAAACTAATAAAACCGTATTTCTTTTAATTGTTTTAATCAAATTCCATACGATTAAGTCCTTACAACCCATTTTGGGGAATTCGATTTGGTTGGTGCAGATTATCGCATATCCATCGGACTAATAGGGCGAGATGCAGACCTCCTCATGGAGCATACGATCTCGATGGAATTTTATTACAATTTTTAAGAAAACGTGATTTCTATTAATAAAGAAATTCTATTTTTAATATATATATATATATATATATATTATCAAAGAGATTAATGGAGGAAAGAGGCCATAGGAGGGAATTCCCTCCTATGGCGTCGAAAAAATACCCCCTCCATCAATTTTTCCGACGATCGGCCCCCATCATCTTCATCGTCATCATTTAAGATGTGGGTACACCAAATTTCATGTGATTCTACAACTTTTTCACCGTTGATTTAGTGGGTTCAAAATTAACGGTTTACCGACAATAGAACTTTTTACATTGCTAAATCAACGGTGAAAAAGTTGTAGAATCACATGAAATTTGGTGTACCCACATCTTAAATGATGACGATGAAGATGATGGGGGCCGATCGTCGGAAAAATTGGTGGAGGGGGTATTTTTTCGACGCCATAGGAGGGAATTCCCTCCTATGGCATCTTTTCTCCATTATTCTCATTATCAAAATATCTATTTTAAAAATATAATATATTCCATGTTTTCTAAATTAAAAGAAAAGAATCATAAAAGTTCATCAAAATACCATCAAGAATCAATACAAATCAAATTACATGAAAATACCATATACAATTCAAGTTATGTTTATATCCACTAGACTATCTCATCACTCTTAAAAATTACATCTATGAAAACCCTAAAGACGATAATTAAATACTTGAGGTGTATTTTGAAAATATATCAAAACTATTTTTCATAAAATCCCCTCAAGTTATATTAAATTACAATAAGGACCCTAATAAATATAGGTTTAAGCGGGACCGGTTCTCTTGAGCCTCGGGGAGCCAGAGAATTTGGGTGCTTGCCTATTTAAGGTAGCCAACTGAAAACGGGATTATCAATACGGTAATTGGCTTGGAAAAAGTCACAAATCCTCCCGTCCATGTGCAGCAGTTAAGAGTCTCAGTCTAATCTGAAACCAATCCATTCTTGAATACAATTCAAGTATAACTCCAATTCAACATGAATCCATTTATACCAGAATACAATCTATATCAATATGAATTGATTTGACTGAATCATAGATATACATTGTTTACATGACTAGCCATTTATATCCTTTCCGTTTACATGAACTACAAATATCATGGTTTCGGCAAGTCTTACATCTATTAAACAAAAAAATACACATCAATACAAAATACATTATGGGATTTTAAAGGGGTAGACTGGTACAGAATGTGTTAGAAGTGACACGAGACGGTTACTTTAATACACCTCACCTGAATATCCGTTGCTGTTGTTCCGTGGCTTAACGGTTCCTTGTACTCCGTATACCATAGTCCACGGGGTAAGTTGGACTCCTCTCGTATACACTGGCATATTCTGTACCAAGCTACAAACAACCGCGTTAATATAACAATCAAATATTATACAGTTATATTCTTTCTTATCTGTCTATTTTATTTCTACTTTTCTTCGGGATTTACCGAGCGATTGTTCGCTGACGATATTCCTTTCTCTTCTTTCTTTGAAATATTATCAGGTGGATCCGATTCTCGAGAGATAGAGCCCATTCTTGTATTTACATTTTCAGTTGTATTGTAAAGAAATGTTTAATAAATAAAAGTTGATGTTCAATTACATCTCTTGTCATTTTTCTTATGTACTTTATTATATTGCTTATTTAAGCTTAGCGTGTTTACTTCTGAGTAAATACGTAGCGGGCCATTCACGTCTCTTTACCGTACACCGGGAAGCGAGGCATGACAGGTTTTGTTGGCGGCCTATACAGGTCAGTGCTGCATGGAACCCTACCATGCCAGTCAGTTCTGCATGGAAACCTAAGCAATATAACACAAGAATTACAAGACTCAGCAAGTAAACATTCTTTATATTTCATAATCTTTGAATCTATGCTAACCCTATTTTTCTTTCATGGTTATGGATTCTTCCAACAACACGAGTACAAACGTCAACAACACACCACCACCTCTTCCATTTACGTCTACCATTGTAGCTCCGATCAATGAGCAGACGGTACTGCTCGAGGCAATTAAGAGCCTCCTGGAAGGACAGCAGCAGTAGACTGCCATACTAACGAACCGCCCAGAAGAGGAAGCACCTGGAGTGAAGCAATTCCGGCCACTTCATTCGAAGCAATTTTCTAGAAAAGAAAACCCTTTGGAAGCTGAGGAATGGGCTCAATCAATTGAAGACGATCTGGCAGCAGCACAAGTACCAGACATTGCTTGGGTAAGAGTTGCGAAGCTGCAACTTACCGATAACGCCCGAGTATGGTGGAAGGCGGAAGAAAGCCATCTTGCCCAGCCGATCGAATGGAAAACATTTTGCGACATGTTTGACGCGAAATATTTTCCGGAGACTGCCCGATTAGACATGGAGCAGCAATTCATTCACTTACAACAAGGCTTTATGTGGAGCAAATCAGTGGATGAGTATGATGCCGAGTTCACTATATTGAGCAGGTAAGATATGTCTTAATATTCGATTATCTAATATCACATACTGCACAGCTAACACAAGACCGCAACAGGTTCGTGGCACACCTTATTCCAACTGCTGAGATTAGAGCCAGACGATTTCAGCAGGGGTTGGACCAGGAAATCCAAGCTGCTTTAGCTACAGGGGATTTCCCAACCCATGACCTAGCTCTGAAAGCTGCCCGTCGATACGAGGCAGTAGTGAAGAAGAAGAGCAGGCCCCACTCTACCGGTGTGAAGCACCGTGCTACTCAGATAGCAGGAGGAGCTTCTTCTAGTCTACCTTTTCTACCCACGAGACCAGGAGTACCATTCAACTAGCCCAGTACAGACTTTTGCACATACTGCAGGAAGGATGGACACCTGACAAAGGATTGCAGGCGTGCTAATCGCCTTTACTTAGTTTGTGGCTCAGCCATACATGATATTGGGTCTTGTCCTCATAGACTCATTCCAAATCCTGCATCTAGACCAGCAATCACCTATCAGTAGCAGCCAGCTATCCAGGCACCTGCACCACGTCTTGCTCTCCCTGTTGCACCTCCTCGTAGACCAACTGTACCTCCTTCTCGTCAGTTCCATTAAGCAAAAAGGAACCTACCTCAAGGACAGAGGAACTGACAGAGGAATGCTCCTCAGCAAGGAGGAATGTATTGAGGCGACAAGCTTTCACAATGACTATGGAAGAAGCTAAAGCCACAGGCCAAGTCATCACTGGTAACCCTTTTCTTTCAAGCTTTCTTTCAATCCTTATACATATCCATATCTCTTTTTCTATGCCTAAAACCTATCCCACATAACTTAGGTACTATCTTAGTAGCCTCACTTTCTGCACTAGCACTCTTAGGTACTGCAGCATCTCATTGCTTTATGTCGCAATAGTTCGTCCGAACTCATGCAATTCCAGTCAAACCGCTCGTATTCAGCTGGAATGTCAGTTCAGGGAACGTCGTTCTAAAGGCAACAATAGGATACGACCTGTGTTCAGTAGTCGTCTGCAGCAGAGAATTCTATGCTGACTTCAAGGTGCTGGACATACCGAATTTCGATGTCGTTTTGGGTATGGATTGGCTAGGAACATTCTATGCCACTATTGACTGTCGTCAAAGGAGGGCAGTGTTCGAGATTTCAGAGCATCCGGTCTTTTATTTCAAAAGTGGAGACCGTACCCTGGAGCCTAGCACATACAAAGCAAAACCGAAGAAGGCAGTGATTGCAACTCTACAGGCGAAAGAAGACAAGACAGAGGTAGTTCGAGAGTTCGATGATATATTTCTTGAAGACATATCAGGTTTTCCTCTTGATCGAGCTATTGAATTCGGAATTGATTTAGTACCTGGAGAACAACCGGTGATCAAAGCACCGTATCGGTTAAGCCCTGAAGGTTTGAAGGAGGTCCGTACTCAGCTGGACGAACTTCTGCAGAAAAGATGGATTCGTCCCAGTACTTCAAGTTGGGGATCTCCAGTTTTGCTTGTGAAGAAGAAGGAAGGTTCCTACAGAATGTGCATTGATTATAGAGCTTTTAACAAAGTCATGATAAAGAACAAGTATCCAATACCGCGAATCGACGATCTGTTCGATCGGCTAAGTGGGTCTTGCGTTTTCTCAAAATTAGATCTTCGTTCGGGTTATCATCAGGTGAAGGTCAAAAAGTCTGATATTCCGAAGACGGCATTCAGGGCTAGCTATGGACATTATGAGTTTATCGTAATGGTATTTGGAGTGACCAATGCACCAGCCATATTCATGAACCTAATGAATCAAGTTTTCCGACAGTACCTAGACAGGTTCGTTGTCATATTCATCGATGACATCCTGGTATATTCAAAGAATCGGAAAGAGCACGATGAACATTTACGAATTGTCCTGGAGACTTTGCGACAGCATCAACTTGATGCCAAGTGCAGCAAGTGTGAGTTTTGGCTAGAACAAGTCGGATTTCTCGAACATATCATTTCAGGTGAAGGAATCTCCATAGATCCAGCTAAAGTAGCAGCAGCAAGCGAATGGACGACACCAAAGACAGTGAAGGACATTCGAAGTTTCTTGGGATTAGTGGGATACTACCGAAAATTCATTGAAGAATTCTCGAAGATTGCAACACCCCTGACCAAGCTCACACATAAAGATAAAGAATTCGTGTGGTCAGAAGCATGCGAACAAGCTTTCGTAGAACTTAAGTCAAGATTGACATCAGCGCCTATTCTCGTAATACCAGACCAATTTGGAGGTTTCGTAGTACATTTCAATGCATCCGGTAAGGGATTAGGATGCATTCTACATCATCACGGTAAAGTTGTAGCTTATGCATCAAGACAGCTAAAAGTTCATGAGAGCAACTATCCGACGCATGATCTGGAGTTGGCAGTCGTTAATTTTGCTCTCAAGATTTGACGCCATTATCTTCTTGGAGAACGGATAGATATTTACACAGACCACAAAAGTCTGAAGTATGTGTTTACTCAAAAGGAGTTGAATATGCGGCAGAGAAGAAGGTTAGAACTTATGGCGGACTTCGACATCAACCTATAATATCATCCAGGGAAGGTGAATGTAGTACCTGATGCACTTAGTCGCCAACCACTATCAATGAATCTCACCGCACAGTGGAAGCTGCAGCAAGATTTGCATCAGATGGAGATAGAAGTGGTCATGCCAGGTAACGCTTCAAGTTTGATGAACTTACAAGTTCAATCTACTATTGTCAATCAGATCAAAGCAGCTCAAGCAAGTGATGCCAAGTTGCAAAAGATCAGAGAACAAGTAGAAAGTGGACTTAGAACATACTTCATCATCCATAAATACGGATCTTTGAGATACGGAAGTAGATTGTGTATACCACAAGGTCCTGTTCGGGAAGAACTGACGAAATAAGCCCACAGCTCTCCCTATTCAATACACCCCGGTGGTATAAAGATGTATAAAGATCTACGGCAACATTACTGGTGGCATGGAATGAAGCGTGAAGTAGCCAGAAGCGTCCCTAAATGTTTGGTGTGTCAGCAAGTGAAAGCTGAATATCACAGGACTGCTGGTTTACTTCAACTGTTATCTATTTTAGAATGGAAGTGGCAACATATTACCATGGAATTCGTGACTGCTCTTCCTCGCAGCACAAAAGGTAACGATGCGGTATGGGTTATTATGGATCGACTTACAATGTCGGCTCACTTTATTCCCTTTCGAGTTAGCCAATCTACCGAGACATTAGCAAAGAAGTACATGGAGGTAAGTTTGAATTTAAGTAAGATTTAACTCTTCAATATGTACTATCTTTGATACCTATGAACTCATGTAGGAGATCGTGTGATTACATGGAGTACCGGTTTGCATTGTCTCCGATCGTGACACCAAATTCCGATCGCAATTTTGGCAGAGTCTGTAAGCTAGCTTGGGAACAAGTCTGAACTTTAGCACAGCTTACCATCCATAAACAGATGGACAGTCTAAGTGAACAATTCAGATACTTAAAAATATGCTAGGAGCATGTATGTTAGACTTCGGAGGATCGTGGGAAGATCACTGACATCTTGTGGAGTTTTCATACAACAACAGCTACCAAGCGAGTATTGGAATGCCACCCTTTGCAGCGCTCTATGGAAGGAAGTGTCGATTGCCATTAAGTTGGGACGACATCGGAGATAAAGAACTCCTTGGACCTGAGATGATAGTGGCAACTGTAGATGTAGTTTGCACTATCAGGGAAAGAATACGCATAGCCTAAGACCGACAGAAGCACTGGGCTGATGCAAAGCGTCGTCACTTGGAGTTCCAACTGGGAGATCATGTATTTTTGAAGATTTCTCCAAACCGTAGAGTGATTCGTTTTGGAAGAAGGGGTAAGTTAAGTCTGAGATTCATTAGACCGTTCGACATACTCAAATGAGTTGGAGAAGTGGCTTATCGCTTGGCACTTCCACAATCATTGGAAGGAGTGCACAATGTGTTCCACATATCCTAACTCAGAAGGTATATGAGTGACCCCAACTATATTCTTGATCATTCCGAGCTCACTGTAAAGACGGATCTATCTTGTGAGCAGTAACCCGTTGAAATCCTAGATAGAAAGGTAAAGTCATTTCGGAACAAGGAAGTAAACTTGGTTCGAGTGATGTGGAGAAAAGACACACCGGGAGAATCAACATGGGAAAGAGAAGATGACATGCGTGCAATATACCCTCGCTTGTTTGTAAATTAGTCCTTAAATAATTGTAAATTTCGAGGACGAAATTTTTGTAAGGAGCGTAGAATGTAACGACTCTGTTTTAATGTACAGAAATTTTTTAAAGTTAATGTACAAATGGAGAATTTGCAACCCTGAGTATGCTATAAGTTTTTAATTTGCTTTTGAACAGCATGAAAGTACTTGTAGCTCATTGGTAAAGCCTTGCACTGCTGTGACGTAGCCCCTGTGTTCGAATCCCATCAGCCACATATATTTTTGCTGGTTTTCTTTTAAACTTTTTGGAAGCCCAAAAGTTCACACGTGCAATACACGTAAAAATGAAAAGTCTCAGAAATCAAACATGTGCAAAATAGTATTTATACAGCCCAGGACACGTGTCAAAGATCCAGAGCCCTACACCCCTACATCGACCGGCGAGAATGAGGAATAGGCCAGCGGCGCAGGTTTAGCTCGTCGCTATTGCCTCCAAAATTTAACCCTAACCCCTTGGACTTCCCCCCACGACTTCTATTCTGTTTGATTTTTCTGCACATTAACAGAGAGTGTTAATTCACCTCTTTAATCTAAGTTTTAATACATTTTTAATTCCCTATTCATACCCAAAACCCTAATTCTATCCTATAAATACCACACTACACTTTATCCTTCTCTATTTTGAAATCTAGTATCACAACTCTAAAAAATATCTAAGTCCAAAAGTTGTACAAGTGAAGTTAGCCAATGTCAAAGTTCCGGCGACATTTAGGGACAAATCCGGCGACGATGCAACTCCACAACACCTTCGAAATCTTCCTTTATCTCCCCCCTCTATTCTCAAACTATAATTCCCCTCTCCCCTCCTACATTTCTAATCTAAAACACACTCTTCTTAAAACTAATCGTAAGCGGAGTTATTCTGACTTCCGATTCTCATTTCTTTAAAAATTCAACTTTTCTTAAACAACAAATTAACCATCTCTTCTTATATTGTTTAACAAACATAAAACAACATTTATAACAAGTTTTAATTCAAAATAATATGTATTGCAACTTTTATTTCATTTTTACGGTAAAATACCATTAGGTTTACATACGACATTAATTTATCGTTTTGCACATATTACCTTTAGAAAACTCACGAGATAATGACCTACCAACACTCATCTTGACATAGCACGATGGCTTTTGTAACAATTTTTGTGGGACAAAATACAATATTTTACATTAAAATACCCTAAACTAATAAAACCGTATTTCTTTTAATTGTTTTAATGAAATTCCATGCGATTAAGTCCTTACAACCCATTTTGGGGAATCCGATTTGGTTGGTGCGGGTTATCGCACATCCATCGGACCAGTAGAGTGAGATGCAGACCTTCTCATGGAGCATACGATCTCGATGGAATTTTATTACAATTTTTAAGAAAACGTGATTTCTATTAATAAAGAAATTCTATTTTTAATAAATATATATATAAAAATATTATCAAAATATCTATTTTAAAAATATAATATATTCTATATTTTCTAAATCAAAAGAAAAGAATCACAAAAGTTCATAAAAAGACCATCAAGAATCAATACAAGTCAAATTACATGAAAATACCATATACTATTCAAATTAGGTTTATATCCACTAGACTATCTCATCACTCTTAAAAATTATATCTATGAAAACCATAAAGACGATAATTAAATACTTGAGGTGTATTTTGAAAATATATCAAAACTTTTTTCATAAAACCCCATCAAGTTATATTAAATTACAATAAGGACCCTAGTAAATATAGATTTAAGCTGGACCAGTTCTCTTGAGCCTCAGGGAGCCGGAGAATTTGGGTGTGTTCCCCTCCGAAGGACGGCGCGACAGACGTCTTGCCTGAAATTCGGGGCATATGTTAATAGGTGCTATCCGTCCACCTCTCCGAAGATGCCAAATTGATTTATGGCACCGTGTATCGAAAGTTTAAACGGATGCGGCCGATGTAGTAGACTTCGTCAGATTCCTCCTCGTTCGAGGGGTTTTTGATTGTGGGGACGCTCTTCCCTATAGGCGCAAGCCCCTGCAGTTAATTACGCTACCGCATCGCGGTAACAACTTTCTCCTTCTCCAGATGGTCACTTCGTGTCGTGGGTGTTTGTTTTGTTTGTGGTTGCCCGTGGATTGTATACGGAGACTAATTTATGTTGTCACCCGTAGGACGTGGATTATTCCAAATCCGTATTTTCTTAGATTTGGGTTTGAGGTTTCGGTTTAAGGATACGTTAGCCTTGTTTGAGGCTAAGATCAACTTAAACGTTTGTTAAGGACACGTTAGTCTAATTTAAGACTAAGATCGACTTAACGGGATTGTTTAGATCCAACAAGAGAGCATTTGGACTCTATTGTTTAGTTTAGAGATATTGCGGTCGATTACCAGTTTAACGACATGGTGGTCCGTTGTAGTCCGTGGAATGTATGGTTGTCGGGACCCGTCACCTCTTTGAAGACGTTGAAGGATTACAACGACAAATATCAGAGGAGTTCAGAGATGTACCCTTGAACCAATGTTGGTTGGGAGATCTATAGTCCAATTTGGGACTAAAGTCTGTTTGAAGGTTTATGAGCATATGGGCTCAGTTGAACATTTTATTGTTCTGGCTGTTGAGCTTTTATTTGGGCTCAGCCTTTTTATTAATGCATAGTATTGGGCTTTGTAATTAAATGCATAGCATTTATATTTGGCCTGTTAGGCCTTTACTTGGGCTCTGCCCTTTTAAATAATGCATAGCATTTATAGTGGTCTGATAGTGCGCCACGTGGCTTGTCAGGCGCTTTGCGCCAATTAAGGAGCGCAATGCGGATGCGCAGGTGACACGTGTCATGCTCTGCTAAGCGCAAGTCTGTTAGCGCAATGCGTTGCGCCAGTGCGCTGCGCTAGTGCGCTGCCGACACGTGGCGCGTCCTGGTGCTATGAGCCAATCCAAGGGCGCAGTGCGCTATATTTAGAAGCGCAAAGCGCAGATCATTCTGTGGTTGACACGTGGCGCATTCTGGCGCAGTGCGCCAATCTAATAAGCGCAAAGGCGCATTTCAAAAGTGCAAGGTACTATCCAATAGCGCAGAACGCATCTTGATCCAATTCAGATCAAAGAAACAAGTTTTCTTGTTCTCAAGAGGTTCTACCTCAAAATTCAAGAAACTAATGGTTCATCAAAAGGCTGTGCCTTTATATAGATCAAAAGATCTAAGAATGAAGTAAATTACTTCTTTTTTTTTCTTTTATGATTGGATCTTTTTTGATCTTTTTTCTTTTTATATTGAAGATCTTGACCTTGTTCTTAGATCTTTGATCTTTTTAGAAGAAATTCTTCTTTTTGTGAGGTGTTTTCATCTCTGTTCTTCAAGAATCAAATTCTTTTACCTTCAAAGATGAAGAAGATGATCTTCTTTCTTCAAAGGCTTGCCTTTCAAATTTTTCAGAGGGTTCTCTCTTTTCTATATGTGTATATCTCTATCTCTGTATGTGAGACTTGGAGTCTAGGGGCCTTTATATAGGACCAATTGATTTGTTAAGTTAGTTACAGAGATTTTTCTCTGGTTGATCTGGGGATATTTCCCCACCGTTGGATTTTTGATTCTAAGGCCTCTGTTTTATAGAAGATAATCTTCTTATTTTAATAAGATTGGAAAGATATTTCTAGAATTTTAATTCTGATTAATTAAATAATTTATTATTCAAAAGCGTACTTGCGTTTGACACGTGGCGTGAAGCGCAGAGCGCAGCGCAGCTGCGCTAGCGCGCCCGTGTTTGACACGCGGCGCGCAGCGCAGAGCGCAGCGCAGCTGCGCTAGCGCGTTCGTGTTTGACACGCGGCGCGCAGCGCAACTGCGCTAGCGCACCACTATTCGACACGTGGCGCGTAGCGTAGAGCGCAAGTGATCTGAAGCGTTGCTTCATTTTAAAATTTGAATTTTGAAACAGAGCTTTGGTCTGATTGGGGGTGCGCTGCCTTGGGCGCAGCGCTCCTAGCGCTGGCGTGTCTGCTTTTGACACGTGGTGCTCAGCACGCAACGCAAGGGATCTGAAGCGTTGCTTCTGTATTTTTGAATTTTTGAAATTCAAACAGAGCTTTGCTCTGATTGTGGGGAAAGGAAGCGTCGCTTCATTCCAAATCTTGGAATTTGAATAGAGCTTTGCTCTGATTGGGAGAAGCAGAAGCGTCGCTTCATTTTTATTTTTAAAACAGAGCTTTGCTCTGATTGGGGGAACAAATGCCCCCCAACCGTTGCGCTTACGTGGCCCTAAACGTGAGCGCGGCGGTGGCAACATCTCGGTCGTTGGATCGACTTTTGGAAGTTGAAACGGCTCTCAATGCCTATAAATAGGACCTTTGGTCCCTTAGATGATTTTCATCTCCTCCTTGAGAATTATCTCTTATTCAGAGCATTGCTCTTAAGCTTTAAGAAATTTTCAAGAGTAAAACTCTGTTAAAACTTAGGTATAGTTTAAAACTTTTAAGAAACCAGGGTTTTACCCATTAACAGAGCTTTACTCTTTATAGATCTTTGATCTAAAGAGAACCATTTTAGGGTTCCAATAATAGAGCTTTTACTCTCTAAAAGGATTTTATTTATAATTTCTTGATTCATTAATGGAGGTTTGCTCCTTTTAAAACATATAGCAGAACTCTTAAGAGTTTTTCATGGATCTTTGAAGATTAAAAAATGGGATTTTATTTTTTTTGATGAATTATATCATCTTCTCAGAGCAAGGTTCTCAATATTCTCGGGGGATTTCTTTAAATTCCTTTCATAACTGATTTTGACGGGTGTCACTTCTGTCTGTAGAGCATTGCTCTCAGGGAGTTTAATTTCCAGTGCCTGTTTTGAATCAAAAATTGCTTAATCAGTCTGTCTGCTAATTTTGTTGATTTTCTTTTACAGGAGTAATGGACGCCCACATGTACGATCTCGACGAGATTATCTCTTACGGGGACATCCGCCGACTCGGCCGTTCTCAGAATCGAGAATTCACAAACGCTGAGTGTGCCGAAATTATGAGTCGCTTTGATGCATATAATGGTCAACTGCTTTCCCGGCATTCCCCTCTTCTAAAGCTTATTGTGGGAGCAATTTGGGGAGCGCTCCCTCTGTTCTATGCCGGCGTGCCACTTAGAGCATTAGATGCCGCTGAAGATAAGGTGCATTCGGTGTATCTGATGAACCTAATCTCGAAGAGACGGTGAGACAATTTTGTCGATCTCCTGCACCAAGCCTTTCAACAGTCTGCCATACTTGCTGCTTATCGGAGGGTGGAGGACATCAGTGGGGATCCCGACGCTCGTGCTCGCGAAAGAAAGCACACTAGGATGGTTCGCGAGGCTTGGAAAGTCCTGGACAAGGTCACTTTTGAATTTCTCAATCCATGCCCTGGGTCTGAGGTTTTGCCATTGTAATCATCTCGATAATATTTTTGTTTACTGCTTTCATAATTGTAAGAACTTTTTTGCAGTATGAATGGCAAACTTTTCCATCTCCATGTGTTTATCCTATGCATTAAACCTTTTTACTCATGCATAAATGGGTGCGCTCTGAATGCTTAACTGAATGCGAATCGAATGTTCTCCTAACTGTCGCTTTCTTCTCCTTTCTGTGTTGTTTGACATGTGATTTTAGCAAGTGCGGTCTGTAGATAGCATATAGCTGTCAGTCTTAGGCTCTTCGTAGAGTAGCGATGGCTTAGATAACAGGGTTAGGATCTGTCACCTAAGACTTTTCAAATTTATGAGCCGTGAGGGTCTCATAAAGAATTTTCTCCCTACAAATCGAGAGGATCTCGTAGGTGTATTTTCTCCTTAGGAATCGTGAGGACTCCTAAGTGCGTTTTCCCTTATAAGTCGTAAGGATCTTATAAGAGAATTTTCCCTCTTACGAGCCGAGAGGACCCGTAAGCGATTGTTTCCCTCCTTGTCGAGATTCGACTTTGGAGAGTGTGACCCGTGCATAGTATGCAAGAGTCCGTTTTGGACCGACTTATAGGGCCCTAGTGTTTAGGAAACAGGTTTTTTTTCCACTGCCTAAGGCTTTACCTCACGAGTCGAGACGAATCGAGCATTTCTCGCAAGGATATCCTAACGTCACAGTTAACCTCTGCTCTTTACGACAGAGGTCCGTTAGGGTCTGTGGTACTAGGGTTTTGTCCATCGTACCGTCGCGTCGGCTGATGTATTCCTCGATAGGCAACCTTGCTGTTCGAGTAGCCTTGCGACTGTCGTGTCTCTGATCCCTTCGGGGGCTGGACAAGACGTCTTCAAGCAATCCTCCTAGGCAGTTTGACCGTCGGAAGAGCAAGCGTTAGGAATTTTGCCATGCCGCTTTTTACTTGAGGTTAGGCTCATTTTGGAAAGCCCCGATGAGTCATAACCACTCCGCGCTGGTGTGGGATGATCTCCGATAGTCTTTCAGGTTTTATATGAGTTGCCGTCAAGACCCTGAAGCTAGGAATTTGGTCTTTGCTTCGTTTGCTGACATTGCGTCTGCTGTATTGAAACGAATGCCGTGGTTGTCTCTAGGTTGCATGTGAACCGTCGAGATTTGGAACTAGGGATTTTGCCGTGGCTCCATTGTTTGACTGTCGCGTCTGAATCCCACTGGAGGAAGAACGTTGTAGTAACATCTCGTCTGCTATGTCGAGACGAACGTCGAGGTAGTGATCATTCCGCGCTGGTGTGGGATGATCTCCGATGGTCTTTTCGGTTTTATATGAGTTGCCGTCAAGACCCTGAAGCCAGGAATTTGGCCTTCGCTTCGTTTGCTTTGGCGTGTTCGAATCCGGTTGGAGGAAGGACGCTGTAGTGACACCTCGTCTGCTGTATCGAGACGAACGTCGAGGTTGTGGTGGGTTTTTTCCATCGCTCCGCTTTGTTTCGACCGTGAGGTCTTTTGTTGACGTTGCATCCACATCCTGCTGGACTGCTGAGGAACACCGTTGGTGATCTCTCGTCTGCTGTATCGAGACGAATGCTGAGGTGGAGCTGGGATTTTGCCGTCGCTCCTCTTTGTTTCGACCGTGAGGTCTTTTGTTGACGTTGCATCTGCATCTTGCTGGACTGCGAAGGAACGTTGTTGTTGACATTGCGTCTGCTGTAACGAGACGAATGCTGAGGTGGAGCTGGGATTTTGCCGTCACTCCGCTCTGTTTCGACTGTGAGGTCTTTCATTGACGTTGCATCTGCATCCTGCTGGACTGCGAAGGAACGCCGTTGTTGACACTGCGTCTGCTGTAACGAGACGAATGCTGAGGTGGAGCTGGGATTTTGCCGTCACTCCGCTTTGTTTCGACCGTGAGGTCTTTTGTTGACGTTGCATCTGCATCCTGCTGGATTGTGAAGGCACGCCGTTGTTGACATTGCGTCTATTGTAACGAGACGAATGCTGAGGTGGAGTTGGGATTTTTCCGTCACTCCGCTTGGTGATATTGCGTACGAGTCCTGCTGGAATGAGGAGGCACACCGTTGTTGGTTTTCGGGCCGTAGATGTGGCCATTGAGATTTGGAACTAGGGACTTTGCCATGGCTCTTCTTTGTTGCGAATCTGAGGTTGGTTGTTGACGTCCCGTCTACATCTGGTTGGAGTGAAGAGAAACGCCGTTGGTGATCTCTAGGCTGTCTGTGAACCGTCGAGATTTGGAACTAGTGGAATTTGCCATGGTTCCGTTGTTCTGACCCTGGGGTCGTTTGTTGACGTCGCAACTGCATCCTGCTGGAATGAGGAGGAATGCTGTCATGGGTCTTCAGGCTGTGGATGTGGCCGTCGAGACTTGGCTCTCTATCCGATGGAGCTTGGTGGGATGATATGGTTCCCTTTTCGTTTGTGCCCCTGGATTGTATACAGGGATCGATGTGATCTCACTTGTAGGGCAAAAGTTTCATTTCATATGTATATTTTTGTTTTCTTTCTGCGATGCTCTATCATTTCAGCTTTTATATCGCGAAGGTCGCGATTGCCCAATCATTTCGGCTATTTTTCGCGGTGCCCAATCATTTCGGCTATTTATTTTATTTTTACTCGCTGCTTTTTATTGCGAGTTGCCCAATCATTTCGGCTATTTTGCATGCATACAGTTTTACTTGCTGATTTCGTTGC
The DNA here is from genome assembly GCA_030015575.1 of Agapanthus africanus. Taxonomy (NCBI): domain Eukaryota; kingdom Viridiplantae; phylum Streptophyta; class Magnoliopsida; order Asparagales; family Amaryllidaceae; genus Agapanthus; species Agapanthus africanus. The sequence goes on along the minus strand of JASDDO010000010.1, from coordinate 420,008,951 downwards.
AAGTTGCCCCATCATTTCGGCTATTTTTGTATGCATATATTTTTACTTGCTGATTTTGTTGCAAGTTGCCCCATCATTTCGGCTATTTCATATGCATTTTTGGCTCGTTGACTTTTTGCTACGAGTATGGAACTTGGAATCTGGTGCCAATCTTAGCATCGGCATCGCTGCGACTGGAATATTGCAAGGAGCGAATCATCATTTGCCATGAAAGGACTTGGAATTTGATACTGACTTAGGCATCAGCATCTCTACAACTGGGATATTGCCAGGAGCGAATCATCATTTGCTTCTGTCGATGTCGAACAAAGGTGGCTTAGCAAACAGGGTTAGGATCCCATCGACTAAGGCTTTTAACTTCATGAGCCGTAAGGGTCTCATAAAGGTGTTTCTCCCTACGAGTCGTGAGGATCTTGTAGGTGCTTTTTCTCCTTAGGAATCGTGAGGATTCCTAAGTGTGTGTTCTCTTATAAGTCGTAAGGATCTTACAAAAGTATTTTCTCCTTGCAAGTCGAGAGGACCTACAAGTGTTTGTTCACCGTGTGAGTATATCCCTAGTCGCTGGTAGGACTCTGTTAGGGAAATGTTCATTCGTGCCCGTGGATTGTATACAAGGGTCAATATTGAACCGCTTGTAGGGCAGCATTGGAGGTTATGGGGGCTGCTTAAGAACAGGTTCAGATCCTTGTAGTTTAAGACTTTCAAATCTTATGAGCCGTGAGGGTCCCATAAGAAGGTTCTCCTTACGAGTCGTGAGGGTCTCGCAAGTGTGATTTCTCCTTAGGAATCATGGGGATCCCTAAGTATGTTACTCCCTTGTGAGTCGTAAGGATCTCACGCAGGTGGTTTCTCCTTACAAAGTCGAGAGGACCTTGCAAGTGTCTTTTAATGAGGTTGCGCCCTTTCAGGTTTGTTTCCTGATTTAAAAGAGGTGATGGGTCCCGATGACCACACATTGACACGGACTGTGGGGTCCTTAAACTCATGGACTACGACGTCCTTAACCTTGACCGAGATGTCTTAAAACTAACAACGGACTGTGGGGTCCTTAAACCCATGGACTACGACGTCCTTAACCTTGACCGAGATGTCTTAAAACTAACAACGGACTGTGGGGTCCTTAAATCCATGGACTACGACGTCCTTAACCTTGACCGAGATGTCTTAAAACTAACAACGGACTTTGGGGTCCTTAAACTCATGGACTATGAGGTTCTTAACCTTGACCGAGATGTCTTAAAACTAACAACGGACTGTGGGGTCCTTAAACCCATGGACTATGACGTCCTTAACCTTGACCGCAACGTCTGAAAACTAACTTTGGACCGCAATGTCCTTAAACTACCTATGGACCGCAATGTCCTTAAACTACCTATGGACCGCAACGTCACTAAACTAAACAACAGGGCTCCCTTAACCGCTCTATTGTTGGATCTAAATGATCCCGTTAAGTCGATCTTAGTCTAAAAACTAGACTAACGTGTCCTTAACAAACGTTTAAGTCGATCTTAGTCTAAAAACTAGACTAACGTGTCCTTAACAAATGTTTAAGTCGATCTTAGTCTCAAACGAGGCTAACGTGTCCTTAAACCCAAACCCCCAAACCCAAATCTAAGATAATACGGATTTGGACTAGTCCATGCCCTACGGGCGACGACATAACTCAGTCTCTGTATACAATCCACGGGCAACCACAAACAAAACAAACACCCACGACACGAAGTGAAATTCTGGAGAAGGAGAAAGTTGTTACCGCGAAGCGGTAGCGTAATTAACTGCAAGGCCTTGCGCCTGCAGGGAAGAGCGTCCCCACAATCAAAAACCCTTCAAGCGAGGGGGAATCTGATGAAGTCTGCTACATCGGACGCATCCGTTTAAACCTTCGATATACGGTGCCATAAATCAACTTGGCATTTTCGGAGAGGTAGACGGATAGCACCAATTAGCATCTGCCCCGAATCTCAGGCAAGACGTCCGCCGTCTCGGCCACCGTTCGGAGGGGAACAGATTCTGGCACGCCCGGTGGGACCTTTTCCTCTTTCCACTCCACACTTCGTGTGTCGTGATTCGCGAACCAATCACGGTTCGCTAATGGTTGCCCTTGGGCTTCAAGGTACTGAGACTTGGCGTCTTGCTTATTGCAGAAAGCAAAGAATCGATGGCTTCCACTTGTGCGAAACGCTCCAACTGCTCGGATTTAAATGGCAACCAACGCTCTGCCTCGCCAGGAGGTATAGCCTACGGACCCCAAGCTGCTTCGCTATTCACCATGCCCGTGGAACAGGTCACTCAAGCCACCACAGGATTGTTTTTTTGGGACCATGCTCCCGCCGACAAGCTTCACCGCTCCGGTGCTGACCAAGGAAGCTCCCAAGAAGTCGGTCTTTGATCGTCTTACCCCTGCCGCGGCCCCTCTCAACGGGTCACCCAACACTAGCACCTCGGTCTTCTCTAGATTGGGCCAGAACTCCTGTGGACCCGCAATGGAGCCTACAATCCCAGAGAAGGCTGCTCCTAAGAAAATAACCAGTCCTGCTCCTGAAGTCGTCAAGGCGGCTTCTCCTTCCAAAAAGTCGGTCTTTACAAGATTGACTATTCCAGCTCCCACTCCTGCTACCCAAAGGACATCGGTCTTTGACAGGCTGACACCAGCAGCGACCCCCCACCTACATAGGGGGCAAGACGAGACTATCGCCATCACCGAGCCGAGGCCATCAGCACGACACGCTCGACGTCGTTACTTGCGCCGAGTGAGAAAGGCCGGAGGCAACTCCCCTTCTGGGCTAACTCCTCCAGCCCCAACGACAGAAGTTAATGCTGCTGTTCCAACTGGGAACAGCTTTGAGATGCTAAATAAGGTGCGTAGGAATTCTCCTACCGCGGTGCTAAAGAGGTCTCCCCCTCCGCTGAAAAGGGCTATAGAAGTGAAGCCAGAACAGCTCCAACCTCCTCAACGGCTGTCCTCCCAAATCTATAAAGTCTGGCGGCAGGCCCGAGACTCGGTGATCGATACAAATTTCTCCCGCCAGCACAAGAAGCTGAAAATCCAACAGGAAGCCAGTCACCAGGCGAAGCCACGAAAAGCTGTCTGGGTGCCCACCTCAACGGCCCCCTCAACTTCCACTGCTCATAAAAAGAGGAGGCCGGAGAAGATCCCCGGGCCTGCGACGAGAGCTAAAAGCACTAAGCCCAGACGCCCTAAGTCTGGGGGCATGATGGTCCATACCGTATACATGGCGTCAGGAAAGGAAGACAGCCGTGCGTCTACAGGTCATAGACCGCTTACACGGTCAGCGACCAAGGCGCAGGAGCAGCAACAGAAGCTCCAAGAGATGATGAATGCTATGGCCGCACTTACTGGGCCAAAAGAAAACCCAGAAACATCCTCGGATGAACGCCAGGAGGAAGAAACCGACGCCGAATTCCTTCGCCGAATATTGGAGAAGAAGGACAAAGAGGCTGCTGAACAAGCAGCCAATATACAACGTATGGGTCTTCTCTTCCAAGATATGATAGGGATGATGATACAACAAGACCCACCCGCTGAGGATCCCCCGATCGTCCTTGAAGACAACAGGGGAGAAACGTTAAATCCACCACCGGCTCTCTCAACGGCCAAGGAGGAGACAATCTCTAAGGCTGACTTGGACGACTATATAGCCCAGCAAATCCGGGTTCATCATGCGACTGAGGCAGCTGGTCAAGTCGTTAAAAACGGGGCGGCCGTATCCAAGCTGGTACGACCAAATCAAATACCCGCCGGGTTATACAATACCAAAATTTCACGTATATAAGGGAACCGGCAATCCCCATCAACATGTTGCCCAGTTCAGGGCCCTTTGCGGTAACACCGGCGGTGATGATAAACTGTTGCTTCGCCAGTTCGTGGGCAGCTTATCAGAAACAGCGTTCGAGTGGTATTCGGAACTCCCGAACGATTCTATCAAGACGTTCGCTGAAATGGAGTTGCTATTCACTCAGCGATTCGCAAGCGCCAGCGAACGCACTCCAATAACGGCATTGATTAATGCCAGGGTAAAACCAGGCGAAACGTGGGTCCAGTATGCTATACGCTGGAGAAATTTGTGGTCGAAATGCGAGCAACGCATTGAGGAAGCGCCCGCGGTGGGCATGTTCGTGGGAACCCTAGACCCTCACGCAACTATCTCCCAGTTTATGATGTTCTTTAAGCCAACCACATTCCAGGCTCTAATCGACAAGTTGGCTCAGATGGACCAGATGGGTCATAGACCGCCTCCCCCGAAGCCAGAACCTCGGAATGACAAGGGTAAAGGAAAGGCAACCTTCGTCGTGAATGCCCAGCAGCAACCCAATGCCCCAAAGCTGGCGGATCAATTGGAAGAAAGACGCCGGTATTATAATGAGAAGATGAAGCGTCCCTACTTGTTCCCACGGGACAAGACGAAACGGTTATTCGAGTTGGCAGTACGTAACAGACTTATAAACCTGCCAAATCCAAGGCGACCGCCACAACCCACTGAGGTGAATAACCCCAACTATTGCCCCTACCATCAAACGGTAAGCCATCCGATTGAGGATTGCTTCGTTTTTAAAGGATGGATTGAAGATCAATACCTCCAGGGGAAGTTTGCGCTGTCCGAAAAGTGGAAGGTGAATCCACCACAACCGCATATTCCTAAGAAAGCAGATACACCGGGGGCAACCTGTTCCTTTATTGAAGAAGCTCCATGGGAGGTCGTGCTGCCAACTAAAACCAAAAGAATGCTGAGGGACCTTCATGCGTGCCCGGCAGTCGAATGGAAGGATCCGCTTGAACCTCAAATTATCGAAGGGATGTTGAAGCCGCGCCCAACTACGAAGACTCGTGGTGATGGCCCAAATACTCACGCCCAACCGTCAAAATCTTCGAAGAAAAAGAAGAAGAAATCTAAGAAGCCCGTGAAGCCTGGAGACAAGCGCACGAACTTGCAGAAGCAAATCGATGCGCTGGAAGAGTACAATCAAAAGGCGCGAACTCTTGTCACACTGCAAGAGTTCCTCAACCACATCTTTCAAGAGGAAGATGATGGAGAGAGTTCGTCGGATGAATCCGAGGAATATGCGGCGAGTTGTCATGTGATTTCCCACTCGGAAGATGAAAGAACTCCCGGCACTGAGAAACTGGGGGCACGACCTGAGCCAGAACTTGTATGGCCAACAGATGAAATGATCGACGCCTTTCTAGACGAGATTCGTTTGAAGAGTAAAGCCGATCAGGAGTGTGAGATGGCTGCATCGGAAGGAGCCAAGCGCAGGAGACTAAACGAAAGAGTTGAAGTACTCCCGCCAGATCGAAAGGCATCCGAGGCAGACCAAAAGATATTCAAGACGAGGAAAAGGTTTGCCAAAGCCATGTCAATGGGAATGAAGCTACCACCCTCGGAAGAAAACACGCTCAATAGGGCGGAGAGGCACCCTAATTATTGCTCATATCATCGGAAAATTTCATACCCTACGGAGGAGTGCGACGCTTTTAGGATATGGTGGCAGGGATATGTTGCTCATCGGCAACATTTTAAGTGAATGAAACACAAGACTTGTCGGGAACGAAGAAGTACTGCCGACGGGCACAACAGAACTACTGGCAACTGTTACATGGTTAACGCCGGAGGGTCACAAGTTCTCACCTTTGGGAGCGACTCTGATGAAGAAATGGCTCTGGGCCCTCTCTTTAAAGAATCCGTTTTAGGGAAAGAGGAAGAACCAGAGGCCTGCGAAAACATTCAGCTGCGCAATCGTACGCTCCCGGAAAAGAATCTCGGGCCCGCAAATAGAAAAGATAAGGGAAAGGAAAAGGTCACTGAGGATATCACTCTAGATGACCAAGCTATGAAAGAGCTGACTACTAAGGACCCTCCCAGGAAGGGTAAGGTGGACTACAACATCCTAGCGCACCTAAGGAAGCTACCTTCTCAACTCAGCATTCTCGATGCCCTCTTATTATCAAAAGAAGTGCAAGATTCACTAATTAAGGCGTTACAAGAACCCGAGCAATTCCAAGCCTTCCTCGCCGCGGAAAGGATGAAGGATGAACTGGAAGAAGTGCATACGGCCGACATCACTTTCGGTGATGAAGACCTCCTCCTCGGGACATGCGACCACAATCGTCCCCTGTATGTCTCTGGATACTGCCATGATATCAAGATAGGCAAGATCCTGGTAGATAATGGATCCTCCGTCAATCTCCTTAACGTTCGGGTGTTAAAGGAAATCTGCATGAGTGTCCAACACCTCGCTCGTGACAAAATTACCATCTCCGGTTTCGACTCCCAATCATCACGGACTCTCGGATCCGTGATACTAACATTACGCTTTGGACTACTCGTCACGGACATCAAATTCCATGTCATTGACGCCAAGACCTGCTACAACGCCTTGCTCGGTCGTCCTTGGTTACATGAATACAACATCATCCCTTCTACACAGCATCAGTGTATGAAGTACTTCAAGGATGGCTTCGAATATACCGTAACAGGCGAGCTGAACCCATTCTCCGTGAACGAAGTCCGCAAGTATGAAGATGCGAAGTACTTTTTGCCAGACTTCGAGGATACAGAAAAGTGTCGCAAGCCGGAGAACAAAGCCGCCGTCACCGTCCCTGTTTTCGGGAGCGATACCGAAGAAGAAGAAGAGATAGTCTACGCTGGTCCGTCCCGGCGCAACAACCCGGGACCGTCCGCCCCCATGTTGGTCTTCGGAAGTGACTCGGAAGATGAGGTTAATGCCGTGTTCTCCAGTCGGCCGTCAATACAAGCATCCCCTGGCGATAATCAAAGTTTGCAAATCACCATGGTGCCGCAAGAACACTACAAGGATCTCGACACACTTCAAGCTTACAATGTGCAGGACTTGCAGACGTTTTACGTCCCTCCCAGGCAAAGGGGTGAGAAGGTAATCCTATTCTACCGATCCTCAAAGACGAAAGTAGAGAAAGAGATCTGGCATGGCGCGGATTCTACACTCGACAGGCTCCAACCCATCCGGTTGCCTAGATATTACACAAGTGGACTAAAGAGGCTATTGAAGCGCCAAGGAATACCTTTAAAAAAGACTTTCGACAAGCTCGGTTCTATAACAGGGGTTGGGATGTCCCTGGAACTCAGCGCAAATTGCCCAACGGGAGAATGGAAACGCTTGGGCTTGGATATGTGAGATCCGGGAAACGGGAGCGAGTCCACGGCAGCTACGCCATATATAACTTCGATAAGGAAGAGGTCACCTCGTCAGAGAATGCTAACCCCTCGTCAAAATTGGATCCCGCGAGTGAAATGCCGAGTCCGTCATTTGAAGAACAAGTGGACAAACTTATCAGGAAAGCAGGACAAAAGGCTCGGGAGGACCACAACCGCGAGATGGCCATCTACGAGAAAGCCAGGATGCAACGTCTATTTCAACAGGCTGCAAAAGACAAAGACGCTCCTCCCCGTCGACCCGTCGTCCAAAAGGCCCGATGCGAAGACAGAAGTAAATCCAGAAGCGGAAAAAGGAGTCGACAACAACGACGCAGGATTAGAGAGTCACATGAGCGGGCATTGCGCAGTCCAGATTTGTCCCTCATGAAGAAGATGAGTCGAGCATATTCCTTCCCCCGAGACAAGACGAAGAAGTTACTCGAACTCGCTATAAAACATCAAATGATCGCACTTCCGGAGTCTAAGCACCCTGAGCAAGCTAACAAAGTTTCTCATTCGGGCTATTGCTCTTATCACCGAGCCATAGGACACCCTATCGAAGACTGCTTCACCTTCAAGAACTGGGTCGAAGACCAGTACCAGCAAGGCAGATTTGCTTTATCCAACAGCTGGAGGGTGACGCCGCCACAAAAGCACGAACCTAAAACCGCAAGAGCAGAACCGGATCCACATCAATCTTGGAAGCGGATTCGCACCTGTTACATGGTTACGATATTAAAAGAAGAGCCCGAGGACATAGATGAGCTCCCTTGGTGCTTCGAAAACAATGACAATGAGGTAATCTCAGAATTTCCACCGGCTCCGAAAGAACTGGAAGATGGCATACATACTACTGCAGATAACCTCAAGAAGATTGAGTTAGGATCGGCAGACGATCCGCGACCGACATTCGTCAGTGAGCGGCTATCTGAAGAAAGGGTGGCTGCAATAAAGGACGTGCTTCTACAACATAAAGATTGCTTCGCGTGGAACTATTCCGAGATGCCGGGATTAGATCCGGAGATTGTTGTGCATAAATTAGCAATATCCCCGAATATCAAGCCAGTCAAGCAGGCACCGAGAAGGATGCTGCTCGAGCTTGAGATGAGCATCAACGCCGAAGTCAAGAAGCTGATTGATTCCGGATTTATCCAAGAAGTCCAATATCCTGACTGGATTGCCAACATCGTTCCTGTAATGAAGAAAAATGGGACGGTGTGCATATGCGTGGATTTCAGGGATCTCAATAAAGCCTGCCCGAAGGACGATTTCCCAGTACTGGTAACCGAGCTAATGATAGATAATACGTCCACGCATGAGGTTTTCTCCTTCATGGACGGCTCATCAGGGTATAATCAAATAAAAATGCATCCTGAAGACCAGAAACATACGGCTTTCCGGACCCCTTTGGGAATATCCTGCTACAAGGTTATGCCCTTTGGTCTAAAGAACACCGGTGCTACCTATCAAAGGGCCATGACAAAGATCTTCGATGATCTCATACATGACATCGTCGAGTGCTATATTTATGACCTCGTGGTAAAGAGCATGTCATACGAAGAGCATTTAAAGCATCTGAAGACTGTATTTCAACGCCTTCGGCAATATAATTTGAAGATGAATCCCCTCAAATGCGCATTCGGAGTCTCCTCGGGTAAATTCCTGGGATTCATCATCCGACACCGAGGTATCGAAATAGATCCATCTAAGATCAAGGCGATCATGGAAATGCCTCCGCCGAGAACCCTCAAACAGTTGCGGTCTCTCCAAGGGAAGCTTGCATACATCCGGCGGTTTATCGCCAATCTTTCAGGCAAGTGCCGTCCTTACAGCCACCTGATGAAGAAGGGAACTCCATTCGTTTGGGATCACAAATGCCAAGGCGCACTAGACGAGATCAAGCAGTACCTGCAGAACCCTCCAGTGTTGGCTGCGCCGGTCAAGGGAAAGCCTCTCATTCTTTATACAACTGCCCTAGAAGGTTCATTGGGCGCATTATGGGCGCAAGAGAATGACCAAAGAAAAGAAATGGCACTCTACTACTTAAGTCGAGTTCTGCTGGGGACAGAAAGCAATTACTCTCCCACTGAAAAACACTGCCTGGTGTTGATCTTTGCGATAACAAAGCTCAGGCATTATGCATTGGCGCACGAAGTCCGTCTCATCTCGAAGGTGGACCCTCTTAAATATTTGATGTCAAAGGCTATATTGACGGGTTGACTCGCTAAATGGGCTCTACTCTTGATGGAGTTCTCGATAACGTATCGACCTCTCAAGGCAGTGAAAGGTCAAGCCATCGCCGACTTCCTTGCTGAGCATCCAGTACCTGCCGGTTCTCCTCTGAACTGCGATTTGCCGGACGAACATGCATTTGATGCGATCGGCGGCGGTGATACCCGATGGGTACTCTATTTTGATGGAGCATCTTCTATGAAGAGGCGCAAACAATGTACCCCCATAATCAAATCGGGAGTAGGCCCCATCTTCGTAACTCCACAAGGAGGGATTATGCGCTTCGCCTTCTCCTTAACAGAGCCGAGGACGAATAACGAAGCCGAATACGAAGCTTTGATAGCGGGCCTCGAGATCGCCATTGACATGGGAATTGAAGACCTCCTTATATACGGGGACTCTCAACTGGTCGTTAGTCAAGTAAATGGTGACTACCAAACGTGCAAACCAGAGTTGGTGAAGTACGGCGAAAAGGTGCAACAACTGTTGACCTAAATTCCCTCCTATACTTTGGAAGGCATACCACGCGCGGAAAATAGCAAAGCGGACGCGTTAGCTAAGCTCGCCAAAGAATTGGCTGATGAGAACCTTGATGACGTTAAAATCATGGTACAAAGCCGTCGAGTGCTCGCCCCAGCAGAAATATCTCCGGAATCATACGAAGAAAAGGGAGCGACTGAGCAGACGACCCTACAGATAAAAGACCGTGAGAAGGCTGAGGACTGGAGGGAAGTCTTCATAGACTACTTTAAGTCCCACCGAATGCCCAAAGAAGCGTTCTCAAGACATCAGCTCATGAAACGAGCTCTATCTTTCGCTTTCGTCAATGATACTCTGTATAAGAGGTCGTTTGATTCTCTGTGGCTGAGATGTATAGGACCTGATGAAGCAGAAAGAGTCGTTCAGGAAGTTCATGACGGAATCAGTGGTTCTCATCAAGCAGGCCCGAAGATGAAGTTAAAAATTAAACGGATGGGTTACTACTGGCCCACGATGATCCAGGACTGCCTCGAATATGCGAAGCAATGCCACTCATGCCAAATCCACGGGGATTTCATCCACCAGCATCCGAATCCACTACATCCGACGGTGGCTAGCTGGCCATTCGAAATGTGGGGGGCTGACATAGTCGGCCCCATCGAACCAGCATCGTCCCGAGGACATCGTTTCATCCTGGCGACAACTGATTACTTCTCCAAATGGGCAGAAGCAGTACCGTTGAGGGAAGTGAAGACGGAGAATATCCTCCACTTCTTTAAGACGCACGTCATCTATCGGTTTGGAACTCCACGGCGGATTATCTCCGATAACGGGTCAGCCTATAGAAGCCATAAGATTAGCCGCTTCGCACAGCAGTACAATATAGACTGGAGATATTCTTCAGCTTACAATCCACGAGCTAACGGTCTGGCCGAGGCCTTCAATAAGACCTTGACAAAGATCATAAAAAAGACGGTGTCCCGAAATAAAAAAGACTGGCACGAGAGGATGCAAGAGGCCCTTTGGGCCTATCGAACTACGTTCAAGACGGCCACGAACACAACGCCATACGCGTTGGTATTTAGGACGGAAGCAGTGCTCCCCTTCGAGATAGAGTTACCCTCTCTACGAGTGGCAGTCCACTACGAGCTGACGGACGAAGAAAATGCTCACCTTCGGCTTGAGGAGCTTGATGCCCTCGATGAAACCCGGCTCATAGCGCAACAAAATCTAGAGGCCTACAAAGCAAATATGACGCGCTCGTACGAAAGATTGACCAGGCCGAGGACATTCCGCCAAGGCGAACTCGTACTAGTGGTCAAAAGACCTATGATCCCCAATCGTGCCAAGCGGGGAAAATTTGAGCCGAACTATGAAGGCCCGTACATCATAGACAAGGTCTACCAGGGTGGAGCCTATCTACTCATGGACATGCACGGTGAAAGGCCTTTCAGGCCAATAAACGGCCGCTTCCTAAAGAAATACTACGCTTAATGAGCCACAGCCTAGGTCAATGATAGATGACGACGACTATGTCCGCTCGCTATCTTCCTAAACTCAGACTTTATAGGCAGTAGCCGGCCTTCCCCTGGACGGACCGAAACATCCTTAAACTAACGACGGACCAAAACGTCCTTAAACTAACGAGGACCGAAACGTCCCTAAAACTACTACCGCAGCATCCTTAGGCTGACAAAAAAAAATATAATATAATAAAAAAAAAGGTGCGTCCATAAGCAAGAAGGGCACGGATGAAAACCCGAAAGGGCTCCGTGAGTAAAAATAGCAGGGCTACCGGCGAGTGTTCGTGAAAACCCGAAAGGGCGCGACCTCGTAAAAAAAAATAATAAGAAAAAAAAAAGAAAAACGGTATGTCCACAAGCAAGAAGGGCACGGATAAAAACCCGAAAGGGCTCCGTGAGTAAAAACAGCAGGGCTACCGGCGAGTGTTTGTGAAAACCTGAAAGGGCGCAATCTCGTTAAAGGACACTTGCGGGATCCTCACGACATTGCAAGGAGAAACCACCCGCGTGAGATCCTTACGACTCATAAGGGAGCAACACACTTAGGGATCCCCACGATTCCTAAGGAGAAAATACACTTGCGAGATCCCCACGACTCGTAAGGAGAATTCTCTTATGGGACCCTCACGGCTCATGAGATTTGAAAGTCTTAAGTTAAAGAAACCTAAACCTGTTCTTAAGCAAATCCCCCACAACCTTCGATACTGCCCTACAAGCGGCTCAATACTGACTCTTGTATACAATCCACGGGCACGAATAAATATTTCCCTAACAAAGTCCCATCCGTGACTAGGGATATGTCCATATGGTAAACACAACCCTTGTAGGTCCTCTCGACCTATAAGGAGAAAGCCCTCTTGTATGATCCTTACGACTTCAGAGGAACATACACTTAGGAATCCTCACGATTCCTAGGGAGAAAATACACCTACGAGATCCTCACGACTTGTAGGGAGAAATACCTTCGTGAGACCCTTACGGCTCATGAAGTCAAAAGCCTTAGTCGACGGGACCCTAACCCTGTTTGCTAAGCCATCTTTGTTCAACATCGACAGAGGCAGATGATGATTCGCTCCTGGCCATATCCCAGTTGTAGCGGTGCTGATGCCGAAATCTGTGTCTAATTTCAGGTTTATGGCGAAAAGCCAGTAGGCCGCACGTGCATACGAGATAGCCGAAATGATGGGGCAACCTGCAATAAAAAGCAGCAGGTAAAAATGTATGCACGCAAAATAGCTGAAATGATGGGGCAACTCGCAATAAAAAGCAGCGAGTAAAAATAAAATAAACAGCCGAAATGATTGGGCACCGCGAAAAATAGCCGAAATGATAGGGCAATCGCGACCTCCGCGATATAAAAGCTGAAATGATAGAGCATCGCGGAAAAAGAAATAAAATATATAAAAAAAAAAGAAGTTTTAATTTATGCCCTACAGGTGATGTTCCATCACACCCTATATACAATCCAAGGGCGTAAACAAAAAGGGATCATACTTCTCCTCCAAGTTTCATCATAAGAAGAAGCGAAATCTCGACGGGCCGCGAATGACTTAGAGATCATCTCAGCACTCGTCTCGTAACAACGGACACAACTCTAAGCTAAGCGGAACAGCGGCAACTCCCAGTTCCATGGCTCGGTGATATACATATCGCCAACAGTCAAACCTCCTTCCCGTGAAATGCGGATACAATCAGCAAAATTCCTGGTTACGTGGAACACGGATAACGTCACTCTTTGACCCCGTGGAAAACGTCCAGTGCGGATCCTGGTCCTCGCGGAGCATGGCAGTGAACCCGTGTGAAGCATCCAGAGCGGAGCCTAGTCCTCGCCGAGCACGGCATTGAACCCGTGTGAAGCATCTAGTGCAAAATTCCTGGTTACGTGGAACGCGGATAACGTCACTCTTTGACCCCGTGGAAAACGTCCAGAGCGGATCCTGGTCCTCGCAGAGCACGGCAGTGAACCCGTATGAAGCATCCAGAGCGGAGCCTAGTCCTCGCCGAGCACGGAAGTGAACCCGTGTGAAGCATCTAGTGCAAAATTCCTGGTTACGTGGAACGCGGATAATGTCACTCTTTGACCCCGTGGAAAACGTCCAGAGCGGATCCTGGTCCTCGCGAAGCACGGCAGTGAACCCGTGTGAAGCATCCAGAGCGGAGCCTAGTCCTCGCCGAGCACGGCATTGAACCCGTATGAAGCATCTAGTGCGAAATTCCTGGTTACGTGGAACGCGGATAACGTTACTCTTTGACCCCGTGGAAAACATCCAGAGCGGAGCCTAGTCCTCGCCGAGCACGGCATTGAACCCGTGTGAAGCATCTAGTGCAAAATTCCTGGTTACGTGGAATACGGATAACGTCACTCTTTGACCTCGTGGAAAACGTCCAGATCGGATCCTGGTCCTCGCGGAGCACGGCAGTGAACCCGTGTGAAGCATCCACAGTGGAGCCTAGTCCTCGCCGAGTACGGCATTGATGTGAAGCATCTAGTGCAAAATTCCTGGTTACGTGGAACGCGGATAATGTCACTCTTTGACCCCGTAGAAAACGTCCAGAGCGGATCCTGGTCCTCGCAGAGCACGGCAGTGAACCCGTGTGAAGCATCCAGAGCGGAGCCTAGTCCTCGCCGAGCACGGCAGTGAACCCGTGTGAAGCATCTAGTGCAAAATTCCTGGTTACGTGGAACGCGGATAACGTCACTCTTTGACCCCGCGGAAAACGCCCAGAGCGGAGCCTGGTCCTCGCCAAGCACGGCAGTGAACCCGTGTGAAGCATCCAGAGCAAACACCGGACTGTGGAGTCCTTAAAATCCACGGACTATGATGTCCTTAACCTTGACCGTAATGTCTTAAAACTAACGATCAACCACCCTGATTCCCTACGGATTCTGCCTTGGTTTAAGGGTACATCTCTTCACTCCTTTGATACCTGGCGTTGTAATTCCTCAACGTCTTCAAAGAGGTGATGGGTCCCTGCAACCAAACATCGGACTGTGGAGTCCCTAAATCCACGGACTATGAGGTCCTTAACCTTGACCGTGATGTCTTAAAACTAACATCGGACTGTGGAGTCCCTAAATCCACGGACTATGAGGTCCTTAACCTTGACCGTGATGTCTTTAAACTATGATACCTTGAGCGATCCCTTACCCCGTGAAACATGGATAAGGGTGACCACATCCAGCACTTGCAGGTCCTCACGACCTGTAAGGAAGAAAGCTCTCTTGTGAGATCCTTACGACTCTCAAGGAAAAGCCCGCTTAAAAATCCTCACGATTCTTAAGAAGGACTTACACCTATGGAATCCTCTCGACCTATAGGGAGAAAAGCTCTTTATGAAACCCTTGTGGCTCATAAAGTACAAAAGATTTAAGAAGAAGATCTTAACCCTGAATCCTAAGCCATCGCTGCCCTGCAAGGAGATCAAGATAAATTGTCCACAGAATACATTCAATGGAAAGAGACACACCATTAAGAAAAAAATGTATCTTTTATTCATAAGCCAAAATGGATACAAGGTACAATTCATGAAACAACAAAAAGAAGATACTCTCACCCATGAGTATGTACAAAAAAAAAGAGAAAGGAAAAGATACAAGTCTTCAAGCCGGCGGGCGATGTAACAATTTTACCAGCCCATCTTTCTGTTGCTGAGCCACGGCTTCATGATGCAAGATCTCCAAAAGACGGGCCTCCGCCTGAGCCTGCTGGGCCTGATACGAAGCGAGCCGGCCTTCAAGCTCTTTCTCGGTGGCCTTATGGGCCTCAACCCTTTCACGAGTGAACGTGGAAACTTTATCCAGAGCCACCACCTCTTTGATGGACTCCTGAAGCACCCGCCAGAGTTCATACGCTTTGTTGGCTTTGGCTGTGAGATTGGCTTGAAGCTCGCTCAGCGCCTTGGAAGCTAGCTCCCTCTCCGAGAACTTGCGACCGAGCCTCTTCTCGCGCGACGTCATGTTTGCCGCGCACCGTGCTATCAGCCCCCGTAACTCCGCCTTTGCAGCCACGGCCTCCGAGGAGAGGTGGGAACATTCAAAGGCATGCAAGCAAGCCTCCACCTGCCGACAGAACTCCACCCAGACTCGCACCACCTCTTCGCTATGGTAGGTGGCAAGAAAAGGAAGAGAACCGTTAGCCTCGGCAGCGAATGCTTCAGCCGTGGTTGCACTGCCAGCACGAAGCTCCTCGATCAGAGACGACAAGGAGACAAGGCTCAATTGGGCCAAGCGTTCTGAAGCTCGCAAAGCATAAGGGCCGGGCGGCATGACGACACGCGATTCCAACGCTATTGGAGCTGGCAAGGCTGTTTAGAATTGAAAAATATTAGTAAGACTCTTAAGCAAAGGAACAAGTGAGGCTATACCGGAATGTCACTTACCTACGGTCATGCAAGTAGGAGCTGAGGGTTCCCCTGGTCCTTCGAGAACCCCAACCTCATCATCGGCCTCCAAAACGGTAGAAAACATCAATGTCAATACGCAAAGTAACGACGATGCTATAAGAAGTGATGAACAACACTCACCTTGTCCGGACGAGAGGACGATGCATTGAGGAGATATCGCCTGCGTAGCGGCCATTTCTAAAAGACGCTGGAAGGATTGCCGAGGAGATAGATCGACAATGGAGGCAGCCAGTCCACGCAATTCTGAAAAGACAAAAGAGTTCAGCTAACAGAAAGATTACTAGCTCAAAACGTGGAAGGTTACCTTCGACACTCCTCCCATTCTGAGCCGGGGGGATAGCAGCTTCATCGGCCTCTGTCGTGACCTCAGGCTCCAACAAAGGGAGGGTAGTCCCGACTACCTCCATCTCAATCTCTAGGCCGCCTTCGGGTAAAGTCGTTGGGATGGCGACCACCGAGGGAACCTCTCCCAAAGGAGCGAGTACCCTGGAATCAAGAGCCGCCACCGGAGGATCTATTGCGAGAGGAGTGGCATTGCCGGCCCCATCGAGTAGGGCTGCATGGGGAATGGCAACGGGCTCTAGCTGCAGCAAGCCAGTGGGGATCTCTCCCAGCGTCGAAGATTCTGCACAATTCAAATAAGAATAAGGATACATATGCACGAGCATAAATAATCCGAAGAACTACAAAAAGAACCACAACGTACCGATGCGCAAAGAAGCCTTCAATATGGCTTCTTCAAGCCGCTGCTCCTTCTCAAGGAGGCGTGCTCGCCGGGGTTCAAGATTAGACTCATGGCCGCCAGTCCATAAAGAGAGTGCGTCCGCCGCGTCCTCTGAAACAGCCTGCTTCAAGGCCCTTTCCCCCCATTCCTCCAAAGGGCCTATAAATCGCCGCCGAATCCACGAGGGGTCTTCGTAAAAGATTACAGCAAGATAGGGCTTCTTCGGAATCCTGGCATTCTGAGACGCGTCTTTGGAACGCCTTATAGCCTCAGCCAACTATGCAGCTTCCTTGGCGGCTGAACTGGGAAAAAGTAGTTCAGCATTTGATTTCGGTAAGGCCAACGGCTCATCTTCAAGGATGGGCTCAGACTCCGTTAAAGAGTCGAGCAAATTAGTAGCCACCTTCCTTCGACGCTTGGACCCAGAACCAGTCCCCGAGGACGACCGTCTCTTTCCCTTCGAAGCCTTAGTGCGGCGTTGGGCCACGTCGCCCTCAACACCCTCTCCCCGGGCCACAACTGGAGATGACACTGCCATCGTCGATGACACGGAGGGTGGTGCTGCCTCAGGTGGGGGTACTGTTACCGGAGCCCGTTTACCCCGTGATCGAGTACCCAGGGGCATACCAACTATTGGAGTAAGATTTACTCCTGACTCTCCAGGAATAATCGCAGTGCCGATATCCCTCAGGGGAAAGCGGACTGGGGCACGTGGTCGCAGCATGGCTCTCGGGGCCGGAACCTGAATAGGGGCGCCATGGCCAAGAAGCACCCTTCTCTCCTCAATAATAACTGGGTTCACCCGATGGAGATACCAGCCCGTGAACGACCCCACACATCGGGGAATGTAGTCACCATCGGGGATCATGAACTGAGAACCGGTGTTCAGCCTCATAAAGTGGTGGGCGGCATCCCGGACGGCCTCGAGCGAAGGAACCGGCGCGATTGTGAAAGCTTCAAACGGGACGCCCTGATCATAGCCAAACTGCCGGGCAAAGCGATGCGGGTTGTACCGCATAAAGAGAGCCGCACTGTCCTGACGAAACAGCAGGTAACCCGGTCTGATTGCATATAAGCGCGCGGCTTCCCGGGGCTTCAAAGTGGGCGCGTCATCTTTCGACCGGTCCCAAAGCGGCTGGGCCGAACCCGTGGAAGAAGATAAAACCCGATCATTAAATATTAATCCGCCGGCAGTAGCATAAGGAGAAATCAACGCCCGAATAGCCCCGAATTGAGTTGGGTCAGCGGCAGAAGCATCCACCAATCGCATAAGCCGAGGGAAAGTGTAGGCGTCATAGAATGCAGGCCTCTGATGCATAGCGAAAGCCCCCAACACGTGCATTTCGATCCAGGACGTGAAATAATGAAGCGAAAAGTTTACCACATCCACGCCGGGAGTAGAGGTATTAGCTGCGGTGCCCAACCCATGATAAAGGTGCGCCAAGGCTGGGATGCCGATGGCCAACCGCGTCTCCTCAGCAATACGATAAGCCGGATAGATAACCGAAGCTCTTATAAAGCGACGATGCATGGGGATGACAAACCAACTGAGCCAGACGCTAACAAACCCCACGAAGAACGTCTCCTCATCCACGCCGGGAGCAGCAATGGATTCAAAGGACGTCGGCGACATAATAGGGATGTAGTACTGTGGTAGATCCGATTCATTAGTAGGCAGTTTCTTCGGGCCAAACCCAAAGGGGTCTTCGATGTGTGCAAACTTCGGGGCTGTCTTCGATAAGGCGTCCTCGCGAAGGAAA
Source organism: Agapanthus africanus (assembly GCA_030015575.1). Lineage (NCBI taxonomy): Eukaryota > Viridiplantae > Streptophyta > Magnoliopsida > Asparagales > Amaryllidaceae > Agapanthus > Agapanthus africanus. Next base: position 419,990,635 of record JASDDO010000010.1, on the reverse strand, counting down.
CGAGCAATGAAGCTCTTGAAAGTAACACCCTGCTCTTCGGATTCGGTGAATAGTTGGTCGAAGATACCTAGCGCCTTGATTAAACTGGGACGCTTGTGGCGGACGGCATTCTCAGCAGACAGTCCGTCAACCGGGGCGGGCTCGGGATCAAAGATGTACTCGTCAGAAGGCAGCAACTCCTCATACAGACTACCCCTGATTGGCAACCCCGAGATGTCATAGAATTCTGCCAGAGAGATCGAGACCTCGCGATCTCTTAGAATGAAAGTGTTGGTAGGAAGATTCCATTGGTTCAAAAACGCCTTAACCCACCAGACATGCGGGGACTTATAATGGAAGAGTGACACGTATATTGCCTGATAAAGCCCGACCTTCTGCAGCCGCGCACGATGGGCAAAAAGGATGTAGCGAGCCCAGAGAAGATAGCCCGTAGGATGTCGAGGAGTGAGCCCTATCTTATAAATTTGCCCCCACGGGTGGGCCTCACCCTGGCACCCGTAAGATGTCTTGAGTCCCACTTTTTCAAAACAAGCCAATTTTAAAATCACACACACGCTGCCACTTGCACTAAACCCGCTTAGTGCATGCTCGGCTGGACACGGGATCCTAGTGCCTGTCTTGTCCGCGTTCCTGCTATCGATGCCGAAGTCGGTACTTCTTCATCTTCTTTTCCCCCACCACACACCACATCAACCGTGATGGACGACACTCCATCTAATTATAACACCACGCTGCCACCGCCCGTAGGTGAGCAGAATCCACCGCGCATCTCTCTCCAAGAGAGATGCTATCCTATTCGTGGTCCCCTTCCTACTTGTCTATCTCTTCCACCACCTAACGGGGATAATTTCGAAATTAAACCCCACTACATCAATCTGCTGCCCAAATTTCACGGGCTTGAGTCGGAAGACGCGTATGTTTTCATCACCAAATTCGAAAACGTATGCGCAATGATGGGTACTTCACAATTGACTTTAGATGCTATGCGCTTACGTCTTCTCCCATTCACATTGTGCGACTTGGCAGAAAAATGATTTTATAATACTGCCGCACACTCTATCACTAATTGGGATGAATTTGTCGTAGCATTTCTTAAGAAGTTTTACCCAAATCATAAGACTGCCCACATTAGGAGCGAGATCAACCAGTTCACCCAGCTTCCCAATGAACCATTTTGGAAGTGCTTTGAACGTTTCAAAGATCTACTTGTCCAATGCCCCCATCACGGAATACAAAGATGGGATTTATGTCGGATTATATATGAGGGCATTAATCCAGCGACAAAGCAGATGCTTGAAACAATGTGTCAATGCAATTTCATGTCTAAAGATGACGGTGAAGTATGGAAATATCTGGAAGATCTAACAGAAAGCACTTTGCAGTGGGAAAGCGTAAGACCACCTTCAACTAAGGGAGGTATTCACCAGCTCGATGTTTCTATCACAGTAAAAGCCGAAATGGCAGCGATTCAGAAGAAACTCGATGCTATTGAAAACAAGTTCTCATCATTCTCCCTAAATCAGGTCATGCTTCCTAAGACCGTCTGTGGTTGCTGTTCGGATCCTTCACACTTAACGGAAGAATGTCCTATGAATGCTTCGTTTCAAGCTAATGCTGCTTTTCAGCAGCGACCTAGAAACGACCCTTATTCTTCCATGTATAATCAAGGATGGAGGAATCATCCTAACTTTGCTTGGAATCAAAACCAACAAAGTAATTATCAAAGACCTCCTCCACAGCAACCACAACCACAGAATCAGCCCCCCTTTCAGTCACAGAATTTTCAAAATCCGGCCAACATTTCTACACCACATGTGGCCGATACTGACAACTCACTTGCACAAACTTTGGATATGTTCATGAAACAATCCATGCAAAATTCGGCTGAGATAAGGTCTTCTATTGATACCCTAACGAAAAACTCCTCCTCCCATGGTGAGAGTATTAAATCAATAGAAAACCAAATCGCACAGTTAAACGCCGCAATGAGTGCGAGAGAGAAAGGGAAACTCCCATCTCAACCCATACCTAATCCTGGCCACTCACAAAGTTATAATGTGAGTGCTGTTACCACGTTGAGATCGGGAAAAGTGCTGAATAACCGAGTGGGTGAGCAGTGTGATGATAGTGACACCAATGATACCCCAGCTTCTTCTTCTTCCCCTAATTCGTCTAGTCTCCCATCTTCACCCGAGCCTATTCTCCGTTTTCCCCAAGGCTCGAACCCTTCGCCCATTTCGCCAAATCTATCTAAGTCGATTCCCACTCCAGTTTTGGGATCGAATCCGTCCCTACAAACCTCTCCAATGTTGGACCAAACCCTTATTGATAAAGCACCTTATCTAAACAGGTTAAGGGGCAACAGACCAAGTCCACAAATGGAAAAGATTGTGGAAATTTTTAAGAAAGTTAACATAAACATTCCTCTCCTAGATGCTATTCAACAAGTTCCGTCATATGCGAAAATCCTAAAGGACTTGTGCACTAGGAAGAGAAAAGTTCAAGTACCTAAAAAAGTTTTCCTTGCGAGTAATGTGAGCACAGCTTTTACACAACAACTACCCAAGAAACGAAAGGACCCTGGAAGTCCTACAATTTCTATTTCTATTAGGGGTAAAAATATCAATTGTGCTCTACTCGATCTAGGTGCTAGTGTTAACTTGCTTCCGTATTCTGTTTATGAGCAATTAGGGATCGGAGAGTTAAAACCTGCGCATTGCACTCTTCAGATGGCCGATCGATCTATCACCCAACCAAGGGGTGAGCTAGAGGATGTGTTAATCAAAGTCGGGGAATTCATATTCCCTGTGGACTTTATCGTTATAGATACACAACCTGTAGCAAACCCACGCAATCAAATCCCGGTGATACTCGGTCGACCCTTTTTGGCCACTTCCAACGCAGTAATCAATTGTAGAAACGGCTCTATGACCCTATCCTTTGGAAAGAAGTCAATTGAGCTTAACATTTACAAGTTGGGAAGTGAACCCTCCGAACCCTATGCTCATGTGTGTTCTGTCGAATTAATGGATGTCGACAGCAGCGAATTTGATCAACCTCATAATACTGACTCTTTTCATATGTTGTTGCTTGACACGGACTCTTCCACCGAGTTGTCCGGGTCAACATCTAACACTGATGATGAACTTTTTATAGAGTCGGACGATCACCCCATTTTTTCTGATGACATTATTCTTCGGGGTATCGACGAAAGCTTTGAGGAAATTTTCGCTGATGAGCTCGCATTTTTACAAGACACGGGTGTTGAGATGAATCAACTCCAAGATAAAGAAATTGGACCTCCACCCCTTCTTTTGGACAATCATGATAATGCGAGTAATCCATCATTACTATCACTGTGTCGTCTCTCCAAATTGAGACGCAATCCTTTTCCATCACACCTCTTATCACCTCCCCACTTCTTCACGTCGAAAGGTGACATGTTCTTCCACCAACCTTGGTGCTTCATCGATAAAATTTTTGAATGGTTGGTGTTGACCTTCGGTCTTTGCAAAGCTTGGCATTGACCAATAACCTTGACCCCCTCGTATGATTTTAAAAGATTAAAATTGTTTAACTCAAGTTTGGGGGGGTATATTTTGGGCTCTTGAAAGAAAATGATTTTTACAAAATTTTGAGCCAAAAATAAGTTTGGGGGAGGATTTTCACTTTCATATATTCTTGCCCCCATTAATAATTTCCTCCCAAGTCTATAGGTTTTTGAGCTAAATGGATGACATCAGTGAGGACACTGCTGTAAACAGGTTTGGGGGAGGTTTGTGCTTATTTACATATCAATTTGCATCATATTTTGCATAAGCACAACATTTTAAAAAATTTTAAAAAAAAAAATTATAACAAAAGAGTAGAAAGTGAAAAATTACATCCAAAAGATAGGAATAGTTTAAGAAAACCAAGAAAATTAGAAGTTTTCTTACACGAACTAGTAATAAGTAGTTATGAGCTGTTGTCCCAAGGGTTAGTAAAATGAAGGAAGTCACTAATCTGAGGATAAAAATAAGTCTGAAAAATAGTTTCTATTATGGAATTCAAACATTTGAATGTTGATACCCTACTATATGCACTTACACACGTCTTGAAACTCGGGATAGTAGAGGATACCTTGAAATGCTCTTGTCTAAAAGCCAAAGTATGAAAAAAAAATGAAGAAAATATAAAAATGGTGAAAAGAAAAAAATGAACACTGGTTTTGTTATCGCCAAGGCAGCAATAAAAAAATATAGCGAGGGTGCCTATTCACCTAGTGCCCTAAGGCCAACTGGTCTGGGAGTCACTGCTAAGCCTTAGGTGGTGCAAGACGAGAAAAATACTATCACCTAATCAGCAAGCACACGAGTAATCGGTCTGTTAGTACCTCAAGAAGTATTAACGGTCGCATGAAAATGTGTGAGCAAATCTTTAATAGTCATTAAATTAAAAAGTACTAAGGTAGATGGACAAGAGTATGATAGCTTGAATTGAATTCTCCGAGTGTAGGGATGTCCATTTCACACACGTGGGGTTATATGATCAATGTTTGGATGAAAGGTAGGAATGAAGAATAAAGACGATGTTTTATTGAGGGATGATGTGATTTCTAACATTTTTTCATGACTATTAAGATAGGGCCCATGACAACTGAAAAGTTAGTATAGTTGGAAACTCTTCTTTTCAAGGCCTTTCTTTTATGGTTCTTATCTTTATATGTAAATTTCACCATCTCTCTTTTGTTATTGGATTTTGTGGGTGTAATCCGCTGAAAACCCTCAGGAGACAACACTCCTCCTACTAGGGACACCTAGAGGTTTAACGGCTTGTTGCACGTGCTCAGTGCAATCGTGTCTGCCTACGAAAGTGTGCTTAGTTTTCTCCTTTCCTTTTCTCCTCTTGAATAAATTAGTTTGCTCGGGACGATCAAAGATAAGTTTGGGGGTATTTGTTCAGTTGATAAAACTGCACATTTGTATTACATTTTTCCTACCATTTTCATATTAAAAAGGGACTTTATTATAATATATTATACATATGAGGGTTTATGTGTAAAAACATTATTTTCCATGTGTTAATATATGTTAATTATCATTTGGTAGGAAAATGTATGCAAATAATATTATTGATCTAATCCTAGTAGAACAAAGTCTACTAAAATCTTATTTGAGTTGTTGTGCAGAATATTTCCAAGTTGTTATGAAGAATTTATCAAACAAATCAATTTGTTGAAGAAAACTTGCCAAATTAAGAAGCAAAACTTGGGGACCAAGTCTGGAAGCAACCGAGAGAGGATTTCTGAATTCTAAAGATGCCTAGGATTGCCAAATGTCAAAATCAGAGAGCCCAAGAAAATTGGTGAAGAGATCCTCACCATTGGCCGCGGAACCGCGGCCAAACCCCCCTGTTGGCCGCGGATCCGCGGCAATCTAGAGGGATCATTTGCTAAGATTTTGTGGTTTAAATCTCTGCTATATTTTACCAACTTTTGAAGCAAAAGATTGTGGCTTTGCACTATAAAAGGGCACCGAGAGCCTCTTGGAAAAGTCATCAAGCCGACGAGATCACGAAGTCCAAGACGGCTCACGCATCCAGGCTGATCATCAACGGTTCATCTACCTCCTTAGAAGAGATCGAGAAGCAAACTAGGTTTTTGTAATCATTTTCTAAGGAATCAAAGTGTACTTGATATTGTTGATTAATAAAGGTAGCTTTCTTCTTCTTATTCTATTTCTTCGTGGTTTAATTATGCATTTTCTCTCCATCTCTTTTTCTCCCAACATGCGTGAGTAATTCTCCGCTTGTTAGGGTTCGTAGGATTAGGGTAGGGTAATGGACGATGAAAATAATTAAACCCTTTTTAAGTCCTATAAAGTTTAGGAACTTTATCAAAAGAATCATTAACATCCTAATCGGGCGCGCTAGCAATTCTTTGCTAGTTCCGACCGCGATTAGAGATTGGAATAATGATTGCTTTGGTAAAGGCTAAATATGAACGGAGTTCCGTGTCGAGATAAGGGTTAAGAGTGGGATTCCTTTTCCCTCCAGAAACCCTAATCTACATGCATCGCCGTCGTTCTAGTTCTAAATCTATTAATGGATAAAAAGGGTAACTTTTAATTAATCGTCCATAACTACTAAATCCTAACGAACCCTACAAGCCTTCTTATTATATTAACTACTTCTTTAAAATAATCTAGATCTATATTTTACATTCTTGTTTAACGTAGATCTAGAACCCATTCAACAAAATTCTTATTTCTTTCTTTTTTTTCAACACATCTAAAGTAAAAGTAAAAGGTTCCACGTTTTCCAGAGGACGACCCGTACTCATCTCGGTCTAGCTACGTGCGACACCGTTATTGATTGCGGTTAAACTACAAACACACTTTTTCGTGTCAATCAGAGACCAAACAGTTGTAATAAAACAGAGGGAATATCCTCATTAAATAAAGGGTGGGCTTTAAGTGACCCTACACATCCCCCCTAGAGGACAAATCTGTCTCGGGCCCTACAACAAATCCAACAGAATCAAAGGAATTAAATTCCCACAGAAGACATCATTACAAGACTTCTATTCCATTAATCGCAGAAGGACAACCTCGGGCTAAGAGACCCTAAGAAGCCTCCATATGAAGAAATTGAGTTCTTCGTAGGAATTAAATTCCTTATTAAGAAAAAGGGAATTAAATTCCCAGAAACCCTTTTGGATAGAATTAAATTCCATAGATTTTAATCGTCACCATTATCTCCCTAAAGATCATATGAACCCTAAAAGGATCTACCGTTGAAAGTTCTATTCCATACTCCAGTAAAAAAAAAAACTTAAGGGAAAATGGGTTCATATTAAAAAGGGTAGAAACCCCTGTTTTGGATTTAAAATCCAGAGGAATGTGAGAGTTCTTCGTTCATATGAGAGCATTACCTAAAGAGAAAAGTCTTTTCGAACAGAGTTAAACTTTGGAAGATTTTCAAGGCAGAGAACTAAGCTCTGGGAAAAGAGAATTAAATTCTCAAAAGAAGAAAGTTTGCAAGGAAGAAGATGAGCAAAGTGGAGGCGTCTCTGAAATGACCCCAATATTTATAGGAGGTGATGGAAACGTTTCATCTCCCCAAATCCCTAGAGGAATCCAACGGTCACAAAAGGTGACAGCGTTGCACTCACGTGCAGACATGTGAGAACAACGCTGTGGGGGCATTTGTTTCCTGATTTAAAATCAGGAAAGCCTACGGAAGAGACTTCAGAAAAGGGTCACGTGCTCACACGAGACCAGCAGTCACGTGTTGGCACGTGACATCTAAAAGCATCGGCAAGGCAGATTCAGTTTCCCGACTATATCAAAGAAAAGGGCTTCAGAAAGGGTCACGTGCTCCCACATGACCAGGGTCACGTGTTGGCACATGACATTTAAAAGCAGCTTCAGAGGCACATCAGTTCCCTGATCAAATCAAGGAAAAGGCTTCAGAAGAGGTCACGTGCTCACACGTGACCAGGGGTCACGTGTTGGCACGTGACATTTAAAAGCAGCAGACTCATTCTCCGGTTAAATCAAGAAAAAGGCTCCAGACAAGGGTCACGTGCTCACACGTGACCATGGGTCACGTGGTGGCACGTGACGGCTAAGCAGCGGCCAGAAGGCAGAGCGCAAAAAGAAGAAGAGGGCTCGTTCCAAGGGGGTCACGTGCCCACACGTGACCAAGGATCACGTGGCCACACGTGACCGGCTTTCAAAGCCTATCTGTTAACAGAATTAAATTCTGAGAAAAGACCTCTCAAATCTTTCCAAAGGAACCGATTGAATTAAAAATTTAAAGGTGATTAAATATCACCTATCTATGGAAAAATCTTGAATTTGGAAAGATTTCCCCTTAAAATCTAACCGAAATAACAAAGGAAAATCTCTGGATTTAAAATCCAATGGTGAATAAAATTCACCTAACAATCCAAAGGTCCAAACGAATGGTGAATACAAATCAGATCCCTTAATGAATGATTCATCGAAACTAATTGATTCGGCTCCTTCTCCTATAAATAGGAGCCAAGGGAAACATAGGCAAGAGGATCGATAAAAAAAAAGAAGAGAGAGGGAGAAAAGAGAGAGCCTTGATACTTTGGAGGAATTTGTATCTTCTGCAAAAGAAAAGCTTAGGTAAGAAAGGGAAGGCCTTTAAAAGAGAATTTAATTCTCAGCAGAGTTTAACTCTGATATTAAACAGAAGAACATAGTTCTCTCTTTAGTGGAGGATCTGCAAAGTGCACATCTCCCCTTGAATTGAGAATTTAATTCTCATTGGGTTGAGATCCTGCCATGCAGATCCAAAGCATAGAGAGGGAATGTGAGTTTGAGAATTTAATTCTCACAGAACTATAGGAATTTAATTCCTTTAAAATAAAATTAGGGTTTAACCCTATGTTACAGGAATTCAATTCCTTCAGAATGAACAGATTCAGGGTTCAACCCTAGTTAAGAACTGAGTTCTGTTAAAATAACAGGAATTAAATTCCCTTAAGAAAGAAGAAATTAGGGTTTCACCCTATGACAGAATCTCATTCCTTAGAATAATTCTCTAAAAGAGAGTGGGAACTTAATTCCTTAAAACTGTTATTAGGGTTTAACCCCATTCAGAGTTCAACTCTATCCCAGAATATAAATCTTCAGAAGGAAATAGGAATTTAATTCCTCTAAAATTATTGTTAGGGTTCAACCCTACGAAGAATTTAATTCTTAAAAGGGATTAACAGATCTTCTGAAAAACATACATAGAGGAAGGGTCACGTGCCACCACGTGACCCCCGAAAAGATCCACAGAAAAGGCCCTTCGAGGCAGTGCCTCACGTGACCCACGTGACCCTTGGCAGAAGCTTTAACATACAAGCATTTCAATGCCCGTCACGTGATGGCACGTGATGCTCCAAAAGATGCGATATTCTCAGCAGAACAAATGAAGGGAGGGCGCCCTCACGTGCTACCACGTGACCCCTCTTGCCTTAGTGTTTAACACTAAATTGGAACCCCGGAATCCAGTGTTAAACACTGTTTGGCCTTAGTGTTCAACACTAATCAAAGAACTTTATTTGCAGTGTTTAACACTGAATTTCTTAGTGTTTAACACTAAATTAAACCCCTGTTAACAGAGCTTAAGATTAACTCCCTTAGTGTTCAACACTAAATTAAAATCTCTGTCACCAGTGTTTAACACTGATTATTCTTAGTATTTAACACTAATCTGAAATCTCTGCTGCTAGTGTTTGACACTGATTTGCTCTAGTGTTTAACACTAATTTGAACCCCCTGTTGCTGGTGTTTAACACCAACTGTCTTTTAGTGTTAAAACACTAACTTGTTCCCAGTGTTCAACACTGCTGATCTTTAGTGTTTAACACTAACTTCAGCCCAATTGGTTAAATGGCTAAAGGCAAAGCCTCTCCTTCAATGGACCAACAGAAAGCCAGTATTCTAAACATGATGGGACTTAGCCCAAGATGGCCATAAGTCCTCAATTCAAACTTAACTGGGCTAATGGGCTCATAACACAATTAATTTGTCTTGATCCCAAATTGGGCCAAAGACTGTTTAATCCACCCCGGTTCAAGGGTACATCTCTTCACTCCTTTGATACTTGGCGTTGTAATTCCTCAACGTCTTCAAAGAGGTGACGGGTCCCGATGACCACACATTGACACGGACTGTGGGGTCCTTAAGCTCATGGACTACGACGTCCTTAACCTTGACCGAGATGTCTTAAAACTAACAACGGACTGTGGGGTCCTTAAACCCATGGACTACGACGTCCTTAACCTTGACCGAGATGTCTTAAAACTAACAACGGACTGTGGGGTCCTTAAACCCATGGACTACGACGTCCTTAACCTTGACCGAGATGTCTTAAAACTAACAACGGACTGTGGGGTCCTTAAACTCATGGACTATGAGGTCCTTAAGCTTGACCGAGATGTCTTAAAACTAACAACGGACTGTGGGGTCCTTAAACTCATGGACTATGACGTCCTTAACCTTGACCGCAACGTCTTAAAACTAACTTTGGACCGCAATGTCCTTAAACTACCTATTGACCGCAACGTCACTAAACTAAACAACATGGCTCCCTTAACCGCTCTATTGTTGGATCTAAACGATCCCGTTAAGTCGATCTTAGTCTAAAAACTAGACTAACGTGTCTTTAACAAACGTTTAAGTCGATCTTAGTCTAAAAACTAGACTAACGTGTCCTTAACAAACGTTTAAGTTGATCTTAGTCTCAAACGAGGCTAACGTATCCTTAAACCCAAACCCCCAAACCCAAATCTAAGATAATACGGATTTGGACTAGTCCACGCCCTACGGGAGACGACATAACTCAATCTCCGTATACAATCCACGGGCAACCACAAACAAAACAAACACCCATGACACGAAGTGAAATTCTGGAGAAGGAGAAAGTTGTTACCGCGAAGCGGTAGCGTAATTAACTGCAGGGGCTTGCGCCTGCAGGGAAGAGCATCCCCACAATCAAAACCCCCTCAAGCGAGGGGGAATCTGACGAAGTCTGCTACATCGGACGCATCCGTTTAAACCTTCGATATACGGTACCATAAATCAACTTGGCATTTTCGGAGAGGTAGACGGATAGCACTAATTAGCATCTGCCCCGAATCTCAGGCAAGACGTCCGCCGTCTCGGCCGCCGTTCGGAGGGGAACAGGGTTTTCACAAACACTCGCCGGTAGCCCTGCTGTTTTTACTCACGGAGCCCTCTCGGGTTTTCATTCATGCCCATTTTGCTTATGGACATACCGTTTTCTTTTTTTTTTTTATTCTGGTTTTTTTTTATATAACGAGATTGCGCCCTTTTGGGTTTTCACAAACACTCGCCGGTAGCTCTGCTGTTTTTACTCACGGAGCCCTTTCGGGTTTTCATCCGTGCCCATCTTGCTTATGGACATACCGTTTTTTTATTTATTTTATCAGCTTCGGGATGCTGCGATTCGCCGTAGTTTCTCAACATCTCATTCAACAGCTAGTTTTGAGGACATAGTGGTCCGTTGTTAGTTTAAGAACGTTTCGGTCCACTGTTACCGTATTTGAGGCGGATTTTTAGTTTACGGACTGTTCGGTCCATGAGGCTTTCCCTATGAATGAGCATGATGTCCCCGGCATATCCATCTTTCTCGGAACATGTAGTTGTGGCGGGCTCACCTTCCAGTTTTCGGATAACGCGAAATTGCCCTGTTGGTACTGGTCTTCAACCCAGTTTTTGAAGACGTAACAGTTTTCGATCGGATGGCCTAATACTTGGTGGTAAGGGCAGTAATTAGAATTGTCGACATCATTCTGTTGTAGCTGGTGTTTCGGCTCCGGTAGAGTGATAAGCCTGTTGCACACTGCTAGTTCGAACAGCCTCCTTGTTTCATCCCGGGGAAATGAGTAAGAACGTTTCAACTTCTCATAGAGGGGTTGCTGCTTGTTGCTTTGGCGAACAACCGGTCTAGGGCCATTGGATTGTTGTTGAGCGTTGGCGATGAAGGCCATTTTTCCCTTCCCTTTATCCTTTTTGTTTGATCCCTTGTTTGCGAGTCCGAGATTCTTTCCGGGTAGCGTGCAATTGCACGGCTGAATGTTCTCGCAACTTCTCAATTCTTTCGTTTTAGAGATGGATTCCTTAAAGAGAGGGCCGAGGACTACTTTTTCGTCGGAGTCGCTCCCGAAGGCGAGAACTCGCGGTTCCTCAGGATCAACCCCATGACAATTTTCGGCAATTCTTATACGCTCATCTGTCGCACCTTTCTGCTGTCTACGACCTTCACGCTTTGTCCTGTTGAAGTGTTGCCTGTGTGCGACATACCCTTGCCACCAACACTTAAAGGAGTTGCAATCTTCAGTAGGATGTGTGATTTTCTGATGATATAAGCAGAAGTTAGGATGTACGTCTGCTTCATCAAGATGTATCCCACCAGGAGAATTTTCTCTAAAAGAGGGCAGCCTCATCCCCATCGATATGGCTTTGGCGAATCATTTCCTTATCTTGATCCTGCTTTCATTTGCGGCGGATGTACTTTGATCTGGCGGGAGTGTTTCGACCCTTTTGTCTAGTCGCCGGCGTTTGGCCTTTTCAAATATGGCCATCTCATGCTCCCGATCAGCTTTACTTCTCAGGAGAGCTTCGTTTAGGAATGCGTCGATCATTTCATCTGACGGCCCCAGAAGTTCCGATTCAGGCTCTGTCCCCAGTTTCTTTGTGCAAGGAGCCTCTTCATTGTCTAGCGATGAATGAGAGATCACATGGCAACTTGCTACGTAATCCTCATATTCGTCCGACGATTCTTCTCCATCATCTCCGTCCTTAAGAACGTGGCTGAGGAACTCTTAGAGCATGATTGGAGTCCGCGCCTTCTGGTTATACTCTTCCAGTGCGTCAATCTGCTTTTGTAGGTCCGTGCGCTTATCGTCAGGCTTCACGGGCTTCTTGGACTTCTCCTTCTTCTTCGAAGACTTTGACGGCTGGGTGCGAGCATTTTGACCATCACCACCGGATTTTGTAGTTGGGCGCGGTTTTAGCATTCTCTCGGCGACCTCGGGTTCCAGTGGATTTTTCCACCTGATTGCCGGGCATGTCTGGAGATCATTCAGCATCTTTTTGGTTTTGGCCGAAAGGGCCACCTCCCATGGGCTTTCCTCAACAAAAGAGTACGTTCCCCCCAGTGTGTTTGTCTTCTTAGGAGTGTGAGGCTGTGGCGGGTTCACCTTCCAGTTTTCGGATAACGCGAACTTATCTTGTTGGTACCGATCCTCGATCCATCCCTTAAAGACGAAGCAATCTTCGATTGGATGGCTTACCGCTTGGTGGTAAGGGCAATAATTAAGATCGTTGACATCGCCTGGCTGTAACGGACGCTTTGGACTCGGCAGATTGATGAGTCTGTTGCGCACCGCCAGCTCAAACAGTCTCCTCGTTTTATCCTGAGGAAACGAGTAAGGACGTCCCAGTCTCTCCTCGAGGGATGGGCGTGGACGCATATTGTTTTGACGGACAACCGGCTTTAAGTTGCTCGGTTGTTGTTGAGTATTAGCGACGAAAGTTGCTTTCCCTTTCCCCTTTTCATGCCGAGGATCCGTCTTTGAAGGAGATGGTGTGTGACCCATCTAATCCATTTGGGCCAACTTGTCAATCAAGTCCTGGAAAGTAGTTGGCTTGAAGAACATCATGAATTGAGAGATGGTCGCTTGCGGATCAAGAGTGCCCACGAACATGCCTACCGCAGGTGTTTCTTCGATGCGTTGTTCGCACTTCGACCATAAGTTTCGCCACCGTATTGCGTATTGAACCCACGTTTCGCCTGGCCTTACCCTGGCATTGATCAATGCGGTGATCGGGGTGCGCCCGCTGGCGCTTGCAAATCTTTGTGCAAACAGTAGCTCCATCTCCGCAAATGTTTTGACAGAGTCGTTGGTAGCTCCGAATACCATTCAAAGGCCGTTTCTTCTAAGCTGCCGACCAATTGGCGAAGCAACGGTTTGTCGTCGCCTCCAGTGTTGCCACATAAGGCCCTGAATTGAGCGACATGTTGATGGGGATTGCCTGTCCCCTTGTAGACATGGATTTCGGGATTGTGTAGCCCGGCGGGTACTTGATCTGATCATACCAGCTCGGATATGGTCGCCCCGTTTTGACAACTTGGCCGGCCTCTTAATTTGCCTGGTGCACTCGTATTTGTTGAGCGATATAATCATCAAGGGCAGCCTTAGAGATTGTTTCCTCTTTGGCTGTTGAAAGAGCCGGAGGTGGATTTGACGTTTCTCCTCTGTCGTTTTCGAGGATAATCGGAGGATCTTCAGCTGGAGGATCCGGCTGTAACATTATTCCTACCATGTTTTGGAAGAGAAGCGCAATTTGTTTTATGTTGGCAGCTTGTTCTGCTGCTTCTCTATCCTTCTTTTCGAGGACTCTGCGTAGGAAGTCAGCGTCAGTTTCTTGTTCGTGACGCTGTTCTGATAATGCCTCCGAGCTTTCTTTTGGCCCGATAAGTGCGGCCATTGCAGTCATCATTTCCTGAAACTTCTGTTGTTGCTCCTGGGCTTTAGTCACGGATTGAGTGAGCGGTCGGTAACCCGTCGAAGCACGGTTTTCCTCCTTTCCGAAAGCCATATAAACAGTATGGACCACCATGCCCCCAGACTTGGGGCATTTAGATTCAGTGTCTTTGCGATTTGCTAAAGACGCAGGGATCTTCTCCGACCTTCTTCTTTTGTAGGCGGTCGAAGTTGAGGGGGCCGTTGTAGTGGGCACCCAAGTAGTCGTCGCTTTTTGTGGCTTGACAGAGTAGTCCTTCTCCTGCTGAACCTCCATCTTTTTCAGTCGGCGGAGATAGTCTTGATCCATCACGGATTCTTGGACTTGACACCAGACCTTGTAAATTTTAGAGGACAGCTGTTGAGGGGGCTGCTCCAGCTTCACCTTTGGGGCATTATCCATAGGTGGAGGAGATCTTTCCAATACGGCAGCTGGCGAGTTTTTGCACACCCTTCTTAGCGGTTCAAAGCTATTCCCAGTCGGAACAGCAGCATTGATTTCCACCATCGGTGCCGGCGGAGTTAGCCCAGAGGGGGAGTTTCCCCCAGCTTTCCTTACACGGCGCCAGTGATGACGGCGAGCATGTCGTGCGATTGGAGTTGGTTTAGCCGTAGGGGTGACCTCTTCATGCCCCCTGTGTTGGTCAGAATTCGCTGGTATCAGCCTTTTAAAGACCGACATCCGTTGAATGGGGATGGCCAACCCATCAAAAGCGGACTTCCGAGTAGGGGAAGCAACCTTGGTGATTTCGCCTGGAACGGGAGCAGAAGTAGTCAGTCTTATGAAGACCGACCCTTTGGCAGGAGAAACCGCCTTAACGATTTTGGGAGCAGGGATGACTATCCGCTTCGGGATAACGCCTTCTGGTATTGCAGGCTTCTTCATGGGCCCGTTGGAGCTCTGGCCTAGTTTGTTAAAAACCGAGGCAGTGGAGTTGGGCGACCCGTTGAGAGGGGCCGCAGTCGTAGCAAGCCAATCGAATACCTATTTCTTAGGAGCTTCTTATGACGATACAGGGGCGTTGAAGCTCATGGGTGGGAGTATGGTCCCGAAGAATAGTCCAGTGGTGGCTCGAGTTACCTGCTCCACTGGTATCTTGAAAAGGGAGGCCGCTTGGGGCCCGTAAGTCATTCCTCCAGCAAGGACGGAGTGAGAGTTGCAGTTGCAGGTAGTGCAGTTTGAAGCCATTGATCTTTCGTTTTCTGCACGAAGCAAGACACCGAATCTAAGTACCTCAAATCCACAGGCAACCATTAACAAACCGCGATTGGTTCGCGAACACGACACACGAAGTGTGGAGTGGAAAGAGGAAGAGGTCCCACCGGGCGTGCCAGAATCTGTTCCCCTCCGAAGGACGGCGCAACAGACGTCTTGC
Source organism: Agapanthus africanus (assembly GCA_030015575.1). NCBI lineage: Eukaryota > Viridiplantae > Streptophyta > Magnoliopsida > Asparagales > Amaryllidaceae > Agapanthus > Agapanthus africanus. Next base: position 419,975,203 of record JASDDO010000010.1, on the reverse strand, counting down.
CTGAAATTCGGGGCAGATACTAATAGGTGCTATCCGTCCACCTCTCCGAAGATGCCAAGTTGATTTATGGTACCGTGTATCGAAGGTTTAAATGGATGCGGCCGATATAGCAGACTTCGTCAGATTCCCCCTCGTTCGAGGGGTTTTTGATTGTGGGGACGCTCTTCCCTGCAGGCGCAAGCCCCTGCAGTTAATTACGCTACCGCATCGCGGTAACAACTTTCTCCTTCTCCAGATGGTCACTTCGTGTCGTGGGTGTTTGTTTTGTTTGTGGTTGCCCGTGGATTGTATACGGAGACTAATTTATGTTGTCGCCCGTAGGACGTGGATTAGTCCAAATCCGTATTTTCTTAGATTTGGGTTTGAGCTTTCGGTTTAAGGATACGTTAGTCTTGTTTGAGGCTAAGATCAACTTAAACGTTTGTTAATGACACGTTAGTCTAATTTAAGACTAAGATCGACTTAACGGGATCGTTTAGATCCAACAAGAGAGCATTTGGACTCTATTGTTTATTTTAGAGATATTGCGGTGGATTACCAGTTTAAGGACATGGTGGTCCATTGTAGTCCGTGGAATGTATGGCTGTCGGGATCCGTTACCTCTCTGAAGACGTTGAAGGATTACAACGACAAATATCAGAGAAGTTCAGAGATGTACCCTTGAACCAATGTTGGTTGGGAGATCTATAGTCCAATTTGGGACTAAAGTCTGTTTGACGGTTTATGAGCATATGGGTTCAGTTGAACATTTTATTGTTCTGGCTGTTGAGCTTTTATTTGGGCTCAGCCCTTTTATTAATGTATAGCATTGGGCTCTGTAATTAAATGCATAGTATTTATATTTGGCCTGTTAGGCCTTTACTTGGGCTCTGCCCTTTTAAATAATGCATAGCATTTATAGTGGTCTGATAGTGCGCCACGTGGCTTGTCAGGCGCTTTGCGCCAATTAAAGAGCGCAATGCGCATGCGCAGGTGACACGTGTCACGCTCTGCTAAGAGCAAGTCTGTTAGCGCAGTGCGCTGCGCCAGTGCACTGCTGACACGTGGCGCGCCCTGGTGCTATGCGCCAATCCAAGAGCGCAGTGCGCTATATTTAGAAGCGCAAAGCGCAGATCATTCTATGGTCGACACGTGGCGCGTTCTGGCACAGTGCGCCAATCTAATAAGCGCAAAGGCGCATTTCAAAAGTGCAAGGAACTATCCAATAGCGCAAAGCGCATCTTGATCCAATTCAGATCAAAGAAACAAGTTTTCTTGTTCTCAAGAGGTTCTACCTCAAGATTCAAGAAACCAATGGTTCATCAAAAGGCTGTGCCTTTATATAGATCAAAAGATCTAAGAATGAAATAAATTACTTCTTTTTTTTTCTTTTATGATTGGATCTTTTTTGATCTTTTTTCTTTTTATATTGAAGATCTTGATCTTGTTCTTAGATCTTTGATCTTTTTAGAAGAAATTTTTCTTTTTGTGAGGTGTTTTCATCTTTGTTCTTCAAGAATCAAATTCTTTTACCTTCACAGATGAAGAAGATGATCTTCTTTCTTCAAAGGCTTGCCTTTCAAATTTTTCAGAGGGTTCTCTCTTTTCTGTATGTGTACATCTCAATCTCTGTATGTGAGACTTGGAGTCTAGGGGCCTTTATATAGGACCAATTGATTTGTTAAGTTAGTTATAGAGATCTTTCTCTGGTTGATCTGGGGATATTTCCCCACCGTTGGATTTTTGATCCTAAGGCCTCTGTTTTACAGAAGATAATCTTCTTGTTTTAATAAGATTGGAAAGATCTTTTTAGAATTTTAATTCTGATTAATTAAATAATTTATTATTTAAAAGCGCACCTGCGTTTGACACGTGGCGCGCAGCGCAACTGCGCTAGCGCGCCTGTGTTCGACACGTGGCGCGCAGCGCAGAGCGCAGCGCAACTGCGCTAGCGCGCCCGTGTTCGACACGTGGCGCAGAGCGCAAGTGATCTGAAACGTTGCTTCATTTTAAAATTTGAATTTTGAAACAGAGCTTTACTCTGATTGGGGGTGCGCTGCCTTGGGCGCGGCGCTCCTGGCGCTGGCGTGTCTGCTTTTGACACGTGGCTCTCCGCGCAAGGGATCTGAAGCGTTGCTTCAGTTTTTTTGAATTTTTGAAATTCAAACAGAGCTTTGCTCTGATTGGGGGGAAAGGAAGCGTCGCTTCATTCTAAATCTTGGAATTTGAACAGAGCTTTTCTCTGATTGGGAGAAGCAGAATCGTCGCTTCATTTTTATTTTTAAAACAGAGCTTTGCTCTGATTGAGGGAAACATGGTGCTTGTCTACTTAAGGTAGACAACTGAAAACGGGGTTATCATTACGGTAATTGGCTTGGAAAAAGTCACAAATCTTACCGTCCATGTGCACCAGTTTAGAGTCTCAGTCTAATCTGAAATCAATCCATTCTTGAATACAATTCAAGTATAACTCCAATTCAACATGAATCCATTTATACCAGAATACAATCTATATCAACATAAATTGATTTGACCGAATCATGGATATACATTGTTTACATGACTATCCGTTTATATCCTTTCCGTTTATATCCTTTCCGTTTACATGAACTACAGATATCATGGTTTCGGCAAGTCTTACATCTATTAAACAAAAAAATACACATCAATACAAAATACATTATGGGATTTTAAAGGGGTAGACTGGTACGGAATGTGTTAGAAGTGGCACGAGACGGTCACTTTAATACACCTAACCTGAATATCCGTTGCTGTTGTTCCGTGGCTTAACGGTTTCTTGTGCTCCGTATACCATAGTCCACGGGGTAAGTTGGACTCCTCTCGTATACACTGGCATATTCTGTACCAAGCTACAAACAACCGTGTTAACATAACAATCAAATATTATACAATTATATTATTTCTTATCTGTCTATTCTATTTCTACTTTTCTTTGGGACTTACCGAGCGATTGTTCGCTGACGACATTCCTTTCTTTTCTTTCTTTGGAATGTTGTCAGGTGGATCCGATTCTCGGAAGATAGAGCCCAGTTCAGACGACTTGGAGCAGTTTGCAGAAGATCCAGAGCTCTAGACTCTTATATATACTTTACTTTCAGTTCATACCATTGTTTAGGCATTGCTTTCCATTCTTGTATTTACATTTTCAGTTGTATTGTAAAGAAATGTTTAATAAATAAAAGTTGATGTTCAATTACATCTCTTGTCATTTTTCTTGTGTACTTTATTATATTTCTTATTTACGCTTAGCATGTTTACTTTTGAGTAAATACGTCGTGTGACCCGCCACGTCTCCTTGTCCGTACACCGGAAAGCGGGGCATGACATCTATCTTGTCTCTGTTTATGACTTTGGTGAGCTTATCGGCCCGTATTCTTTTCTCCCGCGATCCTTTGTAATATCAACTTGTCTTCTTCCACCGCAATTCGAATAAAATGATACCGCATCTTAATATGCTTCATCCTCGAGTGATAATCCACATTCTTCGCCAAATGTATCGCACTTTGGTTGTTGCTCCATAAGGTATTAAATTCTTGTTTCTTACCCAGTTCTTCAAATAACCCTTGCAACCTTATCATCTCCTTACTGGATTCCGTGATCGTCATGTATTCAGTCTCCGTTGTTGACAATACCACTACCTTTTGTAGTTGAGAGACCCAACTCACCATTGTTCCCCCTGTTCCTGCCAAAATTTGACGCTCGAAGCTTAAGCTTCACCAAAAATGCTGAGGTGAAAGCGTCAAGCTAGGATGCGCATGCGCACCACGTGCAAAGCATGTAGCGTAAGCCACCAATCCCATGCACAAGCGCACCACGTGCAAGGCATTGTGCACTGCACTACGTGCGCATACACTTGTGATGCACTACAAGTATGCAAGCCGTCAAGCCCTATGCACAAGCGCTACGGTACGTGCAAAGCACGGTGCGCAAGCGCACTTATGAAGCATGCGCTTCTGATAGAACTTTTGGTCTTCTGAAAGAACATCTTTATTGTTAACTATCTTAACAAACAGATCATAGGATCTATGATCCAATGATACGCACGCACCCTGAATTGATATGAATCAATTCAAATCTTTTAGTTGGGAACAAAGCTCAACAATTTTCATCTTATAAATAGGATCCCTTCGGGAGAAAATCTCTATCAGCATTATTATACTTTTGGATCTCCACCTTTTTCATCAACCAAGAAAAATTTCTCAGTCTTTACTTCCAATTCTTCTCGAAGAAATCCTAATCTCCGCTAGGTAAAAATACATTAGAGAAAAGTCTCCTTTTTGAAGTATAGTTTTCTCTATAGTTTCAACTCATTATATACAAGATCAAAAGATCTTAGAGTTTATCCCCTCTCTATAAGCGTATAGATTTTCATGAAGGAGTTGATCTTAAGATCAAAGATCTTGAGAAGAAAGCTCCATCAAAATATGTTTAAATACATAAAAATCAAAGTTTTGCTTCACAAACGTGGACAAAGGTCCAAAACAGAGCATTCGCTCCCAAAAATTGAAGCATATGCTTTATTGAAAGCAATATTTTCCTTAGAAAATATGAACTTTCACAAAATTAGGGTTTTCCCTAATAGATGCACAGGCGCACTCTGAAAATTGAAAGCCTTCGCTTTCCTAAAAGACAACATATTTCACAAACTAAGACATGCCCTAGGCAATGCGCTGCACACCACGTGCAAAATACGTGCACCCAATTCAAGATCGCTCCTTTAAGGAAGAGTGCACTGTGCACAACATGTGCGCAAGTGTTCGGTCCAAGAGCCAACTTCAAACGAAACCAAGTTCCATTGAACGCCATGCCGTGCATGCACACCATGCGCCACACACATGCGTTGATGACATGCGCACCTTAAGCACACAAGTGCACATGATAGCTATGCGCATCCCAAGTGCGCAAGCGCACCCGATGTCAAGTAAAAGCTTGAAGAATTAGTAAATAAACTAAGTATGGAAGCTTATACTTCATATATGATCAAATGATCAATGGAGAACAAAACTCTCTATATGTGACTATGATGTTTAAGTTGATCTTAGTTTTCAAATGAGACTAACGATCCTCAAATAGCGCATATGCTCTCATGTGAACTGATGGATCTCACATATGTGAGAAATACGACCTAAGTTCACTCCTATTGGCAAACCAAGATACCAACATGCACCCAAAATCCCAAATAAAAAATATATACGGATTTGGAATAATCCACGTCCTACAGGCGACGACATAAATTGGTCTCTACATACAATACAAGGGCAAGCCTAAATAAACAAACCAAAACACGACACACTAATCTAAAAACCTGGAGTGCAGAAACTTCTAATCATTCACGATAATATAATTAACTGGAGGGGCTTATACTTGAAGAAAAAATGCATTCCCACAATCAATAAACCTCTCACCCTGAAAGGGAATCTAAAAGTCAGCTACATCTGTCGCATTCTTTTAAACCTCTGATATACGGCGCTATAAATCAACTTAGCAATTTCGGAGAGGTGGATGGATCATACCTATGTATTTGCCCCCAAATTCAAGAAAGACGTTCGACACCAGTCCTTCTGTCTAGTTTTCGGCGGTAAACAGATTCTGACACATCCGGTGGGACTCTTTTTTCTCTTTTCACTCCACACTTTGTGTTTCGTGTTTTCACAAAAAAAATAACTGCATGTTATATTTATGGTTGCTCTTAGATTTCGGGATACTAAAGCCGGTGTTTAATCTCCATGCAGATCAATGGTCTCACTCTACAACAACTACAACCGCAAGACTGGTTCTAACACCACTCCATCCGGGATGGTCTGGTTAGGAAAAGTCAGCTCCGGTGCTCTACATTCCTGCAGCCTAAGTTACGCAGGAAATGAACGAGCTCTTCTTCGGAATGATACTTCCACCTCCTACCCTTGGCATCTCAACGCCGAAGGAGGAAATACAAAAGAAGTCGGTCTTTGACAGGCTGAACCACCCCCGTAGGCCCTTCCGAGAAGCCTGCAAAATATGAAGCCCTAGTCTTTAAGGCGCTGGCACCAAGCTCTATGGGCCTGTCAAAGAAGCCCGCAATACCAAATAAGTCAGTTTTCAAGAGGCTGGCTTTCGCCGCTCCTGATACTCCGGTTATTCCAGCCGTTGCAAGGAAAATTGCCTTCAATAGGATGTCATCTATTGTTCTGGCCACTCCAAGAAAATCCGTCTTCCACAGGCTAGATGCTCCGAAGCAGTCAGTTTTCAGGCGACTGACGCTTTCAGAAGAACAGCTCCATACATGGGACATAATATTGAAGCTTCAAAACCATGCAGGAGGAAAGTCCATCAGGCTCCAAAAACTGAAGAAGCTCCAACCTCAAGAGGTGCACGATGTCGCTACTGGCACCGACAAAGACTGGTTGGGGGCAGTTCCCCATCAGGACTGACTCTACCAACTCCCATAACAACTGTCTATGCTTCTGTTCCAACTGGAAACAATTTGGAACCATTAAAGAGGGTAAAGCGTAATTCGCCTACCACTGTACTAAAAAAATCTCCACCACGCATTGAGGCATCAAACGAGCCAAAGACTGTGCCCTCACCTAAGTGGCTTTACTCGACGATTCATAAAGTCTGGAAAGAGGTCAAGGGCTCTGTCATCAAGAATAGCCCATCTCCCAAGGTGAAGATGCCCAAGAGTCAACCGAAAGCTGACAACTACCCTTTCAAATCTAAGGTGACTCCTTCCAAAGTGGTTCCCCCCAAGTTGGCTTCTCATAAAAGACAAAGGCCAGAAAAAGTCCAGTCTCCCAAGGTAAATCCTAAGGGCAAGATCTCAAGTGTCTCAAGCACGAACCCAAGATAGTTCATATGATGTATATGATGAACTCTGGGAATGAACGTAATGCTTCAGTGACTCATAGATCCCATGCTCGATCTTTGACGGCTGCTCAATGGCATCAAAACCTGCACGAAATGGATTCCTAATCCGCCACACTTATCATTCCACCGCCTAAAGCACAAACGGAGGACGAGCAGAAAAACATCGAGGGACAAGTGTCTAATGCTGACTCTTTGAAGAGTGCCCTCAATAAGAAAGCCAAAGAAGCAACGGATATGGTCTCTAATATGAATCAAATGTCCCTTCTCATGCAGCAGATGTGTGGGATAATGTCCCAACCGTTAGAACCGCAGGAAGAAGATACTACAGTAGTCCTTAACAAAGAAAAGGGGGATGCGAAAAGTCCGCCCCAAGCCCCTTCAGCTGTTAAGGATGATACGATTTTGAGGGCGCAGCTCGATGAATATATCGTCCATAAGATCAAAGCCCACCAGGCTAGTGAAGCAACAAATCAGTCGATCAAGACAAGTCGTCCATATCCAGCTTGGTATGACCAAAAGCAGTACGCTCCTAGATACACAATTCTGAAGTTCAACGTCTTCAAGGGACGGGGAACCCACAGTAGCATATTGAACAGTTCAAAGCCAAGTGCGGTAATACCGAAGGTGATGATAAGCTTTTTCTAAGACAGTTCGTCAGCAGTCTGTCAGAGACCGCTTTCGAATGGTACCCGGAACTTCCAAATGACTCCGCTGAAACTTTCACCGACATGGAACTACTTTTTATGTAGAGGTCCGTTTGTGAAAGTGAACGCACTACAATCTCGGCACTAATCAATGAAAGAGTAAGATCCAACGAGACGTTGGTCTAATATGCTATCCGATGGAGGAATTTTTGGTCTAAATGCGAGCAACGTATCGCTGAAGGTCCAGTCGTCAGAATGTTTATTGGTACCCTTGGTTCACAATCAAAGGTGTACCTGTTCTTGACTTTTGCCAAGTCTGTCACATATCAAGACCTCATCAATAAATTGGTCCAGCTAGTGCAGATTGGTCAAGCCCCTTCCTCTTCAAGTGGAGAGTCTCGCAACAACAAAAGCAAAGGCAAAGCGACGTTTGTTGCCAATGCACAACAACAACAACAACAACAAAGCGGCTCTAAAGTGCCCAGCCGCCAAAACAATAATTGCTTGGGTCCCACCATCAAAGAAAGATTGGGACGTGAATATTCATTCCCTCGTGACAAGACGAAGAAGTTGTTGGATCTTGCCATGAATAACGGCAGGCTGTCATTTCCTGAGCCACAGCGACCAGCCCAAGCCAATGCGGTCAACAATCCAAACTACTGCCCTTACCATCGGGTTGTAATCCATCCGATTGAAAACTGTTATGCGTTCAAGAATTGGTCAAAGATCAGTACAAACATGGCAAGTTTATGTTATCGGACTGCTGGAAGGTGGACCCGCCGCAAAGGCACACCTTCAGGAAGGCTAATACGGCAGGGACATCTTGTTCAATGATATAAGAAGTTCCATTGGAGATGGTTCTTTCATCAAAGACAAAGAGGATGTTAAAAGACCTACAAGCGTGTCCAACAATCAAGTGGAAAAGGCAATTTGAACCATAAATCATTGAAGTGATGTTAAAGCCACGTCCTGTAGGGTTCCTAGGCACACACTAGAGGTCTCACAAGGCATCAACCATGCCAATTTCAAATTTTACGGTGCCGAGAAACCCTAGACTAGATCGTTAACTAGATTTTAGGCGATACAAACAACTAGTTAACAACTTAACTATGTGATAAACGGAAATACAACCTTTGTAGATCCGGTGCTCCACCTCTATAGCTCCACGATGATGTCCCTCCGCTGTCCAAATCGGATCCCGGGCTCTAGCGTCGGCTTCATCGGAAAAATGGGCGGGCTAGGTCGTCGACTTCGATGCCGAAGATGATCTACGTCGAGGCATCACTAGATCAAGCTCCAACTTCACCAAGTCAAGAAACTTGTGAAGAAAACACCCTATACTACTTGGCAAGAGGTAGAGCATGAAGAAATAGGAAGTAGGTTCACTTTAGAATTGGATTTCTCACTTGATTTCTTCACTTGCCATTGATGAGGCAAGCTTTCTTCATGTGAAGAAGAAGAAGAAGATGATGAAAAATGTTATGATAAGTTATTATGAAAAAGAATAATAAAATCATTCTTATCATAATATTAACCATGGTAATGTGTAGAGAGTTAACTAAGGTTAGATGAATGGTTAGGGTTTTGGAGATGAAGACAAAATAGTCACTTTGGTCAAAGTTGCATGAAGCTTCAAGAAGCATCATGAATGAAAGCAACCCTTATGTTTTCATTTCTCCTTTTTAATCCAAATAAAAAGATAAATGAATGAATAAATGAAAACCCTAACCATTTACTTAACCAAGGTTTAACTCTTTACACAAACCCTAGCATTCTTGCATCATCAAACATGATACAATCAAGTGCACAAAACTATATCGAATATACAATGTGCACATCCGAGCGAGAAAATCCATTTAAAGTGAACCAATACTAGTTAATGCAAAGAAATATATCAAATATATAATTATGCATTAAATCATTAAATCAACACTTGATTAATGATCCGGTCATATCGCATATAACCGACTAGTATCCAATGTATCGGCTTATCGAATCAATCCTTGATTCGATAACTAGGTTATATCGCATACAACCATTCGACACATTCATCGCGAGAATGAAATACGGTATCACATACACGCATTATTCTCGGTCCCGCAAATATCTCATATGCGCTCCTATTTCGTTTCGCTTGAGCCAGGAAACCTCTGTGTAGGACTCTAAAGACTCGTCAATACGCCGGCAGCGGATGATGATCATATCAAATATCCACAAGCCGCAAGCGGTCTGCTAAACGTAACGGCCACCCGGGTATTGAGCGATCAGAAGATCGATGAGCAAGCCCGCTCACACTCCTGTGAATCCAACCAGTAACACTTACCGCACAGTCCGGTCTGATCGTCTGATATGTCGCATATCTCGCCTAGGGGTGGTAAACGTCAGACCCCAATAGCTTGATAAGTTGTGTCGATATGAGGTCTATAACAATTCGAGAAACTATTGGTAACACTTACCAGTAAATCTCAGCAACCCTGGCCAGGGATTTCCTGTTATAGCCAATCGAACACAGCGCAACATCAACCCCCTATACCGGGAGAGACGAATCCCCTCCTATCGCTCATTGCCTCCATGTGATTCGGGACTGTACCCAAAAACCACCGTTTTGCATGCCCTCTTGGACGTGGTAAGGTGGAAATCAAAGCACAGTGGGAACCACACAAGACTCTATGACGATCTCGGGTCTACAGACTAACCTGTACCAGTGTCACCAGAGAACTGCCATCTGACGTAAGGTATAATACCATCTGGGAGTTCTCGGCGAGTCCGTCCAGTGTACCCAGTCTCCACTGAGCACCCGTATATCATCTCTGATGTCAAACACCAATGGATATGGGATCATCCATCGCCCATCTGTATGGGTCGAGAAGGTATACGCTAGTCTACTCTGGTATATCGATGCCCCGTCTCGATATACCCACGACTAGGGACTTTGAAGGATGTACTTATGGACTACCATGTCCCCACTAGTATGATCCGCATCATAGTCCAGGTAGTCAAGGACTCATCCTAAGGGCTTTACCAACATGTAACAGAGAGACTATCAGTGTACACGTTAAGGTAAAGATCAACCAGATAGCATACTATCATGTCGAGCAAGAAAGTCCTCCCTATATATGTCCAAGCATCCACTACAATATACATCCTATGTATAGTAATGGCCTCTAGGGCATACATATAACTAACACGTCCTACGCTAAAGACCGATGATAAGGGAATAGTCAATTCTTCCAAGAAGAAGAAGAAGAAGACCAAGAAACTCGTGCGGCTTGCTGAATATGTTGACAGCCATACAGATCTTCAAATGTACATTGACGCGCTAGAAAAATATAACCAGAAGGTGCGTTCGCCGATCACTCTTGATGAGTTTCTTAAGCATCTATTCGAAAGAAATGATGTTGTAAAAGAAGATGACCCAGCTGAAGAAATGGAAGAGCATGTGGAAAGTTGCCACATGGTCTCTCATACTCTAGTGGTCGATGAAGAAATAGACATGGTCTCCCATACTTTAGTGTTTGACGAAGAAGAAGACACAACGCCGGCAAATAGCACGGCTGAACAGGAAGCAAGACATACACAAAGTGCTCTCAACCCACCATAAGAAAATCTGATTGACCAGCTGATAAAAGAGGTTATTCAAGAGGGTGAAAACATTATAAAGTGCTAAGTGGGCATTTATAAAAGGGCCAAGTAACAACGCCAAAGCAAGCAAGTTGCGGAAGGGATGAGTTACGAAATCCCCCGACCAAATCAAATCCCGGTTACGAAGAAGAAAAGCATGATGAAGCTTGAGAAGTAGTTTGCTAAAGCCTTATGAGCATGGATGAAGCTCCCGCTTCTTATTGTTGACCTATGAATCTCTTTATATTTTGATTATTTTACAAAACTATATTTCAAATATATTATATGTTACTAACATGTCATACAAATCAAAGTGCTACACAACTGGAGTTATTCAAGTATAAGGACAATCTTGTTGACCTATGAATCTCTTTATATTTTGATTATTTTACAAAACTATATTTCAAATATATTATATGTTACTAATAATGCCATACAAGTCAAAGTGCTACACAACTGGAGTCATTTAAGCATAAGGACAATCAACATTGTTATTGACAACTCAAAAGTAACATTGGCAAAGATCGGCAAGACTCGAAAAATCTCAATGCACATTCAAAGGATATAACGGAGAAGTCGCACATCGGAAATATTCAAGACTTTTCTAGTTTATTTGAGTCTAGAGTTGAGTCGATCTCAAACGGTTAGAATCAAATTTTTCTATCCTATTTCAATTAAATTCTCAAAACCAAAAATCTCTTTTCAAATCTTATTTTCAAAATAATGTTCTGTATCTAAAATATCAGATATGGACGTCCTATATGGATGTCCCTAGGACGTCCATCATAGACGTTGTTCAGCACGATTTATTACATTTTAATACCACCAATTTCCTATCATTTTATCAATAAACAGTGCTATTTAATCTGTGTTTGCTCATTAGTACAGATTACAGGTACACAGGCAAAAACACTGGAAACTTTACACAACATGAACAAAAACGACGATTTTTAGCCGGAACTGCAAACGGGATAGATAACAGATCAAGTCATTGAGTTTTGCAAACAAAATAAAGTGGTGTACAAATAAATATTTAGTTTAGGTCCAACATGATACAATATCAAATTCATGTATGAACCATCATGGATCATGTGGGTATGAGCCATTATGAGACATCAAGTTGAAAACATCATCATGGTGTCTTGCAAATGGGTACACAAGTGGGTATGGTTCAATATATGTGAAAAAGAATTAATTTGAAGTGTGAACACAACTCATACCCATTTGATCCATTTTCTGTACATTACTCCAGATTACACTCATGTGTAAATTATAAGAAATTGCAAACACAGAGAGATGCTCAGGAGACTAGAAGACCACAGACCAAAGATGGGCCCTAGACTCCAACTCTTGGCCGCAAATAAATTTATCTTGGCCGCAATTTGCGGCCAAGTTGGTGCCAAATTGGTTCGTCCAAATATGGTGGGTCCCTGGTGGTCTTGTCAATCCAGTGTCACATGCAACTTTTGATATTTTGTTGCCTATATATAGCAGGTCTCAGATTAAGCATGGAGGAGGATATTGGTTGGATATTGGAGTGAGAACTTGAGTGTGTAACATTTGATAGCTTCCTTTTTTTCCCTCTTTGAGCTTTCATTTGAGAGCTCCATTAAGGAGGTTGGGGTTGTTATCTAACTTGTAGCTCTAATCCATCCATTTTGTTAATAAAGAACTTTCACTTTCTTTTTGTTTAACTTCTTGTTCTTGTGTTTTCCTTTTCTGTTTCCTTTTCTATTTTGTAATGCTTGAGTAAGTCTATATGGTTGTGGTGATGGTGAGGATGTGAGATGAATGGTTTTGCCTTCCTCCTCCTCTTGTGAATGTTTAAAGTGCTTAATTGTGATTGTAAGTTTAAGATTGCTAAATGGATATGTTTGATATGGTATGTTGATTTTCATGGTTACTTGTAACTTTTATCACATACCCTATTCTCTCATGATCACCATTTGCAAAGTTAAGGTTAGAATCAATTTAGTGTTAAGGTTGCTAAGTGTAAATAGGCTATGTTGCTTAATATTGCTTGATATCCTTCATTAGCATATATCCTATACTATCACCTCACACATAGCAAGCTTAATCCTAACATTACTTCTTATTTGCAAATTGATATATATTGATATTGTATGCTTGCTAACCCTTGTTAGTGTTGATACTATATGCATGGACATAAAATGGTAAGTAAGAACGTAACGGAATCGTTTTATGTTTTGCGTCGAATATCGGCAACATGATGGTTTGTGCTTCGCAAACGCTTTAACAAGCCATGCTTCATGTCGGATCTAACACAAGGAGGAAACAACTCATGATCAAGGGAGCATCGAAAAAATCGTCGCGATTCAACCATCCGAACCAAACCTTGGCCATATTTTCTTAACTTCTCTATAATTTAGTATTTTCTAATTCTTATGACAAAACCCAAATTTATTCTTCTTGAACCTTTAATGACAACTCTTAATCACCAATTCCCTGTGGATCGACCTGTACTTGCCGGCTCGCTACAACGCGCTGTGCACTTGCGGTTTATAAATTTTAAAACGAGATCGAGCTCACGTGCGTACCATTTCTCAAACCATTTCTTTTCAAAACTATAAAAGCGCGCGGGTGAAGTCCAAACAAGTTTTTGGCGCCGTTGCCAGGGATGCGGTGGTTATTAAGGGTTGTTATTTCTGGTTCAAACTAACAGACTAACTTTAACTAAATTTTTTTTCACAACTAAAAAAACATACATTTCTAACTTTTGTTCTCTGTCTTTTTGATCTGCTGTCACACTAAGTTTAATTATAAAATTTTGCATATAACATTGGGAACTAATAGGAGTAGAAGCACATAGTACAAAGTTGGGGCACCAACTCAAAAGGTTGGCTGCTGGTTTGTTCATTTGGGCCGCAAATTGCGGCCCCACTTGCTCAGTTTTCCCAAATTTCTTTATGTTTGCTTCTTTGTCCCATTTATGATCTATTGATATATGAAAAATTTCACAATTGTGTGTGTGCAGTTAATTGGCCATATATATCATTTTTTTGTACTAAATATCATATTTTCCGACATTTTCAGATCTCAACGGAATTACGAGCAGCGATCATGCGGAGCAAGATTAAATTTCAATAACAAGGCGTTAGTGAGGTACAGTGCCAAAGATCCGGATAGTTTGACCCGCGCAAGCGAACATTCAAGTACTCGTGATCACTTCAACGGGGGTTTCTTAACCCAAATCATATTGGTACGTATTTTTCTAACACCTTCGCTCAAATCTAATGCATTCCATTATCCTATCTTCTGTAGGATTCTTCGCAAAATTTTCCGCCAATAGAACAGAGAACTAAATTATATTTGTTGCAGTGCTTAAGCCTAAAATGAAAAGATTTGCTTGCTTGATTGATTTGCTTAAATTCTTTTATTGATTTGCGCATTTGCATCTTAATACAGAAATTAACGGCAAAGAACCCCAACAAGATACGGTAAATGATTTCATTACCTTTTTCCGTGGCCCACAAATCACAAAACCGCATTCTTACGTACCCATAGTAATTTTAAAATCAATTAGAACTCTAACTTTAAGGATTCGCGCTCAATGGGGCAAGTTAATTGTATTTAGAACACCACTTAATGTTATATTGTTCATGAGGTGTCTAGGTAAGTGTTGGCGCAACCGCCAAAAAAGAAAGGGTTATTCTAATTAAGAAACGCGAAAGCGTTGGACAACCTCTTCTTATTTCTGCACTTATCTGGCTTCATGATCCGTATATCTTGAGTCCGTTTCGCAACACAATTACTTCAACAATCAGGTTTTTGAGCATGTCTAGTTGACTTAGCATAACATAGACTGCTAGGGGTGTGATATTCTTTGTTTTTGTGATTTTGTGAGTACTTGTTGATATGGATGATTCACAGTTCAATTCGATTCTTCACGATCCATATTCTCTTGTTAATACTCAGACCCAATTCGTTTGCCAAGATTCTTCCTACATTCAGAAAAACTGTCTTTTCCTAGGGGGTGTCCATCCCTCCCCGAATCTTGACATTGGTCACCCACCTAACAATCTTGAACCTAATCCCATTTCAAACATAGATCAAATGATTGAAAACTTAGAGAAAGAGGTTGACAAGTTGACTGCTTTAGCATCACTACCGTCACAACTCTCCATTCCTGAAATAGTTGACACACAGATAGGGTATGATAGTGAGATGGATGCTAGGTTGACCGCTTTAGAGAAAGGTATTGAAGTGATGATTGCATTCGAGAATCAAACAGTTTCGACGCTAACCATATTCATACAACAATCTGATCAATTGTTTCATACTTAAGCTCAATTGTTAGTAATATGTATGTCCTAGAGGCCATTACTGTACATACGATGTATATTGTAGTGGATGCTTGGACATATATAGGGAGGACTTTCTTGCTCGACATGATAGTATGCTATCTGGTTGCACTTTATCTTAACATGTACACTGATTGTCTCTATATTACATGTTGATAAAGCCCTTAGGATGAGTACTTGACTACCAGGACTATGATGTAGATCATATTAGTGGGGACAGGGTAGTCGATAAGTAAATCCTTCAAATGTTCCTAGTCGTGGAAGTATCGAGATAGGGCATCGATACTCTAGTGTTGACTAGCGTATACGCTTCTCGACCCATATGATGGGCGATGGATGATCCCATATCCATTGGTGTTTGACATCAGAGATGGTATACATGTGCTCAGTGGAGACTGGGTATACTGGACGGACTCGCCAAGAAATCCTAGATGGTATTATACCTATCGTCGGATAGCAGTTCTCTGGTGACACTGGTACAGATTAGTCTGTAGACCCGAGATCGTCATAGAGTCTTGTGTGATTCCCACCGTGCTTTGATTTCCACCTTACCACGTTCAAGAGAACATGCAAAACGGTGGCTTTTGGGTACATTCCCGAGTCACATGGAGGCAATGAGCGATAGGAGGGGTTTCGTCTCTTCCGGTATAGGGAGTTGATGTTGCGCTATGCTCGATGGCCATAACAGGAAATCCATGGCCAGGGTTGCTGAGATTTACTGCTAAGTGTTATCAGTAGTTTCTCGAACCGTTATGGACCTTGCATCGGCACGACTTATCAGGCTATTGGGGTCTAACGTTATACCAACCCCAGGCTGTGATATGCGACATATCAGACGAAGAGACTGGACTGTACGGTAGTGTTACTGATTGGATTCGCAGGAGTACGAACATGCTTGCTTGTTGATATTCTGATCGCTCAATACCCGGGTGGCCGTTACGTTTAGCAGACCGCTTGCGGCTTGTGGGTGTTTGATATGATCATCACCTACTGCCGGCATATTGACGAGTCTTTAGAGTCCTACACAGAGGTTTCCTGGCCCAAGAAAAACGGAGTAGGAGCACATATGTGATATGTGCGGGACCGAGGTTGATACGATATGAGATACCGTATTCTATTCTCGCGATATGTGATATCGGTCGGTTATATATGATATAGCCGGGTTATCGGATCAGGTGTTGATTCGATAAGTTGATTCATATAGTATTAGTCGGTTGTATATGATATAGCTGGACTATTAAATCAAGAGTTGATTTGATAATTTAATGTATAATTATATATTTGATATATTATATTATTATATTACATTAACTAATATTAAGCTCACTTATGATTTCTTTTCTCACTAGATGTGCACATTGTATATATGTGATATGTATATTTGTGTATATGTATTGTGTCATGTTTGATGATACATACAAGATGGGTGTATGAGATTAATACCATGCTAGGGTTAAGTTAGGGTTTCTATTTATGTTAAGCTAATTCAAAAGAGATTGAGTTTGTCATGGTAAACCTTGGACAAAAGTTTTGGGATAAGTTTTGACAAAGTCAACTCTTTTGTCTAGTTAAAGATATTTATCATACCCAACCCTTAACCATAGTGTGTGGTTTATTCTCTACATGAGTTAAGCATGATGGTTTTAACTCACCCATGGTTGCAATTATTCATTTGGATGAATAATTGATGAGATATTTTCTTCATCTTCTTCTTCTTCATCAAAAGCTTCTAGCTTTAATGGAGTTTTAAGAAAAAGTGTGAGAAAATGAAATCTAAAGTGAGCCCATTTCTTACTTCATCATCCTCTACTATTTTCCATTTAGTAGAGTGTGTTTGCTTCACTAATTATATGATAAGTGAAGAAATAGATTGGGTTAGTGTCTCCTCAACGTAGATCATCTTCGGCCTCGAAGACATCGAAACAAGAACGTTCGTTTCTTCAAGAGATCCTCTCTAGAGTCCGGAGTTTGCAATCGTAGCGAAGGGGACTACTACATGGAGCTATTTGAAGTGAAGGACCGGTCTACAAAGGTTGTATTCCTTGCTCACTATAACTTGCAAAGTGTTTGCATATGTTTTCCGTATTATTTCTAGTAAACGATCTATGTTTAGGGTTACCTAGAATGGCAAATTTTTAATTTAGCATGGACGATACCTCCCGAAATCTTGCTGCTGTTGTAGACAACCCAACAGTCACCGGAAAAGTTCCAGGGTGATAAGGACGACTGAAAGTCAGTCACAGGCATTGTCTTTACCCTCAGTGGAGGGACGGTATGTTGGAAAAGTTCCAAGCTAGATACCGTGACTTACTAGACGATGAAGGCTGGATACATCACTACCAAGGATGCTACCATAGAAATAGTCTGGATGTACACTAGTTCATGAGATGAACTTCGTTCCTACCATTGTGTGACAATGGAGTTGTGGCTTAGGCCTAGGAACACCCATCCCATCAAAGATCCAGACACATTCTGAGGCAGTATCACCTGATCGAAAACTTAAAGAAAGAGGTTGACAAGTTGACTACTTTAGCATCACTACCGTCACAACTCTCCATTCCTGAAATAGTTGACGCATGATTGATCTGTGAAGAGTGTTTTTAGTTTACCGCAATCAATAACGGTGTCGCGCGTAGCTAGACCGAGATGAGTACGGGTCATCCTCAGGGAAACGTTGAATCTTTTACTCTTACTTTAGATGTGTTGAGAAAGGAGGAAGAAATAAGAATGTTGTAGAATGGTTTCTAGATCTACGTTAAGCAAGAATGCAAAAATATAGATCTAGATTACTTTAGGGATGCAGTTAATATAATAAGAGGGCTTGTAGGATTCGTTAGGATTTAGTAGTTATGGACGATTAATTAAAAGTTACCCTTTTTATCCTTTAATAGATTTATAACTAAAACGACGGTGATGCGTGTAGATTAGGGTTTCTGGAGGGAAAAGGAATCCCACTCTTAACCCTTATCTCGACACGGAACTCCGTTCATATCTAGCCTTTACCAAAACAATCATTAATCTAATCGCTAATCGCGGTCGGAACTAGCAAAGAATTGTTAGCGCGCCCGATTAGGATGTTAATGATTCTTTTGATAAAGTTCATAAACTTTATAGGACTTAAAAAGGATTTAGAGATGTTCATCGTCCATTAGCCTACCCTAATCCTACGAACCCTAACAAGCGGAGAATTACTCGCGCATGTTGGGAAAAGAAGATGAAAAGACAGAGAGGAAAAACATAATGTAAAATGCAAAAGAATAAAACAACTACCTTTATTAATCAACTTGAACAATCTACACTTTATTCCTTAGAAAATGATTACAAAAACTTGGTTTGCTTCTCGAACTCTTCCGAAGGAGGTAGATGAATAGTTGATGATCAGCCTGGATGCGTGAGTCGTCTTGGACTTCGTGATCTCTTCGGCTTGATGCCTTCTAACTTTAGCCCTTGGTCCTTTATATAGCCCTCAAAAAAGAAAACTAGTTACCATATATGGTGACTTCCTAATATGGTGACTTTCCATGCCTGGATTCTGAGTCCCTGTCAGTATTGATTTTATGATTTTGGCAGATTTTCGATCCTGACATCTTGAACATCTTGATCTCTTGACCTGAGCCAAATCTTGCATAATATCTCTATGAATAATGTTAGTACTATTTATTAAATTAGAGAGAGTATCTTAATCACTATATATGGTAATAAATATTTAAGAAACTTGATTAAGAATATTTAATATGCTATGCACTTTATATGGTAATAAATCTTTAAGAAACATGATTAAGAATATTTGATATGCTATGCATTTTTTAGTTACTAAAATATTATGCATATATTTTGAAATATTATTCTAACCATTTGTATGATATTATATCTTTTAAGAATTGTGATTAGAATATTTGATATGATATGCATATTTTCAATTACCAAAATATTATATAAATATAAAATGCCTATATTTTCCTTCATAATATTAATTATAATATATAAACATATGGCAAATAGTATTTTGCAGATAAATCCAAATATGTTTAATATTTATAATAAACACCTTTTATTATTTAAGAAATGTAAGGAAAATACTTATACCAAAATGCAATATTTTCAATTGTACAAATGCCCCCAAACTTAACTTTGATCGTCCCGAGCAAACTAGTTATTCAAGAGAAAGAGAAAAAGAAAAAGAAAAACCTAAATAGCACACTTTCGTAGGCAAATATGATTGCACTGAGCACGTGCAACAAGCCGTTAAACCTCTAGGTGTCCCTAGTAGGAGGAGTGTTGTCTCCTGAGGGTTTTCAGCGGATTACACCCACAAAATCCTATAATAAAAGATTGATGGTGAAATTTACATATAAAGATAAGAACCATAAAAGAAATACTTTGAAAATTTAGAGTTTCCAACTACACTAGCTTTTCAGTTGTCATGAGCCCTATCTTAATGGTCATGAAAAAATATTAGAAATCACATCATCCCTCAATAAAACATCGTCTTTATTCTTCATTCCCACCTTTCATCCAAACATTGATCATATAACCCCATGTGTGTGTAAAGAACATCCCTACACTCGGAGAATTCAATTCAAGCTATCATACTCTTGTCCATCTACCTTAGTACTTTTTAATTTGATGAATATTAAGATTTGCTCACACATTTTCATGCGACCGTTAATACTTCTTGAGGTACTAACCGACCGATTACTCATGTGCTTGCTGATTAGGTGATAGTATTTTCCTCGTCTTGCACCACCTAAGGCTTAGCAGTGACTCCCAGACCAGTTGGCCTTAGGGCACTAGGTGAAGAGGCACCCTCGCTATATTTTTTTTATTGCTGCCTTGGCGATAACAAAACCAGTGTTCATTTTTTTTCTTTTCACCATTTTTATATTTTCTTCATTTTTTTTCTTCATTTCCTTCATACTTTGGCTTTTAGACAAGAGTATTTCAAGGTATCCTCTACTATCCCGAGTTTCAAGACGTGTGTAAGTGCATATAGTAGGGTATCAACATTCAAATGTTTGGCTTTCAGAATAGAAACTATTTTTCAGACTTATTTTTATCCTCAGATTAGTGACTTCCTTCATCTTACTAACCCTTGGGACAACAGCTCATAACTACTTATTACCAGTTCGTTTAAGAAAACTTCTAATTTTCTTGGTTTTCTTAAACTATTCCTATCTTTTGGATATAATTTTTCACTTTCTACTCTTTTGTTATAAATTTTTTTTTTAAATTTTTTTGAAAATGTTGTGCTTATGCAAAGTATGATGCAAATTGATGCGTAAATAAGCACAAACCTCCCCCAAACTTGTTTTCAACAGTGTCCTCACTGTTGTTATCTGCTGGATCACAAAAACCTGTAAGCTTGGGAGAACATTATTAATGGGGGCAAGAATATATGAAAGTGAAAATGCTCCCCCAAACTAATTTTTGGCTCACAAATTTGAGGACAAAAGTTATGTTCAAGAGCCAAAAATATACCCCCCCCTCAAACATGAGTTAGACAATATGAAGCTTTTTAAGAGGGGGTGAGTCATTTGGTCAAAGTAAGACTTTATAAAGACCAAAAGTTAACACCAACCATTCAAACATTTTATCAGTATATCGTATAGGTTGGTGGAAGAATGTGTTGTATCGAGTCAAGAAAAAGTGGGGAAGGGATAAGAGGTGGTCTGGAAAGGGTTTGAAATTAGAGAAAAGAAAGAATGAGGATGAATGTGAATGATTAGGAAGAAGGAAGGGTGACGGTTTAACCTCTATAGGTGGAGATTGATCAATCACAAAATCCGTATTGTTTAAAAATTCAAGTTCGTCAGCAAAAAGTTCTTCAAAACTTTTATCAATGGTGTGATTGAACATTTTGCTGTCAAAGAGTTTTGTGCCACAATTTATCCTACTTGATTCATAAAAAATCATTGAGGTAGAGGACTCGAAAAACTCATCTACCTCATTTTCAAAAATATCCAAATCAAGTTGAATTTCTGGTATTATTGAACTTGAATTAACGGATTGTGATTCATCAAAACTCACTGAAACTATAGGAACAGAAGAAGAACCGGAGAAAATGGAAGGTGAAATGGGTAAACAAATTGGTGTGTCGAGTGTTGCTGAACCAGATACGGAAGATGGAGGCTGTATTTCGGTCTGATCTTCGGGTATACCATTATCATCAACTTCAAGACATATTTGGGGTTCGGGAAGAATTAAAGGCTCAAGATGATGACCACAAGAAAGTGAAAGGATTTGATGAATTGGTGGGACAAAATCATCCAAAATTTCGGGTTCATCAATCAATATATCCCCAACATCAATCATCTCATTCAAGTGAAGGTTAAAATTCTCAAACACCTCATCAAAAGTATGGTTTTCAATCAGTTTTGGTTCAAGAGTGTAGGTGTAGAGATCACAAGGGTTGGGTATGGTTTCACTTGAAATGGACCCTTCACAGTTGGGTAAATCAAACACTATAAAGTCACACAACTTATCAGACATTGTACTTGATGAATCTATGAAACTGGAGTTGTGGATTTCAGTTTGGAATGGGGAGGTTTGATTAGGAAGGGTGTACAGTTCTGTCTTACTACCCAAATCCTTCATAATTTGGTTCGACATTTCCATAAATTTTTCTAATGTCTGTTCCAGACTAGTCTTGGGTTGATAAGGGGTTTCAGTATAAGATTGAAATTCCTGTGGATAATTAAAACTCCCAAATGACTGATTAGAAGAACTGTCTAGAGAAGGTGGAAAAGTCGGATTGGATTGATAGGAATAGAATGGTTGCGGAACTTGGGTAGGAGTAGGATGATAAGAAGAATATTGATATGGGTTGGTTGGTTGGCTATTTTCAACAGACATCTTATATGGCACAAACCGCATATCAAACTCTTCTCTGGACAGTGGTGGTGATGGTTGATATTGGTCCGGATTGAAACTTTGGCCTCTAGACCTAGCTATGTGCTCAGCAATGGACATTCGTCTAGGGGCTCCCTCACTCTGGGTATGAACTGAAACAGGTGTAGCATTAGAATACGGTTGATAAGACTTAGACTGAGGTGGCCAACTGTTTCTTCCTGCTTGTTCTATATGATCTCTTAAGGACATGGAAGAGCCGGACGGTATACCGAAGGGATTTCGAAAGCAAGAGATATCTGGTTGTGGACAGCAAAGCTCGGCAAGTGTTCTTCTGTTTAGGTCACCCATTATAAGAAGAGAAGAAGGGGGAAGGGGTAAAAATGGGAGAAAATAATTGGTTTGTTTTGAAAAATGACGGATTTTAGACAAATCACACAAAAATGCACAAACAACCCTAGAACTAAGATTACCTAGGTCCAGTCTCTAGACCGCTCCTAGACTTCCAAAGGACAAGCCGCAGGATCAATCATCTACCGCCTCCGTACTACCCTTGTAGCCAGGTAAGTGGGAAGGAACCACGTCGTGGGCCTAATTAAAAACCACTAGCCTTTGTCACACTTGCCTAGGCACTACAAAAGTGATGCGGATAAACGATAGATTACCCACGACCCTCCTCTGTCCTTATCGAGCGCGACAGTCCTTAGAGTCTGGTCTAGATATTTTTTAATTAATGAAGGGTTGATGCAGATGCTCGGTTTGTGATTTGTGGGGCTTAGGAAGGGTGATGAAATCCCCACCTAATCTGGATTTTGGTCTTTGCCCCTTAAAGATCCGTATTAAAATATGCAAAAACAAACCGCAAAACAAAACTTTGCAAAAAGATTTTTGAGCGGCGAATATTTTGCAAAGAATCCTGCAGAAAATAGATTTTATTGGATTTGAGAGGAGAGAGAAAGAGTTAAGAAAGATATCAGAGAAATGTGAAACCCTAGATCTCCTGTTTCCTCAAGTCCGTGACTCCAGATTCCCTCGCAAAATTTACACACAAATCGTTAAATATGCAATTTGCAGTTTTGTTTTAATAATGATATGAATCGTCTAAGAATTCAACACAAATAGTAAGAATAAAAAATTACGCACGTATGCCCGGCAACGGCGCCATTTGATTGATCTGTGAAGAGTGTTTTTAGTTTACCGCAATCAATAACGGTGTCGCGCGTAGCTAGACCGAGATGAGTACGGGTCGTCCTCAGGGAAACGTTGAATCTTTTACTCTTACTTTAGATGTGTTGAGAAAGGAGGAAGAAATAAGAATGTTGTAGAATGGTTTCTAGATTTACGTTAAGCAAGAATGCAAAAATATAGATCTAGATTATTTTAGGGATGCAGTTAATATAATAAGAGGGCTTGTTGGGTTCGTTAGGATTTAGTAGTTATGGACGATTAATTAAAAGTTACCCTTTTTATCTTTTAATAGATTTATAACTAAAACGACGGTGATGCGTGTAGATTAGGGTTTCTGGAGGGAAAAGGAATCCCACTCTTAACCCTTATCTCGACACGGAACTCCGTTCATATCTAGCCTTTACCAAAACAATCATTAATCTAATCGCTAATCGCGGTCGGAACTAGCAAAGAATTGTTAGCGCGCCCGATTAGGATGTTAATGATTCTTTTGATAAAGTTCATAAACTTTATAGGACTTAAAAAGGATTTAGAGATGTTCATCGTCCTACCCTAATCCTACGAACCCTAACAAGCGGAGAATTACTCGCGCATGTTGGGAAAAGAAGATGAAAAGACAGAGAGGGAAAACATAATGTAAAATGCAAAAGAATAAAACAACTACCTTTATTAATCAACTTGAACAATCTACACTTTATTCCTTAGAAAATGATTACAAAAACTTGGTTTGCTTCTCGAACTCTTCCGAAGGAGGTAGATGAACAGTTGATGATCAGCCTGGATGCGTGAGCCGTCTTGGACTTCGTGATCTCTTCGGCTTGATGCCTTCTAACTTTAGCCCTTGGTCCTTTATATAGCCCTCAAAGAAGAAAACTAGTTACCATATATGGTGACTTCCTAATATGGTGACTTTCCATGCCTGGATTCTGAGTCCCTGTCAGTATTGATTTTATGATTTTGGCAGATTTTCGATCCTGACATCTTGAACATCTTGATCTCTTGACCTGAGCTAAATCTTGCATAATATCTCTATGAATAATGTTAGTACTATTTATTAAATTAGAGAGAGTATCTTAATCACTATATATGGTAATAAATCTTTAAGAAACATGATTAAGAATATTTGATATGCTATGCATTTTTTAGTTACTAAAATATTATGCATATATTTTGAAATATTATTCTAACCATTTGTATGATATTATATCTTTTAAGAATTGTGATTAGAATATTTGATATGATATGCATATTTTCAATTACCAAAATATTATATAAATATAAAATGCCTATATTTTCCTTCATAATATTAATTATAATATATAAACATATGGCAAATAGTATTTTGCAGATAAATCCAAATATGTTTAATATTTATAATAAACACCTTTTATTATTTAAGAAATGTAAGGAAAATACTTATACCAAAATGCAATATTTTCAACTGAACAACACACAGATAGGGTATGATAGTGAGATGGATGCTAGGTTGACCGCTTTAGAGAACGGTATTGAAGTGATGATTGCATTCGAGAATCAAACAGTTTCGACGCTAACCATATTCATACAACAATCTGATCAATTGTTTCATGCTTAAGCTCAATCAGTGAACACGGTCAATTAGAACCCAATAAAGTCAATATCTGTCATCTAGGAAGTCAGATGAGTGAGATAAAAGATCAAGCAAATTTTGATGAGTTCATA
The DNA here is from genome assembly GCA_030015575.1 of Agapanthus africanus. Classification (NCBI taxonomy): domain Eukaryota; kingdom Viridiplantae; phylum Streptophyta; class Magnoliopsida; order Asparagales; family Amaryllidaceae; genus Agapanthus; species Agapanthus africanus. The sequence continues at coordinate 419,950,035 of JASDDO010000010.1, read as the reverse complement.
GATGATGATGTAATTAATTTGACTGAGTACTACCAGGACAAGTAAGAAAATCCTCTGAGTCAGTCCAACACTAGCTTTTAAGTACCAAATAGGCCTCTTGTCACTTGTGATCTTGAGGATGATTTAACCGATATACTACTTGAAGATGAGATTCTTGCACCGACTGATTTTTGCGTTAAAACTTTAGAGGAGGGAGTTTGTGAATTTGACGGGTATGGTGTCGATGTAGTGTTCAATATAATTCACAATCAGGAACCCACAATTTTAGTATCACCTATTGATATAGTTTTGGACGAAACGTTAGTGTGGGAACCTACATGTTTAGATGTCATGGACCTACCCATATGTGAATATGAGGAGGGAGAACTAGTTTTGGGAGATGTGAGCTGTAACAACGAGAGTAGGATTGTGCAGGATTATAGGGAGGACAACCTTGAGAATCATTCTTTTATGCCGAGTTTTGAGGAGATATTTGGGGATGAACTTGATATTCTTTGTGAGTTTTGGTTAGGATCATTTTGGGAATATCCTATAGACCTTTCTTTTGCTGAACTTTTTGAGGATGAACTCCAGTTTTTAGACAAACCTGACATCGAAACTCAACACATGCTTCTTGAACATACAGTTCATACGGGAAAAAATTCTTTGGCTCCTTCAAAACTTCGTCTTCACATTCAACATTTTCTGATCACTACTTTCATACACACATGCCCTTTACTAATATCTAACCACACCACTAACATGTGCATTTTCTTTTTCTTTTTATATACTTTTTCTTTTATCAGCCTTGGCCTTATATAGACAAACTTTTTGAAGGGCTAGTACAAATTTCTGGACTAACGCAATCTCTTAACTTATAAATACTGTAATTAGCTCTTAGATTTTTGTGAATAAAATCTCACCCTGATGTCAAAGTCTAGCTACCGGAGACGGGGGCAACGATGAGGACATCGTAAAACTCAGATTTGGGGGTGAGCACTCCGTTTACTTTACTACATCATGTGTAAATTCCGCATTACATATATATTGAAAAACCCATAAAAATTTGAAATTTTTTCTAAAAAAATAAAAACTTTTTCATCAAGTTAGCTAGCTGGGAAACATAGACTCGAAGTCTGACAGTTTAGTTTGATAAGATAGAAACTACTAAATCCTTTTCGAGAGATTGAAAAGCCGAAAGATAACCCTCCTTTAAGTTTAACCGTAGCTAATATACATCTTTTATAAACACTTTACATGTATCGTGAGTTTTTGAGAATTAGATGAAAAGTCTTAAATGTCTTTAAACTTTTGAAAATTGATAAATATCTTTAGGATCAAACATGTTTTTTCTGAATTAAGTAATATCAAGAATAGTTCGTAAAGTGAAGTGGATATGAAGAATATCATTGAAGTTTTAATAGAAGCTAAAAGGCTGAAAAATAACCCATCTGGAACCTTGTTGGAGTGCTTACACACCTTATCCACAAGAACACGTCTTTGAGATTAAAAAAAAGAAAATCTGCCAATATCTCCATTCGCACTGCTTTCAGAATATTTTAAACGCAACAAAATGAGTCTTTTGTTTTGTGGCCTTGGTAACTTGGGAAGTCTTAGGGGTGTCTCCATACCTAATGCCTTAAAACCATCTGGTTTGGGAGTCATTGATCTAAAGCTCGCTAAGTCTCCAATCGCCAAATAAAATAAGCTAAGTAAGTGTTCTCTTCGAGTTAAAAGTCCTCACGGTTCTTTATAGGAGAATAATCTCGGTGGACACGTGTTTTCTATTATAACAGTTTTTTAGCGGAGATATAAAGATTTAAATTATAAGACTTTATGCACGATCACGAAAGGTGTGTATGAACAAAGACAGGTGAAGGGTAGGAGTGAAAAATAAGACTTAGTTCTCTGTTAAAAAGGATAGAAATTCTGACTTGAAACTTAACTGTAGAACGAAACTTGAGAAAAACTTAAGTCTTTTCAAACTCGTGTGATCCTTTAGAAGTCTGTCTTAGTCCGTATTTATGACATGATGACCCTGTTGGGGTCAAAATTTGCACCCAGTTGATTGGGTCAAAGTCAAGGTCAACCCTAAGCAAGCGGGCCCAAGCCCAGATCAAGTGGGCCCATGCCCAAGTCGAGCCCCGCGGCCGGCCTCTCCCATGCCAAAATGAAATCATGTAATTGATAATTTTGATGTAATTTTTTATGCATGAATGTAAGAAAAATGGGCATAAAGCCAAATTTTCGTAAAGCCCATGGCTCATGTGCAAAAGAAATGAGCACATGAGGCATGAGATGGGAAAAATGCCATTTTGTAAAGCCCAAGGGGCTACATGTAAATATGTAAGCCTATTTAAGGAAACACGATAATGAAATAACAAAAAACTTTTCATTCCCCTTAAAAACTAGGGTTTGTGTGCCTTCTTCCCCTTTCTCAAGGGTCTAAAACCCTCTTCCTCTTTTTGAATTAAATCAAGAGTTTAACTCTTCTTTTCTCAAAAAGAAGTAGTTTTTCACCACAAAACCCACAAAGGGGAGCTCGGATCTCTCATCAAATCTCTGAAAGGGGAGATTTTGTAACAACCCTAAATTTTCTGTATAACTTTCTGTAGAATTTTTTAAAAATTTAAAGAAAGGGGTGCTTTTGCCTGAGCACAAGTTAAATATTTGTTTTGCTAATTAATTACAAGAAGGAGCTTGTAGCTCATTGGTAATACCTTGCACTATTGAACCAAGCCACCAGAGTTCAAATCCCATACCCCACATTATTTTTAATATTGTTTTATTTTGAATTTTTAGAATACCAAGAATTTACACGTGCATATCTCTCAAAAACCCCACTACACCCTGTAAACTAACAGTACTAGAAGCCACACCAACCGTCAGGGGACCCTCCGACCGCCGGACTTGGCCGAGTCGGCCGACGGACCAGCCGGCGCCGCCGGCCGGACTCGGCCGGATTGCCGAGTCCCCAACATAAAAAAGTTGTCTTTTTGCCTTCCCTACACCCCTGTATAGTTTAATTCTCCTGCACGTTTCCAGAGACCCTTTAAATCACATTAAACCCAATTTTTATTACAATTTAACACATTTTTCTTTACACCCCTTCACCTAACCCTAACCCTATAAATATAACCCCTAAACACTACCCCCTCACCCCAAAATTCTGAGCAAACTCTCAAGAAATTTCTAGAAACCCTAGTGTGCATTTGAAGTGAACAAAGAGGCGAAGCTCCGGCAAATTTTCCGGCGACAATCCTAGGAGTTCTCGGCGACGAAACGACGCACCGGAAACTACGTCCACTCCCTCTCCCTCTCCTATTTAAGCTAAACCCGTAAATCCCACCTTCCCCCTTCTCTACTCTTTCTGAAAATACGAAATTCTAAAACCCGACGGAATCGGAGCAAATCCGATTTCCGATTCGGTTCTTCCTAAAATCTCACTTTTCCTTTAATACAATATTGTTAAACCATTACATGTTGACTATTAAACACTAACTAATCATATTGAACAAGTTCCATATCAAAACAAATTGGTATTTCCATTTTACCGTACTTTTTCATTAAAATACCATATAGTTTCATTTTCGACATTTAAACATCACAAACTTGCTATACCTTTAAGTAGATCACGAGATAATGACCTACCTTCTCACAACACTCATATGCAACATAGCACAATACCTTTCGGGAACATAGAATACGGGAAAACGAAACATTTCAAATAAATACCATTACTATTAAAACCGTTTTCTAAAAGTTTAGTATTTTACACAAATCTTTGCAAAGCGCCGCTACAACCGATTTTGGGAACCCGACTAAGATGGTGCGAATTATCACACATCCCTGGGCTTAATAGTGTGAGATGCAGACCTCCGCAAGGAGCATTCGGTCTCCAGAGATTTAAAATACGACGTCTTAAGAAAATGAGATTTTTAGAAATATAAAATATATATTAAAATTATTTTTATATAATTATATATATATGTATCATTAAAATATCTATTTTGAAATAATATAAATATTCCAACTCTTTTAAAAAATCACAAGAATTAATTTAGATTAATATGCCATGAATTCCATACAAGTCAATATTACAAACAAATACCCTTTATTATGAATTTAGGATATTTTCACTAGAAATATCACAATTATAAAATTTAAATTCATGATAACTCTAAAGACGATAAGTAAATACTTGGGGAGTATTTTTGAAAAGTATATAAAAGTATTTTTACATAAAACTCCCTCAAGTTCTATAAATTACCCTAAGGACCCTAGTAAACATAGGTTTAAGCGGGACCAATCTCTTGAGCCTCAGGGAGCCAGAGAAGTGGATGCTTGCCTATCTAAGGTAGAAAACTTAACAACGGTATTATCAATACAGTAATCGTCTTTGAAAAAGACACAAATCCTGCCGCCCATGTGCAGCGGTTACCGATAACATCAAAACCATCAGGACTTCAATTTACTTTTCTAATTGTTTGACTCAGACTGAGTCTCATTAATAAACTGACTTGAATATGATTCAAGTACAATCTACAATCTACAATATTACAATTCAACATGAATCCATTCAAATCTATATTGACTGAACCGAACCATGGGTATACTTCCATTTACATGATTCTTCAGTTACATCCATGATTCTACAGTTACATCCATTTACTGATATCATGGTTTCAGTAAGTCATCCAATTATACAATATATACAGTTTACAATACAAGACAATACAATACAACAATACAATCAAAACACCACAGAGTTTAAGGGGTAGATTGGTATGGAAGGTGTTAGAAGTGGCACGAGACAATAAGATTAAGACACCTAACCTATATTCCGTTGCTGTTGTACCGTGGCCCAACGGTTCCTTGTACATTCCGTTTTCCCTAGTCTCTAGCATATAGAGACTCCTCTCGTATACACTGGCATCCTTCTGTACCGAGCTACAAACAACAGCGTTAACACCATATTATAACAATATAATACAACTTTAAAAACTACCTTCTTATTCTGTCTATTCTATTTCTCCCTCATCTTTGGGACTTACCGAGTGATCTGTTCGCTGACGACATTCTCTTCTTTCTTCTGTAAATGTCGTCGGATGACCTGGACACGTCAGAGATCGAGCCCAGCGCTGAAAACTTAGACCACTTCGTTGAAGACCCAGAGCTTTAGTTCATTGTACACTTTTATTTCAGTACCTTTCCTTTTCTATTATGTTATTGTTTATGCATTGCTTTTTTCAGATGTATTTACTTTTCCATGCATTGTACAAAAGAATGTGAATAAATAAAGTTGTTGTTCAATTATATCTCTTGTCTCTTGTGCATTTTTATTTATATTGCTTAGATACACTTAGCATATTTACTTAAGAGTAAATACATAGCGGCCACGTCGCGTCCTTTTCACCGTACACCGGGAAGCGGGGCGTGACAGGTTTTGTTGGCGGCCCATGCAGGTCAGAGCTGTATGGAACCATACCATGCAGTTCTGTTCTGCGTGAACAACCTAAGTAATATAACACAAGAACTAGCAACTAAAACATTCTTTACAATTCATGTTCCTTAAATCTTATCATCTCATGTATTTTGAATCTGTCCTAACCTAAATTTTTCTTCAAGATTATGGATTCCCCAAACAACACAAGCACCAACTTCAACAAAACTCCACCTCCACTATCACTCACACTTGCCGTCCCTGCTCCGATCAACGAGCAAACGGTTCTGCTTGAGGAAATCTGAAGCCTCCTGGTTGGACTGCAGCAGCAGACTGCTATATTAGTGAACCGATCAGAAGCAGAAGCAACCAGTATAAAGCGCTCTGCCACCCAGATGGCAGGAGGAGCCTACTGTTCCCTACAGAAACACAGAGACGCGACCGCGTAGGTCCGTCTTGCCTGAATTTCGGGGCAGATACTAATTGGTGCTATCCGTCCACCTCTCCGAAGATGCCAAGTTGATTTATGACACCGGGTATCGAAGGTTTAAACAGATGCGGCCGATGTAGCAGACTTTGTCAGATTCCCCCTCGTTAAGAGGTTTTTGATTGTGGGGACGCTCTTCCCTGCAGGCGCAAGCCCCTGCAGTTAATTACGCTACCGCATCACGGTAACCACTTTCTCTTTCTCCAGATGGTCACTTCGTGTCGTGGGTGTTTGTTTTGTTTTTGGTTGCCCGTGGATTGTATACGGAGACTAATTTATGTTGTCGCCCGTCGGGCGTGGATTAGTCCAAATCCGTATTTTCTTAGGTTTGGGTTTGGGGGTTGGGTTTAAGGATACGTTAGCATCATTTGAGACTAAGATCAACTTAAACGTTAGTTAAGGATACGTTCGTCTAATTTTAGACTAAGATCAACTTAACGGGATCGTTTAGATCCAACAAGAGAATATTTGGCCTCTGTTGTTTAGTTTAGGGACATTGCGGTCGATTACCAGTTTAAGGACATGGTGGTCCAATGTTAGTTTAAGGACATCTCGGTCCAAGGTTAAGGACATCATAGTCCGTGGGTTTAAAGGGACCCCACAGTCCGAGGTTAAGGATATCATAGTCCAGGGGTTTAAGGACTCCACAGTCCGTAGTTTAAAGACGTCATAGTCTATGAGTTTAAGGACCCCCACAGTCTATGGAATGATTGGTTATCGGGACCCATCACCTGTCTGAAGACGTTGAAGGATTACAACGACAAATATCAAATGAGTGAAGAGATGTACCCTTGAACCAAAGTTGATTGGGAAATTTGTTGTCCAATTTGGAACTAAGATCAATTAATTAGATTATGAGCACATTGGCTCAGTTAAATCTGAATTGAGGACTTATGGCCAACTTGGGATAAGTCCAATTAAGTTTGAAATGTTAGACCTTGGTTTGGGCTGTTGAACATTTATCTGGGTTCAGCCTCCCATTATTTAGCAATGCTAAACGAGGGTTTGAAAATCTGACAACATTTTGTCTTTTATTAGGCACTGACCATTCATCATGGCTCTGGGGTTTACTTTGAATGTCATATGAAATGATCAAGTTTGGAAGAATACAGTTGGGGTTCAATCAAAGGGTGTCTTGACCCAGAAAGTCTTAGCCAATTTGGGCTAAGACTGGTTTGAAAATAGTGTTAAACACCAACACATATTTGACGATCACGTGTTCCCATGTGATGCACTTAAATAGTGTTAAACACTAGGGACAGAACATTCAAAATAATGTTTAACACTGAAAAGATGAAGCGCTCACGTGAGGACACGTGAGGCGCCCTAGGATTGGGCTAAACTTCCTTTATTTTATTCTCAGAATATTCAAATAAGTGTTAAACACTTAAGTCTTCACGGCCATCACGCGTGGGCACGTGATGGGTACCCATGCATTGATTTATCAAAGTATTTATTAGGGGTCACACGGGGACACGTGAGGGCGCCCAAAATCTGTATTGGCTTTGGCTTTATTCCCTTTATTTTTTAGGGTCATGTGTGAACACGTGAGGCGTTGCCTCCAAGCTTTGTTTTTTTTCTTATTTTGAAGAATTTGTTCAAGGGTCACGTGGGGGCACGTGACCTAGTCTTGTTCGTTCTTTTTTGCTCATTGAGGATGAGGGCCACGTATTACCACGTGACCAAGTTCTTTACATGCATGGAGAAGTCTCTTCTTTTAAGAATTAGATTCTTTTGTAGGGTTAACCCTAATTCTGTTTAGAGGAATTAAATTCCCTTGTGTTTGGAAGAATTAAATTCTTATGTAGGATTAAACCCTAGTTACATTTGGAGGAATTAAATTCCTATGAATTTGGAAGAATTGAATTCTTATGTAGGGTTAAACCCTAGTTTCATTTAGAGGAATTAAATCCCTATGAATTTGGGGGAATTAAATTCCTTAAACTCAATTGTCCCTCTAACTTTCGGATCTGCATGGCAGAATCTCCCCGATGAGAAATAAATTCTCAACTTATGGGGAGATCTGATTCTGCAGATTTTCAACCAAAGGAAGAACTAAGTTCTTATTCAGAAGAGTTAAACTCTTAATTTGAGAATTAAATTCTCTTTTATTTTATGGAGCTTAGATCTCTTTCCCCTTTCTCACCTAGGGTTTCTTTTCTCTGAAAAGATCTTCTTTTCTCTCTTGAGAATTAAATTCTCCTCTCTCTTTTCTCTCTATTGTTGTTTTTCTCCAAAAAAAAAATCCAAAGATCCTTCTCTTCTCTTCTTGGCTCCTATTTATAGGAGAAAGAAAAGAATCAGTTTGTTTAGTCAATCTTTCATTGAAAAATTTTAATTGATTTTGTAACCAACATGATCTTTTAGATCACTTAGTGAATTTTATTCACCATTGGATTTTTTAATCCAAAAGATATTCTGTTTGTTATTCTTGGTGGATTTCAGGAAAATCTTTCCTTGTATAGAATCTTTCTATAAATTGGTGATTTTTAATCACCATTGGATTTTTAATCCAACGGTGCTCCACTTTACAGAGCACAATCTTTTTGTTTGGAAATATCTAAGAAAATATTTTCCAGTTAGGCTTCTTGATTCCTTCTTAATTAGAATTTAATTCTATTAGTTCAGAAGGCTTAAAATCCCATCACGTGTTGGCACGTGATCTCACTGTTTGATTATTTAAATAGAATTTAATTCTATTAATTAAAGAGCTTAGGACCCATCACGTGTTGACACGAGACTCCCTTGATTAATATTTTAACCAGAATTTAATTCTGCTGTTTTAAAGAACTAAGGAATCATCACGTGTCATCATGTGACACTTGGTCATGTATGAGCACGTGATGCCCCATTGGGGTTCTTCCCTGCTGTTTTATTATGTCTTTTAATCCCTTTCAGTAGGTTTAAAGGCCCATCACGTGTGGGCACGTGACTCCTGTTGATTAGAATTTAATTCTATTATAACAGAGTCCCCAGGAAACCATCACGTGTCCGCACGTGACCCTTGGTCACGTGTGAGTACGTGATGCCCCATTGGGGTTTCTTTCCCAAAATTTTATGAGGGAATAAATACCCCCACAGCGTTGTTCTTACGTGTTCGCACGTGAGTGCAACGCTGTCATCTTCTGTAGCCGTTGGATCTGCTTAGGGAAGGGGGAAGATGAACCGTTTCCCATTACATCCTATAAATACGGGGGTCTCTTCAGAAGCGCCTCCACTTTTCATCTTCTTCCTTTCTTGTTCTTGTCTTGAGAATTTAATTCTCCCTCTCAGAGCTTAGTTCTCTGTTTCAAAACTTTCCAGAGTTTAACTCTGTTAATAAAAGATCTCCTTTTTCAGGTAATGATCTTGAACGGCTGAAAAAGTTCTTGTAAAAATTTTCTATTGATTTTAAATCCACACCAAGGGTTTTTCTCTTTAACAAGAACCCATCTTTCCAAGTTAAAATAATGTCCAATCTTTAGATAGTAAACTCCTTTTGTTAGGGCTTCTCTGATCTCAGGGACCGGTAGTGATACTTGTCTTCTCTCTGGAATTTAATTCCATTCCAAAGAGCTCTAGCTCTGAAAATGTTTCCTGGGAATTTAATTCCTCTATTAAAAAAGAATTTAATTCCTTTAAAGAACTCAGTTCTTCACAGAGAACTTTTTTGGGATTTTCTTGCCCTGAGTTGTTCTTTGCAAAAAAGTTCCTAGAGAGATCCTTCATGATTTGCATAGAGTCTGCAGTGGATGTTCTCCTTGAGGAATGTGTAGAGTTGTTTGAAATCTACTGTTCATTTATTGAGAATCTTCCTATTATTCCCATAATGATTACCCTGCCTCATCATTAGTAAGCCGTCATTTTGATTTTGTGGGCCCCCTGTGTTTTGTAACCAATGGTCCCATAAAATAAGTTTTCTGTCACTTTCTTCTACTTTCTTTCTTTATATATATATATATTTATGAACATATATACACAAGTGGGCTTCATTAACAGTTTCTTTTTATCTGTTTTCAGGAACAATGGCTTCTCTTCCGTACTTCCCTTTCACCCCCTCGGAGGCTGCCTTTCCTCAGTCACCATCCGATGAAGAGGTAATGGCGATGATTAGAGCTCACGATCCTAATTGCACCAACTTGCTTTTATAGGGGACCTGGTATGGGCACATCATTCGGGGCCGCCGCAGCTTTCTTTGCGAGATACCAACGGAGCCTACCTACCCATTTTTGCCGATGGAGCGTCCACGGACTGCCTTTGCTGTTGAGATGTTGAACTGGACTCCTACGGGACGATTCAAGCCGTCAACAACTGGGATTCCAAACCACCCTATGCCAGCTATAGATATCTTAGGGCGTCGTATCAGCCAAGGTGAAGCCCGGCCCTGGGGACAAGTTTACAAAAAAGGGCTTACTCCTCGACAACCCACGGGTTACCTTCTTTGGGATCGTTATATCCTATTCACCCATCGTGTGCGACTGCAGAGGGTCGGGCTCTATCAGGCGGTGTATGCGTCTCTCTTTCACTATCAGTCCCCTCATGTCTGGTAGGTTAAGGCTTTCTTAAATCAATGGAATCTTCCCACCAACACCTTCTTGCTAGGGGACCGCGAAGTTTCAATTTTCCTGGAAGAGTTTCGCGAGATCTCGGGGTTTCCGGTCAGGGGGACGCTCTATGAAGAACTGCTGCCTCCTGATGAGTATGTTTTCAAAACTGAGCCTGCTATGCTTGACGTCCTGTCGAATGAAAATTCCGTCCGCCACAAGCACCCAAGTTTAATCAAGACTCTGAGCATTTTTGAGAAGCTATTCACAGAGTCAGAGGAGCAGGGCGTCACTTTCAAAAGCTTTATCGCCTGCTTCCTTCGCGAAGACGTTCTATCAAAGACGGCTCCAAAGTTTGCGAGTTTCAACGACCCCTTTGGGTTCGGTTTAAATAAGCTACCGGCTAAAGAAGAGGATTTGCCGCAGTTGTACATTCCAATCCTGTCGGCTGTACCTTTTGAGTCGATCGCAGCTCCTGGCATAGATGAAGAGACTTTCTTCGTGGGTTTTATTAGCGTCTGGCTCAGCTGGTTCATCATTCCAACGCACCGTCGATTCATGAGAGCTTCAGTCATTTACCCTGCTCATCGCATCGCTGGAGGGACGCAACTAGCCGTGGGCATTGCGGGGCTAGTGCATCTGTATCATCGGTTAAGCGCTGCAGCCAATACCTCGACACCAGGCGTGAACGTAGTGAGTTTCTCTCTTCATTACTTTACGTCATGGATTGAGATGGATGTGCTAGGAGCATTTGCCATGCATCAGAGACCCAGCTTTTATGATGCCTACACTTTGCTGCGGCTCATGAGATTGGTGGACGCTTCTGCTCCCGATCCGACTCAGTCCAGAGCTATTCGTGTGTTGATTAATCCCTATGCGAATATGGGCGGGATGGTATTCAACGATCGAGTCCTCTCTGCTTCTTCAGGACCGATTCAACAGCTTTGTGACTCGTCGAAAGAGGGAGTACCTTCCCTGAAGCCCAAGAAAGCCATACACTTATAATCGATCAGACCGGGTTATCCGGTATTTCGTCAGAACGGTGCGGCTCTTTTTATGCGGTACAACCCACACCGCTTTGCTCGGCAACTGGGATATGACCAGGGTGTCCCCTTTGAGGCGTTTACAGTGGAGCCCAGCCCATCGTCAGAAGTCGTTCGTGACGCCGCTCATCACTTCATGCGGCTGAACACCGGCTCTCGCTTCATGATTCCTGAAGCTGACTATCTTTCTCGATGTGTGGGGTCTTTCACGGGCTGGTACCTCCACCGAGTCAGTCCCATTATTGGCGAGGAGAGGAGGATGCTCCTCGGATATAGGGCTCCTACTCCGATCCAGGCTACGGGAGTCCCACCGCGACCGCGGGCGGTGGTTCGCCCTCCCGTGAGAGATACTGGTATCGTGCTTATTCCGGAGGCGGCGGAAGTAGATCTGACTCCCACAGCTGGTATGCCGCTGCGAACTAGAGCTCAATCAAGTGCCAATAAGGCGCCAGTAGCAGTATCATTAGCTGTGGTGTCAGTAATGGCGGTGTCGTCGTCGGTAGCACCGCCGAGTGAGGATATTGAAGGCGAAGTGGGTCAACGCCGTACTAAAGCACCAAGGGGAAGGAAGCGATCGTCTTCTGCAGTTAGTTCTGGGTCCAAGAGGCGAAAGATGAAGGTCACCAATCTGCTCGACTTTCTAGTGGAATTAGAGCCTATCCTTCAAGATGAACCACTAGCCATGCAAGAATTGGATAGTGGTCTACTCTTCCCGGGTTCATCTGCTGAGGAATCCGCACAATTGGCTGAGGCTTTAAGACGCTCACAGGATGAATCTGAGAACGTAAGGATCCCGAAGAGGCCTTATCCTGTCGTTATCTTTTATGAAGATCCTCCATCGATAAGGCGAATATTTATAGGTCCTTTGGAAGAGAGAGGCGAGAGAGCCCTTAAGCAGCCTATTTCAGCCGATGCCGAAGATGCGCTTTCGTTGTGGACTAGTGGCCACGAGTCTACATTTGAACCCCGGCGAGCATACCTCCTCAGGAAGGAACGTCGGCTTGAAAAAGCCATATTAGAAGCTCCTTTGTGCATTGGTACATTTACATTCTCCCACCCTTTTGTAATATTTTGCACTGCTTTAAATGTATGCATCCTTATCCTCGTGAAAACTTTGCAGGGACTTCGGCAATGGAAGAGGATTTGAGTTCGAGTTGCACCTTGACTATGGACTCCGAAAATATCCCCGATGAGACACTAATCAGTGTGGAGGGGGTTGATACAACTGTTGTTCCTGCCACGGAAATCCCCTCGGTGACTCTCGTTCCCCAGGTGCTTGCTCCTCCGGAAGAGGCATCTTCATTCGTCGTGGATTCCAATGATCTTTCCGGGGATGGTCCGGAGACTGCGGGACAGGTAGTCGAGGCCACCGTCCTTTCATTGGAGCATGCAGCGATGGCCACTGCTCCCCAACCGAAAGATATTATACTGGCCCATGTCCCCGATGAGGTGTCTGGGGGCATGGAGGAGGCTGCCGAAGCTGCTATCCCTCCAGTCCTGAGTGGGAGAAGCATTGAAGGTAGCCTTCTATATTTTATATTAATAATCTCTCCATTATCTGAACCTTTCTGTCTTTTTAGAATTGCGCGGGTTGGCGGCGTCTATCGCTGATCTGTCTCCTAGGAAATCTTTTCAGCGTCTGCTAGAGATGGCCACTCCGCAAGCGATATCTCCTCAACGCATCGTCCTCTCTTCCGGGCAAGGTTAGTGTCATTTGCCCTCTCCTCACGGCATTATTATTATTTCATATAATGACACCGATGTCTTCTACAATTCTGGAAGCTGATGACGAAGTCGAGATTCTTGACGGGCCTGGGGAGCCTTCAGTCCTTTCTTGCATGACCGTGGGTAAGTAAAGATTCGAAGTTGTTCCACCCGTTCTTTACTTGTGAGTCTCGCTGATTGTTTTCTACGAATCTTAACAGCTTTGCCAGTTCTTACCACGCTGGAATGTCGCATCGTCATGCCACCCGGCCCCTATGCTCTACGTGCCTCGGAACGGATGGCAAAGCTAAGCGTTCACTTCTTGTCATCTCTGATTGAAGACCTTCGTGCTGGCAGTCTGATCACGGCCGAAGCATTTGCCGCTGAAGCCAACGGTTCTCTTCCCTTTCTTTCTACTTACCATAATGAAACATTGGAGCAAGTCTGGGTTGAGTTTTGTCGTCTGGTGGAGGCTTGCTTGCATATCCTTGAATGTACACGCCTTTCTTTAGAGGTTGTGGCCACGAAGGCGAGCTTACGGGGGCTGATCGAGTGGTACGCTGCGAATATGCTATCATGCGAGAAGAGGCTCAGCTGAAAGTTTTCAGAGAGGGAGCTAGCTTCAAAAGCGCTGAGGGAACTTCAAGCCAATCTTACGGCCAAGACCACTCGGGCATATGAACTTTGGTGGGTGCTTCAAGAGGCTATCAAGGAGGTGGTAGCCATTGATAAGGCCGCCATTTTCACTCGCGACATGGTCGAAGCTCATAAGGTTACCGAAAAAGAGCTTGAAAGTCGGCTTGCCTCATACCAGGCTCAACAGGCTCAAGCGGAGGCCCGTCTCTTAATGATAATGAATCATGAAGCTGAGGCCCAGCGGAAAAAGGATGAATTGGCAAATCTATTGAATCGTCCGTTGGCTTGAAGAATTGTATATTTTTTTATTCTTCTTTGTACATACTCCTGAATGAGAGTATTTTTTTTATACTTCCATAAATTGTACTTTGTATTCATTTTGATTCATGAATAAAAGATATATTTTGCTTCATGATGGTGTGTCCCTTTTAGTAAATGCATTTTGTGGATACTCTATTTTGATTTCCTTGTAGGATAGCGATGGCTTAGGAGTCAGGGTTAGGATCTGCCTCCTAAGACTTTTCAACTTTATGAGCCGTGAGGGTCTCATAAAGAATTTACTCCCTACAGGTCGAGAGGATCCCGTAGGTGTAATTTCTCCTTAAGAATCGTGAGGATCCCTAAGTGCGTTTTCTCTTGAGAGTCGTAAGGATCTCATAAGAGAATTTTCTCCCTTACGAGTCGAGAGGACCCGTAACTGATGGATGAGGTTGACACTATCCGCATTTCATGGAGTCAGGGGTTGCTCTGGCCATTTCCCACGGGTTCAAGATTGACTTTTAGCCGTGTTCTATGGGACCTGGATTTGCTCTGGATGTTTCCCACGGGGTCAGGATTGACATAAGCCATATTCCGCAAGGACCAGGTTCCACTCTGGAGGCTTCCCACGGGGTCAGGATTGACATAAGACGTGTTCCACGAAACCAAGATTTGCTCTGGATGCTTCCCATGGGGTCAGGATTGACATAGCCGTGTTCCACAAGGACCAGGTTCCGCTCTGGACGTTTCCCACAGGGTTAGGATTGACATAGGCCGTGTTCCACGAAACCAGGATTTACTCTGGACGCTTCCCATGGGGTCAGGATTGACATAAGCCGTGTTCCACAAGGACCAGGATTCACTCTGGACGTTTCTTACGGGGTCAGGATTGACATAGGCCGTGTTCTACGAAACCAGGATTTGCTCTGGATGCTTCCCACGGGGTCAGGATTGACATAAGCCGCACCAGGATCCGCTCTGGACGTTTCCCACGGGGTCAGGATTGACATATGCCGTGTTCCACGAAACCAGGATTTGCTCTGGATGCTTCCCACGGGGTCAGGATTGACATAAGCCGTGTTCCGCAACCAGGATTTGCTCTGGACGCTTCCCACGGGGTCAGGATTGATATAAGCCGTGTTCCACGCAACCAGGATTTGCTCTGGATGCTTCCCACGGGGTCAGGATTGACATAAGCCGTGTTCCGCAAGGACCAGGATCCGCTCTGGACGTTTCCCACTGGGTCAGGATTGACATAGGCTGTGTTTCACGAAACCAGGATTTGCTCTGGATGCTTCCTACAGGGTCAGGATTGACATAAGCCGTGTTCCACAAGGACCAGGATCCTTTCTGGACGTTTCCTACGGGGTCAGGATTGACATAAGCCGTGTTCCACGAAACCAGGATTTGCTCTGGATGCTTCCCACGGGGTCAGGATTGATATAAGCCGTATTCCGCAAGGACCAGGATCCGCTTTGGACGTTTCCCACGGGGTCAGGATTGATATAAGCCGTGTTCCACAAAACCAGGATTTTCTCTGGATGCTTCCCACGGGGTCAGGATTGACATAAACCGTGTTCCGCAAGGACCAGGATCCGCTCTGGACGTTTCCCACGGGGTCAGGATTGACATAAGCCATGTTCCACGAAACCAGGATTTGCTCTGGATGCTTCCCACGGGGTCAGGATTGACATAAGCCGTGTTCTGCAAGGACCAGGATCCGCTCTGTACGTTTCCCACGGGGTCAGAATTGACACAGGCCGTGTTCCACGAAACTGGGATTTGCTCTGGATGCTTCCCACGGGGTCAGAATTGACATAGCCATATTCCGCAAGGACCAGGATCCACTCTGGACGTTTCCCACGGGATCAGGATTGACATAAGCCGTGTTCCACGAAACCAGGAAGGGTTGACTCTCGGTTGTCTGTGCATCATTGAGTCATGGAACTGGGAATTTTGCTGCAGCTCCGATTTGTTGATGTTGCGTCTGTTGTAATGAGACAAATATTGAGATGATCTGCAGGATGTCTGTGAATCATTGAGATGTGGCTTCTTTTTCTAATAGAGCCTGGTGGGAAGGTATGGTTCCCTCTTAATTTGTGCCCCAGGATTGTATACAGGGATCGATGTGATCTCACCTGCAGGGCAAAAAAGTTTCATTTTATATTTTTCTTTCCGCGATGCTCTATCATTTCAGCTTTTATATCGCGAAAGTCGCGATTGACCAATCATTTCGGCTATTTCTCGCGGTGCCCAATTATTTTGGCTATTTGTTTTTATTTACTCGCTGCTTTTTATTGCGAGTTGCCCAATCATTTCGGCTATTTTGCATGCATACACTTTTACTTGCTGATTTGCAAGTTGCCCAATCATTTCGGCTATTTCATATGCATTTGTGGCTCGCTGGCTTTTCGCTGCGAGTTTTGGGATTTGACACCGATTTCGGCATCAGCATCGCTACAACTAGGATATTGTCAGGAGCGAATCATCATTTGCCTTTGTCGATATCGAACAAAGGTGGCTTAGTAAACAGGGTTAAGATCCTGTTGACTAAGACTTTTAACTTCATGAGCCGTAAGGGTCTCATGAAGGTATTTCTCCCTACGAGTCGTGAGGATCTCGTAGGTGCGTTTTCTCCTTAAGAATCGTGAGGAGTCTTAAGTGTATGGTCTCTTATAAGTCGTAAGGATCTTATAAGAGTATTTTCTCCTTATTAGTCGAGAGGACTTACAAGTGTCGTTTGTCATATGAGCATATCCCCGGTCTCTGATGAGACTTTGTTAGGGAAATGTTTATTCGCGCCCGTGGATTGTATACAAGGGTCGAGACGCTTGTAGGGCAGAATTGGAGGTTGTGATGGCTTAAGAACAGGTTCAGATCCCTGTAGCTTAAGACTTTTGAATCTTATGAGCCATGAGGGTCTCATCGGAGGGTTCTCCTTATGAGTCGTGAGGATCTCGTAAGTGTAATTTCTCCTTAGGAATCGTGGGGATCCCTAAGTATGTTGCTCCCTTGTGAGTCGTAAGGATCTCATGCAGGTAGTTTCTCCTTACAGGGTCGAGAGGACCTTGCAAGTATCTTTTTAACGAGGTTGTGCCCTTTCGGGTTTTCACAAAATTCGCCGGCAGTCCTGCTGTTTTTACTCACGGAGCCCTTTCGAGTTTTCATCCGTGCCCATTTTGCTTATGGACATACCGTTTTCTTCTTTTTATATATATTTATTTTTTTTGTCAGCCTTGGGATGCTGCGGTCCGTAGCAGTTTATCGACGTCTTGGTCAACAGGCAGTTTTAGGACATAGTGGTCCGTAATTAGTTTATGGACATTACGGTCCGACGCCAGTTTTAGGACATAGTGGTCCATCATTAGTTTAAGGACGTTTCGGTCCGTAAGCCGGCTACTACTTATAGAGTTTGGGCTCAGGAAGATAGCGGGCGGACATAGGCGTCATCATCTATCGTTGACCTAGGCCGTGACTCGTTAGGCGTAGTATTTTTTTAGGAAGCGACCGTTTATTGGCCTGAAAGGTCTTTTACCATGCATGTCCATGAGTAGATAAGCTCCACCCTGGTAAACTTTGTCTATGATATACGGGCCTTCATAGTTCGGCTCGAACTTCCCCCGCTTGGTACGATTAGGGATCATAGGCCTTTTGACCACTAGCACGAGTTCTCCTTGGCGTAATGTTCTCGGCCTAGTCAATCTTTCATATGAGCGCGTCATCTTTGCTTTATAAGCCTCCATATTTTGTTGCGCCATGAGCCGGGTTTCATCAAGGGCGTCGAGCTCGTCAAGCCGAAGGTGAGCATTCTCTTCGTCCGTTAGCTCGTAGTGAACTGCCACTCGTAGAGAGGGTAACTCTATCTCGAGGGGGAGTACCGCTTCTGTGCCGAATACCAATGCATACGGCATTGTGTTTGTGGCTAATTTAAACGTAGTTCGATACGCCCAGAGAGCCTCATGCAGTCTCTCGTGCCAGTCCCTCTTATTTCGAGACACCGTCTTTTTCACGATCTTCGTCAAGGTCTTGTTGAAAGCCTCAGCTAGACCGTTAGCTCGGGGATTATAGACCGAAGAGTATCTCCAGTCTATGTTATGCTGTTGTGCGAAGCGGCTAATCTTATGACTTCTGTATGCCGGCCCGTTATTGGAGATAATCCGTCGCGGAGTGCCAAACCAATAAATGACGCGCGTCTTGAAGAAATGGAGGATATTCTCCATCTTCACTTCCCTCAGCGGTATTGCTTCTGTCCACTTGGAGAAGTAATCAGTTGTTGCCAAAATGAATCGATGTCCTCTAGATGATGCCGGTTCGATGGGCCCGATTATGTCAGTCCCCCACATTTCAAACGGCCAGCTAGCCACCGTTGGATGTAGTGGATTTGGATGTTGGTGGATAAAGCCCCCGTGAATCTGGCACGAGTAGCACTGCTTCGCGTATTTTTGGCAGTCTTGGATCCTTGTGGGCCAATAGTAGCCCATCCTTTTGATCTTTAGTTTCATCTTCGGCCCGGCTTGGTGAGAACCGCAGAGTCCGCCGTGAGTTTCTTGGACGACTCTCTTTGCCTCTTCAGGTCCCAGGCATCTTAGCCACAGAGAATCAAATGATCTCTTATATAGAGTATCATTGACGAAGGCAAAAGACATAGCTCGTTTCATGAGCTGATGTCTTGAGGACGCATCTTCAGGTGTTCAACGGGATTTGAAGTAGTCTATAAAGACTTCTCTCCAATCCTCGGCTTTTTCCTGGTCTTTTATCTGTAGGGCCGTTTGCTCGATAGCTCCCTTTTCTTCGGAAGATTCCGGAGATATTTCTGCTGGTACGAGAACCCGACGGTTTTGCATGATGATCCTTATGTCATCGAGATTCTCGTCGGCCAGTTCTTTAGCGAGCTTGGCTAATGCATCCACTTTGCTGTTTTCCACTCGCGGTATACTTTCCAGGGCGTAGGAAGGGATTTGAGTCAGCAGTTACTGCACTCTCTCGCCGTATTTCACCAACTCTGGATTGCACGTTTGATAGTCGCCATTTACTTGGCTAACGATCAGTTGGGAATCTCCGTATATAAGGAGATTCTCAATTCCCATGTCAACGGCGATCTTAAAACCCGCTATTAAAGCTTCATATTCGGCTTCATTGGTCGTCCTCGGCTCTGTTAAGGAGAAGGCAAAGCGCATTATCCCTCCTTGTGGAGTCATGAAGATAAGGCCTACCCTTGATTTGATTATGGGGGTGCTTTGTTTGCGCTTCTTCATGGAAGATGCTTCATCGAAATAGAGTTCCCACCGGGTATCATTCTCTTTTCTCTCCCCATCGACCGTGTCAAATGCGTGCTCTTCTGGAAATTCGCAGTTCAAGGGAGAGTCGGCAGGTATCGGATGTTCAGCGAGGAAGTCGGCGATGGCCTGGCCTTTCACTGCCTTAAGAGGACGATAAGTTATCGAGAACTCCATCAAGAGCAGGGCCCATTTAGCGAGTCGTCCTATTAATATGGCCTTTGACATCAAATATTTGAGAGGATCCACCTTTGATATGAGATGGACCTCATGTACCAACGCATAGTGTCTGATCTTCGTTATCGCGAAGATCAACGCCAGGCAATGTTTTTCAATGGGGGAGGGTAATTGTTTTCTGCCCCCAGGAGAACTCGACTCAAATAGTAGAGGGCTCTCTCTTTCCCTTGGTCGTTCTCTTATGTCCACAGCGCGCCTAAAGACCCTTCAAGGGTTGTTGTATACAGAATGAGGGTCTTTCCCTTGACTGGAGCGGTCAGCACCGGAGGATTCTGTAAGTATTGCTTGATTTCGTCCAGTGCGCTTTGGCATTTGCGATCCCAGATGAACGGGGTTCCCTTCTTCATTAGGTGACTGTAAGGACGGCACTTGCCAGAAAGATTGGCTATGAATCGCCGGATATATGCGAGCTTTCCTTGGAGAGACCGCAGTTGCTTGAGAGTCCTTGGCGGAGGCATTTCCATGATCGCCTTGATCTTTGATGGGTCTATCTCGATGCCTCGGTGTCGGACGACGAATCCTAAGAACTTGCCTGAGGAAACTCCGAACGCGCACTTGAGAGGGTTCATCTTCAAGTTGTATTTCCGAAGGCGCTGAAACACGATCTTTAGATGCTCTAAATATTCCTCGTATGATTTGGTTTTAACCACGAGGTCGTCGATATAGCATTCGACGATTTCATGTATGAGGTCATCGAAGATTTTCGTCATGGCCCTCTGATAGGTGGCACCGGCGTTCTTTAGATCGAAAGGCGTCACTTTGTAGAAGAATATGCCTAAAGGGATCCGGAAAGCGGTATGCTTCTGGTCCTCGGGATGCATCTTTATCTGATTGTATCCTGATGAGCCATCCATGAAGGAGAAAACTTCGTGAGTGGACGTATTATCTATCATCAGCTCAGTGACCGGTACTGGAAATTCGTCCTTCGGGCAAGCTTTGTTGAGATCCCGAAAGTCCACACATATGCGCACCGTCCCATTTTTCTTTATCACCGGGACGATGTTGGCGATCCAATTAGGATATTGAACCTCTTGGATGAAGCCGGAGTCGATTAGCTTCTTGAACTCGGCATTGATGCTCATCTCAAACTCGAGCCGCATTCTTCTCGGTGCTTGTTTGATCGGCTTGACGTCCGGAGATATCGCCAATTTATGGACGGCTATTTCTGGATCTAATCCGGGGATCTCGGAATAGTTCCATGCAAAACAGTCTTTATACTGCATGAGCACGTCTTTTAGCGTAGCCACTCTTTCTTCAGACAAAAGCTCACTGACGAATGTCAGTTGTGGGTCGTTTGTCATCCCCAAGTCGGATTTTCTGAGGTCATCTGCAGTAGTATGTATCCCATCTTCTAGGTCCATTGGCGTAAGTGGAAATTCTGAGATTAACTCATCTTCATTGTTTTCGATGCACCAAGAGAGGTCATCCATATCCTCGGGTTCTTCTTCCGATAGCGTTATCACGTGACAGTTGCGAGATCGCTTCCAGGACCGACGTTGATCCGGCTCTGCTTTCGTGGCTTTCGGTTCATGCTTCTGCGGCGGGGTTACCCTCCAATTACTGGATAGAGCGAATCTACCTTGCTGATACTGGTCTTCCACCCAGTCTTTAAATGTGAAGCAATCTTCGAGAGGATGTCCTATCGCTCGGTGATAAGAGCAATAATCCGGGTGAGAGACCCCGCCTGCTTGCTCGGGGTGCTTGGACTCCGGGAGGGTCATCATCTGATGTTTTATGACAAGTTCGAATATCTTCTTTGTCTTGTCCTGGGGAAAAGAATATTCTCGACCCATATTCTTTATAAGAGACGGATCCCAGCTGCTCGATTCTTGATTGCGTGGCTTCTCAAACCCGCTATGCTGCTGTCGACCGTTTTTTCCGCTCTTTGGTTTATTTTTTCCTCTGCGCCGGGTCTTTTATATGACGGGCTGGTGACGAAGAGCAGTGTCATTCTTCATGGCCTGCTGAAGGAGGCGCTGCATCCTGGCTTTCTTGAAAATGGCTATTTCGCGGTTATGGTCATCCCGGACCTTTTGACTCGCTTCCCTTATTAGCTTGTCCATCCGTTCTTCAAACGACGGACTCGGCATTTCGATGGCAGGACCTTGTTTTGCTTCAAGGTTAGCGTCTTTTAACAGAACGTCTCCTTCTTCATCGAAGTCATGTATGACGTAGCTGCCATGGACTCGCTCCCGTTTCTTGGATTGAAAATATCCAAGCCCGATCGTTTCTATTCTCCCGTTGGGCAACTTTCGTTGAGTTCCGGGGACGTTCCAAATCCTGTTATAGAACTGTGCTTGTCGAGCAGTTTGTTTGAAGGGTATGCCTTGATGCTTCAACAGCTTTTTCAATCCTTCTATGTAATATCTGGGCAGTCGGATGGGCTGAAGTCTATCAAGTGTCGAGTCAGCACTATGCCAGACTTCTTTCTCTACTTTGGTTTCCATGGAATGATAAAAGAGGATCGCCTTTTCATCTTTTCGTCTGGAAGGGACGTAGAATGTCTGCAGTTCTTGCACACTACAGGTATCAAGCGCGTTGAGCTCTTTGTAATGCTCTTATGGAACCATGGCAATTTGCAAACTCCGATCATCGCTAGCAAGGGCTTGCATTGATGGCCGAGCGGAAAATACAGCGTTGACCTCATCTTCCGAGTCGCTGCCGAAGATCAACATAGGGGTGGATGGTCCCGACTTGTTGCATTGGGGCGGGCCTGAATAAACTATTTCTTCTTCCTCCTCAGTGTCACTCCCGAAGACTGGAATAGTGGTAATAGCTTGTTCTTCGATTTGTGACATCTTTCCGTGTCCTTGAAATTTGGTAAGAAGTATTTTGCATCTTCGTACTTTCGGACTTCGTTCACGGAAAATGGGTTCAACTCCACCGTCACGGTGTATTCGAGACCATCCTTGAAATACTTCATACACTGATGTTGTATAGAAGGGATGATGTACTCGTGTAACCAAGGCCTGCCGAGCAAAGTATTGTAACATGTCTTAACGTTAATGACGTGAAATTTGATATCAGTGACGAGCAGCCCAAAGCGTAATGTCAGTATCATAGACCCGAGCGTTCGTGATGACTAGGAGTCAAACCCGGAGATGGTGATTTTATCACGAGTGAGGTGCTGAACGCTCATGCAGATTTCCTTCAACACTCTCATATTGAGGAGATTGACGGAGGACCCATTGTCAACCAGAATTTTGCCTATCTTGATACCATGACAGTATCCGGAGACATAGAGGGGACGGTTATGCTCGCACGTCCCGAGGAGGAGATCTTCATCGCCAAAGGTGATATCGGCTGTATGCACTTCTTCCAGCTCGTCCTTCATCTTTTCTTCGGCGAGGAAAGCTTAGAATTGCTCGGGCTCTTGCAGTGCCTTGATCAAAGAATCACTTGCTTCTTTTGATAACAAGAGGGCATCGAGAATGCTTAGCTGCGAAGGTAGCTTCCTCAAGTGTGCCAGAACGTTGTAATCCACCTTGTTTTTCTTTGGCGGGTCCTTGGCTATTAGCTCTTCGACGGCTTGGTCATCGAGGATGATATCCTCAGGGATCTTTTCTTTTCCCTTATCCTTTTTGTTTGACCCCTTGTTTGCAGGTCCGAGATTCTTTTCAGGTAGTGTGCGATTGCGCAGCTGAATGTTCTTATAGCTCTTCGGTTCTTCCTCCTTTCCTGAGGTGGATTCTTTGAAGAGAGAGCCGAGGGATATTTCTTCGTCAGAGTCGCTCCCGAAGGTGAGAACTTGCGATCCCCCAGCGTCGACCATGTGACGGTTGCCGGTAGTTCTCTTGCGCTACTCGTTTGTGTTTTTTTTGCTCCCGACGAGTTTTGCGTTTCATCCGCTTGAAATGTTGTCGGTGAGCAACATATCCCTGCCACCAGTTTTTAAAAGCATTGCACTCTTCGGTGGGGTGCGCAATCCTTCGATTATATAAACAGTAGTTAGGATGTATATCCGCTTTATCAAGAGTGTTTCCTTCGTGGGGTGGTAGCTTCATTCCCATCGATATGGCTTTGGCGAACCTTTTCCTTGTCTTGAACCTGCTTTTATTTGTGGGGGATGTATCTTGAACTGGTAGGAGTGTTTTAACCCTTTTTTCCAGTCGTCGGCGTTTGGCCTTTTCAAATATGGCCATCTCGCGCTCCCGGTTACCTTTACTTTTCAAAAGAGCTTCGTTTAGGAATGCATCGATCATTTCGTCTGATGGTCCTAGAAGTTCCGGCTCAGTATCTGCCCCCGGTTTCTCTGCATCCAGAGCTTCTCCATCGTTTATCAACGAGTGAGAGATCACATGGCATCTTGCCACATAATCCTCAGATTCAACCGACGAGTCTTCTCTATTGTCGTCATCTCCATCCTCAAGGACGTGGCTGAGAAATTCTTGGAGTGTGACTGGGGTCCGCGCCTTCTAGTTAAATTCTTCCAGCGCGTCAATATGTTTTTGCAGTTCCGTGCGCTTGTTATCAGGCTTCACGGGCTTTTTGGTCTTCTTTTTCTTCGAAGATTTTGACGGCTGGGTGTGAGCACTTTGACTATCACCACTGATTTTTGAAGTTGGGCGCGGTTTCAGCATTCCCTCGATGATTTCGGGTTCCAATGGATTTTTCCATCTGATTGCCGGGCATGTCTGGAGATCCTTCAGCATTCTTTTTGTTTTGGCTGAAAGAGAGACCTCCTATGGAACTTCTTCGACAAAAGAGCACGATACCCCTGGTGTGTCCCCCCTTTTAAGAGCATGCGGTTGAGGCGGGCTTACTTTCCACTTCTCGGACAGGGCGAATTTGCCTTGTTGGTATTGATCTTCAATCCAGCCTTTAAAGGCGAAGCAATCTTCAATCGGATGGCCTATCGCTTGGTGATAGGGGCAATAATTGGGATTACTAACCTCACTGGGTTGCAATGGGCATTTTGGATTTGGCAAATTAACGAGCCTGTTGCGCATTGCCGGCTCAAACAATCTCCTCATTTTGTCCCGGGGAAACGAATAAGGGCGCTTTATTTTCTCATTATAGAATTGCCGTCTCTCGTCTAGGCGATCAGTTAGTTTTGGGCCACTGGGCTACTGTTGAGCATTTGCGACAAAGGTCGCTTTCCCTTTGCCTTTTTCATTCCGTGGCTCCGGATTTGAAGGAGACGGTCTGTGACCCATCTGGTCCATTTGGGCCAGTTTGTCAATCAAGGCCTGGAACGTGGTCGGCTTGAAGAACATCATAAATTGGGAGATAGTCGCCTGCGGATCAAGAGTACCCATGAACATGCCCACTGCTAGCGCTTCTTCGATACGCTGCTCGCACTTTGACCATAGATTCCGCCATCGTATTGCGTATTGAACCCATGTTTCTCCAGGTTTCACCGTGGCATTGATCAATGCCGTTATTGGGGTGCATTCACTAGCACTCGCGAAACGCTGGGTGAATAGCAGCTCCATCTCTGCAAAAGTTTTGATGGAGTCGTTGGGAAGCTCCGAATACCACTCAAACGCCGTCTCCGACAAGCTACCAACAAACTGGCCGAGCAGAAGTTTATCATCACCTCCGGTGTTGCCGCACAAGGATCTGAATTGAGCGATGTGCTGATGCAGATTCCCTGTCCCTTTATATACATGGAATTAAGGGATCGTATATCCCGGCGGGTACCTTATTTAGTCATACCAGCCTGGATAGGGCCGTCCAGTCTTAACGATCTGCCCGACCGCTTCATTCGCCTGGTGAGTTCGTATTTGCTGAGCAATGTAATCATCCAGAGCGGCCTTGGAGATGGTCTCCTCCTTGGCTGCTGAAAGAGCCGGAGGAGGGTTCGATGTCTCCCCTCTGTCGTCTTCAACGATAATCGGGGGGTCTTCCACTGGAGTTTCCGGTTGTAACATCATCCCAGCCATGTCTTGAAACAAAAGAGCCATTCATTTTATGTTGGCCACCTGTTCCGCGGCCTCTTTTTCTTTCCTCTCGAGCATTCTTCGGAGGAATTCAGTATCAGTTTCTTGTTCCCAACGCTGTTCTGAGGTCTCCGGATTGTCTTTCGGCCCAATGAGTGCGGCCATTGTAGTTAGCATCTCCTGAAGTTTCTGCTGCTGCTGCTCCCGAGCTTTTGTTATCGATCGAGTAAGCGGTCGATGACCTGTGGAAGCATGGCTTTCCTCTTTTCCAGAAGCCATATAAACGGTATGTGTTACCATGCCCCCAGACTTGGTGCGTTTAGGTTCAGCGTCCTTGTGGTTCGCCACGGTCACAGGGGCTTTCTCCGGCCTCCTTCTCTTATGAGCGGTTGACGTTGAGGGAGCCGTTGCAGCAGGCATCCAGATGGATGACATCTTCTGTGGTACCACGGGATGGCTCTTTTCTTGCCAAGCTTTAAGCTTCTTTGGCCGGTGAGAGTAGTCTTGGTCAATCACCAATTCCTGGAGCTGTCGCCAGACTTTGTAAATTTTGGAAGAAAGCCGCTGAGGGGGCTGCTCCGACATCTTTTCTGTAGCAATCTCCATAGGTGGAGGAGATTTTTTCAGCACGGCAGTCGAAGAGTTCTTGCGAATCCTCCTAAGCGGTTCAAAATTGTTCCCAGTTGGAACAGCAGTATTAATTTCCACCATAGGAGCTGGCGGAGTCAGTCTGGAAGGGGAATTGCCCCCAACCTTCCTTACTCGGTGCCAGTGGCGACGTCGAGCGTGTCGTGCGGATGGGATTGTCTCAGCTGTAGGATGACTTCATCACGCCCCCTGTTTTGGCAAAGGGTTGTCGCCAGCGTCAGCCTCTTAAAGACTGATGTCCGTTGAGAAGCAATGTCCAATCTGTCAAAGATAGACCTCTGGGCAGGGGAAGCAGCTTTGGTGACTCCGCCCGGAGCGGGAGCCGGAATGGCCAGCCTTATGAAGACTGACTTCTTGGCAGGAGAAACCTCTCTGATACTTTCGTCCGCTTGAGCTAGGATGGCTATCTGCTTTGGGATGGCTGCTTCGGGTATCGCGGGCTTGTTGGCGTTCTGGCCCAGTCTGTTGAAAACTGAGACAGTGGAGTTGGGCGACCCGTTGAGAGGGGCCGCAGCAGTGGTAAGTCGATCAAAGACCGACTTCTTTGGGGCTTCTTGCGATAACAGCGGGGCAGTCAAGCTCATCGGTGGGATCATAGTCCCAAAGAATAGCACAGTGGTGGCGTGAGTTACTTGCTCTACTGGCATCTTGAACAGGGAGGCCGCTTGGAGCCCGTAAGTTACACCTCCAGATGAGGCGGAACGGGAGTTGCAATTACAGCTGGAGCAGTTAGAGGCAATTTCTTTTTTCTGCACGAGAGCAAAACCAAATCTTAGTACCTCGAACCAATGGGCAACCATGTCAAACAGCGATTCGTTCGCGAAACACGACACACGAAGTGTGGAGTGGAAAGAGGAAAAGGTCCCATCGGGCATGCTAGAATCTGTTCCCCGCCGAAATACGGAGACGCGACCGCGTAGGTCCGTCTTGCCTGAATTTCGGGGCAGATGCTAATTGGTGCTATCTGTCCACCTCTCCGAAGATACCAAGTTGATTTATGACACCAGGTATCGAAGGTTTAAACAGATGCGGCCGATGTAGCAGACTTCGTCAGATTCCCCCTCGTTGAGGGGTTTTTGATTGTGGGGACGCTCTTCCCTGCAGGCGTAAGCCCCTGCAGTTAATTACGCTACCGCATCGCGGTAACCACTTTCTCCTTCTCCAGATGGTCACTTCGTGTCGTGGGTGTTTGTTTTGTTTTTGGTTGCCCGTGGATTGTATACGGAGACTAATTTATGTTGTCGCCCGTAGGGCGTGGATTAGTCCAAATCCGTATTTTCTTAGATTTGGGTTTGGGGGTTGGGTTTAAGGATACGTTAGTCTCATTTGAGACTAAGATCAACATAAACGTTATTTAAGGATACGTTCGTCTAATTTTAGACTAAGATCAACTTAACGGGATCGTTTAGATCCAACACGAGAATATTTGGCCTCTGTTGTTTAGTTTAGGGACATTGCGGTCGATTACCAGTTTAAGGACATGGTGGTCCAATGTTAGTTTAAGAACATCTCAGTCCAAGGTTAAGGACATCATAGTCCGTGGGTTTAAAGGGACCCCACAGTCCGAGGTTAAGGACATCATAGTCCATGGGTTTAAGGACTCCATAGTCCGTAGCTTAAAGACGTCATATTCTATGAGTTTAAGGACTCCACAGTCCATGGAATGATTGATTATCGGAACCCATCACCTTTTTGAAGACGTTGAAGGATTACAACGACAAATATCAAAGGAGTGAAGAGATGTACCCTTGAACCAAAGTTGATTGGGAAATCTGTTGTCCAATTTGGAACTAAGATCAATTAATTAGATTATGAGCACATTGGCTCAGTTAAATCTGAATTGAGGACTTATAGCCAACTTGGGCTAAGTCAAATTAAGTTTGAAATGTTGTACCTTGGTTTGGGCTGTTGAACATTTATCTGGGTTCAGCCTCCCATTATTTAGCAATGCTAAACGAGGGTTTGAGGATCTGACAACATTTTGTCTTTTATTGGGCACTGACAATTCATCATGGCTCTGGGGTTTACTTTGAATGTCATATGAAATGATCAAGTTTGGAAGAATGCAGTTGGGGTTCAATCAAAGGGGAGTCTTGACTCAGAAAGACTTAGCCAATCTGGGCTAAGACTGGTTTGAAAATAGTGTTAAACACTAACACATATTTGACGATCACGTGTTCCCATGTGATGCACTTAAATAGTGTTAAACACTAGGGACAGAACATTCAAAATAGTGTTAAACACTGAAAAGATGAAGCGCTCACATGAGGACACGTGAGGCGCCCTAGGATTGGGCTAAACTTCCTTTATTTTATTCTCAAAATATTCAAATAAGTGTTAAACACTTAAGTCTTCGGTCATTACGTGTGGGCACGTGATGGGTACCCATGCATTGATTTATCAAAGTATTTATTACGGGTCATGTGGGGACACGTGAGGGTGCCCAAAATCTGTATTGGCTTTGGCTTTATTCCCTTCATTTTTGAGGGTCACGTGTGAACACGTGATGCATTGCCTCCAAACTTTGTTTTTTCTTATTTTGAAGAATCTGTTCAAGGGTCACGTGTGGGCACGTGACCTAGTCTTGTTCGTTCTTTTTTGCTCATTGAGGATGAGGGTCACGTGTTACCACGTGACCAAGTTCTTTACGTGCATGAACAAGTCTCTTGTTTTAAGAATTAGATTCTTTTGTAGGGTTAACCCTAATTTTGTTTAGAGGAATTAAATTCCTATGTGTTAGGAAGAATTAAAATCTTATGTAGGGTTAAACCCTAGTTACATTTGGAGGAATTAAATTCCTATGAATTTGGAAGAATTGAATTCTTAAGTAGGGTTAAACCCTAGTTTCATTTGGAGGAAGTAAATTCTTATGAATTTGGGGGAATTAAATTCCTTAAACTCAATTCTCCCTCTATGTTTCGGATCTGCATGGCAGAATCTCCCGATGAGAATTAAATTTTCAACTTGTGGAGAGATCTGCTTCTGCAGATCTTCAACCAAAGGAAGAACTAAGTTCTTATTCAGAAGAGTTAAACTCTTAATTTGAGAATTAAATTCTCTTTTATTTTATGGAGCTTAGATCCTTTTCCCCTTTCTCACATAGGGTTTCTTTTCTCTGAAAAGATCTTCTTTTCTTTCTTGAGAATTAAATTCTCCTATCTCTTTTCTCTCTGTTGTTGTTTTTCTCCAAAAAAAATCCAAAGATCCTTCTCTTCTCTTCTTGGCTCCTATTTATAGGAGAAAGAAAAGAATCAGTTTGTTTAGTCAATCTTTCATTGAAAGATTTTAATTGATTTTGTAACCAACATGATCGTTTAGATCACTCAGTGAATTTTATTCAACATTGGATTTTTTAATCCAAAAGATATTCTGTTTGTTATTCTTGGTAGATTTCAAGAAAATCTTTCATTGTATAGAATCTTTCTATAAATTGGTGATTTTTAATCACCATTGAATTTTTAATCCAACGGTGCTCCACTTTACAGAGCACAATCTTTTTGTTTGGAATGATCTAAGGAAATATTTTCCAGTTAGGGTTCTTGATTCCTTCTTAATTAGAATTTAATTCTATTAGTTCAGAAGGCTTAAAAGCCCATCACATGTTGGCACGTGATCCCACTGTTTGATAATTTAAATAGAATTTAATTCTATTAATTAAAGAGCTTAGGAACCCATCACGTATTGACACGTAACCCCCTTGATTAATATTTTAACCAGAATTTAATTTTGCTGTTTTAAAGAACTAAAGAATCATCACGTGTCAGCACATGATCCTTGGTCACGTGTGAGCACGTGATGCCCCATTCGGGTTCTTCCCTGCTGTTTTATTATGTCTTTTAATCCCTTTTAGTGGGTTTAAAGGCCCATCACGTGTGGGCGTGTGACTCCTGTTGATTAGAATTTAATTCTATTATAACAGAGTCCCCAGGAAACCATCACGTGTCCGCATGTAACCCTTGGTCACGTATGAGCACGTGATGCCCCATTGGGGTTTCTTTCCCGAAATTTTATGAGGGAATATCTACCTTATACAACCTTCTGAACCCAAGAGACAGAAAGAAGAAATTAACCAGTTGAGTCCACACTTCTGCTACTACTGCAGGAGAAAGGGACACTTGTGGAAGGACTGTAGGTACGCAAAATGCCTGAGCCTAGTTTGTGGCACATCCGATCATAGAGTTGGAAACTGTCCCTATAGACGCAACTCAGCTCACACACCCACTAACTACCCGCAGCAGCCAGCTATCCAGACTCCTGCACCTAGTCTTGCATTCCCAGCACCACCTCCAAATGGACCACCTCTACCTAGTCAGGCATCGATGTACCGGCATATACAGAAAAATGTGCTGAGATGCCAAGCTTACACCATAGCAGCCGTAGAAGCCAAGACAGTTGACCAAGGTAACACTAGTAAGTCTCTTTTACATTTTTAAAACCCTTATGTCACTTTGTTATTTTTCATACACTATCAGTACTTCAGTCACCAAATTTTCCTTGAATCCGTTACACTTTCCTTTTACAAATTTCGAGGACGAAATTTTTATAAGGAGGGTAGAATGTAACAACCCTAAATTTCCTGTACAACTTTTTGTAGATTTTTTTAAAAATCTAAAGAAAGGGGTACTTTTGCCTGAGCACAAGTTAAATATTTGTTTTGCTAATTAATTACAAGAAGGAGCTTGTAGCTCATTGGTAATATCTTGCACTACTGAACCAAGCCACAAGAGTTCAAATCCCATACCCCACATTATTTTTAATATTGTTTTATTTTGAATTTTTAGAATACCAAGAGTTTACACGTGCATATCTCACAAAAACCCCTTTACACCCTGTAAACTAATAGTACCAGAAGCCACACCAACCGTCAGGGGACCCTCGGTGCCGCCGGCCAGACTCGGCCGGACCGCCTAGTCCCCAACACAAAAAGTTGTCCTTTTGCCTTCCCTGCACCCCTGTATAGTTTAATTCTCCTGCACGTTTCCAGAGACCCTTTAAATCACATTAAACCCAATTTTTATTACAATTTAACACATTTTTCTTTACACCCCTTCACCTAACCCTAACCATATAAATACAACCCCTAAACACTACCCCCTCATGCCAAAATTCTGAGCAAACTCTCAAGAAATTTTTAGAAACCCTAGTGTGCATTTGAAGTGAACAAAGAGGCGAAGCTTTGGCGATTTTTCCGGCGACGACCCTAAGAGTTCCCGGCGACGAAACGGCGCACCAGAAACTACGTCCACTCCCTCTCCCTCTCTTCTTTAAACTAAACCTGTAAGTCCCACCTTCCCCCTTCTCTACTCTTTCTGAAAATAGGAAATTCTAAAACCCGACGGAATCGGAGCAAATCCGATTTCTGATTCGGTTCTTCCTAAAATCTCACTTTTCCTTTAATACAATCTTGTTAAACCATTACATGTTGACTATTAAAAACTAAATAATCATATTGAACAAGTTTCATATCAAAAGAAATTGGTATTTCCATTTTACCGTACTTTTTCATTAAAATACCATATAGTTTCATTTTCGACATTAAACATCACAAACTTGCTATACCTTTAAGTAGATCACGAAGTAATGACCTACCACCTCACAACACTCATATGCAACATAGCACAATACCTTTCGGAAACATAGAATACGGGAAAATGAAATATTTCAAATAAATACCATTACTATTAAAACCGTTTTCTAAAAGATTAGTATTTTACACAAATCTTTGCAAAGCGCCTCTACAACCCATTTTGGTGAACCCGACTGG
The DNA here is from genome assembly GCA_030015575.1 of Agapanthus africanus. Taxonomy (NCBI): domain Eukaryota; kingdom Viridiplantae; phylum Streptophyta; class Magnoliopsida; order Asparagales; family Amaryllidaceae; genus Agapanthus; species Agapanthus africanus. Next base: position 419,918,155 of record JASDDO010000010.1, on the reverse strand, counting down.
GATGGTGCGGAATATCTCACATCCCTGGACTTAGCAGTGCGAGATGCAGACCTCCGCAAGGAGCATTCGGTCTCGAGAGATTTAAAATACGACATCTTAAGAAAATGAGATTTTTAGAAATATAAAATATATATTAAAATTGTTTTTATATAATTATGTATATATGTATCATTAAAATATCTATTTTTAAATAATATAAATATTCCAACACTTTTCAAAAATCACAAGAATCAATTTACATTAATATACCATGAATTCCATACAAGTCAATATTACAAATAAATACCTTTTATTATGAATTTAGGATATTTTCACTAGAAATATTACAATTATAAAATCTATATTCATGATAACTCTAAAGACGATAACTAAATACTTGGGGAGTATTTTGAAAAGTATATAAAAGTATTTTTACAAAAAAAACCCTCAAGTTCTATAAATTATCCTAAGGGTCCTAGTAAACATAGGTTTAAGCGGGACCAATCTCTTGAGCCTTAAGGAGCCGGAGAAGTGGGTGCTTGCCTATCTAAGGTAGACAACTTAACAACGGTGTTATCAATACGGTAATCGTCTTTGAAAAAGACGCAAATCCTGCCGCCCATGTGCAGCGGTTACCGATAACATCAAAACCATCAGGACTTCAATTTACTTTTCTAATTGTCTGACTCAGACTGAGTCTCATTAATAAACTGACTTGAATATGATTCAAGTGCAATCTACAATTTACAATTTACAATATTACAATTCAACATGAATCCATTCAAATCTATATTGACTAAACCGAGCCATGGATATACTTCCATTTACATGATTCACCAGTTACATCCATGATTCTACAGTTACAACCATTTACTGATATCATGGTTTCGGTAAGTCATCCAATTATATAATCTATACAGTTTACAACAAAAGACGATACAATACAACAATACAATCAAAACACTACGGGGTTTAAGGGGTACATTGGTACGGAAGGTGTTAGAAGTGACACGAGACAGTAAGATTAAGACACCTAACCTATATTCCGTTGCTGTTGTACCGTGGCCCAACGGTTCCTTGTACATTCCGTTTGCCCTAATCTCTAGCATATAGAGACTCCTCTCGTATACACTGGCATCCTTCTGTACCAAACTACAAACAACAGCGTTAACACCACATTATAACAATATAATACAACTTTAAAATCTACCTTCTTATTCTGTCTATTCTATTTCCCTTATCTTTGAGACTTACCGAGCGATCTGTTCGCTGACGACATTCTCTTCTTTCTTCTGTGAATGTCGTCAGGTGACTTGGACATGTCAGAGATCGAGCCCACCGCTGAAGACTTGGACCATTTCGTTGAAGACCCAGAGCTTTAGTTCATTGTACACTTTTATTTCAGTACCTTTTCTTTTCTGTTATGCCATTGTTTAGGCATTTCTTTCTTTAAGATGTATTTACTTTTCCATTCATTGTACAAAAGAATGTGAATAAATAAAGTTGCTGTTCAATTATATCTCTTGTCTTTTGTGCATTTTTATTTATATTGCTTAGATATGCTTAGCGTATTTACTTCAGAGTAAATACGTAGTGGTCTCATCGCATCCCCTTCGCCGTACACTGGGAAGTGGGACGTAACAGGTTTTGAATCTCACTCCCCTTTTCCCCCAAGATCCGGCCGACCGAGAGGAAGAAGAAGGAGACCCATCTCCAAATATCCTACGTTGGGAGGAGGGCTCAAAAGAAGAGCCAAAGATTCCTAGGAGTTTAACCCCTTTCTAAATCTGTTGGAGTTTAACTCCATAAATGAAATTTCTGTTAGGAGTTCAACTCCAAAACCCCTTAGGAGTTCAACTCCCCAACCTAGAGGCTAAGCCCCTTCCCGCTGGTGTTTCCCGTGGTCGCATGCTGCGCACGTGACCCGTGGGCGCTCAGCGGTCACGTGCATGGGACGTGACCCGCGGGCGCTAAAGCGCCCAATGGTTGCGTGCAGCGCACGTGACCCCAGGCACAAAAGCGTCCATGTGCGCGCACGTGACCCGCGGGCACTAAAGCGCCCACGTGCGCGCACGCCCCGCGATCATGTGCAGCGTACGTGACCCGCGGTCGCGTACAAGGTACGTGACCTGCGGTCACTATAGCACCCACGTGTGCCCTACGCGACCCGCTCATCGCCCAGTGGTCGCGTGCAGCGCACGTGACCCGCGGGCGCCTTATGGTTGCGTGCTGCACATGTGACCCGCTGGCGGCCAGCGTCCACGTGCTACGCACGTGACCAGTGGACCCCCGTAAAACTCTGCGGGGCCCCCGATATTTCCAAACCCCTTCAAAACACAACACTGCACGTTGAGTTCTCATGACCTATTTGACCCGTCAATTGGAGGTTCCCTTGCTCCATAGACGAGGGGTAATTAACGGCAGTTTAGTCCGCGGCTGCCGGAGATTCGGATCCCTACAATCAATAAACCCCAGCCTACCCTAGGCAGGAGGAATCTGTAATGCGCACGACAAGAGCGCGCGTATTCCCATTTCAATGGGGTGACGAAAAACACCCTACAGATTCTGGCACACCCTGTGGGGCTAATCTCTCCTCACATATTTTAGGTTAAGCGTTCATGCGAACTCAATCAATATACATATCGATTACCTGTACTGAAATCTTGCCTCTTTGTACAGGGGGGTTAACAGTTTCCAATTGCCATCTTCGAACGCAAGTCGGTATTTGAACGACTTTCCTTGGCCCCAGCTGGGGGAAAGGCCATTAACACCGATAAAGTAATAAGGAATCTCGGGCAAGCTCCAGCGGTGCCCCTGACAACTGCTCAATCGGGTGTCTTCTTTAAGCTCCCAGTCGGATGACCTCTAAGTCTTTAAACTGGAAACAGATGACCTTAAAGTCGTTAAACTGGAAACAGTAGACCTCTAAGTCGTTAAACTGGAAACAGATGACCTCTAAGTCGTTAAACCGGAAACAGTAGACCACCACATCGTTAAACTGGAAACAGATAACCACCACGTTGTTAAACTGGAAACAGATGACCTCTAAGTCGTTAAACTGGAATCAAATGACCTCTAAGTCGTTAAACTAGAAACGGTAGACCACCAAGTCGTTAAACTGGAAATAGATGACCTCTAAGTCGTTAAACTGGAAACGGATGACCACTACGTCGTTAAACTGGAAACAGATGACCACTACGTCTTTAAACTGGAAACAGTAGACCTCTAAGTCTTTAAATTGGGAACATATGACCACCACGTCGTTAAACTGGGAACATTCGATCACCACGTCAGTAAACTGGGGAACAACCGACCACCATGTCGTTAAATTGGGAATCGTTGACCACCACGTCTTTAAACTGGGAACAGTCGACCTCTAAGTCGTTAAACTGGGGATGTAAAAATGCGTAAATAAAACAAAAAAAAAGCCGAGATGATGGGGCAACTTGCAATAAAAACCAGCGAGTAAAATAAATAAGAAAATAAAGCCGAAATGATGGGGCAACCGTGGATAAATAGCCGAAATGATAGGGCAATCGCGACCTTCGCGATAAGAAAAGATGAAATGATAGAGCAATCGCGGTGTGTAAAAAATAAAATAAATAAAATAAAAAAACGGTGAATGTTGAGTCTCTCCTGGTACCATATTCCAGTGCAGCGATGTAGACGCCAACCAAATTCCAAGTTCCCAAGTGGCGAATGATGAGTCGCTCCTGATACCATATTCCGGTGCAGCGATGCAGACGCCAACCAAAATCCAAATCCCCAAGTGGCGAATGATGAGTCGCTCCTAGCACCATATTCCAGTGCAGCGATGCAGACGCCAACCAAATTCAAATTTTCAAATACCTGGATGTCCCAACGGCGAATGGTGAGTCACTCCTGGTACCATATTCTAGCGCAGCGATGCAGACGTCAACCAAAATCCAATTTTCCAAAATTCTCCCAGCCCTACGGTTGGTCCCCAAGTTGACTACCGTATACAATCCACGGGCTCAAATAATTCTCATCATATCCATGCCCCACCGCAATCACCAGTTATGCGGCTGGTCTCCGCCCTCGGAATTATGCTCCATTTGGGGAAGACCCACTCATGTGTCCTCACGATACATGAGGAGAACAAATTTACGGGATCCTCATGACTCGTAAGAAAACAACTTCGTGGGATCCTTATGACTCGCAAAGGAAAAACACACTTGGGAGTCCCCACGATTCCTAAGGAGAAAATACACCTACGAGATCCTCTTAACTCGTAGGGAGAAAATGCTTTTATGGGACCCTTACGGCTCATAAAATTGAAAAGCATTAGGTGATAGGGACCTAAACCGGTCTCCTAAGCCATCGCTGCCCGACAGGAAAAGGCAAATGATGAATTGCTCCTAGCACCTGTACTTCAGTGTCAGCAATGCTGATGCCGACCCCAACCCCAAAATTCCAAACTCCAATCCAATAGAACCCTAAGTCGTTAAACTGGGAATAGACCCCTAAGTCTTTAAACTTGGAACAGATGACCTCTAAGTCGTTAAACTGGAAACATAAGACCCCTAAGTCTTTAAATTGGAAACAGATGACCTCTAAATCGTTAAACTGAAAACAGATGACCCCTAAGTCGTTAAACTGGGAATGAGGGAAATCTCTTCATGGCAAATGATGTTTCGCTCCTGGTACCATATTCCAGTGAAGCGATGCTAATGCCAAATCAAAACTAAAATCCCCAAATCCATTCATGGCAAATGATGATTCGCTCCTGGTACCATATTCCAGTGTAGCGATGCTGATGTCAACCCAAATCAAATCAAACCAACAACCTCTGCGGTGGAATCATGCTTCGTCTCATAGTATACCCCGTGTCGAAATCATGCTTCACCTCGGAGTATCCACCTTCCCTGTCAGAATTATGCTACGCTTGGGAATCATCCTCTATATCAAAACCAGCGACCTTCTCATCGGAATTATGCTCCGTCCTGGAATCAAGTCAACCAGAGACCTCCTTGTTGGAATTATGCTCTGCCCTGGAATCAAATCAACCAGCAACCACTTCGTCGGAATTATGCTCCGCCCTGGAATCAAGTCAACAAGCGACCTCCTCGTTGGAATTATGCTCCGCCCTGGAATCAAGTCAACAAGTGACCTCCTCGTCGGAATTATGCTCCGTCCTGGAATCAAGTCAACCAACGACCTCCCTGTCGGAATTATGCTTCGACTCGGAATAGTGTCAACCAACGACCTCCCCATCGGAATTAAGCTCCGCCTTAGAATCAAGTCGACTAACAAGCTCTGCGTCGAAATCATGCTTCATCTCAGAATGTACCCCGTGTCGAAATCATGCTTCGCCTCGGAGTATCTGCTTTCCCTGTAAGAATTATGCTTCGCTTGGGAACCAACCTCTTTATCGAAATTATGCTTCGGTCAGAATGTCTGCCGCCCGTTGGAATTATGCTCCGACCCCCTTTGGAATCATGCTCCGCTCATCGGAATCATGCTTCGATCCCTGGAATCATGCTTCGCTCTTCGGAATCATGCTACGATCCCTGGAATCATGCCTTTACTCTTCGGAATTATGCTCCGACCCTGAAATTATGCTCCACAAATCGGAATGATGCTCCGATCCTCGGGAATCATGCTCCCCGAGGGATGCTCCGCCCCCGGAATGATGTTCCACCTCGAAGTCCAGCTTCAAGATCCATCAATTTCAGGCACACAACTCATACGCGCGGTGTGAATTTATTGATGGGGGGGCACTTTGTTGGGGTCAAAATTTGCACCCCAGTTGACCCCAAGTAAGCAGGCCAAAGTCAAGGTCATGGTACTTTAGCGATAACAACTTTTCGCACTCTTGGTCTATTCCTTCATGTTGTCATGTTTTAGGTCTCGTTTATTTTGGGTTTCTCTTAGATTGTATATGGAGACTAATTTATGTCGTCGCCCGTAGGGCGTGGATTAGTCTAAATCTGTATATATTAGATTTGGTGTTTGGGTCCACGTTAGTAGTATGGTTTACCAACGTGGGTGAACTTTAGGTAACATTTTTCACATAGGTGAGGTCCATCAGTTCAGGGGATATTTGAGTTTATCTAAGAATCGTTAGTTTTATTTTAGACTAAGATCAACTTAGAAATTTTTAGCATATGGGCTCAATTGGTCTAAAGATCAACACTTAGCCAATTTGGGACTAAGAATTAGATCTATATCACCCAACATATGGTGTGGGGCATAGCACAGCTTAAGCAGCTTGGTACATGCCCACATGAGTATCACGTGGCGTGGCTCACGTGTATATCACGTGGCGTAGCCGATCGGAGCCGATGCATTCGCCCACATGCCTTTCACGTGCAGCAGTAGTTTGGGATTTAAACCCATGCCTACATGAGTATTACGTGTGGCACAGCCGTATGGGGAGTTGGCGGGTTGCCCACATGCTTATCATGTGCGGTGAAACTGATGAGCTTAGTGCTGGCCCACGTACATATCATGTGCGGTGCAACCAATTATCTTCTTGAGAGTCTAAGCTCTGTTTTAGAAAGATTTAATCTTTCAAATGATGATCGTTTTTTATCATCAAGTTCATATTCTCTGAAACTTAGGGTTTTTGTGTAAGGATTGAATCCTTTGATCATCTATTGAGATTTTATTTCAATGCCTATAGAACTTTAAGTTCTTTGGCATTATGTCCCATGAAGTAAAAACTCCGACTTTTATGTCCTCAATCTCTCTTTAATGGTGAGAACACTCAAATTCTTCCTGGATCTTATATTTTGAGATCAAGATTTCTCCATGAGAATGCAACTTCTCATTTTTTTATGAGAGATTTGTCTCACGGACCCAAGATCCTAAGGAAGAACAGAAGTTCTTATCAGAGGCTAATCCTCTTGTTTAATGGGAGAAATAGATAGAGGGCAGTTTTTTCTTTATTTTACCTAGGGTTTTTTAGGAGGAGATGTTCTTCTTCGTTGAGAATTATATTCTCGTTTGGGATTTTCTGTCTCACGTAGAAGCTTATGAGGGGATCTATGTGTATAAAATTTAATCTCTTGGACTCCTATTTATAGGAGAAGATAAGGATCAATTAGTTGAGAGTATTTCTCATTTAAGAGATCTCAAATTGATCAAATTGATCTTAAAGATCAACCGGTGAATTTTATACACCGTTGGATCTTTGATCTAAAGGCTCTCTATTTTAACAAAGAGGATTTTTCTTGTTTTAGAAAAATTGTGGGAAAATATTTTTCGAAGATAAAGATTATTCTCTACCTAAAGAAAGTGCTTCAAATATTTGGTGCCGGGGCCATGTGCTTTGCGCGTGCTGCGCGTCCCAAACTGATGGTATTAGCGCCACGCGCCTTGCACGTGAGCGCTGCTAAAGGCTGTTGGCATTAGTGCCACATGCGTTGCATGTGAGGTGCCGCCTAATCCGATGGCATTAGCGCCACGTGCCTTGCATATGGGCCTTGTCAAAGTGACTTCGGCTTGGCTGTTAAACGCTATAACTTGGGTAGGAACAATGCCCCCACTATTTTGCCCACGTAAATATGTACGCGGGTTAAGTAGTGCAAAGTAATGCATCGATAAAGATTCGATGGCTTAGAAAATAGGTTTACGTCCTTGTTGCCTAAGGCTTTTTTAGTATTTATGAGCCGTAAGGGTCTTACAAAGTTGTTTTCTCCTTACGAGTCGAGAGGATGTCGTAGGTGTATTTTTTCTTAGGAATCGTGAGGATCCCTAAGTGTACTTTCTCTTATAAGTCGTAAGGATCTTATAAGAGTGTTTTCTCCTTACGAGTCGAGAGGACACGTAAATGGCTTCTTCTTCTCATTGGTAGCTTGGTTAGTGTTCGGCATAACAATTACATTTTAATACCGCTCATTTCCTATCATTTTGTCAATAAACAATACTATTTAATATGTGTCTGCTCATTAGTATAGATTACAGGTACATAGGTAAAATCACTGAAAAACATGCACAACATGCACAGATGCGACAGTTTTAAGCCGAAATTGCAAATCGGAAGGAAAAACAACCAAGTTCTAAAGAGTTTGCAATAAATGAAGTTGTGTACAACAAATATATCATTTTGATCCAACATGATCAAGTGCGGTTCATACATATGGCTCATGCAATCAAGTAGGCAAGCATCATCATGAAGAATGCATGTGGGTGCACAAGTGGCTTGGGCTTGTAGGCATGGTCATGAGTATGTGACAAAGAAATGATTTGAAGTGTGAACACATTGCCCACTTGATCCTCTTCTCTATTCTTTAACTCCATATTACACCCAATTATGAATTAAAAGAAAAGAAGATACCAGAGAAATGATGTTGATGCTAGAAGACCACAATACAAAGATGGGACCCATTCTCCACTTTCTGGCCGCAAATTTAATCTATTTGGCCGCAAGTTGCAGCCCAATCATGGCCATTTCGGTTTGTGTATTTTCTGTGGGTTCCTTATTGTCTTGTCAGTCCATTTTTATTGTTTTTTTTATATCGAGTTTCCTATATATAGCAGATCACATATTAAGTTCTAGATTATCTTTTGGAGTGAGAAAAACAGATTATAACATTTGATAGTTTTTTCTTCTTCCCTCTTTGAGCTCTCACATGAGTGCTCTATTAAGTACGTTGAAGTTGCTATCTATCTTGTAGTTTAAGCCCTCCATTTTGTGAATAAGAATCAAACACTTTTTGCTTTAACTTATTTTTTTCTTTACTTGCTCATTCATGTTTCTTCTCTCGTGTTTTCATTTTCTCTTTTATGATGTTTGAGTAGTTTATTTGGTTGAGGTAATGGTGAGGATGGAGATGAATGGCTTAGCTTTCCTCCTTCTCTTGTGAATGTTTAATGTGCTTAAAAGGGGTTGTAACTTTAAGATTGCTTAATGGATATATTTGATATGGTATTTTGATTTTGATTGTTACTTGTAACCTTTATCATATACCCTATTATCTCATTATCACCATTTAGCAATGTTAAACTTAGAATCAAATTAGTGTTAAGATTTCTAAGTGTTTAGATTGGGTATTTTGTTAACAAGTTTTTTGACACCCTTCTTCATTCATATACCGTATACGATCATGCTACACTCAACAAGTTTAACACTAATTTTACTTCTCATGCGCTAATTTGTTTATTTGTGATGTTGTATGCTTGCTAACCCTTGTATTTAGTTTTGATACATGATCGCACGCCTTTGGCGTGTCGGATGTTCAAAGTTCTAAAGTATAACCACGATCAGGACGGTGTCGCTTTGCAGCTAGCCGGTTGAGCACGGGTCGATCCACAGGGAGATGGTTGTATTTCCGTTCGAGTTTTAGACGAGTCAATAAAGAATGAGTATAAGTTTGTTCAAGTCTAACCTATGTGTTTTATTTGCAAGTATAAAGTTGTTAAGAAAAAGATACGAGATTGTAAGCTAAAGAAATCCGTACTCAAAACCTTTGAGCCGAGTCTTGACCGATTGAAGCTAGAGCAATCGGCAACAACGTGGATTAGGGGATTTAAGCGCGGTATTCGTGGAATCCGGCTTATTTACCCTTGTCCTTCCGTTCTTGTCTCTTGCTTTCGCCTCCGGCCAAACCGAACGCAATCGGTCGCGGTTAGGAAATCACCGTTACCTTGTTAGGGTAGGGTGCCTAACGGAGCGCTTGCGTATCGTTTGGGCGGAGTTCAATGGAAAATAACGGGAAAACGAAATGAGCAAAGAAACGTTAACTTACAATATCGTATTGATTCTTAACAACGACAATAATTACAACCATTCACAAAGAGAACCAAGAAGAGCAAAAGAAAAGAACAAAGAAAAGAAAGGATTACAAGTAAATAAGTGCATGAATTAAATTGCAAGTAAGTAAAGCAAGGTAATAAAAAGCAAGTAATAAAAAGCGAGAAAGAAAACTAGAAACTAGAACTCAAGACAAGCATGGGATCAATAGCCAACCCTTAAACTTGCAAGCTCAATCAAGAGGTTGCAAGATCAAGAGAAGGGTAAAGAACGCATGTGAAATGAAGCACTAATTCTATAAGAAAAATACGACCCTTGAGATCAATAACAAACCCTTAACCTTTCAAGCTCAATGAAGAGGTTGAAAGATCAAGAGAAAGCAAGAATCTCAAGGGGAAGTTAAACAAAAGAGAATGATACAAAAACCCTCATCTTCATTGATCATCCACTCAATGCTCTCACTACATTTTCATGGAGGAAAGATGAAGAAGAAGAAGAAGAAGAACTACACTAAAACCTACAAAAGAGGAACAAAGAATTGACACCTTGGCTTGGCTCAGATCTGGGGTATTTATAGGAGGTGAACTGAAAACATAGGGCAACAATCTGGCATAATATGAAGTCCCCAAACTGCCCCTGAAAAACGTCAGAAAGAGGAGCCTATATGGCCGCGGAACCGCGGCCTAGACCCCCTATTGGCCGCGGTTCCGCGGCCCTTTAGTGGAGTTGGGTGGTCAAACTTTGTGGATTTCCCTGGTTTGATGTCTTCTTCAGTGTGGTATATGACTTTTCTCAGAAACTCATCACAATTCTTCCAGAATTTCAATAGATCAAAAGGTGATGTGATGTGGATCTTTTGCCATGATTTCCTCGAGCTCCGCGTAGATTTCTTGGATCTTGTGTTGACATTGAGCTTTGTGCATGAGAATGACAATCGATTTGCCATTTTGTCCCTTAAACTGGTATGTGGCAACACACGGATAGAGAGCGGAGACCGTGTTTTATCTGTTGTTGGCAGTAATCCGGAATTTGTCGTACTTTTCCATGGATTTCACTGTTTAGAGCTGAGAACCAGTATTCTGCAAATATGTAGTAAACACTGATCAAAAGCACCTGCCTATAAATAAACGAGTGTAAGAATGGGCGGTATAAAATGCAATATTCTGGTATGAACAAATACCCTCAAACTTAACTTTTGCTCGTCCCGAGCAAAACCAATTATTCACAAAAAAGTCCTAACCGCACTTTCGCAGGGAACGCGATTGCACTGAGCACGTGCAACAAGCCGTTAAACCTCTAGGTGTCCCTAGTAGGAGGAGTGTTGTCTCCTGAGGATTTTCAGCGGATTACACCCACAAAATCCCGTCAAGCTAGTGTTATAAGTTAACATCGATTCTACTCGTACAATTTAGTATTTACGTTAGAAATTCTATCATCCTAAGTTAGAAATATCCAACCCTTATGTTTCACACCTCCTATCTGTTTAACTTTAGATCCTATACGTTCCAAAAAAGTTTAGAAAGATGTTGGTTCTCCTGAGTTTTCGTTCTAAAGTGCGGCCTCAAATCAGGGATTTTTATCAACTTTACAGAAAACACAAGTCTTATTCTTTATTTCTATCTCTTATCCAAACATCAATTGTATACCCCTACGTGTGTGTATATTTGCACCCCTGCACTTGAGAATTCAATTCAAGCTATAATACTCTTGCCCTAATACCAAATACTACTTCTTTTTCATTACGGATGGACGGATTTGCTCACACACCTTTCATGCGACTATTAATGCTTCTTGAGGTACTAACGACCGATTACTGAATGTGTGAACTTTAAAGAGGAAATAGCAGTTTCCAGGTCTTGACTTTATTCTATTTTTTTCTTTTTCTTTTTCTTTTTCAAGACCGGATATATTTTTCACATGCTCTTTTGGTGTTTAGCTGTAAATACCGTTTTTTCTTTCATACTAGGCTTTCAGGCAAGAGTATTTCTAGGTATCTTCTACTATCCCAAGTTTCAAGGTGCGTGTAAGTGCATTTTGTAGGGTATATACTTTCTAAATTTGAACTCAAGAAAAGAAACTATTTTTCAAACTTATCTTTCAGTAAAGCATCAATACTTTCCCTTCATCTTGACTTAACTCAAGATTACCTATTTCTCAAAAAAAACTGTAAGGACGTATACTTACCAAAGTTAGACAGAATGAGGGTTATTTTTAGGGTTTTCAATTCCTAAGCCTAGAATTTAGTTATTTCTATCATATCAACTAAAATTTTGGAATAAAGATCTAAGTTACCCTATTAGCTAACTTGACGACAAAGTTTTTATATTTTTGGAAAATTTTCGATTTTTGTGGGTTTTTAATTAAGGTATGCAAATGCAAAATATACAAATGAATGCGAAGGAAGAAAGCTTACCGAGCACACCCCCAAACTTAAACTTGACAGTGCCCTCACTGTCAGGCTACACCAAGAGGGTCAAAATTGTCGGCGCTCCCTAAAAACAAATTATATACAGAACAAAAAGGAAAACAAAAAATATATACAAAAACGGAGTCCCCCAAACCTAAGTAAAACAGTGTTTCCACTGTTAAGCGTTGAAGTTCAGGATTAGGGGGGGAAGAGAATAGTATCAAGCTATACAAGGCCTTACAAATGCCAAAAGTTAACACCAACCATTCAAAAATTCTATCTCTGTAAGATGCGGGTTGGTGAAAGAAGGTGAAGAGGAAAGAAATGGAGAATACGCGAGACCGTATGGAAATAGAAGCGGGATACGGTCTCGGTATATGAGAAGAAGAATGGCGGAAGGGAGAAGGAAGTGGAATACGAATTTGAGGGTGGAAATGGAGTGAATAGATTAGCACAATTTGTGATGACTGATGTGTAAGAAGCGTTTGTGCTAATCTATTAACCCATTGAGAAATGGGGTCAAATCCCTCAAGATTCGTGAGAAACCATGGGTACGCCGAACTCGGTAAACCAGACATATGAAATGAAAGTGATACGGTTTCTTGCAAGGTCGGAACGATGGAAAGGATGGAGGTAGGTGATTGAGGAAGGTTATCGGTTAAAGGTTTCGGAGGGTGTACACAGTCAATGAAAGGAACAGGATGAATTGGAAAATCCGACTCATCAATTAAAACTGGTTCATCCTCAAAAATATCCTCAAAAGTTTCCTCAAAATTCAGCTTATCCATGCAAATTTCATTAAAATCAAGACGCATATGGGGTTCGGGAAAAATATTTAATGACTCGGGATGATGAATCGGAGAGAAAAACTCTGCCAAATCTACAGGTTCATCATCCAAAATATTCCCGGCGTCAATATCCTTAATCAAGTGAAAGTCAATTTTCTCAGACACCTCATCAAAAGCATGGATTTCAATCAATTCAGGTTCTAAGATGGAGGTGTAGAGGTCAAAAGGATTGTGTGTGGTTTCACTTGGCAAGGTCCCTTCACAATCTGGCAAATCAAACACTATAAAGTTGTACAACTCATTAAACATTCTATCTTCAATTGATAATTCATTTGGAACACTTGATAGACTTTCAACACAGGAGTTGTGGGATTCAATTTGAAACGGGTAGGTTTGATTCGGAAGGGGGTGCATCTCACTCTCTCCACTCAAATTCTCAATTTGTCATACCGCCTCTTCATACATTGGAAAATTAGGAGCTAGTTGAAAACTAGCTACCGGGTCAGTATGTTGTACGAGAGCGGCCATGGACGCATTCAAATCCATCATCTGTTGGCTTGACGCTACCCTAAAGTCTTCCAATGACTGTTCTAGAATAGACATTGGTTGTGAAGGGGTTTCAGTAAAAGATTCAAAGTTGTTTGGATACTGAAAACTCCCAAATGGCGGTTCTGATGCAATGTCTAGAGAAGGTGCAAAAGTAGGGTAGGATTGGTAGGAATTGAATGGCTGGACAGGAGCAGGATCAACATTTGGATAGGAAGGTGAATGGAATTGTTGATCCCAAGAATTTGAAGCGGTGAAAGGAGTGAAAGATCGGCTACGGGATAGTTCAATTCGTTCAGCAAGAGACATTGGTCTCGGGGCTACAACTGGATTTTCAAAAGGTGTATCAACGCAAGAAGGGTTAATGTTTGAAATGGTTGATACGAGTGGATTGCGGGGTCCAGTTGTTCGTCCTAGACGCGTCTATCCGATCTTTCAAAGAAATTTTTGGCATGGATGGATCGTTCGAAGTTCGGCCAAAGAAAGAACCATAAGAAGTAATGTCTGGTTGTGGGTACCAAAGTTCGGCAAGAGTTTTACGAGGTGGGGTACCCATGATATGAAGAGAGAAAGAAAGAAAGGCAGAGAAAAGGAGGGGAAAAAGAATGTGATTTTTTTATTATTATTATTTTTAGATATTAACAAAAGAATGAAATATACACACAAAAAAGAATATGGACAAAAACAATCACGACACAAAAATACCACACACCTAATCGTTCTAGGGTTCACCTAGGTCAACTAGACCTGCTCCAGAACTTGATTATCGAAGTAAAACTGTGTCGAGAAACGGGCTCAAGATACACTGATCACGAGGCCAGGTAAGTGCAGAGATAAGGGGAGGTTTTCCAACGCTTTCGCGAAGTTCCTTAATTAAATAACCCTTTCTCTTTTGGCGGTTTCGCCGTTAACACTTTCCTAGATACCCCGTAAACAATATACCGTTAAGCGAGGTTCTAAACACAGTTGACTTCTCCTAGTGAGCGCGAAGTCCTTAAGGCTTAAAGTCTAGTTTCTTTTAAAGTTTGTGCGGGTAAACGTTATGCTCAAGTTCGTGATTTGTGGGCCACGGAAAAGGTGATGAAATCCTTTACCGTATGTTGTGGGGTTCGCTTGCCCTTAAGTCCGTATTAATGCATGCAATGCGCAATTCAATAAAAATTCTATAAAGAATCAAACAATCGTTTTTTATTTTAAGCACGGCACTGCAACAAATACGGGTTAGTCAATTTTTAGCGATTGCTAGCAAACTTGCAAAGAATCCTGCAAAGAATAGTATATTGGATGCGTCGGATTTGAGAAGAAGGTGTTAGTAAAGTACGTACCGTTAAGATTTTGGGTTAGGAAACCCCCGTTGAATCAAATACGGTAAACTTGAAAAGTTCGCTTGCGCGGGTCAAACTTCCCGGATCTTTGGCACTGTACTTTGTAAACACCTTAGCCTTGAACGTACACTTTGCTCCCCACAATCGCAGTTTGCAAATCCGCAAAAATCTGCACTCTTGCCCACAAAAATGATCAAAAATAACAAAAAGATTTTTTTTTTATAAATATATACAAAAAGAATATTAACCCGAATAACAAGAAAGAAAATACGCTACCGTCTCCCCGGCAACGGCGCCATTTGATCGCACGCCTTTGGCGTGTCGGATGTTCAAAGTTCTAAAGTATAACCGCGATCAGGACGGTGTCGCTTTGCAGCTAGCCGGTTGAGCACGGGTCGATCCACAGGGAGATGGTTGTATTTCCATTCGAGTTTTAGACGAGTCAATAAAGAATGAGTATAAGTTTGTTCAAGTCTAACCTATGTGTTTTATTTGCAAGTATAAAGTTGTTAAGAAAAAGATACGAGATTGTAAGCTAAAGAAATCCGTACTCAAAACCTTTGAGCCGAGTCTTGACCGATTGAAGCTAGAGCAATCGGCAACAACGTGGATTAGGGGATTTAAGCGCGGTATTCGTGGAATCCGGCTTATTTACCCTTGTCCTTCCGTTCTTGTCTCTTGCTTTCGCCTCCGGCCAAACCGAACGCAATCGGTCGCGGTTAGGAAATCACCGTTACCTTGTTAGGGTAGGGTGCCTAACGGAGCGCTTGCGTATCGTTTGGGCGGAGTTCAATAGAAAATAACGGGAAAAGGAAATGAGCAAAGAAACGTTAACTTACAATATCGTATTGATTCTTAACAACGACAATAATTACAACCATTCACAAAGAGAACCAAGAAGAGCAAAAGAAAAGAACAAAGAAAAGAAAGGATTACAAGTAAATAAGTGCATGAATTAAATTGCAAGTAAATAAAGCAAGGTAATAAAAAGCAAGTAATAAAAAGAGAGAAAGAAAACTAGAAACTAGAACTCAAGACAAGCATGGGATCAATAGCCAACCCTTAAACTTGCAAGCTCAATCAAGAGGTTGCAAGATCAAGAGAAGGGTAAAGAACGCATGTGAAATGAAGCACTAATTCCATAAGAAAAATACGACCCTTGAGATCAATAACAAACCCTTAACCTTTCAAGCTCAATGAAGAGGTTGAAAGATCAAGAGAAAGCAAGAATCTCAAGGGGAAGTTAAACAAAAAAGAATGATACAAAAACCCTCATCTTCATTGATCATCCACTCAATGCTCTCACTACATTTTCATGGAGGAAAGATGAAGAAGAAGAAGAAGAAGAAGAACTACACTAAAACCTACAAAAGAGGAACAAAGAATTGACACCTTGGCTTGGCTCAGATCTGGGGTATTTATAGGAGGTGAACTGAAAACATAGGGCAACAATCTGGCATAATATGAAGTCCCCAAACTGCCCCTGAAAAACGTCAGAAAGAGGAGCCTATATGGCCGCGGAACCGCGGCCTAGACCCCCTATTGGCCGCGGTTCCGCGGCCCTTTAGTGGAGTTGGGTGGTCAAACTTTGTGGATTTCCCTGGTTTGATGTCTTCTTCGGTGTGGTATATGACTTTTCTCAGAAACTCATCACAATTCTTCCAGAATTTCAGTAGATCAAAAGGTGATGTGATGTGGATCTTTTGCCATGATTTCCTCGAGCTCCGCGTAGATTTCTTGGATCTTGTGTTGACATTGAGCTTTGTGCATGAGAATGACAATCGATTTGCCATTTTGTCCCTTAAACTGGTATGTGGCAACACACGGATAGAGAGCGGAGACCGTGTTTTATCTGTTGTTGGCAGTAATCCGGAATTTGTCGTACTTTTCCATGGATTTCACTGTTTAGAGCTGAGAACCAGTATTCTGTAAATATGTAGTAAACACTGATCAAAAGCACCTGCCTATAAATAAACGAGTGTAAGAATGGACGGTATAAAATGCAATATTCTGGTATGAACAATACATCATGCTCGAAACATAATAGATAGTTTCATGCCTCGCGTTGCGATATCGTATCGTCTTGATGGTTTATACTTCGCAACAGCTTTAATAAGCCATGTTTTATGATCGGATCCAACACAAGAAATGAACACTCATGATCAAGCGAAAGTTGAATAATTTGGCACGATTCACCATCTGAACCGGAGTCACTGCCGCTTTTCTTTTCTTATACTTCGTTTTCATTTTTTTATGACACACCAATTCAAAACTCATTCTTTTCTCTTTGAACTTAACGTAAAAATTCCTAATCATCAATTCCCCATGGATCGACCCATACTTGCCAGCTGGCTATAATGAACCGTGCGTTTGCAGTTAATATTTTAAAATGAGAACAAGCTCGAGTGCACCGTATTTCAAAAAAACCTTTTCTTTTCAAAACGCGTAGGCGCACGCGTGTGAGGTCCCAATAAGATTTTGGCGCCGTTGTCGGGGGTACGGTAGTCATTAGGGGTTGTTATTTTAGGTTTAATTGTATATACAAAACTAACTCTAGCACAATTTTATTTCAAAACAAAAAATCTAACTTTTTGGGCATTTGTTCTCTGTCATTTTTATCTACTTTCACTCTGAGGTTCATTGAAAGAATTGGATTAGAAAAACGGGATACTCATAGTACAAGGAGCACACAATACAAAGTTGGAACCACAACTCAAAAGCTTGTCTGCCTTTTTATTCTCTAAAGCCGCAATTTGTGGCCTAAATTTCTCTTATTGCTCCAACTTTTTGGTCTTTTCTTTTTTTCCTATTATTGATCAATTTTTATACTTTAAATTTCATAATTCTGTGTGTGCAGCATATTGGTCATATGTATCGCTTTTCCGCTAAATTTTCCAACATTTCAGATTTCAACGGAATTGCGAGCAGCAATTGTGCGGAGCAAGTACAATTTCAAGAGCAAGACGATAATAATTTATAGTGCTAAAAATCCGGGTAGTTTGACCTGCGCAAGCGAACACTTAAGCACTCGTGGATCAGCTCAGCGGTGGTTTCTTAATCCAAAACTTTTGGTACGTTTTTTTCTAACACTTTCTCTCAAATCCGACGCTTCAATAACTCGATTTTCTGCAGGATTTCTTTGCAAAATTCACCGCACATAAGACAAAAGAGAACTAACCCGTATTTGTTGCAGCGTCTAAGCCTAAAAAGAAAAAGATGTACTTGATTGATTGATTTCCTTAAATTCTTTTATTGATTGTGCATTTGCATTTTAACACAGACTTAAGGGCAAAAGAACCCCCACAAGATACGGTTAAGGATTTCATCACCTTTTACCATGGTCCACAAATCATAAAACGGCATTCTTGCATACCTACAGTAATTTTAAAATCTATTAGAACTCTTATTTTAAGGATTCGCGCTCAGTAGGGCTTGTTAATTGTGTTTAGAACACCACTTAATGTTATATTGTTTACGAGATATCTAGACAAGTGTTCACGGCGCAACCTCTAAAAAAAGGGTTATTCTAATTAAGGAAGTTCATGAAAGCGTTGGACAAGCTCTCCTTATCTCCGCACTCCTGGCTTCATGATCAGTATACCTTGAGCTCGTTTCTCGACACAGTTTTACTTTGACAATCAGGTTCTTGAGCAGGTCTTATTGACTTAGCAAAATATAGAATGTTAGGGGTGTGATATTTTTTGTTTTTGTAATTTTATGAATACTTGTTGATATGGGTTATACACAATTCGATTCTATTCTTCACGATCTGTGTTCTTTTGTTTATACATATACCCAATTCTTTTTTTCAAATTGTCAAGATTCTTCCTACATTCTTAAAAACTGTCATTTCTTAGGGGGTAACGAATCGTTTCAGAATTTTGATATTTTTTCATCTCCTAACACTCTTGAACCCAATCCCACTTCAAATATAGAGCAATTGCTTGAAAACTTAGAGAGAGATATTGACAAGATGAATGCTTTAGCATCACTGCCATCACAACCCTCTCTTCCTGAAACAATTGACATATCAGTAGGATATGATAGTGAGATGGATACGATTGAAAACTTAGAGAGAGAGATTGACAAGATGACTGGTTTAGCATCACTGCCATCACAACCCTCTCTTCCTGAAACAATTGACATATTAGTAGGATATGATAGTGAGATGGATACTAGATTGATCGATTTAGAGAAAGGTTTAGAAGTGGTGATTGCAATCGAGAATCAAACAGTTTCGACGTTAGCCATGTTCATACAACAATCTAATCAATTGTTTCATGCTCAATCTCAATCAGTGGCTAGAATCGACGAATAAGTGAAACATTTAGCTGTACAGATTTTAGGGAGTGAACACAGTCAATTTCAAACCAATAATGCCAATATCTTTCATATAGGAAGTCAGCTGAGTGAGATAAATGATCAAACAAATTTTGATGATTACATAGATGATGATGATATAATTAATTTGACTGAGTGTTATATGAACAAGCAAGAGAACCCTCCGAGTCAGTCCGACGCTAACCTTCAGGTACCAATTAGGCCTCCTATCACTTATGATCTTGAGGATGATTGTTCATTTCAGAATTTTGCACTTTTATACCGCCCATTCTTGATCGCATTGCATTTAGGTAGGTAGTTTTGATCCGTATTTTCTAAATAATTGCAAGTTATAGGTTCTCAGCTCTACACGATGAAAATTAAGAGCAGTCACGACAAATTCAGGATAACTGCCAATAACAGATAAAAATACGGGTTTCTGCTCACCATCCGTCAGATGCCGCCTACCAGTTCGAAAGACAAAATGTCAATCAAGGGTCATTCATGCACAAAGCACAAGGAGGTAGCACAAGAATTGAGTTGATAACGTGGAGCTCAAGAAGATAAAGGCAAAAGTCCACATTCTTTCATCTTTTTGGACTGTTGAGAATCTGGGAGAAAAATGAAGTGATTCTGAAAAACCAAGTGTACTAAACAGAGAAGAGTAGCAACATGGAAAAACCCAGAAAAATCGGCACAGAAACTCACCCACAGAGCCGCGGAACCGCGGCCGATATGGCACTTATGCGGCGGTTCCGCGGACGAGTCAACTCGGAGTCTTGAGATATTTTTAGGGTAGTTTTGTAATTTTGTAAGGGCTTAGATTTTGTCCTTAGGGTTTTATCTATCTTCCTATTAATAGCCCAGTTTTAAGCCAAGTGATGATGCTTATTCTTGTGTTAAGATTTAGTATAGTTAGTTTGTAAGTTCTTCTTCCTCTTCATCTATTCTCCATTAACATTGTAGTGAGCTTTTGAGTGAATGATGAATAAAGAAAAGTTCTTTTCAGATGCATGTCTTATAATTGAGTTCTTATATTTTGCTTATAATTCTCTTTGTTAAAGTAGTAGTTGTTGTTAGTTTGTTTTCTTTTTCTCTTTTCCTTTATCCTTGCAACAATGATACTTAAGTGTGATCCTTACCTAAGTGATGTCCCAAATAGATAGTTGTGATTCTCTACCTCATTTCTTTCTATCTTCTTTGTTTGTTTTATTTTATTTTTTTCTTTATAATGGGTGAGTAGTTTCTCACTTGTTAGGATAGGATAAGGAAAGTTTGAGAGAAGGAAATCTCTATCACTCTTTTCTTTGCCCAACATCTTGATTCGAACTCCCGTCAATTCAACCACAATCCGCTCCCTACGGCACCCTATCCTACATGATAATGGTGACACCCTAGTGAGACCGGTTGTGGTTGAATTGGCCGGAGGTTATGGCTAAGAGCCAAGAACGGACGGACAAATACCAAAAGAAAGGAACTAAGGGTTGGAAAGCCTAGCTTATACTCGCAAGTTTACTTCCCAGTCGTGCTAATCCCCGTTGTTGCCGATTACTGTAATATCGATATTAAGAGTAGAAAACGAATGAAGTGAGCGAACTCCTAACTCAAACTAACCTAATCCTAACCCTAACAAGCTCTTTTATCATACTTATTTAGCACATAATTAATCTTGAACAAACCTGGACAATTTGGACTTAACTCGTCAAAAAACACTAAGAAAAAGATTCCCATCTCTCTGTGGACCGACCCATACTCATCCGGCTAGCTACCAAGCAAAATCGTCTTGATTGCGGTAATAAAAACTATCACACAAAAGATCTAACAATCAAATGGTGACGTTGCCGGTGAGACGGTAGTTTATTTCTTTGTGTCATTTCGAGTTAATTTGTGAATATATAAAAAAACTATAAAAATCATCTTGTTATTTTTTGATTCTTTTTATGCAAAGTGTGCAGAATATAGAGAAGATCAAGTTTAATGCCAAAGTCGTGGGGAGATAGACTCATATCTCGCGGTTACACCGCGGCGGATCAAGACGAAACCGTTGCTAACCGTACAAATTCTGGAGAAAATCCAGTGACCAATTCAAGATTTAGGGGCTCTAACTAAGAAGAGGAGATTGCATTTAGCACAGGGAAGAATTCTGAAGCTCAAAATCGACCATTAAGCCACAGAACCGCTGCGTAGGGATAGGTTTGACCGCGGAACTGCGGTCAAACTGTGACGTCAGCAGCCAAAATTTGTTGTGAGTATTCCAATATTCTTTTTACCCCCTCTGAACTCCACTGAACTATTATTTCTGTAGTATTCTTTGCGCAAACTCTTTTCCCCTCTCCAATAAAACTGTTTTTGTGTAGGATTCTTTGCGCCGCCGCCAAATAAAATTTTTGCAAGCGTTTTAGAATTTTTGTTTGTTATAGTTTTGCATATATAATACGGACTTTAAGGGGATATAACACCAATTCAGATTAGGTGGGGATTTCATCACCCTTCCTAAGACCCCAAAAATCACTAAAAGTATATGCATTACCCTTGAGCTTAATTAAAAAATATCTACACTCAGCCAACTAAAGACTTGTCGTGTTCAATAGGACAGAGGAAGGTTGTGGGCATTCGGTCGTTTATCTAAACTTGACTTTGTAGTGCCTAGGCTAGACAAGTGAGAAGGTAATTTTAAAAGGCCCGTCTCACAGTGATTCGTGAGCGGAACCCTCCTTACCTCACCTGTGCTTATCTGGCCACAATTGGCAGTGAAGACACGATTTGAGGGTTATCTCACAACTTGTTACTTTAGAACAGTTAGGAGCAGTCTAGTGGATTTTGAAGACCATAGCTCTAGGTGTAATTGTGCATGTTGTGACTGTGATTGTTTGAAGTTGTGTCCATAAATCCGTATTTATTTTGCAAAACTCTCTAAAAAAAATAAAAAATAAAAAACAAAACAAAAACTTTTATAAAAACTTGCCATTAGTCACCAAATTTCCATTTCACCTACCTTTCACCAACGTTTCTCTATTGACGTTTTCTTACCCTCACATTTTACGCTTTGACTATACTAAAATCGTTTAGTGTATGTCCGGTTGGACTCAGGACACTAGTGCCCGCCTAGTCTGCGTTACGTTAGTCGCTACCGACTATGCAATCGACTCTGATGTCGAAACTCCTGCCATGCATCTTTCACCCTTACTGTTGCCGGTCAACTCCGACGTTGACTGCGATTCCGTTCATATATCTTCACCTCCACCTTCAGTTTCACCGTCACCAAATTCTTCTTACTAGATATCGGGATTTCCTCTTAACATCACTTTACTTCCCTCAGGAGTAGTTCCACCTCCATTAGGTGCGAATAACCCACGACCACCTCTTGTTGAAACGCCACAGCGAATAGCGCTCCAGGATCGTTTCTATTCTACCCGCGCTGCACTTCTGACTTGTCTTTCAGTTCCACCGGCCAATGGGGATAATTTTGAAATTAAGCCCCACTTCATCAACATGCTACCCAAGTTTCACGGGCTTGAATCCAAAGATGCCTACATCTTCATCAATAAATTCTAAAATGTATGTATGATGATGAAGACAACCCAACTGTCTGATGATACTATACAGCTACGAGTCATCCCTTTCACCTTGTGTGACCTTGCTGAAAAATTGTTGTATAGCACCGCATCTCATTCGAAAACCAGTTGGGACGAATTTGTAAAAGCGTTTCTGATGAAATTCTACCCAAATCATAAGACCGCACGGATCGGAAACAAAATAAACCAGTTCCCCCAGCTTCCAACCAAACCTTTTTAGAAGTGTTTTGACCGGTACAAGGACCTCCTTATTCAATGTCCTCATCACGGTATAGAGAAATGGCAACTTTGCCAAACTCTGTATGAGGGCCTGAATCCAGTGTTGGAGATAGTGCCCTCAGAGTCAATTATTGGATCACAGGCACGTGATTGCAATGATTGAGAGAGGACCTATACCGTTAGAACAGTCTTACTCAAAATGATAGTATGCTATCTGGTTTATCTTTATCATCGTGTACTATTTCAGGTGACCTTACAGGTCACTATTGCACGTTGATAGAGCCCTTAGGATTCTTGCTTGACGGCCAACAGTATGATGGCGATCATATACGTGGGAGCTGGAGTCTATAAGCACATCCTTAAATGGTCCCTAGTCGTGGGAGTTTTCGAGACTGGGCATCGATACTCCAGAGTAGACTAGTGTATACAGACGAGACCCCGACGAGGGGCGGTGGCCGGTCTCACAAGCCACTGGTGTCAGTTGGTTCACCTAAGATGTATACAGGTGCTTATTGGGTTATGAGTACACCAGACATGACTCGCCGGGAACATGCTAGTTGGTCTTATACCAGACGTCAGATAGCAGTTCCCTGGTGACATGTGTACAGGTTAGTTCATCGACCTGAGATCGTCATTTGTCTCGTGTGAGTTCCCACTGTACTTTGATTACTACCCTACCACGGCTCAAAGGAGTCGTGCAAACAGGTTTTAGTTGGGTACAGTCCCGAGCCACATGGAGGCAGTGAGCGGATCTGCAGGGGTTCGTCTTTCCCGGTATTGGGGGTGAGGTCGCGCTGTGTCTAGGAGATCCATTACACAAAGCCCTCGGCCGAGGTAGGAGATTTACTGGTAGGTATTCCAGTAGTATCTCAGGGTGTTCTGGGCTACACTCCGACACGACTTGTACCGCTTTTGGGGGTCTGACTTTTACCAACCCCCTAGGCCCGCCATGCGATACTCATAGACGAACGGACCGGACTGTACGGATATTGTCACTGACAGGCTCAGTAGGGTGTCAGGATGAGTTCGCTCATCGACGTCCCTTTTAGTCAATACCTGGTAGCCCGTTACGTATGGCTAATACCTCTGACGTGCTAGTGGTTAAATCCACAACCAAAGTATTGACGAGTCTTTAAAGTCCCCCACAGACCGTTTCTCAAGTTTCGGGCGAAACGCTGTAGAGGCCGTATGGAGATATGGCAGAGTTCGATCATATACGTGCGGTATTGCACGGATCATGATCGGACGGATAATACTAGCGGGCTTTGGTTTAAGCCGGATCCTAGTATTATACAGTGTAGATTTGTCTCTTTGCATTTGTATTCAGTCGGAATACAAATGCGGGTATGTATATACAGTCGCGGGGTTTTCCTGTAATTTATTACGGGATCAGTTTTCTGAAGTTGCCAGTTTGCATTCCGTTTCGGCCAGTTTTCCTTTGTTCCTTCACGGCCGGATTTTTCCGATGGAGGGGGTTATTTGCAAGTGTGCAAATTGGATATGTGGAGGGGGTTTCTTGTAAATGAGGGATTATGATAATCTAGCATCTTTTGATTCCATTCTTTTCTTCACATGGTTTGCATTAATGTGATGTGAATTGATTTGGCTTTGGTGTGACATTAATCCCTCATTATCATCACTTTTCTTATGCTCACCATTATTCTCCTCTTGTGCTCACCTCCCTTGTGTTTTTCCCTCACCCATTATAGAGAGGCCGGCCACTTCTAGGAGAAAAAGATAGGTTCATTTTTGTGTGGGAAAAATTATCATATCATTCTATGCTTACACCAAAATTCCTATGCTCATTTCCTCCATCTAAAATGGCAACTTCTCAACCCCAAGAGACAAAGCATTCTACACTCATCCTACAGCACCCTTGGGCACATCGGCTCGCCAACTTCGTGCCAGAGTTGTCTCGGTCCAGAGGTGGGAGCCCGTAAAAGAACCCGGCGATGTGGTGCCCGTTCCGACGAGGAAATGAAGACCGGAGATTCCGCGAGGAGATCGGAGTGGAGGCGAAGACCGAAGGACACGGATCGCTTGGTATAGCCCTCTACCCTTTTCTTTTGTTTGATAGGTTTAGGTTAATGGTTCGATCCGGGGTTTAGGATGCGGTAGTGCCGGTTTAAAGTCAAGAAAAATTTTCGTTTCCGCATTTTGGCCTCGGAAAGACGGCCGGGGCGCTACCGTAGTCCTATATCCAGCAACCAGACAAATGATGGAAACCATCTGTCAGGGCCACTTCTTGTCCAAATCCGACGAGGAGGCTTGGCAATTCTTTGAAGATCTTGCGGAACAAACGCTGCAGTGGGAGAGCACCCGACCGAACACCTCAACAACTTCTTCTTCTTTAAGTCTCTCTAGGACAGGAGTTCATCAACTCGATATCTCAATTGCAATGAAGGCCGAGATAGCGGCAATCACGCGGAAACTGGAAGCAATTGAGAGCAAATTTTCATCTCCTTCTCCTGCCCCTGTTCCTCCCCCTCGTACCATTTGCGCTTGATGTTTGGATCTATCTCATTTGACCGAAGAGCGTCCTTACAACCCACCATCTCAAGGACAGGATCAGATTAATGCTTTATTTCAGTAAAAACCAAGAAACGATCCATACTCTTCCACATACAATCCTAGTTGGAGGAACCATCCAAATTTCGCCTGGAATCAGAACCAGCATCATTTCCAAGGCCAAAACAACTTCCAGAGGCCTCCTCCTCCTCCTCCTCAACAACAAGCTCAACAATAATTTCAGCAGCCTTTCCATCCCCAACCTTATCAAAATCCGAAGAACAACTTTGCACCCTGCAACAATTCTTTTCCTCAAAACAACTTTGTTCCGTCAAATAACGATAAGGTTTCCTCGCTAGAACGAAGTCTAGAGGCTTTTGTAAAGCAATCGAATCATTCCACCGCGAACATCAATCTTATATTCAGTCTCTGGTACAACATACTGCTGCATACGGGCAAAGCATCAAGACCATCGAAGCCCAGATTGCATAGCTAAACGCGGCTTTAAGCGAGCGAGAGAAAGGAAGGCTTCCATCTCAATTACTCCCAAATCCTGGTCACCCACATAATGTACATGTTGCTTTTGAACAACAGAACCATAATGTGAGTGCCGTGACTACATTGAGATCTGAAAGAATGTTGAACAACAACATCGGCACACAAATTGATGATGATGACACCCCGGCCGTTTCTTCCTCTACTCCTTCTTCTTCTTCTGAGCCTATTCTCCATTCTTCAAAAGACTCTTCTTCTTCAAATGCTACTCCGAACGGATCCACATCTCACTCCACTTAAACTCCAGTTGTGGGTTCCGTTCCAACTCCACAATCTCCTCCACAAGCATTGGACTCAACCAATTTAAAAAATGTTCCATTTTCAAAACGGTTGAGGTCCAATAAACAAAATCCATAAATGGAGAAGATTCTGGAGTTGTTCAAACAGGTTAACATAAACATTCCCCTCTTAGATGCAATTCAGCAAGTCCCGTCTTACGCAAAAATCTTGAATGACTTGTGCAATAAGAAGAGGAAATCTCAGGTACCAAAGAAAGTTTTCTTGGCTAGTAACGTAAGTGCTGCTCTTACCCAAGATTTACCACAAAAACGGAAGGACCCTGGCTGTTCTACGATTTCAATAACCATTAGGGATAAGAACATCAACCGCGCTCTTTTGGATCTTGGTGCCAGTGTTAACCTTCTTCCTTATTCGGTATATGAGCAACTCGGTGTAGGAGAACCAAAACCTACGCATTGTACTCTTCAAATGGCTGACCGATCTATCATCCATCCTAAGGATGAGCTAGAGGATGTGTTAATTATGGTTGGGGACTTCATATTCCCCGTTGACTTCATTGTTTTAGATACACAACCTGTAGCTAACCCCCGGAATCAAATTCCGGTGATTTTCGATCGCCCATTCCTTGCAATCTCAAATGCTGTGATCAATTGTCAAAATGGTTCCTTGAACCTATCTTTTGGCAACATGACAATTGAACTCAACATCTTTAGGTTCGGAAATCAGCCATCCAAACTGAACGCTCATATACTAGATGTCTGTTCCATTCAGGAGATCGCCGCGGAGGAATGTGAATTTGAAGAATTTTTATTTGATCACAGTGATTTTGACGCCACTAGTGCGTCCCTCTTTGAACCTGCTACTTCCGCGTCCAACAACGATTATGAGTGCTTCACTTTTTCAAATGATCTTGGCTTATCGCCTCCCGAGCTTGAATCTTTCGAATTTTCGGATGCGTTAGTTGAACCATCCGACTCGGTCGCATACACTCACTTTGAGCCCCTATTGGAATCTTTTGAGTTCGAGACATTTTCTCCAATCTCGCCTTCATTCATTTCACCTCTAATGCTCGAACTCAAGCCTTTTCCATCTCACCTCAAGTATGTTTACTTAGGTGAAAACGAGACCCTCCGAGTCATCATCTCGTCTTCTCTAGCTCCAGAGCAAGAGAAAGCCCTTCTTACGATGTTGCAATCCAATCGGCAAGCATTCGGCTGGACGATGGCGGACATCAAGGGGATTAGTCTCCTAATCGTTGAACATCACATTCATATGATGAATGATGCTAAACCAGCTAGGGATCCACAGAGGCGACTAAATCCAGTCATGATGGAGGCTGCGAAAAAGGAGATCGTCAAATGTCTGGATAGTGGTATCATTTACCCTATCTCAGACAGCCAATGGGTTAGTCCTATACACGCTGTCCCTAAGAAGTCGGGCATTACAGTCATCACAAACGAGGCGAATGAGTTGATCCCTATTTGTACCCAGACCGGGTGGCGAGTATGCATTGATTATCGAAAACTCAACGCCGCAAAACGGAAGGATCACTTTCCGCTACCATTCATTGACCAAATGCTTGAAAGATTAGATGGACATGAGTATTACTGTTTTCTGGATGGCTACTCAGGCTACAACCAGATTCCCATCACCGAGAAAGACCAGGACAAAACCACGTTCACTTGTCCATTCGGCACGTTCGCATATCGCCGCATGCCCTTTGGGCTATGCAATGCTCCCGCTATTTTTCAGCGGTGTATGATGGGAATATTCTCTGATATAGTTGAGAAATTTCTGGAGATATTCATGGATGATTTCTCCATCTCTGGCGATTCTTTTGACGAGTGTCTAAAATAACTCGACGTTGTCCTTACCCGATGTAAGGATAAAAATCTCATTTTAAACTGGGAAAAATGCCACTTCATGGTGCGCGAAGGAATTGTCTTAGGACATATCATTTCGCAAAATGGCATTGAGATTGACAAAGCAAAGATTGATGTCATTTCCAACCTCCCTCCTCCCAAATGCGTTAGAGATATCCGAGCTTTCCTTAGCTACGCCGGTTTCTACAGATGGTTTATCGAGGACTTTAGCAAGATTGCTAGAACCTTGACTCTTCTTCTGGCCAAGGATTCCACATTCAACTTCGACTCGAGCTGTTTGACTGCTTTCGAATCACTGAGAATCTCACTCACCACTGCTTCGGTTCTTTCTTCACCTGACTGGATGGATCCTTTTGAGATTATGTGTGATGCATCCGACTTTGCTATCGGTGCGGTCCTAGGACAGCACATTGATAAGATGCCCCACGTAATCTACTACGCAAGCTGGACCTTGAATGATGCACAAATGAATTATACGACAACCGAGAAAGAGTTCTTGGCGGTTGTATTCGCTTTGGAAAAATTTAGGCCATATCTCATTGGCCCCCCAGTTGTTGTCTACACCGATCATTCATCTCTGCGACATCTTTTTGCGAAAAAGGATGCAAAATCTTGGTTAATACGTTGGATTCTCTTACTTCAAGAATTTGACCTTGTCATTAAGGACAAAAGAGGATGTGAAAACTTAGTGGCCGACCATCTTTCACGACTTCCTTCTTCGCCGACGCTTCCTCTCCCAATTAACGATGTTTTTCCTGATGAACAACTCTTGACAGTATCGTGCGAACCCTGGTTTGCAGATATTGTGAACTATTTGGCAATAGGACTAATACCAAATGAATGGTCGAGTCAGGACAGACTTAGATTTTTATCCCAAGTAAAGCACTTCTACTGGGACGAACCCTACCTGTTCAAGTACTGTCCAGACCAAATCATTCATCGGTGTGTTCTTGATAATGAATTCAATAGTGTGCTGTCGTTTTGCCACGATCAAGCATGTGGCGGGCATTTTGGCCCAAGAAAGACAGCTGAGAAAGTCTTGCAATGTGGCTTTTACTGGCCACAACTTTTCAAAGATGCCCATAATTACTGCAAGACTTGCTTCCGGTGCCAACATTTGGGCCGGATTTTTAGGAGAAACGAGATGCCGCTCCAACCAATCTTGGTTGATGAGATTTTTGATGTTTGGGGAATTGATTTCATGGGCCTATTTCCTAGCTCTTTTGGGAACCTGTATATTCTCTTAGCTGTTGATTATGTCTCTAAATGGGTTGACATAGTGCCAAGTCGGACGAACGACAACAAGGTTGTCGTTAGATTCCTTAAAGAAAACATCGTTTCCTAGTTTGGGCACCCCCGCGCGATCATTAGCGACAATGGGACACATTTCTGTAATAGGTCTTTCGAGACCTTGATGCGGAAATACTCAATTGATCACAAGCTATCCATGCCCTACCACCCCCAAACATGTGGGCAAGCCGAAGTTTCAAATCAGCAAATCAAGCAAATTTTGGAGAAAACGTTTTCCAAGAACCGTAAAGATTGGTCTTTGAAACTAACCGATGCCCTTTGGGCATTTCGAACTACGTACAAAACTGATCTTGGAATGTCTCCCTATTGGCTTGTGTATGGAAAGGCTTGCCACCTCCCTGTGGAAATCGAGTATCGCGCATTTTGAGCGATCAAAGAGATCAATCTAAATCATGAAGATACGGGAAACTATCGGAAGCTGCAACTTAACGAACTGAATGAGCTTTGGGATGAGGCTTATGAAAACGCGGTTGTTATAAAGAACCGAACGAAGGTGTTTCATGATAAACACCTTACGTGCAAAACCTTCACGCCTGGACAACAGGTACTTCTTTACGAAACCCGACTCCATTTCCATCCCGATAAGTTTCGATTTCGCTAGAAGGGACCCTTTCTTGTGCGGTGTGTATACCCACACGGCGCGGTGGATTTGGAGAATCCAGAGGATGGTTCACTATTCAAAGTGAACGGATACAGAGTAAGACCGTTTCTCACCGCAGAACCATCGGAGAAGCTCCTGATATTGCAGGAGCCGGTTTATATTGACTAATCTTCCTCCGTTTACCACCAAACTTTGGTTATCCAACCATAAAACCGTGGAAACACTGTTTCAAATAAGTTTGGGGGTATGTATATACCATCTTGTATATATATAATGGATATTCTTGTCCGATGCATATCCATTTTGTTTTTGTGTCGGGAGATTTCTTTCCTGGTGAAATTCCCATTTGTAAAATATATATATATATATATATATATATATATATATATAAAGAGGGGTATTTTTTGTAAATATTCAAAAATATCTAAAAAGAAAAAAAGAAAAAATATATAAAAATTCGGAGGGCTTTTGTGCAAAAACGGAGGTCACCTTTTGACCAAATCTTGCTTTCCCTTTAAAAGCCCTATTCTCTTATTTTGTGCTGCACCGAGCCTTCATCTCTCTTCCGACAGCAAACCATAGTGACCCCTGAAAAAATCCATCGACGATCTTACCATTCCACCGTGGAAGCGCCGCCGAACGTCCAACCACACAGCGGATCCGCTGCCGATAAGCCGCTTCTCCCTCTGAAATTTTCAGAGGAGGTTTGATTTCCTCTTCTCCTCTCATTAGATCTTAAATTTTTACATTTTCTGTTCATCGCTCGTGGCTTTCAATTTGAACGGGATTTCTCTAATTTGTTTACCCACAACGTATATGGAAGTTATTTTGGTGATGAGATCCGGAAACGCGGATGGAATTTCCTATTGTATAGCCATCCGAACGCGTTCGCGCTTTCGGATCTCGTTGCGTGTTTCTTTGAGAGCATGGAGGAGGGTTGTTTAGCTAAATACGGATTTATACACTTGTTGTGTGGGGATCGGGAAATTGTTATGGATAGGAACTTCATTCATGAAGTCACTTTGATACCCTGTATTCCCGCACACGACCAACCCTTCCGCTTTAAGGATTACATGCCGTTGATGGGCGATGATTGTTCTAGCGAACCTAGGAAGGGCATTAAAGCACGTACGCTGTATGCGAACATCTTAACTGTATACCGTTGGGCACAAAATAATATATTTGGAAGTTCGCATAACACCACATTTTTTACCCCATCCCTACACATTGTGCATCGTGCTTTTGCACTCGATTGGCGCCGACAAGGGGGAAACCAATTATCCGCGCCCAATTTTAGTGAAACAATTGTGTCGCTATTTCCTTTCTATTGAGGAGTTTGATACTTTTATGCATGGTGGGGTTCTCATTCGACCCCTGCTTGAGGGTGTCTCCACGTCATACACTAGACTTCATGGGTTATGGTCGTGCACCGAGTCGGCCGAGAATGTGATGGCAAAAACACCCAGCTCGAGTTCCACAGTGAGCGTTGAAGAGCTGACCCCCGCCGAGCAAGCTGTCACAACCTGAAATATTAGCTCATGACCAGCACCTAAATCACGCAACGTCTAAAGGCGTAACGTAATTCAAGTAAGCTGAAACCCAGAAATTTAAACCTTTTTAAGAAAATAAAAGATGTGAAATTTTAAAATAAAGGTATAAGAAAATTAAGTTTTCTTAATGCATAGAAAAGGGGCATAAAAATGCAAGTGAAAATTTCTAGTTTGAAAACATGTTTCGTCTTTTTAAAAATTTTGGGCAGCACCTCCTTTGTATTTTTTTTTATCCAAAGCCACATATACATAATGATAAAAAGGCATCCCCAAGCAGGAGCTAGCTCTTCGCCAAACGGCGGATCACAACCACGCAAGACAGTATATATAAGTATACGACGCCCAGCGGTGAAGTTCACCACAAAAGATAAAGAAATAAGCAAGACATCAACCCAAAATGCGAACATAAAACCCATCGCTCAAGTTTCGCAACTACAAGTCTTGCTAAGTCTCATTACTTATACAATTACTATATTTGATTGATGGAGTTGACTAGATACAATATAAAATATAAATACAAGAGTGAGTACGATACAATGTCCCACCTACCAAATGCAAAACACCCGAATTAGCTGTGTGCCAGCGACGCCGCTACTGATCCGTACGGTCAACCTGCAAGAACTGTGGCACAACGGGGGTGAGTTGCCAACTCGTGAGTAGAAAAACATCAACAAGTAGAAATCGAATAAACAACGACTCCTAGGTCAACTATATCATAAAGGTAATACTATGATATCTAGGGTGACCGTATCTACATATGTGCCAATAATATACTCAAGGTCTACCTGTATATGGATATCATCTAACAATATAATCAATGTATGTATGCATGTGGATCTCGTCCACCCACATAATCAATGTATGTATGCATGTGGATCTCGTCCACGTGTCAACCAATGACACAACATCATGCATGTAAATATTATAAAAGCATATGCATGAAGGTATGAGGATATAAATCAACATGTATCCCTCGCAACACATCAAAATCATAGAATCTGAGTGTCCAGCATTGACACTCGAAAACATCATGAAACCCGTGTCCAGCATCGACACGTAAATCCTCACATATCTCGGGCTCTGTCAGTCCGGATCGGCCATCGGGCTCCGTCTGCGGGATCGGCCCGCGGGTTCCGGCAGATGGGTCGGCCCAATATCCATCTCTCGACTCCAGTCGGTATCCTCCGGATAACCGCCAGGTCCAACCAATCACCGGTAGGTAGTGGTCCCTCTGCCGGGCTTATCGTCATCCCCACGAAATCTCTCTCTCGCCCCGTGGTACCATACCGGGTCCACCATGTACCCGCAATCGGCCTCGTCCAGCTCCTCGAATCGGGTTTCACATGTCACACGTCTCAGAACCGAGAAAACGCAAGGTGGAGGCACTGAAATATCATATCAAGAGAAACCGGGTTTTTTCAACAATACATACTTTCTTTTAAAATGACCGCGGTTCTCAAATCCAGAAATCTCATGAAAACAACATATCTCAATGCGTATAAGCGTAAAGCATGATGTATGCGACATATAACAGAAATGTAAGAATATCCGTATATCATGCAACATGGAACAGTAATATGCACATATCGAGGGAAACCGATCTTTTAAATGAATCCAGTTTTAAAATATATCATGCAGTTCCCAAATCTCCAAAATCGAATGCAATATCGTTGAGAGGTGCATATGTGTATGTACGCAAGTATGGACGTACAAATGTGTATGTCCGCAAGTATGGGTGTATAATATGTATGTACGCAAGTATGGACGTACAAATGTGTATGTCCGCAAGTATAGGTGTACAATATATATGTACGCAAGTATGGACGTACAAATGTGTATGTCCGCAAGTATGGGTGTACAATATGTAGTTATAGCAAGTATATCATGCAAGGAGTCATATCCTGATGCAGCAGTTCTACTATGTAGTGACATGGCAATTATCGATGATGAAGTGTGTGAGCCGGCAAATCTGTGTACGTGCAACATATGCATCATCGATAATGGTGTAAGTGTACTAGCACAGGTATATGTAATGCAATGAGAATACATGAATGCAGCATAAGGTACACCATCAGCTAAAAGCTATAAGGTATACATATTTAACATGATCGAGTCAGTGAATCTAACCAATCGGCATCCAGCCTCACAACATCACGTACGGTATAATCCATCGTACGGCATCCTCTAGTCAAGAGTATGGATCAAACATCAAGTCAAACTCATCACGTACAGAAAATCATCGTATGGCGGCATTAAACCAATAGGGATCCTATCAACGTATGTGACAGTGAGGGTACGGCCTAATGTCACATACGGCCTATCATTCATGATTCACAACATGTATACACGTATATATCTTTATACCTATTTCCCAAGTTACGTCCATAACAAGCTCATATCAGGGGACCGGCAAGATATCAATCCTCTCAATCGACTCGCATCCGTATACCAACATATCATCATATTACATGCCAAATCGTATTCTCCTTTCATCGCATCTATATCTCACATAAGGTCAATTTACAAATACATTCTACCTTTACTATTAACATACGTATCTAATCTAACATACACACCCGAACCATACAATCAGTTTTAAAAGATACGAATCGTAACTTTGAAAGTAGGGGCTCCGGTGTTTTTAAGGAAAAGATATCATTTGAAAATCCGTAACGTCCCTCAAGTCATCTGTTTAAAAGATGCATACGACTTTTCAGTTTGGAAATAGGTATGGTTCGGATGACACATTTACGTCGGCTATCTAGTCTTATAGTACCCTAAACGGCAATATCATCAAACATCATCCTCAAATTCCGTCATCACATATTAGCTGTATCATATCACTTCTAACTATCCTTTAATTTCTAATGTAGTTTCTCTAACTATCTTTTAACTCTATCTATAGTTTTCTATTAAAGGTTTCCTTAACCATTTACTTTGAATCGGTTTCCATCAAAAACTTGCGGGGGTGCTATACGCAATCCACCCGACTTCCCCCGTGGATATAGATCCACTCACCTTGCTACTTGCTTGCCGAAGTCGATGACGCCACGCTCCGTCGCCTCGGAATACACGCGAAGGTACTTACAATAATACACAATCTCAATCGTTTATTAAAATCGAATCTGGAAAACCGATATGGCACACGGCGCGCTCATAGGTTAGAACCTACGGCCTACGCGTGCAAAAACAATCAAACAACCCTTGTTGTCGATGTACAAATATTCAACAACCCAATACAAATCTAAATAGCAAAACCAAACATTTCAAAATACGGAAAACATAGCCAAAATCACATCAATGTGCTCCCATATTTTGACTCAGGTCAAACTAGCCAATTTTGCATATGGGGTTGCTCTAGATATCACATGAGGGGACAACTAACCAAAATTCACCTACTTTTTCCATGACCAGGCCGCAAATTGCAGCCTGGGGGAATAAATCTGCGGCCATGCAGTGGGGGGAGGGGCTCAGGTTTCAGGGAGTGGTCCATGATTGCCTGCATGTCTCGTGGTCATGGGAACTTATTTTATAAAGGCCTCGGGTCATCCCATATTCCTATAAACCATCACTAATTCAACAAAAACCCGATATCGACGAATCTAAAGTTCGTATTTTGGGGTTTTGGTCACTGTTCCAGGTTAAGAATTGGTCTCTAGGGTCTTGCAATAGCCACTAGGCATCACCCAATCCACACAACACTCAAACCCTTCTATAGGAATTTCTAAGTTCACAAATCCACACAAAATCAACCTCTAAACTAACTAAAATACAAGAAAACTCAAAACTAACTAAATCGAAGAAGCTATACCTCATGGGTGCAACTCAAGAAAAACACTAGCTTCCAAATGTCATCAAAATCTAACTTTGTTTGGTCCATTTTGTAGAGGATGAAGAGGGGATTATTTTTAATGAAAGGGGTTTAGGGTTTGGATGAATATTTGGAGATGATATTTGAGAATTTATATAGAGGGAGATGAGGATGAAGGAAAATGAAAGAAAGAAAATAATGGGGGAAATGAAAGGTGTGGCTGCCCCTCTCTCTCTCTTTCCTCTCTTATTCTCACCCCCATTCACTCATTTTCTCACTCTCTCTCCCTCTCTAATCATCATGACACCTTTTTTTCTTTTCTTTTCTTTTCTCACCAATAAACACATAAACCCAATAAAACAACACAAATGAAATAACATGTAACATGTCATGGTGCACTAACCATGGAAAACTATAGAAATACGGATTTGGCCTAATCGCGATTAGCAGTGCACTAATCGAGTTTTTATCCAAACTGCATATAATAAATTTTAAAAATGCCAAATCCTTTAGATATATATTTAAATGAATAAATAATTTTAATCTCCAATTATTTCACAATTATTGGTATATATTTATACCCTTTTTCGAAATCCCCAATTTGCAAATCGGGCAGTTTTCGGGAAATATATTATTTTAATATTAAATTCCAAAAATAATATTTTATATTTTCTGAAATGTTACACAAGCTCGCTTGCTGCGGCGTACTCATAGGGCGGTAGAGAGAGTGTTGGGGATGCTGACGACTTTTGATCAGCGTTTGATGAGTCTTGAGCATGGGATGTCTACCCTGTTGGCATAAGGAGAGAGAGCGAGATCGAGGGGTCGTGGTGCAGACAGGAGTGGAGCTGGTACGAGCGATACTGCATCTGGTTCATGGAGACGCAGTATGCAGTAGTGAGGGTACTGCTGTGAGTCAGTTTGGGGGCGGGGTATTGTTGTAAATAGTTATCCTTGCATTCTGCATCTGCACGTTTTTTTGTAAATATTTGTTCTTTTACATTGCATATTTAAATTCCGCATCGCATTTTTTTAATATATATTTCTGCATTGCATTGTTTTTCCAAAAAAATAATAATAATAAAATATATATATAAATAAATAAAATAAAAACTTTCAATGTTGGCCATTTTGACTCAAGTTCGACATGACGGTTGAATAGTTAGAAATAACTAAATCCTAAACTTAGTAATTGAAAACCCAAAAAAAAAATAACCTTGAAGTATAAGTGTAGAAAATATATGTCCTTGCAGTTTGTTTAGAAATAAGCAATTTTGAGTTCAGTTCTTGGGCTAAGTTGAAAGGAAAAGTATTGAAAGCTCTATTTGAAGAGTAAGTATGAAAAATAGTTCTGAATCTTGAGTCCAAATTCCGAAAATATATACCCTACAAATCGCACATACACGTACCTTAAAACTTGGGATAGTAGAGGATACCTAGAAATACTCTTGACTGAAAGCTTAGTATGAAAGAAAAAATGATATTTAAAACTAACCACCAGAAGAGCATCATTGAAAAATATATCCGGTCTCGAAAAGAAAAAAAAGAAAAAAAAAGAAGAAAGAAAAGAAAAGAAAAGAAAAGAAAAGAATATAATACCTGGAAACTGCTATTTACGCTTTAAGCTTACACATTCAGTAAGCAACTGATTAATGCCTCGGGAAGCTATAATAGTCGTATGAAAGATGTGTGAGCGAATCTGTCCATCATTAGTAAAAAAGAAGTAGTACTAGGTATTAAGGCAAGGGTATTATAGCTTGAATTAAATTTCCAAGTGTAGGGGTGATATTTACACACACGTAGGGGTATATGATCGAAGTCCAGAGGAGAGATAGGAATGAAAAATAGGGCTTATATCTTCCATAGAGATGATAAAAATTCCGGATTTGAGATTGCGTTTTAGAAGGAAAACTCAAGAGATGTTGAGAGCTTTATAAACTGGCAAAAGGTATAGGAACTTAAGTTAAATGAATAGGAAGTGTGAAGAATAAGTGATGAAGATTTCTAACTTAGGATGATAAAGTTTCTTGCAAGAATGCTGAACTGTAGGATTAGGGTCAACAGCCAACTTGATCGGATTTTGTGGGTAGTATCCGCTGAAAACCCTCAGGAGACAAAACTCCTCCTCCAGGGCAACCTAGAGGTTTAACGTCTTGTTGCACGAGCTCAGTGCAATCGCGTTCACAGCGAAAGTGAGGTTAGGACTTTTTGTGAATAAAATGGTTTTGCTCGGGATGAGTAAAAGATAAGTTCGGGGGTATTTGTTCATATCATAATTTTGCACTTTTATACCATCCATTCTTGATCGCATTGCATTTAGGTAGGTACTTTTGATACGTGTTTGTTAAATAATTGCAGGTTACAGGTTCTCAGCTCTAAACAATGAAAATCAAGAGCAGTCACGACAAATTCAAGACAACTGCCAATAACAGATAAAAATACGGGTTTCCGCTCACCATCCGTCAGATGCCGCCTACTAGTTCGAGCGACAAAATATCAATCAAGGGTCATTCATGCACAAAGCACAAGGAGGCAGCACAATAATCGAGTTGATAACGAGGAGCTCAAGAAGATCAAGGCAAAAGTCCACATTCTTTCATCTTTTTGGACTGTTGAGAATTATGGGAGAAAAATGAAGTGATTTTGAAAAAGCAAGTGTACTAAACAGAGAAGAGTAGCAACATGGAAAACCCTAGAAAAATCGGCACAGAAACTCACCTACAGAGCCGCGGAACCGCGGCCAATATGGCACTTATGCGGCGGTTCTGCGGCTGAGTTAACTCGGAGTCAGGAGATATTTTTAGGGTAGTTTT
Organism: Agapanthus africanus; assembly: GCA_030015575.1. Lineage (NCBI taxonomy): Eukaryota > Viridiplantae > Streptophyta > Magnoliopsida > Asparagales > Amaryllidaceae > Agapanthus > Agapanthus africanus. The sequence goes on along the minus strand of JASDDO010000010.1, from coordinate 419,880,006 downwards.
GTAATTTTGTAAGGGCTCAGATTTTAGCCCTAGGGTTATCTATCTTCCTATAAATAGCCCAGTTTTAAGCCAAGTGAGGATGCTTATTCTTGTGTTAGCATTTAGTATAGTTAGTTTGTAACTTCTTCCTTCTCTTCATCTATTCTCCATTATCATTGTTGTGAGATTTTGAGTGAATGAAGAATAAAGAAAAGTTATTTTCATATGCTTGTCTTATAATTGAGTTCTTATATTTTGCTTATAATTCTCTTTGTTAAAGTAGTAGTTGTTGTTTGTTTGTTTTTTTGTTTTCTTTTTCTCTTTTCCTTTATCCTTGCAACAATGATGCTTAAATGTGATCCTTACCTAAGTGAGATCCCAAATAACTAGTTGTGATTCTTTACCTCATTTCTTTCTATCTTCTTTGTTTGTTTTATTTTCTTTTTTTTCTTTATAATGGGTGAGTAGTTTCTCACTTGTTAGGGTATGATAAGAAAAGTTTGAGAGAATGATATCTCTCTCACTCTTTTCTTTGCCTAAAATCTTGATTCGAACTCCCGTCAATTCAACCACAATCCGCTCCCTACGTCACCCTATCCTACATGATAATGATGACACCCTAGTGAGACCGGTTGTGGTTGAATTGACTGGAGGTTATGGCTAAGAGCCAAGAACGGATGGACAAGGACCAAAAGGAAGGAACTAAGCGTTGGAAAGCCTAACTTATACTCGCAAGTTTCCTTCGTAGTCGTGCTAATCCCCGTTGTTGCTGATTACCGTAACATCGATATTAAGAGTTGCAAATGAATGAAGTGAGTGAACTCCTAACTCAAACTAACCTAATCCTAACCCTAACAAGCTCTTTTATCATACTTATTTAGCACATAGTTAATCTTGAACAAACCTGGACAATTTGGACTTAACTCGTCAAAAGACACTAAGAAAAAGATTCCCATCTCTCCGTCGACCGACCCGTACTCATCCGGCTAGCTACCAAGCGAAACCATCTTGATTGCGGTAATAAAAACTAGCACACAAAAGATCTAACAATCAATGATTTAACTGATAAACTACTTGAAAATGAGATTCTTGCACCGACTGATTATAGCGATAAAATTTTAGAGGAGGAAACTTGTGAATTTGACAGGTATGGTTTCGATATAATTTTTGATATGATTCATAGTCAGGAACCCACGACTTTAGTATTACCGATTGATATATTCTTTGACGAAACTTTAGAGTGGGAACCTATATTTTTGGATGGCATCAACCTACCGATATGTTTGTATATTAAGGGGGAACTTGAATTGGGAGATGTGAGTTATATTGATAAGAATATGATTGTAGGGAATTATAGAGAGGAAGATAATTTTGATAAATATTCTTTCATGCCGAGTTTTGAGGAGATATTTACCGATGAGCTTAATATTCTTGGTGAGTTTGAGTCACGATCACTTTGGGAATATTCTAAGGACCTCTCTTTTGCTGAACTTTTTGAGTATGAACTCCTGTTTTTACAAGAAGTTGATCTCGAAACTCAACACATGCTTCTTAAAAATAAAATTCATCCGGGCAACAAATCTTTGACTCCTTCAAAATTTCGTCTTCATCTTCAATGTTTTCTGATCTCTATTTTCATGCACCCATGCCCGACACTAACATCTAACCATACCACTAACTTTTCCCTTTTCTTTTTTGTATACTATTTCTTTTGCCGGCCCTGTTCTTATATTGAAAAAAAATTTGAATGGCCGGTACTAATTTCTGGACTAACACAATTTCTTAACTTTTAACTGCTGTAATTAGTTAACTTTTTGTAGATACCTTTTTAGTTTCTTAGCTCTTAGGTTTCCTTTTTGTGAATAAAAACTCACTCTAGATACCGGTGACGGGGGCAATGATGAGGACATCGTAAATCTCATGTTTGGGGGTGAGCACTCTGTTGCTTTGTTACATCATGTGTAAATTCTGTATTGCAATTATATTGAAAACACACAAAAATTTGTAAAAATTTCAAAATATAAAAACTTTGTCATCAAGTTATAGTGGGGAAACTTAGACTCGAAGTCCGACAGTTTAGTTTGATAAGATAAAAAAAACTAAATCCTATTCTTAGAGATTGAAAATCCGAAAGATAACCCTCTTTTGAGTTTAACCATAGCTAATATATGTCTTTGCATCACACAACACGTGTCGTGAGTTTTGAAAATTAGATGACAAGTTTGAAATGTTTTAAATTTTTTATAAAATTGATAAATTTCTTTAGGATCAAGCATGTTTTTTCTGAAATAAGTAATATTAAGAATAGTACATAAAGTAACGTAGATATGAAAGGATATTATCGAAAGCTTTAATGGAGGCTAAATTTTGAAAAATAACACATCTGGAACTTGATTGGTGTGATTACACACCTTATCCACAAGAACACATTTTTGGGATGAAAAGAAAAACCGGCAATATCTCCGTTCGCACTGCTTTCTGAATATTTAACGCATAAAAATGAGTTTTTTGTTTTGTGGCCTTGGTGACTTAGGCAATTAAGTCCTAAGGGTGTCTCATCACCTAATACCCTAAAACCATCTGGTTTGGGACTTATTGACTCAAAACTCGCTAAATCTCCAATCGCCAAATAAAATAAGTCAAGCAAGTATTCTCTCTGAGTTAAAAGTCCTCACGGTTTTTTGTGCGAGAATAATCTTGGCGGGGACGTGTTTCGATTATAACAGTTTTTTAGCGGAGGTATAAAAGTTTAATTTGAGAGATTATAAGAGTTTTTGCACGATCACCAAAGATGTGTATGAAAAAAGACGGGTGAAAGGTAGGAGTGAAGAAAAAGACTTAGTTTTCTGATAAAGATGATAGAAATTCTGATTTGAGACTTAACTGGAGAATGAAACTTGAGAAAAGCTTAAGTCTTTACAAACTCACCTGATCCTCTTGAATTTTTGTCCGGTCTATATTTGTAGCATGATGACTCTAATCGAAGTTTTTAAAACATAACGACACTATTTGTGTAAGTCGATGTTGCGCACCCCGCGAGTTCGCGGGGAGGCGGAATATTTAAAAAACGATTTTCAAATCTCGCAACACCGACTTGAACTCCAGGATCGTTGCTAAACCCTAGCTAACAGATAACTGTGTGAGGTTTAACTACTCGGATGAAATTTATAACTCATGAAACCAAGTCCTTTGGTTCTTTTAGTCACTGTCCTCCTCGTTATCGTAGGCTCCAAGGATCGTAACGGATCAATGCTTCCTTGTCGGCTTTCTCGAGTCAAAGACAATCCACCCGAGAGTCTATAGTCCAAGCTCCAACCTCAAATCCGAGGTACTAGGGCAACTAGCTTGCCAAACTAGAAGGCCTGGGTGATGTAGAGAGTGAAGATGAATTAGTTTGTCTCTTGGAACCCTAGGTTACTCAACTCATGAGACTTTTAGGGTTGTGAGGAAGAAGAAGAAGACTTGCGAAAAATGATAGTGGAAATGAGCTTGGAATAAGAATAACTCATTTGTGATGAATAATGAACTATATAGATATTTGTTGAGATAAATATCTCACAAAACTCAACCATGGTTCACAAATATCTCTTTTGTCAAGTGATAACTCATACCCAACCAACAAATATCTCCATTTGATTTTCCTCCACCCAAATTAGGTTTTAATCAATAATAGAAAATCAAAATCCTAATTAGGTTTTCTTCTTCTAGAAGCTTTCCCGACAAATTACGAGAATTCCCCTCATCCGTATATACATACCCGCATCCGCATTCCGAAGAATACAAATATAAGGAGACGAAAACAATCCATCAATATAATACTAGGATCCGGCTTAAACCAAAGCCCACTAGTATTACCTGCCCGATCATCATACGCGCATAAGTGCACGTACGTGATTGAAGCCCTGCCGTAAAACCATACGGCCTCTACATCTTTTGCCCGATGGAGGTAAACTCTCTATGTGGGACTCTAAAGACTCGACAGTACGCTGGCAGTGTGATTAACCAAAAGCCGCAAGCGGTACTAGCTACACGTAATGCCTACCCAGGTATCTGTCGATAAGAAAGCCGATGAACAAACTTGTCTGAACTCCTACTGAGGCTGTATGTGACAATCTCCGTACAGTCCCGCCTGTTCGTCTAAGAGTATCACATATCGGTCCTAGGGGGCGGTAATCATCTGACCCCTAATAGCGCAATAAGTCATGCCGGAGTGTAGCCCAAAACACCCTGAGAAACTAATGGAATACCTACCATTATCGCTTGCCCTGGCCAGGGACTTTGTGTAATGGCTCTCCAAACACAGCGCGATATCAACCCCCAGTACCGGGAGAGACGAATCCTATCTAACCGCCAGTGCCTCCAAGCGCTTCGGGACTCCACCCAACTACTACCTGTTTGCACGACTCCTTTGAGCCGTGGTAGGGTAGTAATCAAAGTACAGTGGGAACACACTCGAGGCGAAGTAGCAGTATCAAGTCGACGGACTAAGCTGTACTCATGTCACCTGGGAAATGCTACCCGATGATAGGTATAATACCCACCAGCAGTTCCCGACGAGTCTTGTCCAGTGTACTCATAACCTAATGAGCACCTGCATACTATCTCCAGTATGACGTACTAATGACTGTGGGACAGACCATCTCACCTGCTGGGATGAAAAGCGTATACACCAGTCTACTCTGGAGTATCAATGCCCCGTCTCGATAATCCTACGACTAGGGACCTATTTAGGATGTGCTTATAGACTACCCAGCCCCCACTAGTGTGACTGCCATCACAACGTTGGTAATCAAGCAAAGATCCTAAGGGCTCTACTAATATGTATAAGCGATATGCTAAAAGAAAACATGCACATATTGAAGTAGAAACAAACCAAGTAGCATACTACCATTTTAAGCAAGACTGTCAATACAACTGTGAATATCCCAAGCTTCCATTACATAATATACAAACCAGTATGATACAATAATGGCCTCTAGGGCATATATCACTAACAATCTCCCACTTGCACTAGGGCCATGTATTGGCATATTGCGGACCTATCATGTCGATTAGCCTCTCGAACTGTGTCTGAGGGATGGCCTTCGTGAGTGGATCTGCAGTGCTATTCTCCGTATCTACTCTCCTCACCTCGATCTCCCGATGATCAACGATCTCCCTAATCAGGTGTTAATGCCTCAAAATGTGTCTGGACTTTTGATGGGACCTGGGTTCCTTCGCTAAGGCTATAGCGCCGTTGTTGTCACAATACAGAGGTATTGGATCTACAATAGACGGAACCACCTAAAGTTCTTGTAGAAACTTCCTCATCCAGACTGCTTCCTTCGCGGCGTCACAAGCAGCTATGTACTCCACTTCCATCGTCGAGTCGGAAACGGTTTCTTGTTTGGAGCTCTTCCAACAGACCGCCCCTCTTTTGAGGGTAAAGACATAATCCGACATGGACTTGGAGTCATCCTTGTCACTCTGGAAGCTGGAGTCAGCAAAGGCCTCGATCTGGAGGTCTTTTTCGCCATACACCAAGAACATCTCTTTAGTCCTTCTCAGGTACTTAAGAATGTTCTTTACCGCTATCCAGTGCTTCTCTCCTGGGTTTGACTGATACCGTCTTACCACGCTTAGTGCGTAAGCAACATATGGTCTGGTACACAACATCGGATACATTATAGTGCCTATCGCAGATGCATAGGGTATAGATGTCATGCGAACCCTTTCCAAATCAGTCTTAGGAGATATCTCTTTGGAGAGGGTGATTCCGGGACAAGCCGGTAGATTACCGCACTTGGAATCTTTCATACTGAATCTTTTCAGTATGGTATCGATGTACCTGGACTGTGAAAGTCCCAACATCCTCTTAGATCTATCACGATAAATCTAGATCCCCAGAATGTAGGAGGCATCACCCAGGTCTTTCATGGAGAACCTCTGTGACAAGAATCTTTTAGCTGATTGTAGCATAGAAATGTCATTTCCTAATAAGAGAATGTCATCCACGTACAAGACGTGAAATACCACAGTTCTCCCTACAATCTTACTATATATGCATGGTTCATCTAGATTTTTGATAAAGTCGAATTCTTTGACTGTATCATCAAAACAGATGTTCCAACTCCGTGATGCCTGCTTTAGTCCATAAATGGACTTAAGCAACTTGCACACTTTCCCGCTGCTCCCACTCTGAATAAAACCCTTTGGCTGATCTATATAGATGCACTCTTCCAAATTTCCATTTAGAAAAGCCGTCTTTACGTCCATCTGCCAGATCTCATAATCGTGGAAGGCAACAATGGAAAGAAGGATCCGAATGGATTTGAGCATAGCCACTGGAGAAAAGGTCTCATCATAGTCCAAACCAGGTCTTTGAAGAAAACCTTTTGCAACAAGTCTAGCCTTACGGGTTTTACCACTTCTGGAGCATTCATCAAGGTACACAGTTTGGTTTTGCGCAACTGTTTTTGTGTACCTAGTTTGACTTGTAATATCATTTCTGTATCTTTGTTATCTAAAGAAGGTTATGATTTTACATTTGTAAGCGATGTCATAAACATCCACCTTAATCATGGTTTGATTCGGTCGGGTACACTAAACAACGGTATATACGTATTAAACCAACTGTAGGTTTTCAACATCCAGAACACACACAAAAGAAAGTCTCCAGAATTAAATCAAGCTTTCTTATGGCATTGTAGACTGGGTCACATCATTGAAACACGGTTGACCAAGTTACATAAAGAGGGATATTTGAATCCATTCGAATATCAGTCTTATGCAACTTGTCAATCATGTCTCAATGGAAAGATGACAAAGACTCTGTTCACTGGATACGGAGTAAAAGCGAGCTCTTGGGACTTGTACACAGCGATGTGTGTGGTCCAATGTTTACACATGCAAAAAGTGGTTATTCCTATTTCATTACTTTTACGGATGATTTCTCTAGGTATGGACATGTCTTCTTGATGAAACATAAATCCGAGGCCTTTGAAAAATTCTGAGAATATAAGAATGAAGTGGAAAAACAAACCGGCAAAAGTATCAAGACACTCAGATCTGATCGATGTGGTGAATACTTAAGTACCGAGTTTCTGGATTACTTAAAAGAGAATGGAATCCTCTCTCAGCTTACTCCTCCATACACACTACAACACAACGGTGTATCGGAAAGGCGGAACCGAACCTTATTGGATGTGGTACATTCCATGATGAGTAATGCTGAGTTACCGCGATCCTTCTAAGGCTATGCACTAGAATCAGCTGCATATATTTTGAACAAGGTTCCTACCAAGACTGTGCCTACCACACCATATCAGATGTGGAGTGGGAAGAAACCTTATCTTCGGTATCTGAAGATATGGGGATATCCAGCTTTTGTTAAAAAGCAGCATGCGGACAAGCTCGAGGCACGCTCAGTACTGTGTAAGTTTGTGGGATACCCAAAGAACTCCAGGGGTATCTTTTCTATTACGCAGAGGAATAAACGGTTTTTATTTCTCGTCATGCCCACTTCTTGGAAACTCAATTTTTAGAAAAAGAGATAAGTGGGAGCGCAACAGAACTAGAAGAAATTCCAGAACCACAAGCTATTACTGAAAGCATGGTGGAACCAGAAGTTTCAAACGAATAGGACATCTCCACGCCATTCCGCAGGAGTAGTAGGCTGTCTCATCCGCTCGAGAGATACTATGGTTTTCTCATAGACGGGGATAGAGAGGATTGCATCATTGAAAATGATGAGCCAACTAGCTTACAGCAAGCCATTCAAAGCGGAGACTCGGTAAAATGGCTGGATGCAATGCGGACCGAGATAGAGTCCATGTACACCAATGAAGTATGAACTTTGGACATTGCTCCAGAAGGGGTAAAACCCATAGGCTGCAAATGGATCTTCAGAAAGAAGATTGGTGCAGATGGACAAGCTGAAACCTATAAGGCTAGACTTATTGCAAAAGGTTTTCGTCAAAGATCTAGTTTGGAATATGATGAAACTTTTTCTCCAGTGGCTATGCTCAAATCCATTCGGATCCTTCTTGCTATTGCTGCCTTCCACGATTATGAGATTTGGCAGATGAACGTAAAGGCTGTATTTCTAAATGGAAATTTGGAAGAGTACGTCTATATGGATTAGCCAGAGGGTTTCATTCAGAGTAGGAGCAGCGAGAAAGTGTGCAAGTTTCATAAATCAATTTATGAATTAAAGCAGGCATCGCGGATTGGAACATCTGTTTGATGAGACGGTCAAAGAATTTGACTTTATCAAAAATCCAGATGAACCCTGCATCTATAGTAAGATTGTAGAAAGAACTGTTTTATTCCTCGTCTTGTACGTGGATGACATTCTCTTGATAGGATATGACATTTCTATGCTACAATCAGTCAAAGGATTCTTGTCACAAAGGTTCTCCATGAAAGACCTGGGTGATGCCTCTTACATTATGAGGATCCAGATCTATCGTGATAGATCTAAGAGGATGTTGGGACTTTCACAGTCCAGGTACATCAACACCATATTAAAAAGATTCGGTATGGAAAATTCAAAACGCGGTAATCTACCGGCTTGTCACGGAATCACCCTCTCCAAAGAGATGTCTCCCAAGACTGATTTGGAAAGGGGTCACATGTTAACTATACCCTACGCTTCTGCAGTAGGCTCTATAATGTATGCGATGTTGTGTACCAGACCAGATGTTGCTTACGCTCTAAGCATGGTAAGCCGGTATCAGTCAAACCCTAGGGAGAAGTACTAAATAGCAGTAAAGAATATTCTCAAGTACTTGAGAAGGACTAAGGGGATGTTCTTGGTGTACGGCGGAAAAGACCTCCAGATCAAGGCCTTTGCTGACAAAGATGACTCCAAGTCCATGTCGGGTTATGTCTTTACCCTCAATGAAGGGGTGGTCTGGTGGAAGATCTCCAAGCAGGACATCGTTGCTGACTCGACGATGGAAGCAGAGTATATCACCGCATGTGACACCGTAAAAGAAGAAGTCTGGATGAGGAAGTTCTTAACAGAACTTCAGGTGGTTCCGTCCATTGTTGATCCAATCTCTCTGTATTGTGACAACAATACAGGTCCCATCAGAAGTCCATACATATCTTGAAGCGGTATGACCGGATCAGGGAGATCGTGGATCGCCGGGAGATCGAGGTATGGAGAGTTGATACGGAGAACAACACTGCAAATCCACACACAAAGGCCATCCCTCAGACGCAGTTCGAAAGGCTATTCGAGATGATAGGTCTGCGATATGCTAACACATGGCCTTAGTGCAAGTGGGAGATTGTTAGTGATATATGCCTTAGAGGGCATTATTGTATAGTACTAGTTGTATATTACATTTTGAAAGCTTAGGATATACACGTATTTTATGACAGTCTTTCTCAATATGGTAGTATGCTACTTGGTTTGTTTCTATCTTAATATGTGTATATGTTTCTTTTAGCGTATCGCTAATACATATTGGTAGAGCCCTTAGGATCTTTGCTTGACTACCGGCGTTGTGATGGCAGTCACGGTAGTGGGGGCTGGATAGTCTATAAGTACATCCTTATATAGTTCCCTTGTCGTAGGATTATCGAGACAGGGCATCGATACTCCAGAGTAGACTAGTGTATACGCTTCTCATCCCAGCAGGAGAGATGGTCTGTCCCACAGCCATTAGTACGTCGTACTGGAGATAGTATGCATGTTCTCATTGGATTATGAGTTACATTGGACGGACTTGTGGGGAACTGTTGGTTGGTACTATACCTATCGTCGGGTAGCAGTTCCCAAGTGACATGAGTACAACATAGTCCGTTGACTTGACACTGCTACTTCACCTCGAGTGTGTTCCCACTGTTCTTAGATTACTATCTTACCACGGCTCTGATGAGTCATGCAAACATGTAGTATTTGGGTGCAGTGGCGGATAGATAATATTTGTCTCTCACGGTATTGGGGGTTGATGTCGCGCTGTGTTCGGAAAGCCGTTACACAAAGTCCCTGGCCAGGGCAAGCGAGATTTACTGGTAGGTACTCCAGTAGTTTTTCAGGGTGTTTTTGGGCTCTACTCCGGCACAACTTATCGGGCTATTAGGGGTCTCACGGCCACCGCCCCTTAGGCCCGATATGCGATACTCTTAGACGAACAGATCGGACTGTAGGAGATTGTCACAGATAGGTTCAATAGGTGTTCGGATGAGTTTGCTCATCGGCCTTCTTATCGACAGATACCTGGGTAGCCGTTACGTACAGCTAGTACCGCTGACGTGCTTGTGGTTAAACCCACTGCCAGCGTACTGTCGAGTCTTTAAAGTCCCACACAGAGGGTTTCCCTGCTTCAGGCGAAACGATGTAGAGGTCGTATGGTTTTACGACAGGGTTCGATCACATACGTTTACTTATACACGTAAGATGTTTGGGCGGATAATACTAGTGGGTTTTGGTTTAAGCCGGATCCTAATATTAGATTATTGGATTAGTTTCGTCTCATTGTATTCGTGTTTTTAGGAATACGGATACGGGTATGTATATATGGTGAGGGGTATTCTTGTAATTTACTCAAGTATACTTCTAGAAGGGGACGCCTTAATTGTGTTTTAATCTTTTGATTAAAAGATAAATGAGGTGGAGTTATGAGGTGTTATTTTGTGATAAATGAAGCATGGCTACTTGGTGACTTATGGATGACTATTGAGGCAAGAGTGGACTTAGATATTTTGTGATATTTTGTGAGATATTTTGTGAGATATTTTGGCATGCTTCATAGTCATATCAAGTAGCCATATTCATTTCATTATTATCTTAAACACCCCCTCACCTCAAGAGCTCTTTTCTTCTCCCTCAAACCCTAATTATCTCATGTGTTGAGAAACCTAGGGTTAGTGAGACTAAACTATCCATAATCACTCTCTACATTCTCTAGGCTACTTAGATTAGCACACCAGGTATCCTAGTTACCTCATCTTAGAGGTAGGAGCTCTTAGTAGATACTCTCGGGTGGATCTTCTTCGACTCGAGGAGGCCGACGAGGAGGCGCGATCCGTACACTCTTCAAGGAGCACAAGAAGAGGATGAGGAGTACAAGAAAAGGAATGACTTAATACTTGAGGTATAACTTTCTAACATAGTAGTTAAACCTCTTAGTTATTATGTTAGTTGGGGTTTAGTATCGATCCTGGAGTTTAGTCGGTGTTGTGAAGTATATAAAAATTGTTTTTTGCAAACTTCGCCTCCCCGCGAACCCGCGGGGTGTGCGACATCGACTTACACATAACGCAATTTCCCTCCTTGTGGGGTCATGAAGATAAGACCCACCCCAACTTTGATTATGGGGGTGTTTTGCTTTCGTTTCTTCACGGAGGATGCTCCATCAAAGTAGAGTTCCCATTGGGAATCATTTTCTTCCTTCTCGCCTTCGATTGTGTCGAACGCATGTTCATCTGGCAACTTGCAATTTAAGAGGGAGTCGGATGGTATTGGATGCTCCGCAAGAAAGTCAGCTATGGATTGACATTTTACTGCTTTAAAGGGTCGATACATCACTAAGAATTCCATTAGGAGGAGGGACCATTTGGCAAGCCTTCCTGTTAGTATGGCCCTTAACATCAGATATTTGAGAGGATCAACCTTTGATATGAGATATACCTCATGTGCCAAGGCGTAATGTCTGAGCTTCGTTATCGCGAAGATCAATGCCAGGCAATGCTTTTCGATGGGGGAGTAGTTGTTTTCTGCCCTCGGAAGAACTCGACTCAAATAGTACAGAGCTCTCTCCTTTCCCTGATCGTTCTCTTGTGCCCATAGCGCGCCTAGAGAACCTTCAAGGGCTGTCGTATATAGGATAAGAGGTTTTCCCTTAACCGGAGCGGTCAATACAGGCGGATTTTGCAGGTATTGCTTGATTTCGTCTAGTGCATTTTAGCACTTCTGATTCCAAATGAACGGGGTCCTATTCTTCCTCAAATGACTGTAGGGACGGCATTTTCCGGAGAGGTTGGCTATGAACCGCCGATATATGCGAGTTTTCCTTGAAGAGATCGCAACTGTTTGAGAGTTCTTGGCGTAGGCATTTCCATAATCGCCTTGATCTTTGAGGGATCGATTTCGATACCCTTGTGCCATATGATGAATACTAGGAATTTGCCTGAGGAGACTCCAAACGCATTTTAGAGGATTCATCTTCAGATTATACTTCCGAAGACGTCGGAACACTATTTTTAGATGTTCCTAATGTTCCTCGTGAGATCTGCTCTTTACCACAAGGTCGTCAATGTAGCACTCGACGATCTCGTGTATGAGGTCATCGAAGATCTTTGTCATAGCCCTTTGGTAGGTAGCGCCAGCATTCTTTAAACCGAAGGGCATCACCTTATGGTAGAATATGCTCAGCGGAGTCCGAAAGGCGGTATGTTTTTGGTCTTCAGGATGCATTTTTATTTGATTGTATCCTGAAGATCCTTCCATGAAGGAGAAGACCTCATAGGTAGACGTGTTATCAATCACTAGCTCGGTAACAGGTACTGGGAAATTATCCTTCGGGCAAGCTTTGTTAAGGTCCCGAAAGTCCACGTAGATGCGCACCATCCCATTTTTCTTCATCAGTGGAATGATGTTAGCAATCCAGTCAGGATATTGAACTTCTTGGATGAAGCCAGAGTCGATTAGTTTCTTGACTTTAGCGTTGATAATCATCTCAAGTTCAAGCCTCATTCTTCTCGGTGCCTGTTTGACTGGCTTTATGTCCGGCGATATGGCCAGTTTATGTACTGTCACCTTTGGATCTAGACTTGGCTTTTCAGAATAGTTCCACACGAAACAGTCTTTATATTGCATGAGCACGTCTTTTAACGTGGCTACCTATTTTCAGATAGTAGCTCACTGACGAATGTCGGCCTCGGATCATTTTCTGTCCCTAAGTCAATCTTTCTTAGGTTGTCCGCCATAGTGTGTATCCCATCTTCCAGTTCCTTTGGTGCTGGTGGAAACTCTGAGATCACCTCGCCCTCGTCTTCATTTGCGAAGCACATGTGGAGGTCATCCATAATCTCATGGCCTCCCTCTTTTGTGAGTGTTATCATATGGAAAGTACGAGTCCGCTTCCCTTTTTGTGGTTGAGCCGGTCCTATCCTCATAGTATAGATCCTCTTTGGCTCATGCTTTTGCGGCGGGATTACCCTCCAGCTGTAGGATAAAGCGAACCTGCCTTACTGATACTGCTCTTCTACACAGTTTTTGAAGGTGAAGCAGTTTTCAAGGGGATGGCCTATTACTCAGTGATAGGAACAATAATCCGGATGATAGACCTCATTTATTTGTTCGGGATGCCGAGACTTCGGAAGTGTCATCATTTGGTGCTTCATGACAAGGTTGAATATTTTCCTCGTCTTGTCTTGGGGGAAAGAGTATTTTCGACCCATCTTTTTTTATAAAGGACGGGTTCCAATTGACCTTTTCTTGATTACACGACTTCTTGGATCCGCTTTGTTGTTTTTGAACGTTATTTGCGTTCTTCGCCCTGTTTTCGCCCCTATTTCGGGATTTTCCCCTTTCGCGAGGACATACAGTGGGCCGGGGATGAAGAGCATTATAGTATTTTTCTCCGGAGATTGTTGATTGAGGCGTTGCATCCTGGCTTTTTCATAAATGTCCATTTCGCGGCAGTGATTGTCTCGGCACTTTTGACAAGTTTCTTTTATTAGCTTGTCTATTTGTTCTTCGAAGGACGGACTTAATGTTCTTAGAGCGGGATTTCACTCTGTTTCAACATCACGGACATTCGGAAGAGCGTTTTCCCCTTCGCTGGAGTTGTTTATGACGCGACAGCTGTGGAACTGCCCCCGTTTCTTGGACCGAACGTATCCGAGCCCGGTTGTCTCTATCTTCTGTTGGGCTACGGCAGTGCCCCGGCCGTCAATCTGAGGCTAAACGCGGAACAAAAACTTCTGAAACTAGCGCTAACGTAACCCTAAAACCCGGATTGTGCCATTAACCGTAAACTAGCTAACTTGTAAAGTGAGTTCAGAGATTATACCGATCGATCTGTGTCCTTCGGTCTTCAATCTCTACGCCAAGCTCCTCGTGGCTGTCCCCGAACAAGCTCGCTCTCCAGTCTCCTTCATCGAAGACGATCCACCTCGAGGATTCTTAATACGGGCTCCCGCTTCAAACCGAAAGCAATTAATGCAAATGATGAGTCACCTCCCAAAGCCCATACCATAGCACTGCACATGACTTTAATGGCCAGGAAATTTTGGCGGCCAAAGAAAAGAAAAGCCAGCACATCAACTAATATTAGCCAAAAAGATTTGCTAACAAAATCCATTAATTAAACATTAAACCAAATGTTTAAAATGGAAGAAAAGAAATTGGCAACTTCAAAAGTGATCTTGTAACGGATCACAAGAAAACCCCTCGTCCGTATATACATACCTGCATCTGTATTCCGACTGAATACGAATACAATGAGATGAAAATATTCCAACAATCTAATACTAGGATCCGGCTTAAACCAAAGCCCACTAGTATGATTCATCCAATCATGATCCGTGCACTAGTGCATATATATGATCGAACCCTGCCATAAAACCATATGGCCTCTACAACGTTTTGCCTGAATCAGAGAAACCCTCTGTGTGGGACTCTAAAGACTCGTCAATACGCTGGCAGTAGGTTTAAACACAAGCACGTCAGTGGTACTAACTGTACGTAACGGCTACCCAGGTATTGAGAGAAAGGGAGGCCGACGAGCGAACTCATCTTGGAACCCTACTGAGCCTATCTGTGACAATCTCCGTACAGACCGGTCAATTCATCTAAGAGTATGGTATATCGGGCCTAAGGGGATGGTAAACGTCAGACCCCCAATAGCGGTATAAGTCATGTCGGAGTGTATCACAGAACACCTTGAGAAACTACTGGAATACCTACTAGTAAATCTCACTTTACTTGGCCAAGGACTTTGTGTAATGGCTCTCCAAACACAGCACGATATCAACCCCAATACCGGGAGAGACGAATCCTATCTAACCGCCACTACCTCCAAGTGCTTCGGGACTGCACCCAACTACTACCTGTTTGCACGACTCCTTTAAGCCGTGGTAGGGTAGCAATCAAAGAACAGTGGGAACACACTTGAGGCAATGTAGCAGTGTCAAGTCAACGGACTAAGCTGTACTCATGTCACCTGGGAACTAGTCCTGACGATAGGTATAGTACCAATCAGCAGTGCCCATGCGAGTCCGTCCGGTGTACTCATAACCCAATGAGCACCTGTATACTATCTTAGGTGAACCAACTGACACCAATGGCTTGTGAGACCAGCCACCACCCCTCGTCGGGGTCTTGATCCATATACACTAGTCTACTATCAGAGTATCGATGCCCAGTCTCGAAACTCCCACAACTAGGGACACTTTAAGGATGTGCTTATAGACTACCCAACTCTTATGTATAAGATCGCCATCATACTGCTGGTAGTCAAGAAAGAATCATATGGGCTCTATCAACGTGTATTAGTGATCTGTGATGTCACCTGAAGCATGTACACGATGATAAAGACAAACCAGATAGCATATTATCATCTCGAGTAAGACTGTTCTACTAGTACAGGTCCTCCTTCAATCATTGCAATCACGTGCCTGCGATCTAATAATTGACTTGAGGGCACTATAGCCAACATCTTCCCGTTGGGCATCTTTCGCTGAGTCCCGGGAATATCCCAAATGTTTTTGTAGAATTGGGCTTGTCCAACAGTTTGTTTGAGGGGTACACATTGGCATCTCAACAGTCTTTTCAATCCCTCTGGGTAGTGTCTTGGCAGACGGATTGGTTAAAGCCTATCAAGTGCAAAATCGGCACTATGCCAGACTTCTTTTTCTGCTCTGGTCTTCGTAGATTGGTAGAAGAGGATCGCCTTTTCACTCCTTCGCCTGGGAGGGACGTAGAAAGTCTGTAGTTCTTGTACGCTGTATGTATCGAGCCTATCAAGTTCCTTGTAATGCCGAGGCGGAGCCATGGTGATTTGCAGACTCTGATCTGTTCTGGTTAGGGTTTGTGTTGATGGGCGGATGGAGAACACTGCATTGGTCTCGTCCTCAGAATCGCTGCCAAAGATCGGAATAGGAGTAGATGGTTCGGGCCCCTTGTTTTCTTTCTAGGGTTAGCCCGAGTAGACTATTTCTTCATCTTCCTCGGAATCACTCTCAAAGATCGGGATAGTGGCGACGGGTTTCTGTTTATCCTCCGGCTTATGACACCTTTCCATATCCTCGAAGTCTGGTAGGAAGTACTTTGCGTCTTTATATTTTCGGACCTCATTTACGGAGAAAGGATTTAGCTCCCCTGTGACGGTGTACTCCGAGCCATCTTTGAAATACTTCATACACTGATGTTGTGTAGAAGGGATGACGTTGTACTCATGTAACCAAGACCTGCCGAGAAAAGCATTACAGCAAGTCTTGGTGTCAATGACATGAAATTTGATGTCAGTGACGAGCAGCCCGAAGCGTAACGTCAATATTACGGACCCAAGCATCCGTGACGACTGTGAGTCGAACCCGGAGATGGTGATTTTGTCTCGGGCCAGGTGCTGAACGTTCATGCAAATCTCCTTCAACACTCTCACGTTAAGAAGATCCGTTGTCGACGAGAATTTTCCCTATCTTGATGTCGTGGCAATACCCGGTGATGTATAACGGGTGGTTATGTTCACACGTACCGAGGAAGAGATCTTCATCGCTAAATGTAATGTCAGCCGTGTGGACGTCTGCCGTTCATCTTTCATCTTCTCTTCCGCGAGGAAAGGTTGGAACTGATCGGGCTCTTGTAATGCCTTAATCAGAGAATCTCGTGCCTCTTTGGACATGAGGAGAGCGTCCAGTATGCTCAGTTGTGAGGGTATTTTTCTCAAATGTGCCAGGACATTGTAATCCACCTTGTTTTTCCTAGGCGGGTCCTTTGATGCGAGCTCTTTGACAACTCCATCGTCGAGGGCAATTTCTTCAGGGATTTTTTCTTTCCCTTTGTCCTTTTTGCTCGAACCTTTGTTTGTAGGTCCGAGGTTCTTTTCGGGCAGCGTGCGGTTACGCAGCTGAATATTCTCACAGTTTTTCTCCTCCTCTTCTTTTTTAGAGGTAGAGTCTTTGAAGAGAGGGCTGAGGGGTATTTCGTCCTCAAAATCGCTCCCAAAAGTAAGAACTTGGGGTTTTCCCCCTTCCAAACTGGTATCAACCATATGACAGTTGCCAGTCGGTTTTTCATGCGCATCTGTCACACTATTTTGCCATCGACGAGCTTTGCGCTTCATCCTCTTGAAGTGTTTTTGATGGGCAACGTTTCCTTACCACCACTTCTTGAAGGCACTGCATTCCTTGGTGGGGTGGATAGCCCTCCAATGATACATGTAGTAGTTTGGATGTGAATCCTCTTCGTCGAGGCATATGACCCTGGGAGTGTTTCCTACGATAGGTGGTAGCTTCATTCCCATTGACAGGGCTTTGGCGAACCGCTTCTCTGCCTTGATCCTGCTCTTATTTGTCGCAGGTATGCTTTGGTTTGGTTGGAGTACTTTACGACTCCTCTTTGCTGTGGCTTCTTCATCCTGATGCTGACGCTTAGCCTTTTCGTATATGGATGTTTCGCGTTCTCGGTCAGCTTTGCTTTTTCGAAAGGCTGCGTTTAACAGCCTATCGATCGGGTCTTCTGGTAGTTCTGGGACGTTTAGCGCCGATCCTACCCCCCATTCCTCTGCATTGTTTTCTGACGCCAAGAGAGTTTCTTCGTCATTTAACGACGAATGGGAGACCATGTGGCAACTTGCTACATAGTGTTCGGTTTCTTATGATGAGTTATTTTCCTCATCGTTGTCACTATCTTTGTTCATTAAGAATATGCTTGAGGAACTCTTCAAGCGTGACCGATTTCCGCGCCTTCTGGTTGTACTCCTCTAGCGCGTCAATGTACTTTTGTAGGTCTGTGCGCTTGTCGTCATACTCGGTAAGCTGCACAGATTTCTTGGTCTTCTTCTTTTTCTTTGAAGACCTCGGAGGCTTGATTTGGGGATTTTTCCCTTTGTCAACGACTTTCGATATGGGACGGGGTTTCAGCATCCCTTCGATGATTTCAGGTTCAAGTAAGCTTTTCCACCAGACTGCTGGACATGTCTGTAGGTCCTTCAGCATTCTTTTGGTTTTATCTGAAAGAATGACTTCCAATGGAGTTTCTTCCACAAGCGAGCATGATGCCCCCGTCGCATCCACCTTTTTGGGAGAGTGCTTCTGTGGTGGGTTTACCCTTCAATCGTCAGACAGCGTGAGTTTCCCTTGTTGATACTGGTCCTCGACCCAGTTCTTGATGACATAGCAATCCTCAATTGGGTGGCTCACCATTTTGTGATAGGAGCAGTAGTTGGGGTTATTGACGTCGCCGGGTTGCGGTGGACGTCGTGGGTCTGGCAATGTGACGAGTTTGTTACATATTTCCAACTCAAATAGTCTCCTCGTCTTATCGTGGGGAATCGAATAAGCGCGTCCCAGTCTGTCCTCCAAGGACGGGCGCGGATGCACGTTACTTTGGCGAGCAACTGGTTTTGGGCTACTCGGATGTTGTTGCGTGTTGGCAACGAAGGCCGCTTTCCCTTTACCCTTGTTATTTCGAGGGTCTTTATTCGAGGAGGAAGGCTCATGGCCTATCTGGTCTATTTGGGCCAGCTTATCGATCAGAGCTTGGAAGGTCGTCGGTTTGAAGAATGTCATGAACTGGGACACGGTCGTTTGAAGATCAAGGGTCCTGATGAACATGCTCATGGTGGGGGATTCTTCAATGTGCTATTCGCATTTAGACCATAGGTTCCGCCATCGAATAGCATATTGAACCCAAATTTCTCCTGGCCTTACCTTGGCATTGATTAATACCGTGATCAGGGTGCTCTCGCTTGCGCTGGAGAACCGCTGTATGAACAACCGTTCCATCACCGTGAATGTCTTTACGGAGTCATTTGGGAGCTTCGAGTACCATTCAAAGGCCGTTTCTGATAGGCTGTCAACGAACTGGCGAAGCAACAGTTTGTTGTCGCATCCAGTGTTGCCGCACATAGCTCTGAACTGCGCCACGTGCTGATGGGGTTGCCTTTCCCTTTTTATACATGGAACTTAGGGATCGTATATCCCAGTGGGTACTTGATTTGATCATACCAGCCAGAATAGGATCGCCCGGTTCTAACGATTTGGCCACCGCTTCATTTGCTTGATGAGCTCTTATTTTTTTGAGCTATATAATCATCAAGAGCAGCCTTAGAGATTGTTTCCTCCTTGGCTGCCGATAAGGCCGAAAGAGGAGTTGATGTTTCCTCTCTGTCATCCTCGATGATTATCGGTGGATCCTCGGCTGGGGGTTCTGGTTGGATCACCATTCCAACCATATCCTAAAACAAGAGCGCCATCTGCTTCATGTTAGCAGCTTGTTCAGCAGCTTCTTTATCTTTTCTTTCAAGCACCCTTGCAGGAACTTTGTATCAGTCTCCTGCTCCTGGCGTTGTTCGGTCGTTGTGTTCGGGTTTTCTTTCTTCCCGGTAAGTGCTGCCATTTTGGTCAGCATTTCCTGGAGTTTCTGTTATTGCTCCTAAGCTTTAGTCAGCAACCGAGTTTGCGGTCAGTGACTCGCCGAAGCACGGCTTTCTTCTTTCCCGGAAGCCATGTTGACTTATGCATGACCATGCCCCCAGACTTAGGGCGTTTGGGTCCATTACCTTTGGAATTTGCCGCAGGCGGTAGGATTTTCTCTGGCCTCATCCTTTTGTCGGAGGTCAAAGTTGAAGGAGCCGTTGTAACAGGCACCTGTGTAGAGGAAGTCTCTCGCTGTATGACGGAAGGATGGTCTTTCTCTTTCCGAACCTTCGATTTCTTCGTTCGAAGAGAGTAGTCTTTGTTGATCACGGAGTCCTAGACTTTTCGCCAGACTCTATGAATTTGGGAGGAGAGCCGATAATGGGGGAGTTCCGGTTCTTCCTGAACAATGACCTCTACAGGTGGGGGCGATTTCTTTAGCACCGCCATTGGAGAGTTCTTGAGTACCTTCCTGAGCAGATCAAAGCTATTCCCAGTTAGAACGGCAGTGTCAACTTCCACCATTGGAGCTGGTGAGGTAAGTCCAGAGAGGGAGTTGCCCCCATCTTTTCTCACTCAGCGCCAGCGGCAACGTCGAGCATGTCTTGCAGATGAGACCGCCTTAGTTTTGGAAGCGGCTTCTTCGTGCCCCCAGCTTTGCTGAGGGGTTGCTGTTGGCGTCAACCTGTTGAAGACTGACGTCCTTGGCAGGGTTTGAGGAGGGCCGGCCAATCTTTCAAAGGCTGACTTTCTGGTAGGCGAAGCACCTTTGAAGACTTCACCTGTAGGAGGAGTTGGGAGTGCTATCTATTGGATATAGTGCCCTCAAAGACATTTATTGGATCACAGGCACGTGATTGCAATGATTGAGGGAGGACCTATGCCGGTAGGACAGTCTTACTCAAGATGATAGTATGCTATCTGGTTTATCTTTATCTTTATGTACTGCTTCAGGTGACCTTACAGGTCACTATTGCGCGTTGATAGAGCCCTTAGGATTCTTTCTTGACGGCCAGCAGTATGATGGCGATCATATACGTGGGAGCTGGGGTCTATAAGCACATCCTTAAAAGGTCCCTAGTCGTGGGAGTTTCGAGACTGGGCATCGATACTCCATTAGTAGACTAGTGTATACAGTCGAGACCCCGACGAGGGGCGGTGGCCGGTCTCACAAGCCATTGGTGTCAGTTGGTTCACCTAAGATATATACAGGTGCTCATTGGGTTATGAGTACACCGGACAGGACTCACCGGGAACATGCTAGTTGGTATTATA
This sequence comes from Agapanthus africanus, assembly GCA_030015575.1. Taxonomy (NCBI): domain Eukaryota; kingdom Viridiplantae; phylum Streptophyta; class Magnoliopsida; order Asparagales; family Amaryllidaceae; genus Agapanthus; species Agapanthus africanus. Next base: position 419,859,174 of record JASDDO010000010.1, on the reverse strand, counting down.
CCTGACGTCGGATAGCAGTTCCTTGGTGACATGTGTACAGGTTAGTTCATCGACCTGAGATCGTCATTTGTCTCGTGTGAATTCCCACTGTGCTTTGATTACTACCCTACCACGGATCAAAAGAGTCGTGAAAACAGGTTTTAGTTGGGTACAGTCCCGAGCCACATGGAGGCAGTCAGCGGATCGGCAAGGGTTTTGTCTCTCCCGGTATTGGGGGTGAGATCGCGCTGTGTCTAGGAGAGCCATTACACGAAGTCCTTGGCCAAGGCAGGAGATTTACTGGTAGGTATTCCAGTAGTATCTCGGGGTGTTCTGGGCTACACTCCGACATGACTTGTACCACTTTTGGGGGTCTGACTTTTGCCAACCCCCTAGGCCCGCCATGCGATACTCATAGACGAACGGACCAGACTGTACGGATATTGTCACTGACAGGCTCAGTAGGGTGTCAGGATGAATTCGCTCAACGACCTCCCTTTTGGTCAATACCTAGTGGCCTGTTACGTATGGCTAGTACCTTTGACGTGCTAATGATTAAATCCACAGCCAATGTATTGACGAGTCTTTATAGTCCCCCATAGACAGTTTTCAAGTTTCGGGCGAAACGATGTAGAGACCGTATGATATGGCAGGGTCCGATCATATACGTGCAATAGTGCACGGATCATAATCGGGCGGATCATACTAGTGGGCTTTGGTTTAAGCCGGATCCTAGTATTAGATTTGTTGGATTACTTTAGTCTCATCACATTCGCATTCAGTCGGAATGCGGGTGCAGGTATGTATATACAGGTGAGGGGTATCCTTGTGATCCATCACGAGTTTACTTTAGATCTTGCCGTATCTTTGTATTGTTGCAAACATTTGGATTAATGTTTGTAAATGGAAATTGTGAGCTATATGTCATGATAAGGAGCATTTATTGTGACACATGCATAAGTGGTGACTCATGGTCTCTTTCTTTGTGCATGTGTCACATTTGAGATTGATTTGTGAGTTGATATGAGAGGAAGAAAGAGAAAGGGCAACCATATGGTTGTAGTTAGCTCTTGTATTCTCATTCTTACTCTCACTCACTCTAATTATCATTTTGCAACAACAAAAGAAAAGAGAGAGGAAACTCTTTCTTCTTCCTCTTTCTTCTCTAGGTCATAATCTCCATTAATGGCAACACCTCTAACCTCCATCCAAATCAATGGATGCAAAAGACAAAGTGATCACAAACATTCTCTACATCACCTTGGACACGTCGGCTAGCACACTTCGTGCCCGAGTTGCTTCGGATGAAGCGGGAGCCCGTAAAAGGAATCGATGATGTGGTGCCCTTTCCGACGAGGAGATCAAGACCGGAGATGCCGCGAGGAGCTTGGGATGGTGGCCAAAGACCGAAGGACACGGATCGATCGGTATAGCTTTCTATCCCTTCTCTAGTTGCTAGTTTATAGGTTAATGGTTCGATCCGGGATTTAAGCATACGATAGCTCCAATTTCTAGTTTTGAAAAGTTTTCGTTTCCGCATTTTGGCTTCGGACAGACGGCCGGGGCGCTACCGTAGACTTACATGGTATCAGAGCAACGCCATTAACCTTTACTAGCTTGTTCTAGCGTATTTAAAACATCGATCGAACGACATTTCCAAAACCGCGATTCCAATTTAACAGTTTCTGTCGATTTTTTTCTGTGGTCCAAAAATTATTTTGAGTGTTGCAGAAAAACAGGCAGGCTTTTTTAAGATATCTGAGAAAAATTGGCAAATTGTTTTCACTGTAGCGTGGCGGAACCGCGGCCGTACCCACGTTTTGGCCGCGGTTCCGCGGCCGTACTGTAGTTTCACTTCACCAAATTTTCTGTAGTGGTTTTTAACTTGGAATTGGGGTTTCTGAAATGTTTATTTTTGGCCCAAATTATTTTGAGTGCAGCAGTTGTGCTTGGGGCCCACTTCGGGAAATTTTATCGATCGAAAATTTTAAATATGTTAGTTCACAGTGCTTACTTTATATCTGCGACCGTGAATGTCATTCGAGCGGTAAATCTTATCTAATTGCTATAATTCTTTTAGACGGATTTGCGAACGTGACATTCACGTTGATGTTCTGTGTTGTGTTGTGATGTTGCGGATTTGTCGTGGTGGATAGCCTGGATGCAATGGTAGTACAGTTTGGTTGTATTTGTACATTTGATATTGCGGGGTGAGCGTCCGACATGTGGACTGCCATCACTGCCTGTTTGTATATTATTCTTTTGGGGCACGACCGGGCTGAGGTCGATGTACCCGTTGTATATTTTACTTTCTGTACTAGGATTACCCCGCGGAGGGGTGCACGGGTAGCCGGGTTCTAGAGGGAAACAGGCCCGCATCTCATGGCTTTGAGACGGAGGGGGCTTCACTTTAGAATTGGCGGGCTCTTCGCCGCACTCGTAGGGGGTACATGTTGACCTAAGGAGGGGTGCTCAAGTTACCGGATTCCGTGAAGTGCTGGGTGGTCCATTCACTTTGCTGTAGGGGGCTGCCTCGCTTCAGGTTTTGGCGGGTAACTTGTCGTGCCCGTAGGGGTCTAGGATTTCATTGTACAGGCTATCCACACGACCAGAGGTATGTCGGGTTTCAGTAGCGGCTCTATGAAATCCGGGGATCCCAGATTATCTGTATTGTTCTGTGATGCTTATTACTCTCTGTGATGTTGCATTTTATCACGCCTTGAGCGAATATTATATATTGATATATATATACTAGTAGATGTTGTATATGTTTTACACCCGCGCTAGTCCAGTCCCCGCTCTGTCGTTAGTTAACTAACCTAACGGGTGATGATGGGACCCAGTGGCGAATGCGGATGGCATATACGTATATCGTATTTTCGTTCTTTATTGGTGTGATCAATTGATGGGACTGCATTGATTCGGATCAATGCAAGCTAAACAAACCTATTCTGATGTTGTTGGAACATTTTTCAAAAAAGCTGTTATTGCAAAAACGTTCTTTTTTGTTTTGCACAGTGGTATTCGATTATGAATATCCAGCACCTCAGTCGACGTGGCAAGGGCCGAGATCCCATCACCGGGAGTGACCCCTTGGACAGAAGTTTGCGTCAGGGTAATAACTTCACTATAGTCGATTAATTTTTGATTTGCATCATGGTATTCAGTTGGAATATCCTGCACCTCATTCTACGGGGAAAGAGCCGAGATCCCTTCACCGGGAGTGACCTCTTTAGCAAAGGTTTTCGCCACTATATTTTTATAAAAGTTCTACAGTTCCTTCAACGATATCAAGTTCATTATGTTAAAGGTTTTTCGCCTAAAACCAACCGAATCCCTCCGTCGTTTCTTACAAGTATTACTTAGTATTCGTGCTGCGTTTGTTGACTGTGTCAAGGCGTAGTGTGCGGTAGCTAAGTAGTGTTTGTTTGTGGTATATTAATGCGATTGGTTAAGACAGTCGTGCGGCCTTGTTGACCGTGTCAAGGGCTCGTACGGGTGAGTTTAATGCAATCCAGGATAATGATGGGTTGAACTTGACTAGGACTCTTTGATTTGTTGACTGTGTCAAGGTCACTTGGGTCCTAGGGGTAAAAATCACATCGGGAGTTTCTAAAGAAGCTGAAACTTGCCAGGCATGCGCATACCTTCTGCAATGTGATAACGTGAGTGGATTCCATCACATTATCATTCAATGATAGTTGGATCCCGATTCCCACTGATGAGTTGGTTTACTCCTCGGGTGATCTCGACTAATTCTTCTTTCATGTTTGGAGGAGAATTTGACGATACAGTGGGAGTTTTCCTGATTAGATAAATTGATAACCATTCTGATCTAGGTTAGAGTGCACGCTGAGTGTTTATTTTCTCTCTCTCTTTGGCAGCGACCATGACCCGACCCTTGACTATAACTCAGTGACTAAGTTAACCGAACCTTCATAAAACACTGGCTTTTGGATTGTCAGAGTTGCATACCTCATTACCACTCCTAGTTTTACCCTTTTCTCTAGAACACCCCGTATTGCTACGAACATCCACTTCCATTGGATAAAACCATCGTATGGTTATATACGAACTCGAAGGAACTTGTTCCAGATTCGAGGATGGTTTCCGGTTCTGGAGAAAATGAATAGAACTATTCAGTTGTCTTTTCCTTTTACCTTCTCTCAGGTTGCGAGTGCTCCTTGGATTAGGACAGTACACCTATTACGCTAATTGGATAGTCTTCTTCCAAACTATAGGCAGATGCCGAATGGTAGGGAATGAAGAAAACCGATTAGCCTAACGATGGTGTACAGAAGGTAATAAGTTAAGACAAATAAAGGGATTAGTAAGAGGGCAAAGTAAACTGCGACTGCTATTCACGACCAAACCAAATATTTCATCGCCACTCCTACTTCACCTTTGTATTTCTCCATAACACTCCGTATCACTACGAAAATCCACAGTTATTTGGATACTCCATCGTATGGTTATATACGAACTCGAAAGGAACTTGTTCCAGTTCGGGGATGGATTTTGGTTCAGGAGAAATAGGAATAAGGTTTATTCAGTTGTCTTTTATCTTTACCTTCTCTCGCGTTGCGAGTGCTCCTAGGATTAGGAGGGTACACCTATTATGCTTATTGGATAGTCTTCTTCCAAACCATAGGCTGGTGCCGAATGGTAGGGAAGGAAGAAAACCATTTAGCCTAAAAGGGTGTACAGAAGGTAATGACTAAATTCATATAAAGGGATTTGGAGAGATGGCAAGAAATATACGGTTACAGTTGTGAATGTGATAATGGATGAGGCACTACTAAGAATACCCGGATACCCCTTCGAAACATTTATATGTTTCAGTTTCACTATGTATTGTTAAAAGAAAACTGATTTCCCAATTAGTCCTTGCTCCAGGGTATGTATTTACCAGGTTTGATTCTCACATCTGTATGGTTTTATAGATGATGAGTGGGAGTAAGTTATTGGGAATTAGGTGATCATCTTCATTATATCGGGATTCGTTGTAATTGGTGATATTTGAGGAAATCGCCTGGGTTGTTTACCAGACGGCAAATATTTGGTTTTGAATATCTGTTGTTATGCACCTATTTCAAATTGATATATCTGTACGTTTATTTTTATAAAGTGAGATATAACTTTTTGAAATTATGTCTATGGCATTTACCTGTATCAGTGGATGATTAGGTAAGGAGCATTAAACAGCGGTGTAATTCTTCTTAACCATAAGTACAGTCTTAAACCTACGACACACAGGGAATGAGTTATTATACTCAGGGGACTTACACAGAGTATTGTATATTGTCCAGTGTCCATTAGGACAGAAGGGTTGGTACTCGTACTATATTCTATTTACTTGTGACTTCTCTAGTTCTTAGACATGTGTTTCGTAGAAATGCAAGGTCTAAGTTTTGAGAAGTTATAGGTATAAGAATAAAGTAGAGAATCAGGTATTGCAAGTATCAAGATTCTTCAAGGTGATCGAAGATGTAAATACTTGTGTATGGTATTCAGCTGATAGTAATGATTATGAGAACTTGCTTCTCTTTCAGGTTACTTATATCTGGATGTATTCCTAAGTTGAGTAATGCTGATCGGCCTCTCTCCATTTAGTTAACATGCACTGGAGACAGCTGCATGATTTGAATCTGGTTCCAATTAAATCAGTGTCTCTGTTTCTATATTGGATATAGAATAGTTCATATCTTAACAATGTTAAGGTACGCGGAGTTGTCCGGCTTATGCTTAAAACCAGACTCTGGATAACTCAAGGCACGTTTCTGTAATGGCTATTTGTGGGTTGACCCGGGCTATGACGAGGGTTGACTTTCTACCATCTGGAAGATCAATAGTGATATTGTTCTTGACTCGCCACAGTTTTAATAAAAATGATTTTTTTCAGAAAACAGTAGTGGGAGTATGGTAGAACTGGAAGTGATTCAAGAACCACAAACGATTACTGAAAATTTGATAAGAACCCAAAGATTCAATCTGGTTTGACATTCCATTGGCCACTCCGCAGATATGGTGGGTAACCTCAGGCACTCGAGAGGTACTTCGGTATGCTCAAGAACGGTGACAGGGAGGTTCTTGTTTACCCAGACTTGCCATTGTTGTTGTTCTAGACTGTGAGACCCGGCAGGAGGATGAGTATAGCGTCGTTCTGAACTGGCTTTAGAAGTGCACATGTATATTATTCTGCCAGAGGGTTGTCGTAGTCAGTGGGAGCAGCGGAAGCATAGTGGACAAGTAGCTTATGTCTATTTATGGACTAAAGCAGACATAGCGGAGATAGATCATCTATTTCTGATGTGACAGTCATAGGTTTGACTTCATCAGAATAGGGGATGAATCTGTTAAAAAAGTAGTAGGGTGTGATGTCCTGGTATTTGGATGACATACACAGAGTAGGAAGTGAAATTTCTATACTACGATCGGTTATACTTTGGTTGTCACACAGTGCTTTCTCCACATAGGACTTGGATATTACATCAGATATTCTGGTTACTAGATCTATGGTTTTAGATCTAGATTTGGGAAGTGTCCCAATCTGGGTACATAGACAACATTCTAAAGGTGTTTTAGAATGGACGACTCCTGGCACGGTAGTGTACCTGCAGGTAATGGAGTCACCCTCTCTAAAGGTGTCTTACAGACTAAAGGAGAGAGGGATGTGCATGATTGGTTGCTTAGGCAATTGAGTCAATCATGTGATTTCAAGTACCACACCAGATGCAATAAGTTGATATTAATCCTATCCTGGAGAAACGTTCGGAAGCAGTTTTAGAACATAAGTGGATGTTCTAGGGATATGATAACGACAGCCTCTTTCGGGGGACGGTTATCATTCCAGGCTTCCAAGGTGACCTGGATGACAGAGTGGCTGTCAGAGTTATAGTTTTCCCTCTGACGAGGGGCAGTATTTTGGACAGGTGGTCCAAGCGGATACTGAGGGAGGTGTGGTGTAAGATACTGATTAATTTCAGTTGACGATACAGTCTAAGAAGTTTGGATTTGGAGTTCATTTATGAACTAGGTCCCATCAGATATCCAGACATATTCTAAGACAGGTATTGCTCATTTCGGGAGATGGCTTTCTCCGCGAACATGAGATAAAGAGAGACATAGAAAGAAACATCAGAGCAGATCCACTCACTGAGGCTATTCCTCGAACGCAATAGTTTCGCAAACAGGTTTTGTGAGACTGATTAGTAGAGGAGTTGGGTGTTCGGTATCACACGGGCTATGAGTATGCGACATCGCAATAATTAGGCTTGAGTGCAAGTAGGAGATTGTTGGCTATAGTGCCCTCAAAATCAATTATTGGATCACAGGCACGTGATTGCAATGATTGAGGGAGGACCTATGCCAGTAGGACAGTCTTACTCAAGATAATAGTATGCTATCTGGTTTATCTTTATCATCGTGTACTGCTTCAGGTGACCTTACAGGTCACTATTGCGCGTTGATAGAGCCCTTAGGATTCTTGCCTGACGGCCAGCAGTATGATGGCGATCATATACGTAGGAGCTGGGGTCTATAAGCACATCCTTAAAAGGTCCCTAGTCGTAGGAGTTTCGAGACTGGGCATCGATACTCCATTAGTAGACTAGTGTATACAGTCGAGATCCCGACGAGGGGCGGTGGCCGGTCTCACAAGTCATTGGTGTCAGTTGGTTCACCTAAGATGTATACAGGTGCTCATTGGGTTATGAGTACACCGGACAGGACTCGCCGGGAACATGCTAGTTGGTATTATACCTGACGTCAGATAGCAGTTCCCTGGTGACATGTGTACAGGTTAGTGCATCGACCTGAGATCGTCATTTGTCTCGTGTGAGTTCCCACTGTGCTTTGATTACTACCCTACCACGGCTCAAAGGAGTCGTGCAAACAGGTTTTAGTTGGGTACAGTCCCGAGCCACATGGAGGCAGTGAGCGGATCGGCAGGGGTTTCTTCTCTCCCTATATTGGGGGTGAGATCGCGCTGTGTCTAGGAGAGCCATTACACGAAGTCCTTGGCCAAGGCAGGAGATTTACTGGTAGGTATTCCAGTAGTATCTCAGGGTGTTCGGGGCTACACTCCGACACGACTTGTACCTCTTTTGGGGGTCTGGCTTTTGCCAACCCCCTAGGCCCGCTATGCGATACTCATAAACGAACGAACCAGACTGTACGGATATTGTCACTGACAGGCTCAGTAGGGTGTCAGGATGAGTTCGCTCATCAACCTTCCTTTTGGTCCATACCTGGTGGCCCGTTACGTACGGCTAGTACCTCTGACGTGCTAGTGGTTAAATCCACAGCCAATGTATTGACGAGTCTTTATAGTCCCCCATAGACAGTTTTCAAGTTTCGGGCGAAACGATGTAGAGGCCGTATGATATATGGCAGTGTCCGATCATATACGTGCAATAGTGCACGGATCATGATCGGGCGGATCATACTAGTGGGCTTTGGTTTAAGCCGGATCCTATTATTAGATTTGTTGGATTACTTTAGTCTCATCGCATTCGCATTCAGTCGGAATGCGGGTGCAGGTATGTATATACAGGTGAGGGGTATCCTTGTGATCCATCACGAGTTTATTTTAGATGTTGCCGTATCTTTTTATTGTTGCAAACATTTGGATTAATGTTTGTAAATGGAAATTGTGAGCTATATGTCATGATAAGGAGCATTTATTGTGACACATGCACAAGTGGTGACTCAAGGTCTCTTTCTTTGTGCATGTGTCACATTTGAGATTGATTTGTGAGTTGATATGAGAGGAAGAAAGAGAAAGGACAACCATATGGTTGTAGTTAGCTCTTGTATTCTCATTCTTACTCTCACTCACTCTAATTATCATTTTGCAACAACTAAAGAAAAGAGAGAGACGAAACTCTTTCTTCTTCCTCTTTCTTCTCTAGCTCATAATCTCCATTAATGGCAACACCTCTAATCTCCATCCAAATCAATGGATGCAAGCGAAAAAGTGATCACAAACATTCTCTACATCACCTTGGACACGTCGGCTAGCACACTTCGTGCCCGAGTTGCTTCGGATGAAGCGGGAGCCCCTAAAAGGAATTGATGATGTGGTGCCCTTTCCGACGAGGAGATCGAGACCGGAGATGCCGCGAGGAGCTTGGGATGGTGGCTAAAGACCGAAGGATACGGATCGATCGGTATAGCTTTCTATCCCTTCTCTAGTTGCTAGTTTATAGGTTAATGGTTCGATCCGGGATTTAAGCATACGATAGCGCCGGTTTCTAGTTTTTGAAAAGTTTTCGTTTCCGTATTTTGGCCTCGGACAGACGGCCGGGGCGCTACTGTAGACTTACACTATCCGTTTTGGGACAGCCCCTTCAAGTATCACGAGCCTCTTTGCGGGCCCGCTTGGGTTTTTTCCCAGCCTGTTGAAGACTGAGACGTCAGCTTTGGACGGCCCGTTGAGAGGGGTTGTTGTGGTCGCCAGTCGATTGAAGACCGACCTCTTGGGAGCTTCCTCTTGCAGCGTTGATGCACCGAAACTCGCTGGTGGGAACATGGTCCCGAAGAATAGTCCAGTAGTGGCTTGTGTTACTTGCCCCACCGGCATTGAAAAGATTAAGGCCGCATTGGGCCTGTAGATCACTCCTCCAGTTAGGGTGGAGCGAGAGTTGCTGTTGCAAGAGGTGCAGCTGGAAGCCATATATTTTCTCTGCACAGGAGCAAGACAGCAAATTTTAGTACTTCAAATCCAAGGGAAACCATAACGAACCATGAAGTGTGGAGTAGAAAGATGGAAAAGGTCCCACCGGGCGTGCCAGAATCTGTTCACCACCGAAAGAAAGAGATTGAGACGTTGGGACGTCTCGCCTAAATTTGGGGGGCAGATGCTATTTGGACTTCTCCATCCACCTCTCCAAAAATACCAAGTTGATTTATGGTACCATATATCAGAGGTTTGGACATACGCGACCGTTTTAGCAGACTTTATCAGAGTACCCCTCATTTTATGAGGGGTTTTTGATTGTGGGGACTCTCATCCCTGCAGGAGCAAGCCCCTGCAGTTAATTACGTTACAGCATTGTGATAACCACTTTCTCCTGCTCCGGCATTTCACTTCGTGTCGTGTGTGTTTTTATTTGTTTAGGTTGCCCGTGGATTGTATATGGAGACTAGTTTATGTCGTCGCCCGTAAGGCGCGGGTCAGTCCAAATCCATATATTTTAGACTTGGGCTTAGGTTTATTTAAGGACCGTTAATCTGGTTTGAGATTAAGATCGACTTAAAACATATGAGCATTTGGGTCTAATTATTTTAGTGTAAGAACATCACGGTCCATCATCGCCATGTTTGGGGTGAATATTAGTTTAAGGACATTTCAGTCCATTATTGCCCTGTTTGGGGGACACGCCGTATTTGAGGCGACGCACTAGTTTAGGGACGTTTCGGTCCATTATTCATCTTGTGTTCACGTGTATTTGTTACGTGACGGAACGAACAATGGTGATATGGAATGCACCCAATTTGGAGTGCGGTATGATTTGATATGTGCACGTCAATTTGGAAGTACATTAACGTATGATGAAAGGAGTTATTAGTTGTCGGGACCCGCCACCTCTTTGAAGATATTGAGGAATTACAATGACATATATCAGAGGTGTGGAAAGATGTACCCTTGAACCAAGTCCCGTATTTGAGGGAAAGGGTTTATTATGGTCCTAAAAATCGTTAGTCGTATTTGAGACTAAGATTACTTCAGTAGATACGAGATGAATATCATTTTAGATATCATCATTAGTCATGTTTGAGACTAAGATCAGTTTAACAATGTTTGTAAGGATCATTTTTACTTAAAATCCAGCAAAAGAGCATTTAGGCTCGGCTGCAAGAAAACTTCAGAGACTTAGCCAATTTGGGCTTAGTCTGCTTATTCTTTTTCTTTTTCATTCAAAAGTGCTAAGCAGTTATTTGGGCTCTATTTGTTCAGCCCTTTTCTTTTTTATGTAAAAGTGCTAAGCACTTATTTGAACTCTGATGTTCACATATATGTCATATGAAGCATTCAGTCGTGGGCGCTGCCCAATGAATGTTGAACACTTTAGTTCTTTTGACTAAATATGAAGTGCTGAGCACTTCCTATGGCATCCACGTGAGGTGCACGTGCAGCGCTGGGCGCTGTCCAATTAGTGCTAAGCACTCGACCGTTTTGGCTGTATATGATGCCCACGTGAGGAGCACGTGAGGCGCTGGACGATGCCCAATCTGTGCTAAGCACTTAGCTGTCTTCAGCTGTAAATGGAGTGCTGAGCACTTTTTATATGGCGTCCATATGAGGAGCACGTGAGGCGTTGTGCGCTGCCCAATAAGTGCTAAGCACTCAGCCGTTTTGGCTGTATGTGGAGTGCCGTTTTGGCTGTATGTGGAGTGCTAAGCACTTTTATTCAGCGCCCACATGTGTTTCACGTGAGGCGCTGGCCTTCTGATTTGGACGCCCGCGTGTTTTTCACGTGAGGCGCCAGGTGCTGCTAAAAAGGCGCTTGCGTAGAAAGCACGTGAGGCGCTAGTCTCTTTTTTATATGGAGATTTAATCTCTGTTGATATTTTTAGAGAACTTTAAATCTCTGTTAATGGTATTTTAACCATTAACGCTCACCAAAATCACTATTTTTTTTAGGATCTCGGGTTGAGTTTTTAAAGAACTAAGTTCTTGATTTGAAGGAACCGGGTTCCTGGGGTATTATGGACTTTATCTTCTTTCTCTTTAAATTTGTTCTTCCCTAAATCATTGATTCTCAAGAACAATATCTTCCCGATGAGAATTAAATTCTTAACTTATGGGAGACTTGTCTTGTGGATCTCAGATCCAGAGAAAAAACTAAGTTCTTTTTAAAATGGTTAAACCCTTAGATGTGATATCACATGTAGGGGAGATATTTTGATCTCTTTTCTTTACCTAGGGTTTTGAGAAGGAAGATCTTCTTTGAGAATTGAATTCCTTGTTCTTTCTATATATGGCCTCTTCCTCTCTCTGTGTGTCTGTGGTATCTGTGTGGTGTATGAGACTTGAAGTCTCGGATCCTTTATATATTGGAGGCAGATTGTTAATCGGTTTTAAGAAAATCTTTCATTGAGAGATTCCAATTGATTTAATTGGTCTCAAAATTGATTTTGGGAATTTTACCCACCGTTGGATCTTTGATCTAAGGACTTCTGTTTTACAGAATATGTTGTTCTTGTTTTTAACAAGATTAGGGAAATATTCTCCCATATACAGAATTTATTCTGTCAAGTGGTGATTTTTAATCACCATTGGATTTTTAATCCAAGGGTTCTCTGTTTTGCACAGAGCAATCTTTTTTTGTTTAGAAAGATTGAGGGAATATATTCCCAAAATAGAATTTTATTCTATTACTGGATCATTGATCCAACCGAGAGTATTTTTCTTATTTAGAAAGATTTGGGAGATGTTTTCTCCTAATAGAATTTGATTCTAAATTTTGATGATTTATTATCTCTGTTGGATCTTTGATCCAACGGCTCTGTTTAAATGAGAGTATCGTAGAATTTAGTTATACTTGGGCACCGGCGCTCACGTGTTGTGCACGTGGGCGCCACTTAAGAATTTAATTCTTAAGATGGGCATTCATGTGCTTTGCACATTTGCGCCCGCTTGATGAGCACGTGCGGAGACATATAAGAGTCTAACTCTTATGTAATAAATTCTCTTGTGCTTTGCACACTGGCGCCCGCTTGAGGAGCGCGTGAGGCGCCACTATAGGATTTAATCCTATAAGATTGGTTCTGGCGCTGGCGCCCTCGTGGTGAGCACGTGAGACGCCGACTCATTAAATTCCAACGGAGCTTTGCTCTTTTACTATGTTTAAATATTGTGGAAACACCCTTGCTATTTCGAGGGTCCTTATTTGAGGATGAAGGCCCGTGGCCCATCTGGTCTATTTGAGCCAGTTTATCTATCAGAGCGCGAAAGATTGTTGGTTTGAAGAACGTCATGAACTAGAACACAGTCGTTTGAGGATCAAGGTTCCCAATGAACATGCTCACGGCAGGAAATTCTTGTTAGTGTATATGCCTTAGAGACCATTACTGTATCATACTAGTTTGTATATTACTTAATGGAAGCTTGGGATATTCACAGCTGTATAGACAATTTTGCTCAAAATGGTAGTATGCTACTTGGTTTGTTTCTACTTAAATATGTGCATGTGTTTCTTTTAGCATATCGCTTATACATATTAGTGGAGCCCTTAGAATCTTTGCTTGAGTACTAGCGTTGTAATGGCAGTCACACTAGTGGGGGCTGGGTAATCTACAAGCACATCCTTATACAGGTCCCTAGTCGTAGGATTATCGAGACGGGGCATCGATATTCCGGAGTAGACTAGCGTATGCGCTTCTCATCCCAGCAGGGGAGATGGTCTGTCCCACAGCCATTAGTACGTCGTACTGGAGAAAGTATGCGGGTGCTCGTTAGGTTACGAGTACACTGGACATGACTCGCTGGGAACTGTTGGTTGGTATTATACCTATCGTCAGTTATCAGTTCCCAGGTGACATGAGTACAGCTTAGTCCGTTGACTTGACACTGTCACTTCGCCTCGAGTGTGTTCCCACTGTTCTTAGATTACTACCCTACCATGGCTCAAATGAGTCGTGCAAACAGATAGTAGTTGGGTGCAGTCCCGAAGCACTTAGAGGCAGTGACGGTTAGACAGGATTCGTCTCTCCCGGTATTGGGAGTTGATATCACGCTGTGTTTAGGAGAGACATTACACAAAGTCCCTGGGCAGGGCAAGCGAGATTTGCTGGTAGTGTTTCCAGTAGTTTCTCAGGGTGTTCTGGGCTACACTCCGACATGACTTGTACCGCTATTAGGGGACTGACGTTTACCACCCTCCTAGGCTCGACATGCGATACTCTCAGACGAACAGACCGGACTGTACGGAGACTGTCACATTCTGGCTCAGTAGGAGTTCGGATGGGTTCACCTCATCGGTCTTCTTATCGGCATCTACCTGAGGACCGTTACGTACAGCTAGTACCGCTTGCGGCCTATGATTAAACCAACTTCCAGCGTAGTGTCGAGTCTTTAGAGTCCCACACAGAGGGAGTTCACCTTTGGGCAAAACAAAGTAGAGGTCGTATGGTTTTACGACGGAGTTCGTTCACATACGCGCACTTATGCACGTTTGGTGTCCGGGCAGTTATTACTAGCGGGCTTTTGTTTAAGCCAAATACTAGTATTTGTTTTGGGATTGGTTTTGTCTCATTACATTCATGTTCCTCGGAACACGGATGCGGGTTTGTATGCACAGTTGACAGAGGCAGAGGAAGCTCATTAGGGTTTTTGACCGTTGACTTTTTCCAAACCCTAATGAGAATGAGAAATATGGTTAATAATATTAATTAAGGATAATTGTGCCATGGTTATGGTTGGGTTGACCATTTGACTTGTTGAATTTTGTTGACCTTGATATTTTCTTTAGCAAAACAAAGATGCTTCTTGAAGCTTGCATTAGCATTAAATGTGAAATGATAATGGTCAAATCAACTAACCATCACAATTTTCTTAATTATTATTATTATTCTTATATCTCTCTCATATGAGAGCAAGGTTGGGATTACTCTCTCATTCTCTCATGCTCTTTCTCTCTCTTGCAAAAGCTCTCCCTCTTCCCCTCTCAAAGTTTAAGTGTTTCATATGTTGAAAATCATAAGCTTTTGAGACTAAACCATCAAAACATTTCTCTACTCATTCTAGGGTTCTTTTTCTAGCAAACCAAGCACCCTAGTTACTTCTTGGTTGAGGTAGGAGCTCAAGGTAGAGGCCCTCGGGTGGATCTTTCTTCGGCAAAGAGAAGACGAAGAGGAGGAGCCGTCTACACCACTCTAAGGAGCTAGCAACAAGGAGGACCACAACAAGAAGAGAAGGAGTTCAAGAACTAGGTATAACCATCTTACCTAGTAGCTAGAACTTGTAGTTAGTTTGTAAGTTTTTCTTTAGCAAAGATCCTTCATGGTTAGTCTATGTACCCTTATGATAAAAATTTGATTTTTACTCTTTCCGCCTCCCCGTAAGTACCGGGGTGGGTTACATAGACTTACAGTGGTATCAGAGTCTAGCTAAACAACAACTAACATGTTAGCAAAGTGTTTAGAACTTCGAGCCGAAAAAATCGCAAAATACATCAAAATTTAGTGTTTTCTGCCGATTTTTAAAACAGGTCTAAAAAATATTTCCAGAGACCTGAAAAATACAAGCAGGCTTTTTAGAGAAAACTATAGAAATTTGGGCGCCTGAATCGCTCATAAGACCGCGGATCCGCGGCCGATCCAAGCGATCCGCCGCGGATCCGCGGACGATCCAAGCGATCCGCCGCGGATCTGCGGCCGAGTCAACTCGGCGGCACACCAAATTTCTTCTAGGGTTCTCTGTATTGGTTTTGTGTATTCTGGGAAGTTTTGTTTCTGCCCAGATTTATCAGAGTACTGGATTTTACTTGGGGTAGATTCAAATACAGTTTTTGATCGAAGTTCTATAAACTTTAGCTAATTGGATTATATCTGTAATGTGATATATGTACTAAACGTCCGCTAATCCTATACGTCGATAAGTAGGGGTTGTACATATCTGTGATCTGTGATGTTGGTTTGTGGATATGAACTTGTTGGATCGTAGCGATGAATAGCCGGAGATGTGAGATGAGGGTTTTCATTTTTCATTAGATGTAATAATTGTAAATTGATGTAATATTATTTATATGGCCGCATATCCGGGTTGAGGTTGTAGCCGCCATTGTATATTATTTCTTTTATTGTTTTTGCTCCTAGGATAGACCCAAGGTGGGGTGCACAAACTACTGGGTACTTTGAAGTGCCGAGTGGCCTACTCACATTCTTGAGGGAGGTTGCTTCACTTTGGGTACTTGGCGGGTAGTTTGCCGCACTCGTAGGGGTCTAGGGTGGGGTTTGGCTATTCATCGCGACCGTGTAATCCGTCTTTCGTTGCAAGATCGAACGAAACGCGGATTCCTAACATATCCAATGTGTTCATCTGTGATCTGGAATGGCTATCATTGCATCTGACGAATGTTTATATCTATATATGATATCTAGTAGGCGTTGCTTATGTTTTGCATCCGCGCTAGTCCAGCCCTGCTCTGTCGTTAGTTAAGTAACCAAACGGATGATGACGGGGCCCAGTGGCGAATGCGGATGGCATAAGCGTACGTCATATTTTAGTTGTTTCTGCAATAGTAGGATTAATTGATGGGACACATTATATTAATGCAAAGAAAATAAACCAAAGTTAAATCGTTATAACAATTTCAAAGCCACTCGGCTTTTTCCAAAAACAGAAAACTTTTAAAAACGCGGAGCCTAAACCACTCCTTTTAAAAGCTATCAAGGTTCCTTCGATTATATCAAGTTCACTACGTTCACAGTTTTACCAAAACCATTCGTAGCCCTCCGTCATTTCATATGAATATTCAATAGTATTCAAGCTATGTTTGTTGACCTTCGTCAAAGTATAGTGATTGGTAGCTGTTGGGTATTCATTTGTAGCATAGATAGATGCGTTGGTTTGGGGCAGTCGTATTACCTTGTTGACCTTCGTCAAGGGTATATACGGGTGGGTTCAAATTAACCTGGATAATGATGGGTAGAAATTGACATGTGACTTATGATTTTTTGACCTTCGTCAAGGTCATAAGAGCATGGGGAAAAAATCCACATCGGGAGTTTCTAAGGAAATTGAAACTTGCTAGAGCTGCATACCATTTGGAGTTTGATAATGTTGGTAGGATTCCTTCAGCATTATCTCACAATGATATTTGGATCCCGATCCTACTGTGAGTATCCGCTACTCCTCGGGAGACTTTTCACTTAACGATCAATGCTATAAACCAAGTAGGTGTCTAGAAATGTGTTAGCGGGGCTACGCCCACAGGGAAAATAGGTTATTTAATTAAGGAAGTTCGCGAGGGCGTCGTAAAACCTCCCTCGAAGTACCGGCACCAGCCTGGCTGAACGGTTAAGCAAGTATTGTACGGTGAGATCAATCCCGACTAATTCTTCTTTTATGGTTTGGGGAAGGATTCGAGAAACAGTGGGAGCGATCCTGTTTAGATAAACTAAAAACCAATCTAAACTTGCAAGAGCATCATGCCTAGTGTTTTCTTCTCTCTCTCTTAATTGCAGCGACCCAGTGACCAGACATAGGTTACATCTAGATAATAAAATGACTGAATCTGAATGTTATGACTGGCAAAGGTCTGTCCAGATGTCCATTATCCATGACAAGCTGGGAAACCTCCTAACTAATCAAACCCCTGCCGTCTCAGGACCAGTTTCCCCTGTCACGGATATTGATATCCGTAAGACATCCGAAAGGGACTGCGTGAATGCTAGGTGCCTCGTGTTGGCCTCAGTTGATGGTGCATACCAGAGGCAGCATGAGAAGATGGACTTAGCTTCTGTCTTCCTCCATAACAAAGATTTATATGGAGAGCAATCTCGTATCGTAAGATATGAGACCTCGAACGAATTGCTTCAAGCGAGGTTGGCTTTCGGGTCATCTGTAGGGGACAACGTCCTTGCAGAGACTAGCTATTTTGATGAGCTCACGGACCTGAAGACCACGTTGAATAACGGGTCAAATACTGACTTGATTCTACCGTCTTTACCCTCTACTTATACCCTGAAGGAAACCAGGGAAGAAGAAGGAAAGGGAAGGGCAAAAGATTCAGGACTGGATATAGTAAAGGAGGGACGTTCCTATTGTTACGGGAAAGGACATTGGCAGAAGGATTGCAGGGCTAGCAAAGCCAGTAGCCAGGATTCGAAGCATGTTGTGGCTTCGGCTTCGGGTGTGTTTGTAATAGAAAACTGAATGTCAATTAACCCTACTTCCTGGGTCTGGATACCGGATCAGGATCTCACATCTGTAATTCATTACAGGCTTTGAGAAACCGTAGAGTTATCAGGATAGGTGATATAACTCTCAGGGTTGCCAACGGAATGAGCATGGACGCTGAATCCGTAGGGGAATATCACCTTGGATTGACAAGTGGGCAGATATTGATTATGCGTAACTATTTGTATGTATCTAGTATGGCTTGTAATTTTATATCTGTATCCTTACTTTCTAAGGAAGGATATGATTTTAGTTTTGTAAGCGATGTGGTCTACATCCACCTAAATCAAGTTCTGATTGGGTCAGGTACATTAAAAAACGGAATATACGTATTAAAATCAAGCTCAAGTTTTCAGTGTACAGAACACACTTAAAAAGTCTCCGGACACAAATCAGGCTTTCTTATGGCATTGTAGACTGGGTCACATTAATGAGACACGGTTAACAAAGTTACATAAAGAGGGATACTTGAATCCGTTCGAGTATCAGTCTTATGCTACTTGTGAATCTTGTCTCATGGGAAAGATGACAAAGGCTCCGTTCACTGGACACGGAGTAAGAGCGAGCGAGGTCTTGGAACTCATATACAGTGACGTGTGTGGTCCAATGTCTACACATGCGCGAAGTGGTTATTCATACTTCATTACTTTTACGGATGATTTCTCTAGGTATGGACATGTCTTCCTGATGAAGCATAATTCCGAGACCTTTGAGAAATTCGGCAATACAAGAATGAAGTTGAAAAACAAACAGGCAAAATTATCAAGACACTGAGATCTGATCGAGATGGTGAATACTTGAGTGCCGAGTTTCTGGGCTACTTAAAAGAAAAAGGAATTCTCTCTCAGCTTACTCCTCCATACACACCACAATACAACGGTGTATCGGAAAGGCGGAATCGAACTATATTGGATATGGTTCGTTCCATGATGAGTAAGGCTGAGTTACCGCGATCTTTCTGGGGTTATGCACTAGAATCAGCTGCATATCTTTTGAACAACATTCTAACCAAGACTGTGCCTACCACTCCATATCAGATGTGGAGTGGGAAGAAACCCTGTCTTAAGTATCTTAAGACATGGGGATGTCCAGCTTTTGTAAAAAGGCAGCATGCTGACAAGGTCGAGGCACGCTCAGTACTGTGTAAGTTTGTGGGGTACCTCAAGAACTCCAGGGGGGTATCTTTTCTATTCCACAGAGAAACATAAGGTTTTTGTTTCTCAGCATGCCCACTTCTTGGAAACTGAATTTTTAGAAAATCAGATAAATGGGAGTGCAATAGAACTGGAAGAAATTCCAGAACCACAAGCTATTACTGAAAGCTTGGTAGAACCAGAAGTTTCAGGAGAACCGGACATCCCAGCGCCACTCCGCATGAGTAGTAGGCAGTCTCATCCGCCCGAGAGATACTATGGTTTTCTCATAGACGGAGATCGAGAGGATTGCGTCATTGAAAATGATGAGCCTACTAGCTTCCAGCAAGCCATTCAGAGCGGTGACTCAGTAAAATGGCCAGATGCAATGCGGACCGAGATGGAGTCCATGTACACCAACAAAGTTTGGACTTTGGACATTGCTCCAGAAGGGGTAAAACCCGTAGGCTGCAAATGGATCTTCAGAAAGAAGATTGGTGTAGATGGGCAGGTTGAAACCTATAAAGCTAGACTTGTTGCAAAGGGTTTTCTTCAATGACCTGGTTTGGACTATGATGAAATCTTTTCTCCAGTGGCTATGCTCAAATTCATTCGGATCCTTCTTGCCATTGCTGCCTTCCACGATTATGAGATCTGGCAGATGGACGTAAAGACGGCTTTTCTAAATGGAAATTTGGAAGAGTGCGTCTATATGGATCAGCCGGAGGATTTCATTCAGAGTAGGAGCAGCGGTAAAGTATGCAAGTTGCTTAAATCCATTTATGAACTAAAGCTGGCATCGCGGAGTTGGAACATCTGCTTTGATGATACTGTCAAAGAATTCGGCTTCATCAAAAATCCGGATGAACCATGCATTTACAGTAAGATTGTAGGGAGAATTGTGATATTCCTCGTCTTGTACGTGGATGATATTCTCCTAATAGGAAATGACATTCCTATGCTACAGTCAGTCAAAGGATTCTTGTCACAGAGGTTCTCGATGAAGGACCTGGGCGATGCCAACTACATTCTGGGGATCCAGATCTATTGTAATAGATCTAAGAGGATGTTCGGACTTTCGCAGTCCAGGTACATCAACACCATACTGAAACGATTCAGTATGGAAGTTTCAAAGTGCGGTAATCTACCGGCTTGTCTCGGAATTACCCTCTCCAAAGAGATGTCTCCCAAGACTGATTCGGAAAGGGCTCGCATGTCATCTATACCCTATGCATCTACGGTAGGCTCTATAATGTATGCGATGTTGTGTACCAGACCAGATGTAGCATACGCATTGAGCGTTGTAAGCCGGTATCAGTCGGACCCAGGGGAGAAACACTGGATAGCAGTGAAGAACATTCTCAAGTACCTGAGAAGGACTAAGGAGATGTTCTTGGTGTATGGCGGATAGGACCTCCAGATCGAGGCCTTTGCTCACTCCAGCTTTCAGAGTGACAAGGATGACTCCAAGTCCATGTCGGGTTATGTCTTTACCCTCAATGGAGGGGCGGTTTGCTGGAAGAGCTCCAAACAGGAAACCGTTGCTGACTCAACTATGAAAGCGGAGTACATAGCTGCTAGCGATGCCGCAAAGGAAGCTGTCTGGATGAAGAAATTCCTCACGGAGCTTCAGGTGGTTCCTACCATTGTTGATCTAATACCGATGTATTGTGACAACAACGGTGCTATAGCTCTAGCGAAGGAACCCAGGTCCCATCAAAAGTCCAGACACATTTTGAGGCGGTACCACCTGATCAGGGAGATCGTAGATCGCCGAGAGATCGAGGTGAAGAGAGTAGATTCGGAGAATAACACTGCAGATCCATTCACGAAGGCCATACCCCAGACTCAGTTCGAGCGGCTGATCGAGATGATAGGTCTTCGATACGCCAGTATATGGCCCTAGTGCAAGTGGGAGATTGTTAGTGTATATGCCCTAGAGGCCATTACTGTATCATAATAGTTTATATATTACTTAATGGAAGCTTGGGATATTCACAGTTGTATAGACAATCTTGCTCAAAATGGTAGTATGCTACTTGGTTTGTTTCTACTTAAATATGTGCATGTGTTTCTTTTAGCATATCGCTTATACATATTAGTGGAGCCCTTAGGATCTTTGCTTGATTACCAGCGTTGTGATGGCAGTCACACTAGTGGGGGCTGGGTAATCTATAAGCACATCCTTATACAGGTCCCTAGTCGTAGGATTATCGAGACGGGGCATCGATACTCCGGAGTAGACTAGCGTATGCGTTTCTCATCCCAGCAGGGGAGATGGTCTGTCCCACAGCCATTAGTACGTCGTACTGGAGATAGTATGCGGGTGCTCATTAGGTTACGAGTACACTGGACAGGACTCGCTGAGAACTATTAGTTGGTATTATACCTATCGTCGGTTATCAGTTCCCAGGTGACATGAGTACTGCTTAGTCTGTTGACTTGACACTGTCACTTCGCCTCGAGTATGTTCCCACTGTTCTTATATTACTACCCTACCATGGCTCAAATGAGTCGTGCAAATAGGTAGTAGTTGGGTGCAGTCCCGAAGCACTTGGAGGCAGTAACGGTTAGACAGGATTCGTCTCTCTCGGTATTGGGAGTTGATATCGCGATGTGTTTAGGAGAGACATTACACAAAGTCCCTGAGCAGGGCAAGCGTGATTTGCTGGTAGTGTTTCCAGTAGTTTCTCAGGGTGTTCTGGGCTACACTCCAACATGACTTATACCGCTATTAGGGGACTGACATTTACCGCCCCCTAGGCCCGACATGCGATACTCTCAAACGAACAGACCGGACTGTACGGAGATTGTCACATTCAGGATAGGAGTTCGGATGGGTTCACCTCATCGGTCTTCTTATCGGCATCTACCTGGGGACTGTTACGTACAGCTAGTACTGCTTGCGACCTGTGGTTAAACCAACTGCCAGTGTAGTGTCGAGTCTTTAGATTCCCACACAGAGGGTTGTTCACCTTTGGGCAAAACAGAGTAGAGGTCGTATGGTTTTACGACGGGGTTCGTTCACATACGCGCACTTGTGCACGTTTGGTGTCCGGCCAGATATTACTAGCGGGCTTTGGTTTAAACCAGATCCTAGTAGTTGTTTTGGGATTGGTTTTGTCTCATTGCATTCATGTTCCTCGGAACACGGATGCGGGTGTGTATGCACAGTTGACAGAGGCAGAGGAACCTCATTAGGGTTTTTGACCGTTGATTTTTTCCAAACCCTAATGAGAATGTGAAATATGGTTAATAATATTAATTAAGGATAATTGTGCCATGGTTATGGTTGGGTTGACCATTTGACTTGTTGACTTTTGTTGACCTTGATATTTTCTTTAGCAAAACAAAGATGCTTCTTGAATCTTGCATTAGCATTAAATGTGAAATGATAATGGTCAAATCAACTGACCATCACAATTTTCTTAATTATTATTATTATTCTCATATCTCTCTCATATGAGAGCAAGGTTGGGATTACTCTCTCATTCTCTCATGCTCTTTCTCTCTCTTGCAAAAGCTGTCCCTCTTCCTCTCTCAAAGCTTAAGTGTTTCATGTGTTGAAAATCATAAGCTTTTGAGATTAAACCATCAAAACATTTCTCTACTCATTCTAGGGTTCTTTTTCTAGCAAACCAAACACTCTAGTTACTTCTTGGTTGAGGTAGGAGCTCAAGGTAGAGGCCATCGGGTGGATCTTTCTTCGGCAAAGAAAAGACGAAGAGGAGGAGCCGTCTACACCACTCCAAGGAGCTAGCAACAAGGTAGACCACAACAAGAAGAGAAAGAGTTCAAGAAGTAGGTATAACCATCTTACCTAGTAGCTAGAACTTGCAGTTAGTTTGTTAGTTTTTATTTAGCAAAGATCCTTCATGGTTAGTCTATGTACCTTTGTGATAAAAATTTGATTTTTACTCTTTCCGCCTCCCCGTAAGTACCGAGGTGGGTTACATAGACTTACAGTGATATCAGAGCCGAGCTAAACAACAACTAACATGTTAGCAAAGTGTTTAGAACTTCGATCCGAAAAAAATCGCAAAATACATCAAAATTTAGTGTTTTCTGCCGATTTTTAAAACAGGTCTAAAAAATATTTCCAGAGACCTGAAAAATACAAGCAGGCTTTTTAGAGAAAACTGTAGAAATTTGGGCTCCTGAATCGCTCATAAGACCGCGAATCCGCGGCCGATCCAAGCGATCCGCCGCGGATCCGCGGCCGAGTCAACTCGGCTGCGCACCAAATTTCTTCTGGGGTTCTCTGTGTTGGTTTTGTGTATTCTGGGAAGTTTTGTTTCTGCCCAGATTTGTCAGAGTACTGGATTTTACTTGGGGTAGATTCAAATACAGTTTTTGATCGAAGTTCTATAAACTTTAGCTAATTGGATTATATCTGTAATGTGATATATGTACTAAACGTATGCTAATCCTATACGTCGATAAGTAGGGGTTGTACATATCTGTGATCTGTGATGTTGGTTTATGGATATGAACTTGTTGAATCGTCGCGATGAATAGCCGGAGATGTGAGATGAGGGTTTTCATTTTTCATTCGATGTAATAATTGTAAATTGATGTAATATTATTTATATGGCCGCACATCTGGGTTGAGGTTGTAGCCGCCATTGTATATTATTTCTTTTATTGTTTTTGCTCCTAGGATAGACCCAAGGTGGGGTGCACAAACTACCGGGTACTTTTAAGTGCCGAGTGGCCTACTCACGTTCTTGAAGGAGGTTGCTTCACTTTGGGTACTTGGCGGGTAGTTTGCCGCACCTGTAGGGGTCTAGGGTGGGGTTTGGTTATTCATCGCGACCGTGTAATCCGTCTTTCGTTGCAGGCTCGAACGAAACGCAGATTCCTAACATATCCAATGTGTTCATCAGTGATCTGGAATGGCTATCGTTGTATCCGACGAATGTTTATATCTATATATGATATCTAGTAGGCGTTGCTTATGTTTTGCATCCGCGCTAGTCCAGCCCCCGCTCTGTCGTTAGTTAAGTAACCTAACGGGTGATGACGGGGCCCAGTGGCGAATGCGGATGGCATAAGCGTGCGTCATATTTTCGTTGTTTCTGCAATAGTAGGATTAATTGATGGGACGCGTTATATTAATGCAAAAAAATAAACTAAAGTTAAATTGTTTGAACAATTTCAAAACCACTCGTTTTTTTCCAAAAACAGAAAACTTTTAAAAACGTGGAGCTTAAACCACTCCTTTTAAAAGCTATCAAGGTTCCTTCGATTATATCAAGTTCACTACGTTCACGCTTTTGCCAAAACCATTCGTATCCCTCCGTCATTTCATATGAATATTCAATAGTATTCAAGCTATGTTTGTTGACCTTAGTCAAGGCATAATGATTGGTAGCTGTTGGGTGTTCATATGTAGCATAGATAGATGCGTTGGTTTGGGACAGTCGTATTACCTTGTTGACCTTCGTCAAGGGTATATATGGGTGGGTTCAAATTAACCTGGATAATGATGGGTAGAAATTGACATGTGAATTATGATTTGTTGACCTTCGTCAAGGTCATAAGAGCATGGGGCAAAAATCCACATTGGGAGTTTCTAAGGAAATTGAAACTTGCTAGAGCTGCATACCATTTGGAGTTTGATAATGTTGGTAGGATTCCTTCAGCATTATCTCATAATGATATTTGGATCCCGATTCTACTGTGAGTATCCGCTACTCCTCGGGAGACTTTTCACTTAACGATCAAAGCTATAAACCAAGTAGGTGTCTAGAAAGGTGTTAGCGGGGCTACGCCCATAGGGAAAAGAGGTTATTTAATTAAGGAAGTTCGCGAGAGCGTCGTAAAACCTCCCTCGAAGTACCGACACCAGCCTGGCTGAACGGTTAAGCAAGTATTGTACGGTGAGATCAATCCCGACTAATTCTTCTTTTATGGTTTGGGGAAGGATTCGAGAAACAGTGGGAGCCATCCTGTTTAGATAAACTAAAAACTAATCTAAACTTGCAAGAGCATCATGCCTAGTGTTTTCTTCTCTCGCTCTTAATTGCAGCGACCCAGTGACCAGACATAGGTTACATCTAGATAATAAAATGACTGAATCTGAATGTTATGACTGGCAAAGGTCTGTCCAGATGTCCATTACCCATGACAAGCTGGGAAACCTCCTAACAAATGAAACCCCTGCCGTCTCAGGACCAGTTTCCCCTGTCATGGATATTGATATCCGTAAGTCATCGGAAAGGGATTGCGCGAATGCCAGGTGCCTCGTGTTGGCCTCGGTTGATGGTGCATACCAGAGGCAGCACGAGAAGATGGACTTAGCTTCTGTCTTCCTCCATAATAAAAATTTATATGGAGAGCAATCTCGTATCGTAAGATATAAGACCTCGAACGAATTGCTTCAAGCGAGGTTGGCTTTCGGATCATCTGTAGGGGACAACGTCCTTGCAAAGACTAGCTATTTTGATGAGCTCACGGACCTGAAGACCACGTTGAAGAACGGGTCAAATACTGACTTGATTCTACCGTCTCTACCCTCTACTTATACCCTGAAGGAAACCAGGGAAGAAGAAGGAAAGCGAAGGGCAAAAGATTCGGGACTGGATATAGTAAAGGAGGGACGTTCCTATTGTTACGGGAAAGGGCCTTGGCAGAAGGATTGCAGGGCTAGTAAAGCCAGTACTCAGGATTCGAAGCATGTTGTGGCTTCGGCTTCGGGTGTGTTTGTAATAGAAAACTGAATGTCAATTAACCCTACTTCCTGGGTACTGGATACCGGATCAGGATCTCACATCTGTAATTCATTACAGGCTTTGAGAAACCGTAGAGTTATCAGGATAGGTGATATAACTCTCAGGGTTGCCAACGGAATGAGCGTGGACGCTGAATCCGTAGGGGAATATCACCTTGGATTGACAAGTGGGCAGATATTGATTCTGTGTAACTGTTTGTATGTACCTAGTATGGCTTGTAATATTATATCTGTATCCTTACTTTTTAAGGAAGGATATGATTTTACTTTTGTAAGCGATGTGGTCCACATCCACCTAAATCATGTTCTGATTGGGTCAGGTACATTAGAAAACGGAATATACGTATTAAATCAAGCTTAAGATTTCAGTGTACAGAACACACTTAAAAAGTCTCCGGACACAAATTAGGCTTTCTTATGGAATTGTAGACTGGGTCACATTAATGAGACACGGTTAACAAAGTTACATAAAGAGGGATACTTGAATCCGTTCGAGTATCAGTCTTATGCTACTTGTGAATCTTGTCTCATGGGAATGATGACAAAGACTCCGTTCACTGGACACGGAGTAAGAGCGAGCGAGCTCTTGGAACTCATACACAGTGACGTGAGTGGTCCAATGTCTACACATGCGCGAAGTGGTTATTCATACTTCATTGATTTTACGGATGATTTCTCTAGGTATGGACATGTCTTCCTGATGAAGCATAAATCCGAGACCTTTGAGAAATTTCGGCAATACAAGAATGAAGTTGGAAAACAAACAGGCAAAAGTATCAAGACACTGAGATCTGATCGAGGTGGTGAATACTTGAGTGCCGAGTTTCTGGGCTACTTAAAAGAAAAAGGAATTCTCTCTCAACTTACTCCTCCATACACACCACAACACAACGGTGTATCGGAAAGGCGGAATCGAACTATATTGGATATGGTTCGTTCCATGATGAGTAAGGCTGAGTTACCGCGATCTTTCTGGAGTTATGCACTAGAATCAACTGCATATCTTTTGAACAAGATTCCAACCAAGACTGTGCCTACCACTCCATATCAGATGTGGAGTGGGAAGAAACCCTGTCTTAAGTATCTTAAGACATGGGGATGTCCAGCTTTTATAAAGAGGCAGCATGCGGACAAGCTCGAGGCACGCTCAGTACTGTGTAAGTTTGTGGGGTACCTCAAGAACTCCACGGGGTATCTTTTCTATTCCACAGAGAAACAGAAGGTTTTTGTTTCTCAGCATGCCCACTTCTTAGAAACTGAATTTTTAGAAAATCAGATAAGTGGGAGCGCAATAGAACTGGAAGAAATTCCAGAACCACAAGTTATTACTGAAAGCTTGGTAGAACCAGAAGTTTCAGAAGAACCGGACATCCCAGCGCCACTCCGCAGGAGTAGTAGGCAGTCTCATCCGCCCGAGAGATACTACGGTTTTCTCATAGACGGGGATCGAGAGGATTGCGTCATTGAAAATGATGAGCCTACTAGCTTCCAGCAAGCCATTCAGAGCGGTGATTCAGTAAAATGGCTGGATGCAATGTGGACCGAGATGGAGTCCATGTACACCAACAAAGTTTGGACTTTGGACATTGCTCCAGAAGGGGTAAAACTCATAGGCTGCAAATGGATCTTCAGAAAGAAGATTGGTGTAGATGGGCAGGTTGAAACCTATAAAGCTAGACTTGTTGCAAAGGGTTTTCGTCAAAGGCCTGGTTTGGACTATGACGAAACCTTTTCTCCAGTGGCTATGCACAAATCCATTCGGATCCTTCATGCCATTGCTGCCTTCCACGATTGTGAGATCTGGCAGATGGACATAAAGATGGCTTTTCTAAATGGAAATTTGGAAGAGTGCGTCTATATGGATCAGCTGGAGGGTTTCATTCAGAGTGGGAGCAGCGGTAAAGTATGCAAGTTGCTTAAATCCATTTATGAACTAAAGCAGGCATCGCGGAGTTGGAACATCTGCTTTGATGATACTGTCAAAGAATTCGGCTTTATCAAAAATCCGGATGAACCATGCATTTACAGTAAGATTGTAGGGAGAACTGTGGTATTTCTCGTCTTGTACGTAGATGACATTCTCCTAATAGGATCCTATGCTACAGTTAGTCAAAGGATTCTTGTCACAGAGGTTCTCCATGAAGGACCTGGGCGATGCCAACTACATTCTGGGGATCCAGATCTATCGTGATAGATTTAAGAGGATGTTGGGACTTTCGAACTCGAGGTACATTGACACCATACTGAAACGATTCAGTATGGAAGATTCAAAGTGCGGTAATCTACCGGCTTGTCACGGAATCACCCTCTCCAAAGAGATGTCTCCCAAGACTGATTCGGAAAGGGCTCTCATGTCATCTATACCCTACGCATCTGCGGTAGGCTCTATAATGTATGTGATGTTGTGTACCATACCAGATGTTTCATACGCATTGAGCGTTGTAAGCCGGTATTGTTGGATATAGTGCCCACAGAGTCAATTATTGGATCACAGGCACGTGATTGCAATGATTGAGGGAGGACCTATTCCGGTAGGACAGTCTTACTCAAGATGATAGTATACTATCTGGTTTATCTTTATCATCGTGTACTGCTTTAGGTGACCTTACAGGTCATTATTGCAAGTTGATAGAGCCCATAGGATTATTGCTTGACTACCAGCAGTATGATGGCGATCATATACGTGAGAGTTGGGTAGTCTATAAGCACATCCTTAAAGTGGTCCCTAGTCGTGGGAGTTTCGAGACTGGGCATCGATACTCCATTAGTAGACTAGTCTATACAGTCGAGACCCCGACGAGGGGTGGTGGCTGGTCTCATAAGCCATTGGTGTCAGTTGGTTCACCTAAGATGTATACAGGTGCTCATTGGGTTATGAGTACACCGGACAGGACTCGCCGGGAACATGCTAGTTGGTATTATACCTAGCGTCAGATAGCAGTTCCCTAGTGACATGTGTACAGGTTAGTTCATCGACCTGAGATCGTCATTTGTCTCGTGTGAGTTCCCACTATACTTTGATTACTACCCTACCACGGCTCAAAAGAGTCATGCAAACAGGTTTTAGTTGGGTACAGTCCCGAGCCACATGGAGGCATGTGAGCGGATCGGCAGAGGATTCGTCTCTCCCGGTATTGGGGGTGAGATCGCGCTGTGTCTAGGAGAGCCATTACACAAAGCCCTCGGCCGAGGCAGAAGATTTACTGGTAGGTATTCCAGTAGTATCTCAGGGTGTTCTGGGCTACACTCCGACACGACTTGTACCGCTTTTGGGGGTCTGACTTTTACCAACCCCCTAGGCCCGACATGCGATGCTCATAGACGAACGGACCGGACTGTACGGATATTGTCACTGACAGGCTCAGTAGGGTGTCAGGATGAGTTCGCTCATCGACTTCCCTTTTGGTCAATACCTGGTAACACGTTACGTATGGCTAATACCTCTGACGTGCTAGTGGTTAAATCCACAGCCAAAGTATTGACGAGTCTTTAGAGTCCCCCACAGACAGTTTCTCAAGTTTTGGACGAAACGTTGTAGAGGCCATATGATATATGGCAGGGTTCGATCATATACATGCGGTATTGCACAGATCATGATCGGACGGATCATACTAGTGGGTTTTGGTTTAAGCCGGATCCTAGTATTAGATTTTTTGGATTACTTTAGTCTCATCGCATTCGCATTCAGTCAGAATGCGGGTGCAGGTATGTATATACAGGTGAGGGGTATCCTTATGATCCGTCACGAGTTTACTTTAGATGTTATCGTATCTTTTTATTGTTGCAAACATTTGGATTAATGTTTGTAAATGGAAATAATGAGCTAGAATTTCATCATGGCATGCATTAAATATGACATGAACTTCATTAGTGACTCATGGTCTCTTTTTATGTGCTAATGTCACATTATATGATGGTTTTGTGATGATTTGATAAGAGGAAAGAGAAAGGGGCTGCCTTATGCAAGCTTGGTCTTGTATTTTTGATACACTCTCTCACTCTCTCATATTATCATTCTATCAAAAAAGAAAAGGGAGAGGAAACTCCTTCTTCCTCTTTCTTCTCTAGCTCAAATCTCCATTAATGGCAACACCTCTAACCTCCATCCAAATCAATGGATGTAAGAGACAAAGTGATCACACACATTCTCTACATCACCTTGGACACGTCGGCTTGCACACTTCATGCCCGAGTTGCTTCGGATGAAGCGGAAGCCCGTAAAAAGACTCGTAGATGTGGTGCCCTTTCCGACGAGGAGATCGAGACCGGAGTTGCCGCGAGGAGCTTGGGATGGTGGCCAAAAACCGAAGGACACGGATCGATCGGTATAGCCTTTCTATCCCTTCTCTAGATAGCTAGTTGTAGGTTAATGGTTCGATCCGGTTTTTAAGCATACGATAGCGCCGCTTTTCAAGTTAAGAAAAAATTTCGTTTCCGCATTTTGGCCTCAGAAAGACGGCCGAGGCGCTACCGTAGTCTTACATGGTATCAGAGCCACGCCATTAACCTTTTCTAGCTTGCTCTAGCGTGTTTAGAACTTTGATCGGACGAAATTTTCAAAAACCGCGTTTCCAAGTCATCAGTTTCTGTCGAAATTTTTCTGTTGTCAAAAAATTATTTGGTGTATTGCAAAAATATGTGCAGGCTTTTCTAAGACTTCTGAGAAAATTTGGTACATTGATTGCACTGTAGCGCGTCGGAACTGCGGCCGTACCCACGTTTTGGCCGCGGTTCCGCGGCCGTACTATAGCAACACTGCACCAAATTTCTTCAGTTGGTCTCTGACTTGGAAAAGGGGTTTCTGGTAATTTTATTTTGGGCCCAGATTTATTTGAGTGCTGGGTACTGTGCTTGGGGTCCACTTCGGGAAAATTTGTCGATCGAAAATTTTAAACATGTTAGTTTACAGCATTTACATTATATCTGCGACCATGAATGTCATTTGATCGGTAAATCCTGTCTAATTGCTATAGCTCTTTTAGACGGATTTGCGAACGTGACATTCACGTTGATGTTTTGTGTTGTGCTGTGATGTTGCGGATTTGTCGTGGTGGATAGCCTGGATGCAATGGTAGTACAGTTTGGTTGTATTTGTATATTTGATATTGCGGGGAGAGCGTCCGACATGTGGACTGCCATCACTGCCTGTTTGTATATTATTCTTTTGGGGCACGACCAGGCTGAGGTCGATGTACCCGTTGTATATATTTTACTTTCTGTACTAGGATTACCCCGCGGAGGGGTGCACGGATAGCCGAATTCTAGAGGGCAACGGGCTCGCATCTCATGGCTTTAAAACGGAAGGGGCTTCACTCTAGAATGGGCAGGGTATTTACCGCACTCGTAGGGGGTACAGGTTGACCCAAGGAGGGGTGCTCAAGTTACCAAATTCCGTGAAGTGCTGGGTGGTCCATTCACGTTGTTGAAGGGGGCTGCCTCACTTCAGGTTTTGGCGGGTAACTTGCCGCGCCCGTAGGGGTCTAGGATTTCATTGCACAGGCTATCCACACGACCAGGGGAACGTCGGGTTTCAGTAGCGGCTCTATGAAACCCGGGGATCCCAGATTATCTGTATTGTTCTGTGATGCTTATTACATTTCTGTGATGTTGCATTTTATCACGCCATGAGCGATTATTATATATTGATATATATACTAGTAGATGTTGTATATGTTTTACACCCGTGCTAGTCCAGTCCCCGCTCTGTCGTTAGTTAAGTAACCTAACGGGTGATGACGGGACCCAGTGGCGAATGCGGATGGCATATACGTACATCGTATTTTCGTTCTTTTGTGGTGTGATTAATTGATGGGACTGCATTGATTCGGATCAATGCAAGCTGAACAAACCTATTCTGATGTTGTTGGAACATTTTTCAAAAAGCTGTTATTGCAAGAACGTTCCTTTTTGTTTTGCACAGTGGTATTCGGTTATGAATATCCAGCACCTCAGTCGACGAGGCAAGGGCCGAGATCCCTTCACCGGGAGTGACCCCTTGGACAGAAGTTTGCATCAGGGTAATAACTTCACTATAGCCGATTTCCTTTTTGCTTTGCATCGTGGTATTCAGTTGGAATATCCTGCACCTCATTCTACGGGGAAAGAGCCGAGATCCCTTCACCGGGAGTGACCTCTTTAGCAAAAGGTTTTCGCCACTATATTTTTATAAAAAAGCTATCCGGTTCCTTCAACGATATCAAGTTCATTACATTAAAGGTTTTTCGCCAAAAACCTGTCGTAGCCCTCCGTCATTTCAGATTAGTATTGCTTAGTATTCGTGCTACGTATGTCGTCCATTGCCGAGGCGTAGTGTTCGGTAGCTCTGTAATGTTTTTCTGTCGCATGGATATGTGGATTGGTTAGTGTTGGAGATAGTGCCCTCAAAGTCAATTATTGGATTACAGGCACGTGATTGCAATGATTGGGAGGAGGACCTATCCCAGTAGGACAGTCTTACTCGAGGTGATAGTATGCTATCTGGTTTATCTTTATCATCGTGTACTGCTTTAGGTGACCTTACGAGTCGCTATTACACGTTGATAGAGCCCCTAGGATTCTTGCTTGGCTACCAGCAGTATGAGGGCGATCATATAAGTGAGAGCTGGAGTCTATAAGCACATCCTTAAAAGGTCCCTAGTCGTGAGAGTTTTGAGACAGGGCATCGATTCTCCTGAGTAGACTAGTGTATACTAAGATGTATACAGGTGCTCATTGGGTTATGAGTACACCGGACAGGACTCACCGGGAACCTGCTAGTTGGGATTATACCAGACGTCAGATAGCAGTTCCCTGGTGACATGTGTACAGGTTAGTTCATCGACCTGAGATCGTCATTTGTCTCGTGTGAGTTCCCACTGTGCTTTGATTACTACCCTACCACGGCTCAAAGGAGTCGTGCAAACAGGTTTTAGTTGGGTACAGTCCCGAGCCACATGGAGGCAGTGAGCGGATCTTCAGGGGTTCGTCTCTCCCGGTATTGGGGATGAGGTCGCGCTGTGTCTAGGAGAGCCAGAACATGAAAAGTCCTTGGCCAAGGCAGGAGATTTGCTGGTAGGTATTCCAGTAGTATCTCAGGGTGTTCTGGGCTACACTCCGACACGACTTGTACCACTATTGAGGGTCTGACTTTTACCAACCCCCTAGGCCCGCCATGCGATGCTCATAGACGAACGGACCGGACTGTACGGATATTGTCACTGACAGGCTCGGTAGGGTGTCAGGATGAGTTCGCACATCAACATCCAGTCCTCGCTCTGTCGTTAGTTAAGTAACCTAACGGGTGATGACGGGACCCAGTGGCGAATGCGGATGGCATATACGTACGTCATTATTTTCGTTCTTTTGTGGTGTGATCAATTGATGGGACTGCGTTGATTCGGATCAATGCAAGATAAACAAACCTATTCTGATGTTGTTGGAACACTTTTTCAAAAGCTGTTATTGCAAGGGCGTTCTCTTTTGTTTTGCATCGTGGTATTCAGTTGGAATATCTTGCTCCTCAGTCGATGAGGCAAGGGCCGAGATCCCTTCACCGGGAGTGACCCCTTGGACAAAGGTTTGTGTCAAGGCAATAACTTCACTATAGCCGATTACTTTTGCTTTGCATCGTGGTATTCAGTTGGAATATCCTGCACCTCATTCTACGGGGAAAGAGCCGAGATCCCTTCACCGGGAGTGACCTCTTTAGCAAAGGTTTTCGTCACTATATTTTTCAAAGCTATCAGTTCCTTCAACGATATCAAGTTCATTACGTTAAAGGTTTTCGCCAGAAACCATTCGTAGCCTTCCGTCGTTTCATATGAATGGTCAATAGTATTCAAGCTGTGTATGTTGGCCAAAGTCAAGGCACAGTGTTTGGTAGCTGTTGGGTATTCATATGCAGCATAGATAGATGCGTTGGTTTGGGACAATCGTTCTACTATTTTGGACAAAGTCAAGGGTATGTACGGGTGGGTTCAAATTAACCTGGACAATGACGGGTAGAACTTGACATGTGACTTATGATATGTTGGCCAAAGTCAAGGTCATAAGAGCATGGGGCAAAAATCCACATCGGGAGTTTCAAAAGAACTGAAACTTGCCATATATGCGCATACCTTCTGGAGTGTGATAACGTGAGCGGATTCCATCACGTTATCATGCGATGAGAGTTGGATCCCGATTCCCACTGATGAGTTGGTTTACTCCTCGGGTGATCCCGGCTAATTCTTCTTTCAGGTTTGGGGAAGAATTTGACGTTACAGTGGGAGGTTTCCAGATTAGATAAAGTGATAACCATTCTGATCTAGGTTAGAATGCACGCTGAGTGTTTCTTTTCTCTCTCTCTTTGGCAGCGACCATTGACCCGACCCTAGACTATGACTCAGTGACCAAATTGACCGAACCTTCTTAACACTGGCTTTTGGATTGTCAGAGTTGCAAACCTCATTGCCACTCCTACTTTTACCCTTTTCTCCAGGACACCCCGTATTACTACAAACGTCCACTTCCATTGGACAAAACCATCGTATGGTTATATACGAACTCGATGGATTTTATTCGAGGATGGTTTCCGGTTCTGGAGAAAACGAATAGGACTATTCAGTTGTCTTTTCCTTTTTCCTTCTCTCAGATTGCGAGTACTCCTTGGTTTAGGAGATAGTACACCTATTACGCTTATTGGATAGTCTTCTTCCAAACCATAGGCAGGTGCCGAACGGTAGGGAATAAAGAAAACCAATTAGCCTAAACGGTGTACAGAAGGTATTAAGTTAAGACAAAGAAAGGGATTAGTAAGAGGGCAAAGTAAATTGCGACTACTATTCACGACCAAACCAAGTATTTCTTCGCCAATCCTAAATCACCTTTGTATTTCTCCAGGACACTCCGTATCACTACGAAGATCCCAAGTTTATTGGATAATCCATCGTATGGTTATATACGAACTCGAAAGGAACTTGTTCCAGTTCGGGGATGGATCCTGGTTCAGGAGAAATAGGAATAAGGTTCATTCGGTTGTCTTTTATCTTCACCTTCTCTCACATTGCGAGTGCTCCTAGGATTAGGACAGTACACCCATTATGCTTATTGGATAGTCTTCTTCCAAACCATAGGCTGGTGCCGAACGGTAGGGAAGGAAGAAAACCATTTGGCCTAAAGGGGTGTACAGAAGGTAATGACTAAAGACATATAAAGGGATTTGGAGAGGTGGCAAAGAATTATACGGTTACAGTTGTGAATCTGGATAATGGAAGAGGCATTACTAGGAATACCAGGATACCCCATCGAAACATTTCAATGTTTCAGTTTTACTGTGTACTGTTAAAGGAAAACTGATTTCCCAATTAGACACTTGCTCAAGGGTATGTATTTACCAGGTTTGATTCTCACATCTGTATGGTTTTACAGATGATGAGTGGGAGTAAGTTATTGGGAATTAGGTGACCATCCTCATTATATCGGGATTCGTTGTAATTGGTGATATTTGAGGAAGTCACCTGGGATGTTTGCCGGTCGGCAAATATTTGGTTTTGAATATCCGTTGTTATGCACCAATTTCAAATTGATATATCTGTACGTCTATTTTTATAGAGTGAGATATACCTTTTGAAATTATGTCTATGACATTTACCTATATCAGTGGATGGTTAGGTAAGGAGCATTAAACAGCGGTGTAATTCTTCTTAACCATAAGTACAGTTTTCAACCTACGACACACAGTGAATGAGTCACCAGACTCAGGGGACTTGTACAGAGTATTGTATATTGTCCAGTGTCCATTAGGACAGAGGGGCTGGTCTTCGTACTATATTCTGTTTACTTATGACTTCTTTAGTTCTTAGACAGGTGTTTCGTAGAAACACAAGGTCAAAGTTTTGAGAAGTTATAGGTATAAGAATAGAGTAGAGAACCAGGTATTGCAAGTATCGGGATTCTTCAAAGTGATCGAAGATGTAGATACTTGTATATGGTATTCTGTTGATAGTAATGGTTAAGAGAGCTTGCTTCTCTTTCAGGTTACTCATAATTGGAAGTATTCCTAAGTTGAGTAACACTGATCGGCCTCCTTCTATTTAGTTGACATGCACTGGAGACAGCTGCATGATTCGAATCTGGTTCAATTAAATCAGTGCCTCTGTTTCTATATTGGATATAGAACAGTTCATATCTTGACATTGTTAAAATACGGGGAGTTGTCCGGCTTATGCTTAAAACCAGACTCCGGACAACTCAAGGCACGTTTCTGTAATGGCTGTTTGTGGGTTGACCCGAGCTATGACGAGGGTTGACTTTCTACCATCTGGAAGATCAATAGTGATATTGTTCTTGACTCGCCACAGTTTTAATAAAAATGGATTTTTTTTTCAGAAAACAGTAGTGGGAGTATGGTAGAACTGGAAGTGATTCCAGAACCGCAAACGATTACTGAAGATTTGATAAGAACCTAAAGATTCAATCTGGTTTGACATTCCATTGGCCACTCCGCAGATAAAGTGGGTATCCTCAGGCACTCGAGAGGTACTTCGGTATGCTCAAGGACGGTGGCAGGGAGGTTCTTGTTTACCCAGACTTGCCATTGCTGTTGTTCCAGACTGTGAGACCTGGCAAGAGGATGAGTATAGCGTCGTTCTAAACTTGCTTTAGAAATATACGTGTATATGACTCTGCCAGAGGGTTGTCGTAGTCAGTGGGAGCAGCGGAAGCATTGGTGGACATCAGGCTTATGTCTATTCATAGACTAGAGCAGATATAGCGGAGATAGATCATCTATTTCTGATGTGACAGTCATAGGTTTGACTTCATCAGAATAGGGGATGGATCTGTTAAGAAGGTAGTAGGGTGTGATGTCCTGGTATTTGATGACATACACAGAGTAGGAAGTGATATTCCTATACTACGATCGGTTATACTTTGGTCGTCATACAGTGGTTTCTCCACACAGGACTTGGATATTATATCAGACATTCTGGTTACTAGATCTATGGTTTTGGATCTAGATTTGGGTGGTTTCCCAATCTGGGTACTTTGACAGCATTCTAAGAGTATTTAGAATGGACGACTCCTGGCACGGTGGTGTACCTGCAGGTAATGGAGTCACCCTCTCTAAAGGTGTCTTACAAACTAAAGGGGAGAGGGATACGCATGATTGGCAGATCACTTGCTTAGGCAATTGAGTCAATCATGAGATGTCAAGTACCGCACCAGATGTTGTTCTTGCAGTAGGGGCAATAAGTTGATATTGATCCAATCCTGGAGAAACAATCGGAAGCAGTTTTAGAACATAAGTTGATGTTCTAGGGAATTGATAACGGCAGCCTACTTTTCGAGACGGTTGTCATTCCAGGCTTCCACGGTGACCTGGATGGCAGAGTGACCATCAGAGTTATAGTTTTCCCTCTGACGAGGGGCAGTATTTTGGACAGGTGGTCCAGGTGGATACTGAGGGAAGGCATGGCGCAGGATACTGATTAAGTTCAGTTGGCGATACAGTCTAACAAGTTTGGATTTGGAGTTCATTTATGAGCTAGGTCCCATCAGACATCCAGACATTCTAAGACAGGTATTGCTCATTTCGGGAGATGGCTTTCTCCGCGAACTTGAGATAAAGAGAGACATGGAAAGAAACACCAGAGCGGATCCACTCACTGAGGCTATTCCTCGAACGCAATAGTTTCGCAAACGAGCTTTGTGAGACTGACTAGTAGAGGAGTTGGGTGTTCGGTATCACACGGGCTGTGAGTATGCGACATCGCAATAATTAGCCTTGAGTGCAAGTGGGAGATTGTTGGAGATAGTGCCCTCAAAGTCAATTATTGGATCACAGGCACATGATTGCAATGATTGGGGGGAGGACCTATCCCAGTAGGACAGTCTTACTCGAGATGATAGTATGCTATCTGGTTTATCTTTATCATCGTGTACTGCTTTAGGTGACCTTACGAGTCGCTATTACACGTTGATAGAGCCCCTAGGATTCTTGCTTGACTACCAGCAGTATGAGGGCGATCATATAAGTGAGAGCTGGAGTCTATAAGCACATCCTTAA
Source organism: Agapanthus africanus (assembly GCA_030015575.1). Lineage (NCBI taxonomy): Eukaryota > Viridiplantae > Streptophyta > Magnoliopsida > Asparagales > Amaryllidaceae > Agapanthus > Agapanthus africanus. The sequence continues at coordinate 419,821,396 of JASDDO010000010.1, read as the reverse complement.
AAGGTCCCTAGTCGTGAGAGTTTTGAGACAGGGCATCAATTCTCCTGAGTAGACTAGTGTATACAGTCGAGACCCCGACGAGGGGCGGTGGCCGGTCTCACAAGCCACTGGTGTCAGTTGGTTCACCTAAGATGTATACAGGTGCTCATTAGGTTATGAGTACACCGGACAGGACTCGCCGGGAACCTGCTAGTTGGGATTATACCAGACGTCAGATAGCAGTTCCCTGGTGACATGTGTACAGGTTAGTTCATCGACCTGAGATCGTCATTTGTCTCATGTGAGTTCCCACTGTGCTTTGATTACTACCCTACCACGGCTCAAAGGAGTCGTGCAAACAGGTTTTAGTTGGGTACAGTCCCGAGCCACATGGAGGCAGTGAGCGGATCTTCAGGGGTTCGTCTCTCCCGGTATTGGGGGTGAGGTCGCGCTGTGTCTAGGAGAGCCAGAACATGAAAAGTCCTTGGCCAAGGCAGGAGATTTGCTGGTAGGTATTTCAGTAGTATCTCAGGGTGTTCTGGGCTACACTCCGACACGACTTGTACCGCTATTGGGGGTCTGACTTTTACCAACCCCCTAGGCCCGCCATGCGATGCTCATAGACTAACGGACCGGACTGTACGGATATTGTCACTGACAGGCTCGGTAGGGTGTCAGGATGAGTTCGCTCATCGACGTCCCTTTTTGGTCAATACCCGGTAGCCCGTCACGTATTGGCTTATACCTCTGACGTGCTAGTGGTTAAATCCACAGCCATAGTATTGACGAGTCTTTAGAGTCCACCACACTCAGTTACTCAGGTTTCGGGCGAAACGCTGTAGTGGCCGTATGGAGATATGGCAGGGTTCGATCAGATACGTGCGGTATTGCTCGTATCATGATCGGACGGTTTTTACTAGCCGGCTTTGGCTTAAGCCGGATTCTAGTATTAGATAGTGTAGTTTTGTCTCTTTGCATTTGTGTTCAGTGGGAATACAAATGCGGGCATGTATTTGCAGTAGTGGGTTTTTCCTGTAATTTATTACGGAATCGGTTTTCTGAAGCTGCCAGTTTTCATTCCGTTCCGGCCGGTTTTCTTTTATTCCTTCACGGCCGGACTTTTTGATGGAGGGGGTTAATTGCAAGTTTGCAATTAACTTATTTGATGAGGGGTTTCATGCATATATGTGGCTTCCTCATCATGAGATTCCTTTTGAATCAATCACTTGCTTTTCTTTTGATGGTTGTTTGATTTGGTGAGAAAAGAAATGGTGTGACCATTATCATCTTAGCTTTTTCTTTTTCTCCTCTTGAAAATATTTCACATTTTTTCCATCCACTTGAAAGGGGGCCGGCCACTTGATTGGAGAGAGAGAGAGAAGTTCATTTTTCATGTGTGGCAATTTGCTTCATCTCATTTTGTTGTAAGGAAAAAAAAAGCACCATTTTTCCTTAACCTCATTCCTACCTCCATCCTTCCATGGCAACTTCACATACCCCAAAAGAGACAACCCACTACACTATATCTATAGCATCCCTTGGACGCGTCGGCTAGCCAACTTCACGCCCGAGTTGCCTCGGTCAAGAGGTGGGAGCCCGTATACGAGCCCGGCTACGTGGTGCCCTTTCCGACGAGGAGGTGATGGACGGAGTTTCCGCGGGAAATCGGAGTGGAGACGAAGACCGAAGGATACGGATCGCTTGGTATAGCTTCTCTACTCTTTTCTTGTTTTCTAGTTGCTAGGTTAATGGCCCGATCCAGGTGAAAAGTGCGCGGTGGTGCCGGTTCAATAGTTTTTGAAAGTTTTTGTTTCCGCGTTTCCGGCGTCGGTTCGACGGCCGGGGCGCCGCCGCGGGCTTACAGTTAGGACAGTCGTACGGTTATGTTGGCATTGTCAAGGACTCATACGGGTAGGTTTAACGCAATCAAGATAATGACAGGTTGAACTTGACTAGGACTCTTTGATATGTTGGCATTGTCAAGGTCACTTGGATCCTAGGGTTAAAAATATACATCGGGAGTTTCTAAAGAAACTGAAACTTGCCAGGCATGCGCATACCTTCTAGAGTGTGATAACGTGAGTGGATTCCATCACGTTATCATGCGATGATAGTTGGATCCCGATTCCCACTGATAAGTTGGTCTACTCCTCGGGCGATCCCGACTAATTCTTCTTTCAGGTTTGGAGGAGAATTTAAGGTTACAGTGGGAGGTTTCCTGATTAGATAAATTGGTAACCATTTTGATTTAGGTTAGAGTGCACGCAGAGTGTTTTTTTTTCTCTCTCTCTCTTTGACAGCAACCATGACCTGACCCTTGACTATGACTAAGTGACCGAATTAACTGAACTTTCTTAAAACACTGGCTTTTGGATTGTCAGAGTTGCATACCTCATTGACACTCCTACTTTTACCCTTTTCTCCAGAACACCCCGTATTACTACGAACATCCACTTTCATTGGATAAAGCCATCGTATGGTTATATAAGAACTCAAAGGAACTTGTTCCAGATTCGAGGATGGTTTCCGGTTCTGGAGAAAAGGAATAGAACTATTCAGTTGTCTTTTCCTTTTACCTTCTCTCAGGTTGCGAGTGCTCCTTGGATTAGGACAGTACACCTATTACGCTTATTGGATAGTCTTCATCCAAACCATAGGCAGGTGCCGAAAGGTAGGGAATGAAGAAAACCATTTAGCCTAAAAGGTGTACAGAAGGTATTAAGTTAAGACAAATAAAGGGATTAGTAAGAGGGCAAAGTAAACTGCGACTGCTATTCACGACCAAACCAAGTATTTCATCGCCACTCCTACTTCACATTTGTATTTCTCCGAGACATTCCGTATCACTACGAAGATCCACAGTTTATTGAAAACTCCATCGTATGGTTATATACGAACTCGAAGGAACTTGTTCCAGTTCGGAGATGAATTCTGGTTCAGGAGAAATAGGAATAAGGTTTATTCAGTTGTCTTTTATCTTTACCTTCTCTCGGGTTGCGAGTGCTCCTAGGATCAGGGGAGTACACCCATTATGCTTATTGGATAGTCTTCTTCCAAACCATAGGCTGGTGCCGAACGGTAGGGAAGGAAGAAAACCATTTAGCCTAACGATGGTGTGCAGAAGGTAACGACTAAAGACATATAAAGGGATTTGGAGAGATGGCAAAGAAATATACGGTTACAGTTATGAATCTGATAATGGAAGAGGCATTACTAGGAATACCCGGATACCCCTTCAAAACATTTACATGTTTCAGTTTCACTGTGTATTGTTAAAGGAAAACTGATTTCCCAATTAGCCCTTGCTCCAGGGTATGTATTTACCAGGTTTGATTCTCATATCTGTATGGTCTTACAGATGATGAGTGGGAGTAAGTTATTGGGAATTGGGTGATCATCCTCATTATATCGGGATTCGTTGTAATTGGTGATATTTGAGGAAATCACCTGAGTTGTTTGTCGGACGGCAAATATTTGGTTTTGAATATCCATTGTTATGCACCAATTTCAAATTGATATATCTGTACGTTTATTTTTATAAAGTGAGATATAACTTTTTGAAATTATGTCTATGACATTTACCTATATCAGTGGATGGTTAGGTAAGGAGCATTAAACAGCGGTGTAATTCTTCTTAACCATAAGTACAGTTTTCAACCTACGACACACAGAGAATGAGTTATTATACTCAGGGGACTTATACAGAGTATTGTATGTTTTCCAATATCCATGAGGACAGAGGGGTTGGTACTCGTATTATATTCTGTTTGCTTATGACTTCTCTAGTTTTTAGAAAAGTGTTTCGTAGAAACACAAGGTCCATGTTTTGAGAAGTTATAGGTATATGAATAAAGTAGAGAACCAGGTATTGCAAGTATCGGTATTCTTCAAGGTGATCGAAGATGTAGATACTTGTGTATGGTATTCAGTTGATAGTAATGATTATGAGAAACTTGTTTCTTTTTCAGGTTACTCATATCTGGATGCATTCCTAAGTTGAGTAACGCTGATCGGCCTCCCTCCATTTAGTTGACAATACTGGTGACAGCTGCATGATTTGAATCTGGTTCCAATTAAATCAGTGCCTCTATTTCTATATTGTATATAGAATAGTTCGTATCTTAACAATGTTAAGGTACGGGGAGTTGTCTGGCTTATGCTTAAAACCAAACTCTGGACAACTCAAGGCACGTTTCAGTAATGGCAGTTTGTGGGTTGACCCGGGCTATGACGAGGGTTGATTTTCTACCATCTGGAAGATCAATAGTGATATTGTTCTTGACTCGCCAAAGTTTTAATAAAAATGGATTTTTCAGAAAACAGAAGTGGGGGTATGGTAGAACTGGAAGTGATTCCAGAACCGCAAACGATTACTGAAAATTTGATAAGAACCTAAAGATTCAATCTATTTTGACATTCCATTGGCCACTCCGCAGATATGGTGGGTAACCTCAGGCACTCGAGAGGTACTTCGGTATGCTCAAAGACGGTGAAAGGGAGGTTCTTGTTTACCCAGACTTGCCATTGCTGTTGTTCCAGACTGTGAGACCCGGCAGGAGGATGAGTATAGCATCGTTCTAGACTAGCTTTAGAAGTGCACGTGTATATTATTCTGCCAGAGGATTGTCGTAGTCAGTGGGAGCAGCGGAAGCATAATAGACTAGTAGCTTGTGTCTATTTAAAGACTAAAGCAGATATAGCGGAGATAGATCATCTATTTCTGATGTGACAGTAATAGGTTTGACTTCATCAGAATAGGGGATGGATCTGTTAAGAAGGTAGTAGGGTGTGATGTCCTGGTATTTGGATGACATACACAGAGTAGGAAGTGAAATTCCTATACTACGATCGGTTATACTTTGGTTGTCATACAGTGGTTTCTCCACATAGGATATGGATATTGTATCGGATATTCTGGTTACTAGATCTATGGTTTTAGATCTAGATTTGGATAGTTTCCCAATCTGGGTACTTAGACAGCATTCTAAAGGTGTTTTAGAATGGAAGACTCCTGGCATGGTAGTGTTCCTGCAGGTAATGGAGTCACCCTCTCTAAAGGTGTCTTACAGACTAAAGGGGAGAGGGATGTGCATGATTGGCAGATCACTTGCTTAGGCAATTGAGTAAATCATGAGATGTCAAGTACCACACCAGATATTGTTTTTGCACTAGATGCAATAAGTTGATATTAATCCTATCGTGGAGAAACGTTCGGAAGCAGTTTTAGAACATAAGTGGATATTCTAGGGATATGATAACGGCAGCCTCTTTCGGGAGACGGTTATCATTCCAGGCTTCCAAGGTGACCTGGATGACAGAGTGGCTGTCAGAGTTATAGTTTTCCCTCTGACGAGGGGCAGTATTTTGGACAGGTGGTCCAAGCGGATACTGAGGGAGGCATGGCGCAGGATACTGATTGGTTTCAGTTGACGATACAGTCTAAGAAGTTTGTATTTGGAGTTCATTTATGAACTAGGTCCCATCAGATATCCAGACATATTCTAAGACAGGTATTGCTCATTTCAGGAGATGGCTTTCTCCGCGAACTTGAGATAAAGAGAGACATACAAAGAAACATCAGGGCGGATCCACTCACTGAGGCTATTCCTAGAACGCAATAGTTTCACAAACGGACTTTGTGAGACTGATTAGTAGAGGAGTTGGGTGTTCGGTATCACACAGGCTGTGAGTATGCGACATCGCAATAATTAGCCTTGAGTGCAAGTAGGAGATTGTTGGATATAGTGCCCTCATAGTCAATTATTAGATCACAGGCGCGTGATTGAAATGATTGAGGGAGGACCTATGCCGGTAGGACAGTCTTACTCAAGAAAATAGTATGTTATCTGGTTTATCTTTATCATCGTGTACTGCTTTAGGTGACCTTACAGGTCACTATTGCACGTTGATAGAGCCCATAGGATTCTTGCTTGACTACCAGCAGTATGATGGCGATTATATACATGAGAGTTGAGTAGTCTATAAGCACATCCTTAAAGTGGTCCCTAGTCGTGGGAGTTTCGAGACTGGGCATCGATACTCCATTAATAGACTAGTGTATACAGTCGAGACCCCGACGAGGGGCGGTGGCCGGTCTCACAAGCCATTGATGTCAGTTGGTTCACCTAAGATGTATACAGGTGCTCATTGGATTATGAGTACACCGGACAGGAGTCGCCGGGAACATGCTAGTTGGTATTATACCTAGCGTCAGATAGCAGTTCCCTGGTGACATGTGTACAGGTTAGTTCATCGACCTGAGATCGTCATTTATCTCGTGTGAGTTCCCACTGTGCTTTGATTACTACCCTACCATGGCTCAAAGGAGTCATGCAAACAGGTTTTAGTTGGATACAGTCCCGAGCTACATGGAGGCAAATGAGCGGATCGGCAGGGGATTCGTCTCTCCCGGTATTGGGGGTGAGATCGCGCTGTGTCTAGGAGAGCCATTACACAAAGCCATTGTTAGTTATATGTATGCCCTAGAGGCCATTACTATACATAGGATGTATATTGTAGTGGATGCTTGGACATATATAGGGAGGACTTTCTTGCTCGATATGATAGTATGCTATCTGGTTGCTCTTTACCTTAACGTGTACACTGATTGTCTCTCTGTTACATGTTGGTAAAGCCCTTAGGATGTGTACTTGACTACCTGGACTATGATGCGGATCATACTAGTGGGGACATGGTAGTCCATAAGTACATCCTTCAAGGTCCCTAGTCGTGGGTATATCGAGACGGGGCATCGATATACCAGAGTAGACTAGCGTATACCTTCTCGACCCATACAGATGGGCGATGGATGATCCCATATCCATTGGTGTTTGACATCAGAGATGATATACGGGTGCTCAGTGGAGACTGGGTACACTGGACGGACTCGCCGAGAACTCCCATATGGTATTATACCTTACGTCAGATGGCAGTTCTCTGGTGACACTGGTACAGAGTAGTCTGTTGACCCGAGATCGTCATAGAGTCTTGTGTGATTCCCACTGTGCTTTGATTTCCACCTTACCACGTCCAAGAGGGCGTGCAAAACGGTGGTTTTTGGGTACAGTCCCGAATCACATGGAGGCAATGAGCGATAGGAGGGGATTCGTCTCTCCCGGTATAGGGAGTTAATGTTGCACTGTGTTCGATTGGCTATAACCGGAAATCCCTGGCCAGGGTTGCTGAGATTTTCTGGTAAGTGTTATCAGTAGTTTCTCGAACTGTTATGGACCTCATATCGACACGACTTATCGAGCTATTGGGGTCTGACGTTTACCACCCCTAGGCGAGATATGCGACATATCAGACGACGAGACCGGACTGTACGGTAAGTGTTACTGGTTGGATTCACAGGAGTGTGAGCGGGCTTGCTCGTTGATCTTCTGATCGCTCAATACCCGGGTGGCCGTTACGTTTAGCAAACCGCTTGCGGCTTGTGGGTGTTTGATATGATCATCACCTGCTGCCGGCGTATTGACGAGTCTTTAGAGTCCTACACAGAGCTTTCCTGGCTCAAGCGAAACGAAATAGGAGCGCATATGAGATATGTGCAGGACCGAGAATAATACCAGTATGTGATACTGTATTCGATTCTCGCGATTTGTGACATTGATCGGTTATATGCGATATAGCCGGGTTATCGGATCAAGTGTTGATTCGATAAGTTGTTACTATTGATATTAGTCGGTTATATGCAATATGACTGGATCATTAAGTCAAGTGTTGATTTAATGATTTAATGTATAATTATATATTTGATATATTACTTTACATTAACTAATATTGGTTCACTTAAGATGTTTTTCTCACTTGATTGTGCACATTGTATATGTGATATATTTTTTTGTGCACAAGATTGTATCATGTTTGACGATACATGCAAACTTGGGTGTGTTTACTTTAAACCATGGTTAAGTGAATGGTTAGGGTTTTGAATTATTCACTTATTCATTTTTATTTATTTATTTGTTTATTTTGGCAAGAATAAAATGGTGGCTAAATTTGTTTCATTCTTGAAACTTCATGAAGCTTTGAAAGCTTTGACCATTTTGTTTTTTCCTTAACCTTAACCATTCACCTAACCCTAGTTTATTCTCTACACTTGTTAAACTAACCCAAGGTTGCATTATGATAAGAATCACTTTATTTTCTATTATTGATAATTCTTATCATATTTTTTTTCTTCTTCTTCTTCTTCTTCAAGAAGAAAGAAGCTTGCTAGCTTCAATGGTGACTTGAGAAAAAGAGTGAGAAATCCAATTCTAAAGTGAACCCACTTCCTATTTCTTCATCCTCTACCACTTGCCATGTAGTATAGGGTGTTTTCTTCACAAGTTTCATGACTTGGTGAAGTTGGAGCTTGATCTTAAGTTGCCTCGACGTAGATCATCTTCGGCATCGAAGTCGACGACCTAGCCCGATCATTTCTTCGACGAAACCATTACTAGAGTCCGGGATCCGATGATCGCAGCGGAGGGACGTCAACGCGGAGCTATGGAGGTGGAGGACCGGATCTACAAAGGTTGTATTTCCGTTCACTTAGTAGTTAAGTTGTTAACTAGCTTGTAGTTTCGCCTAATTTCTAGTTAACGATCCGTATTAGGGTTTCTCGGCACCGGAAAATTTTGAATTTGGCATGGTTGATGCCTTGTGAGACCTCTTGAGTGTGCATAGGAACCCTACAGTGGTATCAGAGCCTAGCTAGAGCCTTAGGCGAAGTGTAGACGAAGTTAGAATGCAGATCGAACCTAGAAACCCTAACTCAAACCACTCTCTGGACATTTTCTGTAATTTTGGATTTTTGTGAATTAAAAATATCCAAAAAAAATTCAGCAGGGAATTCTATGGGTTACTGTGAAGCACGTTTCCCTAAGTCGACTAAACTGCCGCGGAACCGCGGCCCCAACCTGGCATTTGCGGCAGTTCCGCGGCCGTATTAGTGAATCTTATCACTTTATTTGCACGGTAATGCCCATCTGTACATGCTGTATTTTATGGGAATTTTTAATTGATACTCAACAGTTGAGTTTTCTGGGTTGTATTGGGGATTTAATGTTTCGATCGGATATTTTAACTTTGTTTTGTTTTTCCGGGTAATTTTAGAACATGTTAAAAAGCTCGACCGGATAAAAATACCCACTTTTTCCCTGTTGGGAAATTTCCAAATGTTGGATTTTTCCATGGTTTAATAACGTTCTATGTAGTGCAAGTAACGCGATGGACCCTCTAGAAGACAACAAACCTTAACTCGATTATGTGACCTTCTTGAACTGCCCTTTGAACCTTCGGGTTTGGGGCAGTACGGCGTGCCACATGTGAGGCGTTGGCTTGACCCTTCTACGGCTGGACCGTTGGTACTGAGGCATGAACTGAATGTTTTTAAACTTGTTTCATGTGTTGAGCTGTTTTGGGAAAACTTGGGTGTTTGAATATTCGATCGGAAAGTTTAACATTTTCTATTTATCTGGAATGGGATACAATATTTGGAATCCATAAGTAGTTATGAGATAACTGATTTGGATGTTATAAACATAGCATTTTAGTCTCACTTGATCGGTTGCCACGGAATTTTGATGTGATCAAAAGTCCGTCGCAATCTCGTAGCGTACATGGATACTCGCCGGTAAAACTTAATAGATAGCCACGCCCCATAGCCCCGACCAAGTGACTGTAGGAGAACCCCGTCGCCGAAAGCATCCGTTCGGGTGCTCGCGGCAGCGGTGTTCCACCTTGGTGCACTTCGTCGACGGTATCGGGGGTGCGGCCGTCTACTAAAGTTTGCGACGAGCATTCGGTCAGGATTTCGGGAATCTTGTTGAATTTCCCGACTAGATATTGAAAAGTGTTTTCGATATAGAGACTAAAATATGGGGTTTGTAATTGTTAGGCATGTGATGTCTAAGGAATTCATTTGGTCGGGCATGCGATGTCTGAGGAGGTTGCGGATTCCAACTGTTGTAGTTTTACACTTTCTTTTCTGCGACCGTAAGTGTAATATGTGATATCGCCGGTTTCGTTGCTATATGTCAACGACAATTGGGATACGCATGTTTACTTACGTTGATGACATGTGATGTTATGTGTTGCTGGATATGTTATATTGGATCGTCGTGTTTGAATAGCCGGGGTTTTTTATGTGAGATGAGTGTTTTTTCATTTTCATTCATGTAAAAACTTGTATGTAATATTCTTTTATTGGGGCACTTCCATGTTGCGGAAGATGTCACCTTTTGTATATTATTTACTTTTCCGCACTAGGATAGACCCAAGGAGGGGAGCACAAGTAACCGGGTTCTGGAGTCCAGTGGGAGACCAACTCGAGGAGTCGAGTCCGAGTCTCCTAACTCTAGAATTGGTAGGGTTGCTTGCCACTCTCGTAGGGGTCTAGGGGTGTGGGTTTGGCTATTCATCACGACCGTGGAATCCGTGTTTTATACTGGCTCGTATTAAAAACACGGACGTTCTAGTATATCCAATATTTCATATGATATTTTCTGCTGCGTTATCTGTGATGTGATCATGTGATGTTCTGTGATAAATATTATATATAGTATATATGATATATTATATAGACGTTGCTTATGTTTTACACCCGTGCTAGCCCTGTCTCGCTCTGGCGTTAGTTACCTAACCTAACAGTGCAGACGGGACATCGAGGCGAATGCGGATGGCATAAGCGTACGTTATATTTATCTGTGATGTTTAGGTGGACTTAAATGATGGGACTTCATTAATGAGATTAATGAAATAAAAGAAACCTAAAGATGTTGTGGAATCGAATTTCAAAAATAAAACAGGTAGCTACAGTTCTTGCTTTGCACAGTGATATATATGATATATCCCGCACCTCATTCGACGAGGAAAGGGCCGACGATCCCTTCACCGGGAGTGACCCCTTTAGCAAAACTAGAAAGGCCTCAAAAACACTCCATTTTAAAATCATTTGATTCTACAACGATATCAAGTTCATTACGCAATAGGTTTTCAGAAAAACATGTCATAGCCCTCCGTCATTTCAGATAACTAGTAGTTAGTATTCGTGCTGCGTTTGTTGGCCTTTGTCAAGGCGTAGTATGCGGTAGCTGACTGGTGCTTATCTGCTTATGCATATGATGCAGATTGGGTTAGGGTAGTCGTGCGACCTTGTTGGCCTTTGTCAAGGGTCGTGCGGATGGGTTTAATTCAATCAGGAAATGACGGGTTGAACTTGACTAGCATCCTATGGTTTGTTGGCCTTTGTCAAGGTCATAGGAGGTTAGGGGAAAAATTATCGGGAATTTCAAGTGTTGAAATTTGCAATGAGATTGGATACCTTCTATGAGATAGTTGGATCCCGATACCCACTGCGAGTAAGAGTTACTCCTGGGAGTGTTTTACACATTACAATTAGCCGATCAAGTAGGTGTCTAGAAAGGTGTCAACGGGGTTACGCCTCTGGGAAAACGAGGTTTACATTAATTAAGTTCGTGCGAAAGCACGGGGGACCTCCCTCAAAGTACCGATACTGACCTGGCTGAAAGATTGGCGAACTTGTAGTGTGTAATTAATCCCGGCTAGTCTTTCCTTTTAGGGTTTGAAGGAAGATTTGATTAAAACAGTGGGAGCCATCCTGATTAGATAAAATAATAACCAATCTGATCTTGCAAGAGCGCACGCTGAGTGTTTTCTTCTTTCTCTCTCAAGGTAGCGACCATATCACGCCTTAATCAAGATAATAATACGGATGTATTGACCGAACCCGTTTGTTATACTGAGCTGGGGAACGTTGGTCCCGCTCCAACTTATAATTGTTATAAGACAGAGCAGGAAATTGGGGATTACCAGAATTCCCGTGCGCCCAAACGAAGAGAGTGCATGCTGATGCATCATCTTCGGGTGTGTTCATTACAAAGAACTGTTTCTCTGTATCCTCTACGTCCTGGGTATTTGATACCGGATCAGGATCCCAAATATGTAATCTGTTAAATAGGGCTACAGAAAGGTAGAGAACTGAGATCGGGTGATAAGTTTCATAAGACAGAAAACGGTGCAAGTGTTGCAGCCAAGCCTGTTGGTCACTGTCACCCTGTATTACCAGTACATTGATTCTGAACAAATGCTGTTAGATACCGAACCTGACATACAAAATCATATCAGTCTCTTTATTAGTAAAGAAATGATAAAATTTTGTATTGTTGGATAATGTTTTGAACATTTCCTATATCAAAAGTTGATTGGTTTAGGCACGTTATCTAAAAGTATTGATATTCTAAATCAAACTACAGTTCTTAGTATACGGAACACACACAAGAGGAAGCGTTCAGAAATGAACGAATCCTTCTTAAGGTATTGTAGACTTGGTCATATCAATGCGACCCGACTAGCTGAAGTTACATATAGATGCATATTTAAATCAGTTTGAATTTACATCTTGTGAAACTTGCTGGTTATGTCACAGAGATAAGATGACCATAGCTCTGTTTATTGGAAACAGAGAAAGAGTTAGTAAACTCTTGGGATTGATACATGTTGATGTATGCAAGGTCCCCCGTCTACAAATGCCAAGACCGGTTCTTTGTACTTCATTACATTCTCTGATAATCTCTCAAGATTCAGTCATATGTTCCTGTTGAAACACAAGTCCGAACCTTTTGAGATATTCACAGAATATAAGTTAGAAGTAGAGAACCAATAAGGATATAAGTATTGTGTCCTTTGATGTGATCAAGGAGGAAAATACTTGAGCACGGAATTCTTGGACTTTTCTAAAGGAGAATGAGATTCTCTCTCAGCATTACTCCTCCGTATACACCATAGCACGATGGTATATCAGGGCGGAGCAATTGCACCCTATTCGATATGGTGCGCTCTATGATGAGTACTACTGAGTTACCTGTTTCCTTTTGGGGGTTATGCACTTGAGAAGATGCATACCTATTGAATTAGGTTCGAATCAGATCACAGCCTACCACTCCATATAAGATATGGTATGGGAAGATATAAGATATGGTATGGGAAGAGCCCATCTCTTAAGTTAGTTAAGATTTGGGGTTGACCGGCCTATGTCTAAAAGCAAAAATCCGGACAAGATCGAGGCAATGTCTGTTATGTAGAATTGGAAAGGTTCCAGCTATACAAACTACAGCAGATGATTTGGTAGAACCAAAGGATTCAGTAGATTCCAACGAACCTCAGCCTCTCCGCCGATCTAGCAGGGTTCCTCACCCACCTGAGAGATACTTCGGTTTCTCTATGACAGTGGGAGCGAGGATTGCATCATGAGATGATGACCCAGCTAGTTTCGAGCTAGCCATCAGGAGTGGGACTCTGTAAGAATGGCTGGATGCTTAGCGATCTGAGATGGAATCCTTATACACCAACAAAGTATGGACTTTGGTTGCTATATCTGAAGGGTTAAATCCCCATCAGGAGCAAGTATATCTTGAGAAGATTACTTGGTGTAGATGGAAAAGTTGAGACTTTCAAAGCTAGACTTGTTAAAGGTTTTTCGTCATCGACCAGGCGTGGATAATGATGAAACCTTTTCCAGTGGCTATGCTTAAGTCCATCCGGATCCTACTTGCCACGGCTACATACCATGACTACGATATCTGGCGGTTGGGTGTCATGACTGCTTTTCTAAAATGATGTTTTAGAAGAGAGCGTCTGTAAGTACACAGCCAGAGGGCTTCGTAGACAGTGGGAGCAGCGGAAACGTGTACAAGATGCTTTATAGGATAAAACAGGCATCGCGGAGCTGGAACGTCTGTTTTGATGTAGTAGTCAAAGAGTTTGACATCATCAAAATGGTAGATGAACCTTGTATAAACAAAAAGGTAGTAGGGAGTATGGTGACGATCCTCGTAGAGTACGTGGATGATATACTCTTGATAGGAAAGGAGTTTCCTATGCTACGCTCGATCAATCTCCGCTTATCACAATGATTCTCCACATGGGATCAAAGTGATACCTACTAAATCCTGGGTTTTGGATCTATGAGATAGATCTAAATGGATGTTAGGATTCTCACTAGTTGAAGTGAGATGGTATCAATTGATCCTGGGGAGAATCACTGGAAGTGTTCCAGGGTGATAAGGACGACTGAATGTCAGTCACAGGAATTGTCTTTACCCTCAGTGGAGGGACGGTATGTTGGAAGAGTTCCAAGCAAAATACCGTGGCTTACTAGACGATAAAGGCAAGATACATCGCTACTTAAGATGCTACCAAAGAGGCTGTTTGGGTGTATATTAGTTCATAAGATGAACCTCGTTCCTCCCATTGTGTGACAATAGAGTTGTGGCTTATGCCTAGGAACGCCCGTCCCATCAGTGATCCAGACATATTCTGAGGCAGTATCACCTGATCATGGAGATGGTTGATCTCCAGGGTGATCGAGGTTAGGAGAACAGACTCAGAGGACAACACGGCGGATCCACTCACAAAGGCCTTTTTCCAGAGAGAGACTATTATGGGATGGTTGAGTATGAGATACTACAACCACTGCTATCAGATGGCCCTAGTGCAAGTGGGAGATTGTTAGTTATATGTATGCCCTAGAGGCCATTACTATACATAGGATGTATATTGTAGTGGATGCTTGGACATATATAGGGAGGACTTTCTTGCTCGACATGATAGTATGCTATCTGGTTGCTCTTTACCTTAACGTGTACACTGATTGTCTCTCTGTTACGTGTTGGTAAAGCCCTTAGGATGTGTACTTGACTACCTGGACTATGATGCGGATCATGTAAGTGCACGGCGGCGCCCCGGCCGTCAATCCGGCGGCCAAACACGGAAACGGTGATAAACTTTAATTTTTGCGGACTTAGCAAACCGGCACCACCGCGCACTAAACCCCGGATCGTGCCATTAAACTAGTCTAAGCTAACAAGAGGACGGGTTAGAGATATACCGAATGATCCGAGTCCTCCGGTCTTCATCTCCACTCCGATCTTCTCGCGGGACCTCCGTCCGTCTCCTCCTCGTCGGAAAGGGCACCACGAAGCCGGGTACTTTTACGGGCTCCCACCTCAATACCGAGGCAACTCGGGCACGAAGTAGGCTGGCCGACGCGTCCAAGATTTGCTGTAGAATGTGTAGGGTTGAAGCTATGTCTCATTTGGGTTTGTTGCCATTTGAAGATGATGGAGGAAACAAGATAAGAAAAATGGTGCTTGCATTTTTCTTAACATGAAAAATGAGATCAAGAATGCTACTCTCTCAAAGATGAAGCTCTCTTCTTCTTCTCTTTTTCTTCTCTCTTTTCTCATGAAAACATTCATTCATTTAGAAAATGGTGGAGGAAAGATTATGAAGCATGAAGGGAGGTGATGGTAGGAGCATAAGTGGTGACCACATCCAAAACATAATCATAACCATCTCACATCAAAATCTAATCACATCTAATCCTTTCTTATCAACAAAAAGCAAGTGAAGAGAATGGAATCAAAAAGATGCTATCATAATAAATACATATGCAAGAAAAACCTCTACAATGTGTTATTTGCAAACTTGCAAATAACACCCTCCATCGGAAAAGTCCGGCCGGGAAAGAACAAAAGAAAACCGGCCGGAACGGAATGCAAACTGGCAACTCCAGAAAACTGGTCCCGTAATAAATTACAGGAAAACCCCGATACTGTGCATACACACCCGCATCTGTATTCCGTCCGGATACAAATGCAATGAGACAAAATCTACACTGTACTATACTAGGATCCGGCTTAAACCAAAGCCGGCTAGTAATATCCGTCCGATCCTGATCCGTGCAATACCGCACGTATCTGATCGAACGCTGCCATATAACTATACGGCCACTAGTACAAAACCGTCCGATCCTGATCCGAGCAATACCGCACGTATCTGATCGGACCCTGCCATATCTCCATACGGCCTCTACAGCGTTTCGCCCGAAAGCTGAGTAACTGAAAGTGTGGTGGACTCTAAAAACTCGTAAATACTATGGCTGTGGATTTAACCACTAGCACGTCAGAGGTATAAGCCAATACGTAACGGGCCACCAGCTATTGACCAAAAGGGACGTCGATGAGCGAACTCATCCTGACACCCTACTGAGCCTGTCAGTGACAATATCCGTACAGTCCGGTCCGTTCGTCTATGAGCATCGCATGTCGGGCCTAGGGGGTTGGTAAAAGTCAGACCCCCAAAAGCGGTACAAGTCGTGTCGGAGTGTAGCCCAGAACACCCTGAGATACTACTGGAATACCTACCAGTAAATCTCCTGCCTTGGCCAAGGACTTCGTGTAATGGCTCTCCTAGACACAGCGCGACCTCACTCCCAATACCGGGAGAGACGAACCCCCGAAGATCCGCTCACTGCCTCCATGTGGCTCGGGACTGTACCCAACTAAAACCTGTTTGCACGACTCCTTTGAGCCGTGGTAGGGTAGTAATCAAAGTACAGTGGGAAGTCATACGAGACAAATGACGATCCCCAGGTCGATGAACTAACCTGTACACATGTCACCTGGGAACTGCTATCTGACATGAGGTATAAGACCAACTAGCATGTTCCCGGCGAGTCCTGTCCGGTGTACTCATAACCCAATGAGCACATGTATACATCTTAGGTGAACCAACTGACACCAGTGGCCTGTGAGACCGGCCACCGCCCCTCGTCGGGGTCTCGACTGTATACACTAGTCTACTCTGGAGTATCGATGCCCTGTCTCGAAACTCCCACGACTAGGGACCTTTTAAGGATGTGCTTATAGACTCTAGCTCTCACTTATATGATCGCCCTCATACTGCCGGTTGTCAAGCACAAATCCTAGGGGCTCTATCAACGTGCAATAGCGACATGTCAGGTCACCTAAAGCAGTACACGATGATAAAAATAAACCAGATAGCATACTATCATCTCGAGTAAGACTGTCGTACCGGGATAGGTCCTCCCTCAATCATTGCAATCACGTGCCTGTGATCCAATAATTGACTCTGAGGGCACTATCTCCAACAGATCATACTAGTGGGGACATGGTAGTCCATAAGTACATCCTTCAAGGTCCCTGGTCGTGGGTATATCGAGACGGGGCATCGATATACCAGAGTAGACTAGCGTATACCTTCTCGACCCATACAGATGGGCGATGGATGATCCCATATCCATTAGTGTTTGACATCAGAGATGATATACGGGTGCTCAGTGGAGACTGGGTACACTGGACGGACTCGCCGAGAACTCCTATATGGTATTATACCTTACGTCAGATGGCAGTTCTCTGGTGACACTGGTACAGAGTAGTCTGTTGACCCGAGATCGTCATAGAGTCTTGTGTGATTCCCACTGTGCTTTGATTTCCACCTTACCATGTCCAAGAGGGCTTGCAAAACGGTGGTTTTTGGGTACAGTCCCGAATCACATGGAGGCAATGAGCGATAGGAGGGGATTCGTCTCTCCCAGTATAGGGAGTTAATGTTGCACTGTGTTCGATTGGCTATAACCGGAAATCCCTGGCCAGGGTTGCTGAGATTTTCTGGTAAGTGTTATCAGTAGTTTCTCGAACTGTTATAGACCTCATATCGACACGACTTATCGAGCTATTGGGGTCTGACGTTTACCACCCCTAGGCGAGATATGCGACATATCAGACGACGAGACCGGACTGTACGGTAAGTGTTACTGGTTGGATTCACAGGAGTGTGAGCGGGCTTGCTCGTTGATCTTCTGATCGCTCAATACCCGGGTGGCCGTTACGTTTAGCAGACCGCTTGCGGCTTGTGGGTGTTTGATATGATCATCACCTGCTGCCGACGTATTGACGAGTCTTCAGAGTCCTACACAGAGCTTTCCTGGCTCAAGCGAAACGAAATAGGAGCGCATATGAGATATGTGCAGGACCGAGAATAATACCAGTATGTGATATTGTATTCGATTCTCGCGATTTGTGACATTGATCGGTTATATGCGATATAGCCCGGTTATCGGATCAAGTGTTGATTCGATAAGTTGTTACTATTGATATTAGTCGGTTATATGCAATATGACCGGATCATTAAGTCAAGTGTTGATTTAATGATTTAATGTATAATTATATATTTGATATATTACTTTACATTAAATAATATTGGTTCACTTAAGATGTTTTTCTCACTTGATTGTGCACATTGTATATGTGATATATTTTTTTGTGCACAAGATTGTATCATGTTTGACGATACATGCAAACTTGGGTGTATTTACTTTAAACCATGGTTAAGTGAATGGTTAGGGTTTTGAATTATTCACTTATTTATTTTTATTTATTTATTTGTTTATTTTGGCAAGAATAAAATGGTGGCTAAATTTGTTTCATTCTTGAAACTTCATGAAGCTTTGAAAGCTTTGACCATTTTGTTTTTTCCTTAACCCTAACCATTCACCTAACCCTAGTTTATTCTCTATACTTTTTAAACTAACCCAAGGTTGTATTATGATAAGAATCACTTTATTTTCTATTATTGATAATTCTTATCATATTTTTTTTCTTTTTCTTCTTCTTCTTCTTCTTCAAGAAGAAAGAAGCTTGCTAGCTTCAATGGTGACTTGAGAAAAAGAGTGAGAAATCCAATTCTAAAGTGAACCCACTTCCTATTTCTTCATCCTCTATCACTTGCCATGTAGTATAGGGTGTTTTCTTCACAAGTTTCATGACTTGGTGAAGTTGGAGCTTGATCTTGAGTTGCCTCGACGTAGATCATCTTCGGCATCGAAGTCGACGACCTAGCCCGATCATTTCTTCGACGAAACCATTACTAGAGTCCGGGATCCGATGATCGCAGCGGAGGGACGTCAACGCGGAGCTATGGCGGTGGAGGACCGGATCTACAAAGGTTGTATTTCCGTTCACTTAGTAGTTAAGTTGTTAACTAGCTTGTAGTTTCGCCTAATTTCTAGTTAACGATCCGTATTAGGGTTTCTCGACACCGGAAATTTTGAATTTGGCATGGTTGATGCCTTGTGAGACCTCTTGAGTGTGCCTAGAAACCCTACAGCCCTCGGCCGAGGCAGGAGATTTACTGGTAGGTATTCCAGTAGTATCTCAGGGTGTTCTGGGATACACTCCGACACGACTTGTACCGCTTTTGGGGGTCTGACTTTTACCAACCCCCTAGGCCCGCCATGCGATGCTCATAGACGAATGGACCGGACTGTACGAATATTATCGCTGAAAGGCTCAATAGGGTGTCAGGATGAGTTCGCTCATCGACCTCCCTTTTGGTCAATACCTGGTAGCTCGTTACATACGGCTAATACCTCTGACGTGCTAGTGGTTAAATCCATAGCCAAAGTATTGACGAGTCTTTAGTGTCCCCCAAAGACAGTTTCTCAAGTTTCGGGCGAAACGTTGTAGAGGCCATATGATATATGGCAGGGTTCGATCATATACATGCGGTATTGCACGGATCATGATCGGACGGATCATACTGTGGGCTTTGGTTTAAGCCGGATCCTAGTATTAGATTTGTTGGATTACTTTAGTCTCATCGCATTCGCATTCATTCGGAATGCGGGAGCAGGTATGTATCTACAGGTGAGGGGTATCCTTGTGATCCGTCACGAGTTTACTTTAGATGTTGTCGTATCTTTTTATTGTTGCAAACATTTGGATTAATGTTTGTAAATGGAAATAATGAGCTAGAATTTCATCATGACATGCATTAAATATGACATGGACTTCATTAGTGACTCATGGTCTCTTTTTATGTGCTAATGTCACATTATATGATGGTTTTGTGATGATTTGATAAGAGGAAAGAGAAAGGGGCTGCCTTATGCAAGCTTGGTCTTGTATTTTTGATACACTCTCTCACTCTCTCATATTATCATTCTATCACAAAAGAAAACGGAGAGGAAACTCCTTCGTCTTCCTCTTTCTTCTCTAGCTCAAATCTCCATTAATGGCAATACCTCTAACCTCCATCCAAATCAATGGATGCAAGAGACAAAGTGATCACACACATTCTCTACATCACCTTGGACACATCGGCTTGCACACTTCATGCCCGAGTTGCTTCGGATGAAGCAGGAGCCCGTAAAAAGACTCGTAGATGTGGTGCCCTTTCCGACGAGAAGATCGAGACCGGAGTTGCCGCGAGGAGCTTGGGATGATGGCCAAAGACCAAAGGACACGGATCGATCGGTATAACCTTTCTATCCCTTCTCTAGATAGCTAGTTGTAGGTTAATGGTTCGATCCGGGTTTTAAGCATACGATAGCGCCGGTTTTCAAGTTAAGAAAAATTTTCGTTTCCGCATTTTGGCCTCAGAAAGACGGCCGGGGCACTACCGTAGTCTTACAGGTATCAGTCGAACCCAGGGGAGAAACACTGGATAGCAGTAAAGAACATTCTCAAGTACCTGAGAAGGACTAAGGAGATGTTCTTGGTGTATGGTGGAAAGGACCTCCAGATCGAGGCCTTTGCTCACTCCAGCTTCCAGAGTGACAAGGATGACTCCAAGTCCATGTCGGGTTATGTCTTTACCCTCAATGGAGGGGCGGTTTGCTAGAAGAGCTCCAAACAGGAAACCGTTGCTGACTCAACTATGGAAGCGGAGTACATAGCTGCTTGGGATGCCACAAAGAAAGCTGTCTGGATGAAGAAGTTCCTCACGGAGCTTCAGGTGGTTCCTACCATTGTTGATCCAATACCGCTGTATTGTGACAACAACGGCGCTATAGCTCTAGCGAAGGAACCCAGGTCCCATCAGAAGTCTAGACACATTTTGAGGCGGTACCACCTGATCAGGGAGATCGTAGATCGCAGGAAGATCAAGGTGAAGAGAGTAGATTCGGAGAATAACACTACAGATCCATTCACGAAGGCCATACCCCAGACTCAGTTCGAGCGGCTGATCGAGATGATAGGTCTTCGATACGCCAGTACATGGCCCTAGTGCAAGTGGGAGATTACTGTATCATACTAGTTTGTATATACTTAATGGAAGCTTAGGATATTCACAGCTGTATAGACAATCTTGCTCAAAATGGTAGTATGCTACTTGGTTTGTTTCTACTTAAATATATGCATGTGTTTCTTTTAGCATATCGCTTATACATATTAGTAGAGCCCTTAGGATCTTTGCTTGATTACCAGCGTTGTGATGGTAGTCACACTAGTGGGAGCTGGGTAATCTACATGCACATCCTTATACAGGTCCTTAGTCGTAGGATTATCAAGACGGGGCATCGATACTCCGGAGTAGACTAGCGTATGCGCTTTTCATCCCAGCAGGGGAGATGGTCTGTCCCACAGCCATTAGTACGTCGTACTGGAGATAGTATGTGGGTGCTCGTTAGGTTATGAGTACACTGGACAGGATTCGCTGGGAACTGTTGGTTGGTATTATACCTATCGTCAGTTATCAGTTCCCAGGTGACATGAGTACAGCTTAGTCCGTTGATTTGACACTGTCACTTTGCCTCGAGTGTGTTCCCACTGTTCTTAGATTACTACCCTACGGCTCAAATGAGTCGTGCAAACAGGTAGTTGTTGGGTGCAGTCCCGAAGCACTTGGAGGCAGTGACGGTTAGAAAGGATTCGTCTCTTCCGGTATTGGGAGTTGATATCGCGCTGTGTCTAGGAGAGCCATTACACAAAGTCTCTGGGCAGGGCAAGCGAGATTTGCTGATAGTGTTTCCAGTAGTTTCTCAGGGTGTTCTGGGCTACACTCCGACACGACTTGTACCGCTATTAGGGGACTGACATTTACCGCCCCCTAGGCCCGACATGCGATACTCTCAGACGAACAGACCGGACTGTACGGAGATTGTCACATTCAGGCTCAGTAGGAGTTCGGATGGGTTCACCTCATCGGTCTTCTTATCGGCATCTACTTGGGGACCGTTACGTACAGCTAGTACCGCTTGCGGCCTGTGGTTAAACCCACTGCCAGCGTAGTGTCGAGTCTTTAGAGTCCCACACAGAGGGTTGTACACCTTTGGGCAAAACAGAGTAGAGCTCGTATGGTTTTACAATGGGGTTCGTTCACATACGCGCACTTGTGCACGTTTGGTGTCCGGGCAGTTATTACTAGCGGGCTTTGGTTTAAGCCAGATCTTAGTATTTGTTTTGGGATTGGTTTTGTCTCATTGCATTCATGTTCCTCGGAACACGGATGCGGGTGTGTATCCACATTTGACAGAGGCAGAGGAACCTCATTAGGGTTTTTAACCGTTGACTTTTTCCAAACCCTAATGAGAATGAGAAATATGGTTAATAATATTAATTAAGGATAATTGTGCCATGGTTATGGTTGGGTTGACCATTTAACTTGTTGACTTTTGTTGACCTTGATATTTTCTTTAGCAAAACAAAGATGCTTCTTGAAGCTTGCATTAGCATTAAATGTGAAATGATAATGGTCAAATTAACTAACTATCACAATTTTCTTAATTATTATTATTATCCTCATATCTCTCTCATATGAGAGCAAGGTTGGGATTACTCTCTCATTCTCTCATGCTCTTTCTCTCTCTTGCAAAAGCTCTCCCTCTTCCTCTCTCAAAGCTTAAGTGTTTCATGTGTTGAAAATCATAAGCTTTTGAGACTAAACCATCAAAACATTTCTCTACTCATTCTAGAGTTCTTTGTCTAGCAAACCAAGCACTCTAGTTACTTCTTGGTTGAGGTAGGATCTCAAGGTAGAGGCCCTCGGGTGGATCTTTCTTCGGCAAAGAGAAGACGAAGAGGAGGAGCCGTCTACACCACTCCAAGGAGCTAGCAACAAGGAGGACCACAACAAGAAGAGAAGGAGTTCAAGAACTAGGTATAACCATCTTACCTAGTAGCTAGAACTTGTAGTTAGTTTGTTAGTTTTTGTTTAGCAAAGATTCTTCATGGTTAGTCTATGTACCCTTGTGATAAAAATTTGATTTTTACTCTTTCTGCCTCCCCGTAAGTACCGGGGTGGGTTACATAGACTTACAATTCTTCAATGCGCTGTTTGCACTTAGACCATAGGTTCTGCCACCAGATCTCGTATTGGACCCAGGTTTCTCCCGTCTTTACCCTGGCATTGATTAATGTCATGATCGGAGTACGTTCGCTCACACTGGCGAAACGCTGTGTGAACAGCAGTTCCATCTCTGCGAATGCTTTCATGGAGTCATTTGGGAGCTCCGAGTACCATTCGAAAGCCGTTTCTGACAGGCTGCCAATGAACTGGCGAAGCAACAGTTTTTTGTCGCCTCCTTTGTTGCCGCATTGTGTTGGAGTTAGTGCCCTCAGAGTCAATTATTGGATCACAGGCACGTGATTGCAATGATTGAGGGAGGACCTATCCCGGTAGGACAGTCTTACTCGAGATGATAGTATGCTATCTGGTTTATCTTTATCATCGTGTACTGCTTTAGGTGACCTGACATGTCGCTATTACACGTTGATAGAGCCCCTAGGATTCTTGCTTGACGACCAGCAGTATGATGGCGATCATATACGTGGGAGCTGGTAGTCTATAAGCACATCCTTAAAAGGTCCCTAGTCGTGGGAGTTTCGAGACTGGGCATCGATACTCCATTAGTAGGCTAGTGTATACAGTCGAGACCCCGACGAGGGGCGGTGGCCGGTCTCACAAGCCACTGGTGTCAGTTGGTTCACCTAAGATGTATACAGGTGCTCATTGGGTTATGAGTACACCGGACAGGACTCGCCGGGAACATGCTAGTTGGTCTTATACCAGACGTCAGATAGCAGTTCCCTGGTGACATGTGTACAGGTTAGTTCATCGACCTGAGGATCGTCATTTGTCTCGTGTGAGTTCCCACTGTGCTTTGATTACTACCCTACCACGGCTCAAAGGAGTCGTGCAAACAGGTTTTAGTTGGGTACAGTCCCGAGCCACATGGAGGCAGTGAGCGGATCTTCAGGGGTTCGTCTCTCCCGGTATTGGGGGTGAGGTCGCGCTGTGTCTAGGAGAGCCATTACGCAAAGCCCTCGGCCGAGGCAGGAGATTTACTGGTAGGTATTCCAGTAGTATCTCAGGGCGTTCTGGGCTACACTCCGACACGACTTGTACCGCTTTTGGGGGTCTGACTTTTACCAACCCCCTAGGCCCGCCATGCGATACTCATAGACGAACGGACCGGACTGTACGGATATTGTCACTGACAGGCTCAGTAGGGTGTCAGGATGGGTTCGCTCATCGACGTCCCTTTTGGTCAATAGCTGGTGGCCCGTCACGTATTGGCTTATACCTCTGACGTGCTAGTGGTTAAATCCACAGCCATAGTATTGACGAGTCTTTAGAGTCCACCACACTTTCAGTTACTCAGCTTTCAGGCGAAACGCTGTAGAGGCCGTATGGAGATATGGCAGGGTCCGATCAGATACGTGCGGTATTGCACGGATCAGGATCGGACAGCTTTGTACTAGTAGCCGTATAGGTATATGGCAGGGTTCGATCAGATACGTGCGGTATTGCACGGATCAGGATCGAACGGATTTTACTAGCCGGCTTTGGCTTAAGCCGGTCCCAGTCTAGTACAGTGTAGATTTTGTCTCATTGCATTTGTATCCGGTCGGAATACAGATGCAGGTGTGTATGCACAGTGTCGGGGTTTTTCCTGTAATTTATTACGGGACCAGTTTTCTGGAGTTGCCAGTTTGCATTCCGTTCCGGCCGGTTTTCCTTTGTTCTTTCCCGGCCGGACTTTTCTGATGGAGGGGGTAATTTGCAGTTTTGCAAATTACACTTTGTGGGGGGGTTTCTTGCATAAAGTTAGATTATGATAGATTTCTTTTCTTTCATCCATCACTTGATTTATATGAGAAGTGAAAGGTTATGGAGTGCATAGTGTTTTAAGCATGGTTGATGTTTTCTTTGACCTTGGATGTGGTCACCTCTTGAATGCTCCTACACTCACCTCCCTTTGCCTTATGTTTTCATTCCTCCACCATTCTCATTCTCACTTGAAGAAAGTCTTTCATGGTTATGAAAAAAAAAGAGAGTAGAAGAAAAAGAAAGAGAGAAAGAAAAGGAATGAGAGAGTTCATTTCATCTTCTTCTTGCTAGAAAATTGAAAGCACCAATTTTCTTTACCTCTTCCTCCATCCATCAATGGCAACTACATAAACTCCAAGAGACAAAGTTTCTACACTACTTCCTACAGCAAATCTTGAGCATGTCGAGTTGCCGGCTTCATGCTCGAGTTGCCTCGGTATTGAGGCGGGAGCCCGTAAAAGACGAAGGCGATGTGGTGCCCTTTCCGGCGAGGAAGCGACGATATGGAGACTACACTTTCCGCGGGAGATCGGGGCGATGATGAGAAGACCGGAGGACCGGATCTCTTGGTATACTTCTCTTCCCATCTCTTGTTAGCTAGCGTAGGTTAATGGTTAACGATCCGGGTTTTCTTTGTCCGCGGTAGCGCCGGTTTCCGAGTAAGGAAAAATTTTGATTCCGCAATTTGGCCTCGAGTAAGACGGCCGGGGCGCTGCCGTGGCGCAACATGGTATCAGAGCCACGCCATTAACCTAGTCTAGCTTACTCTAGTATGTTTAAAGACCCGATCGAACAAAAATCGCAAAAACTGTATTTTGTGCGCATCAGTTTTCTGTCGAATTTTCTTGGACTCTAAAAATTTTTCAGGTAGTTGCAGAATGATGTGCAGGGAGTTTTAAGAAATCTGGTAAAATTTGGTCCCCTGAATCCCTACTCTCACCGCGGAAGGGCGGCCAAAGCCATGCTTTGGCCGCGCTTCCGCCGCCGTATATACTTATCACTACACCAAATTTTGTCAGATGGTCTTACACTCTAAAATATGGTTTTTGGAATATAATATTTGGGCCCAGATTTTCTGTAAGTGCTACAGTGTTGCTTGGGGCCCATTTGGTATAATTTGTTCGATCGGATATTTTAAACACATTATTTCACAGTATTTACATTATATCTGCGACCGTGAATGTCACTCGATCGGTAAATCCGGTCTAACTGCTATAGCCCGGTTAGACGGATTTGCGAACGTGACTTTCACGTTGATGTTCTATGTTTATGCTGTGATGTTGCGGATTGGTCGTGGGGGATAGCCTGGATGCAATACTAGTACAGCTTTGTTGTATTATGTACATTTATTATTGCGGGGCGAGCGTCCGACATGTGGACTGCCGTCACTGCCTGTTTGTATTATTCTTTTGGGGCACGACCTGGTTGCGGTCGATGTACCCGGTGTATGTATATTTTACTTTCTGTACTAGGATTGCCCCGCGGTGGGGTGCGCGGATAGCCGGGTTCTGGAGGGCAGCAAGCCCGCATCTCATGGCATTGGGACGGAGGGGGCTTCAGTCCAGGATTGGCGGGCTATTCGCCGCACTCGTAGGGGGTACAGGTTGACCCAGGAGGGGTGCCCAAGTTACCGGATTCCGTGAAGTGCTGGGTGGTCCATTCACGGTACTGAAGGGGGCTGCCTCGCTTCAGGTTTTGGCGGGTGACTTGCCGCGCCCGTAGGGGTCTAGGATTTCATTGCACAGGCTATCCACACGACCAGGGGAACGTCGGGTTTCAGCAGCGGCTCTGTGAAACCCGGGGCTTCCAGATATCTGTATTGTTCTGTGATGCTGTACATTTCTGTGATGTTGCCTTTTATTCACGCCTTGAGCGAAATACTATATATTGGTATATATATTAGTAGATGTTGTATATGTTTTACATCCGCGCTAGTCCAGTCCCCGCTCTGCCGTTAGTTAGCTAACCTAACGGGTGATGACGGGACCCAGTGGTTAATGCGGATGGCATATACGTACGTCAGTATATTTTCGTTCTTTGTGGTGTGATCAATTGATGGGACTGCGTTGATTCGGATCAATGCAAGTTAAACAAACCTAATCTGATGTTGTTGGAACACTTTTTCAAAAGCTGTTATTGCAAGGACGTTCACTTTTGTTTTGCATCGTGGTATTCATTTGGAATATCCTGCTCCTCAGTCGACGAGGCAAGGGCCGAGATCCCTTCACCGGGAGTGACCCCTTGGACAGAAGTTTGCGTCAGGGCATTAACTTCACCATAGCCGATTACTTTTGCTTTGCATCGTGGTATTCAGTTGGAATATCCTGCACCTCATTCTACGGGGAAAGAGCCGAGATCCCTTCACCGGGAGTGATCTCTTTAGTAAAGGTTTTCGTCACTATATTTTCTAAAAAGTTATGCAGTTCCTTCAACGATATCAAGTTCATTACGTTAAAGGTTTTTCGCCAAAAACCAGTCGTAGCCCTCCGTCATTTCAGATTAGTATTACTTAGTATTCGTGCTGCGTATGTCGTGCTCAGCCGAGGCGTAGTGTTCGGTAGCTATGTAGTGCTTTTCTGTTGCATGGATATATGATTGGTTAGGACAGTCGTACGGTCATTTTGGCTCAGTCAAGGACTCGTGCGGGTGGGTCTAATGCAATCAAGATAATGACGGGTTGAACTTGACTAGGATCCTTTGATATGTTGGCTCAGTCAAGGTCACTTGGGTCCTAGGGGTAAAAATCTCATCGGGAGTTTCAAAAGAACTGAAACTTGCCAGGCATGCGCATACCTTCTGGAGTGTGGTGATTTGAGTGGATTCCGTCAAGTTATCATGCGATGATAGTTGGATCCCGATTTCCACTGATGAGTTGGTTTACTCCTCGGGTGATCCCGACTAATTCTTCTTTCAGGTTTGGAGGAGAATTTGAGGTACAGTGGGAGGTTTCCTGATTAGATAAATTGGTAACCATTCTGATCTAGGTTAGAGTGCACGCTGAGTGTTTCTTTTCTCTCTCTCTCTTTGGCAGCGACCATTGACCCGACCCTGGACTATGACTCAGTGACCAAATTGACCGAACCTTCTTAACACTGGCTTTTGGATTGTCAGAGTTGCAGACCTCATTGCCACTCCTACTTTTACCCTTTTCTCCAGGACACCCCGTATTACTACGAACGTCCACTTCCATTGGACAAAACCATCGTATGGTTATATACGAACTCGAAGGACTTCGAGGATGGTTTCTGGTTCTGGAGAAAACGGATAGGACTATTCAGTTGTCTTTTCTTTTCACCTTCTCTAAGGATGCGAGTACTCCTTGGTTTAGGAGTAGTACACCTATTACGCAAATTGGATAGTCTTCTTCCAAACCATAGGCTGGTGCCGACCGGTAGGGAATGAAGAAAACCAGTTAGCCTAAAACGGTGTACAGAAGGTATTAAGTTCAGACAAAGCAAGGGATTAGTAAGAGGGCAAAGTAAATTGCGACTGATATTCACGACCAAACCAAGTATTTCTTCGCCAATCCTAAATCACCTTTGTATTTCTCCAGGACACTCCGTATCACTACGAAGATCCCATTTTATTGGATACTCCATCGTATGGTTATATACGAACTCGAAAGGAACTAGTTCCAGTTCGGGGATGGATTCTGGTTCAGGAGAAATAGGAATAAAGTACATTCAGTTGTCTTTTATCTTCACCTTCTCTCGCTTTGCGAGTGCTCCTAAGATTAGGACAGTACACCTTTTATGCTTATTGGATAGTCTTCTTCCAAACCATAGGCTGGTGCCGAACGGTAGGGAAGGAAGAAAACCATTTAGCCTAAAGGGGTGTGCAGACGGTATTGACTAAAGACATATAAAGGGATTTGGACAAGTGGCAAAGAATTATACGGTTATAGTTGTGAATCTGGATAATGGAAGAGGCATTACTAGGAATACCAGCATACCCCGACGAAACATTTCAATGTTTCAGTTTCACTGTGTGATGTTAAAAGAAAACTGATTTCCCGATTAGACACTTACTCCAGGGTATGTATTTACCAGGTTGGATTCTCACATTTGTATGGTTTTACAGATGATGAGTGGGAGTAAGTTATTGGGAATTGGGTGATCATCCTTATTACATCAGGATTCGTTGTAATCGGTGATATTTGAGGAAGTCACCTGGGTTGTTTGCCGGTCGGCAAATATTTGGTTTTGAATATCCGCTGTTGTGCACCAATTTCAAATTGATATATCTGTACGTCTATTTTCATAGAGTGAGATATACCTTTTGATATTATGTCGATGACATTTACCTATATCAGTGGATGGTTAGGTAAGGAGCATTAAACAGCGGTGTAATTCTTCTTAACCATAAGTACAGTTTTCAACCTACGACACACAGTGAAAGAGTTGTTAGACTCAGCGGACTTATACAGAGTATTGTATGTTGTCCAGTGTCCATTAGGACAGAGGGGTTGGTCCTTATACTATATTCTGTTTACTTTTAACTTCTCTAGTTCTTAGACATGTGTTTCGTAGGAACACAGGGTCTGAGTTTTGAGGAGTTATAGGTATTTGAATAGAGTAGAGAACCAGGTGTAGCAAGTATCGGGATTCTTCAAAGTGATCGAAGATGTAGATACTTGTGTATGGTATTCAGTTGATAGTAATGATGAAGACAGATTGCTTCTCTTTCAGGTTACTCATAATTGGAAACGTTCCTAAGTTGAGTAACGCTGATCGGCCTCCTTCCATTTAGTTTACATGCACTGGAGACAGCTGCATGATTTGAATCTGGTTCAATTAAATCAGTGCCTCTGGTTCTATATTGGATATAGAACAGTTCATATCTTAACGATGTTAAGGTACGGGGAGTTGTCCGGCTTATGCTTAAAACCAGACTCCGGATAACTCAAGGCACGTTTCTGTAATGGCTGTTTGTGGGTTGACCCAGGCTATGACGAGGGTTGATTTTCTACCATCTGGATGAACAATAGCAATATTGTTCTAGACTCGCCACAGTTTTTTATTAAAAATGGATTTTTTTCAAAAACAGCAGTGGGAGTATGGTAGAACTGGAAGTGATTCCAGAACCACAAACGATTACTGAAGATTTGATAAGGAACCTAAAGATTCAATCTGATTTGACATCCCATTGGCCACTCCGCAGATAAGGTGGGTAACTTCAGGCACCCGAGAGGTACTTCGGTAGCCTCAAGGACGGTGACAGGGAAGTTCTTGTTTACCCACACTTGCCATTGTTGTTGTTCCAGGCTGCGAGACCCGGCAGGAGGATGAGTATAGCGTCGTTCTAAACTAGCTTTAGAAGTGCACGTCTATATGACTCTGCCAGAGGGTTGTCGTAGTCAGTGGGAGCAGCGGAAGCATTGGTGGACATCAGGCTTATGTCTATTTTTAGACTAAAGCAGATATAGCGGAGTAAGATCATCTGTTTCTGATGTGACAGTCATGGGTTTGACGTCATCAGAATAAGGGATGGATCTGTTGAGAAGGTAGTAGGAAGTGATATTCCTATACTACGATCGGTTATACTTTGGTCGTCACACAGTGTTTTCTCCACAAGGGACTTGGACATTATATCAGACATACTGGTTACTAGATCTATGGTTTTAGATCTAGATTTGGGTGGTTTCCCAATCAGGGTACTTTGATAGCATTCTAAGAGTATTTAGAATGGACGACTCCTGGCACGGTAGTGTACCTGCAGGTAATGGAGTCACCCTCTCTAAAGGTGTCTTACAGACTAAAGGGGAGAGGGATACGCATGATTGACAGATCACTTGCTTAGGCAATTGAGTCAATCATGAGATGTCAAATACTACACCAGATGTTGTTCTTGCACTAGATGCAATAAGTTGATATTAATCCAATCCTGGAAAAACAGTAGGAAGCAGTTTTAGAACATAAGTGAATGTTCTAGGGATATGATAACGGCTGTCTCCTTTAGGAGACGGTTATCACTCCAGGCTTCCAAGGTGACATGGACGACAAGGAGGTTGTCAGAGTTATAGTTCTCCCTCTGACGAGGGGCAGTATTTTGGACAGGTGGTCCAAGGCAATACTGAGGGAGGCATGGCGCAGGATACTGATTAAGTTCAGTTAACGATACAGTCTAAGAAGTTTGGATTTGGAGTTCATTTATGAACTAGGTCCCATCAGACATCCAGACGTTCCAAGACAGGTATTGCTCATTTCGGGAGATGGTTTTCTCCGCGAACTTGAGATATAGAGAGACAAAGAAAGAAACATCATAGCGGATCCACTCACTGAGGCTATTCCTCGAACGCAATAGTTTCGCAAACGGGTTTTGTGAGACTGACTAGTAGAGGAGTTGGGTGTTCGGTATCACACGGGTTGTGAGTATGCGACATCGCAATAATTAGCCTTGAGTGCAAGTGGGAGATTGTTGGAGTTAGTGCCCTCAGAGTCAATTATTGGATCACAGGCACGTGATTGCAATGATTGAGGGAGGACCTATCCCGGTAGGACAGTCTTACTCGAGATGATAGTATGCTATCTGGTTTATCTTTATCATCGTGTACTGCTTTAGGTGACCTGACATGTCGCTATTACACGTTGATAGAGCCCCTAGGATTCTTGCTTGACGACCAGCAGTATGATGGCGATCATATACGTGGGAGCTGGTAGTCTATAAGCACATCCTTAAAAGGTCCCTAGTCGTGGGAGTTTCGAGACTGGGCATCGATACTCCATTAGTAGGCTAGTGTATACAGTCGAGACCCCGACGAGGGGCGGTGGCCGGTCTCACAAGCCACTGGTGTCAGTTGGTTCACCTAAGATGTATACAGGTGCTCATTGGGTTATGAGTACACCGGACAGGACTCGCCGGGAACATGCTAGTTGGTCTTATACCAGACGTCAGATAGCAGTTCCCTGGTGACATGTGTACAGGTTAGTTCATCGACCTGAGGATCGTCATTTGTCTCGTGTGAGTTCCCACTGTGCTTTGATTACTACCCTACCACGGCTCAAAGGAGTCGTGCAAACAGGTTTTAGTTGGGTACAGTCCCGAGCCACATGGAGGCAGTGAGCGGATCTTCAGGGGTTCGTCTCTCCCGGTATTGGGGGTGAGGTCGCGCTGTGTCTAGGAGAGCCATTACGCAAAGCCCTCGGCCGAGGCAGGAGATTTACTGGTAGGTATTCCAGTAGTATCTCAGGGCGTTCTGGGCTACACTCCGACACGACTTGTACCGCTTTTGGGGGTCTGACTTTTACCAACCCCCTAGGCCCGCCATGCGATACTCATAGACGAACGGACCGGACTGTACGGATATTGTCACTGACAGGCTCAGTAGGGTGTCAGGATGGGTTCGCTCATCGACGTCCCTTTTGGTCAATAGCTGGTGGCCCGTCACGTATTGGCTTATACCTCTGACGTGCTAGTGGTTAAATCCACAGCCATAGTATTGACGAGTCTTTAGAGTCCACCACACTTTCAGTTACTCAGCTTTCGGGCGAAACGCTGTAGAGGCCGTATGGAGATATGGCAGGGTCCGATCAGATACGTGCGGTATTGCACGGATCAGGATCGGACAGCTTTGTACTAGTAGCCGTATAGGTATATGGCAGGGTTCGATCAGATACGTGCGGTATTGCACGGATCAGGATCGAACGGATTTTACTAGCCGGCTTTGGCTTAAGCCGGTCCCAGTCTAGTACAGTGTAGATTTTGTCTCATTGCATTTGTATCCGGTCGGAATACAGATGCAGGTGTGTATGCACAGTGTCGAGGTTTTTCCTGTAATTTATTACGGGACCAGTTTTCTGGAGTTGCCAGTTTGCATTCCGTTCCGGCCGGTTTTCCTTTGTTCTTTCCCGGCCGGACTTTTCTGATGGAGGGGGTAATTTGCAGTTTTGCAAATTACACTTTGTGGGGGGGTTTCTTGCATAAAGTTAGATTATGATAGATTTCTTTTCTTTCATCCATCACTTGATTTATATGAGAAGTGAAAGGTTATGGAGTGCATAGTGTTTTAAGCATGGTTGATGTTTTCTTTGACCTTGGATGTGGTCACCTCTTGAATGCTCCTACA
Source organism: Agapanthus africanus (assembly GCA_030015575.1). Taxonomy (NCBI): domain Eukaryota; kingdom Viridiplantae; phylum Streptophyta; class Magnoliopsida; order Asparagales; family Amaryllidaceae; genus Agapanthus; species Agapanthus africanus. Next base: position 419,788,647 of record JASDDO010000010.1, on the reverse strand, counting down.
CTCACCTCCCTTTGCCTTATGTTTTCATTCCTCCACCATTCTCATTCTCACTTGAAGAAAGTCTTTCATGGTTATGAAAAAAAAAGAGAGTAGAAGAAAAAGAAAGAGAGAAAGAAAAGGAATGAGAGAGTTCATTTCATCTTCTTCTTGCTAGAAAATTGAAAGCACCAATTTTCTTTACCTCTTCCTCCATCCATCAATGGCAACTACATAAACTCCAAGAGACAAAGTTTCTACACTACTTCCTACAGCAAATCTTGAGCATGTCGAGTTGCCGGCTTCATGCTCGAGTTGCCTCGGTATTGAGGCGGGAGCCCGTAAAAGACGAAGGCGATGTGGTGCCCTTTCCGGCGAGGAGGCGACGATATGGAGACTACACTTTCCGCGGGAGATCGGGGCGATGATGAGAAGACCGGAGGACCGGATCTCTTGGTATACTTCTCTTCCCATCTCTTGTTAGCTAGCGTAGGTTAATGGTTAACGATCCGGGTTTTCTTTGTCCGCGGTAGCGCCGGTTTCCGAGTAAGGAAAAATTTTGATTCCGCAATTTGGCCTCGAGTAAGACGGCCGGGGCGCTGCCGTGGCGCAACACATTGAGCTCTGAACTGCGCGACATGCAGGTTAGGGTTGCATGTCCCTTTGTATACATGGAACTTGGGGATCGTATATCCCAGTTGGTATTTGATTTGATCATACCAGGCTGGATATGGTCGTCCGGTTCTAACAATTTTGCCAGCGGCTTCACTAGCTTGATAGGCTCTTATTTGTTGAGAATGTAATCATCAAGGGCGGCCTTGGAGATCATTTCCTCTTTGGCTGTCGATAAGGCCGGAGGAGGGTTTGATATTTCCCCTCTGTCATCGTCGATGATTATCGGTGGATCTTCGGCCGGGGGTTCTGTCTGGATCATCATTCCAACTATGTCTTGGAACAAGAGAGCCATCTGCTTTATGTTAGCAGCTTGCTCAGTGGCTTCCTTGTCCTTTCTCTCGAGCACCCTTTACAGAAACTCTGTATCGGTCTTCTGCTCTTAGCGTTGTTCATCTTCTTTGTCAGGACTTTCTTTCTGTCCGGTAAGTGCTGCAATTTTGGTCAGCATTTCCAGGAGCTTTTGTTGTTGCTCCTGAGTTTTTGTCAGAGACAGAGTTTGCGGTCGGTGACTCACCGAAGTACATCTTTCTTCTTTTCCCGAAGCCATGTAGACGGTATGTATTGTTATACCCCTGGCCTTGGGGCGTTTAGGTCTATCGCCTTTGGAATTTGCCGTGGGTGGTAGAGTTTTCTCCAGCCTCATTCTTTTATGAGAGATTAGAGTGGAAGGAGCCGTTGTGACAGGCACCCGTTTAGAAGAAGTCACCCGTTGTATGGTGGAGGAGTAATCTTTTTCTTGTCGACCCTTAGGTTTCTCAGGTCGACGAAAGTAATCTTTGTCAATCACAGAGTCTTGGACTTTCTGCCAGACCCTATGAATTTGCGAGGAGAGACGCTGATGGGGCCGCTCCGGCTTTTTCTGCACAGGGACCTCTACTGGAAGAGGTGATTTCTTCAGCACTGCCGTTGCGGAGTTCTTACGTACCCTTTTGAGCGGATCAAAGCTGTTCCCGGTTGGAACAACAGCATTGACTTCCACCATTAGAGCTGGTAGGGTGAGTCTAGAGGGGGAGTTGCCCCCAGCTTCTCTCACTCGGCGCCAGTGGCGACGTTAAGCGTGCCTCGCAGAAGGGACCGCCTCAGTTTTGGAAGCGGCTTCATCATGCCCCTGGTTTTGCTGAGGAGCTTCGATCGGTGTTAGCCTGTTGAAGACCAACGTCCTTGTTAAAGTTTGAGGAAAAGCAGCCAGCCTTTTGAAAACCGACCGTCTAGTTGAGGAAGCGCCTTTGACGGCTTCTCTTGTAGGAGGAGTTGGGTGGGCTATCCATATTGGGGTTTCCCCTTCAGGTATCACGAGCCTCCTTGCGGGCCCGTTTAGGTTCTTACTCAGCCTGTTAAAGACTGAGACGCCAGATTTGGATGGCCCGTTGAGAGGGGCCGTTGTGGTTACCAGTCAATTGAAGACTGACCTTTTAGGAGCTTGTTCATGCGGCGCTGAGGCACTGAAACTCACACGTGGAATCATGGTCCCAAAGAATAATCCAGTAATGGCTTGTGTGACTTGCCCCACTGGCATTGAGAAAGTAGAGGCCGCGTTGGGCCCATAAGTCACTCCTTCAATTGGGGTGGAGCGAGAGTTGCTGTTGTATGCAGTGCATTGAGAAGCCATTGATTTCCTAGACAGGAGCAAGACACCAAGTTTTAGTACCTCGAATTCAAGGGCAACCATAGCGAACCGCGATTTTGTTCGCGAAACATGACACACGAAGTGTGGAGTGGAAAGAGAAAAATGTCCCACCGGGCATGCCAGAACCTGTTCTCCGCCGAAAATAGAGACGAACTGGGATGGATTGTCTTGCCTGTATTTGGGGGCAGATACTATTTGGACTTCTCCACCCACCTCTCCGAAAATACCAAGTTGATTTATGGCACCATATATTGGAGGTTTGGACATATGTGACCATTGTAGCAGACTTCATCAGATTCCCCCTCATTTGTGAGGGGTTTTTGATTGTGGGGACGCTCTTCGTTACAGGCGCAAGCCCCTGCAGTTAATTACGTTATCGTGTTGCGATAACCACTTTCTTCTGCTCCAGCAGTTCACTTTGTGTCGTGTGTATTTTTGTTTATTTTGGTTGCCCGTTGATTGTATACGGAGACTAGTTTATGTCATCGCCTGTAGGACGCGGATTAGTCCAAATCCGTATATTTTAGATTTGCGTTTTGAACTGAGATTATATATTCCTTTAGTTCAAAGAGGTTTTGTTTTATTTAAGGACCGTTAATCTAGTTTGAGATTAAGATCAACTTAAATATGAGAATATGGGCTCAATTTATTTTTAACTAAGGATATGTTAGTCCTGTTTGAGACTAAGATCAACTTAGCAATATTTTAAGGATCATTAAATTTTAGTAAGATCCAGAGCATTTAGGCTCAGCTGCAAGAAAAACTTCAGAGACTTAGCCAATTTGGGCTTAGTCTGCTCAGTTCTTTTTTGTTCAAAAGTGCTAAGAACATATTTGGGCTCTGTTTGTTCAGCCCCCCTTTTTTATGCAAAAGTGCTAAGCACTTATTTGACGCACTGACGCTCACATGGGTATCATGTGAAACCTTCAGTTATGGGCGTTGCCTAATCAGTGCTAAACACTCAGTTATATATATATATAGTGCTAAGCACTTTTTTGGCGTCCATGTGAAAATCACGTAAGGCGCTGAGCGCTGCCCAATTAGTGCAAAGCACTTAGCCATTTTGGTTATATATGAAATGCTAAGCAGTTTTTATGTGGCGCCTACGTGAGAACCACGTGAAGCGCTGGGTGCTGCCCAATCAGTGCTAAGCACTCAGCCATTTTGGCTGTATATGAAGTGCTAAGCACTTTTTATGTGGCGCCCATATGAGAAGCACGTGAGGCGCTGGGCTCTACCCAATCAATGCTAAGCACTCAGTCGTTTTGGCTGTATATTAAGTGCTAAGCACTTTTTATTCAACGCTCACGTATATTTCACGTGAGGCACTGGCATTTTGCTTTGGGTACCCACGTGTTTTTCACGTGAGGTACTGGGGCGCTATTGGGAGGGTGACCACATGGGAAACACATGAGGCGCTAAGCTCTTTTCTTTTAAAGATTAAATCTTTTTTAATGCCATTTTGATCATTAATGATCATCAAGATCTCTATTTTGAAGACCTTGGATCGTTTTTTCTTCATTGGAGAACTGAGCTCTTCTTTTCTTTTTATAAGAACTAAGTTTTTTATGTAGGGTTAAACCCTAATTTCGGAGGAATTAAATTCCCAGAACACATGTTTTTTTCTTTTTTCTTTCTTTTTAATCTAGTTCTTTTCTGAATTTTTTATTCTCAAGAACAAAAATTTTCCGATGAGAATTAAATTCTCAACTTATGGGAGACTTGTTTTGTGGATCTCTGATCCAGAAAAAGAACTAAGTTCTTTAAGAAGGGTTTAACCCTTAGATAGGTAAAAAGAGATATTTTGATCTCTGTGTTTTCTTTACCTAGGGTTTTGAGGAGGAAAGTCTTCTTCTTTTATTGAGAATTGAATTCTCTGATGTTTTGAAAGCTTTCTGTATTTTTCAGAAGTTATGGGCGATTCCCTCTATATGAGACTTGAAATCTCGGGTCCTTTATATAGTGGAGGAAAATTGTTAATTAGTTTTGAGAAAATCTCTCATTGAGAGATTCCAATTGATTTAATTGGTCTCAAAATTTGTTTAGGGAATTTTACCCACCGTTGGATCTTTGATCCAAGAATTTTTGTTTTACAGAATATGTTTTCTTGTTTTTTAGTAAGATTGGGGAAATATTTTTCCATATACAAAATTTATCATGTTAAACGGTGATTTTTAATCACCATTGGATTTTTTAATCTAAGAGCTCTCCGTTTTACAGAGAAAAATCTTTTTTGTTTGTAAAGATTGAGGAAAAATATTCTTTAGAATAGAATTTAATTCTATTGTTTGATCACCATTGTATCTTTTATCCAACGGCTCTATTTAACAGAGAGTATCCCAACTTTCGTTAGGGAAATATCCACATGTAGAATTTAATTCTGATATAAATTTGGTGCCGGCGCTCACGTGTTGTGCACGTGGACGCCACTTAAGAATTAAATTCTTATTTATGATAGGCGCTTCTGTGCGTTACATATTGGCGCACACGTGAGCTTCACGTGCGGTGCCACCATAGGATTTAATCCTAAAGAGTTGGCGCTGGCGCCCTCGTAAGGGGCACGTGAGGCGCTGCCTCATTGAAATTTAACAGAGCTTAGCTCTTTTTATATTGTTTAAATTTTGGAGGAACAATCACCAATTACAAAGAATTTTGATATTGAGGATCTAATCACCTAATTCCCAATATTCTACTCCCATTCATTATCTGTAACGCCATACAAATGTGAGAATCAAGTCCAGTAAATACATACCCTGAAGTCAGAATCTAATTAGAAAAGCAATTTTCAATTAATATCGTACAGTAAAACTGAAATATGAAAATGTTTTGAGGAGATGGCCGGGTATTCCTCGTAATGCCACATCCACTATCCAGACTCATGACTATAGTCAAAATTTTCCTTGCGCTCACTCCAATCTCTTTATATGTGTTTACTTCTTACCTTCTGTACACTATACTTAGGCTAATTGATTTTCTTCTTCCTTACCTTTTGACACCTGCCTATGGTTTGGAAGAAAACTATCCAATAAGCATAATAGGTATACTCTCCTAATAGTAGAAGCCATCGCAACCTGAGAGAAGGTAAATAGAATAGACAACCGAATAACCATATTCAATGCCTCCAGAATCGAAATCCATCCTCAAACTGAAACAAATTTCTTCAAGTTCGTATGTAACAATACGATGGAATACTCAAGAAATATGGATCTTTGTAGTGATATGGAGTGTTCTAGAGAAATGCAAAGGGGAAGTAGGAGTAACAGGGATATATGCGACTTTGTCGTGAATCATGACAATCCGAAAGCCAAAGTGTGTAAGAAGGTTCAATTAACTTGGTTTTGTGTTTTAGTTAAAGATAAGTCATGGTCGCAAACCATAGAGAGAAAAGAAACACTAAGTGTGCACTCTAACCTCGTTTAGATTGGTTAATCACTTTATCTAATCAGATGACTTCCATTGTTTTCTCGAATTCTCCTTCAAACCCTAAAAGGAGAATTAGTCATGATCATCTGAAAATCACCCGAGGAGTAACACCTTCTCATCAGTGGGAATCAGGACCCAACTATTATCGCGTAATGACTTGATGAAAGCCACTCAAGCCACCACACTCCAGAATGTATGCGCATGCTAGGCAAGTTTCCCTTATATTTGAAACTTCCGATATGGTTTTTGCCTCTAAGACCTTAGTGATCTTGACACAGTCAACATATCAAAGGGTCCTAGTCAAGTTCAACCCATCATTATCTTGATTGCATTAGATCCACCCGCATAAACCCTTGATACAGTTAAAATGATTATACGACTGTCCTAACCAATCTTATCTAATACTACAAACAAACACCACTTAGCTACTGAACCCTACGCCTTGACACGGTCAACATACGCAGCACGAATACTAAGTACTATTCATAGGAAGTGATGGAGGGCTATGGCTGGTTTTTGGCGAAAAACCTTTAACATAATGAACTTGGTATCGTTGAAGGAACCAAGTGATTTTACAAATATATAGTGGCGCAAACTTTTGCCAAAGAGGTCACTCCCTATGAAGGGATCTAGGCACTTTCGTCATCGAATGAAGTGCTGAATATTCCTAACCGAATACCTCTATGCAAAGCAAAAAAATTGACTATAGTGAAGTTATTACGGTGACGCAAACTTTTCCTCAAGAGGTCACTCTCCGTGAAAGGATCTAGGCTCTTACCTCATCGAACGGGGTGCATGATATTCATGACCGAATACCGTTGTGCAAAGCAAAGGATACACCTGTTATGTCAGTTTAAAAAACAAAATCGGTTCCCCGCAACATCATTTAGGTTTGTTTTACTTGCATTAATCAGAATTAATGCAGTCCCATCAATTAATCATATCATACCAGAAAGAAACAAAAATAGACACGCACATATATGTCATCCGCATTTGCCACAGGGTCCCAGATCTTCACCATAAGATTACTTAACTTACGGCAGGGCGGAGATAGGACTAGCGCAGATGCAAAACATATATAGCGTCTACTAAATATAATATATATATATATAGCAACATTCGTTTCATGCATGATATCAGGTAACATCACAGAAGCATCACAGCAGAAGCAAACACGGTATGAAAATGCGGATAATCTAGGAAAAGTATATTTCAATGGAGCAAAATATGAAATATAATTTTCCGGTCGTGTGGATAGCCCGTAGTATCAGACCCTTGACCCCTACGAGGGCGGCAAGCCACCCGCCAATCTCAGAAGCGAGATAACCCCAAACAATGAAGTAAGTGAGCCACCCAGCACTTCCAAAATTCGGTGACTTGGGCACCCTTCCGTGGGTTAACCCTATACCCCCTTCGAGTGCGGCGAATAGCCCGTAAATTCTAGAGTAAGGCACCCCGGTCTCAATGCCATGAAATAGAGGCACGTTGTCCTCTAATCCTAGTGCATGTAATGAAAAAATGAATATACAACGATGACTACGTCCGCAACCAGGACGCATCCCTAAAGAATAATATACAAGCCGCAGTAACGGCAATCCACATGTCGGACGCTCGCCACGCAATATAAATATACATTACATCACAGAGAAATGCATCAAATACTACATGCACCGGGCTATCCATCGCGACGAATCTAACATAACCATAATCAACAAGCAATATCCATCACAGAACTAGCAAACTTGCGAGTATCAATTCTGTAACCCCGTCTAATTGATATATATAGCAATTAGATGACGGTTTACCAAACGTTATGATGCATGCAACTATCACTAAGCTTATGACAATCGAATACCTCACACTTATAGCCAACACTTCAATTTTCTAAAACACCGAAAATCAAATGTGCTAAAAACCGGCAAAAATTTCATGCTACAATCCACTCCGGAAAGCCGAAATGAGCTCGGATTGAGCCGAAACTTCATAGAGGACCCCGGCACGAAATTAACATCGTCCTGGAAGCACCTAAGGGGATACCCACCCCTTAGATCACCTTAAGGTGGCCTACGGGCAAGGCAGACCCGAGCCTGTCTTGTGAGGCAGGGCTCGGGTCCCCAACCCCCTTAGGCCACCTTTGGGTGGTCTCGGGGGTGTGGGCCCTCCCTAAGTCCCCCAGGGACATTCCCGGGGTCTCCACGCACCTCCCCGCGGCTTCTCAGTTCAAATCGAGAGCCCATGGAGAGTCAAAACATCAAATTATCATGGATTCTTCACTGGATATGGCGGCAGTTTTTGCGGGGTAAAAACCGGTAGGATTCGAAAGTGGTATCATCTAGTTTAGGGTGTTTGGGAGGCTCTGATACCATTTTTGGTTCCTAGTGCCCTCACCGCTAATCCACAGCCAATGCGGAATACTAAAAAAAATTTTTTGATGGCACTAGAAACTAAACCCTAAGAATTTAACCAAACATCTAAACTAGCAAGTACAAAAAGATAGAAATCACAATCTTTGTAGTGTCTTCATTTGCTCCAATTGGGTTGGACCCTAGCATGATCTCAAGAGCTTCAGATTGTGATTATAAGCAGCTCCTCCTGCGCCGAAGATGATCCACCCGAGAGAACCAATCCAAGATCCAGTTTCACCTAGTGAAGCAACCGACGCTCTAAGTTCGCTCGAAATGGAGAGTTGGGATGTAGAAATTTTCCACAATCTTTTTCTCTCAAATTTGAAGCTTATGAGAGCAACTAAAGAAGGAGGAGGAGGAGGAGCTGAGGAAATATATACATGAGCAAGTCAAGAAGGCATGAGAGAATAATAGAATGAAGAATGGAAAAGAATAGCTTCATATTCTTTTGCAACCATACATATAAAAATCTCATAACAATTAGTAATAAAATAATGAAGCTCATTCCTATCTACACGTGTTCAACCATTCTCAATACCATCTCGCCCTCCACCTCATTTTATGAATATTCATAAATGATTATTTACAAATGATGTGTCTATCTTCTGGAACAAATTTCATATAAATATGGAATGCAACCCGGTATACGTATCGAAATACATATACGCGTATTCGTATAAAAATACGAATAGCCAAGAGAGAAAATTAATAATGAACAACAATAATAGAATACATATATTAAAAATATATATATAAATTATTAAATCAAAACTTGATTTAATAATCCGGCTTAATTTTAAGCCACTAGTATTATCAACCGTCCGATTAAAGTCCGTGTAGCCTATACACATATTTAATCGGACACCTGTATGTACCAACATATGTTATCTATATCATATCGCCTAAACTGGAAAAACTCTCTATGTAGGACTCTAAAGACTCGACAATACGCTGGCAGTGGGTTTAACCACAAGCACGTCAGCGGCACTAGCCGTACATAACGTCTACCTAGGTATTGAACGAAAGTAAGTCCAACGAGCAAACTCATCCGTACCTCTACTGAACCTGTTTATGACAATCTCCATATAGTCCGGTCTGCCCGTCTAAGAGTATCGCATATCAGGTCTAGAGGGTGGATAAAATCAGACCCCTAATAACGCGATATTACGTGTCGGTGTGAATCCCATCACCCACTGAGAAACTACTGATCCAAATCAGTAATTCTCATCCACCTTGGCCAAGGATTTCTAGTAATGGCCACCCGTGCACAGCGCAACATCTACCTCCAATACCAGTAGAGATGAATCCCCGACGATCCGCTCACTGCCTCCATCTGGCTCGGGACTGTACCCAACTAAAACCTGTTTGCACGACTCCTTTGAGCCGTGCTAGGGTATCAAAGCATGGTGGGAACTCACACAAGACAAATGACGATCTCAGGTCGATAGAATAATCTGTACTCATGTCATCTGAGAACTACTATCTGACAATAGGTAAGATACCATCTAGAATGTTCCCGACGAGTCCGTTCAGTATAACTCATAACCTAATGAGCACTTATATACTATATTTGGTGACTTACTGACACCAATGGCTGTGACACCAGCCATCGCCCCTCATCAGGGTCAAGAAACGTATACACTAGTCTACTCTGGAATATCGATGCCCAAACTCGATATTCCCACGATTATGGACATTTAAAAATTTGCTTATAGTTTACCTATTTCTCACAAATATAATCGCCACAATAACCCTGGTAGTCAAGCAAGAATCCTATAGGCTTTATCAACATGTAATAATGATCTGTAATACCACATAATACATGTAGATGATGATAGAGATGAACCAGATAGCATACTATCATCTCGAGTAAGACTGTTCTACCCGTATAGGTCCTCTCTCAATTATTATAATCGCTTGCTTGCGATTACAATAATTGCCTTGAGGGCACTATATCGAACAATTTGAGACCTCCAATTTATGATAAATAGTTTCTTTTATTGTTAATTAGTATCGTGTAGAAAATTAGGATTAAAATATTATCGTTTCGCACAGAAAATATCGTCTCTAATAGGTGACTACAAATCTGAATGTTTCTGTATGGACGGCCTTGTGAAAATCATAACAAATCATATAAAAATATTCTTGTATCGTTTGTGTGTTCATAACGAACCTAACTTAATATAATAAATACCTATATGAAGTTTTACTGAAAATTATGTGGTTAAGTCGCCGTAAATTGGGGGGAAACACGAATCTGGATTGCTGTATTAAGAAATATTCCTTGCCGATGTCTGTTTTAAACCATTGAAATAATCCCGTATAAATATCCCGCTATATCGATACCTATATAAATGTGTAGTTAAATGAGTTATCTATTATTTGGCGCTTATTTCGTTAATTTTCATTATCTTTTGTTATTTTTAAAGTGATTTTATAATACTGAAAGGTAATACTATTTTTCCTGAAATGTTAATTGTACCTATCGACCTTGTAACGGCCATAACTCCCCATATGTTCATGATAATAAGATTTAGTTTGTTTCGTTAGAAAGATAACTGAAATACCCAAAATTCTTCGAATTATCGCAGCTCCAAATTCAGAACATAATTTATAGCAAATTTCACTTGAAGTTGGATCTCCAGTTCTGAAACTGGAATTCACTACTACAAATAAGGGTTGCCCATACGGATATATGCGTAGGGGCGAAAAAATACCCCGTAGGTGCAAAGGCCGCAGGTGCAAGTTGAGGCCCTGAACTTGCCCCTACGGGCAAATTCTTGCCCCTACGGATTTATGTGTAGGTCCTGTTGCCCCTACGGATTAAGCCGTAGGGTATAAGATTTTATATTATTTACGGTTTTTTTTAATATATTACTTGTACCTACGGACATGTCCGTAGGTCCATGTACTACCCCCTACGGATATGTGCGTAGGTACGTTTCCGTAGGGGCAAAATATCAGGATTCCTGATATTTTGCCCCTACGGATAACGCCGTAGAGGATAGGCAGTGGCCCCTACGGCTATGTCCGTAGGGGCATTCCCAACCCCCTGGCACTGAGATCAGGGGGGAAATATCAGTTACTGCTGATATTTTGCCCCTACGGATATATCCGTAGGGGTAACATGTGTGCCTACGGATTAATCCGTAGGTACATATTGTCTGTATTTTTTTTTAAAAAATGGGCTGCTTGATTTTTTCCCGCCCTGTGCACAATAATATATACATCAATCAAATCATATATTGCAGTATTCATAATCACATCTCACGCATATATATAATATACAAAAGAAACCCAAAAACTGAATATGATATAAATACAAACCAATATCAATATCGTTTCAAAATATAGTACAATGTGTATGATATAAATAAATACATGTTTCAAAAAATAAGAACCAAAAATCTACCCTAGCTCGGTCCAGCTCCACCTCTGAATAACGATAGAATAACGCGCGCCTGCTCCTCGGTCAATAAACTCTGCAATTCGTCGCGAGCGGGAGTCTGAGCGGCATGTAGAGCTGGCGATGTGGTCTGCGCAGCCGCCGTCGAGGTAGTCGCTTGCGGAGCCGCGGCTGCGGGAGTCTGAGTGGGCGGTGGAGCTACAGGAGCTGTCTGCGGAACCGCAGCCGATGTAGTGGCTTGCGGAGCCGCAGCCGAAGGAGATGCATGTGGAGGCTCGGCCGATCTACCCTGTAGCGTCTGGACATAACGTGTGTAAGAAGCGTGTAAGAACTGTGTATTATTCGAATTCGTATCATTATTAAGTTATTTCGAAACCCTGTTTGGATATGTAGTTTGGAAAAGCGTTGTTTATTTTAATTACATATGTATGTATGATTAATCAAACTTAAGTCTAAAACCAAATAAGCTCAAGCTACGTACTAATTATGGATATGTTGATATGTATATAATATGAAATGATATTTTACTATAAAGTAGTATACATACCAGCATCTCCTTCAACTCCTGAACGGTGGCCCTCAAACTATCCAGTTCCTGATGGACATGCCGGTCACTGGAGACGGAGGAAGTAACCGCCGGGGTGGAGTCCAACCTCATATGGGCCCTGCTAGGGCCCAATCCCCGGCCTCTCTCCCAACCTCCGTGGTGCCCTCCGTGTGCGGCGTCCAGAACTGGGGTCAGCAGCCTCGGATCGTTCTGTCCGGTAAAATCGATCCCCGAGGCCTGGGCCTGCTCAACCACCCGCTCCTACACCCACATTAAGCAGTAAAGTATAAGTATAAAATTTAAACTTGAACCTTCCAAAACTAAAATTTCAAATTTGGGTAGAAAAAATATTAACACTTACGCAGTACTCTTGGGTAGCGACGTCAGGATATCGAAGCTCGCCCGTGGCGGGATCTGTCGAGGTGCCGTGGACGGCAAGGTATGCGGATAGCACGCTCGGTGTACCACCTGACGCCATGGTCCGAGATGTCTGCAATATTAGAAAGTAACTCTTAATATTAGAAATATTAGAGAATAACTCTTAATATTGCAGAATATTAGAGAATAACTCTTAATTTACCGATAACTCCATGTCTCGAGTAATGTTCCTCGAGCCACCTGTGTAAGTGGGGCGACCCCTCTTCGCCAACTTCCTGTTCTCCGTATTCTGAGCGTCCTGTTTCTGCACAACGCATTAACATTTAGTTTTCTAATTAAGAAACACAAAGAAATAAATTATATCATAAATAATGAATAAAATTTAAAATGCATACATGTTTGCGTTGGGAGTCGAAATAAGCACACAATAGAGGCCATGTCTCTATGTCGACTCTCGCAAACGCCGGAGTAGATAGGAGGGCCGCTCTCTCTGCCTCGGGGGTCGCCATCCACAAGGAGTAGCAGTCGGCCTTCAGCTCATTCCTGTTGTATCGGACCTTGGCCTGCATGTTCTTCATCAGGCCATTGTACAGAGCATGAAGGTCGAACACCCTTCCCGGGTGATCAGGGTCGGCTACAGGCTGAAAATCGTAATCCAACTGAAAATACAAAAAAAAACATTGTTATTAGATTGCAAGTGTTAATAATAAATATATTGGATAGATCAAATGAAAATATATATTAATACATACCCGAGCCTGATCAAAGAAGAGGGCGAATGAGCGCTGGTGCTGCTCGCCCCACTCAACGTGAAGTGGATAGTTCTTCACGATCCGGCTCTCGTCCCCTAAATACCGGCCGAACCTCTCGGCATGAGGACCGGTATAGAGATAGTCAAGGGTAAAAAATAGGGGGAATGCTGCCTCCCCCCTAGCTCTATCAGTCCTCAGCCTATGGGACTGATTCGGGCCTCGAGTCCCCCTCTGGGGATGGAGAGGCCCTGCGTCTGCACGAAATATCAAGACAATCAATAATAAGACAAAGTTGTATTAAGAAATCAAGGTTAAACAAAAATTCAAGTGTGATATATACCTCCGGTGACTAGCGCACGAGCCTGGGCCCGAGCAGCAGCACGAGCGGGACGATAGTTTAACCAGTACGGAAGCTCGAAGAAAATGCTTAACTTGTTCCAATATTGTGGTTTGACATATTTCGTCGGATCCATCCCGAAGGTCACGTTATTGTAACCATCCCATTTAGCAGTCACGTCCTCTCCGGATAATGGGGATGGAGCTCCAAGAAGCTTCTGATGACCATCAAAGTGAACCGTGTCTAACCTATAGGGGTGGTCTGGAGGCAGAAAACGCCGATGGCCGCAATAACAAACCTTCCTGCTAAAATTCAAAAATTTTGATGTTGTGTGTTCATGGCAATGAGGACATGCTTTGTGACCATGTACGGACCAACCTGATAGCATTCCATACGCAGGAAAGTCATTAATTGTCCACATTAAAGCCGCACGCAGTATGAAGGTTGTATTTGTGTTTGAATCATACGTCTCTACACCATCAATGAACAAAGTTTTCAGCTCCTCGATCAGAGGTCGGAGATAGACGTCGATATTGTTCCCCGGTGAGTTTGGTCCGTCGATAAGAAGAGGCATCATAAAGTATGATTGGTCCATAGCCAACCAAGGCGACAGATTATAAATTATCATTACAACGGGCCATGTACTGTGACTTCCAGCCATATAGTTGAATGGGCAGAAGCCATCGGTAGCCAGTCCGAGCCGGACATTGCGAGGATCGCTACTGAATATTGCGTGCCTCCTATCGAAATCCTTCCATGCCGGTGAATCTCTTAGATGGCTCATTTTTCCATTTTCACTTGGAGGAGCACGGTGATGCCAAATCATTGCCTCGGCTGTTTTCTTGCACCTGAATAGCCTCTGTAGCCTCTGTGTTATGGGAAAATATCGTGCTATCTTCACAGGTATATCAGGCTTCTTATCAGAATCTTTCGGCTTATACCTGGCCTCTCCGCATGTTGGACACTCTTTCAAATCTGAATTCTCTTTCCGGTACAACACGCAATTTTTAGGACATGCTTGAATCTTCTCGCACTTTAGACCCAAATCAGACATCATTTTCTAGGCTTCGTACCAGCTTTCGGGCACATTATTTCCCGGAGGCATAGAATCTTTCAAGAATGAAAGAAGCATTGTGAATGACTTGTTGCTCCATCCATTTAGGCACTTAATCTGGAAAAGTTGGACGAACCATGAGAGGGTGGAATACTTCGCATTCTCATAAATTGGTTTCCTAGCATCATTCATGAAATTTTCATATTTATCCGCACACGGTCCTTGACCGGAAGGAATGTCATCTTCGGTACGAATAGATTCACCTAGGGCAGCCTCTACCATATCCTCCATTTCTTCTGATGGAAATAAATTTCCGTCTCCTGCCGTATTACCGAATTCTTCTTCTCCTGCCGTATTATCGTGTTCTCCTTCTTCTTCTACCGCAGTACTGCATTCTTCTCCTTCCCCGTGATATTTCCAACTTGAATAAAGTCTAGTAAACCCATGTTTTACAATATGAAGCTCTGCCAATTCTACCTTCTGCCAGTACTTATTGCCACATCTATCGCACGGAAAGAGAATCTTCTCTATTATGATCTTATTATGTGCGCATGCAAATTCAAGGAAAACAGCAACTCCTGCGACAAACTTAGGTTGCATACGTTGTTTCCAATCCACATACATCCAGTCCTTAACTCTGACGTACTCATGGGCCATGTTAGACTGAATAACATATAAATTGTAGGTTATGCTGACTATATTGAGAAATATAAGAACGGGATAGTTACTGACAAAGGAGAAAATCCGTGTATATGCTTTGTGTGTGCGTTTGTCGTTGAAAAGAATAAATTATCGCATGTTATGTTAACCGATAGACGGGGACTAAGTGGCGCTTTTAGTTTCATATATGAGTATCGATGGGAATATGAAGGTTTCATATTATCATATATTGGTTTTAACCCGAACATCTCGAATCGCTCTCTAATTATGCGTTTGTATGTATGTGTTCCGGCTGTCGGGGGTAGGCTTCTATCCCATTAAGAATGTATAGAGCAAACGCCCATAACTTGTGCTTTCAACCGTTTCGAGTAAATTTCGGCAGCACCTCCCCGCTGTTCTCCGAGTACACTGTAATAGAATAGATAATCATTTCAAAGCTGTGAAACAACGTTGAAATGAACATCTAATCTATCTTTGTACACGGAGAACCTGCGGAAAGGTACCGACGAAATATCTCGAAACGGATGAAAACACAAGTGAATGAAGGCGTTTGCTTTATACATTCTTAACTTGTCCACACGGGACAAATCTATGGGTTACCATACGATTGAATTTTCTCGTCGCGTAGACTATACGACGGTTGTTAGTATCGAGCTATACTGTCCGATATTTAACAACCTTCGTATAGTTCTAGGTCATGACGAGCATCGCACGTATGTTAACCGATAGACGGGGACTAAGTGGCGCTTTTAGTTTCATATACGAGTATCGATGGGAATATGAAGGTTTCATATTATCATCGAGTATCATATATTGGTTTTAACCCGAACATCTCGAATCGCTCTCTAATTATGCGTTTGTTGTGTATTCTTGTTGTATGTGTGTGTTCCGGCTGTCGGGGGTAGGCTTCTATCCCATTAAGAATGTATAGAGCGAACGCCCATCACTTGTGCTTTCAACCGTTTCGAGTAAATTTCGGCAGCACCTTCCCGCTGTTCTCCGAGTACACTGTAATAGAATAGATAATCATTTCAAAGCTGTGAAACAACGTTGAAATGAACATCTAATCTATCTTTGTACACGGAGAACCAGCGGAAAGGTAACGACGAAATATCTCGAAACGGATGAAAACACAAGTGAATGAAGGCGTTTGCTTTATACATTCTTAACTTGTCCACACGGGACAAATCTATGGGTTACCATACGATTGAATTTTCTCGTCGCGTAGACTATACGACGGTTGTTAGTATCGAGCTATACTGTCCGATATTTAACAACCTTCGTATAGTTCTAGGTCACGACGAGCATCGCACGTATGTTAACCAATAGACGGGGACTAAGTGGCGCTTTTAGTTTCATATACGAGTATCGATGGGAATATGAAGGTTTCATATTATCATCGAGTATCATATATTGGTTTTAACCCGAACATCTCGAATCGCTCTCTAATTATGCGTTTGTTGTGTATTCTTGTTGTATGCGTGTGTTCCGGCTGTCGGGGGTAGGCTTCTATCCCATTAAGAATGTATAGAGCGAACGCCCATCACTTGTGCTTTCAACCGTTTCGAGTAAATTTCGGCAGCACCTCCCCGCTGTTCTCCGAGTACACTGTAATAGAATAGATAATCATTTCAAAGCTGTGAAACAACGTTGAAATGAACATCTAATCTATCTTTGTACACGGAGAACCAGCGGAAAGGTACCGACGAAATATCTCGAAACGGATGAAAACACAAGTGAATGAAGGCGTTTGCTTTATACATTCTTAACTTGTCCACACGGGACAAATCTATGGGTTACCATACGATTGAATTTTCTCGTCGCGTAGACTATATGACGGTTGTTAGTATCGAGCTATACTGTCCGAGATTTAACAACCTTCGTATAGTTCTAGGTCACGACGAGCATCGCACGTATGTTAACCGATAGACGGGGACTAAGTGGCGCTTTTAGTTTCATATACGAGTATCGATAGGAATATGAAGGTTTCATATTATCATCGAGTATCATATAATGGTTTTAACCCGAACATCTCGAATCGCTCTCTAATTATGCGTTTGTTGTGTATTCTTGTTGTATGTGTGTGTTCCGGCTGTCGGGGGTAGGCTTCTATCCCATTAAGAATGTATAGAGCGAACGCCCATCACTTGTGCTTTCAACCGTTTCGAGTAAATTTCGGCAGCACCTCCCCGCTGTTCTCCGAGTACACTGTAATAGAATAGATAATCATTTCAAAGCTGTGAAACAACGTTGAAATGAACATCTAATCTATCTTTGTACACGGAGAACCAGCGGAAAGGTAACGACGAAATATCTCGAAACGGATGAAAACACAAGTGAATGAAGGCGTTTGCTTTATACATTCTTAACTTGTCCACACGGGACAAATCTATGGGTTACCATACGATTGAATTTTCTCGTCGCGTAGACTATACGACGGTTGTTAGTATCGAGCTATACTGTCCGATATTTAACAACCTTCGTATAGTTCTAGGTCACGACGAGCATCGCACGTATGTTAACCGATAGACGGGGACTAAGTGGCGCTTTTAGTTTCATATACGAGTATCGATGGGAATATGAAGGTTTCATATTATCATCGAGTATCATATATTGGTTTTAACCCGAACATCTCGAATCGCTCTCTAATTATGCGTTTGTTGTGTATTCTTGTTGTATGCGTGTGTTCCGGCTGTCGGGGGTAGGCTTCTATCCCATTAAGAATGTATAGAGCGAACGCCCATCACTTGTGCTTTCAACCATTTCGAGTAAATTTCGGCAGCACCTCCCCGCTGTTCTCCGAGTACACTGTAATAGAATAGATAATCATTTCAAAGCTGTGAAACAACGTTGAAATGAACATCTAATCTATCTTTGTACACGGAGAACCAGCGGAAAGGTACCGACGAAATATCTCGAAACGGATGAAAACACAAGTGAATGAAGGCGTTTGCTTTATACATTCTTAACTTGTCCACACGGGACAAATCTATGAGTTACCATACGATTGAATTTTCTCGTCGCGTAGACTATACAACGGTTGTTAGTATCGAGCTATACTGTCCGATATTTAACAACCTTCGTATAGTTTTAGGTCACGACGAGCATCGCACGTATGTTAACCGATAGACGGGGACTAAGTGGCGCTTTTAGTTTCATATATGAGTATCGATGGGAATATGAAGGTTTCATATTATCATCGAGTATCATATATTGGTTTTAACCTGAATATCTCGAGTCGCTCTCTAATTATGCGTTTGTTGTGCATTCGTGTTGTATGTGTAACATGATTTTAAACCATCGAGATCATGATTGATAGAACTGATCATCCTACATTGCAATAGCATTCATCAACCAAAAACTATTATTGCAATGGTATTCAGCTATAACAATCAACAATTAAAACTACAAATGTAGGATACTGATATCATAAAGCGTTATACGCAACATTGATAGAACTGATAAATAAAAAAACGAAACACAAAACGTATCAAGATTTAACAACTTTGATTATGTCATATACGCGGGCCGATATTTTCATATTAGCCAATAGGCAAAAATAGATTGCGGTCTGGATATGGCATATTGGCAGATGTTACCTATATGCATACATGCATGTTGTCTCCCCATTTTTTCATAAATCAAACCAACTACATACATCAAACTAGTCCATGCCACCAATCGGAAACTCCACTATGTCTTTGAATTATTATTTTTCCAAATAGCATTGAGCTCCTATTGACATTGTCCCATCCGACAAATTTATTGTGCTTGCCTCGACCTTCATCTAGCTTTCACATGACATACACATTATATGAGTAATATAGTTATAAATTATGGTATTTTGTTGTCATCAATCCACCTAACCCTAACCCCAAGTTGCTCTCTGAAAGCACATAGAACCATCCCCCCTAGTCAAGCATAGCTTTTTCTGTGCAATTGTTCTCATTCTTAATTTCTCACATTCATTAATCTCTCATTTTCTTGTCAACAAATTTGTTGTGCAATTGTTCTCATTCTTAATTTCTCACATTCATTACTCTTTCATTTTCTTGTTTTTTTCCAACTCTCCACCACTTAACCCCAACCCAGCCCCCAGCCCCAGCCCAGCCCCAACCTAACCCTAACCCCAGCGCGACCAGCTAAACCCCAACACTAACCCTAAGGCAAACCCTAACCCCAGCCCCACCCCAGCAGCAGCCGAACCCCAACCCTAACCCTACCCCGACCCCGACCCCGACCGCGACCGCGACCCCTGTCCAACCCCAACTCGCGCGTGCAACCCCAGACCTAGCCATGAACCCTAAGCCCAAAATAATCCAAAAATTCTTTAATTTACCTCGAGATTTACTCACCTGAACGGCTGCTGCTGGGGCTGGGGCGACGACCTGAACGGCGGTGGCGACGACCTGAACCGCGATGGCGACGAGAACTGCGGTGGCGACGAAACCGGTGGTAGCGACAAGGAGAACGACGGTGGCGACGACGGCGTGGCGATTTGGGGATTTTTTTCGCGCGCGATCGAGAGAGAGAGAGAGAAAGTGAGCGTAGGCGATCGATCTGGGCTTTTGTTAAATCGATATTTACTTGCCCCTACGGATATACCCGTAGGTCCTTTGTTTGCGGCTCCGTAGGGGCAAACACCAAATTAAGAATTAATATTTTTATTCTTGGACGTCTGTGCCCGTAGGGGCAACCTTTTAGCCCTACGGATTAATCCGTAGGGCCAGGTTAAATCTGCCCCTACGGATTCCAATATCCGTAGGGGCAACCCCCTATTTTACTAGTGATTCCAACACCGTTTACCTGATTTAAAATGAGGATATCTCCTAATACAGAATAAGTATCGGGATGAATCCAATTTTTCTGATTAGATGAAAGAGCCTATTTTCTACGCCTTTTATATTGTTACGTCTGATTCTGATCGTAAGTATTTTTAATAATTTTTTCAAACTAATTGATAATGGCTGTCTAGGAATAAGTAAAGTTCAGTTAATATATTTTATCATGTCATATGACTGCTTTACATTCATACTTGATTGTTCGCGCTATATAACATGGTTAACTGAGTATCACTGCAGCGTAATGACTTGACTCATGTTTAGAACCCACCTATATTGACATCTCATTGGTTATATTGCATTGTCAAACAGAATACGTTAATGAATTGGATTGTGACAAGCACGTGAGTGTACAAGTGAATGAAAGACAGACTATTATACATGAAAGTGTGAATGAATAAATAAAGTGACACGTACTTATATACAATCAATATGGTTCATGAATGTATTCTTTGACCCGGAAAAAATAGGAAAATCGAGGGTGGAATCGAACTTGTATTTAGCAAGATTTGCTGCATTAGAAAATGATTATTCGATATTATTAATATTATACTGATTAGGTAGTGTGTTGTTCAGTTGATAAAACTGCACATTTATATTACATTTTTCCTACCATTTTCATATTAAAAAAGGACTTTATTATAATATATTATACATATGAGGGTTTATGTGTAAAAACATTATTTTCCATATGTTGATATATTTTAATTATCATTTGGTAGGAAAATGTATGCAAATATTATTGACCTAATCCTAGTAGAACAAAGTCTACTAAAATCTTATTTGAGTTGTTGTGCAGAATATTTCCAAGTTGTTATGAAGAATTTATCAAACAAATCAATTTGTTGAAGAAAACTTGCCAAATTAAGAAGCAAAACTTGGAGACCAAGTCTGGAAGCAACCGAGAGAAGATTTCTAAATTCTAAAGATGCCTAGGATTGCCAAATGTCAAAATAAGAGAGCCCAAGAAAATTGGTGAAGAGATCCTCACCATTGGCTGCGGAATCGCGGCCAAACCCCCTTGTTGGCCGCAGATCCGCGGCAATCTAGAGAGATTGTGTGCTAAAATTTTGTGGAGTAAATCTCTGCTGAATTTTACCAAGTTTCCAACTAAAAGATTCTGGCTTTGCACTATAAAAAGGCACCGAGAGCCTCTTGGAAAAGGGATCAAGCCGAAGAGATCACGAAGCTCCCGACGCTCACGCATCCAGGCTGATCATCGACTGTTCGACTACCTCCTTAGGAAAGATCGAGAAGCAAATCAAGTTTTGTAATCATTTTCTACGGATTAAAGTGTAGTTTGTTCAAGTCGATTAATAAAGGTAGTTATTTTATTTAATTGTTTTTTTTTTACATTATGTTTTCCCTCTCTTTCTTTTCATCTTCTTTTCCCAACATGCGCGAGTAATTCTCCGCTTGTTAGGGTTCGTAGGATTAGGGTAGGCTAATGGACGATGAAAATAATTAAACCCTTTTTATGTCCTATAAAGTTTAGAAACTTTATCAAAAGAATCATTAACATCCTAATCGGGCGCGCTAGCAATTCTTTGCTAGTTCCGACCGCGATTAGAGATTAGATTAATGATTGTTTTGGTAAAGGCTAGATATGAACGGAGTTCCGTGTCGAGATGAGGGTTAAGAGTGGGATTCCTTTTCCCTCCGGAAACCCTAATCTACACGCATCACCGTCGTTCTAGTTCTAAATCTATTAATGGATAAAAAGGGTAACTTTTAATTAATCGTCCATAACTACTAAATCCTAACGAACCCTACAAGCCCTATTATTATATTATTTAAATCTCTAAAATAATCTAGATCTATATTTTACATTCTTGTTTAAAGTAGATCTAGAAATCTTTCTATAGAATTCTTTATCCCTCCTCTCTTTCTCAACATATCTAAAGTAAAAGTAAAAGGTTCCACGTTTCCCAGAGGACGACCCGTACTCATCTCGGTCTAGCTACGCGCGACACCGTTATTGATTGCGGTTAACTACAGACACACTCTTCCCTATCAATCAAATGGCGCCGTTGCCGGGGATACGTGCGTAAATTTTTTATTTTTACTATTTGTGTTGAATTCTTAGACGAGCCATATCATTATTAACACAAAACTACAAACAACACTTTTTCACATCAATCAAATGGCGCCGTTGCCGGGGATTACGTGCGTAATTTTTTATTTTTACTATTTTTGTTGAATTCTTAGACGAGCCATATCATTATTAAAACAAAACTGCAAATTGCATATTTAACGATTTGTGCGTGAATTTTTGCAAGGAGATCTGGAGTCACAGAATTAAGGAGAACAGGAAACAGAGACATTTTTAGAGATCCAGAAGAGCACAGAAGGCTATACAAAAAATTTCATCAAGTGATCCCTCTGCCACGCGGCGGAACCGCGGCATAAAGGCACTTTGTGCGGCGGAATCGCGGCAAGATAGAAGAGTTAGGGCCACAGAATTCTCTGGTATCTTTCTTAACTCCTTATCTCTCTCCTCAAATCCAATAAAATCTATTTTCTGCAGGATTCTTTGCAAAATTGCGCCGCTCAAAAATCTTTTTGCAAAAGTTTTGTGATTGGTTTGTTTTGCATATTTAATACGGACTTTAAGGGGCAAAGACCAAATCAAGATTAGGTGGGGATTTCATCACCCTTCCTAAGCCCCACAAATCACAAACCGAGCATATAGATCAACCCTTCATTAATTTAAAAAATATCTAGACCAGACTTTAAGGACTGTCGCGCTCAATAAGGAAAGAGGAAGGTCGTGGGTAATCTATCGTTTATCCGCATTACTTTTGTAGTGCCTAGGCAAGTGTGACAAAGGCTAGTGGTTTTTAATTAGGCCCACGACGTGGTTCCTTCCCACTTACCTGGCACTTACCTGGCTACAAGGGTAGTACGGAGGCGGTAGAGGATTTATCCTGCGGCTTGTCCTTTGGAAGTCTAGGAGCGGTCTAGAGACTGGACCTAGGTGACCTTAGTTCTAGGGTTGCTTGTGCATCTTAGGGTGATTTGTCTTGAGTCCCACTTTTTCAAAAACAAGCCAATTTTAAAATCACACACACGCTGCCACTTGCACTAAACCCGCTTAGTGCATGCTCGGCTGGACACGGGATCCTAGTGCCCGTCTTGTCCGCGTTCCTTCTATCGACACCGAAGTCGGTACTTCTTCATCTTCTTTTCCCCCACCACACACCACATCAACCGAGATGGACGGCACTCCATCAGATTATAACACCACGCTGCCACCGCCCGTAGGTGTGCAGAATCCACCGCGCATCTCTCTCCAAGAGAGATGCTATCATATCCGTGGTCCCCTTCCTACTTGTCTATCTCTTCCACCACCTAACGGGGATAATTTCGAAATTAAACCCCACTACATCAATCTGCTGCCCAAATTTCACGGGCTTGAGTCGGAAGACGCGTACGTTTTCATCACCAAATTCGAAAACGTATGCGCAATGATGGGTACTTCACAATTGACTTTAGATGCTATGCTCTTACGTCTTCTCCCATTCACATTGTGCGACTTGGCAGAAAAATGGCTTTACAATACTGCCGCACACTCTATCACTAATTAGGATGAATTCGTCATAGCATTTCTTAAGAAGTTTTACCCAAATCATAAGACTGCCCACATTAGGAGCGAGATCAACCAGTTCACCCAGCTTCCCAATGAACCATTTTGGAAGTGCTTTGAACGTTTCAAAGATCTGCTTGTCCAATGCCCCCATCACGGAATACAAAGATGGGATTTATGTCGGATTATATATGAGGGCATTAATCCAGCGACAAAGCAGATGCTTGAAACAATGTGTCAATGCAATTTCATGTCTAAAGATGACGGTGAAGCATGGAAATATCTGGAAGATCTCGCAGAAAGCACTTTGCAGTGGGAAAGAGTAAGACCACCTTCAACTAAGGGAGGTATTCACCAGCTCGATATTTCTATCGCAGTAAAAGCCGAAATGGCAGCGATTCAGAAGAAACTCGATGCTATTGAAAACAAGTTCTCATCATTCTCCCTAAATCAGGTCACGCTTCCTAAGACCGTCTGTGGTTGCTGTTCGGATCCTTCACACTTAACGGAAGAATGTCCTATGAATGCTTCGTTTCAAGCTAATGCTGCTTTTCAGCAGCGACCTAGAAACGACCCTTATTCTTCCACGTACAATCAAGGATGGAGGAATCATCCTAACTTTGCTTGGAATCAAAACCAACAAAGCAATTATCAAAGACCTCCTCCACAGCAACCACAACCACAGAATCAGCCCCCCTTTCAGTCACAGAATTTCCAAAATCCGGCCAACATTTCTACACCACAAGTGGCCGGTACTGACAACTCACTTGCACAAACTTTGGATATGTTCATGAAACAATCCATGCAAAATTCGGCTGAGATGAGGTCTTCTATTGATGCCCTAACGAAAAACTCATCCTCCCATGGTGAGAGTATTAAATCAATAGAAAACCAAATCGCAAAGTTAAACGCCGCAATGAATGCGAGAGAAAAAGGGAAACTCCCATCTCAACCCCTACCGAATCCTGGCCATTCACAAAGTTATAATGTGAGTGCTGTTACCACGTTGAGATCGGGAAAAGTGCTGAATAACCGAGTGGGTGAGCAGTGTGATGATAGTGACACCAATGAGACCCCAGCTTCTTCTTCTTCCCCTAATTCGTCTAGTCTTCCACCTTCATCCGAGCCTATTCTCCGTTTTCCCCAAGGCTCAAACATTTCGCCAAATCTATCTAAGTCGATACCCACTCCAATTTTGGGATCGAATCCGTCGCCACAGTCTTCTCCACAAACGTTGGACCCAAAACTTATTGATCGAGCTCCATTTCCAAACCGATTAAGGGCCAACCGACCTAACCCGCAAATGGAAAAGATTGTGGAAATGTTTAAGCAAGTGAGCGTGAATATTCCTCTCCTAGATGCTATTCAACAAGTCCCATCTTATGCAAGAATCCTTAAAGACTTGTACACTAGGAAGAGAAAAACTCAAGTTCCTAAAAAGGTTTTCATGACGAGTAATGTTAGCACAGCTTTTACCCAACAAATACCAAAGAAACGTAAGGACCCCGGCTGTCCTACAATCTCTATTTCTATTGGGGGTAAAAATATAAATCGTGCTTTACTCGATCTAGGCGCTAGCGTCAACTTGCTTCCTTATTCAGTATACGAGCAGTTAGGAATTGGAGAGTTAAAACCCGCCCATTGTACTCTCCAAATGGCAGACCGATCTATCACCAAATCTCGGGGCGAACTAGAGGATGTGTTAATTAAAGTCGGGGAATTCATATTTCCCGTGGACTTTATTGTTTTAGATACACAACCTGTAGTAAACCCACGCAATCAAATCCCAGTGATACTTGGTCGACCCTTCCTAGCAACTTCTAACGCTGTAATTAATTGTCGTAACGGTTCTATGAACTTATCCTTCGGGAAAATGACAATTGAGCTTAATATTTACAAGTTAGGAAGTCAGCCATCAGAACCTTCTGCTCAATTGCTGGATGTTTGTTCCATCCACGAGATAGCTTCCGAAAGCTGCATGGATGAGGAGCTTTGCTTTGATGTTCTCGACAACATAAATAAGACATCGTTTGATCTTGCACCACTTTACAGTGAGGATATGTTCAATGAGTCTGACCTTGAGATTGAACCCGTTGACTCGTTGCAAAAGTCAGCAGCACTTTCCGAGTCAATATCTTATGCAAGTTTTGAACCTCTTCGGGAGTCCGAATATCATTCGCTTACCCCACCTTCTATAGTCTCTCCGCCAATTCTTGATCTCAAACCGCTACCTTCTCATCTTAAATATGCATATTTAGGAAAGAATGAGACTTTGCCAGTGATTATTTCCGCTTCTCTAGCCTTAGAGCAAGAGAATGCACTTTTGGCAGTGTTGAGATCGAATCGGGAAGCATTTGGTTGGACTATGGCTGACATCAAAGGGATTAGTCCCTTAATTGTTGAACATTACATACATCTGATGGATGAAGCCAAACCAACCCGAGACCCACAAAGACGGTTAAATCCCGTTATGAAAGAGGCGGTAAAGAAAGAAATCGTCAAGTGCCTTGATAGTGGAATACTTTACCCCATATCTGATAGTCAATGGGTAAGTCCAATTCATGTGGTCCCTAAAAAGTCTGGCATCACGGTCATCACTAATGAGGCTAATGAGTTAATCCAAACACGCACCCAAACTGGGTGGCGCGTATGTATCGATTACAGGAAACTCAATGCCGCGACGAGGAAAGATCATTTCCCTCTACCTTTCATTGACCAGATGTTAGAACGATTAGCGGGACACGAATACTACTGTTTCTTGGACGGATACTCTGGTTATAACCAGGTCCCCATCGCCGAAAAGGATCAAGATAAAACCACTTTTACTTGTCCTTTCGGAACTTTTGCTTATAGACGCATGCCCTTTGGGTTATGTAACGCTCCCGCTACATTTCAGCGGTGCATGATGGGGATATTTTCAGATATGGTGGAAAATTTTCTGGAAATTTTTATGGACGATTTCTCCATTTTTGGGGACTCCTTTGAGGACTGCCTTCGTAATCTTGACGCTGTTCTTACCCGCTGTAAGGATAAGAACCTGACTTTGAATTGGGAAAAATGCCATTTTATGGTCCAAGAAGGTATTGTACTTGGACATATAATTTCACATAAAGGCATTGAGGTCGACAGAGCTAAAATAGATGTCATTCAAAACCTCCCTCGTCCCAATTGCGTCAAAGATATACGATCCTTCCTTGGTCATGCAGGATTTTATAGGAGATTTATTAAGGACTTTAGCAAAATTGCTAGACCCTTAACCCTTCTATTGGCCAAGGACACTACTTTTCACTTCGATTCGGATTGTGAGGCTGCTTTTGAATCGCTTAAAGAATCGCTCACTACAGCCCCCGTTTTATCCTCTCCGGATTGGAACCACCCGTTCGAGCTTATGTGTGATGCATCAGATTTTGCTATTGGTGCTGTCTTAGGACAGCATATTGATAAGATGCCACATGTAATTTACTATGCAAGTAGGACCTTGAATGATGCACAAATAAATTACACAACTACCGAGAAAGAACTCTTGGCAGTTGTATTTGCATTAGAGAAATTCAGGCCCTACTTGATTGGCTCGCCTATTGTGGTTTACACATATCACTCCGCCCTACGACATCTTTTATCGAAAAAGGATGCGAAGGCCAGGCTAATACGTTGGATCCTATTGTTACAAGAATTTGATCTTGTCATCAAAGACAAGAGTGGATGTGAAAACGTTGTAGCCGACCATCTTTCACGCATCACTTCTTCGCCAACTGTGACCGTGCCGATAAATGACTCATTTCCCGACGAACAGCTCTTGAATGTATCCTACGAACCTTGGTTCGTGGATATCGTGAACTATCTTGCGACGGGACTTATACCTAACCATTGGTCGAAACAAGACAAACTTTGATTTTTATACCAAGTAAAATATTTTTACTGGGATGAACCATATCTATTCAAGTATTGTTCCGATCAAATCATTCGCAGGTGTGTCCCTAACGATGAATTCAAGAGCGTGTTATCATTTTGTCATGATCAGGCATGCGGCGGTCACTTTGGACCTCGAAAAACGGCGGAGAAAGTTTTGCAATGTGGCTTTTATTGGCCAACATTATTTAAAGATGCATTTGAACATTGCAAAACTTGTCCGCGATGTCAGCATTTGGGTCGGATTTCACGAAAGAATGAGATGCCGCTCCAACCTATATTGGTTGTGGAAATATTTGATGTTTGGGGTATTGATTTTATGGGCCATTTTCCCAACTCCTTTGGGAATCTATATATCTTGTTAGCGGTTGATTATGTCTCGAAGTGGGTGGAAGCTGTACCGTGTCGCACTAATGACAACAAAGTTGTCATTAAGTTCCTTAAAGAAAATATCTTTTCGCGATTCGGACACCCTCGCGCTATCATTAGCGACAACAGGACACATTTCTGCAATAGGTCTTTCGAGGTCTTGATGCGGAAATATTCAATCACTCACAAGCTTTCTACGCTCTATCACCCCCAAACAAGCGGGCAGGCTGAGATCTCAAATAGGCAGATCAAACAGATATTGGAGAAGACGGTTTCGAAAAACCGTAAGGATTGGTCAACCAAATTGACGGATGCTCTTTGGGCATTCCGCACCGCTTATAAGACCGATCTTGGTATGTCTCCATACCGTCTTGTGTTTGGGAAGGCATGCCACCTCCCTGTCGAGATTGAACATAAGGCAATGTGGGCTATTAAAGAGCTTAATTTTGATCTTGATCATACAGGCAGCTATCGGAAGCTGCAATTGAATGAGCTAAGCGAACTCCGCGATGAAGCTTACGATAATGCGGTGATAGTAAAGAATAGGACTAAAGTGTTCCACGATAAAAATCTTTTTAGAAAAACCTTCACATCGGGGCAACAAGTCCTTCTTTACGATTCCCGTCTCCATCTTCATCCGGGTAAGCTTAAATCTCGTTGGAAAGGACCTTTTGTGGTGCGGTATGTACACCCGCACGGGGCAGTTGAGGTCGAAAATTTGAAAAACGGTTCGATTTTTAAAGTGAATGGGCATAGATTAAAACCGTATTTTTCTGCTGACCCCGCGGAGGAGCTCCTGTTTTTACAGGAGCCGCTTTATCAAAACTAAAATTCCTCCGCCTCACCTCCATGTTTTGATAACTTTTTCACATTTTTAAGAATGGAGGTGAGTAAAAAATGATTTGATTGAATATCTGTGCGTGTCAAAGAATAAGTTTGGGAGAATTTTTCATTTAACTATTATTTTACCCCTTGTATCTCTCCCTTAGTATACAGGTCCTTGTTCTCAAAAGGCTACATCAGTGAGGACACTGCTGAAAACAGGTTTAGGGGGGAGGTTTGTATTCACTGAATTATCTTTGACACCGGGCATTAAATTTTTTTTTTTATATAACAAAAGAATAGAAAGTGAAAAATTACATCCAAAAGATAGGAATAGTTTAAGAAAACCAAGAAAATTAGAAGTTTTCTTAGACGAACTAGTAATAAGTAGTTATGAGCTGTTGTCCCAAGGGTTAGTAAGATGAAGGAAGTCACTAATCTGAGGATAAAAATAAGTCTGAAAAATAGTTTCTATTCTGGAAGCCAAACATTTGAATGTTGATACCCTACTATATGCACTTACACACGTCTTGAAACTCGGGATAGTAGAGGATACCTTGAAATGCTCTTGTCTAAAAGCCAAAGTATGAAGGAAATAAAAAAAATGAAGAAAATATAAAAATGGTGAAAAGAAAAAAATGAACACTGGTTTTGTTATCGCCAAGGCAGCAATAAAAAAATATAGCGAGGGTGCCTCTTCACCTAGTGCCCTAAGGCCAACTGGTCTGGGAGTCACTGCTAAGCCTTAGGTGGTGCAAGACGAGGAAAATATTATCACCGAATCAGCAAGCACATGAGTAATCGGTCGGTTAGTACCTCAAGAAGTATTAACGGTCGCATGAAAATGTGTGAGCAAATCTAAATATTCATCAAATTAAAAAGTACTGAGGTAGATGGACAAGAATATGATAGCTTGAATTGAATTCTCCGAGTGTAGGGATGTCCATTACACACACGTAGGGGTATATGATCAATGTTTGGAAGAAAGGTAGGAATGAAGAATAAAGACGATGTTTTATTGAGGGATAATGTGATTTCTAACATCTTTTCATGACTATTAAGATAGGGCTCATGACAACTGAAAAGCTAGTATAGTTGGAAACTCTTCTTTTCAAGGCCTTTCTTTTATGGTTCTTATCTTTATATGTAAATTTCACCATCTCTCTTTTATTATTGGATTTTGTGGGTGTAATCCGCTGAAAACCCTCAGGAGACAACACTCCTCCTACTAGGGACACCTAGAGGTTTAACGGCTTGTTGCACGTGCTCAGTGCAATCGTGTCTGCTTACGAAAGTGTGCTTAGTTTTCTCCTTTCCTTTTCTCCTCTTGAATAAACTAGTTTGCTCGGGACGATCAAAGATAAGTTTGGGGGTATTTGTTCAGTTGATAAAACTGCACATTTGTATTACATTTTTCCTACCATTTTCATATTAAAAAAGGACTTTATTATAATATATTATACATATGAGGGTTTATGTGTAAAAACATTAATTTCCATGTGTTAATATATTTTAATTATCATTTGGTAGGAAAATGTATGCAAATATTATTGACCTAATCCTAGTAGAACAAAGTCTACTAAAATCTTATTTGAGTTGTTGTGCAGAATATTTCCAAGTTGTTATGAAGAATTTATCAAACAAATCAATTTGTTGAAGAAAACTTGCCAAATTAAGAAGCAAAATTTGGAGACCAAGTCTGGAAGCAACCGAGAGAAGATTTCTGAATTCTAAAGATGCCTAGGATTGCCAAATGTCAAAATAAGAGAGCCCAAGAAAATTGGTGAAGAGATCCTCACCATTGGGTGCGGAACCGCGGCCAAACCCCCCTGTTGGCCGCGGATCCGCGGCAATCTAGAGAGATTGTGTGCTAAAATTTTGTGGAGTAAATCTCTGCTGAATTTTACCAAGTTTCCAACTAAAAGATTCTGGTTTTGCACTATAAAAAGGCACCGAGAGCCTCTTGGAAAAGGGATCAAGCCGAAGAGATCACGAAGCTCCCGACGCTCACGCATCCAGGCTGATCATCGACTGTCCGACTACCTCCTTAGGAAAGATCGAGAAGCAAATCAAGTTTTGTAATCATTTTCTACGGATTAAAGTGTAGTTTGTTCAAGTCGATTAATAAAGGTAGTTATTTTATTTAATTGTTTTTTTTTACATTATGTTTTCCCTCTCTTTCTTTTCATCTTCTTTTCCCAACATGCGCGAGTAATTCTCCGCTTGTTAGGGTTCGTAGGATTAGGGTAAGCTAATGGACGATGAAAATAATTAAACCCTTTTTAAGTCCTATAAAGTTTAGGAACTTTATCAAAAGAATCATTAACATCCTAATCGGGCGCGCTAGCAATTCTTTGCTAGTTCCGACCGCGATTAGAGATTAGATTAATGATTGTTTTGGTAAAGGCTAGATATGAACGGAGTTCCGTGTCGAGATGAGGGTTAAGAGTGGGATTCCTTTTCCCTCCGGAAACCCTAATCTACACGCATCACCGTCGTTCTAGTTCTAAATCTATTAATGGATAAAAAGGGTAACTTTTAATTAATCGTCCATAACTACTAAATCCTAACGAACCCTACAAGCCCTATTATTATATTATTTAAATCTCTAAAATAATCTAGATCTATATTTTACATTCTTGTTTAAAGTAGATCTAAAAATCTTTCTATAGAATTTTTTATCCCTCCTCTCTTTCTCAACACATCTAAAGTAAAAGTAAAAGGTTCCACGTTTCCCAGAGGACGACCCGTACTCATCTCGGTCTAGCTACGCGCGACACCGTTATTGATTGCGGTTAACTACAGACACACTCTTCCCTATCAATCATGTGCCTAACGGCAAGGTTGACAGGGTTATGTCCCCGGACACAGTTGACTGTAGTCTCGGACATACATGAGACCCTCGTTAAACATGAGAACTCTTTTCCACCGTTTGATTTCTAATGATATAAAGATTGTTAGGATTAGCGACTTGAAAATTACATTTGACCCTTGCAATGATTCATATGCTATGCTGTCACGATGTTCATATTGTTTTATAATCTCATTCGACTGCTTTATAAATTCTAGTTTATACTTATTGTCCATGCAACATATTATATATTGTTATATTACATTTATGTATCGCTCTGACGTCCTAAGTATGCATACTCAGAGGAAGAAGTGGAACCAGTTCCAGAACAGGATCTGCCCTATTTCGAGGAGCTTGCGGAGATATAAATCAGCGGCATCTGCTTTTATCTTTTAGTTTTGCTTTTAATAATAGAACATGTGTTATCGTTTGTTAGTTATTTCTTTTGTCGTTTAAGACTCTGTATCCATTGAACTCTTATCTGGTTTAAATGTAATAAATTAGTAACTGTTATTTCTCTTTATCTGTGCTTGAATTATTGCTTATCATGTAACGCTAGAAGCCGAAATATGACTACGGCGGGATTTTTCCTCGACTGTAGAAGCATGGCTGGTCTAGTCATCCATCGTATTCTGTACTTGGGGAAGCGGGGCGTGGCAATGAGTAAACCTTTTAACATTACTAATAAATACCAAATAAGATACAAATTATTCGAGCCTACACTAGGATTAAACCAATCGAGCTAGTACGGAGCCGAGCTCGAGCCCGTTGTTTCGTGTTTGTTCATTTCTTTAGCTTAGCTTCATGTTCAAGCTCGGCTCGTTTATTTGTCGAGCGTGCTTGAACGAGCCTTTTAACGAGGAGATCCCAAAGCGAGCTTCGAGGTTTGAGTTATTTAACAAACTTTCCTCTAAAATAAGGTCGTTTGTGGAATGTTACTACTGTGAAGTGCTCAGCCCTAGAGTTGATTCTATAGGTACATGTTTAGTGTTTCCCATTTTTCTCTAATGAACAAACCAATATTATATATCAAAAATATTTTGCACACTCACTCAATCACTCAATAATAAAGTCTTATATCAACAAACCATTCCAAGTGCAGATTGGAACGCGCAAAAGCAAAATTTATAGAAACAAAACCGGACAGATAAATTTTCAGGTATACGTATTTCTTTTTAGCTAATGGTGTAATTTCTATTAATCTCATTTTATGCCTTTTCAATTGCCAAACATGTAAAAGCCGAGTCTAAATTACTCGCCGAGTCTAAATTACTCCTTTGCTTGTATGGAATTTCTTGAAATTACAACTCAACAGGAAACCAAGTCAGCCTTCCAGATGCAACCCAGATGCAAGCATGCAGACAAGAAAATAAAAATAAAAATAGGAATATTTGATTTGGAAGGAAAAACAGGTTAACTGAGCAAATCTTTCTCATTTATTACCACCTCAAGAAATAGCCAAAAAACGAGAGAGAAAACTCCACCTGCCTCCCCCTCTCTCTCCTCCCCAATTTTCAGTGGCCGTTTCACTTCTCCCTTCTCTATACTTTCTCTCTCCTCACAATCATGCCACCCCCGTTTCCTTTATAAATCCAAGCCCACCCTCTCTTTCTCTCTCTACAACAACAAAAAATACCCATTCTAGAGAGAGAAAGAGTGAGGAGAGAGAGAGAGAATGGAGCCCAACACTTCTTCTTCTTCTTTCTCATCGCTCAAATCTTACATCTTCGCCTTGTCGCAAACCCCGAGGCGGCTCCGCCAAAGGGGCGGCTCGGCCACGACGACCTACGAGGAAATGAGCCGGGTCAGGGCCCGGTCCGGCTCCGAGATGAACCGGAGGCTGACGTGGCTCGATCTGATCGGGTTAGGCCTCGGCGGTATGGTCGGCGCCGGCGTCTTCGTCGTCAGCGGCCGCGCCGCCAGGGACTATTCGGGGCCCGCGATCGTCGTCTCGTACGCCATAGCGGGCCTCTGCGCCCTGCTCTCCGCCTTCTGCTACACTGAGTTCGCCGTCGACATGCCCGTCGCCGGCGGCGCTTTCAGCTATCTTAGAGTCACTTTCGGTGAGTTCCTTATATTTTCATTTTTTTTTATATCTTGTAATTTAATTTAATTTTTGAAATATTTTGTATTCCAATTGTGTCATTTTAGAAAAATTCTTCTGTGCATGTCTTATCATTGAAAGAGAAATAAATGGAACTACGGCATCCTAAGATCCATTTCCATTGCATCAGTATATTGAATAATTTCTTGTATTTTTTGGTATTATAATTTTCCATTAATAACAATCACTTATTTTATATGGATTCTTATAGTATTCATAATTTTCAGCAATGTTCTCTTGTTTTATTCCCAAAACTAAAATTTTGATTATTTTATTCAAAAAAATCCCCATCCCTCGTATAATTACGGCGTTTAGATAATGCACAGCTGACAATATTTTGGGCACATTTCCCCACATATTTGAATAAAAAACTTCTTATACAAAGCCCGTACTTCTTTCTTTCTTTATCCAGTTCATTCTCTGCAAATTTTTTAATTGATGGGCGCTTTTTTGTTTAATATCCAATATTATTATAGGGGAATTTGCGGCATTTATAACTGGAGCGAATCTGATAATGGACTACGTCTTTTCGAACGCTGCCGTAGCTAGAGGCTTCACCTCGTATCTGGGTATGGTCATCGGCGTCGACGCGTCGGCAAAATGGCGTATCACCGTTGGCGCCTTGCCAGACGGTTTTAACCAGATCGATCTCGTCGCCGTTGCCGTCATCATCGCCATTTCTATCTGCATATGTTATAGGTTTGATATTTGTTAGAACATCGCTTGGCAATGCCGTTTCAGTCGTCCATGTAATGGATATTTTCGCCTTTGAACGTCAAAATGATTGTAGGATTTATTTGGAAACCAAAACAGAGTTTTCTTGATTAAGGCCCACAAAGCAGGTATTCGCTGAACATCCATCTATTTTTTAACTTTAGACCCCGTTGATTTTTAAATTGACGTACGATACCCTAAACTAGTGTAGGATAATGATTTAGGTTTATTGATAACGAGCCTTATAGAAACAAACCTAAATCAGTCTCTTTTGTAAACTAATACTACATTTGAACAAAATATTTTAGATAATGATCAATTCTGGCCGTATGTCCTTACCTGAAAAAATGAGAAATTATTCGGTATACTGGGCATCATGCATCTTGGCAGGGGAACGAAAGATATGGGATTTTCGGACATTTTCAGACAGTTTTGTGTGTCCCGTATCTTTATTTCTTTCTCTCACATGACCATGTCCAGACGCATTTACCTGATGATACGTAGCAGGATTTTTCTTGAAACAACTTATTTAATTTTAGTACCATAATAAAGAAACTAATATTGGAATACATCTAATATACGATTTAAATAAAAATCCCCTTTATGGAAATCATAATCATTTTTTTTGGGGTGCAGCACAAAGGAGAGCTCTCTCCTAAACATGATCCTAACAACACTCCACATCCTCTTCATCCTCTTCATAATCATCATAGGATTCTGGCGTGGCGACGTAAAAAACTTCACCCACCCGGCGGACCCCACAAATAACCCCAGCGGGTTTTTCCCTCACGGAGCCTCAGGTGTGTTCAAGGGTGCCTCTACGGTCTATTTGAGCTATATAGGGTACGATGCGGTTTCGACTATGGCCGAGGAGGTTAAGAACCCGCCCCGTGATATTCCTATTGGGGTTTCAGGTTCGGTAGCGATTGTAACGGTTTTGTATTGTTTGATGGCCGCTTCAATGGCCATGCTCATGCCTTATGATGCGGTAAGCTTTCCTCTCCCTTTTGTTATAAGGGTAAATTACACTAAAATGACTTTAATATTGTTGTTTTTACTAAAATGCCTTAATGTTTTGTATTGTATTACGGAAAATGGTATTATTTTCACTAAAATACCATCGCAAGTAGCATTTTAAGGTCGCTCATTATAATAAAACGCTTCAAACGGGGGTTTACAGACGGTCTACTAAAAAACTGATATACTTGAGGGTATTTAGTATAGTTTATAAGTCTTTTAAATTTATATATATAAGCATTTTTTTCATCAATTTTTTTAAATATAAAACATCTCAAATTTAGTTTTTGACATGTTATTAATTAATGCTTTCTCATTTTGGTAATCTTAATTTGGGGTTTTGACAATGAAAGCTTGGACCAATGAAGGGTTTTGTGGGGCCCATGGAATGGCCTGACCTATCTTCTTCCTTGTTGTTTCTATGTTTACATTTTCTAGTTTTTGGGCACGTAATTAAAAATGTATATTTGAGGATAGGGAATAATAAATAAGAATTGGTGTTGACATTCCAAGCTTTCTCTTTCACGTGATTAATAATAAATAAAATAAAATAAAATGCAACCCATATATGCGATCATATCTGGACAAGTTTGTTGAATATATGTGGGGATTATTCTATAGATATTTTAACAGAATATTATTTTTATGAGCTTTATGTTTGTGTGTGGGTCCTATTCTCTTTTTATTTGTCTAGGAATTTTGAATGTTCTTCTCTTTTTTTCCCTTCACCTAATGAATTAGGGATCCTTGTACATTTTATGCTTGAATTCCTTTAGCTTAATTGATGGAATAAAAAGTTGAGAAGTGTTGGTTTACGTTGCTAAACTGTAGCAAATGTTGTATCTAAAGATGCATTATTTTATTTCAAGACGGTATACAACTTGCATATATATTACTGATACAACATCTAGGAATATTGTTTCGACGAAAGTAATATATGATTATCATTTACTTGACCACCATTAAGATCATCAAGGTTTGTCCAAATTCCTTTTATTTGAGGAGAAAAAGCAGTAAACTACCTGCTCTTAAAAATATATTAAAAAGCAATATATCCAAGAGTACTTTTGTTTTAAGGTTCACAATTTGAAAATTATTTTTTGTAGTGGTGGCATATATACTACTTTAAAAATTTTATCAACAAAAACAAGTAATTTACTTTGCAACATTTGCAACAAATGTTATCTGTAACAAGTGTGTTATATTCTTTTGCCCGGTATATAACAATCTGAAATATTTTTCTAATTGCAGATCAACATTGACTTGCCGTTCGCAGCGGCGTTCAAGGGATCGGACGGCTGGGATTGGGTCTCGAACGTGATCGGTGTCGGCGCCAGCTTTGGAATCTTGACGTCATTAATGGTCTCCATGTTGGGCCAGGCTCGGTACCTCTGTGTCATCGGAAGGTCAAACATGGTCCCCGCTTGGCTCGCTAAAGTCCATCCCAAGACTTCGACGCCCGTAAACGCCTCCGTGTTTCTCGGTCAGCTTCCCATCCTCTTTTTGGTTAAATGTTTCTTGCAGTACAACAAAACTTTGAAGTTATGATAAGGGTTGGGAATTTATTTTTATATTCTAGCATTTTTTTTATATTTAAGTTATGTTGCTTGTGGTGACCGCTTAACAAGTGAATGGGTGTTGCTAGCTTGCACCGTTTTAAGTTCTTTTAAG
Organism: Agapanthus africanus; assembly: GCA_030015575.1. Lineage (NCBI taxonomy): Eukaryota > Viridiplantae > Streptophyta > Magnoliopsida > Asparagales > Amaryllidaceae > Agapanthus > Agapanthus africanus. The sequence continues at coordinate 419,751,523 of JASDDO010000010.1, read as the reverse complement.
GTTTGGGTTTTGTTGTTTTTCTGATACAACATGACAAATGCGTGTGTTTGGTTGTTTTTGTTTGACATTTTTGTTTGATTTCTCAAAAGTTCTGATATGTTAAGAATTGCTTAGCGGTGTACTTTGGCTGTTGCTTTTTAATAATTGTTACCTTGCAATTTGTTGTGCTTTTACTCTTTTTGGTGAAAGTTATCTTTAGTCAGTTTCATCACCTAAACAAATTAATTTTTGCAAAAAGACAAAATGGTGACAAGATTTTTATGAAGCATTATTTTTGTCTAGAGCAGGACTATTTTAGCTCTGAGAGGGGAGGGAATTCGGTGCTTCCATTTTTGTAACCGTTAAATCGATTCGATCTAGTTGGGGTTGCACTGGGATGATGTCATCATTATATTTTATAGAATGTTATCAATAACTATCTATTTAAATCCAACCGTTGAATCACACTAGCAATGATGAAAAATATAGGAAGAGAGGATCTCTTCTTAGAAGTGGAATGGTCATGCTCTTGATTTTAAATTGGAGAATTGTGGTGATTGAGACAATTAATGTTGCTGATATCTACTTGCTTTTGTTTTGTATGCTCTAGGTGTGTTCACCGCAGCGATTGCGTTTTTCACGGACCTGGGCATACTCCTAGACCTCGTCTCAATTGGAACCCTTTTCGTCTTCTACATGGTTGCCAATGCGGTAATCTACCGACGTTATGTCTCTATAGGATCTTCCGACAAACGTCCAACTGTTGCGTTCTTTCTCTCCTTCTCAGCCCTCTCTATCATCTTCACTCTATTGTGGCACATCATGCCAGCTGGCTCAACCAAAGCCTTGCTCCTTGGTGGGTGCATGTTAGCGTTAGTTAGCATTTTATACTCTTTCCAATACTTTGTGCCACAGGCACGAAAGCCAGAGTTTTGGGGGGTCCCGTTAATGCCATGGATACCTTCGATTTCAATATTTCTCAATGTGTTCCTGCTTGGATCGATGGATGGAGGTTCGCACATCCGGTTTGTATTTTTTACTGTTGCGGCCATCTTGGTGTATGTTTTGTACAGTGTGCATGCTAGTTTTGATGCAGAAGAGAAAAGTGGTGGTTTAGGAAAAAGTGGTGAATGTGGTACTGCAACTGAGGAGGATGGTACCTTCAGGGTGTGAATAAGTGGTGAATGTGGTACTGCAACGGAGGGGAAACAGTGGACATTTTTATTTCATCTTAGATAGTTTTTGGAAGTTTATGTTTGTTGTAAGGGGAAGGGGCAAAAAGGAATTATTGATTTCTTGGCCAAAGTGCCAAAAGGAAATGGCGAAAGAAGAATATACGAAGAAAAAGAAGTTTCATACATGTAATGAAGATGACCTTGTCAATTGAGCTAGCTCTAACATAGTTCTCTTTTTAGCGATTATATGTAGGGCACAATTTAATAATCTTCACATATTTAATTTTTGGTTTTTTTTTATTTTGACCAACGAATTTTTTCATATTTTTAAAATACCCACCAGCCGTTCCATAATTTCAAAAACAACACCAAATTTTTCAACTTTATCTAAAAAGAACACCATGGTTAAGTTCCATTAACTTTTCGTCCATCCGATATTAACTGCTGTCTATTATAACAGTTAGGAATATAGAAATACCCAACTAATGGTTGTATTTGATTATTACAAGGTTTAAAGGTTTTTTCTACATCTATCTCTCTTTTCTTCTCTCTCTGTCTCTCACAAATGGATTGTTCCAAGATTCTAAAGATTTGAAGGATCGATTTTAGAACTGATCGAAAATAATTCTAGAGATTAAAAGAGAACGAGAGAGATGAGAGAGCACTCTTTTTCTTTTCTCTCTCTATCTCCCACAAAATGAATTGTTCTAGAATTCTAGAGATTTCAAGGATCGGTTTCAAGGGTGATCAAAAATGATTCTAGACATTGAGAGAGAACGAGAAAGATGAGAGAGAGAGACAGAGAGAGAACGAGAGAGATGAGATGAGAGAGAACGAGAGAGATCGATCAGAGATGACGGGGAGAGACGGGAGAGAACAGGGGAGGGAGGGGAAAGAGTAAACAGGAGTAAATGGGTCAAAATTGACCTGATCAAACCCATAGTCACATTAACTCACTTCTTAACTCATCCAAATAACTAAATCTTAACAGAGGTGTCATTTTTAGATAATGGTTAAAAAGTTGGTGTTGTTTTTAAAAAAGTTGGTATTGTTTTCAGATAATGGTAAAAAAGTTGTTGTTTTTAAAACAGCCTGCGACGTATTTATTTCGAGAATGTCATTTCCCGGAATAAATATGCTAAGCGTAAAATGAGCAATATAAACTGATAAGAAAAAAACAGAGATTTAAACTTCAACAACTTTATTTGCATTCAACTTGGTACATTTACAATACATGAGTTCAACTAAAACAAAATACAAGAAGAGAAATGCCTAAATATGTGACATATATAAACTGAAAGAGAGGATAACTAGTCTTGTCCTGAGTCATGATCTGATCGTGCTCCTTCTCGGTGGTGTCCACTTCCTCAGTCTCCACAGTATCTGACAAACATTCTAAGAAACAAAGATGGGTGGAATGCCCGTCAGCGAACTTTCGCTCTGTAAGTCCCCAAGATTTGGGTGTGCAGTATAAAGTATAATAATGTATATCATGAAGTAATGGATTAGGGATATGTTGTTTTTAAACATGTTATTTACTTTAAGCATGATAATTCTATTTAACATGCAGTTCTCTATATATATCATGGCAAAATAGCATGAGCATGGTATAGCATAACCATGTAGTGTAGATATAGTGAATATGAAGTGAATATAAGTTTCCTAAAAGGTCTTTACATGGGTCAACTAATATAACGTAAGTTTAAGGGTGAATGTCAACCAATCTCAAGAGTGTTCTCGAACCCAACAGGCTGTAATCCGGGGGTAAGAAATCACGGGCCCGAATCAAGTGTTAGTAACATGACTTCAACCTAGTGTTGAAGTATTTCAAACTCAACAGGCTATAATTTAGGAGCAAGAAAACACGGGCCCTCATGATAGCTTGCGTGTGTTCGTAGACATGGATTCATGATCTAGGAGTACTTCTAAGATTTCGTTGGATTCACACATGAACTACCCCAACATCCCGTGCATTCTACGTTACAGTTAAAATTACTAGTCTTGCTCGAATCCATGAATATGTCAAGTTGAAAGATTGAGTTCATGTCAATATCAAGTATTCATGTCAAGTGTTCATGTATTCATTTCAAGTTGTATTCATGGTTCAAGTCAAATCATTTTCAATAGCAACCATTGTGTTTTAGTATTTATGTTAAGTTCAAGTCAAAGTATACATGTTTGAATTTGATGTTGATTTCGAGTGTTCAAGTTCGTGATTAAGTATTTGTGTTTGATTTTGGGTTCAGGTTTGAGGTTGGACTTAGACTGAGTTCGACACTTGTACTGGTTTAACTCTGGACTTCTCAGGTTCGGGAGTCATTGACAACTGCTGTACATGGACGGTAGAATTTGTGTCTTTTTCCAAGACAATTACCTTTGATAACTCCTGTTAAGTTTTCTAACATGAATAGGCAAGCACTCACTTTCTCCGGTTCCCTGGGGCTCAAGAGAATTAATCCCGCTTAAACCTATATTTATTAGAATCCTTAAAATATTGTTTTTTATATATCTCGAGGGGGTTTTATGAAAAATATTTTAATATAGTTAAAAAGTAAACTTCGAGAGTGATTAGTATTACTTAGGCTTTTCATGAGCATGGATTTTAAGTATCGTGGTATTTTAATGATAAACACTTAGCATTTGAAAGTTCATGGTATTTTATTGAAAAACTTGTCCTTTTTTGGTATCTTGATGACATTTTATTGGCATTTGTTAATCTTTCATTTTTTTAGAAAAAAAATATAGGTTTATTATATTTTGAATATATGGATTTATAATTTTATATAATTTTAAAAATTAGTTTTATTTAAAATTTCGTTTTTCTTAAAAACTGTATTCGTTTCCTTCCGAGATCGAATGCTCCGTGAGGAGGTCTGCATCCCGCTCTACTATCCCCAGAATGTACGATAATCCACACCATCCATTAGCGGGTCCTCTACAGAGAGTTGTAGATGCATAATTGTAAAGGAGTATGAAATACTGTTTTAAAAGAAACCCGGTTTTAAATTATGTGGTATTTTACTGTAAATACTATTTTCGAACCAAAAATACATACAATTAAGTATCGTGCTATGAAACCAAGTGTGCGTGTGGGGTAGGTCGTTACCCCGTGAAGTTTTTCCTAAATGTATTGATTAAACGATTAGTCGAAAAGGTGTGATAACAAAGTTCAAGGTATTTTAATGTAAAAGTTCAATTATGCTTGTTTCACATAAGATTCATGGGTAAAATTGATTCTAAACATTGGTATTAAGATTAGAAGTGAAGTGGTAAAATTGGTTTGACCAAATGATAAAAGAAAATGGAGTTATAGGTTTTAGAAAAGATGATATTGGTAATAACTTCACTTTTACCGATATTTAATTTAAAATGAGTATCAATGAAAAAGAGGAGAATTGGGAAGGACTTACTATTTGAATATGTAAAAGGAAGAGTTAGGAAGGAGAGGGATGCTTCAGGGCATCGCAGGAGCTCCGAAATTGGCTTCGATCTTCGCCGAAATTAACTTGCTCGCTAACTCCACTTTACTCCACTTGAACTTAGGAACTTTTTAGAGAGTTTTGGCTAGAATTTTTAGAATGGTACTGAGCCAAAGTGTGAGATGGTATTTATAGTGGAGAATTAGGGTTTGGGAATTAAAATTGTGGATTAAAAAGTATTAAAATTGTGTTTAATTGTAAAATGAAGGGTCTCTGTTTGATTGCAAGGAAATCAAATAGTGCAGACGAGTTAGGAGGAGGTGAAGAGACGTGTGTGCAAAGCATGGGGAAATTTGGCCCCATCCTGACCGTCCTCGCCGGCCAAAACATCATTTCCGCCGGTCGATCTTAGCCTTTTGGTCTCGAGATTCATGCCACCAAATTAAATTTATATTTACTCCATTTTCCATATGTTTGATTTTTCTGAACTTTTCATTTCCCGTGTATTGCACGTGAAATCTTTTGGGCTTCCAAAAAGTTTAAAAGAAAAATCAAAAAAATAATTGTGTCTGATGGGAATCAAACACACAGGCTATGTCACAGCAGTGCAAAGACTTTACTAGTGAGCTACAACTTGTTTCTTACTTTTATTTAGAAAAAATGACTTATAACTCATACACAGACCGTCAAACTCTTTTCTATATAGTAACAGAAGAATTTCCGTACAGAGATTTCAGATTCGTTACATTTAACCCTCCTTATAAAAATTTCGTCCTCGAAATTTATACAAAGATGTTGTAACAGATTCAAAAAAAATTTGATTAAAGCAGTGGTTGAAAGAACTACTGATATTGTACCGAAAGTGCATGAAAATGTTTGGGTAGAATGAAAGGACGCAAGAATTTGAAAAAGATGAAAAGATGGGAGGAGATTTACCAGTGTTATCTTGACCTATAGCTTCGGCTTCTACAGCCGCTAAAGTGAAAGCCTGACATCTCTGCACAATTCTCTGTGCATGTTAGTACATCGATGGCTGACGAGGTAAATGTGGTCCGCATGGAGGTGGTGCAGAAAGGGCTAACCGAGTAGGTGGAGTTTGAATTGCTGGTCTAGCTGCGGATCTGGGCCAGTTCGATTGTGTGGGCAAGTTCCTACAGTGTGTGAAGGTGATTCACATATTAAACAAAGACCATTTGCTCGACGACAATCCTTGACTTGGTGTCCGGTCTTCTTACAATAAATACAGAAGTTTGGTTCAGTCTCGAAAAAATGATCCTCTTGGCTTCATAGTTGGTACTGGAAGAGTTGGCCTAGAAGAGGCCCCTTTAGTAATCTGGTTGGCGGGACGTTTCATACCGACCGACTGTGGCCTTCCCTTCTTCTTAATGATAGCTTCATAGCGACGGGCTGACTTTAAAACTTCTTCATGTGTTAGGTATTCTCCCGTTTCTGGGGCAGCCTGGATCTCAGGGTCTAATCTTTAATGGAAGCGCCAGGCTCTGATTTCTGCAGTAGGAATTAGATGGGCGGCGAATCTGCCGAGCATTGTGAATTCTGCATCATACTCATCCACCGACTTATCCCACATGGATCCTTGTTGCAGGTGAATGAACTTCTGTTCTATCTCGAAGTACGCGGTTTCCGGAAAATACTTGGTATCAAAGAGATCACGGAAAATCTTCCACTCGATCGGATGCTCAAGACGGCTCTCCTCGGCCTTCCACCAGTCTCTAGTATTGTCAGTAAGCTGGAGTTTTACGATTCTGACCCAAGCCACCTCTAGAACTTAGGATGCGGCTAGGTCGTCTTCTATGCTCTGAGTCCATTTCTCGGCTTCAAGCGGATTCTCTTTTCCTGAGAAGTTCTTCTGGTGTAATACTCGAAATTGTTTTACTCTCGGTGCTTTTGCTTCAGAGTGGGTGAAACTCTATTGAAGGAGAGCAGTCTGCTCCTGCAAAATCATGCTTTGAGACTGTTGACCATCAAGTAGGCTTTTGATAGCCTCCAAAAGCATCGTCTATTCTGTGAGTGGAGCGGTTACAGTAGGTGGTGTACTTCTACGTTGGTGTTTGACATGAAGAATGTATACAGGTGCTCATTGGAGAAGGAGTTCACTAACAAACTCGCCGAGAACTTTTAGATGGTATTATACCTATTGTCAAATAGCAGTTTTTTGGTGACGAAAGTATGGGATAGTTCCTTGACCTGAGATCGCCATAGTGTTTTATGTGTGTTCTAAGGTCGAGCATGGTTCGGTTCGGTTCGGTTTTTCGCAAAAATTTTTGAACCGAACCGGTTATTTTTATGAACCGAACTAAAAAATGGAGCAAACTGATTTCGAACCGAACCAGAACAAGTCGGTTCTATTCGGTCGGTTTTCGGTTGGGCCCAACCAAATCGATATATGGGCTGTTAAAAAAACTAACAAACAATATAAACTTGTTCAAAATAATTGCATTCGATCAATAGTAAAATAATCACCTGCTACTATGTTACATATCAATATATCATGTTACATATTAATAAAAAGAAAAAAATTTGAATTCAGTTTTTTTGAACTTTAATTTCTTCCATTAATCTCTCAGCAAGGGAAAAAAACACAACGTGAAATTTCAGAACATGCTACAAATTGATCAAATTTCACAGCAGGCTACGTTGATCAAATTTCATCTCCATTGAATGAAACAACAACCAACAAAAGAAAGAACTCACTATAAACATAAGCAAAAGAAAGCACAATCCTCCTTCAATCTCTTTCAATCTCTCTCTCTCTTTCTGTGTCACTACTAAAATAGAGGGTTGCCCCTACGGATATTGAAATCCGTAGGGGCAGATTTATGTTGGCCCTACGGATTAATCCGTAGGGCTAAAAGGTTGCCCCTACGGGCCAAGACGTTCAAGAATAAAAATATTAATTCTTAATTTGGTGTTTGCCCCTACGGAGCCGCAAACCAAGGACCTACGGAAAATTCCGTAGGGGCAACTAAATAGCGATTTAATAAAGGGCACAGATCGATCGCCTACGCCCGTTATCTCTTTCTCCCTCTCTCGATCGCGCACGAAACAAAATCCCCAAATCATTCCCGCCGTTCTCGTCGTCGCCATCGCCGTTCTTGTCGCCGCCGCCGTTCTCGTCGTCGCCACCGCCGTTCTCGTCGTCGCCACCGCCGTTCAGGTTAGTAAATCTTCAACTATATTAAAGAAATTTTTGATTATTCAGGGCTAGGGTTCATGGTTGGGGCTGGGGTTGCGGTTGGAGTTAGGGTTCGGCTGGGGTTGCAGTCAGGGTCGGGGTTAGGGTTAGGGTTCGGCTGCGGCTGGGGTTAGGGTTTGGCTTAGGGTTGGGGTTTAGCTGGGGCTGGGGTTAGGGTTAGGTTAGGGCGGGGCTGGGCTGGGGCTGGGGCTGGGCTAGGGTTGGGGTTAGGTTGGGGCCGGGCTGGGGCTGGTGCTGGGATTAGGGTTTGGCTTAGGGTTGTGGTTTAGCTGGGGCTGGGGCTGGGGTTAGGGTTAGGTTGGGGCTGGGGCTGGGGCTGGGGTTAGGTTGGAGTTGGGGTGGGGGTGGGGCTGGGCTGGGGCTGGGTCTGGGGTTAGGGTTAGGTTGGGGTTGGGGTTTGCTGAATTTAGCAAATCTGAGAGAAATTTCCAGCAATTTTAGCCTTGTTTGATTACTAAAATTATTGTTGATCAAGAAAATCTTGGGTCCTTCTAATCAAACATTGTTTATTACTATATGTCAACGAGTACTGATAAAAGAAAAAACCGATTTCAAGTGGAAATTAGGTATGTACAATGTTCTAATATAATTTGTATTTCTTGCCATCATCAAACATATAAAAGTACTAATATGAAATGAAAAATAAATAAATAAATAATCAAAGTTTTGGCATGCATGTAAAATCCCTTGTTACTTTTTCTTGGTTGCCCAACTTTGAAAATTCTATCTATTAAATTAGACATACTCTAAAAAGAATGATATTGCAAGAATTTGACTTGGTGAAGACTTGCATCATTAATAGAAATATGAAAGTGTAAGGACGTTCTTTACCTTCGATAGGGTTCTGTTGGGGTGGGGTTGGGCTAGTTAGGGCTTGGGCTTCATCACCTGATATAGAGAAATACAAAGCGTACTTCAGTACACCCAACCTTATTGAGTTTCCAATTGATGTTCCCGGTAAAACGGCATATGCATATTTTTATTCGCCATGAAATCCCAATTATTAAGCTACCGAGGACGAAAAGCCACCTTTGTTAGTCGAGAGTCATGGTAATAGACTTGTCATTATAGATCAAAGTCAATTGTTTTTCCTATCATTTTCTTGATCCATATGCTAATCAACTTGTTAATTAGTTACTGTTTTTATAACGTATTTGTCAATATTTGTTGACAGTGGCCTTTTTTTTGGATGGACATGTTTTTTTTATGCATGTTTCAGTCATGTGAATTCATATGTTGCGTATAACGCTTTATGATATCGGTATCCTACATTTGTAGTTTTAATTGTTGATTGTTATAGATGAATGCCATTGCAATAATAGTTTTTGGTTGATGAATGCTATTGCAATGTAGGATGATCAGTTCTATCAATCTTGATCTCAATGGTTTAAAATCATGTTACACATACAACACGAATGCACAACAAACGCATAATTAGAGAGCGATTTGAGATGTTCAGGTTAAAACCAATATATGATACTCGATGATAATATGAAACCTTCGTATTCCCATCGATACTCATATATGAAACTAAAAGCGCCACTTAGTCCCCGTCTATCGGTTAACATACGTGCGATGCTCGTCGTGACATAGAACTATATGAAGATTGTTAAATATCGGACGGTATAGCTCGATACTAACAACCGTCTTATAGTCTATACGACGAGAAAATTCAATCGTATGGTAACCCATAGATTTGTCCCGTGTGGACAAGTTAAGAATGTATAAAGCAAATGCCTTCATTCACTTGTGTTTTCATCCGTTTCGAGATATTTCGTCGGTACCTTTCCGCTGGTTCTCCGTGTACAAAGATAGATTAGATGTTCATTTCAACGTTGTTTCATAGCTTTGAAATGATTATATATTCTATTACAGTGTACTCAGAGAATAGCGGGGAGGTGCTGCCGAAATTTACTCGAAACGGTTGAAAGCACAAGTGATGGGTGTTCGCTCTATACATTATTAATAGGATAGAAGCTTACCCCCGACAGCCGGAACACACACATACAACAAGAATACACAACAAACGCATAATTAGAGAGCGATTCGAGATGTTCGGGTTAAAACCACTATATGATAATATGAAACCTTCATATTCTCATCGATACTCATAGATGAAACTAAAAGCGCCACTTAGTCCCCGTCTATCGGTTAACATACGTGCGATGCTCGTCGTGACATAGAAGCATACGAAGGTTGTTAAATATCGGACAGTATAGCTCGATACTAACAGCCGTCGTATGGTCTACGCGACGAGAAAATTTAATCGTATGGTAACCCATAGATTTGTCCCGTGTGTACAAGTTAAGAATGTATAAAGCAAACACCTTCATTCACTTGTGTTTTCATCCGTTTCGAGATATTTCGTCGGTACCTTTCCGCTGGTTCTCCGTGTACAAAGATAGATTAGATGTTCATTTCAACGTTGTTTCACAGCTTTGAAATGATTATCTATTCTACTACAATGTACTCGGAGAACAGCGGGGAGGTGCTGCCGAAATTTACTCGAAACGGTTGAAAGCACAAGTGATGGGTGTTCGCTCTATACATTCTTAATGGGATAGAAGCCTACCCCCGACAGCCGGAACACACACATACAACAAGAATACACAACAAACGCATATTTAGAGAGCGATTCGAGATGTTCAGGTTAAAACCACTATATGATAATATGAAACCTTCATATTCTCATCGATACTCATATATGAAACTAAAAGCACCACTTAGTCCCCATCTATCGGTTAACATATGTGCGATGCTCGTCGTGACATAGAACTATACGAAGGTTGTTAAATATCGGACAGTATAGCTCGATACTAACAACCGTCGTATAGTCTACGCGACGAGAAAATTCAATCATATGGTAACCCATAGATTTGTCCCGTATGGACAAATTAAGAATGTATAAAGCAAACGCCTTCATTCACTTGTGTTTTCATCCGTTTCGAGATATTTCGTCGGTACCTTTCCGCCGGTTCTCCGTGTACAAAGATAGTGTTAGTGTATATGCCCTAGAGGCCATTACTGTATCATACTAGTTTGTATATTACTTAAAGGAAGCTTGGGATATTCACAGTTGTATAGACAATCTTGCTCAAAATGGTAGTATGCTACTTGGTTTGTTTCTACTTTAATATGTGCATGTGTTTATTTTAGCATATTGCTTATACATATTAGTAGAGCCTTTAGGATGTTTGCTTGATTACCAGCGTTGTGATGGCAGTCACACTCGTGGGGGCTGGGTGATCCACAAGCACATCCTTATGCAGGTCCCTAGTCACAGGACTATCGAGACAGGGCATCGATACTCCGGAGTAGACTAGCGTATGCGCTTCTTATCCCAGCTTGGGAGACGGTCTGTCCCACAGCCGTCAGTACGTCGTACTTGAGATGGTATGCGGGTGCTCGTTAGGTTACGAGTACACTGGATAGGACTCGTCGGGAACTGATTGGTTGGTATTATACCTATCATCAGTTATTAGTTCCGAGGTGACATGAGTACAGCTTAGTCCGCTGACTTGACACTGTCACTTCGTCTCGAGTGTGTTCCCACTGTACTTTGATTACTACCCTACCACGGCTCAAAGGAGGCGTGCAAACAGGTTGTAGTTGGGTGCAGTCCCGAAGCACTTGGAGGAAGTGACGGTTAGACAGGATTCGTCTCTCCCGGTATTGGGGGTTGACATCGCGCTGTGTCTAGGAGAGCCATTACACGAGTAGCCCCTGGCCAGGGCAAGCGAGATATACTGGTAGGTTTCCAGTGTTATCTCAGGGTGTTCTGGGCTACACTCCGACACGACTTGTACCGCTATTAGGGGACTGACGTTCACCACCCCCTAGGCCCGCCATGCGATGTATCAGACGAATAGACCGGACTGTATGGAGACCGTCACATTCAGGCTCAGTAGGAGTTCAGATGGGTTTCACCTCGTCCGTCTTCTTATCGGCATCTACCTGGGGGCCGTTACACACAGCTAGTGCCGCTTGCGGTCTGTGGTTAAACCCACTGCCAGCGTAGTGTCGAGTCTTTAGAGTCCCACACAGAAAGCTATTCGCCTTTAGGCAAAAGAGTAGAGGTCACATGGTTTTGCGACAGGTCGCATGGTTTTGCGACAGGGTTCGGTCACATCCGCGCACTTGTGCACCTTTAGAGACCGGGCAGTTATTACTAGTGGGCTCTGGTTTACACCAGATCCTAGTATACGTTTTGGGATTGGTTTTATCTTGTTTGTATTCGTGTTCCCCGGAACGCGGATACGGGTGTGTATACACAGTTGACAGAGACAGAGGCGGAGGATTCTCATTAGGGTTGCTGACTGTTAACTTTTGTCAAACCCTAATGAGAATAAGAAATATAATTAACAATAATATTAATTATGTATTATAGTGACATGGTTGTTGAGGGGTTGACTTTGTTGACTTGTTGACTTTGTTGACAGGTTGACTAGGTTGGACTAGTTAACCATCATCATGACAATAGCTATCATTTCATGGTAAAGACTTTTGCTTGCTTGTTTCTTTTTGCAAAATGAGTGCATGAAATGATATAGCCATTTTGACTTGAACCATCACATAATACTTGATTACTATTATTTGTTATGATGGCTTTGGATTATGAGATCTTGGATGGCAAAAGACTTTCTCATTCTCTCATTTCATTTCTCTCTCTTGCCATCACTTGCTCAAGCTCTCCCTCTTCCTCTTGTTCTCTCTAGCTCAAGGCAAACCCTTCTCATGTGTTGAGATTCATTGCCTTAGAGATAAAATCACCAAAACAATTCTCTACTCATCCTAGTTCACAAGGCCTAGCAAGCCAAGTGTTCTAGTTTTTTCAAAGTTCGAAGAAGAAGCCAAAGGTAGAAGCTTTCGGATGGACCCGTCTTCGGCGCGAGAAGACGACGAGGAGAGGCCGGTCCGTACACCACAAGAGTTGAAGACGAATGAGTTCAAGAAAGGTATAACCCCCTAACAGAGTAGGTAAAACTCCTAGTTAGGTTGTTGGTAGATTGTTTAACAAAGATCCGTATTTGTAGTCCATGTTACCACCTCTAGAAAAATCGTTTTTCACCACTTCCGCAAGCCCGTAAGTACCGGGAGAGGTAGCATGGACTTACAGATAGATTAGATATTCATTTCAACGTTGTTTCATAACTTTGAAATGATTATCTATTCTATTACAGTGTACTCGGAGAACAGCGGGGAGGTGCTGCCGAAATTTACTCGAAACGGTTGAAAGCACAAGTGATGGGTGTTCGCTCTATACATTCTTAATGGGATAGAAGCCTACCCCCAACAGCCGGAATACACACATACAACAAGAATACACAACAAACGCATAATTAGAGAGCGATTCGAGATGTTCAGGTTAAAACCACTATATGATAATATGAAACCTTCATATTCTCATCGATACTCATATATGAAACTAAAAGCACCACTTAGTCCCTGTCTATCGGGTTAACATATGTGCGATAATTTATTCTTTTCAACGACAAACGCACACACAAAGCATGTACACGGATTTTCTCCTTTGTCAGTAACTATCCCGTTCTTATATTTCTCAATATAGTCAGCATAACCTACAATTTATATGTTATACAGTCTAACATGGCCCATGAGTACGTCAGAGTTAAGGACTGGATGTATGTGGATTGGAAACAACGTATGCAACCTAAGTTTGTCGCAGGAGTTGCTGCTTTCCTTGAATTTTCACGCGCACATAATAAGATCATAATAGAGAAGATTCTCTGTCCGTGCGATAGATGTGGCAATAAGTACTGGCAGAAGGTAGAATTGGCAGAGCTTCATATTGTAAAATACGGGTTTACTAGACTTTATACAACTTAGAAATATCATGGGGAAGGAGAAGAATGCAGTACTGCGGCAGAAAAAGTAGAACACGATAATGCGGCAGGAGAAGAAGAAGAATTCGGTAATGCGGCAGAAGGAGAAGGCGGTAATTTATTTCCATCAGAAGAAATGGAGGATATGGTAGAGGCTGCCCTAGGTGAATCTATTCGTACCGAAGATGACATTCCTTCCGGTCAAGGACCGCGTGCGGATAAATATGAAAATTTCATGAATGATGCTAGGAAACCAATTTATGAGAATGAGAAGTATTCCACCCTCTCATGGTTCGTCCAACTTTTCCAGATTAAGTGTCTAAATGGATGGAGCAACAAGTCATTCACAATGCTTCTTTCGTTCTTAAAAGATTCTATACCTCCGGGAAATAATGTGCCCGACAGCTGGTACGAAACCCAAAAGATGATGTCTGATTTGGGTCTAAAGTGCGAGAAGATTCAAGCATGTCCTAAAAATTGCGTGTTGTACCGGAAAGAGAATTCAGATTTGAAAGAGTGTCCAACATGCGGAGAGTCCAGGTATAAGCTGAAAGATTCTGATAAGAAGCCTGATATACCTGTGAAGATAGCACGATACTTTCCCATAACACAGAGGCTACAGAAGCTATTCAGGTGCAAGAAAACAGCCGAGGCAATGATTTGGCATCACCGTGCTCCTCCAAGTGAAGATGGAAAAATGAGCCATCCAAGAGATTCACCGGCATGGAAGGATTTCGATAGGAGGCACGCAATATTCAGTAGCGATCCTCGCAATGTCCAGCTCGGACTGGCTACTGATGGCTTTTGCCCATTCAACTATATGGCTGGAAGTCACAGCACATGGCCCGTTGTAATGATAATTTATAATCTGTCGCCTTGGTTGGCTATGGACCAATCATACTTTATGATGCCTCTTCTTATCGACGGACTAAACTCATCGGGGAACAATATCGACGTCTATCTCCGACCTCTGATCGAGGAGTTGAAATCTTTGTTCATTGATGGTGTAGAGACATATGATGCAAACACAAATACAACCTTCATACTGCGTGCGGCTTTAATGTGGACAATTAATGACTTTCCTGCGTATGGAATGCTATCAGGTTGGTCCGTACATGGTCACAAAGCATGTCTTCATTGCCATGAACACACAACATTGAAATTCTTGAATTTTAGCAGGAAGGTTTGTTATTGCAGCCATCGACGTTTCCTGCCTCTAGACCACCCCTATAGGTTAGACACGGTTCACTTTGATGGTCATCAGGAGCTTCTTGGACCTCTATCCCCATTGTCCGGAGAGGACGTGACTGCTAAATGGGATGGTTACAATAATGTGACCTTCGGGATGGATCCGACGAAACAGGTCAAACCACCATATTGGAACAAGTTAAGCATTTTCTTCGAGCTTCCGTACTGGTCTACAAATTCAGTGCGTCATTGTCTGGACGTCATGCATATAGAGAAGGGAGTATCAGAGCACATACTTAACTTGCTTCTTTGTAAAGACGGAAAATCTAAAGACAACATGAATCCTCAGATGGATCTACAAGAGTGGGGAATAAGAAGTGAATTGCACCCTAGACCGGTAGCGGGTAAATCGGGCAAGTTTATACTTCCCAATGCCGCTTATCATATGTCACAACCGGAGATGAAAAGATTCCTGCAGGTGTTGCATGATTTGAAAGTCCCTACAGATTTCTCAGGATCATTCAGTAAGAAAATAAAAATTGTGAAGGGCAAGATCGATGGGCTGAAAAGTCATGATCACTATGTTATCTTGGAGCACCTTCTTCCCTTAGCCCTCAGGACTTCTCTTCCCGACTCGGTTGGTCTAGTAATCAACGACCTATGTTGTTTTTTCATGGAGTTGTGTGCTAAAACACTGGAGGTTGTGACGCTGGATAAACTAGAAAATTCTATTGTGTTGATACTTTGCAAGTTTGAGCGTATTTTCCCACCGTCATTATTCGATATCATAATACACTTGACGGTTCATCTTGCAACTGAGGCGAAATTAGCCAGACCGGTACAATATCGATGGATGTATCCCGTCGAGAGGTACGTGTAATTTTTCGTTTCGCGCAATTTATAAATTTATTGTTGTCCTGTATGCCCGTATTTATTTATTCAACATATTTTCAATAGGTACCTCTACACTCTTAAGAAGTATATACGCAATAAAAATCGACCAGAAGGTTCTATCATGCAAGGTTATCTTCTTGATGAAGCAACCACATTTTGTTCCCGCTATCTGGACGAGAACATTGAGACAAGGTTTAACCGACCACAAAGAATTCAAGACAGACCATATGGTAAAGTCGAGTATAAGAGGGTAGACACTATCTTTATCAACAAGATATACCGGTTTATCTTGCTTAATTGCGCATGTCTTGAACAAATTAGAGAGTAAGTTTTTTTGGATTAATTGTTATATCTGTGTTTGTGTGTGTATGAAATGATATAATATTAATGTCACCATTATTTGTCGAAAACAGAATTCATTTTAACGAGGTACGTGAGGGGCATCCTGATTGGAATAAAGAACAATTGGAAAAATATCATCAGGATAATTTTTGTGATTGGGTCACAGATTATGTAAGTTATTCGAATGACATTTTATTGATAGCAGTTTTAATCTAAACTTGTATCGTTATGTATTTGTTGTAAAAATTTTTTTGTTAGATCCACAATCCGAACTTGTCTGCATCATTTGAGAGCGATTCAAGATGTTTAGCTCAATTTCCTAGTACGGAGGTTGCATATTACAAAGGATTTGGTGTCATTGGATATAAATTCGAAGTTAAGGAATTAGAAACATTTAGAACCACTCAGAATAGTGGGATTGCGACGGTAGGATCGGACGGTGTGATTTATTATGGGTACATAAATTGTATACTCGGCATCCACTATCCCGGACGATCAGAACCCTTTTATATATTCCAGTGTACTTGGTACGATACGCGAACCGATACAGATAGGTGGAGAAGCAATCTTGGGACTTGGAAAGATGAATATGGATTGACCAGTGTGAACACACTTCGATTTTACGGTCAGGAAGATCCGTTTATCTTTCCGAACCAAGCGTTCTAAGTATACTACTCACATTGTTTGAAGCATCCGGGATGGAGTGTTGTATGCCGATGGAAACCCAGAGATGTCTACGATGTCCCAAAATACGAGGACAGCAATGAGGACGAAGAAGAGAGAAGGCTTAAAGTGCTCCGACCGTCTGTTTCGAAGGACGGGTTGTCTTCGACCGATCATGAAGTTACGCGGGTTAGAAATGACATCGACGATGAAATCCAAGTAGATATGTATAATGCGCCCACGAAACGAAAAAGGTTATCAGTAATGTTATATTATTACTTCACATTTTACGCTCTATACATATATAGTCAATACTTTTAATGATTGTCTAATGCGTCCACGAACCGTTTATCTAGATTTGATGACGATGTCGGGAGCAGCGAGGGGCGGCAGGAGCTCCAGCCGTGGCAGAGGCAGAGGCAGGGGCAGAGCGGTACTGCCGCCCGGAGAGCTTCGTAAGGAGCTTCAGAAGGCTGGTCTTGCACCCAGATCGGAGACCCCTTCGGATGCCTCCTTCCGTGTGGATTTTGCCACACCTCCAGGTATACTGCACGCATATCCATTTTGAATATAATATTACAGATATTTATGCCTGTTTATGTCAAAATTACTTATATTGTCAATGTTTGATTGTCTAGTTGTTGGTGATGCATCCACATCTGGGACAGAGGCCACTCCCGCTCCTCCAGGTATGTTTATATATCATATAGTGAATGTATATTGATTTAGAATGCTATATCATAAATATACACACATTCCTTTTGCTCTTTCTTAGCAATTTTTATTATTGTCTAGCTGTAGGTGGTGACACCATCGCACTTGTGGGTATGTTTATATATCC
Organism: Agapanthus africanus; assembly: GCA_030015575.1. Classification (NCBI taxonomy): domain Eukaryota; kingdom Viridiplantae; phylum Streptophyta; class Magnoliopsida; order Asparagales; family Amaryllidaceae; genus Agapanthus; species Agapanthus africanus. The sequence goes on along the minus strand of JASDDO010000010.1, from coordinate 419,733,965 downwards.
TATAGTGCATGCATATTGATTTAGAACGTTATATTATTGATCTACACATTCTTTTTGCAATTATTTATATAATCTATTTTTAATTGTCTAATTATAGGTGGTGCGTCCACATCTTCCGCAGGGGCCACTTCTGCCGCTTCCATACCATCCGCATCGTCTGCAGGTTAGTATGAATAAATATAAAATATTTATTCATTTTACATATGCTCTATAGAATAAATATGAAATTCATGGAAATTTAGCGTCAATTTTTATTTTCTAGTTGCAGGGGAAGCGTCCGCATCCGGGACCCCGGTTGTTCCTCACCGGAGGAACTATCGTCCCGCTCGTGCTGCTGCCCGGGCCCAGGCGTGCGATAGTCACCGGAGGTATATATCACACTTCAATTTTCGCTTAAGCTTGATTTCTTAATACAACTTTTTCTTAATATTGATTGTCTTGATATTTCGTGCAGACGCAGGGACTCCCCATCTTCAGAGGGGGACTCGAGGCCCGAATCAGTCCCATAGGCTGAGGCCTGATAGAGCTAGGGGGGAGGCAGCATTCCCCCTCTTTTTTACCCTTAACCATCGCTATACCGGTCCTCATGCCGAGAGGTTCGGCCGGTATATGGGGGATGAGAGCCGGCTCGTGAAGAACTATCCACTTCACGTTGAGTGGGGCGAGCAGCACCGGCGCTCATTCGCCCTCTTCTTTGATCAGGCTCGGGTATGTATTAACGGCCTATTTTCATTTGATTTATCCAATATATTTATTATTAACACTTGCAATCTAATAACAATGTTTTTTTTGTATTTTCAATCGGATTACGATTTTCAGCCTGTACCCGACCCTGATCACCCTGGAAGGGTGCTCGACCTTCATGCTCTGTACAATGGCTTGATGAAGAATATGCAGACCAAGGTCCGATACAACAGGAATGAGCTGCAGGCCGACTGCTACTCCCTGTGGATGGCGACCCCCGAGGCAGAGAGAGCGGCCCTCCTATCTACTCCGGTGTTTGCGAGAGTCGACGTAGAGACATGGCCTCTATTGTACGATTATTTCGACTCCCAACGCAAACATGTATGTATTTTAAATGTAATTCATTGTTTATGATATAATTTATTTCTTTGTGTTCCTTAATTAGAAAACTAAATGTTAATGCGTTGTGCAGAAACAGGCCGCTCAGAATACAGAGAACAGAAGTCGGCGAAGAGGGGTCGCCCCACTTACACAGGTGGCTCGAGAAATATTACTCGAGCCATGGAGTTATCAGTAAATTACAATAGACCGACCTTTCTGATATTCTGCAATATTAAGAGTTATTTTCTAATATTTCTAATATTAAGAGTTATTTTCTAATATTGCAGACAGCTCAGACCGTGGCGCAAGGTGGTACACCGAGCGTGCTGTCCGCATATCTTGCCATCCACGGCATCTCGACAGATCCCGCCACGGGCGAGCTTCGATATCCCGACGTCGCTACCCAGGAGTATTGCGTAAGTGTTAAATATTAATTCTACCCATATTTGAAATTTTAGTTTTGGAAGCTTCAAGTTTAAATTTTATACCTATACTTTACTGCTTAATGTGGGTGTAGGAGCGAGTAGTTGAGCAGGCCGAGGCCTCGGGGATCGATTTTACCGGACAGAGCGATCCGAGGCTGCTAACCCCAGTTCTGGACGCCGCACACGGAGGGCACCATGGTGGTTGGGAGAGAGGCCGGGGACTGGGCCCTAGCAGGGTCCATATGAGGTTGGACTCCACCCCGGCAGTTACTTCCTCCGTCTCCAGTGAGCGACGTGTCCAGCAGGAACTGGAGAGCTTGAGGGCCATCGTTGAGGAGTTGAAGGAGATGCTGGTATGTATACTACTTTATAGTAAAATATCATGTCATATTATAGATATCAACATATCCATAATTAGCACGTAGCTTGAGCTTATTTGGTTTTAGACTTAGGTTTGATTAATCATACATACATATGTAATTAAAATAAACAACGGTTTTCCAAACTAGATATCCAAATGGGATTTCGAAATAACTTGATAATGATACGAATTCGAATAATACACAGTTCTTACACGCTTCTTACACACGTTTGGTCCAGACGCGACAGGGTAAATGGCATACATCTCCTTCGGTTGCGGCTCCGCAAGCCACTACATCGGCTGCGGTTCCGCAGACAGCTCCTATAGCTCCAGCGCCCGCTCAGACTCCCGCAGCCGCGTCTCTGCAAGCGACTCCCTCGACGGCGGCTGTGCAGACCACATCGCCAGCTCCACAGGACGCTCAGACCCCCGCTCACGCCGAATTGCAAGGTTTATTGACCGAGGAGCAGGCGCGCGTTATTCTATCGTTATTCAGAGGTGGAGCTAGACCGAGCTAGGGTAGCTTTTTGGTTCTTATTTTTTGAACATGTATTTATTTATATCATACATATTGTACTACATTTTGAAACGATATTGATATTGATATTGGATTATATTTATATCATATTCAGTATTTGGGTTTCTTTTGTATATTATATGCATGAGATGTGATTATGAATACTACGATATATGTTGTGTGATGATTAATTTTATATTTTATTGATATATATATTATTGTGCACAGGGCGAGAAAAAATAAGGCAGCCCTTTTTTTTTAAAAAAAAACAGATAATATGTATCTACGGATTAATCCGTAGGTACACATGTTGCCCCTACGGATTAAGCCGTAGGGGAAAAATATCAGCAGTAACTGATATTTCCCCCATGATCTCAGTGTCAGGAGGGTTGGTCTTGCCCCTACGAATTTATCTGTAGGGGCAAAAAAAGACCCCTACAGATAAGTATCTACGCATATATCCGTAGGGGATACTACTTGGCCCTACGGATATATCCGTAGGTACAGTTAATATAATTAAAATAACCGTAAATAAAATAACTTTTTTTCCCTATGCCCTAATCCGTAGGTGCAAATGTACCTACATAGAACTCCGTAGGGGCAAGTTTTTGACCGTAGGGGCAAGTTCAGGGCTTCAACTTGCACCTACGGCGTTTGCACCTACAGATTAATTTTTTGCCCCTACGGATATATCCGTAGGGGCAGTGAGTTGCCCCTACGGGTAAATCCGTAGGGGCAACCCTTATTTCTAGTAGTGTGCGTGCGCGCGCACTCCAATAACCCACTAAGATTGAATCTTTTGCGAACCCAATCGAAAGAACCCGTCGAATTCAAGAAACCCATCAACTTCCTAAGATCAAAAAATCATATATTTTCACTTAATAATCCAATTGTTGATACAGAAGACGGCTGAAAGGGGAGAGAGTCTGAGATCGGAGTACTGGAGAGGGAGGAGGGATTGAGGAAGTGGAGATAGGAGCATGGGCTAAGAGAGATCAAGAGGGAGGATAGAGGAAGGTGGTGTCGAGATCGGAAGAGGGCTAATGGAGTCAAGATCGAGATTGAGAGGGAGGAGGGCAATGCCGAAATAGGAGAAGGGGCTGAGAAAGTTGAGATTGGAAGAGGGTAAGCAAGTCGTGATCGAGAGCGAGGAGAGAGAGAGAGGAAGGCGGCATGTAGACCGGTGGATGAGGATGAAGGAGGCGAGATCGAGAGGGAAGATAGAGGAAGGAGGCGGCTCTGTGAGAGAGAGTGATGATGCTCGGTACTGAGCACTCCCCAGATGTTGACACGTGGCAGATGACATATTCCAGGGCTTGAGGGAAAGGAGCAGGAATGGTACATTAGAAGAATACCCTGAGCCTTCATCCCAAGGATGTTCCCGACCTTCGATGGCCTTCCCGACGACTCCTGTGCCCGCCTCACAAACAACCATCGGCTCGCCTCCGAGCCCTCCTGCACGCTGAGTTCCCTCAGCCCTCCAAGCTCGCCTCCGAGCTATCACATGAACCAGGCCCACTCGGTCTCTCTCTAGCCTCCGAGCTTCTTTTCCTCGGTCTCATCGACTGACCCATAGCACCGATCACAGGCGTTTCCACCACGGCTCCGCGAATCTCGCCTGACGCAAGATATCCGCCGCTCACGATCCCGCGTTCCACGCTATCTCGTTCCCCCATTAACGAGCGCATCTCGTCATTAATGGGAAATACCGCCTTTCACATAGGCGTAACGCCAGGGGCGTAATGGCCGGCATGAATTTCGTACCCACTAACCCATGGCTGCCACTATATAAACCCCTCTCTCAGACGACTCAGGTAAGGAATTTTTCACCCCAATGGGCCGCTACTCTGCCCATTTAGCCCTTCTAACTTGATTGTCAGAGGGTCCCCGGTGGCACAACCACCCCGGGACTTCCTTGCAGGTAGCTCGACTTCATCCACTTCAAACCCATTGAGATCCACACGCACCAAAGGGAAACCCTCAGATCCAATCTCAGCCACCCGTCACCACTCGCTGCGGATCGACGGAAGGTAACATCTGAAGGAGATCCAGAAATCTATCAGTGGGCATCGTCTATGGGAACTGGTTCCACTCAACAAAAGTTCACCTTTCGATCTCGAACATATGGCAAGTGATCACCGCGACGAACCGAGCTCCAGACGCCGTCCTCCCCACAATGGAGACGCGGGTAGATCCCCTCTTCCCCCGAACGCCATTCACGCCCTATCGGCTCGGATAGATCGACTCGCGTCCGTCGTTGACACGCTTGTCCGCGTCCAAATGGCGGGACAAGCTCCCCGAGTCGCCGTTCCCCCACCACGGGAGCGACACATAGGGAGAGAAGAAACTACCCACGCCGGTACTTCTGGGCACCACCTCGCTATCTCGGGCGGCCACAGATCCCCCGTGGCGACCAACTCAATGACCCGGTATGTGCCTCACAGCTCCACACCAAGGTCTCTAGCCAGAACACCCTTCTCAGAGGCCTATCATTCTCCTGTCCCTCCCGAGGAGGTATCGGTCAGCTCGCCTGATCCCAGGCATGACTAGCACCCCCTCCTTCGACAGGGTCGCGTGGACTGGACACACTACGGTAGCTTGAAAACGACCTCGCCAGGGGACCTAAGGAACCTCATTGAACGGAATCGGAGCCGTGGTCAGGCGCATGTCGCCAGCAGCAGTGACCATAAATCAGAGTATGCCAAATCGTCGGGATACCATGATTGACTCGACGCCCTCGAAAAGAAGATCGAAGGCATACATCGGGAAAATAGTCCTCCAAGCGACGGGGCTAAATATGCCACCGACTCACTCCTGAAGCCCTTCACCAAAGAGCTACTCACCGTCCATGTCTCCTCCCAGAACAAGCCCCCAAAGGTCTCCCTCTTTGGCGGGAAGTCCGATCCGAAAGACCATTTGGATGCGTTCATAGCCGGGATGAGTTTTCAGGACAATTCCGACGCCGTGCAATGCCGCGCTTTCCCCGCCACTCTCATCCGCTCTGGGCGAGACTGGTTCCGAGGACTCGCGCCACGCTCAATCTCTACCTTCGATGAGCTGGCCACCCAATTCTTTGGTCATTTCGTTGGGAACAGACGGCAGAAGCGGACCGTTGATCATCTCTTCACCATAAATAGCGGGGATAAAGCATCCTTCAAAAGATACGTCACCCGCTTCTACAACGCCCTCCTTGAGGTCCCAGAGCACCAGGACAAGACGATCATTACGGCCCTTAGGTCGGGTCTTAAGTACAAGGAGTGGCTACGCTCCTTTGCATTAGCGCAACCTAATACCATGGCTGAGGTCAAGGCCTGGACCGAACGTGAGATCCATCTTGAGTCCGAGGTGAACGCCAACCTGCCCCAGACAGAGAAAGCTGATCAGAAGAAAAGGGACAGGGAGGAGAAAAAGAAGATTGAGCGGCCAAAGCCCTACTCCCCAAAATTTCAGGAATACACCCCGCTCAACGTCTCCCAGACGGAACTATTGGAGGAGGCAAAGGGCGAGAGGTTCTTCAAACTCCCCCCAGTCTCGAATAGGGCGGCAAAGCACACCCGGGGCCCCTACTGCGCTTTCCACAGGTCACAGGGCCGCCCCACCGAGAACTGCAAGCAGATCCGAGACTATATCGAGGAGTTGATTAGGTACAGGGCAAGGAGATTGCCTTGTACTTAGAGGTTTTTTGGGCCGGGATGCGCTTGCCTTTCTATCCCGAGGTGAGTGCGGCGTTACGTTGTTTTCAGTTAGCCCCGAGCCAGTTAGTGCCGAACTCCTGGAGGATTCTCCTTGGGTTCCTGGTTCGGTTGAAATTGCGGGAGATCCCTTTCAGCCTGAGTCTTCTCCTTTCCTCTCTCTGTTACAGAAACCACCCCGGCACTCGCAAGGATGAGCCGAGATGGGTATATATTTCTTTTAAAAAGTACCAGGGAGGCACGGCCGGGTCGGGGGTCGGCGCGGTGCCTTCTTCCATTCACGAGTGGAAGGAGAAGTTTTTGTTTGTCGGGCCACCAGAGGGCGAGGATTGGCCTGTGCCCATCCAGTGGCACAGGCCTAACTGCCCACGGGTGAGGCTGTCGAATGATCCTGATGTGGTGGAGGTGTCGGAGTGGAAGGCCGTCCCTCGGGCCGATGTGTTGCTGTCTGAGCAGGCCCTCAGTTGGGCCGGGCTCAGCCCTTCTCAGCTTGCGGGTAAGTTAGGAGTTTTAGGCGACATGTTTAGATTTATGTAATCTTCCACTTTCTTCTGGCGTTGCTAACTCCTTCTTTGGATTCTCGATTTCTTGCAGAACCGATGGACCGAACTAAATTTCGGGCGGCGCTTGTCGAACAGAAGAAGGGGAGGAAGACCGGAGGCGCCGACCTGTCGCGTCCCACTACGAGCCCGGCTCCACCGGCAGCCGCTCCGACCAGGCGCTCGAGCACGCCCCGGACTTCGGATCCCTCATGAGCGCAGAGCCACAAACACGCTTGGGAGCAGGAGTCCCGGGACCCGGATCTCGGAGACGAGGAGGATGTCTGCATGCCCCTCCTCAAGAGGTACCATAGAATGGTGCCCCATATCCCGGCTTCCCCGATCATCATGGATGAAGGGGAGCTTCACTTCGAGGTGCCCTTGGGGCTTTCCGTCGCCGACAGCTTGCTCTCGGAGATGGAAAGGTCGGCCGGGGGCATAATTCCTCGAGGGACCCTCAGGGCCCAAATGGCGGCCATAGCTCAGGAAGCCGTGCAGGTCAGTGTTCGGCCCCCTGTTCCGGTTTTTGTTCAGTACTTTTTGTTCGCAAGATTGGGCGCCCCCTTTTCTTTTTAACCCCACCTTTGTTTTCTTCAGGTTCTCCAGCACTGCGCCCTCGTTGTTAGCATGGAAGACGAGGAAGTTCCCCCGGCGATGCAGATCGCGGGCGAGTCCTCCTCGCGGGAGGAGAGCTCGAGGCTGGAGCTACAAGCAACAGAGGAGAGGGTCGCCGACCTCGAAGACCGGGTGGCGGCCGGGGATCGGGAGATCGCGAACTGCCGAGAGGCCGTCCGAGTTTTGAGGGAGTCCAACTAGGCCACTGAGGCCAAGTTGGCAGATGCTAGGGTGCTCGTCAACACCTTGAAGAAGACGGTAGGCACCCTCAAGAGGGAGAACGAGGCGGCGAAGGAAGGAGTTAGGCATGCCGACCTCCGAGCAACGAAGGCGGTAGAGAATTACAAGAAGTCGGACCGGTACTACATCGTCCTCGCTGAAGCCGCTGCCCTAGTTTGGCATGAAGCCCTCAACGCCGTCAAGGCCAAGATGCCGGAGTTTCCTGACGGCGATCTCCGGGGTGAGTACCCCCTTGAGGGTGAGGCGCAGGGGAATGCCCCCAGAAGCGTCACTGGGGAGAAGGTCCCAGGCAGGGGCGTCGGGGAGAAGCCGGTCACCCCGGCTCCTGACATCGATGCCCCTGTGGTGGGTGCTGACTCACCAGCCGCCATCCCGGCCATGTGGTGGAAGCGCAGCTCATCAAGGTCCTCCCCAGCACCGAGGCCTGAATCTCTTCGCCTTCTTCTTATTTTCTCTTGCGCTAGAATTTTTGTAAGCCTCCGGGCGTTTTGCTAGGCTGGGGAGCCCATAATACCTTTGTAAAGACTTCCGACTTTTGTTAATGAAATCATTTTGTAGTATTTTTTGCGTACATATTTTCCCTTTATTTTTGGTAAAATCTCTATTTGCGCGGTATTGCTTTCATAATGTGTTAGGTCAGAGACCAGTCCTTCATCTGGATATCGCATGTCTCGAGTTGAACTCAACTACTTTCCAAGTGTGCAAAGACCAGTGTTAGGTCGGTATCTTCATGGTCCCGAAGTCGAGGTGGGGATCGCTTAGTAAAGACGGGTAGGAAGTCACTCTCTAAGAAAGGATTGAGCAGGGAAGTTGCTCGGTTGTCTCTTGATGAGGGCTTTGATCCTTGGCGTTGTTGGGTAAGAGATTACCAGCCAAGGATGGACCGAGCAGGGAAGCTGCTCGGTGGCCTCTCTATGAGAGCTTTGATCCTTGGCGTCTTTGGGTAAGGGATTACCAGCCAAGGATGGACCGAGCAGGGAAGCTGCTCGGTGGCTTCTTGATGAGGGCTTTGATCCTTGGCGTCGTTGGTTAAGAGATTACCAACCAAGGATGGACCGAGAAGGGAAGCTGCTCGGTGGCCTCTCAATGAGGGATTTGATCCTTGGCGTCTTTGGGTAAGAGATTACCAGCCACGGATGGACCGAGAAGGGAAGCTGCTCGGTGGCCTCTCGATGAGGGCTTTGATCCTTGGCGTCTTTGGGTAAGAGATTACCAGCCAAGGATGGACCGAGCAGGGAAGCTGCTCGGTGGCCTCTTGATGATGGCTTTAATCCTTTGCGTCTTTAGGTAAGAGGTTACCAGCTAAGGATGGACTGAGCAGGGAAGCTGCTCGGTGGCCTCTTGATGAGGGCTTTGATCCTTGGTGTTGTTGGGTAAGAGATTGCCAGCAAAGGATGGACCAAGCAGGAAAGCTGCTCGGTGGCCTCTTAATGAGGGCTTTGATCCTTGGCGTCGTTGGGTAAGAGATTACCAGCCAAGGATGGACCGAGCAGGGAAGCTGCTCGGCAGCCTCTTGATGAGGGCTTTGATCCTTGGCATCTTTGGGTAAGAGATTACCAGCCAAGAATGGACCGAGCAGGGAAGCTACTCGGTGGACTTTTGATGAGGGCTTTGTTCCTTAGCATGGGAGGGCAAGGAGTTGCCTGCTAAGGATGGACCGAGGAGGGTTGCTGCTTGGCTTTGCGAGGTTCTGTCTAAATTTCCATAGTGTTTGAACATCGGGAAGAGTGACCATCGCGGACGGCACGTGTCAGGAACGCATAGGGGATGCGAAGCGTCTCGAAGGGCTATGTCGGTCCGACTTCGATTTGTCGAGAAATAAGGGATATCCACCACGTGGCGGTGCGGTATTAGAGTAATTTGGGTGGATCCCAGAATTCATGCCCATGCGCGCGCGAATTTGGGTCCTTAAGGATCCTATTTGGGGTTATAAATAGAGAAGGGTGTATTGCCTATACTTAGGTTTGCACCCCGAAACATAATAATGGACGGATTCCCATTCTCCATTTCCGAGATCATTTCCTTCGAAGACGTATATTTATATGATCAGCGGATCTCCGAGGAGACGTTGCAGGCGGTGGTTCAGCGTGTTGAGGATCATGTCGACCGCCTGCTTCCCCAACGATTACCCCTACTCCAGTTGCTGATGTATTCGATTTGGAGGGCATTGCCGGGGGTGCACAATCTCTTGTCCGAACAACTGATGGATGAGGCGGTTGGCAAGCTGAGATTGCTATGTCGTCTCGGCTTGATCTCGAAGAGTCGGCGGGATCGATCGGTGGCACTCGTCCTCGAGTGTTACCGACTGAGGCGTCTCGCCGATGGGTGCCCGCGTGTAGAGTCCTCCATCCCGTCCGTGACCTCGAGGGTTCGCGAACAGCATCAGAGGCAGAGGTTCGAGTAGGCCAGGGCTCGGCTGACGGCAGTTTCTTCAAAGTACCACGAGCAATGCTTCTTGCACCCCCTCCCCCCGCTGTTGTAAGAATTTTTCTTTTTGATGGAAGGCCGAGGAGCCAACAATACCTTTCGAATAAATGAAATTCTCTTTTTTGGGATGCTCCATTGTTTCCCTCTTATTATTAAATAAAAAGAATCTTAGAAAGATTTACATCATTTTTGTGAAAGAAGAAATATACATTCATAGTTATTCTTTTCAGAGGTACAGCTTGAGCTTCTCGGCGTTATAAGGCCGTGGAAATTTACGTCCATTCGCATCTTGTAAACGATAGGCTCCACCAAGCAGGACCTCGGAGATGAGGTAGGGTCCGTCCCATTTTGGGGAAAACTTCTGCAGCTTTCTTTGATCGGCTAACTCGTTCCGTCTTAGGACTAAATCTCCGTTTTTGAAGAAGAGACGCTTGACTCGCGCATTGTAATAGCGGGCGGTTTGCTGTTGATAAGAGGAAGCTCTGATCTGAGCCCGGTCCCGTTTCTCTAACAACACGTCCAAATTAGTTCGGAGGGCCGAGGTGTTGGCTTCATCGTCAAAGTGCTCAACCCAGTAACTGGGCAGCCCGATCTCCGCTGGGACCATTGCCTCGGTGCCGTAGCAGAGGCTGAAAGGGGTCTCTCCGGTAGGGGTCTTCTTCGACATGCGCAAGGACCATAAGACCCGGGATAGTTCTTCTGTAAGTCGACGTTAGACACCCTACAAGATGCGGGGAAGCGGAATAGGTAAAACAATCATTTTGTTAAAAGTAATATCGACTAACTTTACGGATCTTTACCAAACCCTAACTAACAACTATCTAAAAGTGATTAGCTACTATGATAGATGATTATACCTAATGATACAGGTCCTTCTTGTTCTTGTTGATCACCTCCTCGTCGGCCTCCTCGATGTGATAGAAGATCCACCCGAGAGTTCCTCCTCCAAGATTTAACCTCTCACTTGAGGTAACTAGATGGCTATGATTGCTAATCAAGGTAACCTAGAGGATATAGAGATGGATTAGGGATCTATTAGTCTTGCTAACCCTTGGGATCTCAACACATGAGAGGATTAGGGTTAGGTTTTTGAAGAGAGAGAGCTTGAGGAGAGAGAAAGTGTTTGTAATTATGAATTGAAAAAATAACTCATTATGTATATAATGAAGCATAATAATTATCAAATAAATCATTTAGATAATTACAACCATACTTCATTTAATACAAATGAATGAATCATCTCATGAGTCATTAAGCAATAAATGTTTCATTAACTCATTTGGATGAATCACTCCATGAGTTACAAATTCAATTAATGCAAATTACACCTAAGCTCTCCACCTCACCTTTCTTCTAGAAGCTTCTCGACTAATTACGAGAATGCCCCTCCCATCCGTAAAAACACGGAAATACTGAGACTGTATAAATCCAATAGTCCAATACTAGAATCTGGCTTAAACTAAAGCCCGCTAGTATAATCTGTCCGAACATCGTACGTGCATAAATACACGTATGTGTCTGAACCCTGTCGTAAAACCATACGACCTCTATATCGTTTCGCCTAAAGCTGGGAAACTCTCTGTGTGGGACTCTAAAGACTCGACACTGCGCTGGCAGTGGGTTTAACCATAGGCCACAAGCGGTACTAGCTGTACGTAACGGTCCCCAGATAGATGTCGATAAGAAGGCCGATGAGGAAACCCATCTGAACTCCTACTAAGTCTGATGTGACAATCTTCGTACAGTCCGGTCTGTTCGTCTAGAACTATCGCGTATCTGACCTAGGGGGCGGCAAGCGTCAGTCCCCTAAAAGCGGTATAAGTCGTGTCAGAGTGAAGCCTATTACACCTTGAGAAGCTACTGGAAATCCTACCGGTAAATCTCGTTTGGCCTGGCCAGGGACTTTGCGTAATGGCTCTCCAAACACAGCGCGATATCAACTCCCAATACCGGGAGAGACGAATCCTATCTAACCGCCACTGCCTCCAAATGCTTCGGGACTGCACCCAACTGCTACCTGTTTGCACGACTCCTTTGAGCCGTGGTAGGGTAGCAATCTAAGAACAGTGGGAACACACTCGAGACGAAGCAGCGGTATCAAGTTTGCGGACTATGCTGTACTCATGTCACATGGGAACTGTTAACTGATGACGGGTATAATACCAACCAACAGTTCCCTGCGAGTCCTGTCCGGTGTACCCATAACCCAACGAGCACCTGTATACTATCTCCAGTACAACGTACTAATGGCTGTGGGACAGACCATCTCCCCAACTGGGATGAGAAGCGTACACACTAGTCTACTCCGGAGTATCGATGCCCTATCTCGATAATCCTACGATTAGGGACCTGAAAAAGGATGTGCTTGTAGACTACCCAGCCCCCACTAGTGTGACTGCCATCACAACGCTGGTAGTCAAGCAAGATCCTAAGGGCTCTATCAATATGTATTCGTGATATGCTAACATATACATATATTAAGATAGATATAAACCAAGTAGCATACTACTATGTTGAGCGAGACTGTTAATATAACTGCGAATATCCCAAGATTCCATTAAGCAATATACAAACTAGTATGGTACAATAATGGCCCCTAGGGCATATACACTAACAATCTCCTACTTGCACTAGGGCCATGTACTGGCGTATCGAAGACCTATCATCTCGAGTAGCCGCTCAAACTATATCTGAGGTAAGGCTTTAGTGAATGGATCTGCAGTGTTCTCCTCTGTAGCAACTCTCCGGACCTCGATCTCCTGGCGATCAATGATCTCCCTGATCAGGTGATACCGCCTTAAGATGTGTCTGGACTTCTGATGGGACCTGGGTTCCTTCGCTAAAGCTATAGCCCCGTTGTTGTCACAATACAGAGGTATTGGATCAACAATGGATGGAACCACCTGAAGTTCTGTGAGGAACTTCTTCATCCAGACTGCTTCTTTTGCAGCATCATAAGCAGCGATATACTCTGCTTCCATCGTCGAGTCAGCAACGGTGTCCTGCTTGGAACTCTTCCAACACATCGCCCCTCCATTGAGGGTAAAGACATAACCTGACATGGACTTGGAGTCATCCTTGTCACTCTGGAAGCTGGAGTCAGCAAAAGCCTCGATCTTGAGGTCTTTTCCGCCGTAAACCAAGAACATATCATTAGTCCTTCTCAGGTACTTGAGAATGTTCTTTACTGCTATCCAGTGCTTCTCCCCTGGGTCTGACTGATACCGGCTTACCACGCTCAGTGTGTAAGCTACATCTGGTCCTGTGCACAACATCGCATACATTACAGAGCCTACTGCAGAAGCGTAGGGTATAACTGACATGCGTTCCCTTACCAAATCAGTCTTGGGAGACATCTCTTTGGATAGGGTGATTCCATGACAAGCCGGTAAATTACCGCGCTTAGAATCTTCCATACTGAATCTTTTCAGTATAGTGTTGATATACCAGGACTGCGAAAGTCCCAACATCCTCTTAGATCTATCACGATAGATCTGGATCCCCAGTATGTAAGAGGCATCACCCAGGTCTTTCATGGAGAACCTGTGTGACAAGAATCATTTGACAGATTGTAGCATAGGAATGTCATTTCCTATCAAGAGAATGTCATCCACGTACAAGACGAGAAATACGACAGTTCGTGCTACAATTTTACTATATATACATAGTTCATCTGGATTTTTGATAAAGTCATATTCTTTGACCGTTTCATCAAAACAGATTCCAACTCCGCGATGTCTGCTTTAGTCCATAAATGGACTTAAGCAACTTGCACACTTTCCCGCTGCTCCTACTCTGATTGAAACCTTCCGGCTGATCCATATAGACGCACTCTTCTAAATTACCATTTAAAAAAGCCGTCTTTACGTCCATCTGCCAGATCTCATAATCATGGAAGGCGGCAATGACAAGAAGGATCCGAATGGATTTAAGCATAGCCATTTGAGAAAAGGTTTCGTCATAATCCAAACCAGGTCTTTGACGAAAACCCTTTGCAACAAGTCTAGCCTTATAGGTTTCCACCTGTCCATCTACACCAATCTTTTTCTTGAAGATCCACTTGCATCCTATGGGTTTTACCCCATTTGGAGCAAAGTCCAAAGTCCATACTTTGTTGGTGTACATGGACTCCATCTCGGTCCGCATTGCATCCAGCCATCTTACTGAGTCGCTGCTCTGGATGGCCTACTGCAAGCTAGTAGGTTCATCATTATCAATGACGCAATTCTCTCTATCCCCGTCTATGAGAAAACCGTAGTATCTCTCAGGCGGATAAGACGGCCTACTACTCCTGCAGAGGGGTGCGGGAATGTCCTGTTCTTCTGGAACTTCTGGTTCTACCAAACTTTCAGTAGTGGTTTGTGGTTCTTGAATTTCTTCCAGTTCTATTGCGCTCCCACTTGTTTCCTTTTCTAAAAACTGTTGTTCTAGAAAATAGGCATTATGAGAAACAAAAACCTTTTGTTCCTCTGCGTAATAGAAAAAATACCCCTTGGAGTTCTTTGGATATCCCATAAACTTACATTGTACTGAGCGTGCTTCGAGTTTGTCCGCGTGCTGCTTTTTAACAAAAGCTGGACATCCCCATATCTTCAGATACTGAAGATAGGGTTTCTTCTCACTCCACATCTGATATGGTGTGGTAGGCACAGTCTTGGTAGGAACCCTGTTCAGAAGATATGCAGCTGATTCTAGTGCATAACCCCAGAAAGATCGCGGTAACTCAGCATTACTCATCATGGAACGTACCATATCCAATAGGGTTTGGTTCCGTCTTTCCGATACACTGTTATGCTGTGGAGTGTATGGAGGAGTAAGCTGAGAGAGAATTCCTTTCTCTTTTAGGTAATCCAGGAACTCGGCACTTAAGTATTCACCACCTCGATCAGATCTCAGTGTCTTAATACTTTTGCCGGTTTGGTTTTCTACTTCATTCTTATATTCTTGGAATTTCTCAAAGGCCTCGGATTTATGTTTCATCAATAAAATGAATCCATACCTAGAGTAATCATCCATAAAAGTAATGAAATATGAAAAACCGCCTCTTGCATGTGTAGACATTGGACCACATACATCGCTGTGTATGAGTCCTAAGAGCTCGATCGCTCTTACTCCATGTCCAGTGAATGGAGTCTTTGTCATCTTTTCTTTGAGACATGATTGACAAGTGACATAAGATTGATATTCGAACGGATCCAAATGTTCTTCTCTATGTAACTTAGTTAACCTTGTCTCATTGATGTGACCTAGTCTACAATGCCATAAGAAAGCCTTATTTATATTTGGAGACTTTCTTTTTAGTGTGTTCTGGACATTGAAAATCTGCAATTGGTTTAACATGTATATACCGTTATCTAGTGTACCAGACCCAATCAATCCATGATTAAGGTGGATGTTAACAACATTGCTTATAAACGTGAAATCATAACCTTCTTTTGATAACAACGATACTGATATGATATTACACGTTAAACTGGGTACACAAAAACAGTTGCGCAAAACCAAAATATGTCCACTTGTCAATCCAAGGTGATAATCCCCTACGGACACAGCATTCACGCTAGCTCCGTTAGCAACCTGGAGGGTCATATCACCAACCTTCAGCACTCTACGGTTTCTCAGTGCCTGCAATGAATTGCATATATGAGATCCTGATCCGGTATCCAATACCTAGGAAGTAGAGTTGATTGACATACAATTTTCAATTACAAACACACCTGAAGTTGAAGCCACAGCTTGCTTCGGGTCCTGGTTCTTGGCAATCCAAGCTTTGCAATCTTTCTTCCAAAGCACTCGTCCTTTGCCACTACTGGCACCGCAACCTTTGCCTTTCCCTTATCTCCCACCTTACCAACACCACCTCTTGGTTTGGTAGCGGCCTTCTTCTTTCTTCCTTTGGCCCTTGCCTTGGACCCGGAAGAGGAAGCACCGTGAACAAACATAGTGGGTGTTTCCCTTGCTTTCTGTAAGGTGCCCTCTGCACTCTTCAACATGTTAAGGAGTTCTGGAAGTTCAACTTCTTTTCCTTGAATGTTGAAATTCAGAATAAACTGGGCGTAGGTGGAAGGAAGGGACTGAAGAACAAAGTCTGTATATAGCTCGTTCTCTAATGTTGTCCCGAGGTCCGCGAGCTCTTCTATATAGTCAATCATCTTAAGGACATGTTCTCCTACAGATGATCCGATGGCCAGCCTCGACTGAAACAAGTTTTTCGAGGTCTCGTACCTAGCTATACGAGATTGCTCTCCATACAGTTTCTTGGTGTGGAGAAATATAGATTCAAGATCCATATTCTCGTGCCTCCTCTGATGTTCATTATTCATAGAGGCAAGCACGATGCATTTGGCCTTCGCGCAGTTAATCTCCCAGGCCTTGCGGATTTCCTTATCTGCGACACTGGATTCTGGACCAGGGACAGCAGGTGCCTTAGTAGTAAGGACATACCCCAATTTGACATAATTAATTGCCATCTTGACATTCCGGAACCAGTCTTTATAGTTTGGCCATGTCAAAATATTTTTATTTAATAGTAACTTAAGGCCTGTCATGTTCTGAGTCGCTGCAATTAGGAGAGAGAGAGGAAACACTTAAGCATGATGCTCTTTCAAGTTTAGAGTGGTTTTTAGTTTATCTAAACAGGATGGATCCCACTGTTTCTCGAATCCCTCCTCAAACCAAAAAGGAAGAACTAATCAGGACTATTCTTACCGTACAATACTTGCTTAACCGTTCAGCCAGGCCGGTGTCGGTACTTCGAGGGAGGTTTTACGACGCTTTCACGAAGTTCCTTAATTAAATAACCTCTTTTCTCTGGGGGCATAGCCCCGCCGACACCTTTCTCGACACCTACTTGGTTTATAGCATTGATCGTTAAGTGACGAATCTCCTGATGAGTAGCGGATACTCACAGTAGGATCGGGATCCAAATATCATCGTGTGATAAAGCTGAAGGAATACTACCAAAATTATCACACTCCAAATGGTATGCAACTCTTAGCAAATTTTAGTTTCTTTAGAAATTCCCAATATGGATTTTTGCCCCATGCTCTTATGATCTTGGCGTTGGTCAAAATGTTATAAGTCACATGTCAATTTCTACCCATCATTATCTTGTTAATTAGAACCCACCTGTACATACCCCTGACGTTGGCCAAATGATAGTATGACTGTCCCAAACCAACTCATCTATCTATGCAACAAATGAATACCCAGCAGCTACCAAACACTATGCCTTGGCGTTGGTCAAAATACATAGCTTGAATACTACTGAATACCCAAATGAAATGACGGAGGGCTACGAACGGTTTTTGCGAAACCGTGAACGTAGTGAACTTGATATAATCGAAGGAACCTGATAGCTTTTTAAAAGGAGTGGTTTAAGCTTCGCAATTAAAAAAAATCTTCTGTTTTTAAAATAACCGAGTGTTTCTTTTAAACTGTTCCAACGATTTAACTTTGGTTTATTTTCTTTGCATTAATATAATGCGTCCCATCAATTAACCTATCATTGCAGAAAACAACGAAAATACAACGTCCTCTTATACCATCCGCATTCGCCACTGTGCCCCGCCATTCACCCGTTAGGTTACTTAACTAACGACAGAGCGGAGGCTGGGTTAGCGCGGGTGTAAAACATAAGTGGCGCCTAATAGATATCATATATAGATATTGTGCATTCGTCAGACGCAATAATAGGCATTCCAGATCACAGATGAACATATTGGATTTTCTACGAATCCGCATTCCTTTTGAGCCTGCAAAGAAAGACGGATTATACAGTCGCGATGAATAGCCAAAACCCCACCCTAGACCCCTACGGGTACGGCAAACTGCCCGCCAAGTACCCGAAGTGAAGCGGTCTCCCTCAACGACGTGAGTAGGCCACTAAGCACTTCAAAGTACCAGGTAGTTTGTGCACCCCACCTTGGGTCTATCCTAGGAGCAGAAAATAGTAAATGAAATAATACAACGGTGGCTACAACCTCAACCCGGATGTGCCCCGCAAAAGAATATTACAACAAATTACAATTTACATTTGAATGAAAGAAACACCCGTCTCACATCCCCAGCTATCCATTCACGACAATCCAACAAGTCCACATACACAAACCAGTAAAAACCATTACAGAAATATGTAACCCCCTGCTAACCGATATACTAGCAGTTAGGGGAGGTTTACGAACACATTAAACACAACACAGATATAATCCAGTTAGCCAAATATCTTAGAATTTTGATCAAGCAACACTTATGAATCTACTCCAAACAATTCTCTGTGCACATAAAACCTGAGCAGAAACAAATCATCCCAGAAAACACAACATCAATACAGAAGAGTAACTAAGCAAATTTGGGTTGACTCGATGTCAACTCGGCCGTGGATCCACGGCGGATCGCTTGGATCGACGGCGGTTCCGCGGCGGTTTAGACGATTCATGATCCCAAATTTCTTCACAATTCTTAAAAAACCCAGCTTGTATTTTTAAGGGTCCCTGAAAAAATTTTAGACCCCGTTTTAAAATCGGCAGAAACTATGTGAAAATGATGTTTTTTTGGGTTCATTTTGCGATCGAATTTCTAACGACATTCCTAACATGTTAGTTATGCTTTAGCTAGGCTCTGATACCACTGTAAGTCGACGTTAAACACCCCATAAGATGCGGGGAGGTGGAATAGGTAAAACAATCATTTTGTTAAAAGTAACATCGACAAACTTTACGGATCTTTGCCAAACCCTAACTAACAACTATCTAGAAGTGATTAGCTACTATGATAGATGATTATACATAACGATACAAGTCCTTCTTGTTCTTGTTGATCACCTCCTCGTCGGCCTCCTCGATGTGATAGAAGATCCACCCGAGAGTTCCTCCTCCAAGCTTTAACCTCTCACTTGAGGTAACTAGGTGGCTATGATTGCTAATCAAGGTAACCTAGAGGATATAGAGATGGATTAGGGATCTATTAGTCTTGCTAACCCTTGGGATCTCAACAGATGAGAGGATTAGGGTTAGGTTTTTGAAGAGAGAGAGCTTGAGGAGAGAGAAAGTGTTTGTAATTATGAATTGAAGCATAATAATTATCAAATAAATCATTTAGATAATTACAACCATGCTTCATTTAATACAAATGAATGAATCATCTCATAGTCATTAAGCAATAAATGCTTTATTAACTCATTTGGATGAATCACTCCATGAGTCACAAATTCAATTAATGCAAATTACACCTAAGCTCTCCACCTCACCTTTCTTCTAGAAGCTTCTTGACTAATTACGAGAATGCCCCTCCCATCCGTAAAAACACGGAAATACTGAGACTGTATAAATCCAATAGTCCAATACTAGAATCTGGCTTAAACTAAAGCCCATTAGTATAATCTGTCCGAACATCGTACGTGCATAAATACACGTATGTGTCCAAACCCTGTCGTAAAACCATACAACCTCTATATCATTTTGCCTGAAGTAGGGAAACTCTCTGTGTGGGACTCTAAAGACTCGACACTGCGCTGGAAGAGGGTTTAACCACAGGCCGCAAGCGGTACTAGCTGTACGTAACGGTCCCCAGGTAGATGTCGATAAGAAGGCCGATGAGGAAACCCATCCGAACTCCTACTGAGCCTGATGTGACAATCTCCGTACAGTCCGGTCTATTCGTCTAGGACTATCGCATATCGGGCCTAGGGGGTCGGAAAGCGTCCGTCCCATAAAAGCGGTATAAGTCGTGTCGGAGTGAAGCCCATTACACCTTGAGAAACTACTGGAAATCCTACCAGTAAATCTCGTTTGCCCTGGCCAGGGACTTTGCGTAATGGCTCTCCAAACACAGCGCGATATCAACTCCCAATACCGGGAGAGACGAATCCTATCTAACCGCCACTGCCTCTAAGTGCTTCGAGACTGCACCCAACTGCTACCTGTTTGCACGACTCCTTTGAGCCGTGGTAGGGTAGTAATCTAAGAACAGTGGGAACACACTCGAGACGAAGCAGCAGTGTCAAGTCTGCGGACTATGCTGTACTCATGTCATATGGGAACTGTTAACTGACGACGGGTATAATACCAACCAACAGTTCCCTGCGAGTCCTGTCCGGTGTACCCGTAACCCAATGAGCACCTGTATACTATCTCCAGTACAACGTACTAATGGCTGTGGGACAGACCATCTCCTCAACAGGGATGAGAAGCGTACACACTAGTCTACTCCGGAGTATCGATGCCCTGTCTCGATAATTCTACGACTAGGGACCTGAAAAAGGATGTGCTTGTAGACTACCCAGCCCCCACTAGTGTGACTGCCATCACAATGCTGGTAGTCAAGCAAGATCCTAAAGGCTCTATCAATATGTATTCGCGATATGCTAACATATACACATATTAAGATAGATATAAACCAAGTAGCATACTACTATGTTGAGCAAGACTGTTAATATAACTGCGAATATCCCAAGCTTCCATTAAGTAATATACAAACTAGTATGATATAATAATGGCCCCTTGGGCATATACACTAACATCCTCAACCCAATTGCCCTATCGTCCTTCTAGGCGTGTCTGAAGACCTCGGATGACGTCCCTATTAGCGACCTCTGCCTCCCGTTGCACTAGGGATGCGCGACCGCGGAAAACTTCATCAGGATATGGTATTCGCTGCAGAATTCCTTAACTTTTTCATTCTCGAAATTTTTCCCGTGGTCGGTGACGATACACCTCGGGATACCGAACCGGAGTATTACGTTGTTCAGCAGGAATTTGATAGTCGAGGTGGCGTCCGGTTTCCTGATGGTGATGGCCTTGATCCACTTGGTGAAGTAGTCCACCGCGATGAGGACGTACTTGTGTCCGCCCGCACCGGTAGGGCACTGGCCTATCATGTCCTTTCCTTACTGGGCAAACGGCCAGGGGGAGGTTAGGGCTGTTAGCTCGGTTGCCAGAAGGCGAGGTATGCTGCCATGGAGTTGGCAGCTTTTGCACCTCCTGACGAGCTTCTGGGCATCCGGATGAATCGTCGACCAATAGTACCATTAGAGCAGTGCCTTCTGGATTAAGGTGCCGGCCCCTTGGTGTGCGCCGCCGACCCCTTCGTGAATCTCACGGAGGACGTAGTCGGCCTCATGAGGGTCGACGCACCGGAGCAGGGGTTGAGTGAAGGATTTCTTGTAGAGTTTCCTATTGCTTCAGAAGAAATGGCGAGCTTTGGCTCGGAGACGGCAGGCTTCCCCTCGATCTTCTAGGAGTGTACCTTCCCTCAGGAACTAAACGAGGGGCTTCCTCCAATCCCGGTCTTCTTCCCGGGCTGTGTACACTTAAAGTGGCGTCGCCCTATATTCCACGCTGGGCCTTGGTAAGACCTCAAAGAGGATGTTTCTCTTGTTGTTGGCTGTATAAGATGAAGCCAGCTTACTCAAGGCGTCGACCTGGGCGATTAGCTGTCTGGGGATCTGCTCCACTTGGACTTCGTCGAAGTCCTTTCGTAATCTTCTCACCTCGGCTAGATACTTCACTATCAGAGGCTCCCGTGCCTCAAATCGGCCAGTCACTTAGCCAACGACTTAGGCGGAATCGCTATGGATCCGGATCGTTTTCAGCCCCACTCTGGAAGCTATCCGTAGTCCGGTCAGTAAGGCCTCGTATTCCACTACGTTGTTTGAGGTTTTGATCCCGAACTTCAGAGAATACTCCATCTCTGCCTTGTTCGGGCCCTGAATGATGAGACCGGCGCTAGAGCCTTTCTCGGTTGAGAACCCGTCGACGTAAATGATCCAATCAGGGACGGATTCAGGCCTCTCATCGATTGAGGGTTGAGCTCCGAGGGCCAGCGTGGATTCCGCCTCTTTACTGGGGATGGTGCACTCGACAATAAAATCAGCCAGGGTTTGTGCCTTGATAGCCTGCCTCGGGCGGTTTTTTATGTCGAACTGGGACAACTCCCACCTCCATTTCTCCAAATGACTAGTGGACTCGGGGGAGGAGAGGATAGCTCCTAAAGTCCGCTCGGAAAGAACGAGGATGGTGTGTGCCTAGAAATAGTGCCGTAGTTTCCTTGAGGCCATGATGAGTGCCAAGACGATCTTCTCTATGGCCGGGTACCTCGTTTCCGCGTCCTTGAAGACGTGGCTCACATAGTATACCGGATCTGGACTCCCTCGACCTCTCGCACGAGCACCGAACCTGCAGCTTGGTCGGTCACCGCTAGATATAGCGATAGCTCGTCCCCTTCAACTGGCCGGGTGAGCAGTGGGGGAGTCACAAGGTGACTCTTTAATTGCTCAAAGGCGGTCTGGCATTCCTCTGACTATTCGAACCTTGGTATCTTCCTTAGGGCTTTGAAGAACGGGAGGCACTTTTCCCCAGACCTTGACATGAAACGACCTAGAGCGGCTACCCGCCCTATTAGCCGCATGATTTTGACGTTAGTCTTAGGCGCGTCCATGTTGAGGATGGCGCTGATTTTCTCCCGGTTAGCCTCGATTCCACGGTGGGTGACCATGAAGCTGAGGAACTTTCCACTGGTGACCCCGAATGCGCACTTAGCGGGGTTCAGTTTCATCTTGTATCTGCGGAGGATGTCGAAGCCCTCGCCCAGATCCTTGGTGTGTTCATCCGACGAGGTTGATTTGACGAGCATGCTGTCGACGTAAATCTCCATGTTCCTGTCGATCTGTGGTTTGAACATCCGATTAACCAAGCGTTGGTACGTGGCCCCGACGTTTTTGTGGCCGAAGGGCATCACCTTATAGCAATATACCCCCTGGTCCGTTGTGAATGCGGTGAGATCCTCGTCCGCCGGGTTCATACGGATCTGGTTGTAGCCGAAGAAAGCATCCATGAAGCTAAGCAGCTCGTGGCCTGCTGAACTGTCGACGAGCTGATCTATCTGAGAGAGGGGATAGTTGTCTTTCGGTCAGGCCTTGTTGAGGTCAGTGAAGTCGACGCACATGCGCCACTTCCCGCTAGACTTTTTAACCATGAATACATTTGCCAACCATTTCGAGTAAGGCACATTCCGAATGAAGTTGGTGGCGTGGATCCTGTCTACCTCGTCCTCGATCGCTTTTTGTTTGATCAGGGCGTAGCTTCGCTTTTTCTGCCTGACAGGACGGACCGTAGAGTCCACCCCGAGCTTATGTGATATGATTTTGGGGTCAATCCCCGGCATGTCGGCAGGCGCCCAGGAGAAAACGTGCGAGTTATTTCCGAGGAAGTGGATCAGGTCGTCTCGGCGATTCCCCGTCAAGAGTGACCCGATATGGACGGTTCGCTCATTGTCCCCTTCCGGAAGGGGGACCTCAGTCAGTAGTTCCACCGGGGTTCCTCTGACTTCTTTTTGCTCGTCTCGAGTACCCAGGGAACCCTTGATATCATCCTCGCACTCAAGGTCATTGTTTGGCCGCTCAGACGTAGACGTTGCGGTGAAGCAAAACTTTGCGGTTTGTTGGTCCCCGTAGGCCCGACCTATCCCTCCTTGGTCGAGCGGGAACTTTATCGCTAGGTGGTAGGTCGATATCTAGGTGCAGAGGGAGTTCAGTGTCGGGCGACCTAAGAAGACGTTGTAGGCCGATGGAATTCTCGCGACGATAAACTCCACAGGCACGGTGCGCGTACGGCCTGCCTCCCCAATGTTAAATTGGAGGGTGATTACCCCTTCCACCGGGATGGAGTGGTTAGTGAACCCCGACAGGATGTGGGCGGTCAGCCTTAGGTCCGACGGGGTGAGTCCCTTACGCAGAAAGCGGTCATAAAAGAGAATGCCCGCCGAGCTTCCCGAGTCGACCAATATCCTCTGCACTTCATAGCGGTGGACCCGAGTTGTGATCACCAGAGGGTCGTTGTGAGGGAGGGATATCCCGTGGAGGTCCTCATCGGTAAAGATGATCGGTTCGGCCGCTTTAGCCTTCTTCCTTGGGTGGCTGCCAGTCCCCTCGACCGGTAAGGGGTGCCGCGTCTCGTCGGTCCCCGTCGTACCCCCTACTGACACGACCATGATTTGGCCGATTGTCAACTCGCCGGGAGGGGGATGGTGCTCTTTCTCATGGTCGGCTTGCCGCTTGTCTCGCAAGTACCTTGCTAGGTGCCCCGACCAGATCAACTCCTCGATGTAGTCTCGGAGCTGCTTGCAGTTCTCGGTGGGGTGGCCCTGTGACCTATGGAAAGCGCAGTAGAGGCCCCGGGTGCGCTTTGCCGCCCTATTCAAGACTGGGGGAGTTTGAAGAACCTCTCGCCCTTTGCTTCCTCCAATAGTTCTGTCTGGGAGACGTTGAGCGGGTGTATTTCTGAAACTTCGGGGAGTAGATCTTTGGCCGCTCAATCTTCTTTTTCTCCTCCTTGGCCCTTTTCTTCTGATCAGCTTGCTCTGTCCGGGACAGGTTGGCGTTCACCTTGGACTCAAGCTGGATCTCACGTTCGGTCTAGGCCTTGAACTCGGCCATGGTCTTAGGTTGCGTCATTGCAAAGGAGCGTAGTCATTCCTTGACCGCATCGGCATCATTAGACCGCCTCACCCGCGGGCAGTGGGCCCTGTGCCACTGGATGGGCACAGGCCAATCCTCGCCCTCTGGTGGCCCGACAAACAAAAAATTCTCCTTCCACTCGTGAATGGAAGAAGGCACTGCGATGACCCTCGACCCGGCCGCGCCTCCCCGGTGCTTTCTAAAAGAAATATATACCCGACCCAGTTCGTCCTTACAAGTGCCGGGATGGTTTCTGTAATAGAGAGAGGAAAGGAGAAGGCTCGGACTGAAAGGGATCTCCCGCAATTTCAACCGGACCAGGAACCCGAAGAGAATCCTCTAGGAGTTCGGCACTAACTGGCTCGGGCCTAACTGAAAACAACGCAACGCCGCACTCACTTCGGGAGAGAAGGGCAGGTGCACCCCGGCCCAAAAAGCCTCTAAGTACAAGGCAATCTCCTTGCCCTGTACCTGATCTGCCCTCTCTACCTCCCCGGAAAAACGAAGCGAGTAGCTGGGAGGAATGTGGAAGCGAGCCCGAATTATGGTGAGCTCTTCCGCGTGCCTCACAAGGGAAACTACATCGCGGACACTCCCGGCGCTCGCTTTGGGGACTGTCCCTGCCGCACGATCCTGGGAAGCACGACTAACCCTAACCTCTTGGGAATATTCCAACCCGGACGAAGAAGAGGAATCTACAGAAGACTCTCTAGACTCTACCCAAACTATTTCTATGGACTCCTCAGAGGAAGACATCTAACCTGATCGAGAGAAGGGGTCCTCCGAGGAAAGAACGCAGGAAATCCAACCTAGAGGGAAGAGCGCCGAGCAAACACACGAAAGGAAAAGGAAATTATAGCGAAGCACGGACCCTCGATGGAATCCCATCTCTATTTATAGAAATCGGCGAACACATCCAGCGGCGCCGATCGTCTCCCGCCAAAATGACACTTCGGGTTCAACGGCCATCAACACTCCACCAGTCGCACGCACATTGGGCGCGTCCCATCGGACACGAGAAAACCAACGGCCCCCCACGTCAGCCAACCAGCGTTTGACACGTGGCCTGGCGCTCCGATGAGCGTATGCCCGAATCGGCGCTTCCTCTTTAATGCAAGATCTCTTCCCTGATCCGCTGACTTCATCAAATAAGAACTTAGCCCGGGTGACCGGTTAGACCACTCTCGACCCGACCCATAAATAGGTCAGGTCGGGAGTGGGGGCTAATGATGATGCTCGGTACTGAGCACTCCCCAGATGTTGACACGTGGAAGATGACGTGTCCCAGGGCTTGCGGGAAAGGAGCATGAACGGTACATTAGAAGAATACCCCGGGCCTTCATCCCAAGGATGTTCCCGACCTTCGATGGCCTTCCCGACGACTCCTGTGCCTGCCTCACAAACAACCATCAACTCGCCTCCGAGCCCTCCTGCACGCTGAGTTCCTTCAACCCTCCTAGCTTGCCTCCGAGCTATCACATGAACCAGGCCCACTCGGCCTCCCGCTCGCCTTCGAGCCTCCCGTCGAGCTTCTTTTCCTCGGTCTTATCGACTAACCCATAGCACCGATCACAAGCGTTTTTGCCACGGCTCCACGAATCTCACCTTACGCGAGATATCCGCCGCCCACGATCCCGCGTTCCACGCCATCCCGTTCCCCATTAACGAGCGCATCTCGTCATTAATGGGAAATCCCGCCTTTCACGCAGGCGTAACGCCAGGGGCATAACGGCCGACGTGAATCTTGCACCGCCAGCCCACGGCTGCCACTGTATAAACCCCTCTCTTAGACGACTCAAGTAAGGAATTTTTGACCCCAATAGGTCGCTACTCTACCCATTTAGCCCGTCTAACTTGATCGTCGGAGGGTCCTCGGTAGCACAACCACCCCGGGACTTTCATGCAGGTAGCTCTGTTTCATCCACTTCAAGCCCATTGAGATCCACACGCACCAAAAGGAAACCCTCAAATCAATCTCTGCCACTCGTCACCACTCGCTGCGGATCAACGGAAGGTAACATATGAAGAAGATCCAGATATCCATCAGAGAGAGATTGTATGTGAGAGGGAAAAGAGAGAGAAAGAGGGCCAGATCGAGACTCGAGAGAGGAGGAAAAACGAGAGAGAGGGTGTTAAAATCGAGAGAGAAGGAGAAACGAAAGAGAGGGAGTCGAGACCGAGAGCAAAGAGAGGAAGAGAAATGAGAGAGAGGAGAAGGGTAGCGCAGGAACCAGAAAAGTGAGGAGGGAGAGAAAGAGTTAGAGTTTCTTAAGAGAGATTATATATATATATATATATATATATATATATCACAATTGTTTTTAATATAATATTATGTCGGTTCGGTTCGATTCTCGGTTCAGTTTAGCCAATAATTGAAACCAAACCAAAGAACCGAATTGAACCAGAAAAATCGATTTTTTGTTTGGTTCAGTCGGTTTTTCGATTCGATTTTTTTTTTCTCACCCTTAGTGTGTTCCCACTATACTATGATTACTACCCTGTTTAGCGCCGAAAACTTGACTGAGACGCGGAGGACTTCTAGCCTGAATTTGGGGGCAGATTCTATTTGGACATATCCATCCACCTTTCCGAAAATACCAAGTCGATTTATGGCACCGTATATCGGAGGTTTGGATAGATGCGACCGATATTGCAGATTTTATCAGATTCCCCCTCATTTGTGAGGGGTTTTTGATTATGAGGATAGTCTTCCCTGTAGGCGCAAGCCCCTGCAGCTAATTACGTTATCACGTTGCGATAACCACTTTCTCCTGCTCCGGTAGTTCACTTCATGTCGTGTTATGTTTGTTTTTTATGGGGTTGCCCTTTGATTGTATACAGAGACTAATTTATGTCGTCGTCCAAAGGGCGCGGATTAGTCCAAATTCGTATATATTAGATTTGGGTTTGGGTCAAGCATTTTCTTGACGGGGTTCAAGTTGATAGCTTGGTTTACCAATGGGAATGAACTTAGAACACATTTCTTACATTTGTGAGGTCCATCCATTCATAGGAAATATAGGTTTGATCTAAGGATCGTTAGTCTTATTTGAGACTAAGATCGACTTATGAACAAATGAGCATATGAGCTCAACTGATCATTATATCATATATGAATAGCTCATGGATAGTATACGGTAGTCAATATGGAGATAGTCTGCAGGGCAAAATATATTAGTTTAAGGACATCACGGTCCAACATCACTGTGTTTGGGGCGACGCGCTAGTTTAGGGACATTTCGGTTCAATATCGCCGTGTTTGGGGCGACATATTAGTTTAAGGACGTTTCGGTCCATCATTCCCATGTTTGGGACGAAGTTTAGTTTAGGGATATCTCGGTCCATTATTGCCATGTTTGGGGCGAATATTAGTTTAAGGACATGTCGGTTCAATATCGTCATGTTTGAGACGAAAAAAGAGGAGTTGTTGGTTGTTGGGACCCGCCACCTCTCTGAAAATATTGAGGAATTATAACGACATATATCAGAGGTATGGAAAGATGTACCCTTGAACCAAATCCCATATTTAAGGGAAAACAATGTGGTGGACCTAAGAATCGTTAGTCTTATATAAGACTAAGATTAACTTAGAAGATGTGAAATGAATATCATTTTGGATATCATCGATGAGAGATCACTAGTCGTATATGTGACTAAGATCAGTTTGGAAATCATGAGCATATGGGCTCGGTTGATTCAAAAGCAAAAGGAAGCTCAAGCTTCACAGACTTAGCCAATTTAGGACTAAGATTAGGGTTTTATACTACCCGGCAGTGATAAGCACTCAGATACATTGCGTTCATGTATGTTTCACGTGAGACGCTGAATAATGCTAAGCACTAGTCTTTTCTGGCGTGCACGTGTGTTTCACATGATGTACTCAGTTTTTCGCGTTCACGTGTGTTGCACATGAGGCGCACAGCTTTGGGTGCTCACGTGTGTTTTACGTGAAGCGTTGAGCTTTTAGTTTCTTTTGAGTGCTCACTTGTGTTTCACATAAGGCGCTGAGTTTTCGCGCTCATGTGTGTTTCACATGAGACGATGTCTTCTTAGATATTTACTCTCTGTTGATATTTTCAGAGAGGTTAAACCTCTGTTAATGGTATTTTGACCAGTAACGATCACCAAGATATCTTTTTAGAGGATCTGGGATCAGATTCTTTAAGAACTAAGTTCTTGATTTATGAGGGAACTAAATTCCTGGAGTATTGTGGACTCCATCTTCTTCATGTTTTTTCTTCCATGTTCTTTTCAACATTGTTCTTGTTGGTGTTAGGTGCTCGCGCCGCAGAATCCGCGGCCAAGGCAGAAGCGATAACAAAAATTTTATGCAAGCACAAAACACACATACCCAAGAATTCGTTCCAAACATATAAACTAGCAAACTAACCAAGCAAGAGTATGAAAATACAACCTTCGACGCGTATCCACCTAATTGTGGAAGACCCCTCCAAGCTCGTAGACGCGGGAAACACACTTGAAAGGCGACCACCCTTACCGAAGAAGATCCACCCGAGGGAAACCGAAAAAGGCTCCGACCGACGCTCCAAACTTACGAAGGATGGATTGTAGGTGATGTAGAAATTTTTCCACTAATCTTTTCTAACCATGCTCAAGAGAGCAAGAAGAAGAAGGAGAAGGAGGTGAGGAAAAATGGCTAAGTGGCTCAACCATGAAGCATAACTTGAAGTAAAGTAGAATAAAAAAACAAGTCTAGAAAGTGAATGGCTTCTACTTACAACCATGCATCAATATTGCTCACAAATCATTTCATCATTAAAACCAAAGCCATACCTTTCTACATGCACAACCATGCTTCATGCCACCTCACCCTCCACCTCATTTCCATTTAATTTTCTAAAAAGAAAATCAAATATGAGGTGTCCTTCTTCTACAAGCATTCTCGTATAAATACAGAATACTTCACCCGGTATATGTATTGCTACATATACGCATATCCGTATAAAATACAGATAGCACCAAAGAGAGAAAATGAATAGTGAACAATAATACTAATATATATATATATATATATTATTAAATCAAAATCTGATTTAATAATCCAGCTTAATTCTAAGCCGGTTAGTATTATCAACCGTCCGATTAAAGTATGTATAACCCGTACACGTATTTAATCGGACCCCTGCACGTACTAACGTACGGCTCCTAAATCTATCACCTAAACAGGAAAAACTCTATGCGTGGGACTCTAAAGACTCGAAAATATGCTGCAGTGGGTTTAACCACAAGCACGTCAGCGGCACTAGGTAATGACTACCCAGGTACTTTCTAAAAGGGGGGTCGACAATCAAGTACGTCCTTACTCTACTGAGAATATGACAACCTACGTATAATCCGGTCTCTTCGTCAAAGAGTATCGTATATCGGGTTTAGGGGATGGATAACGTCAGACCCCTACTAACCCGATAAGTCGTGTTTGAGTCAAGCTCATCACCAACAATGATACTACTGATCAATTATCAGTAAATCTCATCCACCGTGGCCATGGATTTAGAGTGATAGCCAACCGAACACAGCGTGACATCGACTCCTAATACCAGGAGAGACGAATCCCTGACAATCGACCACTGCCTCCATGTAGCTTGGGACTGTACCCAACTAAAACCTGTTTGCACGACTCCTTTGAGCCGTGGTAGGGTAGTAATCAAAGTACAGTGGGAACTCACACGAGACAAATGACGATCTCAGATCAAAAGACTAACCTGTTCTCATGCCACCTGAGCACTTCCATCTAAAGATAGATATAGTACCATCTAGATCTTCTCGGCGAGTCCATCTGGTGTACTCACTTCCAGTGAGCACCTGTATACTATCTTAGGTGACACAACACCAATGTCTTGTGAGACCGGCCACCGCCCCTCGTCGGCGTCTAGAAACGTATACACTAGCCTACTCCGAAATATCGATACCCAGTCGCGATACTCGTACGACTAGGGACATTTAAGGATGTGCTTATGGACAACCTATCCCCCACGTATATGATCGCCATCATAATACTGGTAGTCAAGCAAGAATCCTATGGGCTTCATCAATGATGAAGACAAACCAAATAGCATACTATCATTTCAAGCAAGACTGTTCTGCCTGTATAAGTCCTTCTTCAATTATCATAATCGTCTATTTGCAATAACAATAATTGCCTTGAGGACACTATATCCAACAATCTCCCACTTACACTTAAGGCCAATTATTGCGGTATTGTATACCCATAGCTTGTGTGCTACCGAATACCCAACTTCTCTACTAATCAGTTTCACAAACTATATTTGTGAAACTCATGTGTTCGAGAAACAGCCTCGATGAGTGGATCCGCTACAATGTTCCAACTTAATCTCTCTATATCTTAACTTTGCGGAGATCAACAATCTCCCAAACTGAGCGATACCCCGCCTCAAGAATTTAGTTGGATACTTGATGGGACCAAGTTTATCAATGAACAACTCCATCCAACGAATTTCTTAGCTTGTATTCTCTGTTGAGTCATAACTAGTATCCCGCACCATGATTACCTCAGTATCCTTATTGGAATACTATCTAATATACCGATCCTCAGAAGAGTCTAAACTCAAAACTCTGACTGCATCTCTATCATCTATATCACCTTAGAAGCCTGAACTAATAACCGCCTCCCCGAGAAGGCTGTCGTTACCTTATACAATGAATATCTTCTTATGTTCATAATAGCTTCCCTTTATTTCTCCAGAATTAGATTAATATCTGCTTGCTAAAGCAAGTCTATAAGCAACATATGGTTTTGTACAAGACATTACATAATTGACTCAATTGCCTAAGAAAATGATATGTCATTCATGCATGTCCCTCTCCTCATCAGTCTAGAAGACATCCTTTTAGAGAATGTGCCTCCATCACTTGCGGGTACACCACCACGTCAGGAGTCGTCCATTCTAAAATACTTTTAGAATGCTGTCTAAGTACCCGATTGAGGAACTTTCCAAATCTAGATCTAAAACCATAAATCTAGTTACCAGAATCCCTGATATATTATCCATATCCAACGTGGAGAATACACTATATGACAACCAAAGTTTGACCGATTGTAGTATAGGAACATCACTTCCTATTTGAAGTATGCCATCCAAAGCCCGGGACAGTACTCTCTACGTCCTTCTTACTAGGTTCATCAATTGTTTTGATGAAGTCAATCACCTTGACTGTCACATCAAAAACAGATGATCCGTCTTCGCTATCCATGCTTTAGTCTACGAATAGACATAAGCAACTTGCATACCTTCCGCTGCTCCCACTGACTACGACAACCCTTTGGCAGAGTCATTTACACCTGCACTTCTAAATTCCCATTTGGAATGACATTATAGTCATCCATCTGCCAGATAACATAACCAAGAACAGTATCAGCGCCAAGTCATATCATACAGACTTCAGCGTAGACACTAAAGTAGAAGTCACATCATAATCCACAACGGGTATTTGATGAAAACACTTTACAACAAGTTTAGCCTTATTAGGTTAATACCTTTCCACCTGCACATATCTCGAAAGATCTATTTGCTCCTAATGGGTTTTACCCCTTCAGGAGCACCCAGCAAAGTCCAAAATCCATAATTTGCTGAAGTGCCTGGAGTCTATCTTGGATAAGAAGCATCTGGTCACCTGAAAGTTACCACTCCCTATGACCTGCTGATAACTAGTGGGGGGAACAGCAGTGTCAAGTTATATCCGTATGGGTTTCAGTACAGACACTGAAGTAAAAGTCTCATCACAATCCACAACGGGTATTTGATGAAAACTCTTTACAACAAGTCTAGCCTTATTAGATTAGTACCATTCCACCAGCACATATCTCGAATGATCTACTTTCTCCTAATGGGTTTTACCCCTTCAGGAGAACCCAACAAAATCCAAAATCCATAATTTGCTAAAGTGCGTAGAGTCCATCTTAGATATGAAGCATCTGGTCACCTGGAAGTTGCTACTTTCTATGACCTGCTGATAACTAATAGGGTCATCATCACCATGATGCTGACCTCCCTGTCACCATCTACGAGAAAACCGAAGTACCTCTCACGTGGCTGAGGTCACTTACTTAATCTGCAAAGTACCTAATGGTTTGTTAAGTTCAATTGAATTCTTAGGTTCTACTAAATTTTCGGTAACCGTTTGTGGTTATGGAATCACTTCTAATTCTACCATACTCCTACTAGTTTTTTTTGCAAAAAGATTCCTTTTATAAAAAGGTGGAGAGTCAAGAACAATGTAACTACTGATCTTGAAAATGTTAGAAGTAAAATCCTAGCGAATGCTTGGGATAATCTACAAACCTCCATTACCGAAGCGTGCGTTGAGTTTGTCCGAATTCTGTTTTTAAACAGAAAACAGATAACTCCATATCTCAACAACCTCAAGAAATACAACCATTCTATGTATATATAGAATCAAGGCACTAATTTAGATGGAACCAGATCCAAAAGTCATGCAGTAGTGCATACCTCAAATGGAAAAAGGCCAATACAGTATTACTCATCAAGGAGCACACCCACGGATGAGCAACCTATGAGAGAATCAAGTTCTCAATACTATAATGGAATACCTAGCATAAGTATCTACATTTTTTATCACCTCGAAAAATCCTGATACTTCCAATATATGGTTCTTTAGTTTATTCTTATACCTATAAACTTCTCAAAATCTTTGGATCTTGCATTACAACGAATGCGTTTCTAAAACTAGATAACTCATAGGTAAACCTGAATGAAGTAAGAGTACCAACCCCTTGTCCCAAAGAACACTGGACAACATACATTTTCATGTATAAGTCCCAAGAGTATACTAACTCAAATTCAGTGTATTGTAAGTTGAAAACTATATTTTGGTTAAGAATGTCTTACACCGTTATTCAATGCACCTTACTTTATCCTCAACTGATAAAGGTAAATGTTTAGAACACAATTTTCAAAATGTATATCCCACTTTATAAAATAAAGATATATATTTCATTTTAAAATTTGGTGCATAACAACGGTTATTCGAAACCAAATATTTACCATTAGACAAAGCCAGGCGATTTAATCCAATATCACCAATTACAACGAATTCTGATATTGAGGATCAAATCGCCCATTTCGCAATATTCTACTCCGACTTAGCATCTGTAACACCGTACAGATATTAGATCCAAATCTGGTAAATACATACCCTGGAGTCAGAATTGATTGGGAAAACAGTTCTCGGTAACAAGTACACAGAAAATCTGAAACATAAATATTTCAAAGGGGGTGGCCAGGTATTCCTAGTAATTCTTTTTCATTACTCAAATTCATGATAGTAGTCACAATTTCCTTTGCCCTCATTTCAATCCCTTTATATGTCTCTACAACTTACCTTATGTACACCGCACTTACACTAACTGGTTTTCTTCTTTCTCTACCTTTCCTCACCTGCCTAAGTTTTGGAAGAAAACTATCCAGTAAGTGTAATAGGTGTACACTCCTAATACAAGGAGCTCTCGCAACCTGAGAGAAGGTAAAGAAAAGAGACAATCGAATCATCCTACTCAATTTCTCCAGAACCTGTGGCCATCCTCGACTGAAGTAACTTCTTCGAGTTCGTATGTAATTATACGATGGTCATTCCAAGCAATATGGATCATTGTAGTGATACGAAGTGTTCTGAAGAAATGCAAAGGGGAAAGTAGGAGTAGCAGGGATATATGCGACTTTGTCTCGAATCAAGACAACCCAAAACCAAAGTCTATAAAAAGGTTCGGTCAACTTGGTCAAAGAGTTTTAGTTTAAGGTAAGTCATGGGTCGTTGTACCAGAGAGAGAGAGAAGAAACACTCAGCGTGCACTCTATCAAGATTAGATTGGTTATCACTTTATCTAATCAGGATGGCTCCCACTATTTTCTCGAATTCTCCTTCAAACCGTAAAAGGAGAACTAGTCGGGATCATATATACTTTATAAGTTCGCTAACCGTTCAATCAGGCCAGTGTTAGTACTCCGAGGGAGGTCTCACGTGCTTTCGCATGGACCCAATTAATAACCCCATTTCCGCAGAGGCGTAACCTCATTAACACTTTCTAGACACCTAATAGGTTAGCTAGTTGTGAAGTGAAAATCTCCCGGGGAGTAATACATACTCATCAGTGGGAATCGGGACCCAACTATCATTGTGTGATAATTTTGACGGAAGCTGGCCAAAATTACCACACTCTAGAAGGTATGCGCAAACTTGGCAAGTTTCCCGTATATTTGAAGCTCCTGATATGGTTTTTTCCCCAAGCGTCTTATGACCTTGACAAAGACGAACATATCATAAGTCGCAAGTCAAGTTCTACCCATCATTGTCCTGATTAATCTAAACCCACCCGTACTCGCCCTTGACGAATGCTAATAAGGCTGTACGATTGTCCTACATTAATGCATCTCTATGCTACAAAAAAGTAACGCATATCTATCATACACTATGCCTTGACGAAGGCCAACAAACATAGCATGAATACTAGGCGCTACCCATCTGAAATAACATAAGGCTATGACTGGTTTTTGGCGAAAAACCTTTAACGTAATAAACTTGATATCGTTGAAAAAACTCGAGTGGCTTTGAAATGGAGTGGTTTAGACTCCACATTTAAAACTAGTAATATAAACTTTTTCTTAAGAGCGAACTCCCCGTGAAGGGATATCTTTGATCCAGTGGAGATGACAAATCATCAAAATATAGAATTAAATTCTATTAGAAGAAAATATCTCCCAAATCTTTCTAAGTGAGAAAGATATCCTCGGTTGGATCAAAAATCAAATGATAGAATAAAATTCTATTTTTGGAAAAATATTTCTCCAATCTTGTTAAAAACAAGAAAACATATTCTGTAAACTGAAATCCTTGGATCAAAGATCCAACAGTGGATAAAATTCCCCAAACAAATTTTGAGATCAATTAAATCAATTAAAATCTCTCGATGAGAGATTTTCTCAAAAATAATTAAAAATTTGCCTCCATTATATAAAGGACTCGAGACTTTAAGTCTCATATAGAGAAAATCCCCCATAAGCTTATTAGTGATATATACCCTAGAGGCCATTATTGTATAGTACTGCATTGTATATTACATTTTGAAAGCTTGGGATATACACAGATATAAAAACAGTCTTACTCAATATGATAGTATGCTATTTGGTTTGATTCTATCTTAATATGTGTATATGTTTCTTTTAGCATATCGCTAATACATGTTGATAGAGCCCTTAGGATTTTTGCTTGACTAATAGTGTTGTGATGGCAGTCACATTAGTGGGGGCTGGGTGGTCTATAAGCACATTCTTAAGCTTGTCTCTAGTCGTAGGATTATCGAGACAGGGCATCGATACTCCAGAGTAGACTAGTGTATATATTTCTTATCCCCGTCAAAGGAGGTGTCCTGTCCCGCAGCCATTGGTATGCGGTACCAGAGATAGTATACAGGTGCTCATTGGTTATGAGTTACACTGGACGGACTCGTTGGGAACTGCTGGTTGGTATTATACATATCGTCAGTTAGCAGTTCCCTGGTGACATGAGTACAGGTTAGTCCGTTGACTTGACATCACTATTCGTCTCGAGTGTGTTCCTACTGAACTTAGATTACTACCCTACCACGGCTCAAATGAGTCGTGCAAACAGGTAGTGGTTAAGTGCAGTCCCGAAGTACTTGGAGGCAGTAGGGGTTAGAAGGGATTCGTCTCTCTCGGTATTAGGAGTCGATATCGCGCTGTGTTCGGTTAGCTGATACACAAAGTCCCTGGCCAGGGCAAGTAAGATTTACTGGTAGGTACACCAGTAGTTTCTCAGGGTGTATTGGGCTCTACACCGACATGACTTATTGCGCTATTAGGGGTCTGACGTTTACCACCCCTAGGCCCGATTTGCGATACTCTTAGACGAACAGACCGGACTTTACGAAGATTGTCATGGATTGGCTCAGTAGCGTTTCGGATGAGTTCGCTCGTCGGCCTTCTTTTCTACAAGTACCTGGGTAGCCGTTACGTACAGCTAGTGCCGCTGACGGACTTGTGGTTAAACCTACTGCCAGCGTACCGTCGAGTCTTTAGAGTTCCACACAGAGGGTTTCCCTGATTCAGGCGAAACGATGTAGAGGCCGTATGGTTTTACGTGAAGGGTGGGTTCCGATCATATACGTATACTAGCTACACGGATATTGTTCGGACGGATAATACCAGTGGGCTTAGGATTAAGCCGGATTCTAATATTATATTATTGGATTATTTTTATCTCTTTGTATTCGTATTTTTTAAAGTACGAATACGGGTATGTATATATAGTGAGGGCATTCTTGTAATTTTACAAGAGATGCTTCTAGAAAGGGAAACCTTATTTTGGTTTTATCTATTTTTGGAAAATAGATTAATGAGGTGGAAATGGAGATATTTGTGGCATGGGTGAAACATGGCTAATTATTTATTTTATTGATTTGCTCTCACTATTCAAGCATGGCTAGATTTTTTTTATGGAAAATAATGCATGCTTGATGTGAGAAAAAGAATGAGTCATTCTTCACTTGCCTTCACACTTGATCATTTGTTCTTTCTCGTTCTCTCTCCATTTGCTCTCCTCCTTCTTCCTCAAACCCTAACCCTCACATGTGTTGTGAATATCAGGGTTCTTTGAGATTAAATAGTTCAATTAACTCTCTACATCTCCTATGCTACCTAGATTAGCGAACTAGGTACTTTAGTTATCTCGGTTTTGAGGTTGGAGTTTGAACCATAGACTCTCGGGTGGATCGTCTTCGACACGAGGAGGCCGATGACCGAACTAGATCCACACCTTCTAGGAGCTCAAGAAGAGGAGAAGAAGACTCGAAGGACTTGTATCTAGGAGGTATAAAACTCTATCATAGTAGTTTAGAACCTCGTGTTTAGCTAGTTAGGGTTTCTGAAAAATCCTAGATGTTTAGTCGATGTTACTTGACTTAAAAATCATTTTTGTAAATTTTGCCTCCCCACAAACCATGTGGGGTATGTGACATCGACTTATAGTGGTCTTATATTCTACTCAAACTTTAACTAGAAGATTAGACGATATTTAAAGTTACGAAACCGAAATAACTCCGAATCGACAAAAACGAAATCCAAGTTTCTTTTAATTTTAAAAGAGCTTCTAATTTTTTTAAATAAGTGAAAAATGCTCCTCATATAGTAAATAGAACACCAGACAAAAATGAGGCACAAATTCCAAAGAAAAACTACCGGAATTGGCAAATTTCCCGTCGTCGCCGGTTTTCTGTGGGAATTGGGTCTTGAGGTTTTTGTGGTGTTCTGTACTCTTGGATTTAGGTTTTTAGGTATTGTTTGATTTTGCCCAGATTTCATGTATCATTATGTTTGTGCTTGGGCAATACAGAGTATTTCGAAGTCGGAATTTTAACATCGTTTATTCGTTTAAGTTTGTATATGTGTTTCTAAATGTCTACTAATTACTATACATCGATTAGTGGGGGTTGCACATATCTTGTATCTTGTTGATGGTTTGTGGATATGAAGTATTGGATTGTCGTGAATGAATAGCCGGGGAATGTGAGAAGAGTGTTCTTTTCTTTCATTCATGTATATTTGTAAATTGATATAATATTCTTTTGCAGGGCATATCCGGGTTGAGGTTGTAGACACCGTTGTATTATTTCATTTATTTTTCCTTGCACCTAGGATAGA
Source organism: Agapanthus africanus (assembly GCA_030015575.1). NCBI lineage: Eukaryota > Viridiplantae > Streptophyta > Magnoliopsida > Asparagales > Amaryllidaceae > Agapanthus > Agapanthus africanus. Next base: position 419,695,917 of record JASDDO010000010.1, on the reverse strand, counting down.
CCTAAGGATGGGTGCACAAACTATCGGGTTCTTGAAGTGACGAGTAGCCTACTCATTTTATTGAGGGAGGTTGTTTCTGTCACGACCCGAAATTGGCACGTGACGGCCAATGTCTACAGGCATAACGCAATTTAAGTAAGCCGAAAACCCAGCAATCTAAACCATCAAAAGTAGTAAGAATGTGATAATAGCATTTTCAAAACCTTTGAAATCTCAACCCAAATTTTTTAAAGTCCAACTTTTCTTCCTTTAAAATTTTTGCAGCACCTCCTTTGTAAAAACCAACCCTAAAAATGGGTACAACATAAATATAAGTAAAGCATCCCCAACAGGAGAAAATCCACGCCCAACGGCGGAAAACAACCACCATAACAGATATACGATGCCGTAGCAAAGAAATAAAAGACGATATATGTAAAACTGCATAAAAGATATCCAAGTCACCAAAATATACAATATCGTCCTCACATCAAGTCTCTAAGTCATACAAGATAATGGTAGATGGAGAGTACAGGATACAACGAATATACAATAAACATGAACGGATAACCACAAAACCCACCTAAGCAAAAGTGCACACCGTGAGCTAAAGCGGTATCCGCTACAAAAGATGATGTGATAGATGAATAGCCTGTCTCGACTACTCTGGGGAAACAACCTGCAAAACCCTATGGCACAACGGGGGTGAGTTGCCAACTCGTGAATAGTAAAGAACATATGCAGGTAAATCGCAAGTATGCACGTACAGCGCGAATCTAACACAGGCAAGCTAACAGCAATAAAAGTCATGTGTGTGCAATAGTCATGAATGATACTCTAGCAGGTACATCTAATACATGAAGCAATAATATGACAATCTGTATGCAACAATCATGTAAGGTACTCTATCAGGTATAACTAATACATGAAGCGATGATATGACAATATATATATGCAACAGTCATGAAAGGTACTCTAGCAGGTACAACTAATACATGAAGCAATGCATATAAAATAAATGCGAAGTATGTTATGAAACATGTCATTTCCACAGAATCCTGACATCGTGGTAGGACCAAAGTCCATCAAGACAATCCAAATCCCAATTTTCTCAAATCAGCCCCCAAATTGGCTCTCGTATCATGTAAGTCTCATAAATCATGAATATACAATATTAAGTAAATCTCGTATATCCTGAATGTACAATATCAAGTCAACCTCATATATATCATGTATCCAATTATCAAGTAAATCTCGTATATCCTAAGTGTCCAATATCAAGTAAATTTCATATATCCTGTAAGTCTCAGCGAATCCTAAATGATCCAAAACAGCGAATCCTAAGTGCCAAACACCGACACTTATGATCCAAAACATATTTATACGTCCTTCGAATCTTAAGTGCCAAACACCGACACTCTCGATCCCGTATCGTTATTATACGTCCTTCGAATATTAAGTGCCAAACACCGACACTCTCGATCCCGTATCGGTATTATACGTCCTTCGAATCTTAAGTGCCAAACACCGATACTCTTGATCCCGTATCGGTATTATACGTCCTTCGAATCTTAAGTGCCCAACAACGACACTCTCGATCCCCGTATCGGTATTAAAATAAATCTCAGAGTGGATGCATCCAAATATCAAGTAAGAATAAGAATACTTGCATAATTTCATGAAACCACCACAGTCCTCAAATCCAGAAAACATCAAGTAATGAATAAGTATAAATGCATGAATCAATACACATATATTAGCGTCCCATTCCACTAATATATGTATATAAGCATATATAACTGCGTCCCATTCCACTGTTATATATACTTAGGAGTAAAAATATCAGAGAACATCATATGAAATTTATGAATGTAATATATGCAACATAAAACAGTAATATGAGCATATAAAGGAAAAACCGCTATTTAACTGCAACAAGTTAATATATATATACCATGCGGTTCCTAATTTCTGCAAGTCTATATAATATCAAATAAAGGTAGACATGTAGCTACAACCAGATATGTGTGTAAACATGAAGGTATAGCAAGGTATATGTATCTACCTATCAATAATGATATAATATACCCTCCAGGTATAAGTGAAGTATGTACGCAAGGTATGCATGTAGCTATGTCATTATGTGTGTATGTACCTATCGCCAATGGTATAATAGCCTATAGGTATACAGGTAACTAGCATGTAAGCATGTCAAGGCATATGTGTAAGCATGTAGGTATACAGCTATGCTATATGTCATATGCATAAAGAAATATGAATCAATATTACAATGTCCCTAACCCAACAATATCATATCTATATGTGTGTTGTGCCTGTCATAGTAATTATTGACTGTGTGTGTGGCATACAATCAGTGCTCGTGCAACATGAGCCGTCAATAATAGTGCAGTATCCTAAGGGTACAAGTCTAATCATAACAAATAACTAGGCAATAAGGTGTATGCGCAACTCTATATATGAAATAGAATATGCGACAATATATAACATCTCTAGCCCAGACGCATAATGCCATGCGGGCGATTCCTCTGTAGATGTTAAATCTGCTCATCAACGCTCTTGGCTAAGTAAAGCCTACTACTCGCTTTCCCCTTTTCCCAGCACCCGAAGTACCCGCCTGCGATCCTGAACACATATAATAATAAAGCAAGCGTATATAAGCAATCGGCCAAAAATACGTACAACTACGTTTAACTGACGCACCAACTCCAAACATACTCTCGAGTGTCCGTTAAGTGGCTAACACGCGTAGCGACACTGCGAAACCAACTCAAGAGCCAAAACTACACAAAGACACGAATGACATCGGCACGACCCTAGCTAGGAACGCAAAGCGACACAACTACCAAGCCTAGACCCTGATCGTACTGATCACGCATTCAAAACACAAGATATAGCATGGAATCAATATACATAACGTCGCAACGTCAAAAGAAACCCACTCCTAAAATATCCATAAATCTAGTAAGCAGTATTTATCATTTTAGCACAAAACTATAAGTTTTACCAAAAACCAGAGTTTGCAAACATCACAAAATAGCAAGGTTAAACCATTTAAATCTTTACTAAAATTTTAGATTTCACTAAATAGGATTAGCAAAAGTTTAGTTTGTTAATTAGCTTAATTATCCGATTAAGAAAATATCATTTAACAAATTAGCAACTTGATTAAATTTTCATTTGCCTTAGCTTAACACTTAACCATTCCACTAATCAAAACCCTAATTTGATTATAAAAATGATATCTTGAATTTCTAAATATTAATTTAAAAGCTTAAATTAAATATCTAATTAAGCTAATTAAAGATATTAAGCAACAAAAGAGATTAGGATTAAGGTTTTATACCTTCCAAGAACACAACTTGAAACAAGAACAATCCACACTTTTACCTCTAAAATCCTCACTAGAATGAAGATCTAAGCAAGATTGAAGAAGAAGAATGATGGGTTTGATTTATATTTGAATTTGTATGAATTTATTTGGATTTTTCATGATTTATGTGAAGTAAAATGAGTTGAAATGGGGTGGAAATCATGAGGGGCACCCAAGGAAAGAGGAGGGGCTGGCCAAAATGGAGGGGGGGTGGTAATTTATGGAAATTGTGGAGAAGTTTCTAGCAAAAAAAATCATTTAATGCACATTTAATGCAAATGCCACCATTTCATTTATTTCTTTTCTTTCTAATTTTTCATTTTAATTATCAAGATATTTAGAGAGAAGGTTCTAAATATAAATCTAGTGATTAACTTAGGATAAAACCACATTAGTAGTAATTTACCTGCATAAAAAGTAATTACCACTAATAAAGTGCACAAATAAAGCATTAAAATAACATTTAATTAGGGAAAAATTCTATGTGAACCAAAACTTCCCATTGACCCCCAAAGTTCACGCACTAGCTTTAATTTAGCTAAACTAGGTGCCAACAAGTCTATATTGAAGTTTGATCACAATCGGGTTAAGACGGAAAATACCGACTATTTTGCCCTAAAAACGGAAAATTCGCAAAACGATTCTAAAACGTTACAGTTTCACTTCGGAAATTTAGCGGGTAGTTTGTCGCACCCACAGGGGTCTAGGGTGGGGTTTTGGCTATTCATCACGACCGTGAAATCCGCTTTTCGTTCTAGGCTAAAACGAAAAACGGAAATCCTAGTATATCCAATATATTCATATGTGTTGCTGTGATCTGTGATCTGGAATGACATAATTGCAACGAATGGCTATATATATAGTGCCCTCAAGTCAATTATTGAATTGCAGGCACGCGATTGTGATGATTGAGAGAGGACCTATATGGATAGAACTGTCTTACTCAAGATGATAGTATGTTATCTGGTTTGTCTTTATCATCATGTACATAATTTATGTGGTATTACAGATCACTATTATATGTTGATAGAGCCCATAGGATTCTTGCTTGATTACCAGAATTATGATGGCGATCATATACGTGGGAGCTGGGTGGTTTATAAGCGCATCCTTAAATGTCCCTAGTCGTGGGAGTTTCAAGACTGGGTATCGATACTCCAGAGTAGACTAGTGTAAACTAATCGAGATCCCGACAAGGGGCGGTGACCAGGTCTCACAAGCCATTGGTGTTAGTTTGTTCACCTAAGATAGTATACAGGTGCTCATTGGGTTATGAGTGCACTGGATGGACTCGCCGGGAACCTACTAGTTGGTAGTATACCTATTGTCAAATATCAGTTCCCTGGTGATATGTGTGCAGGTTAGTCTGTCGACCTGAGATCTTATTTGTCTCGTGTGAATTCCTACTATGCTTTGATTACTACCCTACCACAACTCAAAGGAGTCGTGCAAACAGGTTTTAGTTGGGTACAGTCCCGATCCATATGGAGGCGGCGGGCGGATCGTTAAGGATTCGTCTCTCCCGGTACTGGGGGTTGATGTCGCGCAGTGCACGGGTGGCCATCACCAGAAATTCTTGGCCAAGGTAGTCGAGAATTACTGATTTAGATCAGTAGTTTCTCAGTTGGTGATGGGCTTCATACCGACACGAAATGTCGCGTTATTAGGGGTCTGATTTTATCCACCCCTAGTCTCGATATGCGATACTCTTAGATAAGCAGACCAGACTGTACGGATATTGTCACGGACATGCTCAGTAGGGATTCAGATGAGTTTGCTCAACGGCCTCCATTTCGCTCAATACTTGGGTAGCCATTACGTATAGCTAGTGCCGCTGACGTGCTTGTGGTTTAACCAACTGCCAGCGTATTGACAAGTCTTTAGAGTCCCACACATAAAGTTTCCCTGCTTCGGGCGAAAAGATATAGAGGCCGTATAGTTTTGCGGTAGGGTTCGATCATATACATACACTTTTGCACGTGTCAGGATTCAGATGGATAATACTAGTGGCTTTAGTATAAACCGGATTCTAGTATTATATTGTTGGATTATTTTCGTTTCATTGTATTCGTATTTTTCGGAATACAGATACGGGTATTTATATACGGATGATAAGTATTCTTGTAATTTATTACAAGGTGCTTCTAGAAGATATCGCCTCATTTAGTTTTAAGCATTTAGGATTAAATGGTTAATGAGGTGAAGAGGATGATGTGTTTATTGCATTTATTTTGGCATGGCTTTGTAGTGACTCATGGTTACTATTCAATCATGCTTGGTTATTTGTTTGTTGTGAGATATTTTGAAGTCTTGAGATTTTTTTGTTGACTTGAGATATTTTGTGTTGACTTAAAATATTTTGGAGACTTGAGATATTTATTGGATGGCTTCAATTATTACTCACACAACTCACAAAAAAAGAATTAGCCATTTTCTTGTATTGCCTCTCACTCTCATCCTCAAGCTTCTTCTTCTACCTCCACCCTTCAAGTCTTATGTGTTGAGAAACCTAGGGTGTTTAGAGACAAATTAATTCATCACTACACTCTACATCCTCTAAGCTATCTAGTTTAGCAAACTAGGTATCCTCATTACCTCGGCTATTAAGGTAGGAGCTCGGAATACAAATCCTCATGTGGATCATCTTTGATGGAGGGAGACCGGAGATCAAGCTAGATCATGGTGGCATCTAGGAGCTTGGGAAGGTGGTTGAAGACCGAAGGACACAGATCAATTCGGTATAACCATTCTTAAATCCTATATATTTAGTTTTCTAGTTTAGGGTTCATAGTAGATCCGGGTAGCGGGTTGTGTTAGCGCCAGTTTTGAATTTTTTTTTTCCACAATCGGACATGGTTTGATGACCAGGACGCTTGCAGAACCCAACTGTTAGTTATATGTATGCCCTAGAGGCCATTACTATATATAGGATGTAAATTGTAGTAGATGCTTGGACATATATATAGGGAGGACTTTCTTGCTCGACATGATAGTATGCTATCTGGTTACTCTTTACCTTAACGTGTATACTGATTGTCTCTCTGTTACATATTGGTAAAGCCCTTAGGATGTGTACTTGACTACCTAGACTGTGATGTGGATCATAGTAGTGGGGACATGGTAGTCATAAGTACATCCTTCAAGGTCCCTAGTCGTTGGTATATCGAGACGGAGCATCGATATACCAGAGTAGACTAGCGTATGCCTTCTCGACCCATACAGATGGGCGATGGATGATCCCAAATCCATTGGTGTTTGACATCAGAGATGATATACGGATGCTCAGTGGAGACTGGGTACACTGGACGGACTCGCCGAGAACTCCCAGATGGTATTATACCTTACGTCAGATAGCAGTTCTCTGGTGACACTGGTACAGGTTAGTCTGTAGACCCGAGATCGTCATAGAGTCTTGTGTGATTCCCACTGTGCTTTGATTTCCACCTCACCACGTCCAAGAGGGCATGCAAAACGGTGGTTTTTGGGTACAGTCCCGAGTCACATGGAGGCAATGAGCGATAGGAGGGGTTTCGTCTCTCCCGGTATTGGGGGTTGATGTTGCGCTATGCTCGATTGGCCATAACAGGGAAGTCCCTGGCCAGGGCTGGTTTAGAGATTTACTGGTAAGTGTTACCAGTAGTTTCTCGACCCGTTATGAGCCTCTCATCGGCATGATTTATCGGTTATTGGGGTTTGACGTTTACCACCCCTAGACTTGATATGCGACATATCAGACGAGGAGACCAGATTGTACGGTAGTGTCACTGTCAGGATTTTTGCAGGAGTTGGAGCGGGCTTGCTTGCTGATCTTCTGATCGCTCAATACCCGGGTAGCCGTTACGTCCAGCTAGTACCACTGACGGCTTGTGGGTGTTTGATATGATCATCACCTACTGCCGGCGTATTGACGAGTCTTTAGAGTCCTACATAGAGGTTGTACTGGCTCAGGCGAAACGAGATAAGGGCGCATATGTGATATGTGCGGGACCGAGAATAATGCATGTATGTGATACCGTATTCTATTCTCGCGATGTTTGTGTCGATCGGTTATATGCGATATAACCTAGTTGTCGATTCAAGGGTTGATTCGCTAAGTCGATACATTTGATATTAGTCGGTTGTATGCGATATGACCGGATCGTTAAATCAAGTGTTGATTTAATGATTTAATGTATAATTATATATTTGATATATTATTTTACATTAACTAGTATTGGTTCACTTAAGATTGATTTTCTCACTTGATGTGCACAAGTTGTATATGTGATATATTTTTGTGCACAAGATTGTATCATGTTTGATGATACATGCAAACTTGGGTGTGTATGCTTTAAACCATAGTTTAGGTTAATGGTTAAGGTTATATTTATTTATTTATTTATTTAATTTTGGAAAAACTAAATGGTGGCCTTTTTTGTTTCTTTGCTAGAAGCTTCATCAAGCATGCTAGCATCTTTGAAAAGGTCATGCCATTTTGTTTTACCCTTAACCTAACCATCAACCTAAACCCTAGTTTATTCTCTACAATGGTTTAACTCACCCATGGTTGCATTATGATAGATATCACTTGATAATTCTTTTGATGGATTATTCATTTTTCTTTTTCTTCTTCTTCTTCATGAAGAAAAAGAAAAGCTTGCTAGAAAATTATCAAGTGATGAATCCAAGTGAGAAATCAAAATCTAAAGAGTGCCCACTTCCTATCTCACCATCCTCTACTAGACCAGCACTTTAGTTTAGGGTGTTTGCTTCACTAATTCTATGGTTAGTGAGGTAGAAGCTTGAGTCCGTATTCCCTCGACGTAGATCATCTTCGGCACCGAAGATTTCAAGTGATCCCGTTGCAATTTCCTCATGGAGCCGTCCGAGAGTCCGGGAGTTGGTTGATCGCAGCAAAGGGACGTCGTCACGGAGCTATGGAAGTGGAGGACCGGATCTACAAAGGTTGTAGTCCCTTCCTTTAGTGTAAATGTGATTTGCTTGCCATCTTTATTGCCTAAACTCTAGTTAACGATCTACCTTAGGGTTGTTCGGCATGCTAAAATTTTAATCCGGCATGGTCGATACCTTGTAGAGCCTCCTTAGTGTGCCTAGTAACCCTACAGTGGTATCAGAACCTAGCTAGAGATTTAGACGAAGTGTAGACGAAGCTAGAAGTCCGATCGAACCCGATATCCCCTAATTTTACCCTTCTCTGTAAATTTTTTCAAAACTGGGAATTTTGTGCATTAAAAATATGCAGAAAAATAAGCAGGGTTTTATATGAATTACTGTGCAAAACGTGGTCCTAACGCCATCAATGTGCCGCGGAACCGCGGCCGTACCCCATGTGGCGCGGCGGTTCCGCGGCCATACTGTTGCTTCGTTGACCACACTTTGCACAGTAACGTTTCTGTTTGACTCCTGTGTTTTCTGGGTAATTTTAATGTTTACTCAAGAGTTGAGTTTTCTGGGTTGTATTTGGGACTCGATGTTTCGATCGGGATGTTTAACTTCGTCTATAGGTTTTTCCGGATTATTTTAGAATATGTTAAAAAAGTTCGACCGGATATAAAATACCCACTTTTTCCCCTGTCGGGAAATTTCTAAGTGTTGGATCTTTCCGTAGTTTAAAGACGTTCTAAGTAGTGCAAGTAACGCGATGGACCTTCTAGAAGACAACAAACCTTAACTCGATTATGTGACCGTCTTGAACTGCCCTTTGAACCTTAGGGTTTGGGGCAGTACGGCGTGCCACATGTGAGGCGTTGGCTTGACCCTTCTACGGCTGGACCGTTACTACTGTGGCATGAAATGGATGTTTTTAAACTTATTTCATGTGTTGAGCTGTTTCGGGAAAACTTGGGTGTTTGATTGTTCGATCGGAAAGTTTAACATTTTCTATTTATCTGGAATGTGATACAATATTTGAAATCCACATGTAGTTATGAGATAACTGATTTGGATGTTATAAACATAGCAGTTTAGTCTCACTTGATCGGTTGCCACGGAATTTTGATGTGATCAAAAGTCCGTCGCAATCACGTAGCGTACGCGGATACTCGCAGGGTAAACTTAATAGACAGCTGCGCCCCATAGCCCCGACCAAGTGACTGTAGGAGAACCCCGTCGCCGAAAGCATCCGTTCGGGTGCTCGCGGCAGCGGTGTTCCGCCTTGGTGCACTTCATCGACGGTATCGGGGGTGCGGCTGCCTACTAAAGTTTGCGACGAGCATTCGATCAGGATGTCGGGAATCTTGTTGAATTGCCCAACTTGATATTGAAAAGTGTTTTCGATAATGAGACTAAAATACGGGGTTTATAATTGTTAGGCATGTGATGTCTAAGGAATTCAGATGGTTAGGCATGCGATGTCTAAGTAGGTTGCGGATTCCAACTGTTGTAGTTTTTCACTTTCTTTTCTGTGACCGTAAGTGTAATATGTGATATCGCCGGTTTCGTTGCTATATGTCAACGACAATTGGGATGCGCATATTTACTTACGTTGATGACATGTGATGTTATGTGTTGCTGGATATGTTATATTGGATCGTCGCGTTTTGAATAGCCGGGGGTTTTTATGTGAGATGAGAGTTTTTATTTTCATTCATGTAAAATTCTTTGTATGTAATATTCTTTTATTGGGGCACTTCCAGGTTGCGGAAGATGTCACCATTTGTATATTATTTACTTTTCCGCACTAGGATAGACCCAAGGAGGAGGGCATAAGTAACCGGGTTCTGGAGTCCAGTGGGAGACCAACTAGAGGAGTCGAGACCGGGTCTCCTAACTCTAGAATTGGTAGGGTTGCTTGCCGCTCTCGTAGGGGTCTAGGGGTGTGGGTTTGGCTATTCATCGCGACCGTGGAATCCGTATTTTATACTGGCTCGTATTGAAAACACGGACGTCCTAGAATATCCAATGTTTCATATGTTTCTTCTGCTGCGATATCTGTGATGTGATCATTTGATATGCTGTGATGGATACTGTATATAGTATATATGATATATTATATAGACGTTACTTATGTTTTACACCCGCGCTACCCCTGCCCCGCTCTGCCGTTAGTTACCTAACCTAACGGTGCACAAGGGGACATCGAGGCGAATGCGGATGGCATAAGTGTACGTCGTATTTATCTATGATGTTTAGGTGACTTAAATGATGGGACTTCATTAATGTGATTAATGAAAGAAAAGAAACCTAAGATGTTGTAGAATCGAATTTTGAAAAACAGGTAGCTACAGTTCTTGCTTTGCATCGCGGTGTTCCTTGTAGAACATCCCGCACCTTATTCGATAAGGAAAGGGCCGAGATCCCTTCACCGGGAGTGACCCCTTTAGCAATAACTGGAAGATGCTACAACCCTCGGTTTGTCTTTTGATTGCTTCTATAGTTTTTGCTTTGCACAGCGGTATATATGATATATCCTGCACCTTATTCGATGAGGAAAGGGCCGACGATCCCTTCACCGGGAGTGACCCCTTTAGCAAAACTAGAAAAGCCTCAAAAACACTCCATTTCAAAATTCATTTGATCCTACAACGATATCAAGTTCATTACGCAATGGGTTTTCAGAAAAACTAGTCGTAGCCCTCCGTCATTTCAGATAAGTCCTGCTTAGTATTCGTGCTGCGTTTGTTGACCTTATCAAGGCCCAGTGTGCGGTAGCTAACCAGTATTTATCTGCTTATGCATATGATGCAGATTAGATTATGGTAGTCGTACGGCCTTGTTGACCTTGTCAAGGGTCGTGCGGGTGGGTTTGATTCAATCAAGAAATGACGGGTTGAACTTGACTTACGGTCTATGCTTTGTTGACCTTGTCAAGGTCATAGATCGTTTGGGGCAAAATATTATCGGGAATTTCAAGTGTTGAAATTTGCAATGAGATTGCATACCTTCTATGAGATAGTTGGATCCCGATACCCGCTGCGAGTAATTGTTACTCCTGGGAGAGTTTTACACATTACAATTAGCCGATCAAGTAGGTGTCTAGAAAGGTGTCAATGGGGTTACGCCTCTGGGAAAACGAGGTTTACTATAATTAGGTCCGTGCGAAAGCACGGGGAACCTCCCTCAAAGTACCGACACTGGCTTGGCTGAAAGATTGGCGAACTTGTAGTGTGTAATTAATCCCGGCTAGTCTTTCCTTTTAGGGTTTGAAGGAAGATTTGATAAAAACAGTGGGAGCCATCCTGATTAGATAAAATAATAACCAATATGATCTTGCAAGAGCGCACGCAGAGTGTTTTCTTCTCTCTCTCTCTAGGTAGCGACCATACCACGCCTTAATCAAGATAATAATACGGATGTATTGAACGAACCCTCTTGTTATACTGAGCTGGGGAACGTTGGTCCCGCTCCAACTTATAATTGTTATAAGACCGAGCAGGAAATAGGGGAATGCCAGAATTCCTATGCCACCCAAACGAAGAAAGTGCATATGATGCATCTCCTTCGGGTGTGTTCATTATAAAGAACTGTTTCTCAGTATCCTCTGCGTCCTGGGTATTTGATACCGGATCAGGATCCCAGATATGTTATCTGTTACATAGGGCTACAGAAAGGTAGAGAACCGAGAACGGGTGATAAGTTTCATGAGACAGAAAATGGTGCAAGTGTTGCAGCCAAGTCTGTTGGTCACTGTCACCCTGTATTACCAGAATACAATGATTCTGAACAAATGTTATTAGATACCGAACCTGATATACAAAATCATATCAGTCTCTTTATTAGTAAAGAAAGGATATAATTTTATATTGCTGGATAATGTTTTGAACATTTCCTATATCAAGAGTTGATCGGTTCAGACACGTTATCTAAAAGCATTGACGTTCTAAATCAAACTACAGTTCTTAGTATATAGAACACACACAAGAGGAAGAGTTCAGAAATGAACGAATCCTTCTTGAGGTATTGTAGACTAGGTCATATCAACGCGACCCGACTAGCTGAAGTTACATATAGATGCATATTTAAATTAGTTTGAATCTACATCTTGTGAAACTTTCCAGTCATGCCACAGAGATAAGATGACCATAGCTCTGTTAATAGGAAACAGAGAAAGAGTTAGTGAACTCTTGGGATGATACATGGAGATGTATGAAGGTCCCCTGTCTATACATACCAAGACTGGTTCTTTGTACTTCATTACATTCTCTGATAATCTCTCAAGATTCAGACATATGTTCCTGTTGAAACACAAATCCGAACCTTTTGAGATATTCACAGAATATAAATTAAAAGTAGAGAACCAAAACAGGTATAAGTATTATGTCCTTTGATATGATTAGGGAGGAGAATACTTGAGCACGGAATTCCTGGATTATTCTAAGAATAAGATTCTCTCTCAGCATTACTCCTCCGGATACACCACAGCACTTTGGTGTATCGAGGCGGAGCAATCACACCCTATTTGATATGGTGTGCTCTATGATGAGTATTACTGAGTTTCCTATTTCCTTTCAGGGAGTTATGCACTTATAAAGTTGTATACCTATTGAATAGGGTTCCGATCAAATCAGTTGCCTACCACTTCATATATGATATGGAAAGTGAAGAGCCCATCTCTTAAGTTAGTTAAGATTTGAGGTTGTCCAGCCTATGTTTAAAAGCATGATCCGGACAAGCTCGAGGCAAAGTCAGTTCTGTGGAAGTTTGTTGGATATCCCAAGTATACGCAAGGGAATATCTTCTACCTAACCGAGAAACAAAAATGTTTTGTTTCTCAACGTGCCACCTTTGTGAAAGGAAATTTCTTGAGAAGAAATTAGTGCTCATGAGGTAGAACTGGAAGGAGTTCCAGCTATACAAACTACAGTTGATGATTTGGTAGAACTAAAGGATTCGATAGTAACCAACGAACCTCAGCCTCTCCGCCGATCTAGTAGCGTTCCTCACCCACCTGAGAGATACTTTGGTTTCTCTATGACAGTGGGAGCGAGGATTGCATCATGAGATGATGACCCAACTAGTTTCGAGCTGGCCATCAAGAGTGGGACTCTGTAAGAATGGCTGGATGTTTTTCGATCTGAGATGGAATCCTTATACACCAAAAAAGTATAGACTTTGGTTGCTTTATCTGAAGGGTTAAATCCCCATCAGGAGCAAGTATATCTTGAGAAGATTACTTGGTGTACATGGAAAAGTTAAGACTTTCAAAGCTAGACTTGTTAAAAGTTTGCATCATTGACGAGGTGTGGATTATGATGAAACCTTTTCTAAGTAGCTATGCTTAAGTCCATCCAGATCCTACTTGCCACGGCTACATACCATGACTACGATATCTGGCGGTTGGGTGCCATGACTGCTTTTCTAAATGCTGTTTTAGAAGAGTGCGTCTATAAGTACACAGCCAGAGGGTCTCGTAGACAGTGGGAACAGCGGAAACGTGTGCAAGATGTTTTATATGATAAAGCAGGCATCGCGGAGTTGGAACGTCTGTTTTGATGTGTTAGTCAAAGAGTTTGACATCATCAAAATAGTAGATGAACCTTGTATAAACGAAAAGGTAGTAGGGAGTATGGTGGTGATCCTCGTAGAGTACATGGATGACATGCTCTTGATGGGGAAGGAGTTTCCTATGCTGCGCTCGGTCAATCTCCGCTTATTGCAATGATTCTCCATATTGGATCAAAGTGATACCTACTAAATCCTGGGTTTTGGATCTATGAGATAGATCTAACTGGATGTTAGGATACTCACTAGTTGTAGTGAGATGGTATCAATTGATCCTGGGGAGAATCACTGGAAAGGTTCCAGGGTGATAAGGACGACTGAATGTCAGTCACAGGCATTGTCTTTACCCTCAGTAAAAGGACGGTATGTTGGAAGAGTTCCAAGCTAGATACCGTGGCATATTAAACGATAAAGGCTGGATACATCGCTACTTAAGATGCTACCAAAGAGGCAGTCTGGGTGTATATTAGTTCATGAGATGAATATTGTTCCTCCCATTGTGTGACAATGGAGTTATGGCTTATGCCAAGGAACGCCCGTCCCATCAGTGATCCAGACATATTCTAAGGCAGTGTCACCTGATCATGGAGATGGTTGATCTCCAGGGGATCGAGGTTAGGAGGGTAGACTCAGAGGACAACACGGCGGATCCACTCACGAAGGCCTTTTCCTAGAGAGAGACTAGTTATAGGATGGTTGAGTATGAGATACTTCAACCACTGTTATCAGATGGCCTTAGTGCAAGTGGGAGATTGTTAGTTATATATATGCCCTAGAGGCCATTACTAGCCCTAGAGGCCATTACTATACATAGGATGTATATTTTAGTGGATGCTTGGACATATATAGGGAGGACTTTCTTGCTCGACATGATAGTATGCTATCTGGTTACTCTTTACCTTAACGTGTATCTTGATTGTCTCTTTGTTACATATTAGTAAAGCCCTTAGGATGTGTACTTGACTACCTGGACTGTGATGTGGATCATACTAGTGGGGACATGGTAGTCCATAAGTACATCCTTCAAGGTCCCTAGTCGTGGGTATATCGAGACGGGGCATCGATATACCAGAGTAGACTAGCGTATGCCTTCTCGACCCATACAGATGGGCGATGGATGATCCCATATCCATTGGTGTTTGACATCAGAGATGATATACGGGTGCTCAGTGGAGAATGGGTACACTGGACGGACTCGCCGAGAACTCCCAGATGGTATTATACCTTACGTCAGATGGCAGTTCTCTGGTGACACTGGTACAGGTTAGTCTGTAGACGCGAGATCGTCAAAGAGTCTTGTATGATTCCCACTGTGCTTTGATTTCCACCTCACCACGTCCAAGAGGGCGTGCAAAACGGTGGTTTTTGGGTACAGTCCCGAGTCACATAGAGGCAATGAGCGATAGGAGGGGTTTCGTCTCTCCCGGTATTGGTGGTTGATGTTGCGCTATGCTCGATTGGCCATAACAGGGAAGTCCCTGGCCAGGGCTGGTTTATCGGTTATTGGGGTCTGACGTTTACCACCCCTAGACTTGATATGCGACATATCAGACGAGGAGACCGGACTGTACGGTAGTGTCGCTGTCAGGCTTTTTGCAGGAGTTGGAGCAGGCTTGCTTGCTGATCTTCTGATCGCACAATACCCGGGTAGCCGTTACGTCCAGCTAGTATCGCTGACGGCTTGTGGGCGTTTGATATGAATATCACCTACTGCCGGCGTATTGACGAGTCTTTAGAGTCCTACATAGAGGTTGTACTGGCTCAGGCGAAACGAGATAGGGGTGCATATATGATATGTGCGGGACCGAGAATAATGCATGTATGTGATACCGTATTCTATTCTCGCGATATTTGTGTCGATCGGTTGTATGCGATATAACCTAGTTGTCGATTCAAGGGTTGATTCGATAAGTCGATACATTTGATATTAGTCGGTTGTATGCGATATGACCGGATCGTTAAATCAAGTGTTGATTTAATGATTTAATGTATAATTATATATTTGATATATTATTTTACATTAACTAGTATTGGTTCACTTAAGATTGATTTTCTCAGTTGATGTGCACAAGTTGTATATGTGATATATTTTTGTGCACAAGATTGTATCATGTTTGATGATACATGCAAACTTGGGTGTGTATGCTTTAAACCATAGTTTAGGTTAATGGTTAAGGTTATATTTATTTATTTATTTATTTAATTTTGGAAAAACTAAATGGTGGCCTTTTTTGTTTCTTTGCTAGAAGCTTCATCAAGCATGCTAGCATCTTTGAAAAGGTCATGCCATTTTGTTTTACCCTTAACCTAACCATCAACCTAAACCCTAGTTTATTCTCTACAATGGTTTAACTCACCCATGGTTGCATTATGATAGATATCACTTGGTGAAGAGGCACCCTCGCTATATTTTTTTATTGCTGCCTTGGCGATAACAAAACCAGTGTTCATTTTTTTCTTTTCACCATTTTTATATTTTCTTCATTTTTTTTTCATTTCCTTCATACTTTGGCTTTTAGACAAGAGCATTTCAAGGTATCCTCTACTATCCCGAGTTTCAAGACGTGTGTAGGTGCATATTGTAGGGTATCAACATTCAAATGTTTGGCTTCCAGAATAGAAACTATTTTTCAGACTTATTTTTATCCTCAGATTAGTGACTTCCTTCATCTTACTAACCCTTGGGACAACAGCTCATAACTACTTATTACTAGTTCGTGTAAGAAAACTTCTAATTTTCTTGGTTTTCTTAAACTATTCCAATCTTTTGGATGTAATTTTTCACTTTCTACTCTTTTGTTATAAATTTTTTTTAAAAATTTTTGAAAATGTTATGCTTATGCAAAATATGATGCAAATTGATGTGTAAATAAGCACAAACCTCCCCCAAACTTGTTTACAGCAGTGTCCTCACTGATGTCATCCGTTAAGCTCAAAAACCTGTAGACTTGGGAGGAAATTATTAATGGGGGAAAGAATATATGAAAGTGAAAATGCTCCCCCAAACTTATTTTTGGCTCACAAATTTGAGGACAAAAGTTATGATCAAGAGCCAAAAATATACCCCCCCTCAAACATGAGTTAGACAATATGAAGCATTTTAAGAGGGGGTGAGTCATTTGGTCAAAGTAAGGCTTTACAAAGACCAAAAGCTAACACCAACCATTCAAAGATTTTATCAGTATATCGTATAGGTTGGTGGAAGAATGTGTTGTATCGACTCAAGAAAAAGTGGGGAAGGCATAAGAGGTGGTCTGGAAAGGGTTTGAAATTAGAGAAAAGAAAGAATGAGGATGAATGTGAATGATTAGAAAGAAGGAATGGTGACGGTTCAATCTCTATAGGTGGAGATTGATTAATCACAAAATCCGTATTGTTTAAAAATTCAAGTTCGTCAGCAAAAAGTTCTTCAAAACTTTTATAAATGGTATGATTGAACATTTTGCTGTCAAAGAGTTTTGTACCAGAATTTATCCTACTTGATTCATAAAAAATCATTGAGGTAGAGGACTCGAAAAACTCATCTACCTTATTTTCAAAAATATCCAAATCAAGTTGAATTTCTGGTATTATTAAACTTGAATTAACGGATTGTGATTTATCAAAACTCACTGAAACTATAGGAACAGAAGAAGAACCGGAGAAAGTAGAAGGTGAAATGGGTAAACAAATTGGTGTGTCGAGTGTTGCTGAACCAGATGTGGAAGATGGAGGTTGTATTTCGGTCTGATCTTCGGGTATACCATTATCATCAACTTCAAGACATATTTGGGGTTCGGGAAGAATTAAAGGCTCAAGATGATGACCATAAGGAAGTGAAAGGATTTGATGAATTGGTGGGCCAAAATCATCCAAAATTTCGGGTTCATCAATCAAAATAACCCCAACGTCAATAACCTCATTCAAGTGAAGGTTAAAATTCTCAAACTCCTCATCAAAAGTATGGTTTTCAATCAGTTTTGGTTCAAGAGTGGAGGTGTAGAGATCACAAGGGTTGGGTATGGTTTCACTTGAAAGGGACCCTTCACAGTTGGGTAAATCAAACACTACAAAGTCACACAACTTATCAGTCATTCTATTTGGTGTACTTGATGAATCTATGAAACTGGAGTTGTGGATTTCAGTTTGGAGGTACAGTTCTGTCTTACTACCCAAATCCTTCATAATTTGGTTCGACATTTCCATAAATTTTTCTAATGTCTGCTCCAGACTAGTCTTGGGCTGATAAGGGGTTTCAGTATAAGATTGAAATTCCTGTGGATAATTAAAACTCCCAAATGACTGATTAGAAGAACTGTCTAGAGTAGGTGGAAAAGTGCGGATTGGATTGATAGGAATAGAATGGTTGCGGAACTTGGGTAGGAGTAGGATCAATATTATGATAAGAAGAATATTGATATGGGTTGGTGGGTTGGCTATTTTCAACAGACATCTTATATGCCACAAACCGCATATTAAACTCTTCTCCGGACAGTGGTGGTGATGGTTGATATTGGTCCGGGTTGAAACTTTGCCCTCTAGACCTAGCTATGTGCTCAGCAATGGACATTCGTCTAGGGGCTTCCTCACTCTGGGTATGAACTGAAACAGGTGTATGATTAGGATATGGTTGATAAGACCTAGACTGAGGTGGCCAACTGTTTCTTCCTGCTTGTTCTATATGATCTCTTAAGGACATGGAAGAGCCGGACGGTATACCGAAGGGATTTCGAAAACAAGAGATATCTGGTTGTGGACAGCAAAGCTCGGCAAGTGTTCTTCTGTTTAAGTCACCCATTATAAGAAGAGAAGAAGGGGGAAGGGGTAAAAAGAAGAGAAAGTAATTGGTTTGTTTTGAAAAATGACGGATTTAGACAAATCACACAAAAATGCACAACCCTAGAACTATGGTTACCTAGGTCCAGTCTCTAGACCGCTCCTAGACTTCCAAAGGACAAGCCGCAGGATAAATCCTCTACCGCCTCCGTACTACCCTTGTAGCCAGGTAAGTGCCAGGTAAGTGGGAAGGAACCACGTCGTGGGCCTAATTAAAAACCACTAGCCTTTGTCACACTTGCCTAGTCACTACAAAAGTAATGCGGATAAACGAGAGATTACCCACGACCTTCCTCTGTCCTTATTGAGCGCGACAGTCCTTAGAGTCTGATCTAGATATTTTTTAAATTAATGAAGGGTTAATCTATATGCTCGGTTTGTGATTTGTGGGGCTTAGGAAGGGTGATGAAATCCCCACCTAATCTTGATTTGGTCTTTGCCCCTTAAAGATCCGTATTAAAATATGCAAAAACAAACCGAAAAACAAAACTCTGCAAAAAGATTTTTGAGCGGCGATATTTTGCAAAGAATCCTGCAGAAAATAGATTTTATTGGATTTTAGAGGAGAGAGAAGGGAGTTAGAATCTTACCAGAGAAGTGTGAACCCTAGATCTCCTGTTTCCTCAAGTCCGTGGCTCCAGATTTCCTCGCAAAAATTCACACAATAATCGTTAAATATACAATTTGCAGTTTTGTTTTAATAATGATATGACTCGTCTAAGAATTCAACACAAATAGTAAAAATAAAAAATTACGCACGTATCCCCGGCAACGGCGCCATTTGATTGATGTGAAAAACGGGTTTTGTTTGTAGTTTAACCGCAATCAATAACGGTGTCGCGTGTAGCTAGACCGAGATGAGTACGGGTCGTCCTCTGGGAAATGTGGAACCTTTTATTTTTACTTTAGATGTGTTGAGAAAGAGAGGAGGAATAAAGAATTTTGTGAAAAGTTTCTAGATCTACTTTAAACAAGAATGTTAAATATAGATCTAGATTATTTTAGAGATTTAAATAATATAATAATAGGGCTTGTAGGGTTCGTTAGGATTTAGTAGTTATGGAAGATTAATTAAAAGTTACCCTTTTTATCCATTAATAGATTTAGAACTAGAACGACGGTGATGCGTGTAGATTAGGGTTTCTGGAGGGAAAAGGAATCCCACTCGTAACCCTTATCTTGACACGGAACTCCGTTCATATCTAGCCTTTACCAAAACAATCATTAATCTAATCTCTAATCGCGGGTGGAACTAGCAAAGAATTGCTAGCGCGCCCGATTAGGATGTTAATGATTCTTTTGATAAAGTTCTTAAACTTTATAGGACTTAAAAAGGGTTTAGTTATTTTCATCATCCATTAGCCTACCCTAATCCTACGAACCCTAACAAGCGGAGAATTACTCGCGCATGTTGGGAGAAAAAGAGATGGAGAGAAAATGCATGAAGAAATAGAATAAGAAAAAGAACTACCTTTATTAATCAACAAGATCAAGTACACTTTTATTCCTTAGAAAATGATTACAAAAACCTAGTTTGCTTCTCGATCTCTTCCAAGGAGGTAGATGAACCGTTGATGATCAGCCTGGATGCGTGAGCCGTCTTGGACTTCGTGATCTCGTCGGCTTGATAGTTTTTCCAAGAGGCCCTCGGTGCCCTTTTATAGTGCAAACCCAGAATCTTTTTGTTGAAAAGTTGGTAAAATATTGCATAGATCAATCTCCCAAAATATTGCCTTCTAACTCTTCAATAGTGCGGCGGATCCGCGGCCCTAGGAGGGGTTTGGCCGCGGATCCGCGCTCAGGGGTTATGATCAATTTTTCGTTTTTCTTGGGCTCTCTTATGGTGATATTTGGCAATCCTAGGCATCTTCATATTTCAGAAATCTTCTCTCGGTTGCTTCCAGACTTGGTCTCCAAGTTTGCTTCTTAATTTGGCAAGTTTTCTTCAACAAATTGATTTGTTTGATAAATTCTTCATAACAACTTGGAAAATTCTGCACAACAACTTAAATAAGATTTAGTAGACCTAGTTCTACTAGAATTAGGTCAATGAATTTATTTGCATACACTTTCCTACCAAATGATAATTAAAATATATTAACATATGGAAAATTGTTGTTTTTACACATAAACCCTCATATGTATAATATATTATAATAAAGTCCTTTTTTAATATAAAAATGGTAGGAAAAATGTACTACAAATGTGCAGTTTTATCGACTGAACAGCATGCTAAAATTTTAATCTGGCATGGTCGATGCCTTGTAGAGTCTCCTTAGTGTGCCTAGTAACCCTACACCAACATGGTATCAGAGCCAACCCGTAAACCCTATACTGGCAGTTTAAACAGTGTTTAAAGTATCGAAACCAAAACAACTCCGAAACAATACGGAAAATATTCAAGTTGCTGTCGATTTTTTAGAGTCTTCTATAAAAATTTTAAACAATTGCAGAAGGCTATTTACGTTCTAACTAGAACACCCACAAAACCCGAGCACCAAATTCCAAATAAAAACCGGCGAGATTGGGTTAAAAACCGGCCTGGCCGGTTTTGTATTGGTTCTGGGTCTTGATATTTTTTTGGTGGTTTGGTCTCTTGAATATTGGTTCTATGGTATTGTTTATTTTTTTCCAGGTTGCATATTGTGTTATCATTTATTTAGGAGCAATCCAAAGTATTTCGAAGTCGCTATTTTTAACACTGTTTAAAAGTTTTCAGTACATACATTACTATCTGCTCTAGGGTTATGGGGGCGCCCCGGCCACCAAAACGAGGCCAAATGCGGAACAAAAATTTAGTAAACTGGCGCCACCATTAACCAATGCCAAAGATCTACCATTAACCCTAAAACTAGGAAGCTAACAAAAAGGATAGGAAAGATTATACTGAATAGAACCAAGTCCTTCGGTCTTCATCTTCCTCCATGGCTCCATGAGGCATGCTTGAACGAAGTTAGTCGCCGGTCTTCCTCTATCATAGACAATCCACCCGAAAGATGTAATTCTGGCTCTAGCTCCACACCAAGATGCTAGTGGAGCAACTAGGATCTGTAAGATTCTACTCTAGAGAGCCTAGGATGTAGTGTGCATGTATTCTAAGTGTTATCGTTCTCATAACATGAAGGTGGAGGCAACAATGAAAAGCTAGAGGAGGTGAAGAATAAATGGTGAGGAGAGGAGCTCAAGCTCAAGTGGAAAAACATAGCATGCACAAAAATAATGAAGACCATAGAAAGAGAAAATCAAGCATGCTTGGTTTTGTAAAACCCATTTTTCCATTTTAAAAAACCTACCATGCTTGAATAGTGCACACAAATGAATTAACAATTCATTTGTGAGTACTATTCCAAGCATGGTTCTCACCATACCTCCTCATGCTATTTTCCACCTCATTATCCATTTAAATGAAAATGGTCAAATCCAAAATGAGGTGGCACCTTCTAGAATGTTATCCGGTAAAAAATACGGATTACATTCTACAGTATATACATACCTGCATTCGTACCGAAATACGAATACCAAAGAGATAGAATAACACAAAGAATATAATACTAGAATATACGTATCGAAATACATATGCGTAAATTATTAAATCAATACCTGATTTAATAATCCAGCTCAAGCCGAGCCGGCTAGTACTATCAACTGTCCGATTGAAAGTCCAGGTACAAAGTACATCAATCGATCAGAACCCTGCATGTATCCAATACGGCTACTACATAATTTCTCCAGGACCAAGGAAACCCTCTGTGTGGGACTTTAAAAACTCGCCAATACGCTGGAAGTGGGTTTAACCACAAGCATGTCAGCGGAACTAGCTGTACGTAACGACTACCCAGGTATTGAGCGAAAGGAAGGCCGATGAGCAAGCTCATCCAAACCCCTACTGAGCTAGACAGTGACAATATCCGTAGAGTCCGGTCTGTTCGTCTAAGAGTATTGCATATCGAGTCTCGGGGGTGGATAAAGCCAGACCCCTAATAACGCGATAATTCGTGTCGGTATGTAACCCATCACCGCCTGAGAAACTATCGATCCTGGATCAGTAATTTTCGTATACCCTAGTTGAGGATTTCCGGTGATGGCCACCCGTGCATAGCGCGACTTCAACTCCTAATATCGGGAGAGACGAATCCCCGACGATCCGCTCACTGCCTCCATCTGGCTCGGGACTGTACCCAACTAAAACCTGTTTGCACGGCTCCTTTGAGCCGTGGTAGGGTAGTAATCAAAGCACAGTGGGAACTCACACGAAACAAATGACGATCTCAGGTCGTCAGACTAACCTGTACACATGTCACTAGGGAACTGCTGTCTGACAATAGGCATAATACCAACTAGCATATTCCCGGCGAGTCCTTCCAGTGTACTCATAACCCAATGAGTACCTGTATACTATCTTAGGTGAACAACTAACACCAATGGCTTGTGAGACCGGCCACCGCCCCTCGTCAGGGTCTAGATAAGTATACACCAGTCTACACTGGAGTATCGATACCAGGTCTCGATACTCCTGCCACTAGGGACATTTAAGAATGTGCTTATAGACCCCTAGCTCCCACGTTTATGATTGCCATCATAATGCTGGTAGTCAACCAAGAAACCTATGGGCTCTATCAACGTATATGATGATAAAGAAAAACCAGATAGCATACTATCATCTCGAGTACGACTGTTCTATCGGTATAGGTCCTCCCTCAATCATCATAATCACCTGCCTGTGACTACGATAATTGCCTTGAGGGCACTATAGCCAACAATCTCCCGCTTGCACTTAAGGCCAATTATTGCGATGTCGCATACTCACAGCCCGTGTGATACCGAACACCCAACTTCTCTACTAATCAGTCTCGCAAAGCCGGTTTGCGAAACTATTGCTTTTGAGAAATAGCCTTAGTGAGTGGATCCGCTCCAGTGTTTCTTTCCGTATCTCTCTATATCTCAACTTCACGGAGAAACCTATCTCCCGAAATGAGCAATACCTGTCTTAGAATGTGTCTGGATATCTGATGGGACCCAGTTCACAAAAGAACTCTAAATCCTGCAAACTTCTTAGACAGTATCGTCTACTGAACTCAATCAGTATACTGCGCCATGTCCTCCTCAGTATCCGCTTGGACCGGCTGTCCAACATACTGTCCCTCAGAAGAGGGAAAAACTATAACTCCGACAGCTACTCTGTCATCCAGGTCACCTTGGAAGCCTGAAATGATAACCATCTCCAGAAGGAGGCTACCGTTACCATATCCCCAGAACATCCATTTATTTTCATAAACCGCTTCCGTAAATTTCTCCAGGATTGGATTAATATAGGTTTATTGCAGCTAGTGCAAAAACAAGATCTGGTGTGGTACTTGCCATGTCATGATTAACTCAATTGCCTAAGCAAGTGATATGCTAATCATGTAGATCCCTCTCCCCTTTAGTCTGTAAGATACCTTCGGATAGGGTGACTCCATCACCTGCAGGTACACCACCATGCCAGGAGTCGTCCATTCTAAAACACTTTAGAATAGTGTCAAGTACCCAAATTGGGACACATCCCAAATCTAGATCTAAAACTATAGATCTAGTAACCAGAAAATCTGATATTATATCCATGTCCTGTATGGAGAAACATTTGTGTGACAACCACAATATAACCGATCGTAGTATAGGAATTTCACTTCCTATAAATTGCATGTCATCCCAAATACCAGGACATCACACCCTACTACCTTTTTACCAGATCCATCTCCTATTTTGATGAAGTCAATGCCCATGACTGTCACATCAAATATAGACGATCTATTTCCGCTATACCTGCTTTAGCCTACAAATAGACATAAGCAACTTGCCCTCTATGCTTCCGCTGCTCCCACTGACTGCAAAAACCCTTTGGCTGAGTCATATACGCGTGCACTTCTAAAGCTAGTTTAGAACAACGCTATACTCATCCTCTTGCCGGGTTTTATAGTCTGGAACAGCAGCAATGACAATTCTGGGTAAACAAGAACCTCCCTGTCACCGTCTCAGAGAAAAACGAAGTACCTCTTGGGTGCCTGAGGTTACCCACCAAGTCTGCGGAGTGGCTAATTGAATGTCAAATTCAATTGAATCCTTAGGTTCTATTAAATTTTCAGCGATCGTTTGTAGTTCTGGAATCACTTCCGGTTCTACCATACTCCCATTTCTGTTTTCTGAAAAAATTCATTTTATCAAAACTGTGGCGACTCAAGAACAATATAATTATTGATCTTCCTGATGGTAGAAAGTTAACCCTCGTCAAAGCCCGGGATAACCCACAAACGGCCATTACTGAAACGTGCCTTGAGTTTGTTCAGATTCTGGTTTTAATCATCAGCCGGACAACTCCCTATATCTTAATATCGTTAAGACACAAATTGATTCTATATACCATATAGAAACAAATACACTAATTTTATTGGAACCAGATTCAAAATCATGCAGCTGTCTCCAGTGCATATCAACCAAATGGAATGAGGCCAATTAGCATTACTCAACTACGAGTGCATCCATATATGAGTAACCCGAAAGAGAAGTAGGTTCTCAAAACCATTACTATCAACTGAATACCAAACACAAGTATCTACATCTTCGACTACTTCGAAGAATCCTGATAATTCCAACAAATGGTTCTCTACTTTATTCTTATACCTATAACTTCTCAATATCTTGACCTTGCATTTCAACGAAATACTTTCCCAGAAGTGGAGAAGTTACAAGTAAACAGAATATAGTACGAGTACCAATCCCTTTGTCCTAATGGACACCGGACAACATACAATACTTTGTATATTTTCACTGAGTTTAACGACTCAAACCCTGTGCGTCGTAGGTTGAAAACTGTACTATAGTTAAGAAGAATTACACCACTGTTGAATGCACCTTACCTAATCACCAACTGATATAGGTAAATGTCATAGATATAAAATCAAAAAGTTATATCTCACTTTATAAAATAAACGTATAGATACTGTTTCCTGATTTAAAATCAGGAAAGCTTATGGAAAAAGCTTCAGAAGAAGGTCACGTGCTTACACGTGACCAGCAATCACGTGTTGGCACGTGACACCCAAAAGTACCGGCAAAACAAGTTCAGCTTCCTGACTACATCAAAGAAAAAGGGCTTAAGAAAGGGTCACGTGCTCCCACGTGACCAGGGTCACGTGCTCCCACGTGACATTTTAAAGCGGATTCAAAGGCACATCGGTTCCCTGATCAACTCAAGGAAAAAGAGTCCAGATCAGGGTCACGTGCTCACACGTGACCAGGGGTCACGTGGTGGCACGTGACGGTTAAGCAACAACCAGAAGACAGCGCAAAAGGAAAGAAGAAGGCTCACTCCAAAGGGGGTCACGTGCTCACACGTGACCATGGGTCACGTGGTCACACGTGACCGGCTTTCAAAGCCCATTTTGTTAACAGAATTAAATTCTGAAGAAGATTCAAATCTTTCCAAAGGAAAGCGATTATCTGGAACCAATCGAATTGAAGATTCAGAGGTGATCTATCTATGGGAAAATCTCGGGTTTGGAAAGATTTCCCCTTTAAATCTAACCGAAATAGCAAAGGGGAATCCCTGGATTTGAAATCCAACGGTGAATAAAATTCACCTAATAATCCAAAGGTCCAAAACGAATGATGGATGCAAATCAAATCTCTCAATGAAGATTCGTCAAAAACTAATTGATTCGGCTGCTTCTCCTATAAATAGGAGCTAAGAGATACAAAAAAAGGAGAGATATACAGAGACAGGGAGAAAAAAAGAAAAGGAAGAGAGCTTCGATACTTAGAGAAACTTGGATCTTCTGCAAAAACCCAAGGTAAGAAAGGGAAAAGCTCCTTGAAAGAAAAAGAGAATTTAATTCTCAACAGAGTTTAACTCTGATACATAAAACAGAAGAATATATTTCTTCTCTCTTTGATAGAAGATCTGCAAAGTGCACATCTCCCCTTGAGGTTGAGAATTTAATTCTCAATGGGTTGAGATCCTGCCATGCAGATCCAAAACATAAAGAGGGAATGCAAGCACGAGAATTTAATTCTCACAGAACTATAGGAATTTAATTCCTTTAAAATAAAATTAGGGCTTGACCCTGTATCATGGGAATTTAATTCCTTCAGAACAAAAAGAGACAGGGTTTAACCCTAATTAAGAACCTAGTTCTGTTGAAACAGCGGGAATTTAATTCCTTTAATCATGATTTAATAGAGGATGGAAGTTCAAATTCCTTAAAAAGCTTTTGTTAGGGTTTAACCCTATTTGGTTCTTCACATGTATGAGGAATTTAATTCCTACGGAAAATTCAGAGTTTAACTCTATTCAGAATATAAACCTTCAAAAGGAAGTAGGAATTTAATTCCTCTGAAATTACTGTCAGGGTTTAACCCTACGAGGAATTTAATTCCTGGGAAAGATTAACAGATCCTCTAAACAATATACATAGAGGTAGGGTCACGTGTCACCATGTGACCCCTCCAGGAGATCTACAGAAAACCCCTTTGAGGCAGCACCCCACGTGACCCACGTGACCCTTGACAGAAGCTTCAATACACAGGCATTTGAATGCCCATCACGTGATGGCACGTGATGCTCTGAAAGACGCGATAATCTCAGCAGAATAAATGAAGGGAGGGCGCTCTCACGTGCTGCCACGTGACCCCTCTTGCCTTAGTGTTTAACACTAAATTGAAACTCTCGAACCCAGTGTTAAAACACTGTTGGGCCTTAGTGTTCAACACTAATCAAAAAGTTTTACTTGCAGTGTTCAACACTGATCTGTTTTAGTGTTTAACACTAATTTGAAAAGCCTTGTTGCTGGTGTTTAACACCGATTATCTTTTAGTGTTAAACACTAACTTGTCAACCTCATTCCCAGTGTTCAACACTGATTGTTCTGTAGTGTTTAACACTAGGCTTTGGCCCAATTGGCTAAATGGATGGAGGCAAAGCCTCTCCTGATTGGACTTAGCCCAAGATGGCCATAAGTCCTAAATTTGTGATTAACTGGGCCAATGGGCTCATAACATAATTAATCGGTCTTGATCCCAAATTGGGCCAAGGACTATTTAATCCACTCCGGTTCTAGGGTACATCTCTTCACTCCTTTGATATTTGGCATTGTAACCCTTCAATGTCTTCAAAGAGATGACGGGTCCCGACGACCACACATTGACATGGATCGCGGGGTCCTTAAACCCGTGTTTAATGCAAAATTCCTGGTCACGTGGAACGCGGATAATGTCACTCTTTGACCCCGTGGAAAACGTCCAGAGCGGATCCTGGTCCTCGCAGAGCACGGCAGTGAACCCGTGTGAAGCATCCATAGCGGAGCCTGGTCCTCGCAGAGCACGGCAATGAACCCGTGTGAAGCATCCAGAGCACATACCGGACTGTGGGGTCCTTAAACCCATGGACTACGACGTCCTTAACCTTGACCGAGATGTCTTAAAACTAACAATGGACCGCAATGTCCTTAAACTACCCATGGACCGCAATGTCCTTAAACTACCCATGGACCGCAATGTCCTTAAACTACCCATGGACCGTAATGTCCTTAAACTACCCACGGACCGCAACGTCCTTAAACTAGAACAACAGAGCCCCGCATACTCTTTTTTCGGATCTAAACGGTCCCGTTTAAGTTGATCTTAGCCTCAAAGATGGCTAACGTATCCTTAAACCTTCAAACAGACTGGACTATGAATCCCCCCAATTAACTCTGGCTTGAGGGTACATCTCTGAACTCCTCTGACATCCGTCGTTGTAATCCTTCAACGTCGTCAGAGAGGTGACGGGTCCTGACGGCCATACATTTAATGGACCACTAAGTCCCTAAACTGGAACAATAGAGCCCAAACGCTCCTTTGTCGGATCTAAACGATCCTGTTAAGTTGATCTTAGTCTCAAAGTTAGACTAACGTATCCTTAACAAACGTTTGAGTTGATCTTAGCCTCAAGTATGGCTGACGTATCCTCAAACCAAACCCCCAAACCCAAATCTAAGATAATACGGATTTGGACTAGTCCACGCCCTACGGGCGACGACATAACTCAGTCTCCGTAAACAATCCACGGGCAACAAAATACCAAACAAACACCCACGACACGAAGCGACCATCTGGAGAAGGAGAAAGTTGTTACCGCAATGCGGTAGCGTAATTAACTGCAGGGGCTTGCGCCTGCAGGGAAGAGCGTCCCCACAATCAAAAACCCCTCAAACGAGGGGGAATCTGACGAAGTCTGCTACATCGGACGCATCCGTCTAAACCTTCGATACATGGTGCCATAAATCAACTTGGCATCTTCGGAGAGGTGGACGGATAGCACCAATTAGCATCTGCCCCGAATCTCAGGCAAGACGCCATGTCGCGCCGTCTTTCGGAGGGGAACAGATTCTGGCACGCCCGGTGGGACCTTTTCCTCTTTCCACTCCACACTTCGTGTGTCGTGACTCGCGAACCAATCGCGGTTCGCTAATGCTTGCCCTTGGGTTTCAAGATACTAAGAATTGGCGTCTTGCTTATTGCAGAAAGCAAAGGATCGATGGCTTCTACTTCCGTGAAATTCTCCAACTGCTCAGACTGCAATTGCAACCAACGCTCTGCCTCGCCAGGAGGTATAGCCTACGGACCCCAAGCTGCTTCGTTATTCACAATGCCCGTGGAACAGGTCACTCGCGCCACCACAGGATTGTTCTTTGGGACCATGCTCCCGCCGACAAACTTCACCGCTCCAGTGCTAACAACGGAAGCTCTCAAGAAGTCGGTCTTTGATCGTCTTACCCCTGTCGCGGCTCCTCTCAACGAGTCGCCCAACGTCAACGCCTCGGTCTTCTCTAGATTGGGCCAGAAACCCTGCGAACTCATCATGGGGCCTACAATCTCAGCGAAGGCTGCTTCTAAGAAGGTGGCCGCTCCTGCCCCCGAAGTCGTCAAGGCAGCTTCTCCGGCCAAAAGGTCGGTCTTTACAAGATTGACGGCTCCAGCTCCCGCTCCTGCTGCCCAAAGGACGTTGGTCTTTGACAGGCTAACACCAACAGCGACCCCCCACCTACACAGGGGGCAGGACGAAACCATTCTTACCGCTGACCCTACGCCGTCCGCTCGACACGCTCGACGTCGCCATTGGCGCCGAGTAAGGAAGGCTGGGGGCAACTCTCCCTCCGGGTTAACTCCATCAGCCCCAGTGGCAGAAGTTAATGCTGCTGTTCCAACTGGGAACAGCTTCGAAATGCTAAATAAGGTGCGAAGGAATTCTCCTACTGCAGTGCTGAAGAGGTTTCCTCCCCCATTAAAAAAGGTTGTGGAAATAAAACCCGAACAGCCCCGATCTCCTCAACGGCTGTCTTCCGAAATCTATAAGGTTTGGCGGCAGGCCCGAGACTCGATCATCGATCCAAACTTCTCCCGCCAGCACAAGAAGCTGAAAATCCAACCGGAAGCTGGTCACCAGGCTAAACCCCAAAAGGCTGTTGATCAACTGGCTCATAAAAGGAGGAGGCCAGAGAAGACCCCCCAGCATGCAACGACGGCTAAAAGCACTGAGCCCAGACGTCCTAAGTCTGGGGGCATGGTGGTGCACACTGTTTACATGGCCTCTGGAAAGGAGGAAAGCCGCACTTCTACGGGCCACCGACCGCTAACCCGATCCGTGACGAAGGCCCAGGAGCAGCAACAAAAGCTTCAGGAAATGATGAATGCTATGGCCGCACTTACCGGGCCAAAAGAAAACCCAGAAACGTCCTCAGACTCGTGCCAGGAGGAAGAAACCGACACTGAATTCCTTCGCCGGATACTGGAGAAAAAGGACAAAGAGGCTGCTGAACAAGCGGCCAACATACAACGTATGGGCCTTCTCTTCCAAGATATGATAGGAATGATGATCCAGCAGGACTTACCCGCCGAGGATCCCCCAATCGTTCTTGAAGACGACCGAGGAGAAACGTCAAATCCACCACCAACCCTCTCAACGGCCAAGGAGGAGGCAATCTCTAAGGCGGAATTGGTTGACTACATAGCCCAGCAAATCCGGGTTCATCACGTGACTGAGGCAGCTGGTCAAGTCGTGAAAACGGGGCGGCCGTATCCAAGCTGGTACGACCAAATCAAATACCCGCCAGGCTATACGATACCAAAATTCCACGTGTACAAGGGGACCGGCAACCCCCATCAACATGTCGCCCAGTTCCGGGCCCTCTGCGGTAACACCGGCGGCGATGATAAACTGTTGCTCCGCCAGTTCGTGGGCAGCTTATCAGAAACTGCGTTCGAATGGTATTCGGAACTCCCGAACGATTCTATCAAAACGTTCGCTGAAATGGAATTGTTATTCACTCAGCGATTCGCAAGTGCCAGCGAACGCACTCCAATAACTGCACTGATTAACGCCAGGGTAAAACCAGGCGAAACCTGGGTCCAGTATGCTATACGCTGGCGGAACTTGTGGTCGAGATGTGAACAACGCATTGAGGAGGCACCCGCAGTGGGCATGTTCGTGGGAACCCTAGACCCCCACGCAACTATCTCCCAGTTTATGATGTTCTTTAAGCCAACCACATTCCAGACTTTGATCGACAAGTTGGCTCAGATGGACCAAATGGGTCATAGACCACCTCCCCCGAAGTCGGAACCTCGGAATGACAAGGGTAAAGGAAGAGCAACCTTTGTTGCGAATGCCCAACAGCAACCTAATGCCCCGAAACCAGCAGATCAACTGGAGGAAAGGCGTCGGTATTATAATGAGAAGATGAAGCGCCCCTACTCGTTCCCACGGGACAAGACGAAACGGCTATTCGAGCTGGCAATACGCAACAGACTTATAAACCTGCCAAATCCAAGGCGACCGCCGCAACCCACCGAGGTGAATAACCCTAACTATTGCCCTTACCATCAAACGGTAGGCCATCCGATTGAAGATTGCTTCATCTTCAAAGGATGGATTGAAGACCAGTACCTCCAGGGGAAGTTTGTACTGTCCGAAAAGTGGAAGGTGAACCCACCACAGCCGCATGCTCCTAGGAAAGCGGATACACCAGGGGCAACATGTTCTTTTATTGAAGAAGCTCCAGGGGAGGTCGTGCTATCAACTAAAACCAAAAGAATGCTGAGAGACCTTCATGCGTGCCCTGCGGTCGAATGGAAGGACCCTCTTGAACCTCAAATTATCGAAGGAATCTTGAAGCCCCGCCCAATTACGAAGATTCACGATAAGGGCCCAAATACTCACGCCCAACCGTCAAAATCTTCGAAGAAAAAGAAGAAGAAATCCAAGAAGCCTGTGAAGCTTCGAAACGAACACACGAACTTGCAGAAGCAAATCGACGCGTTGGAAGAATACAATCGAAAGGCGCGAACTCCTGTCACACTGCAAGAGTTCCTCAACCACATCTTTCAAGAGGAAGATGATGGAGAAAGCTCGTCGGATGAATCCGAAGGATATGTGGCGAGTTGTAACGTAATCTCCCACTCGTTTACCGATGATGGGAAAACTCCTGGCATTAAAAAGCTGGAGGCAGAGCCTGTACCAGAGCGTGGATGGCCAACAGACGAAATGATCGACGCTTTTCTAGACGAGATTCGTCTAAAATGTAAAGCGGACCAGGAGCGTGAGATGACCACGTCGGAAGGAGCCAAATGCGGGCAACTGAACGAAAGAGTTGAACTACCCCTGCCAGAGCGAAAGGCATCCGAAGTAGACAAGAAGATATTCAGGACGAGGAAAAGGTTTGCCAAAGCCATTTCAATGGGAATGAAGCTACCACCCTCGGAAGGAAACACACACGATGGGGTGGAGAGGCACCCTGACTATTGCGCATATCACCGGAAAATCTCACACCCCACGGAGGAGTGCGATGCCTTTAAGATATGGTGGCAAGGATATGTCGCTCGTCGGCAACATATTAAGCGCATGAAACGCAAGAGCCGTCGGGAGCGAAGAAGTACTATCGATGGGCATGACAGAGCTACTGGCAACTGTTACATGGTAAACGCCAGGGGGTCACAAATTCTCACCTTTGGGAGCGACTCTGATGAAGAAATCGCTCTGGGCCCTCTCTTCAAAGAATCCGTGTTGGGGAAAGAGGAGGAATCGGAGATCTGCGAGAACATTCAGCTGCGCAATCGCACACTCCCAGAAAAGAATCTCGGGCCCGGGAATAGAAAGGATAAGGGAAAGGAAAAGGTCACTGAAGATATCACATTAGATGACCAAGTCATGAGAGAGCTGGCTGCCAAAGACCCTCCTAGGAAGGGTAAAGTGGACTATAACATCCTCGCGTACCTAAGGAAGCTACCTTCTCAGCTTAGCATTCTCGATGCCCTCCTATTATCAAAAGAAGCTCGAGACTCACTAATTAAGGCGTTACAAGAACCTGAGCAATTCCAAGCCTTCCTCGCCACTGAAAAGATGAAGGATGAACTGGAGGAAGTGCATACAGCCGACATCACTTTCGGTGATGAAGACCTCCCTCTCGGGACGTGCGACCACAACCGTCCCCTATATGTCTCCGGATACTGCCATGATATCAAGATAGGCAAGATCCTGGTGGATAATGGATCCTCCGTCAACCTCCTTAATGTTCGGGTGTTGAAGGAAATCTGCATGAGCGTGCAACACCTCGCTCGTGACAAAATTACTATCTCCGGTTTCGATTCACAATCGTCACGGACTCTCGGATCTGTGATACTAACATTACGCTTTGGACTTCTCGTCACAGACATCAAATTCCATGTCATTGACGCCAAGACCTGCTACAATGCCTTGCTCGGCCGTCCTTGGTTACACGAGTACAATATCATCCCTTCTACACAACATCAGTGTATGAAGTACTTTAAGGATGGTTTCGAGTATACCGTAACAGGTGAGTTAAACCCATTTTCCGTGAACGAAGTCCGCAAATACGAAGATGCGAAGTACTTTTTGCCAGATTTCGAGGATACAGAAAGGTGTCGCAACCCGGAGAACAAAACCGTCGCCACCATCCCCGTTTTCGGAAGTGACACCGAAGAAGAGGAAGAGATAGTTTATGCAGGGCCATCTCAATGCAACAACCTGGGGACGCCCGCCCCCGTGTTGGTCTTCGGAAGTGATTCAGAAGATGAAGTTAATGCTGTGTTCTCCAATCGGCTGTCAATACAAGCACCCCCTGGCGATGACCATAGTTTGCAAATCACCATAGTACCGCAAGAACACTACAAGGATCTCGACACGCTTCAGGCTCACAATGTGCAGGACCTGCAAACATTTTACGTCCCTCCCAGGCGAAGGGGTGAGAAGGTGATCCTATTCTACCGATCCTCAAAGTCGAGAATAGAGAAAGAGATCTGGCATGGCACGGATGCTACACTTGACAGGCTCCAACCCATCCGCCTGCCCAGATACTATACAAATGGATTAAAGAAGCTATTGAAGCGCCAAGGAGTACCCTTAGAACAGACCGTTCGGCAGGCGCGGTTCTACAACAGGATTTGGGATGTCCCCGGGACTCAACGCAAATTGCCCAACGGGAAGATGGAAACACTCGGGCTTGGATACGCAAGAGCCGGAAAACGGGAACGGGCTCACAGCAGCTACACTATATATACCTTTGATGAAGAGGAGGACGCCCTGTCAGGAGATGCCAACCCCCACCAAAACTAGACCCCGAGATCGAAGCGCCGAGTCCGTCGTTTGAGGAACGAATGGGCAAGCCTGTCAGGAAAGTGGGTCAGAAAGCTTGGGAAGACCACAACCGCGAAATGGCCATCTACGAGAAGGCCAGGACGCAACGTCTATTTCAACGTGCTGCAAAAGACAAAGACGCTTATCCTCGTCAATCCGCTGTACGAAAGGCCCGATGCAGAGACGGAAATAAATCAAGAAGCGGCTCGGGTTTGTCCCTCATGAAGAAGATGAGTCGAGCGTACTCCTTCCCCCGAGACAAGACGGAGAGGTTACTCAACCTCGCTATAAAACATCAAATGATCGCGCTTCCAGAGTCTAGACATCCTGAGCAAGCTAGCAAGGCTTCTCATCTGAGTTATTGCTCTTATCACCAAGCCATAGGACATCCTACCGAAGACTGCTTCACCTTCAAGAACTGGGTCGAGGAACAGTACCGACGGGGCAGATTCGCTTTATCCGACGGCTGGAAGGTGACGCCGCCGCGAAAGCACGAGTCCAAGGCCGCAAGAGCAGAACCGGGTCCACCTCAGTCCAGGGAGCGGGTTCGCACTTGTCATACGATTACGATATTAGGAGAAGAGCCTGAAAACGTAGATGACCTTCCCCGGTGCTTTGAGAACAGCGATGATGAGGTGATCTCGGAATTTCCGCCCGCTCCGAAAGAATTGGAAGATGGTATACATACTACTGCAGATAACCTCAAGAAGATTGAGTTGGGATCGGCAGACGACCCGCGACCGACATTTGTCAGCGAGCTGCTATCCGAAGAGAGGGTGGCTGCGTTAAAGAACGTGCTTCTACGGCATAAAGACTGCTTCGCCTGGAACTACTCCGAGATGCCAGGATTAGATCCGGAGATTGCTGTGCATAGATTAGCATATCCCCAGATATCAAGCCAGTCAAGCAGGCGCCAAGGAGGATGCGACTCGAGCTTGAGATGAGCATCAACGCCGAAGTCAAGAAGCTGATCGATTCTGGATTTATCCAAGAAGTCCAATATCCCGACTGGATCGCCAATATCGTCCCGGTAATGAAGAAGAACGGGACGGTACGCATATGCGTGGATTTCAGGGATCTCAATAAAGCCTGTCCAAAGGATGATTTCCCAGTACCAGTAACCGAGCTAATGATAGATAACACGTCCACTCACGAGGTTTTCTCCTTTATGGATGGGTCGTCAGGATACAATCAGATAAAGATGCATCCCGAAGACCAGAAGCACACCGCTTTCCGTACCCCTTTGGGTATATTTTGCTACAGGGTTATGCCCTTTGGTCTAAAGAACGCTGGCGCTACCTATCAAAGGGCCATGACAAAGATCTTTGATGACCTCATACACGACGTCGTCGAGTGCTATATCGATGACCTCGTAGTAAAGAGCATGTCATACGAAGATCATTTAAAGCATCTGGAGACTGTATTTCGACGCCTTCGGCAATATAATTTGAAAATGAATCCCCTCAAATGCGCGTTTGGAGTCTCCTCGGGCAAATTTCTGGGATTCATCGTTCGACACCGAGGTATTGAAATAGATCCGTCAAAGATTAAGGCGATCATGGAAATGCCTCCGCCAAGAACCCTCAAGCAGTTGCGGTCTCTCCAAGGGAAGCTCGCATACATCCGGCGGTTTATCGCTAATCTTTCGGGCAAATGCCGTCCTTACAGCCACCTGATGAAAAAGGGAACTCCATTCGCTTGGGATCACAAATGTCAAGGTGCACTAGACGAGATCAAGCAGTACCTGCAGAACCCTCCGGTATTGGCTGCGCCGGTCAAGGGAAAACCCCTCATTCTTTATACGACCGCCCTCGAAGGTTCCTTGGGCGCGTTATGGGCACAAGAGAATGATCAGGGGAGAGAGAGGGCACTCTATTACTTAAGTAGAGTTCTACTGGGGGCAGAAAGCAACTACTCTCCCATTGAAAAACATTGCTTGGCGTTAATCTTCGCGATAACAAAGCTCAGGCACGATGCGTTGGCACATGAAGTCCGTCTTATTTCAAAAGTAGATCCCCTTAAATACTTGATGTCGAAAGCCATATTGACGGGACGACTCGCTAAGTGGGCCCTGCTCTTGATGGAGTTCTCGATAACGTATCAACCTCTCAAGGCAGTGAAAGGCCAGGCCATTGCCGACTTCCTCGCTGAGCACCCGATACCGGCCGATTCTTCTCTGAACTGTGATTTGCCGGATGAGCATGCATTTGATGCGATTAGCGGCGGAAGCACCCGATGGAAACTCTATTTTGATGGAGCGTCCTCCATGAAGAAACAGAAACAAGGTATCCCAATGATCAAATCAGGGATAGGCCTCATCTTTGCAACTCCACAAGGAGGGATAATGCGCTTCGCCTTCTCCTTAACGGAGCCGAGGACAAACAATGAAGCTGAATACGAAGCTCTGATAGCAGGCCTCGAGATCGCCATCGACATGGGAATTGAAGACCTCCTTATATACGGGGATTCTCAGCTGGTCGTTAGTCAAGTAAATGGTGACTACCAAACGTGCAAGCCGGAGTTGGTGAAGTACGGCGAAAGGGTGAAACAACTATTGACCCAAATTCCCTCCTATACTTTGGAGAATATACCGCGCGTGGAAAACAGCAAAGCAGACGCGTTGGCTAAACTTGCTAAAGAACTGGCTGACGAGAACCTCGATGACGTCAGAATCGTGGTACAAAGCCGTCGAGTGCTCGCCCCGGCAGAAATATCTCCGGAATCATGCGAAGAAAAGGGAACGACTGAGCAGACGACCCTACAAATAAAAGACCATGAGAAGGCCGAAGACTGGAGGGAAGTCTTCATAGACTACTTTAAGTCCCACCGAATGCCCAAAGAAGCGTCCTCAAGACATCAGCTCATGAAACGAGCTCTATCCTTCGCTTTCGTCAACGATATTCTATACAAAAGATCGTTTGATTCTCTATGGCTGAGATGCTTAGGACCTGACGAAGCAGAAAGAGTCATTCAGGAAGTTCATGATGGACTTTGCGGTTCTCACCAAGCAGGCCCAAAGATGAAGTTAAAAATTAAACGGATGGGTTACTACTGGCCCACGATGATCCAGGACTGCCTCGAGTATGCGAAGCGATGCCACTCATGCCAGATTCATGGAGACTTCATCCACGAACATCCGAATCCACTGCACCCAACGGTAGCTAGCTGGCCATTCAAAATGTGGGGGACTGACATAGTCGGCCCCATTGAGCCAGCATCATCCCGGGGACACCGTTTTATCCTGGCGACAACTGATTACTTCTCCAAATGGGCAGAAGCAGTACCACTGAAGGAAGTGAAGACGGAGAATATCCTCCATTTCTTCAAGACGCACGTCATCTATCGGTTGGGAACCCCACGGCGGATTATCTCCGATAATGGACCGGCCTACCGAAGCCATAAGATTAGTCGCTTCGCACAGCAGCACAGTATAGACTGGAGATATTCTTCGGTTTACAACCCACGAGCTAACGGTCTGGCCGAGGCCTTCAATAAGACCTTGACGAAGATCATAAAAAAGACCGTTTCCAGGAATAAGAGAGACTGGCACGAAAGGCTGCAAGAAGCCTTTTGGGCTTATCGAACTACATTCAAGACGGCCACAAACACAACGCCGTACGCGTTGGTATTTGGGAGGGAAGCAGTGCTCCCCCTCGAGATAGAGTTACCCTCTCTACGAGTAGCAGTCCACCACGAGCTGACGGACGAAGAAAATGCTCATCTTCGGCTTGAAGAGCTTGACGCCCTTAAAGAAACACGGCTCATAGCGCAACAAAATCTGGAGGCCTATAAAGCAAAGATGACGCGCTCGTACGAAAGATTGACCAGGCCGAGGACATTCCGCCAAGGCGAACTCGTACTAGTGGTCAAAAGACCTATGATCCCCAATCGTGCCAAGCGAGGAAAATTTGAGCCAAACTATGAAGGCCCGTACATCATAGACAAGGTCTACCAGGGTGGAGCCTACCTACTCATGGACATGCACGGTGAAAGGCCTTTCAGGCCAATAAACGGCCGCTTCTTAAAGAAATACTACGCTTAATAAGCCACAGCCTGGGTCAATGATAGATGACGACGACTATGTCCGCTCGCTATCTTCCTAGGCTCAGACTTTACAAGCAGCAGCCGGCCTTCCCACAACAACGGACCGAAACGTTCTTAAACTAACGACGGACCGAAACGTCCTTAAACTAACGACGGACCGAAACGTCCTTAAACTAATGACGGACCGAAACGTCCTTAAACTAACGGCGGACCGAAACGTCCTTAAACTATCGACGGACCGAAACGTCCTTAAACTAACGGCGGACCGAAACGTCCTTAAACTATCGACGGACCGAAACGTCCTTAAACTAACGGCCGACTGAAACGTTCTTAAACTAACGACGGACCGAAATGTTCTTAAACTAACGACGGACCGAAACGTCCCTAAACTACTACCTCAACATCCTTAGGTTGACGAGATGGATAAAAAAAAAAGAAGAAGATAAAAAAAATGATAAAAAAAACGGTATGTCCATAAGCAAAGTAGGCACGGATGAAAACCCGAAAGGGCTTCGTGAGTAAAAACAGCAGGGCTGCCGGCAAGTGTTCGTGAAAACCCGAAAGGGCGCGACCTTGTAAAAAAAGTGAAAAAGAATAAAAAGAAACGGTATGTCTATAAGCAAAATGGGCACGGATGAAAACCCGAAAGGGCTCCGTGAGTAAAAACAGCAGGACTATCGGCGAGTGTTTGTGAAAACCCGAAAGGGCGCAATCTCGTTAAAGGACACTTACAGAGTCCTCTCGACCTTGTAAGGAGAAACCACCTGCGTGAGATCCTTACGACTCACAAAGGAGCAGCACACTTAGGGATCCTCACGATTCCTAAGGAGAAAATACACTTACGAGATCCTCACGACTCGTAAGGAGAATTCTCTTATGGGACCCTCACGGCTCATGAGATTTGAAAGTCTTAAGTTACAGAAGCCTGAACCTGTTCTTAAGCAAATCCTCCACAACCTTCGATATTGCCCTACAAGAGGCTCAATACTGACCCTTGTATACAATCCACGGGCGCGAATAAACATTTCCCCAGCAAAGTCCAACCCTTGTAGGTCCTCTCGACCCATAAGGAGAAAACCCTCTTGTAGGATCCTTACGACTTACAGAGGAACGTACACTTAGGAATCCTTACGATCCCTAAGGAGAAAATACACCTGCAAGATCCTCACGACTTGTAGGGAGAAATACCTTTGTGAGACCCTTACGGCTCATGAAGTCAAAAGCCTTAGTCGACAGGACCTTAACCCTGTTTGCTAAGCCACCTTTGTTCAACATCGACAGTGGCAAATGATGATTCGCTCCTGGCAACATCCCAGTTGCAGCGATGCTGATGCCGAAATCAGTGTCCAAAATCCGAGCTTGCGGCGAAAAAGCTAGCAAGCCACACATGCCTACAAAATAGCCGAAATGATGGGGCAACTTGTAATAAAAAGCAGCAAGTAAGAATGAAGGCATAAAAAATAGCCGAAATGATGGGGCAACTCGCAATAAGAAGCAGCGAGTAGAAAATAAATAAATAGCCGAAATGATTGGGCACCGCGAAAAATAGCCGAAATGATGGGGCAATCGCGACCTTCGCGACATAAAAGCTGAAACGATAGAGCATCGCGGAAGAAAGAAATAAAATAAAAATAAAATGTATGCCTTACAGGTGATGTTCCATCACACCCTGTATGCAATCCAATGGCATAAACAAAAAGGGAACGTACCTCCCTCCCCCAGGTTTCACCAAAGAAAGAAGCTAAATCTCGACGGGCCACAAGCGACCTAGAGATCATCCCAACACTCGTCTCGTAACAACGGACACAACTTCAAGCTAAGCGGAACAGCGGCAACTCCCAGTTCCATGGCTCGGTGATATACATATCACCAACAGTCAAACCTT
Source organism: Agapanthus africanus (assembly GCA_030015575.1). Classification (NCBI taxonomy): domain Eukaryota; kingdom Viridiplantae; phylum Streptophyta; class Magnoliopsida; order Asparagales; family Amaryllidaceae; genus Agapanthus; species Agapanthus africanus. The sequence continues at coordinate 419,655,699 of JASDDO010000010.1, read as the reverse complement.
CACCCCGTGAAATGCGGATATATTCAGCAAAATTCCTGGTTACGTGGAACGCGGATAATGTCATTCTTTGACCCCGTGGAAAACGTCCAGAGCGGAGCCTAGTCCTCGCCTAACGCGGCAGTGAACCCGTGTGAAGCATCTAGTGCAAAATTCCTGGTTACGTGGAACGCGGATAATGTCATTCTTTGACCCCGTGGAAAACGTCCAGAGCGGAGCCTAGTCCTCGCCTAACGCGGCAGTGAACCCGTGTGAAGCATCTAGTGCAAAATTCCTGGTCACGTGGAACGCGGATAATGTCACTCTTTGACCCCGTGGAAAACGTCCAGAGCGGATCCTGGTCCTCGCAGAGTATGGCAGTGAACCCGTGCGAAGCACCCAGAGCGGAGCCTAGTCCTCGCCTAACGCGGCAGTGAACTCGTGTGAAGCATCTAGTGCAAAATTACTGGTCACGTGGAACGCGGATAATGTCACTCTTTGACCCCGTGGAAAACGTCCAGAGCGGATCCTGGTCCTCGCAGAGCATGGCAGTGAACCCGTGCGAAGCATCCAGAGCGGAGCCTAGTCTTCGCCTAACGCGGCAGTGAACCCGTGTGAAGTATCTAGTGCAAAATTCCTGGTCACGTGGAACGCGGATAATGTCACTCTTTGACCCCGTGGAAAACGTCCAGAGCGGATCCTGGTCCTCGCAGACCATGGCAGTGAACCCGTGCGAAGCATCCAGAGCGGAGCCTAGTCCTCGCCTAACGCGGCAGTGAACCCGTGTGAAGCATCTAGTGCAAAATTCCTGGTCACGTGGAACGCGGATAATGTCACTCTTTGACCCCGTGGAAAACGTCCAGAGCGGATCCTGGTCCTCGCAGAGCATGGCAGTGAACCCGTGCGAAGCATCCAGAGCGGAGCCTAGTCCTCGCCTAACGCGGCAGTGAACCCGTGTGAAGCATCTAGTGCAAAATTCCTGGTCACGTGGAACGCGGATAATGTCACTCTTTGACCCCGTGGAAAACGTCCAGAGCGGATCCTGGTCCTCGCAGAGCATGACTGTGAACCCGTGCGAAGCATCCAGAGCGGAGCCTAGTCCTCGCCTAACGCGGCAGTGAACCCGTGTGAAGCATCTAGTGCAAAATTCCTGGTTACATGGAACGCGGATAATGTCATTCTTTGACCCCGTGGAAAACGTCCAGAGCGGAGCCTAGTCCTCGCCTAACGCGGCAGTGAACCCGTGTGAAGCATCTAGTGCAAAATTCCTGGTTACGTGGAACGCGGATAACGTCACTCTTTGACCCCGCGGAAAACGCCCAGAGCAGAGCCTGGTCCTCGCCAAGCACGGCAGTGAACCCGTGTGAAGCATCCAGAGCAAATACCGGACTGTGGAGTCCCTATACCCATGGACTATGACGTCTTTAACCTCGACCGTGATGTCTTAAAACTAACGATCAACCATCCCAATTCCCTACGGATTCTGCCTTGGTCTAAGGGTACATCTTTTCACTCCTTTGATGCCCGGCGTTGTAATTCCTCAACGTCTTCAAAGAGGTGACGGGTCCCTGCAACCAAACACCGGACTGTGGAGTCCCTAAATCCACAGACTATGAGGTCCTTAACCTTGACCGTGATGTCTTAAAACTAACAGCGGACTGTGGAGTCCTTAAATCCACGGACTATAAGGTCCTTAACCTTGACCGTGACGTCTTTAAACTACGATACCTTGATAGACCCCTGACTCCGTGAAACACGGATAAGGATGATCACATCCGGCACTTGCAGGCCCTCACGACCTGTAAGGAAGAAAAACCCTCTTGTGAGATCCTTACGACTCTCAAGGGAAAACCCGCTTAAGGATCCTCACGATTCTTAGGAAGAACTTACGCCTATGGGATCCTCTCGACCTGTAGGAGAAAAAAAAAACTCGTTATGAGACACTCGTGGCCTGTAAAAGGCAAAAGTCTTAGGAAGCAGATCTTAACCCTGAGTCCTGAGCCATTGCTGTCCTACAAGGAGATCAAGATAGAATATTCGCAGAATACATTCAATGAAAAGGAGACACATCGTTGAGAGAGAAAAAAAAGAAGAAAATGTATCTTTTATTCATAAACCAAAATGGGTACGAAGTACAATTCATGAAAGAAACAAAAAGAAAATACTCTCATCCATGAGTATGTACAAAAAGGAAGAAAAAGATACAAATGTTTCAGGCCGGCGGGCGATTCAGCAATTTGGTCAGCTCATCCTGCTTTTGTTGGACCACGGCCTCATGACGCAAGATCTCCGAAAGACGAGCCTCCGCTTGAGCTTGCTGAGCCTGATACGAAGCGAGCCGGGCTTCAAGCTCTTTCTCAGTGGCCTTATGAGCCTCGACCCTCTCACAAGTGAACGTGGCAGCTTTATCAAGAGCCACAACCTTATGTTCGCTACGTATCGCTCTATCAGGCCACGTAAGCTCGCTTTCGTAACCATAGCAAACGCGCTCACATCGCCTGATGTGAAAGGCAACAAGAAAATTTTCCGACATATTTCAAGCATACGTTCGCAATCATATGAGTATTCAAAAAGGGAATAATAATAATAATAGCGTTTGCAATCGCATGAACGTTCATAATACCCAAAATGGTCTGATGCGCAGGAAAGTGATGGTAGCATTTGCAATTAAAGAAAGTTCTCATGAGAAGAATACAAAGTTTATTTATGCGAGCGGAAACATACATACTAGCACCAAGCCTACACGGAATCTCGGCATAAAGCGTAAAAAAGGTGGGACTAATTTAAAAATGTTCTACGCTAACGGAAAAGGTCACCAAACATGGGATCAACGGCACAAGGGTTAATGAAACAGAGGACAAAATTCTCCATCTCTCTCTCTGCTTTCTCCAGCACGTCAAAGCGACGGTTCTCACGAGGAGTCGCTCCCCATCGATTGGCGCCATGTTCGTCCGCGAAAGCAGACATAATAGCTCGCCGGGCCTTGATCTGGCTCAGCAGATAAATTGAGTAATCCTTCAAAGCCTGAGTAATCAGGTACGCGTCGTGAAAACCCTCTAGCTTTTCTTCTGCCGCGTCGAGCATCGCCAGGGTCATCTCCGCCGGGTGAGGAGGGATGTCGGCAAGCACGGCCTTGAGAATCATCCGGAGCCAGAGAGAACCCATCGGGAGGGGGGACCCCCTACGGATCGAGAGTTCATGCATGGCTGAGTCGCATTCGTTGTCGGTAAGGAGGGGATCCACCAACCGAGCAGCAAAGCGAGGGACCATTTCCTCAATAGGAACCTCCCATGGCTGTCGACGAGCATGAGGGCGATTGCAGGCCATGGCGCTCGTTTGTTTCTCGAGACAAGTTACTCCAAGATAAAAAAAAAATATAATAATAATAATATAAATCTCTTTGTGAGAGGAAAAGGGAAGCTATAGCCTCATATATAAGGAAATGCATTAAGTGCTGTGCGCGGAAAATCTTGCATGGTGAAACTATTTCCAAGGCCCAAAAAAGGAAAGGCATCGAAAATCAAGGAGATGGAACTATTTCCAAGGCCCTTTTTTCTGCGTCTAATATTGTGCGCCGAAAACAGGGCATGAGAAGATTTTGTGAACAGCCACATCAAGGGACCCCACGTGCAGACTACGTGAGGCCTAAACCTGATGTACACTAAAAAAAAGAAAATGGAGTAGCACCCTGCATATTGAAAGCACCAACAACAACAGTAGCAAAATGATAAAATCCCAGAGAAAAGACATGCAAACATAGAAAGACATAATAACAATTGTCACTCATACTTCAAGAGGTTTATACAAAACACAGAGGACACATTTACAACGGTAAAACTTCAGATGCGGGACATGGGTTGAGAAACTCAAAATTAACTTTATTCAAGATTTTCCAAGCATTTCGAACCTCCCGAGTATGCTTCCTCTCAAGATCACAAGCATCGGGGTCCACACGAATATCCTCCACCCTCCGATAGGCGGCAAGTATGGCCGACTGCTGGAACATCTGATGCAGGAGATCAATGAGATTATCCCGCCTTCTTTTTGAGATCAAGTGCATCAGATACACCGAGTGTACTTTATCCTCGGCGGCGTCCAATGCCCCAAGGGGCACACCAGCACAGAATAGAGGGAGAGCCTCCCTGATCGCCAGCACGATCAGCCTCAGAAGAGAAGAGCGACGGGGGAGTAGCCGATGGTTGTACTCATCAAAGCGGCTCATAATCTCGGCACATTGAGCATCGGTGAACTCCTGGTTCTGACTGCGGCCCAGTGCACGAATATTCCCATAGGAAATGATCTCGTCAAGACCATACAGATGGGCATCCATGATACCTGAAATAAAGGTCATGAGACATCATTACAAAACCCCCATTGCATTAATTGCAGAAGAACAACCTCGGGCCAAGAGACCCCAGGAAGCCTCTGTGTGAAGAAATCAAGTCCTTCATTGGAATTAAAATTCTTTATTAAGAAAAGGGAATTAAATTCCCAGAAACATTTTTGATGGAATTAAATTCCATGGAGTTGAAACGCCATCATCATCTCCCCAAAGATCATCTAAACCCTAAAAGATCTACAGTTTGAAGGTTAAGCGGTTCTCATGGGAAAACATGAAGAAAAAAGGGTAAAAATCCTTGTTTTGGATTTAAAATCCAGAGGAATGTGAAGGTCCATCTTTTGTCCAAGAACATTACCTGAGGAAGAGAAATCTTTTCGAACAGAGTTAAACTCTGAAAATATTTCAAGACAGAGAACTAAGCTCTGGAAGCGAGAATTAAATTCTCAAGGAAAAAGTTCTCAGAAGAAGAAGATGAGCAAAGTGAAGGCTCCTATGAAGAGACAGAGGTATTTATAGAAGGCAATGGAAACGTTTCATCTCCCCAGATCCCTAAAGGAATCCAATGGTCCCAAGAGGTGACAGCGTTGCACTCACGTGCTGACACGTGAGAACAACGCTGTGGGGGCATTTGTTTCCTGATTTAAAATCAGGAAAGCTTATGGAAAAAGATTCAGAAGAAGGTCACGTGCTTACACGTGACCAGCAGTCACGTGTTGGCACGTGACACCCAAAAGTACCGGCAAAACAAGTTCAGCTTCCTGACTACATCAAAGAAAAAGGGCTTAAGAAAGGGTCACGTGCTCCCACGTGACCAGGGTCACGTGTTGGCACGTGACATTTTAAAGCGGATTCAAAGGCACATCGGTTCCCTGATCAAGTCAATGAAAAAGAGTCCAGATCAGGGTCACGTGCTCACACGTGACCAGGGGTCACGTGGTGGCACGTGACGGTTAAGCAACAACCAGAAGACAGCGCAAAAGGAAAGAAGAAGGCTCACTCCAAAGGGGGTCACGTGCTCACACGTAACCATGGGTCACGTGGTCACACGTGACCGGCTTTCAAAGCCCATTTTGTTAACAGAATTAAATTCTGAAGAAGATTCAAATCTTTCCAAAGGAAAGCGATTATCTGGAACCAATCGAATTGAAGATTCAGAGGTGATCTATCTATGGGAAAATCTCGGGTTTGGAAAGATTTCCCCTTTAAATCTAACCGAAATAGCAAAGGGGAATCCCTGGATTTGAAATCCAACGGTGAATAAAATTCACCTAATAATCCAAAGGTCCAAAACGAATGATGGATGCAAATCAAATCTCTCAATGAAGATTCGTCAAAAACTAATTGATTCGGCTGCTTCTCCTATAAATAGGAGCCAAGAGATACAAAAAAGGAGAGATATACAGAGACAGGGAGAAAAAAAGAAAAGGAAGAGAGCTTCGATACTTGGAGAAACTTGGATCTTCTGCAAAAACCCTAGGTAAGAAAGGGAAAAGCTCCTTGAAAGAAAAAGAGAATTTAATTCTCAACAGAGTTTAACTCTGATACATAAAACAGAAGAACATATTTCTTCTCTCTTTGATAGAGGATCTGCAAAGTGCACATCTCCCCTTGAGGTTGAGAATTTAATTCTCAATGGGTTGAGATCCTGCCATGCAGATCCAAAACATAAAGAGGGAATGCAAGCACGAGAATTTAATTCTCACAGAACTATAGGAATTTAATTCCTTTAAAATAAAATTAGGGCTTGACCCTGTATCATGGGAATTTAATTCCTTCAGAACAAAAAGAGACAGGGTTTAACCCTAATTAAGAACCTAGTTCTGTTGAAACAGCGGGAATTTAATTCCTTTAATCATGATTTAACAGAGGATGGAAGTTCAAATTCCTTAAAAAGCTTTTGTTAGGGTTTAACCCTATTTGGTTCTTCACATGTATGAGGAATTTAATTCCTACGGAAAATTCAGAGTTCAACTCTATTCAGAATATAAACCTTCAAAGGGAAGTAGGAATTTAATTCCTCTGAAATTACTGTCAGGGTTTAACCCTACGAGGAATTTAATTCCTGGGAAAGATTAACAGATCCTCTAAACAATATACATAGAGGTAGGGTCACGTATCACCACGTGACCCCCCCAGGAGATCTACAGAAAACCCCTTTGAGGCAGCACCCCACGTGACCCACGTGACCCTTGACAGAAGCTTCAATACACAGGCATTTGAATGCCCATCACGTGATGGCACGTGATGCTCTGAAAGACGCGATAATCTCAGCAGAATAAATGAAGGGAGGGCGCTCTCACATGCTGCCACGTGACCCCTCTTGCCTTAGTGTTTAACACTAAATTGAAACTCTCGAACCCAGTGTTAAAACACTGTTGGGCCTTAGTGTTCAACACTAATCAAAAAGCTTTACTTGCAGTGTTCAACACTGATCTGTTTTAGTGTTTAACACTAATTTGAAAAGCCTTGTCGCTGGTGTTTAACACCGATTATCTTTTAGTGTTAAACACTAACTTGTTAACCTCATTCCCAGTGTTCAACACTGATTGTTCTGTAGTGTTTAACACTAGGCTTTGGCCCAATTGGCTAAATGGATGGAGGCAAAGCCTCTCCTGATTGGACTTAGCCCAAGATGGCCATAAGTCCTCAATTTGTGATTAACTGGGCCAATGGGCTCATAACATAATTAATCGGTCTTGATCCCAAATTGGGCCAAGGACTATTTAATCCACTCCGGTTCTAGGGTACATCTCTTCACTCCTTTGATATTTGGCATTGTAACCCCTCAATGTCTTCAAAGAGGTGACGGGTCCCGACGACTACACATTGACATGGATCGCGGGGTCCTTAAACCCGTGTTTAATGCAAAATTCCTGGTCACGTGGAACGCGGATAATGTCACTCTTTGACCCCGTGGAAAACGTCCAGAGCGGATCCTGGTCCTCGCAGAGCACGGCAGTGAACCCGTGTGAAGCATCCAGAGCGGAGCCTGGTCCTCGCAGAGCACGGCAATGAACCCGTGTGAAGCATCCAGAGCACATACCGGACTGTGGGGTCCTTAAACCCATGGACTACGACGTCCTTAACCTTGACCGAGATGTCTTAAAACTAACAATGGACCGCAATGTCCTTAAACTACCCATGGACCGCAATGTCCTTAAACTACCCACGGACCGCAACGTCCTTAAACTAGAACAACAGAGCCCCGCATACTCTTTTGTCGGATCTAAACGGTCCCGTTTAAGTTGATCTTAGCCTCAAAGATGGCTAACGTATCCTTAAACCTTCAAACAGACTGGACTATGAATCCCTCCAATTAACTCTGGCTCGAGGGTACATCTCTGAACTCCTCTGACATCCGTCGTTGTAATCCTTCAACGTCGTCAGAGAGGTGACGGGTCCTGACGGCCATACATTTAATGGACCACTAGGTCCCTAAACTGGAACAATAGAGCCCAAACGCTCCTTTGTCGGATCTAAACGATCCCGTTAAGTTGATCTTAGTCTCAAAGTTAGACTAACGTATCCTTAACAAACGTTTGAGTTGATCTTAGCCTCAAGTATGGCTGACGTATCCTCAAACCAAACCCCCAAACCTAAATCTAAGATAATACGGATTTGGACTAGTCCACGCCCTACGGGCGACGACATAACTCAGTCTCCGTAAACAATCCACCGGCAACAAAATACCAAACAAACACCCATGACACGAAGTGACCATCTGGAGAAGGAGAAAGTTGTTACCGCAATGCGGTAGCGTAATTAATTGCAGGGGCTTGCGCCTGCAGGGAAGAGCGTCCCCACAATCAAAAACCCCTTAAACGAGGGGGAATCTGACGAAGTCTGTTACATCGGACGCATCCGTCTAAACTTTCGATACATGGTGCCATAAATCAACTTGGCATCTTCGGAGAGGTGGACGGATAGCACCAATTAGCATCTGCCCCGAATCTCAGGCAAGACGCCATGTCGCGCCGTCTTTCGGAGGGGAACAGATACATCAATTTGTAATTGGTGCATAACAACGGATATTCAAAACCAAATATTTGCCGTAAGGCAAAAGCCCAGGCGATTTCCTCAAATATCACCAATTACAACGAATTCCGATATAATGAGGATCTAATCACCCAATTCCCAATATCTTACTCCCACTGATCATCTGTAAAACCATACAGATATGAGAATCATACCTGGTAAGTACATACCCTGGAGTAAGGGTCTAATTGGGAAATCAGTTTTCTATTAACAATGCACAATGAAACTGAAACATGAAAATGTTTCAAAAAGGGTATCCGGGTATTCCTAGTAATGCCTCTTCCATTATCCAGATTCATGACTGTAACCGTATATCTCCTTGCCATCTCTCCAAATCCCTTTATTTGACTTTACTCATTTCCTTCTGTACACCACACTTAGGCTAAATGGTTTTCTTCCTTCCCTACCGTTCGGCACCAGCCTATGATTTGGAAGAAGACTATCCAATAAGCATAATAGGTGTACTCACCTAATCCTAGGAGTACTCACAACCTGAGAGAAGGTGATGATAAAAGACAACCGATGAAACCTTATTCCTATTTCTCCTGAACCAGAATCCATCCTCGAAAAAGTTTCTTTGAGTTCATATGTAACTATACGATGGATTTATCCAATGGAATTGGATATACGGAGTGTTCTGGAGAAATACAAAGGTGAAATAGGAGTGGCGATGAAATACATGGTTTGGTCATGAATGATTACAGTCGCAATTTACTTTGCCCTCTTTCTTATCCCTTTAATTGTCTTTACATATTACCTTCTGTACACTACACTTAGGCTAATTGGTTTTCTTCATTTCCTACCTTTCGGCACCTGCCTATGGTTTGGAAGAAGACTATCCAATAAGCGTAATAGGTGTACCCTCTTCTAATCCTAGGAGCCCTCACATTCTGAGAGAAGGTAAAAGGAAAAGACAATTGAATAGTCTTATTCATTCTCTCCAGAACCAGAATCCATTCTCGAAAAAGTTCCTTCGAGTTCGTATGTAATTATACGATGGATTTATCCAATGGAAGTGGATCTACGTAGTAATACAGAATGTTCCAGATAAAAGCAAAGGGTAAAAAAAGGAGTGGCAATGTTATATACAACTCAGACAATCCAAAGGCCAGTGTTTTAAGAAGGTTCGTTTAACATGCTTACTGAGTTATAGTCTAGGGTGGGTCATGGTCGCTGCTAGAGAGAGAGAGAGAAGAAGAAATACTCAGCGTGCACTCTAGCCTAGATCAGAATGGTTAATCATTTTATCTAATCTGGATGGCTCCCACTGTTTCCTCGAATTCTCCTCCAAACCCAAAAGGAGAATTAGTAGGAATTACCCGAGGAGTAATCCTACTCATCTGTGGGAATCGGGATCCAACTATCATCGCATGATAACTTGATGGAAGCCACTCAAGTTATCGCACTCCAGAAGGTATGCGCATTCCTCGCAAGTTTCCTATATGTTTGAAACTCCCGATGTGATTTTTATCCCATGCTCTTATGACCTTGACGTAGGCCAACAAATTATAAGTCACATGTCAAGTTCTACCCGTCATTGTCCAGGTTAATTTGAACCCACCCGTACATACCCTTGACATAGGCCAACAAGGTAGTACGACTGTCCCAAACCAACGCATCTATCTATGCAACAGAAAAGTAACAAATAGCTACCATACACTATGCCTTGACGTAGGCCAACAAACATAGCATGAATACTAAGTGCTACCCGTCTGAAATGACGGAGGGCTACGAATAGTTTTTGGCGAAAAACCTTTAACGTAATGAACTTGATATCGTTGAAGGAACCTGATAGCTTTTATAAATATATAGCTGCGAATACCTTTGCTAAAGAGGTCACTCCCGGTGAAGGGATCTCGGTTCTTTCCTCGTCGAATGAGGTGCAGGATATTCCAAATTGAATACCACGATGCAAAGCAAAATTAATCGACTATAGTAAAATTATTACGTTGACGCAAACTTTTACTCAAGGGTCACTCCCGATGAAGGGATCTCGGCCCATGTCTCGTATAATGAGGTGCTAGATATTCATAACCGAATACCACTGTGCAAAGCAAAAGCGTACGTCTGTAATGTCAGTTTTTAGAATTGGTTCCAACAACATCAAATATAGTTTTGTTTTATCCTTGCATTGATAAGAATCAATGCAGTCACATCAATTAATCACATCAGAAAAGAACGAAAATATAATGTACGTATATGCCATCCGCATTCGCCACTGGGTCCCGTCATCACCCGTTAGGTTACTTAACTAACGACAGAGCTGGGACTGGACTAGTACGGGTGCAAAACATATACAACATCTACTAGTGTGTGTGTGTGTGTATATATATATATATAACATTCGTCCTAGGCATGATATAAGCAACATCACAGAAATATCACAGAAGCAACACAGAATGGTGGATAATCTTGGAGCCCCGGGTTTCACTTGAGCCGCAAATGATACCCGACGTTCCCTGTCGTATGGATAGCCTGTGCAATGAAACCTAGAACCCTAAGAGCGCGGCAAGTTACCCATCAAAACCAGAAGCGAGGAAACCTCCTTCAACAACTTGAATGGGCCACCCAGCACTTTACAGAATCCGGTAACTTGAGCACCCCTCTGTGGGTCAACCTATACCCCCTACGAGTGCGGCGAATAGCTCGCCAATTCTAGAGTAAGGTCCCCTCCGTCTCAACTCCATGAGATGCGGATCTGTTACCCTCTAGAACCCGGCTATTCGTGCACTCCACCGTGGGGTAATCCTAGTACAGAAAAGAAAATAATATACAAGGGTGACATCGACCTCAACCCGGCCGTGCCCCAAAAAAATAATATACAAACTGGCAATGACGGCAGTCCATATGTCGGACGCTTGCCCCACAATATCAAATGTACAAATGAAACTAAACAGTACTAACATTGCACCCAAGCTATCCACCATGACGATCTAATCCACAACACAGAACATCAACGTGAATATCACGTTCGAAAACCCGTCTAAAAGAACATATAGCAATTAGACAGGTTTACCGATCAAATGACATTCACGGTCAAAGATGCTAAACTAAGTACTGATAATCACACACTTAAAATTTCGATCGACTAAATTTCCCAAATTGGCCCCAAGTGCAACCCCATCACTCAAAAAAAAAATTTGGGCCAAAACCAAGTATCACAGAAATCACAATTCCATATAAAAGAGCTACAGAAAAAATTTGGTGCTCCGTTGCTACTAAACGACCACGGAACCGCCGCGAATAGGGGTCAAATGCGGCGGTTCCGCGGCTCTTTAGAAGCATCATGAGCTTAAATTTTTCCTGTACTCCTAGAAAAGCCTGCACGGATTTTTATGCCTCTGGAAAATATTTTTGACCACATTTGAAAATCGGCAGAAACTGGAAAAAATGAAATCGTGATTTCGGAAATTTGTTCAATCGATCTTTTAAGCATGTCTAAACAAGCTAGTAAGGGGTTAAGGGTTGGATCTGATACCATGTAGGGTTATGGGGGCGCCCCGGCCATCAAAACTTGGCCAAATGATGAACAAAAATTTATTAAACCAGCGCCACCATTACCCAATGCCCAAGATCTACCATTAACCCTAAAACTAGCAAGCTTACAAAAAGGATAGGAAAGATTATACCGAATAGAACCAAGTCCTTCGATCTTCATCTTCCTCCATGGCTCCTTGAGGCATGCTTGAACGAAGTTAGTCGCCGGTCTTCCTCCATCATAGACAATCCACCCGAGGGATGTAATTCCGGCTCTAGCTCCATACCAAGATGCTAGTGGAGCAACTAGGGTCGGTAGGATGCTACTCTAGAGAGCCTAGGATGTAGTGTGTATGTATTCTAAGTGTTATCTTTCTCATAACATGAAGGTGAAGGCAACAATGAAAAACTAGAGGAGGTGAAGAAAAAATGGTGAGGAGAGGAGCTCAAGCTCAAGTGGAAAAACTTAGCATGCACAAAAATAATGAAGACCATAGAAAGAGAAAATCAAGCATGCTTGGTTTTGCAAAAACCATTTTTTCATTTTAAAAAACCTACCATGCTTGAATAGTGCACACAAATGAATTAACAATTCATTTGTGAGCACTATTCCAAGCATGGTTCTCACCATACCTCCTCATGCTATTTTCCACCTCATTATCCATTTTAATGAAAATGGTCAAATCCAAAATGAGGTGGCACCTTCTAGAATGTTATCCGGTAAAAAATACGGATTACATTCTACAATATATACATACCTGCATTCGTACCGAAATACAAATACCAAAGAGATAGAATAACACAAAAAATATAATACTAGAATATACGTATCGAAATACATATGCGTAAATTATTAAATCAATACCTGATTTAATAATCCAGCTCAAGCCGAGCTGGCTAGTACTATCAACTGTCCGATTGAAAGTCCGGGTACAAAGTACATCAATCGATCGAAACCCTACGCGTATCCAATACGGTTACTACATCATTTCGCCAGAACCAGGGAAGCCCTCTGTGTGGGACTCTAAAGACTCATCAATATGCTGGCAGTGGGTTTAACCACAAGCACATCAGTGGCACTAGCTGTACATAACGGCTACCCAGGTATTGAGCGAAAGGAAGGCCGACGAGCAAGCTCATCCAAACCCCTACTAAGCCAGACAGTGACAATATCCGTACAGTCCGGTCTGTTCGTCTAAGAGTATCGCATATCGAGTTTAGGGGGATGGATAAAGTCAGACTCCTAATAACACGATAATTCGTGTTGGTATGTAACCCATCACCACCTGAGAAACTATCGATCTTGAATCGGTAATTCTCGTATACTCCGGCCGAGAATTTCCGGTGATGGCCATCCGTGCACAGCGCGACATCAACCCCCAATACCGGGAGAGACGATTCCCTGACGATCCGCTCACTGCCTCCATGTGGCTAGGGACTGTGCCCAACTAAAACCTGTTTACACGACTCCTTTGAGCCGTGGTAGGGCAGTAATCAAAGCACAGTGGGAACTCATACGAGACAAATAACGATCTCAGGTCGTCAGACTAACCTGTACACATGTCACCAGGGAACTGCTATCTGACAATAGGTATAATACCAACTAGCATGTTCCCGGTGAGTCCGTCCAGTGTACTCATAACCTAATGAACACCTGTATACTATCTTAGGTGAAAAACTAACACCAATGTCTTGTGAGACCGGCCACTACCCCTCGTCAGGGTCTAGATAAGTATACACCAGTCTACACTGGAGTATCGATGCCCAGTCTCGATACTCCCACGACTGGGGACATTTAAGGATGTGCTTATAGACCCCCAGCCCCCCGTATATGATCGCCATTATAATGCTGGTAGTCAAGCAAGAATCCTATGGGCTCTATCAACATATATGATGATAAATACAAACCAGATAGCATGCTATCATCTTGAGTACGACTGTTCTATCGGTATAGGTCATCCCTCAATCATCATAGTCACCTGCCTGCGACTACGATAATTTCCTTGAGGGCACTGTAGACAACATCTACGACCGTGAATGTCATTAGAGTGGTATAACTCGTCTAACTACTATATGTTCTTTTAGACGGGTTTGCGAACATGACATTCACGTTGATGTTCTGTGTTGTGCTGTGGTTATGGTTAGATCGTCGTGGTAGATAGCCAGTGGTGCAATGGTAGTACAATTCAGATTTATTTGTACATTTGATATTGCGGGGCGAATGTACGATATGTGGAATGTCGTCTTTGCCTGTTTGTATATTATTTGTTTGGGGCACGACTGGGTTGAGGTCGATGTCACCCTTGTACATATTATTTTCATTTTTGTACTAGGATTACCCCAAGGCGGAGTGCACGAATAGCCGGGTTCTATAGGGCAACGGGTCCGTATCTCATGGCGTTAAGAAGGAGGGGACCTTACTCTAGAATTGGCGGGCTATTCGCCGCACTTGTAGGGGATATAGGTTGACCCACAGAGGGGTGCTCAAGTTACCGGATTTCATGAAGTGCTGGGTGGCACATTCACGTTGTTGATTGGGATTGCCTCGCTTTTGGGATTGGCGGGTAACTTACCGCACACGTAGGGGTCTAGGTTTTCATTACACAGGCTATCCACACGACAGGAAATGTCGGGTCTCATTTGCGGCTCAAGTAAAACCTGAGGCTCCATGATTATCTACCACTCTGTGTTGTTTACATGAGATTTTGTGATGTTGTTTTATATCATGCCTGGGACGAATATTATATATATATTTATATATATACTAGTAGATGTTGTATATGTTTTGCACCCGTGTTAGTCCAACCCCAGCTCTGCCGTTAGTTAAGTAACCCGATGGGTGATGACAGGGCTCAGTGGCGCATGCGGATGGCATATACGTACAATATATTTTTCGTTCTTTTATCTGGTGTGATGTGTTTTAATAGATGGGACTGCATTAATTCCGATTAATGCAAGGAAAACAAACCTATCTATATGATGTTGTTGGAACCAAGTTTTTTAAAAAACTGACATTACTGACCTTCTCTTTTGCTTTGCACGGTGATATTCGGTTATGAATATCCAGCACCTCATTCGACGAGCCAAGAGCCGAGATCCTTTCATCGGGAGTTACCTCTTGAGCAAAAGTTTGCGTCAGGGTAATAACTTCACTATAGTCGATTCTTTTGCTTTGATCATGGTATTCAGTTTGGAATATCCTGCACCTCATTCGATGAGGAAAGAGCCGAGATCCCTTCACAGGGAGTGACCTCTTTAGAAAAAGTTTGCGCATATATATATATATATATATATATATATATATATATATATATATATATTTGTAAAACCACTTGTTTCCTTCAACGATATCAAGTTCATTACGTTAAAGGTTTTTCGCCAAAAACCAGTCGTAGCCCTCCGTCATTTCTTACGAGTATTATTTAGTATTCGTGCTGCGTTTGTTGACCTAGTCAAGGCGTAGTGTTCGGTAGCTAAGTGGTGCTTGTTTGTTGCATTTTAAATGCGATTGGTTAGGACAGTCGTGCGGCCTTGTTGACCTAGTCAAGGGCACGTACGGGTGGGTTTAATGCAATCAGGATAATGACGGGCTAAACTTGACTAGCAGTTTATGGTTTGTTGACCTAGTCATGGTCATAAACTGCTTGGGGTAAAAATCACATCGGGAGTTTCAAACATACATGAAACTTGCCAGGCATGCGCATACCTTCTGCAGTGTGGTGACTTGAATGGCTTCCATCAGGTTATCACGCGATGATAGTTGGATCCTGATTCCCACTGATGAGTAGGTTTACTCCTCAGATGATTTTAGATGATCTCGACTTATTCTCCTTTTAGGGTTTGAAGGAGAATTCGAGAAAACAGTGGGAGACATCCTGATTAGATAAAGTGATTAACCATTCTGATTTAGGTTAGAGTGTACGCTGAGTGTTTTATTTCTCTCTCTCTTTGGCAACGACCATGGCCCGACTCTAGACTAAAACTCATTAACCAAGTTAACCGAACCTTCTTAAAAACACTTTGGCTTTTGGATTGTCATGGATTCGCATATATCATTGCCACTTCTACTTCACCTTTGGATTTCTCCAGAACACCCCGTATCACTACAAATATCCATATTTCTGGATAATCTATCGTATAGTTACATACGAACTCGAAGAAACTTGTTCCAGTTCGAAGGTGGATTCTGGTTCAGAAGAAATTGAATACGATTATTCAGTTGTCTTTTCCTTTTACCTTCTCTCAGGTTGCGAGGGCTCCTAGGATTAGGAGAGTACACTTATTGCGCTTATTGGATAGTTTTCTTTCAAACCATAGGCAGGTGCCAAAAGGTAAGGAAGGAAGAAAACCGATTAGCCAAAGTGCGGTGTATAAAAGATAATAAGTAAAGACATATAAAGGGATTAGAATAAGGGCAAAGGAAATTGCGACTACCATCATTCATGACAAAACCGCGTATACCCATGCCACTCGTACTTCACCTTTGGATTTCTCCAGAACACTTCGTATCACTACGAAGATACATATTGCTTGGATATTCCATCGTATAGTTACATACGAACTCGAAGAAACTTGTTCCAATTCGAGGATGGATTCTGGTTCAGGAGAAATAAAATAGGATTATTCAGTTGTCTTTTCACTTCATCTTCTCTCAGGTTGCGAGGGCTCCTGGTATTAGGAGAGTACACCTATTGGGCTTATTGGACAGTCTTCTTCCAAACCTCAGGCTGGTGCCGAAGGGTAGGGAAGGAAGAAAATCAGTTAGCCTAAGTGTGGTGTACAGAAGGTAATAAGTAAAGACATATTAAGGGATTGGAGTGAGGGGAAGGAAGTATACGGTTACTGTCATGAATAAGGATAGTGGAAGAGGCATTACTAGGAATACTCGGTTAACCCTTCGAAACATTTTCATGTTTCAGTTTGACCGTACGATGTTAAGTGAAAACTGTTTTCCCAATTAGATTCGAACTCCAGGGTATGTATTTACCAGATTTGATTCTCACATCTGTATGGCGATACAAATGGTGAGTGGGAGTAAGATATTGGGAATTGTGTGATTAGATCCTCTGTATATCGGAATTCTTTGTAATTGGTGATATTTGAGAAAATCACCTGGGTTTTGCCTGATGACAAATATTTGGTTTTGAATATCCGTTGTTATGCACCAATTTCAAACTGATACATATGTACGTTTATTTTATAAAGTGAGATATGACTTTTTGATATTATGTCTATGACATTTACCTATATCAGTTGGTGATTAGGTAAGGTGCATTCAACAGCGGTGTAATTCTTCTTAACCATAGTACAGTTTTCAACCTACGACGCACAGGGTTTGAGCAGGGGACTTATACAAAGTATTGTATGTTGTACGATGTCCGTTAGGACAAAGAGGTTGGTACTGGTACTATATTCTGTTTACTTATGACTTCTCCAGTTCTAGACAAGTATTTCGTTGAAATACAAGGCCCAGAATTTGAGAAGTTATAGGTATAAGAATGAAGTAGAGAACCATATGTTGCAAGACAAAGGGTTGGTACTCGTACTATATTCTTTTTACTTTTTTCTTCTCTAGTTTTAGACAAGTATTTCATTGAAATACAAGATCTAAGTTTTAAGAAGTTATAGTTATAAGAATAAAGTAGAGAACCATTTGTTGGAAGTATCAGGATTCTTCGAGATAGTCGAAGATGTAGATATTTGTGCTAGGTATTCCATTGTAAGTAATGGTTTTAAGAACTAGCTTCTCTTTCAGGTTACTCATATATGGATGCACTCCTAGATGAGTAATACTGCTTGGCCTCCTTCCAATTAAATGATATGCCTTGGAGACGGTGACAGAGAAGTTCTTGTTTACCCAGACTTGCCATTGCTGCTGTTCTAGACTATAAGACCTGGCAGGAGGATGGGTATAACGCCGTTCTAAATTATTTTTAGAAGTGCACGTGTATATGACTCTGCCAGAAGGTTGTTGTAGTCAGTGGGAGCAGCAGAAGCATAGTGGGAAAGTAGCTTATGTCTATTTATAGACTAAAACAAGTATAGAGGAAATAGATCATCTATTTTTGATATGATAGTCATAGGTTTTGAATTCATCAGAATAGGAGATGGATCTGGTAAGAAGGTAGTAGAGAATGATGTTCAGGTATTTGGATGACATGCACTTGATAGGGAGAGATCTTCATATACTACGATCGGTTTCTTACAAGCAGGGCATATCCTGTCTAGACAAAATTTTAGAAATGATACCTTTATTCCCATGTCTTCCCGCTACTTTATCACCCACTTTGATTTCACATTTACTTTGGTTGTCACAAAGTGTTTCTCCACATGGGATATGGATAAAATATCAGGGATTCTGGTTACTAGATATATGGTTTTAGATCTAGATTTGGGAAGTGTCCCAATTTGGGTACTTTGACATTATTCTATAGGTGTTTTAGAATGGACGACTCTTGGCGAGGTGGTAGTACCCACAGGTGATAGAGCCACCCTCTCTAAAGGATGTCTTACAAACCGATTAGGAGAGGGATTTGCATGATTGACATATCACTTGCTTAGGCAATTGAGTCAATCATGAGATGTCAAGAACAACACCAGATATTGCTTTTGCACAGGCTGCAATACGCATTTTTATATTAATCCAATCCTGGAGAAACGTTGTGAAGTAGTTATGAGCATAAGTGGATGTTCTTGGTAAATGGTAACAGCAGCCTCCTTCGGGAGGCGGTTATCATTTCAGGCTCCCAAGGTTACCTGTATGACAGAGTGGCTGTCTGAGTTATAGTTTCCCTCTTTTGAGGGACAATATGTTGGACAGGTGGTCCAAGCGGATACTATGGAAGGCATGGCGTAGAATACTGATTAAATTCAGTGGATGATACAGTCTAAGAAGTTTGTTGGATTTGGAGTTCATTTATGAACTGGGTCCCATCAGATATCCAGACAAATTCTAAGACAGGTATTGCTCATTTCGAGAGATAGTCTTTCTCCATGAAGTTGAGATATAGTGAGATATAGAAAGAAACATTAGAGCGGATCCACTCACTGAGGCTATTTCTCGAACACAATAGTTTCACAAACGAGCTTTGCGAAACTGATCAGTAGAGAAGTTGGGTGTTCGGTATCACACAAGCTGTGAGTATGCGACACCGCAATAATTAGCCATGAGTGCAAGTGGGAGATTGTTGGCTATAGTGCCCTCAAGTCAATTATTGAATCATAGGCACGCGATTGCAATGATTGAGGGATGACCTATACAGATAGAACAGTCTTACTCAAGATGATAGTATGCTATTTGGTTTGTCTTTATCATCATGTACACGCGTTATGTGGTATTACAGATCACTATTATATGTTGATAGAGCCCATAGGATTCTTACTTGACTACCAGCATTATGATGGCGATCATATACGTGGGAGATGGGTGGTCTATAAGCACATCCTTAAATGTCCCTAGTCGTGGGAGTTTCGAGACTGGGCATCAATACTCCAGATTAGACTAGTATATACTGATCGAGACCCCGACGAGGGGCGGTGGCCAGGTCTCACAAGCCATTGCTGTTAGTTTTTTCACCTAAGATAGTATACAGGTACTCATTGGGTTATGAGTGCACTGGACGGACTCGCCGGGAACCTGCTAATTGGTAGTATACCTATTGTCAGATAGCAGTTCCTTGGTGACATTTGTGCAGGTTATTCTGTCGACCTGAGATCGTCATTTGTCTCGTGTGAGTTCCCATTTTGCTTTGATTACTACTTTATCACGGCTCAAGGGAGTCGTGAAAACAGGTTTTAGTTGGGTACAGTCCCGAGCCACATGGAGGCAGTGAGCGGATCATCGGAGATTCGTCACTCCCAGTATTGGGGGTTGATGTCGCGCAGTGCACCGGTGGCCATCACCAAAAATCCTTGGCCAAGGTAGTCGAGAATTACTGATTTGGATCAGTAGTTTCTCAGTTGGTGATGGGCTTCATACCGACACAAAATGTCGCGTTATTAGGGTTCTGACTTTATCCACCCCGTAGACTCGATATGAGATACTCTTAGACGAATAAACTAGACTGTACGGATATTCTCACGCACAGGCTTAGTAGGGGTTCGGAGGAGTTTGCTCGTCGGCCTCCCTTTCGCTCAATACCTGGGTAGCCGTTACGTACAGCTAGTGCCGCTGACGTGCTTGTAGTTAAACCCACTGCCAGCATATTGACGAGTATTTAGAGTCCCACACAGAGGGTTTCCCTGCTTCGGACGAAACGATGTAGAGGTCATATGGTTTTACGGCAGGGTTCAATCATATACGCGCACTTGTGCACGTGTCAGGATTCGGACGGATAATACTAGTGGCTTTGGCTTAAGCCGAATTCTAGTATTATATTGTTGGATTATTTTCGTCTCATTGTATTCATATTTTTCGGAATACGAATACAGATATGTATATACGGATGAGGGGTATTCTTGTAATTTATTACAAGGTGCTTCTAGAAGATGCCATCTCATTTAGTTTTAACCATTTAGGATTAAATGGTTAATGAGGGGAAGAGGATGATGTGTTTATTGCATTTACTTTGGCATGACTTTGTAGTGACTCATGGTTACTATTCAAGCATGCTTGGTTATTTGTTTGTTGTGAGATATTTTGAAGTCTTGAGATTTTTTTGTTGACTTGAGATATTTTGTGTTGACTTAAGATATTTTGGAGACTCGGGATATTTATTGGATGGCTTCAATTATTACTCACACAACTCACAACAAAAGAATTAGCCATTTTTCTTATGTTGCCTCTCACTCTCATCCTCAAGCTTCTTCTTCTACCTCCACCCTTCTAGTCTCATGTGTTGAGAAACCTAGGGTGTTCGGAGACAAATTAATCCATCACTACACTCTACATCCTCTAGGCTATCTAGTTTAGCGAACTAGGTACCCCAGTTACCTCGGCTATTGAGGTAGGAGCTCGGAATACAAATTCTCAGGTGGATCATCTTCGGTGGAGGGAGATCGGAGATCAAGCTAGATCATGGTGGCCTCTAGGAGCTTGGGAAGGTGGTTGAAGACCGAAGGACACGGATCAATTCGGTATAACCATTCTTAACTCTTATATATTTAGTTTGCTAGTTTAGGGTTCATGGTGGATCCGGATAGCGGGTTGTGTTAGCGCTAATTTTGAAAATTTTTGTTTCGCAATCGGCCATGGTTTGATGGCCAGGACGCTTGCATAACCCAAGAATATATTATATATAATAAACGTTGCTTATGTTTTGCACCCGCGGTAGTCCAGCCCCCGCTCTGCCGTTAGTTAAGTAATCTAATGGTGCATGACGGGGCCCCGTGGCGAATGTGGATGGCATAAGCGTGCGTTCTATTTTCGTTTCATTCCGCAATGACAGGGTTAAATGATGGGACAACATTAATATTGTTTAATGTAAAGAAAACAAATCAAATTTAAATCGTTGGAACAATATCAGAACCACTCGTTTTTCTTTAAAAACAACTTTTAAATGCGGAGCCTAAACCACTCCTTTTAAAAGCTATCATGGTTCCTTTGACTATATCAAGTTCATTATGTTCACAGTTTTCGCCAAAACCGGCCGTATCTCTCTGTCATTTTAGATGGGTATTCAGTAGTATTCAAGCTATGTATTTTGACCTTCGCCAAGGCATGGTGATTGCTAGCTGCTGGGTATTCATCTGTAGCATAGATAGATGTGTTAATCTAGGACAGGCGTACAGCTATTTTGTCCTTTGTCAAGGGTCTGTATGAATGGATTCAGATTAACCTGGACAATGACGGGTTGAACTTGACTTGCGTCTTATGATATTTTGGCCTTCATCAAGGTCATAAGCGCCTGGGGCAAAAATCCACATCGGGAGTTTCAGAGAAAAAGGAAACTTGCTAGTTTTTCATACCATATGGAGTGCGGTGATTGGTAGGATTCCTTCAAAGTTGTCACACATTGATAGTTGGATCCTGATCTCACCGTGAGTTTTATTACTCCTCGGGAGAGTTTTTCACTTTACAATCAATACTATAAACCAAGTAGGTGTCTAGAATGGTGTTAGCTGGATTACGCCTCAAGGAAAAGTGGTTTTTTAATTAAGGAGCTTCGTGAAAGCATTATAAAATCTCCCTCGAAGTATCGACACTAGCCTAGCCTAAAGGTTAAAACAAGAATTGTTTGGAGCGATTAATCCCGACTAATTCTTCTTTTATGGTTTGAAGGAGAATTTGAGAAAACAGTAGGAGCTATCCTGTTTAGATAAAATAATAACCAATCTAAACTTGCAAAACCATCATGCTGAGTGTTTCTTCTCTCTTCCCTAATTACAGCGACCAAAATGACCGGGCTTAAATTGTTACTAGATAAAAATATATTGACGGGGCCAAACTTTAATGATTGGCTAAGGAATATCTAGATGGCCATTACCTATGACAAGCTGGGCTACCTCCTTATTACCAAAGCCCCCGCCGTCTCAGGTCCAAATTCCAACGTCGCGGATATTGAGATCCGTAAGACATGGGAATTAGACTGTGCGAAAACCATGTACTTCGTGCTGGCCTTAATGGATAATGAACACCAAAGGCGGTATGAGAAGATGGCCTTATTTTCCATCTTCCTCCATATCAAGGATTTATATAAATAGTAATCTCGTATCGCAAGATACGAGACCTCGAAGAAATTATTTCAGGTGAGATTGGATATCGGATCATCTGTAGGGGACCACGTCTTTAAGATGATCAGCTATATTGAAGAGCTCGTGGAACTTGGGACCACGTTGGAGAATGAGTTATATACAAACTTGATTCTACAGTCCCTCCCTCTACTTACACCTAATTTATCTTGAATTTTAATATTCAAGGGAAGGAAGTTACACTTCCAGAATTTCGCAATATATTGAGGAGTGCAGAGGACACCGTAAAGAAAACCAGGAAGACACCCGCTTTGTTTATTGAGGAATCTTCCTCCTCTAGATCCAAGGTGAAAGCCAAAGGGAAGAAGAAGAAGAAGGCCCCCACCAAGCCGAAAGGCGGTGTCAGTAAGGTACAGAAGAAGGGCAAGGCAAAAGTTGGGGGCCGATAGTAGGGAAAGAGAAATGTTTCTATTGTCTTAGGAAAGGCCATTGGAAGAAGGACTGCAGGGCTTGGAAAGCCAACAACCAGGATTCGAAGTAAATTGTGGCTTCGGCGTCAGGTGTGTTTATGATTGAAAACTTTCTGTCAATCACCTCTACTTCCTGGGTATTGGATACCTCTTTAGGATCTCATATCTGTAATTCATTGCAGACACTGAGAAACCGTAGAGTTTTGAAGGAAGGTGATATGACCCTCAGGATTGCTAACGGAGTGAGCGTGGATGCTGTTTCCACAGGGGAATATCACCTGAGATTGATAAGTGGACACATTTTAGTTTTGTGTAACTGTTTTTGTATACCTAGTTTGACATGTAATATCATATCTGTATCTTTACTATCTAAAGAAGGTTATGATTTTACATTTGTAAGCAATTTGTAAACATTCACCTTAATCATGGTTTGATTGGGTCAGGTACACTAGACAACAGTATATACATATTAAATCAACACCAGGTTTTCAATGTCCAGAACACAATTAAAAGAAAGTCTCCAGAATTAAATCAAGATTTCTTATGGCATTGTAGACTAAATCACATCAATGAAACACGGTTGACAAAGTTATTTAGATCCGTTTTAATATATGTCTTATGCAACTTGTCAATCATGTCTCAAAGGAAAGATGACAAAGACTCCGTTCACTGGACACGGAGTAAGAGCTACCGAGCTTTTGGACTCAAACAAAGCCACGTGTGTGGTTCAATGTCTACACATGCAAGAAGTGGTTATTCCTACTTCATTACTTTTACGGATGATTTCTCAAGGTATGAACATGTATTCTTGATGAAATATAAATCCGAGGCCTTTGAGAAATTCTAAGAATACAAGTATGAAGTGGAAAAACAAATAGGCAAAGGTATCAAGACACTTTGATCTGATCGAGGTGGTGAATACTTAAGTGCCGAGTTCCTGGATTATTTAAAAGAGAATGGAATTCTCTCTCTGCTTACTCCTCCATACACACCTTAGCACAACGGTGTATCGGAAAGACGGAACCGTGCCTTATTAAATATGGTACGTTTCATGATGAGTAACGCTGAGTTACCACGATCCTTCTGGGGTTATGCACTAGAATCTGCTGCATATCTTTTGAACAAAGTTCCTAATAAGTCTGTGCCTACCACACCATATAAAATGTGGAGTGGGATGAAACCATATCTTAAGTATCTTAAGATATAGGGGTGTCCAGCTTTTGTCAAAAAATAGCATGCGAACAAGCTCGAGGCACGATCAGTACTATGTAAGTTTGTGGGATACCCAAGGAACTCCAAGGGGTATCTTTTATATTATATAGAGGAACAAAAGGTTTTTGTTTCTCGGCATGCCCACTTTCTGGAGACTCAATTCTTGAAAAAGAAATAAGTGGGAGCACAATGGAACAGGAAAAAAATTCCAGAACCACAAACTATTACTGAAAACATGGTGGAACCAGAAGTTTCAAAAGAACCGGACGTCCCTGCGCCACTCCGCAGATCTAGTAGGCAGTCTCGAGAGATACTACGGTTTTCTCATAGACGGGGATAGAGAGGATCACATCATCAATGATGATGCGCCAACTAGTTTCCAGCAGGCCATTACGAATATAGACTCAGTAAAATGGCTGGATGCAATGCTGACCGAAATGGAATCCATATACACCAACAAAGTTTGGAATTTGGATATTACACCTCAAGGGGTAAAACCCGTAGGCTTCAAATAGATCTTCAGAAAGAAGATTGGTGCAGATGGACATGTTGAAACCTGTAAGGCTAGACTTATAGAAAAAGGTTTTCGTCAAAGACCTGGCTTGGACTATGATGAAACTTTTTCTCCAGTGGCTATGCTTAAATCCATTCGGATCCTACTTGCCATTGATGCCTTCCATGATTATGAAATTTGGCAGATGGATGTACAGACCGTTTTTCTGAATGGAAATTTGGAAGAGTATATTTATATGTATCAGCCAGAGGGTTTCATAAAGAGTGGAAGCAGCGGAAGAGTATGCAAATTGCTTAAATCCATTTGTGGATTAAAACAGGCATCGCAGAGTTAGAACATCTGCTTTGATGAGATGGTCAAAGAATTTGACTTTATCAAAAATCTAGATGAACCATTCATTTATAGTAAGATTGTAGCAAAAAATGTAGTATTCCTCGTATTGTACGTGGATGATATTCTTCTGATAGAAAATGTCAATCTTATGCTGCAGCCAGTCAAAGGATTTTTGTCACAGAAGTTCTCCATGAAAGACCTGGGTGATGCCTCCAACATTCTGGGGATCCAGATCTACCGTGATAGATCTAAGAGGATGTTGGGAATTTCACGGTCTAGGTACATTGACACCATACTAAAAAGATTTAGTATGGAAGATTCCAAGCGCGGTAATCTACCGGCTTGTCATGGAACCACCATCTCCAAAGAGATGTCTCCCAAGACTGATTTGGAAAGGGATCGCATCAGTATTATACCCTATGCTTCTACGGTATGATCTATAATGTATGCAATGTTGTGTACCTGACTAGATGTTGTTTACACACTGAGTGTGGAAAGCAGGTATCAGTCAAACCCTGGGAAGAAGCACCGGATAGAAATAAAGAACATTCTCAAGTACCTGAGAAGCACTAAGGAGATGTTCTTGGTGTACAGCAGTAAAGACCTCCAGATCGAGGCCTTCGCTGACTCCAGCTTCAAGAGTGACAAGGATGACTCTAAATCCATATTGGGTTATGTCTTCACCCTCAATGGAGGAGTGGTCTGTTGGAAGAGCTCTAAGCAGGATACCATTTCTGACTCGATGATGGAGGCAGAGTATATCGCTGCATATGACGCCGCAATAAAAGAAGTCTGGATGAAGAGGTCCATTACAGAACTTCAAGTGGTTCCGTCCATTGTTGATCTAATACCTTTGTATTGTGACAACAACGTGGATATAGCTTTAGCGAAGGAACCAAGGTTCCATCAGAAGTCCAGACATATCTTGAGGCGGTATCACCAGATCAGGAAGATCGTGGGTCGCCGGGAAATCAAGGTGCAGAGAGTAGACACGGAGCTCAAAACTGCAGATCCACTCACAAAGGCCATCCCTCAGACGCAGTTCGAGAGGCTATTCGAGATAGTAGATCTGCGATATGCCAATGCATGGCCTTAGTGCAAGTGGGAGACTATTAGTGATATATACCATAGAGGCCATTATTGTATAGTACTGGATTGTATATTACATTTTGGAAACTTAGGATATATAAAGATATAATAACAGTCTTGCTCAATATGATAGTATGCTATCTGATTTGATTCTATATTAATATGAGTATATATTTCTTTTAGCATATCGCTAATACATATTGATAGAGCCCTTAGGATCTTTACTTAACTACCAGCGTTGTGATGGCAGTCACACTAGTGGGGGATGGGTGGTCTAGAAGCACATCCTTAAACTTATCCCTAGTCGTAGGATTATCAAGACAGGGCATCGATACTCTAAAGTAGACTAGTGTATACTCTTCTTATCCCTGTCAGGGGAGGTGGCATGTCCCGCAGCCATTGGTATGCAGTACCAAAAATAGTATACAGGTGCTTATTGGGTTATGAGTTACACTGAATGGACTCGCTGGGAACTTCTGGTTGGTATTATACCTATCATCAGTTAGCAGTTCTCGGGTGACATGAGTACAGGTTAGTCCGTTGACTGGATATCACTATTCGTCTCGAGTGTGTTCCCACTGTACTTAGATTACTACCCTACCACGGCTCAAATGATTCGTGCAAACAGGTAGTGGTTAGGTGCAGTTCCGAAGCACTTGGAGGCAGTAGGCGTTAGAAGGGATTTGTCTCTCCCGGTATTGGGAGTTGATATCGCGCTGTGTTTGGTTAGCCAATACACAAAGTCCCTGTCTAGGACAAGTGAGATTTACTGGTAGATACACCAGTAGTTTCTCAGGGTGTATTGGGCTCTACACCGACACGACTTATTACACTATTAATGGTCTGACATTTACCACCCCCTAGGCCCGATATGCTATACTCTTAGACGAACAGACTGGACTGTACGGAGATTATCATAGATAGGCTCGGTAGGGGTTCGGATGAGTTCGCTCGTCGGCCTTCTTTTCGAAAAGTATCTGGGTAGTCGTTACGTACAGCTAGTCCCGCTTATGGACTTGTGGTTAAACTTACTGCCAGCGTAATGTCGAGTCTTTAGAGTCCCACATAGAGGGTTTCCCTAGTTCAGGCGAAACGATGTAGAGGCCGTATGGTTTTACATATAGGGTTCCGATCATATACGTGTACTAGCTATACGGATGTTGTTCGGACGGGTAATACTACTGGACTTAAGATTAAGCCGGATTCTAGTATTATATTATTGGATTATTTTTATCTCTCTGTATACGTATTTTTTGCAGTACGAATATGGGTATGTATATACGGTGAGGGCATTATTGTAATTTTATAAGAGATGCTTCTAGAAGGGGACATCTCATTTTGGTTTTATCTATTGTTGGAAAATAGATTAATGAGGTGGAAATGGGGATATTTGTGACATGGGTGAAGCATGACTAAATCTTTATTTTATTGATTTGCTCTTACTATTCAAGCATGGCCAGATTTTTTTTATGGAAAATAATGCATGCTTGATGTGAGAAAAGAATGACCCATTCTTCACTTGCCTTCACACTTGTTCATTTGTTCTTTCTCATTCTCTCTCTATTTGCTCTCCTCTTTCTTCCTCAAACCTTAACCCTCACATGTGTTGTGAATCCTAGGGTTCTTTGAGATTAAATGGTCCAATTAACTCTCTACATCTCCTAAACTACCTAGATTAGCGAACTAGGTACTTTAGTTATCTTGGTTTTAAGATTGGAGGTTGAACCATAGACTCTCGAGTGGATCATTTTCGACACGAGCAGGCAGACGGCCGAGCTATATTCGCACCTTCTAGAAGCCCAAGAAGAGGAGAAGAAGACCCGAAGGACTTGTCTCTAGGAGGTATAAAACACTATCATAGTAGTTTAGAACCATTTTGTGTTTAGCTAGTTAGAGTTTCTGAAAAATCATGGATGTTTAGTCGATGTTGCTTGACTTAAAAATCATTTTTGTAAATTCCGCCTTCCCACAAACCACGTGGGGTGTGTGACATCGACTTACAAAGATTCTGCAAAATACAGAAGGCTCTAAAAAACAACAGAGAATTTAATTCTCAATAGAGAAGATCATTTTCCTCTCAAACCCTAGGTAAAGAAACCACAGAGAGCAAAACATCTCCTTTACCTATCATAGAATATCTAAGAGTTTTAACCTTTCTCAAGAACTTAGTTCTTTCTTTGGATCATAGATCCACAAGACAAGTTTCCCACAAGTTAAGAATTTAATTCTCATCGAGAAGATCTTGTTCTTAAGAATCAAAGATTCAGAAAAGAACTAGATTAAAAAGAAAGAAAAAATGAAAATAACTTATCCTATGGGAATTTAATTCCTCGGAAAATAGGGTTTAACCCTAAAAGAAACTTAGTTCTTATAAAATAAAAAACATAAGAACTTAGTTCTTAAAGAAAACATGATCTCAGATCTTCAAAACAAAGATCTTGGTGATCATTAATGGTTAAAATACCATTAATTGAGATTCAATCTCTGAAAAAGA
Organism: Agapanthus africanus; assembly: GCA_030015575.1. Lineage (NCBI taxonomy): Eukaryota > Viridiplantae > Streptophyta > Magnoliopsida > Asparagales > Amaryllidaceae > Agapanthus > Agapanthus africanus. The sequence continues at coordinate 419,627,128 of JASDDO010000010.1, read as the reverse complement.
AAAGAACTTAGCGCCACACATGCTTAGCACTTCTACATAAAAAAGGGAGGGCTGAATAAACAGAGCCCAAATAAGTCCTTAGCACTTTTGTACAAAAAAAGATTGAGCAGACTAAGCCCAAATTGGCTAAGTCTGTTGCAACTGAGCTCAAATGCTCTGTTGTTGGATCTTAATAAAATTTAATGATCCTGAAAATATTGCTCAGATGACCTTAGTATCAAATAAGACTAACGTCTCCTTAGTTAAAATAAATTAGGCCCAAATGCTCATATGTTTAAGTTGATCATAATCTCAAACTAGATTAACGGTCCTGAAACCAAACAAAATATGTTTGAACTAAAGGAAAATATAACTCAAGTTCAAAATCCCAAATCTAAAATATACGGATTTGGACTGATCCGCACCCTACGGGCGATGACATAAATTAGTCTCCTTATACAATCGACGGGCAACCCAAAATAAAACAAATACAACACGACACGAAGTGAACCACTGGAGCAGGAGAAAGTGGTTATCGCAACGGGATAACGTAATTAACTGCAGGGACTTGCGCCTATAAGGAAGAGCGTCCCCACAATTAAAAACTCCTCACAAACGAGAGGGAATCTAATATAGTCCGTCATAATGGTCGCATCTGTCCAAACCTCCGATATATGATGCTATAAATCAACTTGGTATCTTCAGAGAGATGGATGGAGAAGTACAGATTGCGTCTGCCCCTAAATTCAGGCGAGACGTCCCAACGTATTGGTCTCTGTCTTTCGGTGGTGAACAAATTCTGGTATGCCCGGTGGGACCTTTTCCACTTTCCACTCTACACTTCGTGTGTCGTATTTCTCGAACAAAATCGCGGTTCGCTATGGTTGCCCTTGGATACAAGGCACTAAAACTTGGTGTCTTGCTCTGTAAAAAAAATCAATGGCTTCTCAATGCACTGCATGCAACAGCAACTCTCGCTCCACCCCAACTGGAGGAGTGACCTATGGGCCCAACGCGGCCTCTATTTTCTCAATGTCGGTAGGGCAGGTTATACAAGCCACTACTGGATTGTTCTTTGGGATCATGCTCCCACCTATGAGTTTCAGTGCTTCAGCGCCGCAAGAAAAAGCTCCTAAAAGGTCGGTCTTTGATCGACTGGAAACTGCAACGGACCTTCTCAACAGGACGTACAAATCTGGCGTCTCAGTCTTCAACAGCCTGAACAAAAACACAAACGAACCTGTAAAGAAACCCGTGATATCGGAATGGGATACCCTAAAACTGATAGCCCTCCTAACTCCTCCTACAGGAGAAGCCGTCAAAGGCGCTTCCTCCACTAGACGGTCAGTTTTCGAAAGGCTGGCCGCTTCTCCTCAAAATTCAATAAGGGCGGTCTTCAACAGGTTGACACTGATCGAAGCTCCTCAGTAAAACCATGGGCATGATGAAATAGCTTCCAAAAATAAGGCGGTCCCTTTTGTGAGACACACTCAACGTCGCCACTGGCGCCGAGTGAGAGACGCTAGGGGTAACTCCCCCTATGGACTCACTCTACCATCTCCAAAGGTAGAAGTCGATGATGCTGTTCTAACCGGGAACAACTTTGATCCGCTCAGGAGGGTACGTAAGAACTCCCCGATGGCGGTACTAAAGAAATCACCTCTACTAGTAGAGCTCCCTATGTAGGCAAAGCCGGAGCGGCCTCACCAGTAGCATTCCTCACAAATTCATAGGATTTGGCGGAAAGTCCAAGACTCTGTGGTTGATAAAGATTACTCTCGTCGACCAAAGAAATCGAAGACTCAACAAGAAAAAGACCACTCCTCCACCATACATCAGGGGACTTTTCTTAAACCAGCGCCTATCACAATGGCTCCTTCAACTCCAATCTCTCATAAAAGAATGAGGCTGGAGAAAACTCTACCGCCTACAGCATACTCCAAAGGTGATGACCTAAACACCCCAAGGCCGGGGGCATACCAATACATACGGTCTACATGGCTCCGGGAAAAGAAGAAAGCCGTGCTTCGTTGAGTCACCGACCGCAAACTCGGTCGCTGACTAAGGCTCAGGAGCAACAACAAAAGCTCCAGGAAAGGCTGACCAAAATGGCAGCACTTAACGAACAGAAAGAAAATCCGGACAAAGAGTCCGAACAACACCAAGAGCAGAAGACCGATACAGAGTTTCTTCGAAGGGTGCTTGAGAGAAAGGAAAAAGGAAGCCATTGAGCAAGCTGCTAATATAAAGCAGATGGCTCTTATGTTCCAAGACATGGTTGGAATGATAATACATCTAGAACCCCCGGCCGAGGATCCGCTGATAATCATCGAGGATGATAGGGGGAAACATCAAACCCCCCTCCGGCCTTATTGGCAACCAAGGAGGGAATGATCTCCTAGGACACCCTTGATGTTTATATTTCTCAACAAATAAGAACTCATCAAGCTAACGAGGTCGCCGGCCAAATTGTCAGAACTGAACGACCATATCCAGGCTGGTATGATCAAATCAAATACCCGCCGGTATATACGATCCCCAAGTTCCATGTTTACAAAGAAATGGGCAACCCTCACCAGCACGTCGTACAATTCAGAGCTCCATGCAGAAACACTGGAGGTGATGACAAACTGTTGCTTTGCCAGTTCGTTGGCAACCTGTCAGAAACAGCCTTCGAATGGTACTCAAAGCTCCCAAATGACTCAGTGAAAATATTCGCAGAAATGGAACTTTTGGAAATAGTGCCCTCAGAGTCAATTATTGGATCACAGGCACGTAATTGCAATGATTGAGGGGAGGACCTGTCCCAGTAGGACAGTCTTACTCAAGATGATAGTATGCTATCTGGTTTATCTTTATCATCGTGTACTGCTTTAGGTGACCTTATGAGCCGCTATTACACGTTGATAGAGCCCCTAGGATTCTTGCTTGACTCCCAGCAGTACGAGGGCGATCATATAAATGGGAGCTGGGGTCTATAAGCACATCCTTAAAAGGTCCCTAGTCGTGGGAGTTTTGAGACAGGGCATCGATTCTCCAGAGTAGACTAGTGTATACAGTCGAGACCTCGACGAGGGGCGGTGGCCGGTCTCACATGCTACTAGTGTCAGTTGGTTCACCTAAGATGTATACAGGTGCTCATTGGGTTATGAGTACACCGGACAGGACTCGCCGGGAACCTGCTAGTTGGGATTATACCAGACGTCAGATAGCAGTTCCCTGGTGACATGTGTACAGGTTAGTTCATCGACCTGAGATCGTCATTTGTCTCGTGTGAGTTCATACTGTGCTTTGATTACTACCCTACCATGGCTCAAAGAAGTCATGCAAACAGGTTTTAGTTGGGTACAGTCCCGAGCCACATGGAGGCAGTGAGCGGATCTGCAGGGGTTCGTCTCTCCCGGTATTGGGGGTGAGGTCGTGCTGTGTCTAGGAGAGCCAAAACATGAAAAGTCCTTGGCCAAGGCAGGAGATTTGCTGGTAGGTATTCCAGTAGTATCTCATGGTGTTCTGGGCTACACTCCGACACGACTTGTACCGCTTTTGGTGGTCTGACTTTTACCAACGCCCTAGGCCCGCCATGCGATGCTCATAGATGAACGGACCAGACTGTACGGATATTGTCACTGACAGGCTCAGTAGGGTGTCAGGATGAGTTCGCTCATCGACGTCCCTTTTAGTCAGTAGCTGGTGGCCCGTCATGTATGGCTAATACCTCTGACGTGCTAGTGGTTAAATCCACAGCCATTGTATTGACGAGTCTTTAGAGTCCACCACACTCAGTTACTCAAGTTTCGGGCGAAACGCTGTAGAGGCCGTATGGAGATATGGCAGGGTTCGATCAGATACGTGCGGTATTGCACGAATCGTGATCGGACGGTTTTTACTAGCCGGCTTTGGCTTAAGCCGGATCCTAGTATTAGACAGTGTAGATTTTGTCTCTTTGCATTTGTGTTCAGTGGGAATACAAATGCGGGCATGTATTTGCAGTAGCGGGGTTTTCCTGTAATTTATTACGGGATCAGTTTTCTGAAGTTGCCAGTTTGCATTCCGTTCCGGCCGGTTTTCTTTTATTCCTTCACGGCCGGACTTTCTGTTGGAGGGTGTTATTTGCAATTGTGCAAATAACGTTTAGTGGAGGGTTTTCTTGCATATGTGTGGATTATGATTTGATCATCATCATGAGATTCTCTTTTCATCATTCTTTTGCATTTATATGATAAGAATGAGATTGGAAATGGTTGTGACAATTATCTTTTTAGATTATTCTTTTTCTTTTCTCCACTTGATATGCTTGAAACTATTCCCACCACCATTCACACAAGAAAGGGGCCGGCCACTATGGTGAGGGGAGAATGGGAGTGCTCTTTTGAGTGAGGGATTGATTCATCTCATTTTCATGCTTCTTTGCTTGTCAAAATTCCAAGCTTCTCTCCTTCATTCATTCTCCTCCTCACATCCTTCCATCAATGCAACTTCATAAACCCCTAAAGAGACATGGCTACTACACTATTCTATAGCAAGTCTTGGACGCGTCGGCTAGCCAACTTCGCGCCCGAGTTGCCTCGGTCAAGAGGCGGGAGCCCGTAAAAGATTCCGGCTACGTGGTGCCCTTTCCGACGAGGAGGTGATGGACGGACTTTCCGCAGGAGATCGGAGTGGAGACGAAGACCGAAGGACACAGATCGCTTGGTATAGCATCTCTACTCTTTTCTATTTTGCTAGTTGCTAGGTTAATGGCCCGATCCGGGTGAAAAGTGCGCGGTGGTGCCGATTGCAAGTTTTTGCAAAGTTTTTTGTTTCCGCGTTTCCGGCGTCGGAACGACGACCGGGGCGTCGCCGCGGGCTTACAATGGTATCAGAGCCACGTCATTAACCATGCCTAGCTTGCTCTAGTATGTTTTGTACTCGATCGAACAAAATTCCCTAAAAACCGTATTTTGTATGCACATGTGTTTTCTGTCGAAATTTTTTCTGCTCCAAAAATTTTTCAGGTTGTCTCAGAATACTGTGCATGGATATAGAAGCAATCTGTGAAAATTTGGTGGCGCGATCTCTCCAAACCGCCGCGGAACCGCGGCCAAACCCATGCTAGGGCCGCGATTCCGCCGCGCTTTTGATTGATCACTTGACCAAAATTTTGCAGATTCCTTCTGAGTTAAAAATAGGGGTTTTGGGATATTCTTTTTGGGCCCAGATTTTCTGTGAGTGCTACAGTATTGCTTGGGGGCCCACTTGATAAAATTTGTTCGACCGGATATTTTAAACATGCTAGTTCACAGTATTTACATTATATCTACGACCGTGAATGTCACTTGATCGGTAAATCCTGTCTAACTGCTATAGCCCGGTTAGACGGATTTGCGAACGTGACCTTCACGTTGATGTTCTGTATATTGCTGTGTTGTTGCGGATCGGTCGTGGGAGATAGCCTGGTTGCAGTGGTAGCACAGTTTTGTTTTATATGTACATTTGATATTGCGGGGCGAGCGTCCGACATGTGGACTGCCGTCACTGCCTGTTTGTATTATTCTTTTGGGGCACGACCTGGTTGCGGTCGATGTACCCATTGTATGTATATTTCACTTTCTGTACTAGGATTACCCCGCGGAGGGGTGCACGGATAGCCGGATTCTAGAGGGCAACGGGCCCGCATCTCATGGCATTGAGACAGAGGGGGATTTACTCTAGAATTGGCGGGCTATTCGCCGCACTCGTAGGGGGTATAGGTTGATCCAGGAAGGGTGCCCAAGTTACCGGATTCCGTGAAGTGCTGGGTGGTCCATTCACGTTGCTGAAGGGGGCTGCCTCGCTTCAGGTTTTGGCGGGTAACTTGCCGCGCCCGTAGGGGCCTAGGATTTTCATTGCACAGGCTATCCACACGACCAGGAGAACGTCGGGTTTCAGCAGCGGCTCTGTGAAACCCGGGGATCCCAGATATCTGTATTATTCTGTGATGCTGTACATTTCTGTAATGTTGCATTTTATCACGCCTTGAGCGAAAATTATATATTATATATATACTAGTAGATGTTGTATATGTTTTGCATCCGCGCTAGTCCATTCCCCGCTCTGTCGTTAGTTAAGTAACCTAACGGGTGATGACGGGACCCAGTGGCGAATGCGGATGGCATATACGTACATCATTATTTTCGTTCTTTTTGTGGTATGATCAATTGATGGGACTGCGTTGATTCATATCAATGCAAGATAAACAAACCTATTTGATGTTGTTGAAACACTTTTTCAAAAAGCTGTTATTGCAAGGGCGTTCTCTTTTGTTTTGCATCGTGGTATTCAGTTGGAATATCCTGCTCCTCAGTCGACGAGGAAAGGGCCGAGATCCCTTCACCGGGAGTGACCCCTTGGACAGAAGTTTGCATCAGGGCAATAACTTCACTATAGCCGATTAATTTTGCTTTGCATCGTGTTATTCAGTTGGAATATCCTGCACCTCATTCTACGGGGAAAGAGCCGAGATCCCTTCACCGGGAGTAACCTCTTTAGCAAAGGTTTTCGTCACTATATTTTTAAAAAGCTATCAGTTCTTTCAACGGTATCAAGTTCATTACGTTAAAGGTTTTCGCCAGAAACCATACGTAGCCCTCCGTCGTTTCATATGGATAGTCAATAGTATTCAAGCTGTGTATGTTGGCCAAAGTCAAAGCACAGTGTTTAGTACCTGTTGGGTATTCATATGCAGTATAGATAGATGCGTTGGTTTGGGACAGTCGTACTGCCATTTTGGCCAAAGTCAAGGGTAGGTATGGGTGGGTTCAAATTAACCAGGAGAATGACGGGTAGAACTTGACATGTGACTTATGATATGTTGGCCAAAGTCAAATTCATAAGAGCATGGGGTAAAAATCCACATCGGGAGTTTCAAAAGAACTAAAACTTGCCAGATATGCGCTTACCTTCTGGAGTGTGATAGCGTGAGCGGATTCCGTCACGTTATCATGCGATGATAGTTGGATCCCGATTCCCACTGATGAGTTGGTTTACTCCTCGGGTGATCCCGGCTAATTCTTCTTTCAGGTTTGGGGAAGAATTTGACGTTACAGTGGGAGGTTTCCAGATTAGATAAAGTGATAACCATTCTGATCTAGGTTAGAGTGTACGCTGAGTGTTTTTTTTTCTCTCTCTCTTTGGCAGCGACCATTGACCCAACCCTAGACTATGACTCAGTGACCAAGTTGACCGAACCTTCTTAACACTGGCTTTTGGATTGTCAGAGTTGCAAACCTCTTTGCCACTCCTACTTTTACCCTTTTTCTCCGGGACACCCCGTATTACTACGAACGTCCACTTCCATTGGACAAAACCATCGTATGGTTATATACGAACTCGAAGGAATTCGAGGATGGTTTCCGGTTCTGGAGAAAACGAATAGGACTATTCAGTTGTCTTTTCCTTTTACCTTCTCTCTCATATTGCGAGTACTCCTTGGCTTAGGAGATAGTACACCTATTACGCAAATTGGATAGTCTTCTTCCAAACCTTAGGCTGGTGTCGAACGGTGGGGAATGAAGAAAACCAGTTAGCCTAAACGGTGTACAGAAGGTATTAAGTTAAGACAAAGCAAGGGATTAGTAAAAGGGCAAAGTAAATTGCGACTGCTATTCACGACCAAACCAAGTATTTCTTCGCCAATCCTAAATCACCTTTGTATTTCTCCATGACACTCCGTATCACTACGAAGATCCCAGTTTATTGGATAATCCACCATATGGTTATATACGAACTCGAAAGGAACTTGTTCCAGTTCGGGATGGATCCTGGTTCAGGAGAAATAGGAATAAAGTATATTCAGGTGTCTTTTATCTTCACCTTCTCTCGCGTTGCGAGTGCACCTAGGATTAGGACAGTACACCCTTTATGCTTATTGGATAGTCTTCTTCCAAACCATAGGCTGGTGCCGAACGGTAGGGAAGGAAGAAAACCATTTGGCCTAAAAAGGTGTGCAGAAGGTAATGACTAAAGACATATAAAAGGATTTGGAGAGATGGCAAAGAATTATACGGTTACAGTTGTGAATCTGGATAATGGAAAAGGCATTACTCGGAATACCAGGATACCACATCGAAACATTTCAATGTTTTAGTTTCACTGTGTACTGTTAATAGAAAACTGATTTCCCAATTAGACACTTGCTCCAGGGTATGTATTTACCAGGTATGATTCTCACATCTGTATGGTTTTACAGATGATGAGTGGGAGTAAGTTATTGGGAATTAGGTGATCATCCTCATTATATCGGGATTCGTTGTAATTGGTGATATTTGAGGAAGCCACCTGGGTTGTTTGCCGGTCGACAAGTATTTGGTTTTGAATATCCGTTGTTGTGCACCAATTTCAAATTGATATATCTGTACGTCTATTTCTATAGAGTGAGACATACCTTTTTGAAATTATGTCTATGACATTTACCTATACCAGTGGATGGTTAGGTAAGGAGCATTGAACAGCGGTGTAATTCTTCTTAACCAAAAGTACAGTTTTCAACCTACGATACACAGTGAATGAGTTGTTAGACTCAGCGGACTTATACAGAGTATTGTATATTGTCCAGTGTCGATTAAGACAGAGGAGTTGGTTTTCGTACTATATTCGGTTTACTTATAACTTCTCTAGTTCTTAGACATGTGTTTCGTAGAAACACATGGTCGAAGTTTTGAGAAGTTATAGGTATAAGAATTGAGTAGAGAACCAGGTATTGCAAGTATCGGGATTCTTCAAGGTGATCGAAGATGTAGATACTTGTGAATGGTATTCAGTTGATAGAAATGTTTAAGAGAACTTGCTTCTCTTTCAGGTTACTCATAATTGGAAGCACTCCTAAGTTGAGTAATGCTGATCGGGCTCTCCCCATTTACTTGACATGCACTGGAGACAGCTGCATGATTTGAATCTGATTCAATTAAATCAGTGCCTCTGTTTCTATATTAGATATAGAACAGTTCATATCTTGACATTGTTAAGATACGGCGAGTTGTCCGGCTTATGCTTAAAACCAGACACTGGACTACTCAAGGTACGTTTCTGTAATGGCTGTTTGTGGGTTGACCCGGGCTATGACGAGGGTTGACTTTCTACCATATGGAAGATCAATAGTGATATTGTTCTTGACTCGCCACAGTTTTATCAAAAATGGGTTTTTTTTTTCAGAAAACAGTAGTGGGAGTATGGTAGAACTGGAAGTGATTCCAGAACCGCAAACGATTACTGAAGATTTGATAAGAACTTAAAGATTCAATCTGGTTTGACATTCCATTGGCCACTCCGCAGAAATGGTGGGTAACCTCAGGCACCCGAGAGGTACTTCGGTATGCTCAAGGACGGTGGCAGGGAGGTTCTTGTTTACCCAGACTTGTTATTGCTGTTGTTCCAGACTGTGAGACCCGGCAGGAGGATGAGTATAGCGTCATTCTAAACTAGCTTTAGAAGTGTACGCATATATGACTCTACCAGAGGGTTTTCGTAATCAGTGGGAGCAGCGGAAGCATTGGTGGACATCAGGCTTATGTCTATTTATAGACTAAAGCAGATATAGCGGAGATAGATCATCTATTTATGATATGAAGTCATAGGTTTGACTTCATCAAAATAGGGGATGGATCTGTTAAGAAGGTAGTAGGGTGTGATGTCCTGGTATTTAATGACATACACAGAGTAGGAAGTGATATTCCTATACTACGATCGGTTATACTTTGGTCGTCACACAGTAGTTTCTCCATATAGGACTTGGATATTATATCATACATTCTGGTCACTAGATCTATGGTTTTAGATCTAGATTTGGGTGGTTTCCCAATCAGGGTACTTGGACGGCATTCTAAGAGTATTTAGAATGGACGACTCCTGGCACGGTAGTATACCTGCAGGTGATGGAGTCATCCTCTCTAAAAAGTGTCTTACAGACTAAAGGGGAGAGGGATATGCATGATTGGCAGATCACTTGCTTAAGCAATTGAGTCAACCATGAGATGTCAAGTACCACACCAGATGTTCTTGCAGTAGGTGCAATAAGCTGATATTCTTCCAATCCTGGAGAAACAATCGGAAGCAGTTTTAGAACATAAGTAGATGTTCTAGGGATATGATAACAGCATTCTCCTTCAGGAGACAGTTATCATTCCAGGCTTCCAAGGTGACCTGGATGGCAGAGAGGTTGTCAGAGTTATAGTTTTCCCTCTGACGAGAGGCAGTATTTTGGATAGATGGTCCAGGTGGATACTGAGGGAAGGCATGGCACAGGATACTGATTAAGTTCAGTTGACGATACAGTCTAAGATGTTTGGATTTGGAGTTCATTTATGAGCTAGGTCCCATCGGATATCCAGAAACATTCTAAGACAGGTATTGCTCATTTCGGGAGATGGCTTTCTCCGCGAACTTGAGGTATAGAGAGACATAGAAAGAAACACCAGAGCGGATCCACTCACTGAGGCTATTCCTCGAACGCAATAGTTTCGCAAACGAGCTTTGTGAGACTGACTAGTAGAGGAGTTGGGTGTTCGGTATCACATGGGCTGTGAGTATGCGACATCGCAATAATTAGCCTTGAGTGCAAGTGGGAGATTGTTGGAGATAGTGCCCTCGGAGTCAATTATTGGATCACAGGCATGTGATTGCAATGATTGAGGGGAAGACCTGTCCCAGTAGGACAGTCTTACACAAGATGATAGTATGCTATCTGGTTTATCTTTATCATCGTGTACTGCTTTAGGTGACCTTATGAGTCGCTATTACACGTTGATAGAGCCCCTAGGATTCTTGCTTGACTTCCAGCAGTATGAGGGCGATCATATAAGTGGGAGCTGGGGTCTATAAGCATATCCTTAAAAAGTCCCTAGTCGTGGGAGTTTCGAGACAGGGCATCGATTCTCCAGAGTAGACTAGTGTATACAGTCGAGACCCCGACGAGGGGCGGTGGCCGGTCTCACATGCCACTGGTGTCAGTTGGTTCACCTAAGATGTATACAGGTGCTCATTGGGTTATGAGTACACCGGACAGGACTCGCCGGGAACCTGCTAGTTGGGATTATACCAGACGTCAGATAGCAGTTCCCTGGTGACATGTGTACAGGTTAGTTCATCGACCTGAGATCGTCATTTGTCTCGTGTGAGTTCCCACTGTGCTTTGATTACTACCCTACCACGGCTCAAAGGAGTCGTGCAAACAGGTTTTAGTTGGGTACAGTCCCGAGCCACATGGAGGCAGTGAGCGGATCTGCAGGGGTTCGTCTCTCCCGGTATTGGGGGTGAGGTCGCGCTGTGTCTAGGAGAGCCAGAACATGAAAAGTCCTTGGCCAAGGCAGGAATTTGCTGGTAGGTATTCCAGTAGTATCTCAGGGTGTTCTGGGCTACACTCCGACACGACTTGTACCGCTTTTGGGGGTCTGACTTTTACCAACCCCCTAAGCCCGCCATGCGATGCTCATAGACGAACGGACCGGACTGTACGGATATTGTCACTGACAGGCTCAGTAGGGTGTCAGGATGAGTTCGCTCATCGACGTCCCTTTTAGTCAGTAGCTGGTGGCCCGTCATGTATGGCTAATAGCTCTGACGTGCTAGTGGTTAAATCCACAGCCATTGTGTTGACGAGTCTTTAGAGTCCACCACACTCAGTTACTCAGGTTTCGGGCGAAACACTGTAGAGGCCGTATGGAGACATGGCAGGGTTCGATCAGATACGTGCGGTATTGCACGGATCGTGATCGGACGGTTTTTACTAGCCGGCTTTGGCTTAAGCCGGATCCTAGTATTAGACAGTGTAGATTTTGTCTCTTTGCATTTGTGTTCAGTGGGAATACAAATGCGGGCATGTATTTGCAGTAGCGGGTTTTTCCTGTAATTTATTACGGGATCAGTTTTCTGAAGTTGCCAGTTTGCATTCCGTTCCGGCCGGTTTTCTTTTATTCCTTCACGGCCGGACTTTCTGTTGGAGGGTGTTAATTGCAATTGTGCAAATAACGTTTGGTGGAGGGTTTTCTTGCATATGTGTGGATTATGATTTGACCATCATCATGAGATTCTCTTTACATCATTCTTTTGCATTTATGTGATAAGAATGAGATTGGAAATGGTTGTGACAATTATCTTTTTAGATTATTCTTTTTTCTTTTCTCTACTTGATATGCTTGAAACTATTCCCACCACCATTCATACAAGAAAGGGGCTGGCCACTATGGTGAGGGGAGAATGGGAGTGCTCTTTTGAGTGAGGGATTGATTCATCTCATTTTCATGCTTCTTTGCTTGTCAAAATTCCAAGCTTCTCTCCTTCATTCATTCTCCTCCTCACATCCCTCCATCAAGGCAACTTCATGAACCCCTAAAGAGACATGGCTACTACACTATTCTATAGCAAGTCTTGGACGCGTCGGCTAGCCAACTTCGCGCCCGAGTTGCCTCGGTCAAGAGGCGGGAGCCCGTAAAAGATTCCGGCTACGTGGTGCCCTTTCCGACGAGGAGGTGATGGACGGACTTTCCGCAGGAGATCGGAGTGGAGACGAAGACCGAAGGATACGGATCGCTTGGTATAGCATCTCTACTCTTTTCTATTTTGCTAGTTGCTAGGTTAATGGCCCGATCCGGGTGAAAAGTGCGCGGTGGTGCCGGTTGCAAGTTTTTGCAAAGTTTTTTGTTTCCGCGTTTCCGGCGTCGGAACGACGACCGGGACGCCGCCGCGGGCTTACAATGGTATCAGAGCCACGTCATTAACCATGTCTAGCTTGCTCTAGTATGTTTAGTACTCGATCAAACAAAATTCCCTAAAAACCGTATTTTGTATGCACATGTGTTTTCTGTCGAAATTTTTTCTGCTCCAAAAATTTTTCAGGTTGTCTCAGAATACTGTGCATGGATATAGAAGCAATCTGTGAAAATTTGGTGGTGCAACCTCTCCAAACCGCCGCGGAACCGCGGCCAAACCCATGCTTGGGCCGCGGTTACGCCGCGCTTTTGATTGATCACTTGACCAAAATTTTGCAGATTCCTTCTGAGTTAGAAATAGGGGTTTTGGGATATTCTTTTTGGGTCCAGATTTTCTGTGAGTGCTACAGTATTGCTTGGGGGCCCACTTGATAAAATTTGTTCGATCGGATATTTTAAACGTGCTAGTTCACAGTATTTACATTATATCTGCGACCATGAATGTCACTTGATCGGTAAATCCTGTCTAACTGCTATAACCCGGTTAGACGGATTTGCGAACGTGACCTTCACGTTGATGTTCTGTATATTGCTGTGTTGTTGCGGATCGGTCGTGGGGGATAGCCTGGTTACAGTGGTAGCACAATTTTGTTTTATATGTACATTTGATATTGCGGGGCGAGCGTCCGACATGTGGACTGCCGTCACTGCCTGTTTGTATTATTCTTTTGGGGCATGACCTGGTTGCGGTCGATGTACCCATTGTATGTATATTTTACTTTCTATACTAGGATTACCCCGCGGAGGGGTGCACGGATAGCCGGGTTCTAGAGGGCAACGGGCCCGCATCTCATGGCATTGAGACCGAGGGGGCTTTACTCTAGAATTGGCGGGCTATTCGCCGCACTCGTAGGGGGTATAGGTTGACCCAGGAGGGATGCCCAAGTTACCGGATTCCGTGAAGTGCTAGGTGGTCCATTCACGTTGCTGAAGGGGGCTACCTCGCTTCAGGTTTTGGCGGGTAACTTGCCGCGCCCGTAGGGGCCTAGGATTTTCATTGCACAGGCTATCCACACGACCAGGGGAACGTCGGGTTTCAGCAGCGGCTCTGTGAAACCCGGGGATCCCAGATATCTGTATTATTCTGTAATGCTGTACATTTCTGTAATGTTGCATTTTATCACGCCTTGAGCGAAAATTATATATTATATATATACTAGAAGATGTTGTATATGTTTTGCATCCGCGCTAGTCCAGTCCCCGCTCTGTCGTTAGTTAAGTAACCTAACGGGTGATGACGGGACACAGTGACGAATGCGGATGGCATATACGTATATCATTATTTTCGTTCTTTTTGTGGTGTGATCAATTGGCGGGACTGCGTTGATTCATATCAATGCAAGATAAACAAACCTATTTGATGTTGTTGGAACACTTTTTCAAAAAGCTGTTATTGCAAGGGCGTTCTCTTTTGTTTTGCATCGTGGTATTCAGTTGAAATATCCTGCTCCTCAGTCGACGAGGCAAGGGCCGAGATCCCTTCACCGGGAGTGACCCCTTGGACAGAAGTTTGCGTCAGGGCAATAACTTCACTATAGCCGATTACTTTTGCTTTGCATCGTGGTATTCAGTTGGAATATTCTGCACCTCATTCTACGGGGAAAGAGCCGAGATCCCTTCACCGGGAGTAAACTCTTTAGCAAAGGTTTTCGTCACTATATTTTTAAAAAGCTATAAGTTCCTTCAACGATATCAAGTTCATTACATTAAATGTTTTCGCCAGAAACCATTCGTAGCCCTCCGTCGTTTCATATGGATAGTCAATAGTATTCAAACTGTGTATGTTGGCCAAAGTCAAGGCACAGTGTTTGGTAGCCGTTGGGTATTCATAAGCAGCATAGATAGATGCGTTGGTTTGGGACAGTCGTACTGCCATTTTGGCCAAAGTCAATGGTAGGTATGGGTGGGTTCAAATTAACCAGGAGAATGACAGATAGAACTTGACATGTGACTTATGATATGTTGGCCAAAGTCAAGGTCATAAGTGCATGGGGTAAAAATCCACATCGAGAGTTTCAAAAGAACTGAAACTTGCCAGATATGCGCATACCTTCAGGAGTGTGATAGCGTGAGAGGATTCCGTCACGTTATCATGCGATGATAGTTGGATCCCGATTCCCACTGATGAGTTGGTTTACTCTTCGGGTGATCCCGGCTAATTCCTCTTTCAGGTTTGGGGAAGAATTTGACGTTACAGTGGGAGGTTTCCAGATTAGATAAAGTGATAACCATTCCGATCTAGGTTAGAGTGCATGCTGAGTGTTTCTTTTCTCTCTCTCTCTTTGGCAGCGACCATTGACCCGACCCTAGACTATGACTCAGTGACCAAGTTGACCGAACCTTCTTAACACTGGCTTTTGGATTGTCAGAGTTGCAAACCTCTTTACCACTCCTACTTTTACCCTTTTCTCCGGGACACCCCGTATTACTACGAACGTCCACTTCCATTGGACAAAACCATCGTATGGTTATATACGAACCCGAAGGAATTCGAGGATGGTTTCCGGTTCGGGAGAAAACGAATAGGACTATTCAGTTGTCTTTTCCTTTTACCTTCTCTCTCAGATTGCGAGTATTCCTTGGGTTAGGAGATAGTACACCTATTACGCAAATTGGATAGTCTTCTTCCAAACCTTAGGCTAGTGCCGAACGATGGGGAATGAAGAAAACCGGTTAGCCTAAAGGGTGTACAGAAGGTATTGAATTAAGACAAAGCAAAGGATTAGTAAGAGGGTAAAGTAAATTGCGACTGCTATTCACGACCAAACCAAGTATTTCTTCGCCAATCCTAAATCACCTTTGTATTTCTCCAGGACACTCCGTATTACTACGAAGATCCCAGTTTATTGGATAATCTATCGTATGGTTATATACGAACTCGAAAGGAACTTGTTCCAGTTCGGGATGGATCCTGGTTCAGGAGAAATAGGAATAAAGTACATTCAGGTGTCTTTTATCTTCACCTTCTCTCGCGTTGCGAGTGCTCCTAGGATTAGGATAGTACACCCTTTATGCTTATTGGATAGTCTTCTTCCAAACCATAGGCTGGTACCGAACGGTAGGGAAGGAAGAAAACCATTTGGCCTAAAGGGGTGTGCAGAAGGTAATGACTAAAGACATATAAAAGGATTTGGAGAGATGGCAAAGATTTATACGGTTACAGTTGTGAATCTGGATAATGGAAGAGGCATTACTCGGAATACCAGGATACCACATCGAAACATTTCAATGTTTCAGTTTCACTGTATACTGTTAATAGAAAACTGATTTCCCAATTAGACACTTGCTCCAGAGTATGTATTTACCAGGTATGATTCTCACATCTGTATGGTTTTACAGATGATGAGTGGGAGTAAGTTATTGGGAATTAGATGATCATCCTCATTATATCGGGATTCGTTGTAATTGGTGATATTTGAGGAAGCCACCTGGGTTGTTTGCTGGTCGGCAAGTATTTGGTTTTGAATATCCGTTGTTGTGCACCAATTTCAAATTGATATATCTGTACGTTTATTTTTATAGAGTGAGACATACCTTTTTGAAATTATGTCTATGACATTTACCTATACCACTGGATGGTTAGGTAAGGAGCATTGAAGAGCGGTGTAATTCTTCTTAACCAAAAGTACAGTTTTCAACCTACGACACACAGTGAATGAGTTGTTAGACTTAGCGGACTTATACAGAGTATTTTATATTGTCCAGTGTCCATTAGGACAGAGGGGTTGGTCCTCGTACTATATTCGCTTTACTTATAACTTCTCTAGTTCTTAGACAGGTGTTTCGTAGAAACACAAGGTCGAAGTTTTGAGAAGTTATAGGTATAAGAATAGAGTAGAGAACCAGGTATTGCAAGTATCGAGATTCTTCAAGGTGATCGAAGATGTAGATACTTGTGAATGGTATTCAGTTGATAGAAATGTTTAAGAGAACTTGCTTCTCTTTCAGGTTACTCATAATTGGAAGCACTCCTAAGTTGAGTAACGCTGATCGGGCTCTCCCCATTTACTTGACATGCACTGGAGACAGCTGCATGATTTGAATCTGGTTTAATTAAATCAGTGCCTCTGTTTCTATATTAGATATAGAACAGTTCATATTTTGACATTGTTAAAATACGGGGAGTTGTCCGGCTTATGCTTAAAACTAGACACTGGACTACTCAAGGCACGTTTCTGTAATAGCTGTTTGTGGGTTGACCCGGGCTATGACGAGGGTTGACTTTCTACCATTTGGAAGATCAATAGTGATACTGTTCTTGACTCGCCACAGTTTTATCAAAAATGGATTTTTTTTTTCAGAAAACAGTAGTGGGAGTATAGTAGAACTGGAAGTGATTTCAGAACCGCAAACGATTACTGAAGATTTGATAAGAACCTAAAGATTCAATATGGTTTGACATTCCATTGGCCACTCCGCAGAAATGGTGGGTAACCTCAGGCACCCGAGAGGTACTTCGGTATGCTCAAGGACGGTGGCAGGGAGGTTCTTGTTTACCCAGACTTGCCATTGCTGTTGTTCCAGACTGTGAGACCCGGCTGGAGGATGAGTATAGCGTCATTCTAAACTAGCTTTAGAAGTGTGCGCCTATATGACTCTACCAGAGGGTTTTCGTAGTCAGTGGGAGCAGCGGAAGCATTGGTGGACATCAGGCTTATGTCTATTTATAGACTAAAGCAGATATAGCGGAGATAGATCATCTATTTATGATGTGAAGTCATAGGTTTGACTTCATCAAAATAGGGGATGGATCTGTTAAGAAGGTAGTAGGGTGTGATGTCCTGGTATTTGATGACATACACAGAGTAGGAAGTGATATTCCTATACTACGATCGGTTATACTTTGGTCGTCACACAGTAGTTTCTCCACATAGGACTTGGATATTATATCATACATTCTGGTCACTAGATCTATGGTTTTAGATCTAGATTTGGGTGGTTTCCCAATCAGGGTACTTGGACGGCATTCTAAGAGTATTTAGAATGGACGACTCCTGGCACGGTAGTATACCTGCAGGTGATGGAGTCACCCTCTCTAAAAAGTGTCTTACAGACTAAAGGGGAGAGGGATATGCATGATTGGCAGATCACTTGCTTAAGCAATTGAGTCAACCATGAGATGTCAAGTACCACACCAGATGTTCTTGCAGTAGGTGCAATAAGCTGATATTCATCCAATCCTGGAGAAACAATCGGAAGCAGTTTTAGAACATAAGTAGATGTTCTAGGGATATGATAACAGCATTCTCCTTCAGGAGACTGTTATCATTTCAGGCTTCCAAGGTGACCTGGATGGCAGAGAGGTTGTCAGAGTTATAGTTTTCCCTCTGACGAGAGGCAGTATTTTGGACAGATGGTCCAGGTGGATACTGAGGGAAGGCATGGCACAGGATACTGATTAAGTTCAGTTGACGATACAGTCTAAGATGTTTGGATTTGGAGTTCATTTATGAGCTAGGTCCCATCGGATATCCAGAAACATTCTAAGACAGGTATTGCTCATTTCGGGAGATGGCTTTCTCCGCGAACTTGAGGTATAGAGAGACATAGAAAGAAACACCAGAGCGGATCCACTCACTGAGCCTATTCCTCGAACGCAATAGTTTCGCAAACGAGCTTTGTGAGACTGACTAGTAGAGGAGTTGGGTGTTCGGTATCACATGGGCTGTGAGTATGCGACATCGCAATAATTAGCCTTGAGTGCAAGTGGGAGATTGTTGGAGATAGTGCCCTCAGAGTCAATTATTGGATCACAGGCACGTGATTGCAATGATTGAGGGGAGGACCTATCCCAGTAGAACAGTCTTACTCAAGATGATAGTATGCTATCTGGTTTATCTTTATCATCATGTACTGCTTTAGGTGACCTTATGAGTCGCTATTACACGTTGATAGAGCCCCTAGGATTCTTGCTTGACTTCCAGCAGTATGAGGGCGATCATATAAGTGGGAGCTGGGGTCTATAAGCACATCCTTAAAAGGTCCCTAGTCGTGGGAGTTTCGAGACAGGGCATCGATTCTCCAGAGTAGACTAGTGTATACAGTCGAGACCCCGACGAGGGGCGGTGGCCGGTCTCACATGCCACTGGTGTCAGTTGGTTCACCTAAGATGTATACAGGTGCTCATTGGGTTATGAGTACACCGGACAGGACTCGCCGGGAACCTGCTAGTTGGGATTATACCAGACGTCAGATAGCAGTTCCCTGGTGACATGTGTACAGGTTAGTTCATCGACCTGAGATCGTCATTTGTCTCGTGTGAGTTTCCACTATGCTTTGATTACTACCCTACCACGGCTCAAAGGAGTCATGCAAACAGGTTTTAGTTGGGTACAATCCCAAGCCACATGGAGGCAGTGAGCGGATCTACAGGGGTTCGTCTCTCCCGGTATTGGGGGTGAGGTCGCGCTGTGTCTAGGAGAGCCAGAACATGAAAAGTCCTTGGCCAAGGCAGGAGATTTGCTGGTAGGTATTCCAGTAGTATCTCAGGGTGTTCTGGGCTACACTCCGACACGACTTGTACCGCTTTTGGGGGTCTGACTTTTACCAACCCCCTAGGCCCACCATGCGATGCTCATAGACGAACGGACCAGACTGTACGGATATTGTCACTGACAGGCTCAGTAGGGTGTCAGGATGAGTTCGCTCATCGACGTCCCTTTTAGTCAGTAGCTGGTGGCCCGTCATGTATAGCTAATACCTCTGACGTGCTAGTGGTTAAATCCACAGCCATTGTATTGACGAGTCTTTAGAGTCCACTACACTCAGTTACTCAGGTTTCGGGCGAAACGCTGTAGAGGCCGTATGGAGATATGGCAGGGTTCGATCAGATACGTGCGGTATTGCACGGATCGTGATTGGACTGTTTTTACTAGCCGGCTTTGGCTTAAACCGGATCCTAGTATTAGACAGTGTAGATTTTGTCTCTTTGCATTTGTGTTCAGTGGGAATACAAATGCGGGCATGTATTTGCAGTAGCGGATTTTTCCTGTAATTTATTACGGGATCAGTTTTCTGAAGTTGCCAGTTTGCATTCCGTTCCGGCCGGTTTTCTTTTATTCCTTCACGGCCGGACTTTCTGTTGGAGGGTGTTATTTGCAATTGTGCAAATAACGTTTTGTGGAGGGTTTTCTTGCATATGTGTGGATTATGATTTGACCATCATCATGAGATTCTCCTTGCATCATTCTTTTGCATTTATGTGATAAGAATGAGATTAGAAATGGTTGTGACAATTATCTTTTTAGATTATTCTTTTTCTTTTCTCCACTTGATATGCTTGAAACTATTCCCACCACCATTCACACAAGAAAGGGGCCGGCCACTATGGTGAGGGGAGAATAGGAGTGCTCTTTTGAGTGAGGGATTGATTCATCTCATTTTCATGCTTCTTTGCTTGTCAAAATTCCAAGCTTCTCTCCTTCATTCATTCTCCTCCTCACATCCCTCCATCAAGGCAACTTCATGAACCCCTAAAGAGACATGGCTACTACACTATTCTATAGCAAGTCTTGGACGCGTCGGCTAGCCAACTTCGCACCCAAGTTGCCTCGGTCAAGAGGCGGGAGCCCGTAAAAGATTCCGGCTACGTGGTGCCCTTTCCAACGAGGAGGTGATGGACGGACTTTCCACAGGAGATCGGAGTGGAGACGAAGACCGAAGGACACGGATCGCTTGGTAAAGCATCTCTACTCTTTTCTATTTTTCTAGTTGCTAGGTTAATGGCCTGATCCGGGTGAAAAGTGCGCGGTGGTGCCGGTTGCAAGTTTTTGCAAAGTTTTTTGTTTCCGCGTTTCCGGCGTCGGAACGACGACCGGGGCGCCGCCGCAGACTTACAGGAACTGCTGTTCACACTGCATTTCGCCGGCACGAGCGAACGTACTCCAATCAAGGCATTAATTAATACCAGGGTAAAGCCGGGAGAAAGCTGGGTCCAATACGCGATCCGGTGGCGGGACCTGTGGTTTAAATGCGAACAGCGCATTAAAGAATCCCCTGCCATAGGCATGTTCATCGGGATCCTTGATTCTCAAACGACTGTGTCCCAGTTCATGACATTCTTCAAACCAACAACCTTTCAGGCTCTAATAGGTAAACTGGCTCAAATAAACTAGATGGGCCACGAGCCTTCCTCCTCAAATAAGGACACTCGAAATGCCAAGGGTAAAGGGAAAGCAGCCTTCGTTTCCAATACGCAATAACAGCCGAGTGGCCCAAAACCAGCTGCTCGTCAAAACAACGCGTGTCTGCGCCCATCCTTGGAGAAAGACTAGGACACGCTTACTCGTTTCCCCGCGATAAGACGAGGAGACTGTTCGAATTGACAATGCATAATAAACTCATCACATTGCCAAACCCGCGACGTCCACCACAACCTGGCGACGTCAACAACCCTAATTACTGCTCCTATCACAGAATGGTGAGCCACCTAACTGAAGATTGCTATGTATTCAAGAACCGAGTCGAAGACCAGTATCAACAGGGGAAATTCGCGATGTCTGATAACTGAAGGGTAAACCCACTCCAGAATCACACTCCTAAAAAGGTGGATGCGCATGGGACATCATTCTCACTTATGGAAGAAACTCCATGGGAAGTCGTTTTTTCAGCAAAAACCAAAAGAATGCTGAAGGATTTACAAGCATGTCCGGCACTCAGGTAGAAAAGACCACTTGAACCCGAAATAATCGAAGGGATGCTGAAATCTCGTCCCGCACCGAAAATTGTTGACGAAGGGGAAAACCCCCAAGTTAAGCCTTCAAAGTCTTCAAAGAAAAAGAAGAAGACCAAGAAGCCTGTGCATCCTACCGAGTATGACGATAAGTGCACATATCTGCAAAAATACATTGACACGCTGGAAGAGTACAATTAGAAGGCACGGACACCAGTCACGCTCAAAGAATTGCTTAAGCATATTCTTAAGGACGAAGATAGTGATAAGGATGAGGAACATGACTCATCAGAGGACACTGAAGACCGCGTAGAAAGTTGCCACATAGTCTCCCATTCGTCGTTATATGACGAAGAAGATCCTTCAGCGTCAGAAAACAACACGAAGGAACTAGGAGCAGAATCAGCGCTAAAATCCTAGAATTGCCAGAAGACCGGATCGATAGGCTGTTAAATGAAGTCTTTCAAAAAAGCAAAGTTGATCGAGAAACCGAGACAGCCATATACAAAATGGCTAAGCGTCGATGTCAGGATAAAGAATTTGCGGTGAGGACGAATCGTAAAGTACTCCGACCAAACCAAAACACACCTGCTACAAATAAAAGCAGGATCAAAACAGGGAAGTGGTTCACCAAAGCCCTGCCAATATGGATGAAGCTGCCACCTCTCTTAAGGAACACTCCCGGGATCATAAGCCTCGATGGAGAAGAATAACATCCAGACTACTGCTTATATCATCGGAGGGTTACCCACCCTACCGAGAAATGCAGTGCCTTCAAGAAGTGGTGGCAAGGATATGTTTCCCATCAAAACACTTCAAGAGGATGAAGCGCAAAACTCATGCTCTTCGATGGAAAAATAGTGTGAAAAACGCGCATGAAGAAATGACTGGCAACTATTATATGGTTGGTACCCGTTCGAAAGGGGGAAAACCCCAAGTTCTTACTTTTGGGAGCGATTCTGAGGACGAAACACCACTCAGCCCTCTCTTCAAAGACCCCGCCTCCGAAAAAGAAGAGGAGGAGAGAAACGGCAAGAATATTCAGCTGCATAACTGCATACTTCCTGAGAAAAACCTTGGACCTACAAACATGGGTTCGAACAAACAAGACAAGAGGAAAGGGAAAATATCTGAGGAAATTGCTCTTGATGAAGAAGCAGTCAAAGAGTTCGCAGCAAGGGACCCACCTAAGAAAAACAAGGTGGATTACAACGTCCTAGCACATCTGAGGAAAATACCCTCACAACCGAGCTTATTGGATGATCTCCACCTGTCCAAAGATACACGAGATACTCTGATCAAGCCATTACAAGAGCCCAATCAGTTCCAAGCTTTCTTCGCAGAAAAGAAGATGAAAAATGAACTGGCAGAAGTCTTGTTCAGTCGAAAATATCGCACATTTGATATAACATTTTCCTTATTTTTCTTAAATATTTAAAGGTGTTTATTATAAATATAGAACATATTTGGGCTTATCTGCAAAATACTATGTACCATATGTTTATATATTACAATTAACATTATGAAAGAAAATATATGCATATAATATTTATATAATATTTTTATTATGCATATCATATCAAATAATCTCAATCAAATTTCTTAAAAGATTTATTACCGTATAAAATGATTAAGATTATATCTTTATAACAAATATTACTAACATTATTCATGAAGATATTATGCAAGATTTAGCTCATGTCAGGAGATCGGGATATCAGAATCAAAAATCTGCCGATAAAGTTAAATAAAATTGTAGAATCAATACTGGTAGAGACTCAGGAAATATTTAAAAAATTCAGATATCTAGAAGATCTCCACGTGTCAACATGTAGAAGCCCCAGAAGATTGAAACCCTAACTCCTCCAAGATACGGCGCTTCCGCGGCTAATAGCCCCAATACGCGGCGGATCCGCGGCCTTCTGATGGTCGTTGGATCTGAGATTTTCTGGGGGTGATCGTATCAACATATCTTAGTCTATAGGATCTAGGATTTCTGATTTGAGGGCTATATAAAAGAACGAGGGCTAAAGTTAAGAATCATCACCTTTAACATGAAGCAAATCACCGTCAAAGAACAAGTGATCCTCGACAGGTCCGCGATTCGACATGATCAAGCGACATGAATATCGACTGAACATCTACTTCCTATGAGGTAGAGATCGAGAGCAACTTCTTCTTCTTTTAATCTAAACTTGAAGGATTTGTACTTGTAAAGTTGATTAATAAAGGTAATCATTAGCTTAAATATTTCGCATTTACTTTATGCATTATAATCTCATTATCTATCCTTTCTTCTTCTATCTCCATCATGCGCAAGTAATTCTCCGCTTGATAGGGTTCGTATGATTAGGGTAGAACAATGGATGAGAAAATATTTTAACTTCTTTTAAGTCTTATGAAGTTTATAAACTTTAGCAAAAGAATCGTTAACATCCTAATCGAGCGCGCTTTAACTTTATTGATAGTCTTGACTGCGATTTGAGATTAGATTAACAATTATTTTGTTATGGGCTAGACATGAATAGAGATCAATGAAGGGACAAGGGTCAATAGTGGGGAAAGCCTAATTTCTTCCAAGAACCCTAATACTCATTCATCACTATCAATCTAGTTTTAAATCTATCAAAAGATAAAATGAGTCATCTTTATTAGTCATCCATGACTACTAAATCCTAATGAACACTATATAAACCAATCCTTTTTATTATATATATGTATGATATGCTGACAATTAAACAACTTATTAGAAACACAAGACAGCCAATAAGAAATATCACGAAATCCCCCGCGCTTCGAGGATGTCCTCAGCGTCATGGAACATGTACTAAGGTGTATGTGCAACTCGTTTAGATCATGAGTTCAAACAAATGAAATAATTTTTCCAGTACCAATGAAAAGGATAGATAGAGTGTAAAAAAGTAATTTACTATCTAAAGAAGATCTATCATCTACCTATACCCTATAAAATCTATATCCGTATTTAAACTAGATCTTAAAACTATAAATTCTACATCCGTGTTTAACATAGATATAAAATCTATTCTCCTTTCTTCTTTTATTCTATTAAACTCGTCTAAAGTAAGATTAGAAGTTCCACGCATCCTTGCGGACGACCCGTACTCATCTCGGCTAGCTACACACGACACCGTTATTGATTGCGGTTAACTTAAACACTCTTTCACACACAATCAAATAGCACCGTTGTCGGCGATACGTGCGTAATTTTTTTTCTTGCTATTCGGGTTGAATTCTTATTCGATCCATATCATAAAAATAAAAAAAAACCGCAACTTGCATATTTAACGATTAGTGTGCGAATTTTTTGCAAGTATATCTGGAGTTACTGGAACAAGGAATTTGAGATTTAAAGACTTTCAAAGAGGACCAAAGAAGAAAAGGAGGCACTGTAGAAAATTTTGACACAAGAACCGACCATCGCGCGCCGGAACCACGTCTATTGCATGCAAACCGCGGCGGAATCACGGTGGTCTTGTTGAGTTCTGCCCCCAAATTTCTCTGGTATCTTCCTAATTTCTTTTTATCTCCTCTAAGATCCAATAATTTGATTTTCTGCAGGATTCTTTGCAAAATATCGCCGCTCAAAAATTGTTTTGCGTGTTTTGAAATTGATTTGTTTGTGTATATTTTAATACGGACTTTAAGGAGAAAGACCAAAATTCAGATTAGGTGGGGATTTCATAACCGTTCCTAGGCCCCAAAAATCACAAAACGAGCATCCGCATAACCCTATATTAATTAAAAAATATCTAGACCAAGACTCTAAGGACCGTCGCGCTCAATTAGGATAGAGGAAGGTCGTGGGTAATCTATCGCTTATCTGCATCTCTCTTGTAGTATCTAGGAAAGTGTGACTAAGGAAAGTGGTTACTTAATTAAGTCCGCTATTTTCGGTGATTCGCATAGCAGATACCTCCCACTTACCTGGCTACAAGAGAGATAAAGAGGTGGTAGAGGATTGATCCTGCGACTTGTCCTTTGAAAGTCTAGGAGCAGTGTAGTGACCTGACCTAAGTGACCTTAGTTCTAGAATTGATTGTGCATTTTTTGTGTGATTTGCCTCACGTCTAAAACTTTTCAAAACAAACCTATTTTAGATCTTACACATGCTGCCACTTGCGCTAAACCCGCTTAGTGCATGCTCGGCTGGACACGGGATTCTAGTGCCCGTCTTGTCTGCGTTTCTGCTATTGACTCCAAAGTCGGTACTTCTTCATCTTCTTTTTCCCCTCCACCCACCACATCCACGATGGATGGTTCTCCATCAGATTTTTCCACCACCACTCGTAGGTACGCAAAATCCACCATGCATATCTCTTCAAGAGAGATGCTACCCGATACGCAGTCCCCTTCCTACTTGTCTATCCCTTTCACCAGTCAATGGGGATAATTTTGAAATTAAACTCCACTTCATCAACCTTTTGCCCAAATTTCATGGGCTTGAGTCTAAAGACGCATGCGTTTTTATCACCAAATTCAAAAAAGTATGCGCAATGATGGGCACTTCACAACTTTCAGTGGATGCTATGAGATTACGTCTTCTCCCTTTGACTTTGTGCAATTTAGCAGAAAAATGGTTTTATAACACTGCCACACACTCTATTGCCAACTGAGATGAATTCTTTATAGCATTCCTTAAGAAATTTTATCTCAATCATAAGACCACCCATGTTCGAAGTGAGATTAACCAGTTCACCCAACTTCCAAATGAACCATTTTGGAAATACTTTGAACGGTTCAAGGATATTCTTCTACAATGCCCCCATCATGGAATCGATAAATGGCAACTTTGCCGCATTATATATGAGGGTGTTAATCCAGTGACAAAACAGATGCTTGAAACCATTTGTCAATGTCATTTCATGTCTAAAGATGAAGGGGAAGCTTGGCAAGTCCTGGAAGATCTCGCTGAACAAACTTTACAGCGGGAAAGCGCTAGACCAATATCGTCTAGGGGAGGTATCCATCAGCTTGATGTTTCCATCGCAGTGAAAACCGGAATGGCAGCGATATAAAGGAAACTCGACGCTATAGAAAACAAATTCTCTTCAGCCTCCCTAAGCCAGGTTACGCTCCCCAAAACCGTGTGTAGTTGCTGTTCCGACCCATCACATTTGACGGAAGAATGTCTTTTGAGTCTACCGTTTCAAGATCAAGAACAAATTAATGCTACATTTCAGCAACGACCTAGAAACGATCCTTATTCTTCCACATACAATCAGGGATGGAGGAATCATCCTAATTTTTCATGGAACCAAAACCAAACTCAAAATTAAAACCAGTTTCTAAGAAACTATCAAAGGGTTCCTCCACATCAACAGCAGCCACCCCCACAGAGCCAGCACCCCTTTCAATCACAAACTTTTCAAAATCCAGCCAAAAATTCTGCACCGATTAATGATTCTTTCCAAGCGGCTGGTACCGAAAAACTCTCCGCACTCGAACGAAGCGTGGATACGTTTATTAAACATTCCATGCGAACAGCGGATACTTTAACGACTTCTATCCAAACGTTAATGCAGAACACTGCTTCCCACGATGAAAGCATAAAATTGATAGAAGCACAACTTGAACAGTTAAATGCCGCGATGAGTGCGAGAGAGAAAGGGAA
The DNA here is from genome assembly GCA_030015575.1 of Agapanthus africanus. NCBI lineage: Eukaryota > Viridiplantae > Streptophyta > Magnoliopsida > Asparagales > Amaryllidaceae > Agapanthus > Agapanthus africanus. Next base: position 419,600,127 of record JASDDO010000010.1, on the reverse strand, counting down.
ACTTCCATCTCAACCTCTACCGAATCCTAGCCACTCATAAAGTCATAATGAGTGTGCCGTAACCACGTTGAGATCGGGAAGAGTGCTGAACAACCAAGTGGGTGAACATGTTGATGTCAACGATATTAATGATATCACGTCTTCTACTTCTTCTCCTACTTCGTCTAGTCTACCACTTTCTTCTGAGCCTATTCTCCGTTTTCCCCTAGGCTCGAACCCTCACCCCACTTCCTCGAGTCAACCTAAAATGATCCCAACTCCAATTCTAGGATCGATTCCATCCCCACAAACTTCTCCACAAATATTGGACCAAACCTTTATTGATAAAGCTTTTTATCCACATAGGTTAAGGGGCAACAGACAAAGTCCACAAATAGAGAAGATTGTGGAAATGTTTAAGCAAGTTAACATAAATATTCCTCTCCTAAATGCTATTCAACAAGTTCCGTCTTATGCGAAAATCCTAAAGGACTTGTGCACTAGGAAGAGAAAATTCAAGTGCCTAAAAATTTTTTCCTTGCGAATAATGTAAGCACTGTATTTACCCAACAAATACCCAAGAAACGAAAGGACCCCCGGAGTCCTACAATATCTATTTCTATTAGGGGTAAAAATATCGATCATGCTCTACTCGATTTAGGTGCTAGTGTTAACCTGCTTCCATATTCTGTCTGTGAGCAATTAGGAATCGGAAAGTTAAAACCGGTGCACTGCACTCTTCAGATGTTCGATCGATCTATCACCCAACATAAGGGTGAGCTAGAGGATGTGTTAATCAAAGTCAGGAAATTTATATTCCCTGTGGACTTTATCGTTATAGATACACAGCCTGTGGCGAACCCACGAAACTAAATTTCGGTGATTCTAGGTCGGTCTTTTCTTGCGAATTCCAACGCAATAATTAATTGTCGAAACGGCTCTATGACCCTATCCTTCGGGAAGATTTCAATTAAGCTTAACATTTACAAGTTGGGAAATGAACCCTCCGAACCCTATGCTCAAGTATGTTCTGTCCAAAGGATGGATTCCGACAGTTACGAATTTGAACAGCTTCACGATACTGATCTTGACTCCACTGGTACGTTCATGTTTGACCCTGCTATTTATTATACACATACGGACCCTTCTATCGAGCTGTCTGGGTCAACATCTAACACTAAAAATGAACCTTTTATGGAGTCCGAGTATCATCCTGTTCTTTCCGATGAGATTATTATTCGGGATATCGATGAAAGTTTTGAAGAAATCTTCGCTGAAGAACTTGCATTATTAGAAAACATGGGAGTTGTGATGAATCAACCCCAATACAAAGAAGTTGAACCACCACCCCTTCTTCTCAATAACGAGAATGCGAGTAATCCACCATCACTATTTCGTCTCTATAAACCGAGACATAAACCCATTCAATTCCACCTCTTATCCCCTTCCAACTTCTTCACGTCGATAGGTGACATGATCTACTACCAACAAGTGCGTTACATTGATAAAATATTTGAATGGTTGGTGTTGATTTTTGGTCTTTGTAAAGCGTTATATTGACCAATAATTTTAACCCCCTTATAATTTTAAATGCTTAATACTATTTTACTCAAGTTTGGGGGGGATATATTTTGGCTCTTGAACGAAAAGAAAATTTTTACAAAATTGTGAGCCAAAAATAAGTTTGGGGAAGAATTTCACTTTCATTATTCATGTCCCCGTTACTAACTTTTCTTCCCAAGTCTACAGGTTTTTTTTAGCTTAATAGATGACATCAGTGAAGACACTGCTGCAAACAGATTTGGCCAAGGTTTGTGTTTATTCACACATTATTTTGCATTATCATAAATATAAGCACAAAATTTTTTGATAATGAAAGTTTGAAAGTGAAAAATTACATATGAAAAATAAGAATAGTTTGAGAAAAGCAAGAAAATTAGATGTTTTCTTAAACGAAGCTAATAATAAGTAGTCATAAGCCGTTGTCTTAAGGGTTAATAAGATGAAGAAAATTACTAATCTGAGGATAAAAATAAGTCTGAAAATTAGTCCTTATTCTTGAGTCCAAACATTTGAACATTGATACTCTACTATACGCACTTGCACACATCTCGAAACTTGGAATAGTAGAGGATACTTTGAAATTCTCTTGTCTAAAAGCCTTAGTATGAAAAATAAAATAAAATAAGTATAAGTAGTGAATGTTCCCCACCGAAAACCATGACCGGGACGTTGGGACGTCAGGGCCTGAAATTCGAGGGTAGATGCTAATTGGTGCTATCCGTCCACCTCTCCGAAGATGCCAAGTTAATTTATGACACCATGTATCGAATGTTTAAACGGATACGGCCGATGTAGCAGACATCGTCAGATTCCCCCTCATTTGAGGGGATTTTGATTGTGGGGACGCTCTTCCCTGCAGGCGCAAGCCCCTGCAGTTAATTACGCTACCGCATCGCGGTAACCACTTTCTCCTTCTCCAGATGGTCACTTCGTGTCGTGGGAGTTTGTTTTGTTTTTGGTTGCCAATGGATTGTATACGGAGACTAATTTATGTCGTCGCCCGTAGGGCGTAGATTAGTCCAAATCCGTATTTTCTTAGATTTGGGTTTGGGGTTGGGTTTAAGAATACGTTAGTCTCATTTGAGACTAAGATCAACTTAAACGTTAGTTAAGGATACGTTAGTCTAATTTTAGACTAAGATCTACTTAACGGGACATTTAGATCCAACAAAAGAGCATTTAGACTCTATTGTTTAGTTTACGAACATTGTGGTCGATTACCAGTTTAAGGACATGGTGGTCCATTGTTAGTTTAAGGACATCTCGGTCCATTGTTAGTTTAAGGACATCTCATTCAATTGTTAGTTTAAGGACATCTCGGTCCAGTTTAAAGACATCATAGTCTGTAAAGGTTAAGGACATCATAGTCCATGGGCTTAAGGACCCCACAGTCCAGTTTAAAGACGTCATAGTCTATGGAATGTATGGTTGTCGGGACCCGTCACCTCTCTGAAGATGTTGAAGGATTACAACGATAAATATCAGAGAAGTGAAGAGATGTACCCTTGAACCAAAGTCGATTGGGAGATCTGTAGTCCAATTTGGGACTAGGATCAATTAATTAGATTATGAGCACATGGGCTCAGTTAAGTCTGAATTGAGGACTTATGGCCAGCTTGGGCTAAGTCCAATTAAGTTTGAAATGTTGGCCCTTTGTTGGACTGTTGAACATTTGTCTTGATTCAGCCCCCCATTATTTAGCAATGTTAAACATGAGTCTGGGTTCTGACCATCTCTTTATCTTTTATTGAGTGTTGAGCACTCATATGCCATATGAGATGATCAACTTGGAAGACAAGGATATATTTAAGGCTCATTGAAAGGGAAGTCTTGCCTCTGGAAGACTTAGCCAATTTGGGCTAGATTGGATTTAAAATAGTGTTAAACACTAGAAGATATTTGGCGATCACGTGTTCCCACGTGATGCGCTTCAAAACAGTGTTAAACACTGGGGACAAAATGCTTAAAATAGTGTTAAACACTAAAAATGGGGTGGTCACGTGGGGTCACGTGAGGCGCCTGAGAATTGGGACAAACCTCCTTTATTTTATCCTCAAATCTGCAAATAAGAGTTAAACATTTTTAGTCTTCAGGCCATCACATGTTGGCACGTGATGGACATCTATGTATTGATTATTAAAGTGTTTATTAAGGGGTCACGTGAGAACACGTGAGGGCGCCCAAAATTGATTCTGCCTTTGGCTTTGTTCCCTTTATTTTGAGGATCACGTGGGAGCACGTGAGGCATTGCCTCCAAGTATTTCTTTCTCATTTTGAGGGATCTGTTTTAGGGGTCACGTGGGGGCACATGACCCAGTCTTGTTCTTTCTTTTCTGATCATTAAGGATGGGGGTCACGTGTTACTACGTGACCAAGTTCTTTATATGCATGGAGAGCTTTAAGCCTCTTATTTTAAGAATTAGATTCTTTGTAGGGTTAAAACCTAATTCTGTTTTAGAGGAATTAAATTCCTATATATGTGGAAGAATTAAATTCTTATTTGAGAGAATTAAATTCTCATGTAGGGTTAAACCCTAGTTTTATTTGGAGGAATTAACTTCCTGTGAATTTGGGAGAATTAAATTCTCATATAGGGTTAAACCTTAGTTTCATTTTGAGGAATTAAATTCCTATGAATTTGGGGGAATTATATTCCTTAAACTTAAGTTCTCCCTCTTTTTTCTCTCTGTTGTTGTATTTTCTCCAAAAATCAGAAAATCGATCCCCTCTCTTCTCTTCTTGGCTCCTATTTATAGGAGAAAGAAAAGAATCAATTTGTTTAATGAATCTTTCATTGAAAGATTTTAATTGATTTTGCAACCAACATGATCTTTTAGATCACTCAGTGAATTTTATGTACCATTGGATTTTTTTAATCCAAAAGATATTCTGTTTGTTATTCTTGGTGAATTTCAGGGAAATCTTTCCTTGATTAGAATCTTTCCATAAATTGGTGATTTTTAATCACCATTGGATTTTTAATCCAACGGTGCTCCATTTTACAGAGCACAATCCTTTTTTGTTTAGAAAGATTTAAAGAGATATTTTCCAGTTTGGGTTCTTGATTCCTTCTTAATTAGAATTTAATTCTATTAGTTCAGAAGGCTTTAAAAAGTCTATCACGTGTTGGCAAGTGATCCCATTATTTGATTATTAGATAGAATTTAATTCTATTGATTAAAGAGCTTAGGAGCCCATCACGTGTTGACAAGTGACCAGAATTTAATTCTGTTTTTAGAGAGCTGAGGAATCATCACGTGTCAGCACGTGACCCTTAGTCACGTGTGAACACGTGACGCCTCATTAAGGTTTTTTCTTGCTGTTTTGTTATATTTTTGTTTGACTAGAATTTAATTTTATAAAGTAGAGATCCCAGGAACTTATCACGTGTCAGCACGTAGCCCTTGGTCACGTGTGAGCACGTGATACCCCATTGGGGAATTTCCTGATATTTTATCAGGGAACAAATGCCCCCACAGCGTTGTTCTCACGTGTTTACACGTGAGTGCAACGCTGTCACCTTTGTGACCGTTGAATCTGTCTAGGGAACCGTGAAGATGAACTGTTCCCCATCACATCCTATAAATGCAAGAGTCTCTTCAGAAGCGCCTCCACTTTTTCCATCTTCTTCCTTGCTTGTTCTTGCCTTGAGAATTTAATTCTCTCTCGGAGCTTAGTTCTCTGTTTCAAAAATTTCCAGAGTTTAACTCTGTTAACAAAAGATTCCCTTTTTCAGGTAATGATCTTGAACAGCTGAAGAACTTCTTGTAGGAATTTGGATTTTAAATCCACACCGAGGGTTTTTCCCTGTAATAAGAACCCATCTTTCTAAGTTAAAATAATGTCCAATCTTTGAATAATAAACCTCTTAGGGCTTCTCTGATCTTCAGGGATCGATGGTGATGCTTGTCTTCTTTCTGGAGTTTAATTCCATTCAAAAGAACTTTAGCTCCGAAAATGTTTTCTGGGAATTTAATTCCCCCGTTCAAAAGGAATTTAATTCCTCTAAAGAACTCAGTTCTTTAAAAGAAGATCTCTAAGGATTTTTCTTCATGAATTGTTCTTTGCAAAAAAAAAAAAAAGAATTTCAGTAAAGTTTTCTGGGAATTTAATTCCCCTGTTCTGCTTGATTTTCGCAGAGTCCAAGATCGGTTTCTCTTTGGGGGAATGTGTAGAGTCATTTGAAATCCACTGTTCATTTATTGAGAATCTTCCTTTTGTTCTCATAATGATTACTCTGCCTCATCATTAGTGAACCGCCATCTTGATTTTGTGGGGCCCTTGTGTTTTGTAACCAATGGTCCCCTAAAATAAATTGTTTATCATTTTTTTCCACTATCTTTTGTATGTATGTATGTATGTATGTATATATGTATATATATATATATATATATATTTATAAATATACACACACGTGTGGGCTTCACTAACAGCTTTCTTTCCTTGGTCTCAGGAGTAATGGCTTCTCTCCCATACTTTCCCTTTACTCGCTCGGAGGCGGCTTTTCCTCAATCACCGTCGGATGAAGATGTGATGGCGATGATAAGGGCTCATGACCTGAATTGCACCAATCTACTCTTATGGGGGACTTAGTATGGTCATATTTTCCGCGGCCGCTGCAACTTTCTTTGCGAGGTACCGACGGAGCCTACCCATCCATTTCTGCCGATGGATCATCCACGGACCGCCTTTGCTATGGAGATGCTGAATTGGACCCCTACAGGACGGCTTGTGCCATCAACAACTGGGATTCCGAACCATCCTGTGCCGGCTATAAACATCTTAGGGCACCGCTTTGCCAAGGCGAAGCCCAGCCATGGGGATAGATTTACAAAATAGGGCTTACCCCTCGATATCCCACGGACTACCTTCTCTGGGCCCGTTATATCCTGTCTGCCCATCGTGCGCGACTGCAGAGGGTCGGACTCTATCAGGTGGTATATGTGTCTCTCTTCCACTATTAGTCCCCCCATGTCTGGTGGGTTAAGGCCTTCTTAAGCCAATGGAATCTTCCCACCAATACCTCTTTCTAGGGGACCGCGAAGTTTCAATTTCTCTGGAAGAGTTTCATGAAATCTCAGGGTTGCCGGTTAGGGGGACGCTCTATGAAGATTTGCTGCCTCCCGATGAGTATGTCTTCTAGACTGAGCCTGCCATGCTTGACGGCTTGTCGACCGAGAATGCCATCCGCCACAAGCGCTCAAGTTTGATCAAGACTCTGAGCATTTTTTAGAAGCTATTCACAGAGTCAGAGGAGCAGGGCGTCACTTTTAAAAGCTTTATCGCCTGCTTCCTTCATGAAGATGTCCTATCAAAGATGGCTCCGAAGTTTGCGAATATCAACGACCCCTTTGGGTTTGGTTTAAATAAGCGGCCAGCTAAAGAAGAGGACTTGCCGCAGTTCTACATTCCCATCATGTCGGCCGTGTCTTTCGAGTCGATCGCAGCTCCTGGTATGGATGAGGAGACTTTCTTCATGGGCTTCATCAGTGTTTGGCTTAGCTGGTTCGCCATTGCCACGCACTATCGTTTTATGAGAGCCTTAGTTATCTACCCTGCCCATCGTATTGCCGAAGGGACGCGACTAGCTATGGGCATTGCGGGGTTGGTGCATCTGTATCACGGGCTAAGTGTTGCGGATAATACCTCAACCCCGGGCGTAGATGTGGTAAACTTCTCTCTTCATTACTTACGGCTTGGATTGAGATGCATGTGCTAGGGGCATTTGCTGCGCACCAAAGACCCAGCTTTTATGACGCTTACACTTTTCCATGACTCATGCGGCTGGCGGACGCTTCTTCCCCTGACCCGACTCAATTCGGAGCTATTCGTGTGCTGATTAATCCCTATGCCAATATGGGTGGGATGGTATTCAACAATCGAGTCCTCTCTGCTCCCTCAGGACCGATTCAACAGCTCTGCGGCTCGTAGAAAGAGGGGGTACCTTCTCTGAAGCCCAAGGAAGCCATGCACCTATATTCGATCAGACCAAGTTATCTGGTATTTCATCAGAACGGTGCGGCCCTTTTTATGCGGTACAACCCACACCACTTTGCTCGACAACTCGTATATGAACAGGGTGTCCCCTTTGAGGCATTTATAGTGGAACCTAGCCCGTCGTCAGAAGTTGTTCGTGACGCCACTCATCACTTCATGTGGCTGAACACCGGCTCTCGCTTCGTGATTCCTGAAGCTGATCATATTCCTTGATGTGTGGGGTCCTTCACGGGCTGGTACCTCTACCGAGTCAGTCCCATTATTGCCGAGGAGAGGAGGATGCTCCTCGGATATAGGGCTCCCACTCCGATCCAGGCCACAGGAGTTCCGCCACGACCGTGTGCAGCGGTCGCCCTCCTTTGAGAGATACTAGCGTCGTGCTTATTCCGGAGGCGGCGGAAGTGGATTTAACTCCCACCGCTAGTATGCCTCCGCAAACTAGAGCTCAATAAAGGGCCAATAGGGCGCCGGTAGCAGTATCATCAGCTGCGGCGTCAGCAATGGCGGTATCATCGTCGGTAGCATCGCCGAGTGAGGATATTGAAGGCGAGGTGGGTCAACGTCGTGCTAAAGCATCGAGGGGAAAGAGGCGATCGTCTTCTGCAGTTAGTTCTGGATCTAAGAGGCGAAAGAAGACGGTCATCAATCTACTCGACTTTATAGTGGAATCAGAGCCTATCCTCCAAGACGAACCACTAGCCATGCAAGAATCAGATGGCAGTCTATTTTTCCTGGGTTCATCTGCCGAGGAAGCCGCACAATTGGCTGAGGCTATAAGACGCTCACAAGATGAATCCGAGAATGTAAGGATCCCTAAGAGGCCTTATCCCGCCATTATCTTCTACGAGGATCCTCCATCAATACGGCGGATATTCATAGGTAGGGAGGCGAGAGAGCCCTTAAGCAGGCCGTCTCAGCCGACGCCGAAGATGCACTTTTGTTGTGGACCGATGACCACGAGTCTACTCTCGAACTTCGACGAGCATACCTCCTCAGGAAGGAGCGTCGGCTTGAACAAGCCATACTAGAAGCTCTTTTGCGTATCGGTATACTTATATATCCTTTTGTAGTATTTTGCACTGCTTATACATATATACATATCCTTATCCTCGTACAAACTTTGCAGGGACTTCGGCGATGGCGGAGGATTTGAGTTCGAGTCACGATTTGACTGTAGACTCCGCCAATATCCCCAATGAAACACTAATCAGTGTGGAGGGGGTCGATGCAACCATTGCTCCTGCGATGGAGCTTCCCTCGGTGCTTCTCTCTCCCCAAGTGCTTGCTCCCCCGGAAGAGGCCTCTTCGTTGGTTGCCGATTCAATGGATCTTTCTGGGGACGGCCTGGAGACCATGGGGCAGGAAGTCGAGGCTACTGTCCTTCAGCTAGAGCCTGCAGTGGCGGCCACTACTCCTCGACCGGAAGTTGTTGTATCGGTCTACGTCCCTGATGATGTGCCTGGGGGCATGGAGGAAGCCGCCGAAGCTGCTATCCCTCCATCTCAGAATGGGAGAAGCATCGAAGGTAGCCTTCTATATTTTATATTAATAACCTCTCCATTAGCTGAACCCTTCTGTCTTTTTCAGAATTACGCGGATTGGCGGCGTCTATTGCTGATCTGTCTCCCAGGAAGTCCTTTCAGCGCCTGCTGGAGATGGCCGCTCCGCAGGCGATATGTCCTCAACGCATCGTCCTCTCTTCCGGGCAAGGTTAGTGTCGTTTGCCCTCTCCTTATGGCATTATTGTTATTCTATATAATGATATTGATGTCTTCTACAGTTCTGGAAGCCGATGACGAGGTTGAGATTCTTGACGGGCCTGGGGAGCCTTCAGACCCTTCTTGCATGATTGTGGGTAAGTAATGTCTCAACGTTATTCCACCTGCTCTTTGCTTACAAGCTTCGCCGATTGTTTATAAATATTAATAGCTTTGCCAGTTCTTACCACGCTGGAATCTCGCATCACCATGCCACCCGGCCCCTATGCTCTGCGTGCCTCGGAACGGATGGTAAAGCTAAGCCTTCACTCCCTGTCAGCCCTAATTGAAGACCTTCGTACTGGCAGTCTGATCACGACCGAAGCGTTTGCCGCTGAAGCCAACGGTTCTCTTCTCTTTCTTGCCACCTACCATAGTGAAACATTGGCGCAAGTCTGGGTTGAGTTTTATCGGCAGGTGGAGGCTTGCTTGCATATTCTTGAATGTACACTCCTTCCTTCAAAGGTTGTGGCCGCAAAGGCGAGCTTACGGGGGCTGATTAAGCGGTGTGCTGCGAACATGATATCATGCGAGAAGAGGCTCAGCCGCAAGTTTTCGAAGAGGGAGCTAGCTTCCAAAGCGCTGAGAGAGCTTCAAGCAATTCTTATAGCCAAGACCACTAGGGCATATAAACTTTGGCGGGTGCTTCAAGAGGCTATCAAGGAGGTGGTAGCCATTGATAAGGCCGTCATTTTCACCCGTGAAATGGTCGAAGCCCATAAGGTTACTGAAGAAGAGCTTGAGAGCCGGCTTGCCTCACACCAGGCCCAACAGGCTCAAGCGGAGGCCCGTCTTTTTACGATAACGAATCATGAAACCGAGGCCCAGCGGAAAAGGGACAAACTGGAAAATCTACTAAATCGTCCGCCTACTTGAAGAATTGTATATATATTTTTTTTTTCTTTTTTGTACATACTCCTGAACGAGAGCATATTTTTTTTTCTTTCATAAATTGTACTTTGTATTCATTTTAATTCATGAATAAAAGACATATTTTGCTTCATGATGTTGTGTCTCTTTTTGTAAGTGCATTCTGTGGATAATCTATTTTGATTTCTTTGTTGGACAGCGATGGCTTAAGATTCAGGGTTAAGATCTGTATCCTAAGACTTTTCAACTTTATGAGCCGTGAGGGTCTCATAAAGAATTTTCTCCCTACAGGTTGAGAGGATCCCATAGGTGTAATTTCTCCCTAGGAATCGTGAGGATTCCTAAGTGCATTTTCTTCTGAGAGACGTAAGGATCTCACAAAAGAGTTTTCTCCCTTACAAGTCATGAGGACCTGTAAGTGATGGAAGAGGTTGACATTGTCCGTATTTCATGGAGTCAGGGGTTGCTCTGGCCATTTCCCACAGGGTCAAGATTGACTTTAGCCATGTTCTATGGGACCATGATTTGCTCTGGATGCTTCTCACGGGGTCAAGATTGACATAGGCCGTGTTCTACGAGGACCAGGCTCCGCTCTGGATGCTTCCTACGGGGTCAGGATTGACATAGCCATGTTCCACAACGACCAGGATCCGCTCTGGAAGTTTCCCACGGGGTTAGGATTGACATAGGCCGTGTTCCATGAAACCAGGATTTTGCTCTGGATGCTTCCCACGAGGTTAGTTTGACATAGTCGTGTTCTGCGAGGACCAGGATCCGCTCTGGACGTTTCCTATGGGTCAGGATTGACATAGGTCGTGTTCCACGTGACCAGGAATTTGCTCTGGATACTTCCCACGGGGTCTGATTGACATAGCCGTGTTCTGCGAGGACCAGGCTCCGCTCTGGACGTTTCCCACGGGGTCAGGATTGACATAGGCCGTGTTCCACGTGACCAGGAATTTGCACTGGATGCTTCCCACGAGGTCGGTTTGACATAGCCGTGTTCTGCGAGGACCAGGCTCCACTCTGGACGTTTCCTACGAGGTCAGGATTGACATAGGCCGTGTTCCAAGTGACCAGGAATTTGCTCTGGATGCTTCCCATTGGGTCGGTTTGATATAGCCGTGTTCTGCAAGGACCAGGCTCCGCTCTGGACATTTCCCACGGGGTCAGGATTGACATAGGACATGTTCCACGTGACCAAGAATTCGCTCTGGATGCTTCCCACGGGGTCGGTTTGACATAGCCATGTTCTGCGAGGACCAGGATCCGCTCTGGACGTTTCCCACGGGATCAGGATTGACATAGGCCGTGTTCCACATGACCAGGAATTTGCTCTGGATGCTTCCCACGGGGTCTGATTGATATAGCCGTGTTCTGCAAGGACCAGGCTCTGCTCTGGCATTTCCCACAGGGTCAGGATTGACATAGGTCGTGTTCCACGTGACCAGGAATTTGCTCTGGATGCTTCCCACGGGGTCTGATTGACATAGCCGTGTTCTGCGAGGACCAAGCTCCGCTCTAGACGTTTCCCACGGGGTCAGGATTGACATAGGCCGTGTTTCACATGACCAGGAATTTTCTCTGGATGCTTCCCACGGGGTCGGTTTGATATAGCCGTGTTCTATGAGGACCAAGCTCCGCTCTAGACGTTTCCCACAGGGTCAGGATTGACATAGGCCGTATTTCACGTGACCAGGAATTTGCTCTGGATGCTTCCTACAGGGTTGGTTTGACATAGCCGTGTTCTGCGAGGACCAAGCTCCGCTCTGAACGTTTCACACGGGGTCGGTTTGACATAGGTCATGTTCCACATGACCAGGAAGGGTTGACTTTATCCGCATTTTACGGAGTCGGGGTTTGACTCTCGGCCATCTGTGCACCGCCAAGTCATGGATTTGGGAATTGCCACGGTTCCGCTTTGCTTGATGTTGCGTCTGTTGTAATGAGATGAATGTTGAGATGATCTCCAGGCTTCCTGTGACCATCGAGATTTGGCTCTCTTTTGGATGGAACCTGGGGGGAAGGTATGGTTCCCTCATTGTTTGTGCCCCTAGATTGTATACAGGGATCGATGTGATCTCATCTGTAGGGCAAAAAGTTTCATTTTATTTATTTTTCTTTCCGCGATGCTCTATCATTTCAGCTTTTATATCGTGAAAGTCATGATTGCCAAATCATTTCGGCTATTTTTTCGCTGTGCCCAATCATTTCGGCTATTTGTTTTATTTACTCGCTGCTGTTCATTGTGAGTTTGGGACTTGGGATCTGATACTGATTTAGGCATCAACACGCTACAACCGGGATATCGCCAGGAGCGAATCATCATTTGCCTTTGTCGATGTCGAATAAAGGTGGCTTAGTGAGCAGGGTTAGGATCCTGTCGACTAAGGCTTTTGACTTCATGAGCCGTAAGGTTCTCATAAAGGTATTTCTCCCTAAGAGTCATGAGGATCTCGTAGGTGCGTTTTCTCCTTAGGAATCGTGAGGATTCCCAAGTGTATGGCTTCTCGTAAGTCGTAAGGATCTTACAAAAGTGTTTTCTTCTTATGAGTCGAGGGGACTTACAAAGGTTGTTCACCATGTAAGCATATCCCCAGTCTCTGATGAGACTTTGTTAAGGAAATGTTTATTCGCGCCCGTGGATTGTATACAAGGGTCAATACTAAACCACTTGTAGGGCAGCATTGGAGGTTGTGATGGCTTAAGAATAGGTTCAGATCCCTGTAGCTTAAGGCTTTTGAATCCTATGAGACGTGAGGGTCTCAAAGAAGGGTTCTCCTTACGAGTTGTGAGGATCTCGCAAGTGTAATTTCTCCTTAGGAGTCGTGGGGATCCCTAAGTGTGTTTCTCCCTTGTGAGTCGTAAGGATCTCACGCAGGTGGTTTCTCCTTACAGGGTCGAGAGGACCTTGCAAGTGTCTTTTAACGAGCTTGTGCCCTTTCGGGTTTTCACAAAACTCGCCGGTAGCCCAGCTATTTTACTCACGGAGCCCTTTCGGGTTTTCATCCGTGTCCATTTTGCTTATGGACATACCGTTTTCTTTTTTCTTTTTTTCTTTTTTTGTGTCAGCCTTGGGATGCTACGGTCCGTAGTAGTTTACAGACGTCTCGGTCAACAGCCAGTTTTAGGACATAGTGGTCCATCGTTAGTTTAAGGACGTTTCGGTCCGAAAGCCGGCTACTACTTAGAGAGTTTGGACTTAGGAAGATAGCGAGCGGACATAGTCGTCGTCATCTATCATTGACCTAGGCCGTGACTCGTCAGGCGTAGTACTTTTTCAGGAAGCGACCATTTATTGGCCTGAAAGGTCTTTCACCATGCATGTCCTTGAGTAAATAGGCTCCACCCTGGTAAACTTTGTCTATGATGTACGAGCCTTCATAGTTCGGCTCGAATTTCCCCCGTTTGGCACGATTGGGGATCATAGGTCTTTTGACCACTAGCATAAGTTCGCCTTGGCGAAATGTTCTCTGCCTAGTCAATTTCTCATATGAGCACGTCATCTTTTCTTTGTAAGCCTCCAGGTTTTGTTGCGCCATGAGCCGGGTTTCGTCGAGGGCATGAAGCTCCTCAAGCCGAAGATGAGCATTTTCTTCGTTTGTTAGCTTGTAGTGAACGGCCACTCGTAGAGAGGGTAACTCTATCTCGAGGGGGAGTGCCGCTTCTGTGCCGAATACCAATGCATACGGCGTTGTATTCGTGGTTGTTTTGAACATAGTTCGATACGCCTAGAGAGCTTCATGCAGTCTCTCGTGCCAGTCCCTCTTATTTCGAGACACCTTCTTTTTCATGATCTTCGTCAAGGTCTTGTTAAAAGTCTCAGCTAGACCGTTAGCTCGGGGATTATAGACCGAAGAGTATCTCCAGTCTATGTTATGCTGTTGCGCGAAGCGGCTGATCTTCTGGCTTCTGTAGACTGGCCCGTTATCGAAGATAATACGTCGTGGAGTGCTGAACCGATAAATGACATATGTCTTGAAGAAATGGGGGATATTCTCCGTCTTCACTTCTCTTAGTGATACTGCTTCTGCCCACTTGGAGAAGTAATCATTTGTCGCCAGTATGAACCGATGTCCTCTGGACGATGCTAGTTCGATGGGGCCGATTATGTCAGTTCCCCACATTTCGAACGGCCAACTAGCCACCGTTGGATATAGTGGATTTGGATGCTGATGGATGAAGTCCCCGTGAATCTGGCACGAGTGGCACTGCTTCGCGTACTCGAGGCAGTCCTGAATCATTATGGGCCAATAATAACCCATTCGTTTGATCTTCAGCTTCATCTTCGGCCCGGCTTGATGAAAACCGCAGAGTCCGTCGTGAGTTTCTTGGATGACTCTCCTTGCTTCTTCGGGTCCCAGTCATCTTAGCCATAGAGAATCGAATGATCTCTTATACAGAGTATCAATGACGAAGGCAAAAGACAGAGCTCGTTTCATGCGCTGATGTCTTGAAGATGCATCTTCAGGTGTTCGACGGGATTTGAAGTAGTCTATACAGACTTCTCTCCAATCCATAGCCTTTTCATGGTCTTTTATTTGTAGGGCCGTTTGCTCGGTAGCTCCCCTTTCTTCGAAAGACTCTGGAGATACTTCTACCAGTGCAAGAATCCGACGGCTTTGCACAACGATCCTCACATTATTGAGGTTTTCGTCAGCCAGTTCTTTGGCGAGCTTAGCTAATGCATCCGCTTTGCTATTTTCTGCACGCGGTATGTTTTCCAGAGTGTATGAGGGAATTTGAGTCAGCAGTTGCTGCACTCTCTCGCCGTACTTCACCAACTCTGGCTTACAGGTTTGATAGTCGCCGTTTACTTGGCTAACGACCAATTGGGAGTCTCCGTATATGAGGAAGTTTTCGATTCCCATATCGACAACGATCGCAAGACCTGCTATCAAAGGTTCATATTCGGCTTCATTATTTGTCCTCGGCTCTATCAATGAGAAGGTGAAGCGCATTATCCCTCCTTGTGGAGTCACGAAAATGAGGCCCACCCCGGATTTGATTATGAGGGTGCTTTGTTTGCTCTTCTTCATGGAAGATGCTCCATCGAAATAGAGTTCCCACCGGGTATCACTACCTCCTTTATCCCCGTCAGTTGTGTCAAACGCGTGCTCATCCGGCAATTCACAGTTCAAGGGAGAGTCGGCAGGTATCGGATGCTCAGCGAGGAAGTCGGCGATGGCCTGGCCTTTCACTGCCTTAAGAGGCCGATAAGTTATCGAGAACTCTATCAAGAGCTGGGCTCATTTAGCGAGCCGCCCTGTTAATATGGCCTTCGACATCAAGTATTTGAGAGGATCCACTTTTGATATGAGATGGACCTCATGTGCCAACGCATAGTGTGTGAGCTTCGTTATTGCGAAGATCAACGCCAGGCAGTGTTTTTCAATGGGAGAGTAATTGCTTTCTGCCCCTAGGAGAACTCGACTCAGATAATAAAGGGCTCACTCTTTCCCTTGGTCATTCTCTTGTGCCCACAGCGCACCTAAAGAACCTTCGAGGGCTATTGTGTACAAGATGAGAGGCTTTCCCTTAACTAGAGTGGTTAGTACCGGCGGGTTCTGCAGGTATTGCTTGATTTCGTCCAGTGCGCTTTGGCATTTGCGATCCCAGACGAAAGGAGTCCCTTTCTTCATTAGGTGACTGTAAGGACGGCACTTGCTGGAGTGATTGGCTATGAATCGCCGGATATATGCGAGCTTTCCTTGGAGAGATCGCAGTTGCTTGAGAGTCCTTGGCGGAGGCATTTCCATGATTGCCTTGATCTTTGATGGGTCTATTTCAATGCCTCGGTGTCATACAATGAATCCTAGGAATTTGCCCGAAGAAACTCCGAACGCGCATTTGAGAGGGTTCATCTTCAAGTTGTATTTCCGAAGGCGCTGGAACACGGTCTTCAGATGCTCTAAATGTTCCTCGTATGACTTGCTTTTAACTACGAGGTCGTCGATATAGCATTCGACGATTTCATGTATGAGGTCATCGAAAATCCTTGTCATGGTCTTCTGATAGGTGGCACCGGCGTTCTTTAGGCCGAACGGCATTACCTTGTAATAGAATATGCCCAAAGGGGTCCGGAAAGCGGTGTGCCTCTAATCCTTGTATCCCGATGATCCGTCCATGAAGGAGAAAACTTCGTGAGTGGACGTGTTATCTATCATCAGCTCAGTGACCGGCACTGGAAAGTCGTCTTTTGGACAAGCTTTGTTGACATCCCGAAAGTCCACACATATGCGCACCATCCCATTTTTCTTCATTATTGGAACAATGTTGGCGATCCAGTCAGGATACTGAACCTCTTGGATGAAGCCGGAGTCGATTAGCTTCTTGACCTCGACGTTGATGCTCATCTCAAGCTCGAGCCACATTCTTCTCGGTGCTTGTTTGATCGGCTTAATGTCCGGAGAAATCGCCAACTTATGGATGGCTATTTCTGGATCCAACCCAGGCATCTCGGAATAGTTCCATGCAAAGCAATCTTTATACTGCATGAGCACGTCCTTTAGTGTAGCCACCCTTTCTTTAGACAACAGCTCACTGACGAATGTCGGCCGCGAGTCACTTGTCGTCCCCAAATCAATTTTCTTGAGGTTATCTATAGTAGTATGTATTCCATCTTCCAGCTCTTTTGGTGCCGGTGGAAACTCTGAGATCACTCGCCATCATCGTTTTCGAAGCACCAGGGGAGGTCATCCATATTCTCAGGCTCTTCTTTTGACAGCGTTCTCGCGTGACAGGTACGAGATCGTTTCCAAGATCGATGTTGCTCTGGTTCTACTCTCGCTATACGCGTCGCTTTCGGTTCATGCTTCTATAGCGGGCTTACCCTCCAACTGCTGGATAGAGCGAACCTGCCTTGTTGATATTGGTCTTCGACCTAATTCTTGAAGGTGAAGCAGTCTTCGAGAGGATGTCCTACTGCTCGGTGATAGGAGCAATAGTGTGGGTGGGAGATCTCATTCGCTTGCTCGGGATGCTTGGACTCCGGGAGTGTCATCATCTGATGCTTTACGACGAGATCGAATATCTTCTTTTTCTTATCTTGGGGAAAAGAATATTCCCGATCTATCTTCTTTATAAAGGACAGATCCCGGCTGCTCAACTCTTGTTCGCGTGGCTTCTTAGACCCGCTTGGCTGCTGTCGAACGTTTTTTTCCGTTCTTTGGTTTATTTTTGCCTCTGCGCCGGGTTGTTTATATAACGGGCTGGCGACGAGGAGCATTATCATTCTCCATGGCCAGCTGAAGGAGGCGCTGTGTTCTGGCTTTTTTGTAAATGGACATTTCGCGGTTATGATCGTCCCGGACCTTTTGACCCGCTTCCCTTATTAGCTTGTCTATCCGTTCTTCAAACGACGGACTCGGAATTTTGATGGCAGGACCTTGTTTTGGTTCAGGGTCAGCGTCTTTTAACAGAACGTCTCTTTCTTCATCGAAGTCATGTATGACGTAGCTGCCATGGACTTGCTCCCGTTTTTTGGATTGAACATATCCGAGCCCGGTAGTTTCCATTCTCCCTTCGGGCAACTTTCGCTGAGTTCCGGGGAGGTCCCAAATCCTGTTGTAGAACCGAGTTTGTCGAGCGGTCTGTTTGAAGGGTACACCTTGGCGCCTCAACAGCCTTTTCAAGCATTCTGTATAATATCTAGGCAGACGGATGGGCTGGATCCTGTCAAGTGTAGAATCCGCACCATGCCAAATTTCTTTCTCCACTTTGGTTTCCGTGGATCGGTAGAATAGGATCGCCTTTTCATCTCTTCGCCTGGGAGGGACGTATAATGTCTGCAGTTCTTGCACACCATAAGTTTCAAGTGCGTCGAGCTCTTTATAATGCTCCCGCGGAACCATGGCAACTTGCAAATTTTGATTTTCGTCAGCGGAGGCTTGTATCGATGGCCGGGCAGAGAATACGGCATTGACCTCATCTTCCGAGTCGCTGTCGAAGATCAACATAGGGATGGAAGATCCCGGCTTGTTGCATTGGAGCGGTCCCGAATAAACTATTTCCTCCTCCTCCTCGGTATCACTCCCGAATACCGGAATAGTTGTGATAGCTTTGTCCTTTGATTTGTGACAGCTTTGTCCTTTGATTTGTGACATCTTTCCATGTCTTCGAAATCTGGTAAGAAGTATTTTGCATCTTCATATTTTCGGACTTCATTCACGGAGAATGGGTTCAACTCCCCTGTCACGGTATACTCAAGACCATCCTTGAAATACTTCATACACTAATGTTGTGTAGAAGGGATGATGTTATACTCGTGTAACCAAGGCCTGCCGAGCAAAGTATTGTAGCATGTTTTGGCGTCAATGACATGAAATTTAATGTCCGTGACGAGTAGCCCAAAGCGTAATGTCAATATTACAGACCCGAGCGTCCGTGAGGACTGGGAGTCAAACCCAGAGATGGTGATTTTATCACGAGCGAGGTGTTGAACGCTCATGCAGATTTCCTTCAACACTCTTACATTGAGGAGATTGAAGGGAGGACCCATTGTCAACCAGGATTTTGCCGATCTTAATATCATAGCAGTATCCGGAGACATAAAGGGGGCGGTTGTGCTCACATGTCCCGAGGAGGAGATCTTCATCGCCGAAGGTAATGTCGGCAGTGTGCACTTCTTCCAGTTCGTCTTTCATCTTTTCTTCGGCGAGGAAAGCTTGGAATTGCTCGGGCTCTTGTAGTGCCCTGATTAAAGAATCTCTCGCCCCTTTGGATAGCATAAGGGCGTTGAGAATGCTGAGCTGCGAGGGTATCTTCCTCAGGTGTTCCAGAACGTTATGATCCACCTAACTTTTCTTGGGCGGGTCCTTGGCTGCCAGATCTTCGACGGCTTGGTCATCAAGGATGATATCCTCAGGGACCTTTTCTTTCCCCTTATCTTTTCTATTTGACCCACTGTTCGAGGACCCAAGATTCTTTTCGGGTAGCGTACGATTGCGCAGTTGAATATTTTCACAGGTCTTCGGTTCTTTTTCTTTTCCCGAGGTGGATTCTTTAAAGAGAGGGCCAAGAGTCATTTCTTCGTCAGAGTTGCTCTCAAAGGTGTGAACTTGTGATCCCCCAGCGTTGACCATGTGACAGTTTCCGGTGGTTCTTTTACACTCATCGGCCGTATTTCTTTGCTCCCGACAAGTTTTGCGTTTCATCCGCTTGAAATGTTGCCGGTGAGCAACATATCCCTACCACCATCTTTTAAAAGCGTTGCACTGTTCAGTGGGGTACGCAATCTTTCGATGATATAAGCAGTAGCTAGGATGTATTTCTGCTTCACCAAGAGTGTTTCCTTCGGAGGGTGGCAGCTTCATTCCCATTGATATGGCTTTGGCGAACCTTTTTCTCGTCTTGAACCTGCTTTTATTTGCGGCAGCTGTACTCTGACCTGGTGGGAGTGTTTCAACCCTTTCGTCCAGTCACCGGCGTTTGTCCTTCTCAAATATGGCCATCTCGCGCTCTCGATCAGCTTTGCTTTTCAAAAGAGCTTCGTTTAAGAATGCATCAATCACTTCGTCTGATGGTCCTAGAAGCTCAAGCTCGGGATTTGCCCCCGGTTTCTCTGCATCTAGGTCTCCTTCACCGTTTATTAACGAGTGAGAGATCACATGACAGCTTGCCACATAATCCTCAAACTCATCCGACGAGTCTTCTCCATCGTCATCATCTCCGTCCTCAAGGAAGTGGCTGAGAAATTCTTGGAGTGTGACTGGAGTTCACGCTTTTTGATTGTATTCTTCCAGCGCGTCAATCTATTTTTGCAGGTCCGTGGGCTTGTCACCAGGCTTCACGGGCTTTTTGGTCTTCTTCTTCTTCTTCGAAGACTTTGATGGCTGGGTGTGAGCGCTTTGGCTATCACAACCAATCTTTGAAGTTGGGCGCGGTTTCAGCATTCTCTCGATGATCTTGGGTTCCAGCGAACTTTTCCATCTGATCGCCGGGCATGTTTGGAGATCCTTCGGCATTCTTTTAGTTTTGGCTAAAAGAGTGACCTCCCATGGTGCTTCTTCTATGAAAGAGCATGATGCCCTCGGCGTGTCCGTCTTCTTAGGGGCGTGTGGCTGTGGTGGGTTCACCTTTCAATTCTCGGACAGGAAAAATTTGCCATGTTGGTATTGATCTTCAATCCAGCCTTTAAAGACGAAGCAATCCTCAATTGGATGGCTTACCGTTTGATGGTAAGGGCAATAATTGGGACTATTAGCCTCCTCGGGTTGCAACGATCGTTTTGGATTCGGCAGATTGATGAGCCTGTTGTGCACCGCCAGTTCGAACAACCTCTTTGTTTTGTCCCGGGGAAACGAATAAGGGTGTTTCATATTCTCATTATAGAATTGCCGCCTCTCGTCTAGGCGAGCAGTTAGTTTTGGACCGCTGGGCTACTGTTGAGTATTCACGACGAAGGTCGCTTTCCCTTTTCCCTTTTCGTTCCGTGGCTCCAGCTTTGAAGGAGACGGTCTATGACCCATCTGGTCCATTTGGGCCAGTTTGTCAACCAAGGCCTGAAACGTGGTCGGCTTGAAAAACATCATGAATTGGGAAATAGTTGCTTGAGGGTCAAGAGTGCCCATAAACATGCCCACTGCCGGTGCTTCCTCGATGCACTGCTCACATTTTGACCATAAATTTCGCCATCGTATTGCGTATTGCACCCACGTTTCGCCTGGCTTTACCCTGGCGTTAATCAATGCTGTTATTGGGGTGCGTTCACTAGCACTCGCGAAACGCTGGGTGAATAACAGCTCCATTTCTGCAAATGTCTTGACAGAGTCGTTCAGGAGTTCAGAGTACCATTCGAACGCTGTCTCTGACAAGCTGCCGACGAACTGACGGAGTAGCAGTGTGTCATCACCTCCAGTGTTGCCGCACAAGGCTCTGAATTGAGCGATGTGCTGATGCGGATTTCCCGTCCCCTTATATACGTGGAATGTGGGGATCGTATATCCCAGCGGGTACCTTATTTGGTCATACCATCCTGGATAAGGTCGTCCAGTCTTAACGATTTGTCCAGCCGCTTCGTTTGCTTGGTGAGCTCGTATTTGCTAAGCAATGTAATCATCCAGAGCAGCCTTGGAGATGGTCTCCTCTTTGGCTGCTGAAAGAGCCTGAGGAGGGTTCGATGTCTCCCCTCTGTCATCTTCAACAATGATCGGGGGGTCTTCAGCTGGAGGTTCCGGCTGTAACATCATGCCAGCCATGTCTTGGAACAAAAGAGCCATTCTTTTTATATTGGCTGCCAGCTCTGCAGCTTCTTTTTCTTTCCTCTCGAGCGTTCTTCGGAGGAACTCGGTATCAGTTTCTTGTTCCCGACGCAGCTCTGATGTCTCTAGATTTTCTTTTGGCCCAGCGAGTGCGACCATTGCAGTCAGCATCTCCTGAAGTTTCTACTGCTGTTGTTCCTGAGCCTTTGTTATCGATCGGGTAAGCGGTCAATGACCCGTAGAAGCACGGATTTCTTCTTTTCCGGAAGCCATATAAACGGTATGTATTACCATGCCCCCGGACTTGGGGCGTTTAGGCTCGGTGTCCTTGCGGTTCGTCACGGACACGGGGGCCTTCTCTGGCCTCCTTCTCTTATGAGCGGTTGACGTTGAGGGAACCGTTGCGGCGGGCACCCAGACGAATGACATCTTCTATGGTACCACAGGATGTCTCTTTTCTTGTTGGGCTTTAAGCTTCTTTGATCGGCGGGAATAGTCTTGGTCAATCACCGACTCTTGAACCTGTCGCCAGACTTTGTAAATTTTGGAGGACAGCCGTTAAGGGGGCTGGTCCAGCTTCTTTTCCGTAGCATTCTCCATAGGTGGAGGAGATCTCTTCAGCACGGCAGTCGGAGCGTTCTTGTGAACCCTCCTAAGCAGTTCAAAGCTATTCCCGGTTGGAACAGCATCATCGATTTCCAACGTTGGAGCTGGTGGAGTAAGTCCAGACGGAGAGCTCTCCCCAACCTTCCTTACTCGGCGCCAGTTACGACGGCGAGCGTGTCGTGCGGATTGTGTTGGCCCAGTTATGGGGATGGCTTCTTCGTGCCCCCTGTTCTGGTCAGGTGTTGCTGGTATCAGCCTCTTGAAAACCGACGTCCGTTGAGTGGGGACAGCCAACCTATCAAAAGCAAACTTTCGTGCAGGAGGAGAAGTTTTAATGACTTCGTTAGGGGCGGAAGCCGAAACAGTCAGTCTTGCAAAGACCGACTCTTTGGCAGGAGAGGCCACTTTAACGAATTCTGGAGCAAGGATGGCTATCCTCTTCGGAATAACCCTTTCTGGGATTGCAGGCTTCTTCATGGGCCCACATGAACTTTGGCCCCATCTGGTAAAGACTGAAGCATTTGGTTTAAGCGACCCATTGAGAGGGGCCGCAGCAGTTGCAAGTCGATCAAAGACCGACTTTTTGGGAGCTTCCGACGGTAAAGGGGCGTTGAAGCTCATCGGCGGGATCATGGTCCCGAAGAATAGTCCAGTGGTGGCCTGAGTCACCTGGTCCACCGGCATTATGAACAGGGAGGCCGCTTGAGGCCCATAGGTTACACCTCCAGATGAGGCGGAATGGGAGTTGCAGTTACAGCTAGTGCAGGTTGAAGCCATTGATCTTCTGTTTTCTGCACGGAGCAAGACACCAAATCTTAGTACCTCGAACCCAAGGGAAACCATATCAAACCGCGATTCGTTCGCGAACACGACACACGAAGTGTGGAGTGGAAAGAGGAAAAGGTCCCACTGGGCATGCCAGAATCTGTTCCCCACCGAAAACCGTGACCGGGACGTTGGAACGTCAGGGCCTGAAATTCGAGGGCAGATGCTAATTAGTGCTATCTGTCCACCTCTCCGAAGATGCCAAGTTAATTTATGACACCATGTATCGAAGGTTTAAACGGATGCGGCCGATGTAACAGACTTCGTCAGATTCCCCCTCATTTGAGGGGGTTTTTATTGTGGGGACGCTCTTCCCTGCAGGCGCAAGCCCCTGCAGTTAATTACGCTACCCCATCGCGGTAACCAATTTCTCCTTCTCCAGATGGTCACTTCGTGTCGTGGGTGTTTGTTTTGTTTTTGGTTGCCCGTGGATTGTATACAGAGACTAATTTATGTCGTCGTCCGTAGGGCGTAGATTAGTCCAAATCCGTATCTTCTTAGATTTGGGTTTGGGTTAGGTTTAAGGATACGTTAGTCTCATTTGAGACTAAATCAACTTAAACGTTAGTTAAGGATACGTTAGTCTAATTTTAGACTAAGATCTACTTAACGGGATCGTTTAGATCCAACAAAAGAGCATTTGGACTCTATTGTTTAGTTTAGGGACATTGCGGTCGATTACCAGTTTAAGGACATGGTGGTCCATTGTTAGTTTAAGGACATCACGGTCCATTGTTAGTTTAAGGACATCTCGGTCCAGTTTAAAGACATCATAGTCTGTAAAGGTTAAGAACATCATAGTCCATGGGCTTAAGGACCCCACAGTCCAGTTTAAAAACGTCATAGTCTATGGAATATATGGTTGTCGGGACCCATCACCTCTCTGAAGACGTTGAAGGATTACAACGACAAATATCAGAGGAGTGAAGAGATGTACCCTTGAACCAAAGTCGATTGGGAGATCTGTAGTCCAATTTGGGACTAAGATCAATTAATTAGATTATGAGCACATGGGCTCAGTTAAGTCTGAATTGAGGACTTATGGCCAGCTTAGGCTAAGTCCAATTAAGTTTGATATATTGACCCTTTGTTGGACTGTTGAACATTTGTCTTGTTTCAGCCCCCCCCCCCCCCGGTTATTTAGCAATGCTAAACATGAGTCTGGGTTCTGACCATGTCTTTATCTTTTATTGAGTATTGAACACTCATATGCCATATGAGATGATCAATCTTGGAAGACAAGGATATATTTGAGGTTCATTCAAAGGGAAGTCTTGCCTCTGGAAGACTTAGCCAATTTGGGTTAGATTGGTTTTAAAATAGTGTTAAACACTAGAAGATATTTGGCGATCACGTGTTCCCACGTGATGCGCTTTAAAACAGTGTTAAACACTAGGGACAAAATGCTCAAAATAGTGTTAACCGCTAAAAATTGGGTGGTCACGTAGGGCCACGTGAGGCGCCTGAGAATTGGGAAAAAACCTCCTTTATTTTATCCTCAAATCTGCAAATAAGTGTTAAACATTTTTAGTCTTCAGGCCATCACGTGTTGGCATGTAATGGGTATCCATGTATTGATTATTAAAGTGTTTATTAAGGGGTCACGTGGGAACACGTGAGGGCGGCCAAGATTGATTCTGCCTTTGGCTTTGTTCCCTTTATTTTGAGGGTCACGTAGGAGCACGTGAGGCATTGCCTCCAAGTTTTTCTTTCTCATTTTGAGGGATCTATTTTAGGGGTCACGTGGGGGCACGTAACCCAGTCATGTTCTTTCTTTTCTGATCATTGAGGATGGGGGTCTCGTGTTACCACGTGACCAAGTTCTTTACATGCATGGAGAGTTTTAAGTCTCTTATTTTAAGAATTAGATTCTTTGTAAGGTTAAACCCTAATTCTGTTTTAGAGGAATTAAATTCCTATATATGTGGAAGAATTAAATTCTTATTTGGGAGAATTAAATTCTCATATAGGGTTAAGCCCTAGTTTCATTTTGAGGAATTAAATTCCTATGAATTTGGGGGAATTAAATTCCTTAAACTTAAATTCTCCCTCTTTTTTCTCTCTGTTGTTGTATTTTCTCCAAAAATCAGAAAATCGATCCCCTCTCTTCTCTTCTTGGCTCCTATTTATAGGAGAAAGAAAAGAATCAATTTGTTTAATGAATCTTTCATTGAAAGATTTTAATTAATTTTGCAACCAACATGATCTTTTAGATGACTCAGTGAATTTTATTCACCATTGGATTTTTTTTAATCCAAAAGATATTCTGTTTGTTATTCTTGGTGAATTTCAGGGAAATCTTTCCTTGTATAGAATCTTTCCATAAATTGGTGATTTTTAATCACCATTGGATTTTTAATCCAACGGTGCTCCATTTTACAGAGCACAATCATTTTTTGTTTGGAAAGATTTAAAGAGATATTTTTCAGTTAGGGTTCTTGATTCCTTCTTAATTAGAATTTAATTTTATTAGTTCAGAAGGCTTTTAAAAGTCTATCATGTGTTGGCACGTGATCCCATTATTTGATTATTAGATAGAATTTAATTCTATTGTTTAAAGAGCTTAGGAGCACATCACGTGTTGACACGTGACCAGAATTTAATTCTGTTTTTAGGGAGCTGAGGAATCATCACCTGTCAGCACGTGACCCTTGGTCAGTGTGAACACGTGACGCCTCATTGAGATTTTTTCTTGCTGTTTTGTTATATTTTTGTTTGACTAGAATTTTATTTTATAAAGTAGAGATCCCAGAAACTTATCATGTGTCAGCTCGTGACCCTTGGTCACGTGTGAGCACGTGATACCCCATTGGGGAATTTCCTGATATTTTATCAGGGAACAGTGAAGAAAAAAATGAACACTGGTTTTGTAATTACTTAAGGCAGCATAAAAAAATATAGCGAGGGTGCTTTATCATCTAGTGCCTTAGACCAACTGGTTTGGGAGTCACTGCTAAGCTTTAAGCGTTGCAAGATGAGGAATTACGCCTGAATAAGCGAGCACATTTGATAATCGGTCGGTTGGTATCTCAAGAAGTATTAACGGTCGCATGAAGTATGTGTGAGCAATTCCATCTAAAATATTCACCGACTATAAAGTAATTTGTAAGGTGGACAAGAGTATGATAGCTTGAATTGAATTCTCTAAGTGTAGGGATGTCTTTTACACACACATAGGGGTATATGATCGATGTTTGGAAGAAAGGTAGGGAGGAAGAGTATGATAGCTTGAATTGAATTCTCTAAGTGTAGGGATGTCTTTTACACACACATAGGGGTATATGATCGATGTTTGGAAGAAAGGTAGGGAGGAAGGCTAAAGGCGATGTTTTATTGAGGGATGATGTGATTTCTGACATCTTTTCATGACCATTAAGATAGGGCTCATGACAACTGAAAAGGTAGTATAGTTGGAAACTCTTCTTTTCAAGTTCTTTCTTTTATACTTCTTATCTTTGTATATAACTTTCATCTTCTTTCTTTTATTATGGGATTTTGTGGGTGTAATCCGCTGAAAACCCTCAGGACACAACACTCCTCCTACTAGGGACATCTAGAGGTTTAACCGCTTGTTGCGCGTGCTCAGTGCAATTGTGTTGCCTACGAAAGTGTGCTACTTAGGTTTTTATTTTTTCTTTTTCTCCCTCTCTTTAATAACTAGTTTGCTCGGGATCAAAGTTAAGTTTGGGGGTATTTGTTCAGTCGAAAATATCACACATTTGATATAACATTTTCCTTACTTTTCTTAAATATTTAAAGATGTTTATTATAAATATAGAACATATTTGGATTTATCTGCAAAATACTATTTACCATATGTTTATATATTATAATTAACATTATGAAGGAAAATATGTTTATATAATATTTTTATTATGCATATCATATCAAATAATCTTAATCAAATTTCTTAAAAGATTTATTACCATATAAAATGATTAAGATTATATCTCTATAAAAAATATTACTAACATTATTCATGGAGATATTGTACAAGATTTAGCTCAGGTCAGGAGATCGGTATATCGAGATGTCAGAATCAAAAATCCGCCGATAAAGTTAAATAAAATCGTATAATCAATACTGGCAGACTCAGGAAATATTTACAAAATCCAGATATCTAGAAGATTTCCACGTGTCAACATGTAGAAGCCTCAGAAGATTGAAACCCTAACCCCTCCAAGATGTGGCGCTTCCACGGCCAATAGCCCCAATACATGATGGATCCGCGGCCCTCTGATGGCCGTTGGATCTGAGATTTTCTGAGGGTGATCGTGTTAACATATCTTAACCTGTGGGATCTAGGGTTTCTGATTTGAGGGCTATATAATAGACCGAGGGCTAAAGTTAAGAATCGTCACCTTTAATACGAAGCAAATCACCGTCAAAGAACAAGTGATCCATGGAAGGTCCGCGATTCGACGTGATAAAGCAACGTGAATATCAATGGAACATCTACTTCCTACGAGGCAGAGATCGAGAGCAACTTCTTCTTCTTGTAATCTAAACTCGAAGGATTTGTACTTGTAAAGTTGATTAATAAAGGTAGATCATTAGGTTAATTATTTCGCATTTACTTTCTGCATTATAGTCTCATTCTCTATCCTTTCTTCTTCTATCTCCATCATGCGCGAGTAATTCTCCGCTTGATGGGGTTCGTAGTATTAGGGTAGAACAATGAATGAGAAAATATTTTAACTTCTTTTAAGTCTTATGAAATTTATAAACTTTATCAAAATAATCGTTAACATTCTAATTGGGTGATCTATCAATTTATTGATAGTCTTGACTGCGATTTGAGATTAGATTAACAATTGTTTTGTTAAGGGCTAGACATGAATAGAGATCAATGAAGGGACAAGGGTCAATAGTGGGAAAACCCTAGTTTCTTTCAAGAACTCTAATCCTCATTCATCACTGTCAATCTAGCTTTAAATCTATCAAAAGATAAAAGGAGTCATCTTTATTAGTCATCCATGACTACTAAATCCTAACGAACCCTACAAGCCTTTTTCCTATAAAATCTATATCTGTATTTAAACCAGATCTTAAAACTATAAATTCCACATCCGTGTTTAACATAGATCTAGAATCTATTCTCCTTTATTCTTTTATTCTATTCAACTCGTCTAAAGCAAGTTTAGAAGTTCCACGCATCCCTGCGGACGACCCGTACTCATCTCGGCTAGCTACACGCGACACCGTTATTGATTGCGGTTAACTTAAACACTTTTTCACGGATCAAACAGGTCCACATGGCTGACATTACATTCAGCGATGAAGATCTCCTCCTCGGTATGTGTGAACATAATTGCCCGTTATACGTCACCAGGTATTGCCACGGCATCAAGATAGGGAAAATCCTTTTCGACAATGGATCTTCCGTCAACCTTCTCGACATGAGGGTGCTGAAGGAAATTTGCATGAGCGTTCAGTACCTTGCCTGAGATAAAATTACCATCTCCGGGTTTGACTCGTAGTCGTCACAGACACTTGGCTTCGTAATACTGATGTTACGCTTCGGGCTGCTCGTCACTAACATCAAATTTCATGTCATTGACGCCAAGACTTGCTATAACGCTCTGCTCGGCAGGCCTAGGTTACACAAGTACAACGCCATCCCTTCTACACAACATTAGTGTATGAAGTATTTCAAGAATGGCTCAGTACACTGTCACGGGACAGCTAAATTCGTTCTCCGTAAACGAAGTCCGGAAATACGAAGACGCAAAGTACTTCCAACCAAATTTTCGAGGATACTGAAAAGTGCCACAAGCCGGAAAATAAACAAAAACCTATCGCCACTATCCCGATCTTTAGGAGCGATACCAAGGAAGATGAAGAAATAGTCTGCTCGGGGCAACCCCAAAAAGAAAACAATAAGCCCGGACCGTCTACTTCTATTTTAGTCTTTGGCAGCGACTCAGAGAACAAGGCCAATGTAGTGTTCTCCGTCTGCACGTCAATACAAACTTTTGCCGAAGCAGATCAGAGTCTACTAATTACAATGGCTCTGCCTCAACACTACAAGGAACTTAATGCGCTCAATACATACATCGTACAAGAACTGCAAACTTTCTACGTCCCTCCCACACGAAGAGGTGAAAAGGCTATCCTATTATACCAATCTACGGAGACCAAACTAGAAAAAGAAGTATGGCATGGTACCGATTTTGCACTCGATAGGCTTTAACGCATCCATCTACCAAGATATTATGCGGAAGGATGAAAAAGGCTGTTAAAATGCCAAGGCATGCCCCTCAAACAAACTGTTCGACAAGCCCAATTCTACAAAAAGATTTAGGATATTCTCGGGACTGAGCAAAAGATGTCCAATGGGAATATGGAGACAACCGGGCTCGGATATGTTTAGTCCAAGAAATGAGATCAGATCTATAATTGCCGCGTCGTGAAAAGCTCTAGTGAAGTAGAAAACGCCTTCCAAATAGCCATGACGTCAAATCGGAGCGAGACCCCGCTCTAAAAACGTTAAGTCCGTCGCTGGAAGAACAAATTGACAAGTTAATAAAAGAAGCTTTTCAAATGAGCCGAGACAATCACAGCCGCAAAATGGCCATTTATGAAAAGACCAGGACGCAGCGTCTCAATCAACAATCTGCGGAGAAGGTAGACTATAATGTTCTCCATCCCCGGCCTACTGTATGTTCTCGCAAGAAGGGAAAATCCCGAAATAGAGGCAAAAAAAGGGCAAAGAGCGCAAGCAACGTTCGAAAACAACAAAGCGGATCCAAGATGCCGTGCGATCGAGAAAAACTTGATTGGAGAATGTCCTTTATAAAGAAGATGGGCCGGGAATACTCTTTCCCCCAAGACAAGACAAGGAAAATATTCAATCTTGTCATAAAGCACCGAATGATGATACTTCCGGAGTCTCGGCACCCCGAACAAATAAACGAGGTCCATCATCCGGATTATTTCTCCTATCACCGAGTAATAGGTCATCCCCTCGAAGACTGCTTTACCTTCAAAGACTGGGTAGAAGACCAGTATCGACAAGGCAGGTTTATGTTATCCGACAGCTGGAGGGTAACCTGGCTACAAAAGCATGAGCCGAAAAGAACCTACAACGTCAGGTTAGGACCGGTTCGACAAAAAAAAGTGAAGTATGCTCGTACCTGCCATATGATAACACTCTCAAAAGATAGAGGGCACGAGACTATGAATGGCCTCTACAGGTGCTTTGCAAATAAAGAGGAGGACGGGGTAATCTCAGAGTTTCCACAAGCACTAAAAGAGTTGGAAGATGAGATACACACTATGACGGACAACCTAAGAAAAATTGACTTAGGGACTGAAAATGATCTAAGGCCAACGTTCGTCAATGAACTACTATCTGAAAAATAGACGGCCATGCTAAAATACATGCTTATACAGTTTAAAAATTGCTTCGCCTAGAACTACTTTGAAATGCCAGGTCTAGATCCAAAAGTGGCAGTACATAAACTGACTATATCACCGGGAATAAAGCCAATCAAACAGTCACCGAGAAGGATGCGATTCAAACTTGAGGTGAGCTTCAACGCTGAGGTCAAGAAACTAATCGACTCCGGCTTCATCCAAGAAGTTCAATATCCCGACTGGATCACTAACATCATTCCAGTGATGAAGAAAAATGGGACGGTGTGCATCTGCGTGAACTTTCGGGATCTCAAGAAAGATTGCCCGAAGGATGACTTCCCAGTACCTGTTACCGAGCTGATGATCGATAACATGTCTACCAATGAGGTCTTCTCCTTCATGGATGGATCTTCAGGATACAACCAAATAAAAATGCATCCAGAAGACCAAAAGCATACCGCCTTCCAGACCCCACTGGGCATATTCTGTTATAAGGTGACGCCCTTCGGTTTGAAGAACGCTTGCGCTACCTACCAAAGGGCCATGACAAAGATCTTTGATGACCTCATACATGAGATCGACGACCTTGTAGTGAAGAGCAAATCTCATGAGGAACGTTGGGAACATCTAAAAATAGTGTTCCGATGTCTTCGGAAGTATAATTTGAAGATGAATCCTCTAAAATGCGAGTTTGGAGTCTCCTCAGGTAAATTCCTAGGATTCATCATACATCACTGGGGTATCGAAATCGATCTCTCAAAGATTAAGGAGATTATGGAAATGTCTACGCCAAGGGCCCTCAAACAACTGCGATCTCTCTAAGGAAAGCTCGCGTATATCCGGCGATTTATAGTTAACCTCTCCGGAAAATACCGTCCCTACAGTCATTTGATGAAGAAGGGGACCCTGTTCGTCTAGGATCAAAAGCGCCAAAACGCAATGGACGAAATCAAACAATACCTGCAAAATCCGCCGGTGTTGATTGCTCCGCTTAAAGGAAAACCCCTTATCCTATATACAACGGCTCTTGAGGGTTCTCTAGGCGCATTGTAGGTACAAGAGAATGATCAAGGAAAAGAGAGAGCTCTGTACTATTTGAGTCGAGTTCTCTTGGGGGCCAGAAAACAACTATTCTCCCATCGAAAAGCATTGCCTGGCACTGATCTTCGCAATAATGAAGCTCAGACATTACGCCTTGGCACATGAGGTCCATCTCATATCGAAGGTGGATCCTCTCAAATATCTAATGTCAAGGGTCATACTAACAGGAAGGCTTGCCTAATGGGCCCTCCTCCTGATGGAATTCTCGATAACGTATCGACCCCTTAAAGTAGTGAAAGGTCAGGCTATAGCTGACTTTCTAGCGGAGCATCTGATACTAGCCGATTCTCCCTTAAATTGTGAGTTTCCAGACGAACATGAGTTCGACGCAATCAAAGAGGAAAATGATTCCCAGTGGAAACTCTACTTCGATGGAGCATCTTCCATGAAGCGGCGAAAGCAAAACACCCCCATAATCAAAGCCGGGGTGGGCCTTATCTTCGTGACTTCGCAAGGAGGGATATTACGTTATACCCTCTCCTTAATAGAGCCAAGGACTAAAAATGAAGCTGAATAAGAAGTTTTGATAGCAGGTCTATAGATCACTATCGACATGGGAATCAAAGACCTCCTCATATATGGAGACTCCCAGCTGATCGTTAGCCAAGTAAATGGCGACTATTAAACATGCAAGCCAGAGCTGACAAATTATGGCGAAAGAGTGCCGCAACTACTGACATAAATCCCTTCCTACATCTTGGAGAGTATACCGCGTGCAAAAAACAGCAAGACGGATGCATTGGCCAAATTGGCTAAGGAACTAGCCGATGAAGACCTCGATGACGTAAGGATTATTGTGCAATGCCGTAAGATTCTTGCGCCAACAAATATATCTTCGGAAGACCTGATAGAGACATCCGAAGGAAAAGAAATGACCGAACAAGTAGCCCTTCAAATAAAGGATAAAGAAAAGGTCAAGGATTGGAGGGAAGTCTTCATAGACTAGTTCAAATCCCAACGAACGCCCGAAAATGCGTCGTCTAGACAGAAGCTCATGAAATGAGTTTTGTCTTTCGTCTTTGTCAATGATACTCTATATAAGAGATCGTTCGACTGTCTGTGGCTAAGATGCCTGGGGCCAAAGGAAGCAAAGAAAGTCGTCCAAGAAATACATGATGGACTCCGCGGTTCTCACCAAGCTGGACCAAAGATGAAGCTGAAGATAAAAAGAATGGGTTACTATTGGCCCACAATGATTCAAGATTGCCTCGAATATGCGAAGTAGTGTCGCTCGTGTCAAATTCACGGGGACTTCATCCATCAACATCCAAATCCTCTACACTCGACAGTGGCCAACTGGTCGTTCGAGATGTGGGGAACAGATATAATTGGCCCTATCAAACAACCAACGTCTTCCAAAGGACATCGGTTTATATTGGCAACGACCGACTACTTCTCTAAGTGGGCAGAAGCAGTACCACTAAGGGAGGTGAAGACAGAGAATATCTTCCATTTCTTCAGAACCCATGTCATCTATCAACGGGCCAGCTTATAGAAGTCATAAAATCAGCCGCTTCACACAGCAACATAAAATAGATTGGAGATACTCATCAGTCTATAATCCTCGGGCCAACGGTCTAGCTGAAGCTTTCAACAAGACCTTGATAAAGGTTATAAAAAAGACCGTGTCCAGAAACAAAAAGGACTGGCACAAAAGGTTGTATGAAGCTCTCTGGGCGTACCAAACAACGTTCAAGACGGCCACGAAAACAACACCGTACCCATTGATGTTCGGCACGGAAGCAGTGCTCCTATTTGAGATAGAACTCCCCTTTCTACGAGTAGCGCTTCGATACGAGCTGACAGATGAAGAAAATGCTCATATGCAGCTTGAGGAGCTCGATGCCCTCGACGAAACTCGCCTTATAGCACAACAAAATCTGGAAGCTTATAAGGCTAGAATGACACGGTCATATGAAAAATTGACCAGGCCGAGAACATTCCGCCAAGGTGAACTCATGCTAGTCGTTAAAAGACCAATAATCCTCAATCATGCAAAACGAGGGAAGTTCGAGCCGAAATATAAAGGCCCATACATCATAGACAAAGTCTACCAAGGTGGAGCCTATCTGCTCATGGATATGCATGGCGAACGACCCTTCCGGCCGATAAACGGTCGATTTCTAAAAAAATACTATGCTTGACAAGTCATGACTTAGGTCAATGATAGATGACGACGCTTGTGTCCACTCGCTATCTTCCTGAGTCAAAACCCTGAGAGTAGTATCCAAAAAAGCTCCGTCGCCCCAAAATACGGGAACAATGGACCGAAATGTCTTTAAACTAAAATTCGTCCCCAAAATGGGAATGCTTGACCGAGATGTCCCTAAACTAATAATGGACCGAAACGTTCCTAAACTAATGTTAGTCCCAAAAAATAGGAATATTGGACTGAAACGTCCTTACACTGATACTGGACCAAAATACGGCGATAAAGGACCATCATCTCCTCATACGTTTAGCCCTACGGTGAATCCCCATTTTGATTACCTTATACAATCCATGGGCATAAATGATTCATAACTCTCTCACATGATGTATTCTTTTGAGCAAGACCAAGGTCTACAGCTAGTGGTGGGTTACCTTGCGGGACGCCAAAAAAAATGGTACGTCCACAAGCGAAACGGGCACGGATGAAAACCCGAAAGGGTGCCGTGAGTAAAAACAGCAAGACTACCGAAGAGCTTATGAAAAGCCGGAAGGGCGCAAACTCGTTAAAAGAAAGAAAGAAAGAAAGAAAGAACGATTTTTCCACAAGCAAAATGGGCATGGATGAAAACCCGAAAGGGCGCCGTGAGTAAAAACAGCAGGACTACAAGTGAGCTTGTGAAAACTCGGAAGGGCACAATCTCGTAAAAAAATATAATAAAAAAATAAAA
Organism: Agapanthus africanus; assembly: GCA_030015575.1. NCBI lineage: Eukaryota > Viridiplantae > Streptophyta > Magnoliopsida > Asparagales > Amaryllidaceae > Agapanthus > Agapanthus africanus. The sequence goes on along the minus strand of JASDDO010000010.1, from coordinate 419,565,990 downwards.
TACACTTGCAGGGTCCTTTCGACCTTGCGAGGAGAAAATACCTGCTTGAGATCCTTACGACTCATAAAGGAGCAACATACTTAGAAATCCACATGATTTCTAAAGAGAAAATACACTTATGAAATCCTCACGACTCGTAAGGAGAATTCTCTCTATGAGACCTTCACGGCTCATAGGATTCAAAAGCCTTAGGTTACAGGGAGCTAAACCTGTTCTTAAGTCGTCATATTCCCCAAGATGCCCTACAGGCTATCCAATATTGACCCTTGTATACAATCCACGGGCATAAATAAATATACTCCCATCAAGTTCCACCAATGGCGAGAAATGTCCCCATATAGTGAGCGACACTTGTAAGTCCTCTCGACTTACAAGGATAAAATACTCTTATAATATCCTTACGACTTACAAGAGAAAACGCACTTAGGAATCCTCATGACTCCTAAGAAGAAAATACACCTACGAGATCCTCTCAACTCGTAGGAAGAAATACTTTTATGAGAGCCTTACAGCTCATAAAGTTAAAAAAGCTTCAGTCGACAGGATCCTAACTCTGTTTGCTAAGCCACCTTTTGTCCAAACTAACAAAGAAAAATGATGATTCGCTTTTGGAAATATTCCAGTAGTAGCGATACTGATACCAAGATTAGTATCAGATTTCAAAAAAAAGGCCGAAATGATAGGGCAACTCGCAATAAAAAGCAGCGAGTAAAGAGAAAAACAGCCGAAATGATTGAGCACCGCGATAAATAGCCGAAATGATTGGGCAATTGCGATTTTCGCGACATAAAAGCAGAAAAGATAGAGCATCGAGGAAAGAAATAAAAAAAATGATGAAAGGAAAAAGAAACTTTTATGCCCTGCAAGTACGTACATATTGACTCTTGTATACGATCCAATGGCACAAATGAAAGAAAGGGAACCATATTTTCCCACTACGCTCTTAGTCTTGACGGAACATATACAACCTAGAGACTATCCCTGTGTCCCCCTCCTCATTCCAGCAGGGGCAGACAAAAGTGAAGTGACGGCAAAATCCTAACTTCATGTCTTAATTGAAATATCTAAAGCCTAGAGATCACCTCGACGTTCTTCTCAATTCAGCGGGATGCAGACGCAACGTCAACAAAAGACCTAAGGGTGAAACCAAAAATAGAGCCATGACAAAATCCTAGCTCCAAGTCTTAACGGTACATATACAACCCAGAGACTAACCCGGCATTCCCCCTCATTTCAATAGGATACGAACGCAGTTATCAAATGAAATTGGAGCAATGGCATATTCCTAGCTCCGGACCTCAATTGTAATACATGCAGCATAGAGATCCTACCGATGTCTACCTTACTTCAGTAAAGAATTAGCGCGACATCGTCAAAGCAAAAAACGAAATGATAATATATTCCTAGCTTTGGGTCTTGACGGCAACTCATATAAAACCTAAAAGAACATTGGGGATCATCCCACCCCAGAAGGGTGCGATTATGACTCATCGGAGCTCCAAATTGAGTCTAACCTCAAGTAAAAAGCATCACGGCAAATTCCTAATGCTTGCTCTTCCGACGGTAATATGACCTAAAGAGATTACTTGAAGATGTCTTGTCCAGTCCCCGAAGGGATCAGAGACACGACAGTCGCGGGGCTACTCGAATAGCGGCTTAAAGACTGCATATCGAGGAATATTTCAGTCAACGAGACGATACCACGGACTAAAACCCTGGTACCACAAACCTAACGGACCCTTGTCGTAAAGAATGAGGGTTATCCACATACAACGTTAGGACATGTTTGCCTCTAAACCCAAGGAAGGTAAACTAAAAATACTCTGAAATTAGTACACAAACTAGAGACTCCAAAATGAGTGAATAAACTACAAACTCCGAAATGAGTATATAAACTAGAGACTCCGAAATGAGTGAATATACTACAAACTCTGAAATGGATACATAAACTAGAAACTATGAAATGAGTACATAAACTATTTCGCGCTAGATCAAGACATCAAACACAGAAGATTGCAAGCAAAAGAAAAGAATATATATTCTTTATTCATGAATCGAAAAGTTTGAAAGATACAATTTATATAAAAAAAAAAGGGGATACAATTCTATTCTTTAAGAGGGCGGGGCTTTCAATAAAGTGGCAACCCGTTCACTCTCTTGCCACGGCTCTTTCTCATGCTCCACTATTGTGGCCAGCATTGCTTCGACTTGAGCTCGTTATTGCAATCACGAAGAAAGCTTCTCCGAAATTTCCTGCTTAGCAATTTCGCAGTCCCACATTCCCCGCTCAGTAGAGTCAAAGTTCTGCCTCAGCGTCGCTCCTTCAGAAATGCATTGTTGAAGATTTTCAAAGATAACTTGAAGTTGCACAGCATTCTCTTCGACCTGGGCACGCAATTGGCTTGATTCGCTGAAAGCCGTCTCATGCTCCTTCTGCTTCAAGACCAGCTTCTACTCGAAATATTGAATGGAAGCGACACTTTATTCAATCCATATGACCAATTGATCCTTCGAGGATAATGTCTCAGGCACAAGACGTTTGTGCTCGTTCTCAAGGAGGAAAGCCTCAATTCACTTACAGTAGTCAATCCAGATGCCGACGAAATCTTCATTGTGGAAAGTCACAAGAGTCGCCAGCATGGGGTTGACTTCGTCCGCAAATTCCACAGCATAAGTAAGAGCTTCGACATTAAGGTCTTCAATAAATTCACTTAGCATTCGCCTGCTATTTGCCGCACTTCTGGAAGACTGGCGTTTAGCGAAGGGCCCCGCGGGCATAGAAATACGAGACTTGAAAAGAGCCAAAGCCGGTGTAGCTGCTACAGAATAAGACACGCACAAAGAAAGGCCAGATTTTAGCCTAAAATAAAAAAATAAGGAATGAGATCTAACCTACCAATAGTTGAAACGGGAAAATCAGGGAGCGTAAAGGGCTCGACTATTTCTTTGTCCTATCCTTCGAGCTGTAAGACTATGGTCAATACGGGAAAAGCCTATTAAAAAGGGGGTTACTTATAGAAAGATGAAATAAGAAAGGAAAGATATACTAAACAACGCTAGAAGGAGGGACAGATCCTGATTGGAAAGTAAAGTTCGAGGTTAACATTTGACATAAGTGGTCGAAAAGCACTCCTATAGGATTGCAACAATATACGGTAAAGAAATTAATCCATGAAGTAATATCAATACTGAAATAAGGAAATAAAAGATCTTTACCTTCCGTCGCTGAACCCGGGAGAACTCGAGGGGGGTACAAAAGATATAGGTGGAACAGCGACAGTCATGGTGACGGCTGACGGGGATTCTTCAACGCGTTCGTTTACCGCACCTATATTCGAAATAAAGGAGATATTAGCGAATGTGTCTAGTAGGACTGAGAACCTAAAAGTGATAACATGAGGAATACCTGACGGGGTATAAACCGTAGCGGTATTTGGAGCGTCACTAGTTATGACAGCTTCCTTGATTTCCGGGAAGACGGACTCAATGTCTGCACCTTCGTCTCCCGAATCAATAAGGACCGTCGTTACGCTAGCGTCACCCGCGAATATCAAGGACTCACAAGGAGAAGTAGAAGCAGGAACAATCTCGGATTCGAAATGAAGGCTCGGTGTCCCAGAATCCCTAGACGCTGGCACCTCACCCGCAGCGCTGACACCTGAACTCGGCCGTGTTATACCATTTAAAGGAAAATGTGTTATAATTCAAGAAAAACCGTTGTGGAAAGAAACCTGGAAAAATAAATAAGTCCTGCTAGGTTTTATTAAGATATCGTATGTTGACTTACCTTGAAGTAACCGCTTAGCCTCTTCATGAGCTGCACGCGCAATTTGCCTATGAGCGGTTGACAAAGCAAAAGGAATGTCCTCCATGGGAACATCAGGGGGCCGTATATCACTCGAACCCACACCTGTGGCCAAGCTAGCCTGAAGCTCCCTCGCTGTGTGCTTCCGACGCTTCCTCTCGGCTTTAGCCGTGCGGATAGATCTCTTCAGAATCACAGACAGGAGAACGTCGTTATCCGAATCAGGCTCAACCTCCAGATCGGCTACAATGTCTGTCATCGGCTGTTTTAGTGACGCTTCCCGTAGCGGTCCTAGGATGACTTCAACGGTAGCCGGTAGCTCTAAAGGCTTCGTAGGTGCCATCGAGGGAGGGATATCCTCCGCACTCGGAATAACACAAGTTGTGGTGGTTCCTGTAATAAAAAAGGATGAGAGTCAGGGTGTGAAAAAAATGAGTTGAATATATGTATTCAAAGGCATCACAAAATGAATCATACCGAGGCCCATAGAAGCGCGAAACCTTTCCTCTTCCTTGATGGACGCCAAAAGAGCCTCTTTAGTGGATATTCCTGTTAAGAAAAGAGCGTTAATAAAAAGCAATAAACTATAAAATATACAAATGAGTATAAATGAGATATACCTGATGCTGCAAGAGAAGCAAACGCTGCTTGCTCGCGGGCTAATCTCTCAGATGTCTCAATAGCAACTTGAAGATTAGTTGCGACATTCTCATCGGTAGAAGCTTCAAACAGACTGTCATTGGTGCCGTATTCGGACAAACCTTTGCTATAAGGAATATGAGGCTCCTAACCAAATACAACATCAGCCAAAAATAAGGACTTTTTCTTCTTCTGAGAGCCGGCAGCAGCACTTGATGGTAGAAGCTTGCGCTTTACAGGCTTCTTAGGACAGTGGGTCCTTATTTCCGAGCCAATACCCGACTCAGGGCACGCCGCAGCCATCACATTGCCAGGAGCACTTACGTCTGGTCATGGCTTAGCCGTCGACACTATCGGAAAGGCTCGCGGAACTACAACCGCATTGCTCTCTCTCAAAGAAGGACCGACAACTGCCTGTCGCTTCAACGGAACCGTAGGATTACTGGCCAGGACAGAATCTTTATAATCAAGAAGCATTCGCCTTTCTTTCTTGATAATGGCACCCGTTGCGTGCTGATACCAGGTAGTGTAAGCATTGGAGGCCTTCGGGATATGACTCGGCTCAGTAATCAGAAAATGAGACCTCATATTCAGCCGTATAAAATGGTGCGCCGCATTGCGAACGCTCTCCTCTGTAGCAACTGGATCGACGAGAAATGCTTCAAGGGGAACGCCTTGGTTATAGCCAGATTGCTGAGCAAAACGATATGGGTTATACCTCATGATTAACACAGAGGCATTTTGCCTGAATGCTAGGAAACTCGGCCTGATGGAATACAAATGCGCGATCTCCCGGGCCATCAAAGCAGAAGCTACATCCTTAAAGACATCGTGAAGCGGCTGGACCACTTTGGAGGGTTCTTTACCAATGGTCAGAACCCTATCAACAAAGGTCGTCCCCAACTATGCGCGGACGCAAGAGCAATCGCCGAGCCTCTCGCCGTGTTGGGTCTAGAGAAGAGGCATCAACCAATTGCATGACCCGAGGGAAATTGTATCCTTCATAAAATCTAGGTCTTTTGTGCACACCAAAGGCAACCAAAACGTGCATCTCGATCCATGAGGTGAAGTAATGCAAAAGGAGATTTATGGGTTTCAAACCCGGCAGGATGGTGTCGGACGCTATACTTAGACCATGATACAAGTGGGCCAGTTCTGCAACCCCAACAGACAAATGCATCCCCGCCTCAACACGATGAGCCGGATAGAAAATAGACGGTCTCTTGTAGCGAGGGTGCATTTGGAGTGCAAACCAGCTCAGCCACAAACCAATGAAGCCCATGAAAAACGTTTCCTCATCAATATCCGGAGCGGCAATTTCTGTAAAAGGGACGATAGGGATATCCGGATTAAAGAACTGCTTTAAGTCCGCATCTAAAGTCGGCACTTTGTCTAAGTCAAACCTGAACGGATCATCAAGCTTAGCGAACTTCGCAACCTTCTTCGATAAAACCTCCGGACAAAGGAAACGGGCAAAAAAGTCCATAAAGCTGAATCCATGTCCCCCGGACTCTAAAAACAAGCTCTCATAGATGTTTAACACTTTGATCAAACTCGGGAACTTGTGGCGAATAGCATTTTTCGGGGTAAGTCCCATGACTACCGATTCAGTGGCAATGATATACTTGTCAGGAGGAAGAATCTCCTCATAATACTCTCCTCTAACGGGTAACCCGAAAATTTCTTCAAATTCTTCCAGCGAAATCGATACCTCACCGTCCGACAGAAGAAATGTGTGGGTCGGAATATTCCACTTCTCCAGGAAGAACTTAACCCACCACACATGTGGAGTGTAGTAATAAAAGAAAGACGCGTAGACCACTAGGTATAAACCGGTTTTCAGCAGTAGCGATTTCTTGGCCGATAAAATGTAACGAGCCTATTAGAGATAACCAGCCGGATGCCGAGGGGTCACTCCTATTGTGTAAACCTGAACCTAAGGATGTGCCCCTCCTTTACACATGTGACGCCCCTAAATATCTAGGGCCATCGGCGGCTGGACTGGTATCGATGCCATGGAAGGTTGGAGACAACCTTCCGCGATCTAATTAACCTCTTCCACAGCATAAGCGTTCTGCGGAGGGTCAGCATAATGAATTGACGGGATCAGTTCTGATGGCACCGCATAATTAAAGCTGCACCGACCTCGGATAATATAGCTATACCACAACCCCCATAGATGAAGAGATTTTTGCTCCGGATCGTAGTCCCGGATTAAAGCGAGGACTTCACGATCAGTAAGCGCGTCGGCAAAAGAACTCTCCGAACGGACATAAGGAAAAAAGAATTGAAATCCATAGTACCTGAAAAGAAAAACCAATGGAGAATCAATGGTTACCATATTAAAATTACTACAGTCTAAAGGAAAAAATACCGGGCCCCAAAAAATCAAGGTGATGGATCATCAATGATGAGACATGTGTCCATTATGAGAATCCAAAAGGATTCTCATTAAATGAATAGTTCCATTGAGCAGTGAAGTTAAAAACTTCCAATGTTCTCGAAAAACGAGTTCTGTAATAGATTCAAATATGTAAAAAAGGGTATTAGAACCCTAAAAAAAGAATAGGAATGGGAATAAAATTCCTAAAAGTTCCAAAATTTCTCAGAGCTAAGCTCTGTAAGACAAAATGGAACTAAATTCCTCCGATAATGGGATTAAATCCCAGAAATCCCCCATGTTGAGAGACAGATGGGAAATATGAAGGAATTGAATTCCAAAAACCCTCAAAGATCAGGATCAATGATAGGGTAAAACCCTAAAAAGAGAGCTAATGATTCTCAGGAATGCCAATTGATTTGAGACCCGCGGTCTGCTCAAAAAAAGAGGAAAAGTTCTTTTTAAGATCTCTGAGAGATCGTTTCAAGAAAAGAGACAAGCTATTTTAATGGGTTAAAAATCCAAAACAAAAGGAGAGGTTCATTTAAGAGTTAAACTATGTTCATAATCCTTACCAATTTTTTTTGTGTGGCAGAGTTTAACTCTGATCAGAAGGAGTTCTGTGGGCAGAGATCTAAGTTCTGAGATAAGAATTAAATTCTCAAAGAAGAAGGAAACTTAAGAAAGATGATGAGATGTCGGTCATCTCAAAGGCCAAAAGCCCTATTTATAGGATGTGAAGGGACGGTTCAACACCCTAAAAGATCAAACGGTGGTAGAAGTGACATCATTGCACTCACATGTGAGCCACGTGAGAACAACGGTGGGGGGCATTTGTTCCCCCAATATTTGAACTTAACTAAAGATCTAAGATCTGTTAAAATTTAATGAGGCAGCGCCTCACATGCTCCCCACGAGGTGCCAGTGCAAGAGCCAACCACTTAGGGTTGAATCCTATGATGGTGCCGCACGTGAAGCTCACGTGGGCGCCAATGTGCAAAGCATATAAGCGCCTATCATATATAAGAATTAAATTCTTAATTGGCGTCCACGTGCACAACACGTGAGTGCCGGCATCCATGTTTAAATCAGTAGAATTAAATTCTACATGGGGATATTTCCCTATAAACTGGGATACTCTCTCTGTTAAACAGAGCGGTTAGATCAAAAATCCAATGGAGATGAAAAATCATCAAAATATAGAATTAAATTCTATTAGGAGAAAATATCTCCCAAATCTTTCTAAGTGAGAAAAATATCCTCGGTTGGAGCAAAAATCCAATGATAAAATAAAATTCTATTTTTGGGAAAATATTTTCCCAATCTTGTTAAAAACAAGAAAACATATTCTGTAAAACAGAATCTTTGGATCAAAAATCCAACGGTGGGTAAAATTCCCCTAACAAATTTTGAGACCAATTAAATCAATTAGAATCTCTCAATGAGAGATTTTCTCAAAACTAATTAACCATTTGCCTCCACTATATAAAGGACCCGAGACTTCAAGTCTCATATAGAGAAAACCCTCCCATAAGTTTCTGCAAAAATACAGAAGGCTCTAAAAAACAACATAGAGTTTAATTCTCAATAGTGAAGAAAATCTTTTTCCTCTCAAACCTTAGGTAAAGAAACCACAAAGAGCAAAACATATCATTTACCTATCATAGGATATCTAAGGGTTTAACCCTTCTCAAGAACTTAGTTCTTGATCTGGATCATAAATCCACAAGACAAGTCTCCTACAAGTTGAAAATTTAATTCTTATCAGGAAGATCTTGTTCTTGAGAATCAAAGATTCAGAAAAGAACTAGGTTAAAAAGAAAGAAAAAAGGTAAAGAACCTATCCTATGGGAATTTAATTCCTCCGAAAATAAGGTTTAACCCTAAAAGAAACTTAGTTATTATTAAAAAAAACATAAGAACTTAGTTTTTAAAGAAAAACTGATCCCAGATCTTCAAAACAAAGATTTTGGTGATCATTAATGGTCAAAATGCCATTAACAAAGATTCAATCCCTGAAAAAGAAAAAAAACCTAGCACCTCACGTGCTTCCCATGTGGGCGCCCTCCAAACAGCGCCCATCACTTCATGTGAAAACACGCGGGCGCCCAAAGCAGAAGACCAGCGCCTCACGTGAAATACACGTGAGCGCTGAATAAAAAGTGCTTAGCACTTCATATATAGCAAAAACAGCTAAGTACTTAGCACTGATTGGGAAGTGCCCAACGCCTCACGTGAAACACACGTGGGCGCTCAAAAAAATAAATAGGATAGCGCCTCAGATGCTCCTCACGTGGACGCCATATAAAAAGGTGCTTAGCACTATATATATTCAGTCAAAATAACTAAGTGATTAGTACTGATTGGGCAGTGCCCATAACTTAAGGCTTCACATGATACCCATATGAGCACCAGAGCTTCAAACAAGTACTTAGCACTTTTGCATAAAAAAAAGGGGGGGCTGAACAAACAGAGCCCAAATAAGTTCTTAGCACTTTTGAACAAAAAATACCGAGCAGACTAAGCCCAAATTGGCTAAGTCTGTTGCAGCTGAGCCCAAATGCTCTGTTATTGGATCTTAATAAAATTTAATAATCGTGAAAATATTGCTAAGATGGCCTTAGTCTCAAATAAGACTAACGTCTTCTTAGTTAAAATAAATTAGGCCCAAATGCTCATATGTTTAAATTGATCATAATCTCAAACAAGATTAACGGTCCTTAAACTAATCAAAATATGTTTAAACTAAACGAAATATAACTCAAGTTCAAAATCCCAAATCTAAAATATACAGATTTGGACTGATCCGCACCCTACGGGCGATGACATAAATTAGTCTCCGTTTATAATCCACGGGCAACCCAAAATAAAACAAACACGACACGACACGAAGTGAACTACTAGAGCAGGAGAAAGTGGTTATCGCAACGTAATTAACTGCAGAGGCTTGCGCTTGCAAGGAAGAGCAACCCCATAATCAAAAACCCCTCACAAACGAGGAGGAATCTGATATAGTTTGCTACAACGGTCGCATCTGTCCAAACCTCCGATATACGGTGTCATAAATCAACTTGGTATCTTCGGAGAGGTGGATAGAGAAGTCCAAATAGCATCTGCCCCCAAATTCAGGAGAGACGTCCCAACATCTCGGTCTCTGTCTTTCAGCGGTGAACAGCATGCGAACAACAATATGGAATAGCGGATAAATTAGAAGCCTCGAGTTTCATTTGAGCCTCAAATGAAACTTGACGTTTCCCGGTCGTGTGGATAGCCTTTGCAATGAAGAACCTAGACCCCTACGAGTACGGCAAGTTACTCGCCAATCCCGGAAGTGAGGCAACCCCAATCAACAAAGTGAATGGGCTATCCAGCACTTCATAGAATCCGGTAATTTGAGCATCCCTCCGTGGGTCAACCTATACCCCCTACGAGTGCGATGAATAGCCCACCAATTCTAGAGTAAGGCCCCGTCAATCTCAACGCCATGAGATGCGGTCCCGTTGCCCTCTAAAACCCGGCTATTCGAGCACTCCTCTATGGGATAATCCTAGTACAGAAAAGAAAATATATATACAATGGTGACATCGACCTCAACCTGGCCGTGCCCCAATGAAAGAATATACAAACTGGCAGAAACGACAGTCCACATGTCGGACGCTCGCCCCGCAATAATGAATATACAAACGAATCTAAACTGCACAACTACCATTGCACTATGGCTATCCAACACGACAATCCGAATAAACCACCACAGATATAAACATCACAACAGCAGAATCAATTATGTGCAACCCCGTCTACATGACATATAAAAAATAGACGATATTTGAAAACACATACACCACATCACAGATATCAACGATGCAAAAGTTTCGAGTTCTAAAACTTCTGTGTTGCCTCAAAGCAAAGATAACACTAAGTGAAATCTGGGGGAAAACAAACAAGACCAAAAATAACAATTTTCAAATCCCATGATACTGAATGAAAACAAGTACATGAAGAAACCAGAAAACCGTCCATAGCGGTCAAAATGGGAAAACTGGCGGTTTTATGATGGATTCTTCTTGTTTTCATTGTGTTTCACAAACATGTCTAGAGTAAGCCTCTGCACTTGTTAAAAAAATTTCAAAGACTAAAATTTTTTCAAACAGAAACTGGGTTTTGAAGATCGGAGTTTTTCGGTTTTGAAACCAAAGTATCGTCCACTACTAGTTTAAGGTGATTAGGTGGCTTTGATACTATTCTGGTGTTAGGTGCTCGCGCCGCGAAAACCGCGACCAAAGAGGAAGCAATAACAAAAATTTTATGCAAGCACAAAACACACATACCCAAGAATTCAATCTAAACACCTAAACTAGCAAACTAAACAAGCAAGAGTATGAAAATACAACTTTCGACGTGTGTCCACCTAATTGTAGAAGACCTCTCCAAGTTCGTAGATGTCGGGAACACGCTTGAAAGGCGACTACCCTTGCCGAAGAAGATCCACCCGAGGGAAACCGAAAAAGGCTCTGACGGACCCTCCAAACTTGCTAAGGATGGATTGTGGGTGACGTAGGAATTTTTCCACTAATCATTTCTCTCTAAAAACCATGTTCAAGAGAGCAAGAAGAAGAAGGAGAAGGAGGTGAGGAAATATAGCTAAGTGTCTCAACCATGAAGCATAACTTGAAGCAAAGTAGAATAAAAAAACAAGTGTAGAAAGTGAATGTCTTCTATTTACAACCATGCATCAATAGTGCACACAAATCATTTCATCATTAAAACCAAAGCCATACCTTTCTACAAGTACAACCATGCTTCATGTCATCTCACCCTCCACCTCATTTCCATTTAATTTTCTAAAAAGAAAATAAAATATGAGGTTTCTTTCCTCTAGAAGTATTCCCGTATATATACGGAATACTTCACCCGGTATATGTATCGCTATATATACGCATATCCGTATAAAAATACGGATAGCACCAAAGAGAGAAAATGAATAGTGAACAATAATACTAATATATATATAAATATATATATAAATTATTAAATCAAAACCTGATTTAATAATCCGGCTTAATCCTAAGTCGGCTAGTATTATTAATCGTCTGATTAAAGTCCGTATAACCCGTACACGTATTTAATCGGACCCCTGCATGTACCAACGTATGGCTCCTACATCTATCGCCTGAACCTGAAAAACCCTCTGTGTGAGAATCTAAAGAGTCGACAATACACTGACAATGGGTTTAACCACAAGCACGTCAGCGGCACTAGCTGTACGTAATGGCTACCCAGCTACTTGCCGAAAGGGGGGTCGATAATCAAGTACGTCCTTACCCTACTGAGCCTAAATATGACAATCTCCGTACAGTCTGATCTTTTGGTCAAAGAGTGCCACATATCGGGTCTAGGTGATGGATAACGTCAGACCCCTACCAACTTGATAAGTCGTGTCTGAGTCAAGCTCATCACCAATAGAGATACTACTGATCAACTATCAGTAAATCTCATCCATCATGGCTACAGATTTAGGGTAATAGCCAACTGAACACAGCGCGACATCGACTCCTAATACCAGGAGAGACGAATCCCTGAAAATCGACCACTGCCTCCATATCGCTCGGTACTATACCCAACTAAAACATGTTTGCATGACTCCTTTGAGCCGTGGTAGGGTAGTAATCAAAATACAGTAGGAACTCATATGAGAAAAATGACAATCTTAGTTCAAATCTCTAAATTACACACACACACACACACACACATATCTCTACACTAAAACATTGAATTTTCAACCAAATACTTGAAATAGAAGCCAAGATTTCAACTTAAGGCCGCTTTACAAGATTGCTACTTTCTCTAATCCCAATCAAGAGGTAAAATTTCTATATTTAGTTAGGTTTTAACTATTACTTGCCATGAGAACACTAATTGTTTAGTTAAGGTCAAGTTCTATGATGTTTGGGCTGGAAAAATCAATGACATGTCCAGCGTTTCGAATTTTTTTGATGACTCAATGTTGATAATTAGCTAAAGTTTAAAACTACAAAGTTTTAGATAATTGGCATATATTTTAGCAAAAAGAATTTGGTTAAGTTTTAATGTAAAATGAATTTTATACGAATTTTTAAAGGAAAGGTATCCAAACTGGAAATTTCATTTCCAGTGGCTGTTTTTCACTCAAATTGTAACAATTTTATTAATATTACTAATTTATAAAATAATAAAATTGTAGGTTGTAGATAATTTTGTTTAGATATCTCAAAAATTTTCATTTGCTTTATTCACTTTACAAAATCTAGAGATATCATTTATTTAGTGCAAGGGTATTTTCTGGTCTGGTAAAATTATCCAGAATCATATTTTAACTTTGTATTTTATTTCACATTCTATACTTAGAAATTGGAAAAGATATTTTCGGGTATCAAAGTTTACTCCTTTATCCATATGTAGAACTTTAGTTTGAGTCCAAGGCGAAGTCTCACACCCAGACTATTGCTCTTATCACCGGGTGGTAGGGCACCCTCTCGAGGACTGCTTCACAACTGGAGGGTAGCACCGCCACAAAAGCACGAACCCAAGGCCACGAAAGAAGAACCAATTCCGCATTGGGATTGGAAGCGAATTCGTACTTGTCACGTGATAATGATATCAAGGGAAGAGCCCGAGAACATGGATGACCTTCCCTGGTGCTTCGAAAACAGCAACGACGAGATAATCTCAGAATTCCCACCAGCGCCAAAAGAGCTTGAAGATGGAATCTATACCACTACAGATAACCTCAAGAAAATTGAGTTGGGGACGGCAAACGATCCACGACCGACATTCATCAGCGAGTTACTATCTGAAGAAAGGGCAGCTGCGTTAAAGGACGTGCTTCTACAGCATAGAGATTGCTTCGCGTGGAACTATTCCGAAATGTCGGGACTAGATCCAGAAATTGCTGTACACAGATTGGCGATATCCCCGGACATCAAGCCAGTCAAACAGACGCCGAGAAGAATGCGGCTCGAGCTTGAAATGAGTATCAATGCTGAAGTCAAAAAGCTGATCGACTCTGGCTTCATCCAGGAAGTTCAATACCCTGAATGGATCGCCAACATCGTCCCGGTGATGAAGAAAAATGGGACAGTGCGCATATGCGTGGACTTTCGGGATCTCAATAAAGCCTGCCCGAAGGATGATTTCCCAGTGCCAGTCACCGAACTGATGATAGACAATACGTCCACTCATGAGATTTTCTCCTTCATGGACGGCTCGTCAGGGTATAATCAGATAAAGATGCATCCCGAAGACCAGAAGCACACCGCCTTCAGGACTCCTTTGGGTATATTCTGCTACAAGGTGATGCCCTTTGGTTTAAAGAATGCCGGTGCCACTTACCAAAGGGCCATGACGAAGATCTTCGATGACCTTATACACGAAATCTTCGAATGCTATATCGACGATCTCGTGGTTAAAAGCAAATCATACGAGGAACATCTTGAGCATTTGAAGACTGTATTTCAACGCCTTCGACAATATAACTTGAAAATGAACCTGCTCAAGTGTGCATTCGGAGTTTCCTCAGGAAAATTCCTGGGATTCATTGTCCGACACCGGGGTATCGAAATAGATCCGTCAAAGATCAAGGCGATCATGGAAATTCCTCCGCCAAGGACTCTCAAACAGCTGAGGTCTCTCCAAGGGAAGCTCGCGTATATACGGCGATTTATAACCAACCTTTCAGGAAAGTGCCGTCCTTACAGCCACCTGATGAAGAAGGGAACCCCGTTCGTCCGGGACTAAAAATGCCAAAGCGCCCTAGACGAGATCAAGCAATACCTGCAGAACCCGCCGGTGTTGGCTGCTCCGGTCAAGGGAAAGCCCCTCATTCTTTATACAACCGCCCTCGAAGGTTCTTTAGGCGCGTTATTGGCACAAGAGAACGACCAAGGGAAAGAAAGAGCACTCTACTACTTAAGTCGAGTTCTACTGGGGGCAGAAAGCAACTACTCCCCCATTGAAAAACACTGCCTGGCCTTGATCTTTGCGATAACAAAGCTCAGGCACTATGCGTTGGCGCATGAAGTCCGTCTTATTTCAAAGGTGGACCCCCTTAAATACTTGATGTCAAAGGCCATATTGACGGGACGACTCGCTAAATAGGCCCTGCTCTTGATAGAGTTCTCGATAATATATCAACCTCTCAAGGCAGTGAAAGGCCAGGTCATCGCCGACTTCCTCGCTGAGCATCCGATACCGGCCGACTCTCCTTTAAACTGCGATCTTCCAGACGAACATGCGTTTGATACGATCGACGGTGATAATACCTGATGGGAGCTTTATTTCGACGGAGCATCTTCCGTGATGAAGCGCAAACAAAGTACCCCTATAATCAAATCGGGGGTAGGTCTCATCTTTATAACTCCACAATGAAGGATAATGCGCTACGCGTTCTCCCTGACGGAGCAGAGGACAAACAACGAAGCCGAATACGAAGCTCTGATAGCAGGCCTCGAGATCGCCATTGACATGGGAATTGAAAACCTCTTCATATACGGAGATTCGGTTACTACTTTTAGTGATTTTTCAAAGTGAGCCAAAAAACCGCCTATTTCAGATCTTCCATTATAAAATTCATAAGTGCTTAAAGTTGAAATTCGACGATTCAGGGTAGTTCTAGGTAACTTCGCACATGATTAGCACACGGTGGTCTTAAGTTTTAACTTAAGTGAGTTTGGTTCGCTTAGTATATGTATATATGTCGATATCGGTAGTTTGTTTTCTCATGTACGAAAGTTATTGTTCGATTCTAGGTTCGATTGCGGAGACCTCCAAGGCGGCGATGAAACCCAAGACGGTCGTAAGATACGACTAGCTTGATCCGCATTACTGTGAGTGATAGTATCTACAACTGTGAAATCAAGCGGATGGCGTATAGCACCCCCGACTACCAGAAAATTTATAAAACTTCGTGTCGCTATTTTAAACCTATTCACGACACTTGATTGCCTTATCATTTGATTGGTATTGTATTGAGTACCCTACCATGTTGCATACCTATACTTGCTAACCTTACTACGTTCATTGTCACTTAGTTAAAATTTCATGTTTCATGTTTCGTTTCATCTCTTATATTCCGATTATGATTGGATATTTGGTTGATATCGTATAAGGTGAGATTCCGTACTGGATAAGAAGATGATAGATTACCGAGTGCGGCATTTATTTATTTGACTCGTGGAGTCTTACTATTTACCTATATTGGGATATTACGAAATGCTAAAAATTATACTCATTTTAAAACTGACGATTCGTTCTATTTTAAACCATAATTGTATTATTTGTAAGTATTTATTCATTTACAACGCACGTTCGCGCGACAATTAATTTATTAGTAGGCTACGATTATATTATTCGTTCTTATTAGTTTCATGTATTTAGTTTACAATACCATATTTTATATTCCAATTTCCATGACTATAGGAATACACCCGATAGAACACTGCACAACTACCAACGATTTCTATATTGCACAATCACAAACTCGCATGTACACTACATATCGTTGGTACTGCCATGACACTTAGGACTGCCATGCTTAAGTTATCCGTTTGTTTTGTGATTCTGTTATCCGTTGTTACATTATCCACTTGTTTTATGATTCTGTTATCTGTTATGCTATGCATTATGATTCCGTTACGTGTTACGTATTGTTGATCTTGTGAGATTGCGATCTTTATTTATGTATGTGTATCAGTGGTATGGGACGCTAATATATATATATATATATATATATAGCATTATTATTGTAATAAAGCTTGCTTGTATGTGATGATATCCGGATATCGAGAAAGGGAGGAGATCGGTACAGATATCACGGTTTTCTTGTGTGGTCATGCCCTGCTTCCTAGTAGACAGAATCGGTAACGTGGCGGGCCGCAGTGTATTTACTAAGAAATAAATACGTTAAGCGTAATTAAGAAATATATGTAAAATGCACAAGAATGACAAGAGATATAAAATAAACAACAACTTTTATTAACATTCATATTTACATACAACTATTTTGAAAAGGAAAAATATAATGAAATAAACAGTGCCTAAACGGTGGCATACAAACTGAAAGTAAATACAAGGAGAGCTAGTAGTCCGGCTGGACGGTGAGTCCAAATCCTCCAGGCTCGGCTCGATCTCTTCAGTGACTGGTCCTCCTGATGAACATTCTAAAGAAAGAAATAGACAGGAATATCGTCAGCGAATTAGCGCTCGGTAAGTTCTAAAAGAAGGAATGGAATAGAACAAGTAATGTGAAATGAAACTGGTAAGTTGTACAGGTATATGCTTGTTATTCTTACGTGGTTGTTTGTAGCTTGGCACAGAAGGTATTTGTGTATACGAGAGGAGTCCATCTTACCCCGTGGACTATGGTAATATGTAGTACAAGGCCCCGTCAAAACCCACGAGACAACGGCACGAGAGTTCATGTATGTGTCTTTTAAGTGACCATCTCGTGCCACGTTAATACGTTCCGTACCAATCTACCCCGTTATCCCCGCGTAATGTATTGTATAGATTATGTTTATAAGTCTTACCGAGACCATGAATACAGATTGTTCAAGTAATCAGGTTTAGAATGTAATCAAGTAGTCAAGTCAAGTTATAACCATGGCCCGGTCAAGTCAAATCAGATATTCATGTTGGGTATTGATGTTTGAATACAGGTATTCATGTTAGACCTGGGATTCATGTTTGAATTGGACTCTGATTTGAGTTTGGATTCCGGTTTGAGTTAAACTCAGACTGAGTCAGACACTTGTAACTGATTTAGATCTTGAATTAGGTTCGGGAGTTAGCGGTAACTGCTACATATGGATGGCAGGATTTGTGTCTTTTCCAAGACAATTACCATTGATAATTCCGTTAAGTTTTCTACCTTAAATAGACAAGCACTCATTTTCTCCGGCTCCCTGGGGCTCAAGAAAATTGATCCCGCTTAAACCTATATTTACTAAAGTCCTTTAATATTGTTTTACTCGAGGGGGTTTTATGGAAAATATTCTTAATAAAATTTCAAAATAAATCTCGAGAATTTATTTATATTATTTAGGGTTTTCATGGATATGAATTTTAAGAATTTGAAAAGTTCATGGTATTTTATTGTAAAACTTGTCTTTTGTTGTTATCTTGATGGTATTTTAGTGAAACTTGTAATTCTTTCATTTTAAAAAAATATAAGTTTATTATATTTTAAAAATATATGGATTTTGTAATTTTTATATAATTATTAAAAATTAATTTTATTTAATTAGAAAAATTCGTTTTTCTTAAAAACCGTATTTAAAACCTTTTGAGGCCGAATGCTCCGTGAAGAGGTCTGCATCTCGCTTTACTAGCCCAAGGATATACGATAATCTGCACCATCCAGTAGCGGATCCCCTTAAAAGTGTTGTAGAGGCATAATGGCAAAGGAATTTAAAATACAATTTAAAGGAAATCTGGTTTTTATAGTAAGTGGTATTTTAATGTAATATTATCATCAAAACAAAATTCTTACAAAAGAGATATCGTTCTATGGAACCAAGTGTGTACGTGAGGGGTAGGTTATTACCCCGTGAAGTTTTCTTAAGGTATTGTTTTAACAAAATAATAAAAGATGATATTTAAAGTTCATGGTATTTAACTGAAAAGGTTAAATTAAAGTTATTTTACATGATATTATTGCTTCAAATTTATTCTAAACATTGGTATTAAGATTACAAGTATTGTGTAAGAATTTGGATGAACAATATGTAAGAAAAAGGGAGATTTTAGGGTTTAGAAAATATATATCGGTATTAACTCCACTTACCGATATACGTTTTAAAATGATTTTTAAAGAAAAGAAATGAAGATTGGAAAGGACTTACAAGTTAGGAGGCTTAAAGAAAGGTTGAAGAAGAGAGGATGAGATTCTTAGCATCACGGGAGCGCCGGAATAGTTTCGATCTTTCGCCGGAAGTTGACCGCTTGCTAACTCCTCTTTACTCCACTTGTACTTAGAGAATTTTTTAGTGTTTTAGCTAGAAATTTTAGAATGATATTGAGCCAAAGGGTTGGGTGGTATTTATAGTGGAGAATTAGGATTTTGGAATTAAAATGGTGAATTAAAATACATTGAAAAGATGATAAATGGTGAAATGAAGGGTCTCTGTTTGATTGCAGGGAAATCAAATAGTGCATGGAAGATAGGGGTAGGGGAAGAGTCAAGTGTGCAAAGCCCAGGCATCATTTGCCATGGTTGAACCGTCGGCGCCAGCCATTATGGCATTTCCGCCGGCCGATCTAGGGCTTCGTACCTCTGGATTTGTGCCACGTGTACAACTCAGTGTTTAAGCCCTTTTGCACATGTTTGATTTTTCTGACTTTTCATTTTTATGTGTATTGCACGTGTAAACTTTTGGGCTTCCATAAAGTTAAAAAGAAAAATCAGAAAAAATAATGTGTCTGATGGGGATCAAACACGGTGGCTACGTCACAGCAGTGCAAAGGTTTTACCAGTGAGCTACAAATGGCTTCTTGCTGTTATTTAATAAAATTACTTATAACTCAAACTCAAGTTGTATAACTCATTTTCTGTATATTAAACTGGAAATTTTCCGTATAGTAAATTAATAGTCGTTACATTCTACTCTCCTTATAAAAATTCCGTTCTCGAAATTTACATTTACATAGGGACTAATTTACAAATAAGTGAGGGTATCTTGCATGCATGTCTTCTTCTCGTTCCCACGTTGATTCTCCTGGTGAATCTTTTCTCCACATCACTCGGACCATGTTTACTTCTTTGTTCCGCAGTGTCTTCATCTTTCGGTCCAGGATCTCAACGAGTTATTGTTGGCAGGTTAAGTCAGTCTGGACTGTGAGCTCTGAGTGATTAAGTATGTAGCTGGGGTCGCTCACATGTCTTCGTAGTTGGGATATGTGGAACACGTTGTGCACTCCTTCCAATGAGGGTGGAAGTGCTAAACGGTAGGCCACTTCTCCAACTCGTTCGAGTATATCGAACGGTCTTATGTATCTTGGACTTACCTTACCCCTCTTGCCAAAGAGAATCACTCCTCTGTTTGGAGAGATCTTTAAGAAAACATGGTTTCCAGGTTGGAACTCCAGATGTCGACACTTTGCATCAGCCTAATGCTTCTGTCGGTCTTGGGCTATGCGCATTCTTTCCCTGATCGTGCGAACTACGTCTACAGTTTCCATAATCATTTCTGGTCCAAGGAGTTCACGATCTCCGATGTCGTCCCAACTTAGCGGTGAACGACACTTTCTTCCGTAGAGTGCTGCAAATGGTGTCATTCCAATGCTCGCCTGATAACTGTTGTTGTATGAAAACTCCACAAGGTGTAGGTGATCTTCCTACGAACCTCCGAAGTCTAACATACAAGCTCTTAGCATGTCCTCCAGAATCTGAATTGTTTGCTCGGACTGTTCGTTCATTTGTGGATGGTAAGCCGTGCTGAAGTTCAACTCATTCTCAGGCTAGCTTGCAGACTCTGGCAAAACTGTGATCGGAATCTTGTATCACGATCGGAGACGATGCAAATTGGTACTCCATGTAATCTAACAATCTCCTCCATGTACTTCTTTGCTAATGACTTGGTAGATTGTCCAACTCGAAAGGGAATAAAGTGAGCCGACTTGGTGAGTCGATCCATAATAACCCATACTGTGTCGTTACCCTTCGTGCTGTGATAAAGGGCAATCACAAAGTCCATGGTAATGTGCTGCCATTTCCATTCTAGGATTGGTAATGGCTGAAGTAGACCAGCAGTTCTGTGATGTTCAGCCTTCACTTACTGACACACCAAACACTTGGCTACGTTTCTGGCTACTTCGCGCTTCATTCCATGTCACCAGTAGTGTTGTCGTATATCCTTATACATTTTCGTACCACCGGGGTATACAGAATAAGGAGAGTTATGAGCTTCTTTCATCAACTCTTCTCGAACTGGGCCGTTTGGTACACACAATCGACTTCCATATCTCAAGAATCCATCTTCGTGGATGATGAAGTCGGTTCGAAGTCCACTTTCTACTTGTTCTCGGATCTTTTGTAGCTTGGCATCACTTGCTTGAGCTGCTTTGATCTGATTGACAAGAGTGGACTGGACTTGTAAGTTCATCAAATCTGAAGCGTTACCTGGCATAACTACTTCGATCGCCAATCCGTGCAATTCCTGCTATAGCTTCCACTGAGCGGTGAGATTCATTGCTAATGGCTGGTGGCTAAGTGCATCAGGAACTACATTCACCTTCCCGAGATGATACTGTAGGTTGATGTCGATGTTTGCCATGAGTTCTAGCCATCTTCTCTGCCGCATGTTTAATTCCTTCTGAGTAAATATATATTTCAGACTCTTTTGGTCGGTGTATATATCAACTCATTCTCCCAAGAGGTAGTGGCGCCAAATATTAAGTGCGAAGATAACGGCTTCCAATTCCAAATCATGTGTTGGATAGTTGCGCTAGTGAACTTTCAGCTGTCTTGATGCAAAAACTACAGCTTTTCCATGCTGGTGTAGAACACATCATAATCTCTTACCGGACGCATCGCAACGCACAACGAATCCTTCAGATTGATCCGGTATTACGAGAATAGGAGAAGAAGTTAATCTTGACTTGAGTTCTACAAAAGCATTTTCATATGCTTCAGACCACACGAATGCTTCATCTTTACGTGTTAGCTTGGTCAGGGGTGCTGCGATCTTCGAAAAATTTTCAATGCGTTGTCGGTAGTATCCTGCTAATACCAAGAAACTTCATATATCTTTCACCGTCTTTGGTGTCGACCATTCGCTGACAGCTGACACATTAGCTGGATCTACTGAGATTCTTTCGCCTGAAACGATATGTCCGAGAAATCAGACTTGATCTAGCCAAAATTCATACTTGTGTACTTGGCATAGAGCTGATGTTGTCGCAATGTCTCCAGGACAATCCGTAAGTGCTCGATGTGTTCTTTTCGATTCTTTGAATACACCAGGATGTCGTCGATGAAGATGACAACGAACCAGTCTAAGTACTCTCGGAAAACTTAGTTCATCGGATTCATGAATATGGCTGGTGCATTGGTCACTCCAAATGGCATTAAGAGATATTCATAATGACCATAGCGAGTCCTGAACGCCGTCTTCAGAATATCAGACTCTTTGATCTTCACCTGATGATAACTCGAACGAAGGTCTAGCTTCGAAAATACACAAGGCCCACTTAGCTGATCAAAAAGATCATCGATGCGAGGTAGTGGATACTTGTTCTTAATTGTCACTTCGTTCAGAGCTCGATAATCTACACACATCCTGTATGAACCTTCTTTCTTCTTCATGAGCAAAACTGGAGATCCCCAACTTGAAGTACTGAGACGAATCCAATCTTTCTTCAAGAGTTCATCCAACTGAGTACGGATCTCCTTCAATCCTTCTAGACTTAACCAATACGGAGATTTGATTACCGGTTGCACACAAGGTAGTAAATTAATGATGAATTCAAGAGCTCGATCGGGAGGCAAACCTGAGATATTTTCAGGGAATACATCCTCGAACTCTCGAACGACCTCTGGCTTTTCTTCTTCCACGGGTAGAGAAAACACTTCTGTATTCTTTGGCTTAGCACGGAAGATTCCTGGCTCCAAAGTTCTAACTCTACTCTTGAAGTAGAAGACTGGGTGATCTGGTATCTCAAATACTACTCTCTTTTGACGGCAGTCAGTCGTAGCATAGAAAACTCCCAGCCAGTCCATTCCAAACACAACATCGAAGTTTGGGATGCCCAGTACTTTGCAATTCGCGTAGAATTCTCGTCCACAAACTACAACTGGACATTGATCAAATCCCATAGTTCCTTCAATACTCCAGTCCCAGAACAGACATTCCAACTTGAAATGAGTGGCTTCACGGGAATCGCATGCGTTCTCACGAATTGTTGTGACATGATGCAGTGTGATGCTCCAGTATCGAACAGTGCGAGTGCAGGAAAGATGGCTACTAGTATAGTACTTAAGTTGTGTGAGGTTGGTTTTAGATACAGGAAAAATATAGTGATATACAAGGATTGAAAAGATATGAAAGGATTGGGAATTACCAGTGATTACTTGGACAGTGGCTTCAGCTTCCTCAACCGTCATTGTGAAAGCCTGACGTCTGGGTACATTCCTCCTTGCTGGAGACACATCGTCTGTCCCTGGGGCATGCTTCTCTATTCTTGAGGAACATTTCTCTGTGCCTGGTGGAAATGACGAGGAGGCTGTGCAGGAGGTCCACATGGAGGTGGAGCAGGGAGAGCTAGACGAGGTGCAGGAGCCTGAATAGCTGGCCGCTGCGGAACTGTGATTGCGGGTCTAGGTGCTGGAGTTAGGTTGAGTCGATATGGACATGCTCCTATGGCGTAGTGGATGCGTCACGGACCAAACACAGGCCATTTGCACGCCTACAGTCTTTCGCCAGGTGTCCATTCCTCTTGCAGTAGAAACAAAAGTCTGGACTGGGCCGGTTAAATGATCATCCCGGTCTCCTGGATGCAAAAGTCGGTATAGAAGAGGGTCCTCCTGTCATTTTTGTGGTAGGAAGTTTCACACTGGCAGTCTGCAGTTTGCCATTCTTCGGATTCAAACCTACGACCAGTCAGTTAACTGCCGACCGCTCTACCATTGAGCTACTGAGGAACAACGGGAGATTCGACCTCATAGAGTTCAACTGTCGTTCTCAACTCATGAGTCCGAAGCTTCCTTCATAACTCCCAGAACTTCTTCGTAGTGGCTCCGTTCCATGCCTTATTTCATAGGGTCGGGCAGCCTTCAAAGCGAGATCATGGGTTGAGAAATCCCCTGTAGCGAATGCAGCTTGGATTTCCGGGTCTAACCCTTGCTGAAATTGTTGTGCCCGGATCTCCGCAGTAGGAATCAGGTGTGCCGCGAACCTGGTACGGTCTTGTATTAGCAGTGTAATAAGTGATATCAGTAATTTGAATTTGAGACAATATATTACCTGCTAAGAATGGTAAACTCAGTATCGTATTCATCCACGCACTTGCTCCACATCAAGCCTTGTTGTAAGTGGATGAACAGCTGCTCCATGTCAAAACGGGCAGTCTCAGGGAATTACTTCGCATCGAACATATTGCGAAACATCTTCCATTCAATCGGTTGGGCAAGACGGCTTTCTTCTGCCTTCCACCAGACTCAGGCATTGTCTGTTAGTTGCAGCTTCGCAACTCTCACCCAAGCAATCTCTGACACTTGTGCTGCTGTCAGGTCATCTTCTATCGACTGAGCCTATTCTTCCGCCTCCAGTGGGCTCTCTTTTCTTGAAAAGTGTTTTGGGTGCAGTGCTCGGAATTGCTTGACTCCGGGTGTCTCAGCTTCTGGGCGGTGCATGAAGATAGCAGTCTGCTGCTGCTGACCCTACAAGAAGCTCTTGATTTCCTCAAGCAGTACCGTTTGCTCATTAATGGGAGCTGCAATGATAGGTGGTGGCAGTAGAGTAGGCGGTGGGGTATTGCCATTGACGTTCGTGCTGGTGTTGTTCGGTGAATCCATGACCTTGATAGAAAAGGAATGGTTAGGATAGATTCAAAAAATTAGAAATGTAAGGAATATATAGTTGCCAATTCTTATAATTCGTGTGATATATTGCTTAAGACTTCATGCAGAACTGAACTGCAAGGGCCGCCAACAAAATGTGTCACACCCCGCTTCCCAGTAGACGGAATCGGTGACGTGGCGGACCGCAACATATTTACTAAGAAATAAATACGTTAAGCGTAATTAAGAAATATATGTAAAATGCACAAGAATGACAAGAGATATAAAATAAACAGCAATTTTTATTAACATTCATCTTTACATACAATTGTTTTTAAAAAGAAAAGATACAATGAAATAAACAGTGTCTAAACAGTGACATACAAACTGAAAGTAAATACAAGAAGAGCTAGTAGTCTGGCTGGGCGGTGAGCTGGTCCAAATCCTCCTGACTCGGCTCAATCTCTTCAGTGACCGATCCTCCTAATGAACATTCCAAAGAAAAAAATAGACAGGAATGTCATCGGCGAACTAGCACTCAGTAAGTCCCAAAAGAAGAAATGGAATAGAACAACTAATGTGAAATGAAAC
Source organism: Agapanthus africanus (assembly GCA_030015575.1). Classification (NCBI taxonomy): domain Eukaryota; kingdom Viridiplantae; phylum Streptophyta; class Magnoliopsida; order Asparagales; family Amaryllidaceae; genus Agapanthus; species Agapanthus africanus. The sequence goes on along the minus strand of JASDDO010000010.1, from coordinate 419,541,045 downwards.
TGGTAAGTTATACAGGTATATGCTTGTTATTCTAACGTGGTTGTTTGTACCTTGGTATAGAAGGTATTTGTGTATACGAGAGGAATCCATCTTACCCCGTGGACTATGGTAATATGTAGTACAAAGCCCTGTCAAAACCCACAGGACAACGGCACGAGAGTTCATGTAGGTGTCTTTTAAGTGACCATCTCGTGCCACGTTAATACATTCTGTACCAATCTACTCCGTTATCTCTGCGTAATGTATTGTATAGGTTATGCTTATAAGTCTTTCCGAGATCATGGATACAAATTGTTCAAATAATCAGGTTCAGGATGTAATCAAGTAGTCAAGTGGTCAAGTCAAGTTATAACCATGGCTCGGTCAAGTAAAGTCAGATATTTATGTTTGGTATTGATGTTTGAATACAGGTATTCATGTCACGACCTGAAAAAGGCACGTGACTGACACTTGAATCATGTGAAGTCTATAGGATCCCACCTAATTTAAGTAAGCCAAAAGCCCAAAAATCTAAACCTTTTTAGGGGAAAATGGTAGAGGTGCAGTTTTGAAAGAATGGTATGATGAAATCAAGTTCTTTCCTTAAAATATATAACTAATAATATATGAAAACTGAATCTTATATTTAACTTGAAAATTTTTTCGTTATTTTAAATTTGGGCAGCACCTCCTTCCAAATTTTTAACCCAAAAACAAATACAAGCAATAATATATAAGGTATCCCCAAGCGGGAGCTAGCTCTTCGCCAAATTGTGGAAACAACCACGTAATAATGTAAATATACAGCGCTGAAAGGTGAGGATCAAAATACAGAAAGAAAGCACGAAAACTAAATTATCACCAAGAAAATTCCAACAATAATGAATACAAGGGCCCGACTCTAGGGCCGAAAAAATATACAAAATATACAAGTCTGGTTGATGGGGCTTTTAACTAGATACAACTGAAATGAAATATACAAGTAAATAATGGTGGTCACGAGGCAATGTGTCCCACCTACCAAAGCAATCACCCGAAAGAACAATGATGTGCCAGCGAAGCCGCTACGGAGCCTGTACGGCCAAATCTGCAAGAAACTGTGGCACAACGGGGGTGAGTTGCCAACTCGTGAGTAGAAAACATCACCGAGAAGAAATCGCATGTATGATGATCTCCTAGGTCATACAGTACTATAATATTAAAATAATAATGAAACGATAACATCGAGTAGCAGTAAAGGTAGTACTATGAGCATATGCGAAATGTCAGAACTCGTGTCCGTGTCACAAGGTAACTATATATCATGTATAGTATGTATGAATGCATCATCAAATGGATGTGTCCAGCATCGACACACAAAATCATAAGAAAATCTGAGTGCCCAACATCGACACTCGAAACATCATAAAAACCGTGTCCATCAGCGACACATCATACTCGTATTTCGGGCTCCGTCAGTCCAGATCGGGCCAAATCATCTGATCACACGACTACAGTCAGTATCCTCCGGATCTCCACCGTGTCAAATATCACAGGTAGGTAGTGCTCCCCTGCCAGGCTCATCGTCTACATCTCGATATTCTCGTCCCGGGATACCTTACCGGGTCCACCATGTACCCGCTGACGGATCATCCTACTCCTCGAATCGGGTCTCGAAAACCAACTCAGAACCAAGAAAACATCATGGTGGAAGCTACTCATCAAATCAAGGAAAACCGCATCTTTCTCTTTTAAAATAATCACAAGTTTATAAAATTCACATGCGGTTTCCCAAATCCAGAAATCTCATGAAGGATCCGAAATCTCAAAATCATGAGTCAATGAATAGTGAATATCGGCATAAAGCCCCACAACAGTACATAACCGAATGAATATATGAATGCATCGAGTATCTGAGTAAGGAATGCAATATTTAAACTAGCCTATGAGAGCAATCATACTAATAATATGTTTAAACTACCAGTTAGCAAGTTATGCCAATGAAGTAACGTTTTCTAAAGTGTACGTGACAATTACCAATGATGTGTGTGAGCCGGCAGGCAAGTGTACGTGCAACATACACATCATCGGTAATGGTGTTGGTGCCCTAGCAGATGAGATCATAATAGTTAAAGGAAAACACATGTATATATACGCAATGCAAAGAGAAAAACATGAGTATAACGGAAGATGAATAGTAAACACAACATTATAGACTATAAATATCCGTATACGAGTCATACAGTTTTAGTGTTTGAAATAGCAGGAATCGTGGTTTTTAGGAAAATAGGGGCTACGTTGTGTTTAAGAAAAAATGTGTCCTTTGAAAATCCGTAACATCTCTCGGATTGTCTTTTGAAAATACGATTCGTTGGTTTTGAAAATCGGTATGACTCGAGCCTAGTCTAGCACCTACCTAAATAACTAAATGACTAAACTAAGAAACTATTCGGAATGATAAGAAAAATCTAAATATATTCCGAGTCGATATATCTAATAGTCGGCGATCCAGCCTCAGAGTATCACGTACGGTAATATCTAATGTAAGGCATTCTCGAGTCAAGAGTGCGGATCAATCATCATATGTACCTCGTACGGTAAAATCCATCGTACGGCATTCCCAAAATCGAGGGTACGGGTCAATTATCATATATCCATCATCATTCGTACGGTATCATCATCGTACAATATCATGATCAGGAGTACGGATCTAAGATCTCGTACAATCTACCTTTCATCAAATCGCCTATTATCGTGTGTGTGTGTGTGTGTCGCCCAACGTCCTGTATTATATCATATCAAAATAGTGTCTCAACTCAAAACACATATCATAATCTCACGGCATCATTCCCGATATATCGACTCATATCCATTCAACATCTTGTATCCTCATCTTATACGTATATGTATACCATATATATATCAACGCATCCATATATATGCATATATATATATATATACACACACATATATACATATACACCCATATATCATATCTCGTGTGAGCGCGCGTGTGTGTGACAACCTATACACTACGGTTTCACGACTAAGAAACTAAACTAATGGCAATCTTCTTTCAAGTATGCTTAATCTAACATATGGTCTCCTAGAAAGCCCTATTTGCTAAGTATCCGTACTCCACATTAACACTATATACATAATATACGCATCATAATCTATGAATTTGTGGGGGTGCTATACATCATCCACCAGACTTCCCCCGTAGATATACATCTAGTCATCTTGATCCTCGCTTGCCGAAGTCGATGTCGTCATGCTCTTCCCTTGTCGTATCAAGTCCACGTGGGTACTTACAGTTTTCAATAGTTATATCGTAAACACGTATCAAACATGAAAACTAAAGCGGCATACGAAACGCACATAGGTTAGAACGTATGGTCTATGCATGCAAAAAGAATCATAAAATCCTTGTCGTTGGTGTACAAACGTCCAACGACCAAATCCACAATTTAAATACCAAAACCAAGTTTTTAAAGTCGGAAAAGTATTGTCAAAACCAACTAAAAATTCTCTCAGATTTTTGGTCAGATAAATTGGGACTAAACAAACAGCACGATGGGCTAGGTTATAGTGGGTAAGTGCTAAAGAACAAATCCCTACACCGGTGATCAGTGTTGGCCCGGCGAGATTCCCATTTTGGCCGGTGTCGCCGACCCAAGCATGGAATTTGTGGCTTGTCTCTTGGTGGTGGTCTTGTAGTGGTCAAACTAGGTCTCTGGCATTGTTTTATTTTCCTGTAAAGGTCTCAGATTGCTCCAGATATCCTATAGGCATCACAAACTACAAAATACGACATCGGCTAAATATCATCTCAAGTCTTGGGTTTAACTACAGTCGGTTGGTCCAGGATGACACTAGAGGGGTTGTGGCCACTAATTACACTCAAATACACTCTCACAACTCATGAAATCATCTAAACCTCAACTTAGAATTTTTCGACATCACTAAACTACACAAATTTAACTCTAAACTACACTAAAACAAAAGGAAAACTAAAAACTTAACTAGAAGTGTAGGATTATACCTCATTTGGCAACTCAAGAATTTTCTTGAGTTGTCCAAAATCTTCAAAACCTTAACTTGATAACACCATAGGGTTTAAAGTGAGCTCTAGAGCAATTTTTGTGAAGTGAGGGTGAGATTTTGACTAGGTTTGAGGTGGTTTGAAGGGGGTGCAAGATGAATGAGGAGGTGAAGGGAAAGGAGCAGAAGAAGATGGAGAAGAGGAGGAATGAGGATGAGGGAACCATGAGCCATGGTCTAAGGGTCAAGCAAGTGTAGAAGTTCTCTCTCTCTCTCTCTCTCTCTCTCTCTCATTTCCTAGCCCATACCCTCATGTCCCCCTTGTCCCAAAATATCTTCAAACTCTTTTTCTTTTCTCTTTTGTTTTCTAATTTAACCCAAATCAAAACCAATACCATACAAATAAAACATGGTTCAACAATTGCAACAAGTGTTTGTAATATGTTATGGTGCATGTCATATGCATAAACATAATTAATGCAAAATTAGTAAACACTAATCGAGTTTAGTAAATAACCCATTTATAAATAATTGTATAATAATTCATAGAATGCCCAAATCACATAAATACCTTCAAATCAATAATTTTTATTAATTTCCCAATTATTCTTTAAATTATTGGTATATAATTATACTTTTCATTAAAACTAATCTCCATACTTTTAAAATGTCCATAATATTTATTATTTAATTATTTAAATTCCCAAAAATAATATTTAATTTTCTGAAATGTTACAATCTTCCCCTTTAAATAAATTCGGTCCCCGAATTTAAGTTTAAAACTCCCCCTATATACTAAAACATTTCAGTAAAATGATCAAGTCGTCGGAGCTCTGAAATCATGAATACTTAAAACATATCATAGCGCAATGCATGTGTAATGAAAACGAGCGTAAAACCCTAAATCAAAACTTCGTAAAGCATCACGCAATCATCGGAGTTATGGCGGAAGTACAAATTTCAAAATCCAATACGAAAGCCAACAGATATACTTTAAACTATAACATGTATATAGTACGCATCGTTGTAAAATCGTCAAAACATCCAAATAGAAATGCATGCAAAACCTTTTTTATCAAATTGTCGTGCGATGCGCGTATCACAGCATAAGTAGCGGACGTTTATTATAAGGAAGAGATACACACACACACACACGCACGCACATACACTTATCTTTCGTTTAACATCTACGTCCCGCCTTTTGAAAATAATTTAGAAGGGTTTCCTTGTAAAGTTTTCGTGTCATCTTGGACACGTAGGAAAATATTGAGGCTATAACTCCTTTTTGGAAATCCCTTCGGCAATTATCGATGCATGCAAAAATACTTAAGTACTATTCTCAGAACAGTCCTGCTTGGTTATCAAACCATATAGTATATATCATAAAACAAGCTGCTCTAAAGAAATCAATCCTAAAAATGCATAGAAAGGACGCCAGGTGCGTCTGGTGCGCACGGAAATCAAAATCAAATACAGATGCCACGAATGTGCACAGAAACAAAACTGAGTGCAACGGGTGTGCACAAAAACATCTGTCAAGTGCATCAGGTGTGCCCGACAACAATATCAAGTGCATCTGATATGCACTAAAAATCTTGATATAGTGCATCTGGTGTGCACAAAATCGTATCAAATGCGCCAAGTGGGCGCAAGAATCCTAATCGAGTGCACATGGTGCACGAAAACACAAATACAGTATACTAGAGTGCACGAAACAATATCGAATATCAAAATCGAAATCAACGGTATACGACATACACCAAATCAAATCAAGTATACTGTGAAACTCATAAACATGTGCATCTGTGAGCACAAAATCATGTTAATACTGAAAACTCGTGTAACTACGCCGAATGCATAAGTCCAAATCAATGAAATTAAAGTCAAATATCTTGGAATGCACAGAAATCAAAATCGAGTGTAGTGGGTATGCGCAAAATGAAAATCAGTACAACTGATACATGAGAATATAAACCAAGTGCAACTACGGTGCACATAAGAAATACCAATCATAAAACGAAATCCTCAAAATACTAGAATCAAGACAACGGAAACGTCATATCCGAATCACCGAGTCGCAAAGCATAAATAACTGTCGTCGATGTGCCCCTTCTTCAAAGTCGGAAGGTGTTAGTGCATCTAAGGTTGACAGAGCAAGAATATCTACTTGCGTCTTGCCCAAAGTCTGACATCCTATGCTCTTAGATCCTCATTTTTTCTCTGCGAATTGCCAGTTACATGACTCCTCGGCTCAACAGCCCGATACGGAGTGATGACGGAAACAGTTCCGCTCTGGCGCATCCTCTGAAGATCTCCTGACCAATTAACATGGTCACTCGTAACGTATCATGTCAGCGATAACAATCTCTGGCCCAATGAGTAGGTGTGATACAACCGATCCTGGGTCCAAGTCTTACCGCATAGTGTTCCAGAAGGATCCTGCCAGGGTCTCTTTCCAATACCATCTCTGCCGAACTGCCCGTAAGTTGGCACTCTTTACTTAACCCGTTTCTTGTTCAGGAACAGCTGCATACTCATCATGACCTTTCTCTGGAAGTACGTCCACATCCAATGCCTCTGCGCGTGTAAAAATTCTCTAACATCAACGGAGTAGAACGTCATTTCGTCAAGATCTCGCACGAATCTCTTACTCCGCTTCTCTTCAATATGGACCAATTCGGAATCATCTCTTCGTAGCTGTGTGGACTGTGCTCCAGTTAGTTGTACTCATATCTAGAGTTTCTTTCGAAGCTATAAACTTGGCATCTCTAATTCTCTGTAGAAGGCATCTGGCTAATTACGTCCTCGGGAACTCTTCCAAATCATCGGAGGAATACACTTCATTCGTCTGTTTTCAATCGACTCACAACACATCTGTATGACGGCCTCTTCTAGCCGAAGTTAGTCATTTGATGACCTTGCATCGAAGCATCCAAACGAGCAAAAAGTCCTAGTCTTTCATCCAAGGGTGACTAGCGATCCTCTATCATGTCCCCGTGTATAAACTCCTGCTGCACTAACTTCAAGGGTCTGGAGCAATACTTGCCAACTCAGCAATAACTGGCTCATCTGTCCGCACGGTAGATAACACCTCAATCCACTGGAGTAGATGATAGATCAGCAGTCCTTAGATTATGGCTGGCCTCTTGCAATAGCCCAATCATCTGGGGTAGATCTCGAACGCTCGTGTCAACAGAAAAATCCAAATAACAACATATCGATGTATTTCGTATGCGACAGGAAAACAACCTGGTCAGTCCTTGTCCCTGACGAGCTCGTGCTGACCGCAAATCTAGCCACAGCTCTCTCTCTCTCTCTCTGCTCATGTAACCATGGTAACAGAAACCATAATCCAACATCGATGGGGATAGATCATAAGAACCAATAGAAATACAGTGCCTAAGAAATGTACCTCCTAAGGCTTCTTAACTGGAGTAGCGTATCGTAAGTATGCCGCGGAACATACACACGGTACGTCACTCTAGTTAAGTCACCTACTCCATCAACTAAGGTCAACCTACGCGACGAAAGTTCAGGTCTAATACCCACTCGGCCAAGTATAAGTTCCGTAAGGTCAAGCCTATGTTCCGAATATATATATGCCCTAGACTCCGCATAGTCAAACCTATACTCGAACCAAGGTTAAACCTAACGCTCTGATACCAAGCCGGAAAAGGCACGTGACTGGCACTTGAATCATGTGAAGTCTATAGGTCCCCATCTAATTCAAGTAAGCCAAAAGCCCAGAAATTTAAACCGTTTTAGGGGAAAATAGTGGAGGTGCAGTTTTGAAAGAATGGTATGATGAAATCAAGTCCTTTCCTTAAAATATATAAGTAATAATATATGAAACATAATCTTCTATTTAACTTTAAAATTGAAATTTTTAACCCAAAAACAAATACAAGCAATAATATATAAGGCATCCCCAAGCGGGAGCTAGCTCTTCGCCAAATTGCGGAAACGCGATAATGTAAATATACAACGTCGAAAGGCGAGAATCAAAACACAGAAAGAAAGCACGAAAACTATAGTATCACCAAGAAAATCCCAACAATAATGAATACAAGGGCCCGAATCTAGGGCCGAAAAAATATACAAAATATACTAGTCTGGTTGATGGAGCTTTTAACTAGATACAACTGAAATGAAATATAAAAGTAAATAATGGTGGTCACGAGGCAATGTGTCCCACCTACCAAAGCAATCACCCAGAAGAACAATGTTGTGTCAGCGAAGCCGCTACGGAAGCTGTACGGCCAAACCTGCAAGAAACTGTGGCACAACGGGGGTGAGTTGCCAACTCGTGAGTAGAATACATCACCAAGAAGAAATCGCATGTATGACGATCTCCTAGGTCATACTGTACTATAATATTAAAATAATAATGATACGATAACATCGAGTAGCAATAAAGGTAGTACTATGAGCATATGCGAAATGTCAGAACTCGTGTCCGTGTTACAAGGTAACTATATGTCATGTATAGTATGTATGAATGCATCATCAAATGGGCGTGTCTAGCATAGACACACAAAATCATCAGAAAATCTGACTGCCCAATATCGACACTCAAAACATCATGAAAACTGTATCCATCAGCGACACATCATCCTCGTATCTCGGGCTCCGTCGGTCCGGATCGGTCTAAATCATCTGATCACATGACTACGGTCGGTATCCTCCAGATCTTCGCCGCATCAAATATCACCGGTAGGTAGTGCTCCCCTGCCAGGCTCATCGTCTACATCTCGAGCTTCTCGTCCCGGGATACCTTACCGGGCCCACCATGCACCCGCAGACGGATCATCCTACTCTTCGAATCGGGTCCCGAAAACCAACTCAGAACCGAGAAAATATCATGGTGGACGCTACTCATCATATTAAGGAAAACCGCATATTTCTCTTTTAAAATAATCATAAGTTTATAAAATTCACATGATGTTTCCTAAATCCAGAAATCTCATAAAAGATCCGAAATCTCAAAATCATGAGTCAATGAAGAGTGAATATCGGTATAAAACCCCACAATAGTACATAACCGAATAAATATATGAATGCATCGGGTATCTGAGTAAGGAATGCAATATCCAAACTAGCATATGAGAGTAAGCATACTAATAATATATTTCAACTACCAGTTAGCAAGTTATGCCAATGAAGTAACATTTTCTAAAGTGTACGTGACATGGTAATTACCGATGATGATTTGTGTGAGCCGGCAAGCAAGTGTATGTGCAACATACGCATCATTGCTAATGGTGCTGGTGCCCTAGCAGACGAGATCATAATAACTAAAGGAAAACACATGTATATATATGTAATGCAAAGAGAACAACATGAGTATAATGGAAGATGAATAGTAAACGCAACATTATAGACTATAAATATTTGTATACAAGTCATACAGTTTTAGTGTTTGAAATAGCACGAATCTTGGTTTATAGAAAATTAGGGGCTACAATGTTTTTGAGAAAAGATGTCCTTTGAAAATCCGCAACATCTCTCGGATTGTCTTTTGAAAATATTCACGATTCGTTGGTTTTGAAAATCGGTATGACTCGAGCCTAGTCTAGCATCTATCTAAACAACTAAAATACTAAACTAAGAAACTATTCGGAATGATAAGAAAGATCTAAACATATTCCGAGTCGATATATCTAATAGTCGGCGATCCAGCTTCATAGTATCGCATACGGCATCCTCGAGTCAAGAGTGCGAACCAATCATCATATGTACCTCGTACGATAAAATCCATTGTACGGCATTCCCAAAATCGAGGGTACGGGTCAATTATCATATATACATCATAATTCGTACGGTATCATCATCGTACAATATCATGATCTGCGGTACGGATCTAAGGTCTCGTATAATCTTCATTTCATCAAGTCACCTGTTATCGCATGTTTGCATATATATATATATATCAACGCATCCATATATATGTGTATATATATACATATATACATATACACCCATATATCATATCTCATGTGTGCGCGTGTGTGAGTGACAACCTATACACTATGGTTTCACGACTAAGAAACTAAACTAATGGCAATCTTCATTCAAGTATGCTTAATCTAACCTATGGTCACCTAGAAAGCCTTATTTGCTAAGTATCTGTACTCCACATTAACACTCATATACATAATATACGTGTCCTAATCTACGAATTTGTGGGGGCGCTATACGCCATCCACCCGACTTCCCCCGTAGATATACATCCACTCACCTTGATTCTCTCTTACCGAAGTCGATGCCGCCATGCTCTTCCCTTGTCGTATCAAGTCCATGCGGGTACCTATAGTTTTCAATAGTTATATCGTAAACACGTATCAAACACGAAAACTAAAGCGGCATACTAAACGCACATAGGTTAGAACCTATGGTTTACGCAAGCAAAAACAATCATAAAACCCTCGTCGTTGACGTACAAACGTCCAACGACCAAATCCACAATTTAAATACCAAAACCAGGTTTTAAAATCGGAAAAACATTGTCAAAACCAACTGAAAATGCTCCCATCTTTTTGGTCAAGTAAATTGGGACTAAACAAACAGCACAGTGGGCTAGGTTATAGAGGGTAAGTGCTAAAGAACAAATCCTTACACCAGTTATCAGTGTTGGCCCGACGAGATTCCCATTTTGGCCGGTGTCGCCGGCCCAAGCATGGAATTTGTGGCTCGTTTCTTGGTGGTGGTCTTGTAGTGGTCAAACTAGGTCTTTGGGGTTGTTTGATTTTCCTGTAAAGGTCTCAGATTGCTCCAGATATCCTGTAGGCATCATAAACTACAAAATACAACATCGGCCAAATATCATCTCAAGTCTTGGGTTTAACTACAGTCGGTTGGTCCAGGATGACACTAGAAGGGTTGCGGCCACTAATTACACTCAAATACATTCTCACAACTCATAAAATTATCTAAACCTCAACTTGGAATTTTCCGACATCACTAAACTACACTAAAACAAAAGTAAAACTAAAAACTTAACTAAAAGTGTGGGATTTTACCTCATTTGATGACTCAAGAATTTTCTTGAGTTGCCCAAAGTCTTCTAAATCTTAACTTGATAACACCATAGGGTTTATGGTGAGCTCTAGAGCAATTTTTGTGAAGTGAGGGTGAGATTTTGAGTAGGTTTGAGATGGTTTGAGGGGGGTGCAAGATGGATGAGAAGGTGGAGGGAAAGGAGCAGAAGAAGAAGGAGAAGAGGAGGAATGAGGATGAGGGAACCATGAGCCATGGTCCAACGGTCAAGCAAGTGTAGAAGTCTCCTCTCTCTCTCTCTCTCTCTCTCTCTCTCTCATTTCCTAGCCCATACCCTCATGTTCCTCTTGTCCCAAAATATCTTCAGACTCTTTTTCCTTTCTCTTTTGTTTTCTAATTTAACCCATATCAAAATCAATACCATACAAATAAAACATGGTTCAACAAATACAACAAGTGTTTGTAACATGCTATGGTTCATGTCATATGTATAAACATAATTAATGCAAAATTAGTAAACACTAATCGAGTTTGGTAAATAACCTATTTACAAATAATTGTATAATAATTCATAGAATGCCCAAATCACATAAATACCTTCAAATCAATAATTTTTATTAATTTCCTAATTATTCTCCAAACTATTGGTATATAATTATAGTTTTCATTAAAACTAATCTCTATACTTTTAAAATGTCCCTAATATTTATTATTTAATTATTTAAATTCCCAAAAATAATATTTTATTTTCTGAAATGTTACAATTCAGGTTCATGTTCAAGTATTCATGTTAGGCTTGGGATTCATGTTTGAATTAGACTCTGATTTGAGTTTGGATTCCGGTTTGAGTTAGACTCAGACTGAGTCAAACACTTGTAACTAATTTAGATCTTGAATTAGGTTCGGAAGTTATCGGTAAGTGCTGCACATGGACAGCAGGATTTGTGATTTTTTCCAAGTCAATTACCATTGATAACTCCGTTAAGTTTTCTACCTTAAATAGGCAAGCACTCACTTTCTCCGGCTCTCTGGGGCTCAAAAGAATTGATCCCGCTTAAATCTATATTTACTAAATTTCTTAAATATTGTTTTATGTAATTCAAGAGGGTTTTATGAAAAATATTCTTAATAAAATTTCAAAATAAATCTCAAGAATTTATTTATATTATTTAGGGTTTTCATGGATATGAATTTTAAAGATTTGAGGTATTTTAGTGATAATTGCTTAGCTTGGAAAGTTCATGGTATCTTATTGTAAAATTTGTCTTTTGTTGTTATCTTGATGGTATTTTAGTGAAACTTGTAATTCTTTCATTTTAAAAAAATGTAAGTTTATTATATTTTGAAAATATATGGATTTTGTAATTTTTATATAATTATTAAAAATTAATTTTATTTAATTAGAATAAAAAAATTCTTAAAAACCGTATTTAAAACCTTTCGAGACCGAATGCTCCGTGAGGAGGTCTGCATCTCGCTCTAATAGCTCAAGGATGTGCGATAATCCGCACCATCCAGTAGCGGGTCCTCTAAAATGGGTTGTAGATGTATAATCACAAAGGAATTTAAAATAAAATTTAAAAGAAATCCGGTTTTTATAGTAAGTGGTATTTTAATGTAATATTATCCTAAAAAAACTCATACAAAAAAGGTATCGTGCTATGAAACCAAGTATGTACGTGAGGGGTAGGTCATTATCCCGTGAAGTTTTCCTAAGGTATTGTTTTAACAAAACAATAAAAGATGATATTTAAAGTTCATGGTATTTACTAAAAAAGTTGAATTAAAGTTATTTTACATGATATTATTGTTTCAAATTTATTCTAAACATTGGTATTAACCTTACAAGTATTGTGTAAGAATTTGGATGAACAATATGTAAGAAAAAGGGAGTTTTAAGATTTAGAAAATAGATATCGGTATTAACTCCACTTACCGATATACGTTTTAAAATGAATTTTTAAAGAAGAGAAATGAAGATTGGAAGGGACTTACAAGTTAGGAGGCTTAAATAGAGGTTGAAGAAGAGGGGATGAGTTTCTTAGCGTCGCGGGAGCGCCAAAATAGCTTCGATCGTTCGCCGGAAGTTGACATCTTGCTAACTCCTCTTTACTCCACTTGTACTTAGAGAATTTTTTAGGGTTTTGGCTAGAAATTTCATAATAATATTGAGCAAAAGGATGGGGTGGTATTTATAGTGGAGAATTAGAGTTTTGGAATTAAAATGGTGAATTAAAATGCATTAAAAAATGATGAATGGTGAAATGAAGGGTCTCTGTTTGATTGCAGGAAAATCAAACAGTGCAGGAGAGTTAGGGGTAGGGGAAGAGTCAAGTGTGCAAAGACCGGGCATCATTTGCCACGTTTGAACCGTCGACGCCGGCCATTATAGCGTTTCCGCCGGCCAATCTAGGGCTTTGTGCCTATGGATTTATGCTACGTGTACAACTCAGTGTTTAAGCCCTTTTGCACATGTTTGATTTTTCTGACTTTTCATTTTTATGTGTATTGCATGTGTAAACTTTTGTGCTTCCAAAAAGTTAAAAAGAAAAATCAGAAAAAATAATGTGTCTGATGGTGATCGAACACGGGTTACGTCACAGCAGTGCAAAGACTTTACCAGTGAGCTACAAGTGGTTTCTTGCTGTTATTTAACAAAATTTACTTATAACTCAAACTGAGCTTGTATAACTCATTTTCTGTACATTAAACTGGAAAATTTCCGTATAGTAAATTCATAGTCGTTACAGGTTAGTATGGTGTGATCCGGTAATTGAGGAAGGGGGGACCGATTCGGATATACCGGTGTGAGATATGTTTGGCGTGATCCGGTAATGGAGGAAGGGGAGAGATCGATTCAGATACACTACTGTGATATATGATTGGTGTGATCTGGTAATCGAGGAAGGGGGGAGAGATCTATTCGGATACACCGGTGTGATATGATAAGATTCTAGTTAGCGATGATTGACATGGATTCTATGATGAACATATTGATGATATTGATTTCATTGGGCTCAATTTTATTCTTCATGCTTATTATATAGTATATATACATATATCTTGTGATGTTATTTTCATTCACTGTGTTGGCAACTCATCCTTATTGTGCCATAGTTCATTGCATGATCGATCGTACAGATACCTAGCGGCGGCATTGGCGCGGCATCTTTTGAGATTCTTGCTTGTTTTTGCTAGGTGGGTTACGATATATAGGGTAACCATCTTGGATGTATATTCTTTTGTATCTAGTGTCGCTCTATTTACCAATTGTATTATTATTTGACTTAAATCGAGTTGAGACTGATGTATATTTTTTTAAGTCGAACTCGGGTAGAGTTGTCTATGAGTTTACTTATGCAGTTGCCTATTTATTTTGCTTGTGATTATTCTCCTGAGGCATCTGTTGGGTGTTTTTTGCCACCCCATTGAGATGGGAATACACGTGCTTGTCAGGCGTACTACAGATTCCCCCTTTCTAGAGTAGGCGGGGGTTTATTGATTGTGGGGATCCGAATCTCCTGCATCCGCAGACTAAGCTGCCGTTAATTACCCCTCGCTTTTGGAGTAAGAGAACCTCCGATTGACGAGTCAATCTGGTCATGCGAACTCGATGTGCAGTGTACATATATCTTGGACGTGTTTCTGGTGTGGAGTGCACGAAAAATGAGGGGTGAGGAGGGTCTTAAAGACGCGTGCCAGGCGCGTGGGCGCTGGGTGCCCGCGGGGCCCCAGCGGGTCACGTGAGCTGCACGCGATCACAGGGCGCTGAGCGCCCGCAGGTCGCGTAAGGTGCACGTGGGCGCTTAGCGTACGTAAGTCACATGCGCGGCATGCGACCACTGGAAACATCAGGGGGAAAAGGGGCTTAGCCATTGGGTTAGGAGTTGAACTTCCAAGAGGGCTTTGGAGTTGAACTCCTAACAGGGATTATGTATAAATTTAGAGTTAAACTCCTAAAAAGGGGGTTAGTTTATGGAGTTAAACTCCAACAGATCTTGAATGGAGTTAAACTCCTAGAAATCTTTAGATCTTCTTTTGAGTCTCGGATCCTCCTGAAATGTGATTTTTGGAGATGGGTATCCTTCTTCTTCCTCTCCGTTAGCTGGATCTTGGGGGGAAAAGTGGAGGTGAGAATTAAAATCTCCCCTTTTACGGATTTGATGGCAGATCCGAGCTCCCCTTCAAGGGTTTTATGGTGAAAAACTATTTATTTTGAAAAATGAAGAGTTAAACTCTTGATTTAATTCATAAAGGAGAAGAAGGTTTTAGAACCTTAAGAAATGAGAAGGAGGAACAGACCCTAATTTTTGGGAAGAATGAATTATCCTCTATTATTTCATTATCATGCTGTCTTTTATAGGCTTACAAACTTACATATAGCCCCTTGGGCTATACAAAATGGCATTTTGCCAATCTCATACCTCATGTGCTCATTTATTTTGCACATGGGCCGTGGACTTTACAAAAATTTGGCTTTATGCCCATTCATGCATAAAAAAATTATATCAAAATTATTTATTACTGTTGGAGATAGTGCCCTCAGAGTCAATTATTAGGTCACAGGTACGTGATTGTAATGATTGAGGGAGGACCTATCCCGGTAGGACAGTCTTACTCGAGATGATAGTATGCTATCTGGTTTACCTTTATCATCGTGTACTGCTTTAGGTGACCTGACACGTCGCTATTACACGTTGATAGAGCCCCTAGGATTCTTGCTTGACCACCAGCAGTATGAGGGCGATCATATAAGTGGGAGCTGGGGGTCTACAAGCATATCCTTAAAAGGTCCCTAGTCGTGGGAGTTTCGAGACCGGGCATCGATACTCCATTAGTAGACTAGTGTATACAGTCGAGACCCCGACGAGGGGTGGTGGCCGGTCTCACAAGCCACTGGTGTCAGTTGGATCACCTAAGATGTATACAGGTGCTCATTGGGTTATGAGTACACCGGACAGGACTCGCCGGGAACATGCTAGTTGGTCATATACCAGACGTCAGATGGCAGTTCCCTGGTGACATGTGTGCAGGTTAGTTCATCGACCTGGGGATCGTCATTTGTCTCGTGTGAGTTCCCACTGTACTTTGATTACTACCCTACCACGGCTCAAAGGAGTCGTGCAAACAGGTTTTAGTTGGGTACAGTCCCGAGCCACATGGAGGCAGTGAGCGTATCTTCAGGGGTTCGTCTCTCCCGGTATTGGGGGTGAGGTCGTGCTGTGTCTAGGAGAGCCATTACACAAAGTCCTTGGCCAAGGCAAGGAGATTTACTGGTAGGTATTCCAGTAGTATCTCAGGGTGTTCTGGGCTACACTCCGACACGACTTGTACCGCTTTTGGGGGTCTGACTTTTACCAACCCCCTAGGCCCGCCATGCGATACTCATAGACGAACGGACCGGACTGCACGGATATTGTTACTGACAGGCTCAGTAGGGTGTCAGGATGAGTTCGCTCATCGACGTCCCTTTTAGTCAATAGCTGGTGGCCCGTCACGTATTGGCTTATACCTCTGACGTGCTAGTGGTTAAATCCACAGCCATAGTATTGACGAGTCTTTAGAGTCCCCCACACTTTCAGTTACTCAGCTTTCGGGCGAAACGCTGTAGAGGCCGTATGGAGATATGGCAGGGTCCGATCAGATACGTGCGGTATTGCACGGATCAGGATCGGACGGTTTGTACTAGTAGCCGTATAGGATTATGGCAGGGTTCGATCAGATACGTGCGGTATTGCACGGATCAGGATCGAACGGATAATACTAGCCGGCTTTGGTTTAAGCCGGTCCTAGTTTAGTACAGTGTAGATTTTGTCTCTTTGCATTTGTATCCGGACGGAATACAGATGCGGGTGTGTATGCACAGTATCGGGGTTTTCCTGTAATTTATTACGGGACCAGTTTTCTGGAGTTGCCAGTTTGCATTCCGTTCCGGCCGGTTTTCCTTTGTTCTTTCCCGGCCGGACTTTTCCGATGGAGGGGGTTATTTGCAATTGTGCAAATAACATTTGTGGAGGGGGTTTCTTGTAAAAGATTGATTATGATAGCTTTCATTTCTTTTCAACCATGCTTTTGCTTTATGAGATTTGATTGTGATAAAGTGAGGGTATGGGTTCAATAGTGTGCAAGCATGGTTGTATGTTTTCTTGTCTTGTGTTGTGGTCACCTCCTTCTTCTCCTACACTCACCTCCCTTCTTACTTCATAATCTATCCTCCACCATTTTCTAAAAAAGAAGGTTTTCATTAGAAAAGTGAGAAGAAGAAAAGAGAAGGAGAGAGCTTCATCTTTGAGAGTGTTTTTCATTCTTGATCTCTTTTCATGCCAAGAAAAATGCAAGCACCATTTTTCTTATCTTGTTTCCTCCATCATCAACAAATGGAAACAAACCCCAAAGTGAGACATCCACTCTACACTACACTTCCTACAGCATATCTTGAGCATGTCGAGTTGCCGGCTTCATGCGCGAGTTGCCTCGGTATTGAGGTGGGAGCCCGTAAAAGTACCCGGCTTCGTGGTGCCCTTTCCGACGAGGAGGAGATGGACGGAGATCCCGCGAGGAGATCGAAGTGGAGATGAAGACCGGAGGACTTGGATCGTCGGTATACATCTCTTCCCTTTCTTATTAGTTGCGTAGACTAGTTAATGGTTACGATCCGGAGTTTAGTGCGCGGTGGTGCCGGTTTGCAAAGTCCGCAAAAATTTAAGTTTATCACCGCTTCCGCATTCCGGCGTCGGATTGACGGCCGGGGCGCCGCCATGCACTTACAGTGGTATCAGAGCCTTCCCATTAACTTAGTCTAGTTTTGTGTAATGTGTTTATCAGTTCCGATCGATCGAAATGTCCAAAAACCCGTATTTGCTCACATCAGTTTTCTGTTGGAAATTTTTAGTCTCGAAAAATTTTTCAGGTTGTAAAATATTGATGTACTGAACATTATAAGAACACTGTTCAAATTCGACACACTGATCCTCTCACTAGAGCGCGGAAGGGCGGCCAAAACCCACGTTTGGCCGCGCTTCCGCCGCAGACTACAGGAATCAGTGGGTTGGGTTTTTACAGTGGGCTTCTGGGCTTAAATTAGGGGTTTTGGAATATTAAAATTGGGCCAATTATTTCTGTAAGTGCTACAGTTTTCTTTGGGGCCCACTTGTTAATTGTTTGATCAATCGGAAAATTTTAAACACATTTTTCACAGTATTTACATTATATCTGCGACCGTGAATGTCACTCGATCGGTAAATCCTGTCTAACTGCTATAGCCCGGTTAGACGGATTTGCGAACGTGACTTTCACGTTGATGTTCTATGTATTTGCTGTGTTATTGCGGATCGGTCGTGGGGATAGCCTGGATGCAATGCTAGTACTGTGCTGGTTGTATTATGTACATTTGATATTGCGGGGCGAGCGTCCGACATGTGGACTGCCGTCACTGCCTGATTGTATTATTCTTTTGGGGCACGACCTGGTTGCGGTCGATGTACCCGGTGTATGTATATTTTACATTCTGTACTAGGATTGCCCCGCGGAGGGGTGCACGGATAGCCGGGTTCTAGAAGGGAACAAGCCCGCATCTCATGGCATTGGGACGGAGGGGGCTTCACTCCAGGATTGACGGGCTATTCGCCGCACTCGTAGGGGGTACAGGTTGACCCAGGAGGGGTGCCCAAGTTACCGGATTCCGTGAAGTGCTGGGTGGTCCATTCACGGCGCTGAAGGGGGCTGCCTCGCTTCAGGTTTTGGCGGGTAACTTGCCGCGCCCGTAGGGGTCTAGGATTTCATTGCACAGGCTATCCACACGACCAGGGGAACGTCGGGTTTCATTAGTGGCTCTGTGAAACCCGGAGATCCCAGATATCTGTATTGTTTCTGTGAGGCTGTACATTTCTGTGATGTTGCATTTCTTTCACGCCTTGAGCGAAATATAATATATTGGTATATATATTAGTAGATGTTGTATATGTTTTGCATCCGCGCTAGTCCAGTCCCCGCTCTGTCGTTAGTTAGCTAACCTAACGGGTAATGACGGGACCCAGTGGCGAATGCGGATGGCATATACGTACATCAGTATATTTTCGTTCTTTTTGGTGTGATCAATTGATGGGACTGCATTGATTCGGATCAATGCAAGTTAAAAAACAAACCTATTCTGATGTTGTTGGAACACTTTTCAAAAAGCTGTTATTGCAAGGACGTTCACTTTTGTTTTGCATCGCGGTATTCATTTAGAATATCCTGCTCCTCAGTCGACGAGGCAAGGGCCGAGATCCCTTCACCGGGAGTGACCCCTTGGATAAAAGTTTGCGTCAGGGCATTAACTTCACTATAGCCGATTACTTTTGCTTTGCATCGCGGTATTCATTTGGAATATCCTGCACCCCATTCTACGGGGAAAGAGCCGAGATCCCTTCACCGGGAGTGACCTCTTTAGCAACGGTTTTCGTCACTATATTTTCAAAAAGCTATCAGTTCCTTCAACGATATCAAGTTCTTTACGTTAAAGGTTTTCGCCAGAAACCATTCGTAGCCCTCCGTCGTTTCATATGGGTAGTCAATAGTATTCAAGCTGTGTTTGTTGGCCAAAGTCAAGGCACAGTGTTTGGTAGCTGTTGGTTATTCATATGCAGCATAGATAGATGCGTTGGTTTGGAACAGTCGTACTGCCTTGTTGGCCAAAGTCAAGGGTATGTACGGGTGGATTCAAAACAACCTGGAGAATGACGGGTAGAACTTGACATGTGACTTATGATTTGTTGGCCAAAGTCAAGGTCATAAGAGCATGGGGCAGAAATCACATCGGGAGTTTCAAAAGTACTGAAACTTGCCAGATATGCGCATACCTTCTGGAGTGTGATACCGTGAGCGGATTCCGTCACGTTATCATGCGATGAGAGTTGGATCCCGATTCCCACTGATGAGTTGGTTTACTCCTCGGGTGACCCCGACTAATTCTTCTTTCAGGTTTGGAGGAGAATTTGAGGTACAGTGGGAGGTTTCCAGATTAGATAAATTGGTAACCATTCTGATCTAGGTTAGAGTGCACGCTGAGTGTTTCTTTTCTCTCTCTCTTTGGCAGCGACCATTGACCTGACCCTAAGACTTTGACTCTGTGACCAAGTTGACCGAACCTTCTTAAACACCGGCTTTTGGATTGTCAGAGTTGCAAACCTCATTGCCACTCCTACTTTTACCCTTTTCTCCAGGACACCCCGTATTACTACGAACGTCCACTTCCATTGGACAAAACCATCGTATGGTTAGATACGAACTCGAAAGAATTTATTCGAGGATGGTTTCCGGTTCTGGAGAAAACGGATAGGATTATTCAGTTGTCTTTTCCTTTTAACCTCTCTCAGGTTACGAGTACTCCTTGGTTTAGGGGTAGTACACCTATTACGCAAATTGGATTGTCTTCTTCCAAACCTTAGGCTAGTGCCGACCGGTAGGGAATGAAGAAAACCAGTTAGCCTAAACGGTGTACAGAAGGTATTAAGATTAAGACAAAGCAAGGGATTAGTAAGAGGGCAAAGTAAATTGCGACAGATATTCACGACCAAGCCAAATATTTCGTTACCACTCCCACATCACCTTTGTATTTCTCCAGGACACTCCGTATCACTACGAAGATCCACAGTTTAATTGGATACTCCATCGTATGGTTATATACGAACTCGAAAGGAACTTGTTCCAGTTCGGGGATGGATTCTGGTCCAGGAGAAATAGGAACAAGGTTTATTCGGTTGTCTTTTATCTTCACCCTCTCTCATTGCGAGTGTTCCTAGGATTGGGACATTACACCCATTATGCTTATTGGATAGTCTTCTTCCAAACCATAGGCTGGTGCCGAACGGTAAGGAAGGAAGAAAACCATTTGGCCTAAAGGGGTGTACAGAAGGTAAAGACTAAAGACATATGAAGGGATTTGGAGAGGTGGCAAAGAACTATACGGTTACAGTCGCGAATCTGGAAGAGGCATTACTAGGAATACCAGAATACCCCATCGAAACATTTCAATGTTTCAGTCTCATTGTGTACTGTTAAAAGGAAACTGATTTCCCGATTAGACACTTGCTCCAGGGTATGTATTTACCTGGTATGATTCTCACATCTGTATGGTTTTACAAATGATGAGTGGGAGTAAGTTATTGGGAATTGGGTGATCATCCTCATTATATCGGGATTCGTTGTAATCGGTGATATTTGAGGAACTCACCTGGGTTGTTTGCCGGTTGGCAAATATTTGGTTTTGAATATCCGCTGTTATGCACCAATTTCAAATTGATATATCTGTACGTCTATTTACATAGAGTGAGATATATCTTTATGAAATTATGTCTACGACATTTATCTATATCAGTGGATGGTTAGGTAAGGAGCATTAAACAGCGGTGTAATTCTTCTTAACCATAAGTACAGTTTTCAACCTACGACACACAGTGAATGAGTTATCAGACTCAAGGGACTTATACAGAGTATTGTATGTTGTCCAGGGTCCATCAGGACAGAGGGGGTGGTCCTCGTACTATATTTGGTTTACTTATGACTTCTCTAGTTTTTAGACAGGTGTTTCGTGGAAACACAGGGTCCGAATTTTGAGAAGTTATAGGTATTTGAATAGAGTAGAGAACCAGGTATAGCAAGTATCGGGATTCTTCAAAGAGATAGAAGATGTAGATACTTGTGTATGGTATTCAGTTGATAGTAATGATAAAGAGATCTTGCTTCTCTTTCAGGTTACTCATAATTGGAAGTATTCCTAAGTTGAGTAACGCTGATCGGCCTCCTTCCATTTAGTTGACATGCGCTGGGGACAGCTGCATGATTTGGATCTGGTTCAATTAAATCAGTGCCTCTGTTTTCTATATTGGATATAGAACAGTTCATATCTTAACATTGTTAAGGTACGGGGAGTTGTTCGGTTTATGCTTAAAACCAGACACTGGACAACTCAAGGCACGTTTCTGTAATGGCTGTTTGTGGGTTGACCCAGGCTATGACGCGGGTTGACTTTCTACCATCTGGAAGATCAATAGCAATATTGTTCTTGACTCGCCACAGTTTTAAATTAAAAATGGATTTTTTCAGGAAAACAGTAGTGGGAGTATGGTAGAACTGGAAGTAATTCCAGAACCACAAACGATTACTGAAGATTTGATAAGGAACCTAAAGATTCAATCTGGATTGACATTCCATTGGCCACTCCGCAGATAAGGTGGGTAACTTCAGGCACCCGAGAGGCACTACGGTAGCCTCAAGGACGGTGACAGAGAAGTTCTTGTTTACCCACAATTACCATTGTTGTTG
Organism: Agapanthus africanus; assembly: GCA_030015575.1. NCBI lineage: Eukaryota > Viridiplantae > Streptophyta > Magnoliopsida > Asparagales > Amaryllidaceae > Agapanthus > Agapanthus africanus. Next base: position 419,518,743 of record JASDDO010000010.1, on the reverse strand, counting down.
TTCCAGGCTGCAGAACCAGGCGGGAGGATGAGTATAGCGTCGTTCTAAACTAGTTTTAGAAGTGTACGTCTATATGACTCTGCCAGAGGGTTGTCGTAGTCAGTGGGAGCAGCGGAAGCATTGGTGGACAGGTAGCTTATGTCTATTTATAGACTAAAGCAGACGTAGCGGAGATAGATCATCTATTTCTGACGTGACAGTCATAGGTTTGACTTCATCAGAATAGGAGATGGATCTGTTGAGAAGGTAGTAGGATGTGATGTCATGGTATTTGGATGACATACACAAAGTAGGAAAAGAAACTCCTATACTACGATCGGTTATACTTTGGTCGTCACACAGTGATTTCTCCATAAAGGAAATGGATTTTGTATCTGACATACTGGTTACTAGATCTATGGTTTTAGATCTAGATTTGGGTGGTTTCCCAATCAGGGTACTTGACAGCATTCTAAGAGTATTTAGGATAGACGACTCCTGGCACGGTAGTGTACCTGCAGGTAATGGAGTCACCCTCTCTAAAGGTGTCTTACAGACTAAAGGGGAGAGGGACGTGCATGATTGGCAGATCACTTGCTTAGGCAATTGAGTCAATCATGAGATGTCAAGTACCACACCAGATGTTGTTCTTGCACTAGATGCAATAAGTTGACATTAATCCAATCCTGGAGAAACAGTCGGAAGCAGTTTTAGAACATAAGTGGATGTTCTAGGGATATGATAATGACAGCCTCATTCAGGAGACGGTTATCATTCCAGGCTTCCAAGGTGACATGGACGACAAGGAGGTTGTCAGAGTTATAGTTTTCCCTCTGACGAGGGGCAGTATTTTGGACAGATGATCCAAGGCAATACTGAGGGAGGCATGGCGCGCTGGATACTGATTAAGTTCAGTTGACGATACAGTCTAAGAAGTTTGGATTTGGAGTTCATTTATGAGCTATGTCCCATCAGACATCCAGACACATTCTAAGACAGGTATTGCTAATTTCGGGAGATGGTTTTCTCCCCGAACTTGAGATTTAGAGAGACATAGAAAGAAACAACAAAGCGGATCCACTCACTGAGGCTATTCCTCGAACGCAATAGTTTCGCAAACGAGCTTTATGAGACTGACTAGTAGAGGAGTTGGGTGTTCGGTATCACACGGGCTGTGAGTATGCGACATCGCAATAATTAGCCTTGAGTGCAAGTGGGAGATTGTTGGAGATAGTGCCCTCAGAGTCAATTATTAGGTCACAGGTGTAAGTCTACGTTAGCGCCCCGGCAGTCTACAGACGCCAAATGCGGAATAAAACTTTTTAACTTGGCGCTATCGTATACTTTAACCCGGATCTGCCATTATTGCTAAACTAACAAACTGTAAAGAGTGTAGAAAGGTTGTACCGAACGATCCGAGTCCTTCGTTCTTCAACCATCATCCCACGCTCCGTTGCGGCTGCTCCGATCTCGTCGATCTCCGAATCCTTCGTCGAGGTGGCACCACATGATCGGTTCTTTAAACGGGCTCCCGCCTCTGACTCGAGGCAACTCGATCGTCAAGTTTGCTAAAAGAGACGACCAAGAATGATGTAGAATATGAGTAGAATACTTTGTCTCACTTCGTCCATATCCGTGGACGATCGGTTAATGAAGTTGCCGATGGAATTGGTGATGGAAAGAAAATGAAACAATGAAATTTCCATTCACCCAAATACTATCATATCTTTTCTAACCAAATTAATCAAGCAACCAAGTGAATGGGGAGAGGAGGGGGCCGGCCAACATATAAGGAAGAGGGAGGTGACCGTAGGAGGAGGGAGGTGACCATATCACAATCATAGTTATCCAAACAATTATGAAAGAATGAATCACAAATTTGAACCAATTAGAACAAACCTAGTCATGCTTTAACATTAAAGAACCATTAATGCAAAGATGAGTCACTAAGCCACTTCATCACTTCTAGAACCTTCTAGAATGATGACTCACTCCATCTGAAGAAAAGATAAATCCGTCTTTAACAGAATGTTAAAAGACGGCTGATAGAAAACTGGAAACTGGCAACTTCCAAAAGTGATCCTGAAACGAATTTCAGGACAACCCCGAAACTGTATAAATATACCCGCATTTGTATTACGACCGAATACAAATGCAACTGAGACAAAGATATTATACCTACTCAATATAATACTCGGATCCGGCTTAAACCAAAGCCGACAAGTATCATCTGTCCGAAAATCGACACGTGCGTAAACGCACGTGCATTTTCCGAACCCTGCCATAAAACCATACGGCCTCTACAACGTTTCGCCCGAACTTCGGAAACTGTCTGTGGGGGACTCTAATGACTCGTCAGCACCCTGGCAGTGGGTTTAACCACAAACCGTCAGCGGCACTAGCAATGCGTAACGGCTGCCCACGGACTGACCTCAAGGGTGGCCGAGGAGCGAACTCAAGGGAGACCGATGAGCGAACTCCTCCGAAAACCCTACTGAGCCTAACAGTGACAATGTATATACAGTCCGGTCCGTTCGTCAATGAGTATCGCATATCCGCCTAGGGGGCTAGTAACGTCAGACCCCCAGAAGCAGTATAAGTCGTGTCGGAGTGTAGCCCAATAACACCCTGAGATACTACTGGAGTACCTACCAGTAAATCTCCTGCCATGGCCATGGACTTTGTGTAATGGCTCTCCTAGACACAGCACGATCTCGCCCCCAATACCGGGAGAGACGAATCCCCTGCCGATCCGCTCACGTGCCTCCATATGGCTCGGGACTGTACCCAAAAGCTACCTGTTTGCACGACTCCTTTGAGCCGTGGTAGGGTAGAAATCAAAGCACAGTGGGAACTCACACGAGACAAATGACGACCTCAGGTCGATGAACTAACCTGTACACATGTCACCAGGGAACTGCTATCTGACGGTAGATATAATACTAACTAGCAGATTCCCGGCGAGTCCTGTCCGGTGTACTCATAACCCAATGAGCACCTGTATACATCTTAGGTGATCCAACTGACACCAGTGGCTTGTGAGACCGGCCACCGCCCCTCGTCGGGGTCTCGACTGTATACACTAGTCTACTCCGGAGTATCGATGCCATGTCTCGAAACTCCCACGACTAGGGACCACAATTAAGGATATGCATATAAACTACCCAACTCTCACGTATATGATCGCCCTCATACAGTTGGTAGTAAAGCAAGATCCTAAGGGCTCTATCAAAGTGTAACATGCAATCAGTCACCTGAACATGTACACAACTGATAAAGGCAAACCAGATAGCATACTATCATTTCGAGTAAGACTGTCCTACCGGGATAGGTCCTCCGCAATCATTGCAATCACGTACCTGCGATCCAATAATTGACTATGAGGGCACTATCTCCAACAATCTCCCACTTGCACTCAAGGCTAATATTGCGATGTCGACTACTCACAGCCCGTGTGAAAACGAACATCCAACTCCTCTACTAATCAGTTTCACAAAGCCCGTTTGTAAAACTATTGTGTTCGAGAAATAGCCTCGGTGAGTGGATCCGCCTAGAAGTGTCTTTCTATATCTCTCTTAATCTCAAGTTCGCGGAGAAAGCCATCTCCCGAATTGAGTAGTACCTGTCTTAGAATATGTCTGGATATCTGATGGGACCTTTGTTCATAAATGAACTCCATATCCAAGCTTCTTAGACTGTATCGATCACTGAACCTAATCAGTATTGGGCACCTTGCTTCCCACAGTATTCTCTTGGACCACCTGTCCATAATACTGTCCCTCTTCGTCAGAGGGAAAAACTATAACTCTGACAATCACTCTGTCATCCATGTCACCTTTGAAGCCTGGAATGATAACCGTCTCCCGAAAGAGGCTGCCGTTATCAAATCCGTAGAACATGTACTAATGTTCTAAAACTGCTTCCTTATGTTTCTCCAGGATTGGATTAATATAAACTCATTGCATCTAGTGCAAAAACAACATCTGGTGTGGTACTTGACATCTCACGATTGACTCAATTGCCTAAGCAAGTGATCTGCCAATCATGCACTCCCTCTCCCCTTTAGTCTGTACGACACCTTTAGAGAGGGTGACTCCACCACCTGCAGGTACACCACCATGCTAGGAGTCAACTATTCTAAAAACCATTAGAATGTCTGTCAAAGTACCCACATTGGGAAACTACCCAAATCCAGATCTAAAACTATAGATCTAGAAACCAGAATGTCAAATATTATATCCATATCCTGTCTGGAGAAACAACTGTGTGACGATCAGAGTACAACCGATCGTAGTATAGGAATTTTACTTCCTACTCTGTGTATGTCATCCAAATACCATGACATCACACCCTACTACCTTCTTAACAGATCCATCCCCTATTCTGATGAAGTCAAACCTATGACTTTCACATCAAAAATAGATGATCTATCTCCGCTATAACTGCTCAAGTCTATAAATAGACATAAGCTACTTGCCCACTATGCTTCCGATGCTCCCACTGACTACGACAACCCTCCTAGCGGGTCTCATAGCCTGGAACAACAGTAGTGTCAAGTCTGGGTAGATAAGAACCTCCCTGTCACCGTCCTTGAGCCTACCAAAGTACCTCTCGGGTGTCTGAGGTTACCTACCATATCTGCGGAGTGGCTATTGGAATGTCAAACCTGATTGAATGTATAGGTCCTATTAAATTTTCCGTAATCGTTCGCGGTTCTGGAATCACTTCCAGTTCTACCATACTCCCACTGCTGTTTTCTGAAAAAGATCCATTTTACCTAAAACTGTGGCGAGTCAAGAACAATATCACTATTGATCTTCCAAATGGTAGAATATCAACCCTCGTCATAGCCAGGGTCAACCCACAAACAGCCATTACAGAAACGTGCCCTGAGTTATCCAGTGTCTGGTTTTAAGCATAAGCTGGACAACTCCCCGTACCTTAATTTCTTTTAAGGTACGATCCATTCTATATCCAATACAGAAAGTTTGGCACTTATTTAATTGGAACTATATTCAAATCATGCAGCTGTCTCCAGTGCATATCAACTTAATGAAAAGAGGCTAATCAGCATTACTCAACTTAGGAATCCATCCAATTATGAGTAACCTGAAAGAGAAACACGTTTCTCAAAACCATCACTATCACCTGAATACCAATCACAAGAATCTACATCTTCGATCTCTTTGAAGAATCCCGATACTTGTGATACCTGGTTCTCTACTTTATTCTTATACCCACAACTTCTCAAAACTTAGACCTTGTATTTCTACGAAACACTTGTCTAAATACTAGAGAAGTTATAAGTAAACAGAACATAGTACGAGGACCTACCCCTTTGTCCTGATGGACACTTGGAAAACATACAATACTCTGTATAAGTCTGCTGAGTTGAACAACTCAAAACCTGTGCGTCGTAGGTTGAAAACTGTACCCTGGCGATTTCCTCAAATATCACCAATTACAACGAATTCCGATATAATGAGGATGATCACCTAATTCCCAATATCTTACTCCCACTCATCATCTGTAAAACCATACAGATATGAGAATGAAACCTGGTAAATACATACCCTTGGAGTAAGTGTCTAATCGGGAAAACAGTTTTTCTTTAACAATGCACTGAAACATGAAAATGCTTCGTAGGGGTATCCTGGTATTCATAGCAATGCCTCTTCCATAATCCAACTCATGACTTCAACCGTATATTTTATTGCCATCTCTCCAAATCCCTTTATTTGTCTTTAGTCGTTACCTTCTGTACACCATCGTTAGGCTAAATGGTTTTCTTCCTTCCCTACCGTTCGGCACCAGCCTATGGTTTGGAAGAAGACTATCCAGTAAGCATAATAGGTGTACCCTCCTAAACCAAGAAGTACTCGCATCTCGAGAGAAGGTGATGATAAAAGACAACTGAATAATACCTTATTCTTTTAAAGGTGAAATAGGAGCGGTGATGAAGTACGCGGTTTTGGTCGTGAATGATATCAGTCGCAATTTACTTTGCCCTCTTTCTAATCCCTTTATTTTGTCTTTACATATTACCTTCTGCACACCCTACTTAGGCTAATTGGTTTTCTTCATTCCCTACCTTTCGGCACCAGCCTATGGTTTGGAATAAGACTATCCAATAAGCGTAATAGGTGTACTCTCCTAAATCAAGGAGCTCTCGCAACCTGAGAGAAGGTGATAATAAAAGACAACTGAATAAACCAATTCTATTTCTCCTGAACCTGGATCCATCCTCGAAGAAGTCCCTTCGAGTTCGTATATAACCATACGATGGATCTATCCAATGGAAGTGGATATCCGTAGTAATACGGGTGTTCTGAGAAATGCAAAGGGTAAAAGAAGGAGTGGCAATGACTTATGCAACTCAGACAATCCAAAAGCCAGTATTTTTAAGAAGGTTCGGTCAACCTGGTCACTGAGTCATAGTCTAGGGTCGGTCAAAGGTCGCTGCCAAAGAGAGATAGAGAAAAGAAACACTCTGCGTGCACTCTAACCTAGATCAGAATGGTCATCACTTTATCTAATCCGGAAACCTCCCACTGTCCTGTCAAATTCTCCCCCAAACCTAAAGAAGAATCAATCGGGATCACCCGAAGAGTAAACCAACTCATCAGTGGGAATCGGGATCCAACACTCATCGCATGATAACGTGATGGAATGCATCCACGTTACTTATACTCCAGAAGGAATGCGCATACTTGGCAAGTTTCAGTTTCTTTAGAAACTCCCGATATAGTTTTTGCCCCATGCTCTTATGATCGTGACTAAGGGCCAGCCCACCATAAGTCACATGTCAAGTTCTTCCCATCATTATCTTGTTAATTTGAACCCACCCGTACTCGCCCTTGACTAAGGGCCAACAAGGCTGTACGACTGTCCCAAACCAACGCATCTATCTATGCAACAAATGAACACCCCAGCAGCTACCAATCACTATGTCCTAGCTAAGGGCTAGACCAACATAGCTTGAATACTACTGACCATTCAAATGAAATGACGGAGGGCTACGGCTGGTTTTTGGCGAAAAACCTTTAGCGTAGTGAACTTGATATCGCTGAAGGAACCTGATAGCTTTTTAAAATATAGTGGCGAAAACCTTTTGCTAAAGAGGTCACTCCCGGTAAAGGGATCTCGGCTCTTTCCTCGTGGAATGAGGTGCAGGATATTCCACTGAATACCGCTATGCAAAGCAACTTGTAATCTACTATAGTAAAGTTATTACCCTGACGCAAACTTCTGTCCAAGGGGTCTTTCTCGGTGAAGGGATATCAGCCCTTGCCTCGTCGAATGAGGTGCTGGATATTCACACCGAATACCGCTATGCATAACAAAAGGAAACGTCTTTGTAACAACACTTTTTAAATTTGTTCCAACAACTGAAACAGGTTTGTTTTACTTTGCGTTGATCAGAATCAACGCAGTCCCATCAATCGATCACACCAGAAAAGAACGAAAATAAAATGTATGTATATGCCATCCGCATTCGTCACTGGGTCCCGTCATCACCCGTTAGGTTACTTAACTAACGACAGAGCGGGGACTGGACTAGCGCGGGTGTAAAACATATACAACATCTAATAGTATATAAGCCAATATACATAATCGCTCCAGGCGTGATAATATGCAACATTACAGAAAAGTAATAAGCATCACAGAACAATACAGATATCTGGGATCCCCGAGTTTCACAGAGCCGCTGCTGAAACTCGACGTTCCCCTGTCGTGTGGATAGCCTGTGCAATGAAACCTAGACCCCTACGGGTGCGGCAAGTTACCCGCCAAAACCTGAAGCGAGGCAGTCCCCACAGCATAGTGAATGGAATACCCGGCACTTCACGGAATCCGGTAAATTGAGCACCCCTCCTTGGGTCAACCTGTACCCCCTACGAGTGCGGCGAATAGTCTGCCAATTCTGAAGTGGGTCCCCTCTGCCTCTCAAAGCCATGAGATGCGAACCCGTTGCTTTCCCGAACCCGGCTATCCGTGCACTCCGTCGCGGGGTAAAACCTAGTACAGTAATGAAAAATAGTACAATAGGTACATCGACCGCAACCTGGTCGTGCCCCAAAAGAATATTATACAACAGGCAGTGACGGCAGTCCACAAGTTGGACGCTCGCCCCGCAATATCAAATGTACAAATAAACATAAACTGTACTACCATTGCACACTGCTATCCACCACGACAAATCCGCAACATCACAGCACAACACAGAACATCAACGCGAATGTCACGTTCGCAAACCCGTCTAAAAGAACTATAGCAATCAGACGCGGTTTACCGATCAAATGACATTCCCGGTCGGAGATATAATGTAAGCACTGTAAACTAACGTGTTTAAATTTCGATCGACCAAAGACCAAATATCAAAAAGTGGGCCCCACTGCTTACTGGTGAACAGTAACAAAACCTGGGCCAAAACTAAATATACCAAAAACCCCAAAACCCAACACAGAACCCACCGACCAAATTTGGGAGCACGTGCTCCCCACATGGCCGCGGAAGCGCGGCTAAACCATGGGTTTGGCCGCCCTTCCGCGGCAACCTAGAGGAGTTATGAGCCCAAATTTTGTCGTGGCTCTTAGAATTCCCTGCACAGATTTTTAAGACATCCAGAAATAAATTTTGAGACCGTTTAAAATCAACAGAAACTGTCGGGCATGGATTTTGCAATTTTCGATTTCCGGTCGGATCGATATTTTAAACGCGTTAGCACAAGTTAGTATAGCAAAATGGTTAGGCTCTGATACCACTGTAAGTCTACGTTAGCGCCCCGGCAGTCTACAGACGCCAAATGCGGAATAAAACTTTTTAACTTGGCGCTATCGTATACTTTAACCCGGATCTGCCATTATTGCTAAACTAACAAACTGTAAAGAGTGTAGAAAGGTTGTACCGAACGATCCGAGTCCTTCGTTCTTCAACCATCATCCCACGCTCCGTTGCGGCTGCTCCGATCTCGTCGATCTCCGAATCCTTCGTCGAGGTGGCACCACATGATCGGTTCTTTAAACGGGCTCCCGCCTCTGACTCGAGGCAACTCGATCGTCAAGTTTGCTAAAAGAGACGACCAAGAATGATGTAGAATATGAGTAGAATACTTTGTCTCACTTCGTCCATATCCGTGGACGATCGGTTAATGAAGTTGCCGATGGAATTGGTGATGGAAAGAAAATGAAACAATGAAATTTCCATTCACCCAAATACTATCATATCTTTTCTAACCAAATTAATCAAGCAACCAAGTGAATGGGGAGAGGAGGGGGCCGGCCAACATATAAGGAAGAGGGAGGTGACCGTAGGAGGAGGGAGGTGACCATATCACAATCATAGTTATCCAAACAATTATGAAAGAATGAATCACAAATTTGAACCAATTAGAACAAACCTAGTCATGCTTTAACATTAAAGAACCATTAATGCAAAGATGAGTCACTAAGCCACTTCATCACTTCTAGAACCTTCTAGAATGATGACTCACTCCATCTGAAGAAAAGATAAATCCGTCTTTAACAGAATGTTAAAAGACGGCTGATAGAAAACTGGAAACTGGCAACTTCCAAAAGTGATCCTGAAACGAATTTCAGGACAACCCCGAAACTGTATAAATATACCCGCATTTGTATTACGACCGAATACAAATGCAACTGAGACAAAGATATTAAACCTACTCAATATAATACTCGGATCCGGCTTAAACCAAAGCCGACAAGTATCATCTGTCCGAAAATCGACACGTGCGTAAACGCACGTGCATTTTCCGAACCCTGCCATAAAACCATACGGCCTCTACAACGTTTCGCCCGAACTTGGGAAACTGTCTGTGGGGGACTCTAATGACTCGTCAGCACCCTGGCAGTGGGTTTAACCACAAACCGTCAGCGGCACTAGCAATGCGTAACGGCTGCCCACGGACTGACCTCAAGGGTGGCCGAGGAGCGAACTCAAGGGAGACCGATGAGCGAACTCCTCCGAAAACCCTACTGAGCCTAACAGTGATAATGTATATACAGTCCGGTCCGTTCGTCAATGAGTATCGCATATCCGCCTAGGGGGCTAGTAACGTCAGACCCCCAGAAGCAGTATAAGTCGTGTCGGAGTGTAGCCCAATAACACCCTGAGATACTACTGGAGTACCTACCAGTAAATCTCCTGCCATGGCCATGGACTTTGTGTAATGGCTCTCCTAGACACAGCACGATCTCGCCCCCAATACCGGGAGAGACGAATCCCCTGCCGATCCGCTCACGTGCCTCCATATGGCTCGGGACTGTACCCAAAAGCTACCTGTTTGCACGACTCCTTTGAGCCGTGGTAGGGTAGAAATCAAAGCACAGTGGGAACTCACACGAGACAAATGACGACCTCAGGTCGATGAACTAACCTGTACACATGTCACCAGGGAACTGCTATCTGACGGTAGATATAATACTAACTAGCAGATTCCCGGCGAGTCCTGTCCGGTGTACTCATAACCCAATGAGCACCTGTATACATCTTAGGTGATCCAACTGACACCAGTGGCTTGTGAGACCGGCCACCGCCCCTCGTCGGGGTCTCGACTGTATACACTAGTCTACTCTGGAGTATCGATGCCATGTCTCGAAACTCCCACAACTAGGGACCACAATTAAGGATATGCATATAAACTACCCAACTCTCACGTATATGATCGCCCTCATACAGTTGGTAGTAAAGCAAGATCCTAAGGGCTCTATCAAAGTGTAACATGCAATCAGTCACCTGAACATGTACACAACTGATAAAGGCAAACCAGATAGCATACTATCATTTCGAGTAAGACTGTCCTACCGGGATAGGTCCTCCGCAATCATTGCAATCACGTACCTGCGATCCAATAATTGACTATGAGGGCACTATCTCCAACAACAGGTACGTGATTGTAATGATTGAGGGAGGACCTATCCCGGTAGGACAGTCTTACTCGAGATGATAGTATGCTATCTGGTTTACCTTTATCATCGTGTACTGCTTTAGGTGACCTGACACGTCGCTATTACACGTTGATAGAGCCCCTAGGATTCTTGCTTGACCACCAGCAGTATGAGGGCGATCATATAAGTGGGAGCTGGGGGTCTACAAGCATATCCTTAAAAGGTCCCTAGTCGTGGGAGTTTCGAGACCGGGCATCGATACTCCATTAGTAGACTAGTGTATACAGTCGAGACCCCGACGAGGGGCGGTGGCCGGTCTCACAAGCCACTGGTGTCAGTTGGATCACCTAAGATGTATACAGGTGCTCATTGGGTTATGAGTACACCGGACAGGACTCGCCGGGAACATGCTAGTTGGTCATATACCAGACGTCAGATGGCAGTTCCCTGGTGACATGTGTGCAGGTTAGTTCATCGACCTGGGGATCGTCATTTGTCTCGTGTGAGTTCCCACTGTACTTTGATTACTACCCTACCACGGCTCAAAGGAGTCGTGCAAACAGGTTTTAGTTGGGTACAGTCCCGAGCCACATGGAGGCAGTGAGCGTATCTTCAGGGGTTCGTCTCTCCCGGTATTGGGGGTGAGGTCGTGCTGTGTCTAGGAGAGCCATTACACAAAGTCCTTGGCCAAGGCAAGGAGATTTACTGGTAGGTATTCCAGTAGTATCTCAGGGTGTTCTGGGCTACACTCCGACACGACTTGTACCGCTTTTGGGGGTCTGACTTTTACCAACCCCCTAGGCCCGCCATGCGATACTCATAGACGAACGGACCGGACTGCACGGATATTGTCACTGACAGGCTCAGTAGGGTGTCAGGATGAGTTCGCTCATCGACGTCCCTTTTAGTCAATAGCTGGTGGCCCGTCACGTATTGGCTTATACCTCTGACGTGCTAGTGGTTAAATCCACAGCCATAGTATTGACGAGTCTTTAGAGTCCCCCACACTTTCAGTTACTTAGCTTTCGGGCGAAACGCTGTAGAGGCCGTATGGAGATATGGCAGGGTCCGATCAGATACGTGCGGTATTCCACGGATCAGGATCGGACGGTTTGTACTAGTAGCCGTATAGGATTATGGCAGGGTTCGATCAGATACGTGCGGTATTGCACGGATCAGGATCGAACGGATAATACTAGCCGGCTTTGGTTTAAGCCGGTCCTAGTTTAGTACAGTGTAGATTTTGTCTCTTTGCATTTGTATCCGGACGGAATACAGATGCGGGTGTGTATGCACAGTATCGGGGTTTTCCTGTAATTTATTACGGGACCAGTTTTCTGGAGTTGCCAGTTTGCATTCCGTTCCGGCCGGTTTTCCTTTGTTCTTTCCCGGCCGGACTTTTCCGATGGAGGGGGTTATTTGCAATTGTGCAAATAACATTTGTGGAGGGGGTTTCTTGTAAAAGATTGATTATGATAGCTTTCATTTCTTTTCAACCATGCTTTTGCTTTATGAGATTTGATTGTGATAAAGTGAGGGTATGGGTTCAATAGTGTGCAAGCATGGTTGTATGTTTTCTTGTCTTGTGTTGTGGTCACCTCCTTCTTCTCCTACACTCACCTCCCTTCTTACTTCATAATCTATCCTCCACCATTTTCTAAAAAAGAAGGTTTTCATTAGAAAAGTGAGAAGAAGAAAAGAGAAGGAGAGAGCTTCATCTTTGAGAGTGTTTTTCATTCTTGATCTCTTTTCATGCCAAGAAAAATGCAAGCACCATTTTTCTTATCTTGTTTCCTCCATCATCAACAAATGGCAACAAACCCCAAAGTGAGACATCCACTCTACACTACACTTCCTACAGCATATCTTGAGCATGTCGAGTTGCCGGCTTCATGCGCGAGTTGCCTCAGTATTGAGGTGGGAGCCCGTAAAAGTACCCGGTTTCGTGGTGCCCTTTCTGACGAGGAGGAGATGGACGGAGATCCCGCGAGGAGATCGGAGTGGAGATGAAGACCGGAGGACTTGGATCGTCGGTATACATCTCTTCCCTTTCTTATTAGTTGCGTAGACTAGTTAATGGTTACGATCCGGAGTTTAGTGCGCGGTGGTGCCGGTTTGCAAAGTCCGCAAAAATTTAAGTTTATCACCGCTTCCGCATTCCGGCGTCGGATTGACGGCCGGGGCGCCGCCGTGCACTTACAATTACATGATTTCATTTTGGCATGGAGGAGGCAGGCCGCGGGGCTCGACTTGGGCATGGGCCTACTTGATCTGGGCTTGGGCCCGCTTACTTGGGGTTGACTTTGATTTTGACTTAGTAAATCATGGTGTAATTTTTGACCCTAACAAAGTGCCCCTCGTCAATAAATGCACACCACGTATATGAGTTGTGTGCATGAAATTGATGGATCTTGGAGTTGAACTTCAAGGTGGAACATCCTTCCGGGGGCGGAACATCATTCCGGGAGCATAATTCTGGGGATCGGAGCATTATTCCAGAGACCGGAGCATGATTCCAAGGATTGGAGTATAATTTCGAAGAACAGAGCATAATTCCGGTGATCGGAGTATAATTCCTAGATCAGAGCATAATTCCAACGAGCAAAGCATAATTCCGGGGATCGGAGCATAATTCCGACAAGCGACAGACATTCTGACCGAAGTATAATTTCGATGCAGAGGTTGATTCCCAAGCGAAGCATAATTCCGACAGGGAAGGCAGATACTCCGAGGCGAAGCATGATTTCGACATGGGGTATATTCTAAGACGAAGCATGATTTCGTCGCAGAGCTTGTTGGTTGACGTGATTCCGAGTCTGTAACATTTTAGAAATCGTTATGCGATTCTTCCGTTTTAGGGTAAAATTGTCGGGTTTTTTCGTTTTGACCTGACTGTGTTCAAACGACCATATCGACTTACCAGCACCTAGTTTAGCTAAAATAAAGCTAGTGCGCAAGCTTGGGGGTATATGGGACGTTTTGGTTCAATTTGTTTTTTTCCCAATTTTAATATTTTTTTTAATGCGGTATTCACATTTTGGGAAAACTTCTCTTTTGTATCTTTTCAACAATTAAGTTTGGGTAAAACCAAAACCCTTCACTTGGTATCTAGATATTTGTATGGAGGTTAGGTTTCATTGGATTAAAGAAAAGAAAAGAAAGAGGTGCATGGATGTGTGCATATGTGTGTATAAATGCATTTAATTGCATTTAATGTTGGAAATTGCTAGAAAACCCTACAAAATTCCTCTCCCACCTTACTTGGCCGAGATCCCTTCCTCCTCTACTGCTCTTGATCATTTCCTTGCCAATTTGCATCAATCCAAACTCAAAATTCTCCAAAATTCCCAAATAAATTCCAAAAATACACCAAGTCCTTGTTCTTGCTCTTTGATCACTTGGAAACTAGGAAAGTTTGGATCTTGTGAGCTAAGTTGAAAGGTATAATCCCTAATCTGATAATTTGGAGTTTTTATGTTATTTAGCTCGTTGGTTATAGCGTAGAACACTTTGTTTATCGATTAGTGCAATATCGGGGTTTTTTAGTGTCCTTTTAGAGCCTTGGTATCTGCTGTGGCCTAGAAAATTTAGTGTGTGACCAAACAAAATTTTAGTGATGTATTAGTGAACCTGAGACAACACCTGAGATACGAGGACCACCCCACCGGCCGGGGTTGGCAACCCCTTTAGCGAACTCCGGCGACGCCGGCTTGGTAGGAGGGTGTTGGGGTTTGGGTTCTGTGGGTAGTTGTCTGCTATTGGTTAGGGGTGTTTGGTACCGTTTACTTTTTTAGTAATTGCAGTATGAAAAATCTGGGATCGTTTACCTATAATCTAGTGTTTTGAATCCGCGTGTTACGTGTTGCGACACTAGTCGTGATCTTGTGCTGCTGCGGTACTTGGGTAGGTTTTGTGGTATCGTTACGCACGTTAGCCACTAGACGTACACTCGCGAGTTAGTTTAGTGTTGGTGCGTTAGTTAATACGTAGTTTTACGTTATATTGATCGATTTTGAGATGTGTGCATTATTCTTGTGTTTATGAAAATATAGCGTCGCAAGCGGGGACTTCGGACGCTGCTAACAAGGGGAAGTAGGTGGTCGGATTTTCATAGCTGGAGACCATTAGTGAGTAGATTTAACATCTACGGGGAAATCGCACGTATGGCGTTATGCTTCGGGGCGGATATGATATGATAGCTGCATGTATTTGCATATTAGTTACTTTCATATGAATGTCATTGCATAGCATTATCTATTGTACCTGACTCGTATCTTTAGATATAATACATTACTGACGGTTCATGTTGCACGAGCACTAGATTGTATGCTACACCCACATCGTCAGTAATTGCCATGACACGCACAAACCACCTACATACGTGATATGGTAGTGAATAGGGATAGTTGAGGTAGTAGCCTTATCTCATTGTGCATATGAGATATTGTTGACACCTACATACGTGATGTTGTATTAGACATGGATAGTTAAGATAGTGACTCTTAATCCATTTCACGCATACCTTACTATAGCTACTTGTACATCTTGCATACATATTGATATGTATATCCACATAGTCTATTACATCTACATGTATATATGCACACATATTGACATGTACACCCACATATTTTCGCTATAGTTGTATGTACCCCAAGTGGTATTGTTTTGATATGTGATATTGAGTTGTTGATCATTGTGCTTATGAAATGCATCATAACCACTTGCTTACATGTAGATACTTAAACTTTGCTACAATCACATGTACACATTATATGATGTTGCATTTGTTTTCGGAGAATTTTGGGAACCGCATGATATGTTTTAAAGTTAGATTCAATTTAAAGAGCGGTTTTCCCTTGATATGCTCATATTGTTGTCTTATGTTGCAAATATCGGTTTTCATGGATTTACGCATTGAGATATGAATTTCATATGATTTATGGATTTGAGAACCGTGGGGGTATTTCAAGAAAACTATGTATTATTTGAAAACCCGGTTTCTCTTAATATGATATTTCAGTGCGTCCACCATGTGATTTCTCGGTTCTGAGATTTGGCTTGTGATACCCGATTCGAGGAGCGGAAGGCACCGTCTGCGGGTACATGGTGGACCCGGTATGGTACCCCGAGGCGAGTGGTGATTTCGTGGTGTAGACGATAAGCCTGGCGGTGGGACCACTACCTATCGGTGATTGTATTTGGACTCGGCGGTTATCGTGGGGATACCCACCGGAGTGAAGTATGACATATAGTCAGGGCCAGTCGTGATGACAGCGCCTGAGTTATGAGGATTTACGTATCGATGTTAGACACGGGTTTCATGATATTTCGAGTGTCGGTGTTAGACACTCAGGTTTTCATGATTTTTACGTATCGTCGATGGACATACTGGGTTTATATCCTCATACTTATATATGTATATATATATACACACATAGGGATATGTTTTCATGATGTTCGGGTGTCGATGTTTGACACTCAGGTTCCATGAGATTTACAGGATGTGAGGGCCGATCTGTGGATGTGGTGCCTGGGGATTTGGGATTTGATGTGTCAGTGAGGGACACTGGTGTTTTTCCATGCTGATGATTTTGCATGAGATTTTATTGTATCATCCCACACACTCAGGATTATTGTTGTTATGCATTGTTTCATGTAGTTGTAGTACCCTGATGATGTACCTTTACATGATTGTTGTATATTCACTTATCATACTTATGCTATCGGATTACATGTGATAGATAGATCGTTGTTCGTGCATACTCGCGATTACAGTATGATGTTAATTACTATTCACGAGTTGGCAACTCACCCCCGTTGTGCCACAGTGTTTTGTAGGACTTACCCTCAGAGTAGTCGCGGCAGGGCGTCTTATCATCTATACTTTTGCGGATACCGCTACGTTAGGCAGCGATGCCTTTGCTTTTAGGTGGGTTTGCGGTTATCTGCCTGTACATTGTATATCTTTTGTTGGATCTAGTATTCTCCATCTACCACTGTTTGTATATGACTTAGAGATGACTTGTGAGGATTCTGTGTTGTATTATTGGTGACTTTGGGTGCTGTGCTCGTGGGAGCCGGCTATGTGGAAAAGTTTACCTTTTTATGCAGTTTCCTTTATATTCTTCGCTTCGGCGTCATATTTATATCTTGTGGTGGTTGTCTCCGCCGTTGGGCATGATTTTGCTCCCATTTGGGATGCTTTATATATTATCTGTGTTGTACCCGTTTTCGGGACTGGTTTTATAAAGGAAGTGCTGCCGAAATTTTTAAGAAAGAGAACTAGAGTTAAAGATTTTACTTGTGAATTTCCAAATGTTAAAAAGTATGTTTTTCTCCCTTGAACCAGATTTGGGTGGTTTAGATTTCTGGGTTTCGGCTTACTTGAGTTGCATACGCCTGTAGACGTTACGTAATTTAAGTGCTAGTTACGGGCCAAATTTTGGGTCGTGACAGAGTCGGAGCATAATTCCGACGGGGAAGTCATTGGTTGACTTGATTCCGAGACGAAGCACAATTTCGACAGGGAAGGCAGATACACCGAGGCAAAACATGATTTCAATACGTGGTACACTCTGAGACGAAGCATGATTTAAACGCAGAGCTTGTTGGTCGACTTGATTCAAAAGCGGAGCTTAATTCCGATGGGGAAGTCGTTGGTTGAATTGATTCCGAGTCAGAGCATAATTCTGACGGGGAGGTCGTTGCTACCCTTTTTGCGACTTGGACGGTCGGTGCTGCCATTTTAGCGATGTGGATGGTCGGTGGCATGATTTGACTTGCTCCGCTTCTTGCGGTGTCAGGGATGAACTTGACTTGCTCCGCTTCTTGCGGTGTCAGGGATAAACTTGACTTGCTCCGCTTCTTGCGGTGTCGAGATTGGATTTGATTTGCTCCGCTTTTTGCGGTGTCGGGGTTGAAGTTGACTTGCTCCATTTTCTGCGGTGTCTGGATTCGACTTTTTCCGAGGTGGAGCTTGATTCTGCCAGGGAAGTTGTTGGTTGTCTTGCTGATTGTAATTTAGGTTGACATCAGCATCGCTATACTGGAATATGGTACCAGGAGCGAATCATCATCTTCGATGAGAGGATTTGGGGGTTTTGGTTTTGGTTTGGCATCAGCACCGCTACAGTGGAATATGGTACCAGGAGCGAATCATCATTTGTCGTGAGGGGATCTTCTTATGATTCTTGACCACACACATCGATCCAATGACGAATGGATCATAGATTAGGGTTTCTCCTACCACATGTGTCCCATAAGGATTTTTTCACCACCTATGAGTACATTGATGGTGGAGCGATTTTGATGGGCAGCAATAGTTCTTATTGACCTATTGACAAGGGGACGATCCAAATGAAGATATTTGATGGCGTTGTGAGAACATTGGCGGAAGTTAAGCACATACTTAACTTGAAAAAGAATCTCATCTCATTGAGTGCACTCGACGATAAGGGTTACACGTTTTCCGCTGAAGGTGGAGTTTTGAAAGTAATCAAAGGTACTCTCATTAGTATGAAAGGCTTGAAAAAGGGGTTCTTATATTCGTTGTAGGGTTCAACAACTTCCGAATTGGTGGCCATTTCATCTTTTAAATTTATGACAAATTCTGATATTAGAAGATTATGGCACACGATGCTCGAGCATATGAGTGAGAGAGGTATGGCCGAGTTGTCGAAGCAGGATCTATTAGGTGGACAGAGTACATCGAAAATGAAGTTTTTTTAGCATTGTGTGTTTTGGAAGTAGAAAAAAGTTTGCTTCGGTTCAACGGTGCACAACACAAAAAGTACTCTTGATTATATCCATTCAGATGTTTGGGGACCTTCTCCAGTTGCTTTTAAAAGAAGCGGTGCCAAGTATCTGCTTACTTTCATCGATGATTTTTCGAGAAAATTTTGGGTCTACTTCTTGAAGCACAAAAGTGATGTGTTTACTACATTCAAGCAATGGAAAACGTTGCTTGAGAAGCAGACTGAGAGACTAAGGATAGACAACGGATTGGAATTTTGTGTTGAAGATTTCAATGATTTCTGCAAAAACGAAGGGATTGTTTAGTATCATACCGTTGTCTACACACCACGGCAGAATGGAGTCGCGGAGCGTATGAATCAGACTCCTTTGGAAAAAGCGGGGTGCATGTTGTCTAATGCAGGGCTCGGCAATGAGTTTTGGACAGAAGCGGTAAACAAGGTATACTATATTGTGAATCGATCATCTCATACATCGCTTGGTAGTAAAACACTAGAGTAGGTATGGTCTAGAAAGCACGCCGATTATTCTACACTTCAGGTGTTTGGTTGTCCCACATATGCACATTGTCGTAAAGGCAAGTTAGATTCTCGAGCAAAAAAGTGCATTTTTCTTGGTTATACTACCGGCGTTAAAAGTTATAGGTTGTAGTGTTTAGATCCTAAGTCATCAAAATTTATGATTAGCAAAGATGTGAATTTTGATGAATCTGCTGTGTTGAAGCCGAAAAACGTAGAATCTCCAAGTAAAGACAATTCAAGGAAGGATGAGCTGGGCATTGAAATTGAAGTCGGTGAAAACTCAGCTTCACAAGAGATCTCTCCTTCACCATCTTCTGATGAAGCTCATGATGAGCAATCCCAAGATGAGGAGTATTTACTCGCTCGAGACTGACAACGAAGGAACATTAGACCGCCACAAAGATACGACTACGATGATCTAGTGGCGTATACGATATCCGTTGCATAGACAGTTGATAGTAGTGAGCTGACGAGTTATCAAGAAACTATCTCATCCGATGAGTCGGTTCATTGGCTAGTCGCTATGAATGAAGAGATCGAGTCTCTTAATAAGAACCAAACATGGAAGCTCGTGAAACCCGAAGGAGGAAAAAAAGTAGTTGGTTGCAAGTGGGTTTTCAAGAAGAAAGAAGAAGTCAAGGGGTTTTGGATACGCGTTACAAGGCACGATTGGTAGCTAAAGGCTAGCTAAAGGCTATTCGCAGGTTCGAGGAGAGGACTTCAATAAAGTATTTTCTTTGGTTGTTAAACACACCTCTATTCGTGTCTTGCTCGGTTTAGTAGCTATGCAGGATTTGGAGCTCGAGTAGCTCGATATTAAGACCGCATTCCTATATGGTGATTTGGTAAAGAAGATCTATATGCAACAACCCGAAGGTTTCGAAGTTGAAGGCTAGGAAGACCACATTTGTTTACTAGAGAAGTCTCTCTATGTTTTGAATAAGTCACCTAAACGTTGGTATAAGAAGTTTGACTCCATCATGATAGATATTGGGTTTACAAGAAGTAAGGATAACAGTTGTGTTTATTGTAAGAAACTCACCGATGGTTCTTTCATATACCAGTTGCTTTTTGTTGATGATATATTGATAGCAGTAAGGTATATGGTGGATATTCAGAATTTGATGGAACGGTCGAAAGGTAAGTTCGAGACCAAGGATTTGAGAGCGGCCAAGAAAATACTTGTATGGAGATTATGCGAGATCGCAAAGGAGGAAAACTTTACTTGTCTCAACAGCATTACATTGATAAAGTTTTGGAGCGTTTTGGCATGGCAGACGCTAAATCTTTAAGTACTCCGTTGGCAGCTCATTTCAAACTTTCATCTCGTTCATCATCGCAAACAAAAGATGAGATAGAGTATATGTCGCATGTTCCTTATTCGAGTGCGGTGGGTAGCATTATGTATGTCATGGTTTATACCCGACCAGATATTTCACATGCAGTTAGTGTTATTAGTCGCTATATAACATCTCCTGGTAAAGGCCATTGGTAAGCTGTGAAATGGATTTTACGATACCTGCGAGATACGTCTGATGTGGGGTTGGTGTTTGGAAGGACTAACGATAGTTTGGTTGGTTTCAGCGATTCCGATTATATAGGTGACCTCGACAGGCGAAGGCCAATCAATGACTATATATTCTCTTTAGGAGGATGTGCCATCAGTTGGCATGCTTAGTTACAATTTACGGTTGCGTTATCTACGACGGAAGCGGAGTATATAGCCGTTGTTGGTACCGTTAAGAAAGTGATCCGGTTAAAGAGACTATTTTCAGAACTTGGTATTCAAAAGGTTATTCAGGCTATTAAGGAAGCGATCTGGTTGAAGTGACTATTTTCGGAACTTGGTATTAAAAAGGATACCATAATAGCCTACTGTGATAACCAAAGCGCGATTCACTTGATGAAATATTTGATGCATCATGACAGGACGAAGCACAGTCATGTACGGTACTGGTTTGTTCAGAATATCGTTGAAAAAGAAAATATAATTGTAAAGATAGTTGGCACAGCGGATAATCCGGTTGACATGTTGACAAATTCTCTTTCGGGTATTAAGTCTGAGTATTACTTGAACTTAATTGGAGTGCGTCGCACTCATTGAGCCCTTTAGGGGTTTTGTGGTAAAGGTGGAGGTACTATTAATTTTATGGAGTAGTTTTGTGGGAATGCGAGGTAAGATGGAAATTTGTTGTGTATGCCTTCCATTCCGATCCCTATTGATTTCCCAAATCGATCCGGCGTTATCACAGAGTTTTTGAAAATTCGAGTTTATCTGTATGTTCGCATACTTTTGGTAGACGTCCTAATCGAACACATCATACGTCTGCGAGCACTCTGTATTTGCGAAACTTAATGACCAGACGTCTGAAGACATTCTGTTGTTTTGGAGACTTCTTGGGCAGACGTCTTGCAATGCCTTCTTCAGACGTCTTCCGTGTCTTAGGCCGGATAATTGTTAGTTATGGAAATTAGTTATTTAGATTTATTTTTTCTGTACTATATATAATATAGTATTTTATATGCCTAGATGAGATAGCATTTGTGATATTTTGAAAGAACCCTTTTTAATTTGTGAGAGCTATAGGGTTTTCGAGAGATTTATAATTCACCCACCGTTCGTACTCCTCCGTATTTTAGTGATTAATAAAAGTTTGTCCTTTGACTTTTGGTTAGTACTTTTATTTCTTATTTGCATGTTATTGATTTGATTATTTCTCTATATCGGTTGTGTTATTGTTTCGTGATCGTCTTACCGCAACAAACTGGTATCCGAGCCAACAATCGTTATGGTCTCAATCAAAGGTCCAAGTTGACAAGAACAGGGGATCCACAAAGCCAAAAAAGCACCATGCCTTGCTCATGAAAAATCTTGTAGATAGTCAATGGTGGGTGGGTTTATTTCCCTACTTGTTTCCATTCTCACACTAACTTGTCAAATAGTGAATTTGAGATAAGAAAGCATACAACATTTGTGGTACTTTTGATGTAATCTTGTGAACAAGAGGAGCACATGTTGATTACCAAAGGGGAGTGGCTTGTGAGTCTTTCGCGTGTTCTAAAGTCTCAGTAGTTCCATGTTCTCAATCAAAGTTAATGATCAAAATAGTGGAATTGATCTTGTGTGCAGTAGATAAATTGAATAATATTTGCTTGATTTCTTGTTATTCTATAAGCTTTTTTTTGTCTATTTCCTTTTTAGGGATAAGAACGGTGGTGTTCCATCAAGTTTCGTTAATCATACAGAACATAATAAACCGTACATCGACGCAACACTAATACATAAAAGCAGTAGTTATTCTCTAAGTTCACATGTTTTGATTCTTTTTTGCTGAACACAAACACGCTTCATTGAAATGAGACAAAACTTCAGAAGAAAAATCCGTCTAAACGAAGATTATTGTTTTGAATTGCGACCGTTGACATAAATGAATTACCCCGCCAACTGTTGGTTTTTTTTTTTCCTTTTTTTGGTTATGGGCATCATATTGGATTTCAAATTGAATATTCAAACTTATTTTGAATTACACCATAATTGAACTAGAAATTTGAACACATAAATCATGGAAATCAAACAAATTGACTAACTAACTATCCACATATGACTTGGTAATTACCTTTCCTACAGATAATGGCATCTTCCAACTTTTCACACAACATACTTGGAAAAGAATGGAGAAAGAAAGGATACTCTGTCCTCAAAGTAAATCCAGTCCTTTTCTTTTGCTATCAAATAGTAATTATCTTGAGTCCGTGACCACAGAAAAAGGGGCTAAGAATACTTTGTCCTCAAAGTTGTTTATTGCATTCTCTATCTTATCCTTAAACTGTTTGGTTTGCCGGACAAAAATACGGATTAGGAACCCTGTTATTTTCCTCCATGCTATTACGGTGCTCTGGAAATATCCTGACCGCACATCCCACATGCAAAGCACGTGAAAAACACCAACACCAAAGCCCTCATGTTTACACTATCGGGCGGCCGATCTGGACCGTTGATTTTAAGATCAAAAAATTATGGACGGTTGATCTTAATAGAAAAGAATAGCTGGGATTCCGGATCCGAAAAATACAGTATTAATTAAATGCACCAGTGTGTGCCACAAAGAGCAATAGATATATCAATGAATTTGAATAGCACATTTTCCGCACTTTGCAACTGCATTCTAGAACTAAAATTTGTTTAAGATATATATGCTGTATGAAGCGTTGTACCAAAGCAATTAATCAAGCCGTCAAAGTCTAGCTCATGCACTTTCATTAACATCAGATCTTCGAAAATTAAAACTTATAGTTGCTAAGAAATGTAATACTCTGAAATTCCGTGGATGTTCCCTTTGATACCGTTTAATACCCGCTACTGCATCAAATTTTCTAAGCCATGTCAAGATCCGAGTCAAATGCTTCGATAATCACATGATTTATCTCCACTTGTGGATGCTATATTCTTTGTCAATGCATCATTGTTGGTACCAGTCAAGAAGCTATCTAAACCAACAACAGTGAAATGATAGACTAAGGTGTGTGGGTCCAAGTCGATCCAGTGGATTAAGAATTGTTGGTTCTTATGCGATTTTCATGGATTTAGGTCTATGCGCACTTGGCCAAGTGGACATCAAAGGGCTTCAATTATTTGCTTGTACTTAATAGATTTTCAAGTGAGAGAGAGAGAAAATAGGTTTTTTTTTTTCCGAAATAAGGTGTTATAATATTAAAATTATTAAAATAATATCATTTATTTTATATTTAGCAGAGTAGGGCGGTTTCTACTCCACCCACGCCGGAGAGCGGGTTAATAGAACCGGCCCCCATCCTATTAAAGAAGAGGGCGGGTTCCTAGAACCCGCCCTCTTCTTTATAGAGGAAAGGGCGGGTTCTAGGAACCAGCGCTCTCCTCTATAAAAAAGAGGGCGGGTTTCTAGAACCCTCCATTTATTATTTTAAAAAAAATTAAAAATTGAATTTTAAAAATATCGTTTTAAAATACTGAATAAATAATAAAAAATCTAAATAAATAATAAGATTGTTGTTTTTGTTAAGGACGGGTGACAATTGTCATTACAGTTCATTTAAAATTACTATAAAAATGAATCTTGTATACACTCTATTAACAAAATGAATCCGTCAAAATTATAATACAATTAGACATCCATTTATAAAAGTATACAATTATCGCTTTTCCTTTCCCTTTCCCTTTCCCAATCCGAGAAGCTTGACATAAGCATATGCCTCTTGGGATGACTGGACGACCCTCTCGTTTCTTGGGTATATGGCGGCGGCGGCTGCTGCTGCTTTTCTGTTTCGTCTTCAGTATCGTCTTGGACATGCTGTTGTTCTGCAATTCATGAATGTGAGACAGGTGTCGGATATGTGCTGCCTCCCAACAACTGTATATAAGACGAAAAATCCGTATCCCAACTGGGCTGTTGTTGCGAAGAACCTGTCCTGCTTTCATGCTGCTGCTGTTGCACAACACCTGACCCCCAAGGTTACGCAAAACCTGTTCCCCAAAACTGTTGTTGTTGCGCAAAACCTGACCCCCAAGACTGCTGTTGTTGCGCAAAACCTGTTCCCCAAAACTGTTATTGCTCCAGTTGTTGCACTTGTTCAATATGCTAGGGTTGCTGCTGACAGTATGATATTCTGAACCACTGATCCCGCTGCTCTAAATCTCCCTGATGCTGCGGCTCTGGTTCTGGCTCATACTGCTGCTCTGGTGCCGGCTCATGCTGCTGCTCTGGTGCCGGTTTATGCTGCGGCTCTGGTGCCGATTCATGCTGCCGCTCTAGCGGTGCCGATTCATGTGGAAGCATATTATATGAACTGAATATACCACCAATATATGAGTCTACAGTAGAAAATAAAGCCTGAGTATCTGGACCAGCATCAGTCGGATATGGATCCTGTATCAATGATTGTATATGATGCAACCCACGAGCCTGTCGTTACATTAAAAATAAGATATAATTATTGACTTATACCACCGGATGTTAAAAAGTAATATAATTTAAAGAATTTAACTTACCATTTCTCGTTCCACGTGGTCTTTAGGCTCATACTGCCGGATGTTTGGAAAGTCATTATGGGGAGCAGAAATATATCTTACAGTGACACGTTTATACCATTGTAGATATGTTTCTGTAGCGTCGGTGGTTGTTTGGTCACCTATTTGCTGTAAGGCAATATTACGCTGTCTATCCTCCCATCTCAGCAAATATTGATGATGATGCTCCCTCCAATCACGCTCCGCCTTTCCTCCTCGCATGTCTCCCTCTATTGTCATACGCGCAGACGGTGGAACAGGAATATATTGCAATCTACTGAACTGTTGCAACACCCGGTCCGTTAGGTGCATGACCACGATATTAATGCATAGTAGTCGGCATCGAGCCCGCCAAACCGGCTCTCCTTCGATATAGATGTCGGGTAATCCTTGCAGACGATCTGCTGTATAAGGCGTCCACATGAACTACATAAATAACATAGTACAAAAATTGTCATGAAGTTAATTTAAAATTTTTAAATAAAGTTAATGACCTAATGTATGGTTACCTGAGTCGCCTCCATGCGATCCAACTTATCTTTATAATACTTAAGTACTCGACGAGGAGCCTTATAAAATTTCTTAACACTCCACCAAGAGCCGAGAGGCTTTCCAGGGGTATCTACGGCAGAAATATTAATGCGATCTGGTCTTCCCATACACATGTGCTCTCATGACCAAATCTATATATAAAGTGTCAGATGTTAAGAGAAAGAACCAATATTACAATTTTGCAAATGTCTAGCTGTTAAAAAATATTATATACCTGAAGTAATGTAATGCAGCCACAAATTTTATTCTTCGTACGAGCACATGCCTTATCTAATTCCTTATAAAGATATACCAGGACCCCTGCTCCCCAAGCATACTGGCCACACACATTAAAGTCCGTAAGAAACCCAAGGTATAAAATATGGACATGCGTTGCCGATTGGTCCGGCATCAACCAAGAACCGATCATGTACAGAATATAGGCACGTGCATGTCTCTCCTGACACCATCGGTAGCTTCATCAGGGATATTAGTAAATGTATCTTTGAGCCAGTTTAAACTGATCTGATACCCCTTAGTATAGCCTCCTGGTATCTGAATTTTACCAAAATTTGTTAATTAATATCACTGTAACATACTAAAACTTTTGATTAAAAAAATTACGAATTATACCTGTCCGAAAGCAGACTCAATATATGTATCCCAATATGGGTGCTCGGTATCTGGACCCACAATTGTATCTCCAACCAATCCAAGGCCATTCACCCATAAACCAAGTAAAAGGCCAATATTGTTGGGTTGTTATTGTTTGATGCAGATAATGTCAAGTTCAAGTTTATTTGTTGTATGTAAATACGATAGCCAGGTTGTGACAAGTGCACAAGGTCCCGAGTATATGAACGGGTGCGTAAGAATTATGCGATTAGAACTATCAATGACTTATAATGAAATCAAGAATAAAGTGTTTAAAATCACGAAATACGATCCCCGTGAAATTAAGCTTAAGTTAAGTTGTATATGGCCTATCTTTAGTGAAAATGTATTGGTTGAAATTATAGACGATGCATCAATATCTTCGATGATAGATTTCGGTCTGGCAAACACCCAGCATTCTTTTGAACTTTTAATTCAGAAGGAACAATTGGAAGTATCAGATGTCGCTCTAACGGTTAATTTTGATGGTAATGCTGGAGGTAGTTCCTAGGGAGACATGTACATGGTTAACGATGATACCGTTAGTCTCAGTGGATACGACTATACACAACATTATTCAAACCATCAAACTCAAGGTAAACATTTTATAAATCCACTTTTTGTAATACCAAAATACTAATATATTTTATATATTAAATACACATTGTCCCAATCGACTGCTGCAGTTGCATGCACCCCTGAAGAACAACAAGGATTACCATATACAACATTCCAAAGGTAAATCAATCTGAAACAAGTGGTGATTATGTTTATATTCTTCGTAATACGAAAATATTAAGGAAAAATTATATAAGAACAATTTATATACTAAACGCAGATTTTCCCATACCTCTGCATCATTCCAACACGATCCAAGTAGCGCATTCCAAGCATATCCGTCCACATCTTTCCGGTCTTTTCATCCCAAACCATCCATATTATACCGACCTCAAGCATCATATATTGCACCTAAGCCTTATGTTGCTACGGGTGACATCGATATGGGTGATAGTGATGATGATGAAACTGGTGAAGGTCATCAAGAGAGGATAGCGTGGATTATGCCGCTGGATTGAATGAAATAGCATTGATTGATGATATGGCTGCGAATAATAATTTTGTCGAACTAGAAGATCCCGGCCTAGATCTACTGAAAGATGATAGTTGGGTAGACTTAACCGTGGCAGAAGTAAATACTGAATCCTATTTGGAAACGACTGTAGCAAGCGAAGATTGCGTCACTGTTGGAGATATGTTTCAGGAAAAAGGAGATCTTATTTGTAAACTGAAGTCGTGGGCTATTCAAAAAAATGTTACATTTAAAACCGAAGAGCCAAATAAGATGTACTATACCGTGGTATGTACGAAAGCTCCTGAATGTAAGTGGAGATTGCATGCATGTTGTTCCAAAAGAGCCAAAGTTTGGAAGGTCACGAAATACAACCAAGAACATACTTGTATCAATTCTATTATGTTAAAAGATCACATGAATTGCACTTCATCTTACATTTGCTCACTAATCATGCCACTAATCTGTACAAATATGGCGATGACTCCCCGAGAGATACGGCTCTACGTCAGCGGAGAGCACAAAATTCAGATTTCGTATGTGAAGGCATAGGATGCTCGTAGAAAGGCATTATGCAAGATATTTGGGGATTGGGAAAGCTCATACAACTCAATAGTCCCTTTTATGGAAGCCATGAAAGTATCAAATCCGGGATCCGTATACCGATTAAAAACCATGACAACAGATGTCGATGGTTGTGTCAGGTTTCAAAGAATTTTCTGGTGTTTTGCTCCTTATGCGGCTGGTTTCACACACTGTCGGCCGGTGTTGTGCGTGGATGAGACATATCTATATGGTAAGTACAAAGGTTGCATGTTAATTGCTACAGATATTGATGCTAATAACGGTATATTTCCGTTGGGATTTTCTATTGTCGAGAGTGAAAATACATCATCTTGGTCATGATTTTTCGTCAACTCAAAAATATCCCATCTGTTATTGATAAAAAAGATTTATGCATCATATCTGATAGACATCTATGAATATTAGCTGCAATGATAGCTGTCTTTCCAACAACCTCACATAGGTTCCTGTGGCACTTCAGACAAAATTTTGATAGAAAATTTAAAAATTCAGATAGAAAATTTAAAAATTCAGATTTACATAAGTTTATGTACAAAGCCGGTGAAGCGTTTAACCCTAATGTTCATGACATGTACATGACGCAAATTGGAGAGATGAGTCAAGCAGCGAAAGCGTGGTTAGATGAGTATCCAGTACGCATGTGGTCACAATCACATGATAATGGATGCAGATATCTACTAATGACCACTAATATGTCTGAAAGTTTCAACGGAGTCTTTAAAGGTGTTAGAGACTTACCGATACAGGGGTTAATTGTTCGAACCTTTTTCAGGGTGAATACTTATTTTGTGCAAAGAAGGGAAAAATCTTTGGCGATGGAGACTCCACTCACCGCGTATTACGAAGATATATTCCGGAAAAGAGAGCGCAGATCACAATACTACATATCTAAAAGGTTTGTCACAGCGAAGTTTCAAGTTACGGGAAGTAATGGGAATCAATATACCGTAAATTTTAGAGATGAATGGCTCTCTTCATGTACATACGGTGTTTTCCAGCAACAACATTTACTTTGTGCCCACGCAATTGCTGCTGCGAGCAGCATGCATAACTCACATTACAATTTGCTTCCCGTTACTGTACAGTTTCCAATTACCAAGACGCATACGATCCAAAATTTCATCCTATACCAGAGTCGCTATTAGCACTATTATACTGGAAACAGACAAATACTGACTGTATTACCGCCAGACAAACATATAGGACCCGGAAGATCCTAGGTACGTCGAGATCGAATGACAATGGATGCTGATTCTCAGCAAAAGCACGGTAGATGTAGCCTATGCAAACAACCAGGTCATTATAGGACCGGATGTTTAGGACAGTCAACAGGGGCGGGACCTTCAAGATAGTGACAAGTGCACGAGAGGAAAATCGGTTAGTGCTTGTAAAGAAATTTATACAATTTACATTTTAGTATGATATAATTTTTTTGTATTACAATTTTGACGGATTCATTTTGTTAATGGAGTGTATACAAGATTCATATTTATAGTAATTCTATATGAACTGTGATGACAATTGTCATCCGTCCTTAACAAAAACAACAATCTTATTATTTATCCAGGTTTTTAAAACGATATTTTTAAAATTCAATTTTTAATTTATTTTTAAAAAAAATAATATATGGCGGGTTCTAGGAACCCGCCCCCACCCTCTTTTAGAAGAGGGCAGGTTCCTAGAACCCGCCCTCTTCTTTAATAGGGTGGGGGCGGGTTCTATTAACCCGCTCTCTGGCGTGGGTGGGGGTAGAAACCGCGCTACTCTGCTAAATATAAAATAAATGATATTATTTTAATAATTTTAATATTATAACACCCTATTTCGAAAAAAACCCGAGAAAATACGTTTGCAGGATAGAAAAAAGTACCTTTGCAAAATAAACTATATCTTTACACACACACGTGTGTTTTTTAAGAATGTTTTTTCATTTTAGGAAAATAGAGGGATAATGTGTCTTCGAAATGTTGTATGCTCTAGAATTATTTGTCTAAGTATATAACATATATAAAATGCAATATAATTATTCTTCTGCTTCCGCAACTGTCATATATATATAAAAAGGACGAAAAATACCAAATCATGTATAACTGATTGGTAAAATAATTGCATGTATACAACAATATATCTAATTCATAGTGAACTTTAATATGTATGTGGCAACGTCCAAAACCTCCCTCCTTTAATTATTCATTCATATGATTAATTTTTGCTTGAAAAATTTCAAGATGATTTGATATAATGATATATAGTTGCCCACTAACACAGTGAACATAGGCCATGCCAGCTTGAGCTCCACCTCCAAATTGTAGTATACAAACTAGTGACTCTAAATATGCAAAGTTTAGAGTTGTATCAAATTGCCAAATGTATTAACAATACTAAGATTCCCCATGCTTTTATAATGCAAGAATCAAGCAAATTATTGGTGCATAATAATTTCTCATTGGAAAGTTTATTGCGTCGTAACAAACTATCCCATTATTCTCCCACTTTGATCTTTAGAAGATCATGGACTTTAGTCACTAAGCATTCAAAATTAATCCATTTCTTTTTGGCTCATATATATTTATATTATTTTTAATTAGCTCTCGGTAAAAAGAACACGGAATCTATGTGGGGGTTTTTGTAGTCATTGATGAAAACAAAATTGGGCTTACCATACTTTAAAAAAAGAAAAAAATTCGGTATAGGTACTGAAGTCTTTCGAAACATCATATCCATGTACAACTCCATTTCTTCGGTAAAGAATTTTAGGAAATGATGCATTTTTTAAAGGAGAGACGTTCACTATTGAAAGTGGAAAATGTATCATATTCTTATAGGGTTATTGGTGGTAAAGCAGTGCTTGTAAGAAAAGTTCCGACGTCTATACGATTCGGCTAAAGCAATAAATACATGATAAATAGTGGTATATATTTCAACGACCACTTTCATCCTCAGAAAGAAAAGAGTGAAGGAACTTGATTGAATATCTAAAGAGTTGAAAACAGGTAGACGGAGAAATCGAGGATCACATAGTCTGGAGATGGAACCTAATAACGTCTTCTCAGTAAAGTCATCGAGTACTAAATTTTGATGGTGGCCTAATCCCTTTCATGACCTGGGGGTGTCTTAGATGATTCAATTTGTGCCTAAAGTAGATTTATAGTTTCGAGATGGTCGGACATTAGTTACATGTTGGTTGATTTGAAAAGAACAAAATTATAGACTTTTCAATAATAAAAATAATCCATTCATGGGATCGGTAGTTAGATTGACTCAACAACATTATTCTGGACAGATTCAGCATCGGAGATAGACGGAAGAAAGCTAGGGCCTACATTACGGAAGTGACTATGGAAACACCTCCATCATCGGACGCTTGTGACGGGGAGGACTTACATCATCAAGGGCTCCTTTTTTTTTATATTAATTTAAGGTTAAATTGTCAAAAATCTCTCGGCTTGCTCAAGAGTTGTCTAAAAACCCTTGTAATTTTCAAAATTGTTGGAAAATGCTTACTATTCAAAACCTTTGACCCCTGTAATTTTCAAAATTGTTGGAAAAAGACTTACTATTCAAAACCTATGTGAAAAAACTCGTGGGCCTTATTTCATTTAGGCCATATATTCCTTCAACTTCTTGAATGTTACAGGGTATAAAGGGGGTTTAATTGGGCCGAGGGTTTTTTAACAAGTGAAAAAAGCCCAAGAGCTTTTACACAAGTTTGAAGCAGGCCGGGGGCTTTTTGACAATTTTCCCTTAATTAAACTCCAAAGGAAAGGACCAGAGTGCACAAAGCTTCAAGCTGCTATTTTTTTTAAAGCATAGCTTTAAAAAAAACCTTTGATTCAAGATTATGTTGCTAAATAACCCTAAACTTTACAAAGCTCGTTTTTGTAAAAACGGCGGTTTTTTATACATGCAGATCGCTGTTGCATTTTAACTTCAAGGAAACCAAGATTTTAAAAAGGTTGTTGGTTAATTGGGCCTTTAAGGCTATATGAATTATTTAGATGTAATTATAGCCTTGGGTTTTCATGGACCACATTATTAGGCTTCTAAGTATTCATTATATATAAACCCTTATACTCTTAAATTATTTTGAGGGTAGATTGTCAAAAATCCCCGGCCCGCTCGGGAGTTGTCTAAAAGTCCATGATATTTTCAAAATTGTTGGGAAGAGACCACTGTTCAAAATCTTTGTGAAAATCTTCTGGGCTGCATTTCATTTAGGCTTTTATTTCCTCTAACCGTTTAAATATTATAGAAAATTGTACAGAAAACTGTTTAAATATTACAAGCAGCTTTTTAGATATTTCAGGCAACTTGTATAAAGGAGGTTTTAATTCAGCCCACTGTTTTTTAACAAGAGCAATAGGCCTAGGGTTTTTACAAAACTTTGAAGCGGGGGTGGATGCTTTTTGACAATTTACCCCAACATTAAAGAAGTAATTGTGAGATTCCAAATGGAAAAGGTTTAAAATTATTTAAAATCTAGGCCCATCTTTGGCCCATCAGGCCTTAGAAAAGGGCAGTCGGACTTATATCAAAATCTAAGATCCCTCTTTATATAAATTAAAGGTTTTAATGCAGTAAATTCCTCTCGCGTCTCGAAGGGAAGGCCCCATAATGTTGGAACATGAACAAAAATAGCTTCAGAGAAAGTTAGGGATATTTTCTTTGGAAGGAGCAAAGTGTTGGTTTTCGAAGGTTTAGTAGATTTTTTGCTTTTCGGCCAAACGTTTAGGGGGTTTCCGCATTTAAGCCTAAATAAGATTCACAGAATTAATAGGAGACATAAATTTGGCTTCTTGAAGATAGCTCCTCCCTCTACTTCTGTAAGTCCTTAAATTAAGAAAATTTTAGATACAAATGTGTATACTATGCTTCATTTATCATCTGGGTTTAGTAATCCTGCATGAATTCTTTTGTTAGATCAAAGATTTCTTCATTGGGTCTTATCATACACAAATTTCATGCAAGATATGCAAAAGTGTTTCCCTCTTCAAGTTTTGATATTTGTGGCTTAGATGGTATAAATGTATATGGATTGCAACATATCCTACAAGAATGTGCAAGAGAAAAACAATTAGAAGTAGGGAAAATTTGTCATGGGTTAGTTCTTCAATCTAGTCTTCACAGTGATACTCTCATTTGCAATCACCTCATCAACTTCTACTCCAAATGTGGCCATCTCAGTTGCGCACACAAAGTGTTTGATAAAATGCTTGTTAAAAGCATAGTTTCATATAACACTCTTATTGCTGGATATACCCAAAATGGGGAGGATGATAAAGGTTTGAATCTTTTTATGTTGATGCATCGAGATGGGGCAATGGCTACCGAATTCACTATCTCGAGTGTGCTCTGCGCCTGTGCTGCGAAATATGCTCTTTTAGAGAGCAAGCAGCTGCATGCTTTGGCAATTAAGATGGAGATGGATTCTAATGTTTATGTCGGGACTTCAGTTATTGCTGTTTACGCGAAATGTGGTATGATTGATGATGCATGCTTAATGTTTGATGAAATGCCTGATAAATCGTCGGTGACATGGAGCTCAATGATCTCAGGCTATATGCAAAACGAGCTTTATGAGGATGCTCTCTTGCTATTTCGAAGGGCTCAAAGAATGCATAAGCAATTGACAAAATTTACGCTTTCTGCTTTAATCAGTGCATGTGCGAGCTCTGCGGCTGCGATTGAAGGGGCCCAATTGCATGGGGTTTTATTCAGAACGGGCTTTGGTTCTAATCCATATGTGGTCTCTGCTCTCATTGATATGTATTCAAAGTGTGGGCGTATAAAGGAAGCTTACTTATTATTTTCTGATTTTGGGTATAAGAGCATTGTTTTGTGGAACGCTGTATTGGCTGGATTCTCGAGGCATACAAATTTACTAGAAGCCATTGTGCTCTTTGAGAAAATGCAGCAAATGGGTATCTGCCCAAATGAAGTTACTTACGCATCGATCTTGTCCGCGTGTAGTCATTCTGGTTTAGTTGAGAAAGGTCGATTTTATTTTGATTTAATGATGAGAGATAGTAATGTGAAGCCCAATATTGTACATTATTCTTGCATGGTTGATGTTCTCGGTAGAGCTGGGCTTTTGAAAGAAGCTTGGGATTTTATCAATAGAATGCCATTGAAGCCGACTGCTTCGATCTGGGGTTCTCTACTTAGTTCATGTAGAACTCACGGCGATTATAATTTAGCTAAAATTGCAGCCGGGCATTTATTTGAGATAGAACCAAATAATGCCGGAAACCATGTTTTGCTTTCGAATGTTTATGCTGCGAATAAGAAATGGGGGAAAGTTGCAAGCATGAGGAAAGTCTTAAAAGATCGTGACATGAAAAAAGAAATCGGTAAGAGTTGGATCGAGGTGAAGAGTAAGGTTCATGTTTTTGCCGCTGGAGAAAGAACCCATCCGAAAATTGAAGAGATTTACGCTAAATTGGAAGAATTAGCGAGCGAGATGAAGAATTTGAAAGATAAACCCGAGAGTATATATGATCTTCATCATTGTTAGTGTCACGAATCAATTCCCACCATTTCAAGGATGGTTTTTGTTCGTGCTGCGATTTTTGGTGGACAAAGAACTTCGAATCTTATGGTGATTATTATACACATTATGGTGTTGCCATTGTAGCTAACTTTCTCTACTGATGGTTGAAGATTGACAGGTAAGTTGTTGTGGTCGCCTTATTGATTTATACAATACCCATATAATCTTTGTTACGTTTTCTTCCCATGTTATTTCACACTGTAGTTCTTTGTTACCATATGATCATGATCATCTGAACATATAACCTTATACAATTTTTTGATATATATGCATATTTCTTGTTTCTAATTTGCTTGCATTTATAATATGTGTATGTTAGGATTGTTAAGTTCATAACAAGGTTCGAGACCTCGGTTTCGGTTTCCGTTTCGGTTTCGGTCTCATATAATTTTATTAGTTTCACTGGTTTCGGCTAGTTTCGCTAATCTCGGTTCGGGCTTCGGTTTCGACCCAGCTATGATGCAAAATATATTTAAAAATGTACTTAGATAAAGTATTAATATAAGGTTTGGGTTCACTTTTTTGTGGGTTTCTAACAACGAAGGCCTGCAATAATCACAATGACAGTAAAATTGGTATAAAAATTAAGGTTTTAAAGGTTTTGGCCGAAATGATATTGTATGGTTGGTTTCGTATCGGTCTCCACCGAAACCGATATGACATATCAGTGTTTTCGGCTAAAACCTCGAACCTTGGTTGATAAGGATCACATTAACAAAATAAGTTTTGTCATAGGGAATCGCATTTATGTTAAAGGGCACAACACAGGCCAAAATCCATATGGAATGAGATTCACAATACCAAATCATACACCACAACTGAAACACCACTTAGGTTTTGATCCCCAAGTACAATCCATACCTAATATATTCAATTTCACTATTTGATGATAAAAAATTGCTTTCTCTAATGAAAAGCATATTGGAAAATGCCTTTACATGTAGCTTCCCACTTTCATGTTGTAGGGTTCATACAGAGATCATCAATTATGAGTGTACCTAACTTAGCCATTAAAGTGCGGAACTAACAAATTGATAGGAGAAGATGCAAAGATAGCATGAATTGGAATTTGGGAACAGAAGTTCATGACCCTTCTCTTATCTAGGCCGCAAATAGGGATGCCATGGTTTTTTTCAAACAAAACAGGACATCTATATGGGGTCAGTTAAAGGCATGATTGACATTTTTAAGCATGACATCTTTGAAAACATATGATCATTTCTTATTTCCGTATGAATTCACTTCCATTCATGAAGAATGGTTAGGTCACAACATATGGACTCAAATGTTGTATGTGATTTTTTGCATCAAAACTCGGACACAATGAGCTTCTTTTTCTGCACTGAAAACTAGACAATTTAGTTGACCTATACTTTCAATTCACTTTAAACGCATTTCCATGTAGTGTTCTTGGTGACTTGAGCTTATAATCCTTTCTGCTCTAACAAAACTCCGAAGAGTGTGAAGAAATATTAGTATACCCTAACAACGACATGGAGAACTTACCTGGACATGGTCATTGGATGAACAACAATGACATAGAAAAACCGAAGCAATTCCCAATATTATAACCTTATCAATTGCTTTGAAAGAAAATTTTGAAGGTGCATGTGCTTAAATTTTGTTAACCTTCAAATGGATTCTAGGTTTTGTGACAATCCCCGGTCTTCATTATTCTACCCATATTGTGGCTATACTTGTGATCGAGGATTCGAGAAGTAACTTAAAAAAACATGGTATCTTTGTTAGTTTATTAGGATCAATATATTCTTGGATAACAACAATGCTTTCGTGTCGATGAACATAAGCATCACAGACAATGTTTATGTTTGTTTATCCTTAATCAATGATATCAACCTGCCATTGTTAAAACTTTGTTTAAGTCCCCTGCACATGCTTGAGCTTTATTTAATTAGGTGACATGATATCTTTACATGATATGGTTCAGTTAATCATCCTTCATGTTTTGATCACTGTAAACTTCATTCAGATGAACCTTAAATTTAGAAGCCCTTTTCTTTAGTCTTCAAGTGTTTGTAATCTTTAGTCAAATGGTCCCCTAATATGTAATCTTGATGCCTCTCCTTTTTAGTCTTAGAGACATATTGTCCTTTCATCAAGTTAGCCCTGGCAATTTTTTCAAAGTTATCTGCAGTCATCTCATGGTGTCTTTTAATTAGGAGACATGGTATCTTTACATGATATGGTTCAGTTAATCATCCTTCATATTTTGATCACTGTAAACTTCATTCAGATGAACCTTAAATTTAGAATCCCTTTTCTTTAGTCTTCAAGTGTTTGGAATCTTTAGTCATTGATCCACTAATATGTAATCTTGATGCCTCTCCTTTTGAGTCTTAAGAGATATTGTCCTTTCATCAAGTTAGTCCTGGCAAATATTTCATAATAGTTATCTGCAGTCTTCTCATGGTGTCTTTCTTAGTCATAAATGGCGCCCATGACTTTTTCAGTTCTATGGTGACATTTTGAGTTTTAGAAGCTGGAGCACATTGCCATGAGTACCAGTGCTTTTTCTTTAGGGTTAATTGCACAAAACCCCAATGTAACTTAAGGCTTTCACCTGTATATCATTTATAACCACTCAAGATACTTGTTAGCACGAACACTTACACAGTCATTATGAATAGTAAAATACTCAGCTTATCATCTTCTTAAATCCGACAATGGTAGCCAGCGCTTCAACATTTGCCAAGAAACCCAACCCAATGATTTCCTCTTGGAAAAATGCTGAGGCAGTCTGTTCCAAATTCTATAAATCTTAGAACATCAACTTTACAATGCCACTAAATAAAAGTGTGGTTGTTTGATATTGGTAGTTTTTGAAAGGATGGATTGCATGGGATTCCAATTACCCTTGAGAAGTTGATGTGAGCAACTTTCTAATCCAAGCCAAACCACTTTCCCCTTGAGAAGCACATAAAAATAGTTGACAAATCACAGAGAGAAACATGTAGCCATAAAAGCATAGGACACACAAAATCCTCAAATGTCTAATCTTTCATTCTCGCATTATAATTCATTCATTCCAATATATATTGCAACCCCCATCACACATATCTTGCCTTGTCTCTGCCCATACCAGCTGACTCATCATCATCAAATGCTCGTCTGTAAGTAGTCTAATATTGTTAAAGAGTGTAGGATTGAGACTCTAGCAAATCTTGTAATAGATTATTGATTATTGGAATTGAACTTAATTTTCTCTTCTTCTAGATTTCTCTTCCACTGGGGGATAATCATACAATCAAAATTGATAATTAGGACTAGGTATATCTCATTCATGTAGAGGTCAGGTCAATAACCTGTTGTGAAACTTCATCGATGTTTTCGTCCACTCTTTGTTGAACCCTTTTGAATGAGAAAAGGCTTAAGGATCGACGTTTTCATTCAGTTGACCGGAATTACATGTTGGAATTGGTATCTAATGTCCGCGACAACAATAACAATGGAAAATATGATTCAATATTCATCAGCTTGGGGTATCCAGCCCAAAATAACTGAAATTGGACGAAAACATTAGAATATTATATATTATCCAAGACTGTCCGGTAATCTTTCGAATCCTCGACTTCAATTCCAAGTCTTTTTACATACGTAAACATACAAATCTTTGACGGAAAAACATCTATTCTAAGAAAACGATCTCATTAAGAATTCTAACACAAATTTACACTATGTACAAACAAACACCCTTTTTAGTTGTTGATGAAGATTGAGGGCAAGTAAATTAAGATTAAAATAGAGGTGAAAAAGATGAGATTCATATTTCTTTGTTACATCTAAAGATCAAATTACATAGTGGTCGTAGTAATTGTACTAGTTGTTGGTGTGGGGTCCCTAGCTTTTTGGGCCCCACCAGACTTGACATCCACTCCCCTTCTCCTTTTCAACCTGATGTTTCCTGAAACCTCACCCTGCATCCTCCGACATAACCGTACTCTAAATTTCCCATTTGAAAAGAAAGAAAATAAATTGAGAGAGAGAACCCTGAAAACTAGGGATTTCCTTCACTTTTTTTCTTTCTTTGGTTCCTTCACAAGTCAATCAAAATGTCACTTGGGTAAAAAAAAAAAAGATTTGATTGGTTGGTGAGATTTGGAGAACATGGCCTCAAGATCTCCCCCCACATATCTTCTTCTTTCATTGCCCACTTGCATCTTCTGTATCCATTCCATTTGTCAAAATAAAACCCAAATCAAATATTTGTTAAGGGACTAAGAACTTATATGCTAATTAAATTACCCTTTAATCAAAATTGAGAGGTTGAGGCATTGGTGGGCATGAACTGGTTCCATGAACCCGACCCCAGATGCGGCGGCTCCGGCTGGTCCGGCCCGCACTCCAAATTCACGCCGAAGAGCCTCAGCCGCCTCGGATTCCCCGTCGTGGACCCTACCGATGATGCCAGGCTCTCCATGCCATTACCAGACTGCTCCCCTGCACTCATGATCACTTAAAATTTAGCTACGGCATGGTCCGTAAAATAAAAAATATGTTATTATATTAAATAGCATTATATGATTGATAATTTATACAATATCAATTAAAACAATGTGTTTCATGATATGAGAGCCTATGGCTAAAGTTTTCTGTTAAGCGTCTTTTTTTCCTTATCCGATGTTAATAATTAAAAAAAATATATTACATATACAAATGATTATGTGATTAAAACAACTACTATAACTAAAATTGAAGGAATAATTGACCTCAATAATAGCAATGCTCTTACCGGAATTAACCGAATTCATGTAGTAGTGAGTAGGATAAGCAGTGGTAGTAGCACCATAAAATGCCGCTGTCGAAGCCGTTCCCGTCACCACGTCATTAGACCCCCGGCGCCTCCAACCGATGAAAAACCGGTCGTCCGCGCTGCTCCCGAGGTATGCCCGGTGGAACAAGACGACGTCGCCGGCATCGAGCTTCTTCTCCTTGACATACCTGCTCCAGCCTTTGGTCAAGACATAGGATTGGCTGCTGGTCCAATATGAGTACCTAAACTTCCACAATTTGCCCAGCTCATCCTCGAAGCTGAGGAGGAGCCCTTTCTCCCCTGACTCGCTGTCCAAAGGGAAGTATTTCTCTGCATGTTGCTTTGGAATGACAAGCCTGTTGAGCTTGCCTACATCACTTGGGGTCAAGGGTTTTTCAAACATGTGCTCTCTTGACAAGTTTGGTGGTGGTTGTTGTTGATTTTGCTGCTCTAGTTGGGAGTAATGGTGACGATGATGAAGTGGAGCTTGAGAGTCCATGGTTGGTTGCCAAACCCAAAGTTGTGTGGGGTTTTGTGCTAGTTGGTTCATGGAATTGTTAGAAGAAGAGAAGTTTTAGAGAGAGAGAGAGAGAGAGGAGTTGAGGGAGTGAAGATGCTGTAGGTGTTGAGAAGCATGGAGATATTATTGATACTAGATTTATAACCTACGACTCAGATGCAGAAAAACACCCTCACTTTTGTATTGTATGCCATGGTAACATCCTTTGATTTTTTATTTTTATTTTTCCATATAGTTCATTTTATCTGTTGCCTGTTTTTTACATCTCTGTTTTTCCCCACTTAAAATACCCATGGTTCTTTTGCAGCTTTTCTATCATTTTACTACTAATGTTGCATATTCTCTATACTTTAACCAACCATGTAGACACAAAAATCAAATTAAAGCAGGGGTAGCCGTGTATTGACAACTGTTCATGTTAAGAACCGTAGATTTGAGGAAAAGATTATGGAATATTTTTGGTTGCCCTCAAAGATTACAATACAGTACATCTTAAAGATAAGGATGAGGATGAATGAATAGGGCTCGTTCTCTTTAAGGATAAGGACAAACAAGTGAAGTATATACAGTAGAATACATATGTATCAACTATACTAAACTACTATACTCAACAGCCGCGTCTCTGGAACACTTGATTTCTTATCATTTTACCGCTGTCGTTGCATAGTTAATATATTTTCTGACCAAAAATAAAAATTTGCAAAGACAAAAGGATCCAACAACTGCTAAATAAAGAATAACATGCAATTTTTGAAGGAAAGAGAAAAATGTTTGGTATCTTGGCATTCATTCAGAAGTAAGGAAGATTCTTGCAATTTAGCCAAAGACCTATAAAAAAATCTTTTTTTTCCATGTATTGCTTTTAGAAAATTCCAAGGTGGGCTATAGGGAGAAATATAAATGGTAACCCTGTATAAAATTAGGGCATGAAAGAGAGAAGGGGGCTAAGTTCAGTGATCTGAACATGTGAGAGTTTGAGGCATTATGGTGGATTGATTATTAATTAATTAAAAAGAATGGAGAAGGACAGGAAGAATCAAGTGTTTAAAGTTCCTAAAGTTAGTATATTTTAGTGAGAGGAGATTGATGGGGGAATGAGTGAGTGATCAGGTGGTGCTACACCAAAGTGAGTGCTTGCCTTGTGTCTCTTATACATCACCATGTGGCTTTGTGAGACTTGAGACTTTGCAGTCTTCTTGCATTAAAAGAGGCAAGTTCGGTGCTTGTTTTCTTCTGCACCTCATGTTGAGATCGAAATCGTCTTTCTCTCGTATCTTGTAAGCATGTTTGTGGATGATGCGTGGATAGCGGTATCGAGTTTTTCCGGAAGATCTTTGTTTAGCAAGAACCGTGGGAAAACTGGCATTCCGTAACAAATGGAAAGTTTGCTATGTTGTAAACATTAAACGCTGGAGGTTTGGGATTTACTTTATCCAAAAGTTTAAACTGTCAATCTGTCGTCCACGGGATATAAAATGAGTTACATGAGCGGTGCAGGGTTTTAGAGGCATAGTCTATTGAGAGAGTGCCCAGTTAAGGACTTTACAGCAGGGGTCAGTGGATATCACAGTATTTTTCTGTTGAGTTGGAACTCTCAAAACTCAAAGTGCAGCTTAGAGATAACCTGGCATTTTTGTTTGACTGCCCAAAGAAGACCAAGTATTTGGTAAGAGAGATCATCTGTAGCTGGCATGGAGCAAGCAATTATAGCATCTCTCCCTCCCTCCCTCTCTCTCCATCTTTGCCCAATAAGTTCTGGCCCCCTTCATCAAGTACATGATCATCACAGTTCAAACCTAGTGGTGAAAACAGTGAAATTACTAGAATCTGTATGGTCACCCTATCACTTTGTTATGTTTCACCCAAAAATGCAAAACTTTGCTCAAAGTTGTGTGTGTGTAATCTGATCAATGATCAATGTTGACTTGTGATAGGGATAAGTTTTGAATGGAAAATGAAGTGGAAGTTGCATGAATATTCCTTGTTTACGGTGAAAAGAGAGTACCGATGCATTGTGCAATGATAATGAACTTACAGGCAAGAGTCCGAGTCGGAAAGACACTACCGTCGAGACTAAATTAAACATATATGTCTGTACTGAAGATTCGAATACGTTTCTGGTGTAGACAACGACCTTATATATCTGTTCCTTTTTATCAGTTTATGACGGTTCAGTGATCAAACCGTTGGGTGTCCGCGGTCAAATTAATTTATCCTAATCACCTCCTCCGGCCAGTTAAAAAAACTCTTATTATATGTAGAAACTACCTTCAACTTTTTACAAGCACATTTACTGCTCATTAAACTATTTTCCTTAACCAAGAAAGAAAGAAATAGTAAGAGGGTGGGGGTTGAGTGATAAGAGATGACAAGTCCCACACATCCTCCGCCGGAAGCAAGGTGGGGGTGGGGGGATTACGGATTTCGTCACGTGCTCCCATCCTTATTGATTCAGGTCTCATCGTGGGGGCCATATCCTCTCTCTCTCTGTGTCTCTAAAAATACTTGAATAAATTATAATATAATTAAAAGTTTGATGAGAGAGAAAGAGATTGAGAGAGAAAGATAAGCTTTATTAGCTTTCTCATTCATTTTCTTTCATTTTTATCCAATCCAGTCCTTTTTGCCTCACCTGCTGTCGTGTCCAAATTTAGCCCTCTCAAACCCTTTTGTTCCCCCAATCTTTCTCTCTTCATTTTCTCTCTCTCTCTCCTCATGCAATCCACATGCATGCATGCCTACCCAATGATTATCTTTCTCCGGCTTTCTTTTGTCTATTACTGTATCGAAACTTTAAAATTATGATAAATCTAACGCTCTGACTTGAAGACGTCTAGATTTGGATATGCATGGTTTTAATTTCTTGAGCTGAATTTGAATTCGATATTATTTCGAATCCTATTATGAAATCTTAGAATAATTTTAATAAATGCAATCCATTGGACGCTGATAGCAAACCAACTCTTAAAACAGTTTAATTTTTTTATTGAGGATGAGATGAGCATCTTTTTTACGTACAGTTGATATGACTAAATATATAAATATATAGTCATGTGGGTAGAGAAATATGTTGGCTTAAAATAAATCATGCAGATAATTAAGAAAACACATGGAAAATTGTCAAGTTTTTAACATTGTATCCTTTTCAAAGAGGCCACGTATATACCACAGAATCCATGAAAAAGCATTGATGGATCCCCTTTGTTTTGTTGCATGAGGAGCTTAAAAGAGATACAAGACAGGGGACATGTTGATTAAATAATTTTTTTAAATTTTTTTAAATTAAGGGGGTTGATTAAAACTAGTTTGGCGGACCTTACTATTTTGGGTAGGGTGGTGAGGCCCATCCTACCTCCCAAGTGTCTCTTATTGTGTTGTGGTACTAACCAAAGGTTTAAAAATCTATATTTACCTTGATAGATATGGGAGAACTGCTTGGACAATCGTTTATTACATAAGGTGCCATGTAGTTAGCAGGGGCGGATCTATATAGTGCTGATGCTAGGCGGCCGCCCTCATGGATCCACGTTATCGATATGGATATACACAGCTAATAAGTTGTTTTTATATAAAATATATCCTATAACTAAATACAAAAAGAGCAAACACTCTTGGTATGTGCATGAAGTTTTGGTGCTTAGGGTCGTGGGTTCGAGCCCCTTGGGGCATCATTTATTTTTAACAATATCACTTTACAATAAAAGGCCAAAGTTACTTTTTTTAATGCATAGGTGTAAAATAGATGTAGATAATTTTTACAATATCATTTTTCAATAAAAGATCCAAGTGAATTTTTTTTAATGCAAAGGTGTAAAATAGAAGTAGAAAGCAAGTAATTTTATTTTATTTTAATATAAAAATATATCCTAAATAGAAAATAAGTCGATACATTCATTTGTAATGTTTCTTTATGTTATTGATCTGAATATATATCTTATATAATACATTTAAGTGTTTTTATATGTTCACCGAAACAAGAAATGTGCCATGTCTAACAATGTACACATGACATATCTTAATATGCATCGAAACTTAGACCCAACAATTGTATAAATAAGAGGCTAATTAGTTTTTCATTTTGTTAATCACCGAAAAAAGGTTTTTGGCGATAGTGCACATAGTTTGGAAAATATTGTTCAAATTTTGATGTATGTAATTAGAGGATCTTTTTAAATTTCGAAGGTTATTTATAATATTTTAAGGACGTTTAATTTCTTCCTTGTCTGACCAAATTTTCTGGATTTGCCACTGGTTGTTAGCGT
The DNA here is from genome assembly GCA_030015575.1 of Agapanthus africanus. Taxonomy (NCBI): domain Eukaryota; kingdom Viridiplantae; phylum Streptophyta; class Magnoliopsida; order Asparagales; family Amaryllidaceae; genus Agapanthus; species Agapanthus africanus. The sequence continues at coordinate 419,474,596 of JASDDO010000010.1, read as the reverse complement.
CGTCATATGTTTTCCTAATCTGTAACATTTTAAAAAATAGTAAAGATTGTTTTTGGAATTTAAATAATAGTATAATATGTTTTATTAAAATAATGCCAATTTTCGAATTGGGTTATCATAATTTGGTCATGATAAAACTAGTAAGTATTTTGGCATGGCAAGCATTTCTTTAAGTTATCATCATTTCATTTATAAATGAATTGAGGGGTTTATCTTTTTAAAAAAATAGCAATAGCTATGTTTTTATTTGCAGGGGGGAGAGGCATGGGTGAGTCCATGCCTACTGTCCCATGCCCCATTCCTCCATGTTTTATTCTCATTCTCCTCCATTCCTTCCTCATTCAATCCAACTTCTTCTCTCCCTGATGGAGGCTGTGATCTCCTTCAGATGTTGTTCTCCGTTAATCCTTTAATGGCGGTATTTGATGGCTGAGATTTGATTGGGAGTTGCTGAGTGTGGATCTCAATGGGTTGATATTGGATGCCGAGCTACCTGCAAAGATGTCTCGGGATGGGTGACCACCGTAGAACCCTCCGACGATCAAATTAGAGCCGAGGAATAAGTGCAAAGTAGCGGCGTATTGGAAATAAATTCGAGATACCCGAGTCGTGTGAGAGAAGTGTTTATATAGAGGTCGTGTGGAGCGAGCAGGTGCGAGATCACCGCCGTCAGTTACGCCCCAGCGTTATCTTCGTCCTGAATGGCAGGATGCGCTCATTAATGGGAGGATACGCCCAATAATGGAGGGATGCACTAGTGTAGGACGCGGATCGTGGGGAGGCGGATATCTCACCCTGGTGATATGCGTGGAGCCGTTGTGGGGCGCATGGGATCCACGCTCTTGATTGATCGGGGGAGGCTAAGAAAGCTCGACACATCAGAAGCTTGGAAACAAGCTGGGAGGCCGAGGAGGCTCGGCACGTCAGACGGCTCGGAGACAAGCTGAGAAGCCAAGGAATCTCGGCACGTCAGATGAATCGGAGACGAGCTGGGAGGCCGAGGAAGCTCGGCACGTCAGACGTCTCGGAAACGAGCAAGGAGGCCGAGGAAGCTCGGCATGTCAGACGGCTCGGAAACGAGCAAGGAGACTGAGAAAGCTCGGAGACGAGCTGCTGGTAGTTTCCTAGGTGAAAGTGGTATGTATTCAGAGAGGTCTCTTGAAAGGTCAGATACGTTCCTCGAGAAGGGGATCCCGAAGAATCCTCAAAATGCAACCCATCTATTCCACCTCCGTAGCCTTTCGAGACACGTCATCCGCCACGTGTCGTAATCTGAGGAGACACCACTTGTGAGTATCATCATTAGCTTCCTACTCTCGTTCCAACCTATTAGTGGGTCGGGTCGAGAGTGGCCTGCTCGGTTTTCTTTCGTTCATTTTGGCGCTAAGGAATCATAACGCGAATCGCCCAGGAACGGCATGGCGTTGGGTGGTTACGTTGTTTCGATCTTTGGGCCCACGTGTCGCCTCATCGTTCGCCTGAACCTTCGCGTGTATCCCCGATGGCGTCAGCGGATCAATGAAATGATCGCGCTTTAAAGAGGGGGCGCCGTTCCAGCCGATCGTCAGTTGGGATACGGGTCACGTGTCGAATGTCGGTTGGCAGAAGTGACAGGCTGTCTCTGACTCCTGCAGTCGAAAAGATGTCCCCAATGGCCGATCTCCATGTGGAGCCCCGCCGGTCGCTGGGTGCGACGTTTCGTTTTGACGGGAATCAATTAGGGCCGTAGGATGATCCCCTTTGGGGTGTATAAATAGGAGGGGACCATCCTAGGGTTGATACTTTGCTCAAATTCTCTTTCATTGCTGAAGATTGCCCGGTGCTCCTTCTTTTAGATCGAATCCCTTGTTGATTTTACCTCGGTGAGTCCCTTCCTTTGAATCTGGTTTGATGTCTTCATCTGAGGAGTCCGTAGAAGTAGCAAGGGTAGAGTCGGGCGATGGGGTTCCCATTATTGGGGCCGAGTCCAGTGGGTCTTCCTCCCCTTTGGCTTCAGATATCCCAGAGGGTTCTTCTTCTTCTTCGTCCTCCATGTCAGGTTCGCCCCCAAGAGTCAGGGCCCCCCGTCGCTCGCCGTCGGGCGGCGACAAGGGCCCTCAATGTGCGCATCGGGAACACCCCCGATGCTCTCTCCATTTTGAAGAGTCTGGACGAGCTTTTCGAAATTCGAGCTCGATTCCACATCTCCTCTAACTATTCCTTACATTTAGCTAGAGAGGACGAGCGAGCAGACCAGGTGCTGGGCAAGGAGATTGCCCTGTATTTGGAAGCGTTCCGAGAAGGAATGCATCTGCCCTTTCCAACTGAGGTCTGCGAGGTGCTTCGTTGCTTTCATCTCGCTCCGGTCCAGCTAGCTCCGAACTCATGGAGAATTCTCCTTGGGTTTTTGGTCCGGTTAAAACTTGAAAATATCCCCTTCAGCTTGACTCTCCTTGTATATTTCCTGTGTTATAAGAATCACCCCGGCACCAGTAAGAATGAGCCGAGCTGGGTGTATTTCTCGTTCAAAAAACGCAAGGGCGGAGTGGTCGGGTCGGGTGTAGTAGCCATCCCTTCTTCCATCCATGAGTGGATGGAGAAGTTTATATTCGTCGGACTGCCCGAAGGCGAGTATTGGCCTGTGCCTACATAGTGGCACAGGGACGACTTCCCAAGGGAAAAGCAGTCGACTTCCCTTGAAATAAGGGTGGTGTCCCAGTGGGAGCCGATCCAACGGGTGGATGTCCTGCTATCCGAGCAGGCACTGAGCCGGGCTAAGCTCAGTCCCGCGTGTTTCTTGGGTAAGTTAGGGCTTTCGGCGATCTGTTTAGACTTTACCAAGTTTCATTTGCTGTTTTGGCGTTGCTAACCTCCTTTGTTTATTGTGTTCCATTCTTTATAGAGCCCATAGACCGAGCGAAAATCCTGGCCGCCAAGACCCAGGGAAAGAAGGCCGGGGACGCAAGCCCGTCCCTACCCGGTCCGAGTTCGGCCCCGAGGCCAGCTCCACCATCTAAGCCTTCCGCTGCTCCTCGAGCCCCAGAAGAACGCCGCCGGGGGGGAGGGGAAGGGGGGTCACAAGCATGCGCAGGACCCGCTCCCCGGGCGAGAGAGGAGGAAGAGGAGACTGAGCGTGCCGATGCCCCCCTCAAGAGACATAAGAGGATGGTATCTCGGGCACCTTCTACCGGGAATCCAGTGCAGAAGGGCGACTTCTGCATTGAGGTACTATCCGGGCTCTTCGTCACCGACAGCATGTTTTCCGACATGGAGCAGGCTGCCGGGGTTAAAATACCCCGGGGGATCATGAAGGCCCAGGTGGCTGCCATAGCCCAGGAGGCGGTTCAGGTCGGTTCTTGAATTTATTCAGAAATTATTTTAAGTCTTGTTTTCTCAGTTTGAGCTTTCTAACCCGTGTGTTGCTTTCTTCAGGTCCTCCACTACTGCACGCTCCTCATCGCCATGGAGTCCGAGGAGGTGGCCCCGGCCATGAAAAAGGCGGGCGAGTCCTCCAAGCGGGAGGAGGAACTCCACCTCCAACTGCGGCAAGCGGAGGAGAAGCGGTCCTCCTCGACACTCGTCTGATCGCCGAGAGGCTGACGAACTCCAAGCTGAAAGAGTCTCATCGGCTTCTAGACGAGTCCAACCGGGCTATTTAGGCCAAGTAGGAGGAGGTGAACGGCTGCTACCACTTGGTGAATATGTCGAGGGACGCCCTCAAGTGAGATATCCGGGTAGTGATTTGAGTGATTTAGCGTGCTTGCGCTTTCTAAAAGATAGATCAAAAATATTTGTAACCGCAATCAAGAACGGCGTCGCATGAAGCTAGCTGGTGAGTACGGGTCGGTCCACAGGGATGTTGTGAATTTCTTATTCGCTCAAACGAGTTAATTCCGATGGGAGTCGGATTGATTATTAAATCTAAAAATTGAAGTTGTATGATACTAGGATTAGAAACTTGCTAGGATTAGATTTAGGGAAAATTTAGTAAACAAAGATCTACAACTCTTTCCATTACCTTTAATTAAAGATATCATATTAGTGTTATGGTAAATCTTAACAAAGGGGATTAGGATGATTGGGAAGATTGATTCTTCCTCTAGATCCTTGTCCTTCCTTTCTTAATCTTTACCCTAACCTCCATGGAAAACCTTAAAATCCGGGACTTTAGACTACGGAATCACCGTTACCTCGAGGGTAGAGTGCCGTAGGGAGCGGAATAAGAAGGTATGCATGGAGTTCTAATTTTCATAAAAGATTGGCAAAGAAAAGAGATGAGAGATCTTCATCTCTCAAATCCTTCCCTATTCCTAATCCTAACAAGCGAGGAGACTACTCACTCATTAGGGAATTAAAATACATTTATCTAGGGTAGAGAATAAAAGATTAACTAGGGTAAGGAATTAAATCTACCTAGGGCAAGGAATTTAAATCTACACTATAGCAAGAAATTAAATTACTTACAGATGCATCCCTCCAATCATCCATGCAGGGTTGTCAGATCTGAATTTCTGAATGGAGAAGAAACACCGATGCTCTCCAAAAAGGATTTCTGAATTTTATTTCATTAAAAGGAGGCATAAGAAATTACAATGAGTAGAGTTCCTATTTATAGAGAATAGGAAACCCTAGGTTACAATTGATTTGCATGTCTACATTTACCAAAATATCCTTAGGAAGACCTAGTCAAAGTAGACTTCAAGCTTTGGTAAAATTTTATGTCTCTGTCTCTTTAAATGAAAGTATTGGGCCTTGGATCTTTGGGCTTCCTTATTATTTGGTTCTTTATTAAAATAGCTTCTATGTTTCTTCCAGATCTCCAGTGAATAATTGCGGTGGACTTTTAACCGTTCGCTTTGTAATCTTGGACCTTGCATTGTCTTGTACTTTATGAATTTTATCTTTGATGTAGGCTTGATCAAGAGTCTTATGTTTGTTGGTCAAAATCCACTTTTGCATTGTCTTTTCATCGTTTTCACTGTTTTCTGTCCAAGAACCTGTAACCTGTAATATGTAGCAGACATGCGTCAAAAGCACCTGTTTATTTATAAAAAGAATAAGAATGGGGAATATAATAATGCAATATTATGGTGTGAACAGGTAGCTCTAGACGCGGTGAAGCTCACCGAGTGCCGGGCGAAGTAGGACGTGGAGGCGTACAAGGTGTCGGACCAATTCTATGCCGATCTCGCCGAATCCACGGCAGTCGTGTGGTACAGCGCCCTCGACGCCATTAAGGAGTTTGCGCCGTGGATTAATATCAGCGAGCTCCACGCTAAATACATGGCCGAGGAGGAGCTGCAGGGGGAGGTTGCCGGGCGGCCATTGGGGGTGAGGTTTCCGGTGGAAACGCCGACCCAGAGGTCGTAGTTTTGGTCCATGAGGCTGTCGTTGAGCAGGGCGAGAATCTCCCCGAGTGGATGGCCTGAGCTTTCCTTCCTTGGGGACTTTTTCTTTTTTTAATTTTGTAAGCCTCCGGGCATTTTGTAAGGCTGAGAAGCCCAGATGCCTTATATTTATTTTTGGATCATAAATAAAGTACTCCTTTTTCCTTGGCCCAAGTGTTTGCTTGTTGCGTAAGTACTTTTAGCTCATAGGACTTTTTATCTTGTAAGTGTCAGGCCGGTGTCCAACCCCCACGCTTGCTGACCGTTCTTCGAGTAGCGACGAATGATGGTGCCAAGTGTAGGAAGGTCGGCACCCTCTTTTTTCCGGAGTTGAGGTGGCTATCGCTTGTCGATGGCCTAGTGTAGGTCGGTATCTTCCTTTCTACTCAGTTGCCTCGTGGTGAGGGCTTTCGATCTACAGCGTTGTTGGGGGGTTTACTTGTTGCTGATAGACTGAGCAGGAAGCTACTTGGTGGCCTCGAGAGAAGGGATTTAGATCCTTACCGTTGATGGGCAGGAAGCTACCCGCTAGAGATGAACCGGGCAGGAAGCTACTCGGTGGCCTCAAGAGGAGGGCTTTAGATCCTTAGTGTAGATGGGCAGGAAGCTACTCGCTAGGGATGGACCGGGCAGGAAGCTGCTCGGTGGCCTTAAGAATAGGGCTTTAGATCCTTAGCGTAGATGGGCAAGAAGCTACCTGCTAGGGATGGACCGAGCAGGAAGCTGCTCGGTGGCCTTGAGAAGAGGGCTTTAGATCCTTAACGTTGATGGGCAGGAAGCTACCCGCTAGGGATGGACCGAGCGGGAAGCGGCTCGGTGGCCTCAAGAGGAGGGCTTTAGATCCTTAGCGGTGATGGGCAGGAAGCTACCCGCTAGGGATGGACCGAGCAGGAAGCTGCTCGGTGTCCTCGAAAGGAGGGCTTTGGATCCTTAGCGTAGATGGGCAGGAAGCTACTCGCTAGGGATGGACCGAGCAGGAAGCTACTCTGTGGCCTCGAGATGAGAGTTTTTGATCCACAGCGTAAGTTGGGCATGAAGCTACACACTGAGGATGGACCGAGTAGGAAGCTGCTCGGCCGCCTCATGAGTAGGGCTTTAGATCCTTAGCGTTATTGGGCAGGAACCTACCCACCAGGGATGGACCGAGCAGGAAACTATTCGGTGGCCTCGTAAAGAGGGCTTTGGATACTTAGTGTAGATGGGAAGGAAGCTACCCGCTAGGGATGGACCGAGCACGAAGCTGCTCGGTAGCTTCGCGAAGAGGGCTTTGGATCCTTAGCGTAATTGGGCAGGAAGCTACCCGCTAGGGATAGACCGAGTAGGAAGCTGCTCGGTGGCCTCGAGAGGAGGGCTTTAGATCCTTAGCGTAGATGGGCAGAAAGCTACCCGCTAGGGATGGACCGAGTAGGAAGCTGCTCGGTGGCCTCATGATGAGGGCTTTGGACCCTTAGCGTAGATGGACAGGAAGCTACCCGCTAGGGATAGACCGAGCAGGAATCTGCTCGGTGGCTTCGAGAGGAGGGCTTTTGATTTTTAGCGTAGATGGGCAGGAAGCTACCCGCTAGGGATGGACCGAGCAGGAAACTGCTCGGTGGCCTCGTGATGAGGGGTTTTGATCCACAGCGTTGTTGGGCAGGAAGCTACCCGCTAGGGATGGACCGAAATGGAAGCTGCTCAGCCGCCTCGCGAGGAGGGCTTTAGAGACTCCTTTGCGCCTTCATGGGGGCATCGTTCAACTTTCTGCAGCTCGTATAGGCAGGAATGAGGGCGTCGTTCAACCTTTGCGGCCCGCATAGGCGGGAGTGATGGCGTCGTTCAACCTTCCGAGGCCCGCATAGCCGCTCGTGAAGACTGGCATGGCCGACACATGGCAGTTCTATATCAGGAAATTGAGACGTCCCGTGATCCGCGTCGCTACATGAGTAAATTTCAGCCGTTGGAAGATTTTGTAGAAGCTATAAATACCGAAGGTGCATCCTTGAGGGGGTGTTGGTTTCCTCTCAATCTTGCGTTCTTTCGAAGATGTCTAGGCGTATATTTCTCATTAGGGAGATCATCTCTCGTGACGACTTGTACCTTTACTGCCTTGATCGCTCCGAGCAGACGTATGGGGCGGTGATAGACCGCGTGGAGGGCCACTTTGGTCGCCTACTTCCCCAGCGATCTGCTCTCCTCCAAGTGCTTCTTTATGCAATCTAAAGGATGTCCCCGGGTCTGCACAGCGCTCTGTCTCCGCAGCTGAGGGACGAGACACTTGACAAGGTGAACACACTCTACCACTTCGGCCTGATCTCGTAGAGCAGGCTAGAGCGATCAGTGGGTCTTCTTCTGGAGTGTTTCCAGAAAAGGCTGATCGTTGCCTCAGGTCCGGCGGATAGGGACCCCAACGCTTCCGTAGCATCTAGGGTCCGCGGGCACCGTCAGAGGGAGTGGGTTGAGATAGCTCGGGCTCGGTTGTAGAAGATTTTCTCGGAGTACCATCAACAGTGCTTCCTTGATCCCTGTCCCTTCTATTGTAATTAGTGTAAGGATGGGGAGCCTATAATACCCTTTAATCAATAAATAAACAATATTTTTGGCAGTAGTGTGTTGTCTCTTTTTTATTCTTTTCTCTTCGTACATCCTATGGAATTAATTAATCGCCAACAAGAATCATATTATTTAAAAAGGGAATACATTTTCTATTTATACAACTTGAGCTTTTCAGCGTTGTAAGGCCGGAGAAAGTTATGCCCCCTAGCGTCTTGTAGGCGGTATGCCCCACCAGGCAAAACTTCTGTGACGAGGAATGGTCCTCCCAGTTCGGGGAGAATTTGTGTAGTCTCCTTAGGTCCACGAACTCGTTTCTTCGTAAGACCAAATCTCCCGTCTTGAAGGCTCGATGTTTAACTCGGGCTTTGTAGTAGCGAGCGGTTTGTTGCTGATAGGTGGCCGCTCTGATTTGTGCTCGGTCCCGCTTCTCCAGTAAGATGTTCAAGTTGCTTCGGAGTGCAGAGGTGTTGGCTTCATCGTCGAAGTGTTCGACCCTGTAATCTGGCAGTCCGATCTCCACGGGGACCTCGGTGCCGTAGCAGAGGCTGAAGGGGGTTTCTCCCATGGGTGTCTTCTTCGAAGTTCGTAGTGCCCTTAACACCCGTAGCAGTTCTTCGACCATGACTACGTTCCCCAACCAATCAGAGTAGTCCAGGTTCCTGATGAAGTTAGCGGCGAGCAGCCGAACCACTTCGTCCTCTATTGCCCTTTGCTTTGCCGGCGCAAAGATTCTCTTCTTTTATCGGACGGGTTTTGCTTTTGGGTCGACCCCGAGCTTGTGGGAGATCACTCTAAGGGTCGATTCCGGCCATGTCCGCCGGCGCCCAAGAAAATACGTCCGAGTTATTTAGGAGGAACCGGATCAGTTCATCGCGGTGATCCCCAGTCAGGAGAGAGCCGATTTGGACTGTTCGGCTGTTAACCCTTTCTGTGAGGCGTACTTCTATTAATGCTTCTACCGGGGCACCTCTAATTTCCATTTGATCGTCACGCGTATCTAAACACCTCTGGAAGTCAGGTATGTCCTCAAAATCGTCGCCTTGATCTCCTGCGGTGGACGTTGAGGCTAGGCAAATCCTAGCGGTTTGCTGGTCTCCGTAGGACCGGCCTATTTCCCCTTGATCTAAAGAAAACTTGATCGTAAGGTGATAAGTCAAGATCTGGGCTCGGAGAGCGTTTAAGGTTGGACATCCTAGGAGAATATTGTAGGATGAAAGGACCTTGGCGACGAGAAAATCAACTGGTACTGTCCGCATATTTCCCGCTTCCCCGATGTTGAAGAGGAGGGTGACCAATCCTTCGGTAGGGATAGAATGATTGGTAAACAAAGAGAGGACATGGGAGGTAGGTTGGAGGTCGGATGGTCCTAGCCCCATACGCTGGAAGCATTCGTGGAACTGGATATCCACCGAGCTCCCTGAGTCGACCAATATACGCTGGACCTCGTAACGGTGGACTCTGGCCGTTATTACGAGTGGGTCGTTGTGAGGGAACGATATGCCATGGAGGTCTTCACGGTGAAAGTGATTGGCTCGTCCCTCCTGCACCTCTTGTGTGACATACTGCTTGTTCCCTCGATTGGGAGGATGTGGCGGTTCCCCTCGCTTCTTCGAGCTGGATCCGAGGTAACGACCATGATCTTCCCGATCGTTAATTCCCCGGGTGGGGGTTGATCATTTTGCTCCCGCTCCGCCTGCCGCTTGTCCCTCAGGTACTTTGCCAAGTGGCCTGAGCGGATCAACTCCTCAATGTAGTCATAGAGTTGTTTGCAGTTCTCAGTCGGGTGGGCTTACGTCCTGTTGAAGGCGCAGTATGGGCCGCGGAGGCGTTTGCCTGCCCTTTGGGTGACTGGCGGGAGCTTAAAGAACCTCTCACCCTTAGCTTCCTCCTGCAGCTCGGTCTGAGAGTTGTTCAGGGGAGTGTACTCCAGAAACCTCGGTAAGTAAGGCTTCAGAAGATCGGCTTTCTTTTTCTTCTCTCTGTCCATTTTCTTTCTGTCTGGCTGGTCGGCCCAGGGCAAATTCGAGTTCACCTCGGACTCGAGTTGGATTTCTCGCTCGGTCCAAGCCTTCACCTCGGCTATGGTCTTAGATTGCGCTAATGCAAAAGAGTGGAGCCACTCTTTGTGCCTAAGACCCTACCTTAGCGTGGTGATGACCATTTCATCGCGGTGCTCGGGGATCTCGAGGAGCACATTGTAGAAGCGAGTGACATATCCTTTGAAGGATTCTTTTTCTCCGCTCTTGATGGTGAACAGGTAGTCGACCGTCCTCTTCTGCCATCGATTCTCGACAAAGTGACCGAGAAATTGGGTGGCCAGCTCGTCGAAGGTCAAAATGGAGCATGGCGTGAGTCCTCGGAACCAGTCCCATCCAACCCGGATGAGGGTGGTCGGGAAAGCTCGGCATTGGGCTGCGTCGGAGTTATCTTGGAAGCTCATGCCCGCCGTAAACGCGTCGAGGTGGTCCTTGTTGGTTATAGTGCCCTCAAGTCAATTATTGAATCGAAGGCACGCGATTGCGATGATTGAAGGAGGACCTATACGGATAGAACAGTCTTACTCAAAATGGTAGTATGTTATCTGGTTTGTCTTTATCATCATGTACATGCTTTATGTGGTATTACAGATCACTATTATATATTGATAGAACCCAAAGAATTCTTGCTTGACTACCAGCATTATAATGGCGATCATATACGTGAAATCTGGGTAGTCTATAAGCACATCCTTAAATGTCCCTATTCATTGGAGTATCGAGACTGGGCATCGATACTCTAGAGTAGACTAGTGTGTAATTATCGAGACCCCAACGAAGGGCAGTAGCCAGGTCTCACAAGTCATTGGTGTTAGTTTGTTCACTTAAGATAGTATACAGGTGCTCATTGGGTTATGAGTATATTGGACGGACTTGCCGGGAACATGCTAGTTAGTATTATACCTATTGTCAGATAGCAGTTCTCAGGTGACACGTGTACAGATTAGTATGTTGACATGAGATCATCATTTGTCTCATGTGAGTTCCCATTATGCTTTGATTACTACCCTAACACTTGGTGACTCATGTGGTGACTCATTGTGTGACTCATGAATCATTATTGTGGCATACTTGATATTTGTTGGAGTTGTGAGGTATTTTCTTCACTTGATGATTCATTATTCTTGCTCATAACACTTAGCCTTTTTCTTGAGTTGAGCTTAGCTTCATATTCTCATCCTCTCATAGCTTCTTCTTCTACCTCCATCCTAATAGTCTCATGTGTTGAGAAAGCTAAAGCATTTAGAGACAAATCAATCCATCATTAGACTCTATATCTTTTAGGCTATCTAGTTTAGCGAACTAGGTACCCTAGTTATCTCGGTTATGAGGTAGGAGCTCAGAATACAAATCCTCAGGTGATTCATCTTCGATGGAGGGAGACCGGCGACCAAGCTTGATGGTAGCCTCTAGGAGCTTGGGAAGGTGGTTAAAGACCGAAGGACACGGATCATTCGGTATAACATTCTTAAACTCTTTTTCGCTTGCTAGATTAGGGTTAATGGTTGATTCGTAGCAATGGGTTGTTCTAGCGTCAGCTTGTAAAATTTTTGTTCCACAATCGGCCACGTTTTGATGGCCAAGGCGCTGGCATAACCCAACATGGTATCAGAGCCAACCCATAAAACCTTATCTAGCTGTTTTAGACGATATTAAAGTATTGAAACCGAAACAACTCCGAAACAATACCCGTATTATTCAAGTTTCTGTCAATTTTCATTTAGTTTTCAAAAATTATTTTAAAAATTGCTAAAGACTACTCTTATGACATCTAGAACACACTCCAAAAACGAACCCTAAATTTTTTTGCACAGCCGACGAGAACGGGTGAAAGCCCGGCTCCGCCGGTTTTGTGGAGGAAATTGGGTCTTGGATTTTGAGTGTGTTCTGGGTTTCTGAATATTGGGTTATTGGTATTGTTTGTTTTTTCCTAGATTACATATTTTGTTATCTTTGGTTTGGGGGCAATACAGAGTATTTCGAAGTCGCTATTTTTAACACTGTTTAAAAGTTTTCAGTACATACATTAATATCTGCGACCGTGAATGTTATAAGAGCGGTACAACCCTAATAATTGCTATATGTCTTTTAGATAGATTTGCGAACATGAAATTCACGTTGATATTCTGTGTTGTGCTATGGTTGTGGCTGGATTGTCGTGGTGAATAGCCAGTGGTGCAATGGTAGTACAGTTTAGATTCTATTTGTACATTTGATATTGCGGGGAGAGCGTCCGACATGTGGATTGCCGTCTCTGCCAGTTTGTATATTATTTGTTTGGGGCACGACCGGGTTGAGGTCGATGTCACCGTTGTACATATATTTTTCTTTTCTGTTCTAGGTTTACCCCGCGGTGGAGTGCACGAATAGCCAGGTTCTAGAAGGAAACAGGCTCGCATCTCATGGCATTGAGACAGAGGGGTCCTTACTCTAGAATTGGCGGGCTATTCGCCATATTCATAGGGTGTATAGTTTGACCCACGGAAGGATGCTCAAGTTACCGGATTCCGTGAAGTGCTGGGTGGCCCATTCACTTTGTTGATTGGGGTTGCCTCAGTTTTGGGATTGGCGAGTAACTTGCCGCACTCATAGTGGTCCAGGTTTTTATTGCACAGGCTATCCACACAACAGGGAATGTCGGGTCTCATTTGCGGCTCAAAAGAAACCCGAGGCTCCAGGATTATCCACCACTCTGTGTTGCTTAGCTGAGATTCTGTGATACTTCTTTATATCATGCCTGGGATGATTGTTATATATATTTATATATACTAGTAGATATTGTATATGTTTTGCACCCGCGCTAGTCCAGCCCCCGCTCTGCCGTTAGTTAAGTAACCTAACGAGTGATGACGGGGCCCAGTGGCGAATGCGGACGTACATTATATTTCCGTTCCTTTATCTGGTGTGATATGTTATAATTGATGGGACCATGTTGATTCTGATCAATGCAAGGAAAAACAAATCTATATGATGTTGTTGGAACCAAGTTTTTTTGAAAACAGACATTACATACGTTTACTTTTGCTTTAAACAGTGGTATTCGATTGGGAATATCCTCTACCTCATTCCACGAGGGAAGAGCCAAGATCCCTTCATCGGGAGTGACCTCTTGGACAGAAGTTTGCGTCAACGTAATAAATTTACTATAGTCGATTCTTTTGCTTTGCATCATGGTATTCGATTGGGAATATCCTGCACTTCATTCGACGAGGAAAGAGCCGAGATCTCTTCACAGGGAGTGACCTCTTTAGCAAAAGTTTGCGACACTATATATTTGTAAAACCACTCGGTTCCTTCAACGATATCAAGTTCATTACGTTAAAGGTTTTTTGCCAAAAACCAGCCGTAGCCTTCCGTCATTTCATATTAGTATTGCTTAGTATTCGTTCTACGTTTGTCATTGCTATTCACCGAGACGTACTGTGCGGTAGCTCTGTAATGCTTTTCTGTCGCATGGACATATGGATTGGTTAGGACAATCGTACGACTTTGTTGATTATTCAAGGGTCGTGTGGGTGGGTTTAAAGCAATCAAGATAATGACGGGTTGAACTTGAATAGGACCTTTTGATTTGTAGATTATTCATCAAGGTCACTTGGGTCCTAGGGATAAAAATCATATCGGGAGTTTCAAACATACAAGAAACTTACCAGGCATGCACATACCTTCTGGTGTGTGGTGACTTGAGTGGCTTCCATCAAGTTATCATGCGATGATAGTTGGATCCCGATTCCCACTGATTAGCAGGTGTTACTCCTCGGGTGATTTTAGATGATCCCGACTAATTCTCCTTTTAGGAAAAGGTCCCACCGGGCATGCCAGAATCTGTTCTCCGCCGAAAAACGCGAGTGGGACGTTGGGGCATCCGGCCTGAATTTTGGAGGCAGATGCTATTTGGGTTTATCCGTCCACCTCTCCGAAAATGCCAAGTTGATTTATGGCACCGTATATCGGAGGTTTGGATAGATGCGGCCGTTGTAGCAGACTTCGTCAGATTCCCCCTCGTTTACGAGAGGTTTTTGATTCTGGGGACGCTCTTCCCTGCAGGCGCATGCCCCTGCAGGTAATTACGCTACCGCATCGCGATAACCACTTTCTCCTTCTCCAGATAGTCACTTCCTGTCGTGTGTGTTTATTTTATTTTTGGTTGCCCGTGGATTGTATACGGAGACTAATTTATGTTGTCGCCCGTAGGACATGAATTAGTCCAAATCCGTTTTTTCTTAGATTTGGGTTTGGGTTGGTTTAAGGATCGTTAATCTTGTTTTAAATTAAGATCAACTTAAATGCTTGTTAATGATACGTTAGTCTAATTTTAGACTAAGATCTACTCAACTAGGTTTTGGGATCATTTAGATCTAACGAAAGAGTATTTGGACTCTGTCGTTTTAGTTTAGGGTCATTGCGGTCTCTTGGGTTTAAGGACATTATAGTCCACGAGTTTAAGGACCTCATAGTCCGTAAAGTTTAGAGACATCATAGTCTGGTTTAGTCTGTGAGGTTTAAAGATATCATAGTCTGGGAGGTTTAAAGACATCATAGTCTGTAAGGTTTCGGTTTAACCGTTTGGGGATTCGCCAAAAGTTATTGGTTATTGGGACCCTCCATCTCTCTGAAGACGTTGAAGAATTACAACGACATATATCAGAGGTATGAAGAGATATACCCTTGAACCAATGTTGGTTGGGAGATCTATAGTCAGGTTTGGGACAAAGACCAATTAAAAAGATTGTATGCACATGGGCTCGGTTAATTTGAATTAGAGACTTATGGCCAACTTGGGCTCAGTCCACTCAGTTCTAAATAAAGTGTTTGAACACTTGTTTGGACTTAGTCCATTCATTTTGAATAAAATGTTGAACATTTGTTTGGGCTCAGCCCCTTTTTATTCAATAATTTTGAGCATTGATTTGGATTCTGACATCCCCTTTGTCTTTTATTGAGTGTTAAACACTTTTTATGGCGCTGGGGCCTTATGTATAGAGCGCTTTATATTTCCTCAGCGTCTACGTGAGGAGCACGTGGAGTGCCTGGCGTTGAGCGCCAGACTGGGAGCGCTAAGGCGCTTCTTATAAAAGGGCGCCCACGTGAGCTTGGAGCGCTAAAGCGCTTCTTTTAAAATAGCGCCCACGTGAGGAGTGCGTAGAGCGCTGGGCGCCGAGTGCCAGACTTGGAGCGCTAAAGCGCTTCTTATAAAATAGCGCCCACGTGAGGAGCACGTGAAGCGTTTGGCGCTGAGTGCCAGACTTAGAGCGCTAAAGTGCTTCTTTTAAAATAGCGCCCACGTAAGGAGCGCATGGAGTGCTGGGCGCTAAGCGCCGGACTTGGAGCGTTAAGGCGCCTCTTTGGCAGCTCTGATCAGTTCGGCGCTCTGAGAATTAAATTCTCGTTGATGAGAGACTTTGTCTCATGGAACTGAGGACTAAGTTCTTTTTTATGAGGAGATGATACGATCTCTCTTTCTTTTGTGAAAGACTTCGTCTTATAGATCTGTGATCTATCGAAAGAACTGAGTTCTTTCGACATAAGAGTTAAACTATAAAATATGGAGGAGATACTGTGATCTCTCTTCTTATTATTTACCTTGAGAAATTGCTCTCGTCTTTGAAGTTTCTTGAAGTTTATGGAGGGGTTCCTCTGTCTTTGTATTGAACTTGAACTTTGGGGGGCGGGGCGGGGTTGTTCTGTGCAAGACTTGAAGTCTTGGGTCTTTTATATAAGGGAGGCTGATTTGTTGAATTAGTTAAGGAAATCTCTCATTGTGAGATCTCTGATTGATTTGGGGAATGTTTCCCACCGTTGGATCTTTGATCCAAGGGCTTTTGTTTTACAGAAGATGGTTTTCTTGTTATTAACAAGATTGGGAAAATATTTTCCCATACAGAACTTATTCTGTATCTCGGTGATTTTTAATCACCCTTAGATCTTTGATCCAACGGTGCTCTGATTTACAGAGCACGATCTTTCTTGTTTGGAAAGATTTGAGGAGTGTTTCCTCAACAGAATTCTATTCTGGTAATTTGATGATTTATCATCTTTGTTGGATTTTTGATCCAAGTGTGAAGAACATTTAGTTCTAACGCTGGCGCTCTCGTGCTTTGCACGTGAGGCGCTACCTCAGAGCCTTTTGACTCTTAGCGCTAGCGCTCTCGTGCTTTGCACGTGAGGCACTGCCTCAGAGTCTTTAGCGTTGGCGCTCTTGGCGCTAGCGCTCTCGTGCTTTGAACGTAAGCGCCGCCTCAGAGTCTTTGATTCTTAGCGCTGGCGCTCTTGGCGCAAGCGCTCTTATGAGGCGCTGCCTCATTTCAAATTTCAAATTTTGAATAGAGCTTTGCTCTCTGATTGGGGGAAACAAATGCCTCCCCACCGTTGCGCTCACGTGGTTTACACGTGAGTGGAGCGGTGGAAGATTTTCCACCGTTGGATCAACTCGGAAGTTGAATTGACTTCCAGCGCCTATAAATAGGGCCTTTGGCCCTTGAGATGACTGCTCGTTCAACTTCTTGTTTTCTTGTTCTTGAGAATTTAATTCTTCTTCAGAGCTAAGCTCTCTGCCTTAAGAAATTTTTTAGAGTCAAAACTCTGCCCAAATTTGGTAAGGATTGAACTTCTTAATAGAGTTTTGCTCTTCTCAGATCGTAGATCTTAAAATATTTTAGGGTTTTACCCATTAACAGAGCCGTGCTCATCTTTAGATCATAGATCTTCAAGATATAATCTTTTAGGGTGATTTTAACCCATGAACTGGAGCACTGTACATCTTCTATAAAGAACTCTTAGAGTTCGTTCACAGATCTTGAAGATCTTGAAGTTTTTATTTTGCAAAAGCTTTGCTTTTTTAGGGTTTTGATGGATGATTCCATCGTCTTCACAGAGCATAGCTCTTGAAAATTTTAAGGAATTTTTTTCCTCTCATGATTAGAGTTGACAGATGTCACTCCTTTCTGCAGAGCGTTCCTCTCAAGAGAGTTTAACTCCTTGGCCCGAGGGGCCTCTCATTAAATGAGAATCCTTTTAGGATTTCCTCTTAATGAGTGACTGTCTCATCAATGATGAGCCGTCGCCTTGAATTGCAGTGTGGTACAAAATTTAAAGTACCAAGTGTCAAAATTTAAACTATAGCCTTGACAGCTAACTCTTGTTCTTTTTCGTGCAGGTACTATGTCTTTTGACACTTCTTTCCCATTTGTTCGTCCGGAAAGCGCATTCCCTGATGCGCCCGTAGATAGGGAAGTCTTCACACTGATCAAAGATCATGACCCGGAGAAAAAGTCTCTTCATTTATGGGGGTCATGGTACAATCAAATCATCCAGGGTCGACGCAGCTTCTCTTGGGCGGTACCTTCGGAACCCATTTTGGCGATCCACTATGCCGACTCACTTCCAGTGAACTATGTCGTAGAGGAGGTCAACTGGACTTCGGATGGTTGCCTTCAACCCTCTATGGCCGCGATACCCGTACAGCCGCCGATGGCTTTGGATACTTTGGGGCGGCGTATATGCCAAGGCGAGTCACGCCCTTGGGGACAACCGTACATGATAAGCTTGACTCCTCGCCATCCAGCCAGGTACTTGCAGTAGGCTCGCTACATTTTGTCGGCTAAGAAATCATTGCGGCGAAAGCTTGGGTTGTACCCCGCAGTTTACACGTCTCTTTTCCAGTATTCCACGCCCCCTGTATGGTGGGTCAAAGCTTTCTTGGAACAATGGAATGTACCAGCTCACACCTTCCTTCTATCAGATCGGGAGGTTTCCATCTCTTTGGAGGAGTTCGCGGAGATCTACGGCTTACCTGTCAGGGGAGAACATTACGAGGAGCTACTTCCTCCTGACGAATACATCTTTGCCGCCAAGTTAGTGGTGATGGGCCTTACCTCGGAGAACGCCATTCAACATCAATCCCCAAGTCTGATTAAGGTGTCGAAAATTTACGAAAGTCTGTTTCTCGAATCCGGAGGACACGGGGTCAGCTTCACGGATTTCATTGCTCTCTTTCTTCGCCCGGAAGTCTTATCAAAACAAGCTGCGAAATTTGCCAAGCTTGACGACCCGTTTGGTTTTGGCTTGGACAGCCAGCCAACAACGGAGGCCGATCAAAAGAATTTCTTTCTCCCGGATACCCCGGTCGTCTCCTTTGCAGAACTTGCAGCTTCAGATATTGACGAAGAGGCGTTCTTTTTGGGGTTTCTCGGTCTATGGTTAAGTTGGTTTGTGCTCCCAATGCACCCTCACTATATGAGGACATCCGTCTTCTATCCGGCTCACCAAATGGTTATTGGGATGCGAGTGGCCGTCGGGGTCGCCGGGCTGGCTCACTTGTATCATGTCCTTAGCTTGGCGGCAGACACCACTCAACCGGGGGTGCAGCCCGTAAATTTTCTGCTGCACTATTTCACTTCGTGGATCGAGATGCGTGTTCTCGGCGCTTTTGGAGTCCACAAGCGACCTCGTTTCTACGAAAATTATAACTTTCCTCGGGTTATGCAAATAGTTGACGCTTCCGCTTTGGAACCGACTCAGCGAGAGGTTCGGGATCTGGTTCTTCGCCTATGTACAGTCGGAGATGGCATGACCTTTGTCGATAATGTTTTAACTATCGGCAAGGAATCCACTAAGATGGTGCAGCCGCTGCGGGACACCTCCAAAGACGGGGTTTCTACCTTGAAAGCTCGGGAAATTCTTCACTTATATTTAATCAGGCCGGGCTTTTTAGTGTTTAGGCAGAACGATTCGGCGCTATTCATGAGATAAAACCCGCACCGTTTTGCTCAACAATCAAGCTATAATCAGGGTGTCCCGCTTGAGGCCTTTTTAGCTGAGCCTGCTGCTACAGAGGAAGGTATCCGTAGTGCGCTGCACCATTTTATGTGGCTAAACACCGGGTCTAACTTCTTTATTAGCGAGCCAAGCTGCGTTACAAAAGTCTTGAACGTATACGTGGCGTGGTACCAACACACGATGGGTGCTGTTATCATGGAAGAAAAGCGATTATTGCTTGATCGTAAAGGTGCTGTCCCTGCTGGTAATCTCGCTGTCCCGTTGAAGCGACAGACCATTGTTCGTCCTTCCTTGAGAGAAGCTGCTGCGGTTGCGGTCTCGCGTGCTTTGCCTGAGATGCCCCTACCCCGCATTACTGTAGAAACGGCAACTGCAGCGTCGCCGGAGTCTGGAAGTGGGTATAGAAATCGGGACTCGTCGTCCAAAATTGCCCTCTAAGCGCAAGATCCTGTCATCGGCCGCTGGCGCTCGCTTGCGGAAAAAGAAGAAGTTGCTCTTTTTTGCTGATGTTGTACTCGGCCAGGAGCCCCATGCTCCCTACAGCGAAGGCTTGTGCGAGTACGGGACCAATGAGGGTCTATTTATCGCGCCTGCAGATTATACTGATCTTCAAGCTGCCCTTGTGGCTTCCGAGCGACCGGCTCGCGATGAAGCAGCACTGATCACTATCGCACAGTCAGGTAGACTTCGGTCGTATCTTTCCACGGTTATTATTATTATTTTTTATTATGCTTTCACTGACGTTTTCTTCCTCAACAGGTATCTCTGCCGAAGAGGCTCTCGCGGCTTTCCTCAAAATATTTGAGGAGGAAGAGAGGCTGCATGCTTTTTTGGGCCTTGGTATATTTCGGCTCATTGTGACTTCATTCCCTTTTTCTTTATTCGTGGTTTAACCTTCTCCTTTATTTTGCTGCAGGGACGACCTTGACTCGGGTTATTCCAAGTGCGGTACCAATCGCGAGTGGTGACGCGGCGACATCGTTAGAGCCGGTTACCGCAGCCATGGCTATCCCTAAGTCACCACAAGGAGTCTCGCTAAAGCAGCCAATGATGGACGTCGTAACGGCGCCGGAGGCAGAGCTTGGCTCAGATGATGGTATACCCTTGTCGAAAATCCTGAGAAGGTCAGCTCTCACGGCCCAGGCCGAAAGGAAGCGCAGGAGGCGTGCAGCGAAAGAACGTGATGCTGCCTTGGCTGTAGGTGCAGGCTCAAGCACCGCTTCCCCTGTCACTATTCCTCCAGAGGATGCTCCAGCTGCCCTGTCTACCACCCCATAGATAGGTTGCGCGCGCGGTTCGGGAAGAAACCGGAAAGCTGCCCGAAGGTAACGTAATGCTGAGTATTTTTTATTATAACTTGATTTTCAAATTCTTATACACCATATCCTACAGGGCCAGGTCCCGGTGATGAGATGGCAGGTGAGATGACGGCGACCACAGAGCCCGAAGCAGCTACTCTCTCTCGGGAGTCTGGGACTGCCCAAACTGCCGCTCTTTCCCCTTGCGGCTCCCTGATATCGGTGGGCATCACGAGCGTAACGATGGCTCTTGTCGAATCAGAGGATGAAGCCACGGGCGCCGAAACTATTCCACTAAAGGAGAGCGAAGAAGCCACTTCGTCCGGTAATGCTTCCGTCGCGACTTTGGTTGGTGACCCGTCAGGTAAATCCTGAGTCACCGTTCTTTTTATTTCACAATCTCGCTCAGCTTATTCTGACGATGTTTTGTAGGTGCAGCGAATGCTAAGATCGTGCCATCTAATGCACCTCCGGTCGCCACCATGACGGTTGTTGTTCCCTCGCCTTCTCCTATGTCCTCCGAAATGCTGGAAGGTATGAGTTTGCGATTTATTTAATTTAAACGGTGGATACCCTTTTCCTTGTATTGATAGTAGATTGTCGCAATTCTGCAGGAGTCCTTTTCAATCATCTGTATCAGGTGTTGAACCCACATTTCTCCTTCCAGTCAGAAATCGTCCTGTCTGCAGGTGTCGGTGAGTATAGTTTTTAACCGACATACTTTCCTTTCTTTTATGGGCAATCATGTCGTTGTTAATTCTTCTTTGAATTGATTGCAGCGTTACAGATTAGAGGTGGGGACGAGAGAATATCCGCGCCTCCGGTACTCCCAATTTTTCCGCCTGTCGCAACCGGTATAGTAGACTCCATCGCTCGTGCCTTTTCTTTATCTCTTGAGCCGACATTTGACCATAACTTGTTTTGCAGCAATCGCACCAGCTCCCTTTGAGTCTCGCATCTTAATGCCGGCAGGGCCCTTTTCTAGACGTCCATCTTCCAGGGGCGCTGCGACGAGCCTGCGAATGTTGAGCGGGTTCGTCAAGGATCTTGACGTTGAAGACCTCGCATCTGCTGCAGACTTTGCTGCCGAGGTTAATCCCATATTGGCGACGCTCATGAAATTTCATGATGAAGGCGTCGTCGAGTCATGGGTTAATTACTGCAGGAAGATCGAGGCCTGCCTGCATGAGATTAGGCTCAAGCGTCCTGCTCTGGAAGTATCGTCTTTGAACTCCCAGCGGGCCGCATGGGTTGAGAAGAGTGTTCCCTTCCTTCGCCATTTTGAACAAGAAGAGACTCTGAGGCGGATGGAACGTGAGGCGACCTCCAGCGAGTCTGTCCAATTGCGTGCCCAGGTCGAAGCAGATGCTGCGCAGTTGAAAGCTATTTTGAAAACCTCCACTGATGTATTTCTGACCGGCTGGTGCTGATGAAGAAGCTTGATTTTACTGAGCAGGCAACGCAAAGTCAGGAAGCCGCTCAGCAGGAAATCGACGATAAGCTTTCATCCTGTTTATAGCAACGAGCTCGAATTGAAGCGGAGCTGGCCGCGGTGGCTGATCATGAAAAGGAATTGAAAGGAGTGCGACAGCGGCTTGCTGATTTGCTAAAAACGCCTCCTTCTCAGTAGCCATCTTTGTATCGATCAAAAATTTATAATTTATGAATAACATGCCTTTATTCATTTTTATTCTTTTGTATGATGTATCTTGTACTCAATTGAATTTATGAATAAAAGACATATTTTTTATCTCCTACTATCGTCATCTTTTCTTTGTTGTGTTGTTGGCAAGTTACTTTAGCAAGTGTGGCCTGTAGATGATAAATAACGGTTCATCTAGAACTTCTTATAGGGTAGGGATAGTTTAGGAAATAGGTTCAGGTATGCCGCCTAAGACTTTTCAACTTTATAAGTCGTGGGGGTCTCATAAAGACTTTTTTCCTTACGAGTCGAGAGGATCTCGTAGGTGTAATTTTTCCTTAGGAGTCGTGAGGATTCCTAAGTGCATTTTCTCTTGAGAGTCGTAAGGATTTCACAAGAGAATTTTCTCCTTTACAAGTCAAGAGGACTCGTAAGTGGTTGGTGAGTTGACTTGTTTCCGAGTCGAAGCATTGTTCCGACGAGGAGGTCGTTGGCTGACGTGTTTCCGAGATGGGGTCATTGAATGACGTATTTCTGCGACGAGGTCATTTGCTGACGTATTTCCGAGATGGAGGTCATGGGATGACGTGTTTCCGAGACGGGGTCATTGGATGACGTGTTTCCGAGACGGGGTCATTTGCTGACGTGTTTCCGCGACGGGGTCATTCGATGACGTGTTTCCGCGACGGGGTCATTGGATGACGTGTTTCCGAGATGCGGTCATTGGATGATGTATTTCCGCGATGGGGTCATTTGCTGACGTATTTCCGTGACGGGGTTATTGGATGACGTATTTCCGCGACGGGGTCATTGGATGACGTATTTCCGCGACGGGGTCATTTGCTGACGTAAGGGTCATTTGCTGACGTGTTTCCGCGACAGGGTCATTTGCTGACGTATTTCCGTGACGGGGTCATTTGCTGACATATTTCCGCGACGGGGTCATTTGCTGACTCTAGGTTGTCCGTGAACCATAGTCTTGGAACAGAGGACTTTGCCATGGCTCCGATTAGTGATGTCGCGTCCGAATTCTCTTGGAATGAGGAGGAACACCATTGTTCTTTAGGCTGTACATGTGGCTGTCTAGATCTGACTTTTCCTTTGACAGAGTTTGTTGGGACATATGGTCCCCTTTTGTGCCCATTGATTGTATACAGGGGTCAGTATGGACTTACCTGCAGGGCAAAAGTTTCATTCTTTCATTTTTTTTAATTTCTTTCCGCGATACTTTATCATTTCAGCTTTTATATCGCAAAAGTTGCTACTGCCCAATCATTTCGACTATTTTCGCGGTGCCCAATCATTTCGGCTATTTTTCGTTTTACTCGCTGTTTTTTATTGCGAGTTACCCAATCATTTCGGCTATTTTTGTATGCATATCTTTTACTTGCTGATCTTGTTGCAAATTGCCCTATCATTTCGGCTATTTCATATGCATTTATGGCTCACCGACTTTTTGCTGCGAGTATGGAACCTGGGATCTGATACCAATCTTAGCATCAACATCGCTGTGACTGGAATATTTTCATGAGTGAATCATCATTTGCCGCGAAAGGACTTGGAATTTATTACCGATTTAGGTATCAGCATCGCTACTACTGGAACATTGCCAGGAGCGAATCATCATTTGCCTCTGTCGATTCGAACAAAGGTGGCTTAGCAAACAGGGTTAGGATCCTGTCGACTAAGACTTTTGACTTCATAAGCCGTAAGGGTCTCATAAAGATGTTTCTCCCTACGAGTCGTGAGGATCTCATAGGTGCAATTTCTCTTTAGGAATCGTGAGGATTCTTAAGTGTATGTTCTCTTGTAAGTCGTAAGGATCTTGCAAGAGTGTTTTCTCCTTGTAAATCGAGGGGACCTACAAGTGTTTGTTCATCAAATGAGGGCATTTCTCGTCGTTGGTGGGACTCGGCAAGGAAATGATTATTTTTGCCTGTGGATTGTATAAAAGGGTTAGTATTGAACCGCTTGTAGGGCAGTCTGGGAAAAGTGATGGCTTAAGAACAGGTTCAGATCCCTATACCTTAAGGCTTTTGAATCTTATGAGCCGTGAGGGTCTCATAAGAGGGTTCTCCTTATGAGTCATGAGGATCTCGTAAGTGTAATTTGTCCTCAGAAATCGTGAGGATCCCTAAGTGTGTTGCTCCCTTGTGAGTCGTAAGGATCACACGCATGTATTTTCGCCTCACAAGGTCAAGAGGACCTTACATGTGTGCATAAATTTTTTACCGAGTCTGCGCCCTTTCGGGTTTTCACAAACTCGTTGATAGCCCTGCTGTTTTTACTCATGGAGCCCTTTCGGGTTTTCATCCGTGCCCATTTTGCTTATGGACGTACCGTTTTTTTTTTGCATCAGCCCAAGGATGCTGCGGTTTGTAGTAGTTTTAGAGACGTTTCGGTATGTCGTTTTAGGACATTGCATTACGGTCCATTGTTAGTTTAGGGACATTTCGGTCCGTTGTTATTTTAGGGACGTTTCGGTCCATTGTTGCCATTTTGGAGACAACGGTTTTGCTGGATACTACTTATAGAGTTTGGGCTTGGGAAGATAGCGTGCGGATATAGGTGTCATCATCTATCATTGACCTAGGCCGTGTCTCGTCAAACGTAGTATTTTTTCAGGAACCGACCGTTTATTGGCCTGAAGGGTCTTTCGCCGTGCATATCCATGAGCAAGTAAGCACCATCTTAGTAGATTTTGTCTATGATGTACGGGCCCTCATAGATTGGCTCGAATTTCCCCCGTTTGGCACGATTGGGGATCATAGGTCTTTTGACAACTAGCAGGAGTTCGCCTTGGCGAAATGTTCTCGGCCTAGTCAACTTTTCGTATGAGCGCGCCATCCTTGCTTTGTAAGGTTCTAGATTTTGCTGCACCATAAGACGAGTTTCATCAAGGTCCATAAGACGAGTTTCATCGAGGGCGTCGAGCTCCTCAATCCGAAGATGACCATTCTCTTCGTCTGTTAGCTCATAATAAACTGCCACTCGTAGAGAGGGTAGCTCTATCTCCAAGGGGAGTACTGCTTTTGTGCCGAATACCAATTCATACGGCGTTGTGTTTATGGCCGTTTTGAACGTGGTCCGATACGCCCAGAGAGGTTCATGCAATTTCTTATGCCAGTCCTTTTTATTTTCGGACACCGTCTTCTTTATGATCTTCGTTAAGGTCTTGTTGAAAGCCTCAGCTAGACCGTTAGCTCGGGGATTATAGACCGAAGAGTATCTCCAGTCTATATTATGTTGGAGTGCAAAGCGGCTGATTTTGTGACTTCTGTAGGCCGGCCCGTTATCGGAGATAATCCGTCGTGGAGTTCCGAACCGGTAGATAACATGAGTCTTGAAGAAATGGAGGATATTCTCCGTCTTCACTTCCCTTAGCGGCACTGCTTCTGCCCATATAGAAAAGTAATCGGTTGTTGCAAATATGAACCGATGTCCTCTGGATGATGCTGGCTCGATGGGCCCAATTATGTCGGTTACCCACATTTCGAACAGCCAGCTAGCCACTGTTGGGTGTAACGGGTTTGGATGCTGGTGGATGAAGTCTCCGTGAATTTGGCACGAGTGGCACTGCTTTGCGTATTCGAGGCAGTCTTGGATCATCGTGGGCCAGTAGTAACCCATTCTTTTGATATTCAACTTCATCTTTGGCCCAGCTTGATGAGAACCGCAGAGTCCGTCGTAAGTTTCTTGGACAACTCTCCTTGCTTCTTCTGGTCCCAGGCATCTCAGCCACAGAGAGTCGAACGATCTCTTATACAGAGTATCATTGACGAAGGCAAAAGACAGAGCTCGTTTCATGAGCTGATGTCTTGAGGATGCATCTTCAGGTGTTCGATGGGATTTGAAGTAGTCTATGAAGACTTCTCTACAATCCTTATCCTTTTCTTACTCCTCTATTTGTAGGGCCATTTGCTTGGTCGCTTCCTTTTTCTTCAGACAACTCCGGAGATATTTCCGCTGGTGTAAGAACTCGACGACTTTGTACAACATTCCTTACGTCATCGAGATTTTCGTCAGCCATTTCTTTGGCGAGTTTGGCAAATGCATCCGCCTTGCTATTTTCTGCTCGCGGTATACTTTCCAGGGCATATTAAGGGATTTGAGTCAGTAATTGTTGCACTCTCTCGCCGTACTTCACCAACTCTGGTTTGCATGTTTGATAGTCGCCGTTTACTTGATTAACGACCAACTGGGAGTCTCCGTATATGAGGAGGTCTTCGATTCCCATGTCGACAGCGATCTCAAGACTTGCTATCAAAGCCTCATATTCTGTTTCATTGTTTGTCCTCGGTTCTGTTAAGGAAAAGGCAAAGCGCATTATCCCTCCTTGCGGGGTCACGAAGATAAGGGCTACCCCCGATTTGATTATAGGGGTGGTATGCTTTTTCTTCTTCATGGAAGATAGCCCATCGAAGTAAAGTTCCCATCGGGTATCACTCCCTCCTCTCTCCCTGTCGATCGTGTCAAACACGTGCTCGTCTGGCAATTCGCAATTTAGGGGTGAATCGGCAGGTATCGGATGCTCAGCGAGGAAGTCGGCGATGGCCTGGCCTTTTAATGCCTTGAGAGGTCGGTATGTTATCGAGAATTCCATTAAGAGTAGGGCCCATTTAGCGAGCCGTCCTGTTAGTATGGCTCTTGACATCAAATACTTGAGAGGATCCACCTTTGATATAAGGTGGACCTCATGCGCCAAAGCATAATGCCGAAGCTTCGTTATCAAGAAGATTAACGCCAGGCATTGTTTTTCGATAGGGGAGTAGTTGTTTTCTGCCCTCAAGAGAACTCGAATCAAATAGTAGAGGGCTCTCTCTTTCTCTTGGTCGTTCTCTTGTGCCCATAACGCGCCTAAAGAACCTTCAAGGGCGGTTGTGTACAGGATGAGGGGCTTTTCCTTGACCGGAGCGGTCAGTACCGGCAGATTCTGCAGATATTTCTTGATTTCGTCGAGTGCACCCTGGCATTTATGATCCCAAATGAACGGGGCCCCTTTCTTCATCAGGTGACTGTAAGGATGGCATTTTCCGGAGAGATTGGCTATGAACCACCGGATATACACGAACTTTCCTTGGAGAGACCGCAATTGCTTGAAAGTTCTTGGCGAAGGTATTTCCATAATCGCCTTAATCGTCGATGGATCTATTTCAATGCCTCGGTGTCGGATGATGAAGCCCAGAAATTTGCCCGAGGAAACTCCAAACGCGTATTTGAGAGGGTTCATCTTCAGGTTGAATTTCCGAAGACGTCGAAACACTATCTTCAGATGCTCCTAATGCTCCTCGTGCGATTTGCTTTTCACCATAAGGTCGTCAATATAGCATTCGACAACTTCATGTATGAGGTCATTAAAAATCTTTGTCATGGCCCTCTGATAGGTAACGCCGGCATTCTTTAGACCGAGAGGCATTACTTTGTAGCAGAATATGCCTAGAGGAGTCCGGAAAGCGGTATGTTTTTGGTCTTCGGGATGCATCTTTATTTGATTGTACCATGATGTGTCGTCCATGAAGGAGAAGACTTCATGAGTAGACGTGTTGTCTATCATCAGTTCGGTAACCGGTACGGGAAAATCATCCTTCAGACTTGCTTTGTTGAGGTCCTGAAAGTCC
Organism: Agapanthus africanus; assembly: GCA_030015575.1. Taxonomy (NCBI): domain Eukaryota; kingdom Viridiplantae; phylum Streptophyta; class Magnoliopsida; order Asparagales; family Amaryllidaceae; genus Agapanthus; species Agapanthus africanus. The sequence continues at coordinate 419,447,326 of JASDDO010000010.1, read as the reverse complement.
ACTCAGATGCGCACCATCCCATTTTTCTTCATCACTGGGACAATGTTGGCGATCCAGTCGGGGTATTGAACTTCTTGGTTGAAGCCGGGGTCGATCAGCTTCTTGACTTCGGCGTTGATGCTCATTTCAAGGTCGAGCCGCATTCTTCTTAGGGCCTATTTAACTGGCTTGACGTCCGGAGATATCGCCAATTTATGCACAGCTATTTCCGGATCTAGCCCCGACATCTTGGAATAGTTACATGCGAAGCAGTCCTTATACTGCATGAGCACGTCTTTTGGTGCAGCCACCAGTTCTTTAGACAGCAGCTCGCTGATGAACGTACGCCGCGAGTCGTTTGCTGTCCCCAAGTCAATTTTCCTTAGGTTGTCCGCAGTAGTGTGTATCCCATCTTCCAACTCTTTTGGAGCTAGTGGAAATTCTAAGATCAATTCCTCTTCATTCTCGTTTTCGAAGCACCAGGAGAGGTCATCCATATTCTCGGGCACTCCTTCTTCTGGCAGCGTTATCACATGATAGGTACGAGATCGTTTCCAAGACCGATTTTGATCTGGTTCTACTCTCGCCATATACGTTGCTTTTGGAATATGCTTTTGCGGTGGGGTTACCCTCCAACTGTTGGATTGAGCGAATCTGTCGAGTTGATATTGGTCTTCGACCCAGTTTTTGAAAGTAAAGCAGTCTTCAAGATGATGTTCTATCTCTCGGTGATAGGAGCAATAATCCGGGCAATGAACCTTGTTTTCTTGTTCGGGATGCTTGGACTCTGGGAGCATAATCATTTGATGTTTCACGACGAGGTCGAAGATCTTCCTTGTCTTGTCTTGAGAGAAGGAATATACTCGACCTATCTTTTTCGTTAAAGACGGATTCCGGCTAACCTTTTCTTGATCACGTGGCCTTTTAGATCCGTTTTGCCGCTGTCGAACGTTTTTTCCGTTCTTTGACTTGTTTTTGCCTATGCGTCGAGCCTTTTTCTCGTCTTGGGAATGCATGGTGAGCTGACGGTGAAGGGCATGTCGTCCTCCGTAGCCTGCTGAAGAAGGCGTTGCGTCTTGGTTTTCTCGTAAATGGCCATTTTGCGGCTGTAATCGTTCCGAACCTTTTGACTCGCTTCCGTTATTAGCTTGTCCATCTGTTCTTCAAATGATGGACTCGGCACTTTTTTGGCAGGACATCATTCTGGTTCAACGTCAACGTCTTTTAAAAGAGCGTCCTCTTCTTCATCAATATCCTTTATGACATGGCAGTCATGGAATTGCTCCCGTTTCTCGGACTGGAAATATCCAAGTCCAATCGTTTCCTTTTTTCCGTTGGGCAATTTTCGCTGCGTTCCGGGGACGTTCCAAATCCTGTTGTAGAACTGAGCTTGTCAAGGAGTTTGTTTGAATGGTACGCCTTGGTATCTTAATAACCTTTTCAATCCTTCGGTATAATACCTGGGGAGACAAATGGTTTGGAGCCTGTTGAGCACAGGATCGGCACCATGCCAGACTTCTTTTTCGACTTTAGTCTCCGTAGATCGATAGAATAGGATCGCCTTTTCACCTCTTCCCCTGGGAGGGACGTAAAACGTCTGCAACTCTTGCACGCTATATATCTCCAGCGCATCAAGCTCTCTGTAGTTTCGCCACGGAACCATGGCGATTTGCAAACTCCGGTCTACTCCAACGAAGGTTTGCATCGACGGGTGGATGGAGAATACGGCGTTGGTTTCATCTTCGGAGTCGCTGCCAAAGACCAGAATAGGAGTAGATGGTCCCGGCCTGTTGCATTAGGGTGGCCCCGAATAAACTATCTCTTCTTCCTTTTCGGTATCGCTCCCGAAGACCGGAATAGTGGTGATAGCTTTTTACTTATTCTCTGATTTACGGCATCTTTCCATGTTTTCAAAGTCTGGCAGGAAATACCTTGCATCCTTATATTTGCGGACTTTATTCATGGAGAATGGGTTTAGCTCCCCCGTTACGGTGTACTCGAGACCATCTTTGAAATACTTCATACACTGATATTGTGTAGAAGGGATAATGTTGTACTCGTATAACCAACGCTTGCCAAGCAAGGCGTTGTAGCAGGTCTTGGCGTCAATGACATGATATCTGATGTCAGTGACGAGCATCCCAAAGCATAACGTCAGAATCACAGACTCGAACGTCCGTGATGACTGGGAGTCGAATCCGGAGATAGTGATTTTATCACGAGCGAGGTGTTGAACGCTCATGCAGATTTCTTTTAGCACCCTCACATTCAGGAGATTGGCAGAGGACCCTTTGTCAACTAAGATCTTCCCTATCTTGATGTCATAGCAGTACCCGGTAATATACAGAGGTCGGTTATGCTCGCATGTTCCGAGGAGGAGATCTTTAACGCTGAAAGTGATGTCAGCTGTGTGAATCTCTTCGAGCTCGTCCTTCATCTTTTCTTCGGACATGAAAGTTTGAAACTGGTCAGGCTTTTGTAGTGCCTTGATCAGGGCAACTCGCGCCTCTTTAGACAACAAAAGGGCATCGAGAATGCTTAGCTGCGAGGGTATCTTTCTCAGGTGTGCCAGAACATTGTAATCCACCTTGTTTTTCTTGGGCGGGTCCTTGGCCGCGAGCTCTTCGACGATTCGGCCATCGAGGGCAATATCCTCAGGGAATTTTTCCTTCCTTTTATCTTTTTTGTTCGATCCCTTGTTTGTAGGTCCGAGATTCTTTTTGGGCAATGTACGGTTGCGCAGTTGAATATTCTCACAGTTCTTCATCTCTTCTTATTTTCCTGTGGTGGATTCTTTAAAGAGAGGGCCGAGGGCTATTTCTTCATCAGAATCACTTCCGAATGTGAGAAGTTGCGATCCCCTGGTATCAACCATGTGACGGTTGCCGGCAGCTCTTTTATGCTCATGTGTCGTGATTCTCCGTTCCCGATGAGTTTTGCGCTTTATCCGCTTGAAATGTTGTCGGTGAGCGACGTACCCTTATCACCACCTTTTTAAAGCCATGCACTCAGTAGGGTGTGCAATCCTCTGGTGGTATAAGCAATAGTTAGGATGTACGTCTGCTTCGTCGAGGTGCGTATCCTCGGGGATATTTTCTTTGGGCGATGTCAGCTTCATTCCCATGGATAAGGCTTTAGCAAACCGTTTCCTCATCTTAAGCTTGCTTTTGTTTGCTGCGGGTGCACTTTGGTCTGGTTGGAGTGTTTTGTGACCCATCTTTACCATGACTTCTTCAAATTGACGCCGACGCCTAGCCCTTTCGAATATGGCCATTTCACGTTACTGATCAGCCTTGCTCTTCTGACGGGTTTCGTTCAGCAGCATGTCGATCATCTCGTCAGACGGTTCGAAGGATTTGAGCACCGCTCCTGCCCCCAACTCCTTTATGTGAGCTTCTTCATCATTTACGGGAGAATGAGATATCATGTAACAACTTGCCACATAATTCTCGAATTCTTCTGACGAGTCGTCTCCGTCGTCATTGTCGATTTCCCCGCTCTCAGGGATGTTGTTGAGAAATTCTTGGAGCGTGACTGGGGTTCGCGCCTTCTGATTATATTCTTCCAGTGTGTCAATCTGCTTTTGCAGGTCCGTGCGCTTGTCATCAGGCTTCATGGGCTTTTTGGTCTTCTTTTTCCTTTTCGAAGATTTTGACGGCTGGGCCTGGGCGTTTTGCCCATCACTACCAATTCTTGGCGTCGGGCGCGGTTTCAGCATTCCCTCAATGACCTTGGGTTTCAGCGGGCTTTTCCACCTAATCGCCGGGCATGTTTGAAGATCCTTCAACATTCTTTTTGTTTTGGCTGAAAGAGCGACCTCCCATGGAGCTTCTTCTATAAATGAGCATAATGCCCCCGGTGTGTTTACCTTTTTAGAAACGTGCGGTTGCGGCGGGCTTACCTTCCAGTTCTCGGACAGTGAAAATTTGCCTTGCGGGTACTGGTCCTCAATCCAGCTTTTGAAGACAAAGCAATCTTCGATTGTGTGGCCTACTACTCGGTGGTAGGGGCAGTAAATAGGATTGTTGACGTCACCTGGTTGCATTGGGCATCTCGGATCTGGCAGAGTGATGAGCCTATTGCGCACCGCCAGTTCAAACAGTCTCCTTATTTTATCCTGAGGGAATGAGTAAGGACGTTTTAACTTATCGTTGATAAATCGCTGTCTATAGTTTTGGCGATCAACTGGTTTTGGACCACTCGGCTGTTGTTGAGCATTAGCGATGAAGGCCGCTTTCCCTTTCCCCTTTTCATTCCGAAGCTTCATCTTTGAAGAAGAAGGCCTATGGCCCATCTGGTCCATTTGGGCCAGCTTGTTAATCAAGGCCTGAAAGGTGGTTGGCTTGAAAAACATCATGAATTGGGATATGGTCGCCTGCGGATCGAGAGTTCCCATAAACATGCCCACGGCAGGAGCTTCCTCTATGCGCTGTTCACACTTTAACCACAGGTTCCGCCATCGAATTGCATACTGAACCAATATCTCTCCTGGCTTCACTCCGGCGTTGATTAACGCCATAATTAGGGTGCGTTCGCTAGTGCTCGCGAATTTTTGTGTAAACAGTAGCTCAATTTCTGCAAATGTCTTGACAGAGTCATTCGGGAGATCGGAGTACCATTCGAATGTTGTCTCCGACAAGCTGCCAACAAACTGGCGAAGCAGCAGTTTGTCGTCACCCCCAGTATTACCGCACAGAGCCCCGAATTGAGCAACGTGCTGGTGTGGATTACCCGTCCCTTTATACACATGGAATTTATGGATCGTATATCGTGGCAGGTACTTTATTGATCGTACCAACCCGGATAGGGTCGTCCAGTCTTGACGATTTGGCCGGCCGCTTCGCTCTCCTGATGAGCTCGTATCTGTTGAGCTATATAGTCGTCAAGGGCGGCCTTGGAGACGGTTTCTTCCTTGGCTGCTGATAGAGTCGGAAGAGGGTTTGATGTCTCCCTCTGTCGTCTTCAAGGATTATTGGAGGGTCTTCAGCTGGAGGATCTGGCTGTATCATCATCCCAACCATATCTTGGAACAAGAGCGCCATTTGTTTTATCTTGTCCGCTTGTTCCGCGGCCTCTTTGTCTTTCTTCTCAAGCATTCTTCGGTGAACTCGGCGTCGGTTTCCTGTTCCTGGCGCTGCTCCGACGACGTCTCTGGGCTTTCTATCGGCTCAGTGAGCGCAGCCATCTTTGTTAGCATCTCCTGGAGCTTTTGCTGTTGCTCCTGAGCTTTTGTCATAGATCGGGTAAGTGGTCGATGACCCGTGGAGATGCTGCTATCCTCTTTCCTGGAAGCCATGTAGATGGTGTGCACTATCATGCCCCTAGACTTGGGGGGTTTGGATTTAACACCCTTGAGATTTGTTGCAGGCACGGGGATCTTCTCCGGCCTTCTCTTTTTATGGGCGGTCGAAGTTGAGGGGGTTGTTGCAGAAGATAGTTTTCGTGGCACGACGGCGGGACGGTCCTCCTCTTGCCGAACTTTCATTTTCTTCTGTCGGCGGGAGTAGTCCTGGTCAACTACAGAGTCTTGGACTCTTCGCCAGACCATGTGGATTTTGGAGGACAGACGCTGAGGGGGCTGCTCTGGATTTACCTTTGTATCGTTCTCCACAGGTGGAAGAGATCTTTTTAACATGGCAGTTGGAGAGTTCTTGCGCGCCCTCCTGAGCGGCTCAATGCTGTTCCCAGTTGGAACAACAGCGTCAATTTCCACCGATGGAGTTGGTGGGGTAAGTCCGGGAGAGGAACTACCCCCAACTTTCCAAACTCGGCTCCAGTGGCGATATCGAGCACGTCTTGCAGATGGTACTGGCTCAGTTACGGGGCGGTTTCATCATGCCTCCTGTTCTAGTGAAGGGTTGCTGTTAGTGCCAGCCTATCAAAGACTGACGTTCGCTGATAAGAAACATCCAACCTATTGAAGACCGACCTTTGGGCAGAGGAAGCAGCTTTGGTGATTTCTCCTGAAGCGGGAGTTGGAACGGACAGTCTTGTGAAGACCGATCCTTTAAAATGGGAAGCTACTTTGTCGATTTCATCTTCCAGAGTTGGCATAGCTATCTGCTTTGGGATAACTCTTTCGGGTATCGCAGGCTTCTTCATGAGCCCACTTAAGCTTTGACCTAGTCTGTTAAAGACCGAGGCGTTGGACTTGGATGACCCGTTGAGAGGGGCCGTGATAGTGGTGAGCCGATCCAAGATCGACTTCAGCGGAGCTTCCTGTAACGGCATTGGGACGCTGAAACTTGCCGGTGGGATCATAGTCCCAAAGAATAGTCCAGTGGTGGCCTGAGTCACCTGTTCCACTGGCATGGCGAAGATGGAGACCGCTTGGGGCCCATAGGTCACTCCTCCGGCGCGGACGGAGTGTGAGTTGCTCTTGCAGTTGGTGCAGTGGGAAGCCATTTTCTCTTCTGCACGGAGCAAGACACCAAATCTTAGTACCTCGAATCCAGGGGCAACCATATTAAACCGTGATTTGTTCGCGAACACGACACACGAAGTGTAGAGTGGAAAGAGGAAAATATCCCACCGGGTGTGCTAGAATCTGTTCTCCGCCGAAAGACGCGACCGGGGCATTGGGACATCCGGCCTGAATTTTTGGGGCAGATACTATTTGGGTTTATCCGTCCACCTCTCCGAAGATTCCAAGTTGATTTATGGCACCGTATATCGGAGGTTTAGATAGATGCGGCCGTTGTAGCAGATTTCGTCAGATTCCCCCTCGTTTACGAGGGGGTTTTGATTGTGGGGACGCTGTTTCCAGCAGGCGGAAGCCCTTACAGTTAATTACGCTACCACACCGCGGTAACCACTTTCTCTTTCTCCAGATAGTCACTTCGTGTCGTGTGTGTTTGTTTTATTTTTGGTTGCCCGTGGATTGTATACGGAGAATAATTTATGTTCTCACCCGTAGGGCGTGGATTAGTCCAAATCAGTATTTTCTTATATTTGGGTTTTGGTTGGTTTAAGTATCGTTAACCTTGTTTTAGATTAAGATCAACTTAAATGCTTGTTAAGGATACGCTAGTCTAATTTTAGACTAAGATCTACTCAAATAGGTTTGGGATCATTTAAATCCAACGAAAGAGTATTTGGACTCTATCGTTTTAGTTTAGGGACATTGCGGTCCCTTGGGTTTAAGGACATCATAGTCCATGAGTTTAATGACCTCATAGTCCGTAAGGTTTAGAGACATCATAGTCTGGTTTAAAGACATCATTGTCTGTGAGGTTTAAAGACATCATAGTCTGGGAGGTTTAAAGACATCATAATCTGGTTTAAAGACATCATAGTCTGTAAGGTTTTGGTTTAACCGTTTGGGGATGCGTCAAAAGTTGACCCTCTATCTCTCTGAAGACGTTGAAGAATTACAACGACATGTATCAGAGGTATGAAGAGATGTACCCTTAAACCAATGTTGGTTGGGAGATCTATAGTCAGGTTTGGGACTAAGACCAATTAAAAAGATTGTAAGTACATGGGCTCGGTTAATTTGAATTAGAGACTTATGGCCAACTTGGGCTCAGTCCACTCAGTTCTAAATAAAGTGTTTGAACACTTATTTGGACCCAGTCCACTCATTTTGAATAAAATGTTGAATATTTTTTTAGGCTCAGCCCCGTTTTATTCAATAATGTTGAGTATTGATTTGGATTCTGACACCCCTTTTTTGTCTTTTATTGAGTGTTGAACGCTTTTTATGGCGCTGGGGCTTTATGTACAGAGCACTTTATGTTTTCTCAGCGCCCACGTGAGGAGCACGTGGAGCGCCTGGCGCTGAGCGCCAGACTGGGAGCGCTAAGGCGCTTCTTAAATAAGGGCGGCCATATGAGGAGCGCGTGGAACGCTGGGCGCTGAGCTTGGAGCGCTAAAGCGCTTCTTTTAAAATAGTGCCCACGTGAGGAGCGCGTGGAGTGCTGGGCACTGAGCGCCAGACTTGGAGTGCTAAAGCGCTTCTTATAAAATAACGCCCACGTAAGGAGCACGTGAAGCACTTGGCGCTGAATGCTAGACTTAGAGCGCTAAAGCACTTCTTTTAAAATAGCGCCCACGTGAGGAGCACGTGGAGCGCTGGGCGCTAAGCGCCAGACTTGGAGCGCTAAGGTGCTTCTTGTAAATTGGAGCGCTAAGGCGCCTCTTTGGCAGCTCTGATCAGTTCAGTGCTATGAGAATTAAATTCTCGTTGATGAGAGCCTTTGTCTCATGGATCTAAGGACTAAGTTCTTCTTTATGAGGAGATACTACGATCTCTTTTTCTTTTGTAAAAGATTTCGTCTTATAGATCTGTGATCTAGAGAAAGAACTGAGTTCTTCTGACGTGAGAGTTAAACTCTCAAATATGAAGGAGATGTTGTGATCTCTCTTCTTATTATTTACCTTGAGAAATTGCTCTCGTCTTCGAAGTTTCTTGAAGTTTATGGAGGGTTCTGTCTTTGTATTGAACTAGAAGTTTTTTTTGGGGAGGGGGAGGAGTGTTCTTCTGTGTAAGACTTGAAGTCTTGGATCCTTTATATAGGGGAGACTGATTTGTTGAATTAGTTAAGGAAATCTCTCATTGAGAAATCTCTGATTGATTTGGGGAATGTTTCCCACCGTTGGATCTTTGATCCAAGGGCTTCTGTTTTACAGAAGATAATTTTCTTGTTATTAACAAGATTAGGAAATTATTTTCCCATACAGAACTTATTCTGTATCTCGGTGATTTTTAATCACCATTGGATCTTTGATCCAACGGTGCTCTGATTTACAGAGCACAATCTTTCTTGTTTGGAATGATTTGAGGATTGTTTTCTCAACAGAATTCTATTCTGGTAATTTAATGATTTATCATCTTTGTTGGATTTTTGATCCAAGGGTGGAGAACATTTAGTTCTAGAGCTGGCGCTCTTGGCGCGAGTGCTCTCGTGCTTTGCACGTGAGCGCTGCCTCAAAGTCTTTGACTCTTAGCGCTGGCGCTCTTGGCGCGAGCGCTCTTATGAGGCGCTGCCTCATTTCAAATTTCAAATTTTGAATAGAGCTTTGCTCTCTAATTAGGGGAAACATTACTATATTCTGTTTACTTGTGACTTCTCTAGTTTTAGACAAGTATTTCGTTGAAATACAAGATCTAGATATTGAGAAGCTATAGGTATAAGAATAAAGTAGAGAACCATATGCGGGAAGTATCAGGATTCTTCGAGCTGATTGAAGATGTAGATACTTGTGCGAGGTATTCCGTCGTAAGTAATGGTTTTGAGAACTTGCTTCTCTTTCAGATTACTCATATGTGGGTGCACTCCTAAATGAGTAATGCTGATTGACCTCCTTCCATTTGGTTGATATGCACCGGAAACAGCTGCATAATTTTTGAATCTGGTTCCAATTAAATCTATGTATGTTTCTATAGTGGTGATAGAATGGATCATATCTTGACGATGTTGAGGTATATGGAGTTGTCCGCTTTATACTTAAAACCAGAATCCGGATAAACTCAAGGCACGTTTCAGTAATGGCAGTTTGTGGGTTATCCCGGGCATTGAGGAGGGCTAACTTTCTACCATTAGAAAGATCAATAGTTATACTGTTCTTGACTCGACACCAGTTTTAGTAAAATAGATTCTTTTCAGAAAACATTAGTAGGAGTATGGTAGAACTGGACGTGATTTCAGAACCGTAAACGATTACTGAAAATTTAGCAGGACCTAAAGATTCAATTGGATTCGATATTCCATTAGCCACTCCGTAGATTTTGTGGGTGACCTCAGGCACCCGAGAGGTACTTCGGTCTCCTTAAAGACGGTGACAGGGAGGTTCTTGTTTACCCAATACTAGCCACTACTGCTGTTTTAGACTATGAGATCCGGCAAGAGAATGAGTATAACGTCATTCTAAACTAGCTTTAGAAGTGCACGTGTATATGAATCTGCGAGAGGGTTGTTATAGTCAATTGGAGCAGTGGAAGCATAGTGGACAAGTAGCTTATGTCTATGTATAGACTTAAGCAGGTATAACGGAGATAGATCATCTATTTTTGATGTGAAAGTCATAGAGTTTGACTTCATTAGAATAAGAGATGGATCTGGTAAGAAGGTAGTAGGGAGTGATGCCCTGGTTTTTGGATGACATGCACTTGATAGGAAGTGAAATCCCTATACTATGATCGGTTATACTATGGTTGTCACAAAGTGTTTCTCCACATAGGATCTGGATAAAATATGAGGATTCTGGTCACTAGATCTATGGTTTTAGATCTAGATTTAGGAAGTGTCCCAATTTAGGCACTTTGACATTATTCTAAAGGTGTTTTAAAATGGTTGACTCCTGGTATGGTAGTGTACCTGCAGGTGATGGAGTCACTCTCTCTAAAAGATGTCTTACAGACTAAATGGGAGAGGGATTTGCATGATTGGCATATCACTTGCTTAGGCAATTGAGTTAATCATGAAATGTCAAGTACCACACCAGATAGTGTTTTTACACTAGCTGCAATAAGTATAAATATATTAATCCAATCGTGAAGAAACGTTTGGAAGCAGTTATGAACATAAGTGGATGTTCTTAGAATATGGTAACGGCAGCCTCCTTCGGGAGGTGGTTATCATTTCAGGCTTCCATGGTGACCTGGATGACAGAGAGACTGTCTGACTTATAATTTTCCCTCTTTTGTGGGGCAGTACGTTGAACAGGTAGTCCAAGCAGATATTGAGGAAGGCATGGCGCAGGATACTGATTAAATTCGGTTGATGATACAGCCTAAGAAGTTTGTAGGATTTTGAGTTCATTTATGAACTGGGTCCTATCAGATATCCAGACAAATTCGAAGACAGGTATTGCTCATTTCGGAAGATAGTTTTTCTCCGTGAAGTTGAGATATAGAGTGATAAAGAAAGAAACATTGGAGCGGATCCACTCACCGAAGCTATTTCTTGAACGCAATAATTTCACAAATAGGCTTTGTGAAACCGATTAGTAGAGAAGTTGGGTGTTCGGTGTCACACGGGCTGTGAGTATGCTACATCGCAATAATTAGCTTTAATTGCAAGTGGGAGATTGTTGGTTATAGTGCCCTCAAGTCAATTATTGAATCACAGGCATGCGATTGCAATGATTGAAGGAGGACGTATACGGATAGAACAGTCTTACTCAAAATGATAGTATGCTATCTGGTTTATGTTTATCATCATGTACATACTTTATGTGGTATTATAGATCACTATTACATGTTGATAGAGCTCATAGAATTCTTGCTTGACTACCAGTATTATGATGGCGATCATATACCTGAGAGCTGGGTGGTCTATAAGTATATCCTTAAATGTCCCTAGTCATGGGAGTATCGAGACTGGGCATCGATACTTCAGAGTAGACTAGTGTGTACTTATCGAGACCCAGATGAGCGGCGGTGGCCAGGTCTCACAAGCCATTGGTGTTAGTTTGTTCACCCAAGATAGTATATAGGTGCTCATTGGGTTATGAGTACACGGGACGGACTCGCCGGGAACATGCTAGTTGGTATTATGTAGGGTTCCTAGGCACACTAATGAGGTCTCACAAGGCATCAACCATGCCAAATTCAAATTTTACAAGTGCCGAGAAACCCTAATACGGATCGTTAACTAGAATTTTAGGCGAAACAAGAAACTAGTTAACAACTTAACTAAAAGAAAGAGGCTACAACCTTTGTAGATCCGGTTCTCCACTTCCTTATCTCCACGTAGACGTCCCTCCGCTGTACAAATCGGATCCCGGACTCTAGCGTCGTCTTCATCGGAGAAATGTGCGGGCTAGGTCGTCGACTGCGATGCCGAAGATGATCTACGTCGAGGCATCACAAGATCAAGCTCCCACTTCACCAAGTCATGAAACTTGTGAAGAAAACACCCTATACTACTTGGCAAGAGGTAGAGGATGAAGAAATAGGAAGTGGGTTCACTTTAGAATTGGATTTCTCACTCTTTTTCACTAGTTGCCATTGATGGAGGCTAGCTTCTTCATGTTGAAGAAGGAGAAGAAGAAGAAGATAATATGATAAGTATTATCTCAAAAAAGAAAATAAAAGGAATACTTATCATATAGCAACCATGGTCAAGTGTAGATAATAAACTAGGGTTAAGTGGAATGGTTAGGGTTAAGTATGAAAACAAAAAAGGTCACTTAGTCAAAGTTTCATGAAGCTTCAACTAGCAAACAAAGAAAGCCTCCATTCATTTATTTTGCAAAAATAAATAAACAAAATAAATGAATAAGTAAATCAAAACCCTAACCATTACACAACCATGGCTTAATCATACACTTAACAAAGTATGCATGTATCATCAAACATGATACAAACAAGTGCACAAAAATATATCACATATACAACGTGCACATCAAGTGAGAAAATCCTTTTAAAGTGAACCAATACTAGTTAATGCAAGGTAATATATCAAATATATAATCATGCATTAAATCATTAAATCAACACTTGATTTAACGATCCGGTCATATCGCATATAACCGACTAATATCCAATGTATCGGCTTATCGAATCAATCCTTGATTCGATAACTAGGTTATATCGCATACAACCATTCGATACATTCATCGCGAGAATGAAATACGGTATCACATACACGCATTATTCTCGGTCCCGCACATATCTCATATGCGCTCCTATTTCGTTTCGCTTGAGCCAGAAAACCTCTGTGTAGGACTCTAAAGACTCGTCAATACGCCGGCAGCAGGTGATGATCATATCATACACCCACAAGCCGCAAGCGGTCTGCTAAACGTAACGGCCACCCGGGTATTGAGCGATCAGAAGATCGACGAGCAAGCCCGCTCACACTCATGTGAATCCAACCAGTAACACTTACCGTACAGTCCGGTCTCGTCGTCTGATATGTCGCATATCTCGCCTAGGGGTGGTAAACGTCAGACCCCAATAGCTTGATAAGTCGTGTCGATATGAGGTCTATAACTGTTCGAGAAACTACTGGTAACACTTACCAGTAAATCTCAGCAACCCTGGCCAGGGATTTCCGGTTATAGCCAATCGAACACAGCGCAACATCAACTCCCTATACCGGGAGAGACGAATCCCCTCCTATCGCTCATTGCCTCCATGTGATTCGGGGATGTACCCAAAAACCACCGTTTTGCACGCCCTCTTGGACGTGGTAAGGTGGAAATCAAAGCACAGTGGGAACCACACAAGACTCTATGACGATCTCGGGTCAACAGACTACTCTGTACCAGTGTCACCAGAGAACTGCCATCTGACGTAAGGTATAATACCATCTGGGAGTTCTCGGCGAGTCCGTCCAGTGTACCCAGTCTCCACTGAGCATCCGTATATCATCTCTGATGTCAAACACCAATGGATATGAGATCATCCATCGCCCATCTGTATGGGTCGAGAAGGTATACGCTAGTCTACTCTGGTATATCGATGCCCTGTCTCGATATACCCACGACTAGGGACCTTGAAGGATGTACTTATAGACTATCATGTCCCCACTAGTATGATCCGCATCATAGTCCAGGTAGTCAAGTACATATCCTAAGGGCTTTACCAACATGTAACAGATAGACAATCAGTGTACACGTTAAGGTAAAGTGCAACCAGATAGCATACTATCATGTCGAGCAAGAAAGTCCTCCCTATATATGTCCAAGCATCCACTACAATATACATCCTATGTACAGTAATGGCCTCTAGGGCATACATATAACTAACAATCTCCCACTTGCACTAGGGCCATCTGATAGCAGTGGTAGTAGTATCTCATACTCAACCATCCCATAAAAGTCTCTCTCTGGGAATAGGCCTTCGTGAGTGGATCCGCCGTGTTGTCCTCTGAGTCTACTCTCCTAACCTTGATCCCCTGGAGATCAACCATCTCCATGATCAGGTAATACTGCCTTAGAATATGTCTGGATCACTGATGGGACGGACGTTCCTTGGCATAAGCCACAACTCCATTGTCACACAATGGAAGGAACTGAGTTCATCTCATGAACTAATATACACCCAGACAGTCTCTTTGGTAGCATCTTAAGTAGCGATGTATCTTGCCTTTAATCGTCTAGTATGCCACGGTATTTAGCTTGGAACTCTTCCAACATACCGTCCCTTTACTGAGGGGAAAGACAATGCCTGTGACTGACTTTCAGTCATCCTTATCATCGTGGAACACTTCCAGTAATTCTCCCCGGGACCAATTAATACCATCTCACTACAACTAGTGAGAATCCTAACATCCATTTAGATCTATCTCATAGATCCAAAACCCAGGATTTAGTAGGTATCACTTTGATCCTATGTGGAGAATCATTGTGATAAGCGGAGATTGATCGAGCGTAGCATAGGAAACTCCTTCCCTATCAAGAGTATGTCATCCACGTACTCTACGAGGATCACTACCATACTCCCTACTACCTTCTTGTATATACAAAGTTCATCTACCATTTTGATGATGTCAAACTATTTGACTAACTCATCAAAACAGATGTTCCAACTCCGCGATGCCTGCTTTATCACATAAAACATCTTGCACACGTTTCCGCTGCTCCCACTGTCTACGAAGCTCTCTGGCTGTGTACTTATAGACGCTCTCTTCCAAAACATCATTTAGAAAAGCAGTCATGACACCCAACCACCAGATATCGTAGTCATGGTATGTACCCGTGGTAAGTAGGATCTGGATGGACTTAAGCATAGATCCTTAGAAAAGGTTTCATCATGATCCATATCTGGTCAATGATGCAAACCTTTAACAAGTCTAGTTTTGAAAGTCTCAACTTTTCGATGTACACCAAGTAATCTTCTCAAGATATACTTGCTCCTGATGGGGATTTAACCCTTCAGATATAGCAACCAAAGTCCATACTTTGTTGGTGTATAAGGATTCCATCTCAGACCGCTAAGCATTCAGCAATTCTTACAGAGTCCCACTCCTGATGGCCAGCTCGAAACTGGTTGGGTCATCATCTCATGATGCAATCCTCGCTCCCACCGTCATAGAGGAACCGAAGTATCTCTCAGGTGGGTGAGGAACCCTACTAGATCGGCGGAGAGGCTGAGGTTCGTTGGGAACTATTGAATCCTTTGGTTCTACTAAGTCATCTGCTGTAGTTTGCATAGCTGGAACCTTTCCAGTTCTACATAACTAACCTTGCCTCGAGCTTGTCCGGATTTTGCTTTTAGACATAGGCCGGACAACCCCAAATCTTAACTAACTTAAGATATGGGCTCTTCCCTTTCCATATCACATATGAAGTGGTAGGCAACTGATTTGATTTGAACCCTATTCAATAGGTATGCAGCTTCTCAAGTGCATAACTCCCAGAAGGAAATAGGTAACTCAGTAGTACTCGTCATAGAGCACACCTTATCATATAGGGTGTGATTGCTCCGCCCTTATATACCATCGTGCTATGGTGTATACGGAGGAGTAATGCTGAGAGAGAAACTCATTCTCCTTTAGAATAGTCCAGGAATTCCGTGCTCAAGTATTCTCCTCCCTGATCACATCAAAGGACATAATACTTATACCCTTATTGGTTCCCTACTTCTAACTTATATTCTGTGAATATCTCAAAAGGTTCGGACTTGTGTTTCAACAGGAACATATGTCTGAATCTTGAGAGATTATCAGAGAATGTAACGAAGTACAAAGAACCAGTCCTGGCATATGTAGACAGGGGACCTTACATATATCAACATGTATCATCCCAAGAGTTCACTAACTCTTTCTCTGTTTCCAGTAAACAGAGCTTTGGTCATTTTATCTCTGTGACACGACTGGCAAGTTTCACAAGATGTAAATTCAAACTGATTTAAATATGCATCTAAATGTAACTTTAGCTAGTTGGGTCACATTGATCTGATCTAGTCTACAATATCTCAAGAAGGATCCGTTCATTTCTGAACTCTTCCTCTTGTGTGTGTTCCGTATACCAAGAACTGTAGTTTGATTTAGAACATCAATGCTTTTAGATAACGTGCCTGAACCGATCAACTTTTGATATAGGAAATGTTCAAAACATTATCCAACAATACAAAATTTTATCGTTTCTTTACTAATAAAGAGACAGATATGATTTTGTATATCAGGTTCGGTATCTAATAGCATTTGTTCAGAATCAATGTATTGGTAATACAGAGTGACAGTGACCAACAGACTTGGCTGCAACACTTGCCCCGTTTTCTGTCTCATGAAACTTATCACCCGTTCTCAGTTTTTCTACCTTTTTGTAGCCCTATGTAACAGATTATATATCTGGGATCCTGATCCGGTATTATATACCCAGGATGCGGAGGATACTGAGAAACAGTTCTTTGTAATGAACACACCCAAAGATGATGCATCAGTATGCACTTTCTTCGTTTGGGCGGCACGGGAAATCTGGTATTCCCCAATTTCCTGCTCTGTCTTATAACAATTATAAGGTGGAGCGGGACCAACGTTCCCCAGCTCAGTATAACAAGCGGGTTCGGTCAATAATCCGTATTTTTATCTTGATTAAGGCGTGATATGGTCGCTACCTGGAGAGAGAGAGAAGAAAACACTCAGCGTGCACTCTTGCAAGATCAGATTGGTTATTATTTTATCTAATCAGGATGGCTCCCACTGTTTTTATCAAATCTTCCTTCAAACCCTAAAAAGAAAGACTAGCCGGGATTAATTACACACTACAAGTTCGCCAATCTTTCAGCCAGGCCAGTGTCGGTACTTTGAGGGAGGTCCCCCGTGCTTTCGCACGAACCTAATTAATGTAAACCTCGTTTTCCCAAAGGCGTAACCTCATTAACACCTTTCTAGACACCTACTTGATCGGCTAATTGTAATGTGTAAAACTCTCCCAGGAGTAACTCTTACTCGCAGCGGGTATCAGGATCCAACTATCTCATAAAAGCTATGCAATCTCATTGCAAATTTCAACACTTGAAATTCCCGATAATATTTTGCCCCTAGCGTGCTATGACCTTGACGCATGCCAAACAACCCATAGTCCGCTAGTCAAGTTCAACCCGTACATTTCTTGATTGAATTAAACCCACCCGCATGACCCTTGACGTATGCCAAACAACGCCGTACGAATACCCTAATCCAATCGCATCGTATACTAGCAAATAAGCACTAGTTAGCTACCGTACACTACGCCTTGACGCATGCCAAACAACCGCAGCACGAATACTAACTCGTACTTATCTGAAATGACGGAGGGCTACGACAGGTTTTTCTGAAAACCTATTGCGTAATGAACTTGATATCGTTGTATAATCAAATGATTTTTAAAATGGAGTGCTTTTGAGGCTTTTCTAGTTTTGCTAAAGGAGTCACTCCCGGTGAAGGGATCGTCGGTCCTTTCCTCGTCGAATGAGGTGCGGGATATATCATATATATCACTGTGCAAAGCAGAAACTATAAAAGCAATCAAAAGACAAACCGAGTGTGAAGCATCTGCCAGTTATTGCTAAAGGACTCACTCCCGGTGAAGGGATCTCGGTCCTTTCCTTATCGAATAAGGTGCAGGATATATCATATATATCGCTGTGCAAAGCAAGAACTGTAGCTACCTGTTTTATTTTTGAAATTCGATTCTACAACATCTTAGGTTTCTTTTATTTCATTAATCTCATTAATGAAGTCCCATCATTTAAATTACCTAAACATCACAGATAAATATGACGTACACTTATGCCATCCGCATTCGCCTCGATGTCCCCTCGTGCACCGTTAGGTTAGGTAACTAACGGCAGAGCGGGGCAGGGCTAGCGCGGGTATAAAACATAAGTAACGCCTATATAATATATCATATATACTATATACAGTATCCATCACAGAACATCACATGATCACATCACAGATATCGCAGCAGAAGAATCATATGAAACATTGGATATACTAGGACGTCCGTGTTTTTAATACGAGCCAGTATAAAACACGGATTCCACGGTCGTGATGAATAGCCAAATCCACACCCTAGACCCCTACGAGAGCGGCAAGCAACCCTATCAATTCTAGGGTTAGGAGACCCGGACTCGACTCCTCGAGTTGGTCTCCCACTGGACTTCAGAACCCGGTTACTTGTGCTCCCCTCCTTGGGTCTATCCTAGTGCGGAAAAGTAAATAATATACAAAAGGTGACATCTTCCGCAACCTGGAAGTGCCCCAATAAAAGAATATTACATACAAGTTTTACATGAATGAAAATGAAAAACACTCATCTCACATAAAAACCCGCGGCTATTCAAACACGACGATCCAATATAACATATCCAGCAACACATAACATCACATTTCATCAACATAAGTAAATATGCGCATCCCAATTGTCGTTGACATATAGCAACGAAACCGGCGATATCACATATTAGACTTACGGTCACAGAAAAGAAAGTGTAAAACTATAATAGTTGGAATCCGCAACCTCCGTAGACATCGCATGCCTAATCAAATGAATTACTTAGACATCGCATGCCTAACAATTATAAACCCCGCATTTTAGTCTCATTATCGAAAACTCTTTTCAATATCAAGTCGGGCAATTCAACAAGATTCCCGACATCCTGATCGAATGCTCGTCGCAAACTTCAGTAGACGGCCGCACCCTCGACGCCGTCGACGAAGTGCACCAAGGCGGAACACCGCTGCCGCGAGCACCCGAACGAATGCTTTCGGCGACGGGGTTCTCCTACAGTCACTTGGTCGGGGCTATGGAGCAAGGCTGTCTATTAAGTTTACCCGGCGAGTATCCGCGTACACTACGTGATTGCGACGGACTTTTGATCACATCAAAATTCCGTGGCAACCGATCAAGTGAGACTAAACTGCTATGTTTATAACATTTAAATCAGTTATCTCATAACTACTTGTGAATTCCAATTATTGTATCGCATTCCAGATAAATAGAAAATGTTAAACTTTCCGATCGAACATTGAAACACCCAAGTTTTCCCGAAACAGCTCAACACATGAAACAAGTTTAAAAACATTCACTTCGTGCCTCAGTACCAACGGTCCAGCCGTAGAAGGGTCAAGCTAACGCCTCACATGTGGCACGCCGTACTGCCCCAAACCCGAAGGTTCAAAGGGCAGTTCAAGACGGTCACATAATCGAGTTAAGGTTTGTTGTCTTCTAGAGGGTCCATCGCGTTACTTGCACTATTTAGAACGTCCTTAAACCACGGAAAGATCCAACACTTGGAAATTTCCCGATAGGGGAAAGATTGGGTATTTACATCCGGTCGAACTTTTTAACATATTCTAAAATTATCCGGAAAAACACATAGACAAAGTTTGATAATCCGATCGAATCTTCGATTCCCAATACAACCCCAGAATACTCAACTGTTGAGTCAAATTAAAAATTCCCAGAAAACTCAGCATCACAAAATAGGAATTACTGTGCAAAAAGTATTGGACATTTTGATAATACGGCCGCGGAACCGCCCCAGAAGCCATGCTTCTGCCGCGGTTCCGTCGCACACTTGACGAATTAGCCCCACGAATTTCACAGTAATTCTAGTAGGACCCTGCTGAATTTTTTAGCAATTTTTAATTCACAAAAATCCAAATTTTCAGAAAATTTCCAGAGAAGGGTCATTTTTAGGGTTTCGGGGTTCGATCGGGTTTCAAATATCGTCTACGCATCGCCTAAGGCTCTAACCTGGCTCTGATACCACTGTAGGGTTCCTAGGCACACTAATGAGGTCTCACAAGGCATCAACCATGCCAAATTCAAATTTTACAAGTGCCGAGAAACCCTAATACGGATCGTTAACTAGAATTTTAGGCGAAACAAGAAACTAGTTAACAACTTAACTAAAAGAAAGAGGCTACAACCTTTGTAGATCCGGTTCTCCACTTCCTTAGCTCCACGTAGACGTCCCTCCGCTGTACAAATCGGATCCCGGACTCTAGCGTCGGCTTCATCGGAGAAATGTGCGGGCTAGGTCGTCGACTGCGATGTCGAAGATGATCTACGTCGAGGCATCACAAGATCAAGCTCCCACTTCACCAAGTCATGAAACTTGTGAAGAAAACACCCTATACTACTTGGCAAGAGGTAGAGAATGAAGAAATAGGAAGTGGGTTCACTTTAGAATTGGATTTCTCACTCTTTTTCACTAGTTGCCATTGATGGAGGCTAGCTTCTTCATGTTGAAGAAGGAGAAGAAGAAGAAGATAATATGATAAGTATTATCTCAAAAAAGAAAATAAAAGGAATACTTATCATATAGCAACCATGGTCAAGTGTAGAGAATGAACTAGGGTTAAGTGGAATGGTTAGGGTTAAGCATGAAAACAAAAAAGGTCACTTAGTCAAAGTTTCATGAAGTTTCAACTAGCAAACAAAGAAAGCCTCCATTCATTTATTTTGCAAAAATAAATAAACAAAATAAATGAATAAGTAAATCAAAACCCTAACCATTACACAACCATGGCTTAATCATACACTTAACAAAGTATGCATGTATCATCAAACATGATACAAACAAGTGCACAAAAATATATCACATATACAACGTGCACATCAAGTGAGAAAATCCTTTTAAAGTGAACCAATACTAGTTAATGCAAGGTAATATATCAAATATATAATTATGCATTAAATCAACACTTGATTTAACGATCCGGTCATATCGCATATAACCGACTAATATCCAATGTATCGACTTATCGAATCAATCCTTGATTCGATAACTAGGTTATATCGCATACAACCATTCGATACATTCATCGTGAGAATGAAATACGGTATCACATACACGCATTATTCTCGGTCCCGCACATCTCATATGCGCTCCTATTTCGTTTCGCTTGAGCCAGGAAACCTCTGTGTAGGACTCTAAAGACTCGTCAATACGCCGGCAGCAGGTGATGATCATATCATACACCCACAAGCCGCAAGCGGTCTGCTAAACGTAACGGCCACCCGGGTATTGAGCGATCAGAAGATCGACGAGCAAGCCCGCTCACACTCATGTGAATCCAACCAGTAACACTTACCGTACAGTCCGGTCTCGTCGTCTGATATGTCGCATATCTCGCCTAGGGGTGGTAAACGTCAGACCCCAATAGCTTGATAAGTCGTGTCGATATGAGGTCTATAACTGTTCGAGAAACTACTGGTAACACTTACCAGTAAATCTCAGCAACCCTGGCCAGGGATTTCCGGTTATAGCCAATCGAACACAGCGCAACATCAACTCCCTATACCGGGAGAGACGAATCCCCTCCTATCGCTCATTGCCTCCATGTGATTCGGGACTGTACCTAAAAACCACCGTTTTGCACGCCCTCTTGGATGTGGTAAGGTGGAAATCAAAGCACAGTGGGAACCACACAAGACTCTATGACGATCTCGGGTCAACAGAGTACTCTGTACCAGTGTCACCAGAGAACTGCCATCTGACGTAAGGTATAATACCATCTGGGAGTTCTCGGCGAGTCCGTCCAGTGTACCCAGTCTCCACTGAGCACCTGTATATCATCTCTGATGTCAAACACCAATGGACATAGGATCATCCATCGCCCATCTGTATGGGTCGAGAAGGTATACGCTAGTCTACTCTGGTATATCGATGCCCTGTCTCGATATACCCACGACTAGGGACCTTGAAGGATGTACTTATGGACTACCATGTCCCCACTAGTATGATCCGCATCATAGTCCAGGTAGTCAAGTACACATCCTAAGGGCTTTACCAACATGTAACAGAGAGACAATCAGTGTACACGTTAAGGTAAAGTGCAACCAGATAGCATATTATCATGTCGAGCAAGAAAGTCCTCCCTATATATGTCCAAGCATCCACTACAATATACATCCTATGTACAGTAATGGCCTCTAGGGCATACATATAACTAACATATTATCCCAATTTTCAGATAGCAGTTCCCAGGTGACATGTGTACAGATTAGTCTGTTGACTTGAGATCGTCATTTGTCTCGTGTGAGTTCCCACTGTGCTTTGATTACTACCCTACCACGGCTCAAAGGAGTCGTGCAAACAGGTTTTAGTTAGGTACAGTCCCGAGCCACATGGAGGCAGTGAGCGGACATCGAGGATTCGTCTCTCTCGGTATTGGGGGTTGATGTCGCGTGCTGTATGGGTGGCCATCACCAGAAATCCTTGAAAAAGGTAATCGAGAATTACCGATTTGGATCAGTAGTTTCTTAGGTTGTGATAGGCTTCATACCGACACGAAATGTCGCGTTATTAGGGGTCTGACTTTATCTACCCCTTAGATTCGATATGCGATACTCTTAAACGAAGAGACCGTACTGTATGGAGATTATCACAGACAGGCTCAGTAGGGGTCATGTAACAACTCCAATTTCAATGTACAGAAAATTGTTTAAAAGTTAATGTACAAATGGAGTATTTGCAATCTTATGTATACTATAAGTATTTGTTTTACTTTAGAACAGGAAGAAAATACTTGTAGCACATTGGTAAAGCCTTGCACTGCTGTGACGTAGCCCCTGTGATCGAATCCCCCTAACCATATTATCTTTTTATTAAATTTTGTTTTAATCTTTTAGAAGCCCAAGTGTTTTCACGTGCACTGCATGTAATAAGTTAAGTTACAGAATAAATAAACATGTGCATGAGGGTATATGAAGCGTTAGGGACACGTGTCCAAAGATCCAAGCCTCACCACCGGGGAACGACCGGCGAGATGCCCCCAAAAACCGGCACCACTGGGCCGTTCGTAAGGAATGGTCTCCATCTTTTCACCCGAGTACCTCTTCAGCTACCCCACTTCTCTCACATTGTTTATTTTCTCTGCATATTTTCCATAGAACAATAAATCACCTTTAATCCAATTTTAATGCAAATTTTCAATGCATTGTTTAACCCTCTAAACCCTAATTTTCCCTATAAATACCACACTCCATTTCACACATCCTCACTCAGAAATTCCCTACCAAAAATCTCAAAAATTCTCAAGTCCATATAGTGTGTAAGGGGAGTTAGCAAAGGGTGAAGTTCCGGCGTAGTTCCAAGGAGATTCCGGCGACGAAACGACGCCCCGACACTTCCCTAGTCTTTCTCTCTCTTCTCTTATTCTCTAGCCAGTAAGTCCCCTCTCCCCCTCTCATTTTCTATTCTAAAAACTTAAAATTCTAAAACCCGATGGAAGCGGAGTTAGTCCGACTTCTGATTCGGTTTTTCTTTAAAAAAGTTATTTTTCTTAAACAATCAATACCATACTTTCATATAATGTTTAACAAACATTAACAAACACTTTGAAACAAGTTTCATCTCAAAAGAAGTTTTTATGCAATTTTTATCGTATTTTACAGTAAAATACCACATACTTTATTTCCGACATAAAACAACATAACACTTGTATTACTTTTAGATAACTCATGAGGTAATGACCTCCCTCATCACAACTCACATTTTTGATATAGCACGATAAAGTTTTGGGAATATTTTCATGGGATAATACGACATTACTAATAAATACCATCAAACTTGCAAAACCATTTCTTTAAAGTGTATTAATCAATTCCCTGCAATTGTGCCTCTACAACCCTTTTTAGGGATCCCGTTCGGGATGGTGCAGGTTATCGCATATCCTCGGGCCTAGTAGAGCGAGATGCAGACCTCCGAAAGGAGCATTCGATCTCGATGGAATTTTTAATGCATTTTTAAAAAAAAATGAGATTTCTACAAGAATAAATAAAATTTATTTTTATTGAATATATACCTATTATAAAAATATCTATTTTAATTATATTATATAAATATTCCAAGTTTTCTAAATCAAAAGAATCATCATTACATGAAAATACCATCCAAATACAAAACAATACCGATATTTCATTATAATACTATATACTATGAAAACTTGGTTCTACTTACTAGAAATTTCACTTTTATAAAATATACATCTATGAAAATCCTAAAAACGATAATTAAATACTTGAGGTGTATTTTGAAATTATACCAAAACTATTTTTACACAAACCCCCCTCAAGTTATACTAAATTACAACAAGGACCCTAGTAAACATAGGTTTAAGCGGGACCGGTTCTCTTGAGCCTCAGAGAGCGGGAGAATATGGGTACTTGCCTATTTAAGGTAGACAATCTAACAAACGGTGTTATCAACAAGGTAATTGTTTTGGAAAAAGACACAAATCCTGTCGTCCATATGCAACAGTTACCGATAACATCAAAACTAATTCAGGATTTTAAGTTCTTTCCCAAGTGTCTGACTCAGACTGAGTCTCAATCTAATCAATCTGAATTGAATGTGATTCAAGTATAAACTGCAATACAACATGAATCCATGAATCTGTCTATTCAATCTATATCAATCTATATTGACCGAACCGAACCATGGATATACTCCGTTTACATGATTCTCCATTTATATACATTCCATTTACTGATATCATAGTTTCAGCAAGTCATCCATCTATATAACAAAACAATACAATCAATACAGAAGACATCGCGGGGTTTATAAGAGGTAGATTGGTATGGAAGGTGTTAGAAGTGGCACAAGACTGTAACCATAATACACCTAACCTGAATATCCATTGTCGTTGTACCGTGGCAGAACGGTCCCTTGTGCTCCGTATACATTAGTCTCCGGAATAGTGGGACTCCTCTTGTATACACTGACATTTTCTGTACCAAGCTACAAACAACAGCGTTAACATTATAATAAAAAATTATAAGTTATATTCTCTTTCTGTCTATTCTATTTCTACTCACCTTTGGGACTTACCGAGCGATTGTTCGCTGACGACATTTCTTTTCTTCTTTCTTTGGTATGTTGTCAGGTGTTTCGGACTCATTGGAGATCGAGTCCAGCCATCAAGATTTGGAGCAGTTAGCGTTTGACCCAGAGTTGTAGGAACTTGTACATATTTTCATTTCAGTTATGCCATTGTTTAGGCATCGCTTTCTATTCATATATTTACATTTCAGTTGTACCTGTAAAAGAATGTTTAATAAATAAACTTGCTGTTTATTTACATTCATGTCTCCTGCGTACTTTACTTTATACTTCTTAGATATACTTAGCATGTTTACTTCTGAGTAAATAAGTCGCGTGACCCGTCGCGTCTCCATACCGTACACCGAGAAGCGGAGTGTGACGGGTCAGGATAAGTTTGCTCGTCGGTCTTCTTTTCGCTCAATACCTAGATAGTCGTTACGCACAGCTAGTGCCGCTGACGTGCTTGTGGTCAAACATACTGCCAGCGTATTGACGAGTCTTTAGAGTCCCACACAGAAGGTTTCCCTGCCTCGGGCGAAACGATGTAGAGACCGTATAGTTTTACGACAGGGCTCGATCATATACGTGCACTTGTGCACATATCATAATTCGGACGGATTTTACTAGTGGCTTTAGTTTAAGCCGGATTCTAGTATTATATTGTTCGATTATTTTTGTCTCTTTGTATTCGTATTTTTCGGAATACGGATGCGGGTATGTATATACGGTTGAGGGGTATTCTTGTAATTTATTACAAGTTGCTTCTATAAGTTGCCACCTCATTATATTTATTAACCATTTGGTTAAATGGTTAATTGAGGTGGAGGATGAGGTGGGTTGGCATTTATGAAGCATGGCACACTTGGTGACTCATGTGGTGACTCATTGTGTGACTCATAAATCACTATTGTGGCATGCTTAATATTTGTTGGGGTTGCGAGATATTTTTTTCACTTGATGATTTATTATTCTTGCTCACAACACTTAGCCTTTTTCTTGAGTTGAGCTTAGCTTCACACTTTCATTCTCTCATGCCTTCTTCTTCTACCTCCATCCTGATAGTCTCATGTGTTGAGAAACCTAGGGTGTTTAGAGACAAATCAATCCATCATTAGACTTTACATCTTCTAGGCTATCTAGTTTAGAGAATTAGGCACCCTAGTTACCTCGGTTATGAGGTAGGAGCTCGGAATACAAATCCTCAGATGGATCATCTTCGATGGAAGGAGACCAGCAACCAAGCTTGATCGTGGTGGCCATTAGGAGCTTGGGAAGGTAGTTAAAGACTGAAGGACATGAATCATTTGGTATAACATTCCTAAACTCTTTTTAGCTTGCTAGATTAGGGTTAATGGTAGATCCGTAGCATCGGGAAGTTCTTGCGCCGGTTTGTAAAATTTTTGTTCCACAATCGGCCACGGTTTGATAGCCAGGACGCTGGCATAACCCAACAGTCCTTCGGGTCAGATTTCCCGTCAAAGAGGGCCACTTTTGGTGGCTTGTTCCTGGTTGAGATATGCTCGGACAACAGCTCTTCTGAAAAGGGTTTCGTCGGTGAGTCAGTGGAGTATCGGGCCCCTTCGCCAGTCGCATGGCCGTCCCGGCGTATGCCCTCGATTTTCTTCTCGAGGGCTTCGAGTCGGTGGTGATAACCCAAGGATTCTGCACAGTCGGAGTGGTGGCTACCCCCGCTCCGGGTTTGTGCTAAGGAACGGCTTCGATTTCGCTCTATCAGGTGTCTTAAATCCTTAGGTGAGGCCCTTCTCGAGTAGTCTCTGGGCTCGTCGTTCGTGCGATCCCGGCTAGACTGAGGGCGTCGGTCCTGGAAGTAGGTAAGCTGGCCGACACCTCCTCAGGGGGAGAGAACGCATGACGGGTATTGGAGTGAGGGCCCAGTCTTCCCTGGGACCGCGGCGTGGAGCTGTCCGGCCCTTAGCGGGTCATGGAATCAGTCGCCGCGTGTAGGTTAAGGTGGCCGGAGTCGGTCCGCCGGTGCTCGGTGGCGCTGTGATAAGGATGAGGGAGATCGAGGGCTTGAGTGTGCTCGTCTGTCCTTCGGTGGACGTCGTTATCCTGAGGAGGGGGAGCCACGGTCTGGTGGGTATGGCCCGCCGCTTGAACGCAGCTGAGGGCATCCACCAGCTATGTAAGCCTTTCTTTCCGGGAGGACAGGGCGTTGATGGCATTAGGAGGGGGAGACGAGCCGCTCCCGTCTCCATTGTAGCGGCTCGTGTTCGGATCGTTGTGGCTCACTATTAGGTCGAGGGTGGAAGATCAAATTTTCTAGTGGAACAGAAAAAGTCTTTTGTTCCTACAGACGGCGCCAAGTAATGGAGGCTGGATCTCCTTCAGATGTTGTCCTCCGTCGATCCTTTGGTTGCGGTCTTTGACGGCTGAGATTTGATTGGGAATTGCTGAGTGTGGATCTCAATGGGTTGATGTTGGATGCCGAGCTACCTGCAAAGAAGTCCCGGGATGGGTGACCACCGTAGGACCCTCCGACGATCAAGTTAGAGCCGAGAAATAAGTGCAGAGTAGCGGCGTATTGGAAATAAATTCGAGATACCTGAGTCGTCTGAAAGAGGGGTTTATATAGGGGTTGCGTGGAGCGAGCAGGTGTGAAATCACCACCATCGGTTATGCCCCAGCGTTATCCTCACCTTCAATGGCGAGATGCGCTCATTAATAGGGGGATACGCCCATTAATGGGGGGATGCAGTAGCGTGGGACGCAGATCGTGGGGAGGCAGATATCTCGCCCTGGCGATATGCGCGGAGCCATTGCGGGACGCATGGGATCCACGCTCTTGGTTGATCGGGGGAGGTCGAGGAAGCTCAGCACTTCAGGAGCTCAGAGACGAGCTGGGAGGCCAAAGAAGCTCGGCACGTCAGACGGCTCAGAGACGAGCAAGGTGGCCGAGAAAGCTCGACACGTTAGACGGCTCGGAGACGAGAAAGGAGACTGAGAAAACTCGGAGACGAGCTGCTGGTAGTTTCCTAGGTGAAGGTGGTATGTATTCAAGGAAGTCTCTCGAAAGGTCGGATACGTTCCTCGAGAAGGGAATCCCAAGAAATCCTCATATTGAAACCCATCTATTCCACCTCCGCAGCCTTCGGAACATGTCATCCGCCACGTGTTGTAATCTGAGGAGACACCACTTGTGAGCATCATCACTCTTATCTCCCAAGCCTATGGCTGCCCCCTCCCCTCTCTCACACTCTCACTTTCACCAATAATTCAAATTCCCAACTCCAGATACAAACTCACACCATCTCTTCATGTTGAAACCATCTCCAAGTGATCAAGTCCTCGGATTCAAGAAGCCTCATACAATTTGAAGCTCTTCTTTGATTTCAATTCCAAGGTAAAAATATTTATCTTTTTCAATAAAAGACCTAAGTTACTTTTTTTAATGCAATGGTGTAAAATAGAAGTAGATTATTATTACAATATCATTTTTCACTAAAAGATCTAAGTGAATTTTTTTAATGCAAAAGTGTAATATAGAAATAGAAAGCAAGTAATTTTGTTTTAATTTAGTATAAAAATATATCCTGGAATAGAAAATAAGTCGATGCATTCATTTGTAATGTTTCTTTATATTATTGATCCGTATATATATCTTATATAATACATTTAAGTATTTTTATATGTTCACCGAAATAAGAAATGTGCTATGTCTAACAATGTACACATGACATATCTTAATATGCATCGAAATTTAGACCCAACAATTGTATAAATAAAAGGCTAATTGGTTTATCATTTTGTTAATCACCGAAAAAAGGTTTTTGGCGATAATGCACTTAGTTTGGAAAATATTGTCCAAATTTTGATGTATGTAATTAGAGGATCTTTTAAAATTTCAAAGCTTATTTATGATATTTTAAGGACGTTTAATTTCCGCCTTGTCTGACCAAATTTTCTGGATCTACCACTGGTTGTTAGCTTCGTCACATGTCTTCCTAATCTGTAACATTTCATAAAATAGTAAAGATTGTTTTTGGAATTTAAATAATAGTATAATATGTTTTATTAAAATAATGCCAATTTTCGAATTGGGTTATCATAATTTGGTCATGATAAAACTAGTAAGTATTTTGGCATGATAAGCATTTCCTTAAGTTATCCTCATTTCATTTATAAACGAATTAAGGGGTTTATCTTTTTTAAAAAATAGCATGGCTATGTTTTTATTTGCAGGGGGGAGAGGCATGGGTGAGTCCATGCCTATTGTCATATGCCCCATTCCTCCATGTTTCATTCTCATTCTCCTCCATTCCTTCCTCATTCTCTCTAACTTTTTCTCTCCTCATTTGCTAAGCCTATGGCTGCCCCCTCCCTTCTCTCACTCTCTCATTCTCACCACTAATTCAAATTCCTAACTCCAGATACAAACTCAAACCATCTCTTCATGCTGAAACCATCTCCAAGTGATCAAGTCCTCAGGTTCAAGAAGCCTCATACAATTTGAAGCTTCTTTTTGATTTCTATTCCAAGGTAATAACATTCATCTTTTTCAAGTTTGTTTAGTGTTTAAAGTTTCTATATGGTTTTAAGATTTAAAAAACTAGAATTTTTTTAGATTTTAGTGTTCAAATCGTTTCTGGGACGTATTGGGGTCTTTGCAAAATAAACAAACTATTATATTGACCTAGTTAGACCACCAGCAGACCACACAAGAAGCACGAGACCCTAATTTCAAAATTGGGCTGCCCAAGTCGGTTACTATAGTACTTTTGGTCGGCCAAATCATGGGTTTTGGTCTGGGATTTTTACTGAAACTTGTACACATTTATATTAAGCCTATGTGATACTTTGTTTTTGCCCAGATGCCCCAAGGTAAAATCTGGGAGTGCTTTAGTTGGGTTTTGACGATATTTTAAGGTTTTAAACTTAATAATCCATATTTTGAATGCGGTCTTTTGTCTTAGAACAAAAAGTCCATGGTTAATTCTTAGCAGTTAGCATATGGATGGCTCACGTTAGTCCTAAGTTCTAACCTATGAAAGTTCATTCGTTACATTGAGCCGATACGGATTCTAATGTGTGTCTGCGTGATTATTTTTATGCTAGGTTTGATTGCGGAGACCTTCAAGGCGACGACGAAGCGCGAAACAGTCGTAGGATATGACTAGCAAGATCGCAAACAGTGAGTAGATTAAATCTACGAGCAGGGAATCGGGTGGATGGCGTATAGCACCCCCGTGTAACATATTGATTATCATATCATTGAATGTGCTTAGGATGCATGCCATGTATATTTAGACTTGTTCGCTATTTATCAAATTTCGTTAGTATCGCTTAAGAGGTTTTTTGTAGATACGCTTGGTAGAACACTAGCACAAATACTAATAATTGTCATGTTGCACGATCGCAGGCTTGCATGTACACTACACATCATTAGTACTGCCATATCACGTAGAAATTTCCATGGTTACGTATCGTAGTAAGATCGACGTTATAATAGGATGATATTATATACGATTCATATTAGGTGCGCGTACAAGACATGAAGTCCGTATTGATTGTTGGGCGAGTACGCGATTGGATGTCCGTACTAGTCGTCGTGCGTATACATGACATAAGTGTTAGGAATATGTATGCCCTAGAGGCCATTATTGTACATGTGATGTATATTATAGTGGATGCTTAGATATATATATAGAGGACTTTCTTGCTCGACATGATATCATGCTATCTGATTACTCTTTATCTTAACATGTTGATGGGTATTCTTTACTGTCTTGCTCTCACATGTTGATAAAGCCCTTAAGATGTGTACTTAACTACCAGGATTATGATGAGATCATACTAGTGGGGCCAGAGTGGTACAAAAGTACATCCTTTAATCAGTTCCTAGTATAGACTAGTGTGTACGTTTCTTGTCCCTTAGAGGGTGATGGTTGATCCCACAACCATTGGTGTGTGACATCAAATATTGTACACATGTGCTCATTAGAGAATGGGTACACTGAACAGGACTCGCCGATGACTCCTAGTTGGTAGTATACCTATCGTCAGATAGAAATCCTCTGGTGACACTGTTACAGGTTAGTTTGTAGACCCAAGATCGTCACAGAGTCTTGTGTGGCTCCCACTATACTTTGATTTCCTCCCTACCACGGCTCAAAGGAGTCGTGAAAATAGGTGGATTTTGGGTACAGTCCCGAGTCACATGGAGGCAATGAGCGATAGGAGGGGTTTCGTCTCTCCCAATATTGGGGGTTGATGTTGCGCTATACTTGAGTGGCTATAACTGGAAGTCCCTGACCAGGGCTGCTGTTGAGATTTACTGATTAGAGTTATCAGTGGTTTCTCAAACCGTTATAGGCTAGACATCGGCATGACTTATCACATTACTGGGGTCTGACGTTTACCAACCGTAGACATGATATGCGACATATCAGACGAAGAGACCGGACTGTACGGTAGTGTTACTAATAGGCTTCATGGAGAGTATGGACGAGCTTGGTTGTTGATCTTCATATCGCTCAATACCCGGGTAGCCGTTACGGCCAGGTAGAGCCGCTGACGGCTTGTAGATGATTGATGTGATCATCACCTACTGCTGGCGTATTGACGAGTCTTCAGAGTCCCACACAGAAGTTTCCTGGTTCAAGCGAAACGAAATAGGGAACATATGTTGATATGTGTGTGGGCATGATTAAATATGAGTATGTGATACCGTATTATAATCTGGCAGTTATCTAATGCCGGTCAGGTTATATGTGATATAACCGGATTATCGAATCAAGTGTTGGTTTGATAATGTGATATTCAGATTAATGATATTAGTTGGTTATATGTGATATAACCGGATTATTAGATCAAGTGTTGATTTAATAATGTGATATAAATTATATGTGATATAATTATATCTTAACTAATATCATTAGCTCACTAATTGCTTTATATATATATATATATATATATATATATATATTAATATATATTTGATATATATTACATGTTTTTCTATTTTGAGAAAATAGAAAAATGAGGTGTAAATGTGGAGATATTTATGGAATGGGCAAGGCATGGGTTTTATTTTTTGTATATTAGTCTTGACTCACTATTCAAGTATGCTTGCAATTTATAATTGCAATTTTATTGCATGCTTGAATAAGTTAGGAAAGAGAGAGCCATTTGAGTTTTACTCTCATCATTTTCATTCATTATGCCTTAGCCATTTCTTGAGCTCTTGCTTCCTCTTGCTCTCTACAATTTTCTTCACCTCACTTCCAAGTTCAAACCCTCACATGTGATATGAATCATTGAACTTGTGAAAAGCCTAGTGAGCAAATTAAACCCATACTTCACCATTACACATTAGATTAGCAATTTGATATGGAGTGTTGTCTTTACTAATGAGATTAGTAAAGGGTTAGCTTAAGCTTGTGGACTTCGGGTGGATCGTCTTTAGCCTGAAGATCATGAAGGAGGTTCTTTCATCTGGAAGAGGAGCCTAGTGGAGTCGCGTGGACCACAACCCGGAGCTATTGAAAAGAAGGACTCGAACTACAAAGGTTGTATGCTCTTTTCTTCTCTTTGGTTCATCACATCATCAAAGGAAAACCCTAATATTCTAGTAAAGATCTTGTTAGTCTAACTTAGCACCTAATAAAATTAAAATTTGGCATGCTTGATGCCTCTAGAACCTCATGCTGGTGCTAAGGTCGACTTTCAATAAGCTATCCGTACCGATTATTGAGCGGGTGTGTGAACGAGAGGTCTGCACCGATGCTATATTTGTATGTGACTACATGTTCATACTGTTGATATTCCATTGCTGTGTGTGTATGTAGATTTGATGTCCGTACCAGTTATACTATGTGTTTGAATATGTAGATTAGATATCCGCACCGATCATTATTATGATATGATATAATGGAATATGTGATGTTTTTCGTACGAGGCGAGATTCTGTACGGCATGATATGATGAGGATAAATGATGATTAGCCGAATATGGCCCAATTTATACTTGACTCGCGGAGTCTTACTATTTTACTCGATTGGGAGATTATGCAGATATGACGGTAGTACCCACTTTCTAAAAAAAATGATTCATTTCATATTTTAAAAGTGATACTAAAAGGATGTGCTGCTTGGATTTCAAAAGGGTAAACATATATATTATAAAAATATCGTAACCTTCTTATTTTCAAACAACATTTCGTTCTACTTTAAAAATATATAAGCAGGAATATTCGAAACAATTTCCTATTTATTGTTTGCTTATGCTGCCCTACGTTTATGTTATTCACTCACGTGTTGTTTATCTTATTAGTTATGATACGCTTTATGATTTCCGCTACGCGTTATATATTGTTGATGGTATACCTCAGTGATATGGGACATTGATATATATATATATATATATATATATATATATATATATATAGTATACCTCAGTGATATGGGACATTGATATATATATATATATATATATATATATATATATGAAAGGGAAAGATGATTCGGACACAGTGGATATAGCCGGAATTCCATGAGATATATTTATTATGATCAATCCATGAGTGATTAAGGGTAGCTGACACATGATGTCTCTATGGATATATGTGAGGGATCGATATAGACGCCCTGCAAAGAGATAAATATTATCTATGTGTGTGGGATCGATATAGATGTCCAACACTGATGAGATATATTATGCTGTGTATAGTGGCCGGACATGACTGGTCCACGAGACAATACCTGAATACTATTTTCACATATCGATGTATTCTAATGAGGTTTTCAAAGGAGCTAAAATCTCACTGTTTTCCACGTGTCTATGATCGACACAAACTTTTACAAAAGAAAACCCCTTTTTAAATAAATCATCTTCAAAAGTCGGGATGTGTAATTTAAACAAAATGCATACCTTTCACAAAACAACGTCCGCTACATGCGCCGCGATATATATATTATACGGCTATTTTGAAAGTATTTCACATACATATATCTTCCGGCTACTTTTATATGATTGCATATGGATGGGTGCTATATATGTATTATAGCCTTGATTGTGTTACGTTGGTCGTGTGCTATAAATATTGCATTATGGTTATGGTGATCATGATTTGACACCGTTGTGTGTGTGTATGCAGTGAGTTATTGACAATTGATGATTGTTAGCGTTATTGCATTTACTTTTGTGACTCACATATTTTTAGATGCTTGTGGTTATGTTGTGCCCGTACCAGGCCAAATACTGATAACTAAAAGCTTAACTTCTTTTCAAAAGATAAACAGAGAGTAAAACTCAAAAAGAGTCGGCGCATCACGTGTTTCACATGTGAGCGCCCAACGCTTAAAAAACTCAGCGCCTCACGTGCTTCACACGTGAGCGCTCAAAAATAAAACTGAGCGTAGGCATACATAGCACGTGAGCGTCAAAAAGAAAAAATAGATCAGTGGTTAGCACTATTGCAGCGCTGCACGTGATAGCACGTGAGCGTTAAGAAACTCAGCGCTTCATGTGAAACACACGTGAGTGTCAAGAAACTCAGCGCCTCACGTAGCAACACGTGAGCGCTGAAAAAAATGCTTAGCGCTAAATATATAGTCAAAAGTTTAAATGCTTAGCACTGCTGAATGAGGGAAAAGCCTAGAACTAATCCCAAATTGGCTTAGTCTCTGAATCTTCTTTACAGCCGAGCCCATATGCTCCGTTGATAGGTCTTAACAAAATTTAATAATCCCCAATCATATTTCTAAGTTGATTTTAGTCTCAAACAAAACTAATGTATTCTTAGTTAAAATAAATTGAGCTCAAATGTTCATATATTTAAGTCGATCTTAATCTAAACCAGATTATCGGTCCTTAAATAAAATAAAATATTCTTTGAACTGACGGAACAGACAACTTAAGTTCAAACCCAAATCTAAAATATACGGATTTAGATTAATCTGCGCCCTACGGGCGACGACATAAAATTATCTCCGTATACACGGGTAACCTTAATAGACAAAAAATACTACACGATATGAAATGACCTATCAGAGCAGGAGAAAGTGGTTATCGTAACGCGATAACGTAATTAACTACAAGGATTTGCACCTGCAGGGAAGAGCATCCCCACAATCAAAACCCCTCACAAATTAGGGGGAATCTGATAAAGTCTGTTATATCTGTCGTATCTATCCAAACTTTTGATATACGGTGCCATAAATTAACTTGGTATTTTCAGAAAGGTGGATGGATATATCCAAAAAGTATCTGCCCCCAAATTTAGGCTAGACGTCTCAACGTCTCAGTCCAGTTTTCGGCGGTTAACAGATTCTGGCATGCCTGATCGGACCTCTTCCTCTTTCCACTCCATATTTCATATGTCGTGTTTCACGAACAAAATCATGGTGTGCTATATTCATGGTTACCCTTGAATTCGAAGTACTAGAACTTAGTGCCTCGCCTCTGTGCAGAATCATTGGCTTCTCTTTGCACTTCCTGCAAAAGCAACTCTTACTCTGTCCCATCAGAAGGAGTGACTTACAGGCCTAACGCAGTCTCTATCTTTTCAATGCCGGTAGGACAGGTCAGTCAGGCCACTACTGGGCTATTCTTCGAACCATGCTCCCACCTATGAGCTCTGGTGACATAAAGCCCCAAGAAGAAGCTCCTCAAAATTCGGTTTCTATCGGCTGGCTACTAAGATGGCTCCTATCAGTAGGTCATCTAACTTTGAAGTCTCAGTCTTCAATAGGTTGAAGAGAAACTCAAACGGGATCGTAAAAAATCCTGTGATACCAGAGGGAGCTTCCCCAAAACGGCTAGCCCTCCCTGCTCATGCTACCTGTGAAGCCAACAAAAGTGGTTCCCTTCCCAAATGGTCGGTCGTCGACAGATTGGCCAACTCCACTTCAGCTCTAATAAGAATGTCGGTCTTCAACAGGTTGACGCCAAGTAAAGTTCCACTGCAACACCGAGGGCATGATGAAAGTGTCTCTAATGTGGAGGTCGTTCCTACTGTAAGACATGCTCGACGTCGCCACTGGCGCCGAATGAGACGAGCTGGGGGAAAATCCCCTTCTAGGCTCACCCCACCAGCTCCTATGGTGAACATCGACATTGTTGTTCCAACTGGGAGCAGTTTCAACCCGCTTAGGAGGGTGCGTAAGAACTCCTTGACGGCGGTACTGAAAAAATCACCTCCACCGGCAGAAGCCCTAGTTCAGAAGCAGCCGGAGCACCCTCACCAGCGGCTCTCCTCGCAGATACATAGGTCTGGCGAAAATCTAAGACACTATGCTTGATGAAAGCTACTTTCGTCGACCCAAGAAATCTTACGGTTGACAAGAAAAAGACCACTCCTCTGCCATACAACGGGGGAATTCTCCTAGAAAGGCACCTGTCATAATGGCTCATTCAGCTCCAACATCTAATAAAAGAATGAGGATAGAGAAAATTTTACCGCCAGCGGAAAAATCCAAAGGCGAAGGATTCAAATGTCTCAGGTCTGGGGGCATAATGATTCATACGGTCTATATGGCCAACGTTAAAGAAGAAAGCCGTGCTTCGGTGAGTCATAGGCCACATACTCGGTCGCTCACAAAATCTTAGGAGTAACAGCAAAAGCTCTAAGAGATGCTGACCAAAATGACAACACTCACCGGGCCAAAAGAAAGTCTGGACAAAGAAGATGAACAACGCCAGGAGAAAGAAACCGATTCAGAGTTCTTGCGACGAGTGCTGGAAGAAAAACAAAGATGGTGCAAAATAAGCGGCCAACATAAAGCAAATGACTCTGTTATTCTAATATATGGTTGAAATGATGATCCAACAAGAACAACTGGTTGAGGATCCTCCGGTGCTTATCGAAAATGACAGAAGAAACATCAAATCCTCCCCTGGCCCTATCAATGGTTAAGGAGAAAATAATCACCAAGGCGGCTCTGGATGACTACATTGCTCAGCAAATTAGAGCCCACCAGGCCAATGAAGCCATTTAATTGTTAAGGATTTTGCTATGCATTTTTTAAGTTCTATTTACCGCAATCAAGTCGGTTTCGTTTGGTAGGTAGCTGGTTGAGTACGGGTCGATCCACAGAGAGATGGGAATATTTTTCTTAGTGTTTTAATGAGTTAAGTCCAAATTGTCCGAGTTTATTCAAAGCTAACTATGTGCTTAGATATTTATGTTAAAGGAAGTTTGTTAGGGTTAGAATTAGGTTAGTTTGAGTTAAGAGTTCGCTCACTTCTTTCGTTTGCCACTCTTGATATTGATGTTACGATAATCGGCAACAACGGAGATTAGCACGACTAGGAAGGAAACTTGCGAGTATAAGCTAGGCTTTCTAATGCTTAGTTTCTTCCTTTTGGTCATTGTCCGTCCGTTCTTGTCTCTTAGCCATAATCTTCGGTCAATTCAACCACAACCGGTCTCACCGGGGTGTCACCGCTATGATATAGGATAAGGTGCCGTAGGGAGTGGATTGTGATTGCCTTGACGGGAGCTCGACTCAAATTGTTGGACAAAGAAAAGAGTAAGGGAGATTTCCTTCTCTCAAACTTTCCTTATCGTACCCTGACAAGTGAAAAAACTACTCACTCATTATATAAAAAAAGAAAATAAAAAACAAGCAAAGAAGATAGAAAGAAATGAGGTAGAAAATTACAACTAGCTACTTGGGATCTCACCTTGGCAAGGATCAAACTTGAGCATCATGATTGCAAGGATAAAAGAAAAGAAAAGAAAAAAAAGAGCAAATAAAACCAACAACTACTTAACAAAGAAAAAAAACAAGCTATATATAAAAACCTGTTAGTCAATTCAATAACACATGCATATAAAAAAAACTCTCCTTTTCATTTATCATCCACTCAAAAGTTCTCACTACAATTTTAATGCAGGAAAGATGAAGAAGAACAAGTTTATACTAAATTATAACAATAACTAGTGAAAAAATTACATCCAGCTATATATAAAAACCTGTTAGTCAATTCAATAACACATGCATATAAAAAAAACTCTCCTTTTCATTTATCATCCACTCAAAAGTTCTCACTACAATTTTAATGCAGGAAAGATGAAGAAGAACAAGTTTATACTAAATTATAACAATAACTAGTGAAAAAATTACATCCTTGATATGGCTCTGATCCGGAGTATTTATAAGCAGTGAAGTGAAGCCCTAGGGTCATTTTCTAAGCCCTTACAAAATGACAAAACTACCCTTACAAATTTGGCATGAGTGGCCACGTAGTGGTCGTTGATCCACTGCCTATATGGTGTTTAGACCACGGAACCGTGCCCATTATGGGGAGTTGAAACTCCAGTTTTCTTTGGCTGCCTTGTGCTGCTTTGTTACTCTGTTTAGTATACTTGTATTTGCAGAATCATTCCAAAATACTTCCAGTTTACAACAGTCCCCAAACATGAAAATGAGTGGACTTTTGCTTTAATTTTTCTCGAGCTCCGCATTTCCTTCTTAGTTCTTTTGCAGCCTCTCTCTTGCTTTGTGCTTGTTTGAGAAACAAATGACCCTCGCTTGATCTTGTTTCTTAAAGTGGTAAGCGGCACCTGACGGATAGTGAGCAGAACCTATATTTTTATCCGTTGTTGGCAATTATCCTGAATTTGTCATGATTGTTCATGATCTGCATTGTTTTAGTCTAAGAATCTGTAACCTGGAACTATATAGCAAACACGGATTAAAAACACCTACCTATATGCAATGTGATCAAAAATGGGTGGTATAAAAGTGCAAAATTCTGATATGAACAAATACCCCCAAACTTATCTTTTGCTCATCCCGAGCAAAACCATTTTATTTTTAAAAGTTCTAAGCTCACTTTCATTGGCATCATGGTTGCACTTAGCGTGCGCAACAAACCATTAAACCCCTACGTTACCTTAGAGGAGGAGTTTTGTCTACTGAGGGTTTTCAGTAGACACCACTCACAAAATCCTGTCAAGTTGGCCGTCGACTCTAATCCTACAGTTCAACATTTTAGTTAGAAAATCTATCATTCTAAATTAGAAATATTCACCCCTTATTCTTCACTCCTCCTATTCATTTAACTTAAGATCCCATACACTTTGTTAGTTTATAAAGATCTCAGTTTCTCTCGAGTTTCCCTTCTAAAATATAGTCTCCAATCCGGAATTTCTATCATGTTTGAGAAAGATATAAGCCATGCTCTTCATTCCTATCTCTCCTCCAAATATCGATCATATATCCCTACGTGTGTGTTATTTCACCCCTATACTTAAGAATTCAATTCAAACTATAGTATCCTTACCATAATATCTTGTACTACTTCTTTTTATTAATGATGGGCGGATTTGCTCACATACCTTTCATGTGACTACTACTAATCAGCCGATTACCGAGTGTGTGGGCTTATTAAGACGTAAATAGCAGTTTCCAGATCTTGTAATATATACAATTTTTCTTTTTCTTTTTTTTTAAGACCAGATATATTTTTCAATAATGCTCTTTTGGTGGTTAGTTACAAATACCATTTTTTTCTTTCATAATAGGCTTTCAGGTCAGAGTATTTCTAGGTATTCTCTTCCATCCTAAGTTTTAAGCTGTGTGTAAGTGGAGTTTGTAGGGTATATACTTTCTAAATTTGGACTCGAGAATAGAAACTATTCTTTAGACTTATTCTTCAATAAATCTTCAATACTTTCTCTTCGTTTCAACTTAACTCAAGAACTGATCTCAAAATTACTTTCTTCTAAACAAACTGTAAGGACGTATATTTACTACAGTTATACTTCAAGAAGGGTTATTTTTAGAGTTTTCAATTACTAAGCCTAGCATTTGGTTATTTCTAACTAGTCAACATCATGTCGAACTTGAGTCTAAATAGCCAACTTTGAAACATTTTTTTGGTTTTTTTTCTAAGTTTCAAATTTTTATTGTTTTTAGGGACAACAATGCAATGTAGAAATATAAACATGATGCGATGCTTTTTTTTTCTTCTCTAAGTTTCAAATTTTTACAGGTTTTAGGGATATCAATGCAATGCAGAAATATAAATATGATGCGATGCGGAATTTAAACATGCGAGCAAAAGAACAAATATTTACAAAAGAAAGTACAAATGCAGAGTGCATGCATGGATAGCTATTTACAACAAACCCCACCCCAAACTTACTCACAGCAGTGCCCTCACTACTGCCTACTACGTCTCCTAAAACCATACACAGTACCACTTGTGCCAGCACTACTCATGCCAACTCTACTGGCGTCTGCACCACTACCCCTCGATCTCGCTTTCTCACTATGTGCCAACAGGGTAGACATCCCTTACTCTAGACTCGTAATAAGCTGATCAAAAGTCATCAGCATCGCTGACTCTCTCGACCCCTCCATGAGTGCGCCGCAGCAAGTGTGCTTGCTCGGCGAGGGTCGGCTTCTCTTCGCTCGCTGTGGAACTCGAGCTAGGGGTCTCTACCATCACATCTTCGGTCGGCTCGGTGCATGACCATAACTTGTGAAGTCTAGTGTATGACGTGGACGCACCCTCAACTAGGGGTCGAATAGGAACCCCCATCTACATTAAAGCATCAAACTCCTCTATAGGAAGAAAATAACGACACAATTGTATCACTAATATTGGGCATGGATAATCGGCCTCCCCTTTGCCGGTACCAATCGAGTGTAACAATACGGTCCACATGTCATAACTTGGGTTTTTCATCATCAGTGTGTGCACAATGTATAGGAATGGAGTAAAAAAGGAGGTATTATGTGAACTACCAAAGATATTATTTTATACCCAACGGCACACGGTTAATACATTCGCATACAGCGTACGTCCAAGAATTTCTTTCTTGGGTTCTCTAGCACAACTATCGCCCATCAACGGCATGTAATTCTCAAATCGGAGGGGTTGGTCGTGAGCGGAGATACGGGGGATCAAACTTACTTCATAAATCAAATTCCTATCTACCACAATTTCCCGCTCCCCAAAACAAGCGTATATACCCATAACTAGCTAAACATCCCTCCTCCATGCTCTCTAAA
Organism: Agapanthus africanus; assembly: GCA_030015575.1. NCBI lineage: Eukaryota > Viridiplantae > Streptophyta > Magnoliopsida > Asparagales > Amaryllidaceae > Agapanthus > Agapanthus africanus. The sequence continues at coordinate 419,406,643 of JASDDO010000010.1, read as the reverse complement.
AAATGATCAACGAGATCTAGAAGTGCGAATGCGTTTAGATGGTTGTACAATAACTAATGCCATCTGCGTTTCCGGATTTTGTCGCCAAAATAAATACCATAAAGGTCATGGGCGAACATTGCAGAGAAATCCCTCTCAAATTGAAAACTATGAGCCATTGAATAGAAAATACAAGTTTAACAATTCTAGAGAGAAAAGATCGAGAAATCAAACCTCCTCTGAAATTTTCAGAGGGTGACGGGGAGAAAAGGCGCAGGATGTGCGGTCAGGAGTTCTTCTGGCGGCGGTTCCGTGGTTGCTTCGTCGGATCTCAGGAGGAGCTCTCGGTGGCTACTAGGGATTTGTCATAAATGGGGGATGAAGTCTCATGTTGGGGATAAAGAAGAGCAGAGGGGTTTTTAAGGGGGAAGTCAAAGGTTGGTCAAAATGGGACTTCTTTTGCACTAAAACCCCTCTAAAATTTATAACTTTTAAGAATTGTCCTATTCTCACATACTTTTGAATGTTAACAGAAGAACCCCGCCCCCCTTTCTAATAAAAGAGAATTTCACCAGGCAAGAAATATCCCGACACACAAAACCTAGCATTTTTAAAACAGGGATGCTCGTTAGAAGACCAAAACCAAATAGATATGCACCGGACAAGAATATCCATATATATACAAGATGGTATATACCTACCCCTAAACTTATTTGAAACAGTGCTTCCACTGTTTATGGCTGGATAATTGAAGTTTGGTGATAAATGGAGGAAGATCAGATAATGTAAACCGGCTCCTGCAACATCAGAAACTCCTCCGATGGTTCTGCGGTAAGGAATGGTTTTACTCTGTGTCCGTTCACTTTGAATAGTGAATCGTCTTTCGGATTCTCCAAATCCACAGTGTCGTGCGGGTATACATACTGTACAAAAAAAGTCCCTTCCAGCGAGATTGAAACTTACCGGGATGGAAATGGAGTCTAGTGTCGTAAAGAAGTAGCATGAAAGTTTTGCGCATAACGTGTTTATCTTGAAACACCTTCATTCAGTTCCTTATAACAACCGCGTTTTCGTAAGACTCGTCCCGATGCTTGTTGAATTCGTAAAGTTGCAGCTTCCGATTGCTTCCCACATCTTCAAGGTTGAAATTCAGCTCTTTGATCACCCAAAATACGAGATGCTCGATTTCAACAGGGAGGTGGCAAGCCTTTCCATACACAAGCCGATAACGAGACATGCCAAGATCAGTCTTGTACGCAGTTCGAAATGCCTAAAGGGCATCGGTTAATTTTAAAAACCAATCTTTACGGTTTTTGGAAACCGTTTTCTCCAATATTTTCTTGATTTGTCGATTTTAAATTTTGGCTTTCCCACTCGTTTGGGGGCGGTAGAGCATAGATAGCTTGTGATTAATCGTGTATTTCCACATCAAGGCCTCAAAAGTCATATTGCAGAAATGTGTCTTATTGTCGCTAATGATAGCGCGAGAATACTCGAATCGGGAAAAGATATTTTCTTTCAGGAATCTAACGATAACCTTGTTGACATTCGTCCGGCTTGGCACTGCCTCGACCCATTTGGAGACATAATCAATAGATAAAAGAATATACGGGTTCCTAAAAAAGTTGGGAAACGGTCCCAAGAAATCTATCTCCCAAATATCGAACATCTCAACAACCAGAATTGGTTGGAGCGACATCTCGTTTCTCCTGGAAATCCGATCCAAATGTTAGCACTGGGAATAAGTCTTGCAATAATCATAAGTATCTTTGAAAAGTTTTGGCCAATAAAAACTACACTGCAAGACTTTCGCAGCTGTCTTTCTTGAGCCAAAATGCCCGCCACAAGTTTGACCGTGACAAAATAACAACACACTCTTGAACTCATTATCAGGGACACACCAGCGAATGATTTGGTCTGGACAATACTTGAACGGGTAGGGTTCGTCCCAGTAAAAGTGTTTTACATGGGAGAAAAATCTAAGTTTGTCCTGACTCGACCAATCGCTTGGTACGAGTCCTGGTGCTAAATAGTTCACAATATCTGCGAACCATGGTTCGTAAGACACTGTCAAGGATTGTTTATCAGGAAAAGCATCGTTAATCGGGAGAGGAAGCGTCAGCGAAGAAGAAAGTCATGAAAGATGATCGTTCACTATGTTTTCACAACCTCTTTTGCCATTAATGACAAGGTCAAACTCTTGAAATAAAAGGATCCAATGTATTAGCCGAGATTTGGCATCCTTTTTCGCAAAAAGATGTCTCAGAGCTGAATGATTATTGTAAACAACAACCGGGGAGCCAGCGAGATATGGCTTGAATTTCTCCAAAGCGAATATAACTGCCAAAAACTCTTTCTCGGTTGTTGAATGGTTCATTTGCGGGTCATTCAAGGTCCGACTCGCGTAGTAGATTACGTGCGACATCTTATTGATGTGCTGTCCTAAGACCGCACCGATAGCAAAGTCGGATGCATCACAAATAATCTCGAAGAGATGCATCCATTCGGGGGAAGAAAAAACGGGAGCAGTAGTGTGTGATCTTCGTAATATTTCGAAAGCAGTTAAACAGCTTGGGTCGAAGTTGAACGTGGTATCCTTGGCTAGAAGAAGAGTCAAGGGTCTAGCAATCTTGGTAAAATCCTTAATGAACTGTCTATAAAAACCGGCATGGCTAAGGAAAAATCTGATATCTCTGATGCATTTGGGAGTAAGGAGATTGGAAATGACATCAATTTTTGCTTTGTCAACCTCGATGCCGTTTTGGGAAATGATGTGTCCTAAGACAATACCTTCGCTTACCATTAAGTGGAATTTCTCCAAGTTTAAAGTGAGATTTTTATCCTTACAACGGGTAAGGACAGCGTCAAGATGTTATAGACACTCGCCAAAAGAATTTCCAAAGATGGAGAAATCATCCATGAATATCTCCAGAAATTTCTCAACCATATTAGAGAATATTCCCATCATAAACCACTAAAAAGTAGCGGAAGCATTGCATAACCCAAAGGGCATGCGGCGATATGTGAACATGCCGAAAGGACAAGTGAAAGTGGTTTTGTCCTGGTCTTTTTCGGCGATGGAAATTCGGTTGTAACCTAAGTAACCGTCCAGAAAATAGTAGAACTCGTGTCCAGCTAATCTTTCAAGCATTTGATCAATGAATGGAAGCAGAAAGTGATCCTTCCGCGTTGCGGCATTGAGTTTTCGATAATCAATACATACTCGCCACCCAGTTTGGGTGTGAGTAGGGATTAACTCGTTCGCCTCGTTTGTGATGGTGGTAATGCCAGACTTTTTAAGGACAACGTGTATAGGATTGACCCATTGGCTGTCAGAAATAGGGTAAATGATACCACTATCCAGACATTTGATAATCTCCTTTTTCACAGTCTCCTTCATGACTGAATTCAATCGTCTCTGTGGATTCCTAGCTGGTTTGGTATCATTCATCATATGGATGTGATGTTCAACGATTAGGGGACTAATCCCCTTGATATCCGCCATCGTCCAGCTGAATACTTGCCGATTTGATTGCAAGGCCGCGAGAAGGGTTTTCTCTTGCTCTAAAGCTAGAGAAGTCGAAATGATTACGGGAAGAGTCTCGTTTTCACCTAAGTAAGTATACTTGAAGTGAGACGGCAGAGGCTTGAGTTCGAGTGTTGGAGGAGAAACAACTGAAGGCGGAATCGGAGAACATGTCTCGAACTCAAAGGATTCCAAGAGAGGCTCAAAGAGAGTGTATACAATAGAGTCAGATGGTTCAACTATCGCATCCGAAAATTTAAAAGACTCCAACTCGGGTGATGACATGTCAAGATCGTTCAGAAACATGAAGCACTCGTATTCTTTATCGGAATCGGAAGCAGCAGGTTCAAAGAGAAATGCACTAGTGGCGTCAAGATCACCAAAATCAAACATAAATTCTTCAAATTCACAGTCCTCGGGGGCGATCTCCTGAACGGAACAGATATCCAGTATATGAGCGTTCGGTTCGGATGGCTGATTCCCTAACCTAAAACTGTTGAATTCAATTGTCAAGTTACCAAAAGATAGGTTCATGGAACCATTTAGACAATTGATCACCGCATTTGAGGTTGTAAGGAATGGGCGTCCGAGAATCACCGGAATTTGATTCCGGGGTTTGGTTACAGGTTGTTTATCTAAAATAATGAAATCTACGGGGAATATAAAGTCCCAACCTTAATCAACACATCCTCTAGCTCATCCCTAGGATGGGTGATAGATCGGTCACCCATTTGAAGAGTACAATGTGTAGCTTTCAGTTCTCCTATATCGAGTTGCTCATAAACTGAATAAGGAAGAAAGTTAACACTGGCACCAAGATCCAAAAGTGTGCGATTGATGTTCTTATCCCCAATGGTTATTGAAATCGTAAGATAGTCAGGGTCCTTCCGTTTGTGTGGTAAATCTTAGGTAATAGCATCACTCACGTTACCAGCAAAAAAAACTTTTTCTGGTACCTGAGATTTCCTCTTCTTAGTGCACAACTCTTTCATGATTTTCGCGTAAGACGGGACTTGCTGAATTGCATCTGAGAGGGGAATGTTGATGTTAACCTGTTTGAACAATTCCGCAATCTTCTCCATTTGTGGATTTTGTTTATTGGATCACAACCGGTTTGTAAATAGGGCTTTGAAATTGGTCATGTCTAATGCTTGTAGAGGAGATTGTGGAGATGGAACGGAACTCAAAACTGGAGTTTGAGTGGAGTGAGATGTGAATCCATTCGAATCAGTAGTTTAAGAAGAAGAGCCTTGTGAAGAATGGAGAATAGGCTCAGAAGAAGGAGGAGGAGAAGAAGCGGCCGGGGTGTCGTCGTCATCAATTCATGCGCCAATGTTGTTGTTTAGCATTCTTCCAGATCTCACCGTAGTTACGGCACTCACGTTATGATTCTTTTATTCAAGAACAACATGTACATTATGTGGGTGACCAGGATTTAGGAGTGATTGAGATGGAAGCTTTCCTTTCTCTCGCTCGCTCAAGGCCGTGTTCAGCTGTGCAATTTGGACTTTGATGGTCTTCATATTTTGCCCATGTGCAGTGGTGTGTTTCACTAGAGACTGAAGAGAAGACTAGATATTGGCGGTGGATTGAGTCGATTGCTTCACGAAAGCCTCAAGATTCCATTCTAACGAGAAAACCTTATCGTTATTTGATGGAAAAAAATTGTTGTTTTGAGTAAAAGAATTTTTGTAAGGTACAAAGTTGTTTGTCGGATTCTGAAAAGGTTGGGGTTAGAAAGATTGCTGAAATTATTGTTGAGCTTGTTGTTGAGGAGGAGGCCTCTGAAACTTGTTCTGGCCTTGGAATTGGTGCTGGTTGTGAATCCAGGCAAAATTAGGGTGGTTCCTCTAACCGGGATTATATGTGGAAGAGTATAGATCGTTTCTTGGTCTTTACTGAAATGAAGCATTAACCTGATCCTGTCCTTGAGATGGTGAATTGTAAGGACACTCTTCGGTCAAATGAGATGAATCCGAACAGCAAACGCAAATGGTACGAGGGGGAGGAGCAGGGTTAGGAGATGGAGATGAGAATTTGCTCTTAATTGCCTCAAGTTTTCGCGTGATTGCAGCTATCTCGGCCTTCATTGCAATTGAGATATCGAGTTGGTGAACTCCTGTCCTAGAAAGACCTGAAGAAGAAGAAGTTGAAGCGTTCGGCCGAGTGCTCTCCCACTGCAGCGTTTGTTCCGCAATATCATCAAAGAATTGCCAAACCTCCTTGTCAGATTTGGATAAGAAGTGGCCTTGACTTATGGTCTCCATCAAAAGTCTAGTTACTGGATTCAGGCCCTCGTACAGAGTTTAGCTAAGTTGTCATTTCTTGATACCGTGATGAGGACATTGAACAAGAAGGTCCTTGCACCGGTCAAAGCACTTCCAAAAAGGCTCAGTTGGAAGCTGGGTGAATTGGTTTATCTCATTTCGGATTCATGCGATCTTGAGATTCAGGTAGAATTTCTTCAGAAACACTTTCACAAACTCGTCCCGACTGGTTATTGAATGAGATGTGGTGCTATACAGCCACTTTTCAGCAAGGTCACAAAGAGTGAAAAGTATAACTCGTAGTCGTATAGTATCATCAGACAATTGGGTTGTTTTCATTATCGCACACACGTTTTGGAATTTATTGATGAAGATACAGGCATCTTCGGATTCAAGCCCGTGAAATTTGGGCAGCATGTTGAATTGAAAGAAAAGTGGGGAGCGCAGTGCGGGTAGGATAGAAACGATCTTGAAGCGTGATTCGCTGCGGCGCTGCTGGAAGTGGTTGCGGGTTATTCGCACCAAGTGGAGGTGGAATTATTCCCGGGGGAGGTAATGTGATATTAGGAGGAAATCCCGACATATCGGAAGAAGAGTTGGGTGAAGGTGAAGGTAAAGATGTATGAACAGAATCACGGTCAACGTCGGAGTTGGCTGACAAAGGTAATGGTGAAAGAGGTGTGAAAGGAGTATCAACGTCAGAGTCGAGCGCGTAGTCGTTAGTGACTAACATAACGCGGACTAGACGGGCACTAGTGTCCCGAGTCCAAACGGACAAACACTAAACGAGTTTAGTATAGTCAAATCGTAGAAGGTGAGGGTAAGAAAACATCAATAGAGAAAAGTAAGTGAAAGGTATGTGGAATAGAAATTTGGTGACAAATGACAAGTTTTTATGAAAGTTTTCTGTTTTTTTTTTCTTTTTTAGAGAATTTTGCAAAATACATACGGATTTATAGACATAACTTCAAACAATCACAATCACAATATGCACAATCACACCTAGAGCTATGGTCTTCAAAGTCCACTAGACTGCTCCTAACTGTTCTAAAGCGACAAGTTGTGAGATAACCCTCAAATCACTTCTTCACTGCTGATTATGGCCAGGTAAGCACAAGTGAGATAAGAAGGGTTTCGCTCATGAATCACCGTGAGACGGGTCTTTTAAAATTACCTCCTCGCTTGTCTAGCCTAGGCACCACAAAGTCAAGTTTAGATAAACGACCGAATACCCACAACCTTTCTTTGTCCTATTGAGAACGACAAGTTCTTAGTTGGCTGAGTCTAGATATTTTTTAATTAAGCTCAAGAGTAATGCGTATACTTTTAATAATTTTTGGGGTCTCAGGAAGGGTGATGAAATTCTCACCTAATCTGAATTGGTGTTATAGCCCCTTAAAATCTGTATTATTTATGCAAAATGATAACAAACAAAAATCTAAAACACTTGCAAAAAAATTTATTTGGTGGCAGTGCAAAGAATCCTGCACAAAAATAGTTTATTTGAGAGGAGAAGAGAGCTTACGCAAAGAATAATGCAGGAAAAACAGATCGGTGATGTTCAGAGGAGGTTTTTAAAAGAAGAGAATACTTACCAAAAAGATTGTTCTCTGATTCCAAATTTGACCGCGGAACCGCGATCAATACTATCTTTTCACCGCGAAAGCGCGGTCCAATTGGTAACTTGAAGCTCTAAATTTCTTAAGGGCACTAAAATTGATCTCCTCTTCTGGGTTTTAGTCTCTGGCAATTGATTTGATCATTGAAATTTCTCCAGAATTTGTATGGTTAGTCGTGGTTTTGTCTTGATCCGCCGCGGTGTAGCCACCGGATGCGGGTCTAACTACCTACGACTTTGGCACCGAACTTGCACTTCTCCCTATCCTGCACACTTGCACTAAAAGAATCAAAAAATAACAAGATAATTTTTTATAGTTTTGTTTGGTTTTTTATTTTATATATATATATATATATATATATATATATTCACAAATTAACCCGAAACTACACAAAAAATAAACTACCGTCTCTCCGGTAACGGCGCCATTTGATTGTTAAGGATTTTGCTATGCGTTTTTTAAGTTCTATTTACCGCAATCAAGTCGGTTTCGCTTGGTAGGTAGCCGGTTGAGTACGGGTCTATCTACGAAGAGATGAGAATCTATTTCTTAGTGTTTTAACGAGTTAAGTCCAAATTATCCGAGTTTGTTCAAAACTAACCATATGCTTAGATATGTATGTTAAAGGAAGCTTGTTAGGGTTAGGATTAAATTAGGAGTTCGCTTACTTCTTTCGTTTGCCACTCTTGATATCAATATTACAGTAATCGGCAGCAATGGAGATTATCACAGTTAGGAAGGAAACTTGCGAGTATAAGCTAGACTTTCCAACGCTTAGTTTTTTTCTTTTGGTCCTTGTCTGTCCGTTGGCTCTTAGCCATAACCTCCGGTCAGTTCAACCACAGCCGGTCTCGCTAAGGTGTCACCGCTATCATATAGGATACGGTGCTGTAGGGAGCAGAATGTGGTTGCCTTGATGGGAGTTCAACTCAAGTTGTTGGGCAAAGAAAAAAGTGATAGAGAATTTCTTTACTCAAACTTTTCTTATCGTACCCTAATAAGTGAGAAAACTACTCACTCATTATATAAAAAAATAAAATAAAAAATACGCAAAGAAGATAGAAAGAAATGACGTAGAAGGTTACAACAAGCTACTTGGGACCTCATCGAGGTGAAAATCACACTTGAGTATCATGGTTGCAAGAATAAAAGAAAAGAAAAAAAAGAGCAAATAAAACCAACAACTACTTAACAAAAAAAAGAACAAGCTATATATAAAAACTAGTTAATCAATTCAACAAGACATGCATATAAAAAAAACTCTTCTCTTCATTTATTATCCACTCAAAAGCTCTCACTGCAATTTTAATGGAGGAAAAATGAAGAGGAAGAAAAAGTTTACACTAAATTCTAACAAAAAATAGTGAAAAAATTACATTCTTGATATGGCTCTGATATGGAGTATTTATAAGCAATGAAGTGAAGCCCTAAGGTCTTTTTCTGAGACCTTACAAAATGTCAAAACTATCCATGAAAATTTGGCCCGACAGACTATACAGTGGCCCTGGATCTGCCGTCTATATGGTGTTTAGACCGTGGAACCGCACCCATTATAGGGAGTTGAAACTCCAATTTTCTTTGGCCGCCATGTGTTGCTTTATTACTCTGTTTAGCATACTTGTATTTGGAAAATCGTTCCAAAATACTCCCAGATTTACAAAAGTCCCCAAACATGAAAATGAGTGGCATTTTGCCTTGATTTCTCTCGAGCTCCGCGTTGCCTTCTTGGTTCTTGTGCAGCCTCTCTCGTGCTCTGTGCTTGTTCGAGACACAAATGACCTTCACTTGATCTTGTTTCTTGAACTGATAAGCGGTACCTGATGGATGGTGAGAGGAACCCGTATTTTTATCCGCTATTGGCAACTATCCTAAATTTATCGTGATTGTTCGTGATTTGCATTGTTTTGGACTGAGAACCTATAACATGAAATTATATAGCAAATACGGATCAAAAGTAGCTACCTATATGCAATGCCATCAAGAATGGATGGTATAAAAGTGCAAAATTCTGATATGAACAGCCGCCAACCAACACGTTAAAACCAGATGACCATATTCGGCCTGATATGACCAAATAAAGTACCCACCGGGATATACGATCCCGAAGTTCCATGTTTACAAAGGAACGGGTAATCCTCACTGTTTATCGCTGAAAACAAAGACGCACTGGGATTGAACGTCTTGCCTGAATTTTGGGGCAGATGCTATTTAAACATATCCATCCACCTGTCTGAAGATACCAAGTTGATTTATGGCACCGTATATAGGAAGTTTAGATAAATGCGGCCGTTGTAGCAGATTTTATCAGATTCGCCCTCGTTTATGAGGGGATTTTCTTATTGTGGGGACGCTCTTCCCTGCAGGCGCAAGCCCCTGCAGTTAATTACATTATCGCGTTGCGATAACCACTTTCTTCTGCTCCAGTAGTTCACTTCGTGTCGTATATTATTTTTTTTATTATGGTTGCTCGTAGATTATATACGGAGACTAGTTTATATCGTTGCCCGTAGGGCGCGGATTAGTTCAAATCCGTATATTTATTGGGTTTGAACTTAGGTTGTATGTATTCCATCAGTTCAAAAATATTTTGTTTTGTTTAAGGACCGTTAATCTAGTTTGAGATTAAGATCGACTTAAATATATAAGCATTTGGGCTCAATTTATTTTAAGTAAGGATACGTTAGTCTTATTTGAGACTAAGATCAACTTAGATATATTTTCAGGACCATTAAATTTAGTTAAGATCCAACAACAGAATATTTGGGCTCAGCTGAAAGCAACTTTAGAGTGACTTAGCGAATTTGGGCTTGGTCTGCTCAGTCTTTTTTTTTATTCAGAAGTGCTAAGCACTTGTTTGGGGCTCTATTTGCTCAGCCTTGGGCTTTCTCTCTTTATTCAGAACTGCTAAGCATTTATTTGTGGCTCTGGCGCTCACGTGTATACCATGGGTGCTGCCTAATCAGTGTTAGGCACTTTAGTCATTTTGACTATATGTATAATGCTCCAAACTTTTATACAACGCTCACATGGGAAGCACGTGAGACGCTAAGTCTTCTGTTTTGGACGCTCACATGGGAAGCACATGAGGCGCTGAGCATTCTGTTTTATTGGGCGCTTATGTGGGTATTACATGAGACGCTGAGTGTTCTGTTTTGTTGGGCACTCACGTGTGTTTAACGTGAGGCGTTGAGCTCCTTTTGTACGACACTCTCGCGGGAAGCACATGAGGTGCTAAGTTTATAATTTTTGGGCGCTCACGTGTGAAACACGTGAGGCTCTGAGCCCTTTAGAGATTTACTCTCTATTTTATCTTTAGAAAAGAAGTTAAACTTCTGTTAATGGCGTTTTGGCCATTGATGATCATCAAGATCTCTGTTTCAAAGATCTAGGGTCAAGTTTTTCTTTGAAAACTAAGTTCTTCTGTTCTAAGAACGAAGTTCTTTTTATATAGTGTTAAATCCTGGTTTCAGAGGAATTAAATTCCTAAAAGCTATGTTCTTTTTCTCTTTTTTTTAAGCTAGTTATTTCCCCCAGATTCTGAGTCTAAAGAATAGAATCTTCCCGATTAGAATTAAATTCTCAACTTGTGGGAAGATCTGCTTTACAGATTTCAGATTAGAAGAAGAACTAAGTTCTTTTTCGTAAAGGGTTAAACCCTTATTTTTTTTTGTTTTATACTAGGCAAAGGAGATATGTTTGTCACGGCTTTTCTTTACCTACGGTTTGAGAGAGCGAGAATCTTCTTTGTTTTGGAGAATTAAATTCTTAGTTTTCTTTTATAGAGAAGTTTATGGGGTGGATTCTCTATATGAGACTTGAAATTTCGGATCCTTTATATAGAAGAGGCAAATTGTTAATTAATTTGATAAAATCTCTCATTTAAGAGGTACCAATTAATTTAATTGGTCTCAAAAATTATTTGGAGGATTTTATCCTCCGTCGAATTTTTGATCCAGAGAATTTATGTTTTACAACATATATATTCTTGTTTTTAAAAAGATTAAGGAAATATTTTCCCATAGATAGAATTTAATTCTATAAAATGGTGATTTTTAATCACCATTGGAATTTTAATCCAAGAGTTCTCTGTTTAACAGTGCTCATCTTTCTCTATTTAGAAAGATATAAGGAAATATTTTCAAATCTCAGAAAATATCTTTCTCGTTCAGAAAGACCAGGGAGATATTTTCCCCCCAATAGAATTTGATTCTATATTCGATGATTTTTAATCACCATTGGATCTTTTGATCTGATGGTTTTCTATATAGAATTTAATTCTATGAAAAGCTAAAAAATATGTTCTCACGTGTTTAACACATGATCCCAATGCGGGTTTTAATCTGCTTATATTTAGGGCTTATATGCTTTGCATATGAGCGTTCACGCGTTTAATACGTGAGGTTGATTTGCTTTATTTATTCTCAGCGCTTATATACTTTGCATATAAGTGCTCATGTGTTTAACACGTAAGACCAGTTTAGCCTTCTTTTGGTTGTTTATTCTCAGCGCTTATATGTTTTGTAAATAAGCGCTCACTTGTTCAATACGTGAGGCCCAAACTGTGGAAATTCTTTCCTTCTTTCTTTTCTCCCCTTTTTATAAGGGAACAAATGCATCCCAGTATTGCTCTCCGGCGACATACACGTGAGTGCAATGATATCAACTTTACAACCGTTGGATCACCTAGGGGAGTGGGGAGTCGAATCGATTTCATCATGTCCTAAAAATGAGGCCTTTGGCCCTTGACATGACTGCTATTTTTTCATCTCATTCCCTGAGTTTTTCTTTCTTTGAGAATTTAATTTTCATTTCAGAGCTTAGATCTCTGCTTTCAAAATTCTTTTGAACAGAGTTAAACTCTGCCAAATTTTTTGGTAAGGACTATGAACAAAGTTTAGCTCCTAATATCTTTTGGACGTTTTTTTATTTTGAATTTTAAATTCACTAACATATTTGATAGAGCTTGGTTCTTTTCTTAAATCGATCTCTTAGAGATCTTAAAAAACATTTTAATGTAGATCGTGGATTTTGATGTCCAAATCAAGGATTTGAGTCAATGGACATTTTTTGAGAATCGTTGATTCTCTCCTTAGGGTTTTACCCTATTTTCTATCTTGATAAATGGGGTTTTCTGGAATTTGATTCCATCTTCTTTGCAGATCTTAGCTCTGGTTTGATTTTTAGGAACTTTGGAAATTTTATTCCCTTTAAATTCTTTTTACTATTCTTGGGCATTTTCCTTTTTAGGATTTTTTAAGTGTTTTAATATCCATGTCACAGATTTGAATTTTTTGTGTTTAAAAGCTTTTTTTTATACTAGGACTTTTAACTCCGCTTTTCATTTAATGAGAATCCTTTTTAGTTCTCACAATGGGCATATGTTCCCCCGTTAATGAGTTGCCATCTTGATTCTGTGGGGCCTACTGTTTGTTAGACTTAGTGATACTAGTATTTTTTATTGCTAACTCTCCACTGGTTTTTTCAGGTACCATGACCGGTCATTTATACGATATCGTGAAAATTGTCTCCTACAATAAAATTCGCATACAAGGTCACTTTCAAGGTCAGGAGTATACTGATGCCTAATGTGATTTAGTGATACGTCGCTTTGATGATCACAACGGTCGATTGCTCTCCCGTCATTCTGCCTTTTGAAGATTATCGTTGGATCGATCTAAGAAGCGCTTCCTAAATTCGATGAGGCTATGCCGCTCGAGGCACTTAATGACGCTGAAGACAAGATACATTTAGTATATCTGATAGGCCTGATCTCAAAGAAAAAGAGAGATAATCTCGTCGCCATCTTGCACCGCGTCTTCCAACAGAAATCGATAACATCAGCATAGCAAGGGATGGAGGACATTAGTGGTAACCCTAACGCATGTATCCGAGAGAAGATGCACAAAAAGATGGTCGACAAAACTGAATGCGCATTGGTCAAACTTGCATTTGAGTATGAGAATCCATGTCCGGAGTTCAGCGTCTTGCCATTATAGATCTTGGATGATGCAAGCCCTTTTTATATTTTTTTTATTTTACACCATCGAGTGCAAGTAGTTTCCTCCTTTTTTAAAATGAATGAAAAGCATCATTCCTTTTCATATCTATACTTTTCTTTTTTCTGTGCTGAAATTAATTTATTTACACAATTCGGTGTTTCTAGTTTATTCATTCATTTCGAAGTATCTAGCTTTTTCACTCATTTCGGAGTTTCTAGTTTATATACTCATTTCGGAGTGTTTTTAGTTTACCTTCCTTAGCTTTACAGGCAAACTCGTCCTGTCATTGGATGTAAATAACCCACAATCCTTTAAGATAGGGGTCCGTTAGGTTTATGGTACAAGGTTTAAGTCCATCGTACCATCGCGTTGGCTGATGTATTCCTCGATATGATGTTCCTTAGGTTGCTGCTCGAGTAGCCCCGCGACTGTCGTGTCTCTGATCCCTTCTGAGACTGGACAAGACATTTTAAAGTAATCTTCTTAGGTTGGAGTATCTATTCTACCGTTGGAAGAGCAAGCGTTAGGTATTTACCGTGGCGCTTTTTACTTGAGGTTAGGCTTAATTTGAAGCCCCGATGAGTTATAACCGCACTCTTTTGGGGTGGGATGATCCCCAATGGTCTTTAGGCTTTGTATGTATTTCCGTCAAGACTCGAAGGTAGGAATATGCCGTCACTTCGTTTTTGCTTTGATGATTTTGCACCGTTTCTTTGCTGAAATAGGGTAGACATCCGTATGACCTCTATGCTGCATATATTTCCATCGAGGTCTGGAGCTAGAGATATACCGTCACTCCAATTTTATTTGACCCTTGGGTCTTTGTTGATGTCGCGTCTTCATCCTGTTGGCATGAGAAGAAAATTAATATGATCTCTAGACAGTAGATGTTGCCATCAAGATCTGGAGCTAGGATTTTGCCGTCGCTCTATTTTCATTTTTGCTCCTTAGAGCTTTGTTGATATTGCATATGCATCATGTCGGAATGAGAAGGATGTGGATATGATCTCCAGGCTATAAATATTTCCGTTAAGATCTGGAGCTAGGATTTTGCCATTGCACCACTTTAATTAGACCCTTGGGTCCTTTGTTGACGTCGCGTCTGCACCGAGAAGGAACGTCGAGCTGGAGTTAGGATTTTGCCATCGCTCCACTTTATTTGATCCTTGGGTCCTTGTTGACATCGTGTCTGTACTTTGTTGGAGTAAGGACGTCCAAATAGTTTCTAGGCTATAGATGTGTTATCAAGGCTCGATTTTTCTTTTAACGAAGTGTGGTATAAAAATATGGTTCCCTTTCTTTCATTTGTGCCCATGGATCATATACAAGAGTCAATATGAACCAAATTGCAGGGCAATTTTTTTTTATTTTATTATATATATATTTTATTTATTTCCACAATACTCTATCTTTCCAGCTTTTATATCGCGAAAGTCGCGATTGCCCAATCATTTCGGCTATTTATTCACGGTGCCCAATCATTTCGGTTATGTCATTTTTTTATTTTTACTTGCTATTTTTATTTCAAGTTTGGAATTTGATACCAATCTTGGTATCAATATCGCTACAACTGTAATATTGTCAGGAGCGAATTATCATTTGCTTTTGTTGATTTAAACAAAGGTGGCTTAGCAAACAAGATTAGGATCCTGTCAACTAAGGCTTTCTGATTTTATGAGCCGTAAGGATCTCATAAAAATATTTCTCCCTACGAGTCATGAGCATCTTGTAGGTATATTTTCTCCTTAGAAGTCATGGGGATTCCTACGTGTGTTTTCTCTTATAAGTCGTAAGTATTTTACAAGAGTATTTTCTACTTGTAAATCGAGAGGACTTACAAGTGTGTTCACCATATCGGGATATTTCTTGCCATTGGTGGAACTTGGTGGGGGATATATATATATATATATATATATATATATATATATATATATATATACATATATATATATAGGGCCGCAAAGTTTTGTAGAGGTTTTGGTGGCTTAAGAACAGGTTCAGATCCCTGTCCCTTGAGACTTTCGAATTCTATAAACCATGAGGGTCTTATAGAAGGTATATTCTCCTTATAAATCGTGAGGATCTCGTAAGTGAATTTTCTCCCTAAGATTCGTATGGATTCCTAAGTGTGTTACTTCTTTGTGAGTCGTAAGAATCTCATGCGGGTTTTTTTCCTTTTAAAGTCGTAAGGACTTCATAGTTGCATTTTTTAACGAATTCATGCCTTTCCGGGTTTTCATTAGCTCGTCGATAATCCTGCTATTTTTACTCATGATACCCTTTCAGGTTTTCATCCGTGCCCATTTCGCTTGTGGACATACCATTTTTTAGGCAGCCCGTAAGGTAACGCACCATTGGCTGTAAACCCCGATCTTTTTTGAAAGACTGTATCATGTTGGACCTGGGAGGGTTATGAATCATTTATGCCTGTGAATTGTATACAGTAATCAATATGGGGATCCACCATAGGGCTAAACGTATTAGTTTTAAGGACATGATGGTCCATTATAACCGTATTTTTGGGCAAGTTTTTAGTTTAAGGACTTTTCGGTCCATTATCGTTGTGTTTGGAACAAATATTAGTTTAGGGATGTTTCGGTCCATTATTAGTTTATGGACGTTTCCGTCCATTATTAGTTTAGGGACGATTCGGTCCATTATCGCCGTGTTTAAGGCAATGGAATTTTTTCTTTTGGTATTACTTTCAGAATTCTGACTCAGGAAGATAACGAGCGGACACAAGCGTCGTCATCTATCATTGACCAAAGTCATGACTCTTCAATCATAGTACTTTTTGAGGAATCAGCCGTTTATTGACCGAAACGACATTTCGCCATGCATATCCATGAACATGTAGGTTCCACCTTGGTAGACTTTGTCTATGATATATGGGCCTTCGTAGTTCGGCTCGAACTTCCCCCATTTTACACGATTGGGGATCATTGGTCTTTTGACGACTAGCACGAGTTCGCCTTGGAGAAATGTTCTCAGCCTGGTCAATCTTTCATACGACCGTGTTGTCCTTTCCTTATAAGCTTCCAGGTTTTGCTGTGCTATAAGACGGGTTTTGTCAAGGGCGTCGAGCTCCTCAAGCCTAAGATGAGCATTTTTTTCATCTGTCGGCTCGTATCGAACCACTACTCGTATCGAACCGCTGCCTCGGATCGTTCTCCGTCCCTAAGTCATTTTTTCTTAGGTTGTCCGCCGTGATGTGTATACCATCTTCCAACTCTTTTAGTGCCGGTAGAAACTCTGAGATCATCTCGTCCTCATCTTCATTGGCGAAGCACCTGAAGAGATCATTCATACTTTTGTGCCCTCCATCTTTTGAGAGTGTTATCATATGGTAAGTACGAGTACGCTTCCCTTTTTACGGTTGAGCTGGTTTTGACCTGACGGTGTAGGTCCTTTTTAGCTCATGTTTTCACAGTGGGCTTATCTTCCAACTGTCAGATAAAGCGAATCTGCCTTGTCGATACTGGTCTTCCACCCAATCTTTGAACATGAAGCAATCTTCAAGGGGGTGACCTACTGCTCGATGGTAGGAGCAATAATCCGGTATATGGACCTCGTTTATTTGTTTGGAGTGCCGAGATTCGGGAAGCGTGATTATTTGGTGCTTCATGATAAGGTTGAATATTTTCCATATTTTGTTCTGCGGGAAAGAGTATTCCCAACCCATCTTCTTTATAAAGGACAGGCTCTAATCAAGATTTTCTCGATCGAGCAACATCTTAGATACGCTTTGTTGTTTTTGAACGTTATTTGCGTTCTTTGCCCTATTTTACCTCCATTTCGGGATTTTCCCCTTTTCCAAGAACACATAGCGCGCTAGGGATAAAGAGCGTTACGGTCTACTTCCGCTGTAGATTGCTGGCTGAGACGCTATGTCTTGGTCTTCTCATAAATAGTTATTTCACGGCTGTACTTGTCCCGGATCGCTTGACAAGCTTCTTGTATTAGCTTGTCAATTTGTTTTTCGAGCATCGGACTTAATGTTTTCAAAGCGGGATCTTGCTCCGAATTGACGTCATGGCTACTTGAAAGAGTGTTTTCCTCTTCGCTCGAGCTCTTTACGACATGGAAACTGTAAATTTTCTCCCGTTTCTTAGACAGAACTTATCCGAGCCCGATTGTTTCCATTTTCCCGTTAGGCTTCTTTCTCTGAGTCCCGGGAATATCCCAAATCCTTTTGTAAAATTGGGCTTGTCAAACAATTTGTTCGAGGGGTACTCCTTGGCATTTTAACAGCTCTTTCAATCTCTCCGCGTAATATCTTAGCAGAAGGATGGGTTGAAACCTGTAAAGTGCAAATTTAGCACCATGCCAAACTTCTTTTTCGACTTTGGTCTCCGTGAATTTGTAGAAGAAGATCGCCTTTTCACCTCTTCGCCTAGGAGATACGTAGAAAGTTTGCAGCTCTTATACTCTGTGTGTATCAAGTACATCGAGTTCCTTGTAGTGTCGATGTGGAGCCATCATGATTTGTACACTCTGACCTGCTTCGGCAAGAGTCTGCATCGACGGACGGACGAAGAACATTGCATTGGCCTCGTCCTTGGAGACGCTGCCAAATACAAAAATAGGAGTATGTGGTCCGGGCCAATTGTTTTCTTTTTGGAGTTTTCCTTAGTAGATTATTTCTTCATCTTCTTTGGTATCACTCCCAAAGATCGGGATAGTGGCGTCCGATTTTTGTTTGCTCTCCGGCCTATGGCACCTTTTAGTATTCTCGAAGTCTGGTAGAAAGTACATTGCGTATTCGTATTTCCGGACTTCGTTTACGGAGAACGGATTTAGTTCTCCCGTGACGATGTACTCCGAGCCATCCTTGAAGTACTTCATACATTGATGTTGTGTAGAACAGATGATGTTGTACTCGTTTAACCAAGCCCTGCTGAGTAAAGCATTATAGCAAGTCTTAGTGTCAATGACATGAAATTTAATGTCAGTGATGAGCAGACCGAAGTGTAGCGTCAGTATTACGGATCCAAGCGCTCATGGCGACTATGATTCGAACCCGGAGATGGTAATTTTATCTCGGGCAAGGTGCTGAATGTTCATGCAAATTTCCTTCAGCACTCTCACGTTGAGAAGATTAACGGAGGATCCATTGTCGATAAGGATTTTCCCTATCTTGATATCGTGGATGTCCCCGGTGACGTATAGCGGTCGATTATGTTCTCACGTATTGAGGAGTAGATCTTCTTCGTTGAATGTGATATCAGCCGTATGGACCTCTGCCAGTTCAATTTTCATCTTCTTTTTCGCAAGAAAAGCTTGGAACTGATTGGGCTCTTGTAATGCCTTGATCAGGGAATCTTTTGCCCCTTTAGACAAGAGGAGAGCATCCAATATACTTAGCTACGAGGGTATTTTCCTCAGATGTGATAGGACGTTGTGATCCACTTTGTTTTTCTTAAACGGATCCTTTGCGGTGAGCTCTTTTACCACTTCTTCATCGAGGGCGACTTCTTCGGGGATTTTCCCCTTTCCCTTTGTTTTTTGTTCGAGCCATTGTTTACAGGTCCGAGGTTCTTTTCAGGAAGCGTACAGTTACGCAGCTGAATGTTTTCATAGTTTTTCTCCTCCTTTTCTTTTCCAAGGTGGAGTCTTCGAAGAGAGGGTTGAGAGGCGTTTCATCTTTGGAATCGCTCCCGAAGGTGAGAACTTGAGCTTTTTCCCCTTCCAAACCGGTACCAACCATATGAAAATTGCCAGTTGTTTCTTTATGCATGTTCATCTTTCCTTTCCTATGTTGACAAGCATGAGCTTCATGTTTCCCCTTCTTGAAGTGTTTTTGATGGGCAACATATCCTTGCAACTACTTCTTGAAGGCATTGCACTCCTCGACAGGGTGAGCGACCCTTCGATGATAAAGGCAATATTTTGGATGTGATTCTTCTCCATCGAAGTATGTGACTCCAGGAGTATATCTCGTGAGAGGTAGTAGCTTCATCCCTATTGATAGGGTTTTGCCAAACCGCTTCTCATTTTTTATCCTGCTCTTATTTGTTGCATGTGTCCTTTGGTTTGGTCGGAGCACTTTACGACTCGTTCTCACCTCAGCTTCTTTATTCAGACCCTGATGCTTAGCCTTTTCATATATGGCCGTTTCGCATTCTCGGTCGTCTATGCTCTTTTGAAAGGCTTCATTTAAAACTCTCTCAATCAGGTATTCTTTTGGCAGATTCGGGGAATTTAGTGCCGATTCTGCCCCCAGTGCCTCCACATTGTTTTCTGACACTGAGGGGGCTTCTTCACCATATAACGGCGAATGGGAGATCATGTAGCAACTTGCTACATTGTCTTCCACTTCTTCTGATGAGTCATTTCCTTCATCATTGTCACTGTCTCTATCCTCAAGAATATGCTTGAGATATTATTCGAGCGTGACCGGTGTCCGCGTCTTTTGGTTATATTATTTCAGTGCATCTATGTATTTTTGAAGCTCTCTGTGTACTTGTCGTCATCCTCGGCAGGGAGCACGGATTTCTTGGTCTTCTTCTTTTTCTTAGAAGACTTTGAAGACATGACTTGGGAGCTTTTCCAATTGTCAACAACTTTCGGTGTGGGACGTGGTTTCAACATCCCATCAATAATTTCAGGTTCAAGTAGACTTTTCTACTTGATTGCCGGAAATACTTGTAGATCGTTTAGCATTATTTTAGTTTTCTCTAAAAGGACTACCTCCCATGGAGCTTCCTCTACAAGCGAGCACGATGCCCCCTGTGTGTCCACCTTTTTAGGAGCATGTTTCTAGGGCAGGTTTAGCCTCCAGTTTTCAGACAGCGCGAACTTTCCTTGCTGATACTGGTTCTCGACCCAATTTTTGAAGATGTAGAAATCTTCAATTGGATGGCTCACTGTTTTGTGATAGGAGCAGTAGTTGGGGTTATTGACGTCGCCGGCCTGTGCTGGACGCTGCGGGTCTGGCAATGTGATGAGCTTATTACGCATTGCCATTTCAAACAGTATCCTCGTCTAGTTGCGAGGGAACGAGTATGCACATCCTAACTTTTCTTCCAAGGATGGGTGCAGACGCGCGTTGTTTTGGCGAGCAGTCGGTTTTGGGATGCCCGGCTATTGTCGCGTGTTGGCAACAAAGACTGCTTTCCCTTTATCCTTATTATTTTGAGGGTCCTTATTTGAGGAGGAAGGGCCATGGCCTATCTGATCCATTTGGGCCAACTTGTCTGTCAGCGCTTGGATGGTTATGGGTTTAAAAAATGTCATGAACTGGGACACAGTCGATTGAGGATCGAGGGTTTCTATGAACATACCCATAGCTAGAGACTCTTCGATACGTTGTTTGCATTTAGACCACAGGTTCCACCACCGGATTGCATATTGGACCCAAGTTTCTCCTGGCTTTACCCTGGCATTGATCCGTGCCATGATCGGAGTGCGTTCACTTGCGCTGGCAAAACGTTGCATGAACAGTAATTCCATTTTTGTGAAAGTTTTCACGGAGTCATTTGGGAGCTCCGAGTACCATTGAAAAGCTGTCTCTAACAAACTTCCGACAAATTGGCGAAGCAACGGTTTATTGTCGCCTTCATTATTGCTGCATAGTGCTCTGAATTGTACGACATGCTGGTGGGGATTGCCTGTTTCTTTGTAAACATGGAACTTAAGAATCGTATATCCCGGTGGGTACTTGATTTGGTCATACCAGGCCAGATATTGTCAGGCCCCACTTCCCAGTGTACGGGCAGAAAGCGCGACGATGCCGCTAAGCATTTACTCTGAAGTAAATACGCTAAGCGTATTTAAGCAATATAAAAGAAATATACACAAGAGACAAAATATATAATTGAACAGCAACTTTATTTATTCACATTCTTTTTACAATACATGGAAAAGAAAATACATGGGATAAAGCGATGCCTAAACAGTGGAATAACAGAAATGGAAAGTACTGAAATGAAATGTGTACAAGTGTAACTACAGCTCGGGATCTTCAGTAAACTGGTCCAAGTCTTCAGTGCTAGGCTCGATCTCTGAAAGATCCGAATCACCTGACGACATCAAAGAAGAAGAAAGAGAATGTCGTCAGCGAACAAATCGCTCGGTAAGTCCCAAAGATAAGGAAGAAGTAGAAAAGACAGAAAGAGAGAGAGTGTGTAACTTTTAAAGTTGTATTATATGGTTAACACTGTTGTTTGTAGTTTGGTACAGAAGAATTCCAGTGTATACGAGAGGAGTCTCTATATGCCAGAGACTAAGGGCAACAGGAGTACAAAGAACTGTTTATGCCACGGTACAACAGCAACGGAAATACAGGTTAGGTGTCTTAAGTCTTGCAATCTCGTGCCACTTTTAACACCTTCCGTATCAATCTACCCCTTAGAAACCCCACGATGTCTTGATTGCATTGTTGTATTGTATTGTAAATTGTATTGTCTTGTATAGATGGATGTAAATGTGTTGTTTGTACTGTTTTGTAAATGTAAATGGAAGACTTGTATTGTCTTGTAATATAGGTTGTATAATTGGATGATTTGCCGAAACCATGATATCAGTAAATAGATGTAACTGGAGAATCATGGATGTAACTGGAGAATCATGTAAATGGAAGTATATCCATGGTTCGGTTCGGTCAATATAGATTGAATAGATTGAATATATGGATTCATGTTGAATTGTAGTTTGTACTTGAATCATATTCAAATCAGATTATTATAATGAGACTCAGTCTGAGTCATACAATTAGAAAAGAAATTGGAGTCCTGAATTAGGTTTTGATGTTATCGGTAACCGCTGCATATGGGCGGCAGAATTTGTGTCTTTTTCAAAGACGATTACCGTGTTGATAACGCTGTTGTTAAGTTGTCTATCTTAAATAGGAAAGCACCCATTTCTCTAGCTCCCTGAGGCTCAAGTGATTGGTCCCGCTTAAACCTATATTTATTAGGGTTCTTATTGTAATTTATAAAACTTGAGGGGATTTTATGTAAAAATAATTTTGTATAATTTACAAAATACACCACAAGTATTTAATTATCATCTTTAGAGTTTTCATAATTGTGGATTTTATATTTGTGACATTTCTAGTGAATAAACCTATTTTTCATAATATAGGGTATTTAATTGTAATATTGAACTTGTATGGAATTTCATGGTATTTTCATGTAAAATGATTCTTTTGATTTAGAAACATTGGAATATTTATATTATATCAAAAATACATATTTTGATAATATATACATACATACATACATACATACATATATATATATATATATATGTATAAAAATAATTTTATTATTTTCTAGAAATCTCATTTTTTTAAGATATTTGTATTTCAAATCTTTCGAGACCGAATGCTCCTTATGGAGGTCTGCATCTCGTACTACTAAGCCCAGGTATGTACGATAATCTCCACCATCCCAGTCGGAATCCCCAAAATGGGTTGTAGCGGCGCTTTGCAAAGATTTATAAAAATATGCAATCTTGTAGAAAACGGTTTTTATAAATTAAAGGTAGTTTTGTGTAAAACGGTTTTTTCCGAATCTATATTTCCCGAAAGGTATGGTGCTATGTTGCATGTGAGTGTTATGAAGAGGAAGGTCATTACCCCGTGATCTAGTTAAAGGTATAGCAAAATTAATGATGTTCTAAAGTCGAAACTATACTACATGGTATTTTACTGAAAATGGGCGGTAAAAGTTACAAAATGAAATATTTTGCTATGAAACTTGTTCAACATATTTTGTTACTGATTAATAGTCATGATGTAAGAGTTTAATATGGTTGTGTTAAGGAAACTTGAACTTTATAAAGAAAACCGAATCGGAAGTCGGATTTAACTCCGCTTCCGTCGGGTTTTAGAAAAAAAAGTTTTAAGAATAGATTAGAGAGGAGGGAGATGGGACTTACTGGTTTAGATTCAAGATAAAAGGGAGAGAAAGACGAAGACGTAGGAGACACCGGTGTGTCGTTTCGTCGCCGGGAGCTTCTAGGGTCGTCGTCGAAAGATCGCCGGAGTTTCGCCCTTCGCTAACTCCACTTGTACACAAAATTCTAGAGAGTTTTCTTGAGAGTTTGGACAGAATTGTGAGTTAGAGTGTGTGTTTAGAAGTGGTATTTATAGGAAAAGATTAGGGTTATGATAGGTGAAAGGGTGTGAGAAAATGTATTAAAAATTGGATTAATTAGGGTTTTGAATGACTCTGTTAATATGCAGGATTTTTAAAGTACACAGGAGTTTCCAGAAAACAAAAAGGCACAAGTTTCATGAAGGGTCAACTTGGATTCAGCCGAGTCAACCAGGCCTCGTCGGCCGAGTCACCGGCTCGAGTCGGCCGAGTCGCCGTCCCGAGTCGGGCCGGGGCTCGCCGTCGAAGGTCTGTCGTCGACTTGTTAGCACAGTGGGGTAGTTTGTTTTTAGTGTGACCTTTGCTTTTACGGGTTTAGCACGTGTAGACTCTTGGGATTCTAAAAATTTAAAAAGAAATCAATATTAAAAATAATGTTGGGGATGGAATTTGAACTCTGGTACTTTGGTTCAGCAGTGCAAGGTATTACCGATGAGCTACAAGCTCCTTCTTACTATTAAAAAGCAAAACAAACTTATAACTTGTGCTCAAGCAAAAGTACCCCTTTCTGTATTTTTTGAAAAATTGTACAGAAAGTTTAGGGTTGTTACAGATATGGTCATCCGGTTCTGACGAGTTGGCTGGCAGCTTCACTGGCCTTATGAGCTCCTATTTGCTGAGCGATGTAGTCATCCACGGCCGCCTTGGAGATGCTATTTACCTTGGCCGGTGATAAGGCCGGAGGTGGGTTTGATATTTCCCCTATGTCATCCTCGATAACTATTGGCAGGTCTTCGGCCGGGGGTTCTGGTTGTTTCATCATTCCCACCATGTCTTGGAATAGAAGAGCCATCTGCTTGATGTTAGCAGCTTGCTCTGCATCCTCTATATCTTTTCTTTGCAGCACCCGTCGCAAGAACTCTGTATCGGTCTCTTGCTCTTGGCACTGTTTAGCTTCTTTGTCCGGTCCTTCTTTTTGTCCGGTAAGCGCAGCCATTTTGGTCAGCATTTCGTGGAGCTTTTGCTGCTGCTCCTGAGCCTTCGTCAATGACCGAGTTTGCGGTCGGTGACTTACCGAAGCGCGGCTTTCTTCTTTACCGCTAGCCATATAGACTGTATATACGATTATGCCCCCATACTTGGAGCGTTTAGATCCATTGCCTTTAGAATTTGCCGAGGGCCGTAGGATTTTATCCGGCCTCATTCTTTTATGAGAAGTCCGAGCTGAAAGAGCTATTGTGACAAGCACCTGTTTAGGAATGGCCCCCCGTTGTATGGTGGAGGAGCGGTATTTTTCATGTCGGCCATTAGAACTTTTTGGTCGACGAAAGTAATTTTTGTTAAGAATAGAGTCTTGAACTTTTCGCCAGACCGTATGTATTTGTGAAGAGAGGCGTTGGAGAGGCTGCCCTGGCTGTTACTGCACATGGACCTCTACTGGTGGAGGTGATTTCTTTAGCACCGCCGTCGGGGAGTTCTTACGTACCCTCCTAAGCGGGTCAAAGATGTTCCCAGTTAGAACAACAGCGTTGATATCCACTGAAGAAGCTAGTGGGGTGAGCCCAGAGGGAGAGTTGCCCCTATCTTCTCTCACTCGGCGCCAGTGGCGAAGTCGAGCATGCCTTAGAGTGGGAATTGCCTCAGTTTTGGAGGCATTTTCGTCCAGCCCCCTGTATTGCTCAGGGGTTTCGGTTGGCGTCAACCTGTTGAAGACTGATGACCTTATTGGAGTTGGGGCGGAGTTGGACAATCTTTCGAAGATCGACATTCTGAGAGGGGAAGCACTTTTATCATCTCCACCTGCAGCAGGAGTAGGGAATTTCTTCTTTACGGGCTTCTTTACGAGCCCCCCTTGAGTTTCTCCTTAACCTGTTGAAGACTGAGGCTTCGAGGTTTGACGGCTTGCGGATAGGAATCATCGTGGTTGCCAGCCGATCGAACACCGACTTCTGGGAGTTTCTTCTTGAGGCGTTGAGGCGCCAAAGTTCAAAGGCAGGAGCATGGTCCCGAAGAACAATCCGTAGTGGCTTGTATGACCTGCCTTCCGGCATTAACAAATGGAGGCTGCATTAGGCACGTACGTCACTCCTCTTGTTGGGGTGGAAAGGAAGTTGTTGCTGCAAGCAGTACAGTGAGAAGCCATTGATTTTCTACACAGAAGAGAGACACCAAGTTTTAGTACCTTGCATCCAGGGGCAACCATAGCGAACCACAATTTTTTTCACGAAACACGACAAACGAAGTGTAGAGTGGAAAGAGGAAAAGGTCCCACTAAGTGTGCCATAATCTGTTTACCGTCAAAAATATGGACGAAATGGGATTAAACGTCTTGCCTGAATTTGGGGACAGATGATATTTGGAAATATCCATCCACCTCTCCGAAGATAATAAGTTGATTTATGGTACCGTATATCGGAAGTTTGGACAGATGCGACCATTGTACCAGACTTTATCAGATTTCCCTTTGTTTATAAGGGTTTTTTTTATTGTGGGGACGCTCTTCCCTGCAGGTGTAATCCCCTATAGTTAATTACATTATCGCGTTGCGATAGTCACTTTCTCCTGCTCCGGTAGTTCACTTCGTATCGTGTGTTATTTTTCTTATTATGGTTGCCCGTGGATTGTATATGGAGACTAGTTTATGTCGTCGGCCGTAGGGCACGGATTATTCCAAATCCATATATTTATTTGGTTTGAACTTAGGTTGTATGTATTCTATCTGTTCAAAAATATTTTGTTTTGTTTAAGGACCGTTAACCTAGTTTGAGATTAAGATCGACTTAAATATATGAGCATTTGGTCTCAATTTATTTTAACTAAGAATGCGTTAGTCTTATTACAGACTAAAGATCAACTTAGATATATTTTCAAGACCATTAAATTTAATTAAGATCCAACAACAGAGCATTTGGGCTCAGCTGCAAGCAACTTCAGAAAGTCTTAGCCAATTTGGGTTTGATCTGCTCAGTCTTTTTTTTATTCAGAAGTACTAAGCACTTATTTGGGGTTCTGTTTGCTCAGCCATAGGCTTTCCCCCTTTATTCAGAAGTGT
The DNA here is from genome assembly GCA_030015575.1 of Agapanthus africanus. Classification (NCBI taxonomy): domain Eukaryota; kingdom Viridiplantae; phylum Streptophyta; class Magnoliopsida; order Asparagales; family Amaryllidaceae; genus Agapanthus; species Agapanthus africanus. Next base: position 419,380,161 of record JASDDO010000010.1, on the reverse strand, counting down.
TAAGCATTTATTTATGGCTCTGACGCTCACATGTGTATCATTTGAGGCGCTCAGACTTGGGCGCTCCCTAATCAGTGCTAGGCACTTTAGTCATTTTGACTAAATATATAGTGCTTAGCACTTTTATACAACGCTCACGTGGGAAGCACGTGAGCGCTAAGTCTTTTGTTTTGGACGCTCACGTGGGAAGCACGTGAGGCGCTGAGCGTTCTGTTTTGTTGGGCGCTTGCGTAGGAAGCACGTGAGGCGCTGAGTGTTCTGTTTTGTTGGGCGCTCATGTATGTTTCATGTAAGGCACTGAACTCTTTTATTCGGCGTTCACGTGGGAAGCATACGAGGCGCCGAGTTTATATTTTTTGGGTACTCAAGTGTGAAACACGTGAGGCGTCGAGCCCTTTAGAGATTTACTCGTTGTTTTATCTTTTGAAAAGAAGTCAAACTTCTGTTAATGGCATTTTGGCCATTAATGATCATCAAGATCTCTATTTCGAAGATCTAAGATCATTTTTTTTAGAACGAAATTCTTATGTTCTAAGAACTAAGTTCTTTTTATATAAGGTTAAACCCTGGTTTTAGAGGAGTTAAATTTCTAGAACCTATATTCTTTTTCTCTCTCTTTTTTTTATCTAGTTCTTTCCCCCAGATTCTGAGTCTAAAGAACAGAATCTCCCCTATGAAAATTAAATTCTCAACTTGTAAGGAGATATGTTTATCTCGGCTTTTCTTTACCGAGGGTTTGAGAGAGTGAGAATCTTCTTCTTTTTTTTAGAGAATTATATTCTCTGTTATCTTTTATAGAGAAGCTTATGGGTCGATCCTCTATATGAGACTTTAAGTTTCGGATCCATTATATAGAAGAGCCAAATTGTTAATTAGTTTGAGAAAATCTTTCATTTGAGTGATACCAATTGATTTAGTTGGTCTTAAAAATTATTTAGGGGATTTTATCCACCGTTGGATCCATATATATTCTTATTTTTAACAAGATTAAGGAGATATTTTCCCATAAATAGAATTTAATTCTATCAAACGATGATTTTTAATCACTATTATATTTTTAATCAAAGGGGTCTCTGTTTAACAGAGCTCATCTTTCTCTATTTAGAAAGATATTAGGAAATATTTTCCCATCTCAGAAAATAATTTTCTCGTATAGAAAAACAAGGGAGATATTTTCCCCCCAATAGAATTTAATTTTATATTCGATGATTTTTAACCACCATTAAATCTTTTGACCTGACGGTTCTCTATCTAGAATTTAATTCTATGAAAAGCTAAAAAGTATGTTCTCATGTGTTTAACACGTGACCCCAGTGTAGGTTTTAATCTACTTATATTTAGCACTGAGTGAGCTATGCATATGAGCATTCATATGTTTAACACGTGAGGCTGGTTTGCCTTATTTATTCTTAGCGCTTATATGCTTTGTATATAAGCGCTCACGTGTTTAACACGTGAGACCAGTTTAGCCCTCTTTTGGTTGTTTATTCTCAGCGTTTTTATATTTTACATATAAGCGCTCACGTGTTTAACACGTAAGGCCCAAACTGTGGGAATTCCTTATTTCTTTTCTCCCCTTTTTATAAGGGAACACTCACCAGCACGTCGCACAATTCAGACCTATGTGTGGCAATACTGAAGGCGAAGACAAATTGCTGCTTCGCCAATTCGTCGGAAGCATGTCAGAAACAGCTTTCGAATGATACTCGGAAGTCCCAAATGACTCTATGAAAACCTTCTCTGAAATGGAATTGCTATTCACCTAACGGTTCACTAGCGCAAGTGAATGCACTCTGATCACCGTGCTAATCAATGCCAGGGTCAAGCCGGGAGAAACATGGATCCAATATGCAATCAGGTGGCGGAATCATTGGTCCAAATGCGAACAACGCATTGAGAAGTCTCCGGCTATTGAAATGTTTATCGGGATGATAGATCCTCAATCGAACATGTCCCAATTCATGACCTTCTTCAAGCCCACCACATTCCGGTCGCTGATTGAAAAGTTAGCACAGATAGACCAGATGGGTCATGGCCCTTCCTCCTCGAATAACGACCCTCGAAATAACAAGGGAAAAAGAAAAGCGGCCTTTATTGCCTACACGCAACAACAACCAGGCGGTCTGAAAGCACCCGTCCGTCAAAACAACACTTGTGATCGCCCCTCCTTAGAAGAAAGATTGGGACGTTCTCACTTGTTCTCTCGCGATAAATCGAGGAGGTTGTTTGAGCTGGTAATGCGAAATAATCTGATCATATTGATAGATCCACGGCGTCTAGCCCAAGCCGTTGAAGTCAATAACCCTAACTACCGCTCCTATCACTGGATATTTAGCCATCCAATTGAGAATTGCTACATCTTCAAATATTGAGTTGAAGACCAGTACTAGCAGGGGAACTACGCACTGTCCGATAACTGGATGGCAGATCCGCTCCAAAAGTACGCTCCGAAAAAGGTAAACATGAAGGAGGCATCATGCTCACTCATTGAAGAATCCCCATGGGATGTAGTCCTTTCAGAAAAGACTAACAAAATGCTGAAGGATCTGCAAGCATGTTCGGCGATCAGGTAGAAGAGCCTACTTGAACCCGATATCATAGAAGGGATGCTAAAACCACGTCCCGCACCAAAAGTCGACGACATGGGAAAAGGCCCCAAGATAAGCCTACAAAGTCTTCTAAGAAAAAGAAGAAAAAGAAGAAAACCAAGAAGCCTATTTATCCTGCGGAAAATCTCGACAAGCACACAAATCTTCAAAAACATAAAGACGTGCTGGAAGAATATAACCAGAAGGCGCAGACACCAGTCATGCTCGAAGAATTCCTAAAGCATATTCTTGAGGACAGATACGGTGACGATGATGAAGAAAATCATTCATCAGAAGAAATGGAAGCACGTGTAGCAAGCTTCCAAATGGTCTTTCATTCATCGTTATATGATGAAGAAGCTCTGTCGATGTCAGAAAGTGACGTGGAGGAGCTGGGGGCAGAATCGGTGCTAAAATCCCCGAAACTGTCAGACGAAGACCCGATTGAGAGGTGCTAAAAAAAGCGTTTCAAAAAAGCAAAAATAACCGAGAAAGCGAAACGGCCATATACGAAAAAGCTAAGCGGCAGCGTCTAAACAAAGAAATTGCGATGAGGACGGCTCATGAAGTTCTCTAGACAAATCAAATCACGCTTGCGGCAATCAAAAGCAGGACTAAAGCTGAGAAGTGGTTCGCCAAAGCCCTGTCCTTCGGAATGAAACCGCTACCGCACCTGATGTACACTCCAAGGGTCCCATACTTCGTCGAAGGATAATAACATCAAAAATACTTCCTATATCACCGAAGGGTCGCCCACCCCATTGAGGAGTGCAATGCCTTCAAGAAGTGGTGGTAAGGATATGTTGCCTATCGAAAACACTTCAAAAGGGAGAAGCGTGAAGCTCGCGCTCGTCAACGTGAGAGTGATGAGACGAACATGCATGGCAACTGTCATATGATTGGTACCAGTTCGAAAGGAGAAAAACCTTAAGTTCTTACCTTCGAGAGCGATTCTGAGGACGAAACGCCTCTCAACCCTCACATTGAAGACTCCGTCTCATGAAAAGAATAGGAGGAGAAGAATTGCGAAAACATTCAGCTACGTAACCGTACTCTATCTGAGAAGAATCTCGGACCTGCAAACAAGATTCGAACAAAAAAGAAAAAGGGAAAGGGAAGATGCCCGTGGAAATCGCCCTTGATAAAGAAGCAAGCAAAGAACTCGCCGCAAAGAACTCGCCTAAGAAAAATAAGGTGGACTATAATGTCCTTGCACATTTGAGGAAAATATCCTCACCACTGAGCATACTGGATGCTCTTATCACGCCCCGCTTTCCAAAATACGTAAATACGGCACGTGACAGAGCCAACCATGAAAACTATGGCTAGGAATAATCCCTTCATAGTCACATTATGGCGGTCAATCTGATATCAAGAACAGTAATTAAAATCTAGCTAACACATATCTATCTACCACAGTAAATAGAAGTCAAGAAATGCATATAGCGGAAACGAATCAAGATCCAATAAAATAATCTCTAAATCACGTCCCTTATGGGATCACATTGATAAAAATAAAACTACGGAAATAAATAAACTAAGTATCTCTAAAACTAAACATCTAGCTCCCCATTGCTCGGCTTGCTTGCTAAAATACTCCTGATTTGCCTGCGACAAAATCAGAGGAACTGGGCAATGCAAAACTCAGACGTCAGTGCGTCATAAATATCAAAATAATAGTAATAACCAGGATAGGATGCTTATGATTAAACATGAGTATAAATAAATAACACAGGTGTAAAATAGTGAGGTATAGGTATGTGATGTGTATCCTAAAGTCTGTGTTTTTAGGTTATCTATTCTATAAGTCTTTGAAATCAATTAAATGGAATCATTGATGTAATTCAATAGTATCCCGTGCGTGCCCGGGACCACGGTAAGGACACTCGGGGATGAATCCGAGACGTGCCGCTAAACAGTAAAAACATGTATCATGTACAGACGAATGATGTCAGCAGCATCATTCCGGAGCCGGCCAAAGCCCGTATCGACTGATCAGTCTCTGGAAAGTATCGAATTGTTGAGTTACAAGTCAGGTTTCCTTATTGATTTTCCATTTTCCCCAAGGTTTTGTATTCAAGTAGGGTATTGATGATATAAAACTAATGCCAATATAGGATCGAGCAGGTACAAGGCTTGTTTATGTAGACAACAAGTCACGTCCATCAGGCCAACAAGTCAGGATTGTCGGCATTAGTAATAATCCAAGTAGCAGGTCTAGTAATGTCTTGTGTACAAGTCAGGCAGTATTTCTAACTAAAATAGATACCAAATGTAAAATTGTAACCAATATCTAAAAATATAATTAATACCCGAATATATATGTATTTATCTGTAATAACCGTTTTACGGCTGTTACCAGGTATATTGAAATATAGATAAAATACTGAACTGATATAGTATTATAATAATATTGTGATGATCCGGCGTGCAACTAGATAACCCATTATCGGTACGGATACAGACTGATAATATAAAACTGTAAATCGGTAATATTTGCAGAATAGTAAAACACATGTACTATAATTAATCATATAAATATTGATATAACAAAATAGCATGTTGTAAGTTTAGAACTTGCATGATCGAAATCTCATGAAGAATATATAGATATCATGTTCCGAACACCGAATAACGTCACGATGCAAAACCCACATAAGCAGGATTTGACCCGGCTGAGCAACTGCGTGACGTGGTAACCGGGTTCGACGACGAAGGTGACTGGGTCTTCTAGATCGTCGGCGACATGCGCAACTCCGGCAAGAACCGATCGGAAAACGATAAAATAGAAAAGAAAAGGAAGAAGAAAGAAAAAGAAGAAGAAAGAAGAAGAAGAAGTAGAAGAAGAGGAGATGGGGTTGCCAGGGTTTTAGGGTTTTGGTGTAGATAGGGAAGAAGAGATGGTCAGCAACGAGGTGAAGGGAAGATGCGGTCGACGACGAGGTGTCATGGCCGATGGGATTGATGGTGATCGGAAAAGAGAATGAGAAGAAGAAGTGGGTGCGATGGTGGGGTGTGGGTGCTCTGGTCTTGCCGACGAGATGAGGAATGTGATGGTGGTGGTCGGTTCAGGCTATGAGGTCGGCGGCGAGGGGGAGATGGGTTCTGGCGTTGGGGTCAGCTCGATGAGCCTTCGGGAAGAGAGATGGAAGGAGGTGCTGACGGCGAGGAAGAGAAGGAAGTGGGGACGACGATGACAAGAGGGGGATGGCGACGGCGTGGGTTAGGGTTCTGCGAGAGGGAGATGAATACGAGGGAAAGAGAGTTTATAATAAAAATTTATATATTATTATATATATTATATATATGGAGGGAGAAAGAGAGGTGGGGACGGAGAGAGATAGAGATAGAGAGATAGTTTTTATTTAAAAAAATTAATATTATATATATATATATATACTGTTATATAAATATTATAGTTATATAATATTATATATATATATATATTGTAGGATTTTAAAGATAATACCAGATTGCTCCGAATATTACCCGTATCCCTTTAAAAATATAGTTTTTAAATATAAAGAATATACGTAAGGATTTTAACCATAATGAAAATGTCTGTAATTAAATACATATATCACAATAAAATCTACGTAAATATACGTAGCAATCCAACTATTTGTCTGTCTAACTCTTAGGATATGAATATGATATATAGGCGCAATCACCTGATATTGGGTAATTTGCCATTCAAGGCTAGATAGGAAAAGAATATTATTTGTTTTTATATTGTATTATAAATAGATATGTAGAACTTAAAATATATTATATATATATTTAATACTCGATTCACATGGATACACTGTACTAGCAAATATTTGACATAATCTTGAGCCATGTTGGGTTTTAAACATGCGGGTCGGGTCGGATAATAACCGCAGCTACTAGTTGCATCATTCGCAACCCAATAGCAACAATAGTAAATAATTTTACCACAAGATCTAAAATACCCAAAATATATAGTATAAATATGCTACGGTGTTACATTATACCCAACTACAAAAGAATTTCGTCCTCGAAATTCACGGAACAAGAAAAAGAAAAGAAGACATGGATTTAAGAAAAGAGGCGTGGAAACTTCTGTGAAATCTCGTATTCACGTTCCCAAGTAGATTCTCCATGCGAACGATTCCCTCATGAAACGAGTACTAGTGGGATAACTTTATTCTTGAGGATCTTTTCTCGTCGATCCACAATAACCATTGGTCTCTCTTCATATGTAAAATCTTCCCTTCCTGTCAGTTCCGAGTGATCTAAGACGTGTATCTCATCTCGAACATACTTGCGGAGTTGAGATACGTGAAACACGTCATGAACACCCGCCAATGATGGTGGTAAAGCCAATCGATAAGCTACCTCTCCAACATGCTCGATGATATCGAAAGGCCCTACGAATCGAGAACGAAGCATATCTCGACTACCAAATCAGATTACTTCTCTAGTCGGTGATATCTTCAAGAACACAAGATCACCAACTGTGAACTCCAAAGGTTTTCGTCTAGTGTCAGCCCAACTTTTCTGTCGATCCTAGGCCACCTTCATATGATTTTGGATCACGTTAATTTTCTCCACCATTTGCACAATAATATCCGGTCCCAATAATCTTCTTTCTCCAATATCATCCCAATAGATAGGCGAGCAACACTTATGACCGTATAATACTTCAAATGGAGCCATCTGTATAGTGACCTGAAAACTGTTGTTATATGAAAACTCCACTAAATGCAAATGATCCTCCTATGAAACCTTGAAGTCTAACATGCATGCTCTCAACATATCTTCAAAAGTTTGGATCGTTCTTTTAGACTAGCCATCTATCTGAGGATGATAGGCCATGCTAAACTTCAAGCGAGTCCCTAAATTTCCTGTAGACTTCTCCAAAAGTGTGATAGAAATCGAGTATCACGATCGAAAACGATGCTCACGGGTACACCATGCAATCTCACAATCCCCTGCATGTACCGCTCTGCCAAAGCCTCCGTCAACTGACCTACTTGAAACGGTATAAAATGAGCTATCTTGGTCAATCTATCGACAATTAGCCAAACTGCGTTATTGCCCTTTGGACTCTATGGTAAAGGTGTTACGAAATCCATGGTTATATGTTCCCACATCCATTAAGGAATCGGAAGTGGTTTTAACAAACCAGCTACGCTTTAATGTTCAGCCTTGACTTGCTAACACACCAACCAGTTCGATACGTAGCGAGCAATCTCCCTTTTCATGTCTTCCCACCAGAAATGTTGTCGCATATCTCTATAAATCTTTGTGCCTCCCGGGTGTACTGAATATGCGAAACTATGAGCCTCCTTCATGACTTCATCATGAACATCTCCTTTAGGCACACATAAACGACTCTCATATCGTAATGAACCATCTTCATGAATTAACAAATCTGATCGAAGTCCCGCTTCTCCTTGTTCTCGAAACTTTTGCAATCTTGGATCGTGCGACTGTGATGCATTAATATTATTGATCTAGGATGACTGTACTTGCAACTGCATCAACTGTCCCGAAGAATCTGGTAGTACAATCTCTAATTCAAATCTTTGAAGATCGGCTATAATCTCCTTTTGTGCAGTCAACATCCGTATCGCTGGAAACCGACTTAAAGCATCCGAAACTACATTAACTTTCCCTGAATGGTATTTTAGATCAAGATCATAGGCAGCCATCAGCTCTAACCATCTACGCTGCCTCATATTGAGCTCTTTCTGTGTTAACACATAATTTAGGCTATTGTGATCGGTAAATACATCTACCCTTTCGCCCCATAAGTAGCGCCTCCAAATGTTCAGATCGAAAATCACTGCTGCTAACTCCAAATCATGAGTTGGGTAATTCTTCTCATGAGTTTTCAATTATCTCGACGCATATGCTATGACCTTCCCATGCTGCATTAGAACACATCCCAAGCCTTTCCCATATATACTTCTCGGTATGTGCGAACATAATCACACGCTATACGTCACCGGGTATTGCCATGATATCAAGATAGAGAAAATCGTTGTCGAAAACGGATCCTCCAACAATCTTCTCAATATGAGAGTGTTGAAGCAAATATGCATGAATGTTCAACACCTTGCCCAAGATAAAATTACCATCTTCGAGTTTGATTCATAGTCATCGCGGATGCTGGGGTCTGTAATACTCACACTACGCTTCAGGTTGCTCATCACTGATATCAAATTCCATGTCATTGATGCCAAAACTTGCTACAATGTTCTACTCGGAAAGCCCTGGTTACATGAGTACAACATCATCCCTTCTACACAACATCAGTGTAAGAAGTATTTCAAGGATGGCTCGAAGTACACCATCACGAGAGAACTCAATCCGTTCTTGGTGAATGAAATGTGAAAGTATGAAGATGCGAAGTACTTTTTGCCAAACTTTGAGGATACTGAAAGGTGCCACAAGCCAGAGAATAAATAAAATCCGTGGCCACCATCTTGATCTTTGGAAGCGATACCAAGGAAGACGAGCAAATAGTCTACTCGGGGCATTCTCAAAGGGAAAACAGTAAGACCGGGCCATCGACCCCTATGTTGGTCTTTGGCAGCGACTCCAAAGATGAGACCAATGCAGTGTTCTCCATCCGCCCATCGACGCAGACTCTTGTCGAAGCGGATCGGAGTCTATAAATTATGATAACTTCACCTTAACATTATAAGGAACTTGATGCGCTTGATACATATAGCATACAAGAACTGCAAACTTTCTATGTGGCTTCTAGGCGAAGAGGTGAAAAAGCGATCCTCTTTTACAAACCTACGGAGACCAAGGTGGAAAAAGAAGTCTGGCATGGTGCCAACCCTACCCTTGACAAGTTTCAGCCTATCCATATGCCAAGATATTATGCGGAGGGATTAAAAAAACTGTTAAAGCATCGAGGCGTGCATCTCGAACAGACGGTTCGGCAAGCCCAATTTTACAAAAAGGATTAGGGATATCTTCAGGACTCAATGAAAGAAGCCCGACGGGAAGATGAAAACAACTGGGCTAGGATATGTTTGATCTAAGAAACGGGAGAAAATTTATAGCTACCATGTCATAAATAGCTCGAATGAAGAAGAAAACGCTCTTCCATATAGCCGTGACGTAAAATCGGAGCAAGTTCCTGCCCTGAGAACATTAAGTCCATCGCACAAAGTACAAATTGAAAAGCTAATAAAAGAAGTTTGTCAGGCGAGCCAAGACAGCCACAGCCACGAAATGGCCATACACGAAAGGACCAAGACGCAGCGCCTTAGTCAGCAATCAGTGGAAGAGGTAGACCATAATGCTCTTCATCCACAGCCCGCTATCCGCTTTCGCGAAGAGAGAAAATCCCAAAGAAGAGGTAAAAATAAGGTGAAGAATGCAAACAACGTTCAAGGACAACAAAGCAGGTCCAAGAAGCCGATTGATCGAGAAAATCTCGGGTGGAGCTCGTCCTTTGTAAAGAAAATGGGTCGAAAATATTCCTTCCTTCAAGACAAGATCGGAAAAATCTTCGGCCTTGTCATGAGGCACCAAATTTTGACGCTTCCGGAATCTCGGCAACCCAAAGGAATAAATGAGGCCCACCATTTGGACTATTGCTCCTATCATAGAGCAATAGATCATCCCCTTGAGGACAGCTTCACATTCAAAAATTGGGTCGAAGATCAATATCATCAAGGCAGGTTCATATTATCCGACAGATGGATATGTATGCCCTAGAAGCCTGTATTGTATAGGTTGCTAGGGATATGAATGTACAAGACAATCATGCTCAGTTGTATAGTATTTTATTTGAGTTGTCTTTATCTGAACATGTGTGTTTGTTTATCTTACTACTTTATGTTGCTTATACATATTGATAAAGACTCGTTACAGTAGTATACTATTTTAGTTTGTTTTTATCTTAACATGTGCATATGTTGTACTCGATATCACATATGGCGGATACATGTTGATAAAGCCCGTAGGGTTTTGCTTGATTACCAGTGTTATGATGGCGATCATACTTGTGGGTAGTCCATAAGCACATCCTTAAAGGTCCCAAGTCGTAGGAGTATCGAGACCGGGCATCGATATTCCATAGTAGACTTGTGTATACATTTCAAGACCCCGAAGAGGGGCGGTGGTTGGTCCCACAACCATTATTGTGTTCACCTAAGATTGTATACAAGTGCTCATTAGGGGTGAGTACACTTGTCACGTCCTGCTTTCCAGTAGAAGGAAACTATAACGTGGCAAGCCCGCAACATATTTATCCAGAGAAGGTCATTCCCGAAATAAATTACGAAGTGTATTGAAACAATAATACACAATGCAAGAATAAATGTAGACAGTAAAAAGTTTCAAAAAATATCTTTATTTACATTCAACTTCCAATATTTACAAGTACATAAGTTTCAACTAGAAAATAAATACAATAAAGGAAAATGCTAAAACAAGTGGCATATATAAACTGAATAAAAAGTGAAGCTAAGCTAATCCTGAGGAGCAGTTCGGTTGTAGTCTTCCTCTGTGGCCTCCACTTCCTCCGTTTCGACCATATCTGACAAACATTCCAAGAAAATAAGAGTGGGTGGAATGTCCGTCAGCGAACTAGCGTGTCCTCTAACGAGAGTTGTAGAGACGTAATAGCCAAGAATTTAAAATATTGATTTAAAAGAACCCCTTTTTGTAAAAACTGTGGTATTTTAATGAAAAGCTTCATTTTTGAATTACCCATATATTTAGAATAACGTGCTATGAAAGCGTAGTGTGTGTGGGGGGGGGGTAGATCGTTACCTTTTGAATGATCTAAAGGTTTATACTCTAGCTGTTGAAAATACGGTTATATTAAAGATCATGGTATTTTTCTGAAAAATTCATTTATATGATTATTTAATATGAAATTTTGGTTACGTCAAAAGGCAATTGATGTAAATATTACCTTGAAGTGACATTAGAGAACTTGTATAAACTTTTAAACATGGCAGAGTGACAAAAATTGTTTTTAAAGATAGGTTATATGCTAACTCCGCTTTTGTCGATATGTCTTAAAATTTTTGTTGAAGTGAAAAGAAAGGGAGATGAAAGGACTTAATAGCTTAGAACGTTAACAAGAATGAGAGGAAGCCTTCGGGTGTCGTGGTGTCATCAGAAAGGTTTCGGTCATCGAGCTTGGCTTGCTACTCCACTTGGTTGCTTAACTCCACTTGGTATTTAGAGAGTTTGAGAGAATTTTTGATAGAAATTTCAGAATGGGGGAGAGCTAGGGAATGAGGTGCTAATTATAATGAAGAATTTAGGGTTTGGAAATTAAAAATTGGATTAAATGAATTAAATTTGATGTTAAATGGTGAAATGATTAGTCTCTGTTTAATTGCAGGGAAATCAAACAGTGTAAGGGAGCTGAAGGGATGTGTGTGCAAAGCATGGAGATGATCGGGCCAATCTGGACCGGCGGCGGCGGGGAATTGTAAGAAACGGGCGGTCGGATCTTGATGGTTTTCCTCGAGATTCGTACCACGTGTTTAATTTAGTGTTTATTTCTCTTTGCACCTGTTTGATTTTTCAGAAACTTTTCGATTCCCCGTGAATTGCACGTGCAACTCTTGGGCTTCCGAAAAATTTAAAAAGGAAAATCTTAAAAATAATTGGGACTGATGGGAATCAAATACACAGGCTATGTCACAGCAGTGTAGAGACTTTACTAGTGAGCTACAAATTACTTCTTACTTTATTATACAAAAATAACTTATAACTCCTATACGGGTTGAAATATCCTTTTCTATACATTTAAAAAAAATAATTCTTTACAGAGATTTCCGAGTCGTTACAACACAGGCCAGACTCGTCGAGAACCACTAGATGGTATTATACCTATTGTCAGATAGCGGTTCTCAGATGACAAGAGTACAGGTTAGTTTTTAGACCTGAGATTATCATTTGCCTCGTGTGAGTTCCCACTGTGCTTTGATCACTACCCTACCATGGCTCTACTTAGTCGTGCAAACAGGTTTTCGTTGGGTACGGTCCTGAGCCACATGAAGGCATTGAGTGATTATCAGGGATTCGTCTCTCCTAATATTGGGAGTCGATATCGTACTGTGTCCGGTTGGCCAGAACCATAAGATCTTGGCCAAGGCAGTTGAGATTTACTAATGGATGGATCAGTAGTTTCTCGGATCGATCCTGAGCTAAAATGACACGACTTATCAGGTTGTTAGGGGGTCTGACGTTTACCACCCCTAGACCTGGTATGCGATGCTCTTAGATGAAAAGACCAGACTGTACGGAGATTGTCACGGATATGCTCGATAGGGGTCCGAATAAGCTTGCTCATCGGCCTTTCTTTTCGACAGATACCTGAGTAGCTGTTACGTACAGCTAGTACCGCTGACGTGCTTGTGGTTAAACCTACTGCCAGCGAACTGTTGAGTCTTTAGAGTCCTATACAGAGGGTTTCCCTGGTTCAGGCAAAATGATTTAGTAACCGTATTTCGATGCATGCAGGGTTCCGATGGAATGTTAATACTAGTCAGCTTAGGATTAAACTAGATTATTAAATTAGGTGTTGATTTAATAATTTACATTTACATATTTTGATATGTATATTCTAGAGTTATCCTGGCTTTCGATCGGATGGTTGATTATACTAGCCGACTTAGGATTAAGCCTGATTATTAAATCAGGTATTGATTTAATAATTTACATATACACATTTCGATATACATATTCTAGTATTAAGTTCTGTGTATTATTCTATCTTTTTGGGTGTTCATATTTTGATATGAATACAGGTATGTATATATGGTAGGGTGTATTCCGTATTTATACGGAAAGACATTCTAGAAGGAGGACACCTTATCATGTATTTTCCATTTTATTTGTGAAAATAGAAAATGAGATGTAAAGATAGTGAGGTGAGAATGGTGAGAACCATTCTTAAATAGTTTTGACAAATGAATTATATATTAATTTGTGCAAACTATTCAAGTATGGTTGCTATATTATTATTAAAATAAGGAGATATACAAAACCATACTTCATTATTTTTCACACAAGATTTTTCTCATTCTTTCCATGAGCTTCTCTCTCCTCACTAACCTCACTAACCTTTCTTGAGTTCCTCCTCCTTCTCCTTCAACTTCCTCACTATCCACTCATGAGTTGAGAATCAAGGGAGAAAGTGAGATAGAAATATACTAGAAAACTCACTACATCATCTTACTATCCTAGATTAGAAAAATAGATTGTTGAGTTGCTTCATTAATGTAGCTAAGCTTGGACTGCAAACTCTCGGGTGGATCATCTAAGATCAAGAAAGCCCTCAAGAAAGTTTGATCAAGGATCCCTAGGAGCTCAAGAAGAGGCGTGAAGACCCAAAGGAAACGAATCTTCTATTATAACCCTCTATCACAGTTGCAAGATCTCTTTAGATTGGTAATTTCAATGTTTGGTTAGATTCTAGATAGTGGTTTCTAGCGCAAAAGTTTTTAAAAGTCAATGTTTTTAAAAGTCAATGTTTGGTTAGACACGAATCCCAACATGGTATCAGAGCCACCCAAACATTAGAAACTAGTAGTAGACGTTGCTTTAGATTCAAAACCGACAAATTCCGATTTTCAAAAACCCATTCTCTATTCAAAATTTTTTTAGTCTCTGAAAAAATTTAAACAAGTGCAGAGGCTTACTCTTGATGTATATATGACACATGATAAAAACAAGGCAAAACCACCATAGAAAAACCGCCAGAAATCCTCTTTTCCCCGCTTTGGGCGATTTACTATTCACTTCTGCTCCTCGTTTTCATCCAGTGTCTTGGGTTTTGGAAATTGGTATTTTTGGTCTTGTTTGTTTTGCCCCAGATTTCACTTGGAGTTATTTTGCTTTGGGGCAACATAGAAAGTCTATAACTTGAAACTTTTGTATCGTTGATCTCTGTGATTTTATGTATGTGTTTTTTAAACGTCATCTATTTGCTACATGTCATTTATTCGGGGTTGTACATACTTACTTCTGCTACTGTGATGTTTATATCTGTGATGATTTATTCGGATTGTCGTGTTGCATAGCCCCTATTGCAATGGTGGTTGTACAGTTTAGATTCATTTGTATATTCATTATTACAGGGCGAGCGTCTAACATGTGGACTGCCATCTTTGCCAGTTTGCATATTTTTTTATTGGGGCACGGCCGGCTTGAGGTCGGTGTCGCCATTTGTATATAAATTTTTCTTTTCTGTACTAGGATTACCCACGGAAGAGTGCTCGATTAGCCGAGTTCTAGAAGGCAACAGGCCCGCATTTCATGGCGTTGATGTAGGGTTCCTAGGCACACTAAAGAGGTTCCACAAGGCATCAACCATGCTAAATTCAAAAATTCCGGTGCCGAGAAACCCTAAACTAGATCGTTAACTAAAGATTAGGCGAAAAGCAAGCAAGTAAACAACTTTATTGCTAAGTGAATGGGAAATACAACCTTTGTAGATCCGGTCCTCCATCTCCATAGCTCTGTGATGATGTCTCTTCGCTGCGATCATCGGATCCCGGACTCTAGCGTTGATTTCATCGGAGAAATGGTCGGGTTAGGTCATTGACTTCGATGCCGAAGATGATCTACGTCGAGGCAACTCAAACTCAAGCTCCACCTTCACCAAGTCATGAAACTTGTGAATAAAACACCCTATACTACATGGCAAGTGGTAGAGGATGAAGAAATAGGAAGTGGGTTCACTTTAGAATTGGATTTCTCACTCTTTTTCTCATGACACCATTAAAGCTAGCAAGCTTTCATGAAGCTTGATGAAGATGAAGATGAAGAAAGAATAAAAAGGATTCTCTTAAAAAAAGAAAATCCAAGTCATTCTTATTATAATGCAACCTTGGGTTAGTTTAACAAGTGTAGAGAATAAACTAGGGTTAGGTGAATGGTTAGGTTTAGGAAAGAAACAAGAATGGTCAAAGCTTCTTGAAGCTTCAAGGAAACAACAAAAGAATCAACCATTTCTTTTCTTGTCCTAAAATAAATAAATAAAATAAATAGTTAAGAAAAGATAACAAAACTCTAACCATTCACTTAAACATGGTTTAAAGTAAATATACACCCAAGCTTGCATGTATCATCAAACATGAAACAATCAAGTGCACAAAAATATATCACATATACAATGTGCACATCAAGTGAGAAAATCCATCTTAAGTGAACCAATACTAGTTAATGCAAAGTAATATATCAAATATATAATTATACATCAAATCATTAAATCAACACTTGATTTAATGATCCAGTCATATCGCATATGACCGAATAATATCTAATGTATCAACTCATCGAATCAATCCTCGATTCGATAACTAGGTTATATCGCATACAACCAATCGATACATTCATCGCGAGAATAGAATGCGGTATCATATACATGCATTATTCTCGGTCCCGCACATATCTCATATGCGCTCCTATTTCGTTTTGCTTGAGCCAGGAAACCTCTGTGTAGGACTCTAAAGACTCGTCAATACGCCGGCAGCAGGTGATGATCATATCAAACACCTACAAGCCGCAAGCGGTCTGCTAAACGTAACGGCCACCCGGGTGTTGAGCGATTAGAAGATCAATGAGCAAGCCCGCTCACACTCCTGTGAATCCAACCAGCAACACTTACCGTACAGTCCGGTCTCGTCGTCTGATATGTCGCATATCTCGCCTAGGGGTGGTAAACGTCAGACCCCAATAGCTCGATAAGTCGTGTCGATATGAGGTCTATAACAGTTCAAGAAACAACTGGTAACACTTACCAGTAAATCTCAGCAACCCTGGCCAGAGATTTTCAGTTATAGCCAATCGAACACAGCGCAACATCAACTCCCTATACCGGGAGAGACGAATCCCCTCCTATCGCTCATTGCCTCCATGTGAATCGGGACTGTACCCAAAAACCACCGTTTTGCACGCCCTCTTGGACGTGGTAAGGTGGAAATCAAAGCACAGTGGGAATCATATAAGACTCTATGACGATCTCGGGTCAACAGACTACTCTGTACCAGTGTCACCAGAGAACTGCCATCTGACGTAAGGTATAATACCATCTGGGAGTTCTCGGCGAGTCCGTCCAGTGTACCCAGTCTCCACTGAGCACCCGTATATCATCTCTGATGTCAAACACCAATGTATATGGGATCATCCATCGCCCATCTGTATGGGTCGAGAAGGTATACGCTAGTCTACACTGGTATATCGATGCCCTGTCTCGATACACCCACGACTAGGGACCTTGAAGGATGTACTTATGGACTACCATGTCCCCACTAGTATGATCCGCATCATAGTCCAGGTAGTCAAGTACACATCCTAAGGGCTTTACCAACATGTAACAGAGAGACAATCAGTGTACACGTTAAGGTAAAGAGCAACCAGATAGCATACTATCATGTCGAGCAAGAAAGTCCTCCCTATATATGTCCAAGCATCCACTACAATATACATCCTATGTATAGTAATGGCCTCTAGGGCATACATATAACTAACAGTTGAGATTGAGGGGGCCTTACACAAGAATTGATGGGCTATTCACCGCACTCGTAGGGGGTATAGGATGATCCACGGAGAGATGCTTAAGTTAGTGGATTCCGTGAAGTGCTGGGTGGCCCATTCACTATGTCGATTGTAGTTGCCTCACTTCCAGAATTGGCGGGTAACTTGCCACACTCATAGGGGTCTAGGTTCTTCTTTGTATTGGCTATCCACATGATCGGGAAACGTCGAGTTTTATTTGCGGCTCAAATGAAACCCGAGGCTCTTAAATTTCCGCTATTCCATGTTGCTTATCAATGTTCTGTGATGTTGCTTATATCATGCCTGGGATGAATAGTTATACATATACACACAATAGTAGATGTTTTATTTGTTTTGCATTTGCGCTAGACCAGCCCCCGATTTTCCGGTAGTTAAGTAACCGAACGGTGCATGACGAGGCTCCGTGGCGAATGCGGATGGTATATACGTACATTTTATTTTCGTTCTTTTCTGGTGTGATAGGGATTAATTGATGGGACCGCACTAATTTTGATTAATGCAAGAAAAAAGAAACCTAATAAGATGTTGGAAAAAATTTCAAAAAACTATAATCATACTCCTTCGCTTTGCATAGTGGTATTTGGTTAGGAATATCCAGAACCTCATTCGAGGAGACAAGAGACTAGATCCCTTCACGGGAAGTGACCACTTAAGCAAAAGTTTATGTTACTATAGATTACTCGGTTTTCTTTAAAACCATTAGTTTTCAAAAGCAGAGTCTAAACCACTAGTTTTCAAAACTACTCGGTTCCTTCAACAATATCAAGTTCGTTGCGTTAAAGGGATTTTCGCCAAAAACCCAACCGTAACCCTCCATCATTTCGGATGAGTAGTACCTAGTATTCGTGCTGTGTTTTTTTGTCTTTGTCAAGGCGTAGTGTACGGTTGCTATATATTGCTTGTCTGTTGTATAGAGATGTAATTATTTAGGACAGTCGTATAGCCTTGTTGGCCTTTGTCAAGGATTTATACGGATTGGTCTAAATTAATCCAAGATAATAACGGGTTGAACTTGACTGGTGGTTTATGGTTTGTTGGCCTTTGTCAAGGTCATAAACCGATAAGGATAAAAACCACATCGGGAGTTTCAAATATACAGGAAACTTGCTAGTGTTGCATACTTTCTGGAGTGTGGTGACTAGAGTGGCTTCCATTTAAGTTATCACACGATGATAGTTGGGTCCAGATCCCACTGATGAGTAGGATTACTCTTGGGAGATATTTTTCACTTCACAATTAGCTAATCTATTAAGTGTCTAGAAAAATGTTAACAGGGATACGCCTCTACGGAAACGATGTTTATTTTAATTAGATCCGTGCGAGAGCATGGGGAACCTCCCTCGGAGTACCAACACTTACATGGTTGAATGGTTAACGAACTTATAAGGTGTGAATGATCCCAACTAATTCTCCTTTTAAAGGTTTGGAGGAGAATTCGAGGAAACAGTGGGAGCCGTCCTGATTAGATAAACTAATAACCAATCTAATCTTCCAAAAGCGCACGCTGTGTGTTTCTTTTCTCTCTCTCTAGGTAGCAACCATTTCATGCCCTAATCAAGATAATAAAATGTTTGACTTGACCGAACCAGCTTATTACACTGGGCTGGGGAACGTTATTTCATCTCAAACTTGTGACAATCGTCATGAGTATGGGCAAAGGAAAGAGTACTGTAAAGAATTCCACATGACCCTATTGGATAAATATTCTAATGCATCTTTTTCGGGTGTATCTGTTATTGAAAATTGTTTTTCGCTCAACCCTACCTCCTAGGTACTAGGTACCGGATCAGGATCTCCTATATGTAATTTATTACAAGGACTGAGAAAAAGTAGAATGGTTGGACCGGATGATATATCTCTCGGAGTAGGGAACGGAGCACAAGTTGATGTTGCTGTCGTCGGTGAATATCATCTAGTATTGCCAAGCGGCAATACTATGATTTTGAACAACTACTACTATGTACCTTCCATGCTTTACAACATCATATCAGTTTCTTTATTTGATAAAGATTGATATAACTTTGTTCTAGATAGAAATAACATGAACATTTACCTTAATCAGGTATTGGTTGCAGAAGGTATACTTTGTAATGGTGTCTATGTTCTTAATCAAAACACAGTCTTCAATATACAAAACACACACAAAAGGAAAAATTCAGATACGAACAAAACCTACTTATGGCATTGTAGACTTGGTCATATTGGTGAGAAAAGACTAAGTAAGTTGCATAAGGATGGATATCTAAATCCGTTCAAATTCTCATCCTATGAAACTTGTCAGTCTTGTCTCAAATACAGTGATGTATGCGGTCTGATGTCTATACATGTGAGAGAAAGGTTCACGTACATCATTACATTCACTGACGATCTCTCTAGGTTTAGATTTGTGTATCTTTTGAAATACAAATCTGAAGTTTTTGAGAAATTTAAAGAATATAAGAATGAAATAGAGAACTAGACTGGCAAAATTATCAAGATCCTCAAATCTGATTGAGAAGGGGAATAGTTAAAAACGGAATTCCAAGAATACTTGAAAGAGAATGGTATTCTCTCTTAGCTTACTCCTCTGTACACACCACAATACAACGGTGTATCGGAGCGGAGGAACCATACCTTTTTAGATATGGTTCGCTCCATGATGAGGAATGCCGAGTTGCCTTTTTCATTCTGGAGACATACGCTTCAGACAGCGGCATACTTATTGAATCAGGTTCCATCTAAATCTGTGCCTAAGGCTCCATATGAAATATGGAGTGGAAAGAAATCATGTCTTAATCATATTAAGATATGGGGTTGTCCAGCCTATATAAAAATACAAAATCCGGACAAAATTCAGACACGGTCATTTCTATGTAAGTTTGTGGGATATCCTAAGCATTCGCATGGATATCTATTTAACCATACCGAGGAACAGAAGGTGTTTGTTGCTCGCCACGCCGACTTTTTAGAGAAAGAATTTATTGCAAAAGAAGTCAATGGGAGCACTGTAGAACTGGATGAAATATCAGAAACACAAACCATAACTGAAGAATTAGTGGAACCAGAAAATTCAATAATCCCGGAAGAATCTCAGCCACTCCACAGATCTAGTAAGATTTCTCGTCCGGCCGGGAGATGCTAAGGTTTTCTCATAGATGGGGATCGAGAGGATATCATCTTAGAAGAAAATGATCCTACTAGTTTTAAGCAGGCCGTTACCAGTAAGGACTCTGATTAATGGTTGGATGCTATGCGATCCGAATTGGAGTCCATGTACACCAACAAAGTTTGGACTTTGGATGTTTCTCCTCTTAGGGTAAAACCCATTAGATGCAAGTGGATTTTCAAAAAGAAGATTGGTGCTGATAGACAAGTGGAAACCTATAAGGCTAGACTTGTTGCAAAAGTTTCTCGTCAAAGACCAGGAATGGACTATATGACGAAACCTTTTCTCCAGTGGCTATGCAGAAATCCATTCGGATCCTGCTTGCCATTGCTGCTTACCATGAATATGATATCTGGCAGACGGATGTTAAAACGGATTATCTAAATGGAAGTTTAGAAGAGTGCGTTTATAAGGATTAGCCGGAGGGATTCGTGGACAGTGGGAGCAACGGGAAGGTATGCAAGTCGCTTAAATCCATTTATGGATTAAAGCAGGCATTGCGAAGCTGGAACATATGTTCTGAAGAGACGGTCAAGAAATTTAACTTCATTAAAAATGAGGATGAACCATATATCTATAAGAAGATTGTAGGGAGAACCGTAGTATTCCTCGTCTTGTACGTAGATGACATTCTCTTGATAGGAAATGACATTCCTATGCTACAATCGGTCAAGTTATTCTTGTCATAAAGGTTCTCCATGAATGTCCTGGGTGATGTCGCGTACATTCTGAGGATTAAGATCTACAGAGATAAATCCAAGAGATTATTAGGACTTTCACAGTCCAGATACATAGAGACTATACTAAAAGGATTTAGTATGGAAAATTCCAAGCGCGGTAATATACCCGGTTTGAATGGAATCACCCTCTCCAAAGAGATGTCTCCTAAGACTGATGAGGAGAGGGTTCACATGAGCACTATACCCTACGGTTTGGCGGTAGGATCTATAATGTATGTGATACTGTGTACCAGACCAAATGTAGGCTACACGCTTAGCATGGTGAGCCGGTATCAGTCGAACCCAGGTAAGAATCACTGGACAGCAGTGAAGAACATTCTCAAGTAACTGAGAAAGACTAAAGAGATGTTCTTGGTTTACGGTAATGAGGACCTCCAGGTGGAGTCCTTTACCGATTCTAGCTTCAAGAGTGACAAGGATGATAGCAAATCTGTCTCGGGTTTTGTGTTTACCCTCAATAGAGCGGCGATCAGTTGGAAGAGCTCCAAACAGGACACCGCCGCAGACTGGACGATGGAGGCTGAATACAATACGGCAAACTATGCCGCAAAAGAAGCGGTTTGGATGAAGAAGTTCATTACTGAACTTGAGGTGGTTATGTCCATTGTTAATCCAATACCTTTGTATTGCGATCACAATGGGGCTATAGCTTTAGCAAAGTAACCATGGCTCTATCAGAAATCCAGACACATCTTGAGGCGGTATCACCTGATCAGAAAGGTCGTAGATCGCCGGGAGATCGCGATACGGAGATTAGATACGAAAGACAATACGGCGGATCCACTTACTAAGGCCCTCCTTCAAGCGCAGTTCGAGCGAATTTTTGAGATTTGGATATGCGATACGCCAACAAATGGCCCCTATAGAAGACGTTGGGTGTTCAGTACACCCATTACAGGCCTTTGTGAAAGTGGGAGATTGTTGGATATGTATGCCGTAGAGGCCTGTATTGTATAAGATATTAGAGATATGTATGTACAGGACAATCTTGCTCAGTTGTGTAGTATATTATTTGAGTTGTCTTTATCTAAACATATCTATTTATTTTTCTTACTACTTTATGTTGCTTATACATGTTGATAAAAACTCGTTACAGTAGTATACTATTTTGGTTTTTCTTTATCTCAACATGTGCATATGTTGTACTCGATATCACATATGGTGGATACATGTTGATAAAGCTCGTAGGATTTTTCTTGACTACCAGCGATAATGGCGATCATACTTAAGGGTAGTCCATAAGCACATCCTTAAAGGTCACAAGTCACAAGAGTATCGAGACTGTGCATCGATATTTCATAGTATACTTGTGTATACGTTTCTAGACCCCAACGAGGAGCGGTGGTTGGTCCCACAACCATTGATATGATCACCTAAGATTGTATACAGGTGCTCACTAGGGGTGAGTATATTGGACGGACTCACTGAGAACATCTAGATTGTATTATACTTATCGTCAGATAGCGGTTCTCAGGTGACATGAGTACAGGTTAGGTTTTAGACCTGAGATCATCCTTTGTGTCGGGTGAGTTCCCATTGTGCTTTGTGTTAGTTATATGTATGCCCTAAAGGCCATTACTGTACATGTGATGTATATTGTAATGGATGCTTGGACATTATATAGGGAGGAATTTCTTGCTCGATATGATAGTATGCTATCTGGTTGCTCTTTATCTTAACATGTACATTTATTGTCTCTCTATTACATGTTGATAAAGCCCTTAGGATGAGTTCTTGACTACCAAGATTATGATGTGGATCATACAAGTGGGGCAGAGGTAGTCGGCAAGTACATCCTTCAAATGTTCCTAGTCGTGGGAGTATTAAGACAGGGCATCGATACTCTAAAGTAGACTAGCGTATACGCTTCCTAACCCATATGATGGGCGATAGATGATCCCACATTCATTGGTGTTTGACATCGGAGAAGGTATACGGGTGCTCAGTGGAGATTCGTAAAACTGGACAGACTTGCCGAGAACTCCTAGATGGTATTATATCTATCGTCGGATAGCAGTTCTCTGGTGACACTGGTACACGTTAGTCTGTCGACCTGAGATCATCATAGAGTCTTGTGTGATTCCCACTATGCTTTGATTTCCACCATACCACGTTCAAGAGATCGTGCGAAAAGGTGATTTTTGGGTACAGTCCCGAGTCACATGGAGGCAATGAGCGATAGGAGGGCATTCATCTCTCCCGGTATTGGGGGTTGATGTTGCGCTATGCTCGATTGGCCATAACAGGAAATCCCTGGCCAGGATTGCTGAGATTTAATGGTAAGTGTTATCAGTAGTTTCTCGAACCGTTATGGACCTTGCATCGGTATGACTTATCAGGCTATTGGGGTCTGACGTTATACCACCCCCAGACTGTGATATGCGACATATCTGATGAAGAAACCGGACAGTACGGTAGTGTTACTGATTGGATTCACATGAGTATGAGAAGCCTTGCTTGTTGATCTTCTGTTCGCTCAATACCCGGGTGGCTGTTACGTTTAGCAAACTGCTTACGGCTTGTGGGTGCTTGATATGATCATCACCTACTGTCGGCGTATTGACGAGTCTTTAGAGTCCTACACAAAGGTTTCCTGGTTCATGCGAAACGAAGTAGGAGCACATATGTGATATGTGCGGGACCGAGATTAATGTGTGTATGTGATACCGCATTCTATTCTCGCGATATGTTATATCGGTCGGTTATATGTGATATAGCCAGGTTATCGGATCAAGTGTTGATTCGATAAGTTGTTACATTTGATATTAGCCGGTTGTATGTGATATAGCAGGATTATTAAATCAAGTGTTGATTTAATAATTTAATTTATAATTATATATTTGATATATTAACTTACATTAACTAATATTAGCTCACTTAAACATTTCTTTTTCTCACTTGTGTGCATATAGTATATATGTGATATATATTAATGTACATTTCATTGTGTCATGCTTGATGCTACATGCTACATGGGTGTATGAGACTCACACCATGCTTAAAATAATGAGGGGTTTTTATTTATCAAAGTAATTCAAAATTAATGGAAATTAGATTAATGGTTGAAACTTGGAGAAGCTTGTGGAACCATTGACTAAGTCCACAAGTTTTGTTTTGCTTGAGATATTTATTAACCTAACCATTATCCATAGCTATAGTTAAGTCTCTACATAAGTTAATGTATGACACTAACTCACCCATGGTTGTTATTCTCACATCATGAGTTCATTCTCATCTCCACTTCATCTTCTTCTTCCTTTTGAGAAAGCTCATTAGCTTTTGAAATGGTGAAGAAATATTGTGAGAAAAATAAATCTAAAGTGAGCCCATTTCCTACTTCATCATCCTCTACTATATTAGCCATTTAGTTTACAGTGTTTGCTTCACTAATCTACCTTTAGTGAAGAGGTAGCATGAGCTTGAGTTTGCTCGACGTAGATCATCTTCGGCCCGAAGACTTCGAGCAAATTTGTTCATTTCTTCATGTGAACCTTTACTAGAGTTCGGCTGTTCACCACTTGGAGCGAAGAGACTACTACACGGAGCTTTAAAAGTGAAGGACCGGTCTACAAAGGTTGTATTCCTCATTCACTTAGATGTAAAGTTGCTTACATGTTATTTCGTCTAAATCTCTAGTTAAGATTCTAGGGTTAGGATTCTTTAGTACGGCAAAAATTTTAAAAACGGTATGGACGATGCCTCCCGACACCTTGATGTCGCCCTACGGAAACCAACAGTGGTATCAGAGATATTTGTTAAATTACGAAACCAAAACAACTCCGAAACACCCGATACACAATTCTAGTTTCTGTTGAATTTTAAATGGCCTCTAAAAATAGTTTTAGCAACTGCAAAATATTGTATGAGATATAATATGAACACCACAGAAATTTGAAGCAATTTGGTTGCAAAGTGGCCGGTCACATAGGCTTAAATTCCGAGCTCACTGGTTCAATGGTGGGATTCTGGATTCAAATTTTTAGGGTGTTCCGGTCTCTAGGATTTGGTGTTTCAGGTGTTGCTTGTTTTTGCTTAATTTGCATGTGATGTTAACTTTCTGTAAAGGCAATTCGAAGTGTTTCGTAGTCGTAATTCTAACATCTATTCGGGTTATTTAGACGACGTTAAAAAGTTCGAACGCATATCAATAACTCATATTTTCTCTCGCTGGAAATTTTCCAAGAGTTGAATTATTTCCTAGTTTAAAATCTTCAGAAAATCATGCAAGCGATTCTGTGGACCCTCTAGAAGAACGATACCCAAACTCGACTTTTTGTATCGCGGAACCGCGGTCAACCCTAGGGTTTGCGACAGTTCCATGGCGACATGAGTGAGACATGGGTCGGCTTTTCTATGGATGGTTCATAGGAACTGTGGCATGTTCTAGATACTTTTTGAACTCCGCTCAATTGTTGAGCTTTTTGGAAAATTTTGGGTGTTTGTTTATTCGATCAAAAAGTTTAATATCGTCTAGCTATCTGTGATTGTGATGCAATATTTGGAATCCACTAAATTAGTTATGTGATAACTAGTTTGAATTTTATAAATCTAGCAGTTTAGTCTCATTTGATCGGTTGCCACGGAATTTTGATGTGGATCAAAAGTCCGTCGCAATTACGTAGTGTACGCGGATACTCACCGGGTAACCTTACTAGATTTTCACGTACCATAGCCCCGGCCAAGTGATTGTAGGAGAACCCCATCGCCAAAAGCATCCGTTCGGGTGCTCGCGGCCGCAGTGTTCCGCCTTAGTGCACTTCGTCGACGGCATCGGGGGTGTGGCCGTCTACTAAAGTTTCTGACGAGCATTCGATCAGGTTATCGGGAATCTTGTTGAATTACCCGACATGTTATTGGAAAGTGTTTTCAATATCAAGACTAAAATGCAGGGTTTATAGTTGTTAAGCATGTGATGTCTAAGGAATTCATTTGGTTAGGCATGAAATCCAAAGTATGTGATACATTGGGTTTGTGATGTCTAAGAAGGTTGTGGATTCCAATTGTTGTACTTTTTCACTTTCTTTTCTATGACCGTAAGTGTAATATGCGGTGTATCGCCGGTTTCGTTGCTATATGTCAACGATAATTGGGATACGCATATTTACTTATGTTGATGACATGTAATGTTATGTGTTGCTGTGATATGTTATATTGGATCATCGTGTTTTGAATAGCCGGGGGTTTTTATATGAGATGGGAGTTTTTCATTTTCATTCATATAAAAACTTGTATGTAATATTCTTTTATTGGGGCACTTACGGGTTGAGGATTATGTCACCATTGTTGTATATTATTTACTTTTCTGCATTAGGATAGACCCAAGGTGGGGAGCATAAGTAACCGCGTTCTATAGTCCAGTGGGAGACCATCTCGAGGAGTCGAGACCGGGTCTCCTAACCTTATAATTTGGAGGGTTGCTTTCCACTCTCGTAGGGGTCTAGCGATATGGGTTTGGCTATTCATCACGGCCGTGGAATCCCCATTTTTTTACTGGCTTAATTTAAAACACGGAATTTCTAGTTTATCCAATATTTCATATGTGTTATTCTGCTGCTGATATTTTATGATGTGATCACTTGATATGTTCTAAGAAAAATGCCTATATTATATATATGATATATAATAACTATTGCTGCTTTCGATTCTTCTGTGATGCTTAAGAAGTATAAATTGATGGGACTTCATTAATGAGATTAATGAAAATAAAAGAAACCTAAAGATGTTGCAGAATCTTGTTTTAAAAACTGGTAGCTCAAGTTTTTGCTTTGCATAGCGGTATTCCTTGTAGAATATCCAGCACCTTATTCGATAAGGAAAGAGTCGAGATCCCTTCACCGGGAGTGAGCTCTTTAGCGAAACTAGCAGATACTACAACACACACGGTTTTGTCTTTTGACATCTTTTTTAGTTCTTGCTTTGCATGGTGGTATTTGTGAAATATCCTGCACCTTATTTGATGAAGAAAGAGCCAAGATCCCTTCACTGGGAGTGACATGTTTTGCAAAACTAGTAAAAGCCTCAAAAACACTCATTTTCAAAATCACTCGATTCTGCAACAATATCAAGTTTATGCAAAAGGTTTTCTTAAAAACCTGTCGTAGCCCTCCGTCATTTTAGATAAATACTACTTAGTATTCGTGCTACGTTTGTTGGCCTCTGTCAAGACGTAGTGTGCGGTAACTAACTAGTGCTTATCTGCAACATAAGATGAGATTGGATTAGGGTAGTCGTGCGACTTTGTTACCTTTCGTTAAGGGTCGTGCGGATGGGTTTAATTCAATCATGAAATGTACGGATTGAACTTAACTAGCAGCCTATGGTTTGTTGGCCTCCGTCAAGGTTATAAAACGCTAGGGGTAAAATATTATCGGGAATTTCAAGTGTTGAAATTTGCAATGAGATTGTATACCTTCTATGAGATAGTTGGATCCCGATACCCACTGTGAGTAAGAATTACTTCTGGGAGAGTTTTGCACATTACAATTAGCTGATCAAGTAGGTGTCTAAAAAGGTGTTAACAGGGCTACCCCCGGGAAAACGATGTTTATTTTAATTAGGTCCATGCAAAAGCACGGGGAACCTCCCTCAAAGTACAGACACTGGCCCGGCCGAAAAATTAGCGAACTTGTAGGGTGTAATTAATCCCGGCTAGTCATAGCTTTTAGGGTTTGAAAGAAGATTTGATAAAAACATGGGAGCCATCCTGATTAGATAAAGTAATAACCAATATGATCTTGCTAGAGCGCACGCAGAGTGTTTTCTTCTCTCTCTCTCTCTCTCCTGGTAGCGACCATGTCATGCCTTAATCAAGATAATAATATGGATGCATTGACCGAACCTGCTTATTATACTGTGCTAGGGAACGTTGGTTCCACTCCATCTTATAATTGTTATAAGTCCGAGCAGGAAATAGGGGAATATCCGGATTTTCATGCGACCCAATCGAGGAATAAGCATGTTGACGCATATTCTTCGGGTGTGTTCGTTACCAAGAAATGTTTCTCAGTATCCTCTACGTTCTAGGTATGAGATACTGGATCAGGATCCCACATATGTAAGAGTTACATGGGCTACAGAAAGGTAGAGAACCGAGAATGGGTGATATGTCTCTAAGTGTAGAGAATGGTGCAAGTTTTGCAAATATCACCTTGTATTCATACATTGATTCTGAACGAATGTTAATATATACCGAACCTAATATACAACATTACATAGGTTTCTTTAATGAGTTAAAGAAAGATATAATTCTGTAGTAGAGGATAATGTTGTGAACATTTTCCTGAATCAAGAGTTGATTGGATCAGGCACGTTATGAAATGGCATATACGTTCTAAATCAAACAACAGTTCAAAGTATATAGAACACACACAAGAGGAGTAGTTCAGAAATGAATGAATCCTTCTTGTGGCATTGTAGACTAGGTCATATCAATGCGACACGACCAGCTAAGTTACATAAGGATGAATGTGAGAATCTGTTCGAATTTTCATCTTATGATACTTGCCAGTCTTGTCTCAAAGGTAAAATGACCAATACTCTGTTTATTGGAAACGGAGAAAAAGTTACTGAACTCTTGGGACGGATACATGATGATATATACCGTCCTATGTCTACAAATGCCAAGGTTGGTTCTTATTACTTCATTACATTCATCGACTATCTCTCAAGATTCGGACAAGTGTTCCTATTGAAACACAATTCTGAAACTTTTGAGAAATTCAAGAAATATAAGCTTGAAGTAAAGAACCAGATGGGTAGAAGTATTAAGTCCTTCAATGTGATCGAGGAGGAAAATACTTGCGCATGGAGTTCCCGGAGTTTCTAAAAGGAGAATGGGATTCTCTCTCAGCTTACTCCTTCGTACACACCACAACACAACGGTGTATCGGGATGGAGGTATCGCACCCTATGAGATATGGCGCGCTCTATGATGAGTATTGCTAAGTAGCATGTTTTCTTTTAGGAGGTATGCACTTGAGAAGCTGCATAACTATTGAATGGGGTTCAATCCAAATCAGTGCCTACCACTCCATATGAGATATAGTATAGGAAGAGACCATGTCTTAAACGAGTTAAGATATGGGGTTGTCCGGCCTATGTTGAAAAGCAAAATCCGAACAAGCTCGAGGCAAGGTCAGTTCTGTATAAGTTTGTTGGATATCCCAAACATTTGTGAGGGAATACTTCCACCACACTAAGGAGCGAAAGGTGTTTTGTTTCTCAGCCTGCCACCTTTTCAGAAAATGAATTTCTTATGAAGAAATTTGAGGTCATGAGGTAGAACTAGAAAGAGTTCCAGCTAGACAAACTAACAGCTGATGATTAAATGAAACCAAAATATTCAGTAGTCTCCAACGAGCCTCAACCTCTCTGCAAATCTGATAGGGTTCCTCATGTACACTTATTTTCTTTCTATTAAATGTTGATAAAGCCCTTAAGATGAGTACTTGACTGCCGGGATTATAATGCGGATCATACTAGTGGGGCAGAGGTAGTCGGCAAGTAGATCCTTCAAATGTTCCTAGCCATGGGAGTATCGAGATAAGGCATCGATACTCCAGAGTAGACTAGCGTATACGCTTCTTGACCCATATGATGAGCGATGGATGATCCCATATCCATTGGTGTTTGACATCAGTGAAGGTATACAGGTGCTCAGTGGAGACTGGGTACACTGGACAGACTTGCCAAGAACTCCTAGATGGTATTATACCTATCGTCATATAGCAATTCTCTGGTGACACAGGTACAAGTTAGTCTGTCGACCCGAGATCGTCATAGAGTTTTGTGTGATTCCCACTGTGCTTTGATTTCCACCATACCACGTTTAAGAGATCGTGCAAAAAGGTGGTTTTTGGGTACAGTCCCGAGTTACATAGAGGCAATGAGCGATAGGAGGGGATTCTTCTCTCCCGGTATTGGGGGTTGATGTTGCGCTATGCTCGATTGGCCATAACAGGAAATCCCTGGCCAGGATTGCTGAGGTTTACTGATAAGTGTTATCAGTAGTTTCTCGAACCGTTATGGATCTTGCATCGGCATGACTTATCAGGCTATTGGGGTCTGACGTTATACCACCCCCAGGCTGCGATATGCGACATATCTGACGAAGAGACCGGACTGTACGGTAGTGTTACTGATTGGATTTGCAGGAGTATGAGCAGGCTTGCTTGTTGATCTTCTGATCGCTCAATATCGGGCGGCCGTTACGTTTAGCAGACCGCTTGCGGCTTGTGGGTGTTTGATATGATCATCACTTACTGCCGGCGTATTGACGAGTCTTTAGAGTCCTACACAAAGGTTTCTTGGTTCATGCGAAATGAATTAGGAGCACATATGTGATATGTGCGGGACCGAGATTAATGCGCGTATGTGATACCGCATTCTATTCTCACGATATGTGATATCGGTCAGTTATATGTGATATAGCTGGGTTATCGGATCAAGTGTTAATTCGATAAGTTGTTACATTTGATATTAACCGGTTGTATGTGATATAGCCGGATTATTAAATCAAGTATTAATTTAATAATTTAATGTATAATTATATATTTGATATATTAACTTACATTAATTAATATTAGCTTACTTAAACATTTCTTTTTCTCACTTGTGTGCATATAGTATATATGTGATATATATTAATGTACATTTTATTGTGTCATGCTTGATGCCATATGCTACATGGGTGTATGAGACTCACACCATGCTTGAAATAATGAGGGGTTTTTATTTATCAAAGTAATTCAAAATTGATGGAAATTGGATTAATGGTTGAAGCTTGGAGAAGCTTGTGGAACCATTGACTAAGTCCACAAGTTTTGATTTTCTTAAGATACTTATTAACCTAACCATTATCCATAGCTATAGTTAAGTCTCTACATGAGTTAGTGTATGACACTAACTCATCCATGGTTGCTATTCTCACATCATGAGTTCATTCTCATCTCTACTTCATCTTCTTCTTCCTTTTGAGAAAGCTCACTAGCTTTTGAAATGGTGAAGAAATATTATGAGAAAAATAAATCTAAAGTGGGCTCATTTCCTACTTCATCACCCTCTACTATATTAGCCATTTGGTTTAGGGTGTTTGCTTCACTAATCTACCATTAGTGAAGAGGTAGCATGAGCTTGAGTCTCCTCGACGTAGATTATCTTCGGCCTCGAAGACTTTGAGCAATCTTGTTCATTTCTTCATGTGAACCCTTACTAGAGTTCGGGTGTTCACGACTTTGAGCGAAGGGCCTACTACACAAATCTTTAGAAGTGAAGGGCCGATCTACAAAGGTTGTATTACTCATTCACTTAGATGTAAAGTTGTTTAAATGTTGTTTCGTCTAAATCTTTAGTTAAGATTCTAGGGTTAGGGTTCTTTAGTACGGAAAAAATTTTGAAAACGGCATGGACGAAACCTCCCAAAACCTTGTTGTCGCCCTACGGAACCCAACACTTTAATCACTATCCTACCACGACTCTACTGAGTTGTGCAAATAGGTTTTGGTTAGGTATAGTCCAGCGCACATGGAGGCAGCGAGTGATTGGCAGGGATTCGTCTCTCCCAGTATTGGGAGCCGATATCGCACTGAGTCCGATTATCCAGAACCATAAGACCTTGGCCAAGGCAGTTGAGATTTATTGATGGATAGATGATTGATCAAAAATATTTAGTAACCGCAATCAAGAACGGCGTCGCTTGGTAGCTAGCCGGTGAGTACGGGTCGGTTCACAGGGATGTTGTGAATTTCCTAATTGTTCTTACGAGTTAATTCCGAACGGTGTGAACGGATTGATTGATTAAATCTAAAAACTAAATTAATATAGATCTAAATCTTGCTAGGGTTAGGTTTAGGTTATGTTTGGAAAGTCAATAATCTCACCGCTTTCTATACCCATATTAAGATCTGTTGGGAGTTATGGTAATTATTAATCGAGAGGGTTAGAACCATTTGGGAAGATATTTCTTCCTCTAGGTTCTTGTCCTTCCTTTATTAATCCTTACCCTAACCTCCATGGAAAACACGCGCAACCGGGCCTTTATATTACGGTATCACCGCTACCTCATGGGATAGGGTGCCGTAGGGAGCGGTATGTGCATGTATGCATGGAGTCCTATTAATTATATGTGATGGGCAAGAAAGGGGTGAGAGATCTTCATTTCTCAAACCTTCCCCAACTCTAACCCTAACAAGCGAGGAGACTACTCGCTCATTAGGGAATTGAAAAACATTTATCTAGGGCAGAGAATAAAAGATCTAACTATCTAATTAGGGCAAGGAATTAAATTTAACTAGGGTAGATAAGAAATTTAACCTAGGGCAGAAAATAAATTAATAACTTACAAATTGATGCTCTCCAAAGAGAATTCTGAATTTTATTAATGAAAGGAGGCATAACCTAATACAAGCATTTGGGTCTCTATTTATAGGGCATAGAAAACCCTAGGTTTACAATCGCCGCATGTATGCTTTTACAAAAATACCCCTAGGAAGACTAGTCAGCGCCGCCACAGCATTATGGAAAATTTACACCCACTACGGGCATAACACGGCTGCAGAACCGCGGCCGTAACCCTAGTTTGGCCGTGGCTCCGCGGCCAAATAGTAGGCTCGTGTGCTCATTTCTCTTGTGCTGCTTCTTGGTGACTGTTTCTTCCTGTTTCTTCAGTTGGTTCTTTAGGATGTCTTCTCATTCTCTCCAGATCTCCACAGTGAATAACTGCAGTGGACTTTTACTGTTGCTTCGTGTCGAAGTCTTGAACATTGCGATGCCTTGTTCTTTATGAACTGATCTTCGTTTATTCTCCAACTATAGGCTTGATCAAGATTCCACCATTTATCGGTCGTAGTCTCACTTTTGCATTGTCTTTTATCTTTTTCACTATTTTTGTTCCAAGAACCTATAACCTGTAATTATGTAGCAGACATGGGTCAAAAGCACCTGTTTATTTGTAAAATGAATAAGAATGGGGAATGTAATAATGCAATATTATGATATGAACAAATACCCCCAAACTTATCTTTCGCTCGTCCTCGAGCAAACTTAGTTTTATTCTCAACAAAAACCTAAGCTCACTTTCGTAGGGAAACGCGATTGCACTGAGCTCATGCAATAAGCCGTTAAACCTCTAGGTGTCCCTAGTAGGAGGAGTGTTGTCTCCTGAGGGTTTTCAGCGGATACTATCCTCAAAATCCTATCAATTAGGCCCATTGACTTTTATTCTCCAATTAGGTTTTCTAACAAGGAATTCTATTATCTTCGACTCATAAATCATCCACCCATATTCTTCATGCTTCCTTATCATTTAACTTAAGATTATATATATTCTTGTGAATTTACTTAGCTTTTGGCATATCTTAAGTTTTCCTTCTAGGGTTCTATCTCAACTTAGGAATTTTTATCATCTCTACTAAAGATATAAGTCCTATTCTTCATTCCTATATCTTATCTAAATCCCAATCACATACCCCTACGTGTGTGTATATATCACCCCTACACTTGGAAATTCAAATCAAGCAATCATACTCTTATGCGTTGTCCAAAGAACTTCTTAATTGGTGAATTTTTTAGATGAATTTCGCTCACACATCCTTCATACGACCGTTAATACTTCTTGAGGTACCAACAACCGATTACAAGATGTGTTTGCACATTAAAACGTAATTCCTAGTCTTATAACACTTAAGGCGTTAGCAATGACTCCCAAACCAGTTGGTCTAAGGCATTAGGTGATGAAGCACCCTCGCTAAATATTTTTTTCTATTTTTGCAGCCTTAAGTAATCACAAAAACCAGTGTTCATTTTTTTATTATCTCTTTATTCACACTTGTATTTTTATTTTATTTTCCTCGTACTAAGGACTTTAGTCAAGAGCATTTCAAGGTCTCCTCTACTATTCCAAGTTTCAAGGTGCGTGTTTGTGCAATTTATAGGGTATATATTTTCAGAATATAGACTTAAACTTAGGAATTATTTTTCAAACTTATACTTTAATAAAAATATCAATACTCTTCTCTTATCTTGACTTAGCCCAAGAAGTGAACTCAAAATTTGCCTATTTCTAAATAAACTATAAAGACATATACTTTCTACCGTTAAATTTTAAGAAAGGTTATTTTTAGAGTTTTTAATTTACTAAGTCTAAGATCTAGTTGTTCCTAACTAGTTAACCTCAAGTCAAATATGGCCAAAATTGAATATATTAATTTTTATAATTTTTGAAATTTTTCAATTTTTTATGGGTTTTAAAATAAGTATGCAAATGCAAAAATATACACATGAATGCGAAGGAAGAAGGCTTACCGAACATACCCCCAAACTTAAACTTGACAGTGTCCCCACTGTCATGCTACACCAAGAGGGTCAAAATGTCGGCACTCCCCTATTTAATTTTTTTTTTACTTTTTTTTATTGTTAATAGAAAAAGAAAACAAAATATATATACACATATATACAACAAGGTCCCCCCCCAAACTTAAGTGAAACAGTGTTTCCACTGTTTAAGCGTTAAAGTTTAGAGTTAGGGAGGAGAAAAATCAAACTATACAAGGCCTTATACAGACCAAAAGTTAGCACCAACCATTCAAAAATCTTATCGTGATAAAGGTAGAGTTGGTGAAAGAATGGAGTGTAAAGAAAAGAAATGAGAAACACATGAGACCGTATGGGAAGAAGAGTGGAATATGGTCTCGGTGGAGGAGAAGAATGACGGAAGGGAAAAAGAAATGGCAGTGGTTCTACTTCTTCGAGTGGAGGTTGATTAATCACAAAATTCGTATCGGTTAAGAATGCAAGTTCGTCGGCGAAAATATCTTCGAAATTTTCATCGAAGGTCCAATTAAAAATTATCGAACTCAAAATATCGGATTGTGATTCATCAGCACTCGGTATCATGAAAGGAAGATTAGAAGAACCAAAGAAAGTGGGAATACGAATTTGAGGGTGGGGATGGAGTGTATAAATTAGCACAATTTGTAATGACCGATGTGTAAAAAGCGATTGTGCTAATCTATCAACCCACGGAAAAATGAGATTAAATCCCTCAAGATTCGTGAGCAAACATGGGTACGTCGAACTTGGTATTGGAGATGAAAGCGTAACGGTCTCTTGCAAGGTCGGAACGAGGACGGAGGGAAGTGAGTGAGGAAGGGTATCAGTTAAAGATTCAGGAGAGTGTACACAATCAGTGGGAGGGACAGGATAAATTGGGAAATCCGACTCATCAAACAAAACTGGTTCATCCTCAATAATTTCCTCAATATTCTCCTCAAAATTTAGCTTATCCATGCCATTATCATTAAAATCAAGACGCATATGAAGTTCGGGAGAAATATTTAATGACTCAGGATGATGAATTGGACATAAAAGTTTAATCAAATCTACGGGTTCATCATCCAAAATATTCCCGGCGTCTATATTCTCAATCAAGTGAAAATCAATTTTTTCTGACACCTCATCAAAAGCATGGATATTTATCAATTTAGGTTCTAGAGTGGAGGTGTAAGGTTCAAAAGGATTAGGTGTGGTTTCACTCGAAAGGGCTTCTTCACAGTCTGGCAAATCAAGCACTACAAAGTCATACAACTCGTTAAATGTTTTATTTTCAACTTGTGAATCATTTGGGACAATCGATGGAAAACCGGAGTCGTGGGCTTCAAATAGGTATGGGTATGTTTGATTTGGAAATCCTCTCAAATTCTCACTCGGTCCAACCGCCTCCTCATACATTGAAATTTTTGGAGCTAGTTGGAAACTAGCTGCCGGTTCACTAGGTTGCATAAGGGCGGCCATAGACGCATCCACATTCCTCATCATTTTGTTTGTTGCTAAAATATAAGCTTCCAACGACTGTTCCAAACTAGACATGGGTTGTGAAGGGGTTTCGGTAAAAGATTCGAAATTGTTTGGATACATGAAACTCTCAAATGGCTGTGTAGAAGCAATATCTAGTGAAGGTAGGAAAGTCGGGTAGGACTGGTAGGAATTGGATGGTTGGACAGGAGTAGGATCAACATTTGTATAAAAAGGTGAATGGACTTGTTGATCCCTATAACTAGATGTGTGGAGAGGGGTGAAAGATCGGCTACGAGATTGTTTAATATGCTCAGCAATAGACATGGGTTTAGGAATTACAACAGGACTCGAAAAAGTGGTATCAACGTACGAAGGTGGTGAAGATTGACATGGTTGACACAAAGTGGATTGCAACGTCAAACTGTTTCTCCTAGACGCTTCTATTTGATCTTTCAAAGAAATTTTGGGCATGGAGGGATCGTCCTTAAATCGACCGAAACAATTGACGTACGAGACAAAGTTTGGTTCGGGATACCAAAGTTCGGCAAGAGTTTTATGAGGTGGGGTACCCATGATGGAAGAAAGGAGAAGAGAAAGAATGTGGGGTGCACGGATTTCTTAGCGACAAAAGTTGCAAGTCTTTTTATAAAAATTTCCCCCTTTTTTTTTATTTGTAACTTTTTGCAAAAAAAAAATTTTCAATAAAGGGCTTAAACACACTTTCAATCAACCAAAAATGCACAATCAGGCCTAGATCTAGGGTCACCTAGGTCAGCTAGACAGCTCCTAACTGTTCCAAATGGCTAGAAAATAGGATCTCAAACCGCCTCTTCACCGCCAATTGCGGCCAGGTAAGTGCCAGGTGAGTGGGAGGTTCTCCACTACAAGTAGTGGCCCTAATTAAGTAACCACTCGCCTTAGACACACTTGCCTAAACACCGCAAAGTCAGGTTAGGATCAACGGCCGATGCCTACAACTAGTCCTCTGTCCTATTGAGCGCGACATCCTTAGGGCTGAGTCTAGTAATTTTTAATTAAAATTGGTCGATGCAAGATGCCATTTGTGATTTCTGGGGTCCTGAGAAGGGTGATGAAATCCCCACCCAATGTGGATTGTTCTCAAGTCCCTTAAAATCAGATTAAAGATATGCAAAACAGAAAAAATCACTTGCAATCAATTTTTTTATTTTAAACGCGGCGCAAAGAATCCTGCACAAAATTTGTTATTTAGAAGGGGGAAGATTTTTAAGCGCAAAGAATCCTGCAGAAGATTTGACAGAAGATATATGGGGATTTTCAAAAGAGAGAAAGAAGGAACCAACAGTGAAAATTTCGCGCGCTGACGTCACAGGGGGACCGCGGATCCGCGGTCGGAGGGTGGTTGCGGCGGCGGTTTAGCGGCGCGGTGGAGGGTTCAGGTCTCTGGAAAAATTCTGTTGTTCTGTTTTTCTAATCCCCTTCTGTTCTGATCTCCCGTTTTCTGTTTCGCACTCTGGATTTTTCCAGATCCGTCGATCCTACAAAGATTCAAAAAAATACCCCTCACAAAAATAAAAAATGATAAATTTTTATATTTTTTTTTATTTTTCAGTTTTTATGATTTTTTTAATTTTATATTAACCCGAAATTGCAAAAAGAAAATAACACGCGATCCCCGACAACGGCGCCATTTGATTGATCAAAAATATTTAGTAACCGCAATCAAGAACGGCGTCGCTTGGTAGCTAGCCGGTGAGTATGGGTCAGTCCACAGGGATGTTGTGAATTTCCTAATTGTTCTTACGAGTTAATTCCGAACGGTGTGAACGGATTGATTGATTAAATCTAAAAACTAAATTAATCTAGATCTAAATCTTGCTAGGGTTATGTTTAGCTTAAGTTTGGAAAGTCAATAAATCTCACCGCTTTCTATACCCATATTAAGATCTATTAGGAGTTATGGTAATTATTAATAGAGGGGGTTAGAACCATTTGGGAAGATATTTCTTCCTCTAGGTTCTTGTCCTTCCTTTATCAATCCTTACCCTGACCTCCATGGAAAACACGCGCAACCGGGCCTTTATACTACGGTATCACCGCTACCTCATGGGATAGGGTGCCGTAGGGAGCGGTATGTGCATGTATGCATGGAGTCCTATTAATTATATGTGATGGGCAAGAAAGGGGTGAGAGATCTTCATCTCTCAAACATTTCCCAACTCTAACCCTAAAAAGCGAGTAGACTACTCACTCATTAGGGAATTGAAAAACATTTATCTAGGGCAGAGAATAAAAGATCTAACTATCTAACTAGGGTAAGGAATTAAATTTAACTAGGGAAGATAAGAAATTTAACCTAGAGCAGAAAATAAATTAAGAACTTACAAATTGATGCTCTCCAAAAAGAATTCTGAATTTTATTAATGAAAGGAGGCATAACCTAATACAAGCATTTGGGTCTCTATTTATAGGACATAGAAAATCCTAGGTTTACAATCGCCGCATGTATGCTTTTACAAAAATACCCCTAAGAAGACTAGTCAGCGTCGCCACAGCATTATGGAAAATTTTCACCCACTACGGGCATAACACGGCCGCGGAACCGCGGCCGCAGCCCTAGTTTGACCGCGGTTCCGTGGCCAAATAGTAGGCTCGTGTGATCATTTCTCTTGTGCTGCTTCTTGGTGACTGTTTCTTCAGTTGGTTCTTTAGGATGTCTTCTCATTCTTTCCAGATCTCCACAGTAAATAATTGCAGTGGACTTTTACTGTTGCTTCGTATCGAAGTCTTGAACATTGCGATGCCTTGTTCTTTATGAACTGATCTTCGTTTATTCTCCAACTATAGGCTTGATCAAGATTCCACCATTTATCGGTCGTAGTCTCACTTTTGCATTGTCTTTTATCTTTTTCACTATTTTTGTTCCAAGAACCTATAACCTGTAATTATGTAGCAGACATGGGTCAAAAGCACCTGTTTATTTGTAAAATGAATAAGAATGGGGAATGTAATAATGCAATATTATGATATGAACAATAGACCAGTAGTTTCTCGGATCGGTCCTGAGCCAAATCGACACGACTTATCAGGTTGTTAGGGATCTGACGTTTACCACCCCGTAAACCTGGTATGTGATACTCATAGACGAAGAGACCGGACAGTTCAGAGATTGTCACAGATAGGCTCAGTAGTGGTTCGGATGAGCTTGCTCGTCGGCCTTCCTTTTCGACAGGTACCTGGGTAGCCGTTATATACAGCTAGTGCCACTGATGTATTTGTGGTTAAACCCGCTGCCAGCGTACTGTTGAGTCTTTAGAGTCCCACACGGAGGGTTTTCCTGGTTCAGGGGAAATGATGTAGTAGCCGTATTTGAATACGTGCAGGGTTCCGATCGAATGATAATACTAGCCGGCTTAGGATTAAGCCGGATTATTAAATCAGGTATTGATTTAATAATTTACATATACATATTTCAATATGTATATTGTAGTGTTATCCTGGTTTTCGATCGGATAGTTGATTATACTAGCCGGCTTAGGACTAAGCCTGATTTTTAAATCCGGAATTGATTTAATAATTTACATATACATATTTCAATATGTATATTCTATTGTTATCCTGGCTTTCAATCGGATGGTTGATTATACTAGCCGGTTTAGGACAAAGCCTGATTATTAAATCAGATATTGATTTAATAATTTACATATACACATTTCGATATGTATATTCTAGTATTATGTTCTGTGTATTATTCTGTCACGACCAAAATTTAGCACGTGACAGGCACTTAAATCACGCAACGTCCAAAGGCGTAACGTAAGTCAAGTAAGCCGAAGCCCAAAAATCTAAATCTTTTTACAGAAAATAGTGGGGCTGCAGTTTTGAAATATGGGTATAATAAAATAATGTTTATCTATAAATGCATAACTAATGATATAAGGAAAATGCAAGTAGAATGTACTAAAATTGAGAACATTTTTTCGTCTTTTTATAAAAATTTGGGCAGCACCTCCTTTGTATTTTGAACTGAAACCACATATACATAACAATATAAAAGGCATCCCCAAGAGGAAGCTAGCTCTTCGCCAAAAACGCGGAATCAAAACCACGCAAGTAATGTATACGACGCCCAACGGCAAAGATCAACATAAATGAATAATGTGAATAAAGCAAGATATCAAATCCACCAATAGCGAACATATACCCCATCGCTCTAAGTCTCACAAACACAAGTCTTTCTACGTCTTACTAAATATACAAATACTAGTTTCTGATTGATAGAGTTGACTAGATACAACAGGAATAATAAATACAAGAGTGGGCACGATCCAATGTGTCCCACCTACCATAGCAAAACACCCGAATGCAAGCTGTGTGCCAGCGATACCGCTACTGATCCCAAGCAGCCAAACCTGCAAGAACTGTGGCACAACTGGAGTTAGTTGCCAACTCGTGAGTAGAAAACATCAGCAGGTAGAAATCGAATAAAACAACGATTCCTAGGTCACTATATCAAGAAGGTAATACTATGATATCTAGGGTGACCATGTATGCATATATGTGAACAATATAATCAATGTCAATGACATATACAAATAAACATCTGAATCATATGCCTGTATGTATGAGGATAATCAACTAACATGTGCCCATCAACGGCACATCAATATCATGGAATCAGAGTGTCCAACACCGACACTCGAAACATCATGAAACCTGTGTCCAGCATCGACACGTAAATCCTCATATCTCAGGCTTCGCCAGTCCGGATCGGCCCATATTCATCTCACGACTCCGGTCGGTATCCTCCGGATAACCACCGGGTCCAAACTATCACCGGTAGGCAGTGCTCACCTGCCAGGCTCACCGCCTAATTATACGAGTCTTCTTGCCCCGGGGTTCCTCACCGGGTCCACCATGTACCCGCAGACGGTGCCTACCGCTCCTCGAATCGTGTATACTCAAAACTCAGAACCAAGAAAACTCATGGTGGACGCCTCGAAATATCATATCAAGAGAAACCGGGTTTTTAAAACAATACATAATTTTCTTTGACATACAACCACGGTTCTCAAATCCAGAATCTCATGAAAACAGCATCTCAATGTGCATAATCATAAAGCATGATGTACGCAAACATAGAACAAAAATGTGAGCATATCATGTATATCATGCGCATAGCATAATGATAAGAGCATAGTAAGTATATCATGCCAAAAAGTCATGTGACAGTACTGAACAATTAAGAGTAATTGCATGATGTAGCAATTCTACTGTGTAAGTGACATAGCAATTATCGATGATGAAAGTGTGTGAGCCGGCAAATCTGTGTAAGTTAACATACGCATCATCGATAATTGTATAGGTGTACTAGCACAAGTATATGTAATGCAATGAGAATGTCATGAACGTAGCAGAAGGTAAATCATGAGCGCAATGTTATAAGGTATACGTATCTAATCCAACATCTACGTAAAGGCCAAACTAAGCGGTGTAGACAGGGATTAAATATCTATAACATATCCGAGTCGATGAATCTATCAATCAGCAACCCAGCCTCATAACATCACATACGGTATAATCCATCTTACGGTATCCTCTAATCAAGGGTATGGATCAATCATCAGGCAAAACTCATCGCGTACGGTAATCAATCGTACAACGGCATTAAACAAATAGGGATTATATCGACCTATACAACAAAGAGGGTACGGATCTAATGTCTCGTACGGCATATCACTCATTATTCTCATAAATATATATATACACATATCTCTCGAGGCGCGTCCGTATGAATCTCATATCATGTCTTGGCAACAGTATCTATATTCTCATATCACCTCGCATCCGTATATCGACATAACAAGCCAAGTCATTTTATTTCATCACATTCTCTTTTCATCACATCAATATCTCACATCAAGTGATCTTATATATATTTATCTTATTTTACCGATCTCATAACACATCTATCTCAACCTTATAATATTCATCGATCTCATGGCATATCCTTATAGATCTCGTCTCATATCTTGCTATATGTATTCAATCATTCATATCATCCCCAACTAACATTTTTTATCATATCCATAGTTTACTATTATAGGTTTCTCCGACTATATTCTATATATATCGGTTTCCATTCTATAATTGCGGGGGTGCTATACGCCATCCACCCGACTTCCCCCATAGATATAAATCTACTCACCTGTAATACTCCTCGCTAGGCCGAAGTCGATGTGCTTCATCGTCTCGGAAATCTACGCAAAAGTACTTACAATAAATACACAGTCGCAATACCATTAAAATCAATGTCCGAAAACCGATACGGCATACGGTGCGCTCATAGGTTAGAACATATAGCCTACGCATGCAAAAACAACCAAACAACCCTCGTCGTTGGCATATAAACATCCAACGACCCAATACAATATCAAATACCAAAACCCAAGTTCATAAATCGAAAATACCAAATTCAGCAAAATAGGAAATCACTCCCAGATTTCATCTCAGGTTAATTAGGACTAAACAAGCAAATAGTTTATAGGGTAAGCAAGCTACAGTCAAAAATCAATACCATACCCCACTAAAAATCCGGCGACAATGCCCCAAAATCCGAGCTCGCCAGCCGTACAGAGGATATTTTGGTTCGTATTTTGGTGGTGGGTTTCTAGGGGTTTAGCTCGGTTAATAGACTTGTTTGTTTATCTCAGAAATATCCCAGATAGCACCAGATTCCCTGTAGGCCAACCTAACTCCACAAAACCAACACGGGGTAAATCCTAAGTTCGTGTATCGTGTTTTAATCTCTATTTTGGTCCAGAAAATCAACACTAAGGTCTTGTAAACAGTCACTACATGTCACACATCCGCACAATCACCTAAACCCCCCATTGTAATTTCCAAACATCACTAACCCAACTAATACAAACTCAAAACTAAACTAGGGTATACTAAACATAATAAGTTAACTAAAAGATATGGGTTTTTATCTCAATTGGCAACTCAAGAATTTTCTTGAGTTGCTCAAAGTCTTCAAAATCCAAGCTTGGAAGGTCCATAAGGTGTAGGATGAGGTGGGGATCATTTTTAATGAAGGAAGTATAGGGTTTTAGCAAGGTTTCTGAGGTGATCCATGGAGGTAGAGAAGGTAGAGGAAAAGATGAAGAAGATGAAGGAGGAGTTGAGGAAATAAAATGAAGAAGAAAGAAATGAAGAAGTGTCAAGGCTAAGGGTGGAGCCATACCCCCTTCTCTCTCTCTCATTCTCTCTTATGGCATGCTCCCATGCCATCATGTTGTCCCCTCTCTCTCTCTCTCATTCTCTCTCATGGCATGCTCCCATGCCATCATGTTGTCCCCTCTCTCTCTCTCTCTTCTCTCTCCTCCCATGTCATCTCTTATTCTTTTTCTTTTCTCTTTTAAAACCAAATATCAACAATCACAATAAAACAACATGCAACCAAATTGCAACATGACATGGTGCACTAGCCATAGCAAATGTGAAAATACGGATTTGGCATAATCGTGATTAGTAGTGTACTAATCAAGTTTAATTTTAAACTTGCATATAATTAATTATAAAAATACCAAATCCAATAAATATCTTTTTAATAAATAAATCATTTTAATCTC
The DNA here is from genome assembly GCA_030015575.1 of Agapanthus africanus. NCBI lineage: Eukaryota > Viridiplantae > Streptophyta > Magnoliopsida > Asparagales > Amaryllidaceae > Agapanthus > Agapanthus africanus. The sequence continues at coordinate 419,336,747 of JASDDO010000010.1, read as the reverse complement.
CCATTATTTTCCAAATATTGATATATAATTATACCATTTTACGAAAATCTCCATTTCGCAAATCGACTAGTTTTCGTGAAATATATTATTTTAATATAAAATTCCAAAAATAATATTTTATATTTTCTGAAATGTTACATGTTCTGTCTCTTTGGGTGTTCGTATTTTGATACGAATACAGTTATGTATATACGGTAGAGTGTATTCCGTATTTATACGGAAAGACATTCTACGAGGACACCTCATTATGTATTTTCCATTTTATTTGTGAAAATGGAAAATGAGGTGTAAAGGTAGTAAGGTGAGAATGGTGAGAATCATGTTTAAATAGTTTTGACAAATGAATTATATATTCATTTGTGCAAACTATTCAAGTATGGTTGCTATATTATTATTGGAAAAAGGAGATATACAAAACCATACTTCATTCTTTTTCACACAAGATTTTTCTCATTCTCGCCATGAGCTTCTCTCTCCCCACTAGCCTTTCTTGAAATCCTCCTCCTTCTCCTTTGTCTTCCTCCTTACCCTCTCATGAGTTGAGAATTAAGAGAGGAAGAGAGATAGAAACACACTAGAAAACTTACTATATCATTTTAGCAACCTAGATTAGAAAACTAGATTGTTGTGTTGCTTCATTAGTAAAGCAAAGCTTGGACTACAAACTCTCGGGTAGATCATCTAGGATCAAGAAGGTCTTCAAGCAAGTTTGATCAAGAATCCCTAGGAGCTCAAGAAGAAGAGTGAAGATCCGAAAGACATGGATCTTCTGGTATAACTCCCTATCACAGTAGCTTGATCTCTTTAGTTTGGTAGTTTCAATGTTTAGTTAGATTCTAGGTTGTGGTTTCTAGCACCAAAGTTCTTAAAAGTCAAAGTTTTTCGTTTCGCAATGGTCGCGGTTGGCGGCCAAGGCGCTAAGAATCCCAACAAAACCCGCCACAAAAGTACGAGCCAAAGAAGACCTATACCGTTAAGATAGGACCAGCTCGACCGTGAAAATGAAAGCGGACTTGAACCGGTCATATGGTAACTCTCTCAAAAAAGGAAAAAGTTGAGGACGTGATTAACCGCTTCCAATACTTCGCAAATGAAGACGATGATGAGGAGATTTCAAAATTTCCACCAGCGCCGAAAGAGCTGGAAGACAGGATGCACACCACGGTAGACAACCTATGGAAAATCGACTTAGGGACAAAAAATGATCTAAGGCCGACATTTGTCAGTAAGCTGCTATCTGGAAAAAAAAAGTAGCCATACTGAAAGACATGTTTATGTAGTACAAAGACTGCTTTGTCTGAAACTACTTTAAAATGCCGGGTTTAGATCCAGAAGTGGCGGTCCATAAACCGGCTATATCGCCAAATATAATGCCGGTCAAACAGGCACCAAGAAAGATGCGGCTCGAACTTGAGATGAGTATTAACACCGAAGTCAAGAAATTAATTGACCCCGGCTTTATCCAAGTAGTTCAATATCCCAAATGGATCGTCAACATCATTCCGGTAATGAAGAAAAATGGAACAGTTCATATCTGCGTGGACTTTCGGGACCTCAACAAAACGTGCCCAAAAAATGACTTCCCGGTACCTGTTACCGAATTGATTATCGATAACACGTCCACCCCGAAGTCTTCTCCTTCATGGATGGATCTTCAGGGCACAATCAGGTAAAGATAGATCCTGAAGATCAGAATCATACCGCCTTCCGGTAACCGTTAGGCGTATTTTTCTATAAGGTGATGCCCTTCGGTTTGAAAAACGCCAAAGCCACATACTAAAGAGCCATGAAAAAGATCTTCGATAACCTCATGCACAAGATCATCGGATGTTATATCGATGACCTTGTAGTCGAAAGAAAATCTCATGAGGAACATTGGGAACACCTAAAAATTGTGTTCCAATGTCTTCGGAAGTATAATCTGAAGATGAACTTCCTAAAGTGCGCGTTTGGAGTCTCCTCAGGAAAATTCCTAGCTTTCATCATACACCACCAAGGTATCGAAATCGATCTCTCAAATATCAAGGCGATTGTAGAAATTCCCTCGCTAAGAACCCTCAAAAAACTGTAGTCTCTCTAAGGAAAGCTCGCATATATCCGGCGGTTCATAACCAACCTCTCCGGAAAATGTCGTCCCTATAGCCATTTGATGAAGAAGGGGACCCCGTTCTTCTGGGATCAGAAATGCCAAAACGCGCTAGATGAAATCAAACAATACCTGCAAAATCCGCTAGTATTAGCCGCCCAGTTAAAGGAAAATCCTTTATCTTATACACGACGGCCCTCGAAGGTTCTCTAGACAAGCTATGGGCACAAGAGAACGATTAAGAAAAGAAGAGAGCTCTCTACTATCTAAGCAGAGTTCTCCTGGGGCAGAAAGTAACTATTCCCCCATCGAAAAGTTTTGCTTGGCATTGATCTTCGCATTAACGAAGCTCAGACATTACGTCTTGGCACACGGGGTCCATCTCATATCAAAAGTGGATCCTCTCAAATATCTGATGTCGAAGGCCATACTGATGGAAAGGCTTGCCAATTAGGCCCTCCTGCAGATGGAATTCTCGATAACCTATCGACCCCTTAAAGAGGTGAAAGGACAAGCCATCGCTGACTTTCTCACAGAACATCCAATACCAACCGACTCTCCCCTAAATTGCTAGTTGCCAGATGAACACGCGTTCAACGCAGTCGAGGAAGAAAAAGAAGAAAATAAGTCTCAATGGTAACTTTACTTCGACGGAGCATCTTCTATGATGAGGCAAAAGAAGAATACTCCCATAATTAAATCTGGGGTAGGTCTTATCTTCGTAATCCCGCAAGGAGGAATATTCTATTACGCCCTCTCCTTGACGGAACCCAGGACCAATAACGAAGCAGAATATGACGTTTTGATAGCCGGTCTTGAGATCGCTATTGATATGGGAATCAAAAACCTCCTCATATATGGAGACTCTCAGCTGATCGTTAGTCAAGTAAACGGAGACTATCAGACATACAAGGCAGAACTAATATGGTATAGAGAAAGAGTGCAACAACTGCTGACCCAAATCCCTTCATATATCTTGGAAAGCGCACCATGGGCAGAAAACAGCAAATCGGATGCGCTAGCCAAGTTGGCTAAAAGAATTGACCGACGAAGATATCAATGACGTAAGGATCATTTTACAAAACCGCAGGATCCTTACGCCAGCAAATACATCTTCGGATGAAGACTCGAAAGGGCCACCCGAAGTAAAAGAAACAACTGAACAAGAAATCCTCCAAATAGAGGACGAAGAAGAGATCAAGGACTGGAAGGAAGTCTCTATAGACTACTTTAAGTCCCAACGAACACCCGAAAATGCGTCGTCTAGACATCAGCTCATGAAACAAGCTTTGTCATTCGCCTTCCTCAATAATACTTTATATAAGAGATCATTCGACTTTCGATGGCTAAGGTGCCTAAGGCTGAAAGAAGCAAAGAAAGTCGTCCGAGAAGTACACGACGGACTATGTAGCTCTTATCAAGCAGGTCCAAAAATGAAGCTGAAAATAAAAAGGATGGGCTATTACTGGCCCACGATAATTCAGGACTGTCTCAACTACATGAAGTAGTGTCACTCGTGCCAAATACACTGAGACTTCATACATCAATATCCAAATCCGCTGCATCCAACAGTGGCTAGTTGGCCGTTCGAGATGTGGGAACGGATATAATAGGCCCCATCGAACCAGCGTGATCCAAAAGATATCGGTTCATATTAGCAACAACAGACTATTTCTCTAAGTTGGCAGAAGTTGTACCGCTAAAGGAGGTGAAGACGGGGAATATCCTCCACTTCTTCAAAACCCATGTCATCTAGCGGTTCGGGACTTCACGACGCATAATCTCGGATAACGGACCAGCTTATAGAAGCCACAAAATAAGTCGCTTCGCACAGCAGCACAAGATAGACTTGAGATACTCCTCAGTCTATAATTCTCAGGCCACTAATCTAGCTGAAGTATTCAACAAGACCTTAACCAAGATTATAAAAAAGATGGTGTCCAGAAACGAAAAAGAATAGCACAAAAAACCGCATGAAGGTCTTTGGGTGTACCAAACAACGTTCAAGATGGCCACAAATACAACACCGTATGCATTGGTGTTTGGCACTAAAACAGTGCTTCCACTGGAGATAGAACTCCTTTCATAACGAGTAGCGGTTCAACACGAACTAACGGATGAAGAAAATACTCATCTTAGGCTTGAGGAACTTGACGCTCTCGATAAAACTTGTCTTATAGCACAGCAAAATCTGGAAGCTTATAAGACAAGAATGACACGATCGTATGAAAGACTTCCCGGGCCGAGAATATTCCACCAAGGCGAACTCGTGCTAGTCATCAAAAGACCAATGATCCCCAATCATGAAAAAAAAAAAGGAAGTTCAAGCCTAACTATGAAGGCCCGTACATCATAGATAAGGTCTACCAAGGTGGAGCTTATCTACTCATGGACATGCATGGCAAAAAGCCATTCCGGCCGATAAACGGTTGGTTCCTTAAAAAGTACTACGTCTGAAGAGTCGCGACTTAGGTCAATGATCGATGACGATGCTTGTGTCCGCTCGGTATCTTCCTGAGTCAAAACTCTCAAAGTGGTGCCAAATAAAATCCGTCCCAAATACGAGAATGATGGACCACTACGTCCTTAAACAGGTATGGGACCGAGAAGTCCCTAAACTAATGTTGGACCGAAACGTCCCTAAACTAAAAATGGACCGAAAAGTCCGTAAACTGATATTCGTCCCAAACATAAGAATGTTAGACCGAGATATCTATAAACTAATTGCCCTACTGTGGGTCTCCATATCGAGCAGCGTATACAATCCAAGGGTATAAAAAAATTCCCTTCCTTCCCAGATCATATATGATGCGGTCCTTCAAAGAATATCGTGATCGACAACTGTTAGTGCGTTACCTTATGAGCCGCCTTAAAAAAGGGTATGTCCATAAGCGAATTGGGCATGGATGAAAACCCGAAGGGGGCGCCGTGAGCAAAAACAACAGGGCTACTGGCGAGCTTGTGAAAACCCGAGAGGGCACAAACTCGTTAAAAGAAAGAAAAAGATGCACTTGCAAAGTCCTCACGACTTCATAGAGAGAAAACACATGCACGAGATCTTTACGACTCACAAAGAAGCAACACACTTAGGAATCCAAATGATCCCTGAGGAGAAAATGCACTTACGAGATCCTCACAACTCGTAAAGAGAATATACTCTTTATAAGACCTTCATGACTTATAGAATTCAAAAGCCTTAAGTTATAGGGATCCAAACATGCTCTTAAGCCATCACAACCCCACAAATTTATGCCCTACAGGCGGTCCAATTTTGACCCTTGTATACAATCCACGGGTGTAAATAAATCTATTCCCAATCAAGTCCCACTAAAATCGAGAAATATTGCCCGGCAAGTAGAACGACACTTGCGAATACTCACTATTTGCAAGAGAAAATACCACTTAGGAATCCTCATGATTCCTAAGGGGAAAATACACCTGCGAGATCCTCTTGACTAGTAGGGAGAAAAACCTTTATGAGACCCTTACGGCTCATAAAGTCAAAAAGCCTCAGTCGACAGGATCCTAACCCTGTTTGCCAAGTCACCTTTGTTCAAACCAACAAAAGCAAATGATGATTCTCTCCTGGCAATATTCCAGTTGTAGCGATATTGATGCTATGATTGGATCAGATTCCAAATCCCTAACTCGAAATTGAGCAAGGAAAAATATGAATAAAAAAGTAGTCGAAATGATGGGGCAATTCACAATAAAAATCGGCGGGCAAAAAGTATATGCATATGAAACAGCCAAAATGTTTGGGCAACTCGTAATAAAAAGCAGCAAGTAAAAAAGTGACATAGCCGAAATGATTGGGCACTGCGAATGAAATAGCCGAAATGATTGGGCAATTGTGATTTTCGCGATATAAAAAGCTGAAAAGATAGAGTATCGTAGAAATACAAAAAAAATATATAATAAAATAAAACTTTTTTTCCCTGCAAGTAGGTTCATACTGACTCTTGTATACAATCCATGGGCACAAATGAAAGAAAGGGAATCATAATTTCCCAGCATGCTTTGTCAAAAGAAGAACCAGATCTTGATGGCACATATACAGCCAAGAGACTATTTGGACGTCCTTCTTACTCCTGCAAAGTATAGAAGCGACGTCAATAAGGACCCAAGGGTCAAATAAAAGTGGAGTGGTGGCAAAATCCTAGTTCCAAATCTCGATGGCAACATGTACAGCCTAGAGATCATCTTGACGTTCCTCCTCATTCCAGTAGGGTGTGGACACAACTATCAAATGAAATTAGAGCAATGGAATATTCCTAGCTTCAGATCTCGATTGCAATACATACAACATAGAGATCATATGGATGTCTACCCTACTTCAGCAAAGAATTGGTACGACACCAAAACAAAAAAATGAAGTGATGTTATATTCCTAACTTTAGGTCTTGACAGCAAGCCTAGAAACCGTTGGATGCCATCCCACCCCAGAAGGGTGCGGTTATGACTTATTGGGACTTCAAATTAAGCCTAATCTCAAGTAAAGCGTCATGGCACTACTTAACGCTTGATCTTCGATGGTAATACGGATATTCCAACCTAAGAAAATTACTTGAAGACGTCTTGTCCAGCCTCAGAAGGGATCAAAGACACGACAAACGCGGAGATACTCGAGCCGCAACCCAAGGGATTGCATATCGAGAATATATCAGCCAACGCGATGGTACGATGAACTTAGCCTAGTACCACAAAGCTAACGAACCCCTATCATAAAAGAAATGGGTTATCTATATTTTACGTTAGGATACACCTGCAAAATCCTCACGACTCGAAGGGAGAAACATTTTTTTGATACCCTCGCGGCTCATAAAGGTAAAAGGCCTTAGGCGACGAGGGTATCAACATGTTTCCTAAACCACTGTTGCCCTGCAAGTAGGTCAATATTGACTCTTGTATGCTATCCATGGGCCACATCTGACAAAATTGGTAGATGACGCCGCCATCAAAAAAAGAAAGGTGCAACTTATAGGTCCCAGGATCTAGAACTACATTTCTTAAGAATTGTGATTTGAGTCAATGATAGATGACGTCGCCAGTGCCCTCTTACTATCTTCTTAAAATAAGATTCTAAAGGGAAGTGATCACCAAACATGGGGTCAGAATTACAAGGGTTAACAAAACAGTAAATAAAGTTCTCAAACTCTCTCTGCCCTCTCTACTATGTCGTAACGGCGGTTCTCATGAAGAGTCCCTCCCCTTATGTCAGTGCCATGCTCGTCGGCAAAGAAATACATGACAGCCAGCCGAGCCCGAATCTGACTCGGCATATGAATTGAGCGCTCCTTCAGAGGCTTTGTAATTAAGCATGCCTCATGAACGTAGTTGATCTTGTCCTTCAGAGGAGACCCATACGAATCATAACCTCCTGCATCACTGTGTCGCATTGATCATCCATGAGAGCAGGATTCGCCAAACAAACAGCAAAACGGGGAATAATCTCCTCAATGGGTACCTCCCATGGCCAACGAGGAGCATATGAGCGATTGTAAGGCATGGTTCTTTCTCCGTTAAAGTAGTTATTCCCTTTGAAGGAGAAGATGAGCACTACTTCAGATTATAACAAGAAGTATTTAAGTCTCGGCACAGAAAATGTTGTGCATGGTGGTAATATTTCTAAGTTCTGACTAAAAGAAAGCCTTGGAAAAGAAAGGAGTGGCTCAGAAAAATAAGAGTAAGAAGATGAAATGATTCCCTCATTTAATAAGACAGTGCATCACGTGAAACACACGTGAGCACCGACACTAGTCTTTAATAGGATTAAATCCTATAGCAGCGTCTCATGTGAAAAGCACGTGAGCACTGGCGTGCACAAAGAAACAAAATTAAAAGGAAAGAGGCCTGTCATTCATACTTCAAAAAAAAATATTTACAAATTGATAATGAGGATGATCATAAAGGAAATTAAATCAATAAAAATAACCGGGGTGTAGAGTGGAAGACGCTGAATTGCAGGCATGGATTCTCAAACTCAAAAGTAAGTTTGAGCATTGCGCCTTTCGCATTGTCGACTATCTTCTTGTGCAATTTTTCCCGGATGCAAGCTTCAGAGTCACCGCTGATGTTCTCCATCCTTTGGTATGATGAGACTGTTGCTTTTTGTTGGAAGACGCGGAGTAAGATAGTGACGAGATTATCTCACTGTTTCTTCAAGATCAGCCCCATCAGTTACACTGAATGTACCTTGTCTTCAGCATCATTGAGCACTTGGAGCGGCATAGTCTCAAGACGCCGAGGTAAAGCTTCCCAGATCGACCCAATGACGATCTTCAAAAGGGCAGAGCGGTAGGGGAGCAATCGACTATTGTAATCATTGAAGCGACACATTACCTCATCGCATTGGGCGACAGTATATTCATGGCCTTGAAGGCGGTCTTGACTGTGAATCTCTTCATATGAGACACTCTCCTCAATATCATACAAAAGGCTAGCCATGGCACCTAAAAAAGGACAAAAGAAGCGTTAGCCAAGAGACATGAGTTCATTTTATGGAACTACGGGCGGCTCATTAATGATTGGAATATGTAGCCAATAGAGAAATCTAAAAAGATTCTCTAAGGCTGGTTTTAATAATAATAAAGTTTCAGAGCTAGGCTCTATTTTTATTTAAAAAATGGTATAAAATACCAAAAATTTCCCTAAAAGGAAAAACGATCAAGATTATGGCATAACTTTACAAAATAAATAATGCTAAGTCCTAAAAATCCCCAAATAGAAGATTTGATATTTTTTCTCAGAGCAAAACTCGGTTGAATAAAGAAACCTCAAGAAAATCCCCAAAGAGGGGAAAACCTAGCATTAAAATTAGAACTAATTTCTGTGATAACAAGTGAAATTAAAACTTCAAGAAAATCTCCAAAGGGGAGAAGATTTAAGAGTGAAAATTAGAACTAAATTCTATGATCATAAATGAAGTAAGAACTTCAAGAAAATTTCTAGAGATAAGTTTTGTGACTAAAAATGGAGTCAATTATAAAAAAAAAATTTAAGGAAAAATGTTCTAAAGGTAATAGCTAAGCTCTGCTGAAGAAGACTCTTACCAAGAAAATTTTGACAGAGTGGGTCTACAATATAGATCTATGAAAAAAATGAAGAACTAAGTTTCAAGAAAACGGAACTAAGCTCTGATAGAGAATAAAATTCTCAAAGAAGAAGAAAGATGAAGGCGCAGCTATCGCCTAGGGCTTGAAGCCCTATTTAAAGTAATGGGAGTCAGTTCAAATTCATCGAATCCCTAAGCGGATCGGATGGCTCAAAGTTGGACACGTTGCACTCACGTGCAAGCTACGTGAGAAAACCGGTGGGGGTACTTGTTCCTTTGTATAAAAGTTACTATTGGTTAAGGCAGTGCCTCATGTGAAACACACGTGAGCGCCGGCGCCAGGCTTTCGTAGGATTAAATCATATACCAACGCCTCACATGAAAAGCACGTGAGCGCCGGCATGCATAGCACGTAAGTATCAGCGCCCAAATTTAAGCGAGTCTGCTTGGGTAGATTTAAATTCTACATGGAAAATATTTCCACAAATATATTCTGTTAAACAGATCCGTTGGATAAAAAATTCAATGGTGATTAAAAATTATCAAAAGATAGAATTAAATTCTATATGATAAAATATTTACCGAATTTTTCTAAACTAGAAAGATATACTCTGTTAAATAAAGAACCCTTAGATTAAAAATTCAATAGTGATTAAAAATCACCGTTTGAATTAAAAAATAGAATTAAATTCTATACATGGGAAAATATTTCTCTAATCTTGTTAAAAACAAGAAAATATATTCTGTTAAATAGAAAATCACTGGATCAAAAATCCAAGCGAATAAAATTTCTCGAATGATCTTCAAGACTAATTAAATTAATTGGTATATCTCAATGAGAGATTTTCTCAAAATTGATCAACAGTTTGCAATCCCTATATAAAGGACTTGAGACTTCAAGTCTCGAGACACACACACATATAGAGAGACCTCCTCCATAAGTTTTGGTAGCTACAACCGAGAATTCAATTCTCTTGCTAAAAAAAAGTTCGTGCTCCTCTCAAAACCCTAGGTAAAGAAAATAGAGATTAAAACATCTTTTTTTCCTAACACTTTGAAATACAAGGGTCTAACCCTCTAAAACAAATTAGTTCTTCCTTTAGATCTGAGATCCGCAAAGCAAATTTTCCACAAGTTTAGAATTTAATTTTCATCACGATGATTTTGTTTTTCAGACTCAAGATCTAGGGGAAAGACTAGATATAAGAAAAGAAATTAAAAAAATAAGAAAAAAGATGGAATTTATATTCCAGAAATTTAATTCTTCTGAAAACAAAGTTTAACCCTATATGAAAAACTTAGTTCTTACCAAAAAAACAGAAGCACATAGACCTCAAAGAAAATCTAATCTCCAAATCCTTAAAACAATGATCTCGGTGATTATTGATGGCCAAAACGGCATTAATAGATGTTTAATTTCTTTTCAAAAGATAAACAGAGTGTAAAACTCTAAAAGACTCAACGCATCACATGTTTCACATGTGAGCGCCCAACGCTTAAAAAACACAGCGTCTCACATTTTTCATACGTGAGCGTCGACAAAGATAACTGAACACCGGCGTCCATATCACGTGAGTGCCAGAAAGCAAAACAGATCGGTTTTTAGCATTATTGCAGCGCCGCACGTAATAGCACGTGAGCGTTAAGAAACTCAGCGTCTCATGTGAAACATACATGAGCGTCAAGATACTCAGCGTCTCACGTGACAACACATGAGCGTCAAGAAACTCAGCATCTCACGTGACAACACGTGAGCGCTGAACAAAAGTGATTAGCACGATATATATAGTCAAAAGACTGAGTGCTTAGTACTGCTGAATGAGAGAAAAGCCTATAAGTGAGCCCAAATTGGTTAAGTCACTGAAACTTCTTTACAGCCTATCCCATATGCTCTGTTGATGGATTTTAACAAAATTTAATGATCCCCAAATATACTTCTAAATTGGTCTTAGTCTCAAACAAGACTAACGTATTCTTAGTTAAAATAAATTGAGCTCAAATACTCATATATTTAAGTCGATCTTAATCTAAAACTAGATTAAAGGTTCTTAAATAAAATAAAATATTCTTTGAACTAGTGGAATATATAACCTAAGTTCAAACCAAAATATAAAATATACGGATTTGGACTAATCCGCGCCCTATGGGTGACGACATAAAATAGTCTCCGTATACAATCCACGGGAAACCTTAATAAATAAAATATACAATATAATACGAAGTGACCAATGGGAGCAAGAGAAAGTGGTTATTGCAGGAGAAAGTGGTTATTGCAACGCGATAACGTAATTAACTGTAAGAGTTTGTGCCTGTAAGGAAGAGCGTTCCCACAATCAAAAAACCCTCACAAATGAGAGGGGATATAATAAAGTCTGCTACATCGTTCGCATCTATCCAAACCTCCGATATATGATACCATAAATCAACTTGGTATTTTCTAAGAGGTGGATGGATATGTCCAAATAGTATCTGTCCCCAAATTCAGGTTATACGTCTTAACGTATCAGTCTAGTTTTCGGTGGTAAACAACCGCTTATCCATACGACTTCTAGTTTGGTATATAATTCTACTCACGTGTTGGCAACTCACCCCGTTGTGCCATAATTCTTTGCAGGTTTGACCGTTTGGATCCATAGTGGTTTATTTGGCATATTTGCTATCTTTTATCCGGGGTTATGCATATCTTGAGTTGGTGGGTTATATTATGTATCGGCATTTGCCTTGTACCTATTTGTATGTAGAAGTACTCCATCAAAAACTAAGTTTAGTATTGTCGAGACCTTAGAGTCATATATTTTGTTGTTGTCAAACTCGTGTGGAGTCGACATTATATATATGTGTGTTGTTACTTTCTGCATTGTTGATTCTTCGCCTTTTGGCATCGTATATTACTGTGTGGTTATGTGTCCGCCGTCTAGACGTTGATTTAGCTCCCGTATGTGGGATGTTTTTATACTTATTATCATCGTACTCATTTTATTCAAAATTTACAAGAGTGGTGTTGTCCGTTTTTCAAAAACCTTTCAAAACAAGTTTTACTTTTTACAAAACTTTTTTAAAACTTCACATCTACCTATTATCATTTATTTTCCACCAATATATGGTTTAGATTCCTGATTTTGGCTTACTTGGGTTATGATGGGGTCTGCTTGATTTCATGTAATTCTTGTGCCGGTCATGTGCCCTTTTCGGATCGTGACATGATAATCATCATTTGATGTGGCGCAAGCACCAGAGGTCCAGACAACTGCTCAAACCTCCGTCAATTTGCTTCGCGAACTTTTATGAATATGATATTCTTGATCTGCCAAGATATGCTCCATTTTATATCAGGTAACATGCATTTGCTCATAAGTATCATGTGTTTCATTTAGGGGTGGTAATTGAACGAGCCAGCTCAGGTTCGTATAACGACTCTGAAATCACTATACAAAATTTTTCTTTTTAGCGTACAGAAGAGAGTATTGTTAGTTGTATGTATGCTTGTTGTACATGATTGTATATTATAATGGATGCTTGGACATATATAGAGAGGACTTTCTTGCTCGAAATGATAGTATGCTATCTATTTGCTCTTTATCTTAACATGTAGACTTGTATTGTGATACGGTCTTGCTCTCACATGTTGGTAAAGCCCTTAGGATGTACTTGACTACCAGGACTATGATGCATATCATACTAGTGGGGCCAGAGTAGTCCATAAGTTCATCCTTTAATTGTTCCTAGTCGTGGGTGTATCGAGACGGGGCATCGATATTTCAGAGTAAACTAGTGTATAGTTTCTTGACCCATTTGATGGGCGATGGATGATCCCATATCCATTGGTGTTTGATATCAAAGATTGTATACGGGTGCTCAGTGGAGACTGGGTACACTAAATAGGACTCACCGAGAACTCCTAGATGGTATTATACCTATCGTCAGATAGCAGTTCTCTAGTGACACTGGTACAGGTTAGTCTGTAGACCCGAGATCATCATAGAGTCCTGTATGATTCCTACTGTGCTTTGATTTCCACTATACCACATTCAAGAGAGCATGCAAACAGGTTGTTTTTAGGTACAGTCCCGAGTCACATAGAAGAAATGAGTGATAGGAGAGGTTTCGGCTCTCCCGGTATTGGGGGTTGATATTGCGCTATGCTCGATTGTCCATAACAGGAAGTCCCTGACCAGGGCTGATACTAAGATTTACTGGTAAGTGTTATCAGTAGTTTCTCGACCCGTTATGAGCCTCGTATCGGCATGACTTATCAAGTTATTGGGGTCTGACGTTTACCACCCCTAGACTCGATATGCGACATATTAGATGAAGAGACCGGACTGTACGGTAGTGTTACTGTTGGATTCACAGGAGTTTAGACAAGCTTGCTTGTTGATCTTTTGATCGCTCAATATCTGGGTAGCCGTTACGTCCAGCTAGTACCGCTGACGGCTTATGGGTAATTGATATAATCATTACCTACCGCCGGCGTATTGACGAGTCATTAGAGTCTTATACAGAGGTTTCCTAACTCAAGCGAAACGAAGTAGGGCACATATGTGATATATACGGGACCGAGATTAATACGTGTATGTGATACCGTATCTCGCGATACAGGTTATATGTGATATAACCGGATTGTTGAATCAAGTGTTGATTCAATAATATGTTATATGTATATGTGATATATATAAATGATATTATTCGGTTATATGCGATACAGCCGGGTTATTAAATCAAGTGTTGATTTAATAATTTAATGTATGATTATATATTTGATATATTAATATACATTAACTAATATTAGCTCACTTAAGAAAATGTTTTCTTCAAATACATTTAAATGTATATGTGATATATATTAATGTATTTAATATGTGTCATGCTAGATGATATATTGGACTTGGGTGTATGAGACTCATACCTAACTTAAGATAATTTGGGTATTTAAATATTAAGGGGGAAATCAAAATTATGTGGAAATTTGCATGGCTAAGATGCTTGTGGAAGCATGGAGAAGTTTTGACTTTAGTCCACTAATTTTGTTTTACTCTAGATATTTATTAACCTAACCATTATCTTTAGTCATGGTTTAGTCTCTACATGAGTTGATATAAGATATTTTTTCCACCCATGGTTCACACTTGATTCATCCATCTTCTCCTTCATCTCCATTCTTGATCTCTAGCTTTGAGTGAGGTGAAAAAGAAAAGAGAGAAAAATTATTCTAAAGTGAGCAAAATTCCTATTTCACCAATCTATACTAAACTAGCCATTTAGTATAGGTTATTTCTTCACTTGTTCATTAATTAGTGAGGAGGTAGCTTGAATTAGAGATTCTTCGACGTGGATCATCTTCGGCCTCGAAGATCCTTGAGCAAGCTTGTATTGTTCGCTTAGTGGATCCTAACGAGAGTCTGGGAGACAACTATTTGGAGCTAAGGGACTACTGCACGGAGGTTTAGAAGTGAAGGACTGGTCTACAAAGGTTGTATTCCTATATCACTTAGTGTAAAGATGTTTACATGTTTTTAAAAACCTAATTCTCTAGTTAGATTCTTGGTTTGGATTGCTTTGCTCTCTAGATTTTTTTAAATTGCATACCCAATGCCTTATAAAACCTAGTGAGAGTGCTAAGGAACCCAGCAAGTATAGCAGCCTGAGTTTGAGTTATAAGTTACTCTTGATAAATAAAAGCAATAAGCCACTTGCTCACTGGTAAAACCCTTGTACTACTGTGACGTAGCCCCTGTATTCAATTCCCATCAGCCATAATTATTTTTTTCTGATTTTTTTCTTTTAATTTTTAGAAGTCCAAAAGATTGCACGTGCATTACACAGAAAAATGAAAAGTCAGAAAAATCAAAGAGGCACAAAATGGTGTAAACCCTAATTTGATCATGTGGCACGAATCTCGAGGCAAAAGCCTCTAGATCGACCAGCCAAAACACCAAAAGGGCCGGCGGGGAAGGTTGTTTTGAAGCCAATTGTCCCCGTGCTCTACACACTTGACTTTTCCCCTACCCCTTGTTAGTCATATGTATGCCCTAGAGGCCATTATTGTATATTATAGTGGATGCTTGGACATATATATATAGGACTTTCTTGCTCAATATGATAGTATGCTATCTGGTTGCTCTTTATCTTAACATGTACACTTATTATTATTATACTGTCTTTCTGATACATGTTGATAAAGCTCTTAGGATGTTTGCTTGACTACCAAGATCATGATGCAGATCATACAAGTGGAGCTTGTGTAGTCCACAAGCACATCTTTTAACAGTTCCTAGTCGAGGGAATATCGAGACAAGGCATCGATATTCCAGAGTAGACAAGTGTGTACGTTTCTTGATCCTGTTTGGGGCGATGGTTGATTCCACATCCATTGGTGTTTGACATCATAGATTGTATACAGGTGCTCATTAGAGAATGGGTACACCGAACAGGACACGCCGAGAACTCCTAGATGGTACCATACCTATCGTCAGATAGCAGTTCTCTGGTGACACTTGTACAGGTTAGTCTGTAGACCCGAGATCGTTATAGAGTCTTGTGTAGTTCCCACTATTCTTTGATTTCCCCCCTACTACGGCTCAAAGGAGTCGTGCAAACAGGTGGATTTTGGGTATAGTCCCGAGTCATATGGAGGCAATAAGCGATAGAAGGGATTTCGTCTCTCCCGGTATAGAGAGTTGATGTTGCACTATGCTCGATTGGCTATAACAGCAAGTCCCTGGCCAGGGCTGATGAGATTTACTGATAACTGTTATCAGTAGTTTCTCGAACGGTTATAGTCCACACATCGGCATGACTTATCAAGTTACTGGGGTCTGAAGATTCCACCCCTAGACTTGATATGCGACATATCAGACGAAGAGACTGGACTGTACGGTAAGTGTTGCTTATAGGTTTTACGGGAGTTTGGACAAGCTTTCTTGTAGATCTTCTATTCGCTCAATACCTGGGTAGCCGTTACGTCCGGTTAATACCGCCGATGGCTTGTGGGTGACCGATGTGATCATTACCTACTGTTGGCGTATTGACGAGTGTTTAGAGTCCCACACAGAGGTTTCCTAGCTCAAGCGAAATGAAGTAGGCCACATATAGTGATATATGCGGGAGCTTGATTAAATACGAGTATGTGATACCGTATTCCAATCTCGCAATATGTGATATCGGTTAGGTTATATGTGATATAACCGGATTGTTCAACCAAGTGTTGATTCAATGATATGTTGTATGTATATATATTTGATATTGGCCGGTTATATATGATATGACCGAATTATTCAATCAAGTGTTGATTTGATATCGTATATTGAAGTTGTTAGTTATATGTGATATGACTCGGTTATTGAATCAAGTGTTGATTAGATAATGTGATATACATATAAGTGATATTAGTCGGTTATATATGATATGACCGGATTATTGAATCAAGTGTTGATTTAATAATTTGATATATATTTATATATTAACTAATATTGTTGCTCACTGAAGATTTTATTCTCTTTTTATATATAATGATATATGTATATATGATATATATATATATATATATATATATATATATTTGTTTATATATAAAATATTATTGTGTTATGGTAGATGATACATAGAACATATGTGTATGAGACTCACACCATGACCTAAAGATAATTGGGTGATTATTTTTTAAGAGAAAAATCAAAATTAGTTGGAAATGAGCATGGCTTAAATGCTTGTAGAAGTATGGAAAAGTCATGACTCATCCCACTAATTTTTTTTTACTCTAGATATTTTCTCACCCAACTCTTATCTTTAAACCATGGTTCATTCTCTCTCTTGATTACTTATGATATTTTCCTCACCCAAGTTCTTCCTCTCTAGATTTTCTTGAGTTGAAAAAGATAAAGAGATTTCTAAAGTGAGCAAAATTCCTACTTCATCAACCTACTCTCATCTAGCCCATAAGATTAGGTTGTTTGCTTCACTAATTCTTGATTAGTGAAAAGGTAGCTTGAGTTAGTGTAACTTCAAGGTGGATCATCTTTGGCCTCGAAGACGACGAAGCAAGCTCGTTCCATTCACCAAGTGGAGCCTAAGAAGAGTTTTAGGGACCAATACTTGGAGCTAAGGGACTACTACTTGGAGTTTTAGAAGTGAAGGACCAGTCTACAAAGGTTATATTCTCTATTCACTCAGTGTAAAATTTGTTTATATGCTTTTAAACCCTAATTCTCTAGTTCGATTCTAGATTAGTGTAGCTTAGACCTCTATATTTTTTTTAATTGCATAATTGATGCATCTAGAAACCTAGTGGAGGTGCTAAGACACACTTTCATGGTATCAGAGCCAAGCTAGAGTATTAGGTTTGGTCTAAACGACGTTAAGTGTTCGATCGATTTTCGAAACCCACCAAATTCCAACTTTCTGTAAATTTTTTCAAAAGTTGATATTTTCGAGATTAAAAATATTCAGAAAATCGTGCAGGTTTAATGATGAAGCCCTAAGAAATTCGAGTCCCCAACTCCATCAAGGAGCCGTGGAACCGTGGTCCAAACCCTAGTTTGGCCGCGGTTCCGCCGCAATCTTGAAGAGTTGTGAGGTGATTTTTCTTGTGCTGCTCTATTTTGTTATTCTGAGTTTTCTGGGAATTTTCTGTGAGGCTCAAGTTGTTAAGGTTTCTGTGATTTATGGATGTTGGATGAATCGAACGAGATGTTTAACATCATCTAGATTATTATGATATGTGATACAATAGTTGGAATCCATATTAAATTAGTTTTGTGAAAACTAGTTTATAATTGGTAAATCTAGCAATTTAGTCTCTTTTGATCGATTGTCACGGATTTTCAATTCGGATCGAAATTCCATCACAATCTTGTATAGTACGCGAATACTCGCCGGAAAACACTACTAGATAGCCACATCCCATTGCGCCGACCAAGTGACTATAGGAGAACATCGTAACCAAAAGTATCCACTCGGGTGCTCACGGCCGTGGTGTTCCACCCAAGTGCACTTTGTTGACGGTATCGGGGGTACGGAAATCTACTAAATTTCCCGCTGAGCATTCGATCATTATATCGGGAATCTTGTTAAATTACCCGACTGATATTACAAAGTGTTTTCAATTGAGACATAAATGCAAGATTTAAAGTGTTAGGCATAAAATCCGAGATATGAGATATTCTGGGTTTATGATGTCTAAGGTTTGGTGTGGATTCTAATTATTGTAGTTTTTCATTTCTTTTCTGCGACCGTAAGTATAATATGTGGTGTATCTCCGATCTCGTTGTTATACGTCAACGACATTCGGGATACGCATATTTACTTACGTTGATGACATGTGATATTATGTGTTGCTTGTAATATGTTATATTGGATCATCGTGAATGAATAGACGGGAGTTTTTACGTGAGATGAGAGTTTTTCTATTTTCATTCATGTAAAATTTGTATGTAATATTCTTTTATTGGGACACTTCTGGGTTGAGGATGATGTCACCGTTGATATATATTATTTACTTTTCAGCATTAGGATAGACCCAAGGCGGGGAGCACAAGTAACCGGGTTCTAGAATCCAGTGGGAGGCCATCTCGAGGAGTCGAGACCGGGTCTCCTAATTCTAGAATTGGCAGGGTCACTTTCTGCTCTTGTAGGGGTCTAGAGATATGGGTTTGGCTATTCATCACGACCGTGGAATCCGTGTTTTTCATTACTGGCTTAATTTAAAACACGGACCTCCTAGTATATCCTATATTTCATATGTTTGTTTCTGCTGCCTGAGTTCTATGATGTGATAATATAACTGCGTGAGACGAATGCTATATATATGATATATATAATAAACATTGTTTATCTTTTGCACCCGCACTACTCCAGCCCCCGCTCTGCCGATAGTTAAGTAACCTAACTTTGCATGAAGGGGCCCCGTGGCGAATGCGGATGGCATAAGCGTACGTTCTATTTTCGTTTCTTCTGTGATGTTTAGAAAACATAAATCATGGGACTTCATTAATGAGATTAATGAAAAGAAAAGAAACCTAAAGATATTGTAGAATCATATTTTTTGAAAAGTTAACTCTAGTTATTGCTTTACATAGCGGTATTCCTTTTATGAATATTCAGCACCTCATTCGATGAGGAAAGAGCCTAGATCCCTTCACCGGGAGTGACCTCTTTAGCGAAACTAGAAATTGCTACAACTCACTCAGTTTGTTTTGAAAACTACTCGATTTCAAAAGCAGGGCTTGAACCACTATTTTTTCAAATCACTAGATTCTATAACGATATCAAGTTCATTATGTTAAAGGTTTTATTCAACACCAGTCATAGCCCTCCGTCATTTCAGATAAGTGCTATTTAGTATTCGTGCTGCATTTGTTGATCTTGTCAAGGCGTTGTGTACGGTAGCTGATTAGTGCTTATCTGCCGCATATGATGCTATTGGATTAGGGTAGTCGTACGGTTTTGTTGACCTTGTTAAGGGTCATACGGGTGGGTTTAATTTAATCACAAAATGACAGGTAGAACTTGACTAGCGCTTATAATTTGTTGACTATAGTTAAGGTCATAAGTTGTTAGGGGTAAAAACAGATATTAGGAATTTCAAGTGTTGAAATTTGCAATGAGATTGTATACCTTCTATTAGATAGTTGGATCCCAATACCCATTGCGAGTAAGTGTTACTCCTGAGAGGGTTTTCCACTTTACAATTAGCTGATTCAGAAAGAGTTAACGGGTTATGCCCCTGTGGATATAAGGTTATTTAATTAGTTCCATGCATAAGTACGGGAAGACTCCCTCGGAATACCAATACCTGCCTGGCTGACCGATTGACGAACTTGTAGGGTGTAATTAATCCCGGCTAGTCTTACCTTTTAGGATTTGAAGGAAGATTTGATAAAAACAGTGGGAGCCATCCTAATTAGATAAGATAATAACCAATCTAATCTTGCAAGAGCGCACGCTAAAGTGTTTTCTTCTCTCTCTCCAGGTAGCGACCATGACACGCCTTAATCAAGATAATAATATGGATGTATTGACCGAACCCGCTTATTATACTGAGCTGGGGAACATTGGTTCGGCTCTATCTTATGACTGTCGTAAGTCTGAGCAAGGAATAAGGGAATATCAGGATTCCCACGCAACCCGAACGAAGAAAGAGTATGATGATGCATCTTCTTCGGGTGTGTTCGTTACCGAGAATTGTTTCTCAGTATGCTCTACATCCTGGATATTGGATACCGAATTAGGATCCCACGTTTGTAATATGTTACATGGGTTAAGAAGAAATAGATGTTCTCTTATAAAAAATAATAAATAAATAACGAACCAAAAAGCGATGGAAGAATTCCCCAAAAAGAGCATCACATGCCCACACGTGACGCGCCTTGGAGCAAAAATTATAAGCATTACATTTAACAAATAAGGCTGAAGTTGAGCCTCACGTACCACACGTGAGCATCAATATACAAAAGTATATAGACGCCTTCATGAAACAAATAACAGGCAGAAGGCGCATCACGTACCAACACGTGATGCTCTGGGATTGCTGCATATAGGCAAACTGGCCTAGTGCCATTAGGTCACGAGCTACATGTGAGGATTCCTAATACCTTCTGAGCCGATAGAATTAAATTCTATATAAAAGGGGTCAGAACCTTATTTTGGAAATATTTTCCCAATCTTTCTAAACAAGAAAGATTGTAATCTGTAAATCAAAGCACCATTGGATTAAAGATCCAATGGTGATTAAAAATTACCAAGCTACAGAATAAGCTCTGTATAGGAAAATATTTTCCCAATCTTTCTAAACAAGAAAAATTGTGCTCTGTAAATCAGAGCGCCGTTGGATAAAAAATCCAATGGTGATTAAAAATCACCAAGATACAGAATAAGCTCTGTATAGGAAAATATTTTCCCCAATCTTTCTAAATCAGAAACATTGTGCTCTGTAAATCATAGCACAGTTGGATCAAAAATCCAATGGTGATTAAAAATCACCAAGATACAGAATAAGCTCTGTATGGGAAAATATTTTCCCAATCTTGTTAAAAACAAGAAAAATGTCTTCTGTAAAACAGAGGTCCCTGAATCAAAGATCCAACGGTGGATAAAATCCCTGAATTAATCAAAAATCTCTCAATGAGAGATTACCTTAACAAAAATCAACAAACTTGTCTCTGCAATATAAAGGACTCAAAATTGAAGAAAAGGACAGAGAGAAAAAGGATAAACCCCCCATAAGATTTAAGAAAACAAAAGGAAGAGGAGTTCTCTTTAGAGAAAAAAAACCCTAGATGAGAAAAAGACACAGAAATCATTTTATCTCCTTTTACAAGAGTTTAACTCTTCTAAAATAGAACTTAGTTCTTCTTCTGGTTAAGGTCTGCAGAAGCAGATCTTCTCATAAGTTGAGAATTTAATTCTCATCGAGGAGATTCTGTTATGCAGTCCCAAAACTTAGAGGAAAGAATTAGGTTTGAAGAATTTAATTCTTCGAAAAATATAGGAATTTAATTTCTCTGATAAAACTAGGGTTTAACCCTACATAAGAATTTAATTCTTATAAAACAAAGGACTTGAAATTCTCAAGAATAAGATCAAGAGCCCCATGCATATTAGCATTTAAACGCTACAATGACATATCACGTGTTCCCACGTGAGCGCCTCTGAGAAACAAAAAGGAACGACTGAGATTGAGTCATGTGATCCCACGTGACCTCCAATAGTGCTTAGCACATAGAAGAGAATAGGAAGATAAATTCAAAGGAAGCAGTGCCTAACTTAGTGGCGCCTCACGTGTCTACACATGATGGTTGCAAGACTTAAGTGTTTAACACTTGCATGTACAGAATAAGGGAATAAGCCCAAAGATACAGTGCCCAATATTCAGGTGCCTCACGTGCCACACGTGAGCGCTCCAAGTTTCAATGTTTAAAACTGCTTAAGAGCCTCACGTAGGAGCATGTGAGCGCCAAACATTTAGCAGTATTTAACACTGTGAGAGGCCCACCCTAGCCCAAATCAGCCAAGTCTTTTAAGGTCAAAAACCTTTTGACCATCAATCAACCAAGCCTTCCTATACTCAGGTCCCCCCAAATCGATCTTGGTCCCAGAGATGGCCAATGATCTCCTGACACGTAGCATCTAAAATAATGTTCATCCCACCATGATCTTTCCCTTCAGTCTGGAGTTCGGTTCAAGGGTACATCTCTCCAAACCTCTGATATATGTCATTGTAATTCTTCAATGATATCAGAGAGGTGGAGGGTCCCGACAACCAATAGCTCTTGGATGCACTCTCAAACCCATGAGCATATCCCAATGGACCGTAATGTCTTTAAACTAGCCCATGGACCGTAATGTCCTTAAACTATCAATGGACCGTAACGTCCTTAAACTAAAACGATAGTGCCCAAATGCTCTTTCGTTGGATCAAAAATGATCTTGAACCTCCGTTAAGTAGATCTTAGTCTAATATCGTATTAACGTATCCTTAACAAATGATTAAGTTAATCTTAATCTCAAAAAAGGTTAACGGTACTGAAATCGACCCAAACTCAAATCTAAGAAAATACAGATTTGGACTAATCCACGCCCTACGAGCGGCAACATAAATTAGTCTCCGTATACAATCCATGGGAAACTAAAAATAAAACAAACACACATGACACGAAGTGAACATCTGGAGTAGGAGAAAGTGGTTATCGCTACACGGTAACGTAATTAACTGCAGGGGCTTGCGCCTGTAAGGAAGAGCATCCCCACAATCAAAAACCCTTCGCCAACGAGGGGAAATCTGACGAAGTCTGCTACAACGGCCGCATCCGTCCAAAGCTCCGATACACGGTGCCATAAATCAACTTGGCATCTACGGAGAGGTGGACGGATAAAACCAAATAGAATCTGCCCCCAAATTCAGGCAAGACGTTTGTCTTTCCCGGCTTTCGGCGGTAAAAAGATTCTGGCACGCCCGGTGGGACCTTTTCCTCTTTCCACTCCACACTTCGTGTGTCGTGTTTTTCCGCAATCAAATAATTGCTGTATATATGTTTGTGGTTGCCCTTGGGTGATGGGATACTGAATCCGGCGTTTCGCCTCTATGAAGAATGGCGTTTGCTCCCACCCTAGCAACTCAAGCTTTGTCATATCCGGTGGAGTCAAGTATAAGCCACTTGCAGCCTCAAATCTCTGTAATCCGGCTCTTCAAGAAATCAACAGGCTTCTCTTTGGGTCGATACTCCCACCTCCCACCCTCGGTGCCTCAACGCCGATGGAGGAAGCCCAAAAGAAGTCTGTCTTCCACAGACTGGCTCCCCAAGCAGCAGCTTTGCCGACGGAATCATTCATCAAACAACTGGCACAGGCCAAGGACCAAGATTGACGCAGGGGGCGGAATATTCAAACTCTCAAGGGAAATAGGGGGCAGGCTCAGCAAAATCCTGAAACTAATCAAATCCCGGCCGTAAGAAACGGTCGTCGTCGATATCGGCATCATACAAAATGAGTTGGGGGAAGTTCCACGTATGGTCCTGTTTCAACCCCAGCGATGAATGTTGTTGTTCCAACTGGGAACAGCTTTAAACTGTTGTGAAGGGTCAGACAAAATTCTCCTACCGCAATATTGAAGAAGTCTCTGCAGCCCATGGAAATCCCACGAGAGCAGAAACCAGTTCGCTCCTTAAGAAAACTTTCCTCATCTATATATAAGGTGTGGAAGTAGGTGAAAGGGACTCATCCCAAAGCAGATCCTGATACAGCAGTTCCTTCCAAAACCAAAGCGGCTTTTCACAAAAAGAGAGGCCCAATAAAGCTCAACTGCCCGAAGCAAACTCCAAATGCCAAAACTCCAAAAACCACAAGCCTGGGGGCATGGTAGTTCATATAATCTATGTGGTGAATTCCAAAGACGAAGTTCGAGTTTCTACTAGTCACCGACCTCAAACTCGGTCCCTGACAAAAGTTCAACTGCAACGTGAAAAGCTGCAGGAGATACTTGCTCAGGCGGCATCACTCGCTAATCTATCGTCTAAAGCAAATCCCGAAGACGCGCCTGGAGAAAGAACAGAGCACGAGTTGGATATTGATTTCCTAAATCACGCTCTCAAAAAGAAAGATGAAGAAACGACAAAAATGTCTGGAACGATGGTTCAATCGGAACCACAAGCAAGTGAACTGCCGGTAGTCGCTCTTAAAGACAAGGGTAACATTTCAAATTCTCTACGAGTCTCATCAACGGCCGAAGAGGAAATGATTCCAAAAGCAAAGCTAGCCACATATATCGCTCAGCAAGTCAAAATTCACTATGCCAGTGAAGCCACAAATAGGCCAATCAAGATTGGTCAACCGTATCCAGCGTGCTACGATCAAATGTAGTACCCGCCAGAATACATACTTCCGACTCCACATATACAAAGGAACCGGGAATCCTCACTAGCATATCGCGCGATTTAAATCCATGTGCAGTAACATTGGAGAGAATGATATACTTCTCTTCTGACAGTTCGTCAGCTGTCTGGCATGCATTACCTTCGAATGGTATACGGAACTCCCGAATGACTCCATGAATACCTTCGACGAGATGGATATGCTCTTCTGTCAGGGATTCATTAATGAGAACGAACATACTACCGTGACGACGCTGATCAACGAAAGGGTTAGACCGAATGAGTCTAGGGTTCAATATGTTACCCGATGGCGAAATCTCTGGTCAAATACAAGCAACGCATCGATGAAGTTGCAGCCATGGGAATGCTCATAGCCACCCTTGACCCAAATTCAACGGTGTCCTCGTATATGGCCCTCTTCAAGACGACGACCTTCCAAGAACTCATGGATAAAATGGCTCGATTAGATCAAATGGGTCAAGACTCATTCTCATCCGATGATGACGAGTAAAAAAGCGGAGGCAAGATGGCGTTTATCGCCTACGCTCAACAAAAATAAGTGGCTCTGAAGCAACCTGTCGCCAAAATAGCGACGGCGTGGGTACTCGTTCTCCCCGAGATATACACAGGGGGCATATTCCTCACTGGCGGAAGAATCTCTATGTAGAATGGTCATTTCTTTTCTAAAGACAGGAAGGATATTAAGGGGCCTACAAATAGGTTCCACAATCTAGTGGAATGCCCCGCTTAAAAAAAAGAAAATTGAAAATTGAAAAAAGAAAAAGAAAAAAAACGGTATGTCCACAAGCAAAATGGGCACGGATGAAAACCCGAAAGGGCGCCGCAAGTAAAAACAGCAGGACTGCCGACGAACTTGTGAAAACCCGGAAGGGCACAATCTCGTTAAAAAAACCAAAAAAAAACGGTACGTCCGCAAGTAAGATAGGCACGGATGAAAACCCGAAAGGGCGCCTTGAGTTAAAACTGCAGGACTGCCGGCGAGCTAGTGAAAACCCAGAAGGGCACAAGCTCGTTAAAATAAATACACTTATGAGATTCTCATGACTCGTGAGGAGAATCCCCCCTGTGAAACCCTCACGGCTCATAAAATTCAAAAGCCTTAAGTTACAGGGATCTAGACCTGTTCTTAAGCCATCATATCTCTCAAATTGCCCTACAGGCATGGGCACGAATAAATATTTCTTTGTCAAGTTCTACAAATGGCAAGAAATGTCCCCATATGGTGAATAACACTTGTAGGTCCTCTCGACTTATTAGGAGAAAACACTCTTGGAAGATCCTTACGACTTACAAAAGAAGACATCACTTAGGAATCCCCATGATTCTTAAGGAGAAAATACGCCTACGAGATCCTCACGACTCGTAGGGAGAAAACCCTTTAAGAGACCTTTACGGCTCACAAAGTCAAAAGTCTTAGTCGACAGAGTCCTAACCCTGTCTACTAAGCCACCTTTGTCCAAAATCGACAGGGGCAAATGATGAGTCGCTCCTGGCGATATCCCAATTGTAGCGATGCAAATACCTAAACAGGTGTCAAACTCCAAGTCAACCTCTCCGGCAAGTGCCGTCCCTGCAACCATCTAATGAAGAAGGGGACCCCGTTCGTCTGGGATCGAAAATGCCAAAGTACATGGGACGAAATCAAGCAATACCTGCAGAATCCATCGGTACTGACCGCTCCGGTTAAGCGAAAACCCCTCATCCTGTACACAACAGCCCTGAAAGGTTCTTTAGACGCGCTATGGGCACAAGAGAATGACCAGGGGAAGGAGAGAGCTCTCTACTATTTGAGTCGAGTTCTCCTGGGGGTAGAAAACAATTACTCCCCCATCAAAAAGCATTGCCTGGCACTGATCTTCGCGGTAACGAAGTTCCGACATTACGCCTTGGCGCATGAGGTCCATCTCATATCAAAGGTGGATCCTCTCAAATATTTAATGTCAAGAGCCATACTAACGGGAAGGCTTGCCAAATGGACCCTCCTCTTGATGGAGTTCTCGATAGTATATCAACCCCTCAAGGCAATAAAAGGCCAGGCCATCACCAACTTTCTCGCTGAGCATCCGATACCCGCTGACTCTCCCTTAAAGTGCAAATTGCCGGACGACCACGCGTTTGATGCAATCGATAGGGAGAAAGAAGGGAGTGATACCCGATGGGAACTCTACTTCGACGAAGCGTCCTTCTTGAAGAAGCGAAAGCAAAGCACCCCCATAATCAAAGCCGGAGTGGGTCTTATTCTCGTAACTCCGCAATGAGGGATATTGCGTTTCGCCCTTTCCTTAACGGAGCCAAGAACAAACAACAAAGCGGAATATGAAGTTTTGATAGTAGGTCTTGAGATTGCTGTAGACATGGGCGTTGAAAACCTCCTCATATATGGAGATTCCCAGCTGGTCGTTAGCCAAGTGAATGGTGACTACCAGACGTGCAAGTAAGAACTGATCAGGTATGGTGAAAGAGTGCAGCAATTGCTGACGCAAATCCCCTCCTACACCTTGAAAAGCATACCATATGAGGAAAATAACAAGGCGGATGCGTTAGCTAAGCTCGCTAAAGAACTGGCCGACGAAAACCTCGACGACGTAAAGATCATTGTGCAAAGCCGCCGGATTCTCGCACCAGCAGAAATATCTCCAAAGACATCTAAAAGAGAGGAAGCAGCCGAATAAAAGGCCTTCCAATTAGAGGATGAAGAAAGGGCGAAGGATTGGAAAGAAGTCTTCATAGACTACTTCAAATCCCATCGAACGCCCGAAGACGCGTCGTCAAGACATCAGCTCATGAAAAGAGCCCTGTCTTTCGCCATCGTCAATGGTACTCTTTATAAGAGATCATTCGATGGTCTATGGCTGAAATGCCTAGAACCAGAAGAAGCAAAAATGGTCATTTAAGAAACTCATGATGGACTCTGTGGTTCCCATCAAGCCGGGCCAAAGATGAAGCATAAGACCAAAAGAACGGGCTACTATTGGCCCACAATGGTTCAGGACTGTCTCGAATATGCGAAGAAGTGTCACTCGTGCCAAATTCATGGGGACTTCATCCACCAGCATCCAAATCCACTACACCCAACATTGGCTAGCTGGCCATTCGAAATGTGGGGAACCGATATAATCGGGCCCATCGAGCCAACATCATCCAATGGACATCGGTTCATACTAGCAACAACCGATTACTTCTCTAAGTGGGCAGAAGCAATACTGTTAAGAGAGGTGAAGACGGAGATAATCCTCCATTTCTTCAAGACACATGCCATTTACCGGTTCGGCACTCCGCAACGGATCATCTCGGATAATGGGCCGGCCTACAGAAGCCATAAGATCAGTCGCTTCACACAACAGCATAATATAGATTGGAGATATTCTTCAGTTTATAATCCCCGAGCTAATGGTTTAGCTAAGGCTTTCAACAAGACCTTGACAAAGATCATAAAGAAAACGGTGTCCAGAAATTATAAGGACTGGCACGAGAGATTGCATGAAGCTCTCTGGGCCTATCGGACCATGTTCAATACAGCCACGAACACAACGCCATTTGCGTTAGTATTCGGCACGGAAGCGGTACTTCCCTTGGAGATAAAGCTACCCTCTTTATAAGTAGCATTTCGATACGAGCTGACGGATGAAGAAAATGCCTATCTTCGGGTTGAGGAGCTCGATGCCCTCGATGAAACTCATCTCATGGCGCAGCAAAATCTGGAGGCTTACAAAGCAAGGACAATGCGCTCATATGAGAGATTGACTAGGCCGAGAACATTCCGCCAAGGTGAACTCGTATTAGTCGTAAAAAGACCTATGATCCCCAACCGTGCTAAACGGAGGAAATTCAAGCCGAACTATGAAGGCCCGTACATCATAGACAAGGTCTACCAAGGTGAGGCCTATTTGCTCATGGATATGCATGGCGAAAGACTCTTCTGTCCAATAAATGACCGGTTCCTTAAGAAATACTACGCTTGACAAGTCACGGCTCAGTTTAATGATGGGTGTCTGCTCGCTGTCTTCCTGAGTCCAAACTCTATAAGTAGTATCCGGCGAAACCTCACCTCAAAATCCAAACGAACCGTAACGTCCTTAAACTAGCTATGGACCGTAATGTCCTTAAACTAACAACGGACCACAACGTCCCTAAACTAGCTGTAGACTGAAGTGTCTTCAAACTAACATTGGACCGAGATGTCCCTAAACTAACAACAATGGATCGAGATGTCCCTAAACTAACAACGTCGCTTCAAATACGGCGATAGTGGAATGCAAGTCCATAAGTCCCAGCGGTAAGGTCTGCGACTCAAATCCTACCGGCAAACAGATGGATCACATGCGGCAAAACTATTCTCAAGAGTTTCATCGTGCAAAAAAAAGGTATGTCCACAAGCGAAATGGGCACGGATGAAAACCCGAAAGGGCACCGTGAATAAAAACAGCAGGACTACCGACGAGTTTGTGAAAACCCGAAAAGGCGCAATCTCGTTAAAATAAAGACACCTGCAAGGTCCTCCCGACCTTGTGAGGAGAAAATACCTACGTGAGATCTTTACGACTCACAAGGGAGCAACACACTTGGGGATTCCCACAAGTCCTAAGGAGAAATTACACTTACGAGATCCTCACGACTCGTAAGGAGATTCCCCCTATGAGACCCTTGTGGCTCGTAGGATTAAAAAAGCCTTAAGCTACAAGGATCTGAACCTATCCTTAAGCCATCACATTCCCCAAATTTCCCTACAAGCGGTTCAATATTGACCCTTGTATACAACCCACGGGCACAAATAAACGTCTTCCTCACCGAGTTCCACCAATGGCGCGAAATTTCCTCATTTGGCAAACGACGCTTGTAAGTCCTCTCGACTTATAAGGAGAAAACACTCTTATAAGATCCTTACGACCTATAGAGAACACACACTTAAGAATCCTTACGATTCCTTAGGAAAAAACACACCTACGAGATCCTCACGACTCATAGGGAGAAACATCTTTATGAGACCCTTACGGCTCGTAAAGTCGAAAAACCTTAGTCAACAGGATCCTAACCCTGTTTTCTAAGCCACCTTTATTCAAATCGACAAAGGCAAATGATGATTCGCTCCTGGCAATATCCCAGTGGTAGCGATGCTGATGCCTAAATCGGTATCAAATTCCAAGTCCTTTCACGGTAAATGATGATTCACTCCTGGAAATATTCCAGTCGCAACGATGCTGATGCTAAGATTAGTATCAGATCTTAAGTTCCATACTCGCAGCAAAAAATCAGCGAGCCAAAAATGCATATGAAATAGCCGAAATGACAGGGCAACTTGCAACAAAAATCAGCAAGTAAAATATATGCATAAAAAAATTGCCGAAATGATTGGGCAACTCGCAATAAAAGCAACGAGTAAAGAAAAGGAAAAATAACCGAAATGATTAGGCATCGCGGAAAAATAACCGAAATGATTGGGCAATCGCGACTTTCGCGATATAAAAAGCCGAAATGATAGAGCATCGCGAAAAGAAATAAAATAAAATAAAACTTTTTCCCTGCAGGTGAGATCACATTGACCCCTGTATATAATCCACGGGCACAAACAGAAAGGGAACCACATTGTCCCACCAAGCTTCGTCAAAGGGAAGACAGATCTCGATGGCTACTTTTGCAGCCTAGAAATCAACAATGGCGTTCCTTCTCGGTCCAACCAGAAGCAGATACGACGTCAGCAAAACGGAGCCACGACAAAGTCTCCTAGTTCCAAATCTCGACGGTTCACAGACATCCTAGAGACTACCTCGGAATCATGGCAAAGTCCCTAGTTCCAAGTCTCGACGGCTATATCTATAGCCTAGAGATCAACCAACAGCGTTCTTCTTCCCTCCAGCAGGATACAGACGCGACAAAAACAAACGGAGCCACAGCAAAGTCCCCTAATTCTAAATCTCGACGGTTCACAGACAGCCTGGAGACTACCTCGGAACAACAGCAAAATCCCCTAGTTCCAAATCCCGATAGTTCATAGACGGCCTAGAGACAACCTCGGAACCACGGCAAAGTCCCCTAGTTCCAAATCTCGACGGTTCACAGATGGCCTAGAGACTACCTCAGAACCACGGCAAAGTCCCCTACTTCCAAATCTCGACGGTTCACAGACGGCCTAGAGACTACCTTGGAATCATGGCAAAGTCCCTAGTTCCAAGTATCGACGGCTACATCTACAGCCTAGAGATCAACCAATAGCGTTCTTCTTCCCTCCAGCAGGATACAGACGCAACGCCAACAAACGGAGCCACGGCAAAGTCCCCTAGTTCCAAACCTCGACGGTTCACAAACACCCCAGAGACAACCTTGACGTTCGTCGCAATATTGCGGACACGATGTCAACAAACGAAGCAAAGAAAGATCCTTAGCTTCAAGGTCCGGACAACAACTCAAATGAGATCTGAAAGACTATCGGAGATCATCCCCCTTCAGCGTGGAGTGGTCATGACTCATCATGGCTCCCAAACCGAGCCTAACCTCAAGTAAAAAGCGCCATGAAATATCCCTGACGCTTGCTCTTTCGATGGTAATATTACCTGGAAGATTACTTGAAGACGTCTTGTCCAGCCCCCGAAGGGATCACAGACACGACAGTTGCAGGGCTACCCGAACAGCAAGATTGCATATCGAGGAATACATCGGCCAACGCGTCGGTGCGACGGGTAGAAAACCCTAGTACCACATACCCTAATGGACTTCTATTAGCAGGAGTTAACTGTGACGTTAGGAAACCTTTTCGAGAATTTCTCGATTCGTCTCGACTCGTGAGGAAATTAGTGTCCTTGCGAGAACTTCTCGATTCGTCTCAACCCGTAGGAGAAAGCCTTAGGCAATGGGGATAAAGACCTATTTCCTAAGCCCTGGGGCCCTGCAGGTCGGTCCAAGATTGGCTATTGCATACTATTCACGGGCCACACTCTCCAAAGTCGAATTTCGACAAGGAGGGAAACAACCACTTACGCGTCCTCTCAACTTGTAAAGGGGAAAAATTCTCTTGTGGGATCTTTACGACTCTCAAGAGAAAATACACACTTAGGAATCCTCACGATTCCTAAGAAGAAAATACACCTACGGGATCCTCTCGACTCGTAGGGAGAAAAGTCTTTATGAGACCCTCACGGCTCATGAAGTTGAAAAGTCTTAGGCGACAAATCTGAACCTGTCTCCTAAGACATCGCTGCCCTGCAAGGAGATCAAGTACACTATCTACAAGACGTATTTGCTAAAGAGACACGACAGTACGCTATCTGCAAGACGTATTTGCTAAAGAGACACGACAGTACAACTACGTATATGCTTAAATAGAAATGGTGTCTAAAGCATGCTGATTTATGTACGACACTACGATAAGCACTCGCACTTAAAAGAAAAGTCATAAGGGTAAAGTATAAAAGCTCATGTACAGAGGTACAATACACGTACGAATATATGATGAACAGAAAACATTCAACAGTCGATAATAATAAAAATACATCGATATAAATATACTACTCTACAGAGAAAAGATCACCAAATATGGGATCAGAGATACAGGGGTTAACAAAATAAAATACAAAGTTCTCCGATTCCCTCTCTACCTTCTCCACCATGTCGAAGCGACGATCTTCGCGAGAAGTTGATCCCCACCGATAGCGCCATGCTCATCAGCAAAAGCAGACATGATAGATCGTCGGGCTCTTATCTAACTTAGTAAATGAACCGAGCGATCCTTCAGAGCCTGGGTAATTAAGCGTGCCTCATGGAAACACTCAATTTTATCCTCCGCTGTATCAAGAATTGCCGGGGTCATCTCTGCCGGATGAGGAGGAATGTCGGCGAGCACGGATAGAAAGATCATCCAGAGCCAAATGGAACCCATAGGAAGAGGAGAGCCCCAACAAGTCAGGAGCTCATACATCACCGCGTCACACTGAGCGTCGGTGAGAAGGGGATCTACTAGCCACGCAGCAAAGTGAGGAATCATTTCCTCGATGGGCACCTCCCATGGTTGCCGACAAGCGTGAGGGCGATTGCAGGCCATAGCTCCTGGTTTGTTTGAGTTCTATTAATAAAAAAGATAGGTTTCTCTTTGAAGAGAAGAAGGAAGATGTAACCTCGTGTTATAAAGAGACGCATTCAAAGCTATGCACAAAAACCGTCATGCATGGTGGAGCTATTCTCAAGGCCGGAAAAAGGGGACATGGGTAAAGAAAAGGGTAACTCATTGGAATTAGGGTAGGGAGGCGAAACGACCTCATCAGTGAAGCCTCACGTGCATGGCACGTGAGCACCCGCATTGATCCCTTTCGAAAACTAAAACGGCACCGCACATGCATAACCCGTGAGCGCCGACACTGGTTCAAGATCAAACTCCCTAGCAGCACCTCACCTGCGAAACACACGAACACCAATAACAGTATAACGACACTTCATGCAGAATACACGTGAGCAAAAATAAAGGAGGAAAGGGGAAGTTTTGTCATTCATACTCCAAGAACTTATACATGGTATAAAAAAAACAACACAAAAGAAAATGTTTACAATGGTAAAATGCTTGATCCTGGACATGGATTGAGGAATTCAGAAGGAAGGCCGAGTAAGCTTCTGGCTTCACTAACCATTTTCGTGTGCATTTTCTCATGAGCATAAGCATCAGGATTCTCGCTACTGTCATTCGTCTTCTGATAGGCAGAGATTATCGTCGTCTGCTGGAAAACTTGATGCAAGATATCAACAAGACCATCTCACCGCCTCTTTGAGATCAAGCCCATCAGATATACTGAGTGCACCTTGTCTTCGGCATCATCAAGCGTCCCTAGCAGCATGGCTTCGTAAAATCCAGGAAAGGCTTCCCAAATCGCTCCCACGATGATCTTCAATAAAGCAGAACGACGGGGGAGTAGTCGACTGTTGTATTCATCGAAGCGACGCATAATCTCAGCGTATTAAGCATCCATAAACTCCTGGTTTTGATAGCGGCCTTGGACGCGAATGTCTTCATACGAGACAATTTCGTCAAGATCATACAAATAAACGGCCATAGTGTCTGAACAAAAAAATCAGCAAGAGTTTAGCGATCGAGATGATCAAGAAAATAATTATTATGAGAATCTAAAAAGATTCTCATTAAACGGACACGGGGGTTTAAACAACCATTGACATCCTTATGGAGAAAACAAGTTCTGTTAAAATACTCAACAAATTTGAATTTATGCAAGTAAGGAAAAATCTTGTGAAAATGTTCTCGAAACCACCAGGGAATAAAATTCCTGAGGGGCCCTTTTGATCTTAAGAGCAGAGCTCTTTGGTGAGGAATTAAATTCCTTTTATGCAATAGAATTAAATTCCAGAAACCCCCATAAAGAGGAAATGAAAAATCAAATGCCATGAATCCTTAAAGGTCAGAGGAGGAATGCCCGAAGTATTGAGAGTTATTACTCAAAGATCACATCTTTGGATCTCTAAGAGATGGGTTTCAGAGGAGAGAAAACCTCTCATGATGGATTTAAAATCCAGAAGTTTCTTTAAAGAAAATGGTTTCTCTAAATGTTCGAGATCTTTACCAAGAAAAAGTTCCTTTTTCTAACAGAGTTTAACTCTGGAATTGCGATGAACAGAGAACTAAGCTCTAAAAAAGAGAATTAAATTCTCGAAGAAAACAAAGAAGGAAGAAGATGAAAGAACAGTGGCTTCCCAAAGGCCAAAACCTTGCATTTATAAGATGTGACAAGGGCGGTTCACCTCTCCGATCCCGTAGGCCATCCAACGGTTGTAAAGGTGACAGCGTTGCACTCACGTGCAAGCCATGTGAGAATAACGCTGTGGGGGCATTTGTTCTCTTATAAAAAATAATAAATAAATAATGAACCAAAAAGCGATGGAACAATTCCGCAAAAGGAGTATCACGTGCCCACACGTGATGCGCCTTGGAGCAAAAATTATAAACATTAAACTTAATAAATAAGGCTGAAGTTGAGCCTCACGTGCCACACGTGAGCATCTATATACAAAAGTATATAGGCGCCTTCATGAAACAAATAATACACAGAAGGCGCATCACATGCCAACACGTGATACTCTGGGACTGCTGCATATAGGCAAACCGGCATTGTGCCATTAGGTCACGTGCTACACGTGAGGATTCCTAATACCATTTGAGCCGATAGAATTAAATTCTATATAAAAGGGGTCAGAACCCTATTTTGGAAATATTTTCCCAATCTTTCTAAACAAGAAAGATTGTTCTCTGTAAATTAGAGCACCGTTGGATTAAAAATCCAATGGTGATTAAAAATCACGAAGCTACAGAATAAGCTCTGTATGGAAAAATATTTTCCCAATCTTTCTAACCAAGAAAGATTGTGCTCTGTAAATCAGAGCACCGTTGGAACAAAGATCCAATAGTGATTAAAAATCACCATGATACAGAATAAGCTTTGTGTGGGAAAATATTTTCCACAATCTTTCTAAACCAGAAAAATTGTGCTCTATAAATCAGAGCACCGTTAGATCAAAAATCCAATGATGATTAAAAATCACCAAGATACAGAATAAGCTCTGTATGGGAAAATATTTTCCCAATCTTATTAAAAACAAGAAAATTTTCTTCTGTAAAACAGAGGTCCCTGGAGCAAAGATCCAACGGTGGATAAAATACCCGAATTAATCAAAAATCTCTCAATGAGAGATTTCCTTAACAAAAATCAACAAACTTGCCTCTGCTATATAAAAGACTCGAGACTGAAAAGAGGGACAGAGAGAAAAAGATAGACCCCCCTCCCCATAAGATTTGAGAAAACAAAACGAAGAGAAGTTCTCTTTAGAGAAAAAGAAACCCTAGGTGAGGAAAAGACACAGAGATCATTTTATCTCCTTTTACAAGAGTTTAACTCTTCCAAAAAAGAACTTGGTTCTTCTTCTGGTTGAGGTCTGCAGAAGCAGATCTCCCCATAAGTTGAGAATTTAATTCTCATCGGTAAGATTCTATTATGCAGTCCCAAAATTTAGAGGAAAGAATTAGGTTTGAAGAATTTAATTCTTCCAAAGATATAGGAATTTAATTCCTCTGATAAAACTAGGGTTTAACCCTACATAAGAATTTAATTCTTATAAAACAAAGGACTTGAAATTCTCAAGACTAAGATCAAGAGCCCCGTGCATATTAGCGTTTAAACGCTATAACGACAGATCACGTGTTCCCACGTGAGCACATCTGAGAAACAAAAAGGAACAACTGAGATTGAGTCATGTGATCCCACGTGACCTCCAATAGTGCTTAGCACTTAGAAAAAAATAGGAAGATAAATTCAAAGGAGGCAGTAAGTAACTTAGTGGCGCCTCGCGTGTCTACACATGATGGTTGCAAGACTTAAGTGTTTAACACTTACATGTACAGAACGAGGGAATAAGCCTAAAGATACAGTGCCCAATATTCAAGAGCCTCACGTGCCACACATGAACACTCCAAGTTTCAGTGTTTAACACTGCTTAAGTGCCTCACGTGGAAGCATGTGAGCGCCAAACATTTAGCAGTGTTTAACACTGTGAGAGGCCAATCCTAGCCCAAATCAGCCAAGTCTCTTAAGGTCAAAAATCTTTTGAGCATCAATCAACCGAGTCTTCCTATACTCAGGTCCCCCCAAAACGATCTTGGTCCCAGAGATGGCCAATGATCTCCTGACACGTGGCATCTAAAATAATGTTCATCCCACTATAATCTCTCCCTTCAGTCTGGAGTTCGGTTCAAGGGTACATCTCTCCACACCTCTGATATATGTCGTTGTAATTCTTCAAAGATATCATAGAGGTGGAGGGTCCCGACAACCAATAGCTCTTGGATGCACTCTCAAACCCAGGAGCATATCCCAATGGACCGTAATGTCCTTAAACTAGCCCATGGACCGTAATGTCCTTAAACTAGTTATGGACTGTAACGTCCTTAAACTAAAACGATAGTGCCCAAATGCTCTTTCGTTGGATCAAAAATGATCCTGAACCCCCGTTAAGTAGATCTTAGTCTAATATCGGATTAACGTATCCTTAACAAATGTTTAAGTTAATCTTAATCTTAAACAAGATTAACGGTCCTTAAATCGACCCAAACCCAAATCTAAGAAAATACGGATTTGGACTAATTCACGCCCTATGGGCGGCAACATAAATTAATCTCCGTATACAATTTACGGGCAACCAAAAATAAAACAAATACACACGACACGAAGTGAACATCTGGAGCAGGAGAAAGTGGTTATCGATACGCGGTAACGTAATTAACTGTAGGGGTTTGCGACTGCAGGGAAGAGCGTCCCCATAATCAAAAACCCTTCGCCAACGAGGGGGAATCTGACGAAGTCTGCTACAACGGCCACATCCGTCCAAACCTCCGATACACGGTGCCATAAATCAACTTGGCATCTACGGAGAGGTGTGCAGATAAAACCAAATAGTATCTGCCCCCAAATTCAGACAAGACGTTTGTCTTTCTCGGCTTTCAGTGGTAAACAGTAGAGAACTGGGAAAGGGTGATAAGTCTCTCGTAGTAGGGAATGGTGCAATTGTTGCAGCCAAAACTGTTGGCGAATATTACCTTATATTACCAAATGGTAATACTTTGATTCTGAACGACTATTATTTCGTACAAAAACTAATGTGCAATATAATATCAATTTCTTTATTAGATAAAGAAGGATATAACTTTGTACTAGAGAAAAATGTTATGAACATTTTCTTAAATCAAGTGTTGATTGAGTTTGGTATGTTGTATAACGGTATATAGGTTCTGAATCAAACTACAGTTCTAAATATACAGAACACGCACAAGAGGAAAAGTTCAGAAATGAACGAATCCTTCTTGTGGCATTGTAGACTTGATCATATCAATGCGATCAGACTAGCGAAGTTGCATAAAGATGGTTATTTGAATCCGTTCGAATTTATATCTTATGAAACTTTCCAGTCATGTCTCAAAGGCAAAATAACCAAAACTCCGTTTATGGACTCGAAGAAAGAGCTACTGAACTCTTGGGACTGATACATAGTGATATATGCGGTCCTATGTCTACACATGCCAGAAATGGTTTCTCGTACTTCATTACATTCACCGATGATCTCTCAAGATTCGGACATGTGTTCTTGTTGAAACACAAATCTGAAACTTTTAGAAATTCAAGGAATATAAGTATGAAGTTGAGAACCAAACGGGTAAAAGTATTAAAGTCCTTCGATCTGATCGGGAAAGAGAATTCTTGAGCACGGAATTCCGCGACTATCTAAAAGAGAATAGGATTCTCTCTCAGCTTACTCCTCCGTATATACCACAGCACAATGGAGTATCGGAGCGGAGGAATCGCACCCTATTAGATATGGTGCACTCTATGATGAGTATTGCTGAGTTACCTATTTTCTTTTGGAGTTATGCATTTGAGAAAGCTGCATACCTATTGAATAAGGTTCTGACCAAATCAATGCTTACCACTCCATATGAGATATGGGAGGGGAAGAGACCATGTCTTAATTTCATTAAGATGTGGGGTTGTCCGGCCTATGTTAAAAAGCAAAATCCGGACTAACTCGAGACAAGGTCTATTCTGTGTAAATTTGTTAGATATCCCAAACATTCACGAGGGTATATCTTCTACCACACTAAGAAACAAAAAGTGTTTGTTTCTCAATATGCCACCTTTTTGGAAAAGGAATTTCTTGTGAAAGAAATTAGTGGCAATGAGGTAGAACTGAAAGAAGTTCCAGCTACACAAACTACAGCTGATGATTTGGTAGAACCGGAGGATACAATAGTCCTCGACGAACCTTAGCCACTCCGCAGATCTAGTAAGGTTTCTCATCCACCTGAGAGATACTACGGTTTTCTCATAGACGGTGGGAGTGAGGATTGTATCATGGAAGATGATGACCCAACTAGTTTCGAGCAGGCCATCATAAGTGGGGACTCTATGAAATGGCTGGATGCTATGCAATCTGAGATGGAATCCATGTACACCAAAAAAGTATGGACTTTGGAACTTGCTCCTGAAGAGGTAAAACACATCGAGAGAAAGTGGATCTTTAAGAAGAAACTTGGTGTAGATGGAAAGGTTGAGACCTTCAAAGCTAAACTTGTAGAAAATGGTTTTCGTCAATGACCAGGTGTCGATTATGATGAAACATTTTCTCCAATGGCTATACTTAAGTCCATCAGGATCCTACTTTCTATTGTTGCATACCATGACTACGAAATCTGGCAGATGGACATCAAGACCGCTTTTCTAAATGGTGATTTAGAAAAGAGCGTGTACATGATACAGCCAAAGGGCTTCATAGATAGTGGGAGCAGCGGAAAGGTGTGTAAGCTTCTTAAATCAATCTACGGATTAAAGCAGGTGTCACGGAGCTGGAACATCTGTTTTGATATGGCTGTCAAAGAGTTTGAATTTATCAAAAACATATATGAACCTTGTATATAGAAAAAGGTAGTAAAGAGTAAGGTTGTCTTCCTCGTATTGTACGTGGATGGCATACTCTTGATAGGAAATGATGTTCCTATGCTACACACGGTCAAGCTCTTCTTATCGCTAAAGTTCTCCATGAAAGATCTAGGTGATACCTCCTACATCCTGGGGATTAAGATCTATAGAGATTGATCTAAGCGGATGTTGGGATTGTCCCAATCCAGATACATTAACACCATAATAAAAAGGTTTAGTATGGAAGATTCTAAGCGTGGTAATTTACCCGCTTGCTCAGGAATCACTCTCTCTAAAGAAATGTCTCCCTAGACTGATTTGGAGAGGGCTCGTATACAAGGGATACCCTATATTTCTGCGGTTGGGTCAATCATGTACGCAATGTTATCTACCAGACCAAATGTAGCTTACGCACTTAGTGTGGTAAGTAGGTATCAATCAGATCCTGGGAAGAAACACTGGACAGCTGTGAAGAAAATTCTTAAGTACTTGAGAAGGACTAAAGATATGTTCTTGGTGTATGGTAACGGAGAACTCCAAGTGGAGTCCTTTACCGATTAGAGCTTCCAGAGTAATAAGGACGACAGTAAGCCGGTCTCGGGTTTTGTCTTCACCATCAATAGAGGAGCGGTATGTTGGAAGAGTTCCAAGCATAATACCATGGTAGACTCGACGATGGAGGCTGAATATATTGCTGCCAACGATGCTGCCAAAGAGACTGTCTGGATGAAGAAGTTCATAGCTGAACTTGGTGTGGTTCCATCCATTGAGCATCCAATACCTTTGTATTGTGATAACAATGGAGCTATAGTTTTGGCCAAGAAACCCCGGTCCCATCAGCGATCTAGATATATTCTTAGGCGGTATCATCTGATCCGGGAGATAATTGATCGCCGGGAGATCGGGGTCAGGAGAGTTGAGACGAAGAACAACACAGCGTGTCACGCACCGCTTTTCGGTTTACGGGGAGGGGACGCGGCGAGGTCCATGACGTATTTACTCAGAAGTAAACACACTAAGCGTATCTAAGCAATATAAAGTAAAATGTACACAGGAGACATAAATATAAATGAACAACAACTTTTATTTATTCAACATTTCTTTACAATACAACTGGAAACATAAATACAATTCTGGAATGCAATGCCTAAACAATGGCATGAACTGAATGAAAAGTAAGTACAAGTAAGGCTAATGGTCAGGGTCTTCTGTGAACTGCTCTAAGTGCTCCTGGCTGGTCTCGAATTCCTCAGAGTCGGGTCCTCCTGACAACATTCCAAAGAAGAAGAGAAATAGGAATATCGTCAGGGAACAATCGCTCGGTATGTCCCAAAGAAAGAAGGAGAAGAATAGACAGAGAATAGAACAGGTAAAGTAGATATATTATATTTGTTATACTAACGTAGTTGTTGTAGCTTGGTACAGAATATGCCAGTGTATACGAGAGGAGTCCATGTCACGCCCCGCTTCCCAGTGTACGGCGAAGTGGACGCGACGAGGCCCGCTACATATGTACTCAGAAGTACATACGCTAAGCGTAGCTAAGCAATATAAATACACAAGGGACAAGAGTATAAAAAGAACAGCAACTTTTATTTATTAACATTCTTTGTACAATACATAGAAAGGAAAATACAACTGAAATAAAGATGCCTAAACAGTGGCATAACAGGAAAAAGAAAGTACTGAAAAGAAAGTGTACAATGAAATTATACTGCTGGGTCTTCGGCAATTTGCTCCAAGTCTTCTTCTGTTGGCTCTACTTCTGCCGGGTCCAAGACACCTGACGACATTCAAAGAAGAGAGAACAGAATGTCGTCAGCGATCAGATCGCTCGATAAGACCTAAAGGTAAGAGGGAAGTAGAGAAGACATTATAAGAAGATACATTGTTAAAGTGTAAACTATTGTTGTAATGTTATGTTAACGCTGTTATTTGTAGCTTGGTACAGAAGAATGCCAGTGTATACGAGGGGAGTCTCACTTGCCAGAGACTAGGGCACGTATAGTACAACGAACCGTTATGCCACGGTACAACAGCAATAGGATTCAGGTTAGGTATATTAATCTGACCACCTCGTGCCACCTTTAACACCTTCCGTACCAATCTACCCCTTAAACCCCGCGATGTCTTGTTGTATTGTTCTCTTGTAAAATTGTATTGATTGTAAGATTGATTAACCGACTGTCCGAAACCATGATATCAAGAAACGGTTATAACCGTAGAGTCATGTAAATGGAATACTGGAATCATGTAGAAGGAATATCCATGGTTCGGTTCAATCAAGTTATATACATTGTTAACTGGATTCTGGGATTCATGTATTCATCTTGAGTTGAAATATACAGAATATAGATTGACTTGAATCATATTCAAGTCAGAAATAGCCAGACTCTAACCCGAGTCAGACTAAAAGAAAGATAATTTGAAGTTCTATATTTTTTAGGGGCCTTATTGTAATTTATAAAACTTGAGGGGGTTTATTGTAAAAAAGTAATATTGTATAGTTTTCAAAATACACCTCAAGTAATTATTATTCGTATTTATAGTTATAATGAGTGTAAATTTTATTTGTGTTATTCTAGTGAATATATCCTAATAAAAGTATTAATTTATTTATTTGAAATTCATGGTATTTTAATGTAACTTTTAATCTTGTAATTTTTAGAAAAAAGTGGAAACTTTATCTTATGATAAAATAGGTGTTTAAATGATAATTATATATATATATATATATATATTAACACATGAATAATTTTAAATAAATATTTTATATTCCCAAAATCTCATTTTTCTTAAATGCCGTATTTTAAACCTTTCGAGACCGAATGCTCCTTGGGGAGGTCTGAATCTCGCACTACTAGCCCGCGGGTGCACGATGAACCGTACTATCCCTAACGGGTTCCCCAAACGTGGGTTGTAGCGGCGCTTTACTTAGGTTTAATAAATACCATTCATTTAGAAAAACGGTTTTATAAATATAAGGTATTTATTTGTAAAAGAGTATAGTTTTCCGTATTTTAGTTGTTAGGGTTTCCTAAGCCAACTAGACTATTTCTAAGGTCTAAACGACAAGTCATTAGAAGCCTCAAATCGCTTCTTCACCGTCAATTGCGGCAAGGTAAGTGCCAGGTAAGTGGGAAGGAACCACAGTCGTGGGCCTAATTAAAAACCACTAACCTTAGTCACACTTGCCTAGACACCACAAGACAGTTTAGATAAACGATCGATGTCTATGACCTATCGTGCTTTCATTTTAAAAGATTCATTTAAAATTGTGTACAACTTAAAGCTTTTAGAAAAGATTTATAAAGAATATGGTATTTTAGTGAAAAGTCATGTATTTTTGTATTCTATATTTTGATGTTTATCAATTAGGGTTATATTTGTGTGTGTGTAGAGGTAGGTCATTACCTCGTGACTTATTTTAAAGTATTGTGAAGTTTAGAGGTTAAACAAGATATATTAAACTTGAAGGTATTCAAGTGCAAGAATACGGTATTTGAAAACGTTATCATTTCATGTGTGAAAATTCATTCAAATTGATTTCTACAAGTTTAGTGATCAAGATAAACGTATTTAGGAGTGAGGGAATTAATTAGAACAAGAAAAATAAACTCTATGGTATTTTTATGAAAAGAATACGGTTTTGCAAAGAAGCTATCATTTCATGTGAGAAACTTTATTTAAATTGGTTTATGGGTGATTAATAGTCAACATGAATATGTTAGGGTATTGTGGATTAGGTGACGAGTGAAATTTTGTAGAAAAACCGAATCGGAAATCGGTTTGTTCCGATTTCCATCGGGTTCCATAAATCCGTATTTTTAAGAAATAGAAAGGTGAGAAGGATGGGACTTACGGGTTTAAACTCTTCTAAAGAGTAAAGAGAACTAGGGAGAAAGACCGAGGGGTGATTACGTCGCCGGTTGCTCCAAAACGCGTCGCCGGAATTCCGTCAGGGTTTCGCCGGGAAACTCGAATTCAAAGCACACTTCTTGTGGAAATTTCAAGAGAGTTTTTCTAGGGTTTTGGAATGAAAAGGTAGGAGGTATGGGTCTATTTATAAGGTAGCTAGGTAAGGTAGGTGAAGGGTCTTCTTTTTTTATTAAAAAATTATAAAAATTAAAGAAAAACATTAAAATTTTGCATTAAAAGGGTTATATTTAACATTTAGAACTGCTACATTAAAAATGGAGTAACCCATGAGTTTCAGAAGGCCAAAAGACGCAACATTGGTGTTGGAACCCCG
Source organism: Agapanthus africanus (assembly GCA_030015575.1). Classification (NCBI taxonomy): domain Eukaryota; kingdom Viridiplantae; phylum Streptophyta; class Magnoliopsida; order Asparagales; family Amaryllidaceae; genus Agapanthus; species Agapanthus africanus. Next base: position 419,293,522 of record JASDDO010000010.1, on the reverse strand, counting down.
ACCGTCGGCGCAACTCCGGCCGGCGGCGCCGGCCAGCCGCCAGCCGAGTTGGCCGATTCCGACCGATTTCGGCCGGCGTCCGGTGGGGGGTCTTCTGACTAGGCTTCTGGTATACTCCAAATTTTGGGTTCAGTTCAATGTTTGGGAGTTATGGCCTGTGGACTTTTGGACTTCCAGGAATTTTTAAAGAAAAATGTGCTAAAAATAATGTGGGATGTGGGATTCGAACTCTGGTGGCTTGGTTCAGCAGTGCAAGGTATTACCAATGAGCTACAAGCTCCTTCTTGTAATTATTGTAAAGAGATAGATACTTAAAGTGTTATCAGCAACATTAATACTCCAATTATACTTCAAATTTAATTCAAATTTAGGTATACAAAAATTGGAGTTGTTACAATCTACCCTCCTTACAAAAATTTCGTCCTCGAAATTTACAACTCTTATTTGAGGACTAGTTTACAAAAAGGTGCGGATATCTTGCACGCATCTCATCTTCCCTTTCCCACGTGGATTCTCCTGGAGTGTCTTTTCTCCACATTACCCGGACCAAATTAACTTCCTTGTTCCGAAGTGTCTTCACTTTTCTATCCAGGATCTCCACAGGTTGTTGCTCACAAGACAAATCGGGCTGTATAGTGAGCTCGGAATGATCAAGTGCATGGCTGGGGTCACTCACATACCTTCTGAGTTGAGATATGTGGAACACGTTATGCACTCCTTCCAATGATGGTGGAAGCGCTAAACGGTACGCCACCTCACCGACTCGTTCGAGTATGTCGAACAGTCCAATGTATCTCGGACTTAGCTTACCCCGTCTTCCAAATCGGATCACTCCGTGGTTAGGAGATATCTTCAAGAATACATGATCTCCTGGCTGGAACTCCAAGTGTCGTCTCTTTGCATCAGCCCAGTATTTCTGTCTATCTTGGGCTATGCGCATTCTTTCCCTGATAGTACGAACCACATCAACGGTCGCTACTATCATCTCTGGTCCCAGAAGTTCCCTATCTCCAATGTCGTCCCAACTTAACGGCGATCGACACTTCCTTCCATATAATACTGCAAAAGGTGCCATTCCTATACTTGCTTGGTAGCTGTTGTTGTACGCGAACTCCACAAGATGCAGGTGATCTTCCCACGATCCTTTGAAGTCGAGCATACATGCTCTGAGCATATCCTCCAAGATCTGAATAGTTCGTTCCGACTGACCATCTGTTTGTGGATGATAAGCCGTGCTGAAGTTCAGACTTGTTCCCAAGCTAGCTTGTAGACTCTGCCAAAATTGCGATCGGAACCTGGTGTCACGATCGGAGACAATGCAGACCGGTACTCCATGAAGTCTCACAATTTCCTGTATGAGTTCATTGGTATCAGAGATAGTACATTATGAAGAGTTTAAATCTGAATTTAGATTATTACCTCCATGTACTTCTTCGCTAGTGTCTCAGTTGATTGGCCAACTCGGAATGGGATGAAGTGAGCCGACTTTGTGAGTCGATCCACAATGACCCAAATCACATCGTTACCCTTTGTGCTGCGAGGAAGAGCAGTTACAAAGTCCATCGTGATGTGCTGCCACTTCCATTCTGGGATTGGTAACGGTTGAAGTAGTCCAGCTGTCCTGTGATGTTCAGCCTTTACCTGCTGACACACCAAACATTTTGCGACGCTTCTGGCTACTTCACGCTTCATTCCATGCCACCAATAATTCTGACGTAGATCTTTGTACATTTTAGTACCCCCAGGATGTACTGAATAGGGAGAGCTGTGAGCTTCTTACATTAACTCTTCCCGAACAGGACCCTTTGGTACACACAATCTGCTGTTGTACCTCAAAGATTCGTCCTCATGGATGATGAAATCTGTTCTGAGTCCATTCTCCACTTGTTCTCTGATCTTTTGCAACTTAGCATCGCTGGCTTGAGCTGCCTTGATCTGATTGACAATAGTTGATTGGACTTGTAGATTCATCAAATTTGAAACATCACCTGTCATGACTAGTTCAATCTCCATCTGATGTAGGTCCCGCTGAAACTTCCACTGGGCGGTGAGATTCATTGCTAATGGTTGGCGACTAAGAGCATCAGGTACTACGTTCACCTTTCCTGGATGATATTGCAAATTGATGTCAAAGTCCGCCATAAGTTCTAACCATATTCTCTGTCGCATATTCAACTCCTTCTGAGTAAACACATACTTCAGACTTTTATGATCTGTGTAGATGTTCACTCGTTCACCAAGTAAGTAGTGGCGCCAAATTTTGAGAGCAAAGATGACGGCTGCCAACTCCAGATCATGCGTCGGATAATTACGCTCATGAGTCTTCAGTTGTCTTGAAGCATAAGCCACAACCTTACCGTGCTGATGTAGAACACATCCTAATCCCTTACCGGATACATCACAATGCACTTCGAATCCTCCAAATTGATCCGGTATGACGAGAATAGGTGCAGATGTCAGTCTTAATTTGAGTTCTACGAAAGCTTGCTCGCATGCTTCTGACCACACAAATTCTTCATCTTTTCGTGTGAGCTTGGTCAGGGGTGTTGCTATCTTCGAAAAGCCTTCAATGTATCTTCTGTAATATCCAGCTAAACCCAAGAAACTCCGAATATCCTTCACTGATTTTGGCGTAAGCCATTCGCTAACTGCTGATACTTTTGCTGGATCCACAGAAATTCCTTCTCCTGATACGATGTGTCCAAGAAAACCAACTTAATTTAGCCAAAACTCGCATTTGCTGTACTTGGCATAAAGTTTATGTTGTCGAAGAGTTACCAGGACAATTCGTAAGTGCTCCGCATGCTCTTTCCGATTCTTAGAATATACCAGGATGTCGTCGATGAAGATAACAACGAACCTGTCTAAATATTCCCGGAAAACTTGGTTCATAAGATTCATGAAGATTGCTGGTGCATTGGTCACTCCAAATGGCATTACTAGGAATTCGTAATGTCCATAGCGAGTTCTGAAAACTGTTTTGTGAATATCAGCTTCCTTGACCTTCACTTGATGATAACCTGAACGAAGATCCAGTTTAGAGAAGACACAAGATCCACTTAGCTGATCGAATAAATCGTCGATGCGCGGGAGTGGATACTTGTTCTTTATAGTAACTTCGTTCAAGGCCCTATAGTCGATGCACAATCTGTATGAACCTTCCTTCTTCTTCACCAATAGTACAGGTGCTCCCCAACTTGAAGTGCTGGGACGAATCCATCCTTTCGTCAGTAATTCGTCCAACTGTGTTCGTACTTCCTTCAAACCTTCCGGACTTAGTCTATAAGGTGCTTTGATCACTGGTTGTGCTCATGGTACTAAGTCAATACAGAATTCAAGAGCTCGATCGGGAGGCAAACCTGATATATCGTCAGGAAATACATCGTCGAACTCTCGAACTACCTACGGTCTTGATTCTTCTTCTGCTCGAGCTGCTTCAACTATTGCTTCTCGTGGCTTCGCTTTGTAAGTACTTGGTTCCAGTGTACGCTCTCCACTCTTGAAATAGAAGACCGGATGATCTGGAATCTCAAATACTACTCTCCTTTGACGACAGTTGATGGTAGCATAAAATGTTCCAAGCCAATCCATTCCTAGAACCACATCGAAGTTCGGTATGTCCAGTACCTTGAAGTCAGCATAAAATTCTCGACTGCAGACGACGACTGGACACATGCTGTATCCCATAGTTGCCTTTAGAACACCATTTCCGGAACTGACGTTCTAGCTGGATACAAGCGGTGAGACTGGAATCGCATGGGTTCGGACAAACCGTTGCGACATAAAGCAGTGGGATGCTCCAGTATCAAACAGTGCAAGTGCAGGTAGTGAAGCTACTAGGATTGTACCTAAGGTATATGGGATAGGTTTTAGGTATAGGGAAAGTGTGTAGGTAAACAAAACTAAAAGATAAGTTTGAGAAGGAAGATTTACCAGTAATGACTTGGCCAGTGGCCTCAGCTTCTTCCACAGACATCATGAAAGCCTGACGCTTTGGCACATTCCTCCTGTCCTGAAGAGCATTCCTCTGAACGTTCCTTTGAGCTTGATGGAACTGTCGAGGAGGTGGTGTAGCTTGTGGTCCCCTGGGTGGTGCTGGCAGTGCAAGTCTGGGAGCAGGTGCCTGAAGAGCTGGTCTCTGCTGATAAGTATTTGCTGGCCTGGGTGCAGCAACTGGGTTCTGTCTTTGGGGACAAGATCCAATACCGTGAGTAGCTGAACCGCAGATCAAGCAAAGGCGGTCGGCTCGACGGCAGTCCTTCATCATATGTCCAGTTCTCTTGCAGTAAGTGCAAAAGGCTGGGCTAGGACGATGGGTTGGTACTCCGGGTCGCCTTGGCACGAAAGATGGTCTGGACGTGGCTCCACCTGCCATCTGGTTGGCAGGGCATTTGACTCCAGCAGACTGAGGTCTGCCCTTCTCTTTTATCACTGCCTCATAACTGCGGGCAGCTTCTAGGGCTTCCTCATGAGTCAAAAACTTTCCTGTGGCTAGAGCAGCCTTAATCTCTGTGTCAAAATCTTGCTGAAAGCGACGGGCTCTGATCTCGTCCGTCGGTATCAGGTGTGCCGTGAATCGGCTCAACATAGTGAATTCAGCGTCGTATTCATCTACCGATTTGTCCCACATTGATCCTTGCTGTAGATGAATAAACTGTTGCTCCATTGCAAACTTGGCAGTCACAGGGAAATATTTCGCGTCGAACTTCTCGCGAAATGTCTTCCATTCAATCGGCTGCACCAGACAGGTTTCTTCCGCCTTCCACCAATTGCGAGCATTATCCGTGAGCTGTATTTTCGCTACACGGACCCAAGCGTGGTCTGGCACTTGAGCTGCTGCCAGATCGTCTTCGATACTTTGTGCCCATTCTTCCGCTTTAGGGCTTCCCTTACCAGAGAACTGCTTTGGGTGCAAAGCTCTGAATAGCTTTAGTCCCGGTGCATCGGCTTCAGGACGGTTCAAAAGTTTTTGCTGTCCCTCGAGAAGGCTACGGATCGCCTCAAATAGCATCGTTTGCTCAGTGGGTGGTGCAGGAACAACTGGTGTGAGAGATAGTGCTGGAGGGGTGTTGTTGACGTTGGTGCTGGTGTTGTTCGGGGAATCCATGACCTTGAAGAAAAATGTGGGTTAGAACAGATTCAAATACATGAAATGATAAGATTCAAGGAATGGAAATTTGCAAGATTCAAGGAATATGAATTGTAAAGAATATTTTAGTTGCTGGTTCTTGTGTTATATTGCTTAGGTTGTTCATACAGACCATAACTGCATGACAGGGATTCATACAGCTCTGACCTGCATGGGCCACCAACAAAACCTGTCACGCCCCGCTTCCCAGTGTACGGCGAAGTGGACGCGACGAGGCCCGCTACGTATGTACTCAGAAGTACATACGCTAAGCGTAGCTAAGCAATATAAATACACAAGGGACAAGAGTATAAAAAGAACAGCAAATTTTATTTATTAACATTCTTTGTACAATACATAGAAAGGAAAATACAACTGAAATAAAGATGCCTAAACAGTGGCATAACAGGAAAATGAAAGTACTAAAAAGAAAGTGTACAATGAAATTATACTGCTGGGTCTTCGACAATTTGCTCCAAGTCTTCTTTTGTTGGCTCTACTTCTGCCTGGTCCAAGTCACCTGACGACATTCAAAGAAGAGAGAACAGAATGTCGTCAGCGAACAGATCGCTCGGTAAGTCCCAAAGGTAAGAGGGAAGTAGAGAGGACATTATAAGAAGATACATTGTTAAAGTGTATACTGTTGTTGTAATGTTATATTAACGCTGTTATTTGTAGCTTGGTACAGAAGAATGCCAGTGTATACGAGGGGAGTCTCACTTGCCAGAGACTAGGGCACGTGTAGTACAACGAACCGTTATGCCACGGTACAACAGCAATAGGATTCAGGTTAGGTGTATTAATCTGACCACCTCGTGCCACCTTTAACACCTTCCGTACCAATCTACCCCTTAAACCCCGCGATGTCTTGTTGTATTGTTCTCTTGTAAAATTGTATTGATTGTAAGATTGATTAACCGACTGTCCGAAACCATGATATCAGGAAACGGTTATAACCGTAGAGCCATGTAAATGGAATACTGGAATCATATAGAAGGAATATCCATGGTTCGGTTCAATCAAGTTATATAGATTGTTAACTGGATTCTGGGATTCATGTATTCATCTTGAGTTGAAATATACAGAATATAGATTGACTTGAATCATATTCAAGTCAGAAATAGTCAGACTCTAACCCGAGTCAGACTAAAAGAAAGATAATTTGAAGTTCTATATTTGTTAGGGGCCTTATTGTAATTTATAAAACTTGAGGGGGTTTATTGTAAAATAGTAATATTGTATAGTTTTCAAAATACATCTCAAGTAATTATTATTCGTCTTTATAGTTATAATGAGTGTAAATTTTATTTGTGTTATTCTAGTGAATATATCCTAATAAAAGTATTAATTTATTTATTTGAAATTCATGGTATTTTAATGTAACTTTTAATCTTGTAATTTTTAGAAAAAAGTGGAAACTTTATCTTATGATAAAATAGGTGTTTAAATGATAATTATATATATATTAACACATGAATAATTTTAAATAAATATTTTATATTCCCAAAATCTCATTTTTCTTAAATGCCGTATTTTAAACCTTTCGAGACCGAATGCTCCTTGCGGAGGTCTGAATCTCGCACTACTAGCCCGCGGGTGCACGATGAACCGTACTATCCCTAACGGGTTCCCCAAAGGTGGGTTGTAGCGGCACTTTGCTTAGGTTTAATAAATACCATTCATTTAGAAAAACGGTTTTATAAATATAAGGTATTTATTTGTAAAAGAGTATAGTTTTCCGTATTTTAGTTGTTAGGGTTTCCTAAGCCAACTAGCCTATTTCTAAGGTCTAAACGACAAGTCATTAGAAGCCTCAAATCATCTCTTCACCGTCAATTGCGGCCAGGTAAGTGCCAGGTAAGTGGGAAGGAACCACAGTCGTGGGCTTAATTAAAAACCACTAGCCTTAGTCACACTTGCCTAGACACCACAAGACAGTTTAGATAAACGATCGATGTCTATGACCTATCGTGCTTTCATTTTAAAAGATTCATTTAAAATTGTGTACAACTTAAGCTTTTAGAAAAAATTTATAAAGAATATGGTATTTTAGTAAAAAGTCCTGTATTTTCGTATTCTATATTTTGATGTTTATCAATTAGGGTTATATTTGTGTGTGTGTAGAGGTAGGTCATTACCTCGTGACTTATTTTAAAGTATTGTGAAGTTTAGAGGTTAAACAAGATATATTAAACTTGAAGGTATTCAGGCGCAAGAATACGGTATTTGAAAACGTTATCATTTCATGTGTGAAAATTCATTCAAATTGATTTCTACAAGTTTAGTGATCAAGATAAACGTATTTAGGAGTGAGGGAATTAATTAGAACAAGAAAAATAAACTCTATGGTATTTTTATGAAAAGAATACGGTTTTGCAAAGAAGCTATCATTTCATGTGAGAAACTTTATTTAAATTGGTTTATGGGTGATTAATAGTCAACATGAATATGTTAGGGTATTGTGGATTAGGTGACGAGTGAAATTTTGTAGAAAAACCGAATCGGAAATCGGTTTGTTCCGATTTCCGTCGGGTTCCATAAATCCGTATTTTTAAGAAATAGAAAGGTGAGAAGGATGGGACTTACGGGTTTAAACTCTTCTAAAGAGTAAAGAGAACTAGGGAGAAAGACCGAGAGGTGATTACGTCGCCGGTTGCTCCAAAACGCGTCGCCGGAATTCCGTCAGGGCTTCGCCGGGAAACTCGAATTCAAAGCACAGTTCTTGTGGAAATTTCAAGAGAGTTTTTTCTAGGGTTTTGGAATGAAAAGGTAGGAGTCTATTTATAGGGTAGCTAGGTAGGGTAGGTGAAGGGTCTTCTTTTTTTATTAAAAAATTATAAAAATTAAAGAAAAACATTAAAATTTTGCATTAAAAGGGTTATATTTAACATTCAGAACTGCTACATTAAAATTGGAGTAACCCATGAGTTTCAGAAGGCCAAAAGACGCAACATTGGTGTTAGGACCCCGACTGTCGGCGCAACTCCGGCCGGCGGCGCCGGCCGGCCACCGGCCGAGTTGGCCGATTCCGGCCGATTTCGGCCGGCGTCGGGTGGGGGGTCTTCTGACTAGGCTTTTGGTATACTCCAAATTTTGGGTTCAGTTCAATGTTTGGGAGTTATGGCCTGTGGACTTTTGGACTTCCAGGAATTTTTAAAGAAAAATGTGCTAAAAATAATGTGGGATGTGGGATTCGAACTCTGGTGGCTTGGTTCAGCAGTGCAAGGTATTACCAATGAGCTACAAGCTCCTTCTTGTAATTATTGTAAAGAGATAGATACTTAAAGTGTTATCAGCAACATTAATACTCCAATTATACTTCAAATTTAATTCAAATTTAGGTATACAAAAATTGGAGTTGTTACAGTCCAACTTACACAGTGGACTTTGGTAACCCGTAGTACAAGGCTCCGTCGATAATACCACGGAACAAAGGCATGGATGTAATTACGTCTTTTAGTGACCACCTCGTGCCACCTTTAAGATGTTCCGTACCAGTCTACCCCTTTATAAACCCGGTAATGTTTATTGTATTGATTGTATTAATTGCACTAATTGTATTGTATTGTCTTGTAGTAAATGGAAGACTTGCCGAAACCATGATATCAGTAAACGGAATGGATAGAAATGGATAGTCATGTAATCAGAGTATATCCATAGTTCGGTTCGGTCATGTTCATATTGATATGGATTGTATTCTGGTATTCATGGATTCATGTTGTATTGTAGTTATACTTGAATTGAATTCAAGTCAGATTGTATTCAGATTTGACCATGACTCGAACTGAGTCAGACTTTTAAACAGAATTGAAGTCCTGATTGTTTTGGAGTTATCAGTAACTGCTGCACATGGACGGCAGGATTTGTGTCTTTTTCCAAGACAATTACCGTATGATAACACCAATTTTAGGTTGTCTATCTTAGATAGGCAAGCACCCATATTCTCCGGCTCCCTGAGGCTCAAGAGAACTGGACCCGCTTAAACCTATGTTTACTAGGGTCCTTATTGTAAATTAATATAACTTGAGGGGGTTTTATGAAAAATAGTTTTTGATATATTTTAAAAATACACCTCAAGTATTTAATTGTCGTCTTTAGGGTTTTCATAATTGTAAGTTTTATAATGTGTAATATTCTAGTGGATATAGCCTAGATTGCATTGTATATAGTATTTTAGTGTAATCTTGGAATGGTATTGAATTGTAAAGGTAGTTTCATGAAATTTGTGATTCCTTTGATTTAGAGAACATGGAATATATATATATATATTTAAAGTAGATATTTTGATAGTATTTATATATATCTAATATTTATAAAAAAAATAGAATTTATTTATTAAATAGAAATCACATTTTTCTTAAAAATTGCATTAAAAATTCCATCGAGATCGAATGCTTCTTGTGGAGTTCTGCATCTCGCTTTACTTGGCCTGAGGATATGCGATAACCCGCACCATCCCGATCGGGGTTCCCCAAAATGGGTTGTAGAGACGTATTTGCAAGGAATTAAGTAATAAACTTTTAAAGAAAACGGTTTTTGAATGTTTATGGTATTTAAATGTAAACTCGTATTATCCCATAAACTAATGTCCCAAGAGTTGTCGTGCTATGTCAAAAATGTATGTTGTGGTGAGATAGGTCATTATCTCGTGAGTTTTCTAAAGGCAATAGGGTAAAATATTAAATAAAAGCCGTATGTAAACATGATGGTATTTTACTTCAAAAGTGAAATAGAAATTGCAATACTTATTATTTTGAGATGAAACTTTTTCTAATGTCTTTATTTCTGTTTGTTGATCATTATGAGAGAATATGGTATTTTATTGTTTAAGAAAAATAGATTTTTTAAAGAAAAACGAATCGGAAGTCGGAATAACTCCGCTTCCGACGAGTTTTGAAAATGGGAAGTTTTAGAATAGCAAAAGAGGAGGGGAGAGAGGACTTACTGATTGTAAAACAAAAGAAGAGAGAGAAAAAGCTATTGGAACCGTCCGGGAGTCGTTTCATCGCCGGATTCTTCCCGAAACTTCGCAGGAACTTCACTCTTTGCTAATTCCACTTGCACGCCTTAGGACTTGGAAATTTTAGAGAGTTTTTGTAATAGAATTCTGAATGAGGAGGGGTGAAATGTGTTGTGTTATTTATAGGGAAAATTAGGGTTTAGGATAACGAATTAGAGAATTAAAAAATTGCATTAAAAATAAATTAAAGAGAGAAATTATCACTCTCTGGATATTTTTAGAATAAACAAACAATATAGGGGTACTGGGGTAGGCCAAAAGGTGCCAGGGTAGAAAAATTGAAGCATTAACCACCGGGGGGACCGGCGGCGCCGGCCCCAAGCCCGATCTCGCCGGTCGTTTGGTGGGGTCGGGGGCTTGGATCTCCGCCACGTGTCCCTGTCGCTTGGTATACCTCGGTGCACGTGTTTGATTATTTTGTGACTTTTTATTTTACATGTAGTGCACGTGTAAACCTTTGAGCTTCTGAAATATTAAAAGAAAAATCAATTAAAAATATATGTGGCTGGGGGGATTCGATCACAGGGGCTACATCACAGCAGTGTAAGGCTTTACCAATGAGCTAAAGTGCTTTCTTGCTCTTCAAAAGAAAATTAAATTTATAACTTGTGCTCAGCCTCAGGTGTTCTTGTCATGCCCCGTTTCCCAGTATATGGTCAGAGGACGCGACGAGGCCGCTACGTATTTACTCAGAAGTAAATACGCTAAGCGTAACTAAGCAATATAAAAGAAATATACACAAGAGACAGTAATGAACAACAACTTTATTTATTAACATTCTTTTACAGTATATGGAAAAGTAAATACATTTGAATGAAAGCAATGCCTAAACAGTGGCATAACAGAAATGGAAAATACAGAATGTAAGGGAAATGTACAAGTGTAACTACAGCTCGGGGTCTTCAATAAACTGGTCCAAGTCTTCAGTGCTAGGCCCAATCTCTGGAAAGTCCGAATCACCTGACGACATTCAAAGAGGAAGAAAGAGAATGTCGTCAGCGAACAAATCGCTCGATAAGTCCCAAAAATAAAGGAGAAGTAGAATAGACAGAGAGTAAGAGAGAGTGTGTAGTTTTTAAAGTTGTATTTAGAGTTAACGTTGTTGTTTGTAGCTTGGTACAGAAGGATACCAGTGTATACGAGAGGAGTCTCTATATTCCAGAGACTAAAGGCAAATGGAATACAAGGCTCCGTTAGAATTTCCGGAACAACGGCAATTGAATTCAGGTTAGTTGTCTTAATGGTCGCAGTCTCGTGCCACTTCTAACACCTTCCGTACCAATCTATCCCTTAAACCCCGCGATGTCTTGTCTGTATTGTTTGTATTGTATTGCAACTTGTATTGTCTTGTAATATAGATTTGTATAATGGAATGACTTGCCAAAACCATGATATCAGTAAATGGATTTAACTGGAGAATCATGGATGTAACTGGAGAATCGTATAAATGGAAGTATATCCATGGTTCGGTTCGGTTAATATAGATTGAATAGATTGAATATATGTATTCATGGATTCATATTGAATTGTTATATTGTAGATTGTACTTGAATCATATTCAAGTCAGATTATAATAATGAGATTCAGTCTAAGTCAGAACAATTAGAAAAGAAATTGAAGTCCTGAATTACGTTTTGATGTTATCGGTAACCGCTGCACATGGGCGGCAGGATTTGTTTCTTTTTCAAAGACGATTACCGTGTTGATAACACCGTTTGTTAAGTTGTCTACCTTAAATAGGCAAACACCCATATCTTCGACTCCCTGAAACTCAAAAGACTGGTCCCGCTTAAACCTATATTTACTAGGGTGCTTATTGTAATTTATAAAACTTTAGGGGGTTTTATATAAAAATAATTTTGTATAATTTTAAAAATACACCTCAAGTATTTTATTATCATCTTTAGAGTTTTCATAAATGTAGATTTTATATATGTGACATGTCTAGTGAGATAAATCTATTTTTCATAATATATATGGTATTTAATTGTAAAGTATTGAATTTGTATAGAATTGCATGGTGTTTTCATGCAAAGTGATTCTTTTGATTTAGAAAAGTTAGAATATTTATATTATCACAAAAATAGATATTTTTATGATACATATTTATATAAAAATAATTTTAATATATTATATTTCTAGAAATCTCATTTTCTTAAGATATTTGTATTTTTAAATCTTTCGAGACCGAATGCTCCTTACGGAGGTCTGCATCTCGAACTACTATGCCCAAGGATGTGCGATAATCCGCACCATCCCAGTCGGGTTCCCCAAAATGGGTTGTAACGGCGCTTCGCAAAGATTTATAAAAATACGTAATCTTGTAGAGAACGGTTTTTATAAGTTAAATGTAGTTTTGTGTAAAACGGTATTTTCCGAATCTATATTTCCCAAAAGGTATTGTTCTATATTGCTTATAAGTGTTGTGAAGAGGTAGGTCATTACCTCATGATCTATCTAAAAGTATAGCAAGATTAGTGATGTTTTAAAGTCGAAACTAAAGTATATGGTATTTTACTAAAAAAGTACGATAAAAGTTGCAATATGAAATATTTTGCTATGAAACTTATTCAACATGTTTTTTTAAAGATTAATAGTCAAGATGTAAGAGTTTGGAATGGTTGTGTTTAATGAAAATTGTACTTTTTAAAGAAAACTGAATCGGAAGTCGGATTAACTCCGCTTCTGTCGGATTTTAGGAATACTAGTTTTAAGAATAGAATAGAGAAGGGAAAGGTCGAACATACTGGTTTAAATTCAAGAGAAGAGGGAGAGGAAGACATAGGAGGCGCCGGTGCGTCGTTTCGTCGCCGGGAGCTCCTCGGATCGTCGTCGGAAAATCGCCGGAGCTTCGCCCTTTGCTAACTCTAATTGCACACAAAATTCTAGAGAGTTTTCTTAAGAGTTTTGGATAGAATTTGTGAGTGTGGGGGGTATGTTTAAGGGTGGTATTTATAGGGTAATCTAGGGTTTAGGGTAGATGAAAAGTTGTATTGAAAATGTATTAAAAATTATATTAAAAATATAGTTTAATGGTGTAATACCTGAGTTTATGTTTAGTGGTAATTGTGTGTTAATGTGGGGTTTTTGGTGAAAAGTTTACCAAAACGGGTTTCTAATAATTTATCTGGTTTTATGGTTATTTTATTAGAATTTTATCTCGACTGCACACACTTGTGCATGTTAATGTGGTTTAAGTCTAGGGTTTCCATGTTTAGGCAACCATGATGGCCTAACACACTTGGTTAAGCTAATTGGGTTAATTATGAGCTAATTGGTTTTAATTAAGGGTGATTAGGGTTTAAGGTTGACTTATGTTGAGGTGAAAGAAAGATTATGATGGGTGTCATGAAAGCATTTATTGAGAGAGAGAGAATGGTGGCTATGGTTATCTCACCCTCCACCTCTTTTCAAAACTTTTACACATCTCTCTCACACTCTCTTTCACATAACATCAACACCTAACCAACATCAGCAGCCCAATTTCAGCACACATATCAGCCAATTTCAGCACACACATCAGCCAATTTCAGCACACATATCAGCCAATTTCAGCACACACATCGGCCAATTTCAGCTCAATTCAGCCACCAATTTCAGCCCAATTTCAGCTCAATTCAGCACACACACATCAGCCAATTTCAGCACACACATCAGTCCAATTTCAGCACACACACATCAGCCAATATCAGCTCAATTCAGCCACCAAACCAACACCGGCTGCTGCACAAGCAACAACTACATCATTTCAAACAACATCAGCTGCTGCAACAACACCTGATACTACACCATCAGCCCAAACATCAGCACATCATCAGCCACCCAAAACATCAGCAGCACAACAGCAATGAAACAGCAACAACAGCCCCCAACTTTATAAACAACACCAACACACCATCACCACAACACCACACAACACAACATATACCAACTCCTTCACCACCTGCTGCTACAACAGGTTCTAACACACAAAAAAAAAGGGAAACAGTAACAGCCTGAACTGCGTCAGCAGCAGTGAAGCACAACAGCAGCAACAGCACATTCCAGCCAAGAATTTCAGCACCAGGAGCTGTAGCAGCAGCACAACACCCTCCTCCTTCTTCTCTTCTCCTTCATGTAGGATCTCTAGAGATATAACCCCTTAACTCAACTCCTTTTTGCTAAGTTATGGTCGATAGTGTAGTTAGTGTTCATAATATGTAGTATAGCGCTAGTTTTAGCAATTTTGTGTGAGACTTGGCCAAGTGTTGGTTCTCACTGATAGTATAGCTCGTATAAGTGTGTTTAGGGCCAGTTAACTTAGGAAATCTCCCAGATTTTCATAAAATACCCGATTTGTCCGACTTGGCGTAATTTAGCCATTTTAGCGACTTTTAAGCCTCTGTAAGATCTGCTGTTAACCCGAATCTCTCAAAATAAAATTGGGAATACTGTAGAATGGTGAGCTTAGTGGTGACACACACACAAAACACGGGGACCCACCTCCCACTCTTGGCCGCCGGTTTATTCAATCTGGCAGCAAATTGCGGTCAGAGTAGGGGGTGGGGTTTTGGGTTTTTGGGTGTGGGGTTCTACTGGGTAGCTTAGGATGTTGGTATCTGTAACTTTTTAAGTTTAGCCCAGAGGAAAAATCTGGAGCCTTAAACGAGTTATCGACGTTTTAAACTTGTGCGACGCACGCGTAATCCGCGTAGTTCTGTGGCGCGCTGCGCGACACAGCGCGTCGAAGTGGGTTCTGGTGAGTTGCACGCGTCATGACGTATCGTGTGCACGCACGTTTAATTTCACGCACGCGTGTCCTTTTTATCGATATATCGTGTTTTTGCAGGATTTTCCTTATGTGTATGACTTTTGTAAATTTTAGGTTCGCCGGCGGAGACTTCGAGCACAGCAGAGAAAGGCAAGCAGGTGGTCGGACACACCTAGCGCAGGATCACGGGTGAGTAGATTTAACATCTACGGGGGACCATCGTTTGGATGGCGCAAATCGCCCGATAGATTTAGTAAACTTAGAAGTAGTAAACTTAAAAATTGCTTGTGACACTAGAAATCGTAATACTTACATGACATTTGCTGAAATCAGGATCTATATGTTGTACCTGCATGTGCGAACTCATTCTGTAGGACACATGCACCATTATCAGGGTTTTATATGCAGCACGAGCACTATTCATGTGTACACACACGCCCTGATAATTGCCATGTCACGACACTAGATAACTTATAATCTGAAACATGTTAATAATTGGTGCTTAGACCTGTGCTATTGCAATAAATCTTCAAAAATGAAATCATAGAATTGCTATTCTCGTGCATATACATCATTATATCATTTGTTCATGCCTAGTGATAAATCATACATTGCAACCTGAACATTGATACCATATGCATTCATTATCATTGACATATGCACCCATGATGATTTCATGAGATTTTATGATATTTCTGAATTTCGGGGGAAAGCCGCAAGATTTACAAACTTATTATCTTTTACAAATATGAAAAGTTGTGGTGTTCTAGTGATGTAAAGTGTCGTCCACCATGAGTTTGCTGTGGTTTTCAAGACCCGTTTCGAGAAGGTGGATGAACCGTCTCGGGTATATGGTGGGCCCGGTGAGGTACCCCGGGGCAAGAAGATCGCAGGAGATGGCGTTGAGCCTGGCAACGGACGGATTACCTACAGGTGACTTCATTTGGCACGGCGGATATCCAGAGGGTACCGACCGTGGCCGCGAGATTGAGATATTGATATTTGAGATGGGTCAGCCGGACGGCTGAGGCCAGAGATACTGTGATATGGATATATGAGATTTGAGACAGTTTTGAGGTGTCGTTGCTGGACATGGATTTTGTTAATTCTATGAGTATTATGCTGATATTTAAAAAGAGTTTCAAAACAAAAAGAGATAGAATGATTCTTATATATACATATTGAGATCAAAGTTGATTTATGTTGCATACATGCATGCTAGTACATTATGTGGCATACATGCCTGCTAGTACACTGATGTTGCATACATACCTGCTAGTACATCCAGCAATACCTATTTTAGAGATGCTAGGATACTTGTGTGCATGCATGCGATAGCCTTTGTAGATGTTATTTATTACTCACGAGCTGGCAACTCACCCCCGTTGTGCCTCAGCTTTTCTGCAGGTCCGTTCCGTCAGCACTGTAGCGGCGGACACTTTTGCTCATTTTGTTCTTTTTGCCTGGACTCGAGGCTTTTGCTCATAGGTGGGTTATGTTATCATTTTATACCACCTTATATATATTTATTGTATCTAGAGTACTCCATCTGCTACTATTTCAGCTGTACCAGTTTTATTTGGATTACTGTATATTGACCTAGAGGTGAGGTTGTGAGACTTGTGGACTTTATGTTATTTGAGGTCGAGCTCACTTGAGTCGACATGTTATTTTTACTTGTGCTTTCATGCTTACTTATGCACACTGTTATTTTACATTGCGTGGGATTTGTGACCGCCTTGAGGCGAAGAGCTAGCTCCCGCTTGGGGATGCCATATTCATGTTATTCATTTATATTCCTATTTTGTACCCGTTTGGGGGCCTGTTTTACAAAAGTGACTCTGCCGGAACTTTTGGAAAAAGGAAAGTTGTTTTTTAAAACAAAGGACTTGATGCGATTTAATGGAATAAAGTGTTTAAATAAATTGGTTTTCCTTCACTCTACTTCTAAATCGGGTTTTGATTTCTGGGCTTCGGCTTACTTATTTTACGGACGCCTTGACACGTTTCGTAACTTAAGTGCCGGTCACGTTCCGTGCCTTGCGGGTCATGACAAAATTGGTATCAGAGCCATAGGTTTCACCTTTTCGAGTGTAGGATGACCCTTAGTAGATGGAGTAAGTGACTTATGCAGGGTAGCGTAGCGTGCGTATGTCCGCGGCATACTTGCGATACGGTACTCCGCCTAGGTGACTTTAGGATATACTTGCTTGAAAATTCCTTCTTCAATTCCGTGTATCCTATAATTCTATTGCACCATTCTTATTATCCTGTTTCCTGTACCAGTCACTATGCCGCAGAGGGCTACCAGAGAGCAGAGGGCTGCCGCCCGAGACGAGATTCGAGCTGGCTTGTCCGAGACTAGGACCGAGCAGGGTGGTATGCCTACGCCGCAGGGACAGACTGATCTGCCTTCCCCAGGCCGTATGGATAGACTTGAGTCTGATATGGAGGAGCTGCGACTGATGATGGGAGGCATGCAGGAGTTGCGATAGATGGTGGGGTCCTTAGTAGCGGCCAGTCGTGCACCGAGGCCGGAGGACGTACCTACCACATCCCAGACTACCATGATACCTGCTCCTACCGCTACTACCGTGGCTATTCCAGTATCGCTGCAGGATTTCATGAGGCTGAGACCTCCAGTCTTCATGGGTACCGATGCAGCAGAGGACCCGCAGACGTTCCTTGACAGTTTAGCCAGGATCTGCCGTTCGCTGAGATGTTCGGACGATCGATGGGTGGAGCTTGCGAGTTTCCGTCTAGAGGGCCTCGCATAGATATGGTGGGAGTCAGTTTTGAGAGGTCGAGCTGCAGGTCTACCGCCGATGAATTGGACCAAGTTTACAGCAGTCTTTCTATCCCGTTTCCTTCCGGAGAGCGTTCATGACGCCAGAGCTCGTAGTTTTGAGGCCTTGATCAAGACTCCAGGGATGACGGTGTCTGAGTATGACGTCCAGTTCACGCAGTTATCCAGATATACTCCGTACTTGGTGGATACCGAAGAGAAGAGGGTGAAAAGGTCCGTACAGGGACTTGATGCCCAGCTATTTCTTGCCATTGGCGCCCAGCATTTCGACACTTATTCAGCTGCTATGGATACGGCGTTGCAGATGGAGGCACGTATTTCAGCGACTTCGACCGTTCCCGGACCGAAGAGGATTCGTACCGGTGTAGCAGATCAGAGGCAGCATGCCAGATTCTTCCCGAGAGATAGGGCCGGCAGGGGGATTGGACGAGGTTAGCTGTATGGTTCGTACCCACAGGGACAGAAGCCGTCGCCAGGATGTTTTGGGTGCGGGAGTCCGCACTACCGTATCAGAGACTGTCCGGTGAGACGACAGGGAGCGGCGGCAGTTCCACATGTGACCCTACCACCATCACCACCCCCTCCTCAGAGAGCTCTACTTCCTGCCACAGGCGATACTCCACGCCAGTTAGGTGCACCCAGAGGCCGTGGACGCGGCAGACCTATCCAGATAGGACGAGGAGGCAGAGGCCGAGGCCGAGGTCAGCCCGCTATTGGTGGAGGTCAGGCCCGAGTTTTTGCGTTGACACCGCGGGATGCACAGGCATCCAATGCCGTTGTGACAGGTACCCTATCAGTATGCTCTGTTGATGCACACGTGTTGTTTGATCCCGGATCCATGCACTCGTACGTTTCCACACACTTCGTGCCGAGTTTGGGTAGAGAGTCCGGTTTGCTTGATCAGCCGCTGGTTGTGACCACTCCTGTAGGAGAGTCATTTGTTGCTAGGTACGTGTTCCGATCCTGTATTGTTCGTATTGGCAAGAGAGAGCTGTCTGTCGACTTGATCCTTCTTGAGATGTTGGACTTCGACGTTCTTTTGGGCATGGATTGGTTAGCCACGTGCTATGCGTCTGTGGACTGCCGTGAGAAGACAGTTAGATTTTGTTTTCCCGGCGAGTCGGCTTTTGTTGTGCAGGGGGACCGTGGTGCCGCCCCTCACATATTGATTTCTTCCCTTCGTGCTGGACAGCTGTTGAGGAAGGGATGTCGGGGATTTCTAGCCTATGTTTGCGATACTAGAGCTACAGATGTTCCATTGGACCAGGTTCTGATTGTATGTGAGTTCCCCGATATTTTCCCTGATGAGCTGCCAGAATTACCGCCTGAGCGCGATGTCGAGTTCTGTATTGATTTGATTCCCGGCTCGGGGCCTATTTCTATACCACCTTATCGGATGGCCCCGGCGGAGCTTAGAGAGTTGAAGGTTCAGCTGCAAGATTTGTTAGATAAGAGATTTATTCGACCCAGTGTTTCTCCATGGGGTGCTCTGGTCCTGTTTTTCAAGAAGAAGGACGGCAGTTTGCGTCTGTGTATCGACTACCGTCAGCTGAACAAGGTAACCGTGCGGAACAGATATCCCTTACCACGCATTGATGATTTGTTCGACCAGCTTCAGGGGCAGGATATTTTTCGAGGATCGACTTGCGATCAGGATACCATCAGCTGCGAGTTCGACAGGAGGATATACCGAAGACAGCTTTCCGCACACGTTATGGCCACTATGAGTTTTTGGTGATGTCGTTCGGACTCACCAACGCCCCAGCGGCATTCATGGATTTGATGAACCGTACATTCAGGCTGTATCTCGACTTGTTCATCATAGTGTTCATTGATGATATTTTGGCGTATTCCCGGAGCCGAGAGGATCACGAGCAGCACTTGCAGATTACGCTGCAGACTTTAAGGGAGCACCAGCTTTTCGCAAAATTTTCTAAGTGTGCATTCTGGCTGGACAGCATGGGTTTCTTGGGTCACGTGATTATGAGAGATGGCATATGTGTGGACCCGAAGAAGATCGAGGCTGTTCAGCAGTGGCCCATACCGACATCAGTTACGGAGATCCGCAGTTTTCTAGGCCTGGCGGGCTACTACAGGCGATTCGTTCAGGATTTCTCCCGTATTGCTGCACCTTTGACCGGTCTGACCCGGAAGGGAGTTCCTTTCGTTTGGACGGGGGAGTGCGAGCACAGTTTCCAGCAGCTACGGACTTGTTTAACTACGGCGCCAGTGTTGTCATTGCCGTCAGGATCAGGTGGATTTGTGGTCTATTGTGACGCTTCACGGGTGGGGCTACGGTGCGTATTGATGCAGCATGACAGGGTGATTGCATATTCTTCACGATAGTTAAAGAAACATGAACAGAACTACCCCACTCACGATTTGGAGATGGCTGCAGTGGTCTTTGCACTTAAGATCTGGCGACATTACCTATACGACGACTCGTGCCAGATATTCACTGACCACAAGAGCTTAAAGTATATATTTCAGCAGCGAGATCTGAATCTGAGACAGCGTCGTTGGATGGAGCTGGTGAAAAACTATGATTGCGAGATCTTGTATCACCCGGGCAAGGCCAATGTAGTTGCGGATGCTTTGAGCAGGAGGCCCGTGGGTAGTCTATCTTGTTTGCACGCAGGGCAGAGGCAGTCGTCAGCAGAATGGCAGATTTTATGCGACAGCCGAGTCGAGTTCGAGTTCGAGTTCACTCTGACAGGGGGACAGCTTGCGCATGTTCGTGCACGTCCGCAGTTACTTGACCGCATTCGAGAGGCACAGCCCAGGGATGACCGACTTTCAGAGATCATAGAGCAGATTAGGCAGGGCAGAGATTCTGAGTTCATGATCAATGATCAGGGAGTACTGCGATTTGGGACCCGACTGTGCGTACCAGATTCTGGGGGACTGCGGTGTGAGATTCTTGAGGAGGCGCATAGATCGACATACAGTGTTCATCCGGGTTCCACCAAGATGTAACGTGATTTAAGAGATATCTATTGGTGGGACGGGATGAAGAGAGATGTCACAGACTTCGTATCAAGATGCCTGACTTGTCAGCAAGTCAAGGCCGAGCACCAGAGGCCAGCAGGAGAGTTGCAGCCTTTGCCCATTCCGGAGTGGAAATAAGAGCAGATTTTGATGGACTTCGTTGTGGGTCTACCCAGGACCAGTCGAGGGTACGACTCTATTTGGGTGATTGTGGATCGATTGACGAAAGCGGCTCACTTCCTGCCAGTGAAAACCACTTTCAGTTTTGCTCAGTATGCGCAGATTTACATCGAAGAGATCGTGCGGTTGGATGGTGTACCGACTTGTATCGTATCAGACCGAGGCACCCAGTTTACCAGCCGACTATGGCAAAGACTTCAGGAGGCTTTGGGCACTCGTTTGAGTTTCAGCACGGCATTTCATCCGCAGACCGACGGCCAGTTAGAGCGGACTATTCAGACTCTCGAGGACATGCTCAGAGCGTGCGTTTTGGACTTTGGCGGTAGCTTGGATCGTCATTTGCCTTTAATGGAGTTCTCCTACAACAATAGCTTCCAAGATACTATTCAGATGGCACATTTCGAGGCCTTGTATGGGAGGAGATGTAGATCGCCGGTCTGTTGGACTGAGCTGAGCGGGAGCAGTATTTTGGGGCCGCAGATCGTGCAGGAGACGACCGAGAAAGTACAGTTGATTCGAGATCGGATGAGAGCGGCTCAGAGCAGGCAGAAATCGTATGCAAACAGGCGCCGTAGCAAATTAGAGTTCGCAGTTGGCGATCATGTTTTTCTGAGGGTTTCTCCGATGAAGGGCGTGATGCGATTTGGGCGAAAGGGAAAGCTTAGCCTCAGATTTGTGGGTCCCTTCGAGATCCTCGAGCGTGTCGACGCAGTTGCATATCGCTTGGCTCTTCCACCCAGCTTTTCAGATGTTCACCCCGTCTTCCACATGTCGATGCTACGCAGATATCTTCATGACTCTTCCCACACGATTCAGCATCAGACCGTTCAGCTTGAGCCCGACCTTTCGTTCACCGTGCAGCCAGTTGAGATATTGGATCGGCAGATGAAGAAACTTCGATCAAAGGTCCTGCCGTCTGTGAAGGTTCTTTGGCGCAGCCCGAATAGTGAGGAGATCACTTGGGAAGCTGAGAGAGAGATGCGAAAGAAATTCCCTCATCTCTTCGAAGGTACGCGTAGTTATATATTTTAAATTCGGGGACGAATTTTCTTAAGGGGGGAAGACTGTAACACCTGAGTTTATGTTTAGTGGTAATTGTGTGTTAATGTGGGGGTTTTGGTGAAAGGTTTACCAAAACGGGTTTCTAATAATTTATCTGGTTTTATGGTTATTTTATTAGAATTTTATCTCGACTGCACACACTTGTGCATGTTAATGTGGTTTAGTCTAGGGTTTCCATGTTTAGGCAACCATGATGGCCTAACACGCTTGGTTAAGCTAATTGGGTTAATTATGAGCTAATTAGTTTTAATTAAGGGTGATTAGGGTTTAAGGTTGACTTGTGTAGAGGTGAAAGAGAGATTATGATGGGTGTCATGCAAGCATTTATTGAGAGAGAGAGAATGGTGGCTATGGTTATGTCACTCTCCATCTCTTTTCAAAACTTTTACACATCTCTCTCACACTCTCTTTCACATAACATCAACACCTAACCAACATCAGCAGCCCAATTTCAGCACACATATCAGCCAATTTCAGCACACACATCAGCCAATTTCAGCTCAATTCAGCCACCAATTTCAGCCCAATTTCAGCTCAATTCAACTCAATTCAGCACACACATATCAGCCAATTTCAGCACACACATCAGCCCAATTTCAGCACACACATCAGCCAATATCAGCTCAATTCAGCCACCAAACCAACACCAGCTGCTGCACAAGCAACAACTACATCATTTCAAACAACATCAGCTGCTGCAACAACACCTGATACTACACCATCAGCCCAAACATCAGCACATCATCAGCCACCCAAAACATCAGCAGCACAACTGCAATGAAATAGCAACAACAGCCCCCAACTTCATAAACAACACCCATACACCATCACCACAACACCACACAACACAACATATACCAACTCCTTCACCACCTGCTGCTACAACAGGTTCTAACACAAAAAAAAGGGAAACAGTAACAGCCTGAACTGCGTCAGCAGCAGTGAAGCACAACAGCAGCAACAGCACATTCCAGCCAAGAATTTCAGCACCAGGAGCTGTAGCAGCAGCACAACACCCTCCTCCTTCTTCTCTTCTCCTTCATGTAGGATCTCTAGAGATATAACCCCTTAACTCAACTCCTTTTTGCTAAGTTATGGTCGATAGTGTAGTTAGTGTTCATAATATGTAGTTTAGCGCTAGTTTTAGCAATTTTGTGTGAGACTTGGCCAAGTGTTGGTTCTCACTGATAGTATAGCTCGTATAAGTGTATTTAGGGCCAGTTAACTTAGGAAATCTCCCAGATTTTCATAAAATACCCGATTTGTCCGACTTGGCGTAATTTAGCCATTTTAGCGACTTTTAAGCCTCTGTAAGATCTGCTGTTAACCCGAACCTCTCAGAATAAAATTGGGAATACTGTAGCATGGTGAGCTTAGCAGTGACACACACACAAAACACGGGGACCCACCTCCCACTCTTGGCCGCCGGTTTATTCAATCTGGCCGCAAATTGCAGCCAGAGTAGGGGGTGGGGTGTTGGGTTTTTGGGTGTGGAGTTCTGCTGGGTAGCTTAGGGTGTTGGTATCTGTAACTTTTTAAGTTTAGCCCAGAGGCAAAATCTGGAGCCTTAAACGAGTTATCGACGTTTTAAACTTGTGTGACACGCGCGTGATCCGCGTAGTTCTGTGGCGCGCTGCGCGACACAGCGCGTCGAAGTGGGTTTTGGTGAGTTGCACACGTCGCAACGTATCGTGTGCACGCGCGTTTCGTTTCACGCATACGTGTCCTTTTTATCGATATATCGTGTTTTTACAGGATTTTCCTTATGTGTGTGACTTTTGTAAATTCTAGGTTCGCCGGCGGAAACTTTGAGCGCAGCGGAGAAAGGAAAGCAGGTGGTCGGACACACCTAACGCGGGATCACGGGTGAGTAGATTTAACATCTACGGGGGACCATCGTTTGGATGGCGCAAATCGCCCGATAGATTTAGTAAACTTAAAAGTAGTAAACTTAAAAATTGCTTGTGACACTAGAAATCGTAATACTTGCATGACATTTGCTGAAATCAGGATCTATATGTTATACCTGCATGTGCGAACTCATTCTGTAGGACACATACACCATTATCAGGATTTTATATGCAGCACAAACACTATTCATGTGTACAAACACGCCCTGATAATTGCCATGTCACGACACTAGATAACTTATAATCTGAAACATGTTAATAATTGGTGCTTAGACCTGTGCTATTGCAATAAATCTTCAAAAATGAAATCATAGAATTGCTATTCTCGTGTATATACATCATTATATCATTTGTTCATGCCTAGTGATAAATCATACATTGCAACCTGAACATTGATACCATATGCATTCATTATCATTGACATATGCACCCATGATGATTTCATGAGATTTTATGATATTTCTGGATTTCGGGGGAAAGCCGCAAGATTTACTAACTTATTATCTTTTACAAATATGAAAAGTTGCGGTTTTCTAGTGATGTAAAGTGTCGTCCACCATGAGTTTGCTGTGGTTTTCGAGACCCGTTTCGAGGAGGTGGATGAACCGTCTCGGGTACATGGTGGGCCCGGTGAGGTATCCCGGGGCAAGAAGATCGCAGGAGATGGCGTTGAGCCTAGCAGGGACGGATTTCCTACCGGTGACTTCATTTGACACGGCGGATATCCAGAGGGTACCGACCGTGGCCGCGAGATTGAGATATTGATATTTGAGATGGGTCAGCCGGACGGCTGAGGCCAGAGATACTGTGACATGGATATATGAGATTTGAAACAGTTTTGAGGTGTCGTTGATTCTATGAGTATTATGCTGATATTTTAAAAGAGTTTCAAAACAAAAAGAGATAGAATGATTCTTATATATACATATTGAGATCGCAGTTGATTTATGTTGCATACATACATGCTAGTACATTATGTGGCATACATACCTGCTAGTACACTGATGTTGCATATATACCTGCTAGTACATCCAGCCATACCTGTTTTAGAGATGTTAGGATACTTGTGTGCATGCATGCGATAGCCTTTGTAGATGTTATTTATTACTCACGAGCTGACAACTCACCCCCATTGTGCCACAGCTTTTCTGCAGGTCCATTCCGTCAGCACTGTAGCGGCGGACACTTTTGCTCATTTTGCTCTTTTGCCTGGACTCGAGACTTTTGCTCATAGGTGGGTTATGTTATCATTTTGTACCACCTTATATATATTTATTGTATCTAGAGTACTCCATCTGCTACTATTTCAGCTGTACCAGTCTTATTTGGATTACTGTATATTGATCTAAAGGTGAGGTTGTGAGACTTGTGGACTTTATGTTATTTGAGGTCGAGCTCACTTGAGTCAACATGTTATTTTTACTTGTGCTTTCATGCTTACTTATACACACTGTTATTTTATATTGCATGGGATTGTGACCGCCTTGAGGCGAAGAGCTAGCTGCCGCTTGGGGATACCATATTCATGTTATTCATTTATATTCATGTTTTGTACCCGTTTGGGGGGCCTGTTTTACAAAAGAGACTCTGCCGGAATTTTTGGAAAAAGAAAAGTTATTTTTAAAAAAAATGACTTGATATTTAATGGAATAAAGTGTTTAAATAAATTGGTTTTCCTTCACTCTACTTCTAAATTAGGTTTTGATTTATGGGCTTCGGCTTACTTATTTTACGGACGCTTTGAGACATTTCGTAACTTAAGTGCCGGTCACGTTCCGTGCCTTGCGGGTCGTGACCAATGGGGTTTTGAATGGCTCTGTTAATGTGCAGGATTTTTAAAGTATACAGGAGTTTCCAGAAGACAAAGAGGCACAAGTTTCATGAAAGATCAACTCGGATTCAGCCGAGTCAACCCGGCCTCGCCGGCCGAGTCGGGCCGGGGCTCGCCGTCGAAGGTCCGTCGTCGTCTGGTTAGCACAGTGGGGTAGTTTGTTTTTAATTTGACCTTTGGTTTTACGGGTTTAGCACGTGTAGACTCTTGGGATTCTAAAATTTTTATAAAAAATCAATATTAAAAATAATGTGGGTGATGGGATTTGAACTCTGGTGCTTTGGTTCAGCAGAGCAAGATCTTACCGATGAGCTACAAGCTCCTTCTTGCTATTAAAAAGCAAAACAAATTTATAACTTGTGCTCAGGCAAAATTACCCCTTTCTGTATTTTTGAAAAAATTTTACAGAAAGTTGTACAGAAAGTTTATGGTTGTTATAATCTACCCTCCTTATAAAAATTTCGTCCTCGAAATTTATAAAAGGAAAATGTAACCGAATCAACGAAAGTTTGATGACTGAAGTAACAAAGTGATACAAGGGTTTTTAAAACAAATGTGAAAAAAGCTTACTAGTGTTACCTTGGTCAACTGTCTCAGCTTCTACGGCTGCTAAGGTATAAGCCTGTGGCCGGGGCACGTTTCTCCTAGCTGGGTGCACATTCCTCTGTCTTTGGGGCATGTTTCTCTGCCCTCGAGGCATGTTCCTCGGTGCATGATGGAATTGGCGAGTAGGCGGTGCAGGTGGTGGAGCTGTGAGTGCAAGACGAGGTGCAGAAGCCTGGATAGCTGGCCGCTGCGGGTAGTTGGTA
The DNA here is from genome assembly GCA_030015575.1 of Agapanthus africanus. NCBI lineage: Eukaryota > Viridiplantae > Streptophyta > Magnoliopsida > Asparagales > Amaryllidaceae > Agapanthus > Agapanthus africanus. The sequence goes on along the minus strand of JASDDO010000010.1, from coordinate 419,267,038 downwards.
GGTGTGTGATCTGGGTTGCGTCTATAAGGACAGTTTCCAATTTCGTGATTGGACCCACCACAAACTAAATATAGGCCTTTTGCACGCCTACAGTCCTTCCATAAGTGTGCATTTCTCCTGCAGTAGTAGGAGAAGTCTGGACTCGACTGGTTATTGATTTCTTCCGATCTTCTGGGTTCAACAGTTGGCCTTGAAGAGGCTCCTCCTGTCATCTGGTTAGCAGGGCGCTTCACTCCGGCAGATTGAGGTCTGCCCTTCCTCTTCACCACTGCCTCGTATCTTCGGGCAGCTTTCAAAGCCAAGTCATGAGTTGGGAAACCCCTGTAGCTAATGCAGCTTAGATTTTCGAGTCCAACCCTTGCTGAAATCTTGTAGCTCTGATCTCAGCAGTCGGTATGAGATGGGCCGCAAACCTGTTACGGTCTTATGTTAGCTGTGTAGTATGTAATATTTTGAAAATCGAATTTATTGAGACATTTCTTACCGACTGAGCATGGTGAACTCAGTGTCATACCCATCTACTGATTTTGTCCACATTAAACCTTGTTGTAGATGGATGAACTGCTATTCCATGTCGAACCTGGCAACATGTCGTGGAAAGTCTTCCATTCGATGGGTTGATCAAGACGGTTTTCTTCCGCCTTCCACCAAACCCATGCATTGTCCGTAAGTTGTAGCTTCGCAATACGGACCCAAGCTATCTCTGGCACTTGTGCTGTTGCCAGATCATCTTCGATGCTCTGAGCCCATTCCTCAGCTTCCAGTGGGCTCTCTTTTCCTGAGAATTGTTTGGGGTGCAAAGCCCTGAATTGCTTCACCCCAGATGCATCTGCCCCTAGACGATTCATTAAAAGGGCAGTTTGCTACTGCTGTCCTTCCAGGAGGCTGCAGATTGCCTCATGCAGAACTGTCTGCTCATTAAGCGAAGCAGGGACGGCAAGTGTGATTGGTAGTGGAGGAGTGTTGTTGAAGTTGGTGCTGGTGTTGTTTGGAGAATTCATAATCTTGAAGAAAAATTTAGGTTAGGACAGATTCAAAATATATAAAATGATAAGATTCAAGGAATATGAATTGTAAAGAATGTTTTAGTTGTTGTTTCTTGTGTTATATTGCTTAGGTTGTTCACGCAGAACAGAACTGCATGGTAGGGTTCCAAACAGCTCTGACCTGCATGGGCCGCCAACAAAACCTGTCATGCCCCGCTTCCCAGTATACTGGCAGAGGACGCGACAAGGCCGCTACGTATTTACTCAGAAGTAAATACGCTAAGCGTAACTAAGCAATATAAAAGAAATATACACAAGAGACAAAGTAATGAACGGCAACTTTATTTATTAACATTCTTTTACAGTACATGGAAAAGTAAATACATCTGAATGAAAGCAATGCCTAAACAGTGGCATAACAGAAATGGAAAATACAAAATGTAAAGGAAATGTACAAGTGTAACTACAGCTCGGGGTCTTCAATAAACTGGTCCAAGTCTTCAGTGCTAGGCTCGATCTCTGGAAAGTCTGAATCACCTGATGACATTCAAAGATGAAGAAAGAGAATGTCGTCGGCGAACAAATTGCTCGGTAAGTCCCGAAGATAAGGGAGAAGTAGAATAGACAGAGAGTGAGAGAGAGAGTGTAGCTTTTAAAGTTGTATTTAGAGTTAACGCTGTTGTTTGTTGCTTGGTACAGAAGGATACCAGTGTATACGAGAGGAGTCTCTATATGCCAGAGACTAAAGGTAAATGGAATACAAGGCTCCGTTAGAATACCTGCAACAACGGCGATTGAATTCAGGTTAGGTGTCTTAATGGTTGCAGTCTCGTGCCACTTCTAACACCTTCCGTACCAATCTATCCCTTAAACCCCGCGATATTTTGTATGTATTGTTTGTCTTGTCTTGTAATATAGATTTGTATAATGGAATGACCTACCAAAACCATGATATCAGTAAATGGATGTAACTGAAGAATTATGGAAGTAACTGGAGAATCATGTAAATGGAAGTATATCCATGGTTCGGTTCGGTCAATATAGATTAAATAGATTGAATATATGTATTCATGAATTCATATTGAATTGTTATATTTTAGATTGTACTTGAATCATATTCAAGTCAGATTATAATAATGAGACTCAGTCTGAGTCAGAACAATTAGAAAAGAAATTGAAGTCCTGAATTACATTTTGATGTTATCGGTAACCGCTGCACATGGACGGCAGAATTTGTGTCTTTTTCAAAAACGATTACCGTGTTGATAACACCGTTTGTTAAGTTGTCTACCTTAAATAGGCAAGCACCCATATCTCCGGCTCCCTGAGGCTCAAGAGACTGGTCCTGCTTAAACCTATATTTACTAGGGTCCTTATTGTAATTTATAAAACTTGAGGGGGTTTTATGTAAAAATAATTTTGTATAATTTTCAAAATACACCTCAAGTATTTTATTATCATCTTTAGAGTTTTCATAGATGTAGATTTTATATATGTGACATTTCTAGTGAGATAAACCTATTTTTCATAATATATGGTATTTAATTGTAAATTATTGAACTTATATAGAATTACATGGTGTTTTCATGTAAAGTGGTTTTTTTTATTTAGAAAAGTTGAAATATTTATATTATCATAAAAATAGATATTTTGATGATACATATTTATATAAAAATAATTTTAATATATTATATTTCTAGAAATCTCATTTTCTTAAGATATTTGTATTTTTAAATCTCTCGAGACCGAATGCTCCTTACGGAGGTCTGCATCTCGCACTACTAAGCCCAGGGATGTGAGATAATCCGCACCATCTCAGTCGGGTTCCTTAAAATGGGTTGTAGCGGCGCTTTGCAAAGATTTGTAAAAATACGTAATCTTGTAGAAAACGGTTTTTATAAGTTAAAGATAATTTTGTGTAAAACGGTATTTCCCGAATCTATATTTCCCAAAACGTATTGTGCTATGTTTCATATGAGTGTTGTGAATAGGTAGGTCATTATCTCGTGATCTATCTAAAGGTATATCAAAATTAATGATGTTTTAAAGTCGAAACTAAATTACATGGTATTTTACTAAAAAAAGTACGATAAAAGTTGCAATATGAAATATTTTTCTATGAAACTTGTTCAACATATTTTGTTAAAGATTAATAGTCAAGATGTAAGAGTTTGGAATGGTTGTGTTTAATGGAAATTGTAATTTTTAAAGAAAACCGAATCGGAAGTCGGATTAACTCCGCTGCCGTCGGGTTTTAGGAATACTAGTTTTAAGAATAGAATAGAGAAGGGAAAGGTGGTACTTACTGGTTTAGATTTAAGAGAAGAGGGAGAGGAAGACGTAGGAGGCGCCGGTGCGTCGTTTCGTCGCTGAGAACTCCTCGGATCGTCGTCGGAAAATCGCCGGAGCTTCGCCCTTTACTAACTCCAATTGCACACAAAATTCTAGAGAGTTTTCTTGAGAGTTTTGGACAAAATTTGTGAGTGATGGGGGTGTGTTTAGGGGTGGTATTTATAGGGTAATCTAGGGTTTATGGTAGATAAAAAGATGTATTGAAAATATATTAAAAATTGTATTAAAAATATGGTTTAATGGGGTTTTGAATGGCTCTGTTAATGTGCAGGATTTTTAAAGTATGCAGGAGTTTCCAGAAGACAAAGAGGCACAAGTTTCATGAAGGGTCAACCCGGCCTCGCCGGCCGAGTCGGGCCGGGGCTCGCCGTCGAAAGTCCATCGTCGTATGGTTAGCACAGTAGGATAGTTTGTTTTTAGTGTGACCTTTGGTTTTACGGGATTTAACACGTGTAGACTCTTGGGATTCTAAAAATTTAAAAAGAAATCAATATTAAAAATAATGTGGGTGATGGGATTTGAACTCTGGTGCTTTGGTTCAGCAGAGCAAGATCTTACCAATGAGCTACAAGCTCCTTCTTGCTATTAAAAAGCAAAACAAATTTATAAGTTGTGCTCAGGCAAAAGTACCCCTTTCTGTATTTTTGAAAAAATTGTACAGAAAGTTGTACAGAAAGTTTAGGGTTGTTACAGTTCTTTTCTGTATTTTTGAAAAAATTCTGTACGGAAAGTTTATGGTGGTTACACAGAGGATCCACTCACGAAGGCCCTCCCCCATATGCAATTTGAGAAACTTTTTGGGATGTTGGGTATGTGATACTACAACAACTGGCCTTAGTGCAAGTGGGAGATTGTTAGTCATTTGTATGCCCTAGAGGCCATTACTGTATAGTATAGTGGATGCTTGGACATATATATGACTTTCTTGCTCGACATGATAGTATGCTATCTAGTTGCTCCTTATCTTAACATGTACACTTATTATTATTATACTGTCTCTCTGATACATGTTGATAAAGCCCTCAGGATGTTAGCTTGACTACCAGGATTATGATGTAGATCATACTAGTGGGACTTGTGTAGTCCACAAGCACATCTTTTAACAGTTCCTAGTCAAGAGAATATCGAGACAGGGCATCGATATTCCAGAGTAGACTAGTGTGTACGTTTCTTGACCCTATTTGGGGCGATGGTTGATCCCATATCCATTGGTATTTGACATCATAGATTGTACACATGTGCTCATTAGAGAATGGGTACACCGAACAGGACTCGTCAAGAACTCTTAGATGGTACCATATCTATCGTCAGATAGCAGTTCTCAAGTGACACTTGTACAAGTTAGTCTGTAAACCCGAGATCGTCATAGAGACTTGTGTTATTCCCACTGTGCTTTGATTTCCTCCCTACCACGGCTCAAAGGAGTCGTGAAAATAGATGAATTTTGGATACAGTCCCGAGTCACATAAAGGCAATGAGTGATAGGAGGAGTTTTGTCTTTCCCGGTATAGCGAGTTGATGTTGCACTATACTCGATTAGCTATAACAACAAGTCCCTGGCTAGGGCTGATGAGATTTACTGATAAGTGTTATCAGTAGTTTCTCAAACGGTTATATTCCACACATCGGCATGAATTATCAAGTTACTAGGGTCTGACGATTCCACCCCTAGACTTGATATGCGACATATCATACGAAGAGACAGGACTATACGGTAAGTGTTGCTTATAGGCTTTGCAAGAGTTTGGACAAGCTTGATTGTAAATCTTCTATTCGCTCAATACATGGGTAGCCGTTACGTCCAACTGGTACTGCTGACGGTTTGTGGGTGACCGATATGATCATTATCTACTGCTGGCGTATTGACGAGTCTTTAGAGTCCCACACATAGGTTTCCTAATTCAAGCGAAACGAAATAGGCCATATATCATGATATGTGCGGGAGCTTGATTAAATACGAGTATGTGATACCGTATTCTAATCTCGCGATATGTGATATCGGTTAGGTTATATGTGATATAACCAGATTGTTGAATCAAGTGTTGATTCAATGATATGTTGTATGTATATATATTTGATATTGGCCGGTTATATATGATATGACTGGATTATTGAATCAAGTGTTGATTTGATATAGTATATTGAAGTTGTTGGTTATATATGATATGACAAGGTTATTGAATCAAGTGTTGATTCGATAATGTGATATACATTTAAGTGATATTAGTCAGTTATATATGATATGACCGGATTATTGAATCAAGTGTTGATTTAATAATTTGATATATATTTATATTGGATATATTTATATATTAACTAATATTGTTGCTCACTAAAGATTTTATTCTCTTTTTATATATAATGATGTGTGTGTGTGTGTGTTTGTTTATATATAAAATATTATTGTGTCATGATAGATGATATATAGAACATGGGTGTATGAGACTCACACAATGACCTAAACATAATTGGGTGATTATTTATTAAGAGAAAAATCAAAATTAGTTGGAAATGAGCATGTCTTAGATGCTTGTAGAAGCATGGAGAAGCCATGACTCATCCCACTAATTTTGTTTTACTCTTGATATTTTCTCACCCATCTCTTATCTTTAAACCATGGTTCATTCTCTCTCTTGATTACTTATGATATTTTCCTCACCCAAATTCTTCTTCTTCCTCTCTAGATTTTCTTAAGTTGAAAAGAATAAAGATAAAGAAATTTCTAAAGTGAGCAAAATTCCTACTTCATCAACCTACTCTCATCTAGCCCATAAGATTAGGTTGTTTGCTTCACTAATTCTTGATTAGTGAATAGATAGCTTGAGTTAGAGTAAGTTCAAGGTGGATCATCTTCGGTCTCGAAGACGACGAAACAAACTCGTTCCTTTCACCAAGTGGAGCCTAAGAAGAGTTTTAGGGACCACTACTTGGAGCTAAGGGACTACTACTTAGAGTTTTAGAAGTGAAGGACCGGTCTACAAAGGCATCTCCTTCGAGTGATTGCAAAAATTAAAATTTTTTTTCTTATAATTGTTTCCGATTCACTAATTCTTATCGCTTTCGAAAGGAACAAAAAAAATGAACAAAAAAAAAAGATATGAAAAACTCAAAATTTAAAAAGAGAGAGAGAGAAAGTGTAACAACCCTAAATTTCCTATACAAATTTTTCAAAATCTATAAAGGGGTATTTTAGTCTGAGCACAAGATATAAGTAATTATTTTGCTTTTTAATTACAAGTTAAAAGAATGTAACAACTCCATTTTTAGCGTACAAAAATTTGCTTTAAAATTAATATATACTTGGGGTATTTACATTTACTGTTATTATTTTAAATAATTAATTAGCTCCATAATTACAAGAAGGAGCTTGTGGCTCATTGGTAATACCTTGCACTGCTGAACCAAGCCACCAGAGTTTACATCCCATACCCCACATTATTTCTAATATTGATTTTTTTTTAAACCTTTAGAATACCAAGGGTTTACACGTGCATATCTCACAAAAAACCCACTACACCCAAACATGTAACATTTCCAGGAGTTAGATGAACCGTCGGGGGGGATCCCGGCCGCCTGACTCGGCCGGGAATTGGCCAAATCGGCTATGACTTGGTCTGACTCCGTCCTCAGACCGAGTCACGGCCGAGTCGGCCGATTCCGGCGACGGCCCCAACATGAAAGTTGTGTCTTTTCATATTCTCTATGCACCTGCAAAATTTCAGCCGCAAACCATTTCCAGAACTCTTTTAAAACCCCAATTACTTCACTTTTAATACATTTTATCACATTTTTCATTTTAACCTTTCACCTACCCTAACCTTAGCCTAACCCTATAAATACCACCTCTACCCTCTACCCTCTAACTCCAAAACTCTGAGCCAACTCTCTAAAATTCTCAAGAACTCTTATGTGCAACGGAATTGAGCGAAAGGCGAAGCTCCGACGAATTCCCGTCGGAACTTCCGGCGATTGTTTTAGGAACTACCTGCGACAACGCAACACATCAGCGATTCCACTACTTCCCTTTCACTCTCTTGTGTGACCTAAAACCCGTAAGTCTCAATTCCTACCTATCTCTTTTATTAAAAAAATACGGTTTTACAAAACCCGACGGAATCGAAACAAATCCGATTTCCGATTTGGTTTCTTATAAAATTCCACTTCTCACTAATATAATCATACTTAAACTTTCTCATGTTGACTATTAAAGACTAATCAACCAAATTGATCAAGTTTCATCACATGAAATGATGGTTATTTCAATTTATCGTATTTTTCACTTAAATACCACATTGTTTCAATTCTACATTTAACTCCATTAAACTTGCTATATCTTTAAAGTAGAGCACGAGGTAACGACCTACCTCCTCACACACTCATATACAACCTAACACGATACCATCGAAAACTTAGAATACGAGAAAACAAACATTTTCATTTAAATACCCTTTACTTAATAAAACCATTTCTAAAAAATTTAGTATTTATACACTCTTTAAATAAATACCACTCATTATGAAAATAGGATAAGTTGTGGACATCAGTCGTTTATCTAAACCTGACTTTGTGGTGTCTAGGCTAGGCAAGTGAGAAAGATAACTTTAAAAGGCCCGTCTCACAGTGATTCGTGAGTGGATCACTCCTTTCTTCACTTGTACTTACCTGGCCACAATTGGCGGTGAAAAGGCGATTTGAGGCATATCACAACTTGTCGTTTTGGACCAGTTAGGAATAGTCTAGTTGACTTAGGAGACCCTAGAACATAAAATACGGAAAATTGACATGTTTACAAATAAATATCACTTACTTCATAAAACCGTTTTCTAAAAGATTAGTATTTATACAATATTTGCAAAGCGTCGTTACAACCCATTTTGGGGGAACCCGTTCGGGATGGTGTGGATTATCGCACATCCTCGGGCTTAGTAGTGCGAGATTCAGATCTCCGCAAGGAGCATTCGGTCTCGAAAGATTTAAAATACGACATCTTAAGAAAATGAGAATTTTAGAATATAAAAAATATATTAAAATTATTTTTGTATAAATATATGTATATTTATCATTAAAATACCTATTTTGTTATGATATAAATATTCCACCTTTTTCTAAAAATCACAAGAATCAATTTTACACTAAAATACCACGAATTCCATACAAATCAATATTACAAATAAATACCTTTATTTCTGAATTTAGGATATTTTCATTAGAATTATCACAATATAAAATCCACATTCATTACAACCCTAAATATGAATAATAAATGCTTGGGGTATATTTTGAAAAAGTATATAAAAGTATTTTTACATATAAACCCCTCAAGTTCTATAAATTACCCTAAGGACCCTACTAAACATAGATTTAAGCGAAACCAATTTTTTGAGCCTCAGGGAGCCGGAGAAGTGGGTGCTTGCCTATCTAAGGTAAACAAATTAATAAAAACAATCAGGACTTCAATTTACATTGCTGATTATCTGACTCGGTTTGAGTTTTAGTATAATCTGACTTGAATATGATTCAAGTACAATTTACAATCTTCAATATTACAATTCAACATGAATTCATGAATCCAATTATCAATCTATACAACTTGACTGAACCGAACCATGGATATACATTCCATTGACATGGTTCTCCAGTTATTCCATTTATATGATTATACTGTTACATGCGTTTACTGATATCATGGTTTTGGTCAGTCATCCAATTATACAATCAATACAATTTACGACAAACAATACAATCAAAACACTATAGGGTTTAAGGGGTAAATTGGTACGGAAGGTGTTAAAAGTGGTACGAGACGGTAAGATTAAGACACCTAACCTGTATTCCGTTGTTGTTGTACCGTGGCCCAACGGTTCCTTGAGTTCCTGATACCTTAGTCTCCGGGGCAAGTGAGACTCCTCTCGTATACACTGGCATCCTTCTGTACCAAACTACAAACAACGGCGTTAACACTAAATATAACAATATAACAATATAATACAACTGTAAAAGCTACTCTCTCTCTCTTACTCTCTGTCTATTCTATTTCTCCTCTTATCTTTGGGACTTACCGAACGACCTGTTCGCTGACGACATTCTATTTCTTTCTTCTTTGAATGTCGTCAGGTGATTTAGAACCGTCAGAGATCGAGCAAATTGCAGAAGACTTGGTTCAGTACAGCGAAGACCCTGAGCTCTAGACATTATACATTTTCTATTCAGTATCTTTTCCTGTCATGCCATTGTTTAGGCATTGCTTTTATTTCAGTTGTATTTCCTTTTCATGCATTGTACAAAAGAATGTTAATAAATAAAGTTGCTTTTTTTTATTATATCTTATCTCTTGTGTATATTTTCTTTTATATTGCTTAGTTACGCTTAGCGTATTTGCTTCTGAGTAAATACGTAGCGGCCCCGTCGCGTCCTCTGCCCGTATACTGGGAAGCGGGGCAGGACAGGTTTTGTTGGTGGCCCATGCAGGTCTGAGTTGTATGGAACTCTGCCATGCAATTCTGTTCTGCATAAACAACCTAAGCAATATGACACAAGAGCCAGCAACTAAAACATTCTTTACAATTCATGTTCCTCGAATCTTACAATTTCATATTCTTTGAATTTTATCATTCCATATTCTTTGAATCATATATCTTGAATCTGTCCTGATCCAAAATTCCCTCACCTCTTTTACAATTTTACCAAAACCTTCGCATTCTTTCATTCCTTCATACATTCTTCACATTTTTAAAACCCTTACACCACCTTATTATTTTTCACACACTATCAGTACTCCAGTCACCAAACTTTCCTTGAATTTGTTACACTTTCCTTTTACAAATTTCGAGGACGAAATTTTTATAAGGAGGGTAGAATGTAACAACCCTAAATTTCCTATACAATTTTTTTTAAAATCCATAAAGGGGTATTTTAGCCTGAGCCCAAGATATAAGTAATTATTTTGCTTTTTAATTACAAGTTAAAAGAATTTAACAACTCCATTTTTAGTGTACAAAAATTTGCTTTAAAATTAATGTATACTTGGGGTATTTACATTTACTGTTATTATTTTAAGTAATTAATTAGTTCCATAATTACAAGAAAGAGCTTGTGGCTCATTGGTAATACCTTGCACTGCTGAACCAAGCCACCAGAGTTCAAATCCCATACCCCACATTATTTTTAATATTGATTTTTTTAAAAACCTTTAGAATACCAAGGGTTTACACGTGCATATCTCACAAAAACTCCACTACACCCAAAGATATAACATTTTCAGGAATTAGATGAACCGTCGGGGGGGATCCCAGCCGCCTGACTCGGTCGGGAATCGGCCAAATCGTCCTTAACTCGGTCTGACTCTGTCCTCAGACCGAGTCACGGCCGAGTCGGCCGATTCCGGCGACGGCCCCAACATGAAAGTTGTGTCTTTTCATATTCCCTATGCACCTGCAAAATTTCATCCTCGGACCATTTCCAGAGCTCTTTTAAAACCCCAATTACTCCACTTTTAATACATTTTATCACATTTTTCATTTTAACCTTTCACATATCCTAACCTAGCCTAACCCTATAAATACCACCCCTACTCTCTACCCTCTAACTCCAAAACTCTGAGCCAACTCTCTAAAATTCTCAAGAACTCTTGTGTGCAACGGAATTGAGCAAAAGGCGGAGCTCCGACGAATTCCCGGCGGAACTTCTGGTGATTGTTTTAGGAACTACCGGCGACGACGCAACACATCGGCGATTCCACTACTTCCCTTTCACTCTCTTGTGTGACCTAAAACCCGTAAGTCCCAATTCGTACCTATCTCTTCTATCAAAAAAATACGGTTTTACAAAACCCGACGGAATCGGAACAAATCCGATTTCCGATTCGGTTTCTTATAAAATTCCACTTCTCACTAATATAATCATACTTAAACTTTCTCATGTTGACTATTAAACACTAATCAACCAAATTGATCAAGTTTTATCACATGAAATGATGGCTATTTCAATTTATCGTATTTTTCACTTAAATACCACATTGTTTCAATTCTACATTTAACTCGATTAAACTTGCTATACTTTTAAAGTAGAGCACGAAGTAACGACCTACCTCCTCACACACTCATATACAACCTAATACGATACCATCGAAAACTTAGAATACGAGAAAACAAACATTTTCAATTAAATACCCCTTACTTAATAAAACCATTTCTAAAAGATTTAGTATTGATACAATTTTTAAATAAATACCACTTATTATAAAAATAAGATAAGTTGTGAACATCAGTCGTTTATCTAAATCTGACTTTGTGGTGTCTAGACTAGGCAAGTGAGAAAGGTAAGTTTAAAAGGCCCGTCTCACGGTGATTCGTGAGCGGATCCCTCCTTTCTTCACTTGTACTTACCTGGCCACAATTGGCGGTGAAGAGGCGATTTGAGGCATATCACAACTTGTCATTTTGGATTAGTTAGGAATAGTCTAGTTGACTTAGGAGACCCTAGAACATAGAATACGGAAAATTGACATCTTTACAAATAAATACCACTTACTTTATAAAACCGTTTTCTAAATGATTAGTATTTATACAATTTTTGCAAAGCACCGCTACAACCCATTTTGGGGAACCCGTTCGGGATGGTGCAGATTATCGCACATTCTCAGGCCTAGTAGTGCGAGATTCAGACCTCCGTAAGGAGCATTCGGTCTCAAAAGATTTAAAATACGACATCTTAAGAAAATGAGATTTTTAGAATATAAAAAATATATTAAAATTATTTTTGTATAAATATATGTATATTTATCATTAAAATACCTATTTTGTTATGATATAAATATTCCACTTTTTTCTAAAAATCACAAGAATCAATTTTACACTAAAATACCATGAATTCCATACAAATCAATATTACAAATAAATACCTTTATTTCTGAATTTAGGATATTTTCATTAGAAATATCATAATATAAAATCCACATTCATTACAACCTTAAATATGAATAATAAATACTTGGGGTATATTTTGAAAAAGTATATAAAAATATTTTTACATAAAACCCCCTCAAGTTCTATAAATTACCCTAAGGACCCTAGTAAACATAGGTTTAAGCGAAACCAATCTCTTGAGCCTCAGGGAGCCAGAGAAGTGGGTGCTTGCCTATCTAAGGTAGACAAATTAATAAAAACAATCAGGACTTCAATTTACTTTGCTGATTGTCTGACTCAATTTGAGTCTCAGTATAATCTGACTTGAATATGATTCAAGTACAATTTACAATCTTCAATATTACAATTCAATATGAATCTATGAATCCAACTATCAATCTATACAACTTGACTGAACCGAACCATGGATATACATTCCATTGACATGGTTCTCCAGTTATTCCATTTACATGATTATACAGTTACATCCGTTTACTGATATCATGGTTTTGGCCAGTCATCCAATTATACAATCAATACAATTTACAAGACAAACAATATAATCAAAACACTATGGGGTTTAAGGGGTAGATTGGTATGGGAGGTGTTAAAAGTGGCACGAGACGGTAAGATTAAGACACCTAACCTATATTCCATTGCTGTTGTACCGTGGCCCAACGATTCCTTGAGTTCCTGATACCTTAGTCTTCGGGGCAAGTGAGGCTCCTCTCGTATACACTTGCATCCTTCTGTACCAAGTTACAAATAACAGCGTTAACACTAAATACAACAATATAACAATATAATACAACTGTAAAAGCTACTCTCTCTCTCCCTCTCTCTTACTCTCTCTCTCTATTCTATTTCTCCTCTTATCTTTGGGACTTGCCAAGCGACCTATTCGCTGACGACATTCTATTTTTTTCTTCTTTGAATGTCGTCAGGTGATTTGGAACCGTCAGAGATCGAGCCAATTGCAGAAGATTTGGATCAGTACAGTGAAGACCCTGAGCTCTAGACATTGTATATTTTCTATTTAGTATCTTTTCCTGTCATGCCATTGTTTAGGCATTGCTTTTATTTCAGTTGTATTTCCTTTTCATGCATTGTACAAAAGAATGTTAATAAATAACGTTGCTTTTTTTATTATATCTTGTCTCTTGTGTATATTTTCTTTTATATTGCTTAGTTACGCTTAGCGTATTTGCTTCTGAGTAAATACGTTGCGGTCTCGTCGCGTCTTCTGCCCGTATACTGGGAAGCGGGGCGTGACAGAAAGTGTGGGAAAATGACAAGAAGATATTGGAATATCCATTTGGAAGAGATGATGGAAGCAGGAGTTCATAACCTTTGGAAGCTACCTTCCACTCAAGAAAAGGAGGTTGTATTCTCTATTCACTAAGTGTAAAATTTGTTTACATGCTTTTAAACTTTAATTCTCTAGTTCGATTCTAGGTTATTGTAATTTAGACCTTTAGATTTTTTTAAATTGTATATTTGATGCATGTGGAAACCTAGTAGAGGTGCTAAGACACACTTTCACCCCTAACTCCCCTACACTTGATTTCCCTCCAATCAAACAGAAACTCTTCATTTCACAATTAAACCACATTTTAATGCTTTTCATCCACATTTTCAATTTCAAAACCCTAATTCTCCACTATAAATACTACCCCATGCCCTAACCCTTCACCATTCTGAAAATTCTCGCCAAAACTCTCTCAAAAACTCCTAGATGCAAGTGGAGTAAAGTGGAGTTAGCAAGCAAGCTACTTCCGGCGAAGATCGAACCTAATTCCGGCGCTCCCGCGGCACCTCAAAACTTTCTTACTCTTCCTCCCTCTCTTCTTAGCATAATCAAACGGTAAGTCTCTCCTAAACTTCTTTTCTCTTCATTTAATTTATCTTTTTATAAAAATTGGTAAAAATGGAATTGATACCGATATCACTTTTTCCAACTCCTATAACTCCAATTCCATTTATCTTTGGTCAAACAAATTTTTATACAATACTTGTAACCGTAAACCCTAATATTTAGGATCAAATTTTCATTAAACTTCTCATGTGAAATAACATTAGTAACACTTTTTCATTTAAATACCATGAACTTTAAATATCACCTCTTTTAGTTTTTGTTATAAACATAACTTTAGGAAAACTTCATGAGATAACGATCTACCTTTCGCATACACACTTGGTTTCATAGCACGATACTTTTTGAATGTATTTTTCATTGCGAAGACATTATTACAAGAAAATACCACTTACTATAGAAACCGGATTTCTTTTAAATTCCTTTGCGATTATGCCTCTACAACCCTCTTTATGGGACCCGCTATTGGATGGTGCGGATTATCGCACATCCTTGGGCTAGTAGAGCGAGATGCAGATCTCCTCACGGAGCATTCGGTCTCGAAAGGTTTTAAATACGGTTTTTAAGAAAAACGAATTTTTCTAATTAAATAAAATTAATTTTTAATAATTATATAAAAAAAATTTACAAATCCTTATTTTCAAAATATAATAAACTTATTTTTTTTCTAAAAATGAAAGATTAACAAGTTTCAATAAAATACCATCAAGTTGCCAAAAGACAACTCTTTTCAATAAAATACCATGAACTTTCTAAGCTAAGCAATTATCACTAAAATACCTCAAATCCTTAAAACTCATGCTAATGAAAACCCTAATAATATAAATAACCCCTCGAGGTTTATTTTTAACTATATTATAATATTTTTTCATAAAAACCCCTCGAGTTATATAAAACAATATTTAAGGATTTAATAAATATAGGTTTAAGCAGGATCAATTCTCTTGAGCCCCAGAGAGCCGGAGTAAGTGAGTGCTTGCCTATTCAAGGTAGACAACATAACGGAGTTATCAATGGTAATTATCTTGGAAAAAGACACAAATACTGCCATCTATGTGCAGCAGTTACCGATAACTCCCGAATCTAATTCAATATCTAAAACAGTACAAGTGTCTGACTCATCCAATTCAAACCTAAAACCAATTCAAATCTGAATCTAATATCAAACATGAATACTTGTCGTGATTTGACCAAACCCTGATTATAATTGGACATGAATTTAACATGAATACCAGAACACAATGGTTTCTATTTAAACTGACTTGACTCGAACCATAAATACAACTTGACATGAATGCAAGAATACTTCCCACGAATACATGATATTGACATGAACTCAATCTTACAACTTGATATATTCATGGATTCGAGTAAGGCTGGTAATCTTAACTGTAACGTAGAATATACAGCGTGTTGGGATAGTTCTTTGGTGAATCCAATGGAATCTCAGGAGTCCTCCTAAATCATGAATCCATGTCTACTAATACAAGTAAGTTATCACAAGGACCCGTGTTTTTTTACTCCTGAATTATAGCCTGTTGAGTTTGGAATACTTCAACACTAGGTTGAAATCCCGTTACTAATACTTGATTCGGGCATGTGGTTCCTTACCTCTGGATTACAGCCTGTTGGGTTCGAGAACACTTTTGAGATTAGTTGATATTCACCCTTGAACTTATGTTAAATTAGTATACTCAAGTAGAGACATGTTAAGACACTTATATTTCACTTCATGTTTACTATACCTACACTACACGGCCATATTATACTCTACTCATGTTAGTTATCCTGATATATAGAACCGCATGCTAAATAAACTTGTCATGTTTACATTAAGCAACATATTGACACGCCATATTTCATAATCAATTGTTCATAACATACATTTTTTCTTTATCATTACACTTTATATTTCACTTCATTTCTTATGGACTTACCGAGCGAAAGTTCGCGGACGGACATTCCACCCTTCTTTGTTTTTTTGGAATGTTCGTCAGATATCGTGGAGACTGGGGAGGTAGACACTATCAAGAAAGAGCACGAACAGATCGCAACCCAAGCCTAAATTAGTTATATTTTTCTCAGTTTATGTATGACACATGTTTATGCATTTCCGTTCTTGTATTTTCTTTTAGTTGAAATCATGTATTGTAAATGAATCAAGTTGAATGTAAATAAATTTGTTGAATTTTAACTCTCATATTAATTTTCTTGTTATTTTTATATTTGCTTCTTTTATGCTTAGTGTATTTATTCCAAGAAATTACCTTCTCGAAATAAATACGTCGCGGGCCTCGCCACGTCACCGTTTCCGTCTATTAGGAAGCGGGGTGTAACAGTTCGATTAGGGTTCAGCTCGGTATCAACTCGTTCAAGCCCGGTTCATTTATTAATGAGCCGAACATGAGCCAGAAAATCTGTCTCGTTTATTAAACAAGCCGAATTCGAGCTCGGCCAAGCTCGTTCGGTATTGACTCGAGTTCGGTTAGGTTGCACAATTTGAAAAAAACAGTAATATGTAATAGAGAGATTCTATATAACTTTTAGGACACTTAATTCAATTAAGGGACAATATATAAAGTGCAACTGAGGTGAATATAAAACCCAGCACTTAGACCCATTCCATGCTCTAAATGTTAATTTTTTTAATCCTTCCGTATCTCAAAGCCCTAATCTTAGGCTCTATGATTGTTGTCCTCAGCCTAGCCTGTTACAAAATACTTTCATATTTTCTTCTGAAATCCCTATAATGGCCATTGACCTATTCTCATTCTCCACCAAATGTCTCTTTGTCGTTTTTCTTTCAGAGATCGCCTAATAGAAGATGCATCCGAGCACGACTTTGGCTCGTTTAAGACACGGTAAATTAACGAACTGAATATGACCCAGACCTGCTAACACTACTACAAAGAAGGGTTGCCCCTACGGATATATCCATAGGTGCAACCCACTGCCCCTACGGTTATATACGTAGGGGCGAAAAAATACCCCGTAGGTGCAAAGGCCGCAGGTGCAAGTCGAGGCCCTGAACTTATCCCTACGGTTAAATTCTTGCCCCTACGGATATGTATGTAGGTCCAGTTTTCCCTACGGAGTAAGCCGTAGGGTATAAGATTTTATATTATTTACAGTTTATTTTAATAAATTACTTGGACCTACGGCTATATCCGTAGGGGAATGTACTACCCCCTACAGATATATTCGTAGGTACTTTTCAGTAGGGGCACAAATTCAGGATTCCTGATATGTGCCCCTACGGATAACCCCGTAGGGGAATGTCAGTGGCCCCTACGGATATATCCGTAGGGGGATTCCCAAACACCTGGCACTGACATCTGGGGGAAATATCAGTTACTGCTGATATTTAGCCCCTACGGATATATCCGTAGGGGTAACGTGTAGGCCTACGGATTAATCCGTAGGTACATATTATCTGAAATTTTTTTTAAAAAATGTCCTGCTTGATTTTTTCCCGCCCTGTGCACATTAATGTATACATCAATCAAATCATATATTGCAGTATTCATAATCACATCTCACGCATATATATAATATACAAAAGAAACACAAAAACTGAATATGATATAAATACAAACCAATATGAATATCGTTTCAAAATGTAGTACAATGTGTATGATATAAATAAATACATGTTTCAAAAAAAAAGAACCAAAAATCTACCCTAGCTCGGTCCAGCTCGGTCCTGCTCCTCGGTCAATAAACTCTGCAATTCGTCGCGAGCGGGAGTCTGAGTGGGCGGTGGAGCTACAGGAGCTGTCTGCGGAACCGCAGCCGAAGGAGATGCGTGTGGAGGTCGGCCGATCTACCCTGTCGCGTCTGGATATAACTTGTGTAAGAAGCGTGTAAGAACTGTTTATTATTCGAATTCGTATCATTATTAAGTTATTTCGAAACCCTGTTTGGATATCTAGTTTGGAAAAGCGTTGTTTATTTCAATTACATATGTATGTATGATTAATAAAACATAAGTCTACAACCAAATAAGCTCAGGCTATGTACTGATATTGGATATGTTGATATCTATAATATGACATTATATTTTACTATTAAGTAGTATACATACCAGCATCCCATTCAACTCCTGAACGGTGGCCTTCAAGCTCTCCTGTTCCTGCTGGATACGTCGCTGACTGGAGACGGAGGAAGTAACCACCGGGGTGGAGTCCAACCTCATATGGGCCCTGCTAGAGCCCAGTCCTCGGCCTATCTCCAAACCTCCGTGGTGCCGTCCGTGTGCGGCGTCCAGGACTGGGGTCAGCAGCCTCGAATGTTGCCTTCCCCCTAGCAACTGTCAGAACATTATATTTAGCACATACTGGTCTATAAAATTGACAAGAAATACCAAAATCAACAAATTCAAAGCCTTACTTACAAAGATAGAAGATGTGCTCCTCTGGTATCTGCATGTATTAAAATTTGAATAATATTAATTAATTTCAGTACATACATACTAACAAGGTAAACTCGCATATAGCGCTGCTTACACATATGACAGGGAGTGAACAAGCTCTTGTAGATGCGCAAATCTAATCTCATCAAGCAGCCCATGATAATGAGTTGGACGACAAGAGCAAAAGAAATGTGTGTATATTTATGATATAGCATTCTAAATCAATATACATGCCCTATATAATATATAAACATACCTGGAGGAACGGGAGTGACCTCTGTCCCTGATATGGACGCATCACCAACAACTAGACAATCAAACATTGACAATATAAGTAATTTTGACATAAACATGCATGGATATCTATAATATTACATTCAAAATGGATATTAGAGAGCGCACCTGCAGTGAGAAGTGGTAAAAGTATCACCCAACTAGGGTGTAATTTACAGAATCAGTTGAGACTCTTAAAAGTCATAGAAGAACCCGACCTGCACAAATCTGATGTATGCTTTCCATTGGACACTAAGAAGTCTCTAAAGGGAAAAACCTATGTGAAAGCCATCATTAGTTCATATCAGAAGATTGATGCTGAAACAGAAAACGAGAAATGTCATTTTTTTCTTCTTCCGCCACATTACTGTCTTCTCCTTCTGCCACATTACTGTCTTCTCCTTCTTATGATGTGCGCGTGCAAATTCAATGACTATATTGAGAATATTGATTAATAGTGGGTAGGAAAAGTATTTCTCAAATGGCTTTTGCGTCTTAAAACCATAAACTACTAAGTAATGACATACATAATTTTTTTAGTATAAAGGTTGTTATTTTAAGTTTTCCCTTATAGAGATATGATCTAACTGCATCTATCAACTATAAGTGTGCAGAAAATTATGATAAGAAATCATAAGAAAGGGTCGTAGCCATGCATAACTTTGAATCTACATACCAAATCATGCACTTATTGTCACCTTGCCTTAGAATATAAAATATCTTGGAAGACAGTAAGCGAGCATTTAAATCTCGATAGCTTTTGACTTCAACATATATTTTTCTCAAGTACCATGAAATATACTTGCTCCGTATAAACCGTTTTCAGGAAGATGGATTAATAATGACAAATTATCCATTGTGGCTCACTAGGTTAGCATTTTCTCTTCTATTGACCATCTTTCTAATCAGCTTGGTAAATTTATTCGGAACCGGCTGCGAATCATTAAAAGACGTGCATAAGAAAGAGAACTAAAATACAGATATATAGCATACCGATACATCGAAACTTCATATTTGCGATGGCAATCCAGAGATATTTATTTCTACACACGTGGTGCGCGTGCGAATGCGTCAGGCATCATGGACAAATATTTCAGAACATGGAAAGTATTATTCGTATAAAGTAATTAAACTTTTAAACACCTTGAGTAGATATTTTCTTAGTTGATGCAATCATATCATGAGGACTAAATTTAAGCTATTATATATATGCTTATGTATTTTTCTAACCTAAAATATCACACACACACACAGAGAGAGAGAGAGAGAACACCTGGTAGGTAAATAAATCAGGTAGCAGGATCCTGAAGAAATAAAGTCCATAGCATTGCTCATCATCATCATCCATGATCCCTTTGATAATATTTTTTCAAAGGGATCACGGATGATGATGATGAGCAATGCTATGGACTCCATTTCTTCAGGATCCTGCTACCTAATTTCTCTATCTACCTGGTGTTCTCCCCCCCTCTCTCTCTCTCTGTGTGTGTGATATATTAGATTAGAAAAATACATAAGCATATGTATAATAGCTTAAATTTAGTCATCATGATATGATTGCATCAACTAAGAAAATATCTACCCAAGGTGTTTAAAAGTTTTAATTACTTTATACGAATAATACTTTCCATGTTCTGAAATATTTGTCCATGATGCCTGACGCATTCGCACGCGCACCACGTGTGTAGAAATAAATATCTCTGGATTGCCATCGCAACTATGAAGTTTCGATGTATCGGTATGCTATATATCTGTATTTTAGTTCTCTTTCTTATGCATGTCTTTTAATGATTCGCAGCCGGTTCCGAATAAATTTACCAAGCTGATTAGAAAGATGGTCAATAGAAGAGAAAATACTAACCTAGTGAGCCACAATAGATAATTTGTCATTATTAATCCATATTCTCAATATAGTCATTGAATTTGCACGCGAACATCATAAGAAGGAGAAGACAGTAATGTGGCAGAAGGAGAAGACAGTAATGTGGCGGAAGAAGAAAAAAATGACATTTCTCGTTCTCTGTTTCAGCATCAATCTTCTGATATGAACTAATGATGGCTTTCACATAGGCTTTTCCCATTAGAGACTTCTTAGTGTCCAATGGAAAGCATACATCAGATTTGTGCAGGTCGGGTTCTTCTATGACTTTTAAGATTTGTGCAGGTCGGGTTCTCTCTAATATCCATATCGATACTTACATTCAAAATGGATATTAGAGAGCGCACCTGCAGTGAGAAGTGGTAAAAGTATCACCCAACTAGGGTGTAATTTACAGAATCAGTTGAGACTCTTAAAAGTCATAGAAGAACCCGACCTGCACAAATCTGATGTATGCTTTCCATTGGACACTAAGAAGTCTCTAATGGGAAAAGCCTATGTGAAAGCCATCATTAGTTCATATCAGAAGATTGATACTGAAACAGAGAACGAGAAATGTCATTTTTTTCTTCTTCCGCCACATTACTGTCTTCTCCTTCTGCCACATTACTGTCTTCTCCTTCTTATGATGTGCGCGTGCAAATTCAATGACTATATTGAGAATATTGATTAATAGTGGGTAGAAAAAGTATTTCTCAAATGTCTTTTGCGTCTTAAAACCATAAACTACTAAGCAATGGCATACATAATTTTTTTAGTATAAAGGTTGTTATTTTAAGTGCGCGTGCAAATTCAATGAAAGTTAGATTTGAGGATACCCATGTATGAGTTGTATTCTATATATGTGTGTTTCGATTTATGATTTCGCTTAAGTGTAGGGTTGTTTTTACTTAAAGAAGTATCACCATCTACTATATATAAAAAAAATATAGCAAACTAGGATTGGTATTCAAATCCCAGTCCAGATTGGTATTCAAAATTTATTTAATTAGTTTGTGATCCACATCATTTGATTCGTTGTTTGAGGCATCAATGTAGGCACAAATATCGGCGACGAGGAACTCGACGAAGAAGAACGAGGGCGGTGGCGGGCTGAGAACGGAGGGCGCGCGGTGGCGACGAAGAGAAAATTGGAGACGCGGGAACGAGAGAATTTTGGGAACGAGAGGGAAAGATATCGAGGCGTATATTGGTATCGATGGGAATATGAAGGTTTCATATTATCATCGAGTATCATATATTGGTTTTAACCTGAATATCTTGAGTCGCTCTCTAATTATGCGTTTGTTGTGCATTCGTGTTGTATGTGTAACATGATTTTAAACCATTGAGATCAAGATTGATAGAACTGATCATCCTACATTGCAATAGCATTCATCGACCAAAAATAGATTGCAGTCTGGATATGGCATATTGGCAGATGTTACCTATATGCATAAATCTTATGTCTAATGACCATAAGATTGTCGGAGACAGTTTTGATGTTTTATGGGTTTGGTTTTATACTTGGGACAATCCAATGTTGACACACACACATAAATAACAAATTAAAGTAAACTAACTAAGAGGCATGTTTGAGTTTTATACTGGGATCACAAATAGCATGATTGAAGAGATCAATCACCAATTTTTGATCGATAGGCAAAATTGCAAGAAACCTATTCAGATTTTTGCATGAAAAAATAAGAGATGTAAATTAAGTAAAAGATTACCAAATGAAATTATCCCATCACTTGAACCTCCTCTCAAGACATTTTAGCAAAAATTCCCCCAGTAATTTTCTTCGGTTTAACCGTTTTATATCATAGAAGAAAGATAAATTTCAAATGTATATACATGCATACACACACACACATCATATACACAGTTTTTGAATGTTGCCAGAATTTCAACGGTAATTCTAGATTTTTCCAAACTCTGAAGGCTTCACAAAAATTTTAAATACAGATAATAATATGATTGAAGAGATCAATCATCAATTTTTTAATGAGGATCAACTGAAACCCCAAACAGAGCAAGCAAATTACAAAGATCCCAAAACCCCGCCTGGCCCAGCCCCAGCCCCAGCCCCCAGCCCCAGCCCCAGCCCCAGCCCAACCCTAACCCCAGCGTGGCCAGCTAAACCCCAACACCAACCCTAAGGCAAACCCTAACCCCAGCCCCACCCCAGCAGCAGCCGAACCCCAACCCTAACCCTACCCTGACCCCGACCCCGACCGCGACCGCGACCGCGACCCCTGCCCAACCCCAACTCGCGCGCAACCCCAGACCCAGCCATGAACCCTAAGCCCAAAATAATCCAAAAATTCTTTAATTTACCTCGAGATTTACTCACCTGAACGGCTGCTGCTGGGGCTGGGGCGACGACCTGAACCGCGGTGGCGACGAGAACTGCGGTGGCGACGAAACCGGCGGTGGCGACGAGGAAAACGACGGTGGCGACGACGGCGTGGCGATTTGGGGATTTTTCTCGCGCCAGATCGAGAGAGAGAGAAAGAGAAAGTGAGCGTAGACGATCGGTCTGGGATCTTAATAAACCGATATTTACTTGTCCCTACGGATATACCCGTAGGTCCTTTATTTGCGCTACCGTAGGGGCAAATACCAAATTAAGAATTAATTTTTTAATTCTTGAACGTCAGTGCCCGTAGGGGCAACCATTTAGCCCTACGGAGTAATCCGTAGGGCCAAGTAAAATCTGCCCCAACGGATAACTCCATCCGTAGGGGCAACCCCCTATTTTACTAGTGTAAGCTCGACATGAACTCGAGCCAAGCTTGAGCTAGCATGAGCCAAACTTGAGCTAGCATAAGCTAAGCTGAGCCAAGCTTGGACAAAGATCGGCTCGGTTACCTCCTTAGTTTCATTGTTACCCTTAATTTAGAATGATTTGTACATTGGAGGGGTTTGTCCACGTTCTAGACATCTTCGTATCGTCTTAAATGTGTGTCAGATTGTCTTAAACATGTGCATGCATTTGTTAATTTTCGACTGTACTAATTGTGGTCGCCATTAATTAGTGTTGTCACATCCATTACTTTAAAAAAAATCTTTAAAAAATAAATAAAATAAATAAAATATTGCAAATATTGTGCTCTAGCAATTGTGAATTAATTATTAGTATCCTATATTCTTTAGAATTATTCTGAAAAATGATCTTTAGTCAAATAAATTTTGAAATATCAGTGAAAAAACCCAGTCATAGCTTGAGAGGACTTGTTAATTAATGCACAAGTTTAAAATTCACATGAAAATGAAATGCAAAAAGCTTTACCAAGTGAGTGCACTAAGCTCTGACACCTTGAAAGTGATTAATTGACCCAGGTGAAGCCTACATTATTGCAATATTAATAAAGTTGTTCACACATGTTCACACAAGAAGGTCTTTTTTAGGTGCCACAAGCGAGCAAACTGCCCTTGCATTTTACTTGTGCAATGTGCAATTGAAGGGGCAAGCTTCATGCATTTATTAAAGCATCAAAGTTTTTAGGCGTTTCCAAAAGATTGACAAAAGCATCTGAAAGCTATTTTCATCAAATTTACATGCAAAATGCATGAAACTTTTTGAAGTGGAGATGATACCAAATATCTTCAAACTCACTCACAACACCATCATAGTTCTAGTCAAAGATCCAAGCTTATGCATGAGGCTTTCTTGGTATTATATTACTTTTTCGAATGTTAACATAGATCGGTGATGAGTGCATATGGAAAAGGTTTAAAGTGACTTTAGATGTTGATAAAATAAGATGAAGCATATGAGACAGTTTTGACAAACTAATCGAGTGAGAAGTACAATAGATAGACCTAAATGATCATGAATTGATACAGCTTGAAAGACAAGGCAGCGTTAAACTAATAGTCGATACGATACGACACTTAATATAATTGTATAGAGAGACGAGATTCATTTAGAAGACTCCAAGTATAATCTCTCTCTCTCTCTCTCTCTCTCTCTCTCACACACACACATATTGTACTTTGGTTATAATTTCAGTATGTCTATTCTGTTATAACTAGAAGTCTCTTGGTGATGTCATTAATCAACAAACTAGAAAATAGAAAAAATGACAAAATTCCAATAATCAAAGTAGAGCATTGGTAATGTCCACCTCATCCATTACAAAAGACAAAATAAGAAAATAAAAGGACAAGGCCTCTCTCTCTCATTACACATTCTCTTTCATGCACCAAAACCAAACATAAATATGCCTTGCAAATTTATACATGAGCCCTTATATCTTTGTTATTTTCTATAACTCGTAAATTTCTCAATTCTAATAGTATCTCTAACTGCATTTACTTAATTTAAATTTAGAAAAAGCATGGAAAGATGTCTTCATGTGATGTCCAGATAGAAAAATTTATGCACGTCTTCATTTTGTTTATGATATACACCAACCTCACATGTGCAAAATACTGATAACTAATAACTTATTGTTCGATGCCATCATGCATGTTATATACCTTGCAGCATGATTCTGATGGCACCTAACCTTGGTCCTTTGAGTGTAAAAAGTCAAGATTGGTGCTTATTTTGAGAACCAATAGTTGTGAAGATGCTTTAAGACAGCAGTAATTTTTAACTTACTTGCAGGTTTTGAGTATAAAATATGGGTAATACTTCCGTGCTTCCACTTATTGATAAAAATTACCGGCGGTACAGATCCAGTAACCGGTGCTTCCGGTCTCCTTTTCGCTCTCTCTCTCCCCCTCAAAATCCTTAAGCCTTTGGAGCTTTGTTGCCAGCGAGCTCCTCCGTCCATGAGTCCCTTCATCCCATTGAGTCTTCCTATCTCCTTCCTTGTTCCCTCCTCCTTCTTTACTCAGCATGAGTTTTCACCAGCTTCAAATATTTCTGCCGCCTGCCTCCGGCCAACTCATCCACCTCTAACTACTAGCTCCTCAGCCAACCACGGATGATGCCGGCAAACTCCAAATCAACACATCCCTCTAGCAATAATCTTAACAAGATCGCTGTTCTTATATATCGAAATTTATAGGAATCATCAAAATACAAGTTAAAAAATTTGGATTGAAGAAAAAAGAGGATCCAAATAAAAGAAATGTAAAAGTAATTGATACTTTCAATTACAAATAGATGAAAGATTATTAACCCAACCTTACATAAAATCAAATTAATTTTCTTATTTCACCAATAAACATCATCAGCCCACAATTATTGTAAGAAAATATTCTTATTACGTTGAAGATGACCCGACACACCCAGCAAATTATTTCAGCAAAAAATTAACAAAACGCAATAAAAATTAGAACAAACCCACTTAAAATCCTCACCTGCTATAACAAGCCCAGAGCATCAAATTATAGAAAATTAAAATCTCATGAAATTTTAACAAAAACAAACAACACCTGAAACACAAAAAGCCAGAGACCAGAACGCCAAAAAAATACGAACTCCAGAACTGTTCATTGGGCCGGCCTGCTCGTTTTTAGGGGCTCTGTGCTCGACCAAAAACAGGCCAAAAGTGTTCGTATTTCTCCAGTGTTCTTGTTACATCTCATATAACATTCTGCGGTTGTTTAAAAAAAATTCGACGACTTTAAAAAATGATAGAAACTGAGTTTTTGTGTATCAAGTTTGGGAGCAGTTTCGGTTTCGTAATCTAACATACATTGTCTAAACCTTTAGCTTGGTTCTGATACCACTGTAAGGTTCCGTAGTATAACAACAAGGTTTCGAGAGGTATCGTCCATGCCATTTTCAAAAAATTGCTATGCTAACGAACCCTAAGCTTAGAATCTTAAACTAGAGATTTGGACAAAACCTAATGTAAACTACTTTATATCTAGAGAACAAGAATACAACCTTTTTGTAGGGTTACTAGGCATTAGAACAATGTTCTACAAGGCATCAACCATGCCAAAATCAAATTTTTCATGTGCCGAACAACCCTAACCAAGATCTTAGACTAGATATTAGGCGAAACAAATAGCAAGTAAACAACTTTAGTTCTAAGAGTTTGCGATTACAACCTTTGTAGTCCGTTCCTTCACTTCATAAGCTCCATGTTCAGGTCCCTTCGCTGCGATCATCGAGTACCCGGACTCTAGAGAGGCTCCATGAAGAGAAAGATGCAAGCTTGCTTCCAATTTTCAACAACAAAGATGATCTACCTTGAAGAAACTCAAGCCCAAGTTTTTGCTTCACTAATCAAGTATTAGTAAAGCAAACACCCTAATCTAAGTGGCTAGAATAGATGAGGATGATGAAGTAGGAATTTAGCTCTCATTTATTTTCTTTATCTCACTCAAAATCATCACATATCAAAAAGCTAGAAAGCTTTTTTCAAAGGAAGAAGAAGAAGAAATTACATTGTGATGAATGATGAAAAACTTGTGTGAGGTTAGAAATGCAACCATGGGTTAAAAATGAAGACTTAACCCATGTAAAGAATTTACTATGGTAAAGGATTTGGGTTTGGTTAAGGAAATATCTACAAAATATCTTTACAAAATATCTTTGCTTAAAAACAAAAACAAAGCTTCTAGAAGCTTCAAGAAAGCTTAACCCTAATCCAAACCCTAACCATATTTAAACTCCACAAAATAAGTTGCATTTGTAACCTTAACTTGTTACAATATTTTATATCACATATATAATATATTTTTTAACAAAATAAAATAATACAATTAACATATATCACATATATATCAATGTATTATCCAAGTGAGAAAAAGAAACTTTAAGTGAGCCAATATTAGTTAATGTAATATAATATATCAAATATATAATTATACATTAAATTATCGAATCAACACTTGATCCGATAATCCGACTATTTCATAAATAACCGACTAATATAATCTGTATCAGTTCATCGAATCAACACTTGATCCGATGACCCGGCTATATCACATATACCCGGCCGATATCACATATCGCGAGGATCTAATATGGTATCGCATACTCGTATTATTCTCGGTCCCGCACATATCACATATGTGCTCCTACTCCGTTTTGCCTGAGTCAGAAAAGCTCTGTGTAGTACTCTAAAGAATCGTCAATACGCCGGCAGTAGGTGATGATTATATCAAACACCCTCAAGCTGCAAGCGGTCAGCTAAACGTAACAGCCACCCAGGTATTGAGCGATCAGAAGATCAACAAGCAAACCTGTATATTCTCCTGCGAATCCAATCAGTAACACTCTCGTACAGTCCGGTCTCTTTGTCTGATATGTCGTAAATCTCGCCTAGGGGTGGTAAACGTCAGACCCTAGTAGCTTGATAAGTCGTGTTGATATGAGATCTATAAAAGTTCGAGAAACTACTGATAACACTTACCAGTAAATCTCAGCAACCCTGGCCAGGGATTTCCA
This sequence comes from Agapanthus africanus, assembly GCA_030015575.1. Classification (NCBI taxonomy): domain Eukaryota; kingdom Viridiplantae; phylum Streptophyta; class Magnoliopsida; order Asparagales; family Amaryllidaceae; genus Agapanthus; species Agapanthus africanus. The sequence continues at coordinate 419,239,019 of JASDDO010000010.1, read as the reverse complement.
GTTATAGCCAATCGATCACGGCGCACCATCAACTCCCTATACCGGGAGAGACGAAACCCTTCTTATCGCTCATTGCCTCCATGTGATTCGGGACTGTACCCAAAAGCCACCGTTCTGCACGCCCCCTTGGACGTGGTGAGGTGGAAATCAAAGCACAGTGGGAATCACACAAGACTCTATGACGATCACGGGTCTACAGACTAACCTGTACCAGTATCACCAGAGAACTGCCATCTGACGTGATGTATAATACCATCTGGGAGTTCTCGGCGAGTCCGTCCCGTATACCCAGTCTGAGCACCCGTATACCTTCTTTGATGTCAAACACCAATGGATATGGGATTATCCATCGCCCATCATATGGGTCAAGAAGCGCATACACTAGTCTACTCTGGAGTATCGATGCCCTGTCTCGGTACTCCCACGAATAGGAACATTTGAATGATGTACTTAGTGACTACTCTGTCCCCACTAGTATGATCTGCAACATATTCTTGGTAGTCAAGTACTTATCCTAAGGACTTTATCAATATGTAAAATAGAGACAATCAGAGTACATGTTAAGATAAAGAGAAACCAGATAGCATACTATCATGTAGAGCAAGAATGTCCTACCTATATATGTCCAAGAATCCACTACAATATACATCGTATGTACAGTAATGACCTCTAGGGCATACATATAACTAACACATTTTAGACGATCCTTCTCTTCACTTGCTCCATGTAGTAGTCCCGCGACTCCACTAGGCTTCTCTTGAGACTTTGAACGAGCGTCCTTCGTAATCTTCGCGCCAAAGACGATCCACTCGAAGTTCCTCTAGAACAAGCTAACTCTACACTAAACTTCTTTAGTGTATGAAACACACCACTCTAAATTGCTAGTTTGGTGTGGGATGATGAAGTAGGGGATATGATAAGCTCACTAGGTTACTCACAAGCTCAATGATTCACATCTCATGTGAGGGTTTGAGCTTGGAGGTGATATGAAGAAATTGTAGAGATCAAGAGGAAGAAGAAGCTCAAGGGAAAAAAATGGCTAAGGCCTTGTTTTATGTTCCTGTCCCCCTTATGGTATCAGAGCCAAGTGTTCTAGTATTTCCACTCTTCGTTGAGGGCAACGAGTGACCTATTCATAGTGACTATCCTGAGCGTTGGTAAGACGTTGGTAAGCTCGTGAATCCGTTGGTAAGCCCGAAGAGAGAGCGAGGTGTTCCCGGTGGAGTGTTCCCGTTGTTCCCGGTCAAGGTATGATCTGTGTTTAGTTCATAAAATTGCTATTGATGATGGCTGGTTTTATTAGAAAATTTTTCTCTGGTTCTGGAAGTGATTCAGGACACATAATACAAAGCAAAGAAGAGATGATTAATGAGGATTATTCAAACTGGACTATTCCTAATGAAAATATTGAAAATATTTACAAAATTGGTACTTTTGATTTCAAAAGCGCTTTTAGCGTAAAAATTCATGAAGAGACTTTAAACATTCAAAATAAGTTTCAATCAATTCCTCTTTTATCTCATATTTCTATACGAAAATATTTAGAAAAAGGATTTCGTTATATTCATTTTGGTATGATTCAAGTAGCAGTCAAACCACTTGCTCATATTGGCATAGACATTCCTGTTTACATGGCTTTACGTGATAAACGATTAAGAAGATACAAATCGTCAATATTAAGTATGATTCAAACTAATATTTGTAATGGTCTTATTTATTTCAATTGCATTCCTAATTTTCATGTATCATTAACTGATCCTTTAATTATGAATTCCTTAATTCTTGATGTTCATCTGCAAGGAGATGAATTTGAAAAACTTGCAGAACAATTTGTGATTATTTATCGCATTTACTTTCGATTAATGAGTTCTGCTATTAATCCCAAATGCAAATTAATTAATAACTTTAATGATGAAACAATACTATTACAAATTGATGCTGACTATTCAAAGACCTTTGTTCCTAAACGCCTGAAATGGAATGAAATTACCATTCCAGAAGCCTTTCAAATAGATGTTCCTCAGAGACCAAGAAATCTCGAGAGAACAGAAATTCAAGAGATAGTTGAAGAACAAGATGGTACAGTCCTGGTTCGTTTCAACTCACTCAATGAAAATAGGAGATCCATCAGACCCTACTCTATTCCTAGAAATTCATTTAGGGAATCTAGGTCTTTCATAGTAGAAACTCCTTATACTCAAGAAGATCCTTCAATTAGGATTCACAATCAAACACCTATTCCTGACATTTCAAATGAACTCAATTTTTCTCCTAATAATTCTCCTAATTCCAGTCAGATGCATGGAGAATTCCACGGTATTAATGTTATCACTAAAGTTGGTGTTAAGATTGATATCGAAGAACTTGAAAAAGATTTCAAAGAAGAATCAGAATACTACACATGGTACTCTAAGCTAGATGCTTACTGTCAAGCTAAGATTCGAATTCAATGGATAAGAGATATTCAAAAATATCATGCTCCCTTTCATTTTGAAAACTGGTTAGATTTTTATTTTACAAAAAATGAAATTTCTGAACCATTCAAAAAATCTGCTATTAATGTGCAAACAAGTTTGTACAAGAAATGGCAACTTCAAGATGGCACTACTATTACTGCTATCACTCCTCCCTTACAGACCTTGAAACTCCATTCCAAAGAAGGAGAAGTCATAGCTACACCTTTCAAAAGGGGTCGTGAAAGTATTGACCCTAGAGGAAATGATCAAGTTAATTTGGATGATGTCAAGAAATTATATCAACAAAATAACTACTCCAATCAAGTTTTACACACGATTTCAACACAAATAGATTCCTTATCTACTGACATTAAGGCCATTTCAAAACCAAGTTCAACATTCCCTCACAGTACTTCTTTACCACATTTTCAACCAAGAAGTATTCCTAGAGCCTTAGAAAATAAGCTCACGTTTGAAAACGAGTCATTATTATCTAAAATAAATCAAACACTTGATTCAATTAACAAGAACCTTCCCGGTCCTTCAAAAATCAACAATATTGACACTATAGAAGAAAATGAAGAATCAGATTCCTCATTAGAATCTCATTCCTCTGAAAACCCTGTAGTTCAATCCTCTGAAAACCCTGAAATTCAAAAAATCAATAATATTGATACTATAGAAGATAACGAAGAATCGGATTCTTCAAATTCCTCATTAAAATCTGATTCCTCTGACAACTCAAATTCCTCATTAAAATCTGATTCCTCTAACAACTCTGTAATTCAAAAAATCAATAATGTTGAAAATGATATCTTACAAAATAACTCTAATCAGGATATTAATAAAATTGAAAGAGGAAAGAAGCCAAATAATTTCAATAAAACTCATAGAAATTGGAACAATAGTAGAACTAAAGACTACTATCCACGACCTACCCCTCCTGACATTATGTATGAAGAAAGAGCAAAATTCCATACGAAAGATTATGATGGAAATTCCATTTATGAATGGAATATTGATGGAAAAAGTGAATATGAAATACTCAACACATTACAAGAAATGGGTATGGCCAAATTGGCATACAAAATGAAAAGATGTTCTGAACAAGATATTGCGAGTTTATTCATAACTGGTTTTACTGGACAGTTGAAGTATTGGTGGGACAATGCTTTGACCTTGCAAGACAAAACAGCAATTCTTGAGCATACTATAGACGTAGAAAATGCCCAAGGAGAAATTACTACCCAAAACGATTCAAGTGATTTCCTCATAGTCACCATAGCTATGCACTTTGTAGGAAATCCTCAAGAAGAATTAGCTTCTTCAAAGATATTCCTTACTAACATTAGGTGTCCAACACTTAGTGACTTCAGGTGGTACAAAGACATGTTTTTGACTCATGTTCTTAAACGAACAGATAGTACTGCACCATTCTGGAAAGAAAAATTCATTACTGGTTTACCAACTCTGTTTTCCCAAAGAATTATGATCAATTTGCAAAAGGAAATGGGAACAGAACAAATTGATTTCACTTCAATGACCTTTGGTCAACTCTTTGCTTTTGTCAAAAAAGAAGCCCTTGCAGCTTGCCAAGAACTCAAATTCCAGGCTAAATATGGCAGTAAGAGAAAAGAAATGGGATCTTTCTGTCAAGCTTTTGGAATTACTGGAATCAGTGCTCCTTCCACTGAAAGAAAGAAAAAATTCCTTCAAAAATCTTTTTCACAAAAAAGATATTCAAAGAAATATAAAGATGATTCCTTTTCCCCAAAGAAATTCAGAAGATTCAATAGAAAAAAGAATTCAAGTGATTTCAAGTGCTTTAAATGTGGCAAGAAAGGTCATATTGCTAGCAAATGTCGAAGCAAAGGAAAGATTAATGAAATCATTGATGGCATTTCTGATATTGAAGAAAATGTCAGAAACAAATTAAAAGAAAGATTCCAAATCTATTCTGAGATCAATCATATTACTGACGATGATGATGGCAATTATGATTCCTCTAGTGAAAGTCAGGATGACTGTCACTGTAAACAGATTAATATGATTAAGTCTTCCACTGATAATAAGAAGATAAATTCCGACACAAAAGAATTCATCTTCGATATGATTCAACAATTACCTGATCCTATCAAACAAAAGAAACTTTTTGAAAGATTAAAATCTTTAATTCTGCAAGAAGATGAGAAGTTTAATATCATTCAACCTTTCAGTATATCAAAAGTTTTTGAAAAGTATCCTATGAATCAAACCTCTGGTATTAAGTCAATCTCTACCAGAGAATTGCAAACAGAAATTCATGTTCTAAAGGAAGAAGTCAAGTTTTTAAGACAGACTACTAACAATATAGAGATGAAGAATATCTCTTTAGAAGCTCATATTGCAATTATTCAATCTAGACTTTCCAAAGGAAAAGAAATCTATCAAGAAGAAGAAGAAGAAGAAACACTTATTCCTCCACAAGAAATAAATATTACCCCTACTCAACCTTCAACTTCTCAATTCATT